>CM032126.1:19049390-21671890 GCA_018894105.1 Jacaranda mimosifolia | reverse complement strand
TTAATTTGATTGTCAAAAAGCGTTTGTAACTAATCGTGCAGGGGATTTTGGTTTATTATTAGGAATTTTAGGTGTTTATTCGATAATAGGTAGTTTTGAATTTCGGGATTTATTCAAAATATTCAATAACTTTTTGACATAAATTACTCACTATTATTTTAAAATTAATAAAATGTACACGTATTCTTAATAATAAATCTTTTTAAACATAAAAAATATAAATCAATTAAATTTTTAACCTTATTTCTATTCTAATCATTATTTTTAGACAAAATGTCTATTTAATTTTATTCTCATTTTTAAAATTATAATTTACTTTTCAATTTGAAAAAATATTAAAAATAAAAAACATATCCAAACAGGCTGAATTTTCTAGTGACGTATAAAAAATTTACCGACATAATAAGTTAGAAATAACTCAATTAAGTGCAGACCATTTATTACATCCATTCAAAATTTCAATAGAAAATTTGCAGGACACATAGCCGTCATTACATCGCTCACCATATCCACCTTTTCCATTAATATTTTAATATGCATTATATGTGAAAAATATTAAACATTGTTAATGATAATATATTAATGCAAGATAAATTTTTTTCTGATAATCTAATATATATAAAGTAAAATGTTGTTCAACTCTATTTTAAAAACATTTATTATGTGTCAATAATGTGAATAAGTTATATTTATCCATTTTGCCATCTCAACATTTTTCATATATAATTTGCTATAAAAATGAGTTGTTTTATTATTAATTAATAGGTCAACATATATTGATTGATTTTTTTATGACTCCATATCCAATGATCGATGGTAATGATAAAGGAAGAATTTTTAAAAGACCAAAATGCCCCTTACTTAAAATTCACTAAAATACTTGAAAGATTTGCATCCTCCTACATGGGTCGGTCTGACCACCCGATCACGCCATGTGTACAATTAGTATCTCTGCCACCTCAGCTGAGTAGTACTTTGCCAGCTCAACCATTGCTTAAATACTCCCTTCATTTAATGCATCTCCCATCTGCCAAAGAGATTGGTAGCCTACCTCCCTTTCTATGACCTTTATCTCTCGACCTTCAGACTCAAAGAAAATCTTGATCAGTGACCCGATAAACACTCATTCGAGCCCATATCACTAGTCCACCTTTCAACACATGACAAATATACCAACATCATATTTTGCGACAACAGCAGGCGTTGCCTGTGAGAAACGACTGAGTGTTCGGAACTTTGGGTTGAGTGGAGTGCGATGGCGGCAATACCAAGTAAGAATGTGGAAACTCTAGAGATATGAACTAGTTCACCCTCGCTGCAGCAAACACATTCTACAAACTGACCAGAGCCTATGGTGGGGATCACTAAGTCTAACCTACAGGCCTTAATAGAAGCGGTGATGAAGAAAGTTATAGATATGAGACTAGAAAGTGCAGCATTGGCACCACAACTCCCCTTCCCAAGGCAGTTGTTCCAAGAGGGGCCCTCGACACAAATAAGAGTGAAGGGCGTGGTCCAAAGCGAAGGAAGTTTTGGAGAAGATGAGTTTTACTAGAAGCGTGCTGAAGAGGAAAAAGCAACAAGTAGATAACGAAGCAAGGGAATAAAGTCAGTAGAGTAGTAGACAAGAGCACAGATATAGACGAAAGTCTAGAAAATTAGTGACCAAGTGGAACAATTGAGTCAAAAGCTAGAAGAAATAAAGAAGAGAGAGCAATAGGGATCCACTCTGCGAAAGAGAGTACTAATGGAAACGGTGCTAGTTGGATCTAAGATCCCCGACCTCATGAGGTATGAGGGAAATTCAAATCTGCAATAACACCTTATAGTGTCTAAGGAAGTGATGCAATTATATGGGTTATTTGATGCTATTAATTGTAAAGTGTTCATTACAAAATTGTATGGCCAAGCACAAGAATGGTTCGTGCCTTTGTCTGTAGGAACGGTGGTGGCGTATAACCAACTATGCTAGAAGTTTTTATACCACTTTGCTAGCAAGAAAAAGTCCAAGAGGATAGCTATATACCTATTTATCATACGATAGAAGGAGGATAAAACTCTTCAGCTTTCCTGAGTCGTTTCAATAACGAGGTCTTGGAGGTATTGGACCTTAATGTGGAAATGATGGTCAGCATACTGATCTGTGGTCCAAATAAGGGCCCCTTGGCATTAGTGTTGGCAAGAGATCCACCTCCTGATGTTGAGATCTTTATGGATGTGGCAAAAAAGTACATGCATGAGTAATAGATGAATGTGAAGAAGGATGAAGAGTGGTCAAAAAATATCTTGGGAACAAGGTGGGAAGTTTTTGGAATACATGGTCATTGAACGAGAGATAGAAGCTAACATAGAGAAAATAGAAGCTATTTTGAGAATCTCATCACCTAGAAATATAAGAGAGGTTTAGCAACTTACAGGTCCAATAATGGCACTAAGGAGGTTCATCGCACGTTTGGCTGAAAAGAGTTTACCGTTCTTTAAGATACTGAGGAACATCAAGGACTTTGCATGGATTGAAGAAATACCTCACCATCTTTAATAGAAAAACTTATAACATGGGAGTCTTTATATTTATACATGGTTGTGACAGAAGAGGTCGCTATCTTGGTAACAGCTAAGATGGTCAGGAAGCATCTTAAGCCAGTATACTATGTGAGCAATGTAGTACAGGGTGCTAAAAAGAAATATAGTGAGACCAAGAAATTTGCCTTAAAGCTGATTATGTCAGCAAAATAGTTGAGACCTTACTTTCAAGCCCATCACGTGGTGGTCTTGACGAATCAACCTCTGAGGGAAATATTGCAGAAGCCTGAATAATCGGACAGGTTGTTTAAATGAGCTGTTGAATTAAGTGAATTTTCTATTGAACTCTAGAGCTAAACAAGAACAATAATAAGGGCATGAATTTTGGCTAACTTTCTAACGGAAGTGGGAGAAGAAAGAGTAGAAGAAGGTCCAAAAGAAGTACACTCTTGTATGCCCAAACAGTAGATGGTGCATATGGATGGATCATTGATAGCTAGGAAAGATAGGGTTGAAATCTAGTTCCGAAGTCCACAGGGTGATGAATTGGATTTTGCCTTAAAACTTCAATTTCAAGTAACTAACAATGAGGTAGAGTATGAAGCTATAATAGCTGGCCTCAAAATGGCCTTAGAGCTAGAGATTGAAACCTCATCATATACACTGATTCGCAACTGGTAGCCAACTAATTGAATGGGATGTATGAAACTAAGGATGAGGTCATGAAGAAATAATTGCAAAAGGCAAGGGGCTTAACAGATCAAGTAGAGAGTTTCTAGCTAATTTAGATACCGAGGTCGGAAAACGAGAGAGTTGACGAATTGTCAAAGTTTGCTAACATGATCTATGGCATGGGATGAAAGGGATAATGATAATCACTTTTGAAGAGCCTGCAATCTACGATTGGAAGATCTCTGCAAAAGAGGCCATGGTTGCAAGGTCGAGAAACTTAAAGCATGATGACTAAAAGAAGGAAATAATGGCATACTTCAAAGATGGAAACCTACTAGTAGACAAAGAAGTAGTAAGAATAGTGTAGAGGCAGGCACCAATGTTCATGATATGGAAAGGAGAATTATACGAAAGGTTAGCTAGTGGGCCGCTCTTAAGGTGCTTGGATGCAGATCAAGTGGAGTACATCATGAGAGAAATACATAAAGGTAGTTGCAAAAACCACTTTGTAAGTTGTGCATTGGCCTAAAAAATCATCAGGCAAGGATACTTCTGGCCCACATTAGTAAAGGACACCACAGAGTTTGCTAGAAGATGCGAAGAATGCCAACTGTATGCTAATTTAATTCATAAGCCAGGAGAATCTCATACCCTTTTGATCTATGGGGGATAGACATCGTGGGACCTTTTCCCCCAGCGAAAGGCTAGAAAAAATATGTTATTGCTGTCGTCGAATATTTTAATAAATGGGTCAAAGTCAAGGCAGTCATGAAAATCTCAAAAACAGAGGTCATGAATTTCCTTTGGAAGAACATAATGTGTCGGTTTGGAATCCCACGAGCTCTCATATGGATAATGGCATGCAATTCAAGGAAAGAAAATTTTGGAATAGCGTAAGCAAATGAAAATGCAACAAAGTTTCACATCAGTGGGACACCCTCAAGCCAATGGTCAAGCCGAAGTAACTAACAAAAGTCTTCAAGACAACCTAAAAAAGAGGCTGGCCGGAGCGAAAAGATTGGGGGTAGACAAACTCCAAGGCATATTGTGGGCCTATAGAACAACCCTCAGAGCTTCAACTAGAGAGACACATTTCCACATGGTTTATGGGTCGGAGACAGTAATCCCAGCAGAAATTGGAATGGAGACTATCAAAGTGCAAGAGTTTGATGAACAAGAAAATACCAAAGAATGAGCTTTTGAGCTATACACTATTGCACAAGTGAGAGCAATTGCATTAAGACATATCATATAGGAAAAGAGGCAGATGGCGAGAAATTACAGCAAAAAGGTAAGAGCCAGAAAGTTCGATGTGGGTGACTTGGTCTTGAAAAAGTATAAGTCTCAAAATATGTCAAAAACGTTAGACCTTAATTGGGAATGACCATTTAAAGTCATGAAAGTGCAAAGAATAGAGCATACTAGTTGCAAATGCTCAATGGGAAAGACCTCCTATGACCATGGAGGACACAAAATCTAAAGAAGTTATACGCTTAAAGGCAACTCTAACCTTAGATCTCATTTTTTGCTTTGTTATTTTCTTTTGCCTCATTTGAATCTAGCATGTGTTCTTAGTTAAAAAAACATAAGTCCCTATGTTTCGATCTATAATTATCCTATATGTGATCAAAACTTTTGCATATTGTTACATTTACTTTTACTTGCACATTCTTTGTCTTCACACAATTCTCAGATAAGGCGAGGTGTTTCAAGAGTATTTAGAAAAAGAACAAAAGTGAATCAGGAAAAGATCTTGAAGTAGCTTAAACATAAACTGGCCTGAAAAAGGTTGAAAATAAAAATCAACAAAGAGTTTCAATAAGAAAGGTTTGTAAAAGACTATGAAAAATACAGTAAAATATTAAAGTGGCCTAAGGACTTAATCTTGCAAATACAACTAACATATCTAAAACATCAAAAAATAAAAAACATAAAGTCCGACTATTGGTGGCGATATTACAAGATCAAAAACTATACGAAAATACCTAAATAAGTCAACTAGAATCTTCTAAGGCTAGGACAATGGCTCGATGGACCCCGATGCTAAGTTGGTGCCCAATGCCTTACACCAAGATTGGACAATTCCTTAAAGATAAACCCAAATTCCTCTTTGGATAAATTAGAGAAGGGAGCATCTGGATAATTCTCTAAGTCATCTGTCTTGTTGGTGTCGAGCAAGTCCAAATTGAAAATTTCCTTCAACCTCCCTGATTTCACGAGCTGATTTTGGCATCTGTAAAAATTATCAAGGCCCTTTGTACAAGCCTTATGGGCGACAACCTAAACGAAGACTTGACATGAAATCTCGGACCCCAGCATGATGCACTTTGTGAAGCTTATCCTTAAAAATCCACGATTGCTGAAACTTGTTGAACCCCTTCTGATGACCTGGTTCAAATCTTTTTCTCAACATCAAATTGAAAAGACATGTCAACTGCACATTGTTGTGCATTCGAGAGGTCAAATTGCAGCTTAGCACCTCATTCTTCAAAGTGGTAATTTTATTATCCTTCTCTTTCAAGATTGCATCTTTGGTCCAACTATTTTCCTTGAGCTTTCTTGGGAAAGAGGAAACTTTATCTCGAAGCCTCTCGATCTCCGCATTAAGGTCATCAACCTAATCTTCAACAATTACCTGAAAATCACAGAAGAACGTGCATTGAAGAGCCAATTGATATGAAAAAGTGGCAGCCTGTGACAAGTAGGTTGAAAGGTTAAGGCAAATCACTATAACTAAAATGAAAGAAAATAAGAAGATACCTGCATCAAATTATGCGCCAAGTGCTAAGGGCTCAACATTAGAAGCGCTTGATCTATCTCACGTGTGTAGATATTGTGGAGGTCATAAGACCCATCCCCTACTTCACTTGTCAAGATGGATGAAGGATTAATAACAGGTTGAGGTAGGGAGGCCTCTTGATGGGTGGAAAGTTGAAGCACTTCTAACCTCTTGGTCAGTTGGCAAACCCCTTCTAAAATGCTATCCTCGGTGGGGGGCGAAAATACGACTTTCGGACTCGCAAAGATCTCTTCAGTTCGTTAATGTTTGAGGTGAATAGTATGACCACTTGAGTGATTCGAGTGGCTATCCAAACTAACATGAGAAGGTTCACCCTCGACCTTGCCTTTGCCTTTAGCAGTGGCTAGAATACGAGAGAGGTCATCATGTTTGGAAGAAAGCTCTAGTTGCCCGATCGGGTTACTTTCTAACAATTGGATGGAAGGATCAACAACATCCCTTATCGACACCTCGATAACCTCATCAGTAGTAAGAGGCACCGATCTAAGAGGATTAAGCGCCTCGGTTAGGAGACAGCACTCTGAACATGCTGAGGAGTTGCACTGGTTGAGAGTAGGTTGGTATCGTCGGATTGGGATATAGGTTCAAAGCTTTCATCCCCATTTACACTTCTTCGCAGCCGCGACCTCTACTTTTTTTAGTTCAATCAAGTTCGCAGTCATCGCCTTGAGGGCCATCATCTCTGCAAAAAAAAAAAAAAAAAAGAAGTGAACATAATTAGAAGATACTAGGATTAGGAAATGTAAGTATGGAATTGCCAAGTGTTTTCCTAAGTCAAAGCCTAGCAGGAGAGTGGTTGACTAATTTAAGTATCTCCTTACTGAAAAATTCCTAGAAGTCGAACCATTGGGCGGTTAGACATTCCTTGACAAAGCCTTTGGCATAAGAAGGCTCTTCATTAAAAGATAAGGTTGGTTTATCATCTCGCCATTCACGAGGGACGTTCCAAGGATTGTGCGGGGGAGCCCCCTACATATAACCATTTATTGTGCCTAGAACCGATAGGGCTTGTAAGATTGGTAAAAAATTTAAATCTCTGACAAGCAGTTATATAATAAGGACCTTGATCACTCGACCGGGTAGAAGGGTTGACATGAAAAAGGTACCGAAAATTAACAAAAGAAGGTTCAACATTGAAATAGTGCATTATGATGATGAAAACCTAAAATGTTACGAATTAAGTTTAGAACCAACTGGATCGAACAGACACCTATGATGTTAGCTACAAGTTCCATAATGGAAAATCGCAGCCTCGCTTCCAACACAGGAATGTGAAAAGCCAAGCAGTTGGGCGGAGATTGATACATCGTTTGCCCATCTTGAGGCATTATTATCATATAGCTATCAGGGATTAAAAAAATTCTATGAAGAGTAGAAAAAATTTTGGGAGAAATTTTTCTAGGAACATTTAAGGGGTTATCCAGGTCATTATTGACGAAGAACAAAGGTATAGGGACTTCTTGAGCAACAGATCCTGCACTTTGGCTACTTTGGTCGGAGATCGAAGAGCTCAAATGAGAACTTTGACCATTATCGTCTGATGAAGAAGCGGAGAAAGAGCTTTGAGCAATGAGAAATAAATATAATAACTAATAAAGAAATAAAGGAATGAAATTGAAAAGGTACCTACTGACGAATGCTTAACTCGGGGAAAAGATATGGAGAGGTCGGTATGTCAAAATTTTGAGGTATGCTCCGAGCTTTGATTTGAGAAACTAAAAGAAGAAATAGGACCAGGGGATGTAATTTATAAAGAGCATCCCTTCAAACGGCGTGCCAGATCCAAGGGAAGAGATAAAATGAAGCAGTGAAGATTCAATGAATAGGGGGAGACGATCGTTACGATTTGATGGTCCAGTCAGCTCCATCATTTATGAGCTTACCTCCTCATAAATAATGAAGTTGGGGGGATTAATGATAAAGGAAGAATTTTGAAAAGACTAAAATGCCCCTTAATTAAATTCACTAAAATACCTGAAGGATCCACATCCTCTTACACGAGTTGGTCCGACCACCTGACCTGTATCTGAGAACTAGCACAATTCTGTCTACCTGATCGCGCTATGTGTCCAATTTAGATCTCTGCCACCTAAGCCGAATAGTACATGGCCAGCTCCACCATTGCTATAAATACATTCCCTCATTTAATGCATCTCCCATCTTCTAGAGAGATTGATCGCCTACCTCCCTTTCTACGATCCTTATCTCACGACCTTTAGACCCAAAGACAATCTTGATCAATGACTCAGTAAAAATCCCTAATAATAGTCTACATTATTGAATAATTTAACCACATAATTTACTATTTAAAAATAGAACAATATTTGTCTTTTTCTCCACCTTTATAAAATCATTCTCTATGTGAGTTAAATTTATTTTTCTTGAAAATGCATGTATTTTATAATGTTTATATTATTTTCTAATATTTTTAATTTTTATATTTATAAACCAAGATAATTTAGGGAAAACAAATTCTTGATTAAAGTATTTTTATTATATGGAAGTGACGTAGATAAGTTAATTTTATCCATGTTTGTCATGTCAACATATTTTCATATTTGACGTCCTATCAACATTTGTTTTAATATTAATAAAAGAACTATATAAATTCATTTTTGTAACTATATGTTTAATTTTAGTAAATACCTAATCTATACATATAATATATATATGTAACTTTTTATAATAACTTTTGTGACTCTCTTTATCAATATATAATTTTTGTAACATCTCATTATACTATCTAAAGTTATATTTTTAGCAAACAATGGATGAACACATACACATGTGTATATATATATATATTCGTGCATTTGTCAATGTAAGTTAATTGATTAATATTATAATATATCTTGTTCCACATATATAGTGCATATATAAGTTTTTCATATATGGAGTACTATAGTAATATAGAACTTATTACAATTTAATTTTAAGTATTTTATTATATTATTCCATGAATAATTTAACATGTTAATTAAGTTCAGTCATAGTTGAGAAAATTCCTAAATCTAAGCTAGAAATTTTTAAAAATATATGTACTAAAATAATCTAAACACACAATTCACTATTTTAAAGTGTAAAAATATTTATCTTCTTTTTTTTCCACCTCTATACTAAAATTTTTGTTTTTTTTTTTTTGGAAGATGCGTGTATGTGTAATGCTCATTTTTTTTTTTTAATATTTTGATTTTTATGCTAATGAACTAAGATAATTTATAAAAAAGAAATTTGATGCCACAATTTTATGGTAAGTTAAAATATTTTATCTTCTACTACCTAAGTTCATTTTTCAATGTTGGATGATTTAATTTCTTCAAATGAAGTCAATTTTAAAGCGATTTTCTTTACTTTATCTTCTATTATATTTATGAATAGTTTATTGGATTTATAAAGTAATTCAACATTTAGTCATTAATTTTCGTATAAAAATGAATTAATGTACGTGACTTGATCTAATGAAAGATAAACCATATTTATATAAAGAATTGTATATTTCATCTATATTATCAATTATATTATATTTAATAAAATTCTTATTATTTATTTAAATGTTATTGATGTAAATATTTTACCTACGCAATGAGTTAACACTGGACAAATTCTAGCACACACTGGATAATCCTACAAAATAGAGTCGATTAAGGGTGACGAAAAGGTTTCCGGTCAAAACCTTCCGATGCTTAAGTCAGTTTTCTATTTCGGGTGAACATAGAATGAATTATTGAATTGCTCTTGTGTGTGCTTATGTTAAAGAAATAAAATTTACCTTACTTTTATCTGATGTTGTTCTTTGAGATAAGCATATCTCATATTTCAACTATAAATCCACGATTCGGTTATATCTCTTTCCTTCAATTTCATCCTTCTCATTTTAAATTCTCAAAAACTAGGGGATTACATGGGAATGTGGTATAGTGCATCTGGCGCTCAGCTTTGCAACTAAAGCTAGTTAGCTTTGTCTCCAGCTTATCATGTTAGCTTTGCCTCCAACTTACTAGGTTAGCTTTGCCTCCAGCTTATCTAGTTAGCTTATGAAACAGGAGCAGAGCTACTCTGGTGGTATCACTATTCCCTCGCTCTCATTGGTAGTCTTTAATTTACCAATTGAAGTGTCTTTTCAATTTCATACCAAGGGTTGCACACCATAGATTCTTGCGCTCCTTTTACAATCTGAGGATGTTGTTTGCTTCTTCCATCAAGACACGTATACAATTATCGATCTCTCTTCTGTTGTCATTTAATTCACTTTTCAAATCCATCCCCTCTTCCCTCTCTTGCAGCGATTACTAGCATTTCTCTCAGAGAATTCATTAACAACAATTTCATCAAGGTCAATCCTGGCCTTAACTTCAATGACTAGATGCTACATCTTCAACAACAATTTTATCGAGGTCAATCCTGACCTTAAGTTTAATGAGTAGATACAATCCTGCATCTTCAACAACAATTTCATGAAGGTCAATAATGACCTTAATTTCGAAGGCTAGATATAATCCTGCATCTTCAATAGCAATTTTATTGTGGTTAATCTTGACCTTAAGTTTAATGACTAGATGCAATCTTGCATCTTCAATAGCAATTTCATCAAGGTCAATTCTGACCTCAATTTCAAAGGTTAGATGCAATCCTGCATCTTTAACAACAACTTCATCGAGATTAATCCTGACCTTAATTTTACAACCTCATCTAAATGCCATTCAGGATCATACTAAGTTTCAACAAACTTCTTTTTAATGCGAATCTTTACATTGCACCCTTATCTTTCATATATAGGCACTAGGTATCCATTATTCAGAACGTAAATTATTGAAAGTAGCAACTTTATTGATCACATTATGGAATCAATTATTCAAAAGATCATGAGTTTGAGAAACAAAAGACATGATTTAAATAAGCATAAGCATCAAGGAAAAAACTTGTTCAAGTTCCGAGAGAAAGGAACAACTACTACAAGAAAAAGGGGATGTTGTTACATATTTTTTTCTTACATTTTCTCAGAAGTGTAAGTATAAGTATGATATGGTCACAATTTTAAAAAAGTGTGGATATAGATATTATTGTTCATTATGATAATTTTTTTCTCTTATGAAAAACGTTGTCGTTTGGATGTGGAGAGGAATAGTGCCATAAATTTGGCTTGAAAAATTGAATATAAAATAAAAATAAAATGTTTTCCCCCATATTTTTAGCTCAGCGCCAAAACCCTTCCCTTGATTCCCAAATCCCACTTTTTCCTCACCTCGTCCGCCTTTCCAGTTGACTTCTTCCTTTTCCTAATTCAATTTTAGTTTTTGGATTCTCCTAAAACCTTAAGATTTTCATCTCCATATAACACACACTCTCTGCCTGCTCCCTTTCTCTTTGGTGCTACTCTCAATGCATACGATGATTGGATTCACTTGTTGGTCGAAGCGATTATTCACGGAGACAAATAAAATAGGGCATCTAATCTGGTGAGTCCTTTAGGATAGGGTTCTTGTTTTTGAATTTATTCTTTTATACTAGGTTGTGTATTTTAATTTTTTTTTTTCATTTTTGCTTCTAGCTATGTCTCATATCCTTGTTCTTTAACATATTATTGTCAATTTGTATTGTTAAACTTGAAAGGATTTTAAGTTTGTGGACAAATGAATGAGTCTTTTTTTGAGGGGGTCCCTTTTTTTATCTCTGCAAATGCAAATTGCTAGAGTCATGAGGCATAAAATGTCATTAGTGGTGCCATCTTCCCTGGTAGATAACCCTTTGGATTTGTCCAAACAATTCTTTCGCTAATTAAGGTGCCCTTCAGTTCTAGGTCACAAAAACAAAATATAGGTAGTACATACCAGTTTTGTTATGACATCCTTATAGATTATCTTAAACTTTATCCCTCCTTAGCAAGTCATGACTTTTTCAATTTATAGTTCTTTGAAAATCGTCCAGTTAACACTGAAGCCCTATTCATCAGATTGAATACATGTAATATTCAACTTAAACTACTTTTTTGTTGTTTCTTGAGCTATCCATGGACACAGACATCCAATGCATTTTGATAAGTCCCAAAACTTTATCAATGCTTCTTTCTTGCCCACCAAGATGAGGGCTTTATGTGTTTCTTGATATATGACAACAATAGTTTTTCTCCTCACTATTTAGTCATGTGAAGTTGATCTAGGTCTAGGAAGAAAACAAAGAGAATGGATAAAAGGGATACATGATCTCCTATCATCTCTACATACAAGATACAACTCTTCATTAGTTTGTCAGAACTGGAACTTCTTACAATCTTAATTGTACATGTATGGATATAGATATAGACATAAATGAGATTTCCCAAGTCTCCTGCTGCCAAACTTTCTGAGGGAGCAGTTATTGCAAAACAAAAGTTAACAAATGAGACATGTTTATATAACATAATTAACCTAAAATACAAAAGTATAAATTAACTGGACAGAAACTACATGCTGTTGTTTTCTATAGGTCATTAGAGAGTCGCTCACCTTCAACTACACACAAATGGACAATGATGATCAAATTACATCGTATAAAGCTAACTTTACATCTTGAATCATTTTAAGAGAGTAGCAGCTAACTCATCCTTCAAATTTTTGGTAAAACTAGTCTGAGTTTGAATCGAGAATGTATTGACAACGTCCCCGCTGTCAGTTAGGGAAATAGTGGATTCTTATGCCATCACTTGATGCTCTCTCAAAGCCTTTTCCTTACATTTTTTTTCTCAAAAATCTATATTAAGATCTTGTATGGATCAGATTATTTCTACATTAATCTAAGAGTTCAGTTCCTACTACTCAATTAGATTCAAGTTCTTATGGACATTAGCTTAGGTTGTCTCATGTTTATATATTCAAAAGCTATTGGCTGACTAATAAGTGTCTTAGTAGTAGTCTAGAACAACTTGTGCCTTACAAAACTTGCAAAATAAGTATTTTAGTAGGATAATCTAAGTTTTATTCTCATTATTACACCACTCACAAGTCTTTGCACAGCACCAACGGCAACACATCACAAACAAGCTGTCACAAAAACAAAAATAGGCTGCTAAGTTTCTTTAATTCAACCACATAATACACAAACACACATATATATACACATGGAAATATTATAAAGGGATGTTCGGTTGATTAAGAAATCACTTCTTGAAAAGATAAGGAAAGATAGATTCAAACCAAGCATAGAGGCATCCTTTCTCTTGGCGACATTTTAGACATGAGCAGAATAAGATATGTCTTGATATACTGGTGCTGCTTGGATTTTTCTCTTCTTTTTTCTGCTCCAAATTCTTTTGGATTGTGGAAATTTGATCAAGGGAAGAAATATGTTAAAGTGGACTCATATGTAATGCATAGCTTTGGTAGTTAAGCCTTTTTCATCAATTTAGCAGATGAGAGAACGGTTACCACCTCCTCCCTCCCCCAATTAATTGATGAGTTGTATAGGTTGAAATGAATATGTGATCTCTTTTATTCATATATCAGACGTAGAGTTTATTTTCAAACCACTAATTTCAGATAGTTTAATTTCCTAATGGCTTAGCACAGTACTGTGGAACTTGTAAAAGTGATAATAGGGTTGCAACTTAAATTAAGCTGCTAACTGCTTGACAGCTGAAGCTATCTTTATCAACCAAACAAGGCGTTGCTGTGTGCTTTCAGTTCTGACTCCAATGGGCCAATGGCTGTTTTAAAATTTGGCCTCTAATAATGCTATTAACCTTAGGACTGCCCATTCTTTTAAAATAAAAAAAGTTCTTTTCAAGTTTGAATCTATTCATTTGGAATCTAAGTTCTTCTTCAAATCATTATCATTGGTTCAGAAATTATCATGTTTGAATATGATTAGAAGAAGTAGAAGTACAAGAGAAAGAACAAATAATAAAGTTCTTTAGTTTTTTAGATTCCATCACTTACATAACAAAGAACTTGTCTCGATTTCTTTCTTGTCTCTATATATTATTGCACATACAAGCATAACTGACACCTTAATTTTTTATGGTTTTCTTATACTAGAAATGGTGAGAACTCAAAACCTCAAACGTGCAATGCAAGAAAAAGCATTGGGTTCTCAATTGGAAAATTCTCAATCTAATCATAGCTCAACTTCGAGTAAGTTACAAAAAACTTTTGATATTTCAATTTTTTATACATTTATGGTTTTATAGATTAAGTTTTAATTTTGAAGTTGTGAAAGAACATTTAATTTTGAAATTTGCAGTCTTTATTTAGTTTTCATTTGTTTCAATTTTTATTTATTTCTATGCTATAAATGAGGTTATGTTACTTATTACCTTTTTTTGTTTGCAACAGAAAGGACTACAAGTAAGCATCCGAGTAATGAGGACGCATTACCTCGTGCTAGCCAGGGGGGAAGTACACGTGCATCACTCACATAGTTCTTCATCTAATGAAACTGAAACAAATATGTTTCTAATCTCTACAAGACATCAAGATATTGAATTGAGTACCATTTGTTCAATTAATAAGTCAATTATTCTTGAAAAATCCAATACTGATAATTATCTACAGATGTATATATGAGGTTATTTATTTAGTTGATCATTGAAATATTCTTAAATAGGTGAGGAAATCCAAAACAAAAACACAAGAGGACCTACTTTAATGCCACAAATTTGGGGTTTACTTCCAGGAAAGAGGCTTCCAATTGAATGCAGCGAGTATGGTCAGATAATTCATGATAATCGTTCAAAGTACTCTAACTTTTTAGATGTGTTGGCTAGGATGGACACGTATTGCCCTCTTGATATTTTTGATTGGAGAAAAGTGCCACAATCCAACAAAAATGAGCTTGTAAGCATAGTCAAGGTAATTTACTATACAATTTCTATTATTCATTTCTTTAAATTCAATCATTAATATTTTAAAATGTATTTAAATGCCTACATTTTCAATGCAGTCGAAGTTTATCTGTCTTCCTGGAATTGATACAGATAGTCTAGAAACAATTGGGACCAATTGGAGAAGCTGAAAAAAAGACTTGAAAGAAAAGTACTTTGACCCTAATTTACCATAGGATGATTTAATAAGCATACCAAAAGACAGGATCATCTCGGAGCAATATAAAGGACTTGTGATGGTCTGGTTATTAGAAAAAGGAAAGGTGAAGTAAAACATAATATTTTTTAAATATTAATAGTGATTTGCCCAAATTTCATATGATTTTATATTTTTTAGAAAGCAAGCATGTGGGGAAAGGAAAGCAGAAAGAAAAAGACATTAAATCATGATACTGGAAGAAAATCCTTTGCACAAGTTCAGGTAGATGAGTTAAGGAATGTAAATTTGATTTGAAGAATTAAACATCACAATAACTTTTTATTTCTTTCATCTTATAATATGGCTTTCCTAGCCACATTTCATTCTAACTTTTGAAATACAGTATGCATTTGTAACAAAAATAGCACTATGGCATTCATTATTCCAAATAAGATGAGATTTAAATTGTTGTTGGAATTAAGAATTTAAGCTTTGTAATTTGATTATAATTTTTGTTTTATCTAATAAGCAAATTGGAATTCAAAAAATGCTAGTTAACTCATAAATGTTGTACAAAAATTAATATCTTGTGAAATAGGAAAGACGAAGGGGACATCAAATTTCTCAGGCGGATACATTTAGCTTGTATTATCCGGTGGAAAAAGATGGAGATGCTTGGCAACTAAGGGTAAGAATTGTAAATTATAAACCTAATCTCTTATATTGAAGTTGAGTTGAACATAAAATCTATTTTCTTTTAACTTTATAGGATCAAATGCAATAACTCACTAATGAACTTAGAGGACTAGAAGATATTATTTATCAGGGTGATGTTTATGGCAAAGTTAATGGACCAGAAAAGCTTGGACTAGTACGCATGCTTGGTAGATGAGTGACACAACAAGATGTATTTGAGGAGATACCTTCTCGTAAATCTTATTTTCAAACACTTCAAGAATGGTTGGAAAAACTTGAGCAGGATAGGAACGAAGTTATCCCACCTAGTGGTCCATCATCCCCTTTTTATGAAGACATGATTTCAACCCCAATCTCGACTAATAACATTCTACCTCTTCGGGGTAAGTAATATATTTAAAGCTTGAGTATCTTCAAACATATAAAGTTAATAGTAACTACTTAAAATATAAGTACTCCAATATCTCATACAATTTTTTTCATGTTTATTTGTATGACATATTAGCTGTTAATTTTACTTTTAGGTTAGCCGTTCAGTTTTTTTGTTGAGTATTATGGATTGAACTGAAGTTGTTGCTAAGGATATTTGAAAAGCATGGACGCTAACACAGATGTTGGTGGACAAGTGTTGGGAAAAAACTACTATGAAGTTTAAATGTGGCAGTGAAAGGAGATGAGGATTTAGTAAGTCCTTACATGCACTTTAACACCATTTCTAATGCTCAAGGGATCTCTATTGCTTGGCCAATACCTTTGGTAAGTCTGTTTTTTCTTTTTTCTTTTTTAAAATTTGAAACTTGGGCGTAAGTGAATTTTATTTTAAAGTCAATGAGAATTTTCTGTTATATCATTAGATGTTCTACTTTCGGCTCCATTTAGAATAAGTTGCAAGATATATATGTTTCTTACAAAATACTTGGAATTGTCGGACTTAAGAATAACAACTTGAGACTTTTATATTCTTACTTATACTATCATTAGCTTATTCAATGGTGCAATTATAATGTTGATCTTCTTGCATTTTCTTAGGCTAATATTAATGTGATTGCTTGAAAAATACTATCTATTGAATTATGTTATGATTGAAAAGGTTGGGGCAGATTTAAATGGTCTCAAAATTTCACTTTTTGTAACATGTTTAACTGTTGGTCTTTTTTTTCCTTTGCACAAAGGTGGTTCAAGATGACAGAGATGACAACAATTAATATGATGAAGTTGGATTGCAAATAGAAGTGTACTTAAGGCTTTATTTCACTTGTCCATCTTAAAATATAATGTTATTTTGTCAAGCATGTAGGATTATTATGTCAAGTGTTAGATCAACTATTTGTGGTGGTATTTTAGAGTAGCGCCATTTGATTAGTAGTTCGTATTTAAATGAAATGAATGTTTCAGCACTGACTGGATTCTTTAGATTTATTTCTGAATTGAAGATGCAAAGAATATAGTTTTGGTGTTCAAAATGAAGTATATTATGTGATTAAGAAATTATTTTTATAAATATGGGATGTCGGTGAATTGTAGCAGTTGTATGTTGCCAACATTTTTCATTACTGTCAAAAAGTGCAGCAAAAATCATACAAAATATGCAGTACACCTAAGAATTGTAACAATATATGCCTATTGTTACATATGGTTATGTGGTAACATCTTGTGTAAGAATAAATACCTTTTGTTACACTTAAATCTGGAGTAACGTTTTGTATTACAAAGAAGTGTAGGTATATGTGCTTTGTATTACAATTCCACTTGTGGTAAAAGTTTTTCATTGAAAAAGTACATGTTTAACATTACACTTTAATATGCAAGTAATTTTGGTTTTTTTGACAAATTAGTTGTGGTGACTTCTATTTTATGTTACAGTTAAAAAGTGTAATATCATATGCCTAGCATCACCTTTTGAAATGTAAGTAATTCTAATTGTGTTTACAAATTAAAATGTGGTAATTCTACTTTTATGTTACAGTTAATAAGTGTAAGTATATAAGTCTAACATGACATTTGATTCTGCAGTATTAAGTTTTTAACTAAATTTTCAAAATATTAGAACACATAAGAAAGTGTGGTGTAAGATTCATATCCTTACGTTTACATGTAAAACTATAACTTTTACAAACACCACACTTATAAGCGTGGTGTTAAGTTTAGACCACAACGGATGGTGCTACGCTAATAAGAACCATAGTATATAGTTAAGTGTGGTAGGCTATTTGTTGCCACATATTTAAATGTGGTAATATCCATTTTTTCTTCTAGTGAACCTTTTCTTTTTCTTTATCCTTCTCCTCCACTTGAGGTTTTTCAGTCGCTGATTGATCATCCTTGCGATCTTTATGCTTCTCCACCAAATCTTTGGCCACGTTAAACTGAGCGAGGTTAAAATTATGACCTTGCTGTTTGTTCATATAGGGTCCTTGGGCTTGGGGAACAGATTGAGCATCATCCTCCAATTCATGTTGTACATCTCGATTTGCCATGTTTTCCCTCATGCGTTGGACTCAAATGAATTTCCCACATACATTGATGTAAATATTTTACCTACGAAATTGTTGACATTGGACAAATTCTAGCGCACACTAGATAATCCTGCAAAACAGAGTTAGCTAGGGGTGCTGAAAAGATTTTCGGCAAAAACCCTATGATACTTAAGTCAATTTTTTGTTTCGAGTGAAAATAGAATGAACTATTGAAATGCTCTTGTGTGTGCTTATGTTAAGGAAATAAAATTTACCTTAGTTTTATGTGATGTTATTCTTGAAGATAAGCATATATTAGATTTCGACTATAAATCCGCGATTCAATTATATCTCTTTCCTTCAATTTCATCCTTCCATTTTAAATTCCCAAAAATTAGAGGATTACGTGAGAATGTGGGATAGCGCATCTGGTGCTCAACTTTGCCAAGTTAGCTTTACCTCTATCTTATTAGGTTAGCTTATGGAACGGGAGCAGAGCTAGTGTGATGGTATCAGTTGTATTTGAAATATCTATAAAAAATATTAATATCTAAAATATAACTAAAATTAAATACAATAAAATTTTAAATTTAAAAACTTATAGCCTGGTACAACACACAAGCTAATAACTAGTACAAGGTAATACTAATTATTTAATGTCTTTATATTTAATAAATAGTAGAGAAAAATGTTCGTAACAATATAAAATAGTATTAAGTGACAATGCAAAAGTTATACTGATTATATATATATATTAAGTGATAAAAAAAATTATTTTGTACCTTGACAAAAATACTATTTAAATTGTCTCTATTGACAGTTGTAGTATTAAGCTATACTCATTATTTTGTATAGTGATAATCTAGTGACAAAAAAGTACAACCAAATAAAAAAAAAAAAGGAAAAATCAAGTGACAACAAAAATTTCTACATAAATTTTTATGATGACAATTTTTTATTATCATTAGATTATTACCATAGATGTATCATTAATTGTCAATAACGATAACTTAAAATATTAGTTATGATCAATATTAAATTATATTATGACAAAATAAAAATTATTGTCACTTAAAAGTTATTGTTAGTAAAAAATAAAACTTATTATCATTTGAATTATATTATTAATGATAATGTTTGACGTTGATATTTATATTTTTTAATCTCTAATTAACGTTACATTTTCTTACGTTGACATATAAAAAAATTTTAAGTCTATTTTTAGACTATATTAAGACCAACTCCTTCTACATGTTATTTCATCAGTATGCTGCTTGGTTTTCAGTTTGATGGTTTGTCTTTCGAACATATTATCAACTAAAATAAAATCATATCCACATTCGGAAGTTTGATGGATAGCCACCTCCCCTTGAGATGTAAACGGATATTAAACGAATCGGATACACTGTTTTCATATTTGTATCCGTTCAATTTTTTGAATATTCGGATACGAATATAGATTTGGCTGATATTATAAAATGATATTCGAATTCGGATCCATCGGATATCAGTCGAATTCAGATAGGCCTGCATTCGATTATAATTATTCAAATTTATTCATATTTTATTAAACTTATCCATATTCGAATTATTTTTTTAAGGAACTACATAATTTCGTTAAAAAGAAAACAATCAAACAAGTAGCATAATTTCTAATTAATAATTGACTTTATAATTGATTATTAGTACTTATTAATATTAATAATGATATTTAAGTATATTAATTATAAAGTCAACCAACAATAATTGCGATGATTAATTTTATTCTTCAATTTTTTTCTCTATACTACAATAATTTTTTAAATTTATTCTTTTTTCGTCCCAATTCTTCAATTATAATATATATATACACATATATGGATTATGAGATTTTTATTAAAAAATACAAATAATATATTATTTAATAAATATGTATTCGGAGCGGATATTAAACAGATCGAATACGCATTTACCATATATGTATCCATTTATAATCGGATATCTACTAATCGAATACAGATAATATCTACTTTAAACAAATGCTGATAAATTTTGTATAAACAGACACGAATGTGAACGGTAAACGAATTTTCGAATATCCCCCTTTCCCCCCTCTCTTTAAAACAAAAAAGGAAAAAAAAAAGAAAAATAATAATGCAATTGGTAGTATTTTAAAAAAATCTCTATCAATAAGATAAAAGCACGAATTCTTAATTTCCAGAAACCAAGCGGATAAAGAAATTTCATCTTATGTTTACAATCAAATTCAATGGCACCTCTTTACTTTGAGTTCAAATCTTGATTAAGATTTTTTTTTTAAAAAAAAATTATCATGCTTGATATTTTTCAATTTAGAGTTGAATGTTCAAAATGATAAATCAATGAGTCAGCTTAAATCATAAAATAAATAAACATAGGAACTTATTATTTTGAACTTCGCCATTTATCTTCTCAGATAAAATAATTCGTCAAATGACTAATAAGTTCTTGGTCACCTTTATAAGTTATTTTCCGTATATTCTTATCGCGCATATATAGCTCTATATATAAACATATGATTGTGTAATAATTGCAATTTGAATGTGATTGGATTGTGGTTGAGTCAAGGCAGAATTATTGACCCGTAATCTACTGGGATTTATGAGTAAATGAATATTTTGGGTTATGGAGCAGGCGACGCGAGGAAGAATGAAATAAAATTAAAGAAGAGGTCATCAAGGGAGAATTGTCATTCCAGAAAAAAATTGCTTTGGCTTCAAACAAGTTTTTCTGAAAATATATATAATTTTTATTGGTAATCAATTACAATTAATATCGAAACTTCAGGTCTTATATAATAATAATAATAATAATGTAATTTACTGTATAAATAATTATAACTGTTCGAAACCCCAGTCTTTTCTCTTTCCTTTAATTTTTTTTCCCCCCTCCCGAAAGATTTGGCAAGGTGCATGAATTATTTAGATGGACGAGGACGCGCAAAGAAATGGGCATACTTCCTTCAACTTCAATAATTCAATTGTTTGTCAATTAAGATATTTGGACCACTGTCTCCCAATTATTACCAGAAGACATACTTATTTTTCTTTGTAAAAGGATGGTTGCCTCGTGATTCAGGCCATTATTGGCGTTTGGTACGCTGTCCCTCAGGCTAGCACCACGACTTATTTATTATGCACCTGCTGTATTCTTAATTTCTATTTTTACTATTTTCTGTCATTTTTTTTCATTTCTCTATTTCATCTCATATTTTATTATAATATATCTATTATATGTTAAGTATATTTAATTTTTAATTAATTATTTTTATTCAAAATATTTAATACACATCTCATATATATATATATATATATATATTCATAAAATGAAATAATAGATATAATAAAAAATAAAATAGAGGATCTAAATTACTATTCTTACAGTCAAAAATACCATCACATCATTTAGAGAAATTATGTTGCAAAACCTACTTCAAAATGAAAATAAATTATGGATGAGGGCATTGAATAAAAACCCCCAATTGATGGGACTAATTTAAACTTAACATTTCACTAATTTGAAGTTTTACCATCCAACATTCATTAATCTCTTTTGCAGGACTAGCTGCGAGTACTGTATTTGCTGCAAGAATCTTCCCGAGGAAAGATACAGAAAATGCTTTAAAAAAAATTTAATCATTTAATTGATAAAAACGATAATAAAACAACAATTGACAAAAAAAATGGTGTAATTAGAAACTTTATATCTTCCTGATTAAATGATGGGAAAAATGAAACAAAAGCATTTTGTCTTCCCTCTTTCTCTTGTTATTCATTTTCTCATTCTCATTTTTTTTAAACAATTAAATAAATTTGAAAATTTATATTTTTTAATTAAATCTTTTTTCTAATAATTTTCTTTCCACATTAAAATTTTTGAACCAAATAAAGTGCTAAATTTTTATTGTTTAGTTATATTCTATATATTTTAGATTGTCATTTGATTTTCCAGTTCATCATTGGATCCTTCACTCTTATAAAGGTATTACAATCTAATCACAACAACTGGCCATCACTGATACAATTTAAAATTATTTATAAGATAATCAATGATGACAGCAAAGCTACGAAAAGCTCTCATTAATAATATTATCTCAATATAAAGAAATAAAGTACGTAGTAGTAAAAAAAGAGACCAGACTATCATTTTATTGGTTAAATAAAATTTATCTCATATTATTGATAGAGGCAAACATCACTTATAATTTGTTACTTTAATAATTGGCGATAATCATAATACGAGTTTTGAAAAGTATCTTTTTCTTAAGGTGATGGGTTGAAATAAACTCAAGATTGAGTCTGGATTCTTCTTTTATGTATCTTAAAATTAAATATGAGTTAGACTTTTGGGGTTTTCGACAAAAATTCTCCAAACTTAAGTCAAAAAAGGAAAATATTAGTTGAGGTTGAAAGGAAATAAGTGGAAGTAGATAGAAAAAAGTGATTCAGTACCTGTGGAAATATAACAGTATGAACGAATATTTATAGATGATGATTGTCATCGCTTGATGTGGATTGATTTTGACCAATCAATTTTAAAAATTTGACGAGCAGCATTATGCGGATCATGCGTCGGGTCAAATCAAGCCAAACCGACTCAATTGTGAACAACGAACATCCAATGTCTTCGGAAACAACACACACTTAAGGGTATTATAACATGTACTTCAGCACTTGAAAATTTTCTCATTCATGATGTGGAGAAGAATTTTATCACATCGTATCATCACTAAAAATAAATTGGTAATTGTTAGTGGAGCCAGTTTAAAAATTACTTTTGGCGCACTACAAGAAAATTGATATTTAGTGGCATTAAGTTGGTGACATTTTAAAATATAATGACACAAAAAAATAGGATTAATTGTAATTTATCCCCCTATGATATTCAAAATGGGCATAATACCCCACTGTCAAAAGAAAATGTACAGAAAAACTACTTATGATTTTGAAAATCATGCTCCCCACCCCCCTCTTCTTGTTTGATGCCTATTGAGTATTAGAAAGATAGAATTGCCCTTAAATAAAATTAAAATTTATATTACTCTTTTACTTTTATTTTACTTATTATTTTTAACAATTTTTAATTATTTTTTATTCATTCCAAATTAAACAATATTTAATATTTATAAAAGATATGTAACATATTTTTATTTATACTTATACAACATATATTTATTTATGTATACATATATACATACATATATATATATTTATTTATACACATAATATATATACATATATAAATTTATGTATATATATTTATTTATTTTATCCAAATTGAATAATATTATATTTATATATAATATATTTCTTATTTATAAATTCATGTATAAATATATACATATATATTTTTATTTTTACATATAATATATGTTACATATATATAAATTTCCTTTAGTTCATTACAAATTAGATAATATTTAATATTTATAAAAATATACAATAAATTTTTTATTTATAGTTATACATATAATATATACACAAATTTTCTTTTATTAATTTCAAATTTATATATTATTAATAATATTTTTTATTTATACTTATATACATATACATATATAAATTTGTCTAAAACATATATATAAATTATATAACACACACACACACATATATATATATATATCAAACCCCCACCCCCTATCCCCCAACACTAATAGGCTGCCTTGGCAGTGGTGCATACTGGCCGAATCTGGCCTGATTAGGTCAGATCCAGCCGCTGGCTGCCATGGGCATATATTTCAAGGGTGTTTGTTGCATGATTTTCAAAAATACGAGAAAGTTGTTTGTATATTTTTTTTCATAGGGGGGTTTTGTGCCCATTTTGCATATCACATGGGGGTCCATTGCAATTTACCCCAAAAAAATATTATGATGATATTTGTAAAAGAATGCCACTATAATTTAATATTTGATAGCATTTGATTATTAAATGAGAGACAAAATAGTGGCATTTGATTGAAAATATCAAGATAAATGTATTTCAAAGACATTTAACTAGTGTCACTAATTTTTTTTTAGAAAAAAGCCACTAATATATAATTATAGTGTCATTTGAAAAAAAAATGTCATAAGGTATTAAGTGACATTAACTTAGTGGCATTTATAGTGTAATGACACATAAAAGTAATATGGTGATAGTAAAAAAAATGTCACTATAATAAAATATTTGGTGGTATTTGATTATTAGATGACATATAAAATAGTGACATTTGATTAAGAATGCCAACAAAAATATGATTTGAAGGCATTTAACTAGTTCCACTATTTTATTTTTTTTAAAAAATCATTCATATTTATTTATGGTGTCATTTAAAAAATTGCCACAAAAAATTTTAGTGACACTAACTTAGTGACATTCGATAGTGTAATGACACACAAGAGTAATATTATGATAATTGTCGAAAACTGTCACAGTAATACAATATATTAGCGGCGTTTGATTAATAAGTGACAAAAAAAAGGGAAATTTGATTGAAAATGCACACATAAATATATTTGCAAGACATTTAAGTAGAGTCACTATTTTTTTTTTTTAAAATGTCGCTCATATTTATTTATGGTGTCATTTATAAAAAGTACAACAACTTATTTAGTGGCACTGGTTTAATGCCATTTTAAGTATGGTGGCACATTATAATATAATGATAGTGACAAAAAATGCCACTAATATAATACTTACTGGTAATTGATTAATAAATTTTATAAAAACATAATTTTATTAAAATTATTAACATAACTATATGTTAAAAGTATTTACTAAATTAGATACTATTTTTTTTTTATAAATATTGAAATAAGAAAAAATCATTGTTTTCTTTTTTATAAATATTTTACTATACGTATCGTGAAGCCTACATAAAATATAATATTATAAACTATTCTTTAAACAAATAAAACCAATAAAAATGAATATAAGAAAAAAAGTAGCTTTATGCGCCCTCTGAATAATTATTTCATAATTATTATTAAATTGCATGAAACCTATTTTTCAAATTTCATAATTACGTAAATTAATGAAATATTCTGGGAACATCGAAATAATCACAGGTTAAAGAAAAATCATAATATGAAAAAAGTGAAGAAAATTGATCAAAAATGAAAAATAAATGTAAAAGTTTAATTTACCAAATAATCAAAACTTCGAATTCCTTTTGTAAATTAGCTGGCTCATAAACATAAATTTTTATTAATATTAATAAATCATAAGTCAAATTATAAAATACATGCATAATCAAAAAAAGAAAAAGTAAGAATTTAACACTCCAAGCAAATGATCCTATAGAGGTGAAGAAAAAAGAAAATATATTTTTGTACCTTTAAATATTAGTGTATTGCATATTTGGTTATTTTTAGTGTGTGCGTATATATATATATATATATATATATTACTTGTAGGGATTATGAGCTTAGATTGAGGAACGAAACTTAATTAAAACAACAAATTGTGGAAGAAAATATAATTTAGGAAAATATTAAATTAAGGTAAAATTTTTTGGATTAAGCATAGGGAGAGTTATAGAAAATCTTACCATTTCAAAATGTAAAAAATTCAAAACTACTTTTCGGACTCAATGCCTAAATTTATTAAATAAAATTTTAAATATTTAGCATAAATATGTCAATAGCTAAATTTATGTACTCAAATTAGCCATTTATATAATAACTTAACAGTTGTTCTTAGATGATCAAAGGCAATAATGACTGTATCATACTTGATAAGATTTTAAAATTCTTTAACTTATGCAATCTCAAAATTATTATTTTTAAAATAAATTAGCCATCATTTTATTTTATTTGAAATAAATATGTTACCTTAATGACGTGGTTTATAATATAGTTCGAACCAGTAATATAAACATAGTTGGTTTATATGTAAATTATAATTGGAATTAGTTGGTTTATATGTAAATTAAACATATGAAAAGTAATAAAATTGCTTTTAAAAAATCAATTGAAAATAATTTTACATACATAAACTAATATATATATATATATACACTAATTCCATATGTAAACTAATATATACATATATATATATATGTGTGTGTGTGTGTGTGTGTGTGTCGAGAGAGAGAGAGAGAGAGTACTTACAATCATTGAATATGGAGTTACTAAAAAATTAATAAATAAAGTGTTGACCTGCTAATAATAAAATAGCTCATTTAAATAGCTAATTATATATGAAAATTATTGAGCAAAAAGGGATCAAAGTAACTTATCCATATTATTGCCACATAATAAATATTCTTAAAACAGGATTGAACATCATTTTACTTTATATATATATATATGTATTAGATTAGTGGCATTTGATTAATAAGTGACAAAAAAATAGTGACATTTGATTGAAAATGCCAACACAAATATATTTGTAAGGCATTTTTCTTAAAAAACGTCGCTCATATTTATTTATGGAGTCATTTATAAAAAGTACCGCAAATTATTTAGTGGCACTATAATATAGTTAGGGGTGTAAACGGATATTAAACGGATCGGATAAACTATTTTCATATTCGTATCCGTTTAACTTTTCGAATATTCGGATACGGATACGGATTTGACGGATTTAAAAATGATATCCAAATTTGTATCCGTCGGATATCGGTTGGATACGGATATATCCGTATTCGATTATAATTATTCAGATGCATTCATATTTTATTAAACTTATCTGTATTTGAATTATTATTTTATATTCATATTCGATGATAATTATTTAGATATCCATTTACGAATATCCAAATACGTGAATCTATAAACCTATAACAAATACATATTTTAATTAATAGAAGGAACTATATAATTTCTTTAAAACGAAAGCGATCAAACAAATAACATAATTTTTAATTAATAATTGACTTTATAATTAATTATTAGTACTTATTAATAATAATACTGGCATTTGAGTATATTAATTATAAAGTCAACCAACAATAATTATGTTGATTAACTTAATTCTTCACTTTTTTCTCTATGTTACAATAAATTTTTAAATTTATTCTTTATTCTTCCCAATTCTTCAATTATAATTTATATATATACATATATGTATTATGAGATTTTTATTGAAAAATATAAATAATATATTATTTAATAAATATATATTCGGATCGGATATTAAACGGATCGGATACGCATTTACCATATCCGTATCCATTTATAATCGGATATCTACTAATCGAATACGGATAATATCCGCTTTAAATGGATGCGGATAAATTTTGTATAAACGAATACAAATGCGAACGGTAAATAAATTTTCGAATATCCATTTACAGCCCTAAATATAGTGATAGCAATAAAAAATGCCAGTATAATATAGTACTTAGTGGTAATTGATTAATAAATTTTATAAAAACATAATTTTATTAAAATTACTAACATAACTATATGTTAAAATTATTAACTAGCACCACTACGTTTTTCTTAAAAAAAAACAAAAATCAGTTATATTTTAGTTATGGTATCACATGAAATAAATATCAAAATAGATAAAGAATATATAGTTATTAATAACTGCAAAATTTATAAATTTATATCTTATCATAATGTGTTAATTAAATTAACTACTTAATATAATTTTAATGTATTAACTAAATTAACCATATTTTTCAAGAAGTATAAAAAAATTTATGTAGCGCCTGAAGTCATATGTAGCCGTAGGATCTAATTATCAAAGAATTAAAAATGCAAAATAACTAGGCTACATATGATAACAGGGATCTAAACATGCCATTGATTTAGATTTGGTATGAGGATTACCTTGATTTTCAAAAAATCAAAGGAAGGTAGAAGAAGCACTCCAGCACCTTGAAGCGGTCTGCCAGTAGCGCAGCAGAGTAGCAACCGATTTTCCCCAATCAAACAACTTTTGTTTGAGTTGAAAATTTAACTAGAACTCCAAAACACCTTGATGGATCTCTAGTCCAAAAATCAGGTCGATCAGAACTCAGAAAAGTCCCCCATAACTGCCTCCAAGTTGCTGCCAGAAACTGGATCTCCAAAAGGCTAGCAATTCAATTGTCTTGCCTCTAATGTTAAGATCCACACACCAATGCTCTGTCCAATTCTCCTCAATATTAGCTGGAGAATAAATTCAAAGATGAATGCTTGATTTGGAGGTAGGAGAAGAAGAGAAGTGAAGTTTCAACACATGAGGCAACACTTGGGAATTGGAGGGAAAATGAGAGAATTTAATTCTTAGATCTCTAATTCACATGGAATGTAATGTGTAGCATGTGTGATGGCCGCCCCTCTTTATATATATATATAGAAGGAGGATGGTGTGATCCCAAGGTAGCACCACACCTTCCTCAAGGTAACCACCCACTTGTCTTGCAAGTTGGCAAGCATGTGAATTTTGTGTGCATTTGAATTTCATTTGGAATTTTTATTTCATATCATGAAATGTCATCAAAATAAATTCTAAAACCACACCAAATGAACATTTCATTTGAATTTTTCCTCCAAAATTAATTCTCCATTTTAGTTAAATTAAACTCCTTTAATTTAATTAATTATCTTGACTTAACTCTTTAAGTTAATTATCTTAACTCTTTAAGCTAGTAATTGTTAACTTAAACCCTTAAGTTAAATTGACCAATTGATAGTCATATGACACCAAATAATTAGCTCCTTAACTATTGGTCTTAATTTAACTCCTTATATTAATTAGATCAATTTAATAATTAAATTGATCAAGCCAAAAATGATCACAACATTTGTGTCAATTGGTCAACCTCCAAAGCGGTCATGAAGGAACTTCTCTAACTCCTTAGGGCATGTTTGATAAATGAGATTAGGCTAGATAAACGATTAGAATCTAGCCTAATCTCATATTTGATATGAGATATTACAGAGGTAGGCCGACCCGTTTTTCTTGCCAGCCCGCTATTGTAGCACCAATTAAGGTGGATTACAATTGTGGATTAGGAGGTGCAATTAGATAATTGCCTCCCCCTACTAAAAATTTTCACCCTTACTTGCCCTCTTTCTTTTTAACTTATCTCATTATATCTAAGGGTAATTTTGTCATTTAAACATCTAGTCTCACATATCAAACATGCATAAAAGATTATGGTAGATTATAATTGCACCTAAGTTTAATGCCAATCTTATACATCAAATAGACTAATATATTATTTAATCTCATCTTATCTCTATCTGTTCAAATATTCACTACTATTTACATTCCAAATCAAACATGCCCTTAGAAAATTCCCCTTCATCGCCTAGGATATGCAATTGGCTTTTGTGTGTGGTCTATTAGGTTCTACCAATCATTGGACATGGGCTCACAACTCTTTGTGGCTTTGAAATATCAAATATTCACTTTAGTTTAAACTCCTTCAAATTAGTCGACTTAATTCAATTAATCTCCATTAATTGAAGAGTACCTAATCTCCGTGGTTGATATCCAACCTCAAGCCCATGGAGCCCAACTAGTTGACTGAAATGAATGCTTTTGGAGAACCATTCTAGCTTTACGCGTACCATGCAAATACGGTCCTTCCATCTCCTATCTCCATGAGAAAGGCCTAGGGCAAGATATTTGTCGACTCCCTAATAGCCTTGATTCTATGTTTCTATTCTCAATGTTTGATTCCCATTATGACCTCATCTTTGAAAAACTCCTTTTTCCAAATTATTATAATACCTTGCGCAAGGATTTCATGAAATCAATCATTATAGAATATATGGAGATGTACTTACCCTTGACAATGATGAGGAGTTGGATCCCATCTTAGATCTCATAAACCTCCATGTCGAAGTAGCTCATACCTAATCTCCACTCGAACGACCCGCTATGTAGCCAGAGAAGAGTCAAAGCATAAGGACCTAAACACAAGGTGATAATAGATCCTCAGGTCGAAGGACTAATTATATGCACTAGCGTAAGTTGACGAACTTGCCACTACCGACTTGCCACTTCGCTATCTAGTGGATTCTTTGAGCGGGTATTCAGTGCCTTGTTCTCTAACAAGTACCTATCAATATGCATCCATATCTCATATGGTATTGCTCATGAAACGGAGCAATATCCAGCCCTTGAATTTATGCATCGTTAGCGCAAGTCTACCCGAATCTTAGATGCCCTATCTCTTAAGATCCTGCGACTTGAAAGTTTTAAGAACACGACCGTGTAAGACTTGTTCATGATCACCACCTAGTGCATGACCAAGTCTCGTAGTCTTGTGTAATCTAAGGGCTTCAACCAAATGCTAGTGAAGTAAATATAAACACAAGATGAAGATGGCCATTTAAAGAATATCATTCAATCAGGATTGTATTACAAGTGAAATAGTTTACATGCCAATTTAATTGGCTTGCGGGGCACTATTCCAATAGCACCTCGCCCTCACTACAACAAATTACAGTTTTAGTAACGAATAATTTCGTTACCATAACGCTGAAATTCGTTACCCAAAATATGGTAACGAAGTTTTCGTTACTTAAGTTTAGTGCCCTAAAGCCTGTCGCAAAAAGTCTTAGTAACAAAATTTATGATTCATTACGAATGTTGAACTTATAGCGATGAAATGTATCATTACTAAAAATATGATATTAGTAACAAAAAAGTGTATTAGTTACAATAGATTTTTATAACGTAACGAAATGTTTAGTTATCAAAACATTGGCAATTTTGTTGCATTTGATTTTTTTCGTTACCAATGCATAATATAATGATATTATTTATTTAATTAAGTATAGTTACTAATTGTTTATGTAACAAAATATTTTGTTACAAATAGTTAAATAATATTTTAATTCAAAAATATGCATTTTGTTACTAATTGAATAGATAACTAAAAGTTTTGTTACGAAAGAGTGTAAAAATTTTGTTATATTTAGCACTTGGCCCGACCTGTAGCACACGCATGTTGGAATAGTACCCAGCAAGCCAATTAGATTGGCCTTGTAAACTATTTCATTGTAAGACAATCTTGATTGAATGATATTCATCATAGAGCCATCTTCATCATATGCTCTTCATTTACTTCATTGGCATTTGGATGAAGCCCTTAGATCACACAAGACTATGGGACTTGGTTTGGTGACCATGGAATAAGTCTCACACGGTCGTGATCTTAAACCTTCCAAGTCATAGGATCTTAAGAGAACAAGGGCATCTAAGATCCGGATAGACTTGTACTAACGATGCATAATCCAAGAGTTGGATATTGTTCCGTTCCATGAGCAACTGTATGAGATACGGGTGCATGTTAATGGGTGCTTGTTAGGGAACAAGGCACTGAAGACCCGCCTGGAGAATCCACTAGATAGCCCAAGTGGCAAGTTCTCCCGCTTACGCTAGTGCATATTATTAGTCCTATGACCTGAGGATCCATGGTAACCTTGTGTCCGGTCCTCATGCTCTGACTCTTCCTTGACCACTTAGCAGGTCTTCCGAGTTGAGATTGGGTATGAGCTGCTTGGCATGGAGGTTTGTGAGATCTAATATGGAATCCGACTCCTCGTCTTTGTGAAGGGCGAGTGCATCTCCTATGTGTTCTATAATAATCGATTCCAAGAAATCCTTGCGCAAGGTGATGTGATAATTTGGAAAGGTGTTTCCAAAGATGAGGTCACAAAGGGAATTGAACATCAAAAATAGAAACATAGTATCGAGGCTATTAGGGAGCTGACTAATATCTTGCTCTAGGCCTCTTTCGGGAGATAGGAGAACGGAAGGACCGTACTTGCATGGTACGCGTAATGCTAGAATGGTTCTTCAAGAGCATTCATTTCGGCCAATTAGTTGGGCTCCATGGGCTTGAGGTTGGACATCGACCATGGAGATTGGGTACTCTTCAATTAATGAGATTAATTGAATCGAGTCACTTAGTTTAAAGGAGTTTAAACTAATGTGAATATTTGAATTCCAAAAGTCACAAGGAGTTGTGAGCCCATGTCCAATGAATGGTAGAACCTAATGGTTCACACACAAAAGCCTATGACATGGTCAATTGAAGGAAGTAGAGTTTTCTAAGAGTTGGAAAATTCATAACCGTTTTGGAGGAGGTAAAATTGTAGTCATTTTGACTTGATCAATTTAAATGTTAAATTGGTCAAATTAATTTAAGGGTTAAATTAAGATCAATTAATTAAGGGTTAATTAATTGATGTCACATGACTATCAATTGGTCAAAATTAATTTAAGGGTTAAATTGACTTTGACTAGCTTAAATAGTTAAGCATTTTTTACATAAGAGTTAAGTCAAATTATTATTGGTTAAATTAAAGTGTTTAATTTAATTGAGTTGGAGGATTATTTTGGGAGAATAATTAAGTGAATGGTTCATTTAATGTGAATTGGAATTTAATTGCAAGACATTTCATAAGATGACATTTGTGCTTCAATTAATATTCTTATTCACTAATTACTAGTTAGTGGCCACCTTGGCAAGGACACTTGGCATCATCTCCTTGGGGATGTTCATGGACCACTCCTATATATAGATATAGGAGTGTGGCTGGCCAAGAGGGAGAGTGAGAGCAAGTGTGTGCATGACTAGTGTGATTTCTCCCCACATTTTGTGTAGTGGGAATCTAATTTGTTAGCATCCCATTATTCTCTCCAACTTCCTCCTCCTGCTCCTTCCCAGCCTTCCTACCCTCATTCTCTGCAGATATTCCAGCAATTTTGTAGAGAACAGGCCATAGATTTGGTGTGTGGACTTTTACATTAGAGGCAATCTAATTTGGTTGCTTTTGCTCTTGACTGGAGTAATTTTCTGGCAGCTGGTTTTGCTAGTTCTGGGAGGACCTCTGGTGTTCTGATTGGGCTGCATTTTGAACTGAAGAATCGTCAAAGGGTTGAGGAGTTCCTGTAAAAATTTCAGCAAAAACGGAGGAGTCCATCCAAGGGAAAATCGGTGGTGATCCTGCTGTGCCGGTGAAGAGCAGTTTGACGATTTTCAAGAGTTTTCTCTTGTTCTTCGATTTTGTGTAATCACCCAGGTATTTTTCCCTTCTAAATCTAAATTCCATGCATGTCTTGATCCTGGGGGTGTTGTGTGGGCTAGTTTATTCAGTTTTATTTTTGAAATATTTGGATCCTAGTGCCATACATACCTTCAATGCATGCGCCCGCCGACCCGTGGCCCTGCCCGACCTGCCCGCTGGAAATGGAAATTCAAAATCTACTGGAATGGAAACTTGAACCCACACCTGCCATGGGCTGCAGCAAGAACCTTACCAACTTGGTTGTAGCTAATACTTGTTGATGTTGGTATGTGCATAGATACTTATACTTATTAAGCTTGGTTTGGCTCGTTTAACTAACGAGCTTGAACTCCTCGTGAATTGTCTTGTCTCATTTATACTCCTAATTCTTAATGTAAATAAAATAAAATAATAAAAAATATTAATCGGAAGAATACAAGGTGTGAATTTTTTTACACTATTAAAAATAAGTTTTGAAAATTAATGATATGACATAATTAGTTTATTAGAATATTTTAGAATAATATTATTATTTTTAAAAATAAAATAGTAATTGTCATTTGAATAAATAAAATAAGAGTGTCAAATAGTGAACTAAAAGAAATAAATAGAAAGTGTGGGATAATTGTATAATATAGTTGCATGAAGCAAAGAAATTTTATTACATATATGTATATATAAATTGTTAGGTAAAGGAGTAATATTTTTGCATTGTGAGTATTCGGTAAAGAAAATACTATAATAATTCATTTCATTAATCAAAATATATAATATTAACAAACAAGTAAAAATATAGACTAAGTAGGTGTTTGGCTAAGTTTTTTATGAAAAGATATTATAAAAAAATTTTATGCTTATAAAAATATCAGATTTTATCTTTCAAAATAAGCCTTGCAATGTATGAATAAAATAAAAACTTAAATTCATACGGTCTAGATTATTACAAGAGTGTGTTTAAATTTTAAAAATAAGTAAATACCTCTTTACATTTTGTAGAATAGCTTATAATATAAAACACTTTATTTTAGAAATTTATAAAAAAAAATATTTATCAAAAATAATTGGCATTACATATATATATATATTAAAAAATTATGAACAAAATATTTTAAAGTAAAAAACAAAGGACAATCTAATAAGCAAAAGAAACAATATTATTAATTGCGACGGCGTAAAAAAACCAGCGCGAAGTTATTCATTCATTGGCGGTTACACTAACTGCCGCCATTTATTATGAATTCCATGGCGGGTTGGATAAATTGCCGCTTAACCACCATCAAATTAATATTTTGTGGCGGTTGAGACAAATCGTTGCAAAATATATACCACGATTAACCTATTTTTTTATGGTGTATATATATACACACACCATATATGTATATAAGTATGAATAAAAAATTATATTATATATATTTTCACAAATATTAAATATTATTTAATTCGGAATGAATAAATAAAAAATAGATAAAAATAAAAGTAATTTAAGTTTTATTGATAAATTTATATATATGTATATTATATATATGTGAATAAGTATAAATAGAAAAAAATAAGTATACATGTATGAATAATTAGAAAGAAAAAAGATAAAAATAAAAATTATTTAAAATTTTATAGATAAATTTATATATATAAATATGTGTAAAACAAGAATATATGAAATAATTAGAAATGATAAATAATAATAAATTTATATATATGTATAAAATGAGAAATGTATGAAATAACGGAAGAAGAGAGAAATGAGAATAAAAAGAAAATAAAAGAATGAAAATAAATAAAATATAATAATAAAAAGTTATCTAAATTGAATTGTAGATATCTGAAATGATTAAGGGTAAATTTATTTTTTCATATTAAAATTATGTTAAATGGGCAACAAATGTGGAGGGGAGGCGGTGTGCGCGGTTTTATAAAACATAAGGAAGTTATTTTGTATATATTTTTTTTTCATAGGAGTGTTTGATGCTTATTTTACAGATCAAAGGGGGGTAAATTGCAACTAGTCCAATAAAATTGTTACCATCTCAATGGAGCCTTTACTTTTCTTTTTCTCGCTAACGTAGTGTTTGGTTATATTGGAAAAATTACATTTTTGATCCCATTGGATGGGGGTATGCACTTTTGGTGCTTAAGTTGACACTTATAGGACCAAAACTGTAAATTTTTTAACACATTTGGGATAGCACCTCAACTTCCGTTAGTGTTCGGGATAAACTGTTACATTAAAATAAGTTAATTACCCAACAACCCCAAAAATTTAATTTATTTATAAAAATTCCACAAATTTTGAAATGCCCAATCAACTTTCATTAAAAAAATTTAACAAATAATATATATATTTTAAATATATAACAAAATCCTCCTAGAAAAATTAAAATTTTTATATATCAATATAAATATCATAAAATATATATAATATCAATATAAATATATACACATATATATATATATGACCCACCCCCTCCTCCAACCCCTCACCGCCGGCCATGGCCGGGTACCGCCTGGCAATGGCCGACCGCTGGCTGTGGCTAGTGGCCAGTGGCCAGATCTGGCCATTGGCCACAACCAGAGGTCAGCCATGGCAGGCCGCAACCAACGGCCTGCTTGGCCATGGCCTCGCCTGGCGGGTGGGGGTGGGGGTGGGGGTGATCTGGTCGCTGGGCTGCGGCTTGCTTGGCCATGGCCGGCCATGGCCTGGCGGGTGGGGGTAGGGGGGCTTGGTTGGAAATGGCATGGATGGCTGGGTGGGGGGAAGAAGGAGGAAAAAGAATATATATATATGTATGTATATATATACATTTTTACATATTATAATTAAAAATATTTATTTATTTAAAATCATTAAAATTATATTGTTAGGATAAAATTTTAGATTTTATTTTTATTTAAATTATTTATTTTGATTAAAACTCTAGATCTCACACATCTTGAATTATTTATTTTTATTAATTAATAAATTTAATAAAATTAGTTTAAATTAGGGCTTGTTTATTTATGAATTGGAGTATTTTACCAAAATATTTTAGCAAAATGATTTTTCAGAAGTGGGGTTGGAAAATGTTATGGTTGTTTGTTTGTATTTTGGATCGTAGATAGAAAATAAATTGAGAATTATTTATTTATTTATTTGTGTTTTACGAGGGAACAAGATATCATATTAATAACTTTTTTATTGGGTTGGTAGGGTGAAATTGACATTTTGAAATTACTATTGTTAGTATGATATTTTTAGATCTTATTTTTATTTTTAAATTATTTATTTTAGTTAATAAATGTTTTTTATATTTAATAAATATATTCAACTTAATCTAAATTAAATTGTTTTAGATATGATTATTTTTTAATAATATTGAGATGTAATTTAAAAACAAAATTATATTTAATTAAGAGATGGATTTGATTTTTATTCTAATTTTATAATTAATAAATATGTTTAATTAAATTTGATTAAATTACTTTAGGTATGTTGATGATTTTAAATTTTTATTTTTTTAATTCAACTTCAATTAAAAGATTATTAAATATTTAAAAAAGTTATTAATAAAATTATTTAAATTTATTTTGAGTAATTTAAATAATATTGAAGTTAAACCCCCATGTTAAAGTTATAAATAAGTCCAGGGGTATTTTTGTCTAAAAAAATAATCAAAGCAACTTTTAAAGGATATTTTTGAATTTTAATATAAACTTTCAATGATATCTACAAAATTTTTAAGGATACTAACAGTTCTTCAAATATTTAATTAAATATATGGGGATAAAAAATAATTTTATTAAACTTATAACTATATTACTAAGTTTATATTACAATGTCATGAGTATTTCAAAATAATTTTAAAATTTCCAACCATATTAAAGTTATACAAGTTGATCAATTTCAAAACAATTTGCGTTAATTAAGTGAAGAAAATTTTCACTAAATGCATGTTCAAATTGTCCACATCAATATATTATTAGTACAAAATATTTTAATTTTTAAAATAAAATTAATTACACATAAAGACTAAAGTTTTTAGAATTTATAAATAATTTTTCTAAAATCTTTTTGTTCAAAAACAATGTTCTAATAAATAATAACAAAAAATAGAATTAAATTTTTAACCCCCATAATAATACGTCATAATTCATCTTATAATATAAGATAAAATAAATAAGTTTTGTATATACTATTTAGACACAAAATGGAGGGAGGAGCAAAATTTTGGAGGGAATAAAAAAGTAATAGGGGAATTCATTTTTGGAGGGAAACTTGTTTTTTGAAGGAAATATAATACATAGACCAACAAATTCCTAAAAACAACTTGTTCAGATCCATAAAAGTTAATAATCATTAAATTTAATAATATACTTTATGTTAATACTTTTTTACACTATATTAGACCACGAAAATTATCTTCATTTTAGCAATTTATATAGTAAAATATACACATAATTAACATATAGATATCTATAAGTTATAAAAATATTTAACTGACCAATACAATGATTAAAAATTGAAATGTAACATTAACAGACCTAACTTCAGGGATTGTTTTCTTTTCATTAAGTATTATGGTAAACTAGTTTTTTTTCTTTTCTTTTCCTAGTCAAGTATGTAACCTTTAACTATTTATTTTAAGGAGCTTTTAGAATTTTTATAAAAGAATATTGTAATAAATTATAATAAAAAATTAAATTCTTAAGCACCAAAATTTATAAGTCAAAATTATATGTTATTTAACTATTTTAACTATAATAGAAAGTCATTTAATAATTTAAAAAATTATATGTCAATTCATCATATAATCTAAGATAAAAAAAATCAAGTTTGTTATAAATTATTTATACAAAAAAAAATGGAGGATCTAAAATTTAGAGGAATTGAAAAAATGAAGAGAATTCATTATTGTTAGTGGGAATCAAATTTTGAAAGAAATCAAATTAAATTATTAAGTCAAACTAATAATAAAAACAATTGTTAACATTTTTTATGGCCCAAATTTTGGAGGGAAACAAAATTGCATTGCCATCCAAATTCATTAAATAAATTTATACATATGTATAAAATAAGAATATATGAAATGATGAGAGATGGATGATAAATTTGTATATGTATAAAATGAGAAATATATGATGAAGCTTCTTTAAATTTTATTGAAATTTATATATATGTATATATATACTATATATGTATATAAGTATGAATAAAAAATTATATTATATATATTTTTATAAATATTAAATATTATTTAATTCGGAATGAATAAATAGAAAAAAATAGATAAAATAAAAGTAATTTAAATTTTATTTATAAATTTATATATATGGTTATTATATATATATGAATAAGTATAAATAGAAAAAATAAGTATACATATATGAATAATTAGAAAGAAAAAAGATAAAAATAAAAATTATTTAAAATTTTATAGATAAATTTATATATATAAATATCTACAAAATGAGAATATATGAAATAATGAGAAATGAGAAATAATGATAAATTTATATATATGTATAAAATGAGAAATATATGAAATAATGGAAGAAGAGAAAATTGAGAATAAAAGAAAAAAAAAAGAAGAAAAACAATAAAATATGATAATAAAAAGTTATTTAAATTGAATTGTAAATATGTGAAATGATTAAGTGTAAATTGGTCTTTTTATATTAAAATTATATTAAATGGGCGACAAATATGGAGAGGGAGATGATGTGTGTTGTTTTATAAAATATAAAGAAGTTATTTTGTGTGTATATATATATATATATATTTTCACAGTAGGGTTTGAAATTAAAACAAATATTTGAAATAATTATTTTAAATCAAATTGGCAGGTTGGATTGGGTGGATTTGAGTTGGCGAGTTGACAAAATAAAAATCAGATCGACCCGAACCTGACCTGATACGATTCAGGTTGGGTTAGTGTTGAGCATTTTCAAGTTGTCATCAGGTTGGGTTGGGATAGAGCTGAGAAAATTAATATTATACCCATACTTCAACCCAACCCGAACTCACACGATCCACCCAAATTGCCGCCCCTATAATGACACCAATTCATTATAAAATTAGTGAAGCCCAATTGATAAAAAAGGAGTTGCTAAAACCCAATTAATCAACTCTACAATTTGATACCAACCCCAATATTTACCAAATGACATTAATTTACTAAAAAATTGGTGAACTCATATTAATAAAAGAAAAGTTGTAAAAGCATAATTAATCAATTTTTTAGGTTAATGTCAGATTCAATTCATTTTGAAATCCAATTCACTAGTTTACTAAGAGAATTATTAAAGCTCAATTAATGAAAAGGAAGTTGGTAAAGCCTAATTAATGAATTCTTCAAATTAGTATGAAGCCCAATTTGCCAATTCACTAAAATATTAGTTAAGCCCAATTAGTTAATAAAAAAAAAAAAAAGCTGTTCAACTCAAAGTAATCAATTTTTTGAACTAATGTGAAGCCTAATTAATAAAAAATAAGCTCAATTCCTTGAAGAAAGCTTGATTCATCATTTACCTCACTTCAAATTTGTTCAAGACCAACTCTTAAAATGAAGCCTAATTCGCCACTTAATTTACTATAAATTTGGTCAAATCTATTTCATAAATGCAAACTCCCAATTCATTGAATAATTCACAAAAAAGTTATAACGCCTAATATTTTAAAGAAATTAGCCCAACTAATGGATTATTCACTTCAAATTTCTTCAAGCTCATTCTTTAAAATAAAATTCGATTCAGTAATAATTCACTAAAAAATTGGTTAAGCCCAATTAAAAAATTCTTTATATTACTGTGAAGTCCATTTTTTGAACAAAAGCCCAACGCACAAGTATTAGTAAAAGTTTAATTTAATATTCATTTATAATTAGTAACAAAAATCATTGTTACCATATGTGTACAATTGATATTTGGAGGGAATGAATTTTGGAGGGAAGTTACTTAAAGTTTAGTAACTAAAAACTTTGTTATAATATATTTTATTTGTAACGAATATTTTGTTGTTACAAAAGGTACCAAAATTTGTTACAAATATATCTTCTTATATGACAAAAAATGTTATATGTAACAAAATAACATTTTTCGTAACAAATTATTATTTAGTTACGAATATAAAAAATTTAAGATAGCGAATTTGAGTTGAAGGTAACAAAACTTTTACTTTGTTACTCAAGACAATGTTATTTGTAACAAAAAATCAATTTTGTTACAATAAATCTAACATATGCAATGAATTTTACCTTTGTTACCAAAATTTTTGTTACACAAAGTGCAATTTGTTGTAGTGCCTAGAGGAGCCTGCTTCGGGCCAATGTGCTATTCTGATCTTAATTTAATAATTCATAACAAACACACACATCCAAAATTCAATTTCAGATAATTTCATCAACCCAAAACCATTCATTCCAACTTACTATTACAATTCATTATAAAACATTCTGTAAGGATTACAAAATCGTTATAACAAGCACTAAAGTTTTAACAACTCGACCAAGTACTACTGAAATACTAAGTTTATTTACACATGCCAAAAGTGCAAAATAAATCTGAATCCATGATTGTTCACCAGTTCAAAACCACATAAGTATAAGCATTTGTATGAGGTGCTATAGGTTTCAATTTCCATAGATAATACTTTACATGACAAGCCTAGATCCTGTACGTCTAAAAGTCAGTAACAAGCTATGCACATTGATACAGCCTGCAGTGCTCCACCTACTACCTGTTACAATCTAGTTGGGGAAAAAGAGCTGAGAACACGGAAGAGGCATAAGTTCAAAGCACTTAATGAGGGGCGATCGGGAGGTAGCTATTAACAAATATATAAGTTCAAAGGAAACTAACAAAATGATTCTAATTTGACAAATAAATTATCAAGCGAAGTAAAAGGAAGAATCGAGAGAATTAGAAGTTTTAAAATGACATGTTAACAGAATAAGGACTCAAACGAGCGAAATATGTAATAACAACGACATAACATAATGAAACATCACAACAAATGCCAAATGCAAAACTTAGCAAAACAATTGGCAAAATTAGCCATAGTGCTCCTAGAATATAACATAACAAGTCGAACAGGATTCAAATACAACATAAACAAGTTTTCCTTATCACTCAAGCAATAGAGCACTCAGCTCAGCATGTAATAACTGGACATGTGGCATGGCTGGCTGCATGCCAGATCTCGCCACTCATAGATAGCTACTTCCAACTATCTGCAAGTTAGGATCGCGAGTGGGTACTAGTTGGGATACCAGTCACTGTTGGTTCGTATCGTTCGGTCGTCTTTCTGGACCTAGCCCTGGGCCTAACTTCCTATGGTGTTCCTCTTGGTGGAAACTTCCCAAGGGCGTCCCTGTGGGCGGACATGACATAATGCCAATAGATAGGAATATAAATTCAAAATTTTTATATACGAACATAATCGAATACCAAGCAGTAATCGCAAGTTACACACTATATTGGCCAGCAAGGCCGACTTAAAGATACAAAGAAAACGAACTCAGAGGTAATATAGAGCAGATGGATTAGTAAGACCAAATGAATAATCACATTTTCACAGCATGCTAACAACAAATGCAGGGTCAGCCGGCAAGGTTGTAGGGTACAAAGGATAATAAATTTATAATATAAAAGGAGGTTTTGGACACCAGAACGAGTACAATCAAACACCAATGAATAGACAACAAAGAATTTCAACAATGGTGATCATTCACTTCCCAGAAGAAAGAAAGGTTATACCCTCACCTTAAAACTCCACAAAGGTGCTATCCACGCCCTAAGGTCCAAAAGACCCTGGCTCCTCAACACCTATTCCGATAGAATGCATATAAACATTAATATGCCTATATAGTACTTTTCTAATAGTAATTAAATTACTAGTATTTCTTAACAACGTAAAATTCCCATTTTGAGGAGTGTTTCTTAATTAAATCTTAATCTAGTCAGGGTACGATAATATCATGCTATTAGGATTCAATTCTTCGATTGCCAAAGTTGTATTACTAGAATTAATATATATTTGGCTGGTGTGAACAATTATAAATTTTTATTCTGAGGACAATGCACGTCTATATCCCTAATATGTACTAGTGCCACTAGGGTATTAATCAAGGTGTTTATTAGTTTCGGGGCACTATTTTATCTTAACAACAATAATATATAATTTGATAGTTATTATAATGATAATTATTCCTTGCAACGTCACACAAAGTTAGGGCTTATATTACATTAACAAGCTTAATTAACAGTGGTTAAGTTTTATGTTAACAAATTCGAGTCCACGTGTCACTTTATATCTAAATCACATTTAATAATTCTGGTCCAATGACATAATGCAGTCTAATTAACTCAGATTTACATCAGAAACTAACTCAACGATTTGATCAAATCAATGGAAACATTTAATAGTTCAAATGAGAATTTACCAAATTAAACAAAATTCAGAGCTAATTCATGGTCCGCGATTAGCATGTATGCGTTTAGCTCATTACCCCGAAGAAACTGCCAGAGAGCCATCGAACCGCCGTTGCATACCGCTGTTGGAATTGGGTGCCTGGCCTACCAATCAACTTGTCTCGTCATGTACCTCAAAACCCATCAATCAATTTTCAGGAATGGTCGCCGAATTGCCAGTCAATTTGGCCCAAAACCTTTTGCTCTACCGTCAGCTGTTGTAGTCTATTTTCCTTAATTCCATCGTTGCCGATGATTGGAATTGGAAATTAAAACCACCACCTTGACCTTGAGCTAAGTCTATCAAAAGCCATAACTTAAACCCCAGCTCCCATCGTCGGAAGCACTATACTTGCCACTACCGCCACTGTTTTGCTTCGATTTCAGTTTTCTAGCGAGTCGTCGGTCGATTTTGAGTGTTTTTGGTATGGGTGTGTTCACCGCTTCACGGGAAAGCTAATGGTTGGTCTAGATCAGAGTTTTTGCTGTCACTAGAGGGAGTTTGCCGGAGGAGGTGGAGTGGGTTGCATGTGAGAATTTGAAAAAAAAAGAGGGCTGATTTTGCTATTTATATTTTTTTGAAAATATGAATTTAACCCCGGGATTTTTGTTTCAGTTTTGAACTTAGTCTTAAGTCTTACCAATACCTTAAGTTAACCCTTTGACCCACTTTATTTACCAATTGGCTTAAGAATTTTTAAATTTCTTTCAATTGGGTCTATTTGATTAAATTTGTTGGTTTCCCAAGTTCTTAATGTTAACCAAAAATCCCCAAATATTTCCAAAACAACACATTTTAATTCTTTCTATAAATTATTATCAATTTTCTTAGTCTAAGTTATGATTTTTATATTCTTTGAGAAATTTCGGGGTGTTACAATCCTTTACCTCTTAAAAGAATCTGGTGTCTAAATTTTCATCTTCGACTGGAAGAATTTCGATTAATACTGGTACATGTTTTGCTTTCGTTCCCACGTTGCCTCGATTACATGCTGATTTCTCCCATTATCACGATGTATTTCCTCCAATACCTAGTGAAGTTTATTTTGCCAAGATTTTTAGGAATATCCACTTTTTGGGTTTTCCCAACATATCCATTCTTACTAAGGCACGTGGCGCTACCTTATATTTCTAGGGTTGACTAGTAATTTCATAATCCATGGTTCCATTATCCATCATCACTTAAAGTTTCTTTTGATCTCCACGATTGAGCTTATAGGAAGTAAATTAAACTATCTTGAAAAGAAGTTTTAAACCTCTTTAGTGATCCCATAAAATTACTGAGTTCTTTATGCTTATAATCTAATTGGGTAAACCTTATGCACATTGTCGTATACCATTGCAATACTCGAAAGGTTCTCCAATTCACACTGATAGAGTACAAGCTGCTATTTAAGAGTTCACAAAATCAACTACGACAACAAATGATCATTAATGCCACAACTTATATTTACATGATATTTACATTAGGGAGTAGCCAAGTTCAAACTTAACATGCTTGCTTTTCACAGCAAGCCATACATTTCCACACAACTAAATACAGGTTCACAAAAACTATACGTACTAGATACGATCACGAACAATAAGTCTGTTGTTCCTCAGATTCGATATGAGAAATAAAGCCAAGAATATATGGGATCAGACTCTCTTATGATGTTCAAAACTTAAATAGTTGTTGGAATAGTACCATGCAGCCAATTAGATTGGCGTGTAAACTATTTCACTTGTGAGACAATCTTGATTGAATTATATTCATATTGCAATGGCCATCTTCATCTTATGCTTATTTTACTTCACTAGCATTTGGTTGAAGCCCTTAGATCATACAAGATTGCGGGACTTGGTCACATACTGGGTGGTGATCATGAAACAAGTCTTATCAATCGTGATCTTAAAATATTCCAAGTCCTAGAATCTTATAAGATAGGGCATCTAAGATTTTGATAAACTTACACTAATGATGCATAAATCTAAAGAGTTGGATGTTGCTCCATTTCATGAGCAATCTATGTTAGACATGAGTGCATGTTAGTGGGTGTTTGTTAGAGAACAAGTTCATTGAAGGCTCGCCCGGAGAATCCACTAGATAGCCGTAATGGTAAGTTAGTAGTGGTAAGTTCTCCAACTTACGCTAGTATATATAATTAGTCCTGAGATATGAGGATCCATGGTAACCTTGTGTTTAGGTCCTCATGCTTTGGCTCTTCCTTACCACTTTGCGAGTGATCTAGTTTGAGATCGGGTATGAGCTACTTAGATATAGAGGTTTGTAAGATCCAAGATGGAATCTATCTCCTCGTCGTTGTGAAGGGTGAGTGTATCTCCTATGTGTTCTATAATGATCGATTCTATGGAGTCATTGTGTAAGGCAGTATGACAACTTGGAAAAGTAATTTTCCAAAGATGAGGTCATAAACTGGAATCGAACATTGGGAATAGAAACATAGTTATTGAGGCTATTAGGGAGCTGACAAATATGTTGCCCTAGACCTCTTTCGGGGGATAGGAGACAGAAGGACCGTATTTGCATGGTAAGCGTAAAGCTAGAATGGTTCACCAAGAGCATATTCATTTTGACCAATTAGTTGGGCTCCATGGGCTTGAGGTTCGACATTGACCATGGAGATTGTGTACTCATAAATTAATAGAGATTAATTGAATAGAGTTATTAGTTTAAAGGAGTTTAAACTAATGTGAATATTTTGATATTCTAAATATCACAAGAGTTGTGAGCTAATGTCTAATGAATGGAAGAACCTAATGGATCACACACAAAAGCCTAAAGGAAGTTCTATTTGATGAAGGGAATTTTATAAGAGTTAGAAAATTCATAGTGACCAATTTTGTGGAGAAAATGGTTAGCTAATTTTAGTCATTTTAGCTTGATTGATTTAATTGTTAAATTGGTCAAAATAATTTAAGGAGTTAAATTAGACCAATTAAATTAACGAGTTAATTTAATTGGTGCCATATGACAAATTAGTTAAGGCAACTTTAGGGGTTAAGTTAACACCTTCTAGCTTAAGGAGTTAAGTCAAGACTAATTAATTAAATTAAAGATTTAATTTAATTAATGTGAGGAATTAATTTTGGAGGGAAATTCAAATGAAGGAGTTCATTTGAGGTGCATTTAGAATTAATTTGGATGACATTTCATGAGATGAAATGAAGATTCCAAATGAAATTCAAATGCAAGTGAAATTCACATTTCACATGCAAGTAGCCTTGCTTACTTGGCACCCTACCTCATGGGAGGTATGATGCCAACTTGCATTACACCTCCTCATCTATAAATAAAGGTGGTTGGCCACATGCACACCATTCATGCTAGATTCTCTTTTTCCCTCCAAAAGTGTGATCCATTCATATGTTGAAGTTTCACACACTTTTCTCACCTTCTCCACTAAATTTTGGCCTTCATCTCTTCTTCATCCTTTGATGATCCAGCTGATTAGAGGTTGATAGGATCTTGCCTTAGGTGTGTGGATAATTTCATTAGAGGCTTCACAATTGGGAAGCTTGGCTCTTGAAGATCTACTGTAGTGCAGAAACTTTGGAGGCAATTTTGGTGCACTTGCTGATTTTTGATTTTGTTGAAATTTTTACTGGAGATCCTTAAGGGAGTTGAGGAGTTGCTTTCAAAATTTCAGCTAAATCGGAGGTGATTTTCTAGGGAAAAGTTTTCCGGTTCTCTATTCCACCAAAAGGAGACAGTTTTGAAGAGTTCAACATTGTCATCTTTCCTACCTTGGATTTTAAGCAATCTAGGTAATTTTCTGCAACCAAATCCATTTTAAGAGCATGATTAGATCTTTGGATGAAGTGTAGTCAAGTTTTATTTAGCTACTTTTACTTTATAACTTGGATCCTTGTGCTTTATTTTTCTTCAAGTGGTATCGGAGTTTATTTTATGCTTTAATTTGGATTTCTGTTTGATTGATTCATGTGATGAATTGACCTAGATCTTCAAATACTTGGTCCAATTCATGGATTGGAGTGTTTGGTCGATGTTGCTTGTGGCTCCTTTGATGATGAATTGAATTATGCTAATATGTGTTTTAAGTGTTAATTTATATGTTAGTGTGTTTTTTATTCATGGATGATTATGTTAAATGTTGATTTAGCATTGAATAATGTTATATGTTGATATAGCATGTTAAATTTGGCCTTAAAGTATTTTGGTCATTTTTGGATCCAATTGGATTGGAGATAATTGGAGACTTTTGAAGAATGGTGATTCTTACTTAAACTTGATTTCTGAAGCATGATTGAGCACTGGAATTTTCATTTTTAAAAGGTGTTTTAGAATTGGAAATTTTTCAAAAATGTGTGATTTAGTGTTAGGGAGGCGTCTTTAATTTTTTGGTGCACAAAAGTTCAACCAAAAACAACTTGACTCAGTCCAAATAGCAAAATAGGGCAACTGCCGCGTTGTTGCTGGGCCTTGGTTGAGCAGAGGGCGTACCTAGTGTGCGCTTGCTGCCTAGCTGTGCGCCCAGCCCGGGCAACAACACCCTAATTAGGTTTTGGGCGACTTTTGAGGAGTTTTTGTGTTATTTTTGTGACCAATTTTAAACTAAATCATGCTAATTAGATGTATAAGTTTTTGTGCAAGTTCTCAAAATCATGTTTTGACATTTTTGATTGCTTTTAAAATCTTGTTCAAGTTAATCTTCAATTTGGTGCAAAAATGAGATGCATAATTATGATGCTTATTTTTGCTAGTTAATTAATTATTAATGAGATAAGCATTTAGTTATAGAATTGAATGTCACTTCCTGATTTATTGTTCATTTAATTGTTGAATGGATGATGAATGAATGGGGATGATCATGAGCCTTTAATATTGATTTTATTTGTTTCAAGTTGTTGAAAAGGGTTGTATTAAATTGGGGTTTGCATGTCTCTTAAATTTTATCTTGTAAATGTTGTGGGAGTAGAATTACTAGGAGTGAGGATTTCTTTTCTCATGTAATTACTATAAGGAGACAAGAAAACCATTGGAGGCATGAAGACCCATGAATGTATGTGATACATTTATGTAATAGTTAGATTTAATCAACCCACTTAAAATCAACTAAGTAGTGTATCTAAGGCTCTAAGTGCACTACTTAGTTAAGGCTGATGGTAATCCCACCCTAGGAGCATGCTAGACGCATTTACTTATTTATACTTTCCATATCTATTGATGTATGATATACATGGTTAGGATATAGAAAACTTAAATAAAAATATAAAATTGATGAGATCTTAGCAAGCAAGAAAATCCTTCCACTTAGAAGAGTTTAAGTGCTTTCAGATATTAAGTCGAAATAGATACAAATTAAAAAGAGTTTTAATTAATCTATGACTTCTACCAATAGTATGTGACATGACGATGCTACTATCTTTGTGTGATGGCACACTACACGTGGGTCACACTTATGGTAGAAAGCTGTGATCATATACTTAGTATATGATACACCTTTGATTTGACGCTTCCTATGTATTGGCACATGACATGTGGGATGACATAGTGCGGTTTCGAATCAAAGCTTGATTAGTAGGCTCGACTACACCTAATAGTGTAGATGGCACACGACACGTGGGTCTATATGAAAAGTGAGGCAAAATATATCAACGATTGCATAGGGATGCAATTAACAAAAGTTGCTTACTTTTCAATTGTTTGTGGATGACACACGACACATGGGTACACTATAAGTCCTTAGGGCCTTGATTCTCACTAGGAAATGAGATTTCTCGAATTCTTCTAGGGGGTGATGAATTTGATAAAATAGTGGGAGAAAAACATGCTTGAAAGTCAATGAACATGTTTACAATATCAATATTCAATTACATGCTTATACTTATACTCTTTTTTTTGCCTTTGTAGATTTTTGAAATCTCAAATCAAATGGCTAAGAATCCACTCAACATTATTTTGGAAACCAATAAACTTACTAGGCCTAACTTCCGAGATTGACTTAGAACCTCAAAATTATTCTTGATTTCTATATGAGGACATATGTGCTTAATCAAAGTCCGCCAGATACCATTGGCGATGATGTTGACAATCAGGCACTTGAAGTTTTTATGAAGTTTGTAAATGATGATCTGCAAACATGTTGCCTTATGTTAGCTTCTATGTCTAATGAGTTCGAAAAGTCTCACCAGCACATCAAAGCAGCTCACGAGATTCATTTGCACCTACAAGAGTTATATTGCATGCAAACTAGACATGAAAGGTTCTTATTGTCTAAGGAGCTCTTTTAGACTAGAATGAATGAGGGCTCAAGTGTCCTTGACCATGGCCTTAAGATAATCAGTCTCATTGAGAAGTTTGGTTAATTGGATGTAGTCTTGGACAATGAGCTCTATTTGGATTTGATTCTTCAATCATTGCCTAACTCTTTTGACCAATCATTATGAACTTCAACATGACGAAGCAAGAAGTAACGATTAATGAGTTGGTCAATATGTTGGTGACCATTAAGGCGCCAATGAAGAAAGACAAGCCTCTTATTCTTGCTTTTTCCTCTAAGTCTAAGGGCCCTAAGGGTGCTAGAAAGGGAGGTAAAAGGAAAAAGAGTACTTCCTCTAAGGGAAAGCAACCTTTGAAAGGTTCAGGGAGAGGGGGAGGAATTAAGAAAAAGAAAGAGGCCAAAGCCAATGCTATTTGTTTCTATTGTGGCGAGAAAGGCCATTGGAAAAGGAATTGCAAGGAGTACCTTGGCACAATTGGAAAGGGTATGCACTTTATTGAAGTGCACTTAACAACAAATTCTTCCTCGTGGGTATTTGATATCGTATATGGTTTTCACCTTTGTAATTTTTTACAGGGAATGGAAAGAAAAAGGAGTCTCAATGATGGGGTTATGATTCTATATCAAGGCAATGGAGCAAAAGTTGCGGCCATAGTTGAAGACGTCATCAAGTTAGACTTAGGGAACTCCTACATTGTATTTGATTCTTGCTCCTATGTACCTAATCTTGTTAAGAATATTATTTCTATTCCTGTTTTGGATAATGAAGGATATGATTTTTCTATATCTAATAGGAATTTGTAGGCATTAAAGAATGGTTTTTTAATTGCACAATGCACATTAAACAATAGATTGTACATTTTGGATTCTCAGCCATCATTATTGCACATTCAACAAAATATAAGAAAATTACAAAACCAAGAAGATGCTATCCTATGGCATACAAGATTTGGACATATTTCCAAAAATAGGATAAACAAGTTAGAAGCTCTCAAAGCACTAAAAGTTAGTGGCATTGAGGATCTTCCTACTTGTAAATCTTGTTTAAAGGGAAAAATGATCAAAGCTCCTCTTGTAGGACAAACGGAGCGACCCAAAAGTCCTTTAGATTTGATCCATACGGGTTTTTGTGGACCACTAAGAGTTAGTGCAAGAGGAGGCTATTCATACTTCATCATCTTCTCTGATGATTATTCTCGGTTTGGACATGCATATCTTATGAAGTACAAGTCCAAAGCCTTTGAAACGTTCAAAGAGTATAGGAATGAAGTAGAAAAGCAAAAAGGACTAAGAATTAAAGCTCTTCAATTGGATCAAGGGAGAGAATACTTAAGTGCCATATTCTTGAATTATTTAAAGGAGAATGTGATTCTCTCTCAATGGACTCCACCGGCACACCTCAACACAATGGAGTAGCCGAGAGCAAAAACCGTACCTTGTTTGACATGGTAAATTCCATGAAGAGTTTTTTTTCCAATATGCCTATATCATTTTGAGGATAAACCTTAATATTGGTGGTGAGGATACTAAATATAGTACACTCAAAGTTAGTGCCAGAAACATCGCATGAGATGTGGTATGACAAAGCACCTTTTTACTATTTTCTAAGATTTTGGGGGTCTCCCGCTTGCGTCAAGCGTCTAGTGGGAGAAAGTTGGATGTGAGATCCACCTTGTGCATGTTTATAGGATTCCCAAGAGAGTCTTTGGGTTATTATTTCTATGATCCCTCAGAACAAAAGGTGTTTGTTTCAAGGAACGCCCCATGAATTCACATGTAGCACTAGGATCCAATTATCAAAGCATAAAAACACCAAATTAACAAGGCTACATATGAATCCAAGGATCTAAACATGCTATAGATTCAGATTTGATATGAGGATTATCTTGATTTTCAGAAAATCAAAGGAAACTAGAAGGAAGACTTCAACTCCCTGAATCTGCCTCCCAGCGGCACAGCCATTTCCAAGCAACTTTTGCCCAACCAAATGAACTCAGAATTGAGTGAAACTTAGACCAAACGTTCAACAACATCTTGATAGTTCTGCTATATAAATTTCACCTCAAAAAAGTTCCAGCAAGGTCTCCAATAGATGCTCCAAAATTTCTACCCGAATAGAGGATCTCCAAATGGCTAGCAATCCAATTGTCTTGCCTCTAATGATAAGATCCACACACCAATATACAATCCAATTCTTCTCAATGTTAGTTGGAGAAATAAGAGAAGAAATGCAAGGATGAAGGCTTGATTTGGGGGTAGGAGATGAAGAAAAGTGAAGCTTCAACACATGAGGCAACACTTGGAAAATTGGAGGGAAAATGAGAGAATCTAACTCTTAGATCTAGATGCTAGTATTCTCATGTAAAGTGGCTGCCCACTCTCTCACTCTATATCTACATATAGAGGGTGGATGATGTGATGCCAAGGTGGCATCACATCTTCGTCAGGTTAGCACCAACTTGCTTGCAAGTTGGCAAGCAAGTGGCATGTGAATTTTGTGTGCATTTAAATTTCATTTGGAATCTCCATTTCATCTCATGAAATGTCATCCAAATAAGTTCTAATGCCACATAAAATGAACATTCCATTTGAATTTTCCCTACAAAATTAATTCTTCATTTTAATTAAATTAAATACTTTAATTTAATTAATTAACCTTTGACTTAACTCTTAAGTCAATTAGCTTAACTCCTTAAGCTAGTAGTTGTCAACTTAACTCCTTAAGTTAACTTGACTAATTGCTAGTCATGTGGAACCAAATAATTAACTCCTTAATTAATTGGTCTTAATTTAACTCTTAAATTAATTAGATCAATTTAACAATTAAATTGATTAAGCTAAAAATGACTACAACTGTCTATCTCCAAAAATCGATTATGAAGGAATTTCTTTAACTTTTAGAAAATTCCCCTTTATCTAGTAGGATTTGCAATTGGCTTTTGTGTGTGACCCATTAGCTTCTACCATTCATTGGACATGGGCTCACAACTCTTTGTGACTTATAGAATATCAAATATTCACATTAGTTTAAACTCCTTTAAACTAATGACTCAATTCAATTAATCTCCATTAATTGAAGAGTACCCAATCTCCATAGTCGATTTTGAACCGCTAGCTCATGGAGCCCAGCTAATTGGCCGAAATGAGTGCTTTTGGAGAACTATTCTCGCTCTATACGTACCATATAAATACAATCCTTCCATCTCCTATCCCTCGAAAGGAGGCTAGGGAAAGATATTTGTCGGCTCCCTAATAGCCTCGATTTTATGTTTTTATTCCCAATGTTTGATTCTCCTTTATGACCTCATATTTGGAAAACCCATTTTTCAAATTGTCATACTACCTTGCGCAAGTATTTCTTAGAATCGATCATTATAAAATACATAGGAGATGTACTAGCCCATCACAACTATGAGGAGTCGGATCCCATCTTAGATCTCATAAACCTCCATATCTAAGTAGCTCATACCTAATCTCCACCCGAACGACCTGCTAAGTGGTCAAGGAAGAGTCAAAGCATGAGGACCCAAACACAAGATTACCATGGATCCTTAGGTCAAAGGACGAATTATGGGCACTAGCGTAAGTTGGAGAATTTCACCACTATAACTTGCCACTACGGCTATCTAGTGAATTCGGGCAGGCCTTGAGTGAACTTGTTCCCTAACAAGCACCCACTAACATGCACTTATATCTCGTATGACCTTGCTCATGAAATGGAGCAATATCCAACTTTTGGAATTATGTATTGTTAGTGCGAGTCTATCCGAATCTTAGATGCCCTGTCTTATAAGATTCTACGACTTGGAAGATTTGAGATCACAACCTTGTAAGACTTATTTCATGATCACCACCCAGTGCATGACCAAATCTCGTAGTCTTGTGTGATCTAAGGGCTTCAACCAAATGCCAGTGAAGTAATATAAGCATAAGATAAAGATGTCTGTTTATAATGAATATTATTCAATCAAGATTGTATCACATATCAAAATAGTATACATGTCAATTTAATTGGCTTGCGGGGCACTATTTTAAATATCTCCCACTTGCCTTAAAGCCAATTCCCCATAGTCTTAAGACCTGTCTTCTCAAGATGTCCTTCAAAGACCTTTTGCAATAGGGGCTTAGTTAGTGGATCTTCTATATTCTCTTTTGAGGCAACTTTCTCCACTCGAATGTCGCCTCTATCAATGATCTCCTAGATCAAATGATATCGCCTCAAAATATGCTTAGATCGCTGATGAGATCTTGGCTCTTTAGCTTGTGCTACTGCCTTGTTATTATCACAAAAGACAACTACTGGCTCAGTAATGCTAAGCACTATATCCAACTATTGGATGAAGTTTTTCATCCAAACACCTTTCTTTGCAGCTTTCGAAGCCATAATATATTCTGCTTCTATGGTTGAATCGGCTGTAGTGTCTTGTTTGGAACTCTTCCAACTCATCGGGCCGTCATTGAGGCTAAATGTAAATGCAAAAGTAGATTTTAGATCATCTACATCGGATTGGAAACTAGAATCCGAAAAATCCTCGAGTTTCAATTCTCTGTTGTCGTATCCCAAAAACAAGTCCTTAGTTCTTCTCAAGTACTTAAGGATTATTTTAACGGCCATCTCGTGACATTTATCGGGGTTGGATTGGAAATGACTCGTAACATTATGCTCCCGATGGAAGATGTATAAGGTATGTGGGATATTTTTTGTCTCTCGTCATTACTCTTACGGGCCATAGACTTGGAGAGACGAATGCCATGTCCCATAGTGAGGAATCCCCTCTTAGATTCTTCCATACTAAATCTCTTTAGTATCTTGTCAATGTACGGGATTTTGGAAAGCCCTAGCATCCTCTTCGATCTATCTCTATGGATACGTATTCCTAATACGTAGGATGCTTCTCCCAAATCCTTCACGGAGAATTGAATAGATAATCATGCTTTAGTGTACTATAAGATTTCTCTCTCATTCCCAATGAGAAGAACATCATCGTCATAAAGTACAATAAACTATATACTACTCCCACTAGTATTTTTGTACACACAAGGTTCGTACACAGTTTTGATAAAGCCAAATAATTTAACTGTCTTATCAAAATGTATGTTCCAACTTCGAAATACCTGCTTGAGTTTATAAATGGATCTCTGGAGTTTGCAAATATTTTGCTCACTCCTTTTGGATTAAAACCTTGTTGTTGCTCCATATAAATTTCTTCTTCAATGTTTCCATTGAGGAAAGAAGTTTTCACATCCATGTGCCATATCTCATAGTCATAATATGTGGCTATGGTAAGTAAAATCTGAATAAACTTAGGTATTGCAATCGGTGAAAAGGTTTCCTTGAAATCGATACTAGGTCTTTCAGTGCAACATTTTGCCACTAGTTGCACATTAAAGGTCATTGCCTCTCCATCAACTCCTAGCTTTCGCTTATAGATCCACTTGGAACCAGGAAAACTATTCCCTCTGTTAGATCTACCAAAGTCTTTACTTTGTTGGAATACATGGAGTCCATTTCGAATTTCATGGCGACAAGCTAATGTCCCGAGTCTATGTTCAAAATAGCTTCCTCATAAGTCTTTGGATCACTATCCGGTTGGCCCATCTCATGAAGGAATTTGAACGTTTTAGGTTGTTTCTTAATTTGTTCCGACCTTCTTAGAGGTTGTGTGTAAGACTCTTGTTATTCACTTGTTTCCACTACTTGTGGGATTTGATAATCATCTTGAACTTCATTAAGTTCAACAACAATGCTATTTCTATCAAATAGAAATTTCATTTCCAAAAAGGTGGCTTTCCTTGAGAAAAACACCTTTTGTTTCGAGGGATCATAAAAGTAATAACCCAAAGACTCTCTTGGGTATCCTACAAACTTGCACAAGGTAGATCTACTATCCAACTTGTCTTCCACTAATCGCTTGATGTAAGTGGGAGACTCCCAAACATTAAGATAATAGTAAGAGGGTACTTTGCCATACCACATCTCATGCGGCGTTTTTGGCACCAACTTTGAGGGTAATACATTTATTAGCCTCACTGTCGTAGTTAAGGTGTATCCCCAAAAGGATATAGGCACATCAAAAGAGCTCATCATGAAATGTACCATGTCCGATAAGGTACGATTTCTCCTCTTGGCTACTCTATTTTGTTGGCGGTGTGCTAGATGGAGCCTATTGAGAGAGAATCCCATTCTCCTTTAGATAATCCAAAAACTCAGTACTTAAGTATTTTCCCCCTCGATCCGATCAAAGAGCTTTAATACTAAGTCCTTTTTACTTTTCTACTTCATTCCTATATACTTTGAACTTTTCAAAGGCTTCGGACTTGTACTTCATAAGATATACATGTCCGAACCGACTATAATCATCGATGAAGGTGATGAAGTAAGAATAACCTCCTCTCACACTGACTCTTAGTGGGCCAAAAACATCCATATGGATCAAATCCAAAGGACTTGTTGTAGGCTCTATTTTTCATTTGTCCCACAAAAGGAGCCTTGGTCATTTTTCCCTTTAAACAAGATTCACAAATAGGAAGATCCTCAATGCCACTAACATTTAGTGCTTTGAGAGCTTCTAACTTGTTTATCCCATTTTTAGATATATGTCCAAGTCTAGCATGCCGTAAAATGGCATCTTCTTGGTTATCTACTTTTCTTTTACTTGATTGAATGTGTATTAATGGAGGTTGAGAATCAAGTATGTATAATCCGTTATTCAATGTACCTTGTGCAATTAAAGAACCATTCTTTAATGCTTTCAACATCCTATTCGATATAGAAAAATCATATCCTTCACTATCAAGGACGAGGATAAAAATAATGTTCTTAACAAGATTGGGTACATAATAATAAGGATTTAATACAATGCAAGCATTTCCCAAGTCTAATTTGACAATGCCTTGGACTATGGTGGCAACTCTTGTTCTATTTCCTAGGCAGAGGATCATATCCCCTTCATTAAGACTCTTTCTTCTTTCCATCACTTGTAACGAATTACAAAAGTGAGAACCACATGCAGTATCAAATACACATGAGGAAAAATTAGTCGTCAAGTGCACTTCAATAAAGTATATACCCTTATCAAGGGTTATAAGGTATTCATTGCAATACCACTTCCGATGGTCTTTCGTGCCAAAGTAGAAACAAGTAATATCAACTATATCATCTATAATCTTCTTGACTCCTTCGGATGCCTTTAATGGTTGCCTTCCCTTGGAGGAAGAACTTTTCTTCCTTTTACCTCCCTTTCTAGTACCCCTAGGGCCCATAGACTTGGAAGAGAAAGCAAGCATTAATGGTATGCCCTTGTCATGGTTGTCTCCGTCTAGATCAACACTTTGATCAATAAAACTAGGTAAAGATGTGAGGATCAAATTCTCATGGAGATCATTGTCCATATCTACATCTAAGTGAAGAGCTTTTCTAAGCTTAATCATCTTTAGACCGTAGTCGATGACACATGACTTCACATCCATCCTAGCTTGAAAAATCTTCTATGATAACATGTACTTCTCATACCTTGTTTGCTTTACAACTCTTGTAAACTTGAACTAAGATACTATTCATATGTCCTTGAGATTTTTGAAGTATGTAGATGCAATCATGAGACTATGGGATAGGACTATCTTAAACCTAATTCATGAACATTTCACGTGTCTCTTGATCTACATAAATCCCCATAGGATTAAGAGCACCATGGTATAGGACATTTATGCGTTTCTTGGAATCTAGAACGATTTTTGAGGTTAAGTCAATCGTGGAAGTTTGGTCTAGTTGGTTTATTAGTTTCCAAAATAATGTTGAGTGGATTTTTAGCTATTCTTGAGATTTCGTGAATCATCAAAGGTGAAAAAGAGAATATAAGCATATGATTGCATATTGATATTGAAAACATGTTCATGGTCTTTCAAGCATGTTTTTCTCCCACTATTTTTTCAGATCCTTCACCCCCTAGAAGAATTCAGGAAATCTCATTTCCTAGTGATAATCAAGACCCTAGGGACTTGTAAGTGGACCCTCATATCCGTATGCATATCCACAAAAATCCAAAAGTAAGCAACTTTTGCTAATTGCATCTCTATGCAACTCTTGATATATTTTACCTCACTTTTCATATATATATATATATATCCCCTAATTGGACGACCTCTACATTACTAGGTGCTAAGTCGAACCTACCAATCAAACTTTGATTTGATACCGCTCTACAACATCCCCCGTATTCGAGTGTATAATGTGTGGGAAGCCTCAAATCAAAGGTGCATTATATGCTAAGTATATGGTCACAGCTTTCCATCTAAGTGTGACCCTCATGTTTAAATGTATATCACACAAAGATAGTAGCATCGTCATGCCATATAACATTGGTAGAAGGCATGAATTAATTAAAACTCTTTTTAATTTGTATCCATTTTGACTTAATATTTGAAAGCACTTAGACGTTCTAAGTGGAGAGTTTTTCTTACTTGCAAAGATCTCATCATTTTATCTTCTTATTTAGGTTTTATATATCCTAACCATGCATCTCATACATTAAGGATATGGAAAGCATAAATAAGTAAATGCGCCTAGCATGCTCATAGGGTAGGATGACCATGAGCCTAACCAAGTGATGCGCTTAGAGCCATAGGTGCACCACCTAGTTGATTTTAAGTGGGTTGATTAAATCTAGCTATTACATGAGTGTATCCCCATACATTCATGGGTCTTTGTGCCTCCAATGGTCTTCTTTGCTCCTTGCAACATTTACAAGAGAAAGAAATTCTCACTCCTAGTGATTCTACTCTCATAACGTTTACAAGATAGAAATTAAGAGGCATGCAAGCTCCAATTTAATAAAACCCTTTTCAACAACTTGAAACAAATAAAATCAGTATTAAAGGCTCATGATCATCCCCATTCATTCATCATCCATTCAACAATTAAATGGACAATAAATAAAGAATTAACATTCTATTCCAACAATTAAATGCTTATCTAAAAAATAATTAATTGGTCAAGCAAAAATAAGCATAGCATTTATGCATCTCATTTTTTCACCTAATTGAAGATTAACTTTAACAAGTTTTAAAAGCGATTAAAAATGTCAAACATAATTTTGAGAACTTGCACAACACTTGTGCATCTAACTAGTATGATTTAGGTCACTTTTTGTCACCAAGGGAACACAAAACAAGGCTTAAAACTCCCCGAACCCGTGACTGGGTGCTGCTGCCCCTACCTGGCAACATGATTGTGCAGCAGGGTGTGCTCGCTGCTTGGTCACTACTTGGCCAGGCATGGCAGCTTGCCCTGTTTTGAGGTTTTGGTCGAAGTTAAGTCAATTTTAGCTCAACTTTTGTGCACCAAAAAGTTTTAGGTCACTTTTTGTCACCAAGGGAACACAAAACAAGGCTCAAAACTCCCCGAACTCGTGACTGGGTGCTGCTGCCCCTGACTGGCAACATGATTGTGCGGCAGGGTGTGCCCGCTGCTCGGTCACTGCTTGGCCGGGCATGGCAGCTTGCCCTGTTTTGAGGTTTGGTCGAAGTTAAGTCAATTTTAGCTCAACTTTTGTGCACCAAATAGTTTAGGACACCTCCTAAACACTAAATCACACATTATAGATGAATTTTTAGATCCAAAACACCTTTTAAAAATTGAAATTCAAGTGCTCAAACATGCTTCAAAAATTAAGTTTAAGTGAGAATCTCTGTTCTCCAAAAATCTCCAATAAACTCCAATCAAATTAGATCCAAAAATGACCGAAACACCTTAAGGAAAAATTTAACATGTTATATCAATATATAGAATCAATGAATGCCAAATCAAAATTCAACATTAGCAACTATGAACTAAAACATACTAACCATATGAATTAACACTTAAAACACATATTAGCATGCTTTCAATTCATCAAGCAAAGGAGCCACATACAACATCATCCAAACACTCCAATCCATAGGTTGGATCAAGTATTTGTAGATTTAGATCAATTCATCACATGAATGAATCAATCAAAAATCCAAATCATAGCATGAATTAGGCTCCGATACTACTTGAAGTCACATGTAGCATTAGGATCCAATTATCAAAGCATAAAAATACCAAAACAACTAGGCTACATATGAATTCAAGGATCTAAACATTCCATAGATTCTGATTTGGAATGAGGATTACCTTGATTTTAAGAAAATTAATGGAGACTAGAAGGAAGACTTCAACTCCTTGAATCTGTCTCCCAGCGGCACAGCGGTTTCCAAGCAACTTTTGTCCAACCAAACGAACTCGAAATTGAGTGAAACTTGGACCAAAAGATCACCAACGTATTGATGATTCTTCAATATAAATTTCACCTAAAAAAAGTTCCATCAAGGTCTCCAATGGACGCTCCAAAATTTCTGCCTGAACACAGGATCTCCGAAAGGCTAGCAATCCAATTGTTTTGCCTCTAATGATAAGATCCACACACCAATACACAATCCAATCCTTCTCAATGTTAGTTGGAGAACAAAGAGAATAAATACAAGGATGCAGGCTTGATTTGGAGGTAGGAGATGATAAAACGTGAAGTTTGAACACATGAGGCAACACTTGAGAAATTGGAGGGAAAATGATAGAATCTAACTTTTAGATCTAGATGCTTGTATTCTCATGCAAAGAGGCCGTCCATTCTCTCACTTTATAGCTATATATAGAGGGAGGAAGCTGTGATGGCACCAACTTGCTTGCAAGTTGGCAAGTAAGTGGCATGTAAATTTTGTATGCATTTGAATTTCATCTGGAATCTTTATTTCATCTCATGAAATGTCATCCAAATAAATTCTAATGCCATACCAAATGAACATTTCATTTGAAAATTTCCCCCAAAATTAATTCTTTATTTTAATTAAATTAAACACTTTAATTTAATTAATTAACCTTTGACTTAACTCTTAAGTCAATTAGCTTAGCTCCTTAAGCCAGTAGTTGTTAACTTAACTCCTTAAGTTATCTTGACCAACTGATAGTCATGTGGCACCAAATAATTAACTCCTTAATTAATTGGTCTTAATTTAACTCCTTAAATTAATTAGATCAATTTAACAATTAAATTGATGAAGCCAAAAATGACTACAACCATCTACCTCCAAAAATCGATCATGAAGGAATTTCTCTAACTCTTAGAAAATTCCCCTTTATCTAGTAGGATTTGAAATTGGCTTTTGTGTGTGACCCATTAGGTTATACCATTCATTAGGCATGGGCTCGCAACTCTTTGTGACTTATAGACTATCAAATATTCACATTAGTTTAAACTCCTTTAAACTAATGACTCAATTCGATTAATCTCCATTAATTGAAAAGTGCTCAATCTACATTGTCGATGTCAAACTGCAAGCCCATAGAGCCTAGCTAATTGGCCGAAATGAATGCTTTTGGAGAACCATTCTAGCTCTATACGTACCATATAAATACGGTCCTTCCGTCTCCTATCCCCCGAAAGAGGCGTAGGGAAAGATATTTGTTGGCTCCTTAATAGCCTCGATTCTATGTTTCTATTCCCAATGTTCGATTCTCCTTTATGACCTTATCTTTGGAAAACTCTTTTTTCCAAATTTTCATACTACCTTTCGCAAGTATTTCTCGAAATCGATCATTGTAGAATACATAGGAGATGTACTAGCCCTTCACAATGATGAGGAGTCGGATCCCATCTTGGATCTCACAAACCTCCACGTCTAAGTTGCTTATACCCAATCTCCACCGGAACGACCCGCTAAGTGGTCAAGAAAGAGTCAAAGCATAAGGACCTAAACACAAGTTTACCATGGATCCTCAGGTCAAATGACAAATCATATGCACTAGCGTAAGTTGGAGAATTTTGCCACTATGACTATCTAGTGAATTCTCTGGGTGGGTCTTTAGTGAACTTGTTCCTTAACAAGCACCCACTAATGTGCACCTATATCTCATATGGCCTTGCTCATGAAATGGAGTAATATCCAACCCTTGGATTTATGTATTGTTAGTGCAAGTCTATTCGGATTTTAGATGCCCTGTCTCATAAGAACCTACGACTTGGAAGATTTAAGATCACAACCGTGTAAGACTTGTTTCATGATCACCACCCAGTACGTGACCAAGTCCCGTAGTCTTTGTGATCTAAGGGTTTCAACCAAATGCCAATGAAGTAATATAAGCATAAGATGAAGATGGCTATTTATAATGAATATTATTCAATCAAGATTGTATCACAAGTTAAATAGTATACATGCTAATCTAATTGTCTTGTGGGGCACTACTCCAACAATTTCCCAATTTCCTTAAAGCCAATTCCCCATATTCTTAAGACTCATCTTCTCAAGATATCCTTCAAAGACCTTTTGCAATAGGGGTTTAGTTAGTGGATCTACTATATTCTCTTTTGTGGCAACTCTTTCCACTCGGATGTCGTCTCTATCAATGATCTTCTGGATCAAATGATCATGGATTCAGATTTATTTTGTAACTTTGGCATATTTAAGTAAACTTAGTATTTCAATAGTACCTATTCGAGTTGTTGAGACTTTATTGCTAGTAATTGTATGATGATTTTGTAATCCTTGCAAAATGTTATATAGTGAATTTTAATAGTATGTTGGAATCAATGGTTTTGGGTTGTGATGAAATTGTTTGAAATTGAATTTTGGAGGTGCATGTTTGTTATGAATTATTAAATTAAGACCATAATAGCACATCAGCTCGAAGCAGGCACCTCCCGGGTGGCACGCTACAGTGTGGTATCAAAGCCTAGGTTTTTGAGGACCTAGGTTAATGTGGGAATGAATTTTGTAGTTGGAATCGATGGGTTTATTATAGATTAAACTTGAATTGGGAATCATCTAGGATGTAAAAACTTGGGTTAAAGAAAACCTAAGCTAGGCTAGGATATGATCCTCTGAGTGTGAAATTCTTGGTTAGTGGAAATCAAGCTTGACTTTGGAAATGTTTTAGCTGTGAAAACTTGAGTTAAAGAATTCATGATCTACGATTAGGGTATGATTTTTGGAATATGAAATTTTTGAGTAGGAAAATATGAATTTTGATTATGGAATTGAATAGGATATGAACTTTTGGGATAATGCTTGACATTAAGGAAGTGAAAGGTTATGATCGGGGTGGCCAACTAGTGTATAACCTCTCACTTCTGGTACGTCAAGCATCTGAATGTATAGTCATTGGTAAGGATGATGCTGTTTGGAATTATAGCGTTATGGGAGCAATATCTGTTAAGGTTGAATTTGATGAGTAGATAGCTATTTTGGAAAAAATTGTATTTAGTGCGTAAAGAGTTACTTTGGAAATCAATGTTGTGCGAGCAATATTTTTGGAATTTATATTTGACGAGTAAGGATCATTTTGGGAAGATATGTAGTGATTAGAAGGTGATTACCTTGGGATGAACAAATCTTTGCCATATGCTTACGGACGAGAATTAGATTGTATAGATACAAAGGAAAATGATTATTGCAAGAATGAGTGCATTTGGGAAATGAATTATTGTTAGGGATGAATGATGTTTGACCTATGTGTACAATTGAAATCTAAATGGCATGTTTATATTGACAAAGGATATCATGATGGGAAGATGATTATTTTAGATAGATATGAATTTGATTGTAGAATGACAATAGATAAGAAAGAAGGTTTGGTTGCCCATAGGAGATAAAGTTTGGAGGAAAAGACCCTAGAAACCTGAGAAAAAAGGATCTAGAACTAGTTGTGGGATATGTGATAAATACTAAAATATGAAAGAAGAACATTAGATATGAATATGAAACTCAGAGTTTATTAAATAGGAATTATGGGAAAGAAGGTTTGTTATTGAAACACTAAAAAGGAGAATATGAGTACAAAGTGGAGATTGGTATTCTAATAGGACGTGACCTGCTGCTAAATTTAATGATACAAAGTTTGTCAATGAAGAATAGGGATTAGTATATGATCTTATCTTTCTAAGGGATTGGTTGGTATGGCAATAATATGACGATGAGCATGATAGAGGGAATAGTCATTCGAAGAAGATAAAGTTTTAAGGAAACACTTTGTTAATTCGTAATGAAGATGAAGCACTAGCCATAGGATACGATTCCTTAAGAAATATGGTACAACATTGGTAGAGATAATCTACAAAATTACAAGGACATTGTTAATCAACATAAAGATAACTGAGTAAGGACAAGGAACCTAAAGGGCAGAAGGATGGTTTGATAAAAATATAATAATGATGAGATAAAAAGGGTGAATCAAAGGAAATATATCACTTATAGACGTGTTTTGTGAGATCCTATATTTATTAGTTGGGGATTGTCCTTGACGAGTTATATGGTGTGATTTGAACGGCATAGTTACATGGAAAATTAGTGTGCAAGTAATGAAGATTAGTTTGTATGACGGTGAAATAAAGGTGAATAGAAAAGAGATAAAGTTTGAAGACCTGTAGGGAGGAAAGATGATTCTAAGGAATGTAACAGTTATTTTGATAGACCTGAAGGCATAATAAACTAGTTAAATGAAAGAAGATGATATCATGGAATTCATAAAGTTAGGCTATCAGGAATACATTAGTGATGATAGAAGAGTCGAAAAGGAATATAAACGGCGAACAGAATAGAGAAAGGAAATGAGAAAAGAATAATGCGCAATAGAATCTTTGCTGGGATTGAAGATTAGTGAGAAAAGACCACCAGATGCATACATATATATATGAATATACCTAATGAGATTGCTTTTGGAACAATAATTGTAGACACCAAAACCAGTATACGTTGAACCACAATTATCTTAGACCTAATCGTGATCCTTTTATCAAAGTTTAGGTTATCCGTTAGTTTAGCAACCATCTCATAGACACCATATGCAGAAAAAGAAAAGTAAGAAATAAGGGAACATCTGATGTTAATGCTAACCTGGAAACTAATCGAGTTTTGATATGTCTTGTGCTTAGAAAAAATGTGTATATATCTTAATCTTGAGCAATAAGAACTAACAATGATTGGATACTAATTAACAAACAACTTATTAAATATTACAGATAAGTGCGGCCTAGCAAATCACCTTTGATTTGGCTGAAATTTCGACAGCAATTCCTCAACACCCTTGAGGATCTCCAGTAAAAATTTCAGCAAAAACAAAAATCAGCAAGTGCACTAAAATCACCTCCAAAGTTTCTGCACCGCAGTGGATCTTCTAGAGCCAAGCTACCCAATTGTGAAGCCTCTAATGAAATGATCCACACACCTAAGGCAAGCTCCTATCAACCTCTAGTCAGCTGGATTACCAAAGGATGAAAAAGAGATGAAGGTCAAAATTCGGTGGAGAAGGTGAGGAAAGTGTGTGAAACTTCAACACATGAGTGGATCACACTTTTGGAAGGAAAAAGAGAATCTAGCATGAATGGTGTGCATGTGGCAGACCACCTCTATTTATAGATGAAAAGGTGTGATGCAAGTTGGCATTACACCTCCCATGAGGTAGGGTGCCAAGTAAGCAAGGCCACTTGCATGTGAAATGTGAATTTTACCTGCATTTGAATTTCATTTGGAGTCTTCATTTCATCTCATGAAATGTCATCCAAATTAATTCTAAATGCACCTCAAATGAACTCCTTTATTTGAATTTTTCCCCAAAATTAATTCCTCAGATTAATTAAATTAACTCTTTAATTTAATTAATTAGTTTTAACTTAACTCCTTAAGTCAACTAACTTAACTCCTTAAGTTAACTTGATTAATTTGTCTTATGGCACCAATTAAATTAAATTTAATTGGTCTAATTTAACTCATTAAATTATTTTTATCAATTTAACAATTAAATCAATCAAGCTAAAATGACTAAAAATTCGCCAACTGTTTTCTCTGTAAAATTAGTCCCTAGGAATTTTCTAAATCTTAGAAAATTTCCTTCATTAAATAAAACTTCCTTTAGGTTTTTGTGTGTGACCTATTAGATTCTCCCATTCACTGAACATGGGCTCACAACTCTTGTGATATTTAGAATATTAAAATATATTCACATTAGTTTAAACTTTTTTAAACTAATAACTCAATTAAATTAATCTCTATTAATTGAAGAGTACCCAATCTCCATAGTTGATGCCCAACCTCAAGCCCATGGATCCCAACTAATTGGTTGAAATGAATATGCTCTTGGTGAACCATTCTAGCTCTACACTTCCCATGCAAATACGGAACTTTTGTATCTTATCTCCCGAAAGAGGCGCAGGAAAAGATATTTGCTGGCTCCCTAATAAACTCGATAACTATGTTTCTATTCCAAATGTTTGATTCTAATTTATGGCCTCATCTTTAGAAAACTCCTTTTTCAAATTGTAATACTGCCTGGCGTAAGGACTCCTTGAAATTGATCATTATAGAACACATAGGAGATACACTCGCCCTTTGAAGGTGTGTGTGGCACTTGGATCCAAATGATTTTTAGAAAAACTAAATAAAACTAGCCCACACACATCCACAAGGATCTATACATGCATAGGACTCAGATTTAGAAAGGGATATACCTTGATGAAACCGAAAATCAAAGAGCAAGAGAAAACACCCTTCAACTCTTGAAGCTGTCCTCTCACTGGCACAGCAGAAACACCAATCAATTTCCTCAAGTTGAACTCCTTCTTTTCAAACAAAAATTTTACTGCACTCCCTCAACACCTTGAAGATGCTACAGAAATTTTTTTAGCTCAATCAGAACAAAATAAGTCCTCCCAAGGCTCAGTGCAAGCGGCTACCAGAAACTGCTTCAACAAGAGCAATAGTAACCTAAACGTATTGCCTCTAACGAGATAGTCCACACACCAAATGGAGTGACCCTTTTTCATACAGAGATGGCTGAAGATAATTGCATAGAAATGAAGGAAACAAGGCCAAATATTAATGGGGAGGATGAGGGAGGTTGCAGAGTTGTTGGAGAATCTAACTATTAGATGCCCTATAACAAAGTTTGTTGTTGGGAGAATAAAGCACACCTTGCATGATAATCACCTTTTGGCCGCCCTCTCCGATATCTATATATAGGAGGAGAGTGGTGTGTGGTCACACAGCATCTTCAAGGAGGGGATGCCACATGTCCGTGCCAAGGTTGCCACTAATAATTAGTGTTAATGTGAATTTGAATGTCATTTGGAATTTACATTTCATCTCATGAAATATCTTCTAAATGAATTCTAATTTCATATTAAATGAACCCTTCATTTAATAATACTATCCAAATTAACTCTCCAATTTAATTAAATTAAACACTTTAATTTAATTAATAATCCTTTGACTTAACTCTTAAGTCAAAGTGCTTAACTCTTTAAGCTAGTCAAAATCAATTTAACTCTTAAATTAATTTGACCAATTGATAGTCATATGGCATCAATTAATTAACTCTTAATTAATTGATCTTACTTTAACTCTTAAATTAAATTGACCAATTCAACTCTTAAATTGATCAAGCAAAAAATTACTCTAATTTTCACCTCTTTCAAAATTGGTCAAGATGAATTTTCTAACACTTATAAAATTTTCTTTCCTTCAATAGGTCATTCAATTTGGCTTTTGTGTGTGACCTATTAGATTCTTCCATTCATTGGACATGGGCTCGCAACTCTTTGTAACTTATGGAATATCACATATTCACATTAGTTTAAACTCTTTTAAATTAAGCGACTCAATTCAATTAATCTCATTAATTGAAGAGTGCCTAATCTCCATAGTTGATGTCCAACTTCAAGCCTATGGAGCTCAATTAATTGGCTGAAAAGACTGCTCTTGAAGAACCATTCTAGCATTACGCGTACCATGCAAATATGGTCCTTCTGTCTCCTATCTCTATGAAAGAGGCCTAGAGCAAGATATTAGTCGGCTCCCTAATAGTTTCAGTATTATGCTTTTATTCTCAATGTTTGATTACCTTAGTGACCTTATCTTTGGAAACACCTTCCCAAAATATCATTTCACCTTGCATAAGAATTTCTTGGAATCAATCATTATAGAACATATAGGAGATGCACTCACCCTTCACAAAAGTGAGGAGTTGGATTCCATCTTGGATCTCACAAACCTCCATATCTAGTAGCTCATGCCCAATCTCAACCACAATGGCCTGCTAAGTAACCAAGGAATACTCAAAGCATAAGGACCAAACACAAGGTTACCATGGATCCTCAGTTCAAAGGACAAATAATATGCACTGGTGTAAGCTAGAGAACTTGCCACTACCGACTAGCCACTTCAACTATCTAGTGAATTCTTCGGGCAGGCCTTCAGTACTTTTTTCTCTAACAAGCACCCACTAATATCATCCATATCTCATATGGTATTGCTCATGGAACGAAGAACATCCAACTTTTGAATTTATGCATCGTTAGTACAAGTCTATTCGGATCTTTGATGCCCTGTCTCGTAAGATCTTATGACTTGAAAGATTTAAGATCACGACCGTGTAAGACTTATTCCGTAATCACCATCCAATGCATGATCAAGTCCCGTAGTCTTATGTGATCTAAGGGCTTCATCCAAATGCCAGTGAAGTAAATAATGAGCATAAGATGAAGATGGTCATATAATGAATATCATTCAATCAAGATTGTCTTACAAAAAAATAGTTTACAAGGCCAATCTAATTGGCTTGTGGGGTACTATTCCAACATCCTTCACAACGATGAGAAGATGGATTCCATATTGGATCTCATAAACCTCCATGTCCAAGTAACTCATACCCAATGACAACCAGATTGACCCAGAAAGTGGTTAAGGAAGAGGCAAAGCATGAGGACCTAAACACAAGATTACCATGAATCCTCAAATATAAGGATTAATTATATGTATTAGCGTAAGCTGGAAAGCCACTACAACTATCTAGTGGATTCTCTGGGCATGCGTTCAGTGAACTTATTCTCTGACAAGCACCCACTAATATGCACCCACGTCTAACAAGGATTACTCATGAAACGGAGCCATATCCAACTCCTTGGATTTATGCATCATTAGTGCAAGTCTATCCAAATGTTATATACTCTGTCTCATAAGATTCTACGACTTGGAATATTTTATGATCACGACCATGTAAGACTTGTTTCATGATCACCACTCAGAATGTGACCAAGTCCTGAAGTCTTATGTGATTTAAGGGTTTCAACCAAATGCTAGTAAAGTAAAACAAGCATAAGATAAAGATGGCCAGTGTCATATAAATATCATTCAATCAAGATTATCTCATAAGTGAAATAGTTTACATGCCAATCTAGTTGGCTGTGGGGAACTATACCAATAATCTCCCACTTGCCTTAAAGCCAACTCCCCATAATCTTAAGACCCATTTTCTCAAGATGCGCTTCAAAGACCTTTTGCATTAGAGATTTTATCAGTGGATCTTCTATATTCTTTTTCAAGGCTACCTCTCCACTCGAATGTCGTCTCTATCAATGATCTTACAGATCAAATGATATCGCCTCAAAATGTGCTTGGATTGCTAATGAGATCTTGGCTCTTTGTCTTGCACAACCGCTCCGTTGTTATCACAGAAGACAACTATGGGCTCAGTAATGCTAACTACTACATCTAACTCTTGGATGAAGTTTTTCATCCAAACACATTCCTTTGCAGCTTCTGAAGCCTCAATGTATTCCCCTATGTGGTAGAATCGGCCATGGTGTCTTGTTTGGAGCTCTTCCAACTCACCGCGCCGCCATTAAGGCAAAATATAAATCCAGAAATGAATTTTTGGTCATCTATATCAAATTAGAAATTAAAATATCCAAAACCCCTCGTGTTTCAATTCTCTAATGTCGTATACTAAAAACAAACCCTTAGTCATTCTCAAGTACTTCAGGATTACTTTAATAGCTTTCCAGTAAAATGCGGTATACTAAAAACAAACCCTTAGTCATATCTATTTGTCATATCTCATAGTCATAATATGCGGCTATGGCAAGTAAAATCCTAATGGACTTAGGCATAGGGATTGGTGAAAAGGTTTCCTCAAAATCAATACCAGATCTTTGAGTGTAACCTTTTACAACTAGTTATGCCTTAAAGGTCATTAACTCTCCATCGACTCCTAGCTTTCACTTATAGATCCACTTGCAACCAACGGGTACTATACCCTTTGGTGGATCTACCAAAGTCTATACTTTGTTGGAGTACATGAAATTCATTTTGGATTTCATGGCTTCAAGCTAATGTCCCTAATCTATGTCCAACATAGTTTTCTCATAGGTCTTTGGATCTCTATCTGATTGGCCCATCTTATGAAGGAATATGAGCCTTTTAGGTTGCTTCTTGATTCGGTCCGACCTTCTCAGAAGTGGTAGGCAAGGCTCTTGATGTTTACTTGTTTACCTTGTGGGATTTTTTGATCATTTTGAACCTTTTGGGTTGCTTCTTGATTTGGTCTGACCTTCTCAGATGTGGTATGCAAGGCTCTTAATGTTTACTTGTTTACCTTGTGGGATTTTTTGATCATCTTGAACTTCGCCAAGTTTAACAACAACGAAATTTCTATCTAATAGAAATTCCTTTTTCAAAAACTAGGTTGTTGGGATGGTGCCCCGCAAACTAATTAGATTGGCATGTATACTATTACACTTGTGATACAATCATGATTGGATTATAATCATTATAAATGCCTATCTTCATCTTACGCTTATATTACTTTACTGGCATTTGGTCAAAAGCCCTTAGATCACACAAGACTACAGGACTTGGTCACGTGCTGGGTGGTGATCATGAAATAAGTCTTATACAATCGTGATCTTAATTTTTCCAAGTTGTAGGATCTTATGAGATAAGACATCTAAGATCCAGATAGACTTGCATTGACGATGCATAAATCCAAGAGTTGGATATTGCTCTATTTCATGAGCAAGACCATATGAGATATGGGTGCATGTTAGTGGGTGCTTGTTAGAGAACAAGTTCACTGAAGGCCCACCTGGAGAATCCACTTGACAGGCGTAGTGGCAAAATTCTCCAGCTTACGCTAGTGCATATAATTAGTCCTCTGACTTAAGGATCCATGGTAATCTTATATTTAGGTCCTCATGCTTTGAGTCTTCCTTGGTCACTTAGCGGGCCACTCGAGTTGAGATTGGGCATGATCTACTAGATATATAGGTTTGTGAGATCCAAGACAGAATCCGACTCATCGCTTTTGTGAAGGGCGAGTGCATTGCCTATATGTTATATAATGATTAATTCCAAGAAATCCTTGTGCAAGGTGATGTGACAATTTGGAAAGGTGTTTCCAAAGATGAGGTCACTAAAGGAATCGAACATTGAAATAGAAGTATAATATCGAGGCTATTAGGGAGCCGACTAATATCTTGCCTTATACCTCTTTCATAGAGGTAGGAGATGGAATGACCTTACTTGCATGATACACGTAATACTAGAATGGTTCTTGAAGAGCATTTATTTCGGCCAATTAGTTAGGCTCCATGGGCTTGAGATTAAACATCGACCATGGAGATTGGGTATTCTTCAATAAATGAGATTAATTGAATTGAGTCACTTAGTTTAAAAGAGTTTAAACTAATGTGAATATTTGATATTCCATAAGTCACAAAGAGTTGAAAGCCCATGTCCAATGAATGGTAGAACCTAATAAGTCACACACGAAAGCAAAATTGAATGACCTATTAAAGGAAGAAGAATTTTCTAAGTGTTAGAAAATTCATCTTGACCAATTTTGAAGGAGGTGAAAATTGGAGTCATTTTTGGCTTGATCAATTTAAGAGTTAAATTGGTCAATTTAATTTGAGAGTTAAATTAAGATCAATTAATTTATAGTTAATTAATTGATGCCACATGACTATCGATTGGTTAAATTAATTTTGGCTAGCTTAAAGAGTTAAGCACTTTGACTTATGAGTTAAGTTAAATGATTATTAATTAAATTAAAGTGTTTAATTTAATTAAATTGGGGAGTTAATTTTGGAGTGTATTATTAAATGAAGGGTTCCTTTAATATGGATTATAATTCATTTGGAAGACATTTCATGAGATGAAATGTAAATTCCAAATGACATTCAAATTCACATTAACACTAATTGTTAGTGGCTACCTTGGCCTGGACATGTGGCATCCCCTCTTTGAAGATGGTGTGTGACCATACAACATCGTCCTCCTATATATAGATATAAGAGGGGCCGACCACAAGGTGATTATCATGCAAGGTGTGTATTATTCCCCCAACAACAAAATTTGTTAGTGGGCATCTAATAGTTAGATTCTCGAACAACTCTCCAACCTCTCCCATCCTCCCCATCAACACCTAGCCTTCTTTTCTCCTTTTCTCTACAATTATCTTTGGCCATTTTCTAGAGAAAAGGGTCACTGAATTTGGTGTGTGGACTATCTCGTTAGAGGTAATACATTTGGGTTGCCATTGCTCTTATTGAAGTAGTTTCTGGCAGCCGCTTGCACGGAGTACTGGGAGGACTTATTTTGTTCTGATTGAGCTAAATTTTGGTTGTAGCATCTTCAAGGTGTTGGGAGAGTGCAGTAAAGTTTTTGGCTCAAAAGAAAGAGTTTGACTTGGGGAAATCGGTTGGTATTTTTGCTACACCAGTGAGGGGATAACTTCAAGAGTTGAAGGGTGTTTTCTCTTGCTCCTTGATTTTCTATTTTAGCAAAGTATTTACCTCTCTAAATCTGAGTCCTATGCATGTATAGATCCTTATGGATGTCTGTGGGCAAGTTTTATTCAGTTTTTTTTAAAATCATTTGGATCCTAGTGCCACACACACCTTCAAGTTGTATCAGAGCCTTATTCATGCATGAATTTGGATTTCACTTGGATGATTGTTTCTTGTGAAGAATTGATCAACATCACCATGTACTCAATCCATATGATGGGTAGGAGTGTATGGGTAATCTTGCTTGTGGCTCCTAGGTTGAAGGATTGAAAGCATGCTATTATGTGTTTTAAATGTTAACTCATGTGATGAGTATGTTTTAATTCATTTTGCCTAATATTGAATATTGATTTGGCATTGGTGGGTTTTATATATTGATATAGCATGTTGTGAATGGTCTTAAATTATTTTGGTCATTTTTGGGTCCAATAAGATTGGATAAAATTAGAGATTTTTGAAGAATATGATTCTTGATTAAACTTGGTTTTCAAGCATCATTGAGCACTTAATATTTCAGTTTTTAGAAGGTGTTATAATCTGAAATTTTCATCCATGTTGTGTGTTTTGATATTTAGAAGTTGTTCTAAAATTCTTGGTGCACAAAAGTTGAGCCAAAAATGGCTTGACTCGCTCATGACCCCAAAACTGAGGAGCTATCGGCACTTGGCAGCACACAACAGGGCAATGGCCGAAAGCTGCTGCCCAGAAATGTGCAAGCCTCGGCCAGCAGCGCTAGATTGTGTTTGGGATGAGTTTTGAGCTTTTCTTTGGTTTCTTTAGTGACCATACTTGTTTTGGAACACACACAATAGATGCACAAATGTTGTGCAAGTTCTCAAAATTATGTTGGACACTTTTAATTGCTTTTAAAACTTGTTAAAGTTAATTTTCAATTGTGGCAAAAATATGATGCATAAATGTTATTGTTGTTTTTGCATGACCAATTATTTGTTAATATGATTAGCATTTAATTGATGGAATTGAATGTTAATTCTTGATTTATTTATTGTTCATTTAAGTGTTGAATGGATGATGAATGAATGGGGGATGATCATGAGCCTTTAATATTGATTTTATTTGTTTCAAGTTGTTGAAAAATGTTGTATTAAATTGGGGCTTGCATCCTTCTTTATTTCTATTTTGTAAATGTTATGAGAGTAGATCACTAGGAGTGAGGATTTCTTTCTCATGTAAATGTTACAAGGAGCAAAAAAAACCATTGGAGGCATGAAGACCTATAAATGTATGGGATACACTCATATAATAGCTAGATTTAATCAACCCACCTAAAATCAACTAAATGATGCACCTATGGCTCTAAGTACTTCACTTGGTTAGGCTTATGATCATCCCACCCTAGGAGCATGCTAGGTGCATTTACTTATTATGCTTTCCATATCCTATTGATATATCAGATGCATGGTTAGGATATACAGAACCTAAATAAGAAGATAAAATAATGAGATGTCTGCAAGCAAAAACCTTCCACTTAGAATGTCTAAGTGCTTTCAAATATCAAGTCAAAATGGATACAAGTTGAAAGAGTTTAATTAATCTATGTCTTCTACCAATAGTATGTGGTATGACGACGCTACCATTATTTGTGTGATGTCTCATGAGTTGTGGGTCATACTTATAGTGGAAAGTTGTGACCATATACTTAGCATGAGATGCACCTTTGATTTGAGAACGCCCATGCATTGGCACATGAGTCGTGGGATGTCGTAGGCCTGTCTCGAATTAAAGAATGATTGGTAGGTTTGACTTAACACCTAGTAATGTGATGTCTCACGAGTTATGGGTCTCCATGAAAAGTGAGGCAAAATATATCAAGAGATGTATGAGATGCAATTAGCAAAAGTTGCTTACTTTGGATTGTTTGTAGATGTCTCACGAGTTGTGGGTTCATTTGCAAGTCCTTAGGATCTTGATTCTCACTAGGAAATGAGATTTCCCAAATTCTTCTAGGGGTTGAAGGATTTGATAAAATAGCGGGAGAAAAGCATGATTGAAAGACCATGAACATGCTTTCAATATTTATATTCAATCACATACTTATACTCCTTTTTGGCCTCTTGCAGATTTTTGAAATCTTCAAAAACAAAATGGCTAAAAATCCACTTGCAAGCATTTTGGAAGCCAATAAACTAACCGGGGCAAACTTCCACGATTGATTGAGAAACCTTAAGATAATTCTTAACTTCGATAAGAGGACTTATGTCCTAGATCAAAGTCCTACGGACACATTAGGTGATGACGCCACCGATGAGGACCGTGAAAGGTTCACGAAATTTGTAGATGATGATCTACAACTTTGATGCCTCATGTTGGCTTTTATGACCAACTAGCTTCAAAAGACTCAGGAGTATATGAAACATGCTAGAGAGGTCTACTTGCACCTACAAGAGTTGTACGGTGTAAAAACTAGACATGAAAGGTTCGCTTTGTCTAGGAAGCTCTTCAGGTCAAGGATGAGTGAGGGGACAAGTGTCCATGATCACGGGCTTAAGATGATAGGACTCATCGAGGAGCTTGGACAACTTGACATGGTTATGGGCAATGACCTCTATGTGGATTTGATCCTCCAGTCATTGCCACCATCATTCGATCAATTCGTTATGAACTTTAATATGTCCAAACAAGAAGTTACGATTAATGAATTGGTGAACATACTTATGGCCATTGAGGTGACTATGAAAAAAGAGAAATTATAGGAATAGTATCTTGCAAGCCAATTAGATTAGCGTTGTAAACTATTTCACTTGTGATATAATCTTGATTGAGTGGTATTCATAATATGGCCATCTCTATCTTATGCTTACATTTATTTCACTGGTATTTGGTTGAAGCCCTTAGATCACATAAGACAACGAGACTTGATCACGTATATTGGATGGTGATCATGAAGTAAGTCTGGTCATGATCTTAAATCTTCCAAGTCATTGGATCTTACGAGATAAGGCATCTAAGATTTGGATAGACTTGCACTAACGATACATAAATCCAAGAATTGGATGTTGCTCCATTCTATGAGCAATACTGTATGAGATATGGATACATGTTAGTGGGTGCTTATTAGAGAACACGGCACTAAAAGTCCACCCGGAGAATCCACTAGATAGCTGAAGTGGCTAGTAAGTAGTGGCAAGTTCTCTAGCTTACGCTAGTGCATATAATTAGTTCTTTGACCTGAGGATCCATGGTAACCTTGTGTTTTGGTCCTCATGCTTTAACTCCTCCCAGGTCACCTAGCGGGCCGATCGGGTGGTCATTAGGCATGAGCTGCTAAAACATGAAGGTTTGTGAGATCCAAGATGGAATTCAACTCCTCGTCTTTGTGAAGGGTTAGCGCATCTCCTATGTATTCTATAATGATCGATTCCAAGGAGTTCTTCGCAAGGCAGTATGACAATTTGGAGAAGGAGTTTTCTAAAGATGAGGTCATAAAGTGAAATCAAACATTGGGAATAGAGACATAGTATCGAGGCTATTAGGGAGCCGACAAATATCTTGCCCTAGGTCTCTTTTAGGAGATAGAAGACGGAAAGATAGTATTTGCATGGTACGCGTAGAGTTATGATGGTTCTCCAAAAGCATTCATTTTGGCTAATTAGTTGGGATCCATGGGCTTGAGGTTGGACATCGACCATTGAGGTTGGATACTTTTCAATTAATGGAGATTAATTAGATAGAGTCAATTAGATTGAAGGAGTTTAAACTAAAATGAATATACGATATTCAAAAGTCACAAGGAGTTGTGAACCCATGTCCAATGGATGGTAGAACCCATCGGTTCACACACAAAAGCCAATTACATTTCCTAAGTAATGGAGGAACTTTCTAAGTGTTAGAAAATTCTCTCCATGCAGACTGATTTTGGGGTGACCCAAAATTGAGGTCATTTTATCTTGATTAATTTAATTGTTAAATTGATCAACTAATTTAAGGAGTTAAATTAGACCAATAATTAATGAGTTAATTATTTGGGGCCATGTGACCATCAATTGGTCAAGTTAATTTAAAAAGTTAAATTAACAAAATTTAGCTTAGAGTTAAGCTAATTGACTTAAGAGTTAAGTCAAGAATTAATTAGTTAAATTAAATTATTTTATTTAATTAATTAGGAGAATATTCTTTGGAGGATAGGATCATTTTAGTGTGACATTTAATTAATTTGAAATTAGATTTCAAATGTAATTGAAATGCACACAAATTCTAATTAGATTTGAGTTTGCCAATTAAGTATACAAGGCATGCATGTTGGAGGTCCCTCTCCCCCTCTTGAGGAAAGTGTGATACCACCTTGGCATCATATCATCCCCACTCTATATATATAGATATAGAGTAAGGGGGGTGAAATCAATCAATTTGCAAGTGAAGAATTAGGTTATCACTTTTCCTTCCATTTTAAAGGTGTTTATTCATGTGTTGATCTCACCTTTCTCTTATTCTCCCTACCCTAAACTCAGTCATCTCCCTCTCAACTCTTCTCTCTTTCTCCAGCTAAAAGTGGGGAGTAGTATGAATTGGATTGGTGTGTGGATCATTTCGATAGAGGCAAAACATATAGGTTGCTAAGCCTTTGGAGATCCACCTGCGAGACTAGTCTCTTCTTGATTTTATTCCAGGAGATCTAGAAGGAGTTTTGAACTGAAATTTATTTTAGCAGCTTCTTCAAGGATTTAAGTATCTAATGGACTTTTTTCAGTATTTTTTGATAGTTTTAAATCGATAAAAAATTGCTTACTTGTAGCTGCGCCACTGTCTGGCAGATTGTGTTTGAAGAACGAGTTCTTCAATCTACCTTTGGATTTTTCTTTTCAAGGTAACTCTTCAACCAAATATGAATCCTAAAGCATGTTTTGATCCTTGGTTGCTTGTAAGCACTAACTTATTGAAGCTTTTGAAGTTTTATTATTGGATCCTAGTGCCTTACTTGCTATCAGAAACCTCTTATGCTTACTTATTCCTCCAAGTCGAAAGGCCCTAGGGGCCCAAGAAATGAAGGTAAAAGGAAGAAGAGTTCTTCCTTGAAAGGGAAGCAACCCGTGAAATGTTCTAGGGGGTTCAAGAAAAAGGCTAAAACTAATACAAGTTGTTTCACTGTGGTGAAAATAGGCATTGGAAGAGGAACTGCAAGACTTACCTTGCAATCCTTGAGAAGGGTATGTACTTTATTTAATTTCATTTAATGACCAATTCTTCCTCATTGGTATTTGATACTGCATGTGGTTCTCACTTTTGTAATTTGTTACAGGGGATGGAAAGAAGAAAAATTTTGCGTAAAGGGGATATGATCCTCTGTCTAGGAAATGGAGCAAGAGTTGCAGCCATGGTCCAAGGCATTATCAAGTTAGACTTGGAAAATTCTAGTATTGTACTTAATCCAGTTTATTATGTACCAAATCTTGTTAAGAACATTATATCAATTTTCATTCTTGACTATGAAGGATATGATTTTTCTATATCGAATGGGACATTGAAGGCATTGACGAAAGGTTTTTTAATTGCTCAAGGTACATTGATTAACGGATTATACGTACTTGAATCTCAACCTTCACTAATGCATATTCAATCAAGTAAAATGAAATTAGATAACCAAGAAGATACCATCCTTTGGCATGCAAGACTTGGGCATATCTCTAAGAATAGGATGAGCAAGATGAAAGCTCTCAAAGCACTAAAAATTAGTGGCATTGAGGACCTTCCTACTTGTGAATCTTGTTTGAAGGGAAAAATGACCAAGGCTCATTTGTAGGACAATCAGAGCGCTTGACAAGTCCTTTGGATTTGATCCATACGGATATTTGTGGCCCACTAAGAGTTAGTGTGAGAAATGGTTGTTCTTATTTCATCATCTTCGCCGATGATTATAGTCAGTTCGAACATGTGTATTTTATGAAGTACAAGTCCGAGGCCTTTGAAAAGTTTAAAGAGTATAAGAATGAAGTGGAAAAGCAATTAGGACTTAGTATTAAAGCTCTTTGATTAGATCGACAGGGAGAATACTTAAGTACCAAATTCTTAGATTATTTAAAGGAGAATGGGATTTTCTCACAATAGACTTTGCTCGGCATACCCCAACACAATAGAGTAGCTGAGATGAGAGACAATATCTTGTTGGACATGGTATGCTCCATGATGAGCCTTTTCGATGTGTCCATATCCTTTTGGGGATACGCCTTAGAAATGGCACAAAGTTACTAAATGTAGTACTTTTAAAGTCGATGCTAAAAGTGTCGCATGAGATGTGGTATGACAAAGCACCTTCTCAGCATTACCTTAGGTTTTAGGGGTCTTCTGCTTACATGAGGTGAACAGTGAGAGATAAGGTGGATAGTAGATCCATCTTGCACAAGTTTTGGAATACCCAAGAGAGTTTATGCATTATTACTTTTATGATCCCTCAGAACACCTTTTTGGAAGAGGATTTTCTATTGGATAAAAATGGCGTGTTGTTGAACTTGATAAAGTTCGAGATGATCATCAAATCCCACGGATGAATGAAATAAGAGAGCCACAAGAGCCTCACACACAGCCTCTGAGAAGGCCAGACCGAATCAAGAAGCAACCAGAAAGGTTCAGATTCCTTCAAGAGACAGGTTAATCGAATATTGAATCCAAGACCTATGAAGAGGTTATATTGGATATAGACTCGGGACATTAGCTTAACGCTATGAGATTTGAAATAGACTCCATGTACTCCAACAAAGTATGGACTTTGGTAGATCCACCGAAGGGAATAGTTCCCATTGGTTGCAAGTGGATCTATAAGCGAAAGCTAGGAGTAAATGGTGAGGTAGTGACATTTAAGACATGATTAGTGGCAAAAGGTTACACTCTAAGACCCGATATCGATTTCGAGGAACCCTTTTCATCGGTAGTAATGCCTAAGTCTATTTGGATTCTACTTGCTATAGCCACATATTATAACTATAAGATATGGCAAATAGATGTGAAAACTGCTTTCCTCAATGAAGACATTGAAGAAGAAATCTATATGGAGCAACCGCAAGGTTTTATGTCCAAGGGATGAGCAAAAGGTTTGCAAACTCCAGAGATCCATTTATGGACTCAAACATGTGTCTAAAGTTGGAACATACATTTTGACAGGACAGTCAAATCATTTGGCTTTGTCAAAAATGTGTATGAACCACGTGTGTAAATGAAGGTTAGGGAGAGTAGTGTACAGTTCATTATGCTTTATGTCGATGACATCCTTCTCAGTGGGAATGAGGTAAGAATGTTACAGTGTACTAAAGAATAGTTATCTACACAATTCTCCATGAAGAATTTGGGAGAAGCATCCTATATATTAGGAATACGTATCTATAGAGATAAATCGAGGAGGATGTTGGGGCTTTCCAACCTCGTACATTGGAAAAATGCTAAAGAGGTTTAGTATGGAAGAATCCAAGAGGGGTTTCTTCCCATGGGACATAGCATTCATCTCTCTAAGTTTATGTCCCCCAAGACTTAAGACGAGAGACAGAGGATGTCCCACATACTTTATGCCTTTGCCATTAGGAGTATAATGTATGCATTTCAATTTACAAGATCGGATATGGCACACGCTCTAAGTGTTACGAGCCATTTCCAATCCAATCCTAATGAGAGTCACTGGACAGCCGTAAAAGCAGTCCTTAAGTACTTGAGAATGACTAAGGGCATGTTTTTAGTATATGACAATGGAGAATTGAAACTTGCGGGGTTTTTTGGATTCTAGTTTCCAATTTGATATAAATGAACTGAAATCCACTTCTGGATTCATATTTTGCCTCAATGGCAGCGCGGTGAGTTTGAAGAGTTCCAAATAAGACACTATGGTTGATTCTACCACAGAGGCAGAATATATGGTAGCTTCATTGATAGAGGCGACATCCGAGTGGAGAGAGTTGCCTCGGACGAGAATATAACAGATGCGCTGACTAAACCCCTATCGCAAAAGGTCTTTGAAGGACATCTTGAAAAGATGGGTCTCAAGGCCATGGGGCATTGGCTTTAGGGTAAGTGGGAGATTGTTGGAATAGTGCCGAGCAAGCCAATTAGATTGGCCTTGTAAACTATTTCCTTATAAGTCAATCTTGATTGAATGATATTCATTATATGGCCATCTTCATCTTATGATCATTGTTTACTTTACTCGTATTTGGATGAAGTCCTTAGATCACATAAGACTATGAGACTTGATCACGCATCTGATGGTAATCATGGAATAAGTTTTACATGGTTGTGATCTTAAATCTTCCAAGTCAAAGAATCTTACAAGATAGGGCATCTAAGATCCGGATAGACTTGCACTAATAATGCATAAATCCAAGAGTTGGATGTTGCTCCGTTCTCTAAGAAATACCATATGAGATATTAATGCATGTTAGTGGGTGCTTATTAGAGAACAAGGCACTGAAGGCCTACCTAGAGAATCCACTGGATAGCCAAAGTGGCTAGTCAGTAGTGGCCAGTTCTCTAACTTGTGCTAATGCATATTATTAGTCCTCTAACTTGAGGATCCATGGTAACCTTGTGTTTGGTCCTTATGCTTTGACTTTTCTTTGGTCACTTAGCGGGCCTCTCGGGTTGAAGTTGGGCATAAGCTACTATGCAGAAGGTTTGTGAGATCCAAGATGGAATCAAACTCCTCGCTTTTGTGAAGGGCGAGTGCATCTCCTATGTGTTCTATAATGATTAATTCCAAGAAATCCTTACGCAAGGTGATGTGATAATTTGAAAAAGTGTTTCTAAAGATGAAATATTACCATTTTCAAGAATGGTCATCGAATTGCCAGTCAATTTGGCCCAAAACCTTCTGCTCTGCTGCCAGCTAAAGTCGCCTATTTTCCTCAATTTCGTCAACACTGGTGTTTGTAACTGGAAATTGAAACCAACTCCTTGACCCTTGAGCTAAGTTCGTCAAAAGCCAAAGCTTAAACCTCAGCTCCCATCATTAGAATCGCCGCACCTACCAACGCTACTGCTACTCTGCTTTGGCTTCAATTTTTTGGTGACTTGTCGGTCGATTTTGAGTGTTTAGGGTATGGGTGTGTTCACCGCATTACGGGAAAGCTAATGGTCAGTTTAGATCAAAGTTTTTTCCATCATTGGAGGGTGTTTGCCAGAGGGGGTGAAGTGGGTTGCATGTGGGAATTTGAAAAAAAAAAAAGAGGGCTGATTCTACTATTTATAGGGGCTTTCTAAAAATATCAATTCGACCTTAGGATTTTTGTTTTAGTTTTCAACTTAGTCCTATGTCTTACAAATGCCTTAAATTAACCCCTTTGGCCCACTTTATTTCCTAATTGGCCCTAAGAATTTTTAAATTTCTTTCAATTGGGTCCATTTTATTAAATATGTTAGTCTCCCAAGTTCTTAGTATTAACCGAAAACCCCCAAATCTTTCCAAAACAACACATTTTAATTCTTTTTATCAATGATTATCGAGTTTCTTAGTCCAAGTTCTGATTTTTATATTCTTTGAGAAATTTCAGGGTATTACATTTAAGCTTTTGAGCATTTTTTCTCTTCACCTATATATTATTTTTTGAATATTTTCTCTCTAAATTTAATGTCCCAAACTTTTTAAAATATAATATTTAATAAAACAATTTTGGGGCATATATTTGAATGATTGATAAAATATACTTTTAAAGTTTAAAAATATGATAATATTTTTGAAAATTTATAATGAACATTTGGTAGGTAGTTTGACGGTAAACTCATGTCTTTTCTAGTAAGATATTGCAGGTTCGAATCTTACACAAAGCAATTGATTATATTGGAGTCTCATATATGTGGCACTAGAAACAGATTAAGATGCCACTCAAAAGAATCTTTTTGCCATTTAATTTAGCATGTTATTTAATTAATTGTACGGCATGTTAGTATGTCATCTAAAGGAATCTTTTGTGGAATTTTAACATCACTATATGAATTTTCTGTGGCATATTAGCATGTCATTAAAAGTATTTTTGTGATATTTTAACATGCTATTTATTGTCTTTTTTATGACATATTACCTTGTCATTTAAATGAACTTCTATAGCATTTTAACCTGCCACTACATGTAATTTCTAGTGGCATATTAGCATTCATTTAAAATAATTTTTAATGGCACTTTAACATGTTATTTATTGCATTTTTCATGATATTTTAACGTGTCATTTGATGCAATTTTTGTTGCATTTTATTAATGCCAAAACAAAGGTAATTTAGTGACATTTATACCTTTAGCTACACAACTACAAGTGGCACTTTTAAAAAAAATGCCATTAAATATAAAATTACCACTATAATATTATTTTAATGGCATTTTCTAGTGTCTTTAATGCTTGATTTTGTTGTAGTAATGATGGTACAGAAAGATGAAATTATTTATGTGATGACACAATTTAATTTTTACCATATTATATAAAGTAAACTACAATTTTAATAATTTCACTTAATAGGCATCTGTATTTGAATGGATTCTATCAACATTTAGGTAGGATTATAGTCCTTGTTGATTCGAACTTTTTCACTGTGTAGGAAGTCCACATCCATAGATAGATAACGCTTCTTATTGTTAAAATTCTTCCTTATGTAGAGAGTATTTATTTACATCTTAATGGATAGCTCTTTCTTGTTTGGGAAAATTCTTATTATATACAAATTAACACTCGCTGTTAGATTGGGATTCTTCCTTATATAGGAAGATTTGCCTTTAAAAGGTTCCTTTCTTTAGGTGTTTGAAACTCACAACTTAAGTAATCTTTTCTCTCTCAAGATATTACTTTTTCTATATTTCTTAATTTCAGTATCTCTTTCCATTATTCTTGGAGCATCATAAAATATCTATCTCCAAGAGTTTAAGGTATTTAAATTAATGGAAGCTCATATAGTGATCCTACGAGGTGAATAGAGAAAGCTTGGGAGTGTTCGAGTAAAGGAACTTCATATGTGCTCAAAGGTTTGTACGCAAGTTTTGATCCAAAATGGTATCTAAGAAACTTCTAATGTATAAGAAGTAACAATTTTTTACATTCAATTATTTTTTATAGTGGTATTAGAGTTAATAGGGCTCATTCTCACCTGTTTATTTGATCGAACTAAAGGAAAATCAAAATTCATAATTCTAGAGGTATAAAAAAATTTCATTAATTTTTCACTGTGTGTAGATCTTAACTTATAGTCACATGATTACATTTTGGTAAATAATGATGTTAGAGTAGTGTTTGACATAATGAGATTAGCGAGTAAACTACTCTTGTGTAGACTTTCTTAACCAGGTTAATGTATATTTTCATTGTCCATCTTCGACATATTATGCATGTTTTTCATTTGTTAGAGCTCTTAAGATCACACATGATAATGGAACATGATTGTGCATAGGGATAACAGTCGTTAAACATATGTTTATAGTTGTAATCTTCAAATGTTTCAAGTCATAGAATCATTCAATATAGGTCATCAATATATTCATCAAGATTTGCACATTTGGCTCGTGCTACAATTGTTGAAGGATGCCTCATTGAAAAGGCATAGATGTGTGACACTAGTATGTGCTCCTGGGTGTTTGTTAGAGAAAAAATTCATTGAACGATCCCACTTGTTCTAATCGAGTTGAAATCGGCATTATATGGAGTTTTCGTGCTTGCGATAGTGCATTAATTAGTCTTTTGACTTGAAGTCCTATTGGATGTCTTGTCCATGGGTCCTTATGATTCAACGCATCTTAGTCTCTTTATGAGATGCAGTAGAGGGTCATTCGACTTACATTCGGTAACTACCAATCCATGGAGGCTTGTGGGACCAGCATAGTGCATTAATTCTATGATAATTGATTCTAGAAAGTACTTGACCAGGTGTGTAACAATTTAGGAAGAGGTTCCAAAAGATGAGGTCAAAAAGGAATCAATTCACCAAGATTGAGTGCATAGCTTGAGGCCTATAGGGTGCCAATATCCCTATGCCCTTGTTTCATTTGGGAGATTATAGAAGGATCATATTTGCATGATAATTGCAAAACAAAAGGTCCACCATATTACTTCACTAATTGGTTACACCACATAGGCTTGTTACTAGACATCATTAATAAGGCGTAAGAATTCTTGAATTAATGGAGATCAATTCTTGAATGGGTAATTGAAAGTGTTCAATTAATTAGAATAATTATAAGATAATTATTTGTATATTACATCACAAGAGTTGGGGGTCTATGAGTAGTTAATTAGGGAACCTAATGGGTCACACAAAATAGCTAAAGTAGTTAATCAATTTGGTGAAGTTTTATCTAATTGTTAGATAAAGGTTTTAATTGATATGATCAGTTATCTTAGATGGCTAAATTAACTTGATTGATTCATTAGTTCAATTAATTCAAGTGTTGGAGGAAAATTAAATTAATGTGACTAATCAATTGACTCAATTAATTCAATTTGATTAATTTAATTAAATAAAGAGTTATTTAATTAGGTACATTAGATGCACCAAGTTATGGCTAGAAAATTAAGCTAATTAGTAAGATTAATTGAACTTGGTCGCGGAATTAAATTAATTAGACTATTCAATTAAATTAATTGCATGAGGCTTGCAATTCTCTAGATGTCATTGCATGGGAGAGCATGGAAAGCTAACCCACCTCTATAAATAGCATGGCCGACAACTTGAGGAGAAGTTCGAGAGTTGAAAGCTAAAAATTTGAGAAAGCATTGTTTGTGTGAGTGGGAATCTTTTTTCCTCTAAAATCTTTATTTTTTTTCTTTATATTTTGTCTTGCACCTCTTCACCTCACCAGCCAAAAGATATTCTCAAAATTTCTTCCTCCATCTCTTTCCACAATTTACTATGGAAGAGAGTTCTTAGCTACTAGCATAGTTTGCATTTCTATTGCCACTTGTTTTTTTAATCTAATTGTTGTGGACAGAATGATTTGATTTTGAAGATTTCAACATGAATTTTAAAGAAAAAGTCTGTAGAGAAGCTATCTCTGTCTCGGATTTGCATAGCTAATGCTTTTGTAAATTTTGTTATAACTTTTTCAGCTTTTGAGCCTCTGTGAAATTTTATCTTTATATTATATACTTCTTTCTCTTTATTTTGGGCTTTGTTTCACCAAATTTGGATTTGTATTCAGTGAGTAATCACTGTTTTGTTGACAAGTTATATATTCAGGATAGATTTTATAATAGGTAGGTTTGTAAGATGAAAATTGATTCAATTGTAAATTTACCGAAGGAGAGAACTACTTTCTTAAAGACTTGAAGAATTCAATCTTTAAATTGGGAAGTTTCAGTTTAATCTTAGCTTGTGAGGATCTGCTTGGATGATTGAAGAATTAGAGAATCAATAGGATCTTAGGAAAATTGTTGCATTTGGCCAAGGGATGATCCTATATTTGTAATTTCATTTAATTTGCCCGAGATGATCCTCTTTCGATGCTAAGGATTGTAGAAGGGTTCCATATTTGATTAATTATTTTATTCAAATGTTGTTACAATTTTTTAAATTTCACCGTTCTTTTACTCCATAGGATGCACCATTTCTTTCAAGTGGTACCATATCCTACTTGTGCAAATTTATTACTCCATGTGATTTTAATTTATTGTGTGTTCAAGCTTGTATATTGCACTTTGAATTCATATGGTGGATCAGATAACTAGTTAAATATGATTTAATTGATTAATTGGTTGGAATGAATTGATCTAAATTTTTGTATAATTTAGCATTATTTAGATATCATTTTTGAGTTGTGAAATATGATTTTAGGATTCTCAAAAGTTTTAGAATGATACAAACAATCGCAATAAAATGCATAAAATTAGCTTGTTTTTGCACTGTTGGCACCAATTGTTGTGCCTTAGTTTATGTAGTATGTTGCGCAGTGGGGTGTGGCAAGTTGTGCCTGGTGCACAATGTGCACGCATGGGCAATAGCGTGCGCCCCATCTAGTGCCCCGCACGGGGCATATAACTAGCTACCTTGCGCCCACAACAAGTTGTTTTGTGCTCTTTTATTCTCTAATTTTTTGGCTAAAAAATTATTTCTTGATTTTAGTGTGGTTCTCTGCTATTCAAATATTTGAAAAGATCAAATTTAAGCTCAATTAAGTTGTCAAATTAGTTGTACAAATTTGTAATCAATTTGGAGCTATGTATGTAATACAAAAGTGTTCATACGATGGATACTGGATTTAAATATTGGAACATCTAAATTTATCTATTATGTGATATTGCATGTTTGGATGAATGAGTGGAAGGTTGGATGACCTTTCGAGCCTCGGACTTAGGATTGGTTAATTTTGATTGAATGAGTTGTAAACTAGATGAGGCTTGCATGCCTCATCTGTCCTATTGTTTCTTGATGCAATTTCATCTCTCTTCTATGTACTTCTCCATGTGGAATGTCCCTTGTTCTTGAAAATTTTAAATATAATGAGAGTAGGCTAATAGGTTGGTAAGGTTTATCTCTTTACTTTAGGTAGATTATGTAAAGAGTTCTAGAAGTAAAGAGAGCAATGGAGCCATCAAGACCCATGTATATATCAGATACACATATATTATAGTTAGGTATTGTTATCATTTAGTTTCACCCTAGATTGACCAACGGTGCAATAAAATCTCTAGTGCACCACCAGGTATGCCCAAGATCATTCATTATTGCTACATGCATGCTAGGTGATTTCACTTATTTATGCATCACTTATCCTTCTATATATGTGATGCATGCCTAGGATAGATAAATAAGATAACTTCAAGTGGTGATGAGGTCTTGCAACACATACCACTCACTTTGAAAGTCCAACCTTTTTAGAGCTCGTTTGCTTGGTGTGTTTGGATTAGGCATGATACGTATGATCAGGATAAATAGTAGGTTATTGTGTACCTATCTAATGCTTGTTTGCAGATTTTAAATAACTTGATATCCAACTTTGATTGTTTACTTGGCATGATTATCGCATTTGATAAACTATAATTTATTTCTAGCTTAGGTTGGAAAACATATCACACCCTAGGGCCTTGATACACAAGCCAAGTTAAGTCTTAAATGCATGTGGGGCCCTAACTGTATCAAGGGCTTCTAAGAATGAGCTAAACATTGGAATTGAGTTGGAGGATGCAATATCAATCAAATAATATTAAGTCTATCATGCAATATCAAAGCAAGCAAATGAGCTCTTAGAATATTAAGTCTAAGTGAGCATAATTAAACAAGATTTGGAGGGTGCTTGGTAAGCTTATTTAAAAAATCTTATAAGCTGTTACATCTTATTTTTAAAATAAGTTGTTAAATTTTTTCTATAAAATAAGAACTTGGAGCTTATAAGATGTTGATAGTGATAATTCTGCTATTAACATGGTTAAAAATAAAGGAGCTTGCTAAGATCTTAAAAATAAGTTAGAGCCTCCTTACTTTATTTAGAAGAGCTTATAAGATCTTATAATCTTATTTTAGGATCTTACAAGATTTTAGAATCTTATAAGCTCATTTTTAAAAACAATTGCCAAACACTTTTTATCATGTTATAAGCTCTTAAACATCTTATAAGATGTTTTGAGGAACTTATAAACTCACCCAAACACCCTCTTAACGGTCCACGCCTTTCATTAATAGGTGTATAACATGGGAAGGTACTCCAATAGTGTGTTAGTTGCAAGTCCCTGGACATGCTATTATGGAATATAGTGATATTACTTAGGCTAAGATGCATTTGGAGCTTTCTTGCCTGTGGCATTTGAAGACACATGTAGCAGTAGGATCCATAAATAAAAACTTTAAAAATTGAAATAAACTAGGCTACACATGCTAACAAGGATCTAAACATGCTCATGATTCATATTTGGATGGAGAATTACCTTGATTAGCAAAAATCCAAAGGAATGATGAAGAATACTTCTTCAATCTAGAAACTGTCACACAACAGGACAGCGGATTGGATGCAACTTTTGCTTGATCCAAAATTCTTCAAAAATTCCAAAAAAATTACAAAACCTTCTCAACTCCTTGATGAAGCTACTGTAAAAAATTCAAGTCAAAAAGCCTCAGGTAAGTGCTATAAACAATCGCCAAGAGGATTGCCTTGACAGTAGATCTCCAAAAGCAAGCAATCCAATTGTCTTGCCTCTAACAAGATGATCCACACACCAATGCTAGATCCTAATCTCCTTCATATCAGCTGGAAAATAAAAAGGAGATTTGCATGATGAACGCGTGATTTGAGGTAGGAGAAGAAGAGAGAAAGTGAAGCTTTAACACATGAGGCAACACTTGAGATTTGGAGGGAAAATGTGAGAGAATCTAATTCTTCACATGGAACATGAATTGGCCACCCCTCTCTCCCTATGTATCTATATATAGAGTGAGGATGGAGTGATGCCAAGGTGGTGTCACACCTTCCTCAAGGGGGACTGCTAACATGCCTTGAAAGTTGGCAAGTTGCAATTCAAATGTGAATTTGAATTTTGTGTGCATTTCAATTTCATTTGGAATCTAATTTCAAATTAATTAAAATATCACACCAAATGAACCTTTCAATTGAATTTTCCCTCCAAAATGGATTCCTTTCATTAATTAAATTAAACACTTTAATTTAATTAATTAACCTTTGTCTTAACTCTTTAAGTCAATTAGCTTAATTCTTTAAGCTAGTCATAGTTAATTTACCTCTTTAAGCTAACTTGACCAATTGATGGTCATGTTGCACCAAATAATTAACTCCTTAATTATTGGTCTAGTTTAACTCATTAAATTAGTTTATCAATTTAACAATTAAATTGATCATGCCAAAAAATGACCTCAATTTTTCACCAACCTCAAATCGGTCCATAAGGAGCATTTTTCTAACACTTAGAAAAATTCCTTCATCAAGTAGGAAATGCAATTGGCTTTTATGTGTGACCTGTTAGGTTCTACCATTCACTGGATATGAGCTCACAACTCTTTGTGACTTTTGAATATAAAATATTCATTTTAGTTTAAACTCCTATGAACTAATAGACTCAATTCAATTAATTCATATTAATTGAAGAGTACTCAATCTCCATGGTCAATGTCCAACCTCAAGTCCATGGAGCCCAACTAATTAGCCAAAATAAATGCTTTTGGAGAACTATTCTAGCCCTACGCGTACCATGAAAATACAGTCATTTCATCTCCTATCTCACAAAAAAGGCCTAGGGCAAGATATTAGTCGGTTCCCTACTTAGATACTATGTTTCTATTCCCAATGTTCAATTCCCTTTAATGATCTCATCTTTGGAAAAACTCCTTTCCAAATTATCATACTACCTTACATAAGGATTTATTGGAATCAATCACTATAGGTCATGTAGGAGATGCACTCGCCCTTTACAAAAATGAAGAGTTGGATTCCATCTTGAATCTCACAAACCTCCATGTCTAAGTAGCTCATGCCCAATTACCGCCCGAACAGCCCACTAGGTGACCAGGGAGGAGTCAAAGCATGAAGACCTAAACAGAAGGTTACCATGGATCCTCAGGTCAGAGGACTGATTATATACACTATCGTAAGCTGGAGAACTTGGCACTGCCGACTTGCCACTTCAGCTATCTAGTAGATTCTCTGGATAGGCCTCCAGTGCCTTATTTTCTAACAAGCACCCACTAACATGCATCCATATCTCATATAGGATTTCTCATAGAACAGAGCAATATCCAACCCTTAGATTATGTATCATTAGTGTAAGTCTATCTAGATCTTAGATGCCCTATCTCGTAAGGTCCTATGACTTGGAAGATTTAAGATTACGACCATGTAAGACTTATTCCATGATCACCACCCAATGCATGACCAAGTCCTATAGTCTTGTGTGATCTAAGGGTTTCAACCAAATGCCAGTGAAGCAATAATAAGCATAAGATGAAGATGGCCATTTAATGAATATCATTCAATCAAGATTGTATCACAAGTGAAATAGTTTAGAATGTCAATCTAATTGGCTTGCGGGGTACTATTCCAACAATTTCTCACTGCCCTAAATCTAATACCCCATAGTCTTAAGACCCATTTTCTCTAGATGTTCTTCAAAGACCTTTTTTTGCATTTAAGGGTTTATTAAGTGGTTTTGCTATATTCTCTTTCGAGCCAACTGTTTCCACTCAAATGTTACCTCTATCAATTGATATCATATATCAAATGATAATGCTTTTATTGTGCTTGGATCACTGATGAGATCTTGGCCCAAGTGCTAAATTATCTTCCAAAGACAACTACAGGCTGATACACGCTAGGCACTACATCCAACTCTTGGATGAAGTTTCTATCCAAACACCTTTCTTTGTGGTTTCTAAAACCACAAATTATGTCATCTCTGCAGTAGTCTCAGCTGTGGCAATTTAATGAATATCATTCAATCAAGATTGTATCACAAGTGAAATAGTTTAGAATGTCAATCTAATTGGCTTGCGGGGTACTATTCCAACAATTTCTCACTGCCCTAAATCCAATACCCCATAGTTTTAAGACCTATTTTCTCAAGATGTTCTTCAAAGACCTTTTTTTTGCATTTAAGGGTTTATTAAGTGGTTTTGCTATATTCTCTTTTGAGCCAACTGTTTCCACTCAAATGTTACCTTTATCAATTGATATCATATATCAAATGATAATGCTTTTATTGTGCTTGGATCACTGATGAGATCTTGGCTCAAGTGCTAAATTATCTTCCAAAGACAACTACATGCTGATGCACGCTAGGCACTGCATCCAACTCTTGGATGAAGTTTCTATCCAAACACCGTTCTTTGTGGTTTCTAAAACCACAAATTATGTCATCTCTGTGGTAGTCTCAGCTGTGGTGTCTTGTTGGAACTCTTTCCAATTACCGTGTTGCCATTGAGGAAAAATATGAATCCAAAAGTGGATTTCAGGTTATTTACATCGGATTGGAAACTATAATTCAAAAATCCCTCGAGTTTCAATTCTCTATTGATGTACACCAAAAAGAAGTCCTTAGACCTTCTCAAGTACTTAAGGATCCTTTTGACGGCCATCCAGTAACATTCACTAGGGTTGAATTGGAAATTACTCGTAACACGTAGAGCGTGTGCCATATCTGATCTTGTACATTGAACTGCATACATTATGCTCCCTATGGTGGATGCCTAATGTATGTGGGACATTCTTTGTTTCTTGTCGTCAGTCTTAGGGGTTATAGACTTGGAAAGATAAATTCCCTGTCCCATGGGAAGGAATCCCCTCTTAGATTCTTCTATACTAAACCTCTTTAGTATCTTGTCAATGTACTGGGTTTGGGAAAGCCCCAGCATCCTCTTCGATCTATCTCTATAGATACTTATTCCTAATATGAAGGATACTTCTCCCAAATCCTTCATGGAAAATTATGCAGATAACCATGCTTTAGTACACTTTAACATTGCTCTTTCATTCTCAATGAGAAGAATGTCACCGATATAAAGCACAATAAACTTTATACTACTCCCACTAGCCTTCTTGTACACATAAAGTTCATATATATTTTTGACAAAGACAAACGATTTGACTTTCTAATCAAAACATATGTTCCAAGTTCGGGATGTCTGTTTGAGTCCATAAATGGATCTCTAGAGTTTGTAAATCTTTTGCTCATTCCCCTTGGATGTAAAACCTTATTGTTATACCATATAAATTTGTTCTTCAATGTCTCTATTGTAGAAAATGGTTTTCACATCCATTTGCCATATCTCATAGTCATAATATGTGGCTATTGCAAGTAAAATCCAAATGGATTTAGGCATTACGACCAGTGAAAAGGTTTCCTCGAAATCAATACCGAATCTTTGAATATAACCTATTACCACTAGTCGTGCCTTAAAGGTCGTTGCCTCTCCATCAACTTCTAGCTTTCGCTTATAGATCTACTTGCAACTAACAGAAACTATTCCTTTCGGTGGATCTACCAAAGTTCATACCTCGTTGGAGTACATGGAGTCCATTTTGGATCTCATGGCATCAAGCCAATATCCCGAGTCTATGTCCAACATAGCTTCCTCATAGGTCTTTGGATCACTATTTGATTGGCTCGTCTCATGAAGGAATCCAAACCTTTCGGGTTCTTCTTGATCTGGTCCGACCTTCTCAAAAGTTTTGTGTGAGACTGTTGTTGCTCATTTGTTTCCACTACTTGTGGGATTTGGTGATCATTTTAAACTTTATCAATTTCAATAATAACACCATTTCTATCCTATAGAAAATCCTTTTCCAAAAAGGCGGCGTTCCTCGGAACAAACACTTTTGTTTCGAGGGATCATAAAAGTAATAACCCAAAGATTCTCTTGGGTATCCCACAAACTTGCATAAGGTGAATTTACTATCCAACTTATCTCCTATTGTTTGTCTCACGTAGGCGGGAGGCCCCTAAACCCTAAGGCAATAGTAAAAGGGTGCTTTGCCATACTATATCTCATGCGACATCTTTGGCACTGAATTTGAGGTTGCTACATTTAGTAGCTTCACCGTTGTTTCTAAGGCATATCTCCAAAAGGATATGGACACATCAAAAAAGCTCATCATGGAACGTACCATATCCAATAAGGTACGATTTCTCCTTTCGGCTACTCCATTGAGTTGGGGTGTGCCAGGTGTAGTCTATTGAGAAAGAATCGCATTCTCTTTTAGATAATCCAAGAATTTGGTACTTAAGTATTCCCCCCCTCGATCCGATCAAAGAGCTTTGATACTAAGTTCCTTTTGCTTTTCTACTTCACTCCTATACTCCTTGAACTTTCCAAAGGCTTAAGACTTATACTTCATAAGATATGTATGTCTGAACCGACTATAATCAACGATAAAGGTAATGAAGTAAGAATAATCTCCTCTCGCACTAACTCTTAGTGGGCCACAAATATCTATATGGATAAAATCCAAAGGACTTGTGGTGCGCTCCATTTGTCTTATAAAAGGAGCTTTGGTCATTTTTTCCTTCAAACAAGATTCACAAGTAGGAAGGTCTTCAATGCCACTAACATTTAGTGCTTTGAGAGCTTTTAACTTGTTCATCCTACTTTTAGAAATATGCCCAAGCCTTATATACCATAGAACGGCAACTTTTTGGTTATCTTTTTTTTTTTTTTACTTGATTGAACGTGCATTGGTGATGGTTGGGAATTCAAAAATGTATAATCGTTTATTAATTGTATCATGAGCAACTAAAGAACCCATTTGATATAAAAGGATCAAATCCTTCACTATCCAAAATGGGAATTGACATATTATTCTTAACAATATATGGTACATAATAACAAGGGTTCAATATAAGTATGGAGTTCCCTAAGTCTAACTTATTATACGCCTTCGGCTTTTAACATAACTATTGCTCCTTAGCCAAGGCAGTGGATCATATACACATCACTTAGTTTTATTCTTCTTTCTATTCTTTGTAACAACTTACAATGTTAAGAACCACATGTGATATCATATATCCATGAGGAAGAATTTATCTTTAAATGCACTTCAATGAAGTACATACCGTTCTCAAGGGTTGCAAGGTATTCCTTGTAATACCTCTTCCAATGGCCTATCTCCCCAAAGCAGAATCAAGTAATATCAACTATATCCTCTATAATCTTATAATACCTCTTCCAATGAAGTACACACTTAAATCAATAAGCCGAAAGTTAACTGAAACAACACCATTCATTGGTCATCATAAAACAACCTCATGCATATTATCTTCCTAATTAAATCCTCCCCTACTTGAACAACCTGGCAGCACTCATGTTGCCAAATTAATTCCCATTCAAAATTGATATTCTCTAATTACAAATGTCAACAATTTTGTCTATGGCAATTTCCTTATGCAGACATAAAAACAAAAACTCAATTTGAATGTTAGATGAAATTTAAGATTTATCTTCTAACAATTTTCCCTCTTCAAATCATGAATCACTAATCAATAACTAATTTCTTCAACCATGGAAGAGTACTAACCGAGTTCCTTGTTCAGTCAAGAGTTTCTTGATTTATTCTAAGGAGTTTGTGCAGCTGTTAGCCCCTTTTTTTCTTCCGTTTTTCTTCTCCCTTTCTCTTCCTTTCTTTCTTCTGCCATTTTTTTTTCCTTTTCTTTCTTTCTGGATGTTGTTGGTTAAAGTGCCTAGGGTTTTTGAGTGTTGGGACTACATGTATGGAAGAAGTATTTTATTTTAGTTGGAACTCTAATTATTAATCTACTAGGAATAGGATAACCCTATAATTAATCTGACCACTTTATTTTAATTCCTAGGGTCTCAATTACTAATTTCTAGTAATAATATAATGTTATTACAAGAAAATTACAACTTATTATTGTATATATTTATATCGAATATATATCTATCAACTTCTATCTGATATAATAAGAAAACATGACTGAGAGAAAATAAAATAACATAGGATAAAATAATTAATTAATTTAAAAGAAATTCTAAGGCATTACACATTTTTTCTTAAATTTAAATAATAAATAAAATAAAATAAAATAAAATAAAGGAAAGTAATCGATTAAATACGAAATAAAATTGTGGGGCACTACAAGCTATTTGTGATGGTGTAGGGTTAAAATCTTCATTTCTACTAGTACTTGAAAATTGGTGATAAATTGGTTCAACTATTCCTTTGTCCGTGATTGCGTGATGGAAATCAGGTACTTCGAGATGGAAATCAACTATTCCTTTGTTCTATTTGTGTAGATCTTGTGGAATATCTTGGTAAAGAATTTGGTTCAAGAGAGTTAATCCTTAAGTTTTCAATTCTAGATCTATTTTCAAATTGGGATCTGAGAAATTTTACTTCTACTAATCCATCAGTATTTTGTATAATGTATTCAAGTTATTTATTTTCTATGGTTGGTTTGGTTGTTGTTCCTTTTGGCATTACCTAGGTTTTTGGAAATGTGACATCATTCCAACTTATCAATTTAGGGATGGAAACACTTGATTTTTGATTACTAACTTCCCAAAAAGTTGTTTGATCTATCAGAATATCAAATCATAACTCTTTCAAAACAAATGACTATAGTAGCAAATATATACAAAGAAAAGAACAAAATCTTAGAAGAAGACGCTACTAAAAAGTTAATATTAGGATTCAATGGAATTCTTGAAAGTTGGTGGGATAGTATGAAAGATAAATACAAAATGTCAATACTAAAAAGTTACAAAAAGAATTCTAAAGGATAAATAATACTTGATCAAACAAATGGAGTACCAATATGTAATGCAGTAGAAGTATTAGTTTATACTATACTTTTAAACTTTATAGGAGATCCTCAAATGTAAGAACAAAGAAATTCACAAATCCTCTAGAATTTAGCCCGCAAATCTCTCCAAAACTTTAGATGGTATAAAGATACCTTTTTAGCAAGAGTTTATCAATTAGAAGATGCAAATTCATATTATTGGAAAGAAAGATATATAGCTGCATTACCAAGGTTATTTGCTAAAAAAGTTAGAGATCATATAAAAAAACACAGAAAACCAAGATTTAATAAATCTTTCTTATGGAGAAATAATTACGCAAATAAATATAGTAGGAATACAAATATGTAATGATTTAAGATTAAAATCTCAAATGAAAAAACAACAAATTAGTTACAGAAAATAACTAGGAAGATTTTGTGAACAATTTGGATTTGAAAAAATGAGGACCCCTAATACACACAAAAAGCATTATGATAAAACAAAAATAAAAGGGAAACTTATAGGAAACAAGATAATAGAAACCAAGAAAATTATAAGAAAAGATCTACTAAAAAGAATTATAAGAAAATCATAAAAAAAGATAAATCTCAAATAAAATGTAGGAATTATGGAAAGTTAGGCCATTATGCAAATACATGTTGGGCTAGAAAAAGATTAAATGAATTAGAAATAGAACAACAACAAAAAAAATAAAATGATAAATTTTTTAGACCTAATAGATTTTAGTGAACATGAAGAAGAATTAGAAAATGAAGAAATTAACAAAATACAAGCAGATAATGTACATTATTCTTCAACTTCAGCATCAGTTTAAAGTGATGAATGTAATTGTTCTCCTGAAGCATAAATTTGTTTCTATAACAAAAATATAAATGTTCTTAGTAAATATAGTGAATTACTATAGAAGAATATTTAAAACAAATAAAACATTTAATTGAAATTGATGAAGATAAAAACATTCCTACATGCAAAACATAATTTAAAGATATAATGAACATATTTAAAGCTAAATCATATAAATTAACAATTTGTGAACTTCAAGAAGAAGTTTTAGGGGGTGTTTGTTTTCATTTCCAAGCCCCACTTTCATTTTCATGTGGGAATGAAAATTGAAAGCAAACATTTTTTCACAACTTTTTTTAGAAAAAGTACACATTTTCTTCTCAAACTCTTTCTAAAGCTACCTTATCATCCTATTGCACATCACTCAAATTCAAATTTGATTTGACATAAAGTACCCACTATCATTTTTAAATTAATAAAATATACATATATTTTAAAAAAATAAATCTTTTTAAGCATAAAAAATATAAATTAACATACTTTTCAATCCTATAACCTATTCTAATAATTACTTTCCAACATTTCATCCAAATACATCTCAACTTCTATTTTCATTTCATAACTAATTTTCTATCTTTTAGAAATGGTTGGAAATGAAAATGGCCTTTCGAAATAAAACCAAATGGGCTGTAAAATTCTTAAAAAAGAATTTTCACAAATGAAAAAAGAAACTCATGAAATAAAACAAGACATATTACTATTAAAATTAAAGAATAAAATAGAACACGAAAATATTGAAGAAGAAAAAGAAGAAAATATAACACCAAATGAAGACACATATATTAATGCAATATCAAGAATCAGTGATAAAAAATAGTATGAAAAATATCAACAAAAATACAAAACTATAAATTAGAAACTATTGCTTTTATGGACTCTAGAGCTAATATGAATTGTATTCAAGAAGGCTTAATACCAACAAAATTCTTTGAAAAAACTAAAGAAAAATTATCTACAACCAATTCTTCAAAATTACAGATAAATTACAAATTATCTAATGCCCATGTTTGTAATGACAATTTATTTTTGAAAACTAGTTTTGTATGAATAAAAAATTTAGATACTCCTTTAATATTAGGAAATCCTTTTTCACAAATGTTATATCCTGTTACTGTTAATGGCCAACGAATACATAGCCAAAACTTAGGACAAAAAATATTATTTAAATTTCAATTCCCTGTAAAAGAAAGAGATATCAAATTATTACAAGATAATTCAATAATAAAAAACAAAGAAAAATAAATTAATTTTTTAAATGAAGAAATTACTTATAAAAAGATAGAAGAAAATATTAATAAAGAATTCCAACAAAAATTAGAAGAACAAATATGCTCAAAAATACCAAATGCATTTTAGAATAGAAAGAAACATTTTGTTACATTACCATATGAAGAAAAAATTGACAAAACCAAAATAGCTACTAAAGCCGACCAATTCAAATGAACCAAGAATTATTAGGCCTTGTTTGGTTGCAAATTCCCAATATATTTTTCTACTCTCAAAATTTAAACAAACAAACAATATACATTCCCCAACCCCCCTTCCAAAACACAAAATTCATTCTCCAAAATACCCTTACTATTCACTTTCTAATACATTCCCCAATGCTACACTACTTGTCATAAATTGTCCCCTTCACATTACACATATATACATATACTATCACTCATTCAATCTATATGTACACATATATAAATAATTTTAAAGTATTCATTCCACGCCACCAATCCAATAAAAAAATTATTGATGTGACATCTTGTCTCTTCGCAAAACATAACTAAACAAACAATTTTTCTCCCAAAATATTCTCCACCTACCACCAAAAATACAAACAAATACCATCATATATCCCAACTTCACTTCCCAAAAATCATTTTGCCAAAGTATTTTGGCAAAATGCTCTACAAACAAAGCTTTAAAATGGATTAGATATCCTCTTTCCAACAAACAAGAATTAATTAAAAGACTTTCTAATGCAATTTTTTTTTTCTAAATTTGATATGAAATCAGGATTTTGGCAAATTCAAATTGAAGAGGATTGGTATAAAACTGCCTTTACTGTACTATTTGGCCAATTTAAATAGAATGTCATGCCCTTTGATCTTAAGAATGCTCCCTCTAAATTTCAAAAAATTATGAACGACATATTTCATCCTTATACAAATTTCATAATAGTTTATATAGATGATGATGTCTTAGTTTTTAGTAATTCTATTGACCAACATTGGAAACACCTTAACAAATTTGTTAAAATTATTAAACAAAATGGATCTGTAGTTTCAGCCAAAAAGATTAAAATTTTCCATAAACCAATGTTAGACTTTTAGGTCACCAAATTGATAAAGGAACTGTTACCCTAATACAAAGAGTAATAACATTTGGAGAAAATTTTCCAAATGAAATTAAGGATAAAAATCAATTACAAAGATTTTTAGGATCGTTGAATTATGTTAGTGATTTCGTTCCAAATCTTAGACCAATTTGCAAACTGTAACACCCCTTAAATTTAGTATTTTTGAAAGTAAGGATTTATAAATCAAGAAATTGATTAGTCGGATTTTAGGGCTCGAAAAATAAATAAAAAGGAATAAATTGCAAATTTTTTGAAAGTTTTAGGGTCAAAGCGCAATTAAGCAAGACTTGATTAGATCACATTTTCAACTTTTTGTGGGTTTGCATGGAATTAGTTTAGGTCAAAGGGGCCAAAATGAGGTACTCATATAGTTAGGGGTTGAATTGAAGTTGATGGAAACCTTGGAGGACTTCATTGAAATCTGAACCAAAATTTTGGGGGTCAATATGCGATTAAGGAGAATGCCATATTTGACCCCATTTTCATCACCATTTTCAACCATTGACCCTTGAAACTCCATCTCCGGTGAATCTCTCCAGTGAGTTGAAACTTGCCAAACCAAACCCACTACTCCCTTTCTCTCCTCACGAAGAGCACACCAGTGCCAAGAACCGCTACCAACAATTGATAGAATGGCCAAAATTTAAAGCTCAAAACTACTCACGGCAGCAAACAGTGATTTTGACCCTCCCGGCTCCTGAAACTCATTGCTAGAGGGTGGATGGTGATAGGCTCAACTCAAAGAATGTATTGATACCTTCAATGGCAGAAACATACCACCGGTGGAGAAGAATTTGATACGGCGGTGCTCCGGCAGTTCAGAGATAGAATGTTCGACTCGTCATGGCAAACACATGTGTTGTGATAGTTCAGGGAGATTGAGTTTCGATATTCAAGATTTGGTATTATTGGTTTGAGATTGAGATTTGTAATATACATGTATATACTCTTATACGTATTAAGTTCTGGGAAATTCATTTTGTTCTATCTATGTAAATCTTGTAGCAAATGGAAGATACGTATTAGAATTAAATAAGGGCATGCATGGATGTATAGATAATCCTAGTAGATCTGGGTTTGAACTAATATATGATATTTTAAGAGTTATTAAGTTATTTGAGTAAGAAAACCCTAAATTTAGAAATTTGAGACCTAAGTGGAAATAATCGGGATAATTAATATATCTGGACCATTTATTTGATTTGGGATACTGATATAAGGCTAAATATGTAATTGAGGACTAGTTTATGGTCCATTATTAGATTGATACGGAAACTAGGATTATTTTTGCAATAACGACTTTATTAGCCATTTTGGGCCGATAGTACCATTTAAGCCCTAAAACTATCATGTTAACGAAAAATTAATGATTTTGGGTTAATGGTAAGCATAATAGTGATTATTGAGGTCAAATGTAGATTTTGACTATAAATATACTCTTTTGGTTAGGTGACGAGGAAGTAGGTCCAGCGGACTACTAAGTTGTTGACTGTGATGGCCTTTGAAGACTTTAAACGTGAGGGTCTACCGACTTGGCTTTAATTACCTTGTTATTCTGAGAATTAATGTTCCTGAATTGTTTAAATTCCTTGATTGTTGGAATTTTTTATACTTATTTGTGTTTGTTCTATAAACCCTTGTGAGGGTCTGCGACTTTAGCACTTTTTCATACCGTCTGTTATTGTGATGAACCCCCACGAGGGTTTCTATTTGACTTGATTTTGAAACTTATTGATTCTCAATTGTCACGTGACTCGCCTGCATTCTTGAATGTTATTATATGTTTGAACCCTTTATGGTGCCCAGAACCTTCTTTACATTGTCAAATTTCTGTCCTTTATACCCCAGTCTTGTCGGTTAACCCCATGTTCTTGATATCTGTGAAAGTAATATTTGAAAGGGTCAAGTAGATCTATTTGTGCTAGAAGTTCTCTTAAATTGTTCATGTACCTTGTTTATTGGAATAGGCCTTGCCGACCGTTATTGAAAAATGTTTTGCCTTGTAAATTGCAAATCTGGTAAAGTTCCGAAATGTTCATGTTATTGCTTGAAAAGTTGAATTGATATATGTTGGCATTATATCATTCAACCCACCGGGACGCCCTTGGGAAGGTCAACCCGGAGGGACGCCACAAGAAGTTGGGCCTAGGGCTAGGTTCGAAAAGACGGCAGGGGGATACGAATTGATGGTAACAGATCTCCTGCTAGTACCCACCTATGATCCTGACTTACAAGTAGCCAGAAGTAGCGAACTATGAGTGGCGGATCGGGCATGCCGTCGACCATGCCATAAAAACAAGTTATTACACGCCGAGTTGTGTGCTCGAGCAAATAGAGAGATAAGGAGAAATTTTTCAAGTTCAGGATTTAATGTTATTTTAAATTTATCTTGTATTCATAAAGGAACAATAAGGAAGGATGCCAATAGGCCTGCTAAATGGTTACATATTTCAAGTTTTTATGAGTCTAAATCTAATTTCCGTCAATCATGAACTGATTATTTGATTTATTATCAATTACCTTGTTTATTGCTGTTGAAATTCAATATCTTTCCTCTATCTCCTATTATGTGTTTCCCTTATTGAGTCCTTAAGACTCACCCTCTTTGCTATTCTTTATTCTTTTCCTAGACAGGTCCAAGTGAGAAGCAGAGGCTCACGCTTTGGTTGGAAGTCATTTTGTAATAGATTAGGTATTATGATTGTACATATAGTCTATACCTGATCAAGATAACTATCTAAGAGATGCTATGAAGATGTTTGTCTGAAACCTAAGATAGTTGGTAGTACATACTACGCTCTGTGGAGTGATATTTTGGGTTAGTGTAGGTTGTTTTTCCTTTGAGTTGGTTAAATTCTTGATTCCCCAGTTATTATTAATTTAGATTTCAAGCTTGAATTGGTCGCATCTCCGCTAGGGGTCATCCCGAGTGGGGACGCTACACAAACCATTATTTGAGAGGCTTAAGAAAAACCCTAAACCTTAGACAAAAAATAATACCAAAATAGTCAAAGAAATAAAAAAACAAAGTTAAAAAATTACCCTACCTAAGTATATGTGGACAAGAATCTCCAAAAATAGTACAAATAGGTGCCTTTGAAATAAGATATGGAGGAATATTAATACAAATTATAGATGACGAAGAACATATAATTAGATACCACTCAGAAGTTTGGAAGGAAGCACAACAAAATTATTCTACTATCAAAAATGAAATTCTTTCTGTAATATTATGTATAACAAAATTCCAAGATGATCATTTAAACCAAAAATTTCTTTTAAGAGTTGATTGCAAATCTACTAAAGAAGTTTTGACAAAAGATATAAAAATTATTGCTTCGAAACAAATTTTTGTCAGATGGCAAGCCATTTTATCTATTTTTGATTTTGATATTGAATATATTAAAGGTAAAAAATTCAATTCTTGATTTTCTTACAAGAGAATTCTTACAGGGCAATGGTCGACAAATCATCAAATTCTACTCTAAACAAAAAATGAACAAAAGAATCTTATGCTTTAGCAAAATACCATCACTAGCAAATCCAACCAATACACCAAGTCCTAGACCAAGTTTGGTTAATTTGAGCCAATTCTCTACAAATCCACCCTATTACAACAAATTTTCTCCTTTAGCCAATCCTATTTCTCCTATTAATACAACAACACAAACTTACAAGCAAAAAGTTCAAAATCCTTATTAACCAAAATATACTACTTCTTGTTCATCCTTAGACAAAATAGATGGTTATACTTTGACAGAATATTTCTGGTTTGATTATTTTCTAGAACTAGAATGGATAAATAGTCAAAGAAATCCAAGAAAGATCACTGCAAAATTCTTTAGTAGGGAATACTTTTGTATCCCTAATGATCCAAAGAAAACACAAAAATTCTATGAGTTTATTTTAGTGGACTCTCTGAGTCTATTGAAATTATAAAAAATATGACAAAGACAATCCTGAGAAAATTATTTTTAAGAAAATCCAAATTTTGAAATTCATTACTCCAGCACAATAGGTTAATCCTTTTAAAATTAGAAAATTTTCAATCCAGTATAATCCCCCAAATTATACTTATTGGGGTTATATTGATGCTTGGCAAAAGATTCTATTTTTCCAAAACGAACAATTTTTCTTTAGCTTATTTCTTTTATTTTCAAAAATCTGCACAAACCATTATTCCTCTATGGTTTTTATCATGGTGGGAACACTTGGGCTCTAATCTAGTTATTTTCCTCTCGAAGCTCTACAAAGTTACAATCATTTCAAGGTGAATGTTGTGATCCCTACACAAAAGATAAATACTTCATTACTTTATCTATTTGTGACACAATTTCAATGTCCATGGATTCTCATAATAGAGTTGTTTATTACAAAGTTAAATGTGATTCCTTGCCTAGCAAAAAGAGCCAAGATTAAATGGTGGAAAAATACAAATCAAGATAATTGCAAAGTTCCAGGTATTCAGACATGATTTAAACAACACCCTGAATTCACAAAGAAATCAACAGGAATAATGAGGCAAGCACAAGATCGGGCATTAGAACAGTTCCTTCATTTCAATCCCCTGAAGTTCTTAGGAGTCTCTGATAATAGAAGAGCCGAGGAATGGATTGAAAGTTTAGAGAATACTTTTGAGACATTGTGTTATTCAGATGAGTGGAGGGTTTGATTCATCACGTTCCTTGTGGAAGCTTCCGCCTGAAGTTGGTGAAAGATGTTTGATTAAAGGTGGATAGTTGAAGGAACCCGCCAAACTTAGGAGAATTTCACCCGAGACCTCATGAATAAATATGTGCCAAAGGTGGTGAAACAAGCGAGAGACAGAGAATTTATGGACCTTGTACAGGGGGTACAGTTCGTAAGTCAGTAAGAGGCTACTTTTAGCCAACTGATACAATATGCTCCCTACATACAAGACGAGAAAGGTTGACAAACCTGATGATTTATACAAGGGTTGCAACCAAAATTGAGCAAAGGTCGGGTCATTTGTGAACTGTTGAACTTCTACCAAGTAGTAAGCAGGACACTGCAACTTGAGTCAGAGCTATAGTAGCTCCAAAAAAAAAAAAAGAAGAAGAAAAAAAATTGAGAATATGGGCTGAGAGGTAAAGATACACCTCAATGGGCAAAGTAATGCCAGAAAAGAACAACCAAAGCTTCAGATTGGAAGCACTACCTAACAACCCCCTCAATCTGGCAAGATAGCAAAGTTGACTCAAGAAAGGGCGCAAATGCCATGCAAATTTTGTGGATCACTTAATAGTGAGGAGTCAAACTATTGGAGAAGACAGGGCAGATGCATGGGCTGTGGAAGCAATCAAAACTTCCTGGAAGATCGCCCAAAAAGAAAGGCTCCACTATTGCAGGGAAAGGAAAGCAGATAGCAAGAGATAGTAGGAAACAGTCAGTGTGAACTTGAGCCTATGCTATGGCAAGTGAAAAAGCACCAGATTTTGACGAAATGGTAGAAGGTGTGATTTCTAATTCTAGAAATTGTGATAATGCCATTTGTGATCCTGGTGTCTTACATTTTTTCATGTCTATTGCCCTTCCTCAAATTAGATATGCAACCCGAGATTAGGGTTTAATGAATAGGAGTTCTGACAGCGTGACTCGAGCCTACCAAGATCACGATATATCTAGCCAACCTCACACAAAATGCCTATCCAAGAGTGATACTCTGAAGGGATTGGATATGCGGTCATCAGGCACAAGCTGAACTGATACACCAAGTACGTCATTTATGAAAATGAGATACTAATACCATAATGCCATTCTGCAGATAGCGCCTCCCTGATGCCAGTTATATCTTCAGTAGAGATCAGATAGATTTTGAGGGAAGGTGGGCGAGAATTCTTGGTGTATTATCAACAAAGCCCGAGATACGGGGTTAAAGTCAAGAAAGTGGAAGCGGTAGCTGAATACTTGGAAGTATTCCAGAAAAAAAAAAAAAAAAAAAAATGAGCTCATTATTCCCCTGTCCTACGTAGAAGAATTATTTGACCTTTCTCAAGGATAAGAATCTTTTTAAAACTGGGGTTAGACAAGGGTACCATTAGTTGAAGGATGGAGAAGGCCATGCAAAGCCCTTCCAATGGTTCTCAAAAACTTGAGAAAGCATCAGTTGTATGCAAAATTTAGCAAGTGCGGACTTTGGATAAAAAGATTACTTTTCTTGTTCATATCATATCCCAAGATGGAGTAGAGATTAATCCCTCTAAGAAAGAGGCGTAGTCAATTGGAAGAGACCGAAAAACATGATAGAAGTTCGTAGTTTCTGTGTCTTGTTGGCTATTAACGGAGATCTGTGCAGCACTTAACTAAAATAGCTGGCACGTTGACTAAATTGACTTAGAAAGGTCAACCGTTTGACCAGAATAAGGATTTGAAAATGAGACAACGTGATGGATGGAAATTCTAGAAGGCTATGATTCTTACATCACCCATCACCTAAAAAGGGTGAAAATAGTAGCCAATGCCTTGAGTCGATGGGCTGGAATGGCTCATTTACTAGAAGCAGAAATATTAGAAAGCTTAAGAACGGGGGCTGTGTTGAAATTAATACAACAAGTAGGATTGCAGAGATAAGTGCAGTCCAAATTACATGTCGAAATGCAACAAAACCCCAAGCCAAGTGTATATGGATGTTGAAATAGAAGGAATGGCTGGAAGTTTTAGAGATATGAGTTTAATATCGAATATAAGGTGTTTTTTGTTCTGTAAGAAGATTATGTGTACTGGAAGAAAGAATGCCAGATGAGGCACACAAGTCAAGATATACGATGCATCTAAGAGGCATGAAGATGTATCGAGACTTGAAGAAACAATCCTGGTAGAATTTAATGAAGAGAAGAGATAAATCGGCTGACCAAATCTACGTATTTTATGCCAATCAAAATAGTACTCAGATGAGAATTGAGGGACTAGATTCTTTTAAGGGGGGAGTCTGTAACACCCTTGAAATTCGGTATTTTGAGAAAATAAGAATTTGAAATTCAAGAAATTTATTGGTCAAATTTTAGGGCTCGAAAATAATAAAAAAGGACTTAGTTGCAAGAATTTTAAAAGTTTTGGGGTCAAAAGTGTAATTTTCAAAATTTCAAAGACTTAATTGAGGTTGATTGGAAATCCTTGGGTCTAAATTGAAAATTGAGAAAATACAATTTTAAAACCTAGAAGAAGGCATTTGAATCTCCATTTTTTTCCTTTCTTCTTCATTTTTCTTCTCCTCCATCTGCGTCCACCACTTCCCTAGCGAACTTCTTCCAGCGACCACCATTCACCAAAACAATCCAACCAACTCACTCTCCTTGACTCCGGTTACACTCGCACACTACCATGCACAGCTAAATCACGCTCCGATGAGCCACCGCGAGAGAAAGCCGAGAGCAAGCTTCACGGCGGCAAATGGGTTCTCATTTTTCGGCAACCAACTTCGACTCTAAGGGGTGGTCTGGGCAGTACTCGACAGGGAGAACACCGTGGAGGTATTGCATGGCGGTGAAACACAGCGGTGGTGACGGAAAATTGTGACTGGAGCACGGTGGTTAAAAGTCATTTTTGAAAGCTGTTGAACTCGATTGAGGGTGCTATAGGCCATGAAACTTGGAACTAAGAGTGGCATTGGAATTAGGAGCTCGAACAGAGCATTCTGGTGAGATTGTTGGACAACTCCGATGGCGGCGGACGATGGGGCACAGCGGTCAGTAGCGGTGAAGCTGAGGCAGAATTTTCTCCTTGGCACAGTGATCGTAACGGTAGCCTTGGTTGCTGAATCTGAGATCTCAATTTAGTATTTCGTGGGTAAATAGTTAGAAAGGAATTTGATATATATATATATACGTGTTATGTTGTATTTCTTAAGTTGCGAAATATTGCAAGAATGAGTGCATGGATTCTATATAGTTAGGTTCTTGGATCATGCATGGATGGAATATGTTATATTGTGGACCTGAATATGTTGTTCTATATATGCCAAATTTGGAATTTATGAGTTGATAAGAAATTTAACCTTGAATTGTGAATTTGGGACCTAAAGTGGAAATTATTGGGACTATGTATGAGACATTAAGTAATTTTGTGATTAAAGTGATATTATGAAGATCATGTGATTAAGGACTTGACTATTATGATAAGTGAAAACGATATAAGAATTGAGGTTATTAAGGCAAGCCTAGTTTAATAGCCATTAATTGGAATGATAACCATATTGACGTTTTAAGCTATCATGTTAATAGGTTGATTAGTAAATTTTGGAGTTAAGAACAAGTATTGACTATTATGTTGCTGACTTTATCCACATCAACATTATCTATCGCTATGGTGTTCCTTGATACATAATCAATAATAATGGAAAGCCCTTTAGCAATAGCTTGATAGACAAACTTTGTCAGAAATTCAATTGTAAGTATAGAAAATCCTCTATGTACTATGCTATTGTTAATGGTCTTGCTAAAGTATTAATAAAACCATGTATAATTTGTTGAAGAAAGTAGTCTCAAAGTCAAAGAGGGATTGGCATGAAAGGATCGAAGAAGCTTTATGGGCATATCGAACTACTCATAGAATATCTACACAGGTAATGTATTCATTGGTTTATGGCGTTGAAGTTGTCTTACCTCTTGAGTAGCAAATTCCATCATTAAGTATAACTCTATAAGAAGGATTGACTGAAGAAGAAAAATGCATGCTTACATCTTAAGGAATTGGAGGCCCTTGATGAGAAAAGGTTGGAAGCATAACAAAGACTTGAGTGCTATCAAGCTCGACTTTTCAAGGCATTTAACAAGAAGGTGCAATCACGATCTTATCAAGTTGGAGATTTGGTGCTCACTGTGAGAAGGCCTACACCACAACTCATTGGATTGGGAATAAGTTCACATCAAAATGGGATAGTCTTTATATTGTCAAAGAAGTCTATACAAATTGTGCATATGAGTTGGTTGCTGAAGATGGATTAAGAGTTAGCCCAATAAATGGAAAATTCCTGAAGTGCTATCACGCATAAAGTTGGGAGATTGCTCCTCGACACACGAGCCTAAACTGCATGTTATTCCTAACCCGCATGAGTATAAACTATGAACGGTACCCACCAAAGGTAATGCATGTGGTTAAACTGCTAATTTTCCCCACTAAAGGTATTTTATGTGGTTAAAATATTAAATATCTCACCTTGTCTAAGGTGGTTAAGCAATGGATATTCTTGGCCCGCATGAGTATAAATTGTGAATGGCACTCTCCTCAAAACGATGCTTCCTTTGAGCTATATTATGACTTGATCCCTTTATTGGGTACATAGACAATTTAAATATTTTCTAAGTTCAATCATGAGTTATTTTGAATTTTATTTTTTCCTTTTTTTCATTTAAAAAAAAAGGAAGAAAAAATAGTTGTCTTTATTATTTTGTTTTAAGTTCTTGAATTTATTTACTAATTTGTTTTGGGTTTATTTTAAGTTATGTTGAGTTTTTTCAAAAAAAAAAGGGAAGTAGTTTAGTTATCTTTATTAGTTTGTTTTAAGTTCTTGAATTTATTTACTAATTTGTTTTGGGTTTGTTTTAAGTTATGTTTTAAAAAAAAGTAGTTTAATTGTTTTTTTTTAGTAGTTTAATTGTCTTTATTAGTTGTTTTGAGTTTTTGAATTTATTCATTAGTTTGTTAAGTTGACCAAAAAAAAAAAAAGTGTAGTTTACTTGTCTTTATTAGTTGTTTTGTGTTTTTAATTTATTCATTAGTTTGTTGAATCAAAAAAGAAAAGTAGTTTGGTTGTCTTTATTAGTAGTTTTCAGTTTTTAAATTTATTCATTAATTTGTTGAGTAAAAAAACAAAGGTAGTTTAGTTGTTTGTTTCGAGTTTGAGTTTTTTAGTTTATTCATTAGTTGGTTATGTTAAGTTAAAAAAAAAAATAGTTTAGTTGATTTTTTTAATTTATTTTTAAGTTATGGTGAATAAAAAATAAGGGTAGATTGGATGTTGTTGAATTTATTTACTAGTTTTTTTATAAAAAAAAAAAAACCCAAAAGATTGCAAGATAGAAAAAAAATTCTATTATGTAATCTAAAAAAAAAACATGTGTGCAGTAGAGTTCATAACTGAAAGCAAAAAAAGAAAAAGGAGTAAAAAGTTCTAAATAACTCTCAAGCAAAAAGACTTAAGTTCTTCAATTCTTCTTTGGTGGCCTCCAACTGTTTCATTGAAGTTTCCAAATTTTCAACCACTTTAGTACTATTGATAACAGCAATTTCCTCTTTAATCTCATGAATTTCAGCTTGGGCACTTTGAAGAAGTTACTGTTCGCATTTCAATGATGAAGTCAAGTTCTTCTTGCGCTCCTTCAAATTTTCAATCCACTTTTTAACACATTCTAGCTCCTTTTGAGTAGATTAGATTTGGTTCATTTCTTTGTTTTCTCTAGTTTGGGCATCATGGAGACGATTTTTGCCCTTATTTAGTTGTTGTCCAAGAAACACATTAGATGCTTTTTCAAAAGATGCTGACTTTGCCTCATCATAAATAGCAGTCTTGTCAAGCAATACTTGCAAGAATTCTTCCACATTGGAGATGTCAAATCTGTTGAAGCCCTTATTCAAGCACAAATTGAACACTATCTTTGACAGATGAGATGGAATCAAGTGGAGTATTTGCTATTCTCTCGCGAAGGCCATCCCATAATATTTGAAGATATTCTTTTTGATAATTATGTACAAGTTTCTCACCCTCAAAAACTGAAACTAGAGCACAAGGATATCGTTGTTTAGCTTTCATACTAATTGAATGCCTCATTTTGCATTATTCCGTCAATTGAAGCGCCTATGGCCAACAAGTTAGGTCCTATGATTGATCCTTGGGTATCTTGGGATATCTCTTCTTCATCAACATTAATAATTTCATTTTCTAGCTGAAATGTTACATAATTTGAGTTAGCAAATAACCAAAAGGGGGCTTATTTAAAAAAGAAGAAGAGGAAGAAAAGAAGATAACCTCTTTGGCAAAGTTCTCTGTTGGCGAAGGGTCACTTAGCTTTAGAAATTTGGAGCCCTTTTAAGCCTTTTCCAGTGGCGATCTACATTACTACTGTTGTTCCCTTATAAAGGATAAGGACTCTCTCTCTTTTCTATTGGAGGCATGATGTCTTCTAAGTTGGGAGGATTTTGAATATCTTTAGCAAGTGGAATATCCCCTTTATCATGATTCTTATCTTTAAGGGAAATTTTGATTGGTTTCAAGTTGATCGATTTTGCAATATTTTTCTCAAAGTAATGTCCATGAATTTTAGTCCACCATTTCTTCTAGTCATCTGAAGAAATATTTTTTTGTATTTGAGGGCACACAGGGAAACCTTGCTTTAGACATAGACTTGTGCAAAGCACATAGGCGCCAATAGCAAAGTCCTTCATCTAAAGGGGCTGTGCAAATGTCATGAGCAAGAACCCTATGAACTTCTGGATAATATCCAAATTGACGATTGAAGCGATGAGGATTATAAGGTTGAATAATAAAGTAGTTGCCTTGCTGCAAAGGAAGATAATTTGAGCAAATAGCAATGAAGTATTTTTGCTCCAATTCCCTAGCCTTCTCAATGTCAATATATAAAAGTTCATTGTCTTTGGTAATCATGGTGGAAGTCCAATAAACAAAATCCCCTTTGTGAATTCTCTTGTGGGCCTCATTTGGATCATAATACTTTGCGTCCCCTTCACCAAAAAAGATTGTCATTTTGGGGCCAGACACTCCTTGCCAACTTGATAAAGTATTTTGAAGCAATGCGCTTACCAAGAACAAACAAAGTGGATGGGGAAAGAATAGTGTACACGACTTGGCCTTGGAGAACTTGAAATTTTACTTAAACCATTGTAGATGTTGGCTAAAACGAATAGTAGGCCTTACTTTCTTACCAGTGGCCATGATGCATGCTATCTTGAAGGTATTGGGGCGTATTGAATTAATATCATTAGTAGGAAAAACAAATAAGCAAGGCCAAGAAGCCAAATATGTTTCTTCTCTTAAGTCCCATGAATCCCAAACTTTAAAAACAATGCTTCCTCCACACTGGACCATTCTCCATGAACACCAAAATTGCTAAGAGAATTGTGAGTTGATTTGGGCCGGACCACCTTTTTCTCCTTGTGTGGTGGAGGTTGATGGTACTTTGTAGCTTTCTTGGACCAATACTTCACCTATTTTCCCACGGTAACTTGAGAAAGTTGACCTCCATTAGTCCTCTTTTGAAGTAAATGACAGGCCTGAAATAAGTATTTGCAAGAATAGGGAATAAATCTACTTCCCATCTCGCCAATGCCGGTAAGCTCCTTGGTACTAAGAATCACTTCATCATAAAAGAGTCTTGTCATAAGGAGGCTTGCAAGTGTAAATCCCATAGCGATATGGACAATTCTCTAAAGGAAGTTAAAAGAGTATTTGTAAGTGGACCCTATGCCTTTCAAAATGCTTTGATAATCTTAGAATTTTGATTATATGTGAATAATGAAGCATATATTAGATCATATACTTGTGCAGCAATCAACTTGTGCTTGCATCAATTAAGGACATCTTCAGTCCACTCCCAATATCCATTTATGTAGTAGAATTTGTCATCAAATTGAAGAGTCTCTCTCTACTTGGCTTTGCCCTCAATAATGTTGCGACCCAATGTTGGCAGAAAAACTAGTTTGTTTGATTGTTGATGACGAATTAGTTCGTTTGGAGGATAATGGTGAGTTGTCCTTAAAGCCCACATCTTGGAATTCTTGATCTCCTAGGTCCATTCCTTTGTATAAAATGAATTAGTCAGCCTTGATCACTTTGTTGTGTATCTACCAATAAAGGGAATATGAGTAGCTAAAAGTGTGCCTTTCTCCATAGATTGATTTTCTTCATCAAGGATAATCAAGTGTTGCACTCTAGTGATGGATGAAACATCTTCAAAATAAACCATGGTGCAACCTATCAAGATAAGAAAAAGAAATGATGAATTAAATCGTCAAATAAAAAAAAGAAGAGAAAAAGAAAAGAAAGGAGAAGAAAATGTGTTTAGCATATACCAATTGATGAGAAACATTACCCTTGATAAAGAGCTTGATTGATAACAAGAGGTTCTTAAAAAAAATGCAAATATTGAATGATGATGGATGATGTGTGATAATACATATAATTCTACAAAAATGAAAAAGGAAGGGCAGATATAATTATATTAATGAATTGCATCTTACTGGGGAAGAAATCAATGCAAGAGTATAAGGCTTATGAAATCTTCTTTCAAACAAGTGGTATGCAAGAAGCTTAGAAGAAAAGTAATGACCAATTGGATAGATGAGTATAACCAACAACTCAAATCTGTCAAAGCTTTTGATATGAAATTTATATTCTGAGTAAAATTAACCCACCACAACTTGTTTTTATAATGTTTTTGACAAGTGTTCTAATCCTAGTAGAATTAGAAGATTGAGTCATAATCGAAAACAATGACTCTTAATATTGATGATGGATAAGAATGCAACTTTGAAAGAGACCAAACTCTTATAGGAAAGTGCTCGATTTTGTTCAATTTCATGCCCGCAATTTAATTGCTATGATTAAATCGAATTTTGGCCAGTAATTGTGGAAGGTCTCTTAGCTTTTGAAAGTAGCAACAGCATGGGAAAGTCTATGTGTGAAGAAAAATGGTAGTTGTGGTGGGCTCGTAACTTGAAGTTGGTTTTAGAACTTTATTATTGCTGAGTCTCCTGGCTAAAAGAAACAAAGTTGAAAGTTTGTTAGTTGTTCAATTTAATTGATCCTTGAAGCCCAAAGTTAAGTTGACTTTCATGTGAAAAATGTTGACCATTTTTTTTTTATTTAAAAATGTCAAATTGAATACTTCAAGGCTCAATTCATTCGAAATGGTTGATACGTCTTTTGTCAAGCCTTGAAGTGGGGGTATTTGTAGACAAATTAATTTTTCGGCCAATTAAGAAGTGACACGTATAAAATAATATGCTAAATATTAATTTAAAATTTTCTATTTATTAAATTTAATTTCAAAAGATAAATAGTTAATTTTAATTAATGATTTAGTATTTATTTTATACTCAAATCAAATATTGACAAGTGTCAAAGATGAAGTGTTACGGCCAACCAAATCAAGTCTTGTGGCTTAACAATTCTGGGCCAACCAAATTGCTACATATGGCATATCTATGTACATCAACCAATCAAATCGAAGATATTTAATATTATCTTTTAATGTTTGACATTATCTTTTGATGTTCGATATTATCAAATCAAATATATTTGATATTATCTCATTAAAAAGATAACTATCAAAGATGTTCAAAATTATCTGGGATCTCCTACCAAGCACCTATATAAAGGGGTGATCGCAGCTCATTTGTCACAACACAAATTCCAGTAAGTGAGAGAAACTTTGAAGGAGTTTAGCAATTCTCTCAAGTAAATTCATGGAGATCTACAGTATTCAATGTGTTCTTTAAGGAGCTCATCATATTCTGGCATTTGATTCGAGATTAAGGTGCAAAACCCTCGAATTAGCGTTATTTTCTTCAAATTAATTTCAAAGAGATCTACAGCGTTCAAGATGTTCTTTGTGGAGCTCATCATGTTTTGGCATTTGATTCTAGATTAAGGTGCGAAGCCTTCAAATTGGCGCTATTTTCTTCAAATTAAGTTCAAGGAGATCCATGACATTTAAGGTGTTCTTTGCGGAGCTCATATATTTTTGGCATTTGATTCGAGATTAAGGTGCGAAGTCCTCGAATTGGTGTTATTTTATTCAAATCAAACTTAAGAAGATCCACGGTGTTCAAGGGCAGAGCTCTTTAAATTCAAGATCATATTTGGAAAGAAAGAATTAGAGGATTAGATTAGAGATTGAATCAACAATTGATAAATTTTAATTCTATTTTATTTGTATGATTTTTCTCATCTTGTAATTTTATTTTTTACAGACAAAGAATTTAGCGCTTATAGAATGTACAATGTCTAAAAAAGTATGATTTATATGCATGACAATTCCATTAAGTTGAAGCATGTCAGCTAGAGTCTATTATAAGAGAATCCTATTCTTTTTGAGATAATTGAAGAACTCATTGCTCAAGTACTCTACTCTTTGATCTTATCGAAGAGTTTTAATACTATGATTGAGTTGCTTCTCAACTTCATGACTAAAGTCTTTGGACATTTCAGGGGTTCGAACTTGCACTTCATAAGATATATATATATATATATTCAAACTGTGTGTGATCATCGCAGAAGATAATGAAGTAAAAATAACATCTTCTTGCACTAACTCTTAATGGTCTACATACATCAGTGTGGATCAAATCCAAAGGATTAATAGCGTGCTCTAGATGTCCTAAAAACGGTGACTTAGTCATTTTTTTTCAAATAGTATTAGCAGGTGGATAAGTCCTCCTAGTCACCGATATTTAGTAAAGTTGAGGAAACTATCTTATCATGTTTTTGGAAATATGATAAAGTCTTACATGCCACAAGTATGTGGAATTTTGATCATCTAATTTTTTTATTACTTTGTTGAATGTGTAGAAGTGAGTTATTAAATTAAGAGTAAATAAACCATTTATTAATGTTCCACATACTACTAAAGAACCAATTCCTAAAGCATTACACTTTTTTATTCTTAAATGAAAATTCGCCACCTTCATTATCAAGAAGTGAAATAGAGATAATATTTTTTTATCGAATATGTTACATAAAAGCAATTGTTTAATTTAAGAGAAATTTCATTAAGCTGCTTACAAACTTTTCCTATGGCTTCAATTGCGACTCTTGCTTTGTTATTAAAGTGGAGGATCATATCCCTCCTGCTTGTTTGTTCTGACCACCTACAAGTCTTTGCATAGGTGAAAACTACATAAGGTATCAAATATTCATAAAGAATTGTCGATCGAATGATTAACTTTAATAAAGAACATATCATTCTTAATAGTTGCAATGTATTCCTTTCAGTTCCTCTTCTAGTGACCAGACTTGCACAGTGATAATAAGTACTATCCTTTTAATTATTCTTTTAGTCTTCCTTTTCTTATTCTTAACACCTCTAAATGGATTTAACACTTGTTTTCCATGAGACGAATTGTTCCTCATTTTCCCTTTCTTGGCCTTTCTGGCTTTTGATTCGAATGAGCTAGCAATTATTAAAGGCTTATCTTAATTGATTGTTACCTTAGCAGTAATGTGTATATTGACCAATTCATTGATTGATACCTCAGTATAATTTATATTAAAATTTATCATAAATTGGTCAAATAACTTGGGATTTACTGTAAGATCAAATCTACATAGGTCTCATTATCCATGACCACATTAAGATTAATGAACTTTTCAAGGAGTCCAATTATTTTGTGCCCATGTTCATGGACACTTGAGGCCTCAATTATCCCAGCTTGAAAGAGCTCCTTTAAGTCAACAAACCTTTCATGCTTACTTTGTATGCATACAACTCTTATAAATTTCAATATTCAATATATCACAGAAGTTGTGAGCCCATGTCCAATGACTGGAAGAACCTAACAAAAGCCTAAAGAAAGTTCTATTTGATGGGAGGAATTTTCTAAGGAGTTAGAAAGTTTAGCCCGTTTTTATGGAGAAATTGGTTGACTAAGTTTTTGGTCATTTTGGCTTGATTAATTTAATTGTTAAATTAATCAAAATAATTTAAGGAGTTAAATTAGACCAATTAAATTAAGGAGTTAATTTATTTGGTGCCATATGACCATTAATTAGTCAAGTTAATTTAAAGAGTTAATTTGACACCTTTTAATTTAGAGAGTTATGTTAATTGACTTAAGGAGTTAAGTCAAGTTGATTAAATTAATTAAAGTAAAGAGTTAATTTAATTAATATGAGGAATTAATTTTTGAGGGAAAATTCAAATGAAGGAGTTCATTTGAGGTTAATTTAGATCTAATTTGAAAGACATTTCATGAGATGAAAAATAAGTTCAAATTAAATTTAAATACAAGTGAAATTTATATTTCACATGTAAGTGGATTGCCTAGTTGGCAAAACACCTCATGGAGGGTGTGATGCCAACTAGCATCACACCATCCACTCTATAAATAGAGAGAGGTGGCCGGCCAAGAGGCTTTACTCATGCTAGATTCCTTTTTTCCCTCCAAAAAGTGTAATTCACTAATGTGTTGAAGTTTCACTCATTCCTCACCAAAATTTCTCTATGTTTCAGCCCTCCCTCTCATTCTCCCTCTAGTTCTCTAGCTGGTTATAGGTAGATTTGACCTCTTCTTGGGTGTGTGGATCATAACATTAGAGGCTTCACATTTTGGGAGCTTTTGCTATTGAAGATACACTACTATCCAGCGACTTTAGAGATAGATTTGGAGGCCTTGCCATGCTTGGATTTGGTTGAAATTTTAACTGAAAGTTCTCAAGTGAGTTGAGGAGCTCTCTGAAAATTTTCAGCCTATTTGGAATTGATTTGGTCAGTCAATAGTTGGCTTGATTCTGCTACGTGCGAATTGGCACTTTCAAGTGTTCGTTGGTGTCATCCTTGATCTACCTTTGGATTTTTTGCATTCAAGGTATTTTTCTAGATCTAAATCCTTGCAATAGCATGATTAGATGCTTGGATTTAGATTAAAAAAGTTTTATTTAGCCTATTTTTGGTTTTATAATTCGATTCTTGGGCTACTCCTTATTTTATATATAACTTAATATGCACCCTTCATTTCTTAAAAAATCCAACGGTTGGAGTATAATTTAATTCTTCATTAAAAAAAAAATCCATCAAAATTATTGAGACATTTCACAAATTCCAACTTGGTATAGTTTTAATATTTTTCTAAAAAAATTCCATCAAGATTATTTGAGACATTTCATATATTCCTTGCATTTTAACAACATTTTGTTGTGCTGGAAAGAATATTTGTAATTTCAAAAAATTTCTAAATTCTTATGTAATTCAACCAAACCTCCTAGGTGTTTTCTTTTTGAGTGAAACGATATTTTATTATGACTTCAGTGTCACAAGCAAGTGCTTGAGAGATTACATCAAAAACAATAATTTGATAATGCTGCAATAATAAAGTTTACTTAGCTAAGTGATGTGGGCATGAATTAGCTGTGTGCTTAACATGATTGAAAGAGCAAGCACCAAGGTTGTGAAGCAGTCTCTTGGCATCTGAGATTAAAGGACCAATAGAAGATAGATTTGGAGAGTTCTCCTCCCATGCATGAATGATAGTCAGATAGTCTTTTTCAATAGTAGGATTGAGCTAGGAAAAATGAGCACACATTTCACATGCCACCCGTGCAACAGTAGCTTCAACAGCCAGCCCTAGGAGCAACAGAAGTGGCAACAAGTCAAGAACATTATGCAATGTAATACCTCAAATGATTTCGAGCAACCAATCCAATACCAATAGAGTGAACATTCTTCAAAATAGCTGCATCAAAATTAACCTTAATCTGCCCTTCACTAGGTGCCATCCAAGCTGAACAACCGCTGATCAAGTGAGGAGAAGCAGACCTCAATGTAGATTGTCAGAAGCTATTCAGAAAACTGGTAGCAAATTCCAGGAGTGCAATAGGTGTCCAGCTATTTCCTTGGAAAGCAGACTTACTTCTCCAATGCCATAAGGTCTAGCAGTAGATGAGGAAGACATCAAAATTTGCTTTAGAACAAGAACTGAAAACACCATAGAACCTATCCAAAATTGAATCAGCATGCTTGTAGACTGAAGTCAGAGGTAAGTTGGAAAGAGCCCACAACTGACGTGCGAAATGGTAATGTATCAAATAATGAAGAGCATTTTCCTTAACACTATCATAGATGTCACAGAAACGGACAACTTGTACCTTAGGTGGAACGTTAATTTGCCAAATAAATCAAAACTCAACTGATGATGATGAAGAACTGCATGAGCCTCTAGTTGCATCAAGATGTTGGTTTTTGATGGATAGAGCAAGATAATATGTTGACCGCACCAAAAAAATTCCCTGATTGTGTGTAGTGCCAAATAAGCTCATTGAATTGTCACTGCCCCCCAATCGAATGCACAGTATAGATTCACAATCCAACTCCAAAAATACATTTTCAATCAAAGCTGTATTCCAGCTTCCCGAATTGGATCTATCAAAACTGACACAGGAGAATCTAAATGAAACAAGTGTGACGGAGAGAATACCTTGAAAAGAGGTTAGCGCGGAATCCATTTGTCATGCCAAATGCGCACATTAATACCAGAGCCAATTCTCCACCGAAGTCCTTGGTGGAGGAGTTTTAAAGAGTCCCAGATACCATTCTATGAAAATGATGGGTTATGAACTAACGGAGCATGCAGAACATCGCAATGTGGGAAATACTTAGCTTTAAATAATCTGCCAAACAAAGAACTAGGGCATTTGAGTAGACGCCAACCCTGCTTGGCTAATAAGGGCTAATTAAAAGAGCAGAGATCACGAAAGCCCATACCTCCCTCTCACTTATTGCAACCTGGATATTCCCACTTTAGCCAGTGAATAGTCTGTGTACGCTTGTGATTCCACCAGAAAGAGGCCATCATCAATTCAATATCTCTTAGAAGGCCATTGGGTAATTTAAAACAACTCATCAGATAATTGGTTATTGCTTGCACCACTGGTTTTAAAGGGATTTCACGGCTAGCCAAAGACAGCATCTTTGCATTCCATCCATTGATACGATTCTACACCCTCTCATGAATAAAAGCAAAAATGTCCTTCCTAGTTCTGCCAATTGCAGATGGAAGACCTAAGTATTTGTCATGTCTCTCCAAAACTCGCATATCCAGAATCTGTTGGATATTGGTCTTTGCTATAGAAGATGTATTATGGCTGAAGATAACCGAGGCCTTGTCAAGATTTATTTGTTGACCTGAAGCATGCTCATACAAAGTAAGCACATCTCGAATATGGTGAACCGCGTGCTCTGTTGTTTGACAGAACAATAATGTGTCATCAGCAAGAAGCAAATGAGAAATACAGGGTGCATTCCTAAAAATAGAGATACCAAGATGATTTTCTGCGTCCTTCTTCTTAATCAAAGCTGCAAGAGACTCGGCACAAAATAAGAACAAATAGGGAGATAGAGTATCCCCCTTGCTGTAGACCACGTTAGGGTTGAAAATAACCAAATTTCTCACCATTTAGAATAATCGAGTAAGATACTATACTAACACACTTCATGATTAAACTACAAAGTTACTAGCGAAGCAAAACAATATGCAAAAATGACCATGCCGCTTTATCATATGCTTTGCTCATGTCAAGCTTCACTGCCATAGACCCATTTTTTCCCTTTCTCGCTCGTCAGATATAATTATTCACTTCAAACGCCACCAAAATATTGTCAGTAATAAGTCTCAATAGCACGAACGCAGATTGGGCCTCAGAGATGATAGAGTCCATAAAAGGTTTAAACCTATTAGCTATCATCTTAGATGCAATCTTATAAGCCACATTGCATAGACTAATAGGGCGAAATTGAGAAAGAGTTTCAGGGTTACCGACCTTCAGGATAAGGACGATGTGAGTATAATTGTACTTCCTGATATCACGATCATCATTCAAGAAACCTAATGCAAAAGCAACCGCATCATGCTCCAAAATTCTCCAAAACCTTTGGTAAAATAATAGCGGCATTTCATCAGGTCCTGGTGATTTCAAAGGGGACATTTGAGACCATGCCAATTTAACTTCTTCAGTCATAAATTGTTCCTGTAATTTTGAATTCATGTGATCAGTGACCTTTAGAGATAAACACTGGAGCACAGAGTCCATTAAGATACTGTCGGAAAGTTGGAGTAGAACAGATCCTTGAAATAATTCAGAATATGAGACTCTATTTCAGTCCGTGAGTTGAAACAAACACCAGAATCGGATCTTAAACTAGAGAAAAGGTTTTTATATTATCTTGCTGATGCTTTGGTATGAAAAAAATCGAATGTTACGATCTCCATCCCTCAACCACTCATTTTTGGCTGTTGCTTCCACAAAAGTTCTTCCTTGTCTAGTAGGTCCTCCAATTCAGCCCATAAAGACAAAATGCTAGCACGAGAATCAGGTGTCAGAGTCCCAGAAGATAGCTGTTGGATTTGCTACCGAAGACATTGAATCCATTTTCTAACAGAACCCAGAACATCTTTCTCCCACTGAATTAAGCCCAATCTGCATTATTTAAGAGCATTTCTTAAATTATCGTAATCAAGTGCAGTATTAGAAGTGGTCCAGCCTGTTCAATAATCCTTTCACAATCATCACACTTGAGCCAAAATGATTCAAATTTAAAGTGTCGTTTGAAAATCCGACTAATGATCAGGACAGAAGAAGAAAGCTCAATGAGAATGGGAGAGTGGTCAAAATTGCGACCAAAAATGTGCTTCTCCTGATGGAATTGAAATTTCTGTAGCCAATCCAAAGTTGCACAAGCCCTATCAAGACATTCCCTAACGGTGAAAGGAAAACATCTTTTATTGCATCAAGTGAATGGAGATCCAACATAGCTAAGGTCATGTAAAGTAGCATCCAATAAGACATCATGGAATTCACTAGCCCTTTTGTAGGAAATATTCGACCCTCCTTGTTTCTAATGGGGATATAAAATTGCATTAAAAATTCCCTGCACATAACCAAGGTGGAGCTGATTGAGATTTGAGATTTCGAAGAACCTCCCAAGAATTACCACGGCGAGACACCTCAGGAGCACCATAAAAACTAGTAAACCAAGAACCTCGAGCATCAGAATTAGAGAAGATGGTGATATCAATATGCTGAGAAGACATGTAATTCAATAATACAGTAACATCTTTGCGCCACAGCATTGCAGGTCCACCAGAAGACCCAATAGCATAAGAAAAAACTCCAAAAAAAACCAAACTATCCCTAACCCTTTCCATTCTATTCAAACATAGCTTTGTTTCAGATAAAAAAAATAAAATGGGAATGATGTAAGCAAATCAATTTGCCAAGTTCCAGAATTTTTCAAGGATTCCCCAATCCCTAGCAGTTTCAACTCAAACAAATCATTGTGATCAGCGGGACTGCAAGGCAGTCACCACTGTTGACATAGTATCATCAAGAGGATTGAAGGAATTCTCAATAAAAACCCGTTTAGAAGGTCCACTGTGATTCTCCTTATTCTTACAACCACTGGAACTGACTTTCTCTCTCTGTGAAATGGACAGGCGCCGCCGGTCACTACAATCAATTTCATGTCATCACCGCTTTTTATTTATAAGTAGACTAGGATTCTCAGAACAGCATTTCAGTGGAACCTCAATTAGATTAAAAGATGATTCTCCATCGTGAATACCAAGAAAAGAACCACTGTCAGTCAGTAAGACTGGGCAAAATGGAGCAGGGCCCTGACTATTAAACTCATATGGGTTGACGTTGTTGGTAAGATCATGGAAAGGCCTATCAACTCGGTTGAAGTTGTGAGCAGCAAGAGAATCCACGTTATGGGTTGGTCCAGTCGGGAACTTATCTTTTTCGGTATGAATATGATCCCACTAAGGCCCAATATTAATCGAAGGATCCTTGTGACTACCAAGAACACCTGATTGGGAATCATCCACATTGTTTGCCTCGAGTAGCTGGTCAAATCAACTGTTCTGTCCTATACCCTTGGTTTCGTCACAGGCAGTTTTGGCAAAAAAGATGGATGGCAAGAAACCATCACCCAAGGAAGTTTCTGAATTAGAAAAGTAACCTCCCATCGGTAAATGATTTGCTCGGAGCCAAGGTCCATATTGCAAGGGAGTTTGAGAATGGTAATTATCATTGTAATGACTATCACAATCCTTCAAAATATGGCCAATGGATCCACAATTGTAGCAAAAATTAGGAAGCCTCTCATATTGGAATGTGGACATATATTTTTTGCGTTTACTGTCTCCAATACCCAGCACCCGTAGAGAGGTTTTGAAATATTAAGCGAAACCTTAAGCCGGAGAAAATCACACCCAGTCTACTTACTTGAATATTCCCAATCTGTCACCGATGAATTTGGCTATTTCTTTGGTCCGTTTGAAATATGGGAGCCCACGAACATGAACCCAGAAGTCACAGAAATCCAGTGCCATTGAAGCAGGATCTTGATCTCTATTAATTTCACTAAGAACCAATAGATTCCTACGTCAAACGACCAAGGACAACCCTGTAGTATTCGTTCTTTATCCCGCACATGGTTAAAGATCAACAGAAATCTAAACTGATTGATATGTTTTATGTCTATACCACGTCTAGGGTTCATTATCTGTTGAAGAAATGTGCGAAAGGCCGGAAAATTAAATTGTTTTGAAGTCACCTGTAAGGCCTAAGATAATCACTAAGTTTGAGAAGGGAAAGAAGAGAACAAGATTAGAAGGAAAGAAAGTTGGAGGAAAACTGAAAATTTCATTTTTTGCCAAATACTGAGAATCCCGCATACATATATAGCTAACAAAGTAAAACAGAAAAAAGGTGCCAGCAAAATCTGTTACAGCAGCTAATTTGCTACAGATTCTATTATTGATAACTCCCTATGCTAGGTGTTGCTTGCTGATTGGTGGGAATTTTCTGGATTTGCATAATCAGGTCCATTGATCAATTCTCTCTAGTCAACGGCTCAGATGCGTTTGATCTCCTCCCTTGATCTTCAACTGATCCAATGGTGCTGGAGTGGGGAACCTTAGTGGTGGCGACATTGTTTAGATGAGTAATGGAACTGCTGCAGTATTTGTTGACCAAATCCTGACTACTCATCGACTCAATCCTACGGCCACGCAGTGGGATCCTAATTTTGAACGGACGGCACTGATTCATGCCCGATTCTAAAGGCTGGGTCATGACATCACTCCCCCCCTTTTGCGGATTCTTGCCCCCAAGGATCGAAATCTGGGAATTTTGCCCTAATGTCAGAGTAATCTTCCCAGGTCGCATCCTCTTCACTGGAACAAGACCATTGTACCAACACTTGAGAGACCGCAACGTTGTTCCGAGGTATGAGACGTTTCCCTAGGATTGCCACTGGGTAGACCTTGAAGCGCCCCTCTTCATCTGTTGCAGGTATGGTCGTTGATGGCGAATGCTTGGAACCAATTTTCTTCTTCAACAATGATACGTGGAACACCGGATGAGTGAGGCTTTCAGCAATTAAGTCTAACTTGTAAGCTACTACCCCTATTTTCTGGATGACTGTGTACGGCCCGTAATACTTTGGTGCGAATTTGAGATGCCTGGGCATGGTTATGCTAGTTTGCCTGTATGGTTGCAACTTTAGGTAAACTTGATCTCCCACAGTGAATTCTCTTTCACTCCTATGCTTATCTGCAAAAAACTTCATGCGATTTTGTGCAAAAAAGAGATTTTCTTTAAGAGTCTGGATTGTGTTGGTCCTTTCCTGAATGAGTTGGGTGATTTTTGTGTGGGTCGTGTGTGCGAGGGGGCCTAATGGGATGTGTGTGCGAGGGTATCCATATAACGCTTGGAAAGGGGTGATCTTTAAGTTAGAGTGGTAGTTGGTGTTGTACTAGAATTCTGCCAGGGGAAGCCATTTGTTCCAGTGTTTAAGTTTAAGATGACACATACACCTAAGGTAGGTCTCTAGGCATTGGTTCACTCTCTCAGTTTGCCCATCAGATTGAGGATGGTAGGCTATAGATAGGTTAAGGCTAGTCCCTAAGAGTTTAAATAGGGTAGTCCAGAAGGAGCTGGTGAAGAGTTTGTCTCTGTATGATACAATGCTCATTGGCAGACCATGTAACTTGTAAATTTGGTCTAGGAACAGTTTGGCTAGGTGCTTAGCAATGTATGGGTGTGTTAGTGCATAGAAGTGTGCATACTTGGTCAACCTATCTACTACTACCCAAATAGAATTTTTTCCCTCAGAGTTAGGTAGCCCTTCAATAAAGTCCATAGAAATGTGTGACCAAGCTTGGGCAGGAATAGAAAGGGGTTGGAGTAGGCCTGGGTACGGGTTGGTTTCATGTTTATTTCTTTGACAAACATCACACTCTTTGACCCAATTAACAACATCAGCTTTTAAGTTAGGCTAAAAGAACATAGATTTTATTCTTTGGTAAGTGCCATTTATACCTGAATGTCCTCCAACTGATGAGTTATACAAGAGTTGAATAATCCTCTGCCTCAAGTTGTCAACTTTCCCAACACAAACTTTGCCTTGAGTCCTCAGCACCCCTCCATGATAATCATATTCTAGATAGGTATTGAGGTCAATTATCTTAGCCCTTAAAACTTCACCAAACAAACTGTCATCAGGATAGCTCTCTTGGATCTCACTGACCCAGCTGGGAATGGGTCCAGAAACTGCATAACATTGCCCTTGTTCTTGCTCTATCCTAGATAAGGCATCTGCAGCTTTGTTCTCAACCCCCTTCTTTACTGCACCTCATAATCCATACCCAACAGCTTGCCGATTCCTTTCTGCTGCAACATTGAATCAACTCTTTGGCTAAGGAGATGATTGAGACTTTGTTGATCAATTTTTATAATGAAGTGATGGCCTTGTAAGTATTGTTTCCATTTAGAGACTGCCATTAGGACCGCAAGAAACTCATTTTCATAAATGGATAGGTCTTGAGCCTTCCTTCCCAAAGCTTTACTAAGATAAGCAATAGGCCTGTTGTCTTGCATGAGTACTGCTCCAATACCCTTTCCACTGGCATCAGTTTCAACAACAAAGGGTTTTGAGAAGTTGGGTAAAGCTAGGACAGGGGCTTGGGTCATTGCTGTTTTGAGTTGGTTAAAGGCTTTAGTGGCTTCAGGACCCCATTTGAACCCCTCTTTCCTAAGTAGGTCTATAAGAGGCTTGCTAATGACCCCATATCCTTGGATGAATTTCCTATAGTACCCTGTCAGCCCCAGAAACCCCCTTAATGCTTTGACAGATTTAGGTTCAGGCCATCTAACCATGCTCTGAATCTTCTCTGGGTCAGTAGCTACTCCTGTACTAGAAATCATATACCTTAGGTAATCTATTCTGTCTTTTAAGAAAATGCATTTACTCTTCTTGGCATAAAGTTGTTGTTCCCTAAGGATGCCTAGGACTATGGTTAGGTGTTCAAGGTGTTCTGATTCTGTTTTACTATATATGAGGATGTCATCAAAGAACACGAGCACACACTTACTTAACTGTTCTGAAAAAATCTGATTCATTAAGGATTGGAAGGTGGAAGAGGCATTGCAAAGTCTAAAGGGCATAACAAGAAACTCATAGTGTCCTTGATGGGTTACAAAACTGGTCTTATAAATGTCATCCTTTTTCATTCTTATTTGAAAATACCCCGCTCTTAGGTCAATTTTTGAGAAATATTTCGCTCCATATAATTCATCAAGCAGCTCATCAATAATGGGGATGGGGAAGTTATGTTTAACTGTGAGGTTGTTTAGATGTCGATAATCAACGCAAAGCCTCCATGACCCATCTTTTTTCTTAACAAGCAAAACTGGTGAGGCAAAGGGGGGCTTTGGCTAGGTCTAATGATGCCGGCTTCCAACATTCCCTTAATTAGCCCTTCTATCTCATTTTTTTGAACATATGAGTACCTATAGGGTGCTTGTTTCTTAGGGACAGCTTCTGGTATTAATATTATTTGGTGTTCAACCCCTCTAGAGGGGGGAAGGCTAGTTGGCTCTTCAAACACATCCTTAAAAGAGTCTAATACTCTTTCTAGCTTGGGATTTTGGCTCTCTTGAGGCAGAAGAGCAGCTGTAACAGAGAACAATTGTCCCCAAATGCCTTGAGCCCCTTTTCTGAACAATTTATTCATTGCTTTAGCAGAGATAAGCCTAAGTTCAGATTATTCTGTGACAGCCTTCATAGTAATCTTTTTTCCTTTCCTAGAGATGATGAGTTTCATTTTATGATAATCTAACTCTACTGGGTTGTTTTGCCTTAACCAACCCCCCCTAAAATTAAGTCACATCCAGGTATCCTAATCACTCTTACAGGGTAGCTGAATTCATGCCCTTGAATTTTCCACGTGAAGTTAGGACACACAAGTCTGCTAATCATCTTGTTCCCATAGGCCACACTTATCATCATAGGGTTAGCTGGTTCTAAGGTGCATCCTAGTTGTTGGGCCATTTCTTCATCTATGAAACTATGAGTGCTCCCACTATCTATAAGAATGTGTAAATCTCTCCCATCTATAATCCCTTTAATCCTAAGAGTGTTAAGATTAGGATTCCCTGTTAGGGCATTCACAGAAAGGGTTATGTCATCCATTATAACAGGTTCTGGACTACCCTCATCTCCTAATTCATCTTGGTAAGCTTCCTCCTCTTCCTCAGACATAATTAGAAACAACTGCCTCTGTTTACACCTATGTCTTGGGGTGTAGGTTTCATCACAATTGTAACAGAGGTTCTTATCTCTCCTAGGTTTCATCTCAGCAGCTGTTAGGAGCCTTCGGGGAGTTGGGGTAGGATCAAGGGGTTTTGATGGGTTCCTAGAGCCACTGGGGTATGGTTTGGGGGTTTGGTTTGGTTTGAATGGAGCTCTATTGTTGGGTTGTTGTTTATGTAGGTAGGCTGCTTTTTTAAGAATAGCTTCAACTGTTGTTTCTTGTTTTCTGGCTAAGGAAATTGCTTGGGATAAATTGGCTGGTTTTAAAGACATAACTGCACTCTGGATTTCTTCCTTTAATCCACTCAAAAAGCTAGCAGTAAAGAATTCCTCTGGAAACTCTTTATTAAAAATAAGCAGATGTGAGTTTAGATCTTCAAATTTTTCCAGGTATTGGGAGACTGTACTTGTCTGATGTATTCTTTGGAACTCTCCTATCATCAGCTCGGGCTCAACATCATCAAACCTCTCAAGTACCGCCCCCAAAAATTGTTGTCATGTGGGTAAATTTGTGCCCTCAATGAAACTTTGGTACCACATCTCTACTTTTCCTTCCAAATGTACAGAAGCTAACAAAACTTTTTGCTCATCAGACATAGTGGTCACTACTTGGAAGTAGTGTTGACATTTTTTGATCCAAGCCCGAGGAAAATCCCCATCAAAGTGGGGGAACTCTACTCAGGGGAAAGAAGTTTGACCACCTAACATCCCAGCTGAAAAGCCATCTAAAGCCGCCGATCCCTTTGTCATGGTTTGAGAGGACGATCCTTTTTCATTAGTAGCATAGGGACCTTCTCCTAAAATTGATTTGTTATTGTTGTATTGCTACGTCTGTTCCGCAATCATTTGTAACTGTTGCTGCATGAGTTTTTGTGTATTTATGATACTTTCAAACTGTTCTTCTATATGCTTCTCCCCTGCTTCCCTGAAGGCTCTCTCTTCCACAAGTAGAATCTCTTGTCTTTTCTAATTTTCTTGCAAATCCTTCATCCTGGTGCCGTCTGCCATGGTGAATATTAGGCCACCCGGAGGACCGAACGGCTCCGATACCAGTTGTAAGGGCTAAGATAATCGCTAAGTTTGAGAAGGGAAAGAAGAGAACAAGATTAGAAGGATAAGAAAAGAAGGAAAGAAAGTTGGAGGAAAACTGAAATTTTCATTTTTTGCCAAATACTGAGAATCCCGCATACATATATAGCTAACAAAGTAAAACAGAAAAAAGGTTCCAGCTAAATCTGTTACAGCAGCTAATTTGCTACAGATTCTATTATTGATAACTCCCTATGCTAGGTGTTGCTTGCTGATTGGTAGGAATTTTCTGGATTTGCATAATCAGGTCCATTGATCAATTCTCTCTGGTCAACGGCTTAGATGCGTTTGATCTCCTCCCTTGATCTTCAACTGATCCAATGGTGCTGGAGTGGGGAACCTTAGTGGTGGCGACATCGTTTAGATAAGTAATGGAACTGCTGCAGTATTTGTTGACCAAATCCTAACTACTCATCGACTCAATCCTACGGCCACGCAGTGGGATCCTAATTTTGAACGGACGGCGTTGATTCATCCCCGATTCTAAAGGCTGGGTCATGACATCACCATACAGTCCATACGGCCCGCTAAAGCCAAATCAGTAATAATTGAAGATGAACTCCAAGCATCATCCTCGACATGAAGGGTATCACTTTCTGTCTCTGTGAGAATTGAAGTTTCGGAAAGTTTGTCAAGATCAATGTCCACGGAGAAGAGAGATGTGATCGAAAACCACTAGAAAATCGTTAAAAAAACTTCTAATAAAAAGTGGAGAAGAAACTCGAATAGAGAGACATAAAACTCTCAAACAGAGAGACCCACAAGTTTCGTAAACCTATGAGGGCTATCTATCTATATTCTATAATGTTACATATATCCCAACGGTATGAAATCCACAATTATGTAATTTAGATTCTAATTGTGCAATTTTGGCCAAATGAAAAATTTTTAGAATTTTGAATATTTTAATTCAATTAAAAAATTTCATTAGTTGTTGATTATTATTTCTAACCGATATAATTGTATGTTATCTTTAATTTTCTTTTATTCAAAATTTAAAATATATTTAGTAATATTTCATAATATTTATTAAAGAGCTAGAAGTTTGAAAAATGAATAATCATAAATTAACTGATATGTAAGGGCTCAATTTATCAAAATCTTTAAAATTTAATTATTTTTATAATAATATCTTAAGATATGTAAAATATTTTTAGATAAAAACTATATATATAGAATATAACAAATAATTTAATCTGAAAAATATTTTAAATATAAAAAGTTACATCTTGCAACAACTATAAACTTTGAACTTTATTTTTATATTATTAATTTAAATCATTTTAGTTTTTTAGCAATATAATAGAGAACTCATTTTCAATTATTTAAAATAAGTTCTTTTATATGGGAGATATATATAACTGACATAATTGAAAATTTTTAAAAACTTGATAAATGACCACTTAAATAGCAAATAATATCAGTTTTTATATATTTTTTTAATATAATCAATTAAACAATTTATAATTATATCGCCTACTTTATTTTAATATTTTTGCTTAAAATATTTCATAAAAAATATTTTTACATGGATTAATGATTTCCAATATAAAAAAAAGTTTGAGTAAGAGTAAGTATCCATTTGATTATTTATACGTATTTATATATATATAAAAGAAACTTACATATGAGAGAGCGATATTTTATCTTAAACTGAATAGTGAAAATTTACTTATTATTTTATTCATATACATAATATATGTTATTTGATAATTTTAAAAATAATAAAATAACTACATATATAAATAAATATAAATAAATTTTGCTTATCATAGTTATATAGAATATTAATAGATATTTTAGTTTATAAAATTGCATGTTACAAGTTGCATACTAAATTAGTTATCAAATAATAATCTGATGTAAGTATTTTCATAGATAAATTATAAAGAGGTTTACATATTTACTCTAACAAAAAATATTTAATATTTAAAATATCAAATGTCATGAAAATTGTAACTGTAACTTTCGCATCATTAAGAAATTATATATATAAAAAGAACTTGATATTTTAAAAGAATTATTTGCTTACTTATCATGTCAAAATATTTATGTATAAACATATATCTAATTTAAAAAGTGTATTTAGTTAAATATTTTGCTCTACTTTTATTTTCTTAATTCTTACATTTATTTTTTTTCAATTTTATCATTTTAAAATTTTTTGTATAATTTTTAAACTTGGAGTTAGCAATCCTTCATACTCCACCACTTATATATCTTCAAACATAATATCTTTAAATTAAAATACTTATATTATTTTATTTAATTAGTAATAGATTTTATTTCTTTAAATACTACAAATAATTTTGATTCATTTTTAATCACATGAAGTAAAATAAATATTATTATAAAATAAATTATTTCAATATTAAAATTCTTTTTGGTGTATCGCACCGGGCACATGCTAGTACTATTTTATATAGCACAGTGGTCTGGAATCTATAATTGTGCAATGTTGATTAAATTTTGAATTCTTAGAATTTTGAGTTTTTTTAATTAAATTTAAAAATTCACATTGGTGGTTGATATTAATTTGATAATTATTTATTATCTAAATTTTTGAAATGATTTTTTTTATTAGAAAAAATCACTCTTTATTTACCTCTAATATCATAAAATGATTTTATCTATCCACAAAATCATTTTCATCTCACTCACAACCTATGGAAGATTCTTTTATCACTCAAACTCTATAATTCGATACCTTTTCATAATCTTTCTCTTATCCTTAATAGCTAATTTAGATATATATATATATATATATATAGAGAGAGAGAGAGAGAGAGAGAGAGTAGTGTGAAAGTTATATTGTTGATATTTTCAATTCTCTAGCATTTTTTTTTCTCTTTCCTTTTGCATGCATCGCTTTGCATTCATCAAATTGTTAATTGTTTGATTGGTTTTCTTGTCCATATTTTTTATTTTATTTTTGTTTGATCAATTGTTATGTGACATAATGAAAGAAATTTTGGGATTTTAGTGCTTATAATTTTCTATTCAACCATGAATAGAGTGTATCATTTAGCTTTTATTTGTTATTATATTTCTATATATATATATATATTTGTTATTACTTAGTTTGAGTAATCAATTAATTTATTATTATTTTTATTTAAATTCTACTTTTATTTACTTAATTTTATTATTTTACAAGATGAGATATGTTAATTGTTTTTAATATTTCTATAATACATTTCATTTTTCATAGCTACATTTTTCTCTTCAGTCATTGATAAATCCTGTCATTTAGTTTTTTATTTTTATTTAAATTATTATACATTTAGTATCTTTTTATTCATTCTTTCAACCAAGCTATCAGTATATTTGTTTAAAATTTTTTTTTTTTATAATTCTCCTTTTTGTTTATATAATTTTATAGGATAAGATCTATTCCTAGGCTTTAATATTTTTAAAACTGTCAGTTTTTAAATATTTACAATTTTAAAAGCCCGTCATTTTTTTACTCATATATATGTAATTATATATATATGTATAATTTGAAAAAAACTATGAGATGGTTGTTTCAATAGAAAATACACCCATTAATTTTTTAAATTTATAAAAATGGGCATAATTTAATCCATCAAAGTACATATGTAACTATATATATTTACTGTTTGTGCAATATAATATGAAGATCCAATTATATTTATACAAAAAAAAGGTGTATGAATAAATGTAATAATTCATTTTGTCCATTTTCTTACATTCTAATTCAATCCTCGCATCCACTCATTCATTCCTACTTTAAAATTAATTTTGAATTTATAATTACTTTATTAATCTATTATTATTTAAAAAACATTTAGCGATGTTATATTCTTTTTTCTTCACTTACTTGATAACTAAGCTTTGAAATCAAATTAAAAGGATTTCCTATTAACTTATATTCTAATATCAATTTTAACTTTATAATTATTCTATAGATTTATTTTAATTTTTAGTTTTTATCTTTACTTTCATCTTTTGGTCTTCACTTGATTGATCTTTAATAAAAACTTAAAATAAGATGAGATATTTCCATATTCTTTTAATTTTTTTAAAGGCTATTATCTTATTCTTAATTTTCAACTTAGTACATAGTCATCATCTTTTTAGTCTAGAATAATCTTATTATAACTCTAAGTTTTTCTATCAACTTTTAGCCCATTAATGTTGTGCTTTGTACTTCTCATATATTTTACTTTCTAAAACAACTAGCTTTTGATTTTTCTTTATTGTATTAAATTATAATCTTACTTATAGGCTAAAAGTTTTTATTTTTTTTTTAATTTTGAAATTCCATTTTTCATGACATAACGTATATAAAATTTTATATTCTTTTATGTCTTTACATGTTCAAGCTTTTAAATACTAAGTTTTGGCCATCAATTGTCCATTCATATATAGAATTTCCTGAAAAGATCTATAATTTTGAACTTCTTCAAACTGTAAATCTTGTTGAGTTGGTCTATGATAATAATTGTAACACCCCTAGAATTTTCTTGAATTGTGATAGCTTAATTGTCAAATTATTTTCATTTTAATTTATTATATGAATTTTATAATTATTAGTATTTTAGAAGTTTTGTGATCAATATATAGTACTAATAAACTTGATTTGATGTCAAGTAAAAATTTCTGGGGCCAATTTGTAATTATAGAGGATTTAATTGTGCAACTTAGGAGAATGGTGGGGTTTGCATGGAAGGGCCTTGGTCAACAAGGTCAGAAGTGTAACTTTTAAAAATTCAAGGATTTAATTGAGGCTGATTGGAAATCCTTGGGGGCTAAATTGCAAAATTGAGAAATTTAATTTTTAACACCTGGCAAAAGGCATTTGAATATCCATTTTTCCTTTCTTCTTCCTTTTTCTTCTCCTCCACCCACGTCCACCACTCCCCCGGCAAACTTCCATCGGCGACCACCATTCACCTAACCAAACCGACCAACTCACTTCCCTTGACTCCGGCTACACTCGCACACCACCATGCACGGCTGAACCCTGCTCCGGCGAGCCACCGCAAGAGAAAACCGAGAGCAAGCTTGACAGTGGCAAATGGGTTTCTCATTTTCCAGCAACCAACTTCGACTCCAAGGGGTGGTTTGGGCAGTACTCAACAGGAAGAACACCGTAGGGGCATTGCATAGCGGTGAAACACAGTAGCGGTGACGAAAAATGGTGATCGGAGCACGGTGGTGAAGAGCCATTTTTGAATGCTGTTGAGCTCGGTTGAGGGTGCTATAGGCCGTAAAACTTGAAACTGAGGACAGCATTGGATTTAGGAGCTCAAGGAGAACATTCTGGTGAGAACGTTAAGCAACTCTGGCGGCGGCACAATGATCATATCGGTAGCCTCGATTGTTGAATTCGAGGTCTTAATTTGGTATTTCGTGGGTAAAATAGTTAGAAAGGATTTGGTTATATATATATATGCATGTTATGTTGTATTTCTTAAGTTGTGTAGTATTGCAAGAATGAGTGCATGGATTCTATATATTTAGGTTCTTGGATCATGCATGGATGGAATATGTTATGTTGTGGACCCGGATATGTTGTACTATATATGCCAAATTTGAAATTTATGAGCTTGACAAGAAATTAAATCGTGAATTGTGAATTGAGGACCTAAAATGGAAATTATTAGGACTATGCATGAGACATTAAGCAATTTGGTGATTTAAAGTGACATTATGAAGATCACGTGATTAAGGACTTGACTATTATGATAACTGAAAATGATTTAAGAATTGAGGTTATTAAGGCAAGCCTAGTTTAATAGCCATTAATTGGAACGATAACCATATTGATGTTTTAAGCTACCATGTTAATAGGTTGATTAGTAAATTTTGGAGTCAAGACAAGTACAATAAAGATGTATTGGGAGTTTAAAATGGGTTCTGAATATAAATATATCATTTTGATTAAGTGACGACGACTTGGGTCACGAGGACCAATAAACAATTTGCAGGACTTGCATCATCTGGGATTATGGAGGTGAGGGTCTCCCACTTTGGGTTATTGTTTTGTATAAGCTTTCTCATTACTTGTTGAAAACCCCTATGAGGGTCTGCCAATTTGGCCTTGCTAGATCTATCTGTTATTGTGGCATAAACCCTGTGAGGGTTAATTTGCTTGATTGCACCTGCTCTTAAATTACTTGATTCGTACTTGCTCATTTATTGGAATCTGAATTGATCTGTACTTGCTTGTTTTCTATTATTGACTTGTATACCCCTGTTAGGGTTAGTACTTGTTTCACTTGTTCTTGTCTGTTCTGGCACCCAGAACTCTTGTTTGTCATGACTGGTACTGGTCTTAATTGGTACTTATCTTGATCGTGTTTGCCTATTCCTGTCTTGAATCGTTATTAGATATCTTGTCGGCATACTCCTTTGTTTGTATCTTGATATCTAGCCAGTTGGCTTGCCTGTACTTGCTAGTTGTTTATATATTGCCTCGTCGGCAACTCCAATTGCTTGATTATTACTTGTTTTACTTGATTGGTACTTGTTGTACTTGCTTGAGATTGTACTTGGGCTGAGTGTCAATCCTATGTGGAATGCTAGGATACTTGGGACATGCCTTGTAGTCCACCTGGGTGTCCAGGATACGCTATGCGGTTCGCATAGGTATCCGCAATACGCTAAGCAGTCCGCTTAGGTATGCGCTATGCGCCATACAGTCCATATGGGCAGTGCGCCATACAGTTCGTATGGGCACACCAATTGTATGCCAAGCTGTCACACTATGGAAGTACTTATTTGATTGGTATAAGGTGATCTGATATGCATATCTTAACTCGTTTTGTTGGAATGCATATACTATAAGGGTTTGCTTGCTCGTACTCATTTCTTGCTTGCTTGTGATCTGTTCTTGGAGCAATAAGGCAGGAGAGTTTCCTGTTTGCTATATTCGCTCTTGGTAAATGGTAATTGTACTTATGTTGCTATTGATATTAAATCTATTGAGATGCTCTTTCCTTAACAGGTTCTATTATCGTTTGATATATTATCCCTCACCAAGTCCATTAGACTTACCCTCCATTTTCCATTACTTTTGCAGATAGAGTGGCCTAAGAATGGAAAGTTCTGACTTGGAGCATAGGAACATTTCTTTTGTAATAGATTGGTGTCCTTTTGTATATGAATTATTAGAATGCTATATGGTAACATAGAGATGTTGAGAAATGTCAGGGTTGACAGGGATACCTTGAGCTTGTGTACATAATTTTGCTGAACGTCTAAGATTTGAACCTTGGCATGAATGTTAATGGTTGGTAGTATTATTTAAGTTGATAGTTTTCTGCTGCTTTTTAAATTGTCATTTTCTTTATATGACTTGGAATTGGAAAAGAAAATTTTAGGTCTATTGTTTGTATTACAGATTAAAAATTTAAGCTTGAAATGTTTTGATATCTCAGCTTTGGGTTACTTGGAGTGGGGTGTCACACGAGTGGTATCAGAGCCTAGGTTGCAGCTGACCTAGGCAATTATTATTGTTGGGCATTTATAGATAGTTTTCACTTAAGTTATGAGGTATTTGAATTTTGGGTCGTAGATCTTTTAGGAATTTTAAGCTCCTTAGAAGACTAAGACTGACTTGTGTTATCTTATATTATTAATCAAATTTTGTGACTTTGTATTATAGGATGGCTGAATCTTCTAATAAGGGAAAAGAACCGGTGGATGAGAACAACCTAGAACACTTGAGGCAAGAAATCGAAGATCCTAGGAAAGAAAAGGAATGACTTTTTCAGACATGCCAAAAACTTGAAGAAAAGCTCTATGACATGCATGGAACCTTGCAAGATGAGAGAATGAAATCATGTCATCTGAAGTTATCCATTGGAGCGAGAGACTTTATGCTGGATCGATTGATGGAAAGCATCGAAAGGGAAGAAGTTCGTGTTGGAATAGCTGCCACTCAAATTAAGGAACTTCGGGAAATGCGTCGTCATATGAAAGAAATGTTTAAAACCTTAAACGCTGATTATAGAAGAACTGTAGACGTGCCTCACCCAATTATGGAAGAGATTCGTCGAATGATGGCTCATTATCATACATCCATAGACCAAGTAATCGGAGTCGGTATCGGTATCGACACCAGTGCGGGACCCTCTCGAGTTCATCCCTATTTTGGCCAGGGCAATCAGTTGGGCGTGCATATTAGTGAAAGACCAGTGGAGAACCAAGAAAGAGCACCTGTAGATAATCCTACAGAAGAATATGAGGAGGATCCTGAAGAAGAAGTTCCTGAAGCTCCTGCAGCAGCTCCGATGGTAATAGAAGACGAAGAAAACGAGAAAGATAAGGTTGAAGGTATTAACCTAGATTTCTTAGGAGATGAACGGGATCAAGATGAGCCCAATGAGGACGACATGGAGGATGTTGAATCCGACGTCACTGATGCTGAGAGCTCGGATTAGACAGTAGACGGGCTAGAGATGTGTTTATATCTATGTATATATACTAGTAGTGTTTGACTGTCGACATATAGCATTGACTAGTTTTCCCTCGGTTCTTCTATCATCAAAGACTCCTAAGAACTTTAGGGGATTGAAATGAAGGAATTATTCCAACGGCCGATCTACAGTCACCTTAGTAATAACTCCTTTTTCATCATTTAATTGTTGACCTTGTGGCACAAATCTTGGTCCCCTCTAATACATAGGGTCTGTTGGCTGACCCATTGAAGGAGTTTGTGAAACTTCTTCTTCTAGCATAGCTTAAGAGTAAGCAGTGCTTCTCGCTTTGGTCCTCGTCGGTCATTCCTAGATTAACCAAAATCATACCTTACCAGCAATTCCACAATCCACAAGAATTCCTCAATTTAAACAGTTCCCAATAAGACCATTATAAATCAATCCTAATAATACGGCAATTGCCTATGCATCGCACCACATCCTTAGTTTCAACCTTAAACATACCTTAACGCTCGTTTTAGGTCATCTCTTATGAGGAAGAAGATATTTTAATTCCCAACTCAGTGTCGTCAAGCTCTTACTCACTATTTGCCAATCCTTATCAGTGATTGAGAGGGTAAAACTACAGAAATTCCTCGAGACTAACCTTCAATGGTTTCTATCATGCTCCCAAGATTTCTAATCTAATTTACTCGTTAATGAGGTTATAAGGTCCTCGATCTTACTATAATAAGTTTATACCGCAAGTCTTTCTATCTTTAGACCTATTAGCAAGAGGAAAATAAGATCTAACATCGTCTTCAGTACGTTCCAAAATATCTTCAAATAACCAAAATTTTCTTCCATAAGTACCCAGCAGGAATTTGTTCGTCGTAAGGTATTCACTTCTTTACCGTCGAGCATTATCCCAAAAGTTCGTTTCTTATTCAACCTCACATTCAATTACATAATGAAACCTCATATTTCGCTATCCTAAGATTTCACATTTAAAAAAAAAAAAGAATCATATCATGGGATTGGATTTTATAGATATCCTGCGATACTCAAAACTCATCTCACTAATACCAACCCATCAACTTTATCTTAATATCCCCAAAATCACATAAGAGCTTTCCAAACTACGAGAAATACCCAAAAATCTAACTCAGTCTAGAGTTCAGGGGCTCGATCTTTAGAAGTGAAGATTACAGTCTGGTCGGCCGTCCCTGGTATAATCTCCTACCTCCTGGTATCAAACACTATACCCAAATTTCAGGTTCATACTATACCAAACAAAAGGTTTGATACAAGTCCCAATAATATTCAATGCCTAGTTCTTTGACAAACCCAGGCATAGATAGAAAAATGTAGTGAAACGAATTCTCTGCTCATTCTTATCTGAAGCAATTCAAAAGTCAAGCTTAACATCTACTATCCATAAATTCCATATCCGAGGATCATGTTTTAGTATCATTCGGCCTTTCCTTAACCTAAGTATTACATCATGGATATCTCCTAATTCAAGTTAAATCTCTAGCAGGCCAATTAAATTCAATCAGAACAATCATTCATTCCCATGTGAACTTAGGTCCACAAAACCTAGGCTCTGATACCACCTGTGACACCATACTCAGGATAACCCAAAGCTGAGATATCAAAACATTTCAAACATAATTTGGAACCCAAAATACAAGCACTAGGCCTATAAAATTCTTTTCAAATTTCAAGTTTTTAGAGGCAGCAGTAATTCAACTTAACTAATTCTACAAAACATTAACATACATGCTAGCTCAATACTTTTATGTTCAACAAAATATATACACAAACTCAAAGTTTCAATGTCAAACTAGACATTTTACAAAGCCTCTAACTTTATATATAACATTCTAATAACCCATATACATATATATGAACACCTATTTTGTTACAAAAGAGTATTTCTTCTTCCCAAGTCAGAACTTACATCTTTTCCTTAACCCTGTCTAAAAGTAAGGAAAAAAAAACAAGGGTAAGTCCAATAGACTTAGTGAGCGATATATATATATATATCAAGCAGTAACAAAAACCTGTCAAGGGAAGAGCATCTCAACAGATTTAAAATCATCAAGCAATATAGGTACAGTAACGATTCAATCAAGAATGAGAACAGCATATAGGAAACTCTCCTGCCTTATTGCTCCAAGAACATATTACAATCAAGCAAGAAACAAGTACGAGCAAGTAAACCCTTATAGTATATGCATTCCAACAAAACGAGTTAAGATATGCATACCAGATCACCTTATACCAATCAAACAAGTACTTCCATAGCGTGACGACTTGGCATACAATTGGTGTGCCCATACGGATGGTATGGCGCATTGCGGATACCTAAGCAGACTGCTTAGCATATCATGGATACCTATACGGATCGCATAGCGTATCCTAGACACCCAGGCGGACTGCAAGACGTGTCCCAAGTATCCCAGCATTTCGCGTAGGATTGGCACTAACCCAAGTACTATCTCCAAGCAAATACAACAAGCACGAATCAAGCAATTAGAGTTTCCAAGGAGGCAATATATAACAACAAGCAAGTACATACAAGCCAACTGGCTAGATATTAGGATACAGATAAACGAGTATGCTGGCAAGGCATCTGATAACGATTCAAGACAAGAACAAGTAAGTACGATCAAGACAAGTACCAAACATGACAGATAGGAGTTCTGGGTGCCAGAACGAATAAGAACAAATGAAACGAGTACTAACCCTCATAGGTGTATACTAGCTAATTCATATTCAGATTCCAATAAATGAGCAAGTACGGATCAAGCACAGTAAGTACAAATGAAGCAATTTACGAGCAGGTACAATCAAGCAAAGTAACCCTCAAAGGGTTATGCCACAAGAACACATAGATATATTGTGGCCATATTGACAGACCCTCACAGGGGTTTTCAACAAGTAATGAGAAAGCTTATACAAAACAACAGCCCAAAGTGGGAGACCCTCACCTCCGTAATCCCAGATGATGCAAGTCCTGCAAATTGTTTATTGGTCCTTGTGACCCAAGTCATTGTCATCTAATCAGAATGATATATTTATAGTCAGAACCCATTTTAAACTCCCAATACATCTTTATCATACTTGTTCTTAACTCCAAAATTTACTAAACAACCTATTAACATGACAGCTTAAAATGTCAATATGGTTATCATTCCAATTAATGGCTATTAAACTAGGCTTGCCTTAATAACCTCAATTCTTATATCGTTTTCACTTATCATAATAGTCAAGTCCTTAATCACATGATCTTTATAATGTCACTTTAATCACAAAATTGCTTAATGTCTCTTACATAGTCCCAATAATTTCCACTTTAGGTCCCAAATTCACAAGTCAAGGTTAAATTTCTTATCAACTCATAAATTCCAAATTTGGCATATATAGAACAACATATCTCTGTCCACAATATAACATATTCCATCCATGCATGATCCAAGAACCTAATAGAATCCATGCACTCATTCTTGCAATACTTCAAAACTTAAGAAATACAACATAACATGTATATATATAAATATATATATCCAATTCCTTTCTAACAATTTACCCACGAATTACCAAATTGAGACCTCAGATTCAACAACCGAGGCTGCCGTTACGATCACCGTGCCAAGGAGAAAATTCTACCTCAGCTCCGCCGTCGTGCCGCCGCGTTTGGAGTTGTCCAATAATCTCAATAATCTCACTAGAATGCTCTCTTCGAGCTCCTGATTCTAATGCCGCCCTTAGTTTCAAGTTTCACAACCTGTAGCACCCTTAACCGAGCTCAACAACCTTCAAAAATGGCTCTTCACCACCGCACTCCAATCACCATTTCCCGTCACCGCTGTTGCGTTTCACCACCATGCAATGCCTCCATGGTGTTCTCCCTGTCGAATGCTGCCTAGACCACCCCTTAGAGTCGAAGTTGGTTACCGAAAAATGAGAACCCACTTGTCGCCGTGAAGCTTGCTCTTGGTTTTCTCTCGTGGTGGCTCGTCGAAGTGGGGTTTAGCCTTGCATGGTGGTGTGCGAATATAGCCGGAGTCAAGGAAAGTGAGTTGGTTGGTTTGGTTTGGTGGATAATGGTCGTCGGAGGAAGTTCGTCGAGGAAGTGGTGGATGCGGATGGAGAAGCAGAAAAGGGAAGAAGAAAGGAAAAAATGGAAATTCAAATGCCTTCTTCTAGGTTTTAAAATTGTATTTTCTCAATTTTAAATTTAGCCCCAAGGATTTCCAATCAACCTCAATTAAGTCTTTGAAATTTTGAAAATTACACTTTTTACCCCAAAACTTTCAAAATTCTTGCAACTAAGTCCTTTTTTATTATTTTCGAGCCCTAAAACCTAATCAATAAATTTCTTGAATTTCAAATTCTTATTTTCCCAAAATACCGAATTTCAGGGGTGTCACAGACTCCCCTTCTTAAAAGAATCTAGTCCCCCAATTCTCATATGAGAGACTCCCCCCCTTAAAAGAATCTGGTCCCCCGATTCTCATATGAGTACTGTTCTGATTGGCGTAAAATAAGTAGATTTGGTCAGCTGATCTATCTCTTCTCTTCATTAAATTCCACCAGGATTGTTTCTTTAAGTCTCAATACATCTTCATGCCTCTCAAATGCATCATATATCTTGACTTGTGTGCCTCATCTGGCAATCTTTCTTCCGGCACACATAATCTTCTTACGAAATAGAAAAACACCTTATCTTCGGTATTAAACTCAGATCTCTAGAACTTCCAACCTTTCCTTCTGTTTCAACATCCATATACACTTGGCTTGCGGTTTTGTTGCATTTCGACTTGTAATTTGGACTGCACTTATCTCTGCAATCCTACTTGTTGTATTAATTTCAACACAGCCCCCGTTCTTAAGCTTTCTAATACTTCTGCTTCTAGTAAATGAGCCATTCCAGCCCATCGGCTCAAGGCATTGGCCACTATTTTCGCTCTTTTCAGGTGATGGGTGATGGAAGAATCGTAGCCTTCCAGAATTTCCATCCATCACGTTGTCTTATTTTCAGATCCTTATTCTGGTCAAACGATTGACCTTTCTAAGTAAATTTTGTCAACGTGCCAGCTATTTTAGTTAAGTTTTGCACAGATCTCCGTTAATAGCCAACAAGACACAGAAACTACGAACTTCTATCATATTTTCGGTCTCTTCCAATTGACTACTCCTCTTTCTTAGAGGGATTAATCTCTACCCCATCTTGGGATATGATATGAACAAGAAAAGTAATCTTTTTATCCAAAGTCTGCACTTGCTAAATTTTTGCATACAACTAATGCTTTCTCAATTTTTTGAGAACTATGCGGAAGGGCTTTGTATGGCCTTCTCCATCACTCACCTAGTGGTACCCTTGTCTAACCCCAGTTTTAAGAAGATTCTTATCCCCGAAAAAGGTCAAATAATTCTTCTAGGTAGGATAAGGGAAGTAATGAGCTCATTTTTTTTTTTTCTGGAATACTTCCAAGCATTCAGCTGCCGCTTCCACTTTCTTGACTTTAACCCCGTATCTCGGGGTTTGTTGATAATACACCAGGAATTCTCACCCACCTTCCCTCAAAATCTATCTGATCTCTATTGAAGATATAACTGGCATAAGGGAGGCGCTATCTGCAGAGTGGCGTTATGGTATTAGTATCTCATTTTCGTAAATGATGTACTTGGTGTATGAGTTCAGCTTGTGCCTGATGACCGCATAGCCAATCCCTTCAGAGTATCAATCTTGGATAGGCATCTTGTGTGAGGTTGGCTGGACATACTCTCTCCCCAATCGTGATCTTGGTAGGCCTGAGTCATGCTGTCAAAACTCCTATTCATTAAACCCTAATCTTGGGTTGTATATCTAATTCGAGGAAGGGCGATAGACATGAAAAAATGTAAGACATTAGGATCATAAATGGCATTATCACAATTTCTAGAATTAGAAATCACACCTTCTATCATTTCGTCAAAATCTAGTGTTTTTTCACTTGCCATGGCATATGCTCAAGCTCACACTGACTGCTTCCTATTATCTCTTGCTATCTGTTTTCCTTTCTCTACAGTAGTGGAGCCTTTCTTTTTGGGCGATCTTCCAGGAAGTTTTGATTGCTTCCATAGCCAACGCATCTGCCCTGTCTTCTCCAATAGTTTGACTCCCTACTGTTAAGTGATCCACAAAATTTGCACGGCGTTTGCACCCCCTCTTGAGTCAACTTTGCTATGTTGCTAGATTGAGGGGCTTGTTGGGTAGTGCTTCCAATCTGAAGCTTTGGTTGTTCTTTTCCGGCATTACTTTGCCTATCGAGGTGTATCTTTACCTCTCTGCCCATATTCTCAATTTTTTTTCTTCTTCTTGTTTTTTTTTTTTGGAGCTACTACAGCTTTGACTCAAGTTGCAGTGTCCTGCTTACTGCTTGGTATAAGTTCAACAGTTCACAAATGGCCAAACCCTTGCTCAATTTTGGTCGCAACCCTTGTATAAATCATCAGGTTTGTCAATATTTCTCGTCTTGTATGTAGGGAGCATATTGTATCAATTGGCTAAAAGTAGCCTCTTACTGCCTTAGGAACTGTACCCCCTGTACAAGGTCCATAACTTCTCTCTCTCTCTCTCTCTCTCTCTCTCTCTCACATTTATTTCACCACCTCTGGCAAATATTTATTCATGAGGTCTCAGGTGAAATTCTCCCAATTTTGGCAGGTTCCTTCAGCTATCCACCTTTAATCAAACATCCTTCACCAAATTCAGGCGAAAGCTTCCAGAAGAAATGTGATGAATCAAACCCTCCACTCATCTGAATAACGCAGTGTCTCAAAAGTATTTTCTAAACTTTCAATCCATTCCTCGGCTCTTCTATCATCAAAGACTCCTAAGAACTTCAGGGGATTGAAATGAAGGAACTGTTCTAACGCTCGATCTTCAGTCACCTCATTAATAACTCCTATTTCATCATTTAATTGTTGACCTTGTGGCACAAATCTTGGTCCTCTCTAATACATAGGGTCTGTTGGTAGACCCACTGAAGGAGTTTGTGAAACTTATTCTTCTAGCATAGCTTAAGAGTAAGCAGTGCTTCTCGATTTGGTGCCTGTCGGTCATTCCCAGATTAACCCAAATCATACCTTACCAGTAATTCCACAATTCGCAAGAATTCCTCAATTTAAAAAGTTCCAAATAAGACCATTATAAATCAATCCTAACAATACGGAAATTTCCTATGTATCACACCACAACCTTGGTTTCAACCTTAAACATACTTTAATGCTCGTTTTAGGTTATCTCTTATGACGAAGAAGATATTCTAATTCCCAACTCAGTGTTGTCAAGCTCTTACTCACTACTTTGTCAATCCTTATCAGTGATTGAGAGGGTGAAACTCCAGAAATTCCTCGAGACTAACCTTCAATGGTTTCTATCATGCTCCCAAGATTTCTAATCTAATTTACTCATTAATGAGGTTATAAGGTCCTCGATCTTACTATAATAAGTTTATACCGCAAGTCTTTCTATCTTCAGACCTACTAGCAAGAGGAAAATAAGATCTAACGTCGTATTCAATTCGTTCCAAAATATCTTCAAATAACCAAAATTTTCTTCTAAAAGTACCCAGCAGGAATTTGTTCGTCCTATGGTACTCACTTCTTTACCGTCGAGCATTATCCCAAAACTTGTTTTCTTATTCAACCTCACATTCAATTTCATAATGAAACCTCAAATTTCTCTATCCTAAGATTTCACATTTCAAAAAAAAAAAAAAAAAAAGAATCATATCCTGGGATTGGATTCCATAGATATCCTGCGATACTCAAAATTTATCTCGCAGATATCAACCCATCAACTTTATCTTAATATCCCCAAAATCACATAAGAGCTTCCCAAACTACGAGAAATACCCAAAAATCTAACTCAATCTAGAGTTCAGCGCTCGATCTTTGGAAGTAAAGATTACAGTCGGCCATCCCAGGTATAATCTCCTACGTCCTGGTATCAAACACTGTACCTAAATTTCAAGTTCAAACTATACCAAACAAAAGATTTGATACAAGTCCCAGTAATATTCAATGCCTAGTTCTTTGACAAACCCAGGCTCGGATAGAAAAATGTCGTGAAAAGAATTCTCTGTTCATTCTTAATTAAAGCAATTCCAAAGTCAAGCTTAACATCTACTATCCATAAATTCCATATCTGAGGATCATGTCTTAGTATCATTCGGCCTTTCCTTAACCCAAGTATTACATCCTGGATATCTTCTAATTCAAGTTAAATCTCTAGCAGGCCAATCAAATTCAGTTAGAACAATCATTCATTCCCATGTGAACTTAGGTCAACAAAACCTAGGCTCTGATACCACCTGTGACACCCTATTTAGGGTAACCCAAAGCTGAGATATCAAAACATTTCAAACATAATTTGGAACCCAAAATACAAGCACTAGGCCTATAAAATTCTTGGCCTACAAAACATTAACATACATGCTAGCTCAATACTTTTATGTTCAACAAAATATATACACAAACTCAAAGTGTCAACGTCAAACCAGACATTTTACAAAGCCTCTAACTTTATATATAACATTCTAATAACCCATATACATATATATGAACACCTATTTTGTTACAAAAGAGTATTTCTTCTTCCCAAGTCACCTTAACCCTATCTAAAAGTAAGGAAAAAAAAAACAAGGGTAAGTCCAATGGACTTAGTAAGGGATATATATATATATCAAGTAGTAACAAAAACCTGTCAAGGGAAGAGCATCTCAACAGATTTAAAATCATCAAGCAATATAGGTATAGTTACGATTCAATCAAGAATGAGAACAGCATATAGGAAACTCTCCTGCCTTATTGCTCCAAGAACATATTACAATCAAGCAAGAAACAAGTACGAGCAAGCAAACCCTTATAGTGTATGCATTCCAACAAAAAGAGTTAAGATATGCATATCAGATCACCTTATACCAATCAAACAAGTATTTCCATAACGTGACGACTTGGCATACAATTGGTGTGCCCATACGGATGGTATGGCGCATTGCGGATACCTAAGCGGACTGCTTAGCATATCGTGGATACCTATACGGATCGCATAGCATATCCTAGAAACCTAGGCGGACTGCAAGGCGTGTCCCAAGTCTCCCAGCATTTCACGTAGGATTGGCACTCACCCAAGTACTATCTCCAAGCAAGTACAGCAAGTACCAATCAAGTACACAAAGTACGAATCAAGCAATTAGAGTTGCCAACGAGGTAATATATGAACAACAAGCAAGTACATACAAGCCAACTGGCTAGATATTAGGATACAGACAAATGAGTATGCTGGCAAGGCATCGGATAACGATTCAAGACAAGAACAAGTAAGTACGATCAAGACAAGTACCAAACATGACAGATAGAAGTTCTGGGTGCCAGAACGAACAAGAACAAGTGAAACGAGTACTAACCCTCATAGGGGTATACTAGCTAATAACAGATAACGAGCAAGTATCGATCAATTCAGATTCCAATAAACAAGCAAGTACGAATCAAGTACAGTAAGTACGAATCAAGCAATTTACGAGCATGTACAATCAAGCAAATTAACCCTCATAGGGGTTATGCCACAAGAATAGATAGATATATTGAGGCCACATTGGCAGACCCTCACAGGGGTTTTCAACAAGTAATGAGAAAGCTTACATAAAACAATAGCCCATAGTGGGAGACCCTCACCTCCGTAATCCCAGATGATGCAAGTCCTGCAAATTATTTATTGGTCATCATTACCTTAGTCGTCGTCATCTAATTAGAATGATATATTTATAGTCAGAACCCATTTTAAACTACCATTACATCTTTATCAAACTTGTTCATAACTCCAAAATTTACTAATCAACCTATTAACATGATAGCTTAAAACGTCAATATGGTTATCATTCCAATTAATGGCTATTAAACTAGGCTTGCCTTAATAACCTCAATTCTTCTATCATTTTCACTTATCATAATAGTCAAGTCCTTAATCACATGATCTTCATAATGTCACTTTAATCACAAAATTGCTTAATGTCTCATACATAGTCCCAAAAATTTCCACTTTAGGTCCCAAATTCACAAGTCAAGGTTAAATTTCTTATCAACTCATAAATTTCAAATTTGGCATATGTAGAACAACATATCATGGTCCACAATATAACATATTCCATCCATGCATGATCCACAATAGAATCCATGCACTCATTCTTGCAATACTTCACAACTTAAGAAATACAACATAACATGTATATAAATATATATATCCAATTGCCTTCTAAATATTTACCCACAAAATACCAAATCGAGACCTCAAATTCAACAACCGAGGCTACCGTTACGATCACCGCACCAAGGAGAAGATTCTACCTCAGCTCCGCCACCGCCGGAGTTGTCCAACGATCTCACCAGAATGCTGTCCTCGATTTCCTGATTCCAATGCCACCATTAGTTTCAAGTTTCACGGCCTATAGCACCCTAAATCGAGCTCAACAACCTTCAAAAATGGCTCTTAACTACCGTGCTCCGATCACCATTTCCCATCATTGCCACTGCATTTCACCACTATGCAATGCCTCTACGGTGTTCTCCCTGTCGAGTACTGCCCAGACCACCTCTTGGAGTCGAAATTGGTTGTTGGAAAATGAGAACCCACTTGTTGCCGTGAAGCTTGCTCTCGATTTTCTCTCACGGTAGCTCGCTGGATCGGGGTTCAGCCGTGCATGGTGGTGTGCAAGTGTAGCCGGAGTTAAGGGAAGTGAGTTGGTTGGTTTGGTTTGGTGAATGGTGGTCGTCAGAGGAAGTTCGCAGGGGGAATAATGGACGCGGGTGGAGGAGAAGAAAAAGGAAAAAGAAAGGGGAAAATGGAGATTCAAATGCCTTCTACCAGGTTTTAAAATTTTATTTTCTCAATTTTCAATTTAGCCCCAAGGATTTCCAATGAGCCTCAATTAAGTCCTTGAAATTTTAAAAATTACACTTTTGACCCCAAAACTTTCAAAATTCTTGCAACTAAGTCCTTTTATATTATTTTCGAGCCCTAAAATATGACCAATAAATATCTTGAATTTCAAATTCTTATTTTCCCAAAATACTGAATTTCAGGGTTGTTACACACTTCCCCGATCCTTCCCCTGTATGGTTTGAAGTCAAGAAGTTAAGGCCAACCACAAGAGGCAGCAGTTTAGAAAGAACCAGCCATGTAAGTGGTGTTTTACTCGGGATCCAAAGCTGTCAAGTTTAATTAGAAATCTAGTTCGGCCATAATAACGCCCTAAACGCCATCCACAACTTTAGCGGGCAACACAATGGCGCAAACCTAGATTCACAATTAAACTGCATATCTAAATCTTGAAACCTTCTTAATCTCCTATCCTTTCTAACATTTCCAGACACTATCCTGATGGCTTGAGAATCAGCATGCCTAATTAGTGTAAAGAATTATATAACCCAACATAGAAACAAATTAGCCTACAATTCAGCCTAATAAACAACAACTAAAATATAAAATTTAAAGCAATAAAATTAAAAATACCTGGAAAAAAAAACTTTGAGGAACTTCAGTCTTCAATTATATTTAATAAAGCTTTATAGGGATGGAAAATTTACAGAGATGTATACAAAGAAGGATATGGGAAGCTCTAAGTAGATTCTGCCCCAAACTAATGAAAAGGCCCACTATTTATAGACTTTTGGGCTAGATGTTACAAAAAGAATAAATAAACTTTTGCAAAATTTTCACATCCGAACAATAATACTACAAAAGTAACTTTATAAAAGTCAACAGTGAATTGTAGCTAACAGATCATTCTTATTCGTTGATGGATACTTCCAATTTCTTTTTGATATTATCTTTAGGAGTTTCTTTCAAATTCTCAAAAATATCTTCAACTGAAGGTTCTTCATTCTCATAAGGATCTTGAGATTCTCTAGCAAGACAACTATATTGATTTTCTCCCTTTGAAGAGGTTGCCATTGACGAATTTGACTTATTATCCATCTCGACATCAAGATTTTTCATTAAATATTTCTTCATTTCTACAATACATGATTCTACTAGTTCTTCTTTGGAGATTACGCCTTTCTTCATCTGAATTTTTCTTATAATATGTTGAAAAGAACTGGGAGATTCCTTTTGGTTTGCCTTTATCAGTTCTTGATATTCTATAATTTTTTCTTGGATTTGATCCAATGTCTCATGTCCACACTAAACTCTTGTCTCTTTTTTGTTCAGAAGCATTTTGTTCCAAAATTTTGTGAAGAAGATTCTTCTTAAGCAAAGGATATTTTGATGGGTATGATCAACTTCAGGAGTCCACATCTAAATCTATGGAATAGAGAATTCAATGAAGAAATACATAAGGGCCATTCTCTCAATGTATTTATTTTGATATTCTAAATTCATAAGTTTTGGTGAACAATTCACCCATTCTGCATAGTAACCTTTAAAAGGTTCTGGAAGAATTTTTATTGATGGACCATAATTAATCCACCATTCAAGAAACCAATTTGGTAGCTCTTGTTTATAAACTTTTGAACAGACCTTAATAAACCAAGAATGTTTTCTTTTTGAATTTTCATGTAATAAGGATTTATTAAATGCCTCAATACAATCCCAATAATTGAATTTAATTGGAATTTTTAACTCCAGATGAAAATATTATTTTTCTCTAAGGGTACTAATTTCCCATTCTTCAGAAGATATAATCTTTTTATTATAATTTTACTAAAATTATAAATAAATCTACTATTAGTCGAATAGAAATGATTTATTTCACAGGATCCTGTACTTATGAGTATATATTCTCATAATGCATTCTTTATTTATATGATCCTGCAACATATGATACTGTATCAAAGTTCCTTTGCATTAAGGTCAATGGCTCATTCTGCCATTGTAAATCTTTGTTTTCCAAAAGTAGTATTACTTCTTTGGATAAAATTTTCTCATAATGGGAAAAATTATCATTCTCTTCATCATTAACTATATTAGCATATAAGGTATTACCTTCTTGTTGATCTTTTTGTTTCTTGTATTCAAGAAACTCCTTATATAGAGGATCATCTGGGATATTTCCTGATGCAATATTGGTAGCTACAAGCTTTTGAGATCCATGTTGTATAATTGTTTTTCCTCCTCTTCCTCCGCTATTAGAGGGAACGTTTTGACCCCTTCCTCGTGGGATCATTCCTGTAAATACTCATGAGAGAGAAAGCCAGGCAGACTGTTATCTAAACCCTTTTTGTAATGAATAACAAAATCAAATGCAGCTAAGTGAGCTTGCCATCTTGCAAACATTTGCTTAGAAATATCATGTTAAAATCTTTATTAAACATATATTTTGCTTATTAGCAATCTATTTCTATAATAAATGTTTGATTATATAAATCATCTTGAAATTTTAAGACACATTTTACTATTGCTATATTTTGTTTTGCAATAGTAGCATAATTTTTTTGGCTATTGTTCAATTTTCCAGAATAAAATCCAAAAAGATATTCTTGTTTAGTATTTGGATGTATTTGTTTCAAAATACCTCCATAATCAATACCAGATGCATCAGTTTCTATAATCTTTTCCCAATTTGGATTAGCAAGCATAAGACATGGGAGATTATTAACTTTTTGTTTAATTTTTTTTTAACAGCTTCAGTATGCTATTCAGACCATGGTTTAGGAATCTTTTTTAATCTATCATATAGGATTGTAGTATCTTCTGCAAAATTTTTACAAAAAGCATAAATGTAATTAAGACTTCCTAGAAATCTTTGCAATGGGGTCTTATCTATAATTTTGTCAGGGAATTTAGAAGTAAATTTTGTACTTCTATTTATAGGAATAATTTTTCCTTTTTTCTATATTATGACCAAGAAATCTATTTTTTGTTCGAAAAAGAGTTCATTTTTGGTCTAGATATAACTAAACCATTTTGAATAATAATTTTCTTAAAAATATCAAGATGTTTAAAATGTATTTCTATAGTTTTAGAAAAAATTAAAATGTCATCAATATGGACGAATATAAATTTACTATATGGAATGAATATATCATTCATAATATTCTGAAATTCTAAAAGAGCATTTTTCAGACCAAATGGCATAACATTCCATTCAAATTGTCCTATTGGAACATTAAAAGCAATTTTATACATGTCTTCGTCAACAATTTGAATTTGCCAGTATCCTATTTCAAATCAAAATTTGAAAATATAACAGCTTCATAGAGTTTGTCAAGTAAATCTTTTTTATTCGGAATAGGATATCTAATCTATTTCAAAACTTTATTAAGAGGTTTATAATTAATAACCAGGGTAGTATTCCTCTTTCTTGTTCAGAATGTTTACTAACGTAAAAAGATGGTTTTATTAAGGATTTTTGTAAAAGAGAAGCAATTCCTTTTGAACATAAGTCTAAATATTCAAAATTCATTTGACATGGTGTAGCTTTAGTAGGAATTTTCTTTTCATCAAAATCCTCTTCATATGGAAGATTAACAATATGTTTCTTCCTAGTCCAAAAGGCATTTGGATGAACATTCCAAATTTCTAAAGAAAATTTATTAATTATTAATTTAATTTTATCCTGTAATTTAGTGTTTTGAAGTTTTTCTTCAATAGTTAAAATATTTATTTCTTCTTTAAGAATATTTGTTTGATAATTTTTTGCTATTAGCAAATCATAGATTTGTTGAAGAACTCTAGTAAAAGGTTCAGCTATAAAATGAAATTTTATTTCTTTTTCTTCAAAATTTCTATAAAACCATTTTCATTAATATATTTGATAGGAAATATTTTCTTTAAAAATGGAGTACCAAGTATAACTTGATTTGTAATATTTTTTACAAGTAAAAAGCTTGTAGGAATACAAGTATTATTTTTGCAAATATAAGCCTTAGGTAATTTATACTGAATATCTAATTCCTGACCATTAGCAGAACTACGAGAATGAGTAGTTTTATGAAAACAACTGGTAGGAATAATTCTTTCTTGAATGCAATTTAAATCTACTCCACTGTCCACTAAAGCAGTTAATTCTTTTTTAAATCTATTATCAATAAGTAAATTGAATTTTATAAACCACTTTTGAGATGTAATCATTTCAAGAGTACGAAGAAAGTTATTATCATTAGGAAATCTTATTATTTCATCAAAACTTTTATCATGAAAAGTCATAATCTTATTATTGTTTAAGATTATGAATCTCATTTTTTAAATTATTAATTTCAATAGTTAAATCTTGAATTGTAGTAGAGGTTTCAATTTTTTGTCTTTGTTTTAAAAGTCTATGAACTTTAGGCATAATATAAGGTTCAGGAGAAGTATAAGTTTCTCGATTTTTATCATAATTATTAGAAGAAGTACTAGGAATATTTTCAATTTGATCTTTAATTTTAGATCTAATTTTTGGATCTTTTATAAATTTTAAAAGTTCCATTATATTTTCACTATTTAAAACATTAATATTAAAATCATTGAATTGAGCAAGAATTTTACACAATTCTTCATTATCACTATTTTGTTTACAGCACGGATTTCCTTGTTGACATGAATCACAACATTCTTCTTCAGAAATATAATTCTCATTTTCTAATGCCTTTAATTGTTCAGATGTTGAAGATTTTTCAAAATTATTTTCTAAACTATCATCACTAGAAATAAATTCTGATTCAGAATTTAAGAGTAATTTAGAAAGAGTGTCTTTGAACTCATCATCAATATTAAGATTATTAATTTTTTTCTTCATTTTACATTTATCAGCATAATAGCCTATTTTACCACATTTAAAATAGGCTCTATTTTTCTTTTCTATTCTTTCTTTCTTTCTTTTTTCTTCTTTTTCTCTTCTCTTTTGTTTTCTTTTATTAGAAAATTTTCTATATATATTTTATCTTCTTTTTCTGCCTCTTAAGCTTACCAATGGATGGTGGATCCATACCAAATTGACCACAAAATTGACCTAATTTCTTTTTTCTATAATATTATGACGCTTAATTTGTTGATTTAATTTTATTTCATTACACAAAGATAAACCTTCTTGTATGCATGTACCTATAAGTTTTCCATAATTATAACTATCACATTCAATATGAGTACCTCCTTTCCTAAGATTTTTTCTTACTCTTTTAGCAAATAAAGAAGGTAACCCATCTATAAATTTAGACTTTCAGTGAGGACTATTAGACTCAGGGAGTTCCATGACTCTTGATAAAAATGTATCTTTATACCATCTATTTTTATTTTTATTTTGATACAGTATATTTATACCATGTAAATGATGTGAGAGTAGGACATTTTAAACCATTAAGCAAAGTTCTGATATTTTCACTATTATCATACCATCTTCCAATAAAATGTTCTATAATATTAATAACAAGAGTATAAACAGCATTTTCAACATTATGTCCTGGTTCATTTTAATTGTATTTAAAATTTCAGATCTATTAGAAGTAGTAAGATAATTATCCCACAAACCTTTTAATTGGTCAGTAAAGCCTGCAACAATCATATTAGCAACAACTTTATCAATATTGCCATTTTTTTTTTATATTGTGCTATACATAAGCATTCTATGAACAAGATTCACTACAAAAAAATATGTTTTTTACTATGGTTAATTATGTGTCATATATAGTTATTAAGTGTAGTAAAAAGTTATTAACTACACTTGTGCCACACTTTTCTAGCCCTAGGCATTGCGAGCGAGGTAAAAGCTTCGCTACACTTTTTTAAACGTGGTAATTGACTTTTGCTACGAAATTATCTTCAATTACTACAAATTTAATGTGTGGTAAAAGCTATCAAATACACCACTATCTTTTACTACAATAAAAAAAGTGTAGTATATAGTTGTTAATTGCCACATTTTGAAAATTGTAGTAAATACTTAAATTATTTTTCACCACAATTAAATGTAGTAAAAACCAATTAATTTGGGGAGCTTACTTTTTTTATTTATATACACATAGATAATAGGAGCATATCAAGATTCGAACTCTTAACCTTATTCTTGTGTGTGTGAAAGTAATGCCACTACGCCAATGATCACTTTGTTATTAATTAGCTAAATTAATACATTTGATTAATTAATCAACGTTTTTTAATAATAAAAGTTATTGGAGACAAATATTTATTTTGCCTCAAAAGTTAGATTTTCTTACTGTTTTGGGGAACTTTGTTACTTAGGAAAATTAAGTATTTGATTAATTAATCACATATTTTTTAATAATAAAAATTAGAGGAAATTTTTTATTTTACCTGTACTTTTATTAATTAAAACCATGAGTAGTTAGGAATTTTTTAGGAGTTTTATTTGTTAATTTAGAATTTAATTAATTAATTAATATTTTAATAATAAAAATTGGAAGAAATTTTTTAATTTACCTTGAATATTATTTATTAAGCATTACTTCCAACATATTTTTCTTGATTTCTAGTGATTTTTTTTTTATTTATTTAAGATCTTAATCTTTGCCTTCAAATTTTCCCAAGTGTCATTGTTTTTACTTCACTAATGAAAAAGTATGGTTAGTTCATTAACTTTTTGCGCTAATGAAAAAGTATGGTTAATTCATTAACTTTTTGCTACAGTTTATGTAAAATTGTAGTAAATGTACAATATTATTCACCTCATATAAAAACTATGATAAATAAGTATATTTTTTGCTACGATAAGATGAAGTGTAGCATTTAACATAACTTTTACCACACATTTGGAATTTTATACTACAATAGTAAAATCAGAGCAAATAATCATTTTTCACTACATTATTTGAAGTAAAAAATATTGTAGCAAAAAGCATATTTTTTTGTAGTGATTATAAATTCGTCTTTCAGTATAACCATCAAGATTCCATTCATAAATATTTTTTCCACTATAACTATTATTTATAATAAATTCTTGTTCTTCATGAAGGACATCTTGAGGAGTAGGTCTAGGATAATAATACATTCTCATGGTGGGTTTATCAGCATACTTTTCATTTTTATTAATTTCATCTTGAACATACCTTTTATAATTATCAATATTACTGATGCTTTCTTCAAATTCTTTATTAAGAGTATTGATTTTCATTCCTTTGAATTTATTATCAAACAATTTTTCTAATTTGTTAATAGATTTTAATCTAAAGTTATGAATTTCAGGAGGAGATTGTATACTTAGGGCTTCTATGACTTCTTGAGGTTCACATTGATTAAGTCTAGCAGTACTTATTAAATTTTTGACTTGATTTACTAAAGAATATAATCCTTCAACTCTATTATAAAGAGATGAAATTTGTTCTCCCAACATATTAAGATACATATTAGCATAATTTTGTTGCTTAATTAAATTGTTAATTTGGGCAGTAGTTACTTGAAGAGTTTCATTCTCAAAGCGTTTCTAAAATGCAGAGAAGTGTAACATTTTATCATTAATGTCAATCTGAAAAGGTTGTTGAGGTGGGTAGATAGCTTTTAAAGCTTGTCCACCACTCAATGTATAATTTTTTCCATAATAGAAATATAATTTTCAACATAATTAGTCATAAACCATGGGACAAAAGGAATAATTTTGTTTTCTTTTGAGGCAAAAGAATAAAATTCATCTTCGAATTTTTTCTTGTCTTCTGGTGTGACATTTTCAAAAGACCATTTTTTAAATGGTTCCCATCTAGGTAAATCAAATTCTTTCCTAATAAGTTGTCTGGCAGGAGATCCAAGTTGAAAATCAATTTTTTGTGTAAAATCCATTAAATAGAAAAATTCATTTCAGACCCGGTTATTTTCAGTTCTTGAGTATTATATACTCCTTTTACAATATCATCTTTTGGAGTTCTTAATTCTTTCACTTTATTTTGTTGAATTTCATATTCATTTGAAGAAATTTCTCTAATTTGAGAAGTAGAAGCCCTAGAAGGGAAATCAACATCATCAAAAGATGAAATATGAGAATATAAAGATGTATTTGAATGAGATCTAGGTATTTTATATTTGGAAGAAGATCTTATTAGTCTTCTATTCTCCTCAAATTGTATTTGAACAGTGCCGTCAGGGGTTTGTGTTATATTTGTAACATTTGGATTTACTATAAGCTGTGGAGGAACAGCTCTTTCTATTATACAATTTTCTAGGAAGATTATTACATTCCATTTTATAGCTTTTCTTGTCGTAATATTAGATTTACTAAAATTAGTTTCTATTAAAATTGTTTCATTACTAGGTTTATTAACCTTTTTACATTGTGGATTTAGTGTGTGAAGTGGTTTAAAATAAATTCGATAACAGAAACATATAACTTCTGCCGGAGGAATGTAAGTATAACCATGAGTCTTAACATCTAAAGTAAGAGCATCAAGTATATTAGCATCAGTCAAAGATAACTGGTAATTAGGAAAAATATTCAAATAAATAGGGCCATGAGCTAAACTGAATTGTATAATACCCATCAAAGATCTTTTCCAATCAAGATTACGAGCATCTCTTAATGCAGCTATAAAACTTTCAGGTAGATTTTTTTTAAGTTAAAGGTTTAAATGCAATTTGCACGAGACCAATATGAATAAATTTCTAATATTCTTTATAGTAGTTTATATCAGATCTACGTAACAATTTTAAGGTCTTCTCATCACCATCTAATATAATAGATTCCTCAATAGGTTTTGCTACCTGCTTTAAGCCAAGTTTTCAAAAGTACCTAATCGATATATAACCTTAGGTTCAACTCTAGGAATTGTCCACCTATTAAGCAAATCAATATTATGAGGAATATCATATTCTTCACTAGTACTGTTTTTAACCGTATCTTTTCTTCGTATTACATTCATAAGAATAAATATGTTTTGGACTTCCACAAAACTATGTACTTTTTAAGCACCATGGCTCTGATACCATTCAGGGGAAGGATCAGGAAAGTGTCGAGAAGTCAGAAGCTAAGGCCAGCCATAGGAGGTGGCAGTTTAGGAAGAACCAACCATATAGGCGGTGTTTTACTCGGGATCCAAAACTGTCAAGCTCAATTATAAATCTCATTAGGGTCCACGGCTTCAGCGGGCAACACAAAGGCGCAAACCCAAATTCACAATTAAACTACCTGTTTAGATCCTGAAACCTTCTTAATCTCCTATCCTTTCTAACATTTCCAAACACTATCCAGATAGCATGAGAATCATTATGCCTAATTAGTGTAGAGAATTATGTAGCCCAACACAAAAACAAATTCGCTTACCATTCAAGCTAATAAACAACAACTAAAATATAAAATTTAAACCAATAAAATTAAAAATACCTAAAAAAAAACTTTGAAGTACTTTAGTCTTCAATTATATTTAATAAAACTTTACAGGGATGAAAAATTTACAAAGATGTATACAAAATAGGGTTTGGGAAGCTCTAAGTGGGTTCTACCCCAAACTAGTGAAGAGGCCGTCTATTTATAGACTTTTGGGCCGGATGTTACAAAATGAATAAAGAAAACTTTTGCAAAATTTTTGCATCCGAACAATACTATTACAAAAGTAACTTTATAAAAATCTACAATAAATTATAGCTGGCAGATCATTCCTATCGGTTGGTGGATTCTTTCGATTTCTTTTTGATGTTATCCTTATCTCACCATCAAGGAACGTATGTATTCTGACGTTTTCCTTACAATTTCCAAGATGAATGTCTTTAATTATTGCACGTATGCAGTTATCATTAATCAAAGTTTCAGCATTCTTATTGATCTAATTAATTGGTGATCAAGTGGTAGATTTTGGTATTTTAAGTTGGTCATATATGAAATCCTTTTTGCTAAAAAAAATTCAATTTTGTAATTTAAATAGTTGCTAAAAAATTAAAACAAGATCTTAAGAAAATATGTATCATTTATAAAATGGTAGATAAAGTTGCCTTCACAATAATTTCATAAAATAGATGTATAAAAATCTATGAAAAATTTATTAATGAAATAAATATATTATTGTATTTGAACTTATAAATTTAAAAAATTTATAAAAAAAATGGTAACAGAAAAATTAATTATATAGCTCCACAGGCATGGTACCGCACAATCGTGGTGCACCCTTTCTAGTGTATATATATATATACACACACACACATATACATATATGTATATATATGTAAAATTTTAGTACGATATCTTTTTTAATTATGTGATAACCTATGTAGCAAAAGAATGCAACGTGAAAGACTATTCCAAATAGAATTTCATCCTACCTAATTTTTTCCTCCATTAATAAGTTTAGTTGTCAGTGTATCTAAGGTACTTCCTATATGATTATATGCAAGAAATGAGTGAAAATAATGATGGAATAGTGCCCCACAAGCCAATAAGATTGGCATGTAAATTATTTCACTTGTAATACAATCTTGATTGAATGATATTCCTTACAAATGGCCATCTTCATCTTATGCTTATATTACTTCACTGGCATTTGGTTGAAGCCCTTAGATCACACTAGACTACAGGACTTGGTCAGTACACTCCTAGTGATGATCATGGAATAGGTTTTACACGGTTGTGATCTTAAATCTGAGATTCGGATAGACTTGCACTGACGATGCATAATCCAATAGTTGGATGTTACTCCGTTCCATGAGCAAACCATATAAGATATGAATGCATGTTAGTGGATGCTTGTTAGAGAACAAGGCACTGGAGACCCGCTCAGAGAATACACTAGGTAGCTGTAGTGGTATGTCGATAGTGGCTAGTTCTCTAACTTATGCTAATGCATATAATTAGTCCTTTGACCTGAGGATCCATTATAACCTTGTATTTAGGTTCTTATGCTTTGACTCCTCTTTGGCCACTTAGCGAGTGTTCCGGTGGTGATTGGGCATGAGCTACTTATACATGGAGGTTTATGAGATTCAAGATGGAATCCGACTCCTCATCTTTGTGAAGAGCCTGTTCATCTCTTATGCATTCTGTAATGATCGATTCCAAGGAGTCCTTGGCCAATGCAGTGTGACAATTTGGAAAAGGGTTTTCCAAAGATGAGGTCACAAATAGGAATCGAACATTGAGAATAGATGTATAGTATCGATGCTATTAGGGAGCCAAGAAATATCTTGCCCTAGGCCTCTTTTAAGGAGATAGGAGATGAAAGGACTGTATTTTCATGGTACATGTAGAGCTAGAATGGTTCACCATAAGCACTCTTTCGGCCAATTGTTGGCCTCCATGGGCTTGAGGTTGGACATCAACCATGGAGATTGGGTACTCTTCAATTAATAGAGATTAATTGAATTGAGTCGGTTAGTTTAAAAGGAGTTTTAAACTAACGTGAATATATGATATTCTAAAGTCACAAAGGTTGTGGGCCCATGTCCAATGAGCGGTAGAACATAATGGGTCACACACAAAAGCCAATTGGATATCCAATATAATTAGTAGAATTTTTGAAAGAGGTGTAAGGCTAAGGATCCAATTTAAAACATTTAAAAACTGAAATCTAACTTATCTTACACCACCACAAGGATCTAATCATGCATATATAGTGGATTAAGGTTTGCTTGTTACCTCTTGAGCACAATCCAACCAATGGTAGAAGAAGAGCTTCTTTTCCCGAGAGGAAACTGCTACTGGCACAGCTAGGCATATCAATGTTTGGTCTTGCAAATCACCCTGGAATTCAACTGAATTTTGACCAAATGAAAGCTGACTCAAAGAGGAGCATCCAGATATAAAATTCACCACCAGAATCCTTCAGAAAGACCTTGAACAGAGACCTCAAAATTTCTGCTGGAACAGAGGATCACCAAAGCAAGCAATCCATAATACGTCTTGCCTCTAATGTCAAAGTCAACACACCTTTGGACTATCCTTTCCTTCTCAATTTAGCTAGAAAAATCAAGAAGGAAGAGAGCTAGGTTAAAGGCCAAAAATGGAGGAGAGGAAGAAGAGAGTGAAACTTCAACTCATGAGAGAATCACTTTTGGAGGGAATTTTTTATCTAACCATTAGATGCGAAAAGAATGACTGATTCTTCTTGTTGGCTGCCCCCCTCTATATCTATATATAGAGGGAGGATGGTATGAAGCCAAGGTGGCATCACACCTTCCTCAATGGGGGTTGCCAACTAAGCATGCCAACATGCAGGCTTAATTTTAAATTTCCCACCAAAACTCATTCTTCTATTTAATTAAATTAAAAACATTAATTTAATTAAATATTGACTTAACATTTAAGTCACCAAACTTAACTCTTTAAGTTTGACTCGACCAATTGATAATCATATGGTACCAAATTAAATTAACAATTAATTTAATTGGATCAATTTAACAATTAAATTGATGAAACCGAATGACTAAAAATTGCATCAAGATTTCTTTCTCACATTTTCGGTCCTCTTGGAATTTTTCTAACAGTTAGAAAATTCCTCCTCATTATTTAGAATTTCCAATAGGCCTTTTTGTGTGACCCATTAGGTTCCACTGCTCATTGTACATGGTCTCACAACAATTGTGACTTTAGTATATCATATATTCATGTTAGTTTAAAACTCCTTTTAAACACCGACTCATATCAATTAATATCTATTAATTAAAGAGTACCCAATCTCCATGATCGATGTCCAATCTCAAGCCCATGAAGCCCAACAATTGGCCAAATGAATGCTTATGGTGAACCATTCTAGCTTTACGCATACCATGCAAATACGGTCCTTCTGTCTCCTATCTCCATGAAATAGGCCTAGGGCAAGATATTAGTCAGCTCCCTAATAGCCTCAATGCTATGCATCTATTCTTAATGTTCGATTCATTTTGTGACCTCATCTTTGGAAAACTCATTTTCCAACTTATCATACTGCCTTGGGCAAAGACTCCTTGGAATCGATCATCATAGAAAACATAGGAGATGTACTCACCCTTCACAAATATGAGGAGTCAGATCTCATCTTGGATCTCATAAACCTCCATGTCAAAGTAGCTCATGCCCAATCACCACCGGAACGGAAGCTAAGTGGCCAGGGAGGAGTCAAAGCATGAGGACTTAAACACAAGGTTACGATGGATCCTTAGGTCAAAGGACTAATTATATGCACTAGCGTAAGCTAAAGAACTAGCTACTATCGACTTGCTACTACGGGTATCTAGTGGGATCTCTATGCGTGTCTCCAGTGCTTTGTTCTCTAACAAGCACCCACTAACATGCACCCATATCACATATGGTTTGCTCATGGAATGGAGCAACATCCAACCTTGGATTTATGCATCGTTAGTGCAAGTCTATCAGAATCTTCGATGTCCCATCTCTTAAGATTCTATGACTTGGGATGTTTAAGATCACGACTGTATTAAACTTATTCCATGATCACTACTGTGTGAACTGACCAAGTCCCATAGTCTTTTGTGATCTAAGGGCTTCAACTATATGCTAGTGAAGTAACATGAGCACAAGATGAAGATGGCCATATAAGAATAATAGCATTCAATCAAGATTGTATCACAAGTGAAATAGTTTACATGCCAATCTAATTGGCTTGTTGGGCACTATTCCAACAATTTTCTAAGTGTTAGAATAATTCCATGCTGGCCAAAAATTGAGGGATTCTGTTTGACGCAATTTTTAGTCATTTCGGCTTGATCAATTTAATTGTTAAATTGATCTAATTAATTTAAGGAGTTAAATTAAGACCAATTAAATTAAGTGTTAATTTAATTTGGTGTCATATGACTATCAATTGGTCTAGCAAACTTAAAGAGTTAAGTTTCTTGACTTAAAGGTTAAGTCAAAGTTTAATTAAATTAAAGTGTTTAATTTAATTAAATAGAAGAAGTAGTTTTGGAGAAAAATTCAAATGAAATGGTCATCTGATGAATTGGAATATAATTGGTAGACATTTCATAAAATGAAATGTAGATTCCAAATTCAATTCAAATTCAAATTAACATGCAACTTGCAAGATGCTTGCTAGTTGGCATGCTTAAGTGGACCCCCCCTCTCAAACCCTTGAGGATGGTGCAATGCCACCTTGGCATCACACCATCCTCCCTCTATATATAGATATAGAGAGAGGGAAGCCACTAGCTGATTATTTATTCACACATTTTGTGCATCTAAAAGTTAGATCCAAAATTCCCTCCAAAAGTGTGATTCTCTCATGAGTTGAGGCTTCACTCTCTTCTTCACCTCCCTTCCTCGCTATTTTTAGCCTCCAACCATGCTCTCTTCCTTCTTAGTTTTTCCAGCTGAATTAAGGAGGAAATAATAGTCCATTGGTGTCTGGATTTTGGCATTAGAGGCAAGACGAATTTCGGATTACTTGCTTTGGTGATCCTCTGTTCAAGGAGTGTGTTTCTAGATTATGTTCAAGATCTTGCCAAAGGAGTTGAAGGTCAGTAAGCCACTAGGATCTAATTATCAAACTTCAAAAGCTCAAAATAACTAGTTCTTACAGCCTACCAAGGATCTAATCATGCCAGGAATTCAGATTTAGTTGGAGTGTTACCTCAAAAAGCAAATTTCCAGATTCTGGTTTACTCTGGCACCGCAAAGAAACAACAACTTTTGCCTTGGTTAGAATGCTCCAAATATCACCAAAAAAAATTTTGGAACCTTTCAACTCCTTGAGAAATGTGCTATGAAAAACTCAGAGAAAAAATCAATCTGGATCGCTTGGAAAAAATTCGGCAAATGACTGCTCTGTTCCAATGGATCTCCAAAGCTAGCAAATCAAATGCTTTGCCTCTATTGATATGATCCACGCACCAATTGATCCTCCAAATTACACTCACTTTTAGCAGGAGAAAATGAGGAAAATATCAATGATGAAGGCTGATTTTCAAGGTAGGAGAAGAAGAGAGAACAAAGCTTCAACATATGAAGCAATGTTAGGAAATGGAGTTTTTGAAGAAAATTGTGTGAGAATCTAATTCTTTGCACCTTTTTCATCATAGTCGATCCTCTCTCTATATATCTATATATAGATGTTGGATGGTTCCATGAGGGAGGGCATCCAAGTAGGGTGCCATGGTGGTGAATTTGAATTCAAATCTCATTTGAATTTCATGTGCATTTAATTACATTTGAAACTTAATTTCAAGTTAATTAAGATGCTAATTCAAATGAATCTTTCATTTGAACTTTTTCTCCAAATTTTATTCTTCTCTTTAATTAAATTAAATACTTTAATTTAATTAATTCACCATTGACTTAACTCTTAAGTCAAACAAAGTTAACTCTTAAGCTTAATTTTGTTAACTTAACTCTTTAAGTTAACTTGACCAATTGATGGTCACTTGGCACCTAATAATTAACTCTTTATATTGGTCTAATTTAACTCCTTAAATTAGTTGATTTATTTAACAGTTAAATTAATCAAGTCAAAATTTGACCTTCAATTTGGCACCTAAAAATCGGTCACCAAGGTGTGATTTTCTAACTCTTAGAAAATTGCTCCATTAACTAGGAGGTTAATTGGCTTTCGTGTGTGACCCAATAGCTTCTACCATTCATTTGACGTGGGCTCAAAACTCCTTGTGACTTTTGAATTTCATATATTCATTTTAGTATAGAATGTCTTTTAAACTAATTGACTCAATTCAATTAATCTCATTAATTGAAGAGTACCCAATCTCCATAGTTGATGTCCAAACCTCAAGCCCATGGAGCCCAACTAATTGGTAGAAATAAATGCTTTTGGAGAACTATCATAGCTATACACTTGCCATGCAAATACAGTCCTCCGTCTCCTATCTCCCGGAAGAGGCTTAGGGCAAAATATTTATTGGCTCCCTAATAGCCTTGATACTATGTCTCTATTCTCAATGTTCGATTCCTTTGTATGACCTCACCTTTGAAAAACTCCTTTTCCAAATTATCATACCACCTTGCACAATGATTTCTCGAAATCAATCATTATAAAACACATATGAGATGTACTCGCCCTTCACAAAAGTGAGGAGTTGGATTCCATCTTGGATCCCACAAACCTCCATACCAAGTAGCTCATACCCAATCTCAACCTGATAGACCTGCTAAGTGGTCAAGGAAGAGTCAAAGCACGAGGACCAAACACAATGTTATCATGGATCCTCAGGTCAGAGGACTAATAATATGCATTAGCACAAGCTGAAGAACTTGCCACTACTAACTTGCCACTCCGGCTATCTAGTGGATTCTCCAATGGGTCTTAGTGCTTTGTTCTCTAATAAGCACCTACTAACATGCACCCATATCTCATATTGTTGCTCATGGAACAGAGCAATATCCAACTCTTAGATTCATGCATCGTTGCTTCAAGTTAATCCAGATCTTAGATGCCCTGTCTCATGAGATCCTATGACTTAGAAGATTTAAGATCACGACCATGTAAGACTTATTCCATAGTCACTGAACCAAGTTCCATAGTCATGAGTGATCTAATGGCTTCATCCAAATACGAGTGAAGTAATAAAAAATATAAGATGAACATGGCCACATAAAGAATATCATTCAATGAAGATTGTTTTACAAGAAGATAGTTTTTACAAGGCCAATCCTATTGGCTTGCCGAGCACTATTCCAAGAGGAGTTTGGTTCTACCTTTTTATGTGGAAATTATCCATTGAGTTGGCTTTCATTTGGTCTAGATTTGGCTTGATTCCAAGGTGATTTTTCCAATCAAAGGTTGATCACACCTTGCTGGGCCAGAAGCTGTCAGTTTTCGGGAAATGAGACACAACTTCTACTTTTGGTTGGATTTTGCTTGAGAGGTAACAATCTGACCTTAATCCAATATATTGTCATGATTTAGATCCTTGGAATGGTGTAATCTAAGTTAGATTTCAGCTTTTTAATGTTTTAAATTGGATCCTTAGCAGTACACCTCCTCAAGGGGTATCAGAGCCTAATTTCATGCAATATTTTGGATTCTCTTTTGATTAATTCATGTGATGAATTGATCTAGATCTTAAAACACTTGATCCTAATCATGGATTGGAGTGTTTGGATGATGATGCTTGTGGTTCCTCTGATGACGAATAGATATTATGCTAATATGTGTTTTAATTGTTAATTCATATGTTAGCGTAATTTGATTCATGTTTAGCTAATGTTAAATTTTGATTTAGCATTGGATGATGTTATATGTTTATATAGCATGTTAAATTTGGCCTTAAGTTTTTTTGGTCATTTTGGGATCCAATTGGATTGGATATAATTGGAGCTTATTTGAATGCCTTGAAGGTGTTAGAAGAATGGTGATTCTTCCTTATATTTGATTCTTGAAGCAATTTGAGCACTTTAATTTTCAGTTTTTAAAGTGTTTATAACCTGAAAATTTATCATAAAATATATGGAATTATGTTATGGAAGTGTCCATAAGGTTTGGGAAAGGAAAAAGGTGAAAATGGGGTAAAACAGTGGCCCATATGACTTGAGGCAGCAACCTGGCTGGCCGGCCAGCCCCTAGCTGGGCAGTATGGGTACTATAGCACCTGTGCAGCCTGCCTGGTAGAAAGTCCGCCTAAGGTTGCCATGGCGTAATCGGTTAGCCATTTTGTGCATTTTTGCCCTTCTAAACTTGATTTTTCCGTACACTTTTGATGCACAATTGTTGTGTAAGTACTAAAAAGAATGTTGGACATTTTTGCTTGCTTTTAAAGTCAAATTTAAGCTAATCTCCAATTGTTGCAAAAATAAGCGGCATAAATGTTATGCTTGTTTTTGCTTGGCCAATTAATTGTTTATATGATAAGCATTTAATTATTGGAATTGAATGCCAATTCTTGATTTATTTATTGTTCATTTAATTGTTGAATGGATGATGAATGAATGGGGATGATCATGAGCCTTTAATATTAATTTTATTTGTTTCAAGTTGTTGAAATGGAATGTATTAAATAAGAGCTTGCATGCCTCTTAATTTCTATCTTGTAAATGTTATGAAAGTAGAATCACTAGGAGTGAGGATTTCTTTCTCATGTAATTGTTACAAGGAGAAAAAAAGACCATTGGAGACATGAAGACCCATGATTGTATGGGATACAATTTTTTGTAATACCTAGATTTAATCAACCCACTTAAAATCAACTAAGTGATGCACCTATGGCTCTAAAGTGCATCACTTGGTTAGGTTCATGGTCATCCCACCCTAGGAGCATGCTAGGTGCATTTACTTATTTATGCTTTCCATATTCTATTAATGTATGGATGCATGGATTAGGATATAGAAAACCTCAATAAGAAAATAAAATTAGTGAGATCTTGGCAAGAAAGTTGAAAATCCCTCCACTTAGAATGTCTAAGTGCTCTCAAATATTAAGTCAAAATGGATATAAATTAAAAGGAATTTTAATTAATACATGCCTTCTACCAATAGTATATCCCATAACGATGCTACCGATTTTCTGTGATGGCATTCGGTCATGGGGGTCACACTTAGGAGGAAAGCTGTGAAGATATACTTAGCATATGATGCACCTTTGATTTGAGGCTTTCCACACATTGGCACTCGGTCATGTGGGATGTTGTGGAGCAATCTTGAATCAAAGTATGATTGGTAGGTCTGACTTAACACTTAGTAGTGTAGATGTCGCACGAGTCGTGGGTCTATATGAAAAGCGAGGCAAAATATATCAAGAGTTGCATGTGATTCAATTAGCAAGTGTTGCTTATCCTTAGATTGTTTGTGGATGGCACTCGGTCACGAGGGTCCACTTGCAAGTCTTTGGAGTCTTGATTCTTATTAGGAAATATGATTTCTCGAATTCTTCTAGGGGTGAATGATTTGAGAAAATTGTGGAAGAAAAATATGCTTCAAAGACCATAAACATGTTTTCATAATATCAAAAATTCAATCACATGCTTATTCTCTTTTATTGCTTTTTTGTAGATTTGTGAAATTTTCAAACTCAAAATGGCTAAAAATCTACTCACAATTATTTTGGAAACCAATAAACTAACCGGGCCCAATTTCCACAATTAGTTGAGAAATCTCAATATTATTCTTGATTTCAAAAAAGGGGACTTATATGCTTGATCATAGTCTGCCAGTTACCCTTAACAATTATGCCACTAATAAGGCATGTGAATTGTTCACGAAGTTTGTGGATGTTGATCTACAAACAATGTCCCTTATGATGGCTTTTATGTCTAAAGAGCTTCAAGAGACTCACGAGCGCATGAGATCTATACACACCTACAAGAGTTGTTTGGTGTCCAAACTAGACACGAACGGTTTGTTTTGTCTGGGGAGCTCTTTAAAATGATCACTTTCATTAAGAAGCTTAGTCAATTATGCGTTGTCATGGACAATGAGCTCCTTGTGGATTTGATCCTTCAATCATTGCCTAGCACATTTGACCATTTCATTATGAACTTCTACATGTTGATGCAAGAAGTAATAATTAATGAATTAGTTAATATATTGGTAATCGCCAAGGAGACTATAAACAAAGACAAGTCTCTTACACTTACTTCCTTCTCCAAGTCTATGGGCCTTAGAGGTCTAGAAAGGGAGGTAAAGAGAAGAAGAGTTCTTCCTCCAAATGGAAACAAACCTTGAAAAGTTCAAGAGGAATTGAGAATAACAAAGAGGCTAAAACCGGAGCTACATGTTTCCATTATGGCCAAAAAGGGCATTGGAGAAGAAACTACAAAACTTATCTTGCAACCCTTGAGAAGGGTATGTACTTTATTGAAGTACACTTAATGACTAATTCTTCCACATGGGTATTTGATACTGTATGCGGTTCTCACCTTTGTAAATTGTTACAAGGGTTAGAAAGAAGAAAGAGTCTAAATGAAGGGGATATGATCCTACGCTTAGAAAATGGAGCAAAAGTTGCGGCCATGGTCCAAGGTGCGTAATCAAGTTAGAATTGGAGAGCTCCCAAAATATACTTGATCTTTGTTATTATGTACATAATATGTTAAGAACATTATTTCAATTCCCGAATTGGATAAAGAATGATATGATTTTTCTATATCTAATGGGAAGTTGAAAGCATTAAAGAATGGTTCTTTAAATGCACAAGGTACATTAAACAATAGATTGTACATATTGAATTCTCAACCTTCATTAATGCACATTCAATCAAGTAAAAGAAAATTAGATATCTAACAAGATGCCATTTTATGGTATGCAAGACTTGGGCATATCTCTAAAAATAGGATGAATAAGATAGAAGGTCTCAAAGTACTAAATGTTAGTAGCATTGAGGAACTTCCGACTTGTGAGTCTTGTTTAAAGGGAAAAATGACCAAAGCTCCTTTTGTAGGACAATTAGAATGAAGCAAAGTCCTTTGGATTTGATACATACGGATGTGTGTGGCCCACTAAGAGTTAGTGCGTGAGAAAGTTATTCTTACTTCATTACCTTCACTGATGATCACACTCAGTTCGAACATGTGTATCTTATGAAGTACAAGTCCGAAGCCTTTGAAAAGTTCAAAGAGTATAGGTGTGAAGTAGAAAAGCAAAAGGGACTAAGTATTAAAACTCTTCGATCGAATCGAGGAGGAAAATACTTAAGTACCGAATTCTTAGATTATCTAAAAGAGATTCTCTCTCAATGGACTCCACCTCGTACACCACAACTCAATGGAGTAGTCGAAATGAGAAACTGTACCTCATTAGACATGATGCATTCAATGATGAGCTTCTCCGATGTGCCTATATCCTTTTGGGGATACGCCTTACATATGGCAGCAAGGCTACTACATGTAGTACCCTCAAAGGCCATGCCGAAAATGCCACATGAGATGTGGAATGGCAAAACACCCTCTTACCATTATCTTAAGGTTTGGGAGTCTCCCGCCTACGTGAAAAGGTTAGTGGGAGACAAGTTGGATAGCTGATCCTCTTTGTGCAAGTTTGTGGGATACCCTAGAGAATATATGGGTTATTATTTTTATGATCCTTCAGAACAAAAGGTATTTATCTCGAGGAATGCCACCTTTTTGGAAAAGAAATTTCTATTAGATAGAAAAGGCGTTATTAATGAACTTGATAAAGTTCAAGATGATCAACAAATCCCACAAGCGGTGGAAACAAGTAGTGAGCCTTACACACAACCTCTACGTAGGTCGTATCGAACCAAGAAGCAATCTAAAGACCTATGAGAAAGCTATGTTGGACATAGACTCGGGACATTGGCTTGGTGCTATGAGATCCAAAATGAACTCCATGCACACCAACAAAGTATAGACTTTGGTAGATCTACCGGAGGGTATTGTACCTATTGGTTGCAAGTGGATCTATAAGCGAAATCTAGGAGTCAATGGAGATGTAGCGACCTTTAAGGTGCGATTAGTGGTAAAAGGTTATACTCACCCGGTATTGATTTCGAGGAATCCTTTTCACTGATTGCAATGCCTAAGTCGATTTGGAGTTTACTTGACATAGCCGAATATTATGACTATAAGATATGGCAATTGGATGTGAAAACTGCTTTCCTCAATGACAACATTGAAGAAGAAATTTATATGGAGCAATCACAAGGTTTTACATCTAAAAAGAGTGAGCAAAAAGTTTGCAAACTCCAAGGATCCATTTATGGACTCAAGCAAGTGTCCCAAAGTTGGAACATACATTATGATAATGCAGTCAAATCATTTAGCTTTATCAAAAATGTGTATGAACCTTGTGTGTACAAGAAGACAAGTGGAATAGTGTATAGTTTATTGTGCTTTATGTCGATTACATCCTTCTCATTGGAAATGAGGTTAATATGTTAGAGTGTACTATAGCATGGTTATCTACTCAATTGTCCATGAAGAATTTGGGAGAGGCATCTACATATTACGAATATGCATCTATAGAGATATATTGAAGAAGAGATTGGGATATCCTAAACCCAATACATTGACAAAATACTAAAGCAGTTTAGTATGGAAGAATCCAAGAAGGAATTCTTTCCCATAGGACATGGTATTCGTCTCTCTAACTCCATGCCCTTAAGGATGAGGCAGAGAGACAAAAGATGTCTCATATACCTTATGCATCGGGCATAGGGATCATAATGTACGCAGTTCAATGTACAAGACCGAATGTGGCGCATGCTCTAAGTGTTACAAGGATAGTCACTGGATGGCCGTAAAAGCAATCCTTAGGTATGTAAGAAGGACAAAGGACTTCTTTTTGGTATACAGTAATGGAGAATTGAAACCCGAGGGATTTCTGGAATCAAGTTTCCAATCCGATATAGGTGACCTAAAATCCACATCTAAATTTATATTTTGCCTTAATAGTGGCGCAATAAGTTGGAAAAATTCCAAACAAGATAACATTGCCGATTCCACCACTAAGGCAGAATATATTGTGGCTTCAAAAGCTGCAAAGGAAGGTGTTTTGACCAAAAACTTCATCTAAGAGTTGGATGTAGTGCCTAGTATGTCAAAGCCTATAGTTATTTTTTGTGACAACAACGGTGCGATTGCACAAGCTAAGGAACCAAGATCTCATCAGCAGTCTAAGCACATTTTGAGGCGATACCATTTGATCCAGGAGATCATAGGGAGAGGTGACATTCAAGTGGAAAGAGTTGTCTTAGAAGAGAATATAGCAAATTCACTGACAGAACCCCTATTGCAAAAGGTCTTTGAAGAACATCTTGTGAACTTAAGATAATGGGGAATTGGTCTTAGGGTAAGTGGGAGATTGTTGGAATAGTGCCCTGCAAGCTAATAAGATTGGCATGTAAACTATTTCACTTGTGTACAATCTTGATTGAATGATATTCCTTAAAAATGGCAATCTTCATCTTATGCTTTTATTACTTCATTGGCAAGTCTTTAGATCACAATAGACTACAGGACTTGGTCAGTGCACTCTTGGTGATGATCATGGAATAAGCCTTACATGGTTGTGATCATAAAACTTCCAAGTCATAAAATGTTATGAGACAGGGCATTCGAGATTCAGATAGACTTACACTGACGATGCATAATTCAAGAGTTGGATGTTTCTCTATTCCATGAGCAAACCATATGAGATATGGATGCATGTTAGTAGGTGCTTGATAGAGAATAACGCACTAGAGACCCACCCAGAGAATCCACTAGGTACCCATAGTGGCATGTCAGTAGTGGCTAGTTCTCCAGGTTATGCTTGTGCATATAATTAGTCCTTTGACCTGAGGATCCATTGTAACCTTGTGCATAGGTCCTCATACTTTGACTTCTCCTCGGCCACTTAGAGGGCGTTCTGGTGGTGATTGGGCATAAGGTACTTAGATATGGAGGTTTATGAGATCCAAGATGGAATCTGACTCCTCGTCTTTGTGAAAGGTGAATGCATCTCCTATGCGTTCTATAATGATCAATTCCAATAAGTCCTTGGCCAAAGCAGTGTGACAATTTGGAAAAGAAAAGATAAGGTCATAAATAGGAATCAAACATTGAGAATATATGCATAGTATCGAGGCTATCATGAAGTTGACAAATATCTTGCCCTAAGCCCCTTTCAAGGAGATAAGAGACGGAAGGACCGTATTTGCATGGTACGCGTAGAGCTAGAATGGTTCACCATAAGAACTCTTTCGGCCAATTGTTGGACTCCATGGGCTCGAGGTTGGACATCAACCATGGAGATTGAGTACTCTTCAATTAATAGAGATTAATTAAATTAAGTCGGTTAGTTTAAGAGGAGTTTTAAACTAACCTGAATATATGATATTCTAAAATCACAAAACTTGTGAGCCCATGTCCAATAAGTGGTAGAACCTAATGGGTCACACACAAAAGCCAATTGGATATCCTATATAATGAGTGGAATTTTCTAAACGTTGGAATAATTCCATAGTGGCTGAAAATTGAGGGATTCGGTTTGATGTAATTTTTACTCATTTTGGCCTGATCAAGTTAATTGTTAAATTGATCTAATTAATTTAAGGAGTTAAATTAAGATCAATTAAATTATGTGTTAATTTAATTTGGTGTCATATGACTATCAATTGGTAAACCAAACTTAAAGAGTTAAGTTTGTAGACTAAAGGTTAAGTCAAAGTTTAATAAAATTAAAGTGTTGAATTTAATTAAATTGAAGAAGTAATTTTGGAAAAAAAATTCAAATGAAATGTTCATTTGATGAATTTTAATTTAATTGGTAAACATTCATAAAATGAAATGTAGATTCCAAATTCAATTCAAATTCAAATTAACATGCAACTTGCAAGATGCTTGCTAGTTGGCATGCTTAGGTGGACCCCCTTGCCAACCCCTTAAGGAAGGTGTGATGCCACCTTGGCATCACACCATCCTCCCTCTATATATAGACATAGAGAGGGAAGCCACCAGCTGATTATTCATTCACATATAAAAGTTAGATCCAAAAGTCTCTCCAAAATTGTGATTCTCTCATGAGTTGAGGTTTTACTCTCTTCTTCACCTCCTTCCCTCACCATTTTCAGCCTCCAACCATGCTCTCTTCCTTCTTAGTTTTTCCATTTGAATTAAGGAGAAAAGGATAGTCCATTGGTGTGTGGACTTTGGCATTAGAGGCAAGACAAATTTCGGATTGCTTGCTTTGGTGATCCTTTATTCAAGCGGTGCGTTTCTGGATTCTGTTTGAGGTCTTTCCAAAGGAGTTTGGTGTTGAATTTTTATATGGACATTTTCAATTGAGTTGGCTTTCATTTGGTCCAGATTTGGCTTGATTCCGAGGTGATTTTCCCAATCAAAGGTTGATCACACCTTGCTGCGCCAAAAGCTGTCTGTTCTCGGGAAAGGAGACACAACTTCTACTTTTGGTTGGATTTTGCTTGAGAGGTAACAATCTGACCTTAATCCATTATATTGTCATGATTTAGATCCTTGGAATGGTGTAATTTAAGTTAGATTTCAGTTTTTGAATGTTTTAAATTGGATCCTTAGCATTACACCTCTTTCAAATAAAATGTGCTTAGGGAAAATAAAACATCCACCGCTAAATTCATTCATAAATACATGTTTGATATAAGGGATAATTACATCGACCCCCTGAGATTTGGGTGAAGGCACATGTAGCACTAGAATCTAACATTAAAAACTGAAAATAACTAGTCTACACATGCTAACAAGGATCTAAACATGATAATGATTCAGATTTGGAAGGAGAATTACCTTAATATGCGAAAATCCAAGTGATGAAGAACTCTTCAACAATCCAGAAACGGTCACACAGCAGCATAGTGGATTGGATGCAACATTTTCCAGATCCAAACTTCTCCAAAAATTTCAAAAAAATTAAAGTACCCTCTCAACTCCTTGGTGAAGCTACTGTAAAATATTCAGCTCAGAAAGCCTCAGGGAAGTGCCAGAAAAAATTCACCAAGCGGACTGCCCTGACAATGGATCTTCCAAAAGCAAGCAATCCAAATGTCTTGCCTCTAACAATATGATCCCAACACCAATGCTAGATCTTAATCTCCCTAATATCAGCTGAAAAATACTAAGGAGATTTTTAGAGATGAAAGGCTTGATTTGAGGTAGTAGAAGAAGAGAGGAAGTGGAGCTTCAACACATGAGCCAACACTTATGATTTGGAGGAAAAATGTGAAAGAATCTAATTCGTCACATGGAACTTCAATTGGCCGCCCCTCTCTCCCTCTATATCTATATATGGAGTGAGGATGGTGTGATGCCAAGGTGGCATCACACCTTCCTCAAGGGGGACCGTCAACTTGCCTTGCAAGTTGGCAAGTTGTAATTCAAATGTGAATTTAAATTTTGTGTCAATTTCAATTTCATTTGGAATCTAATTTCAAATTAATTAAAATGCCACACCAAATGAACCTTCATTTGAATTTTTCCTCCAAAATGGATTCCTCTCATTAATTCAATTAAACACTTTAATTTAATTAATTAACATTTGACTTAACTCCTAAGTCAATTAGCTTAACTTTTTAAGCTAGTCATAGTCAACTTAACTCTTTAAGGTAACTTTACCAATTGAAGGTCATATTGCACCAATAAATTAGCTCCTTAATTATTGATCTAAATTAATTACTTAAATTAGTTGATCAATTCAACAATTAAATTGATCATGCCAAAAATCGATCCATACAGAGCATTTTTCTAACACTTAGAAAAATTCCTCCATCAATTTAGGAAATGCAATTGGCTTTTGAGTGTGACCCGTTAGGTCTTACCATTCATTGGACATGGCCTCACAACTACTTTTGAATTTTGAATATCACATATTTATTTTACTTTAAACTCATTTAAACTAATCAACTCAATTCAATTAGTCTCCAATAATTGAAGAGTACCCAATCTCCATGATCGATGTCCAACCTCAAGCCCATGGAGCCCAACTACTTGGCTAAAATGAAAGCTTTTGGAGAACCATTCTAGCTTTACGCGTACCAGGCAAATACGGTCCTTCTATTTTCTATCTCCCGAAAGAGGCCTAGGGCAAAATATTTGTCGGTTCCCTGATAGTCTCGTACTATGTCTCTATTCAAATGTTCGATTTCACTTTATGGCCTCATCTTTGGAAAACTCTTCTTCCAAATTTTTATACTACCTTGCGCAAGAATTTCTTGGAATTGATCATTATAGAATACATAGGAGATGCACTCGTCCTTCACAACGATGAGTCCGATTCCTTCTTGGATCTCACAAACCTTCATGTCTAAGTAGCTCACACCCAACTTCCACTTGAATGACCCACTATGTGGCCAAAGAAGAGTCAAAGAATGAGGACTTAAACACAAAGTTACCATGGATCCTCTGGTTAGAGGACTAATTATATGCACTAGAATAAGCTAGAGAACTTGCCATTTCTAATATCTAGTGGATTCTCTGGGCGGGCCTTCAGTGCCTTGTTCCCTAAGAAGCATCCACTAACATGCATCCATATCTCACATGGGATTGCTCATGGAACGGAGCAATATCTAACCCTTGGATTTATACATCGTTAGTGCAAGTCTATCCAGATCTTAGATGTCTTATCTTATAACATCACTCGGAAGTTTTAAGGTCACAACCATGTAAGACTTATTCCATGATCACCACCCAGTGCGTAACCAAGTCCCGTAGTCTATATGTGATCTAAGGGCTTCAACCAAATACTAATGAAGTAATTATAAGCAAAAAATGAAGATAGCCATTTAAAAATATCATTCAATCAAGATTGTATCACAAGTGAAATAGTTTATAATGCCAATCTAATTGGATTGCGGGGCATTATTCTAATAATCTCCCACTTGTCCTAAAGCCAATTTCCCAAAGTCTTATGACCTGTCTTCTCAAGATGTCCTTTAAAGACCATTTGTGATAAGGGTTTAGTTAGTGGATCTGCTATATTATCTTCTAAGGCAACTCTCTCCACTCGGATGTCGCCTCTACCAATTATCTCTCGGATCAAATGATATCACCTCAATATGTGCTTGGATCGCTGATGAGATCTTGGCTCTTTAGCTTGCACTACCGCCCTATTGTTATCACAAAAGACAACAACTGGCTCAGCAATACCAGGTACTACATCCAACTCTTGGATAAAGTTTTTCATCCAAACACCTTCATTTGCAGCTTCTGAAGTTACAATGTACTCCATCTCAGTAGTGGAACTAGCCGTGGTGTCTTGTTTGGAACTCTTCCAACTCAACGCATTGCCATTGAGGCAAAATATAAATTTAGAAATGAATTTTAGGTCATCTACATTGGATTAGAAACTAGAGTCCGAAAATCCCTCGAGTTTCAATTCCCCAATGCCGTAAACCAAAAACAAAGCTTTAGTCCTTCTCAAGTAGTTAGGATTGCTTTTATGGCTATCCAATGACTTTCATCGGGATTGGATTGGAAACGGCTCACAACATTTAGAACGTGTGCCACACCCAATGTTGTACATTTAATGGCATACATTATGCTTCCAAAAGCAGACACATAAGGTATGTGGGACATCCTTAGTCTCTTGTCGTCAATCTTAGGGGCCATAGACTTGGAGAGACGAATGCTATGTCCCATAGGGATGAATTCCCTCTTGGATTCTTCCATACTAAACCTCTTTAGTATCTTCAAAATGTACGGAGTTTGGAAAAGCCCTAGCATCCTTCTCAATCTATCTCTATAGATACATATTCATAATACGTAAGACGCTTGTCCCAAATCCTTCATAGAGAATTGAGTAGATAACTATACATTAGTATACTCTAACATTTCTATCTCATTCCCAATTAGAAGAATATCATTGACATAGAGCACAATAAATTGTATACTACTCCCACTAGCCTTCTTGTATGCATAAGGTTCATACACCTTTTTTGCAAAGCTAAACGATTTAACTGTCTTATCAAAATGTGTGTTCCAATTTCGAGACGCCTATTTAAGTCCATAAATGGATCTCTGGAGTTTGCAAACTCTTTGCTCACTCCCCTTGGATGTAAAACATTATAGTTGCTCCATATAGATTTCTTTTTCACTGCTGCCATTGAGGAAAGCAATTTTAACATCCATTTGCCATATCTCATAAGCATAATATGCAGCTATGGCAAGTAAAATCTGAATAGACTTAGGCATTGCGATCGGTGAAAAAGTTTTCTCAAAATTAATACTGGGTTTTTTAGTGCAACCTTTTGCCACTAGTCACGACTTAAAGATCATTACCTCTCCATTGAATCCAAGCTTACGCTTAAAGATCCACTTGCAACCAACGGGAACTATTCCCTCTGGTAGATCTACTAAAGTTCATACTTTGTTTGAGTACATGGAGTCCATTTTGGATTTTATCGCATCTAGCCAATGTCCTGAGTCTATGTCCGACATAGCTTCCCCATAGGTCTTCAATTCGCTATTCGATTGGCCTGTTTCACGAAGGAATCCGAACCTTTTAGGTTACTTCTTGATCAGATCCAACTTCTTAGAGGTTGTGTGTAAGGCTCTTAATGCTTACTTGTTTTTATCGCTTGTGGGATTTGGTGATCTTTTTGAACTTCATCAAGTTCAACAACAACATCATTTCTATCTAATAGAAATTCCTTTTCTAAAAAGTGGGCGTTCCTTGAAACAAACATCTTTTGTTCTTAGGGTATCCCACAAATTTACACAAGGTGAATCTACCATCCAACTTGTCTCCCACTAATCGCTTGACATAAGCGGGAGACCCCCAAACCTTAAGATAATGGTAAGTGATTTGCCAAACCATATCTCATGTGGTGTTTTTGGCACCGACTTCAAAGGTACTACATTTAGTAGCTTTGCCGCCATTTCTAAAGTGTATCCCCAAAAACATATGGGCACATCGAAAAACTTATCATGGAAGGCACCATGTCTAGCAAGGTACGATTTCTCCTCTCAACTACTCCATTTTATTAGGGTGTGCCAGATAGAGTCCATTGAAAGAGAATCTCATTCTCCTTTAGATAATCCAAGAATTTAGTGCTTAAGTATTCTCCCCCCTTGATTCGATTGAAGAGCTTTAATACTAAGCCCATTTGCTTTTCTACTTCATTCTTATACTCTTTGAACTTTTCAAAGGCTTCGAACTTGTACTTCATAAGATACACATGTCCGAACCGACTATAATCATCAGTGAAGGTAATGAAGTAAGAATAGGCTCATCTCACACTAATTCTTAGTGGGCCACAAACATCTGTATAGATCAAATCCAAAGGACTTATGGTACGGTCTGTTTGTCCTACAAAGAGAGCCTTGGTCATTTTTCCTTTCAAATAAGATTCTCAAGTAGGAAGATTCTCAATGCCACTAACATTTAGTATTTTGAGAGCTTCTAATTTGTTCATCCTATTTTTAGAGATATGTCCAAGTCTTGCATGCCAAAGAATGGCATCCTCTTGGTTATCTAACTTTCTTTTACTTGATTGAATGTGCATTAATGAAGGTTGAGAATTGAATATGTATAATCCATTTTTCAGTTTACCTTGTGCAATTAAAGAACTGTTCTTTAATGCTTTCAACACCCAATTCGATAAAGAAAAATCATATCATTCATTATCAAGAACAAGAATTGAAACAATGTTATTAACAAGTTGGGGTACATAATAATAAGGATTTAATACAATGCAAGCATTCCTTAAGTCTAACTTGATTACGCCTTGGACCGTGGCATCAACTCTTGCTCCATTTCCTAGGCGGAGGATCATATCCCCTTCATTAAGACTCTTTCTTCTTTCCATCCTTGTAAGGAATTATAAAGGTAAGAACCACATGCAGCATCAAATACCCATGATGAAGAATTAGTAGTCAAGTGCACTTCAATTAAATACATAGCCTTCCCAAGGGTACCAAGGTATTCCTTGAAATTTCTTTTCCAATACCCCTTTAAGCCATCGTAAAAGCAAGTTGCATCAATTTTGTCACCTTTCTTCTTCTTTACTCCCCCCAAACCTTTCAAAGGTTGCTTCCTTTTTAAGGGGGAACTTTTCTTTCTCTTACCTTCTTTTCTTAAGCCCCTAGGGCCTTTTAACTTGGAGATGGATGCATGCATAAGAAGCTTTTCCTTTTTCATAGTTACCTTAGTGGTTACTATCATGTTCGCCAATTCGTTAATCGTCACTTCCTACTTTGACATATTAAAGTTCATAACGAATTGGTCGAACGAGGGAGGTAATAACTGCATGATCAAATCCACATAGAGACCACTGTCCATAACCACATCAAGTTGACTAATCTTTTTGATGAGTCCTATCATCTTAAGCCCATGGTCATGGACACTTGAACCCTCTATCATCCTAAACCTAAAGAGCTCTTTAGATAAAGCGAGCCTTTCATGTCTTTTTTGTACACCACACAACTCTTGTAAGTGTTTATAGATTTCACAAGCATATCTCATATGCTCATGAGTCTTTCGGAGCTCATTGGTCATGGATGCCATTATAAGGCATCTTATTTGTAGATCACCATCTACAAACTTAGTGAACAATTCACGTGCCTCATCGAATGGGTCATCACCTAAGGTATCTGGTGGACCATGATCAAGAACATAAGTTCTCTTATTTTAAGGTTCCTCAAACAATTGCGAAAGTTAGGTCCAATAAGCTTTTTGGTTTCCAAAATAGATTGGAGTGGATTCTTAGACATTTTCTTTTGAAGATATTGAAAAAAATCTACAAGAGGCGAAAAAAGAATATAAGCATATGATTGAATATTTGATATTCAAGAAAACATGTTCATGGTCTTTCAAGCATGTTTTTCTCCCACTATTTTATCAAATCCTTCACCCTTTAGAAGAATTCGGGAAATCTCATTTCCTAGTGAGAATCAAGTTCCTAATGACTTGTAAGTAGACCCCCTCTTCGAGTGCCATCTACAAACAATCGAAAGGTAAGCAACATTTGCTAATTGCATCTCATGCAACTCTTGATATATTTTGCATCACTCTTCATATAGATCCCCACTTCGAGTGCCTCTACATTACTAGGTGTTAATTCGGACCTACCAGTCAAACTTTGATTTGAGACTACTCCATGACATCCCCCGTTTCGAGTGCCAATGCATGGAAAGCCTTAAATCAAAGGTGCATCTCATGCAAAGCATATGATCACAGCTTTCTACTTAAGTCTGACCCCCGCTTCAAGTGCCATCACACAAAGGTGTTAGCGTCGTCATGCCACATACTATTGGTAGAAGGCCCATGGGTTAATTAAAACTCCTTTTAATTTGTATCCATTGTGACATAATATTTAAAGCATTTAGACATTCTAAGTTGAGGGTTTTTCTGGCTAGCAAAGATCTCATCAATTTTATCTTCTTATTTAGGTTTTCTATATCCTAACCATGCATACCATACATCAATAGGATATAGAAAGTGTAAATAAGTAAATGCACCTAGCATGCTCCTAGAGTGGGATGACCATGAGCCTAACTAAGTGATGCACTTAAAGCGATAGGTGCACCACTTAGTTGATTTTAAGTAGGTTGATTAAATCTAACTATTACATGAGTGTATCCCTATGGGTCTTCTTCAATCTCCATGTATCCAATGGTCTCCTTGCTCCTTGTAACATTCACAAGAGAAAGAAATCCTCACTCCTAGTAATTCTACTCTCATAACATTTACAAGATAGAACTCCAGAGGCATGCAAACCCAATTTAATACAACCCTCTACAACAACTTGAAACAAATAAAATCAACATTAAAGGCTCATGATCATCCCCATTCGTTTATCATCCATTCAATAATTAAATGAACAATAAATAAATCTAGAATCAACAATTAATTCCATCAATTAGATGTTTATCTCATAAACAAATAAGTGGCCAAGCAAGTGTTGGAATAGTGCCCAGCAAGCCAACAGGATTGGCCTTGTAAAAGCTATTTCCTTGTAAAAACAATCTTGATTGAATGATATTCTATATATGGCCATCTTCATCTTCTGTTCTTTATTACTTCACTCACATTTAGATAAAACCCTTAGATAACTCATGACTACGGGACTTGGTTCGATGACCATGAAATAAGTCTTACACGGTCATGATCTTAAACATTCCAAGTCACAAGATCTTATGAGATGTGGCATCTAAGATCCGAATAGAGTTTCACTAACGATGCACAAATCCAAGAGTTGGATATTGCTTCGTTCCATGAGCAACCATATGAGATATGGGTGCATGTTAGTGGGTGTTTGTTAGAGAACAAGGCATTAAAGACCCACTGGAGAATACACTAGATAGTCGTAGTGGCAAGTCGGTAGTGGCAAGCTCTCCAGCTTACGCTAGTGCGTATTATTAGTCATCTGACCCATGGTAACCTTGTGTTTGGTCCTCATGCTTTGACTCTTCCTTGACCACCTAGAGGGTTTTTTGGGTTGAGATTGGGTATGAGCTACTGGGCATGGAGGTTTGTGAGATCCAAAAGGGAATCTGACTCCTTGCTTTTGTAAAGGGTGGGTACATCTCCTATGTGTTCTATAATGATCATCAATTCCAAGAAATCATTGAGCAAAGTGGTGTGACAATTTGGAAAATGAGTTTTTCAAAGATGGGTTCATACAAAGGAATCGAACATTGAGAATAGAGACATAGTATCAAGGTGATTAGGGAGCCAGCAAATATCTTGCCCAAATTAAATGTCAATTTTTGGCTTGATTAATTTAAGTGTTAAATTAATCGACTAATTTAAGGAGTTAAATTAGACCAATAATTAAGGAGTTAATTATTTGGTGCCAAGTGACCATCAATTGATCAAGTTAATTTAAGGAGTTAAATTAACAAAATTAAGCTTAAGGAGTTAAGCTTGTTAACTTAAGAGTTAAGTCAAAGTTAAGTTAATTAAACTAAAGTGTTTAATTTAATTAATGAGAAGAATTATTTTTTAGAGGGAAGAATCAAATAAAGAGTTCATTTTAATTGGCATTTCAATTAATTTTAAATTAGATTCCAAATTAAATTGAAATACACATGAAATTCAAATGAGGTTTGAATTCAAATTTGCCACCTTGGCACCCCACTTGACCCCCCCCCCCCATGGAAGGTGTGATGCCACCTTGGCACCACACCATCCAACATCTATATATATCTATAGAGAGGGAGAGTTCAGCCACTTTGCAAAAGGTGTGAATAATTAGATTCATTCACACTTCCCTCCAAAAACTCTTTTTCAAACATTGCTTCATGTGTTGAGGCTTTGTTTGCTCTTCTTCTCCTACCTCAAAAATCGGCCTTCACCATCGATGTTTTGCTCATTTTATCTTGCTAAAAGTGAGTGAAATTTGTAGGATCAATTCATGTGTGGATCATCACAATAGAGGCAAAGCATTTGACTTTCTAGCTTTGGAGATCCACTAGAACATAGTTGTCACTTGCCGAATTTTTTTCGAGCGATCCAGATTGATTTTTACCCCAAATTTTTTATAGAGACTTCCTAGATGAATTGATAAGTTTCATACTTTTTTTGTGATTTTTGGAGCATTATAACCGAGGAAAAAGTTACTGATCCTCCGCTGTGCCAGAGTCTGCCAGAATCTGGATCGGTGAAGTGTTCACCTTTGTGACCTTGTAAATTTGCTCTTTGAGGAAAATCTCTATCTAAATATGAATTATAAGCATGAATAGATCCTTTTTAGGTTCTAAACACTAGTTAATTTGAGCTTTTGAAGTTTTAATTGTTGGATTCTAGTGGCTTACTAACCTTCAACTAGTATCAGAGCCTTTTTCATGCTTTCATTTGGATTTTTGGTTTTTGATTGATTCATTTAATGAATTGATCTTATTATCCAAATAATTTATTCATGTGATGTATTGGAGTGTTTGGACAATTTATTGTGAGGCTCCTTGATTGATGAATTAAGAGCATGCTAATGTGTGTTTTAAGTGCTAATTCATATGATTAGTATGTTTTAATTCATAGCTATTAATGTTGAATGTTGATTTAGTATTAACTGATGTTACATGTTGATATAGCATGTCAATTCTAACCTTAATGTGTTTTGGTCATTTTTGGATCCAATTTGATTAGAGTTTAATTGGAGATTCATGAAAATGTGATTCTTACTTAAACTAGTTTTTAGAAGCTTGATTGAGCACTTGAATTTCTACTTTTAAAAGCTGTTCTGAATCTAGAAATTTTATCTAAATGTGTGATTAAATGTTTAGGAGGTTTCCTAAAATTTTGGTGCATAAAAGTTGAGCAGAAAACGTGTTGACTCGGTCCTCAAGCTAAAAATAGCAAGCTGCCGCACACTGCTAGGCGCTGGCCGGGCAGCATGTGCAAGCCCAGGCCGTGTGCTCAGCATGCACGACAGTGAGTGTTTTGGCTTGGGATGAGTTTTTGACATGTTTTTGTGTCTCTTTTGGTGCTCAAAATTATTTTGAATCAAACATAGAAGGTGTACAAGTATTGTGCAAGTGCTCAATAAAATGTTTGACATTTTTTCAAGCTCCTAAAATCTTGTTAAAGTTGATCTCCATGAAGTTGCATAAGTATTATGCATGGGCAATTATTTGTTAATTTGATTAGCATTTCATTGATGGAATTAATTGTTAATTCTAAATTTATTTATTGTTTATTTAATTGTTGAATGGATGATAAATGAATGGGGATGATCATGAGCTTTTAATAATGATTTTATTTATTTCAAGTTATTGAAATGGGTTGTATTAAATAAGGGCTTGCATGCCTCTTGTTTCTACCTTGTAATTGCTATGAGAGTAGAATCACTAGGAGTGATGATTTCTTTCTAATGTAAATGTTATATGGAGCAAAGAAGACCCTTGGTAGCATGGAGACTTTTGAAGACCCATGAATATATGGATACACTAATGTAATAGCTAGGTTTAATCAACCCACTTAAAATCAACTAGGTGGTGCACCTATGGCTCTAAGTGCATCACTTGGTTAGGCTCATGGTCATCCTACCCTAGGAGCATGCTAGGAGCATTTACTTATTTATGCTTTCCATATCCTATTGATATATGAGATGCATGTTTAGGTACATAAAACCTAAATAAGAAAATAAAAATGATGAGATTTTGGAAGCAAAAACCCTCCACTTACAATGTCTAAGTGCTTTTCAAATATTAAGTCAACATGGATACAAATTAAAAGAGTTTTAATTAATCCAAGCCTTCTACCAATAGTATGTGCCATGTCAATGCTACCACCTTTGTGTGATATACATCCAATCACGAGGGTCACACTTAGGTGAAAAGTTGTGACCATATACTTAGCATGAGATGCATCTTTGACTCGAGAATGCCCACACATTATACACTCGGTCACAGGGGATGTTGTGGTATCCATCTTGAATCAAAGCTTGATTGGTAGATTTGACTCAACACCGAGTAATGTAGAGGTCGTCCATGTAGGGGATCTACATGAAAATGTGAGAAAAAATATATCAAGAGTTGCATGAGATGCAATTACCAAAAGTTGCTTAGCTTTGGATTACTCGTGGATATACATCCAGTCATGGGATTCCACTTGTAAGTCTTTAAGATCTTGATTCTCACTAGAAAATGTGATTTCCCGAATTCTTCTTGGGGGTAAAGGTTTTGATAAAATAGTGGGAGGAAAACATGCTTAAAAGACCATTAACATGTTTTTAATATCAAAATTCAATCATATTCTTATTCATTTTTTTTTCCTTTGAGGATTTGTGAGATCTCAATAATGGCTTAATGTTCCACTCAATGTTATTTTGGAAATCAATAAACTAACCAGGTCAAACTTCCACAATTGACTTAACCTCAAAAATCATTCTATATTCTTAGAAGCAGATATATGGCCTATATCAAAGTGCTCCTAATCCCATGGGGATTAAAGTAGATCAAAAGACACATGAAAGTTCACGAATTGGGTTTAGGATCATCCTATCCCATAGTCTCATGATAGCATCTAAAAACTTTAAAAGTCTCAAAGATACATGAATAGTACCTTGGTTAAATTTTACAAGAGTTGTAAAGCAAACAAGGTATGAGAAGTTCATGTTGTCGAAGGAGATTTTTCAAGCTAGGATGGATGTGAAGTCATATGTCATCAACTAAGGTCTAAAGATGATTAAGCTTGGAAAAGCTTTTTCTACTTGGACGTCGTGATGGACAATGATCTCCATGAGGATTTGATCATCACATCCTCACTGAGTTTTATTGATCAAAGTGTTGATCTAGAAGGAGACTACCATAATAAGGGCAAACCTTTGACACTTGTTTCCTCTTCCAAGTTTATAGACCTTGAGGTGCTAGAAAGGAAGTAAAAGGAAGAAAAGTTCTTCCTCCAAGGGAAAACAACTATTAAAGGCATCCGAAGGAGTCAAGAAGACTATAGAGGATATAGTCGATATTATTGTTTCTACTTTGGCTAGATAGGCAATTGGAAGCAGCTTTGCGAGAAATACCTTGCAACCCTTTGGAAGGGTATGTACTTTATTGTAGTGCATTTAAGGATAAATTCTTCCTCATAGATATATGTATCGCATGTGGTTTTTATCTTTGTAAGTTGTTACAAAGAATAAGAAAGAAGAATAAAGCTAAGTGATGTGGATATGGGCCTTGGCTAAGGAACAAGAGTTGTGACCAAAGCCAAAGGCATATAATAAATTGGACTTACAGAACTCCATAATTGTATTAAACCTTTGCTATTATGTGCCATATATTGTTGAGAACATTACTTCAATTCCCGTTTTGGATAGGGAAGGATTCTATCTTTCTATATCAAATGAGAGATTGAAAGCATTAAAGAATGGGTTCTTTAATTGCTTATGGTACACTTAACAAAGGATTATACATATTGGATTCTCAACCATCACTAATGCACTTTCAACAAAGTAAGAAAATTAGATATCCAAAAAAATGCCATGTAATGACATGCAAGACGTGGGCATATCTCTAAAAATAAAATGAGCAAGTTAGAAGTTCTCAAATCACTAAATGTTAGTGGCATTAAGGAACTTTCTACTTGTAAATCTTGTTTAAAGTGAAAAATGACCAAGACTCCTTTTGTAGGACAAACGGAGCGCTCCACAAGTCCTTTGGATTTGATCCATATAGATGTTTGTAGCCCACTAAGAGTTAGTGCGAGATGAGGCTATTCCTACTTCATCACCTTTACCAATGATTGTAGTCGGTTTGGACATGTGTATCTTATGAAGTACAAGTCGAAGCCTTTGAAAAGTTCATAGTGTATAGGAATGAAGTGGAAAAGCAATTGGCGCTTAGTATTAAAGCTTTTTGATCGGATCGAGGGAAAGAATACTTAAGCACTGAATTCTTGGATTATCTAAAGAAGAATGCGATTCTCTTACAATGGACTCCACCGACGCACCCCAAAATAATGGAGTAGCCGAGAGGAGAAATAGTATCTTGTTGGACATGGTACGTTCCATGTTGAGCTTCTTTAATGTGCATATATCCTTTTAAGGATACGCCTTATTGACGATGGCAAAGTTACTAAGTGTAGTACCTTCAAAGTCGATACCAAAACGCCGCATGAGATGTGGTATGGCAAAGCACCCTCTTACCAATATCTCAAGGTTTGGGGATCTCCCGCCTACGTGAAAGGGGCAGTAGGAGATAAATTTGATAGTAGATCCATCTTGTGCAAGTTTGTGGAATACCCTAAAGAGTTTATAGGTTATTACTGCTATGATCCTTTGGAACAAAATGTGTTTGTTTTGAGGAATGCCACCTTTTTAGAAAGGCAATTTCTATTAGATAGAAAAGCCATTGTTGTTGAACTTGATAAAGTTCAAGATGATCAACAAATCCCATAAGTGGTGGAAATAAATGAGCAACAAGAGCCTCACACACAACCTCTAAGAAGGTCGGACCAAATTAAGAAGCAACCCAAAAGGTTCGGATACCTTCATGAGATGGGCCAATCAGATAATAATCCAAAGACCTATGAGGAAGCTATGTTCGACATAGATTCGGGATGTTGGCTTGAAGCCATGAGATCTGAAATTGACTCCATGTACTCCAACAAAGTATAGACTTTGGTAGATCTACCAAAGGGAATAGTTCCCCTTGGTTGCAAGTGGCTCTATAAACGCAAGCTTGGAGTGGATGGAGAAGTAGTGACTTTTAAGGCACAACTAGTAGCAAAAGGTTATACTCAAAGACCCAGTATCGATTTTGAGAAAACCTTATCACCGGTCACAATTCCTAAGTCCATTCGAATTTTACTTGTCATAGCCGTATATTATGACCACGAGATATAGCAAATGGATGTGAAAACCACTTTCCTCAATGGAGACATTGAAGAAAAAACATATATGGAGCAACCACAAGGTTTTACATCCAAGAAGAGTGAGCAAAAGGTTTGCAAACTTCATAGATCTATTTATGGACTCAAACAAGGATCCTAAAGTTAGAACACACGTTTTGACAAAACAGTCAAATCGTTTGGCTTTGTCAAAAATGTGTAAGAACTATGTGTGCATAAAAAGGCTAGTGGGAGTAATATACAGTTTATTGTGCTTTATGTCGATGGCATCCTTCTCCTTGGGAATGAGGTAGGAATGTTAGAGTGTACTAAAGCATGGTTATCTACACAATTCTCCATGAAAGATTTAGGAGAAGCATCCTACGTATTTGGAATACGTGTCTATAGAGATAGATATGGGAGGATTCTGGGGCTATCCCAAACCCCGTACAATGACAAGATAGTAAAGGGGTTTAATATGGAATAATCCAAGAAGGGATTTTTTCCCATAGGACATGGCATTCGTTTTTCCAAGTCTATGGCCCTCTAAAACAAAAAACGAGAGACAAAGGATATCCTACATACCATATGCCTCTGCTATAGGAAGCATAATGTATGCAGTTTAATGTACAAGACTGGATATGGCACACTCATTAAGTGTTATAGCAATCCATCCCGGGAGAGTCACTGGATAGCCATTAAAGAAATCTTTAAGTACTTGAGAAGGACTAAGGATTTATTTTTTTTGATATACAGCAATAGAAAATTGAAACTCTAAGGGTTTTTAGATACAAGTTTCCAATGCAATGTAGATGACCTAAAGTCCATTTTTGAATTTATAGTTTACCTTAATGGTGGCGTGGTGAGTTGGAAGAGTTCCAACAACACGTCACGGCCAAGATAACCACTAAGGTGAAATAATTTGTGGTTTTGGAAACTGTAAAAGAAGGTGTTTAGATGAAAACTCCATCCAAGAGTTGGATGTAGTGCCTAGCGTATATGAGCCTACGGTTGTCTTTGGAAGACAACTTTGGACTTGAGCCAAGATCTCATCAATGATCCAAACACAGTAAATGCATTATCATTTGATATATGATATCAAATAGATAGAGGCAACAACTGAGTGGATAAAGTTGCCTCAGAAGAGAATTTAGCAGAACCACTATTGAAACCCCTAAACGTAAAAGGTCTTTGAAGGACATTTTGAGAAGATGGGTCTCAACGCCATGGGGCACTGGCTTAAGGGCAAGTGGGAGATTGTTGGAATAGTATCCGACAAGCCAATAGGATTGGCCTTGTAAAAGCTATTTCCTTGTAAAAAAAATCTTGATTGAATGATATTCTATATATAGCCATCTTCATCTTATGCTCTTTATTACTTCACTCACATTTGGATGAAGCCCTTAGATCACTCATGACTACGGAACTTGGTTCGATGACCATGGAATAAGTCTTACACGGTTGTGCTCTTAAACCTTCCAAGTCACAGGATCATATGAGATAGGGCATCTAAGATCCGGATAGACTTGCACTAATGATGCATAAATCCAAGAGTTAGATATTGCTCCATTCCATGAGCAACCATATGAGATATAGGTGCATGTTAGTGGGTGCTTGTTAGAGAACAAGGCACTTAAGACCCACCAGAGAATCCACTAGGTAGCTATAGTTGGAAGTTGGATGTTGTAAGTTCTCCAGCTTACGCTAGTGTGTATTATTAGTCCTCTGACCTGAGGATCCATGGTAACCTTGTGTTTGGTCCTTATGCTTTTACTCTTCCTTGACCACTTAATGGGTGTTTCAGGTTGAGTTTGGGTATGAGCTACTAGGCATGGAGGTCTGTGAGATCCAAGATGGAATCGGACTCCTCATTTTTGTGAAGGGCGAGTACATCAACTATATGTTCTATAATGATCGATTCTAAGAAATTCTTGCACAAAATGGTGTGAAAATTTGGAAAAGGAGCTTTCCAAAGATGAGATCATACAAAGAAATCAAACAATAAGAATAGAGACATAGTATCTGAAGGTATGTGTGGCACTAGGATCCAAATATTTTAACATAAAACTGAATAAACTAGCCCACACAACACCCCCAGGATCAATACATGCATGGAATTAGGATTTAGAAAGGGAAAAATACCTGGGTGATGACAGAAAATTGAAGAGCGAGAGAAAACTCTTGAAAACTGTCAAACTGTCTCTTCACCGGCGTAGCAGGATCACCACCAATTTTCCCTCAGATGGACTCCTCAATTTTAGCTAAAAATTTTACATGAACTCCTAAACCCTTTGAAGATTCTTCAGTCTAAAATCCAGCCCAATCAGAACACCAGAGGTCCTCCCAAAATTAGCAAAACCTGTTGCCAGAAAACTGCTCCAGTCAAGAGCAAAAGCAACCAAATTAGATTACCTCTAATGTAAAAGTCCACACACCAAATATATGGTCTATTCTCTACAAAATGGCTGGAATATCTATAGAGAATGAGGGTAGGAAGGCTGGGAAGGAGGAAGAGGAGGAAGTTGGAGAGAATAATGGGATGCTAACAAATTAGATTCCCACTACACAAAATATGGGGAGAAATCACACTAGTCATGCACACACTTGCTCTCTCTCTCACCCTTGGCCGGACACACTCCTATATCTATATATAGGAGTGGTCCATGAACATCCCCAAGGAGATGATTCCAAGTGTCCTTGCCAAGGTGGCAACTAACTAGTAATTAGTGAATAAGAATATTAATTGAAGCACAAATTTCATCTTATGAAATGTCTTGCAATTAAATTCCAATTCACATTAAATGAACCATTCACTTAATTATTCTCCCAAAAATAATCCTCCAACTCAATTAAATTAAACACTTTAATTTAACCAATAATAATTTGACTTAACTCTTAAGTCAAAAATGTTTAACTACTTAAGCTAGTCAAAATTAATTTAAGGGGTCAAAGTCAATTTAACCCTTAAATTAATTTTGACCAATTGATAGTCATGTGACATCAATTAATTAACCCTTAATTAATTGATCTTAATTTAAATCTTAAATTAATTTGATCAATTTAACATTTAAATTGATCAAGTCAAAATGACTACAATTTTGCCTCCTCCAAAACGGTTATGAATTTTCTAACTCTTAGAAAACTCTACTTCCTTCAATTGACCATGTCATTGGCTTTTGTGTGTGATCCATTAGGTTCTACCATTCATTGGACATGGGCTCACAACTCCTTGTGACTTTTGGAATATCAAATATTCACATTAGTTTAAACCCCTTTAAACTAAGCAACTCGATTCAATTAATCTCATTAATTGAAGAGTACCCAATCTCCATGGTCGATGTTCAACCTCAAGCCCATAGAGCCCAACTAATTGGCCGAAAAGAATGCTTTTGAAGAACCATTCTAGCACTACGCGTACCATGTGAGATTCAAGATGGAATCCGACTCCTCGTCTTTGTGAAGGGTGAGTGCATTTCCTATGTGTTCTATAATGATCGATTCCAAGAAATCCTTGCGCAAGGTGATGTGGCAATTTGGAAAGGTGTTTCCAAAGATGAGGTCACAAAGGGAATTGAACATTAAGAATAGAAACATAGTATCGAGGCTATTAGGGAGCCGACAAATATCTTACCTTGGGCCTCTTTCGGGAGATAGGAGACGAAATGATCATATTTGCATGGCACACATAGAGCTATAATGGTTGTCCGAAAGTATTCATTTCGGCCAATTAGTTGGGCTCCATGGGCTTGAGGTTGGACATCGAACATGGAGATTGGGTACTCTTCAATCAATGAGATTAGTTGAATTGAATTGATTAGTTTAAAAGTGTTTTAAACTAAAATGAATATATGACATTCAAAAGTCACAAAGAGTCATGAGCCCATGTCCAATGAATGGTATAACCTATTAGGCTACATACAAAATCAAATTGGCTTCCGAAGATGAAGGAGAAATTTTTCTAAGAGTTAGAAAATTACTCCTAGGTGACTGATTTTGAGGTGCGAAATTGAAGGTCAATTTTTGGCTTGATTAATTTAAGTGTTAAATTAATTGCCTAATTTAAGGAGTTAAATTAGATTAATAATTAAGGAGTTAATTATTTGGTGCCAAGTGACCATCAATTGGTCAAGTTAATTGAAGGAGTTAAATTAACAAAATTAAGCTTAAGGAGTTAAGCTTGTTGACTTAAGAGTTAAATTAAAGGTAAATTAATTAAATTAAAGCGTTTAATTTAATTAATGAGAAAAATTATTTTTGGTGGGAAGAATCAAATGAAGAGTTCATTTGAGTTGGCATTTTAATAAATTTGAAATTAGATATCAAATTAAATTGAAATGCCCATGAAATTCAAATGAGGTTTGAATTCAAATTTGCCACCTTGGCACCCCACTTGGACGCCCCCCTCATAGAAGGTATGATGCCACCTTGGCACCACACTATTCAACATCTATATATATATATATATATATATAGAGAGAGAGAGAGAGAGAGAGTTTAGCCACTTTGCAAAAGGTGTGAAGAATTAGATTCATTCACACTTCCCTCCAAAAACTCTTTTTCAAACATTGCTTCATGTGTTGAGGCTTTGTTTTCTCTTCTTCTTCTTCCTCAAAAATCAGCCTTCACCATTGATATTTTGCTCATTTTCTCTTGCTAAAAGTGAGTGGAATTTGAAGGATCAATTGGTGTGTGGATCATCACAATAAAGGTAAAGCATTTGATTTACTAGCTTTAGAGATCCACTAGAACAGAGCAGTCACTTGCCGATTTTTTTCTGAGCGATCCAGATCGAGTTTTGCTCCAAATATTTTACAGAGACTTCCTTAAGGAGTTAAGAAGTTCCAAAAAAAAATTGTGATTTTTGGAACACTCTAACCTAGGCAAAGGTTGCTGGTTCTCCGTTGTGCTAGAGTCTGCCAAAATCTAGATCGGTGAAGTGTTCATCTTTGTGACCGTTGAAATTTGCTCTTTGAGGTAAATCTCTATCTAAATCTAAATTGTAAGCATAAATATATCCTTGGTATGTTTTAAGCACTAGTTAATTTGAGCTTCTGAAGGTTTAATTATTGGATCCTAGTGGCTTACTAACCTTCAGCAAGAGCTAGCATAACATTTATGCATGATTATAGAAGATTAACTTTAACAAGTTTTTAAAAGTAATCAAAATATCAAACATAATTTTGAGAACTTGCACAATACTTGTGCATCTATTATGTGTGGTTAAAAACACTTTTGATCACTTAAAGGAGCCAAGAAAAAACTGTGGCGCTACCCACCCAGGCTGGGCGCACTGCCGCACGGCAGACACGCGAAAGCTGCTCGACTAGCGCTCGCCAGGTAGGGCTGCTTGCCCTGTTTTCACTTCAACATCGACTCATGTCATCTCAACTTTTGTGCACAAAAAATTTTAGAACTCATTCTAAACATAAAAATACACATTATAGATGAAATTCCATATTCAAAATACCTTTTAAAAATGAAATTTCAAGTGCTCAATTATGCTTCCAAGACCAAGTTAAAGTAAGAATCACATTCTTCAAAAATATTCAACAAAACTCCAATCAAATTGGATCCAAAAATTCACCAAAACTCCTTAAGGCCAAATTAAACATGCTATATCACCATATAACAATAACTATTGCCAAATCAACATTCAACATTAGTAATTATGAATTAAAACTTGCTCAACTTATGAATTAACACTTAAAATACATATTAGCATGAAATCAATTCATCAAACAAGGGGTCACACACAACATCATCCAAACACTTCAGTCCATGGGTGATTTTGACCAATTCATCACATGAATCAATCAATCAAAAATTCAAATCACAGCATGATTTAAGCTCTGATACCACTTGAAGGCACATGTAGCACTAGGATCTAATATTAAAAATTGAAAATAACTAGTCTACACATGCTAACAAGGATCTAAACATGCTAATGATTCAGATTTGGAAGGAGAATTACCTTGATATGCAAAACTCCAAGGAAGTGATGAAGAATGCCTCTTCAATCCAGAAACAACGGCACAGTGGATTGGATGCAACTTTTTCCCAATCCAAACCTCCCCAAAAATTCAAAAAGAATTACAACACCTTCTCAACTCCTTGATACTATAAAAAATTCAGCTCAAAAAGCCTTAAGGAAGTGCCAAAAAAAATTCTCCAAGCAAACTACCCTACCAATGGATCTTTCTAAAGCAAGCAATCCAAATATCTTGCCTCTAACAATATGATCCACACACCAATGCTAGATACCAATCTCCTTGATATCAGCTGGAAAATACTATGAATATTTGCAGAGATTAAAGGCTTGATTTGAGGTAGGATAAGAAGAGAGAAAGTGGAGCTTCAACACATGAGGCAACACTTATGATTTGGAGGAAAAATGTGAAAGAATCTAATTCATCACATGGAACTTCAATTGGCCGCCCCTCTCTCCCTCTATATCTATATACAAAGTGAGGATGATGTGACACCAAGGTGGCATCACACCTTCCTCAAGGGGGGCCGCCAACTTGCCTTGCAAGTTGGCAAGTTGCAATTAAATGTGATTTCAATTTTGTGTGCATTTCAATTTCATTTGGAATCTAGTTTTAGATTAATTAAAATGCCACACCAAATGAACCCTTAATTTGAATTTTTCCTCCAATATGGATTCCTTTCATTAATTAAATTAAACACTTTAATTTAATCAATTATCCTTTAACTTAACTCTTAAGTCAATTAACTTAACTATTTGACTAGCTAACTTAATTTTGACATGCCCAGTGGGACAATCTCTACCTCTTATCTCTTTCCTTCATCAAGATTGAAGTATTATGGCCATCAACAAGACTGTTGCATTGAAAATAACTATACCTCAAATCCCATAAATGCTAGAGTAAGAAGCATTGGCGTCACCACAAGGAGTATGTCCAAAAAGTCACAATCAACTTCGAAAGTAAATCCTTCACTTTAAGTTGTGGAAAAGGCATTGCTGCATGTTGTTGATACTAATGAAGGTGGTGGATACTCAAAGGAAGAATCAACAGCATCCACTCCTTGCTCAACCTCAATTTCCTCAAGCATAGAGCCAGTGATGGGGACAAGCGCTACAACTTTGGATGAACAAATTGCTAATTTGAAGAAGGTTATTGAAGGACTGGCAAAGTATGTCCAAGAGCAAGACTCTCAAATCTCCAAGTTGATGAACAAAGTGGATAATGTTGAGACTAGTCAAGAGATGGAGAAATAAATAGAGGTACAAGATGAAAGCGAAACATCCACAAAGAGGCAGCCAGTTGAAAATGAAAAGCCTGCGATACAGGAATTGTAAGTTTCCACTAATGGACTAATTCCTGTCCACCAATTAAGGGGGTTTATCATGGGGCTATCGAAGATAAGTTTGAAGGAAACTCTAAGTCATTTATGACTTATTCCAGGCCATATACTCAAAGGATTGACAACTTAAAGATGCCGACTGGTTATCAGCCACCAAAGTTTCAGCAATTTGATGACGAAGGCAATCCAAAATAATATGTGGCTCATTTCATTGAAACTTGTAATAATGCTGAGACGTATGGAGATCACCTAGTTAAGCAGTTTGTTCGATCTTTGAAGAGCAATGCATTTAATTGGTATACTGACCTAGAAGCATGCTCAATTTATAGTTGGGGGCAATTAGAGCAAGAATTTCTCAATCACTTCTATAGTGCTTGAAGAACGGTCAGTGTGATTGAACTCACAAACTCTCGCCAATGGAAAGAAGAACCAGTTATTGACTACATCAATCGCTGGAGAAATTTAAGATTTAATTGCAAAGATCGATTGTCTGAGGCTTTAGCGATTGAGATGTGCATTCAAGGGATACATCAGGGACTTTGATATATTTTCCAAGGAATTCAGCCTAAAACTTTTGAAGAGTTAGCTACTCGAACCCATGATATGGAGTTAAGTATGTCTGCTGATGGAGTTGAGGGACCACCAATCCAATAGCCTCGCAAGTCTAAGAAAAAGTAAGAATTCAAGAAATAGGGCATACCTCTTGTTGAGGCACCAAGTAAAGAAACTATGGTGGTAAATGTAATACCCATCAAGTTTCGTACAAAGACGATAGCACAAATGATGGAAAAAAGGATATCTCCCAGAAAGATGACAAACAAAATTAACTCTGAAGAAAATGCAAGCTAAGATATACCCATTCCTCGACTCTGATGTCACTAGAATATTTGATGATTTTCTAATTGCGAATCTCATTGAATTATCTAAAATGAAGTGACCTGAAGAAGCTGGGAAAATTGATTACCCAAAATATTACAAATACCATCAGTTGGTAGGTCACCCAATCCATGACTACTTCGTATTCAAAGACAAAGTGGTGTAGCTGACTCGACAAGGAAAAATCTCACTTGAGGAGGATAATGCAACTTCAAATCATGCTACCATTAAGATCGAAAAGGATGTACTTGGTGATCATGATAATAACATTGCATGCAATATGATAAGTGAAAAAAAAGATTTCCTCTAGTGAAACATGTCTATCTAATGTAGAGAACCATTATACAAATGAGGAGTGTATGTCGACAATAACTTTCACCAACGACGACTTGTTGCTTGGGTCCAAGCCCCACAATAGACCACTGTTTGTAACTGGCTAAACTCGTGAGCAGAAGATAAATAGAATTTTGATTGATAGAGGCTCTGTAGTCAATATCTTGCCATTGTGTGTAATGAAGGATCTAGGAATCCCCACAGATGAACTAAAAAATAGTCGTCTGATGGTTTAAGGATTCAATCAAAGGGGCAAAGAGCTCTTGGAATAATAAGGATAAAACTATTGATGGACAATATATTGTCAACGGCATTGTTTCATGTCATAGATGCTAAGACATCATACAATATGCTTATGGTCCGACCTTGGTTACATGAAAATGGTGTGGTTCCCACTACTTGGCACCAATGTTTCAAGTGTTGTCGAGAAGGTGTGGTAAAAAAGGTGCTTGGAGATAGCAAATCTTTCACAAAAGTCGAACGCACTTAGCCAATGCCAAATAGTACATCAAAAGTATGAAAACTGTCAAGGTCAAAGATCAAAAGGAATCCAAGCAGCAAGATGATCTTAATGGATGAGATAAGGTTAAAGACTTGACTTCAGCATGTAGCAGTAAAGATCACATAAAGAGTGAATCACCTTTGATAGGATCTGAATCACTGAAAGAATTAACATTTCCTCTAACCAAGCTTGATGCAAAAAAGTCATCCCCTCAGCCATTGAAAGGGTTTGTTTACCCACCTCAAGGAGCCAAAAAGGAACATGGAGAATCTTTGCATCTTCAAAATGAGAATTACTTTGATCCAAAAGCATATAAACTTCTTGTTAAAACCGAACATAATCCACAAGAACGTTCCATCTTGGAAAAACGTCCCCATGAGGCTTCTGGCAAGCAAGTGTATAGACTTAACACTACCTAAAAGATGTTGAAGGAAGAAGGTCATGGTGTTCAAAGCTCTCGAACAGAACTTGGATTTGTTCCTCAAAATCCTATTCACATTGCGATTAGGAGAGCCAGCAGTGATCATATAGTTGGACAGGAATTTTTCTCAATAAATGATATTTTCGATGAAAATGGGAAGAAAGTCCAGTAAATCTCAATTTTTGATAGAATTGAAAAGTGGCGGCATAAAAGAACTTGTAATCAGAGATTGAATTCATCTAAAATGCCAAAGTACTTGAACTGGGTTAGCGAGCCGAAAAAGCTTAAGAGTTCAATTCCTTCACGCATGAAGCAGTGCTCTATTTTAAATATATCATGTGGTAAAACTTTGAAGGTTAAACTACAAACCATTATCTTCACACGAACTCAAATAGACAAAGAAGATGATAGAGAAAACGTGGCTTATTCGTATTATATTGTTGTTAGTAATAGACAGTCAACTCATCAAAGTACTACAGATCGTCTTTCCAAGCAAATCTCTAAGCTTATCAATAGTGGTTACATAAGTGAGAAAGATGGCGTCATGTAGACAGTCCATGTAAGAAGAAAGGATAGACAAACAAAGGCATATGTGGAATTCAAGAAGATTGAGCCCATAAAAAAGGATATTGCGCCAGCATACCATATTACTTTGAGTGAAGAATTTTTTATTGAAGAACAAGATGATGAAACTGCTTCTCTTGAGTTTGAAGAAGGTGTAAGGCTACTGTAGATGAATTAAAAGAGATTAATTTAGGTGATGCCAATGATCCTCGGCCCATCTACATTAGTGCTCCGTTGACTGCTGAGGAAGAAGAAGCATATGTTGAGTTATTATATGAATTCAAAGACATGTTTGCATGGTCATACAAAGAGATGCCTGGGTTAGATCCAAATGTGGCGCTCCATCATTTATCAGTAAAGAAAGGAACTCATTCAGTCAAACAAACTCAACGTCGATTTCGCTCTGAATTGGTTCCTTTGATTGAAGTCAAATTGAATAAGCACATCGAGGTTGGGTTCATTCGAGAAGTTAAGTATCCAACATAGATCTTCAATATTGTTCCAGTAAGAAAGAAAAATGTCCAGATTCGAGTTTGTGACTTTAGGGACTTGAATGGTGCATGTCATAAGGATGATTTTTTATTGCCCATTGCAGAACTCATGATTGATGCTAATACAGGACATGAAGCACTATCATTTATGGATGGGTCATCTGGGTATAATCAAATACGCATGTCACCAAAAGATGAGGAATTGACAACATCTCATACTCCCAAGGGAATATACTGCTATAAAGTGATGCCGTTGGATTGAAAAATGCTGGTGCCACATATCAAATAGCTATGTAGAGAATATTTGATGATATGCTTCACAAGAATATCGAATGTTATGTTGATGATGTGGTCGTCAAGTCAAAAAAACAAGAAGATTATCTCCAAGATTTGAGATAAGTTTTTGAGCGCCTAAGAAAATATCAACTCAAAAATGAACCCATTAAAGTGTGCATTTGGTGTTACATCCGAGAAATTTCTTGGATTCATTATTCGTCATTGAGGCATAGAAATCAAGCAAGCAAAGATTGATGCAATTCTAAAAATGCCTGAACCTCGAGACATCTATGAACTCAAAAGTTTGCAAGGGAAGTTAGCTTATTTACGGAGATTCATATCAAATTTAGATAGTAGATGTCAACCATTCTTTTATCTTATGAAGAAAGATGTTCCATTTGAGTAGGATAAAGCTTGTAGCAATGCTTTTAAGAGCATAAAAGCTTATCTGATGAAGTCTCCTATGTTGGTCACACCAGTATCTAGACGTCCATGATTATTTCTATTGCTACTCAAGAAAGTTCCGTTGGAGCTTTATTGGCACAAAAGAATAATGAAGGAAAGGAAAATGCCTTGTACTACTTAAGCAGAATGATGACGCCAAATAAGTTGAAATATTCTCCAATTGAAAAAGTATGTTTGGCACTAATTTTTGCAATCCATAAGCTAAAGCATTACTTTTAGGCTCATACTATTCGTCCTGTCTCAAAAGCAAATCCATTAAAATATGTCATGTCAAAACTCAACCTCTCCAATAGCCTCGCAAAATGGTACCTTCTGTTGCAACAGTTTGAGACATTTATGTTCTACAGAAGGCAATAAAATGACAACCTGACTTCTTAGCTAATCACCATATCCCTGCTGAGTGGGCGTTATCTAATGATCTACCCGATGAAGATGTCTTGGTAGTTGAAATTACATCTCCTTGGAAGATGTACTTTGATGGAGCATCCCACAAAGAAAGAGCTAGTGCCGGAGTGGTATTCATCATATCTGATGATAAAGTATTACCATATTCCTTCACTTTAACTGAAAATTGTTCCAATAATATTGCTGAATATCAAGCTCTTATTCTTGGGTTGGAGATAGCGGTTGACATAAAACAGTTGTGCCTTAAAGTTTATGGAGATTCTAAGTTAGTGGTCAACTAGTTGCTTGGATCATATGAAGTCAGGAAGCTTGAGTTATTCCCATACTTTAATTATGCAAAAAGACTCATTGGATGGTTTAGGGATGTAGAAATTGAACATGTGCCAAAAAAGGAAAACAAGCAAGATGCATTAGCTAAATCGGCCTCTTCACTTGCCATACCTGAAAATGGAGTGCGTATTCCAATATATAAAATTTGGGTTGTACTGCTAATTTTCGAGGATGATGATTGTAAAGAAGATGAAAGCCATGTTGTTCAAATATTTTAGATAAAGAATAAAGATTGGGGCCAGCCAATCATAGACTATTCGAAATATGAGAAGTTACCAGATGATCCACGTCAAAGAATCAATATCCAACGTCATGCAGCTCACTTCATCTATTATAAAGGTGGACTTTACAGGCAATCATTTGATGGAGTCTTCATGCGATGTTTAGGTGATGATGAAGCTATCCAAGCTATAGAAGATGCTCATTCTGGAGTTTGTGGTACTCACCAGTCAGGTTCGAAACTACATTTTTGGATAAAAAAAAATGGGCTACTACCAGCTAACAATGGTGAAAGATTGCATAGATTATGCACAAAGATGCCAAGTTTGCCAATTTCATGCAAATCTCATTCACCAACCGCCCGAACCATTGCATCCAACTATTGCTTCTTGGCCATTTGATGCTTGGGGATTAGATGTCACTGAACCCATGATAAAGTCTTCTACTGGACACTCATATATATTAGTTGCGATAGACTATTTTTCCAAGTGGGCTGAAGCAATATCTCTCAAAGAAGTAAAGAAGGAAAATATTGCTGACTTTATCCGCATCAACATTATCTATCACTATGGGGTTCCTCGATACATAATCACTGATAATGGAAAGCCCTTTTGCAATATTCTAACAGACAAACTTTGTCAGAAATTTAATTTTAAGCAAAGAAAGTCTTCTATGTACTATGTTGCTGCTAATGGTCTTGCCGAAGCATTTAATAAGACTTTGTGGAATTTGCTAAAGAAAGTAGTCTCAAAGTCAAAAAGAGATTGGCATGAAAGGATTGGAGAAGCTTTAAGGAAATATTGAACTACTCATAGAACGCCTATACAAACAACTTCGTATCCATTGGTTTATGGCGTTGAAGCCGTTTTACCCCTTGAGTAGCAAATTTCATCATTAAGGATAGTCATACAAAAAGGATTGACTGAGGAAGAAAATGCATGCTTACGTCTTAAAGAATTGGAGGCCCTTTATGAGGAAAGGTTGGAAGCAAAACAAAGACTTGAGTGTTATCAAGCTCGGCTCTCCAGGACATTTAACAAGAAGGTGCGATCACGATCTTTTCAAATTGGGGATTTAGTGCTCATTGTGAAAAGGCTCATCATCATAACTCATCGGACTGGGAATAAATTCACATCAAAATGGGATGATCCTTATGTTGTCAAAGAAGTCTTTATAAATGGTTCTTATAAGTCGATTGCTGAAGATGGATTAAGAGTTGGCCCTATAAATGGGAAGTTCTTGAAGTGCTACTATGCATAAAGTTGAGAGATTGCTCCTTGATGCACAAGCATGTTGCTCCTTGATATCTGCATGTGGTATCAGATACCTAAACTGCATGTTGCTCCTTGACGCACTAGCCTGAACTGCATGTTGCTCCTACCCCGCATGAATATAAACTGTGAACAGCACCCACCAAAGGTAGTCCATGTGGTTAAATTGCTAACTTACCCCACTAAAGGTATTTATGTGGTTAAAATATTAAATACCCCGCCTAGTCCAAGATGGTTAAGCAACGGATACTCTTGGCCCCCATGTGTATAAACTGTGAACAGCACCCTCTCCAAAATGATGCTTTCTTTTAACTACGTTATGACTTGATCCCTTTATTGGGTACGTAGGCAGCTTAGATATTCTCTAAGTTCAGTCATGAGTTTATTTTAAAATTATTTTTTCCCTTTGTTTCATTAAAAAAAAAAAAAAAAAGCAACTTGTTTTTCTTAGTTTTTTTAATTTATTCATTAATTTGTTTTGAGTTTGAGTTTTTTTAGTTTGTTGAATAAAAACATATATAGTACTTTAGTTGTTTTTATTAGTTTGTTTTAAGTTCAAGTTTTTGAATTTATTCATTAGTTTGTTGAGTGAAAAAAAAAAGTAATCTAGTTGTTTTATTTAGTTTGAGTTTTTAATTAGTTTGTTGAGTTTAAAAAAAAAAAAGGTAATTTTAGTTGTTTGAGTTAATTAGTTTGTTGAGTTAAAAAAAAAAATAGTTTTGGTTGTTTGAGTTAATTAGTTTGTTGAGTTTGTTTTTAAAAAAAAAATAGTTTTAGTTATTTGAGCTAATTAGTTTGTTGAGTCCAAAAAAAAGTAGTTTAGTTGTTTGAGTTTTTAGTTTGTTGAGTTAATTAAAAAAAAGATCTAAAGATTGCGAGATAGAAAAGAAAGAAATTTTCTATTATGTAATCTCAAAATAAATAAATAAATGCAGCATAGTATATATCTATATATGTATGTATTAAGAGAGAGAGAGAGAGAGAGAGAGGGAGCAAAATGTTCTAAACAACTTTCAAGTAAAAAGACTCAAGTTTTTTAATTCTTCCTTGACAGCCTCCAAGTGTTCCATTGAAGTTTGCAAATTTTCAACCACTTTATTACTCAATGGAGGAGTACTCTTGATAGCAGCAATTTCCTCTTCAATCTCATGAACTTCAGCTTGAGCACTTTGAAGAAGTTGTTTGCATTTCAATGATGAAGTCAAGTTCTTCTTGCGTCCCTTCAAATTTTCAAGATCCTTCCCAACACAATCCAGCTCTTCTTGGGTGGATCGAATTTGGTTTATTTCTTTGCTTTCTCTAGTTTGGGCATCATGGAGACGGTTTTTAGCTTTATCTAGTTGTTGTGCAAGAAGCTCATTAGATGCTTTTTCAAAATATGCTGACTTTGCCTTATCATAAGCGGCAGCCTTGTCAAAAAATACTTGCAATAATTCTTCTACATTGGAAATGTCAAATTTGTTAAAGCCCCTTATTGATTCCAGCACAAATTGAACACTATCTTTAATAGATGAGATAGAATCAAGTGGAGTATTTGCTATTCTCTTGCGAAGATCATCCCACAACATTTGAAGATACTCTTTTTGATGATTAAATACAAATTTCTCACCTTCAAATACTAAGATTGGAGCACAAAAAGATGGTTGTTTAGCTTTCATAATATAAAGTGCCTCATTTTGCATTGTTGCATCAATTGGAATGCCCATGGCCAACAAGTTAGGTCCCATGATTGATCCTTGGCTACCTTGGGATGTCTCATCTTCATCAACATTAATGATTTCATTTTCCAGCTGAAATGTTAAACGATTTGAATTAGCAAATAACCAAAAGGGACTTATTTAAAGAAGAAAAAGAAGATGAAGAAAAGAAAATAACCTCTTTGCCAAAGTTCTCTGTTGGCGAAGGATCACTTGGCTTTGGAGATTTGGGATCCCTTTTAAGCCTTTTCCAATGACGATCTACATTATTACTGCTGCTCGTTTCTAAAGGATAAGGATTCCTTCTCTTTTCTTTTGGAGGATCGATGTCTTCTAGGTTAGGAAGATTTTGAATATTTTCAACAAGTGGTCTATACCCTTTATCATAATCCTTGTTCTTAAAGAAAATTTTGATTGGCTTCAAGTTGATCCATTTTACAATATTTTTCTCAAAGTAATCTCCATGAATTTTAGTCCACCACTTCTTGTAGGCATCTGAAGAGAATTTTTTTACATTTGGGGCACACGAGGAAACCATGCTGTAGACATAGATTATGCAAAGTGCATAAGCGCCAATAGTGAAGTCCTTCATCCAAATGGGCTATGGGAATGTCATGAGCAAGAATCCTAGGAGCTTCTTGATAATATCCAAATTGACAACTGAAACGATGAGGACTATAAGGTTCAATAATAAAGTAGTTGCCTTGCCGCAAAGGAAGATAATTCAAGCGAATAGCAATGAAATATTTTTGCTCCAATTCTCTAGCCTTCCCATCATCAACATATAAAAGTCCCTTGTCTTTAATAATCATGGTGCAAGTTAAGGAAACAAAATCCCCTTTGTGAAGTCTCTTGCAGGCCTCCTTTAGATCATAATATTTTGCGCCTTCTTCGCTGAAATAGATCGCCATTTTTGGGCCACATACTCTTTGCCAGACTTGATAATATGTTTTGAAGTAGTACACTAGCCAAGCATAGACGAAGTGGATGGGAAAAGAAGAATAGACATGACTTGCCTTGGGGAACTTAAAATTTTATTTAAACCATTGTAGATGCTGGCTAAAACTGGAATAGCAAGACTTGCCTTCCTACCAGTGGCCATAATGCACGCTATCTTGAAAGTACTAAGGCGTATTAAATTAACATCATTGGTAGAAATAACAAATGAGCAAAGCCAACAAGCCAAGTAAGGTGCCAAATAGGTCTCTTCTCTCAAGTTCCTATGAACCCTAAGTTTCAAAAATAATGCCTCATCCACAATAGACCATTCTCCATGAACACCAAAATCACCAAGAGTTGATTTGGGCTGGACCACCTTTTTCTCCTTACATGGTGGTCGTTGATGGTATTCTATGGCTTTCCTAGACCAATACTTCACCCATTTTTCTATAGTAACTTGAGAAAGTTGACCTCCATTGGCGCTCCTTTGAAGTAAATGATAAGCTTGAAGTAAGTATTTGTAAGAATTGGGGACAAATTTACCTCCTATCTCATCAACACCAATAAGCTCCTTGGCACTAGGAATCACTTCATCATAAAAAAGTCCTATCATATGGAGGCTTGCAAGGTTGTGCAAATCCCATAGCGATATAGGCAATTCTCCAAAGAAAGTTAAAAGAGTATTTGTAAGTGGAGACCATGCCTTGCAAAATGCTTTGATAATCTCATAATTTATATCATATGTGAATAATGAAGCATACACTGGATCATATACTTGTGCAGCAATCAGCTTGTGCTTACATCGGCTAAGGACATCTTATCCACTCCCTGTATCCTTTGATGTAGTGGAATTTGCCATCAAATTGAAGAGTTTCTCCCCACTTAGCTTTCCCCTCAATAATGATGCGACCTAATGTTGGCAGAAGAATTGGTTCGTTTGATTGTTGACAATGAATTAGTTTAGTTGGAAGACACTGATGAATTTTCCTTAAAGCCCACACCTTGGAAGTTTTGATCTCCTGGGGACCACTCCTCAGTATGAAGTGAATTAGTCAGTCTTAGCCACTTTGTTGAGTATCTACCAATAAGTGGATTGTAAGTAGTCAAAAGTGTGTCTTTCTCCATATGTTGATTCTCTTCATCGAGGATAATCAAATGTTCCACTCCAGCGGTAGATGAAATATCTTTAAAGTAAACCGTGGTGCAACCTACCAAAGTATGAGGAAAAGTTAATCACATTGATCAGAAGGAAAAGAAGAAGAAAAGAGGATGTTCTAAGAAGATTAATATTCATAAAGAAATCAAGTAATAGTGAAAACATCCCTTAGTTTGATTACTTACTTGAAGTATGCTCGTTAATTGATACCTTGGTGAAACTCGTGTTTTTTTTATAATGGATGCCAAAGAATGATAGAGAAATCTTCCCTCAACCCCAACAATTGATCCTTGAATGAATAGAGTTGATAATTATGTGAATTTTGTAAAATTCCTTTCGTCGAACAGTTGGTGTGCGGAGATAAAGAAAGGAATGAATAGTTGAATAAAAAAGTGAATAAACCCAGAAAATCCAAATTTTCAAAGCTCTGCTCGGTGGATTTAATCTCATGACAACATGTGTTTTTATAGTTTTAGGAGTTTCAGTTCAAGTGTATCTAGGAAATTAAAATCCTGGAACAAATCAATTTAATCTCTTAAAGGCAGGGAATATTTATGAGAATTCGACTTGGAATAGAATTGTTTCATCTATCATCTATTTTGGAGTGGTTTGCATTACAATTGCTGAAAAGCAATTGGTTTGGTCACTTTGGAGTCTGTTATTGCTTACAATTTTGGAATTGAAGAGAATTATGCAATCCAATAATGTTTGGCAATGAAAAAAGAAAAGTGCCGTGGGGCTATAACTTTTTGCCAAGTAAATGAGTTGGTGGTAGGCCATACAAATAAATTAGACTTTGGTTGTTGCTAGTTCACTTGATTTCTACAAACTGAGATTTGAGGTATTCAATTTAAATGGTGGGCCATACAAAAGTAAATAAATTGAGGAATAAATGTGAAGTTGTGGCTTGGTTTAATTTTGACAGCAAATTTGTTTTTCTACTGTTAGTTTTCAAAGTTTAATTGATAGATATCCAAATCTTTGATTGCGACTTATTCACTTGGAGATGTATGTTATTCGTTAACAAGTCTCGAGGCGGCATTTGTAAACAAATTAATTTTTGGTCAATTGAGAGTTGACAAGTGTAAAATAATGTCAATTATTAATTTAAAATTTTTTGTTTATATTTTGGGATTTATTAAATTTAATTTCAAAAGATAAATAGTTAGTTTTAATTAATAATTTAGTATTTATTTTACACTCAAGTCAAATATTTATTAAATTTAATTTTAAAAGATAAATAGTCAATCTTAATTAATGATTTAGTATTTATTTTATACTCAAATCAAACATTGACAAGTGTCAAAAATGGAGTGTCTGTATATATGGACCAATCAAATCAAAGATATTTCATATTGATATTATCTTTTAATGTTTGATATTATCAAATATCAAATATAATTGATATTATCTCCTAATATTTGATATTATCTTATCAAAGAAATAACCGTTAAAGGAGTTCAAGTCAATCTAAAAATCTTCCACCAAGTACATATATGAAGGGGTGATCCCAGCTCATTTGATACAACACAAATTCCAACAGACGAGAGAAACTTTGAAAGAGTCTAACAATTCTCTCAACCAAATTCAAGGAGATCCATGACGTTCAAGGCGTTCCTTGTGGAACTCATATATTTTTGGCGTTTGATTTGAGATTAAAGTGCGAAGCCCTCGAATTAGCGTTATTTTTGTTCAAGGAGATCCAAATATTCGAGGCATTCTTCGCGGAACTCATATATTTCTGACGTTTGATTCGAGATTAAGGTGTGAAACCCTCGAATCGGCATTATTTTTATTCAAGGAGATCCATGACATTCAAGGTATTGTTTGCGGAACTCATATATTTCTGGCATTTGATTCGAGATTAATGTGCGAAGCCCTCGAATTGGTGTTATTTTATTCAAAACAAATTTAATGAGATCCACGATTTTTAAGGCATTTTTCATGGAACTCATTAAATTCAAAATTATATTTGGAAGGAAACAATCAGAGGATTATATTAGAGATTAAATCAACAGTTGATTGATTGATTTTAATTTAATTTTATTTGTACGATTTTTCTTGTTTTGTAATTTTAATTTTTGCATAAAAGAAATTTGTTGTTACAGTGTTGGCTGTCGGGCCAGCCATGCCAAACCATGAGCTAGACCCAGATTTGGCCGGCCGGCCAACCCTCCCCCAACTCCCACCCCCAAATAGATACATATGTAGGTATATATATGTATTTACATATAATAATACTTATTTGTGTGTATATATATATTATTTGTGTATATATAGGCTGTGTTTGATACCCACTATTAGGGGCAATTGGAGGCCATAATATGGGCTAATACAATATTTGATACATGAGACATAAAATACGGGCCGACCCACATTTTGTGTGTAGCTCGGTACTGTGCCAAAATTAACCGAGATTCATGTCGCATTCAATCGCACCCCCCAGCTGAGGTTTTTCTTCATGCAAATTGGCATTACAACCCTTAAATTTACAGCCCTTCTTCATGCAAATTTGGTAATTGGCATTACTAAATTAGCACTACAGCCTTCATGCAAATTATAATGAAAATTTATAATTTATATATTGAAAATCAAAATTTATATATTGAAAATTTATAATTTATTTATAGAAAATTAAAAATTTATCTCTTGAAAATTTATAATTTATATATTGAATATTGAAAATTTATATTTTGAAAATTCATAATTTATATATTGAAAATCAAAATTTATATATTGAAAATTTATAATTTATATATTGAAAATTGATAATTTATACCAAGTGTGAAAATTGAAATTTTTAGGTTAATTTATGTATGTGTGTGTGTGTATATATATATAAATTTAAATGCTATTTATATGTATTTTTTTCAAGGGCAAAATAGTTATCTAAAATGTAGTAGGCCCAATCAAACACCTAATATCATATGATTAGAGATTTCAATGGTGCCTAATTTATATCACAATCTCTCCTATCAAACAAAATAATAAGTATTCCAGTCTCACACAATTACCCATTATTACAATAGCCACTACCATCCAAATTCTATATCAAACATGGCCATAAAGTATATATTTTTTATACATGTATAATTATATATACATATAATTATACTTATAGATATGTGTATATAAGATATTTTTTATAAGGAAGAAGATAGGAGTATTCTCGTCTTTTAAAAATTTGTTTTATATGGTTTTCTTTTCTAGATCATTAAGGGCAATTCAATATCATTTTGCATATTCTATTAGGGATTTTGGGCATTAGTCAACGGCATGAGAGGTAGATATAATTTTCGAAATATGAGGGAGTGTATCTATATTTATCCCAAACATCAGAGAAAGTTGTTGTAATTATCACTTGATATAATTTAGTGATTAAAAAAAATTTCATTCCAAGTCATTTTTTGCCTCATCATAAATAAAACTTATATTGTTCCTTGATACAGTTACCCTTCAAAATTTAACAAAAAAATTATATATTTTTAAACCAACATAATGAATCTTCAAAGTAACTATTTGGACAGGTGCAATGTTTGCGATGAAATTTTTCAATATAAAAATAAATTAAATATTCAATTATTTTTTGACATAACAATATGTTTTTCAATAATTTTAACATATTTATTTTAAAAGTAAATAAAAACGAAAGTTAAGATGAGCACGAAGTTGAAAAAAATAATAATAAATATTACAACGGTACAAAAGAAAAATGCTGCAGAGGACAACATATAAAAATATCTTTTAAAACGGGACTATTTGTGTCCATTCATTAAATAACACACCACATAAATTATTTTAAGGGCCTAACCTTTTTATACATTGTAGAGATTTTAAAATAAGTAAAAAAAATTAAGATGAAGTAAAATAATCAAAATAAGAACAAATAGATAGCTAAAGTGAGACAAAAGAAAAACGCTAGAGTAGAAGAACAGGTTAAAAAAATTAAAAAAGAAAACATTTTGTTATCATCCTTTAAAATAGGGTTAATGTCTATCAGCTGATTAAATAATACAATAAAGTTATTATTCCAAGGGCACACTTTTAAAATAAGTAAAGAAAAAAATTGAAATGAAAAATTAATTGAAAAATAAAAAATAAATAATTACTATGAGGGGAGAAGAAAAACTTGAGAGTCGTCAAGGAACCAATAGAAAAAAGAAAGAAAAAAAGAAAAAGCTTTGTTAAAACATCTTTTCAAATATAGCTGAGTTTGCCTAAACCCATTAAATAACACGTCGAATTTGTCACTCGACGCCCAAAGGGCTGACGTTTTATAACTAGTACATATATATTATCAAACAATCTTATTTTAATAATTCTTTATGAAAAAATAATTTGATCATTCAAAATAATTTCATTCCATTTCCATCAATCATTACTAATTATCATGATCAATCATAAGATAGGAATCACATAAGGAATAAAGATTCCATCGACATCTGATTACCAAGTATAGCATTTCCAACCTAATTTCTTCGTTCATATATAGAAATCACAACTCTTGATAGGATTAAGGTTGGGGGAGGGAGAGTCATAACTCACAAGGATAGTGCTGGCCGCTGGGCTGCAGCACTTACTCCTACACATGCATCACTTGCTGTTTCCCCCTCAGTCCTCAGATAGAGAGATTAGGGGGCACTCACAAACAATCAAATGGAGGCTGAGATATGCATACACACAAAACACTTCAAATGATAAGTTTATGTACTGATAAAACAGAAGTGGTTAATTTTGCAAAATTTTCAAAAAAAAAATTCAACCCCAGAGAAGCCTCATCCTTGCAAACAGCTATCATGCCACAGGGACAGGTGTACTAAAAAGTTAAATCACCTGACTGAAGTTTTAGTAATAAAAGAAATCTGGACATATTGGAACACCTGATAAGAAGTCAGCAGGTAAATTCCTACATCACAATTCACCACCCATCTCTAGTATATAACATACATTTAAATCAACTTTTCCAGCATTAAAGTCCTTCCACCATTATCTTCAGCGTAAGGATCCGCTCCATACAATACAACTGCAAGGGATTTACTTGTCATCTTCTCCCTCAAAATCTCCTGCAATTAAGAGAAGTGCAGCTCTCTCTACAATACATGCATAATCATTTAATTATCAAATCAGAAACATCAGTTACCCCACAGAGTTTCAACAAGGCAAATCAATTATACAACCAATGAAGCCCGCAGATTAACAAGCTACTTATGAAGACATATACAGACATGGATACTGTTGGATCCAATCATATTAGTACCAACCGAGTAGAAAAGTAAAACATGATTAATCATATTTTTTACAAATATAGGAGCATGGAAAAAAAGAAAGGGCAAACACAAAATGTTAAGCAACATATGAAACATTTTGTGCATAAAAGATATACCGACTGCCAAGCTACCCAACATACTGAATGAGTTCTCAAGAACTGATCCATTCACAGATTGGCATGAGCTGACTAAAGTTAGTGGTAAATATTCCACACATTGCTTAGAATTTTGAACTATAGATGCATAAGGTAAAATAGTAGGCAATGTTAAATTCGATTGTAGAAAATTTATATATATATATATATATGTGTGTGTGGTGTCTGCGTGTAATAACATTGAAGCTACATCCAACTTACTGAATGTATACTAAACTGATCCATTCAGATCTACTCATGAAGCACACGTCTGTGTCAAAGCCAAAACAATGAGAACAGCTCTCTCTCTCTCTCTCTCTCTCTCTCTCTCTCTCTCTCTCTCTCTCTCTCTCTCCCCCCCCCCCCCACCCTCTGTCTCTCTCTCATGAAAGCGTGAAGCAAGAGACAGGTAAGGGACCAATTTTTAAACCAAGAGGTGGGTAACAAAAAGGTTAATGAGGCGACAATTTAAAAAATATATATATAGTGCAAAAATTCCAAAAACATATTATAGTTGCCAAAGCAACATAAACATTTGAATTATGTTTAAAACTTTTAAGTTCACACTCCACATATTAATTCATGACTGATGAGAATATTAATACAAAATGTCACATATATGAAATAATCAAATAGAATTTAAAATTAAGTAACCAAATACCAATAAACAAAAAAGGGCAAAAGACAGTAAAATTTTGATTTAAAAAAAAAGCAAAAAGAAAAATAACAAAGAAAATTAGCCAAAAAAGCAAAAAGAAAATTGAACAGAAAATAAAAACAGCAAAAAAACAGCCAAAAAAGGTTACAGAAAAAGAAGAAAAGAAAAGGAAAAAAAAAAAGCAAAAAAATCCAGAAACAATTATAAAATTAGAAAAAAACAATAAATATTAAAAGCCCATACATATTATTAATATTGAACACAATCAAAAACAAATGGAAAGGGATAGACTTATAGAGAAAACAGAGAGAGAGTGAGAGACAGAGAGAAGTACAGGCAGCGGCGGTGGGAGGGCAGTGGCAGTGTGCTGTGGGCAGTAAGGCTGTATAGTTTTTTTAAGTTCAAACTAGGGTTTTTTACAGTTTTTTATAGTTTTTTCTTCTTATTTTTTATCCATATATATTAGGTAAGGCGGGCCACTGACTGACGCGAGGTGGGCAAGGTGCCTGCGTTTAGGGGTGGGCGGGGTTTAGTTCAGTTTGGAAAATCAAGCCGGTTCCAAACCGGACCGAACTGAACTGAACTGAAATTTTGGTATGATGCGGTTCGGGGGTATAAACCCGAACAGTAACCACTTAAGGAGAAAAAAACCGCACCATTTGAAACCGGATATTACAATGCAGTTAAATGGTTAACCGTTTTCTAAAATAATTAAAATTTAATCAATAAAAATATTAATTTTGACTTGATTTGGTCAAGTTCAATTTTATTAAACCAAATCATTTTAAAAAGTTCAATTGTAGTGGACAAATCCCCATCAATACGATAATTTTTCATCACAAAATCTACAATACAACAAGAAAATATGACTTCAAAATTAATAATATAATATATAATATTCCCACCTCACATCAAATTAATTTCAAAATTGAAAATACATCAAGCAAGCAACATCTCCATCTCGTACCATGTACTAAATTATTATGTAAAATGTAACTTCAAAATTACAAGTACATCAAATAATCAAAATAAAGACACAAATCAAACTAAGTCCAAAAGTAAAGTACTTTCAATCAAATTAATATTCATCTAAATCTCACTAACAATTAACATAAAAATATAAGCTTCCACCTAAAAGACATAAATTCCTTAAATCAAAAGTTGGATAATCAATTATCTTTTAAATTTTATTTTTAAAATTATTAATTTTTATTTTTAAATAAAAATGGTTCGGTTTAGTTAACTTTGCTTAATCGAATTGCACATAGTAAATAACTAACCAAACCTATTTTCGCTAAAAGGACCGCATTGTTAAGGAACCAATTTGGAAGGTTCAGTGTATTTGGTTCGGTTCAGCAATTCGGTTTGGTTTTTTAGTTCTTTTGCCCACCCCTACCTGCGTTGGGGCACCTTGCGTTTGGCACCTTGCCTCGCTCGCTTGGGTGCCTAACGCAACCCAGGCAAGCGCCTTTTGATAACCACACTCTCTCTCTACAAGCACACGCATCTAGAAAATGGGGGTGGGATGGTTTCAATTATTTCTTTGAGAGGAGAATCTGCATGACGCAATATCAAGAAATGGCATTATGTCCATAGTTATTAAAGGCGTGAGGCGAGGGGCGGGCAAGCGTTACTTTTTTAAGGCGAGGGGCAGGCGACCAAAAGGCGAATGAAGCGATAATTAAGAAAAAAAGTTAAAATATATACATAGTACAACAAATTAAATTAAGTTACACCAGTTGGGTGAGACGCCTGTAGGAAGGCGCCCATGGGCCAGCGCCTTGCTGCGCCTCAACCAGGCAGTGAGGCGGGCCAGTCTGCTAGGGTTTTATTTAAAAAAAAAAAAGGAAAAGAAAAAGGAAAAATACCTTAAAAACCCTAGTCAAACCTAATAAAAAAATAGCCTTGCCCACTCCCATACACGCTTCCCTCTGTGCCCAAACCCCCTTAGCCAGTTCGCCGCCCCTCGTCACCCCCAGGTACAGTTTTTGTTTTTTCTTCCTCTTTTTTAATTTTTTTTTTTTCTGTCTTCTGTTTTTATGCAGAAAAAACAAAGTTTTAAGTTTTCTATTTTTATTTAACTTATTTTAAACTATTTTTTATGCTTTTTTTCTATTTTTAATAATTGTTTATGTTTTTTTTTTAATTCTTTTTACTGTTTTCATTTGTTTTGTTGCTGTTTTTAAATTTTATATAATTATTTCAATTTTTATTTTTTTTTGCTTTTTTTGCAATTTTTTTTTAATTTTTGCTGCTTTTTTCATTTAGTTTTGTTTTATTCATACTTTACTCTAAAATCGAATATGTTATTTTACATTTACAACTTGAAATTATGTCGTCTTCCAATTCTGGACAAACTTCATCTAGAAAAGACCCATGTTGGAAATATGTGAGGTTGGAGAATCCAAAAAGTACAATTAATATTATATGTATTTTTTGTGATCAAAAATATTTTGGGGGAATATGCAAAGCAAAACAACACATAGTTGGTAGTTTTCCTAATGTCAAGCCATGTGAGAAAGTTTCAGATGATGTGAAGGAGGAGATTCAGAATTATATGGCCACAAAGAAGAGAGCAAAAGAGCAAACTATTTTAGAAAAACAAATTCAACATCAAAAAACTTGAGATGAATACTTGAGAAATATTGGTGAGGAAGATGATGATGATGATGAAGTAGAGAGTTGAGAAGTTTATCAATTGAAAAAAAAAAAAAAGCAAAAGGAAACATGAAAGGGACAATGGACTTTTTTGTAAGTCATGGCGAACAACTAACTTCAAAAGACATGAAAAAACAAAAGGATATGAATGAGGACGCATTGAATGGTTGAAGATATTGAAAGGTCGAGCACATTCACCTATAGCAAGATGGATTTATGATGTTGGAATTGCTTTTAATGCGGTGAAATACAATAGCTTTCAGGAGATTATTGATGATATTTTAAAACATGGTCCTGGTTTGAAAGGACCCACTTCTCATGAGGTGAGAGTTCTTTTGCTGAAAAAGCTGAAAAAGGAGGTTGAACAAGTGAAAAAAGTAATGGAAGACCACAAAGAAGAACGAAAAAAACATGATTGCTCTATCTTGTCAGATGGGGTGCAAGGACTAAAGGGAATGAACTTTGATTAATTTTCTTGTTAATTGTCCTAAGGGAAGCATATTTGTGAAGTCGGTTGATGCTTCTGAGTATAGCAAGACGGGGGAGAAAATGTTTGAATTGTTGAGTGATTTTGTGGAGGAAATAGGATCGGAGAATGTTGTTCTAGTGGTTATAGATAATGCTTCGAATATAAAGCTAGCGGGTAAGATTTATTAAATAGTCTATATGATTTTGTATTCTTTTTTTTCTCCTTTTATAATTTATTTTAATTATTTTTCTATATTTTCTTATTTTCGTAGGACAATTGTTGATGGCAAAGTATCCGAATTTATATTAGACGCCGTGTGCCGCACATTGTTTGACCTTGATGTTGGAGGATATATTTAAAGAGAGGGACATTCATCCAATTTTTACAAAGGCCGTGAAATTGAATAGCTATATATATAGTCATCCCGGTGTAGTAAACTTGATGAGAATTGATGGTGAGAAGAATCCTCGTATGGGATACATCTACGAGACTATGGATAGAGAAAAAGAGGCTATTGCAAAGAGTTTTGGTGGTGACGAAGAGAAATATAGCCGTTATTTTGATATCATTGATAAGAGGTGGGAAGATCAACTTCATCAACCTTTGCATGCGGCTGGCTACTACTTGAACCCAGAGTTCTTCTACTCCAATCCAAACATTGATGGTGATAAGGAAATTATATCAGGGTTCTACAAATGTCTTGAGATATTGGTTACGGATATACGTACTCAAGATTTAATTCATGAAGAATTAATGCGTTATAAAAATGAAGAAGGCCTCTTTAAGTATAATATGGCAAAGAGACAGAGGACTGCGAGATCACCAGGTAACATCATAAATTGGTTTGAATGTATCTTAAAAATTAAAATGTCAGTGTTACTTTATAATTAATGTGAGGTTTATTCAATTTTTGTAGCTGATTGGTGGAGGTCTTATGGCAGTGAGACTCCAAATTTGCAGAGTTCAGCCATTAAAATTCTTAGTCTTACTTGTAGTGCATCCAGATGTGAGAGAAATTGAAATTTCTTTGAGCATATTAGTTTAGTCATATATTATTTATTTAGTTTAAATTGTAAAAATATTTTTTTGTATATACTTATTTGTCAATGGTATATGAAATTAATAGGTCCATAACAAAAAGAGAAATAGGTTGGCTCAAGCTAAAATGAACGATTTGGTGTTTGTGAAATATAGCAGAGCATCGAGGCGACGATATAGACTCCGTGATGAGATTGATCCTATCTCTTTGGAGGATATTGACAACAGTAATGAGTGGTTGGTGGCTGAAGATGATGGATTAGGTGAAACAAGTGATGATGAAATGTTTGATGATGGCATAACATGGAGAGATGTCGCTAAAGCTTCTAGAGCTGAAGAGCCAGCTTACTTTACTAGAGAGAAGAGATCATCTTCTTCAAAAGCTCCAAGTTGTGATGTTAGGAAAGAAAGAGCAAAGGCGAAGATAGGGAACTTCAAATACGTCTAGCACACGTACTTTAAGCCTTATTGATGAAGATGAAAATGATGAAGAAGGGTGTGAACCCATTCATGATGGCCATGAAGGTAACGAATTTGCATTAGAATTGAATGGGGATGAGGATGACATTTCATTATCTATTGTTAGTTGACCATATATTAGTATTTTTATGAGTCATGAATGAATTATTGTAGGGTGAACTTAGATTTTTTAACATTATTCATGTTCTCATATGTTTTTTGTCATTTAAAACATGTTTTTTGGAATTTTCGCACTATATATATATATTTATAATTTTCTTTTTAAATTATCGCCTCGTTCGCCTTTTGGTCACCCGCCTCTCGCTTCACGCCTTTGACAACTATGGACCAAAGCAACAAAGGCGGTCGCCTTATGGTGCTCGCCTGTCACCTGAGGCGAGTGAAGGGACTGCCTTTGATAACTATGATGATATCTCATATTTGTTTGAGGCATTGGCAAACCACAAACATTCAGAGCTTAGTGATGCAAAAAAATAGGAGAATAGCACCGTTTGGTAGGGCTCTGTTGATCGTTGCGATTACAATTTACAGGTTGGATGTTTAAATGTCTAGGAAGTTATGATAGTATCTTGTACACTGGAGAAGATGACCAAACATGCCATTGAAAGACTACTGAGACAAAGATGGGCTCATTCCTTAACCTAAACTCTGCAGCAAAATCATGCTTTCAATGGTTGATGAAGAGAACCAATTCTTGCAAGTTCAAATCATGTACATAAAAGACCAGCTGTGAACCAGCACTATGCATCTCTCAAAGTAAAGTGCTAAGTAAAACAAATAATTGCTAACCTCAACCAACATAAAGATCATCCTTCCTTTCCCTATTTTAGTTATTTCAAAATCCTGGAGATTTTCAGGATATTCTAGATGATAATTACTTCTGGACTTATTTATTAAATTTAAAATTCCATAGAACATGGAGTTGGACGTGGAGGATTCTTATAAACATTACTTCCAGTAAATTAAGCTAAGAGATATAATGAAGGCAACTGTTGATAGGTTTAAAATAATAAAAACTGCTAATTTGGGGGAAAAGGGCATCAATCTTGCATAGTAGAACAATCTGGTGAGTCAATACTCTTCAAAAAGCCAAAAATTTACCATACTTGGGTAACAATTACACATGACACTTTTGTGCCTGAACATAGCATCACACAGTTATTAACTCAAATGCGAACCATTACGCGTTGTATATGACTAGGACACCTTCTGATGAGAAACCTCAAACAATGCCAATAATCATAATTTTATAGACTACATTTTCTCATGATACACAACCATAACCATATAATATAAAATAGAAAGCACCAAGAGAAGCCATCAACTGCTAAAAAAACTGAAAGGCCATTAGAAATGATAAAAAAAAAAGCAATTATATCACATCCCCATTCAATTTAAGGCAGCAAGATTCCTTTCATACCAGAATAAATCATATGCAATTAATGAGCTGAAGTTACCTGCATCAATCTCCAAAATTCTCCACAGAAGTATCAGTGTTATCATCCTCATCCTCATCCATTTCCCTTATTTTAGCAATTTCAGCCTGTGCCCGCTCCACAATTTGCTTCTTCTGCAACTCCAATTCTCGCTGAAAATCCTGTCTCATTGTCTCCAACTCCAGCATTTGTTTTCTCTTACTCTCCTCAATCTTCTCATATATCTCTCCGAACTTCTGAATTGAATCTGCCAATAATCTAGCAGACTCGCCATCATCATCATTATCACCCTCATCTCCCAAATCCTCATCATCTTCATCCTCATTATCCTCATCTGACTGCCCTGGACTATCCCTCATTTCATCCAACACATTAGACCTGTCCAAGTACACACATGGATTCATAAACACATACTCCCCCGAATCAACGCCACAGCCCAAACCACCATAACCTCCAGTCCTCATGTTCAACAATGCATCCATTTTCTTGAAAAATACCCACTTGCTCCCATGCCCACTTTCCACTTTGGCCCTTTCTTTCTTGTACTTGTTCTTCAGCACATCCAATTGGTTTCTGCACTCCACCTCCGTCCTCTCAACTTTGCTCAATTCCGACACTTTCTCAGTCACCTCAGCCCAGTCCTCGGCCCTCAAACTTCTCCTCCCCAACTCCATATACCTATCACCCCACTCTTTCAACAGCGCAAAGCTCTCATCTTCACTCCAAATTTCCCTCCGAGGAGTGAATTCATAATTGGAAACGAACGACTCAAGCTTTCTCTTCTTGGGGTGCCTCTTGGAGTCCTCATAATTATAGAAGTTCCCATTTTGCGTAAAATTCTGATCGGGATTCTCCTCATTCTCATCAAAATCATTGTCTTCGTCTTCAAATTCCATTACGTTGTGGGTTCTGTAAGTGTACGAATTGGGGTTTTTCATCAGCGTAGGGTTTCAATTACGGAGTGAGTTTGGTTTTTCTATTGCTGTACGGTACATATTCTTGTAGGGTGGAAATTTTTAAATTAGGGACACAGCAGAGAATGGAAATGGCTCAACCAATTTCTATTTCTTTTAGGCAAGTTTGGTTGAATTTTAAATTTATCTTTTAATAACTTATCTCATAATAAATTGTGTGATTATTAATTATTATAGCATTGTTTGATTTGCATGATTATTTGTAAATATATCCACATAATTGTTATTTGGTTGGAGGTATAATAATCATTGTCATTTGATTGTTTTATAAAATCTCCATGATATCCTTTAACTTAAGAAAGACAAGTAATTCTTTCTCTTCTCTTTTTTTCACAAATTATTTTTGCAATGAATAGTTGCGGAGACACGTTCACTTTTTTCAAATTATTTTCCTTTCCTATTTTTATTGATTTAATCGCTTCCCAAAGTCTCAACAAAAGGATTCCAACTCATAATTTCTAATCTATTTTTATAATTTTTCAAAAACATTAATTTATAAAATTAATAAATTAGAATAAAATTAAATTAAATTTTTTATAGTTATGATATGTGTAAATATAACATTTGGATCAGTTTAATAATTTTTCAATATTAATAGGTTGACTTATTTTTTCCAATTTTTTAAAATTACTAATTCAAAATAAATTAAATTGTTTTAATATTATTCAAAATTATTAAATTTTAATTTATTATGTAAGTTCAGAATCATTAATTTCATATCATAAAATTATAATATATAATTCATTTTGTTAATTTTCTTAAATTACTAATTTAAAATAAACAAGAATTTAAGGGCAAATAAGACTTTTTGCTACAAATGAAGAGTTATCGATCAGCTGGGATATGTTATCCCAGGGGTGGGGGTGGGTTTAATAATACCACATATTAGTTTTATATATACTGGCTCAATGATAAATCACGGGTTTGTGTGTATATAAACTTACAAACCAAACATTAGATTAAAAATGATAACTTTCCCTAATCCTATTTAATCTCACCAACCAAACTTGCCCTTAGATATGGGAATAGGTCAGACAGGAGCCTATACTTTAACCTATTTATAGCTTATTTAGGCCTAGCCTATTTAATAAAAATGTCGGATCAAGGTTTAAAAAGTAATCTTTTTTTAATTAAATATACTAGATTTAAACTTTTTTAAAGCTTGCAAAGCCTAGCAGGCCGGCCGTTTATCCTTATTTATATAAAAAGTACAATAATAGTGATATAATATTAAATAGCTAATTGTATTTGATTTCTCTAATTAGTCATTTATGGAATTTGTTATATTAGTTAATTTTTTTTTTTGTTGAAAAGATATTATTTTATACTTACATTTGAACTTTCATAGCTATTCATTTGTTATTTATCATTTTGATTATTTCTTACTAATGTTTATTATAAGTTTGAGCGTATTAAAATTTTAGATTTATGTGATTAGATTTAATTGAAACCTTAGAAGAAAATAAGCTTTTAGGTAGATTTTCAGAACAGAATAAGGCTATAGAGTTTATTAAAAAGGCGATGCCTAACCATAAAAAAAACAAAACAAAACAAATATAATAGATAATAGGCTAAACTCAAGCGCATCATTTGCATAATAGGTTTAATCTATTTAAGTCAAACCCTAACCTGGCCTAGCCTTTTTCCATATCTAATTATTTTTAATAGAGAATAAAAAGTACACTTTCAAAACTTTGTTTTGTTCTTTTTATAAGTTGTTGGCAATTATGGATGCATTTTTGCATAAATAAATACTTTTAAATGTTAAGTATTTCTTTCAGACATAAAAAAGAAAAAAAAATGTATTTCTTTCAGACATATTTTTCCTTAACTTTTTTTTTTTATTATTTTTATCTTTTTATTTACACACATTCATATCAGGGTCCTTTAGATTTAAATTCTCGATCTCACATTTAACTATTGCTAGTAATTTTTAGTACATTCAATATGTGTACTAAGATATTTACACTGTAAAAATTCATTTACTTTTTTTTTTATATAATACTATAATTTTTTAATGATTTTAATATACTGATTTTTTAGAATCAATCAAAAGAAAAAGTTAAGAGAGAGCAAAAAATTGAAATAAATAAATAAATTATTGGAGATGAAAAAAGTTAGAAAGAGAAAAGAGAAAAAAAATTATTGTGTCATTATTTTATAAAACAATGTTAATTTTATCAATTCATTCAAAAACATATCACTAGGATGGTGATTGATATTCAAGAATGCAATAAAGTGGAAGTGAAATGACTTTAAGATTTAAATGAAAATGAGAAGGAAAGGTGACAGTATAACTTATTCCATGGTTGATATGTATAAGGAATGAAATCGTCATTCCTTACTTGATTCTATTCTTATGATTGGTATTTGGCAATAATCACAAGAATGGAATGAAACTTTTTAAATGGCCAAATTATCCTTTTCTAAAAATTTATTAAAATAAAAACATTTATTAGTAATTCTTTTGTATATTATTGTAAAAAAAAAATTGGGATAAGTCTATAATTATGTAATTTTAATACACTTTTAATGTTATTTGAAGCACATCAATAATTATATTCATTTTGTATTGTATCAACTGTGTTATATAGGTTTACGCAAATTATATATACACACACACACACACACAATTCCTTTAAAATACTCGTTCTATAAGTATAACTTAATTCGTAAGCTCTGTTGAAACTTTTGAAAAATTAAAAAATTAAAAAATATTTTATAATTTGAGTGCTTAACTTTATTGTGATAAAGCTAGAATGCCTTGATTGCACTTTTTTTATAAGTTTAATTTGAAGAGTCGTTGATAAAATCCTCGACTCTTCCTTTATTAGTTTTATAAAGATTTTTTAATCATTCAAAGAGATGGGGATATAACTAACATTATAAATTATATATTTCATTAGATGTGGACCAAGTTGATGATGATTTTGTCCTTTTTACTACAAAAATTGAGAGGCGCATAATTATTTTTATTTTTATTATTTATTATTTTTATTTTTATAATAATTTATAATATTTTAATACTTTTTATAATATTACTAAAAAGTGTATAACTAAAATATATAATTAAATAAAAATATGTGGCAATCAAATAAGTTGGAACATGATATCATACATTTACAAATATGAAGTTTTATTATATAACAATTTTTGTCAAATTTTAAAGGGTAATTTTGTCAAAGAAAAATATAGATTTATTTTTTATGGATGGAGAATGGTTAAACCTATTGAGAAGGGAGGAGTAACCAAACTCATTCTTTTGGGAATGGGATTCACATGGAAATTAGAATTTAATTTCTAAAAATTATAATAAGCATGGGTTTAAGAATGGACTTGAGGATGCCCATTTTTTCCTACCTCATTCTTGCATATAATCATATCATAAGATCTTATACTTCATAAAAAGTAATATATAGTAAATGTAAATATAGATTGTAAAAGTTAACAAGCATCTAAAATACGTACTTATAGTTTGTGACCTTACACAATGATAAATTTATTTTTGTCATTATAGTGCAATTTATTTATATTCGTCCACATAAATTATTTTCATTGCAATGCGAAATACTTTCCATATCCTATCTTGAAGCTGAAAAAAAATGGGGATACTTTAATTACTATTTTTATGTATAAAAATAGAAATATTACCAAAGTTTTCATTTGTAAACGAAACAAAAGAAACATTACACTTAAAGGTAGGGCCGTAAATAGATATTCGAAAATTCGTTTACCGTTCGCATTCGTATCCGTTTATACAAAATTTATTCATATCTATTTAAAGCGAATATTATCCATATTCGATTATTATATATTCAATTATAAATAGATACGGATATGATAAATACGTATCCGATCCATTTAATATCTGCTCTAAATATATATTTATTAAATAATGTATTACTTATATTTTTCAATAAAAATCTCATAATTCATATATGTAGATATATATAAATTATAATTGAAGAATTGGGAAGAAAAAATAATACATTTAAAAAATTATTGTAATATAGAGAAAAATTGAAAAATGAAGTTAATCAATACAATTATTGTTGGTTGACTTTATAATTAATATATTTAAATATCATTTATTAATATTAATTGCTATTAATAATCAATTATAAAGTCAATTATTAATTAAACATTATGCTATTTGTTAGATTGCTTTCTTTTTAATAAAATTGTATAGTTCCTTCTATTAATTAAAAATATGTATTTGTTATAAGTTAATAAATTCACATATTTGGATATTCGTAAATGGATATCTAAGTAATGATCATAGAAAATGAATATAAAAAAAAATAATTTGAATACGGTTAAGTTTAATCAAATTTGGATGCATTTGAATAATTATAATTGAATACGGATATATCCGAATTTGATTGATATCCGATGGATACAAATTTAGATATCATGTTTAAATATTCATCGAATCTGTATTCGTATCCGAATATTTGAAAAGTTAATCGAATACGAATATAAAAATAGTATATTCGATCTATTTAATATCTAACTACATCCCACTTAAAGGTGGCAATATGATTTCTAGCACATAAGTCCAACAACCCATATGGTTATGGCTTGTATTAGCCCAAGAATTTGACAATAGGTTACATTGGTTGGATTGAGATTGATTTTATACGATAGTGGAACCAAAATATGCCAATCCTAAATTTTTAGCTAGAGTTTAATAAATTTTAAAAAATCAATTTTGAATTAATAATCATAAAAATATATTATTTTCACTTTGTAAGTTTTGTCAAAGTCCCTACTTTTTGATAATTAATAATATTTAAATTTAAGTAAATATCTTGTGTTTTGGACATGTTAAAATAGAATTCTTTCAAAATATAAATTTTAATATATGAAATAATACCTTGAATTCATATGAACAAAATTGCGCCTATTAATTTGAAGAAAAAAAAAATAACTTTTTGCTTAACTAATGTCGCATGACAATAATAAAATTAATAGCAAGACATATTTATGAACTACTGAAAAATGAAAAGTAACATGTTCATGATTAAAAATAACAATTCTGCAATTTTATTTGGAATATAGATTTTGTTACAAAAATAGATGTACAGTTATAATTATATTTTAACACAATTGCATATAGTAAAAAAGATTAATGAAATAAAATATAATTTAATAAATTATATTATTATATTATGAAATTGCATATTAAATAAGTATATGAAAGATATATCAATACTAATATTATTTTTTTAATTAATTTTTTTTATAAATAAACTACAATAAAAAAGTTTTGATATTGGACCTTTTTGGAATCCAACCAATTGTGAATCTACCTACCTAAATCTATGTTGAACTCATCCCATTTTGAATCAAAATTATATGCAACCTGACCCGGTCATTTGTTTCCCTTAATTTCACCCATCATTAGTTTGTTGATATAAATACCATGTTATAACTCACTGAATCAAATGCAAAATAACAAAATTTTAAGTTAGTTTTCTCGAGAACCATTACTGCCAATATAAAGAGAGCTAGTGACAAAGGATCCTCTTGTCTCAATCCTCTTAAAGATTCAAAAATGCTAGCATTCGTACCATTAATAGACGAAGGGTCTCTTGGGATCCATTAATCTCATTAGTGCGCTACAACACCAAACTCTTAGATGATCAAGCGAAAGCTTTCTCTTTTTTCAAAGTTCATAGGGACTGAGATTAGTCTTCTTGGGGGGCTATACGGTTATGTATATAATAATGATAATGCTAAAAGTTAACTATAAGGACAATTTAATAAATTGACTAAAAATGATATTAAATCTGAAATTAATTAATTAAGTAATAGAGTTGGACAACTTAAAAGACAAGTTAAGCCCATAAATAAGGTTTTCTCCTTATGGGTCTAAGCCCATCAAGACTAAAAATTATAAATACCAATCACAAAGGGAATTTGGGTATAAAAAATCATTTACAAAAATTCTTAAAGTCAAAAATTTTTCAAGAAAACAAACCGACATACTGCTGTATACTGAAAAGGACCTAGCTCCATTTTTAAGTAGCATTATTTTGGCACCATTTGTGGGAATTCAGAGCAGGAAGAAAGAGCATTGAGGATGCAGATGAGATCAAGAGCTTGTGAACCTAGAAATAAAGTGACCCAACATTGGAGAGTGCGGAGAGTCACCAACGAGAGGTACCACCTAGTTTAGTGCTGGAGCCTGCTTTCAATATGCAACATGTACTTGAGGAAGCACCCGCACAATAGACTCCTTTCCTTAGAGAATCCATTCTGCCTATCACATAAGAGGCATTGAGGACTCTGCTGGAGAACGCTATTACCCAGGTCGCAGCCTAAGTAGTGATCCAGTATGTCGAAGAGTGCTAACCTCAAGAACTATAATAATCTTCCTACAGGAGTCAGTGGGCTCCATTCATCCCTAAGAGATCTGAGCGAAGAGCTGACTCAGGATACAACGTCGCTCCCCTTTCCCTACCTCACCAAGGAGACATTCTTCACTCCTGGCGAATCCCGCTGGGCACACACTAGCATATAAGGAAGTTTAGACGCATTCTTTGGTAACACAACCATTTGGAGGATTAGGGAACCAGTACCACCAATTGGTTGTTGCTCTCCTAAGGTGTAGTCAATTTTCTCTATCGATCCTAGCAGAAAAACTCTTATGTGGGAGGAAGATAGCCCAACAATTGGAATTAGGTGGTACCACAGCCACCAAGAGTACTTGGATAACTTCCTAACAAGGATGTAGTTGTACAATGTAAATGAGGCTGCAAACTACAGTTTTTCTCTTACCGCCCTCACTAAGCATGCCCTGACATGATTTAACTAAATGCTGGTAGGATCCACCAATGGGTGGGAAGTGTTGGCGCAACTTTTCTTTGATAATTTATCCTTCAACTATCCTAAATGACAGCTTATATATTCACTATCAAGCAACATGATAGAGAGTCCTTGAGGACATATCTCAATTGCTTCATCCAAGCCATCCATGAAATCTCTCATGATAGCCAGGAGCTCCCTCCCATTATCATTAGGCAAAACTTAAAGCATTTCAAATTTTTGAGTTTTCAATAATTGGGAAGCTACTTACTACATTGGAAGAGCTCCTCATGCACTCTGAGAGTATATTCACACAAAAGAAGTTGTAATCTCAAGAAGCTCCTAAGCGAAAGACACATAATGAGGGGAGTAACATCAATACGAGGCAAGGGGACCAAAAAATGCGGCCCTCCTCACACGCTTGCCATATACACACCCTTCACTATTTCCTAAGCAGAAATCTTGGTGATAGTATTGTAATCAATCTTATCAACAACTATTGTAGAAAAAGTGGACCCTAAAGAAGCTAAGACTAAACAAATGGTGCCACTTCCACCACACAAGCAGGCAGACTAGGGATAAATATTGTTATTTAAAGGATGAAATTGAGAAGTCTATCCAAAGGACATACCTTAAGGAATATATAGCTTAAAAGGCGTTCAGTCTGAAGAAAGGCTCGCATGTAGAAAAGAATGAGAGTTACAGGTAGAGGTTGGGTGACCGCTTGGATTCCAAGGAGCACCAACGCTAGCATGACCTTACCAATTTCCCCACAACACGAGTTATCTTTATGAAATCATGAGGACCATCTGAAGGAGACTCTTTCAATTTGAGAAAAGCGCTAACATGAGCAGCTAGACAAGCGCAAGCTCATGTAGTTGATCTCGCTATGGAGATATTAGAAGTTCGTGTACCTGCACCTCACATCACATTTCGAAAAGAAGATATGGAGTTTGGGATAGGAGTTCATAATGACACATTGGTAATCTTATCTTCCCTCACTAGTTTTTGGGTTAAGAATATACTATTGGACAATATCAATTTAGTGGACATTTTGTTTGACGATGCGTTCCACTATCTTGGAGTGGATAACGTGCAGATGCGGAAGATTAACACCCCCTTGGCGAAATTCACGAGCAACACTATAGAAGCGCTTGGGAAGATACCACTGCCTCTTTTCATGGGCACTCACACAAAGATAGAAGGAAGATCAATTGTGATGGTTATTGGTATAAGAGTCAGAGCATGAGTTATACACCTTGTGATTTCTTAATCAACTGTCATGCTTTTCTAAGAATTTTTTGAGAATACAATGGACAAAATTTATGCTTGCATGAACTCTACCATGTAAAGTTATTTCTTGTGTTCTCGTGCTCTTTACTCTAATATATTTCTTCTTATTTTTGCTCGGGACTAGCAATTTGTAAGTTTGGGGCTGTTGATAATTCTTCAAAAGAAAGTTATTTTACCTTTACTTTATGAAGCTAAAGGACTAGTTCAAAAGAAATTTGATTAAGAAATCACTTGTCTTTTTATTAATTTGTTTTTTAGTGGGTTGTGTTGATTTTATGTGATTTTCTCATTATTTGGTGTTGTTTTGTGTAAATATGGTTTGTGTGCATTTATTTTATTTTTATGACGCAAAAGGATCGAAGACTATGTTTCAAAACGAACTAGAAAGACAAAATAAGTTGGAATTCATAGGTTGAAGATTGAGGCAATGGTGCCTATCCTAGAACCATGATGCCCAAATAGGGGAAAGCTTGTTGTACTTTGAGGCTGCGACCCAGGTCTAGGTACCACAACGTTGGGTGCTCAACATGCAAGGCAGCTCACTAAGCAATTTCATAATATTGTATGAAAATATAACTTAGGGCTTAAGATAACTAATTTTAATGAGGGGATCTTCCATAATTATCCTAACTTTTTGTAGCCCACTTATTCTCTCTTTTTCTCTCTAAATTATGTAGAATTTTCTCCTAGTTCTTCTAGCCTAAAATCTGATATCTTCAATCAAAATAGAAGATCAACAAATCTTGGATTTTTTTTAGAATCCACTTGGAATTTGACTTGAAGATGTTAGAGCTTGAGAGAGGATGACAATTCGGGATTAGATGTTTTCATTATTTTATCTCTTGATTTTGTTTTATTTTGTATGAGCATTAGTTTGATTGAAAGATTATGCATCTAAGCTTTGATTATGTAGTGCAATCTTGAAATGTGAATATATGTTGAATATTGATGAATTATTGTTGATTACCTTATGCTTAATATTGTTCTAAGCTTGACTTCTTTCGAATGAGATCTGTGTGTGTGGGTTTGAGATTTGAGAGGCAATAATTCATAATTGATACACTTAGGGTTAATCATGTTTAGCCAATCCTTGAGATTGATAGGTCATTAGTGAGAGGTTATCCACCACTATACGATGCATTCAATGATTCTAGGCCTTATCATTTTTGCATAGGCATGATGACTTGGGGCCAAGAGGCTGTGGTCATCCACATATGATAATCTTACCTTTAATATATCAATTAGATGCTTGTTCAGAGTAATTAGATCATATTTGAATCACCTCTTGTTTGTTACCAAAGTTGCACCAATTTAGTTAGTTTATCAAGTTTTGATTCCCTATTTTTGAGCATGAGTATTTTATTGATTTTTATTACTCTTCCAAATTGTGTGAGTGAGGAGGATAGGGTACTCATCCTCAATTCCTATGAATATGACTCTAGTACTTACTGGAACTATATTAAAATTTTGACTCATGCACTTGTAGGTACAATCCTCAAGCTGATTTGATTGGTTATTTTCATTTTAGAAGTACTTGAGTTGTCTTGTTTATCATTTGAATTGCATAGTTTGCATCCCTAAGTGGGTATAGGCATGTCACCAATTCTTTGGAAAGCTACTTCTTAAGGATCAACTCAAAGACTGAGATGTCTAAGAAAACTCAATAGAAGTAGCTTTGAAAAAGATTTTCCATAGTCAACTAATTTGGTATTGATTTTTGCCCCAGCTTGATGAACCAAATAAAGGCTTCACTTACTAACGAGTTAGGAAAAGATGCAATTTCAAGTTATCATTCGTATCTACCACCCCACATTATATAGTGAACTTAGTAATGTGCTCTATATTTCTTTGCAAGCCATCCCCCAAAAAATTATAGAAATTGATATTCTACAACTAGGTGGGGAAAGGATAAGGTCAATTCTAGGCGTATAAGGATGAAAATACTTAGACATTGAGTTGGATTGCTTTTGTTGGAACAATCTCTAGCAAAATATTTCTTCAATCTCATGCTTGTAAATAGCACAAGTTTTTCCACTGTCTCCAAAGTTGGCCCTACCTTGATATTAATCTCTTAGATTAGTGTTGGTGCAGTTGGCTCCTAAGCCCCCGCCTTCCATGAAAACGATGTTAGATTAGTAGACTACCTATTTACCTTGACACCTAAAAGAGAACCGTTCAATTGTTCTCCTTCTATAAAGCGGATGGTATTGACTGTGAGCTTGTCTAGATTGATTATTTCCCATGTTAAACATTTTTGTTGAGGACGGCTAACTTCTTGATTGCACAAGCAAAGCCCGTCATCTTTTTTTCCTAAACCATTGTATCCATTACATCAACTGATACATTGGCATTCCCAATTTTTTATTTTAAACCACTGATGGAGGTGGAAAAGTTTCAAATTCTTTTTGAGTTAGACAAGTATCATCATAAGAGCTTGCCTTATGAAGTCAAATTATCATACCTTGTACTTGGTTTCACATTGTCCCTTTTACTCTCTAAGATGATCTTCCATCAGCTCTCGCATATCTTGGTTGTCTCTTTGATTCAAAGCTCAAGGATATTTTTAATGACATTGTCCATATATTGTGGCTTTGTAACTTTTAGAGTATGATCGGAGCTTGCGAGTTGAACTATCTCGACTTAAGTAGATTTGTCATGAGCGGCCATGTTGGCGTGTTCCTCCTAAGGTTTCATCGTCTCAACATGTGACATGATTTGATTGAAGCGTTCTTTCCTTCTTGTTGTAGGCATGATTTTTCTTTTGTATTTTGGAATTTCTTTTTTTTTTTATGTGTGATTTTTGGATTAAAAAGAAAATACAAAGAAATGTAGAAAACGAAAAAACTCAAAAATAACTCAAAACATAAGCAACAATTCTCCCACTAGGTATGCCATCAAAATTATTTGCTTTACATATTAAAAGTTAAAAATTGGTGAATGCTTATACTGTGCCAGTGTATATGTGTGCAACAGTAATAAAAACACAATTTTAATGATAGAATGTCATTTAACGTTAACTTCTTTAGACAATTGAGTGAGGTGCAACAACTAATACCTATGATCCTATACCTAATTGAGCCTCAGACCTTTAAATAAATTAAAGGGTTGATTACCCAAACCTCTCAAGGTTTGGCCTAATTACAACAAGGTCCACAGGTTTTAAGAAATTACAAATATCCCTTGGAGTTGATGGATGGCCGTTAAGCCGGATGGTTTTAATGAACCTTGTCCGAAAATTTTAAAAGCAAAAAAAATAGTCAAAGACTAAAATGACCCTTACTTACCAAATTGACTCAAAGCCCATGAAGTGGTGGTAAAGAAGAGAGGAAGACGTTCATCCCCTTTTCATTGGGCAAAAAAAAAAAAAAAAGAAAAGAAAAGAAAATTCCTCAAATCTCCCAAAATTGTTTGACCTACATTCAACTTCTTCCAAACACGTCATTCTTCACTCCATTTTGGAAGTTAGCAGGCTGCCATTGGAGTCGCAAGCTTTTCAACAATTTCAAAAATACTAGGATTTGCAACTTTGATAAATGCATGATTTTTACTCTCAAAATGTGTTCTTATTGTTAGATCTTATTATTAGGTTATATATTTCTTTGGAATATGTCAAAAAATACCATTTTTCTATTTTTTATCGTAATGTATTGATGTTTTTTATATTTTTGTGGGTTTTCTTTTTTCAATTATAAATGAACTTTAATCGATGTTTTAAACATGTTTTAGTCCGGGCATGTCGATAGATTTCATTTTTTTATGAATGGTGTGGTAAAATATCTGTTACTAAATTGATTTTGCCTGTTTCATGTTGGACTGTTTTATTTGTTATGGAAAATTAGATGTCGTTATATTATAATTATCAAAAAACCAGAAAGGAGGAAATGTAATGTTTTACTGATTCTAATAATTTGTGCTTTTCTTTTTTTCTTTTTGTCTACATATATGGGTTTTGGAACTTTTGACATTATTGTGCATTTACTTGACTCCACTTACAAGATTGAAAGTGTAAATCTTGAAGCATACATGTATGAAAGATTAATTGGTGATACAAAGGGTATGCTAAGGAATGCAGCAACTTTTGTCAATTTGATTTTTATGTTTAGCTCTAATATAGTGCACATTATTATTAGGGAAATGATGATTGTGTGTGATGATAGGCCTTTACAAAATATGTTTAAGTTCAACCAAAGTATGAAATAAATAGATTTATTCATACAAACAGAAGAGGCGCCTCCTTTGTTTATTGATTGTTCATTTGAGAAGTTGCTGGAGGCTACTCATCTTGATGAGGGATGCAACATTGACAAAATTGATGGTGGAGAAGCTGGTGGAAAAGGATTTAGTTAGGTAGTAGGGGAAGAAGTTGATGTAGCTAGTAAGAGGGCTTATATTGATGAAAATGACAATGTAAGTTTTTTGGATATTTCTTAAATGTTAATTAAATTCCAAGGTTGCGTTAGTTCTTTATTTGAAATATGGGGTGGGGTTTATGTAATATATATGCAAGTTAATAGGGTATGTTGAAGTTTTATTTGAAGTATGTGGACTTATTTATAAGTTTGTTGCATGTTGATTTATATTAGGTTGTTGATGATAAGTGTTCTGGAGATCCTGTTGGTGAGGGTAACACTATTGAAGTTGTTGAGGAGCATGTTGTTAAGGGTTCTGAATACGTTGCTGAGCCTATAAATGAGGATTCACAAGCTCTTAAAACTGTGGTGGAGCCTGTTAGTGAGAGTTCAGAAGCTCCAGAACCTGTTGTGGAGCCTATTCCTGAGAGTTCAGAAGCTCCATAAGATGTATTGGAGCCTGGTGCTAAGGATTATGAAGCTCCACAAGATGTGATGGAGCCTGTTGTTGATGGTTCTGTAGCTCCAAAAGATGTAGTGGAACCTTTTGCTGAGGGTTATCAAGCTCCAAAAAATGTGGTGGAGGTTGTTGGTGAGGCTTCACAAGCTATTGAGACTACAAACCAAGCATCTAATTTGATGCTGGTCATCAAACTAGTCATGATAATCCTGATGTTGATGCTACTGCCAAGGTAAATTTCGACACTCTTTTTTCTTTGTACGTTTTGTCCTAAGTTTAACTATCTTTTAGCATATACTTAGTAACATTTCCCTGTGTTCTAGATTATTGAAGAGATAATGAAGGACATTGTTGATGAGAGGGATAATGTTAATGAAAACGAGAGGGAAAATGTTGAAGCTGATGATGCAGAGAAGGTAAGTTAATTAAAATTTCAAGTGCTATTTTGTAATATTATGGGAGTTGATTGTAATGTGTAATATATGTGGGGGGGCTAGTTAGTAATTCGGTCATTGTTAAATATGTTATATGAGGGTGCATTTGTAATGTTTGAATAATTTTAATGATACTATTGGAATGGTAACATAAAGATTAGGTGGTTTATTATAGTTTTATGTAAACTATAGGGGGTTTATTGTAAGTTTATGTAAACTTTGAGGAGTTTATGTTAGTTATGTTAAATAGTTAAGTCCTTCATACATAATCTAAAGCATTGTTTTGCTTTTTGTTGTAATTTATTTTAGATTGCTGAAGATTTCTTAAATGAGGCCGCTATTGATCTCTTTTTTCGCTATTGGGGTTTGAATGAAGATGGAAATAATACACTGATGATCTGCATGATAGTGGTAAGTCAAATAAAGGTCAGCCAGAGGAAGGTGAGTAAGAGGCAAATGGGTCAGAGTCAATTGAGTGAGAGGAAAGCGATGAAGAGAAAAGTGAATCAGACTCAGATGAAGAAGAGCTAAGTGAATCCGATGAGGAGTTTGTTGTTGATACTTTAGGAGTTGTCTGATTACCAGCTAAATGACCATTGTGAGGTTCAGAACTCATCACATAAGGAAGATTCCAAATGATCCTCTGGGAGGTGCTGCAATGGACAGAGATGAATTCATCATTCCAGAAGATTCATCATTAGAAATCAAACTTCAGAAAGGAATGGTATTCTCTAATGTATATTTCTTTAGAGATGCATTGTAGGAGTATGTCATAAGAGCTAGATTTGAGATTATTAGGATTAAGAATAAGAGAAATAGAGTGACTGCCAAATGTGCTGATGATGGTTACCCTTGGAGGATTTATACCTCTACTATTCCAGATGGTGTTACATTTTTATCAAAACAAAAGTGCCAAGTTATACATGTGTTAGAGTTGATCGCACTAAAGAAGCTTCTGCTAAGTAGATGGCTGGGAAGTTCAAAGAAGTAACGAGAGATAATCCCACCATGAGGCCTAGAGGACTTAAGACAGAGCTGAAAAAATATAGTGTTTCTCTTGCTTATATGCAGCTTTAAAGAGCCAAGAGAAAGGCACTTAGTGATATTGAGGGCAACCACAATGAGTCGCAACCATTTGTCTGTGTAGATCTCAGGTTCTACATAACTTTCGATTCATCAACGTCCATCTAGAGTCTTTCTAATGACCCGTTACTCATTTTGGCCAAGTAGCTTACTAGTATAAGCATCAACACACCTCTCACTACTTGCTTACTCGCTTATTCCGAATGCCCACAATTATCGGAGGCTCGCGTCCGTCACGCCGAGTGTGTTTCCTTGACTGTCCCCTACTAGCCAGCATGCACATTCTCAATCTAAGGTCCTTTACGTGCATCTCTTAATGGCAAATGAGCAATCTTGCTCCATCTCGGCATTAAGGGTCGCTCATACGCCCACAACATAATCCTCATACTCGTCACTCACTCAGAGCGCTTAGGTTGTGTCGTAGCACCCTTCACTTGTGCCTCGCTCGAGTAGGGCCATATGTAAGTCCAAAGCTTATGTGATGTGCCATCATCTTATCTTAGTCCTGCACGAAGCGTTGGACATTATTTCCCGCTTGCTAGCAACATGCCTTAACTTGCCCACTATGCAGCGTCGCCTCACGACCGCATATCTTAAGCTAATAGACCCCAACAGCAAGGCTAGAACCCATAGCACCTGCTTTGCAATTTAGTTCACGAAACGTTTAGGTGTTGTCTCAACACTCAATCAGCCTAGAGGTGTTGCCCAATAGTTTTCGAAGCCCACGGAGCAATAGCGTTTTCACCTCTGAACCTCTTGGCACACTTTCGTACCCAACATGAGCCCTCCTGGATCCACACCACCCGTTCGGTTCTCGACCCGTCCGGAGACTCTAAACACTCCTTTGAGATGTCTAGATTTGGCCTTTGAAGGCTCCCCATCACCTTCAAGGAGTTGCTCGTTTAGTGCCATCACAGCACGGGAAGGACCAACTGGTGCCCACCGTGGCATGCCCACTGTCCCTCAAACATGCCTGTCCCCCTTATAATAGGCTAAAAAAGATTTCTCTTTTCCTTGCAGTAGACATTGAAATGCATAGAATGTATACATTTTCGCAGCTTCCTCTCCCGATGCCAAAATCACTTTCCACTTGAACCATTGAATAGCTCTTGGCTTCTACATTAACTCCACAAAGTTCCAGCCCCGTCCGATTCTCCATGGAACAGTAATTGCCCTCGCAATAAGCTGGAATCACAATAATGCCAGTGCACTGCCACATTCTAAGGATCTTCGCCGTTTCCTATCCAAATGGAACCATGTACTGGTGAAACTTGGTGGGAACATTCCCAACACCTCAAGGAACACCCTAGTAAAACAGTTTCACAAAAATATTTTTCCAAGCCACTCTGCTCAATGCATCTTTGCGCTACACGTGTTCAAGAAACTGCTCTCAGTCGTCCTTAATGTTTGGTGCCCAAACAGACACGGAATGACTTCAAACTTGGTGGGAAGCATCCTCATACTCAGGGAATATGCCATTATAATAGTTTTGTAATCCACACCTCGTAAAAGTCTCTGCTCATGGGCCATTTTTGCCCTTATGCGCTAGCCAACAACACCTTGTCGATCTTAACGCCTCCTCAAGTCACTGTCGCCACTCTAATCCAAGGCGCGACCCGTGACATCCTCCCCTACTCAATCTGTTGACGTCCTTATCAACACATACACAAGGACTCGAAGTGTATATGATGCCCAAACTCAACTCTGATCTCTTTTGAATATGATGAGTTTTAGCTCCTCCGAGCTCTCGAAAATGTGCCTCTACTGACTGACACCGCTCAAGGAGCTCTGGATGCTTCGCCCAAAATTTGCTCATGGAGACTGCTGTTCCACTTAATTTTTCTCATGGGACCTCATGCCCCTCTCAAATCTACTCATGGGGTCTGACGCCCATCTCAAATCGCAAACTCGATTGTCCTTCTCAGAAATCCCTAAACCGCAGAGCCCATATACCGGTGTCAAAATCTCTTCGAACAACATCCTTAATTTAGCTCAAAAATTCTTGGTGGTTCCCCCACTCAAGCTCGGAACAAGTCTCAACTCGACTACATCCAAAATGGGATCCACTTCTCACGGACAGAATGAAAATTTATTTTAATTTTGAACTTAGTAGCGTGCGTCCTTATCTGGAGCATGCAATTCTGCTCAAAAAACTCATTTCCCAATTGGGAAACTCAAATTCTCATAAAGTCGCTACACGGTGTCCAAGACTTCTGATAGCTTCTCAACTCGAAATCTTTATTCGCATAACGTCCAAGAAAGATTCTTGGATCTCAGTCTATTGGTGCACCTTATGTGCCATGGCGCCTCTACGCCATCCCAACAATATGCTCATCTTTCCCTTGTGGAAAGTTCATCCTCAACTCAAATGTGGCATTCCATCCACCAAAACGGCCTCATCGCCTTAATCACCTCCTGACTTGCAGCCCTCCACAACATGGTTGTTTATCCTCACAAACATGGCTCACTCAGTCCACTCAGCTCTCCGACATGTCCCCTTATGGAAGTCAAGATGAATATATCGTACTGATTATGTTTCCAAATTTTCCCACAAAACGATTGGCAGCCTGTCTGCCCAAAAAAAATGTCTTACACACTCGCTAGTTCCTTACCTTGTGCAATTTTTGGTAGCCATGTGCCTAGTGCAAACAAATTGCCAACCAAAAGTTATCGATGTTGCCAACAGAGCTCAATTGCAATCACTGATAAGCACAAAATAATTAGGCTAATACACTTCACCCAATCATAACGACCACATTGCAAATCGATTACTAAACTTCACTCAATCCACAGATATCAATAACTCATTACTCTAGCAGTACTGTTTGAGTGTTACCGACCGCAACTGCACAATCAGATTACTGAAATTTGCCCAACAGACATTTGCACTAGAACTCGAGTTAATAAGCTTGACCCAAGCTATAGCTATTATTAACGGTGCTCTCGGAGCCAAATCATTGCACTAGAAGCTCAGTCTATGCAAGCAACGCCCACTGCTCGAAAATAGGATACCAACTGATAGCAAACTCAATAACTGACATCCCTAAAATCATATCTAATCCACAAACGGCTCATTGAAGCATTTTAAAGCCAAAGACAACAAGCCAACACAATCTGTGCTGCAAACCGGCATGATTCGATGAAAAAGTCCTAGGTCAAGACCCACTTGCTCGTGTTGAGTTCGTATGCCAATCCCCTATTCAAATAGTATCGGGGTTCCGGAAGGTTGATCGCCTGATCGGCTCATTTCACTTCTTGCCTTCATACGGTGTTATGCTGAAGATGAAGAACCTTAGTTCCATATTTAGCATGCAATTCGAAAGGGAAGTGGAGTCTGAAGACGGTGTAGAAAGTAGTTCAATACTATAAAAACCTACTTTTAAGAGATACTTCATGGGATTGAAAGCTTTGAGAGATGGTTTTTTCAATGGTTGTGAGCTCTTTCTAGGATTTGATGGATGTCACTTGAAGGGGCCATATGGAGGAGTTCTATTGGCAGCGGTGGGTCTTGATGGAAACAATGGGTTGTTTCTAATTGCATTCATAGTAGTTGAAACTGAATGCAATGAGAGTTAGGGATTTTTCTTTGAGTGCTTGAGGGATTTACTTGGGGGATTCGATACTGACAAGCCCTGGACCTTCATGACTGATAGACATAAGGTATTCCTATATTATGTTGTCTTTCTGCAACTTAAATAGTTTTTTAGTTATGTATGTTTGATTTAAATGCTTTTTTGGTTAGGTTTGTAAAACTTTAAGGGGGTAAATGTAATGTTATATATAGGTTTTTTTAATTATGTTCTCTGTCTATATCATAGATTGTTTGTTTGTTATGTCTGTAAAACATGGGGGGTGGGGGGGTAAAGGTAAGATTATAACTACTTGAAGGTTGTCTATTTTATGTTTTTTAAAGTTAAGGGTTTTCCTTTATATGTATCTATAAAATGATAGATTTTCCTAAGTGTTGTCATATGTATGCAAATTTGATTATATCTTTGTTAGGCTTGTAAAATGCTAGGGGGTAAACATAATATTAACATTACCTTAAGGGTCTTTTTGTTATGTCATATAAAGTTGAAGGGTTTGTATGATATTATTTCAGACTTTTGGTTTCTATTGGCAGGGCCTTATTGAAGCTATCAATGAGCTTGCTTCTAATGCAATAAATAGGAAGTGTTGTAGGAATCTTTATGCCAATTTTAGACAACAATTTCCAAGTGTAGTTTTGGAAAAGTATTTTTGGATGGCTGCACGTTCTTACAATGCTCAAGGTTTCAATTGGGTAATGTATAATGTAATATTAAGGAGTATAGGCAGGCTGCACATGATTGGTTGATGGAAATTCCTATTTCGCTGTGGGCAAGGCATGCTTTTGATTTAAGGTTGAAAAATAATCATGTCATCAATAACATTTCTAAACCATTCAACCACTGGATAGGTGAGCTGAGGTCAAAACTAATTTTAACCCTAGCTCCTTGATGCTCTTCAAACAAAGTAAATAACTAGGCTGAGGTTGAGGTTTGAGAGAGGGCAAAGGTGGACTAATTGTGTCTGTGAGAATGTGGTCTCTAAGATTAATAGTTTGAAGGAGGAAGTTGTATCCTACCAGTTGACAATTAGTAGTGCATATGAATTCCAGGTGTTAGATAAATGGATGCATTATATTGTCAACCTAAATGATAGGAGCTGTGATTGCAGAGAATGGGATATTTCTAGCATTACAAGCAAGCATGCTATACTAGCGACAAAAAAAGAAGTGACTTGGACAAAAAGAAACGAAGTGGCTTAGACAAATCTTTTTTGTCGATAACCTCAGACCAATCAATCGAATATTGATTAATACGTAATCGATCGAACACTATTTGAAAACGACTCTTCTGCTCAGAAACGAAATGTTCCAAATGTTCCTGGAAATTCTTGCTCCCATATCCCACATGAGAGAATCAGCGGAGCTTTATGCAAATATTAGCTTCTATAGCACTGTTTACTTGAAGGCCTACTTAGAGGTGATACATCCGATTTTGGACATTACCTTTTGGCCTTCAGACTTGAATCCACAACCAGAAAAAGTTCTTCTTCCTAAGATGAAGAGGTTGCCAGGCAAGCCCAAGAAAAGTAGAAGAAGAGGCTAGGTGAGGCACCAAATGTCATGGAAAGTAAGAGATCATGCTCTTAGATGCAACACCTACTAGTCTTTTAGGCACAATAAAAGGACCTGTACATAGGCATCTCAGTCCACCTTTGAGAATAGGAGAAGGTTTGAAGTCTTTAATTGATGATATTGAGGCATATCTGAATTTTAAAACTTGTTCATTAATATGTTTTTTTTTTCTTTTTTGTAGAGAAGAAGTGACCCAATCTATTTAGTTTGTTGCTAACACTCATTTGGCTGAAATTCTAAGAGAAATGAAGAAGAAAAAAAAGTCTAAAACCAGCTCTGCATTTGCTGAGGAACATGTGCACTTGGGTGGTGAAGGACAACCTGGAGATGATGCTTAAATATGTCCTTGTTATTTCTTTTGTCAATGTGAAACTGTGAAAAACACTATGTTGGAGCCTGTTTTTTTATTAGATTTGGAAGGCTGTTTTGGTTGGATATTTATTGGTTATGGTTAGATTGTATGGCTATTTTGCTTGCCTAGAATGGTTGTTTTTGTTATCTTGGTGGATAACCTAACTATATTTTATAAGTATTTTGGATGATGAATCTGTCAAATTTTAAATATTTGAAGGATTGAAATGGAAGGTTCTTGCAGTATTTATTGTTGGTGTAGAAATTTTAGCCTTTCTTTCTAACATGTTATGCAGTTTTATGCAAAGTTCAGGGGGGGAGGGTATTTGCAATGTTCCAAAATTTTTATTTATAAAAGGATTGTCATATTCAACTTATGTAACCTTCTGATTTTTCTATGAGGATAAAAGTAGTTTTGTATTTTGCAATTTAAAGGGACAAAAAATTATATTTTAAAATGTAAAATCAAACATTAAAAAAATAAAAATTATTAAAAAGTTCGTCAAACTGCAAATTGCAATGGCTTACAAAAAATTAACAAATAAAACATTTTAGCCTTGAAAACATTACAAATAGGTCCAAGGGTATTTTTGTCTAAAAAATAATCGTAACAGTAACCAAAGGGCATTTCTGGATTCTTATGTATAATTTTTAATGAGGTCAACAATTTTTTGGATGGAGGCTAACGAACTTTAAAAAATGTAAGATAGAGCAAAACATTAGGAGGGGTATTTGTAATTTCATCAAATCTTTAGATTTTTTGGTAAATAAGCCAAACTTAGGGGGTCTAAGTAATTAACCCTAAATTAAATTCAGTGTGAGTATTATCTGCTTTAGCTTAAGAATATACAAAGGAACATAGTGAATTTGTGAGAAATCACTAATAAAATACAATAATAATTATTAGGGAGCAATAAATTGAAAAATTAAGGTGCATGAGGTGTGGAAGAAAATTTCTACAGCAAAGTTGCTAGATTAAGTTTTTAATTAATGTGTTTTATCTGATTGTTGAAGTGTTACCTGTTGATACAAAAGATTGAGTCATTGGTTGATGGCCTTCCACTAGAGTTCTCTCTTATGTTGTAGATTCTTTAAGATTTGTGAGGATCTTCCTTGATTTCCTATATTAGCTTAAACTATATCCACTCATAAAGAGATTACATTATACGAAGCTTCTTTCTTTTGATTTTGCTTTGCTCAAAGACTTCTTAATTTTCTTGGAGTCTATACATTTTTTATCTTCTCTAGCAAAATTGATACTTATTTATCTCATCAGAATTGCATTACTTGTGCAAGGTAACAATTGGACTCACTTTTAGATTGTTGTACTAGTTTATTATCTGACTTGGACCTAAATTTGTTGGATTGGGCCTTTATATCTTATTAGTTTGCATATTTTATTTAGCTGAATTTCTATAATTATTAGGATGATATGTTAGGTCCAAACAGTTGGACTTTGTGATGGTTGATGCTTGATGATAGGGAGTGTTAAAAGTTCATGATTTTTTTTTTCTTTTGAACTAGTGTGGATATCTATCTTTTGGTGCATGAAATCACTTGCTTAATAAAGTGAGTTCTATTTAAATAATAGTATACTCCTTAAAACTAGTACAAGGGAGTGCTGGCTAGAATTTGCTTGAGTTAAATTCAAGGTGAAATCCTAGGGAATACTGAGATAGGAAAATGACTTAATTTTTGGATTGTTTGACATTTTAAAGCTTATCCTTTACCATTTATCCGTTATATGTCAATTGAGCCTTTATGCCATCCCTTCGTTTATTTGACTTTTGAAAAACCTAGCCTTTGAGTCATTTTCCCATTTTGTCCCATTCATATAACAGTTGTACTTGTTGAGCATCATCTTGAGGGTGCTCTAAGGGGATCAAAAATAAGTGGCTAGAAGAGGTGAAAAGTCAAAAATCAAGGAAGAAAAGAAGCTACAGAGGAAAAAAAAGAAGAATAAGATGAAGAAAAGAAAGAAAAAGAACCCATGAAACTTCTGGCAAGAAAAAAAAACATAAACAAATGCCTTCATTCATTTTAGGATCATTCAAAAACTTGTCTAAGATGGTGATGAAAAAAAAAACGAAGAATAATTAGAGAGGAAAAAGGATGAAGTCATGTGGTTGGAGGTTTATGAAGCTTTATCTTTCAAATACTCATGTGTATGTAAGTGCTTCAATTAATTGTGAGCTAACTTGTCCACATTTTTCCACTCTCTTAGCTTAAGCCTTACATTGTGAGTTTAGAAGTTCTAATGATTCCTATATCATCATGACTTATATTAGTGGAGAGGGTGATGAAAGACAAACCTATGGATGTCATGATCTAGTACTTGAGGGAGTGCATTTGAGTTTAGGTTACTAGCTTGAGTGAGTATTAAGGCCTAGCATGCACACACAGGATGTCATACTTGTGATAGAACTTTTATGCATGAATTGAGAGATCAATTATATCCTGGTTGATACTCGATTATTGTTCACAATTTGACATGACTTCAAGATTTGTTTGGACAAAATCTACTTAATTTGAATCCAACCATGTGTTACTTGTTTATATGTTACTCTGAGTCTTTTGCTATGGTACCTTTTCTTAATTTCTTTTGTTCGAGAACTAGCAAAATTGTAAATTTAAGGATGTATAGATCTTCAAAAGAGAGTTAATTTGCCTCTATCTTTTAGTGCATATTTACTGGTATGAGAGCATTTTAATAGAAAAAACATTTGTTTTTCATACTTTTAGTGTTTTGAATTATTAGTTTCATGCTCGTGTTCATTTTTATATTTTCATTGTCTGAGTAGGATAAAAAGGCCCAACGGCAAGCCCGACATGAGGATTCAAGAGAAGACAAGAAAATAAAGCCTTAAAGGCTCTCTACCACGCCAAGGCCTTGATGTTGGTGGCTGCAAAATGCCTCTCCTAGACGAGGAGATAAAGTATGTTATCATAGTGGTGTCATGGTGCCATGTGTCCTACAACTAGCGTCTTGTTAAGGGTATTAATGTATTTTTACATCTTAATAAACCATTAAGGGTTATCACTTAGCAACCGTCAAGGAGAAATAAGGAGTTGGAAATAGTTTTTTCCTCTAGCATTTTCTCTTTAGGTTTTAGGCTTTCCTTTTTCTTTTCTACTAACCTAGGTGTATTGCATACAATCAACACTAAAGATTGATGCAATTCCTTGCATTACGGTGCAATTTCATCTTCGCTTCGCTGTGGATGCACTGGCACTTGAGAGAGAATGGAAATTTATGGAGTATTAGGGTATTTTTCATAGCAACATGTACACTTTGCCCCTCAATCATTGCAAGTGTGCGGTATAATTGTCCAATCTTTGCTAAATATGCTTGAATACATTCCATTTTTTGATATAATATTCCATTAGAGATGCTGAAATATTTTGAGCATGTTGCAATTATCTTCTCAACTTTAATAAATGTACATATAACTACATAATTATTCTAAAATTTTGCACTTTTATCATAAAATTCTTAGTTTTATAGAATAAGGAGAAATATTTTATAAAAAATATTATCACGCATTGCTAACTTGTCAATATTTGATTGATGAGCCCCCAACTTACAAGCCCATAAGAGGACACAATAGCTTAAGGCCACATTTGAAACTAGCAAACTAGCTAATAGTAGGGTTGTCAACGAGTCGGATTTGGATCAAATCAGGATAATCCGAATCTGAATCTGATAATATGTATATATAACCGAATCCGAATCCTAGTCCTATAGGATCTATGCATGCCAATTTCATGTCCGGATCCAATAAAAATCCAAAACCCGATAAGAAAGTCAAAAAAAATTTGCGTTCTTTAAATTTTTATATTATTAGAAAGAATTGTCTTATAAGACATGTTATATGAGATTTCAATATTACCTTTTAATCCAAATATAATATTTACAAAGTTAAGAGAACTCAAATTTAGATTTTTTTTCATAACTTTTTATCATATCATTGCAAAAGCTAAAGATTTAAGGCATAATCCATGGGGGTTGTATCAAATTGATCATTCGGTAATGTATATTTTACAGTGCATAAGTCATTATAAATTGTGTATTTAGGCTATAATATGAAACATACGTATATATATAATTACTTTATTAAATTAATTACTTCAAAGAAATAAAAAAATTAGGGCATTATCAATTATAATATCACATATATTGCATTACAGTCAAAAGTCTTCATTAATATAATTTATACTATATAATTATCAATTTAATAATATATTTAATAAAATTCAGATTTGCATCTTTATCGGATCGAATTGTATAATTCCATATCCGATCCACTTATTTCGGATTATGGATATTTATAATCGGATCTGATCCATCTGACATTTTAATTGGATAAAAATTCTAAAATTTGGATCGAATTCAAATCGAATTCAGATTAAAATCCAATCCATTGACAGCCCTAGCTAATAGCATCAATTCTATATGCTAACGTGGGCTAATGTGTTGTTTGATATGTGAGATGAAAATTGCAGGCCAACCCTCAAATTGTGATTGGCCCGACATTGTAGATCACATAGCCCGGTATTCTTGTAGCGGCCTTGGGGGTTCGATTGATTAATCCAAGGGTGTCGAAATCAAACCCAACCCGATGACACGACAATGACCCACCTAAAAAAAATCAGATTTGGGTTTGGGTCAAATTGGGCCAGACCCGAAAATGACCCGGGAAAAAAAAAAGGTTGGGTTGTTTTTAGGTCAACCCGCATAACCTGAAAAAAATAAGTGGGTGACCCAATAACCCAATAAACATGACCCAACCCGAAAAATTTAACTAATTAAAATAAAATATAAATAATACACATATATATCCAAAAATCTAAATTTTGAAAATTTAATTACAATTTACAAATTTACAAATTATAATAACATTATTAACAAATAAGTAATAACACTTCCATTCTTCCAATTCAAAGACGATTGAATTTGATATGTTTTTGTTCGACTTTAATTTTCACTATTTTGTAGTTAATTATGCATTTGAATCATTTGATGGTTGTCATCAAAATTGTTAATTGAATAACGATTTGTTATTTTTTTTGTATTTGGAGTACTCATGGACATGACAAGTTATTGTGTTTCTTAGACCTTAATTATTGTGCCAAATTTTAGATTTTATTATAGATCAAATTTCTACAATAGATCAGGTTGGGTCGAATTGGGTTGGGTTGGGTCAGGTTTATCAGGTTGTTGGGTGACCTGACTAAAAATCAGGTCAACCTGAACTCGACACGAAATTTTATGAATCAAGTTAGGATTGAGCCTTTTGGGTTTAATATCGGGTTGGATTGGGTTTGTGTTTGATATTTTTATATTATATCCCTACCTCAACCCAACTCAAACCCACCCAACCCGTACGAATTGACACCCACTCATTAATCGCACCCCCGGGACTGAATGACTTTGTTACAAAATCTCAAAATTGTCCTCAATTTTGATGATCGATATTTCAGCACAACCCATCAACAAAAGACATCCTTGGATTTTCCTATCTCACCCGAAGTGTGGAACCCTAACTTCTTCTTCATGTTGGTCATCTAAATCCTTAAAGAGGCGTGTATTGTCGCAAATAAGCATTTCCTATTATAGTTCCTCACTTTCCTTTTTTTTCTATTTATGTATCCCTAGTTTGTCCCATTTGATGCAATTTCAATTTGTATTACAACGTGGTTCCGGGTGTTTGTGGTTTGCATCTGGTTTTTTGGGATTTGGGCAGCTTTGCCGACGGTGAAGTCGAAGATGCATAAGAAAATTCGTTCCGAAGCTTGTTATTTGACAGGTAATAAAGTCATCTTGTCCTCTCAATTTTGTGGTTCTTCTATTGTATTTTTTTTGGGCTATTGTTGTTTTGAAGTGCAATTTGTTGAATAGAGTATAGAGGTGGTTTGTAAAGTGATTTGTATAATTTTAGGCGTTTGCCTGTGTGGTTGGGTGGAGTTTTGAGGAGAATTTTGGGGCCAATTAATGTGAGAGCAAATAAGAAGGATGTGTAGTTGAAAGTGAAGGAGGAATACAATAATTTTAGGGTATGATTTTATGTCTGGCTTGTGAAATTAGTTTATGTTCGGTGCCTACGCTAATAGTTTACTGGATTGTGGTTTCTAATTCCAATATAGAATATATATATATACACACACACACACACACACGCCTTTTTAGTAATTCTGTATCAATTTTATAGCTTACTGGACAATAGACTTATGTAATCGGAGTAATGGGCAGATCACAAATCATATGTATATGCCATGTGATGATTACAACAGTGATTTGCTTGAGACTACTTGAGGACTTGACATACACCAATTGTTATTAAAGTGTCAAGTCTAGTGTAGATTATTAGTCAGATTGGGTCATCACTAATCAAGGTCCTGATATTGTAGCCAGAGGATGGGAATGTACCTAATAATATTTCTGCAGCTTTGCTAGCTTTTAGTGATTGGAAATTTAATGGCCCGTCGAACTTAATATAAAACAGCAGTAATGGGAGCCAGTGATTTCTAGCTTATGGAGTTTATCATGTATTGCCCTGAATAATGAATGTAGATGATATCTTGTACGCCTGAGGATTTTGTTTATCTAAAACCACATTACGGCATTATCTAATTAACTTCAGGTGCTTGCTTGTCCATAGCATTGAATGCTTTTCTTACTCGATTGATGAAAAAGCATTTGGACCTTACCAGTTATTGAATACATCTTGTACTCATGGGAGGATAGAACAACATTTTTGTTCCTATGTCTGCCATCGTTGTTGCTTATGTTAAGGTCATGGGTTTGGGATGGATGCCTACCTACATTACCAGTTCAACTTTACCAGGTACTATCTGGCAAGACTTTCTTCTTCCGATTTTGTATTCTTTGTACATCATGCATTTTTCCAGAAGTATATATTTAACTTATAGCGGTGAACTTATTTTTTTCTCCCATGCATGGTTGCTATATCTCTATGCCGGATTGGCTTTGAGAGAAAACATCTTGAGAGTTAATGGAAGTGATATACGTCCATGGTAATTAAGTATTCCTCAAACTTTTGTTGATAAAAAATAATATAATAAATTACTCAAGATTAGATAGTTCAATTTGTATATTATCAATCTGGACATTCAATTGTGGACAGAGAGAGTTTTTTATTTTGGAGGAAATGTGATCAAGAAGATAAGGTTCAGTTAATTTAGCAAATAGTTATTTTGCTTTATTTTAGTGATTTGTATGATTGCATCAGTATCTGAGGTTGATTTCTATTTCCATAAGGATACACATAGACTGTCATATCATTGTGTGTGTTATGTACTATATGAGTCTTATGGAATGGCAATCTGAAGCATCAAGAGTGACATTGTTTCTTGGTAAATTGTACTGTATAATTTTGAACTTTCAAAACAAAACTTGTTGATTAAAGTGCTTAAAGCAAATTCTTCTGGGGGATTACCTGGGGGCTCATAGTGTTACCAAGAATTTTGGTGCGCTGGAGTAAGTATTTATATATATGGCACTATTTGGATATGTACACCTGTGGTTTCTTATGTAAATAACATGATGGAGGGTCAACTACCTATAACTTGGAGCACTTCTGTTTTTAATTTTTTTGGTGTATATTGTATCTGTTATAATTAGTCAATTATTGCTTTTGTGATGGTCATTTAGGAAACTGCTCCGGTTAATCATATTAGCTGTTTGCTCAAGGTTCTTCCTAAATTTCTCCGGTTAATCATATTAGTTGTTTGCATTTTGTGGAAATATTACAGGCACTTAAGCTCAAACTACAAGTACACGTTGACGATCAACAAAAAAAGCTCCAAATTTGCTTATAGAAAAAGGGTTAAGTTGCCAGAGATACTACAGCTCGAATATTGCAGCATTTGTCTATTAGAGTTTGCAGAAGAGGATGAGGTTAGGGAACTAGTAGACTGCAAGCATGCATTCCACAAACATTGCCTGGACATCAAGACTGTGGGATTGAGAAGGAGTTGGCTCTCATCTTGTTGAATGTCTCGCATTGTAGAAGCTGTATTGGATGTTTTATTCCAAGAATTTAATCATTTATCTGCCATGTTTCATGTACTCTTTGATAGTTTAATAATTAATCTTGATTTTCATATTTGAAACAGAGAGCAACTATCTTGCACAAGTAACAACTATTCCATATTTATGAAATAGAGAACTAATACCATGCAAAGAAACATATTAGAAAATGACATTTTTACTTGCACAAAACACTATTAAATGTGACCTTTGTGGGGAAAAAGCTTTATAAGGTGAATGAGATGGGTAAGGGTTTAAGTTAAGGGCAATTCTGTAATTTAATAAGTTAATTCTACATATCAAACATGCATTAGAGATTATGGTAGATTATAGTTGCATTTAATAGTAGGATCAATCTTCAATATTAAATAGATTATTATATTATTTAATTTCATTTTATCTCCTTCTATTCAAATCTCTATTATTATTTACATTTCAAATCAAACATGCTCTAAAACTACAAAGCATGCTCTAAAACTACAAAGCGACAATCACCTAACGACGGTAATCCTACCCTTAATATGTTAATTAAATGCATGTTGGGATTTATCTGTACACAATTAACATTATTTGAAGATAATTTGAAAATCTATTTAACTTAGTAGTAGTTTAGATTTATATAATATTTTTTTATTTTAATTCTATGTATATTTTATTTTCACTCGTCTAGATATATTAAAATTTCAACCCAAGCATTAAAAAAACCTATTAACTTTAGTTTATTGATGTATTTGCTACCCTAAGCTTCATTTTAATTATATATATATATATATTTAAATCGTTGCACATCCAATGGGGGACAATTTCAAGTAGGGCTGTAAATGGATATTCGAAAATTCGTTTACCCTTTGTATTCGTATTTGTTTATACAAAATTTATCCGCATTTGTTTAAAGCAGATATTATCCGTATTCAATTAGTCGATATTTGATTATAATACGGATATGATAAATGCATAATTATTGTAATGTAGAAAAAAAAATTGAAGATTAAAGTTAATCAATATAATTATTATAATTAATACACTTAAATGCCATTATTAATATTAATTAGTACTAATAATTAATTATAAAATCAATTATTAATTAGAAATTATACTATTTGTTTGATTGCTTTCTTTTAATGAAATTGTATAATTCGTTTTATTAATTAAAATATGTATTTGTTATAGGTTCATATTCATGTATTTGGATATATTCGTAAATAAATATATAAATAATTATCATCGAATATAAGTATAAAAGAAATAATTCGAATACTGATAAATTTAATCAAATATGAATGCATTTGAATAATTATAATCGAATACAAATATATCCAAATTCGACCGATATTTGAAGAATATGAATTTGGATTTCATTTTTAAATACCCGTTAAATCCGTATCCGTATCCAAATATTCAAAAAATTAAATAGATATGAATATAAAAATAGCATATCCAATTTATTTAATAGCCGTTTACACAGTTAATTGCAAGTTTTTTGGCAAACTAGTTTGAGTAGGTCAATGCTATCTAAAATTTGTATCAAGCATAATGTACGCTGAATATGATACAGAGGGAGTATTACACTGGGTGAGTTACAAGTAACTCAATCTATTCTAAATATTACAAATTTGTGATATGTTTGAAACAGGGAACAAATTTGAAGAGAAAAAGTCTAATAGCTAGTGTAGAAAAATTATAATAGAACACTAATAGCTAGTTATATTTTTCTTGAGCTAAAGCAATAAAAACTAATTCAAAAATGACATACCAACCTAATCTTCTTTTCCATTTCTGATCAAACAAAACCACCCACCGACTTTAATCCACGAATTGCTGTGCCATTTGAATTATATTGGGTTGATTGGGGGACGGTGATACAGCACCCCCCCCTCCGCACCCCCCAACCACCACCCAACACACACACACACACAAAAAAAAAAAAAACACTCTCACAAAGCTATCATAATATCCTCTTCTTCGTCTTAGTCATTAGACAATCATAATAGTTTTGTGCAGATGAACTAACAGGTACTTGTTACATTATCAACCATATCTTTATAGAATACATCTTGAAAGAATAGCACACACTAAGGATCATATAAAGCTAGTTTCCAGAATATCACCACTTAACTCCATAGCAAAATATCATAATCTCATATAAATTGCAAACTTAAATGTAAAGATATAAATTAAATTCTACCACTCATCCAATCTCCTCTCTCTCACTGAAACCATAAAAAGTTTCCTGTGAAAGAGAGCACTGTTAAAAGCGTCTTTATATTATAATCTATATACAACTTGAAGTTAAGGCTGTGACTGAAGGAAAATATAATAATGAAAAATACTGGCTTCTGCTGTAATGCAGAGAGTGGACGCTGCTCCTGGCTGTGTTGACAAGAATTTAATGCATGGACCAGTGAACAGAGAAAGATTGTCCACAACCATAAACTTTAGGTAAAACTTCAGGCAAACTGACCAAATGGCAATTTGAGCATTTTTACAGCTGTTTTACTGATGCACAAGTTGAGGAACATCAACTAAGCGCTCCATCATTTGCAGCTGATCGTATGGAGCAATCTGCAAAAGAATGGAAAAATAAACATTGAGCCTGAAGATGAGTATAACAGTACAAACTACCAGTAGATGAATCTGCAGCGAAGATGCTGTAACTTGGTCATAGACACTCTTTACATAATAACTCCATATATAACATAACAATTCAGGTTATATGTATCTCTCTTAGCCTTGTTCATTAAACTATTTTTAGGTGCTGGATATCCAATAGGTTATTAGCTGATCATATTTCCAGTGGTTATTGCACTTCCATGTCTCAAAATCACGCATCTATTTTAATGCAATGGATCACTTGAAACAGAATGTTTTCACTTTACCAGATGGTAGGTATAGCAGCTAACAAATCTGATGCTTACATGCATATCTTTTTAAGAAATCACAAATCGGCTACTTAGGAGAGCTAGGATATCTTGTTTTGCATCAAAGTCCCTAAACAGAAATGTTTTTCAAATATTAATAGTTGATCAGTGGAAAGATGTTAGATAAAATCAAATTACCTGGTTAAATCCATCAGGCCATGTTATGGATACAGCATAATTCCCCATGGGTCGGATCTCTTCAGGTTCAATGTCCTCGGAGATGTCTGTGTACTGCAGTTTCTGCTCGCCAGTCCATTCGTCCTATTTGAACCAGCAACAAAAATGTTGATAGAAAAGGACCAATAGCTCATGATGAATAAAAAGTTTTGGACAGTTTGGATGCATAACTATGGTGACACTACAATGAGGAATGCCCCCCCCCCCTCCTTCGTGGTTAAACCTGACGATTTCTTCATTGACTTTTCTTTTTCAGTAATTAAATTTTTGTTTTCTTTTCCACAAGAATCTAAAATTTTTCTTGCTAAAGTCATGTTTTTGCTGGCTTACATGTGTTGATAGCAGCAATTTAGAACAAATTTTACCCAGTTTCTCCTGCTCATTCTGTAAATCTAAATTATCATGATCAAACTAGATGAAATAGGCATGCACATATAAAAATTACATTCTTCAGCCTAAAATTTTGTTAACTGCAAGACAAATATTAACAACTCTCTGCCCACCCATCTCAGTACTTGTTTTGAAGACAAAATGTATAGGTTGGAAGAGATCCACCCGATTTGTTACTAGTGCCCAGGTGGTCTAAGATAGCAAGCAAGATAGGCCTCTATCATAGAATTGGTCTGTTAAAGCATCACAGAAGCAGAAATCAGAATGGAATACAATTTTTGGTAAAAGAGGCTACAAAGGAAAAATCAATGGACTGTTTCGGAAAGAAAATGGTGCAATGGACTGCTCAGGGTGTTAGCTTATCAAGTTTTCTTACTGTTTCTACATAAAAAATCCATCTAAATTCAAACAAACTGATAATAGTGCACAGTCTTGTGGCTTTTCACTGAACACAAAAGTATAATTGATGTATCTGCAACTTATCCACAGTTTAACTCACATATAGCTTTACTTTGAAAAGTTATCTTAGCATATCAGTATCCACTGGCTTTCTGAATTTTTGAATTGGTAATGTTTGTTTACCCAAAGTCTATCAGTGCACAGCTCAATAGATGTAATCATTTAAACTTAAACAGGAGCACAATTACCTTCCAGAATTATCTTCACTAACATCCATATTTATAGTTCTTAAATTTGCTGCATGCGACTAGCTTCTCCTTTATTCATAACCTTAAAGGTTCAAATGTGAAGATTTTTTCACATACCACGCTTTCTGCAGATCGATCATTTCTCCTCACAGTTGCAGGGTGCAAAAAGAACTCTTCATCCGATTCAGGTACTTTGACTCTGATTGCCTTCATAGATTTATCGTAAGTGACTGCTGTTGACACTGTATCAAACAAGCATAAAAAGCACCTTGAATCAGCAGTCATCTGACTCATGGGCCTACAGAATATCAGCCATCCATTGACTAGTGGTTCGAAATCTATCTTCAGATCATTAAAGAAGAATATCAAGGTACCTTGCTGACGGATTTTGGCACACTGTTGCACGACACAGACGCCCAAATCCTGAAATGCTCTTGCAATTTCACCTTGAGGATCAGCCACAACGTCAGGTACTCCACTATCTCCAGAGGCTGATAGCTGTCAGGTAATCGCCTTATATCAGAAATGCACATATTGTTAGCTTTTAATTTACAAATGACTGTTAGTTACCAAATAGAAAATTGACAGTTAATTCGCTCTTAATGCTGGACTATCATTAAAGTAGAATGATTACTTGTGATTGGTTGAGATTTAATATAATAATAAAATCAACCTAAGCTAACCAGCCGATCTCTTGTTGAAGTCAAATCTAGTAGTTATTTATTCCGCCTACATGTGCTTCCAGTCCAACTAAATTCCACAACTTTATGATTCAAGTCTTATAGAATAACCTATGAATTTGGTTACGTATGGGCTCACGTGTCTGAAGATTAGATGTAAAATAAATTTTAAGGTCACGCAGATGCAACAATTAATCCCAAAAATTTCTCATTACTGGTAAGAAGTACTCATCGTTGCAGGGAAACAACATGCTGATTTTATTAAATATGACAGAGTACCACCTCAGTGTACCAAACTTGGCACATCAGATGCGTTGATAGATTGAATTCGTCTTCAGATGATTGAAGTTTGTATTATTTTATATATGAGTTTTTGTTAGAGTGGATAATTTTGAGAATTTATATTAACACATAAGATCAAGCACATAAAACATCCAGTTACACAGAAAATAGGGGTGATTTTCGTTAAAAGTGGACTCAAATATCTTCACGTAAGACAGGTAAAGATCAAGCAAAACGCAAAAGAAATTGACAGGAAGAAACAGAAATAAGCTATGTGAGAAATACAAAAATTTGAAAAGATCTGATCAGTTGAAATTTCACAAAAATTATATAACTAGATTTGGTCTATATGTAAGGGAAACAGAATAGGAGCTTTTGGCGACGGCTATGACCATTCTTTCTAGATTTTGTTCATTTAGCTTGTATGGCTGAAATTTTAAGGTAAGATAGAAAAATAAAAAGGCAAAAATTTCTGTATAAACCAGTCGCCTATTTACTTTCTTTAGCTTTAGCAGAAAGTAAAATAGAAATCCAAGAATTTAGTAGCATGTTTAACAATTGTGCAGTTTACCATCACCTTAAGAACTTGGAGAAAATCTATTTGATACTTTTATTGCCCTAATTGTTACTCTGTAAAGATGATTGAGTATGAAAATGGACAAAAATTCATACTGAAACTTTCTTTAAGGCATATCAACTATTGACATCAAAAGAAATGAGGAAGATACAAAAATTTGCAAATCTAAAAATTAATTACTTGCTCTTGTCATGATTAGGACAAACAAAGGGTTCTTTATTTTTCTCATGTTCCGTTGACTACATCAAGTAAAGTGAAAAGACTTGCAAGCCAACTAAAATGGCTACCATCTCAAGAGAAATGCAAGAGTGAATGCAACATCATAGCGCATGTAGGTAACCTTGGTAGGTTTAGGAAGTAAATAGAATACAATGGAACAGTTGGCATTGTGCTTAAATTCTCTGAGAGATTTATTTACCCTGTGAAAAACACTTGTTAAATATGAAAGATAAAAATCAGAGAAAAGCATAACTGATAGAACTGACAAATTTTAAATCCATAGTCTGCATTTGTTGAAAATAAGAAAAGAGAAACTGAGGTACAAGTAACAAGTTTATATTCAATTATTTTATCTTCTTAGACATCAATGCCTTCTAGAGGAAACTGACATTAAAGTGGATTTGCAATATATGTCATCACATATAACTTTTAGTCCATGGAGGACCTACAATATCTGATTAGGAACAGCTAGTTGATAAGACTTAACCTATGGAATAATTTCTTAATACTTCTAACTGAAGGAGATAAAACCACAGTTATTTGTGTCTATGAATACTATTCATATGAACATGAAAGGAACTCACAGTTGGTCTAATAGGAAGCTCAAACAGATGGGGGATCCCAAACTCCCGCACCACCTGCAAATATGTAAATCTAATGAGCAATTCTTTATCAGCATAAGTATATAAACTTTCCCACCGTTGTTGATGTTTTTAACTATTACCTGAATGTTTCATGACATGTTTCAATCATGATGCATAATTTCTCAAGTATACTTAAAAATTGGAATATATTTAAGATATTGGAACATCAGAAAACCTGAGAACCTGAACCTCTGCCAAATGGATAATATCGTTTTCCATCAGCATCAAAGTGGCACATGTTCTCAACAACCGCAACACAAGGTACCTGACCACAGAGTTTACAGTTCTAGTATAGCACAAAAAGATACTTTGCAGACAAGAACAATTCTGGAATAGCAATTTAAATTTATATATCTCACACTGATTAAAATAGAAAAGTCAGCTTATAATAAAACCAAATCGAATTGAAAACACATGATAGAATATAAGAAATTTGCCTTTAGCTTAGAAAACATCCGCACTCCTTTTGCAACATCTATGAATGCTAGCTTCTGAGGCGTGGTAACAATAACAGCAGCAGTCAATGGGACAACCTGAAAGTTATCTCCCAAGTTAATTAATTGTATCACTAGGAAATAGTAATAACTGGGTAAAATGTAGCAAAAGAGGAGCAGCATATTCATTTCATATCATAGTAAATGCATCAGAGCATCACCTGGCATAATGTAAGTTGAATATCACCCGTTCCAGGGGGCATGTCTATGACTAGGTAATCAAGTTCACCCCTATGTGGTACAAACACACTCAAGTCAGATTGCATATTGATGGTGTCCATTAAAATGAAAGAAAACTAGTCCAGTTCTCCAGATCACAGCAGCATACATTAAGGATTGGAATGCTATTTAATACGATGAATTAATGAGTAGCGATATGAAGGTAAAAATTTGTAACCAAGATATCATCAGTATCAAAATAAGCACTTGATAAACCATTAAACAGCCTAATCTTTTTCTATACTTTTCCTGATTTATTAAGTACTTGAAAATTTGTCATGTAATCCATCCATCCATAAAAGATGTCTAGATGTCTATTTTATTTGTCCAAGTATTTTTATCCTAAAAGAGAAGCACTAATCATTTGAATATTTATTATACTCTAAATATATAGAGGCGAAAACTAAATCTTTCTTGCTGTGAGTATCTTAAATAAAAAAAGTAGTCTTAAACAGAACAGAAGTAAAAAATAGAGACCTAACAGAACTCGTGCCAATATTCTGCAAGCCCCGCTCTTTTCAATTTAACAATAAATTTGTGATGTACCAAGTTCTTTCCGAGGAGTTGAAGGTCCTGAGGCAGTTCCCATGTCTCATACATCAAGATGCCTTTTCACAAGGACAAAACAACCCACCATTTGTGCAAGCAACATAATTTGCGGGGCTGAACCTTCCATATGTAGGGGTGGGTTTGTGCATCATTGGATGGTGCCATATGTGGAAAACGATGTTCATACGCTTCTTCCCATTCCCAAACCCCTCAACTGAGGGCTTCAGATGATCCCAAATCTTGTTCCACATTGGAGCAGATGAGAGCTTTAAGGTATATTATTTGTTGCTTCTCTCTTGCCCACTAAGATGCTTTTTTTATAAGGACAAAACCATATATTGTATGTGTTGGAAAACAATAACTCGTTTCTTGGACTTTTCATGTTTGGGATAAATATGGGCATCATTGCAATCTATGAAAAACAATATCCATGTGCCTCTTCTCAAGCCCCTTGAAGGAGACTTTTAATGATATCAAGTTTTTATCCCATATAAGAGGAATGAAGTGCCATAAGGAAGTTATAAGCTGCCCTCCTTTCTCACCCCCTGAGGCGCTTTTTCATAAGAACAAAATTCCCCACCATATGTATTGGAGGGACAATACCTCGTATGGCCAAAAATTCAATATCCAATGACAAATGTTAACATCATCAGATGGCAACTACTATAGGATAATTCATCACTAGACATGGAAGCTTTGGCCCCACGAGAAATTATATTGCTGGCACACATGGTAAGGTTATTCTCCTTATGAAAAAACACCTCAATGAGTGGGGAGGGAACTGCCTCGAAGCTCTTGACTTCCATGGGACTAGATTTAGTGTAATCAGATGCCCCCTTATCGAGGAGTTTAAGAAGAACATCCCGGAGGCGATGTGATGATGCCAAGTCTGCCGTGAGACGTGGAAGGTCCAACCTAGTAGATATTTTCAAGCAGAAATTTAGGGTGGGAGGTTTTAACCTTATAGAAGAGTGCCTCAACAGGTGAAAAGAGGACAGCTTATAAACTACGTCAAAGCCTTCGACTCCTATGTTGGAGAAAACTTTGTATTATTGATCTGCATAGGTATTACCTTCCATTTATAAGTTATTATGTGAGTGTTATAATTTTCCTGATTTCAGATGGAAAGTCTTCAAAATAATCTAGAGACATTTTTATACGTCTTTGCAATCTTGGTTAAGTATAAAAGCTAATGATAATTTTGGAAGAAAGGATGCTAGTGCTGACTTTTCTTTATTCTGTTCAACTTGTCCACTATATATTTCTCTTGCTGTAGGGGGAACAGGAATATAATTAGCTGCAGAAAATTGAAATAGACGAAGAAAGATATCCATGAAAGAAAATGTATGTTCCATCAATCAAGAACTATAAAAAAACTCATGGATCACAACTGCATCTCAACAACTTCTTGTAAAATGAATAGGAATAATGCCGGAAACCCACCATACCATTCAGTAGTAGTCAGCAGTTGATTGATAACCCCTGAAACCATTGGGCCACGCATTATTGCACGGCCTTGTCCAGCAAATCCAAAAGATATAAGTTTAACACCCATGTATTCAGTTGGGATGATAGTTCTCTTCTCTGGGTTCTACAAGATACCATCAATTGTCATATAGTGTGATACAGGCTACTGAAGGCAATTCTAGTGAAAGAATTGAAGAATTACCATTTCAAGCAACCTGTTTTCTGGGGACACCATTGTCGGCAAACTAGGACCATATACATCAGCATCAAAGATACCAACTCTAGCACCCATACCAGCCAAAGTATATGCAAGATTTACAGCTATGGTTGATTTTCCCACCCCTCCCTGCAATTGTTGGAGTGTTCATTTATAAGAAGAAACTGTTAGGCAGCTTCCAAGGAAATTACATTGAATCTGCATGTAGAAACAGGAAATCTGGTTGACTGAATTAAATTCGAGGTGAAGAGAAAATGAAAATGCTATGTTGTTGAATGCATTGTACAGGTATTTGTTGTTGAAGTGTTAATTTTGTTAAATTAAGAAATTTTTTATAAGGACATAGATTCACAAGTGTCAACACATATGGTGATATTTGAAAGGAAGGCTAGAGTTAAAATTTGGAGTAGTTAAATTGGCTCCAACCCTGTGCATTTTGTATCTTAACTAGATACATAAGCCAAAATCTTGATTCAAGCCCAAGGTCTGAGAAGGTTGTGTTTTTAAAATATTATGCACGATGGAGCATCTATACATGATGAAATTGCTGAACCAGCAATTCCACAGAATGCATCCTTTCAACATTGTGATCTTGAAGTGCTGGAAGCACATATCATCTTGATATCCAACTAAAGAATATTGTGGTCAATGTAAGGGCAGCCACCCCAGTTAGCACTTTGAAAACTGTTACAAGCTTCAAATTGTGCAATGAAGGCTAATGAACTCTCTTTAAACTATCAAAGATTAAAGAACCTCTGGAGACTAGAGGGCAAAAACAGGAAACTCTCTTAGGTTTGCCCTTTACCTTGTGCACTATCTCCAGACATGCTAGACACATGTCCCTAGGTTTACGTAGCATATTGTAGTATGTCACTTTTGGTTATAAGGAGTAGATCATACTTTTTTGTACACAAAGTAAAAATGAAAGGAAAAAACGAAAAAAGAAAAGAAATCAAATCAATGCTGGAAACTTATTTCAGGCATAAACATATTACAGAACTTTATACCTTGCAACTTGAAACAGCCACTACATTCGATATTGTTTGTAGACCTGCTGGAAGTTGGCCGGCAAAAACAGGTCTTGCTGGTTGGGCAGACATAGTCACCTTAACTTTTTGAACCCAGGGAAGTGCTGCAACCACCTCATGAGCCTTCTGCTCAAACTGCAAAGTTATATATCCTTGTTTAGCAGATCATATGTTGCTCAAGGATTACAGTATTCACCAAGAAAACAGAGCTTTTATTCTCTGCATATCATGTAAAGAAGGTTTCATTATGTGAAGTTGCTACTTGAAAGAGAAAGTGAGAAGACTATATTACTCCTCTCAAATTTCTGTCGTTCAGTACCTGAATTAAGCTAAAGTTCGTAAAGGATGTATAAGAAATAAAAAAATGGGTGGTACTGCTTGTGCTTCATTTACCATGTCTTTCACTGGACATGCTGGTGTTGTGAGCTCTAAACGAAATGACACCTGAGATTCAAAATGAGAATGTTGTATGAGGGATTAATAGTTGGATGAGGGATTAATCTCTATATGTAAATGAAGAATTCATCAAATCCAATTTATTGAGAGACCTCCCCCAATGCCTTGTTGACATTAAGATCCTTCACAAACCCACATGCAACAATGTCAGTACCAAAATCTGGATCAATTATCTGGGACAAGGCTTTCAGGACATCAGTCTCAGCTGCTTGACATGCTACTTCAGAAACAGCAGCTGCAATTATAATTTGGTTAGATGAACTATATCATGATAAACACAGAGCACCTTCTAAAATAAGCTATCCAGGATTAAAGCAGTCAGCCTAAAGCTTTGCTCCTTACCCTGGTAACCTGAAAATATTAATGTAAAATGGTTGATTTGCTAAATGCAGTTACTAAAAAATGATGCTCATCAAGGGTCTCAAACTATCGCCACATATTCATGAGCAACAACTCATGTAAAAATCCATGTGCAAGAAGATTTTCTTTCTTTCTTGCAAAGGCAGAACAGGAATTTTCCTCCAAATCTCTGACAAAGTGGTCCTTGAAGCTACTGATGTGCTAATGAATACAACCTATGTCTGCCAATTAAATGAATGCTAACTTAGTTTTTATAGTGTGTGTACATGCCAAAAGTTGTCCACTTGTGAACATTGTAAGGTTAGATGAACTTATAATGCTGCATTCAGCGACAAAAGCGATCAGCAATTAATATTTCTTTGCACAATAATGGGAATACAATCTTGCACTATCATCTTATGTCACGCAAATGTCAGATGGTGTCTTAACTGTGAAGTCACAGTTTAGGAAATGGAGTCTTATTTCTAGTTTTAATTCAATCCTAGAACTCACAGAATGCTAAATTTTTCAGGAAGCTGAGATACGTGAAGCTTCAACTTATGCATACTTTCAATTAACTTAAATGATCAATTGATGAGAGCAAATGGAGGACATTTTTCATTCCTTTCAATCATGAGAGATTAATCTAAATATAAGTGATCAAATGTGATACGCACCCCATGGGGATGCATGATTTTTACATATGTCATTGAGTAGGTAGAAAATATACCAAAGAATAACACTTGCTGCCAACACTTATCGCAAAAGGAACATTGTTGCTCATGGAACAGATTAATTCACAAGGAATATCTGGCAATACACGAGAATTGAATTTTGGTTGTTAAGTCTTCGTTCGAGTACAGCTACAGGTTTAGGAAGAAGGGAAGCATATCCCAGGAAAACTAAGTGAACAAACAGCATATCCTCCCTTGATTTGTTTGGTTGAATGTAAAGTTCTAGACCAAGTCAATAGAATAACGTGAATCAAAAATCAATAACATTTTTCCAAATTCTTTGTCATTTCCAGATGCAGCACACATTAAAAAGAAAGTGTTCCCATGGATAAGTGGTTCTTCCCAACCTTCTAGCCTACCACACAGACATATAAGCGCATGTGCTTTTGCCTAGATTACCTTGGCCTTCTTGTAAGCAAGAAGCAAGTAGAGTAATTTTATAAGCAAGTGGAGTTCCCTTAAAAGTACCAAAAGGAAAGGTGTGACTCTTGGATTAATCCAAACATACACTAACCCTTCTGGATGGCAATTGCCTTTCTTTTTCATATTAACCATCAGCTAACTTCCCATACTAACTTACCATTGCCAAAAAAAACTTACTATCCCTCCCATTAACCGCTTGGTCATCGAGCTTGGAAGAATTAATTTTGAGGTTAAAATAATTCATTTGATTTTCCATCCTCCATTCACTTTACTTCTCATCGGCCTTTCAACTTCTCAAATATATCAAACTTATAATATTAAATCTCCCTTTTGGACCCATTATTCAGTAAAGACCATCTATACCATCCACAAACCCATAGTGGAGCTGAATAAGCCAAAACTAGGATATGCACTAATACAAAAGCAATCTAGAATGCATATCTCAAGCTTGAGGTACGCAGCACATTGAGGCTACATATCTGTTTGTTTGGACCTGATATGATCCAATCAAGTTTCCATGCTTGCTACGAATATATTAACAAGATTCCACAAAGCAGCAGATTTTCGAATAAATTGACCAATAAAGAAAACTAATGCCAATAAACAGATTGAGATTTCATATTTGAAGTACCGGTATCAGCCAAGGTTAGAATGTTGCCATAATATAAGAACGCGTGCCTATAAAATGGTTTTCCTCTCAGTAGACCACAATATATATATATATATATATGTATATATAAAGTGGCATATTTCTTGAATAACAGTAAAATCCAAAGTTACAAATGGGTAACCATGATTATCGGAAAACAAATTCACCTTGGGATGAAGCAGCTTTAGGTGAGATTGAGCTACATACTGGATCACTACACGAAACCCATGCAGGCCTTAAAAGTCCTTGAGATGAAAATGAAGTAGCAGTTGCCACATGCAGTGGTCCTGCATAAGTAGGAGAATTGAAGTCAGTTTCCAAGCAGGGCAGAGAAAAGCCTTTTCCGTGTGGATATAGTGTATATATAGTGTGAAACTCACTTCCTTTTGGTTGTGAGGTGAAGCAGTGAAACGCCAGAGTAGAAGAAAATGGAGCCTGAAGAAGCTGCATTTTTCTTCCTGTGTGTGTGTGTGTGTGTGAGGGGAGGGGGGGATTGGAAGAGAAAGCGAGCCTTTTAGAGCAGAGAATTGGGGCCTCACGTTTTCTTTCCTCTCTCTCTCTCTCTCTGTGTGAAAATGTAATCTCTTGTCAGACTCTAATTTGTCCGGCCCCCATCAAGCATCATCCTCAATTGCACTTTCAGAGACTCTTTGCTCGACCCTCGACCGTTTGTTTGTAATGGAAATAATTCATTTTTACCCTGCACCTTTCATATTATTACCAAAATCATCTCAGAAGTTATGAAATTACTCAATTTTATCCTTCCCCAAAATTTTTTAATTCAATTTCCATGCCAGAAAAATGATAATTTTAATTTTTCATTAATTTATAATTCACATAACATAAAAAGATGGGAGCCATTGTTTCATAGTCAAATTACTACTACTACTACTGCTACTGCTACTGCACTGCTGCTGCTGCTGCTGCTGCTAGTAGTAACTACTACTACTACTATTACTACTACTACTACTACTATTATTATTATTATTATTATTATTATTATTATTATTATTATTATTATATATGGTGACAAAATGAATACTTTTAAAATATATACACCAACAATTGTACATGGTTCTCGCGAGCATAAATATTTTTTAATGCATTATATATACTTTTCTTTCATTGTAACAAAAGCTAATTAATGTTTAAAATATACAGATATTTTCTATAATTTTATGTATTAAGGAATGTTTTGTCATTCATTCTATCCAACTTAAAAGTTATGTAAAAATTCATAGCAAAGACATTAAATTACAAATGAATATAAACCTTATGAATTATTTTAGTAAACCTTTTATCAATTCCTACATAAACAAAATCATCATCATCATCATGAAACTATATTTTCTTTTAGTTGAGTAATTCTTCAATAAAATTAAAATTACATTAATCAACTCAAAGAAAAAGATATTATATTCCCAAGGATTTTATTTTTCTTCGCGACTGGAATGTGACTGGAACAAAGAGATATTTTTCCTTAACTGATTGCTTTAACCTCTGTAAGAAAATTATTTATGAAGCTTTACTGAGAGGAATATTGAAGTACCAGTAAATGATTGATAATGACAAAGGTGGTAGGGTTCAATGATGGTCATACACAATTTTTTATTAACTTTAATAAAATAAAAAAAAGAAAAAGGAAGAGAAGTTTCATTTCATCAATGTAATAATAGCTAACGAAATAAAAGAAATCGTTTTGGTTTGATTTTGAATGAGAAGTTGATTTTCTCTTGAAATAGAAACCAAGGAAAAGCGTTTAACGTATAGGAATATCTTCCTCTTTGTGTTTTCCTATGAGTAGTTGTAGTTTTGGGTTTAGGCAGACTCAATATGAGTCATGACTATCATGTTTTAACAGTGTCGGCATGGTTTATTTAGTTCCAAATATTTATCTAGTCAATTCGTCAAATTTTAAATAGATAAATCATACACAATATATATATATATATATATATTCTCAATCTAGTTAACTAATCAATGTTTAATAGCCCTGTAAGATACTTTTGTTTTAAATTTTTTTAGATAAGTTATTGTGTAATTAGCTTGAATGGATGTCTATTTATGGTTATCAAATTAATTCCAAATTTAGAGTCCATAATATATTCAAATTTTATTAATGGGAAATCCAAATCCAATAGTAAAAGAAAATGACTTTTTATTAGCCGACTTCCTATAAAGTGTAAAATGAGGTTAAAAACTTTCCTACTTTAAACATGATGCAAACTTAAAATAGCACCAATGAAGGAAGAAAAAACCTCAAGAAATCACTCTAATCTTTTTTGTCAAAAATTAGTGATCAACCCCCTCTTTGAATTACATTCAAGTCTTTATACTTCGGGGAAAACCACGTCCCCCGTTCAACTACCCCATATCGCTAATATTTTTGCCCACTATCAGCCATGATCTAGGCAGAGTCATACATAATTGCCACATGTATATTGATCTTCTAACTGCTTCCTATAATTCCAGAAACTCTTCTACGCCTTCATCAAATGGTTCTTCTGGCTGAGCTGAGTTGACATTTGAGAAGGGGCTCAGCTCGGTCAAGTCTTCTGGCTTCCCCTTGGGTATAGCTCGGCTCTTCTGGGTAGCTCGGCCCTTCTGGGCTTCCTCTTAGCCATAGCTCGGCCCTTTTGGGTATCCCCTTGGCTATAGCTCTACTCTTCTGGGCTTCAACTTGGCTGTAGCTCAGCCCGTCTGGGCGTCATCTCGGGTATAGCTCGACTCTTCTGGGCTTTCTCTTGGCTGTAGCTCGACCCTTCTAGGCATCCCCTTGGCTATAGCTCTGCTCTTCTGGGCTTTCTGTTGGCTGTAGCTCGGCCGTTTTGGGTGTCCTCTTGGGTATTGCTTGGCTCTTCCTATCTTGGTTATGGGTTGGCTCATGGAGAACTTAGAATGACATCATCACTCCACCCCTTTCCGTCTAAAAGAAACACACTTTTTTTTAGACCAATATGAGGTGACCTATAATGGAGATAGTGCTTACTGCGTTAGCTTAAGAACTGAGTTGTTGGTCCAAAAGATACAAGCCTGAGCTGATTAATGAAAAGAAGGTTGAAGGGAGAGGCCGAGCCCTTCGGTGCCCCTTCCACATATCCCAAAAAGTAAAGGTTGATGGGATATGGTGTCATTTAAGCCATAAATGCAATGGCTCTCTCTCTCTCTTTCTCTTTCCAAGATGATAGAAGTCCCTTCAAATTTCCATCTCCATTAATGCTTACACTCATCTCTATGCCACTTGTACGACTGTGATTATTCCCCCCCTTTACCCTCCTTTCCTATATAAATGCTTCCCTATTTTCAAAACCCCTTTTCAAAATTTCCCCTCAACTCTTCTTGACACTCTTTCACTTGGTCGCACCGCTTCTTTCCTCCGCCAGACTCCTTTCAGTTGACGCACTAAGCCAGGTTTCCCTCTGTTTTTTTTTTTTTTTTTTTATTTCTTGCCTTTGCTTTGTGTATTTGTAATTCCTCTTTTCCTTCTTCTATTACTTTGCCCCCATTCCTATATGTGCTCTTTTTTTTTTTTTTTTTTTTTTTTGAAGTTTCCCCTTTTAAGAACATATCCCTCATATCCTCTATGCCCCAAAATCCCAGTCCAGATAGTTCTAATTCATCTCTGAGTTGGTCCCTTGAGATTTGACTGAAATTGAGAAAGGCATGGCCAAATCTATTGTGAACTTGGCTCCTTACGAGATTTATCATTCTCATATGACCCGAAATGAGGGTATTAGGCTTCGTGAGAAAATGGGCATTTCTCTAGAATACCACATAGTGATCCCCCAATCTTCTGACCGTCCACACTTGCCCCCTACAGGGTTTTTATGCTTTTATCCCGAGCAATCGAGAGGCGGGCTAAGATTCCCCATACCCGAGCTGCTAGTTCTGATTTCTAGGGGTTTAGGTATTCCCCTTAGTTAGTTTACTCCCAACACCTTTAGACTAATGGTAGGATTTCTTGTGCAGTGCCGATATCTCCAAATAAAACCCACAACTTCCTTATTTCACTCTCTCTTTTATCCCAAAACTCAAAGCAAGGGCTACTTCTATATCACATCCCGAGATGAGGTAAAATTTCTATCTAAATACCCAACCTCCATAAAATAATGAAAAGAAAAGTATTTCTTCATATCCTCTCCTGAGCCTTGGGGCTTTCTAACTGTCTGGGTAGACGAATCTCCTAGCTTGGGCTCTTCTCGACATTGGCATTCAACCATAGGTCGGCAAGCCTTACTAGATAGGCTGAATAACATAAAATTACAACTAAAGTATTTAGAAAAGAGGGGCTTTCTTTATCATTTTGCCATTTGTCTTAAAGCTGAAGAGCTCTCTGAATTTGGTATCTCCTCTCAACTTATCTCATCTCATACATAGTGTACTGAACTGCATACTGATTCTTTCTTTTACAGGTCAAATGTCTACCAAAGCTTTCTTGAAAGCCATGCTGGCCGAGTAGCAGCTAGGACGGGCAAAAAAATAACAAACTAGCTAAGTAGGGAGGTGGAACCAGCTCATCCTCAAAGCGCCCAGCTCGCTTAGCTCTTCCATTAAAGCAAGTTGTTCCTTCTGCTCCTGAAGTGGCTCATTTTCCAGACGAGTCAGAGCAGGCTCCAAAAGAGCTAGGCTCATTACAGCTTAGGAGGAGTCGCCCAAATACATACTTGATGGTTGGCAGTTTTGTCTTATTAGATGCTACTTTCTCTCTAGGTAGGGATTTCTTAAGGGGTTTAGCAGTCAGCTCTAATCATCAAAAGGTAGACGAGATACCCTTTGAAGATCTCCGAGCCTAGTTTGCCAATTACTTATCTCGGGTAGGCCACTTAAATTCAGGTACTTTGTAACTGAAACCTTGCTATACTATATTGTTCTTCTTTTCCTTCTATAAACTAGCATTATGGCCGGTGGGCTCTTAGCTCGGTAGGAAGGTGAACAGAGCAAGCTGATGGAAAACTTTCAGGAACTGAAAGATCAATTGGCAACCTTGCAAAGGAAGTATGATGAGACTTCTTTTGCTCTGTCCAAGGCCGAAGTAACAGTGGCCGAGCTGGTGTCATCTCATGAAAAGTATATAGAAAGAGTTAGAGAAGAGGGCCGCATAGAAGGTAAAGACTTGGTTTTTGAGGTTTTCCATGCCACTGATGAAGGTGCCTAATATCTACAGGCTTCATGGCAATCACACTTACTAGAATACCAAAAGAGCTCGGCCTATAAATAGGAGCTAGCTCAAAAGGCCTTGAAGTATTACAATCATGGCATAGATGTGTGTATTGATCAATTAAAAGCTCAAGGCCTCATAGAAGTGGGCTGCGCCCAGACTGCTGTGGACAGGATGCTTAGTTTAGAAAGCGTTCCTAAGTCAGATGATGAAGGCACTTAGGAGGAAGCCGAGCTGGCCAAATCTGTTGACGATGCCGAGTTAGACCGAGCTGAGAATCCTGATGTCGCGATCACAATGGCATCCTTTGCACCTGCTAATAATGTTACCCCTTAGTACTTTCCCTGCTTAGCCCGAGCTGTGGGTTCTTGTCTTGTTTTGAAATAAGTATTAGGTGGCAAAACTTATAACATCATGTACTGTGCCCATATAGTAGGGCCCCAATTTTGCATGACTTAATGAAGTATGTTTTGAGATCGCTTTGCTTATATTCTCACAAAGCTTTAAAGATTTTTCAATCTTATTGAATCACGCCTTTGCCGAGCTCATTAGGGACTTGCGAGGGCCCTTGACACTCGCCGAGCTCCATGAGAGACTTCTAACCCATTGGAGTCTCTCCCTTATTTACATATATATATATTTACTCTCGAGCTTAATGGAGTTCTTCTAAATCATTGAAGTCACTTTCTTTACCGTGCTCATTGGAGCTCTGGTTCATTGGGGTCCTTTTATCGAGCTTATTGGAGCTTTGACTCATTGGAGTCATTTTCTGTACCGAGCTCGTTAGAGCTTTGACTCATTGGAGTCATTTTCTATACCAAGCTTATTGGAGTTCTAACTCATTGGAGTCACTTTCTTTACCGAGCTCATTGGAGTTCTGACTCATTAGAGTTGACTTCTTTATCGAGCTCATTGGAGCGCTTCTGACTCATTGGAGTCCTTTTAACGAGCTCATTGGAACTCTGACTCATTGGAGTCCTTTTACTGAGCTCATTAGAGCTTTGACTCATTGGAGTCGCTTTCTTTACCGAGCTTATTGGAGCTCTTTTAACTCGTTGAAGTCTTTTTACCGAGCTCATTGGAGCTCTAACTCAGTGGACTCGTATTTTTTTTTGAAGTTCTTCCCTTGCCATACACAGAGTTTTGCCAAAAGTATTTCAATAACAAAAGACAATAATCATGATATTAAAGAACGAGAGATATTAATAATGTAGAACCAAAGGTAAGACTAAATCCATAAACGAACATTAATGAAATAACTAACTACAAAGATGAAATAGAGAGACATCCTTTACGTGTAAAAATGCCTCAAGTTTTGGATGTTCCAAGGCCCAGCTAGCTTCTTTCCATCCAGCATCTCCAGTTCGTATGCTCTTCCTAGGATCACTTTGACAACCTTATAAGGTCCTTCCCAGTTCAGATCAAGCTTTCCTACATTGCCACTCCCATAAGCTCTTCTTAAAACCTAATCTCCAACCTGCAATATTTTGTTCTTAACCCTCTTATTGAATTCTCTTTGCACCCTTTGTTTATACTTAACCGCACGAAAATAAGCATCCTCTCTTTTTTCCTCAATCAGGTCCAACTGGCTTCAGATCAGCTTTGCGTTACCCTCTTCGTTATATTTTAAAACTTTGTGAGATTCAATTCCGACCTCAGCTGGAATCACTACGTCCATCCTGTATACCATGCTAAAAGACGTTTCTCCCGTGGATCTTCGGGAGGTTGTACGATAAGCCCAAAGCACACTAGGTAACTCTTCTACCCAACTACCTCCAATGTTGTCCAACCTAGCCTTCACGTTGTGTAATAGAGTATAATTTGTGACTTCTGTCTACCTGTTCATTTGAGCTAAATCTCTGGGATATTTTCATTTCCTCACACCAAGCCCTCACCTTAGTTCTCTGAAACTATCTTCCGTTATCCAACACGAGTTCACGGGGAATTCTATAATGTCACACTATATTCTTCCATAGGAATTTTAGGACTTCTCATTTACTAATCCTGGTTAACGCCTCCGCTTCCACCTATTTGCTGAAGTAGTCCACATCCACTAATAAAAACTTTTTTTGTCCCGCGGCTACTGGGAATGGCCCTATGATATCCATCCACCATTTGGAAAATGGGCATGGGGAGCTCATGGCATGCAATGGTTCAGTAGGGACATGATTGACTCGGGCATTCCTTTGACATTTTTTGCATTTTCAAACCAGCGTTCCAGCATCAGCTCGGACAATAGGCCAAAAATACCCTATTCTGATAACCTTACCTGCTAGCGCCATGCCTCCAAGGTGATTCCCACAACACCCATCATGTATCTCTCTCTGCACGTAACTGCCTTCTTGAAGTGACAAACATCTCAACAATGGTTAGGAAAAAGCCCTTTTATAGAGCAATCCATCTGTGAGGGTGAACCGAGCTGCTTGAATTTTGACCTTAGGGTCAGCATCGACCTTCTCCCCTTTAAGGTATTAGCTAATGGGTGTTTTCCAATCCACCTCCTCCTCTATGGAAAATTCCTTGGCCTCCACGTCTTTCTTACCTAATTCCTGAATTGTAACAGATTGCGTTCCATAACCTTCAGAGAAGCTTGCAATTTTTGCCAAAAAATCAGCTTGGGCATTCTTTTCTCTTGGTATCTAAATTATTTGCAGCTCAGCCAGTTGATCCTTCAGCTTGGATACTTGCTGAAGATATCGCTCCATACGTGACTCCTTCACATCATATTGTCCCGTCGTTTGCTCTGCCACCAACTGGGAGTCAGTATATACCAAGACTCGTTTAGTTCCTCCCTTGACAGCCATTTTAACACCCTTGATTACAACCATATACTCTGCTTCATTGTTGGAGGCTTTGAAATGAAATTTAATTGCATATTATAACTCATCTCCCTTTAGGCTGATCAAGACAATACTTGCCCCACTGCCACTTACACATGCAGAGCCATCCACATATACTGTCCACACTTCTACCTCCCTTTGAGGTAGGCAGCATTCGCTATGAAGTCCGCAAGGGCTTGGGCTTTGATGGCTTTCATAGGAGCGTACTGGATGTCATACTCCCATAATTCCACCGACCACTTGATCAACCTTCCTGTAGCGTCTGTCTTTCCTAAGGTTTATCTGAGCGGTTGATCGGTCTGGACTACAATGGTATGTGATAGAAAATAAGGCCTCAACCTTCTAGTAGTAATCATCAACGCCAAGGCGAGTTTATCTATTCCAGGATACCTCAACTTAGCCATATGCAATACCTTGCTCACATAATAAATGGGTTTTTGGCTAGATCCTTCTTTTCTAACCAGGACCAAGCTTATAGCCTGTTCAGAAATTGCCAAATACAAAAAGAGAGTTTCACCAGGCACGGGCTTGGTTAACAATGGCAGTTCTACCAAGTATGCTTTGAGCTCTTCGAAGGCTTTCTGTGCTGCTTCTCCCTATTCAAATTTCTTTACTTTTCTCAATATCCCAAAAAAGGGCAAACTTTTGTCATCTGCTCAGGATATAAACCTGCTCAAGGCTATAATCCTCCACGTGAGCTTCTGCACTTCCTTGAGGTTCAAAGGAGACCTCATATCCAAGATAGCTTGTATTTTCTCCGGGTTTGCCTCTAGACCTCTTTCTGTCACCAAATACCCCAAGAACTTCCCTCCCGTTACCCCAAAAGCGCACTTATTAGGATTGTATTTCATACCATCCCTTCTCAAGGTCTCCAAGGCTTCCTTTAGGTTGTCTACATGGCTAGCTCGGCAAGTGCTCTTCACGGGCATGTCATCTACATAAATTTCCATATTCCTCCCGATTTGATTTTTAAACATTTGATCTACTAGCCGTTGATAATTGGCACTTGCATTTTTCAGTCCAAAGGGCATGAGAATATAGTAATAAGTACATTTGGCCATGATGAAACTCACCCTCTTACAGTCCTCAAGGTGAAAGGAGATCTGGTGATGCCCTTGTGAGGCATCCATCATGCTTAACAACTCGCAGCCTGATGTGGAATCTACTAATTGATCAATCCGGGGTAATGGATAATGGTCCTTGGGATAGGCTCGGTTAAGATCTCTGAAATCTATGCACATTCTGCACTTCTCCACACTCTTGGGAACCAACACCACATTAGATATCCACTCTGAAAATTGAATCTCTATTGTGTGCCATGCATCCAATAGCTCTTCAATTTTCTTCTGTATGATAATATCTTTTTCCAGCCCAAAGTCTATTTTCCTCTGCTTGATTGGCCTAGCCAGGGGTTCTATGTTGAGCTTATGCACTCTATACTTGGATCAATTCCAGTTAAGTCTTTTACTGAGAAAGCGAACACATTTACATAACCTCTCAATACCTGAGTGAGTAAAACCACCTGCTCCTAATTAAGATATGCTCCAATTCGCGTGGTCTTCTCTGGATCCCCATACACCAATTCTATAGCCATAAGAGCTCCGGTGGGTTCAAGATGGTCCCACGGCTCACCTTCACGATATGCCTTTGGACCCCCTTGCCTCTGCTGGTAAACCAATTCTCCTATTTTCCGATCTCCTTTTCTTATTGCCTCCACATAACATTTTTTCGATGTACACTAGTCTCCCATCACTTCTCCAACTAGCTTACTAACCACATATTTAAGTTTCATGTGATAAGGTGAAGTTACTACCTAGAAGAGCTACAACATAGGTCTTCCAAATATAACATTATAAGCAGAAGGAGCATCGACAACTAGAAAGTTTAACATGCAAGTCTTGCAGTGCGGGCCCAAGCCCAAAGTGACAGGCAAAGTGATATGCCCTAAAGGTCGTACTACTTCTCCTACAAAACCGAATAATGCGGTTTCCACTGGTTCCAAGGTGATATTACCTATCTCCATTTGTTGGAGAGCGGCCAAGAACATAATATCCATCGAGCTCTCTCCATCCACAAAGATCCGAGCTACTTCATAGTTAGTAATGGAAACAGTCATAACCAAAGCATCTTGGTGCGTTAGCTGTACTGTCTTAAGATCGTCAGGCCCAAATTGAATCACCAGCATGCGCTCTTCAGCCCTAACCACTACTACCTCCCTGTTCCCTAAATGGATTAAGGCCCGCACTTGGGTCTTCATAGCTCGATGCATATCCCCTCTTGTAGGTCCTTCTGAGATCATATTAATTACCCCTCTAATGGGGGGCTCCTTTTGGTTTTCCTTCACTCCTATCTTGCCTTCTCTACTCTGCTCACCTTGCTGGGTATTACCAGATTGACTACCCCTACCACCTGTGGGGACTTGCAAGAATTCCCCCAAATATCCAACCCTCGCTAGCTTTTCTAGTTCATTCATCAAGTGCTCACAATCTTCTATTAGGTGCCCGTACTCATTATGGAACCTGCAGTACTTGTCTGACTTGGGACGTCGAGGAGCCTTGCTAGCAGAACGCTGCTAACGTAACAAGTTTCTGTGCTCAGTAGCCTGTAGTACTTGCTTTCTCGGCACTCTGAGAGGTTTGTAATGATCGAACTTGGGAGGAGATTAAGCTGCCCGTGGTAAGTGTGCATTTAACATTTGTGGCTGTGGTACATTGGCTGCCCGAACTCTTTCATCCCCTTTTGGCCGTTTCCCTATACCAACGTCGTCCTTCTTATCTTTGTGCTTCCCCCCAGCTCCTTTTCTTTAGCATCACACGCCTCCTTTTTGTGGATGTATTTTTTTGCTCGACGCAGCAATTCATCATAACTATTAGCTGGCGTCCGGCTTAGAGATCTAAAGAATGAACTAGGCCTGAGTACCTATGTAGAAACGCTGGCTAATACCTCCGGCATGGTTGAAGGGGCCTCCAAGGCGGCTATAGTGAATCTTTTAACAAAAGCCCTTAGTATTTGACTTTTCCCTTGCCAAAAGGAAAGTAAACTTTGGGCACTGCGGCAATAATGCTTGTTATTGGTACACTGGTGCAAAAATTTGCAAGAGAAATCCTCAAAAGTGTGTATGCATCTAGGAGGCAGTTGTCCAAACCATCTTTGAGCTGCTCTTCTCAGGGTAGTTAGGAACGTCCGACATTTTACTCCATCTGAGAATGGATAGAATAGTGCTAAATTCTCAAATTCACACAAATGATCAGCAGGATCAAAACCTCCATTATATTTTTGCATGGAAAAAAACTTGTGGTTGTTTGGGAAGGGATCCGACAAAATCAACTTCACGAAAGGCGACTCCCTAACTCCTCTATTTTCTTCTCCCATCAACTTCTTTATCATCTCTCTCAACTCTTTTTTCATGTCCTCCATTGCAGCCGCCACATTGGCTGGTAATCTTCTTCTTTCCTGTTGTTCAAGGGGATGTACGAATACTTGGCTTTTAGCTACCTCTTCTTCTCTTTCCGCTCTCCTATCACGATCCTTAACTCCGTCTTTCCTATGGAAACTGCATGCTTCTGTCCTCTTTTTTGGCTTATCAACAGGTGGCATAACGGGCGCAACAGTAGGTTCGGGTCCTTTAGGAAAATTCCCACCTGACAATACAGGGAGTGAAGGCATTGCTATAACCGTTCCCTAGGCCATAATTTCAGGAAGAGGTGCTATGATAGGGAATTGTCCCATATAAGGGGGTATAGGGAGAAAAACCCTCCCCTCTGGTGGCACTACCTCTTCTGGCGGACCAGGAGCTCTCTCCCCCAATAATGTTCCTATTTGCTCAGTCTGCGGGGCATTAAGCATCTCCCTCTCCACGTTCCTTTCGGATTCACTTATCTCCTCACGTCTCAACTCAAAAAGTTCCCATAAACGGTGCCAATTGATATAAACTTAAAATAGCACCAATGAAGGAAGAAAAAACTTTAAGAAATCACTCTAATCTTTTTTGTCAACAATTAGTGATCAACCCCCTCTTGGAATTACATTCAAGTCTTTATACTTCGGGGAAAACCACATCCCCCATTCAATACCCCATATCCCTAATATTTTTGCCCACTATCAGCCATGATCTAGGTAGAGTCATACATAATTGCCACATGTATATTGATCTTCTAACTGCTTCCTATAATTCTGGAAACTCTTCTATGCCTTTATCAAATGGTTCTTCTGGCTGAGCTGAGTTAACATTTGAGAAGGGGCTCAGCTCGGTCAGCTCTTCTAGGTTTCCCCTTGGGTATAGCTCGGCTCTTCTGGGCTTCCTCTTGGCCATAGCTTGGCCCAGCTTCCTCTTGGTTGTAGCTCAGCCCTCTGGGCGTCCCTTTGGCTATAGCTCTGCTCTTCTGGGCTTCATTTTGGCTGTAGCTCGGCCCTTCTAGGCTTTCGCTTGGCTATAGCTCTGCTCTTCTAGGCTTCTTCTTGGCTGTAGCTTGACCCTTATGGGCGTTATCTTAGGTATAGCTCGGCTGTTCCTATCTCGGTTATGGGTTGGCTTATGGAGAACTTAGAATGACATCAAAACACTTTTACAAAGGCAATCACATATGTAGCAACCAAAGTTCTCATATAAAAACAGTATTCATATTTTCTCATTCTGAAGTATAGGCTTCAAATTGCTACAATTTAATTCACATCACATGGAATTGTAAATACTTCTAGCTTACTCATATAAAAATATATGTCAGGAGTTGAGCGCCCGTTTGGTGTTATTTCCATTTCTAGTTTTCATTTCCATCATTTTCAAAATATTGAAAAGCAGTTAGTGGAAATGAGTTTAAATGAGTTCATATTTGAATAGATTATTAGAAAAATAATAATTATATTAGGTTTAGTAGGTTGTAAGTGAAGAGAGATAGAAATTATGAAATAGAGAGAGAAGATATATAGGTTATTAGGAGAAGCTATATAGTTTATTGGGGAATTTATTTTGAAAATGAAAAAAAATGTTGGGTGAAAATATGTAAAAAGTGATGTATTTCATTTATAGAATAGTAGAAAATGTGAAAAAGGGTTTTGAAAATGAAATCAAACGGGCGCTTAACTTTGTAATTTAAATTAAAAAATAAAATCTAATAAAAAATTAACAAAGCAAATAACTACCTTGTGACTTCTTGTGAAATGTGAGTTGAGTGAAATCCTGCTACTTGAGCGGAGTTTCAGTTACTGCATATCTCCCATGCTTACTGATGTATGGGATTATGTTCCGAAATGGCAATTACAAAATTAGCATAAACATTCCTCATTTTTAGAAACCATTACAGAACTCACTTAAAACAAAAACTCAATAGCAAATAAACACTAAAAAGACCAACCTGTTGATTTTGAATAATTACAGTGCAGCACACAATAGTGAACACACACGCACTCATGACTTAGACTTACCCTTCCTATACAAATCTTACTTCAAAACACCCATTCCCACCTCCACCCCTATCCCCACCCCATTTTCTAAACAGATGATGCATAAAAAAGTGGGATGTAGTGCATAAGTTGACAGAGCACTTTTTCTTTACAAACTATTGGAATATCCTTCTCTTTCCTTTTTTTTTTTTTCATTTATTTCACTTCAAAATAAATTTTTGCATAAATTACTTCCTTTCTTCAACTTCTATCAAAAGTTTCCCCAGTTACCATGCCCCCTCTGCCTCTTTCATAGAGATACCCTCTATAATACATGCATACAATGTCACACGACATGACGATTATAATAATTGATAAGCATAAAATAGACAATATAGAATTTTATTTTCAAAGAGTCTCAACTCTGTTGTACACCACGTAATGGAAGTAACTGTAGACATATCAACTTTTAGCCAATGGAGAAGTAACCCATGTAAAATAATACGTTAGATATTAATTTAAATTTTTTATTTGTTTCTTGAAGATTTGTTAAATTTAATTCCAAAAGATAAATAGTTAATTTTCATAAATACTCTAGTAATTATTTTATGTTCAAATCAAATATTGACAAGTGTCAAAGATTAGGTATTGTTAAGTTCCTATTAGTATTAATTTTAATATCATGTTTAGGAATTAACAAATAATTTTCTTGTTTAAAAAATTATAATTCCCTTGCTAATTGATGAAAATTTGGAATTGCAAGAATACAAGTGGAGAAATTACAAAAAGGGACAAATTGACACAAGTTGGTGGGAATGATAGCAAGATGATGACACCTCATAATCTAATCAAGGATGGGCAGAAGAGTCTTTATTTATTTGAGTCATATTCTAACTAAAAGACTCTTTTAATTAGTTATAAATAGGTCTTTTAGACACTTAATCATGGAGATTTGGATTTTTTATTTTGGAGATTAGAAGATTGGCGAGAATTTGGGATTTGGAAGAGGACAAAGTGGAGATCTGATTTGTCTAGGAATAGAGTTTCTTCTTCTCCCTTTGGTTTTATTTTCAATCCTGGATTTGAAACGATGTTCTGTTTTATTCATGTTTTGTTTGACAATTCAATCATGAAGTAATTCATTACTATAGGATTATGATGGATTCTTTTGAATAAATTGATGCATGATTTTCTTCCATGAAAATTAGTAGCACTTAAGGTTATTTTTTGTATTGTGTGCTTTTTCTATTTGTTTGTCTGATCAACAGTCAAGTGCATCTTTAAGCCCTAGAGGAGTCTTGGAAAAGAGAATCTAGGGATTGATTGACAATAGAAGACATTAGGATTAATTGTTCAAATTGATGAATTAATTAATTTGTGATTATGATAGGAATATACCTATTTGCCTTCAGGAGTTAGTTGAGTGGTACAACCTTATCCATAATTTAGTTAATTCACATAGGAATATAGTGAATTGAATAAATGAGGGAGTTGATTGAGGGTAATTCGGAGGAACCTCGTAATTGCATAAGACTTAAGACTAATAACCTGTCACTAATTTCATAAGGAGCAAAATTATGCAATCAACTTATTTGATTGATGAAATCATAATTTTAGGCTTCTATATCCTGATAGAAATCTTAATCAATACCCTTTTTCTTATTTTTATTAGTTTAGTTTAATTCCTATATAATTGATTTCGTTTGAATAAAATAAGTGTGTGGTAAATTAATAATTAGTAGCGAATAATTTAGTTCTTCATGGAATCGACACTCTTCTCATTATTTTATTACTTGTTGTGACATGTGCACTTGAGTAATTGTTTGCATTATTTATTTTGCACAACCAACAAGTTTTTGGCGCCGTTGCCGGGGAACTAAAATTATTTTGTTTATGCTAATATTAATTTTAAGCGCTAAGTTTTAGTTCAAAAATTTATTTATTTTTCTTTTATTTTATTTTATTTTATTTTATTATTATTTTTTTAGCAAACGAGGATAGTGCAGAAATGGCAGAGGAAGATGGATATTTGGGGGATTATGTTATCCCACAAACTCAGGGCTTTTAGACATGAATCGCTAGACCATCTGTTCAGGTTAATAACTTTGAGATTAAGCTCGCTATTATTCAGATGATACATAATTCAGTTCAGTTTGGGGGTTTCCAACAGAAGATCTGAATGCTCATCTAGCTAATTTTTTGGAGATTTGTGATACCTTCAAATATAATGGAGTTTCTGATGATGAAATTCGATTGAGGCTATTTCCATTTTCACTAAAGGACAAAGCAAAGAGTTGGCTATCATCTTTGCCATCGGGATCCATTGCCACTTGGGAGGATTCAACACAGAGATTCTTGGCTAATTTATTCCCACCATTACGAATAGTTAAGTTGACGAATGAAACTACATCCTTTGTCCAATTTGATTAGGAAACATTTTATGAGGCATGGGAAAGATACAAGGAGATGCCTAGAAAATGCCCTTATCATGGATTGAAAAAGTGGCTTCAATTGCAAATATTCTACAATGGATTGACTGCACAAATAAGACGAATAGTTTATGCTGCTGTAGGAGGTACACTTATGAGGAAAAAGATTGGGGAAATATTTGAGTTATTTGAAGAGATGGCGGCAAACAGTTATCAGTGGCCAACTGATAGATTAACTCAACCAAAGAAAACTGCAAGAATCTATGAGGTAAATGCTACTACATCTTTGATTGCACAGTTAGAAACTTTAACAAAGAAAATGGACATGCTTGCAAGTATTATGACCCAGCCAGTGCAACAAGAGAGCTAATTTATTACTTGTGATATTTGCGGGGATGCACATTTGAGTGATCGCTGTCAGCGTACTTTGGAATCAGTGCAGTTTGTTGGGAACTTCAACAGGAATCAAAATAATCCATACTCAAATACTTATAATTCTGGATGGTGACAACACCCTAATTTTTCTTGGAGTAATAATCAAGGACAAACTTCAACCCCTAAACCTCTACTACTAGGCTTCCAGCAACAAATAAAGCCACCAACTCAAGAAAAGAAGCCATTATCAGAGGAGATGTTTATGCAGTTCATGATAAAAACTGAAGCAGCAATTCATAGTCAATTAGCTTCAATCAGAACATTAGAAACACAAATGGGCCAGCTAGCTACTGCATTGAGTATGAGACAGCAAGGAACTTTTCCAAGTGACACTGAGATAAATCCTAAACGAGAAGGCAAGAAACATTTCAATGTTGTTTCTTTGAGGAATGGTAGAGAATTGCAAGAGGTTCAGAAGGTCCCTCCATCTTCAGAGGAATTAGAAGAAGAATCACCAATTAAGAAGGTAAAGGATGAGAGGTAGAAAACTGAAGAAGCTAATCCTATCAGACCACTTCCACTTTTTCTTCAGAGGCTTAAGAAGCAAAAGTTAGACAAGCAATTTCAACAATTTTTGGAGGTTTTCAAGAAACTCCACATAAATATTCCATTTGCTGAAGCCTTAGAACAAATGCCTAGTTATGTGAAATTCATGAAGCAATTTTATCTAAGAAAAGGCATTTGAGTGAATTTGAAACAGTGGCTCTTCCAGAGGAATGTAGTACAATCATCCAAAAGAAGTTACCTCTAAAGCTCAAGGATCCTAGGAGTTTCACCATACTATGCAAAATTGGTACTAAATTTTCTGGAAGGGCACTTTGTGATTTGGGAGCAAGCATAAATTTAATGCCACATTCCATCTACCAGCGACTTGGATTGGGAGAGATCAAACCAACTAGTGTAACCTTGTCACTTGCAGATAGAACATTCAAGTATCCTAAGGGAATAATTGAAGATGTATTGGTAAAAGTTGATAAATTTATTTTCCCTGTAGATTTTATTATGTTAGACATGGAGGAGAATACTGAAGTTCCAACCATCCTTGGGAAACCGTTCTTGGCCACAGATGGGATTATCATAGATGTGCAGAAAGGTAAGCTAACCATAAGGGTCCAAGATGAAAAGGTAACTTTTAATGTGTTTAAAGCATTTGATTTTCCTAAAGACAATGACAAGTGTTTTGTAGTTAGTGTGGTAAATAAAAAGCCAAGTCATATAAAGGAGAGACTGAATATAGGAGTGATTGCAAAATTTTGAAAGACCAATTAGAGCTAGGTGAACAGGTGCTATTCTACGACTCCCATTTTAAGTGGTTATTAGGAAAACTAAGATCACGATGATTGGAGCTATTTTGTATAATTGAAATTTTCCTACATGGAATGATGGAGTTGGAAGAAATTGGTTCAAGAAAGCGGTTTAAGGCGAATAGAAAAAGAATCAAACACTACTGGGAAAGTGATTTGATCATCAACAATCCACAACCACCTTAACCAACATCAAGTGAAGCCCGAAAAGTCAAGCTGAAGACTATAAATCAAGCATTTTTTGGGAGGCAATCCAAATTTTTAATTGCTTTAGATTTTCATTGTTTTTAGTATTTTTTATTATTATATTTGCTTTGGCGCTTTCCAAGTTAATAAATTTTAAAAAATAAATAAATTTGCAAGGGTAGTGGCCTGCGAGCGAGGGTGTGGGTCACATGCGCCCCGACATGCGAGGCATCTTTCAAGATACCATTCCAGTGCCATGTGTGCCAGGGCGCAAGCAATTTGCGCCCTAGCACACAATCTTTAAATAAAAAAAGGTCAAAATTGAAGGCAATTCAAAGTCAAAATAGGGGGCCGCCACCCCCCTCTCTCTCTCTTATTTTTTTTCTCTTTTCCTTTTCCATTTTTCTATTTCCTTTTTCTTTTCTTTTTCTTTTTCTCTCTAATCTCTTTATTAATCTTCTTTTTCTCAAACAAACCCACCTATGCCACCATTCTCATCACTTTCTCTTTAGCATATTTTAGATATATTAGTGTTTTAAATTGATTTGAACTTTTAGGTATTTAATAGTTAATAAAGGCCTATTCTACTGATTTGAGAGTTTGCAATTAGTTAGATAATTTTTTGAATAATTTTAATTTAATGGCTATTTATATGAGATTATCCGATAAATAATTGGTTGATTATTAAGGTGAAGTGATGGATATTTGGATGCCAATTGAATTAAGTTTTTGGATGTTGATTTATTGATTGAAATTTTTTAATTTTCCTTAGATATTATTGGGAGTAATTTTACTTGAAGTTAATTCTCACCACAACCATATCCTTACATCGCGGTTGCAATTCCACCCCCGGAGGCCGAGAAGGATGATGACACTGTTGATTGATCAGGGCATATTTTCTTTCTTTTAATTTTTCTTTATTTTATTTTTATTTTTATCTTTTTTTTTTCATATTATATCTATTATTTTCTTCTTCTTCTTCTTCTTCTTCTTCTTCTTCTTCTTCTTCTTCTTCTTTTTTTTTTGGCTTTCTCTGTCATGATAGTATTAGTACTTTGAGGGCAAAGTATATCTCAAGTTTGAGGGAATGCTCTGCGAGTCAATTTTTAGTCCATTATTTTCTTTTATTTTCTGTTACTTTGGTTTATTAGGGTTTAGTAATTGAGTCGATGTCTTGCATATACAGAAATTAGTCTTCTTGAATCAATCAAGATATTGCTCCTTTAATTTTGTGTTTCGTGGAGAACTATAATTGTGTGATGATGGAACTGTGCACTTTGATTGAAGTAATGATAGGATGGCATCTCCTATTTTTGAGCACTCACTTTCTCACTTTTAGTTATTGGTTCGATTTGGAGGACATTTATGCATGAGTAACATAGGTAATACTTTAAAATCTAAAATTTGTTTGATTCCCTATCGAGGCAAAGTCCTAGAAAACACTCAAATAAGGGAAATGACTTAGGCCATTTTTTACCCGTTTGAGCCTTTCAAGCCTACCAAATGATATTATGTCCCTATGGTCCCTTGTTGAGCTTATTTTTTCATTTGTCAACTAACTCAGTAGCCAGCCTAAACACATAGTCCCACTAAATAAATCCCACAATTACTTGTTAGATCTATTTGAATTTCTTATGAAGATGGGAACAAACAGTATAGTGCCCATAAGTTTTATTTTCTTCCTCCCAAAAAAAAATAATAAAAAAATAGTGTAGATAAGGCCTCATGCGAAAAAGAAAGAAAGAAAAAGCAAAACAAAAAAAATGTATAGTGGCATGAGCACCGAAAAAAATAATCTAAAAAAGGTAGAAAGAAAGAAATTGAGAAGTACTATTCAATCAGTTTGGGGTAGAATTAAGAGGTGATGATGAACAAGTGCTGTAGGTATTGAGTTAGTATTATCCATATTTTTCCTACCTTAACCTAAACATAACAAGCTCTGAAAGTCCTAAACGATCTTTTATTGAGTGTATTCTACATTAGTAGAGATAGAGATGAAAAGCAAACCTATGGAGTATTAGAGTAGAGTCTTATACTTGTACATAAATTAATCCAAATTGCCAATAAATACATGTAGAGAAAGCATACACATACACGGAGGATTCATTTGAACATTGTGTCTGCTTATTGTGCATAGTGAAATTAGATCGCAATTTTGTGATTGACTACGAGCATAGCTTTGAAGTAGTTTTGAGAGTAGCAAAAAGAAGTGATGTTTTTGTATATGCATTTTAGTGTTGATTTGTTTTTGTTTGAGTATCTTTGAGTTTTTTCTTTGCGTTGCTTGAGGGCGAGCAACATATTAAGTTTGGGGGTATTTGTTAAGTTCTTATTATTATTAATTTTAATATCATGTTTAGGACTTAACAAATAATTTTTCTGTTTAAAAAATTATAATTCCCTTGCTAATTGATGAAAATTTGGAATTGCAGGAATACAAGTGGAAAAATTACAAAAAAGGACAAATTGACACAAGTTGGTGGGAATGCTAGCAGGATGATGACACCTCATAATCTAATCAAGGATGGGTAGATGAGTCTTTATTTATTTGAGTCCTATTCTAATTAGAAGACTCTTTTAATAAGTTATAAATAGGTCTATTAGACACTTAATCATGGAGATTTGGATTTTCTATTTTGGATATTAGATGATTCGCGAGAATTCAGGATTTGGAGAAGGACAAAGTGGAGATTTGATTCATCTAGGAATAGAGTTTCTTCTTCTCCCTTTGATTTTATCTTCAATTCTGGATTTGAAATGATGTTCTGTTTTATTCATGTTTTGTTTGACAATTCAATTATGAACTAATTTGTTACTCTAAGATTATGATGGATTCTTTTAAATAAATTGATGCATGATTTTCTTCCATGAAAATTAGTAGCACTTAAGGTTATTTCTTTTATTGTGTGCTTTTTCTATTTGATTGTCTAATCAACAGTCAAATGCATCTTTAAGCCCTAGAGGAGTCTTGGAAAAGAGAATCTAGGGATTGATTGACAATAAAAGACCTTAGGATTAATTGTTCAAATTTATAAATTAATTAAATATACCTGCTCGCCCTAGGGAGTTAGTTGAGTGGTACAACCTTATCCATAATTTAGTTAATTCACATAGGAATATAGTGAATTGAATAAATTAGGAATTTGATTGCAGGTAATTCGGAAGAACCTTGTAATTGCATAAGACTAAAGACTAATAACCTGTTATTAATCTCATAGGGAGCAAAATTATGTAATCAACTTATTCGATTGATGAAATCATAATTTTAGGCTACTATATCTTGATAAAAATCTTAATCAGTACCTTTTTTTTTTTTTTTTTTTTTTCATTAGTTTAGTTTAATTCCTATATAATTGATTTTGTTTGAATAAAACAAGTGTGTGATAAATTAGTAATTAGTAGCGAATAATTTAGTTCTTCGTGGGATCAACACTCTTCTCATAGCTTTATTACTTGTTGTGACACGTCCATTTAGTCAATAGATTTTAATTTCATTTTATTTATATCAATTTTTCTTGTCTTGTAATTTTATTTATTGTAGACAAAGAAATTGCGTTTACAAATTTTGGCACATCCAGTGGGACGATTTCTACCTCTCATTTCTTCATTTCATCAAGATTGAAGTATCAAATGACTGCCAACAAGACTGCAACAGCGAAATTTAATGCCTCGAATTCCTTAGGTATTGGAACAAAAAGTGTTGGCGTCATCACAAGAAGTATGTCCAAGAAGCTGTAATCATCTTCGGAGGTGGCTCCTTCGCTTGTTGTGGAAAAGATGTTGCGGCATTTTATTAATATAAATAAGATTGTGGAGACTTAAAGGAAGAATCTACATCATCCATTTCCCACTCAACATTAAATTCCTCAAACATGGTGATGGTGATGGTGATAAGTGCTACAACCTTAGAATATAAATTTCAAATTTGATGAAGGCTATTGAAGGACTCATGAAGTATGTCCAAGAGTGAGACTTCCAAATCTCCAAATTGATGAGCAAAGTTGACAATCTTGATGCAAGCTGTATGATGGAGAAACAAATTGAGGCTCAGGACGAAGGTAAAACATCCACAAAGAAACAGTTAGCTTAAAAAGAAAAGACTGCAAATAAAGAACTACAAGTTTCCATTGATGGACTATTTTCCATTAACCCATTGAAGGAGTTCATCATGAAGACAATCAAATACAAGTTTGATGGAAGTTCCAAATTGTCTATGACTTACTCCAAGCCATATACTCAAAGAATTGACAACTTGAAAATGCCAATTGGTTCCCAGCCCTTAAAGTTTCAGCAATTCGATGGCAAGGGCAACCCAAAGCAGGACGTGGTTCATTTCATTGAGACTTGTAATAATACTAGGACATATGGAGATCATCTAGTTAAGCAATTTGTTCGATCATTAAAGGATAATGCTTTTGATTGGTATACTGACTTGGAGGCAGGCTCCATTGATTATTGGGGGCAATTGGAATGAGAATTTCTCAACTGCTTCTATAGTATTCGAAGGGCGGTCAGTATGATTGAACTCACCAACTCTCGCCAGTGGAAAGAAGAGCCGGTCATTGAATACATCAATCGTTGGAGAAATTTGAGTCTTAACTAAAAAGATCAATTGTCAAAGGCTTCATCCATTAAGATGTGTATCCAAGTATTGCATTGAAATCTTTGTTATATACTTCAAGGAATTGAACCAAAAACTTTTGAAGATTTGGCAAGTCGTGCACATAATATTGAAATGAGCATGAATTGTCAATCAAATTCAAGTGGACTCCTGTACACGAGTATAAAATGTCTATTCAAGTTAAATATGCTTCTGACACACAAGCTTAAACTGTATGTTACTCCTGGCTTGCATGATTATAAACTGTGTACGACACCCTCCTCAAAAGATGTTTACTTTGAACTACGTTATGACTTCATCTATTTATTGGGTTCATAGGTAGATAGGAGGATTTCATCATAAAAATCTCTAAGTATTGGCAATCCACAAAGTCCATGGAGATTCCATAAAAAGGTGTAGTTCTTGATGGCAGCATGTTTGTGAAAGGGCTTCATAACTCAAGGAATGCTTGGAGGATTTCTTGTCAAAGACATATTTGAAAAAATGGAGAGAAAAGAAAAAATTCTCAAACACTTCAAATCTTGTCTCTTTAGTGGATGATCGGCACATCTTTCACCAAGCCTTGAAGTGGGGGCATTGTAGACATATCAATTTAAAGCCAATGGAGAAATGACACACGTAAAATAATATGCTAGATATTAATTTAAAATTTCTATTTGTTTCTTGAAAATTTATTAAATTTAATTCCAAAAGATAGATAGTTAATTTTAATTAATACTTTAGTATTTATTTTATACTCAAATAAAAAATTGACAAGTGTCAAAGATGAGGTATCTATGTCTATGGACCAATCAAATTAAAGATATCTAATATAATATCTTGATATTTGATATTATCTTATCAAAGAGATACTTATCAAAGAAGTTCAACTCAATCTGGAAGTCTTCCATCGAGCATATATATAAAGGGAGTGGCCAAAACTCATTCAACACACAACACAAATTCCAACAAGTGAGATAAACTTTGAAGGAGTCCAGTAGTTCTCTCAACTAAATTTAAGGAGATCCACAATGTTCAAGGCATTCTTCACTGAGCTAATATATTTTGGCATTTGATTCGAGGTTAAGGTGCGAAGCCCTCGAATTGATGTTATTTTCTTCAAATCAAATTCAAGGATATCCAAGGTGTTGATGTTGGAATAGTATCCCGCAAGCCAATTCGTTTGGCATGTAAACTATTTCACTAGTGATACAATCTTAATTGAATGATATTATTTAAATTGCCATCTTCATCATATGTTTATAATTACTTCACTAGCATTTGGTTAAAGCCCTTATATCACACAATACTAAAGGACTTGGTCAGTACACTCGACGATGATCATGAAACAAGTCTTACACAATCGTGATTTTAAATCTTCCAAGTCGTAGGATCTTATGAGATAGGGCATCTAAGGTTCAAATAGACTTGCATTAACGATGCATAAATTTAAGGGTTGGATGTTGCTTCGTTTTCATGAGCAATGTCATATGAGATATAGGTGCATGTTAGTGGGTGTTTGTTAGAGAACAAGGCACAAAAGGCCCGCCCAAAGAATCCACTAGATAGTCGAAGAGGCAAGTCGGTAGTGGCAAAGTTCTCCAGCTTACGTTAGTGTATATAATTAGTTCTTTGACCTGAGGATCCATGGTAACTTTGTGTTTACGTCTTCATGCTTTGACTCTTCCCTGGCCACATAATAGGTCGTTTAGGTGGTGATTGGGCAAGAGCTACATAGACATGGAGGTTTTCAAGATCCAAGATGGGATCCGATTCTTCGTTGTTGTGAAGGCTGAGTACATCTCCTATTTATTCTATAATGATCGATTCCAAGAAATCTTTGCACAAGGTAGTATGACAATTTGGAAAAAGGAGTTTTCCAAAGATGGGATCATAAAAGAAAATCGAACATTAGGAATAAAAACATAGTATCGAGGTTATTAGAGAGCTGACAAATATCTTGCCCTAGGCCTCTTTCGGGAGATAGGAGACGAAAAGACCGTATTTGCATGGTACCCATAGAGCTAGAATGGTTCTCTAAAAGCATTCATTTCGGCCAATTAGTTGGGTTCCATGGCTTGAGGTTGGACATCGACCATGGAGATTGAGTACTCTTCAACTAATGGATTGAATTGAGTCGATTAGTTTAAAAAAATTTAAACTAATGCGAATATTCAATATTCTAAAGTCACAACAAGTTGTGAGCCAATGTCCAATGAATGGTAGAACCTAATGGGTCACACACAAAAATCAATTGCAAATTTTAATTAATGAAAGGAAATTTTCTAAGAGTTAGAAAACTCCTACATGACCGATTTGGAGATTGACCAATTGACACAACTTATAGTCATTTTTGGCTTGATCAATTTAATTGTTAAATTGATCTAATTAATTTAAGAAGTTAAATTAAGACCAATTAATTAAGGAGTTAATTATTTGGTGCCACATAACTATCAATTGGTCAAGTTAACTTAATGAGTTAAGTTAAACAATGTTTTGCTTAAGGAGTTAAGCAAATTGACTTAAAGAGTTAAGTCAAAGTTAATTAAATTAAAGAGTTTAATTTAATTTAAAATGGAGAATTAATTTTGGAGGAAAAATTCAAATGAAATGTTCATTTGATGTGAATTAGAATTTATTTGGATGACATTTCATGAGATGAAATAAAGATTCAAAATGAAATTTAAATTAACACAAATTTCAAATTCACATGCCAACTTGCAAGGGCTAGTTGGCACCACCCTTGAGGAAGGTGTGATGCCACCTTGGCATCACACCATGCTCCCTCTATATATAAATATAGAGTGTGTATATGGCTGGCCACTCATTCCATGTGAATTTGCAAACTAGAATTAGATTCTCTCAATTTCCCTCCAAATTCTCAAGTGTTGCCTCATATGTTGAAGCTTCACTTTTCTTCTTCTCCTACCTCCAAATCAAGCCTTCATCCAAACTCTTCTTCTCATTATTATCCAGCTAATATCGAGAGGAAAAGGATTGTGCATTGGTGTTTGGATCTTTACATTAGAGACAAGATAATTGGATTGCTAGCCTTTGAATATCCTCTGTTTCGGTCAGTGATTTTAGAATGACATTTAGAGGTCTTTCTGAATCCTTTTTGAGCTAATTTTTTTTACTGAAGATACCTCAAGGAGTTGGCGTTCATTTGGTCCAAATTTTGCTCAAATCGGAGTTTGATTGGTTGAGAAAAAGTTGCTCGGATTCTGCTGTGCCGTTGGAAGACAGTTTCCAAGGAGTTGAGATCTTCTTCCACCTTCCTTTGATTTTATGAAAATCAAGGTAATTCTTCTTCCAAACCTGAATCTATGGCATGCTTAGATCCTTGGTGACATATGTAGTCTAGTTATTTTAGCATTTTTTATGCTTTGATAATTAGATCCTAGTGCTACATGTGCTTTCAGTTCAAGACGTTCTTCGTGAAGCTCATTAAATTTCAAAATTATATTTGGAAGAGAAGAATCAGAGGATTAGATTAGAGATTGAATTCACAGTCATAATTGATAAATTTTAATTTCATTTTATTTATATCATTTTTTCTTATCTTATAACTTTATTTATTGCAGATAAAGAAATTTACACTTACAGTAACACATAGTTCATCAAAAAGCTATCCACTCTTTTTGAAGCTCAGTTCCTCGCATACCAAGTTATTTTCCGAGCATGTATCGTAGAGTATCTTTTTTAAAGTGTTCTCAAAGTGGCTGAATTTGTTGAGGAATCCCAAGAATTTTCTAAAAAATGTTGCATTCTGCTCCAGTAATAATTTTGTGTACAAATTTACACAAAGCAGTCATCATGACATTGGAAAGAACAAAAATGTCTAGCTAATGATATATGTATGATGTATCTTCATTACCTTGAGGGCCAGTTTAGTAGACCTGGCAAAATTCAACCCATCCCACGAGTACCCATAGGTATCCAAAAAAAATGAGTAATGGGTCTTGTTTCTTCTATCCAAAAAATTGCGGGTAATTTTACCCGTACCCAAATTTACCCGCCATCTTTTGGCCCAACCCGTGGGTAACCCGTAAATATTATATATACATATAAATATATATTATATATTTATATATATTTACATATAAATATTTTTAATCTAAATATTAATTTTTGATTTCATAAATTAAAAATCTATAGCAAATTAAATTAAATTATATCCTAAAATAACTTGTTGTGCATATTCCTATGGATGCAACATCTTTTTCCACAAGAACAACAATGTTTGATTGATATTTAAATTTTCAATTCAAAAAACTTTTGGCATGTAATGGAATTTAAGTTTAAACTTTTGAATGTGATGTACTTTAAATTTGGTAGATTTTAAATACTTAAGATATAAGTTTTAAACTACAATATTATTATTATGCTTTAGGTATTTGTTCAATTTAATATTTGAAATTTGTAGTCTTTTTTTTTTAGTTTTATTTAATTAATATTTGAGTAATATCATGTTTACCTTTAAATATTATAAAAATAATAATAATAAAATAAAAAAAATTATGGGTACCCGCAGGTTACCCGTTATCCATCCTCATGGGTAACGGGTCCCCTACCTCGTACCCAATAAAAAACGGGTAAATTTACCCGTAGGTAAATTTACCCAACCCGTTGGTACCCATTATTGGGTTACCCATGAGTACCCAATTACCAGGTCTATTGTTTAGTTTGTACTATTAGGTGGGATGAAACATTTTATCCCGCCTAATACCTTGTTTACTTGATACTATAAAGGCTCAGTATAAAAGTAAAGCCTAACATGTATCATAGATTTTGAGGATGTGCCATCACTTCTTTCAGCCTTTCAGGAAATAATCACACTGCAGGACCATGCTGGATATCATATATATATATATATATATTTGATCAACAGGATATCATATTAATTTGTCAAAAAACTCCCATCAATGCCAAAAAATTACATCCATATCCTAAAAAAAAAAAAAAAAAAACTGGTACATAGCCAGTGTTCTTCCCCACGGACTACGCTGGTTTCGATTGGACATTGTGCAACTTGAGTTGGGTAAGATAACATTTTGTTCTTTTATTTTAATTTGTAGAAAAATATGTTTGTATGAGTATAATATTTCAATTTATTTGTGTTTTTATGTGGTTATATTTACAAAGTCCTAAAATTCATATCTATTTCGTGAATATACAAAATTGAAGTCATTAATCAATATCAGTCCAACAATAGAAATTTGATTAAATTTCTAATTCTCTCTCTCTTTTTTCTTTAATCAAAGGGTATTTTAATCTTTTATATATTATTTCAATACTATCATCCATGAGAGTAATCGATTCATGCAATTATCCATTTATATCATTTTTATCATTCTATAGAGTAAATATAATTTAAGAATTACAAAATTATCATAATCTTAATCTTTATCCCTCATTTCATCCCATCACTTCCACATCTCATATAACAAAGTCAACGGACCCCAAGAGTATTAAAATATAAAGTAAGGCACAACAGCTATCGAGTATGCCACAGAAATTTCGGGTTGTTCTTTAGCTTCAACCCATAATATAACCCAGAATTATGTCAGCAATGTGGTTCTTGCAGATACTTCGCCGCAACATTTTCATTAAATGATTCCATTGTAGTGCATATGGCATATTAGGTTCAAGCACATTATAGCTTCAAGGAAAGCAAAAACAACATGCATGCAAAATTGAATATATTAAACAAGGGAGACAATGAGAAGAAACTATGAAAAATAAAATAAAATAAAAAAGATCCACCAATTGACTCTTCCCTAAATGCCGATTGATGTTGAAGAAGCATTAATAAATATTTTCGGGTATTATTATTTGCACTCTAAAATTTATTATTCTCATTCCATTCTAAATTTTTGTGTTAGGTTATTGACCAAAATATTCGCTTACTTTTCAAACCCATTTATATTAATTTGCAAGACAAATATACTCTTTAATATAATAATTATTACTTTCAGCTTTGTTACTCATAAAAACATTCCACCTCAACTTGTCAAACTTAATATAAAATAATAATAGACTTGATAAATGGATACTCGTGGGTAACCCAAAAATGGGTAATGATGGGTTGGATAAATTCACCCAAAGGTAAATTATCCATTTTTTTTATTGAATACGAGATAGTGGACATATTACCCATGACTATGGGTGATAGGTAACCCACATGTATCAATACTTTTTTTTTTTTATACTTGAAGGTAAATTAATATGTATTTTTTATTTTACGTAATATTATTCAAATATTACTTAAATACAACCAATAAAAGAGGCTACAAATTTTAAATATTACATTGAACAAGTATTCGAAGTATGTCAAGTATTTTAGTTTGAAAAGTACAACTTAAATGTTTAAACATCTATCAATTTTAAGTTATATTACATTTTGAAGTTCAAATTTAAATTTCATCATATGTCAAAAGTTTTTTGAATTAAAAAATTGAATATCACTTAAACATTGTTGTTATCATAGAAAAATATGTTATATCCTCCAAATTATTTATAAGAATTAGAGAAAAATTTAATAAATATATTATTATTATCATAGGTTATCTGTGGGTACCCGTGGGTTGGGTCAAAAAGTGGCAGGTAATTATGCGGTGGGTAAAATTATCTACATTTTATTGGATGGAGAAAATTAGGCCTATTATTCACATTTCTTTTTGGTACCCACAATATTGAGTGATTTTTCGCCTGGTCTAAATAATAAGGTACATTGCTCTTTTCTTCCTTTATTTCACTTTTCTAATTAAAGTAACTTTACACAGCAATCTTATGAAGTAAAACAAGACCCACATTTGCGGTGTGAAAATATACTATTTTGTAGTGATGCTATCATTTTCCTATCGAAGTTCAAAGCCATGTTTTCATGAGTGAGATTATTGAATTTAGAGATAGGATAATCTGTTCATTTTTTACATACTTTATCAAGTTTGACATGGAATCAATTAAGGCTAGGAATTAGGGGTGACAAATTGAATTTAGAACAATGATTCTAGCCCAACCCACTTAATTTTGGGTTGGGTTTAAAATAATATGAGTGGGTTTAGGTTGGGTTGGGTTGAGTTGGTTTTAATGTGGATTGGACACAAGTGGGTTCAATTGGGTTATAACTTGTAAGTTCAAATGAGTGTGAAATAGGTTGAAGATAGGTCGAAAATGGGTTGTAAATGATCCAAGCCAATTTCATTCAAAATTTGATAAAAAAAAAAGGCACCCAAAATTAAACATGCTCTTTTATTATTATATTCTTACTTAATTATTAAATTCTCAATACAAATTTCTATAAGTAACTATAATTTTTATATATAATTTGAGTTAGAATTCAATTATATGTCACAATTTATAGTATAGATACAAATAATAGTGAGGTCATAATTTTTTTTTTTTTGAAAATAAGATCATCTTAAGGAAATAGTGGTGGATGTTTATTATGAAATTTTCAAAATTTGTATTTAAGATTTCCTTTCCTTCATTTCTGAAATTTAATTGAAATGGGAGTTAGATTATAATAGAGTAAAATTTCAACTGAAATGAGAGTTAGACTGTAATTGAGTAAATGAGAATTACTAAATAATTAATAATAATTAAGAATTCTTTTTAACTTATAACAAAAGAAAGTCAAGATTATCATAATTTAGAATTAAATTAAAACTTTTTAATTGTAGCTAAACATCTTCTTTCCATATTACACAGGCATAAATTATTATCATTATTTTCTTTTTTCTATTAGTTACAGGCCTTTGTGTTGTATCATTATATTAGTAATATACCAATTATTGATATTTAATTTGTAATTAATAATGGCATACTGATATTAACAGCTACTAATAACTACTAATAATGGATCATTGACAAATCACCTAATAGGCTAATACCAGTGTTTCAGAATCGGATCGGACCGATCGGAGAACAATCCGGTCTAATTCAAGTATAAAAATCGGTGATCGGTTGGAATAGTCAAAACCGGTTAAATCAACATGGTTCGATCGGTTCACTTATTTTTCTTTTTATTTTTTTAAAATTAATTTTTTTTAGAAAAATGAAAAATGTGAAAAAAAATAAAATTATGAGTTGAAAGATGATGATTAAATATTTTGGACATGTAATTTTTTGAAACATGAATTTATTTTCTTGAAATTTAATGAAGCGGTAGTTATATGTAAATACTTATGTTTAATTTGTTGTTTTATTTTGTTTAATCTCTCTTAAATTATGTTGAATATTTAGCGTAGAAGAATTTATTTTTACTTGGAGTTGAAGCATGAAATGAATTATTACTTCAATTAATGTAAAGTATTTTATTTATTTATTTATAGTTGACTAATTGTGAGATAGTATTTTTTTCTTCTAAAAAACGTACTTAAAAATAAGTAAGTTGAAATTTTTTCAAATAATATTCTTTCTATATCATTGGAAGTTTTATTTTTTGTTAATATTAAAACATTATATATATTTATAAAATTAAATATAATTATTATGTCATGATGACATTATACTGGTCGAACCAGTGGTCCAATCGATTGAACCAGTAAACAGTAACGTCGCCAGTTCTTTGTCCGGTTCGGTTTTGAAAATACTGCTTAATACACACACACATATATGTGTATATATATTTATAATTCACACTTCTAATAGAGTTCGAGCTGAAAATATCATAATTAATATATTCTCGAGAGACCAATCTTCTAAAAGCTAATCAAATAAACTTAGAATTAGAATTATTCTAAAGTTTTAAGATATAAATAATGCCAAATGAATGTTGCATTTGTATTTTGTAATTGCAACTAAGAGTTTTAAGTCACTACGATTTCCACTTTATTCATTATCTTCTTTTTGTTACTAATAATTAATTAACATATGAAAAATGAAGATAAAAAATCATAATTCAACAAAATAATATAGTAATACATTTAGCAAAAAATTATGATTTTTTTTTTTTTTGGTATTGGACCCGCCCAAATCCTGCCCAACCCAGTCCAACCCAACATGTTTTGAACCCATAAATATATATCCATTTTGAACCCAACCCATAAAGATCCAACACGTATCCAACCCAATCCATCCATTTGCCACCCTTACTAGGAATGAATTAAAACTATATTTAATAGGACAAAGAATAGTACACTAAGGGCATAATTGTCCAACAATTTAAATTAAATAATATCGTGAAAATAAAAGGATATAATGGTAAATTCTTATAAACTAAAAATCCATTGGAGTGTAAATAACAATACATAATATTTTCACTGCAATGCTCAATAAGGAAAATTCCCAGTTACCTAAAATTGATCACGTAGAATGCACTTTAGATCTTCTATTCCATTATCTATTCCATATCCTATTCCAACTTCTTGTAATTATGCCAAGTATATCTGATTCTCAATCAATTATTTTTATAAGGAAATATTTAATATACGTGTCGTATATTTATGACGTAGAATATGAGATGGAATAGGAAATGAAATAGGAGATTTAAACCGCGTAGAATGGTGAGGAATTGAACAAAGAATTATGGAAGTTTTGGAATAGAAATACGAGATGATCCGAAAGAAAAAGGAGATTTAGAGGAGGTTGGATATGCAAGTGTAGGTTGCTAATTACCGGTTAGAAAAAAAGGTTTATAGAAAGTGGGTTGTGAGTTTAAGTTAAATGAAGTGAAATATTACAATTATTGCCCATTCTTCCACTGTGTGTATTCATCATAAAGGAGTAAATTTGGACAATAAAAAATTGGCATGAGAACTACCTTAGTTGTATGGTAATTTTGAATTTTAGCCTTTAGGTCATATTAATAATTATAGCTAGTCAAAAATTGCAAGGATAACTTTGTAAAATTATAGAAAGTTAGCTCCACTTTAGAGTTAAAAAAGGCTTCTCTTTTATAATAGTATAGATAGATACTTATATACACATATAATATATAAAATGGGCTTCTCTTTTTGAGGCTGCTATGGCCATGGCAACTAAAATGGGGAAGGGGGGGCACAAAGGGTGGTTTTCAGGGGAAGAGGGGTATATGTAAATATATATGTATATATAAAAATATATTTATATATTTTATATTTTTTTATAAATAGGATTAATCTGAATCATTAAATTTTTTCAAAACATCCAACAGTTGGTGTTTAGGCAAATTATCATTTAAGTAGCAAAAAACACAAAACAAACTGCACCTGTCATGTGTGCAGTGCATTGATGGATGGTGGGGGTTAATTTGCTATATTTTTAAAAGCATAAGGGAGGGTGTTGCCTATTCTTCTCATTTTTTTTTTTTGCCTTTTTTCATTTTTACAAGTGGGTAAATTCCAATTTTCCTCATAAATTTTATTTTAAAAAAAAAGTGCTTTTGATGACAAATATATCAACATGCTATGAAAAAACTTGATCTTATGCATGAAACTTTATTTTGGAAGAATTTTAAACCCAGTGATTCATCGGGTTCTCGCCATTTCACTTTGGCGCTACAACAAATCAATGAGAATCAAGGATAATGGAGAAATCGTGGGCTGGCAGATTGGCTTCTCCCTTTTCTAAATTGACAAAAATTAGATTGACACAAATATATGAATATGAATTGTAAACGGGCTAATAGCAATTTACCCCCCTGTGTTATCCATAATAGGCAAAAAACCCCATTGTAAAAAAAGAATATACAAAATTCCTCCCTGAGAATTGATAAATCATGCTCACCGCCTCCTGCGGTCAGTTTAGAAGGATTTTCAGCGAATTTAAAATTGAAAGGAAAAAAATGACCTTGCATAAGTTTAAACACCTTTCACCTCTCATTCTTCAGATCATTTTGAAATCAAATACTAGAAAACTGAGAGCGAAAATCGTAAAATTAAAAATCCCAAAACCTTAGCTTGAATGTTGATGTTCCCCCCGTCACATTGAACAATTTTTTGCAATCCAAAGTGGATTTAGAGAAGATTTTAGGTGAAGACTGGTGTAGAGACGTCATTGACTTCGAAGGGACTACATCTGGTGATTTAACTCCTGCGCACAGTATGCATTTGTTCTCTCATTCACGTATGTTGCTTAGGGTACTTGTTTGGATTTTTCTATGTGAAGTTTGTTTATATATGTATTTTTTTGTTTTTAGATGTATTATTTGTCTATTATGTTTGAAGTGGCGTAATATACTTTGTACCCCAGCATGAGTTTTGTCTTTTATTTTTCTGTTATGTAGATGTTATTAGGTGTTATGTGATTGTGTGGTTGTTTCAATTTGTTCGTACTTGTGCTTGTAGGGTTTCAATGTTAGTGGTCCCAATGAAAATCTTATGTCAGTGGCCCCAATAGTACTCAGACCGGAACAAAGACGTACAAACACTTACATTGACCATCCATAAAATAAAATATTTTAAAATATTTAAATTTATTTTATGGAATGTTTGACATAGTGCTACAATGCATAATGTTCCTGTTTGAAGTCTTATTCTTCCGATTTGACTGTACACAGTTCTTCCTATTTAAATATCATATATATAAGCAGTGTCATGGTAATTGACATTGGATTGTCTCAATGTTAACTATCACTACTTAGGCTAATTCGTATGCATTATGGCAGTAGCTAATTGAATATTTTGTTTGTTCATGAATGCAGATGACTGAATATCATGAATTACAAATATGGAGTGGAGGAGAATTTATGTGTACTCCAAAACTAATATATAGATGAGGAAAATTAATACACATTCCAAAATTTGATTTGGACTACTTGAACTTGGATATTCTGTGGGACTTGTATGTGCAGCATGGAGGCAAGAAAGACATAGTCAATTTCTACTATAGAGTGCCTGGATCTTCACTTGAACATGGTTTGAGGAAAATAACAAATGATTACCTTGATTATAATATAAGTGACTTGCAAAGACAATATAGAGGTATAGATTTACCAGTTTTGCTCTATATGGAGGAGGTAACAGACCTAATCCAAGTGATGGATGAACATGGGAATCTAATTAGCTTAGAAGAGCTTCAAAAGATGCAAAATAGGGAACAAAAAATTGATAAGGATGGCGGGATCAGGTTATTGACACAAGGGGTAGATTTTGAAGATGAGTTTGGCAGTACACAACCAGAAGAGATGGAGTTTGGGGGTTTCAGTACACAACCTCCTTAGCCAGAAGAGGAAGAAGAGCATGCTGCTGCAGTGCATCATGAAGAAAAAGCAGTTGCAGCTGAACATAAAATAATAGAAGAAACACAAAATTCAAAAGCACCTTCAGCACCTGTATGTCAACAATCAAGTGAAGAAACTGCATATGGAGAAACACTTATGGCTAAACAATATCCTGAATCACCTGTACAACAAACTGAAAATGAAGAGGCACCTACAGTCCAGCATGAGGAAGAAACACCTGCAACAAATGATGAAGTTGTCCTTGAAGTCCATCATGATTCAGAAGCAGCAAAATTTAGACAGAATGAGGAAGAACCTGCAATCCATCATGATGAAGGTGTGCCTGCAGTTCAAAATGATGCAAAGGGATCTCATTTTGATCAACATACAGAAGGAGCTTATTTTGATCTGGAATTTCAAGATGAAGCAGAACATTATGCAAATCAATTTCTACAAGAGATGGAGATTGATGAGGAACAGATGCACAGAACTGAAGAGACTTCATTATCTCATCATGAAGAAGAAGTAGTTGTAGACCATGATGCACAAGGTGGAGTCTCACCAGATGCAGATACACAAGATAATTCAGGTAGTGAACAACATGAAGAATCAGAGAATGTAGAGAATGAAGAAGCTTTAAACCATGATGCACAAGCTAGTACTCCCACAGATTCAGAGGATGTGGATTATGAGCCAGATGATTCAGATACACCAAGCCTTGTGCTAGAAGATTTAGAGAGGTCCAGTGATGATGATATCTTCATAGAAAAGAATAGTGATAGAGGAGAGCAACTCAGAAAGTTGAGAAAAATAATAAAATCAAAGAATCCCAAGAGGAAGAGGCCACAAAGAGCCAAACATATAGAGGATGAGGAGTGGTATAGTGACCCTGGGGCAGATGAAGAACTCATCAGCCTGGATGGTTCAGATGAAGAAGATCCAAAGCATCCATATTTTAGACAAGGGCAAGAGATGAAAGATTTTAACATGGTGGTGGGGATGAAATTTGCTAATATAAAGGTATTTAGAGAGGCTTTGAGAGATTGGGCTGTGAGACAGGGCTTTGAACTTGAATGGATTAGAAATGAGAGTGCCAGAATAACAGCTAAATGCAAGAACAACTCATGCAATTGGAGGATACATGCATCCCAAGTTATGGAAAGTGTAACTTTTCAAGTGAAGACAATCACAGTATCTCATACATGTTCCAGAGCAGATCATAACAACCTTGCCAAAGCAAGATATTTGGCAATCAGGGTGCAGAATATTATCAGAGACAATCCCAATATTTCAATTGAGAAGTTGAAGAACACTATTCAAAGGAAGGTCAATTTGAATGTGAGTACATGGAAAGTGATTAGAGCCAAAAGACATGCATTGCAGGAAATCAGAGGGGTGGATGGTCAGCAATTTGAGAGGTTGTGGGATTATTGTGCCACAGTTATAGAGAAGAATCCTGGCAGCAAGATTTTGTTGAGGAAAGTTGAAGACAGTGATCCACCTATCTTTGAGAGGATGTATTTCTCACTGAATGCCATGATGAAGTCTTTTCAAAGGTGTAGACCAATAATTGGTCTAGATGGCTGTTTTTTGAAGACTGCATCTAGTGGGCAGCTTCTGGTTGCTATAGGACGGGATGGCAATGATAACATCGTTCCTATCGCCATGGCAGTGGTTCCAGTGGAGAACAGAGAGACATGGAGTTGGTTTTTGAAGGAGATGCTTGAGGATATTGGGGACAGGAGATGGACTTTTATCTCTGATAAGCAAAAAGGACTTATTGAGGCATTGAGAGATATGGCTCTAGATAGTGAACACAGATATTGCTTGAGACACATGTATGACAACTTTAAGAAGAAATTTAGTGGACCTAAGCTTAAGGACTTATTTTGGAAGGCATCATCTGTTGGTAGGAAAACATCATTTGAGAATTACATGAGGCTGTTGGAAGCAGAAGATCCTAAAGTGAATGACAATATTGAGACAGCAGTGGAGTGGCTTAGGAAAGTTCCAGCTGAACATTGGGCTAGGTCATATTTTTCTGCTTACTGCAAAAGTGATATTTTAGTTAACAATCTTTCTGAATCTTTTAACAGTTATATTATTTATGCAAGGGACAAACCTATCATTAGCATGTTTGAAAGTATCAGAAGCAAACTAATGAGTAGGATTCAGACTAAGAGGACAGGGATGGAGAAATATGCTGGAAGCATATGCCCAAATATACTCAAGAAGATCAATAAGCAGCAAATTATGACTAGGCACTGCATTGCTATATGGTGTGGGGGCAAAGAGTTTGAAGTTGACAGTCCAGATGATAGATACCTTGTGGACTTGGATTAAAAAGCTTGCACGTGTGGGATGTTTCAGCTGAATGCTTATCCCTGTTGCCATACTTTTGCTGCAATTTCAGAGAGAAGGTTGAAATTAGAAGATTATGTGGATGATTGCTACAAAAAGGAGAGCTACATGAAGGTATATGAGCACATGATCTATGGGGTTCCTAGGCCTAAGGAGTATATTAAAACTAACTTTGTACCTCTAAAGCCACCTAAAATCAAAACTAAAGCTGGGAGACCAGCTAAGGTCAGAAGAAGAGGTCCTGATGAATTGCATAGGACTACTTCAACAAGGAAGGGGCTTACACATACATGCAAAAATTGTCTACAAAGAGGTCACAACAAAGCTTCTTGCAAGAACCCCACTCATTCTAAAGCCAGACTCTTTAAGGTTAAGATATTAGACTTAAATTGACAAATTGTATATATTTATATTGATTATTTGGATTGATCAAGTTATATGCATTTTACAGGCTACTACTACTGCACAAGCTCCCCCAGAGGTGATAAACCAAGATTCTCAAGTCCCTCCTCTAAGCCAGAATGATGTAGGGGAAAGTTCTACTGTTGAACCCCCAACACAGCTTTCCAGATCAGTAAGTTATTTTTTATTCAGCTTTTGACATCTTTATATTACTAGATAACTTTGATATACTGCTCTGCTTGTTGCAAATCTGAGGTTTCAAATCATCATTTGGGTTGTTGCTTCTAATATTGCTGAAATTTAATGCTTGTTGATTTGGCTGGTTAATATTTTTCATTGGTTGGTTCTTGTTTATTTAAGTTTGGTTCTTTTGTTTATGTTTGGGCTACTTGATTTCAATTGCAGCTAGTTCTGTATGAATCCTCTGTAAATTGGTAGATTACCTCCCTATGATTTATAAAATCCTCACTAAATATGCAAAAACAACCTTTACTGCAAAATATCTCATTCATTGATAGTTTTAATTTCATATGCTTGATTTTTTTTATTTTTATTTTTTGGGTTGTAGAAACAAACAACTTATGGAGGAAAAGGAAGAACTTACCAAGGCCCTAGAAATGAAGCTTTACTAGGAAAAACAAGCCATGGAAGAAAAGGTACACCAAGAAAAAGAATGGGTTCTATCTCAACTCAGAAAGGATCTGGTACTTCAACTGGGCATGCTGCAGGACCAAATATTGAGGCACCTCCACCAGTTGATGCATCAACTAGAGGGCCACTTGGAGCAGCTTCAATTCCACCTACTGGTGTGGCTGCAAGTGATCCTAAACTATGCAAGAGAAAGAAAAAACAAACTGTCAATAAGGTGCTGCAGAATATAAAAAAAGGGCAGTTGAGAGGAGAGCACAACAACTATAGATGTGATGTGAGAGATTGTTAATGAGATTTATTTTGTCAAACAATTGTTTATTTTGTATGTATGTAACTGTGGGCATGAGATTCTAGGGAAAAGATGCCTTTTTAACCTTTTGTTGGGTTTGGAATATTTATACAAATTTGACAGCTTTAATTATTTTGATGAGTGGTTGGAATGTATTAAACAATGCCAATTACACTTTATTGAATAGAGTCACTTGTCTTCTTTTGACCAATTTGGAGATTATTAAACTTTGGACTGCTTTGAACCTTTTTTGTATATGGTTTTGTTGGTTTCCTGTTGATTTGGTCTTGTTGGTTTTTGATTGGATAAGTCATTATACTTCCTCAACTGTTGCAATTTTTTTCTTCCAGAATTATGCAACTTACCCCCTTATGATTTCATTCATAAGTTATATAATAGCAATTTACCCTCCTGATTAATTGTCGGGAATATAGAACCAAGAAAGGAAATTGAGCCAGATGAACTGCTTTAACATTGCAGAAACAACATAAGCAAAACCAACACTTTTCATCTCTTTACTTCAATACTACAACAACCAAAACTGTAACTAAAACAGCTATTAAAAGCCAATAAACATGAACAACATTTGAAGAATTCTCCTTCTTTCTACACCCGCTACCCGTGACACCCCAGAAACCACTTCTTCAACATCTGCCAAATCGTTTTCCTCACCACCATAGCTTGCATCAATGCCAAAATCCTGGGGACAAATAACTGGAAGACCACTTGGAGACCAAGTTGCTCGAAGTGGCACACATCATTCGAAGAAATTGCAGCGCTGGATAGCACAACATTAGTAAAACTTACCAAACGAGCTTTTCCTATCATTCAAAACCACTCGAAGAGCAGCGTTTGTCAAGCATCTACATACTGGAGGTCTCCTATACCTCAGGTCAAGTGAAGGCTTGGTGGGTCTGAATCTATTCCTTGCACTGTTGGAAGAAGAAGTCGCCATTCTTCAAAATAATCTTGCTTGAAATAGAAAAAATTAAATTTGGGGGTGGACTTACTACCTTTTGATGTTCAGGTGAACAAGGAAGAAATGTGTTTTCATTTATTTAAGGAACAAGGGGGTAAAATAGGCTTTTCACACGTCTAATAGGATAACCAGGCGCATCTAGGCGCGCGTGGCACACACCAGCGCTCAAAAGGGTCGCGCTGCATGATTTATGAATACTCAGGGAGGTGATTTGTATATTCTTTTTTCATAGGAGTTTTTTTTGCCCATTCCGATTATCCCAAGAGGGGTGCTGGCAATTTACCCAATTGTAAACTATGAGAAAACTTAACCTGTTGTATAAAACTTGATCTTAGAAAATTTTTAAACCTACAAGCAGAACAATAGAGGATTGATGGACTGCAGAGAAATTATAAAAAACTTTTAAATCTTCACATCAGTTGGGGAGCATGAGTAGAAGGAGTTTTAGATAATGAAGACAGGGAGTGGAATTAAGGAGTTTGGCATAATGGGGCGAAGAAGTGAAGTTATGGATGGTGAGATTAGTTATAGAGATATTTTATAAGTCAAATAACAATTTGGTGTAGTGGTGTAAAAACTACTAGTTTGTGCAAGTTTATTAGAGTTAGAATGTTCTTTTTATTAACACAAGCATATGCATGTGCACCAAGATTTGTTGGGGCACGAATTCTGAATCTTACACTTAAATATATATATATATATATGAGGGCGTGATCACTTAATTTAATGCTAAATTATTTGAGATTATCAAATTATGTAATCTTGAATTATGAGATAAGGTGTTAGTGTCCCACATTGGTAAAATAAATAAGTTATGGTCTCTATATATGATCTTGGGCAATCATCACTTCTTGAGCTAGCTTTTGGGGTTGAGTTAGGCCCAAGGTCCATTCCTTAACATAAGGAAGTTTTAGCTATTAGTCTATTTTCTGTATATCTTCTTCAATGACTTGAATTTGCGTTAATTCTTAACTAAGAAAGTTCGGTTTGTACTTAAAAGGATGTTGTGTTATGCTTTAATGTTTGCAATTTTATATTTTCTTTTCCTCACTAATTTTCTCAATCCAAATATAGCATAAATGATAACAAAGATGCAACTCCCGCGCATTGGAATGGAAACATGCACAATGTATTTCTTTTAACTATGTTTATATACAATATTTGTGCAAGTTTATTTGTATACATACAAAGAAACTGAGAAAGCAAACTGCAGAATTGCAGGTCCGAGGGACGTTGCATATTTCATTACATGCAACTACTTAATTGCTTGAAGAATTAATCATTGAGACAAGTTCAAACCCTGTTCAGTACTGTGTTGCTTTGAACGTTGAAGTGAAAATCTACATGCCTCAATCGCATCTTCAGCTGATAAGAAAACAGCATCCTTTCCAATCTTATCGATGAAGTTTGTGATGATCAACTTATCCATGACATCAATCCTAGGATTTATCAAAACCATCTGTAATAATATATAAAAGATCATTATATATACTGATCGATAATTATATATCACATATATAGTTAATTAATTTAGAATTGAATATGATTGAAAATTAAAGGGGGCATGATGTGCAGTATAATGAAATTCTTGGATATATGGACCATTCATAGTTTAATTTAATTACCTTGATTCCTTTAGTTTCCAAGTTCCGTCTAACTTCAAATAAAGCTTCCACTCCTGTAGTGTCGATTGCTGTCACACCTGTTATAGTTGATCATCATCAAATATTTATTATTCAACTATTCCACAACAACGTGTATGTACATACGATTAAGAACGTACGTAGAGTATCAAATTTCAAGTGATCTAGCAAATACTATTATACAATATATATTTGTAAGCATTTTCGCATCCATCTTTGATTTAATTAAAAGTTGCACAAGAATTGGTCGTCGGATTACCTCCCAAATCGAGTAATACATATTCAACGTCATTTTGTGCAGAGTCTGACAACTCATATTGTTCGTCTCGAACCCATCTCAAGATCCTGTACATGCATCCTCATCAAATTTAATCCAAAATAAATTTTAAACCATAGAAAAATATAACATGCCTAATTATATACAAGGATAAAACGTGCACCTAACAATGAAATGAAGGAAATGTGCATGTTGATTACATATCAGGAAAATTTCATTTTTTATATATCATATAATTTTGTCCGCTTTGCAATTTCATCCTATAACTTGCAAAATTATAATTTTAATTTTGTATGTATAAAAAATTGATCACTTTTTGCCCAATTTTCGTCTAAGCTCCAAAATTTAGTCGAAAAAACTGAGTCAGTCAGTATACCAAGCTAACAAAGCAAAAGTTGATGTGCCAACAAGGCATAAAGCACCAAAATTGGACTGACTCTAATGTGCCAGCTTTTCTGCTCGATTCGAAAATTGAGCTAAATGTAATAATTTATATATATATATATATATATAGAGGGTTAAAACCGCAATTTTGCAAGTTATATATAAAATAAAATTCTAAAGTGGACAAATTAAGTTAAAGAAGGAAAAATAAAATTAATTTCTTATATATAGATATGTGAGTGTGTTGTGAAGATGGGATGGTAGCTTAATTACCTTTCTTTGATATAAGTGGCGTTGGCGAAATATATAGGTGAACCAAGCTGGAGAAGTAGAAATCCTGGAATTCCCGCGGCACCTGGATACTGCTCGACATCACGGTACAAGTTTGAGTTTTGTATGTTCCCAAGCTTGCAAGTGGCTGGCCTTGCCATGTACAGCAATGCTCTCACTAAGGCTAATCCTACTGATATCATCAGCCCCATGTCCATGCTGATGAATGAAACGCCAAAGAATGCAGACATGCATATAACAAAATCGAATTTGTCCGTCTTGAATAAGTGATACGCCTTCTTATACTTGATCAGCCCCACCATTGCTGAGATGATAATGGCTGAGAGTGCCACCTGAGGAGTATAGCTGAATAGAGGGGCCAAGAAGAGGAGGACCAGAAGCATGCATATTGACTGCACCACGTTAGCCATCGCCGTCTTGCATCCAGCATTGAAATTAACAGCAGTTTTCGAGAATGGACCTGAAGTTTAATTTTAATTAATATTATCTTTTTAATTCTAATTAAATCCTTTTAATACAATAAAATTAATTAATTAATTAGTATATATACCAGTTGTTAAGTAGCAGGATGTCATAGATCCGACAATGTTCATCAGCCCATAAGCTATCATCTCCTTATTACCGTCAATCTGGTCATTTGTCGCTAGTGCAAAGCTTCTTCCGATAGCTATTCCTTCCTGCACATTGCATATGCAAACAAAATTATTAATTAAATCAGAATAAGTTTACTCTCTAGTTGTTCCTATTATTTTGAGGGTGTTTTGCTATGTTTTGTTTATTTTAAGCATCTTAATAAGTTTTTAAAACTTATAAGATGTTTTTAAAACATATAAGACGTTAAATTTTATTTTTAAAATAGATTATTAAAGTATTTAATTAAAATAAGATTTTTGAATTTGTAAGATGTTAGTAATGATAATTTTGTAACTAAAATGGTTAGAATCAAAGGAACTTAGATCTCTTTACTATTTTTAAAAAAACTTATAAGATTCTAACATCTTATTTTAAAATTTTATAAGCTTATTTTAAAAAAAATTAGCAAATACTTTATGACATTTTATAAGCTCTTACACATCTTATAAGATGTTTGAGGAGCTCACTCTCTTAATTTATAAATAAGAGTTCCCATTCTTTAAATTTTTGGAATAATCCTTGTATAAAAATATCTGCAATCAAATTACTATGATTTTGTTTTTCACATCTCATCCTAATATTTCCCATTTGCCATTTCAACATCTCAAATAAAAATCATATTTTCATTGACATTTCACTTGGAATACTTTGGTAAAAAATTTATAAAAATTTGAATGTTGTAAACTAACTTATCCAATATCTCTTCTCTTCAATAGTGTTATAAATTTCACGTTGAATATTTATTCCATTCATTACGTTGCGTGTAGCTACTCAAAGTAGAAGATATTTTGACGATTAAAAAAATTTCTCTTTTGAGTATATCAAAGTGATTTACATCATAGGTGCAACATCGATCGTGATATCATCAAAATTCAAAATCAATGCTTGTGAATGTATAACTCTCAATAAAGAAAATGAAAACAAAAAATAATTATTCTTAAATGAACACATGATCTGCTGTTAACAGATTACTTACCGCAAGAGCAATCAAAGCAGTGATAAATCCTGCTTTAACTGGCGCAGATATAAACTTCGGATCAAAGTTCCAACGATTTACAGAAAGTTCATTTATTCCTTTCTTGAGATGGCCCACCTGGAATGCATAAACAATTTAGACATTGGATTTTTACAAGGAGTTCAAATGTTAGAATTTATAATTTCATTAAAAACATATATAATAAATTAAAGGGAGTTATACCTCTTCATTCTTTTTCAAACATATATAAGTTTTTACCAACATTGAACTTTACTGTTTGACAAAAGCAGATAACTCAAAAATAAAAAAAGAAGCTAGGCAATAATAATAATAATAATAATAATAATAATAAATTAAGTGCAATGTTCACTAATAATATGTATTAAATGAGAACTTCTATTTTATCAATCGTTAATGATTATTTTAAGTGATTATGTTGTTATTTTGTCACCTTTTAAATGTCTATAATTACTTTTCCTTTTTTTAAATATGATATTTATTAAAATTATCGTCATCATGAACAATTAATGAAATAGATATATACACTAACAATAAAAATTGCTACAAATTCTAATCACAAGATTTTTATTGTTAGTGAAAATGTATTATTAAGTGTCAATAATGACAATTTAACTGCAATTTTCTGACTATTCAACATAAAAAAATTATCATCGTGATAAAATAATTTTTTTTATAACTTAATATTGGTGATGAGAATTTTAGCATTTTCAGTTCATATGTCATTGCTGAACTTTTTCTTTTTTTGTAGAGACCGTTTGGATGCGACAGCTTAAATTAAGAAAGTAGACGACTCACAGTGGCAATGCCATGTTTCTCAGCATGAGTGAAGTATGCCAAAAGGCAACCGGCAACCACAACTACCATCGGTCCCATAGCCGAAACCCAGAATAGCTTCGGCTTCTTCCTCTTCTGCAAGTCCACACATACATTATAATAATTAAAAACATAACAAATATTTAAAGTAAATAATTGTAGTGTACCTTAAGCAAATTAAGTACGTAAAAATTTTATATAATACACTTATATTAGTAATTATTATATATATATAATATATGTGTGCGTGGAAACGTGTTGACTTACCACAAATCTGGTGAATTGGAGAAAGGTGAGGAATATTATGCCAATGACAGCGCACTTCCAATTCCACTGTAACAATTGAGAGAGAAATCATTAAAAACCACTTATTGGTGTGCTAGCCATATTTTCTGAGTTTTAGCAGTTAGTAAGAATATATATAGGTAAAAATAAACTACATACATATACATATATATATATTTATTTACATAGATATGCATCAAATATGTTATAAATACATATATTATACACACACTCACACACATATAAACACCTAAAAATTTGAATATTCTTTATAATTCATATATAAGTCAAACATTTAATATATAATTTGTCCGATTAATGTCCTATTCTCATAAGTTCTAAAGTTGTTGGTATTTTTGTATTTAATTTTTCACTTCTTTTCTTTTTTCCTTTATAAAGATCAAGTTAGTTGAAATGTATACGTACGTGTTTTCTTCCATGAAATATATTTATGATTCCAAGATAGCAATATATATATACGTACAATGTATACACGTGTGGAATGAATAATTAGATATACAAATTAAGTGATGCAAATAAATAAATTAATTAATTACCTCATGCCTATTCCGGAAAATGGCTTTTAGAACAGCAACGACGCCAGTGCTGTGAGTAAAATGCTTCAAACCTAGAAATCCTTTCATCTGCTGGAGGATAATAAGCAGTGCTGTTCCCCCCATGAACCCTGTAATGGTTGAATGTGCTAGAAAATCCACCAATATGCCAAGTCTGCACGTGCAATTACTCAAAGCTTCTTACGTACCCAAAGTCCAAACATTAATATATATATATATATATATATTTTTTTTTTTAACAAAGTGAAATTAATAATTAATTAATATTCCAACCACGTAGGTACTCAAATGCATTAATTAATGAGTTTGAATATATAAGCTAAGTATGTATATAATTAAATTTATGAATGATTACTTTGAGATTCTCACCTCAATACGCCCAAAAGTGTCTGAAGCAATCCAGAGAAAAGAGTGGCCGTAAAAATTAAACTCACATACAATTGTTGGTCAGTAGCCGGAGATACTTTTTCTCCAATGGTTTCCGCTATGAGCAAGGAACATGCTGCCACTGTTCCAACTGCGAGATGCTTTGAGCTCCCAAAAATAGCATATATCAAAGGTGGAACAAAACTCGAGTCTGTATGCGCAGGGCCAATTACATTCATTGATCGTCATAAAATAAATATATATAATTATTATACATATAGAGAGAAAGAGACATGCATCTAGAGAGAGAGAGAGAGAGAGAGAGAGAGAGAGAGTAATTAAAAACTATATGTATATATAATTAATATGAAGGATTTTATTTTATTTTTAAAAAGAAAGAAAGAAAGAAAGAAAGAAAGAAAGAGGGAACCAGCTTACATAGGCCAATAACTGGAGGTAGTTTAGCAAGGTTAGCATAGCTGATTCCTTGTGGAATAGCGAGACTTGCTATGGTGATGCCGGCAAGAAGATCGTACTTAAAAAATGCCAAGTTATATTTGGGAAGCCATTCAAACATGGGAATAAAATATTGGATTATTTTGACAAATCTACGTCCCAATGGCTCATTCTTTAGCTGGCGGAAGGGATCGTCGGGGAAGAAGGTTTCTTTGAACTTGGAATTCAGCACCCTTCCAAAGCTCCTTGGGGGTCCGAAGTTGACGCTTCCAGAAGGATATTCAGCACCCGTCATTGCTACCTACCTGCACTCGATCGAATTAAGGAATTATAATAACAGAGATTAATAATTATATATCTATATATTACTGTGAGTTAATGTTCCCACTTTGCTACCTCTCAAGGATTAATATTAATCTCCATGTATTTATAGGATCATATATAGGTTTTCGGATAAGTTGGTAATTTTCACCACGTCTCCTAATCCGAATATATATATATATATATGTATATTTCTTTTCTATTATAAATAAATAACTTCAATATTTACCTCCCAAGTCCCATCCTAATCAAATAAAATATAATTACACCAGATATAAAATTGAAAAAACACAGGTATAACAAAACCATATGCCCCGTGACAGTTAGTCGGAAATATTGAACTCCATATGTTAGTTTGGATTCTCTCTTCAAATTTATGTTTTCTGTTCTATTTCATAATTTTATAAATATACAACATGTGTATTAAATATTTTCATTTTAAAAATAAATATATAATTTAAAATCATATACACTTAACATTTATTTATTAAATTTAAATAAAAAATTCTAAATATCCAACTGCGCATTAATTCTAAGCCTATTTATTCACATGTCCTAGTTATGAATGGACTAGGAACCAGGAACTGGAAGCATGAGTAGATTTCACTTTGCACATGTATATATACATTAGACATGCATGCTATGAAAGAATACTTCCTTTGTCCAAAATATTACAACTTCATTTCAATTTGATATAAATTTAACATGAAAACTAGAAATTAAAATTAAAATTTCTTGATCAAGACATCAGGTGATTGCAACACTTTCTGAGACATGGCAATTTGGTGCTCTTAGGGTCTAAGCATCTATAAATGATGCTCGCAAATTTAAATGTTTGGTTGATCCTATTCATCAATTAATTTCACTATATTTTAAAATTATTATTGAAAACTATATTTAATTTTCTTTAAAAAATTAAACATTAGTAAATATAAATATTAAAAAATATATACACCGTGTGTCCTAAATTTATTTGGCTTATTTTCTTTTTGGGACAAAAATTGAAGTATTATATTATCCAAAAGATGAAAACTAAATATTACAGTAAATTAATTGAAATATTAAATTATTTATCTTATATTAGAACAAACTAAACACAAATATATGGACAAATTAAGTGGTCATTGGTGTAGCGACACCATTCTAATATTTATATTTGTAGAGTTTGAAATTTGAATTCTAATGAATTTTTGTTTGGTGTGTGTATATAAATTAAAAAATATAAAAAAAAAATACAAAATATGAAGAAAAACAGAAAGATACCTTTGCAACCCTAGAAAGCACATTCTATGTCAACTCCATGTTAAAGATTGTAGCAAATAACACACACACACACACACACACACATCTCCCTTCGCACCTGCGGCCTATGTGGGGCCCTAAAATCCAAGTCCTAGATAGGCGTCCGACACAATGAAATGCGGCCGCTTGTTCAACCTAATGGCCATTTAATCGATTCATTCATTACTTCTTTTTCACCAATTTTTTGCCGCACCGTAGTGATAATTACTGGGGGGACAAAATCAAATGATTAGCAAATACAAATAAATTTCATGTAACAATATGTTATGCTAAAAACTAGTGAAAAATCAAAATATTACTGTCGGTAATGTTCTATTAGAATATTGGCAAAGAGTCACATAAAACATAGATATTAAATTTATTGACAATCTCACCGAAATGTTACTGGAAAATGGTCAGTTCTTGATGAAGCATTAATGGCCTCTCGCAGAAGCCTTAATATTTTTGCACCAAGAAAAAACAAATATATAGGGGGGGATAAAAAAAGAAAAGAAGTGGTACTGAGTTTATTTATATATATATACAGTGTAAAAATGGCTTAAATATAGGTTTTGATTAGCCGGGTAAATCCTAATGATTTACTTAGATAGTCACAATTGATGTTAGCCAAAAAGAGTTAATGGATATAAACGGAAAGTATTGAAAAGTATTTGAAGATAAGTACAAAAGTTTAATGGATATAAAACAACAGAGAAGAAGTAAAATAATGTTGGAGAGAGGTGTGGATGAGAGGGGCAAATGTTAGGAGAGAATTAATCACTCCCTTCCGCTCAAAACTCAACAATACGGAGTTCTTTTCGGGTAAAACTAATACCAGATATTTGAGCCTGAGAAGAGGAGAGTCAAGGGCTTTCATTTAGAGAATGTGAGAAAAATGTGTAAATACAGTACGTTTTAATATCTTGCATTTGGATTTTTCAATTAAATTTCATTCAAGTTTTGGGTTTCTATAGATTTTTTCTTATTTATTATACATATAGGCACATCAAGAGCTTGTTAGTGTTCAAACACCTAACCTCTCGCATTATGTGGGACACTACAAAAAAGGGGGGTAATAGTTCGGTCACTAATTAATGACTGATCAGTGACCGATTAGCTAAAAAAAATTTTTTTTTTATAAAAAAAATAGTGACCACCTAATGATTGATTAGTGACCCCCTTGCTACAGTCACTAATAATTTTAGTGACTGCTAATTAGGGTCACTAATTTGGTTTGACCTATAATTTTATTAATGATAAAATATTTTATCATTCAATATGAAGTGATAAAATAAAAAAACTCACTTGCAATTGTGGAGGATCAAATTCAAGACCTCTTGTTAAGAACCCAAGGAGCTTACCAACATACCAACTGACTAACAGTGGCAAATTTCGCATTAAAATATTACTTAATAGAAAATAACATAAATAAAAAATCAAAATAAATTCATTGTTTTTAGGTGGGCTCCTTACATATTTTACCTCACTTTTACAGTGAGAAACCTAGCTGCATACCAGTGGGTGACGAGCCAAGAGTGAGAGAGACGCACAAGCTGGAATCGGCAAACGAGCGGCGCCGGCGAGCTAAAAAGAAGACGGTGACTGAAAATGCATATTGGATTTGGTGAGTTTGGCTCTTAATATGTAGTATCGGGGGAGGAAACTTATCTTAAACCCCAGTTTTCATACCCTATTCGAATGCATCCCTATCTAAGCAAAACCTTAAGATTTGTAATAGAACCAGAGGATATAGGGCTGGCTAGGGATCAAGTAGGTGGGTAGGTGGGGATGTGTTTTTTTTTCCATTTTTAATTGTTTTTCACTAAAATCCTAAGTCCAACAAAACTTGCTACATTAGCTTGAACAAAAAATATTCAAGTAGTTGTTTTAGGTGTAGGAGAATTGACATTGGGGAACATATGTAGAAAAATAGAGATAATTTTATTATTGCGGTATATTGAGCTTTATAAATTCATAATTTTGATATTCGGAGGATATCAAAATTATGAATTTATATAGCTCAATATACCCGGATGGGTAGGAGAATTGGGGAGAATCTGCTTCATTTTCAGTTTAACGTATTTGTTTGACCTCGTTGAACTTGCAAATCTTTAGTTGGAGTTGCAAAGTCTAAGTTTTTAATCAGTTAAAATACCTCTTCATTTTATACTGATTTGCTCTTATTTTGCCTTGTTTGCTTAATTGTTTCATTAAGAAACTAGTTTGACTGTTTTTATTTTGTATTGGCTTATTGAATAGTTTTATAGTTCAATTGATTGTTTTAGTGTTCTTTACTATAGAAAAGTTACATTCTTTTGCAAATGGGTTGTGCTAGGTTGTTTCTATATTTTGTCATTGTATTGAGTTTCATTGAGCTACTTCTTGTTTCCCCTAAGAAATTGTTTGTAGAAATTTGTGATCTATTTTATAAAAAATGACTGTGAACTCCAAAAAGATTATAAAAAAGGACTTTCAGTCAACAATCGTGTTACACATGACTATTTGCAAGAAACAATTACAAAAGTTGTTGATGAACATTTGGCTAAGGAGAGGGGAGCAGCTGCTAAGGAGAGGGAAGTGGCTGCAAATAGGGAAGCTATTTTCATGAAAATAATTGAAGATGCAAAGGCGAGGGAGCAAGCTTTAATGGTGACATTGACAACATGCATGGAAAAGTTGAATTCAATGCATGGTGGTGGTTCGAATGACAATAATGGAGGTGACAATGAGAGTCAGTTTAATCAATCAATGACTATTTTTGTGCTATGTACTATTATTGATGTTGGAGCTTATGTTGGGATTGGTTGGTTTAAACGGATGATTTTGGATTATGGTTGTATAAATTGTTATTTTCATGTTTATGCATTGGTATTATGGATTATGCTTTTAGAGTTATAAATTGATGATGGGTTATGATTGTGAAATATTCATAATATATTGTTTTGAAATGGTATTTATATTAATAAAATAAATTATTTTTGGTGCAAATAAAATTTTGCGACTAATTTGTGACCGAAATGCAGTCACTAATTAGTGACCGATTATTATTCGGTCACAATTAGTGACTGAATTGTGACTGAAATTCGGTCATTGATTTGTGACCCAAATATTGTGATTGGAAAGTGACTGAATATTGATACTTTGTGACCGAAATTTGATCACTAATTAGTGATCGAATTGGTAATCAACTACTAATCCGTCACTAATTAGTGACCGAATTGTGACTGCCCAATGTATTACCTTGCAAAAAATTAGTGACCGACACTTTAAAATTAGTGACCGCCTCAGTGACCGATGACAGTTTCGGTCACTAATTAATTAGTGATGAGGGTTTTAGTGATCACGCATGGTCACTAATTACATCAATGACCAATTTTTGTTGAATTAGTGACCGATTTTTCGGTCACTAAAAGTCCATTTTTTAGTAGTGGGAGACTTATGCTATTGGATCATATATGCAATTTGACTTGAGTTTTTGTGAAATAATATAACATAAATAATTTGGTAACTTACAGTGATAATGTTTGTTACTTTTTGAGTAATACCTCATAAGACAATAATTATAGGTCTTTCTATTCTTTTAATAAGTGTTCTTATTTATTTAACATCAGTAAATTGTATACAGGTTTCAACTTTTCATAGTTAGTGGATATATTTTATTAACTAAATGAAATCCTTCATAGTTAGGGGATATCATTATGTATATAACAAAAATTTGACAAATATGTTTTGTTTGGTATAAAAGTAACTCTAATTCATTGAATTATTAAAGTATACTATGAATGGTTTGAGCAAAATTGTGTCTATAGTGGATGTTCATAAGAGAAAAATATCTTTCATAGTCATTGGTGTTGAGTGCATGTGTGCAGGTATTTGTCAGTTCTTTTTATAAAATAATGCTAAGTACTCAAACTTAAGATAGTATGGTAACTGTGTATTAAACAACCACTTATAAACCTTCACAACTTCAGAAAAGACGCCGAAACAAGATCAAGTCGGGACTAATTCTCTCGCTCAATAACATTACAGTTTACTCCACCACCAACATGATAAAAGCTACATGACCATGTAGCAGCTCATGGAATTCGTAGAAGAGATCCCTAAACCCAGCGCACACCAACACACGAGTGGGTTGAGCAGCTGAATACCCAGCCCAGTCAGTTTTGTTCACCAAATAGAAATATAGAAGTGGGAAGAAGTATCTCACCAAGTTCAACACCTGAATAAGAAGTTAGGAAACCTCCTCTCTCGATATTCCAACCATGTTTCTCATGGGATTGAATATCGTTAGCATCAAAGTTGAGAAAGCGAGTTATCATTCATTTAACAAATTTTTGACGAGTGTGTGGTCATTGACTCCAAGGTCCCCACTAATTTTCCTAGGTATGATGGCTCCATCAACTCCAATTTATGCATATTATGCGGTTACATAGTCACAATGACCACATACATGTGAAATTACTAGTCACCACATTTTAAGAGAATAGCTTTGCACTAGTTTGTCAACCTCAAACTAGGTTTAATCAAATCTTATCACCAACTCTATGACAAGTTTCTACATAAATTTTCCAATAAAAGAAAGACTAAGCGGCCCTATGCTCACATACACTCATCTATACTCAATTAAGCGGAATGAAGTAAATTTTCGAGGGATTTCTTCACAAGGTTTAATAACAAGGTATTGTAAATCAATAATTGCCAGGTTGATTTCCTAATTGATGTACTTTGCGTGATTCTGTACCACATGGATTGTACTAATGCCCTGATCAAGAACAATCTCTCACAACGAAGGCTATTCTCAACCACTAGTATATACATGGCACAAGAGGATATGAATAGGATGAAGAATGAAGCGACTAGGAAGATAAGAAGGGGAAAGGAAGGAAAGAAGAGAAAAAGAAAGAGTTATTCTCAAACGCCAAGCGACATCTTGGAAAGGACCAACATAATGACTTCGAGCAAATTTTACATGTTCTATAAGAAGAAGAGAGTTGACACCGAGGACTACTTTCAGCTTATGATGTTAGCCATGTTGCTAGTGAAATTGCTAATTATAATATCAACCTTTAAGAGATTAGTTTTGGTAGCCATGGCTGCCAGCGGCCACCAAAAATAAAATAAAATAAAAGATGGCGACTAATGGCTGCCATCGGCCACGGCGGCCAGTAGCCAGGTCTGGCCAGATCTAGATCTGGCCAAACTTGGCCATTATGCATGGCAGCCATGGCTGCCCATCCGATTTAGGGAAGATAGGTTGGGGGGGCGGGGCGATTGGGGTAGGGGTGATGACAATATATATATTATATATAGTCATATACAATATATATTTTATATATAATATATTATATACAACATATATTATATATAGTCATATATGGCTACCAGCATTTCGGCAGCTAGGCCCGGTAGCTCACCAATCGGCTGCCGGCGGCCACCAAAAATAAAATAAAAGATGGCGACCGACGACCGCCATCAGCCACAGCGGCCAGTGGCCAGTGGCCAGGTCTGGCCAGATCTATTATGCACGACAGTCATGGCTGCCTATTGGGTTTGGAGAAAAGGTAGTCGTCAGATTTGGGGAAGATGGGTGGGGAGACAGGGCGGTTGGGGGTGGGGTAATGACAATATATATAAATATATATATATATATATATTATAACATATATATTGTATATGACTGTATATTGTATATGACTATATATAATATATGTTATATATTTTATATTTTTACAAATAATAAATATTAAATAATTTTTATAATTATTATATGTAACTATAATTATATATTGTACCTATAAATAAAAAAATTTATTATTTAATTTTTATAAATATTACTTAATTTCAAATGAACAAAAAAATTATAAATATTGTATGTATAAATAAAAAACATATATGTTTATATTTATAGATGTACATATATTTTATATGTAACTATAAATAAAAAATATATTATTTAATTTTTATAAATATTATATATTTTATATTTTTACAAATAATAAATATTAATTAATTTGAAATGAAGAAAAGAATTATATATAATATGTATAAATAAAAAATATATATGTTTATATTTATAGATGTACATATATTTTATATGTAACTATAAATAAAAATATATATTATTTAATTTTTATAAATATTATGTATTGTTTAATTTAGAAAGAATTAAAGAAAATTTATATATGGATATATGTGACATGTATAAATAAATAATATATAATATCTTTATAGATAGTTTTATATATGTACATATATTATATAAGTGTAAAAACCTTTTTTAAAATTATTATGCATAGACTTATATATGTATACATATTATATATAAGTATAAATAGAAATATATACCTTTTTTAAATTAATTTAAAATGTATAAAAAATAATTTTATTTAAGGGTAATTTATCTTTTTACTATTCAATAAACATCAAAGAACAATAAGAAGGCAGTTGGGTCAAGTGTGCAACGTTCAATTAAACATATGGGGTTTTTTGCCAATTCCTATTTCACAGGGGGGCACTGTGCAACTTGCCTATTAGGAAATTGACTAGCTTGCTTGTGTTCCAAGCTGTAGTTTCTTTCCCTAACATATCGTTTCGATGATTGGGTCTATGAAAATATGAATGATATACCATATTTACATTCCATCTTGGCCAAATCTGAAAAATCCTTTATTTCTTTATTACCCTACATAGCATTGTTAAGTAGGTCTTTACCTTCATAGCATTCATACTACAAGTTCTCATTGATTGAATCCTCTCTAACATAATTGTCATCTTGGTGTTCCTCAACTTTATATTAGAAGGTTCACTAGAGAGCTTGGCTATCTCTTTCACTAGGGCTTACCTTAATTTTAACTTCCTACATGTTACCATCTCTAGTGTTTAGTTGCTTTACTTTGACGTGAATAAGTTGTTGTCCCTTTTGGGATGGATCTATGGTACGGTCCTTTTTCTTCAAGTACTCTAACTCTTTTTGTTGCCTTAAGTGTTTGTAGTACTAAGTCTTAGTCTTTTTGCTTGGTTGCCTCCCATTGGAAAATTTAGGTGCCTTACATGAACCTATTGGCCTTCAGTCATTTGTGTTGGTAGCTTTATATATCTCGTGTTAGCTCTTTCATCTAGTTAGCTCCGATTTTAGGGTTGCGATGGCTTAACATTGGGTCATTTGAATCATTTTGTATTCTATATGCAAGGTGAATTAAATCTTCATTTGGTTAGATGATTTTCTAATTTGGGGCTATCGTAGGACAAACTTTACCCCTGGGTGTTTCCATGGGATGAAATATTGGTGCCTATTGATATAAGAGAAATAAAAATCTTGTCACAGTGTTAGCCCATTGCACATAGATATAGGGCCACCAAAATAGACAAGTGCCTATCTTAGTGTTGGTAATGTGCATAGAGTCTAATTACATAAATAAAGCCTTTTACCTTGTGGTTAGTGGATTTTCCTTGCCTTTTTCCTTGTTCTATTCCACATTTGGTATGAACATACTAATCTCCTCTTGTTTCTATTAGAGTAGATCCTTATCGACTTTCATTGGTGCTTTATTCATCTATTTAGGTAGGAACCTAAGTATACCTATATTGACGCAATTTTAGATCATCTATCTGAAAATAAAACATTTGTTATTTGAGTGAGTCTATACATTATGAAACTTGTAGTATTATTTTACTTCAAGCTTTTTGGTTGATGGTAGTTGATGATCTTTGGATAATTGATTTTGCCACCACCCACAAGTTAATCCAATCCGACTTCAATTTTAAACACATGAAAAGAGTTTCACCTCTTAGAATCAGATTGACATTTAGGTTGTTGGACCACATTTGGAGGAGCCATATTTGTTCTATTATTTTAGGCCTAACTAAAGTTGACACATAGTAGTCTATTTGTGAACTACTTTATCTAGTCTTATCTCATTTTTGGTGAATCATCTTTGATTATGTAATTGGTTGTTTAAACCTAATAATATGGACCTTTATTTGCTCCAAATTTGATGTTTTCTTCTCCTAAGAGTTTTTCATAGTTTGTTACTGTATTCATCAAGTCAAAGATGATATGGGTAGACCCGCGATCTCATTGAAGTTCAAATATTGCAGGACTAAGTTAATTAGCCACTTCATGCCTGTTATGTGCCTTAACCTGCATGGGTTGTTGGATGTGATCGGTTATGGTCGACATCAACCTCTGAAATCCTAAAGCTCCGGCATGATGTAAAATGACCGCATTAAGTGTTTCCAGATTGCCAATACATCTTCTCTCTGTTGCTTGCATTAATTATGAGTTGCGCTATGTTCCATCTGCACTGAAGTTGTCAAGCCATAGGATGATAGTGCGCATCCATCTCTAATAAAGTAGAGGTGTTTGACTATCCTTTCGGGAAAAAAATCGATATAACTCTATGCAATACAAGCCCCATCTCATATCTACAAAGGTTAGAGAGTAAATTCGATGCCCTTGTATCCTATAAATACCACAACCTCATGCCCACTTAAGGTATGCAACTTGTTCCCTTTACTTGTGATTATTTTTCATATTATCTCCTCTTATATTATCTGACTTAACCATCAGAGGGTCTTAATATAAAGCCATCTTGGCAAGCCTAAGGTGCTCTTTGTGGTTGCAGGTCCAGCCCACGTGCATATAGTTATGTTGAGTTTGAGCTCTCTGATTGGACTCTCAAGCATCTCTGCACCATTATCTTAAACCTTACCTAAACAATACCTACTTCATCAATTGGTGTCGTCTGCATGAATAGAAACCTACAACTTGAAATGGTAGACACAAGATGTACGATATTTGTAAACCAAAATCACATTCCCAACCTATCCACCCAAAATGAAAAATATGACGACCAACAAACTAGTTGACAATGGACATGATCTTCCAAGCCCTAGCGCCCCATCAACTAAAGTAATAGCTTTGTTAATAGTGCAACTGCACTAGCATATCGAAGCTGAGGTTAATGTTATGATCCTGAAACAATTGGAACTTCTCAACCAACATAGGCCCTTACCATTATTTAGCATGCCACCAGCAACAAGCAGCCTAACCAAAAGGTGGACGACAACGCATTGTATCCCCAAGCTGTTAATGAGGCCTCTCGCGAAAGAATAAACAAAACCTTGCAACCTAATAGTCAGGAAGAAGTCACAGACTCTATCCAAGAAATATCAAGTGTTAGAATAATACCCTGCAGCTAATTAGATTGGCATATAAACTATTTGACTTGTTATACAATATTGATTAAATGATATTCATATAAAATGGCCAACTTCAACTTATGCTTAATTTTCTTCACTAGTATTTGGTTGAAGCCCTTAGATTACACAAGACTACGGGACTTGGTCATGCATTGGGTGGTGATCATGAAATAAGTCTTACACGGTTGTGATCTTAAAATATTCTAAGTCATAAAATCTTATGAGACAGGACATCTAAGATTTGGATAGACTTGCACTAACGATGCATAAATCCAAGAGGTCGGGTATTGCTCCCTTTCATGAGCAATCCATGTTAGACATGTGTGCGTGTTAGTAGGTGCTTGTTAGATAACAAGTTCACTGAAGGCCCTTCGGAGAATCTACTAGATAGCCATTTTGGCAAGTTCTTTAGCTTACGTTAGGGTATATAATTAGTCCTTAAACCTGAGGATCCATGGTAATCTTGTATTTTCCTTGACCACTTTGCATGTCACCTAGGTTGAGCTTGGGTATGAGCTACTTAGGCATGGAGGTTTGTGAGATCCAAGATGGGATCTATCTGCTCCTCGTTGTAAAGGGCGAGTGCATGTCTTGTGTATTCTACAATGATTGATTCCATGAAATCCTTGCACAAGGTAGTATGACAATTTGAAAAAGGAGTTTTCCAAGGATGAGGTCATGAAGGGGAATCGAACATTAGGAATAGAAATATAGTTATCGAGGCTACTAGGCAGCCGAAAAATATCTTACCCTAGGCCTCTTTTGGGGGATAGAAGATGGAAGGACCGTACTTGCATGGCAAGCATAGAACTAGAATGATTCTCCAATAGCATATTCATTTCGGCCAATTAGTTAGGCTCCATGGGCTTGAGGTTGGACATTGACCATGGAGATTGGGTACTTTTCAATTAATAGAGATTAATTGAATTGAGTTATTAGTTTAAATGAGTTTAAACTAATGTAAATATTTCGATAATATAATGTGTCACACACAAAAGCCAATAGGAAGTTTTATTTGATGAAGGAAATTTTTTAAGAGTTAGAAAATGCCTCGTGAATGATTTTGTAAAGGAAAAATGGTTGGCTAATTTTTTGGTCATTTTGGCTTGATCGATTTAATTGTTAAATTGATTAAAATAATTTAAAGAGTTAAAATTAGACCAATTAAATTAAGAAGTTAATTTAATTGGTGCCATATGACTATCAATTGATCAAGTTAACTTAAGCGTTTAAGTTAACACCTTCTAAGTTAATAAGTTAAGTCTAGACCAATTAATTAAATTAAGGGGTTAATTTAATTAATGTGAAGAATTACTTTTGGAGGGAAGTTCAAATGAAGGAGTGCATTTGAGGTGCATTTAGAATTTATTTGGATGACATTTCATAAGATGAAATGAAGATTCCAAATGAAATTCAAATGCAAGTGAAATTAATTAACATTTCACATGCCACTTTTCTTGCTTAGTTGGCACCAACGTCATGGGAGGTATGATGCCAACTTGCATCACACCTCCACCTCTATAAATAGAGGAGTGGGTGGCCAAAGCAAGCAATTCATGCTAGATTCCTTTTTCCCCTCCAAATTGTGTGATTCACTAATGTGTTGAAGTTTCACACCTTCTTCTTCACCTTCCCTACTAAATTCGGCCTTCATCATTTCTTCATACCTTGGTTTTCCAGATGACTAAGGTATGATTGGAGCTTGCCTATCGTATGTGGATCATCACATTAGAGGCTAGACAATTGGATAGCTTTGCTCTTTGGAGGTCCACTATAGGGCAGTTTGTTTGGAGGCAGATTTGGAGCATTTTTTGATTTTTGATTTTGGTGAAATTTTTTTTGGACATTCCTCAAGGTGTTGGAGAGGTGCTTTCCAAATTTCATCCAAATCGGAGGTGGTTTGATAGGGCAAAAGTTGCTGGAACTCTGAGTGTTCGAGCTTCTCTTGATTCTACCTTGGATTTTTGAGCAATCAAGGTATTTATTCTCTTCCAAATCCTTGTTAACAGCATAATTTGATCCTTGGAAGGTGTGTAGTCAAGATTTGATTTAGCTTTATTTGCTTTACTTCATGGATCCTTGTGCTACATATTCCTTCAAGTTGTATTGGAGCCTATTTCATGCTTTAATTTGTATTTTTGATTGATTGATTCATGTGATGGATTGATCTAGATCTCTAAATACTTGATCTAATTTATGGATTGGAGTGTTTGGATGATGATTCTTGTGGCCATTTTGATGATAAATTGAATTTTTCTAATATGTGTTTTAAGAGTTAATTCATATGTTAGTATTTTTTTGATTCATGGATGATGATGTTAAATTATGATTTAACATTGGATGATGTTATATGTTGATATAGAATGTTAAATTTATCCTTAAGGTGTTTTGGTCATTTTTGGATCCAATTGGATTGGAGTTAGTTGGAGATTTTTGGAGAATGCTGATTCTCACTTAAAGTTGATTTTTGAAGCATGTTTGAGCACTTGAATTTTCATTTTTAAAAGGTATTTTAGATCTGAAAATTTGTTTATAATGTGTGATTTAGTGTTTAAGAGTTGTCCAAATTTTTTATGAGCACAAAAATTGAGCCAAAAACACAATGACTCAGTCCAAACCTTGAAATAGGGCATTTTGCCAGCCCTGGGCCGGCGCCCCTGATGTGCGCTTGCCATGCAACTATGTGCCATAGCTGAGTAGCAGTAGTCAGTTTCGGTGTTGGGTGAGTTTTGATGAATTTTTGTGTTCTTTTTGTGACCAAAATTAAACTAGATCATGCTATATAGATGCACAAGTGTTGTACAAGTTCTCAAAATTATGTTTGATACTTTTGATTACTTTTAAAATATTGTTAAAGTTAATCTTCAATATTGGTGCAAAAATGAGATGCATAATTGTTATGCTTATTTTTGCTAGTTAACTAATTGTTTATGAGATGAGCATTTAATTGTGGAATTGAGTGTCAATTCTTGATTTATTGTTCATTTAAATTGTTGAATAGATAATGAATGAATAGGGATGAGCATGAGCCTTTAATATCAATTTTATTTATTTCAAGTTGTTGAAAAGGGTTGTATTAAATTGGGGCTTGCATGCCGCTTAATTTATCTCCTGTAAATATTATGAGAGTAGAATCACTAGGAGTGAGGATTTCTTTGTCATATAAATGTTACAAGGTGACAAGAAGAACATCGAAGGCGTGAAGACCCATGAATGTATGGGGATATATTTATGTAATAGCTAGATTTAATCGACCCACTCAAAATCAACTAAGTAGTGCACTTATGGCTCTAAGTACACAACTTGGTTAAGGCTCACGGTCATCCTACCCTAGGAGCATGCTAGGTGCATTTACTTATTTATGCTTTTCATATCCTATTAATGTTTGAGATGTATGGTTAGGATATAGAAAACCTAAATAAGAAGATAAAATTGATGAGATCTTTGCAAGCAAGAAAAACTCTAGACTTAGAAGAGTCTAAGTGCTTTTCAAATATTAAGTCAAAATGGATATAAATTAAAAGGAGTTTTAATTAATCCATATCTTCTAACAATAGTATATGATATGATGATGCTACTATCTTTGTGTGATATCACTCATCACGAGGGTCACATTTAGGTAGAAAGCTGTGATCATATACTTGGATATGATGAACCTTTGTATTGTTGCTTCCTATGCAATAGCTCACATCATGTGGCATGACATGGAGCGGTCTCGAATCGAAGTTTGATTGGTAGGTCCGACTTAACACCTAGTAATGTAGAGGGCACACATCATGTGGATCTACATGAAAAGTGAGGCAAAATATATCAAGGGTTGCATAGAGATGCAATTAGCAAAAGTTGCTTACCTTTTGATTGTTTGTGGATATCAATCATCACGTGGCTCCATTTACAAGTCCTTGGGGCCCTGATTCTCACTAAGAAACGAGATTTCCCAAATTCTTCTAGGGGGTGAGGAATTTGATAAAATGGTGGAATAAAAACATGCTTGAAAGTCCATGAGCATGTTTTCAATATCAATATTCAATCACATACTTATAATCTCTTTTTCGCCTTCGTAGATTTTTGAAATCTCAAATCAAATGGCTAAGAATCCACTCTATGCTATTTTGGAAACTAATAAACTCACCAGGCCTAACTTCCAAGATTATCTTAGAACCTCAAGATTATACTTGATTCCGAAAAGAGGATCTATATGTTTACTCAAGGTTCGCCAGACACTATTAGTGATGATGCCACCGATGAGGCACGTTAAGCGTTCATGAAGTTTGTGGATAATGATCTACAAACAAGATGTCTCATGATGGTTTCTATGTCTAACGAACTCCAAAAGTCTCACAAGCATATGAAAACGGCTCATGAGATACATTTGCACCTACAAGAGTTATATGGTAGGCAAACTAGACATGAAAGGTTTTCATTGTCTAAGGAGCTCTTTAGGACTAAAACGAATAATGGCTCGAGTGTCCATGACCATGGGCTAAAAATGATCGGTCTCATTGAGAAGTTTGGTCAATTAGACGTAGTCATGGATGATGAGCTCTTTGTGGATTTGATCTATCAATCATTACCAAGCTCCTTTGACCAATTTGTTGTAAACTTAAACATGGCTAAGTAAGAAGTAATGATCAATGAATTGGTCAATATATTAGTGACTGCCGAGGCAACTATGAAGAAAGACATGTCTCTTATGCTTGCTTTCTCCTCTGAGTCTAAGGGCCCTAGGGGTGCTAAGATGGGAGGTGAAGGGAAGAGAGTTCTTCCTTTAAGGGAAAGCAACCCTTGAAAGGTTTGGGGAGAATCAAGGAAAAGAAAGAAGTGACAATCGATGCTACTTGTTTCGATTGTGGCGAGAAAGGCCATTGGAAAAGAAATTGCAAGGAATACCTTGGCACCCGTGGGAAAGGTAAGTACTTTATTGAAGTGCACTTAACGACAAATTTTTCCTCATGGGTATTTGATATTGCATGTGGTTCTGACCTTCATAATTCGTTACAGGTTATGGGTAGGATGAGTTTTAAGCTAATTTTTGTATTCCTTTAATGACCAAAAGTGATTCAAATGATGCTAGATAGGTGTACAAGTGTTTTACAAGTTCTCAAAATTATGTTTGAGATTTTTGATTACTTTTAAAATCTTGTTAATCTTCAATAAAGAGGTATAAATGTTATGCTTGTTCTTACTTATTTATGAGATTAACATTTAATTGTTGGAATTGAATGTCAACTCTTGATTTATTTATTGTACATTTAAGTGTTGAATAGATAATGAATGAATGGAGATAATCATGAGCCTTTAATATTGATTTTATTTGTTTCAACTTGTTGAAAAGGGTTGTATTAGATTGGGCCTTGTATACCTCTTAATTTCTATCTTGTAAATGTTATGAGAATAAAATCACTAGGAGTGATGATTTCTTTCTCATGTAAATGTTACAAGGAGTAAAAAAGACCATAAAAGGCATGAAAACCCATGAATGTATGAAGATATATTTGAATCAACCCACTTAAAATCAACTAAGTGGTGCACATATGGCTCTACGTGCACTACTTGGTTAAGGCTCATGATCATTCTACCCTAAGAGCATACTAGATGCATTTACTTATTTATGCTTTTCATATCTTATTGAGGTATGAGATGCATGATTAGGATATAGACAACCTAAATAAGAAGACAAAATTGATGAGATCTTTGCAAGCAAAATCCCTCTACTTAGAAAGTCTAAGAGCCTGTTTGGTTTTATTTTCAAACCCCATTCTCACCAATTTTACTATTTTAGAAATAAAAACCATCACTTTTTAAAATTTTTCACCCAATCTAATTTCAATTTTCATTTTCAAAATACATTCTCCAATAACCTATATATTTTTTACCAATAACCTATATATCTTCTCTCTCTATTCCATTATTTCTATCTCTCTCCACCTACAATCTACATAATCATTACTTTTCCAACATAATCATTATATTTCCAAACATTTCATCCAAATACATTTCTATTTTCATATCACATCACATAACTAATTTTCACCATTTTAGAAATGGTGGAAATGAAAATTGGAAATGAAAATAAAACCAAACAGGCCCTAAGTGTTTTCAAATATTAAGGAAAAATAAATACAAATTAAAAGGAGTTTTAATTAATCGATGCCTTCTACCAATAGTATATGACATGATGATGCTACTATCATTGTGGGATGGCACTCATCATGGATGTCACACTTAGCTAGAAAGCTGTGATCGTATACTTAGCATATGATGCACCTTTGATTTGATGCTTCGCATGCATTGGCACTCATCACGGGGGATGTCATGAAGCAGTCTTGAATTAAAATTTGATTGGTAAGTTCGACTTAACATCTAATAATGTAGAGTGTCGTCCTTCAAGGGGATTTACATAAAAAGTGAGGCAAAATACATCAAGGGTTGCATGAGATGCAATTAGCAAAAGTTGCTTACCTTTTGTTTGTTTGTGTATATCTCACAAGTTGTGGGTCCACTACAAGTCCTTAGGGCTTTGATTCTCACTAAGAAATGAGATTTTTCAAATTCTTCTAGGGGGTGAAGAATTTGATAAAATAGTGGGAGAAAAACATGCTTGAAAGAACATAAACATGTTATCAATATCAATATTCAGTTATATGCTTATACTCTACATTTTGCCTATTATAGATTTTTGAAATCTCACACTCAGAATGGCTAAAAATCAACTCAAAGTTATTTTGGAAACCAATAAGCTAATTGGGCCAAATTTTCGCGATTGGTTGAGAAACCTCAAGATTATTATAGATGCCGAAAAGAGGACTTATGTGCTTTATCAAAGTCCGCCGGATACCATTGGTGATGATGCCACCAATGAGGAATGTGAATTATTCATGAATTTTGTGGATGCTGATCTACAAACAAGGTGAATCATAATGGCTTCTATGACTGATGAGCTTCAAAAGACTTATGAGTACATGAAACATGCTCATGAGATCTACATATACCTACAAGAGTTGTATGGTGTTCAAACTGCACACAAAAGGTTCGCTTTGTCTAGGGGGCTCTTTAGGCTAATAATGAATAAGGGCACAAGTGCCCATGATCACGAGCTAAAGATGATCGGACTCATTGAAAAGCCAGGTCAAATAGACGTAATTATGGACAATGAGCTCTATGTGGATTTGATCCTTCAATCATCGCTCAACTCATTCAACCATTTTGTTGTAAACTTTAATATGTCCAAGTAAGAAGTAACAATTAACAAATTGGTCAATATATTGGTGATCGCCGAGGCGACTATGAAAAAAGACAAGTCTCTTATGCTTGCTTCCTCTTCCAAGTCTAAGGGCTCTAAAGGTCCTAGAAAGGGAGGTAAAAGGCAGAAGAGTTCTTTCTCTAAGGGAAAGCAATCCTTGAAGAATTCGGGGGGAATCAAGAAGAAGAAAGAGACCAAAATTGATGCTACTTGTCTCCATTGTGGTGAAAAAGGACATTGGAAAAGAAATTGCAAAGCTTACTTGAGCACCCTTGAGAAGGGTCAAATTCTTCCTCATGGATATTTGATACAATATGTGGTTCTAACCTTTGTAATTCGTTACATGGAATGGAAAGAAGAAATAGTCTCATTGAAGGAGATATGATCCCCACCTTGGAAATAGAGCAAGAGTTGCAGCCATGGTTGAAGGCGTGGTCAAGTTAGACTTGGGAAATGCTTGCATTGCACTTGATCCTTGTTGTTATGTACGCTCTCTTGTTAAGAACATTATATTAATTTTCATTTTGGATAATGTAGGATATGATTTTTCTATATCTAATAGGATGTTGAAGGCATTAAAGAATAGTTCTTTCAATTGTACAAGGTACATTAAACAAGGGATTGTACATATTAGATTATGAACCTTCATTGATGCACATTTAATCAAGTAAAAAAAAGTTAGATAACCAAAATGATGCCATATGTGGCATGCGAGACTCGGACATATTTCTAAAAATAAGATGAACAAGTTAGAAGCTATCAAAGCACTAAATGTTAGTGGCATTCAGAATCTTCCTACTTGTGAATCTTGTTTAAAGAAAAAAATGACTAAGGCTATTTTTGTGGGACAATCGGAGCGCACCACAAATCCATTAGATTTAATTCATACGGATATTTGTGGCCCACTAGGAGTTAGTGCTAGATGAGGTTATTCTTACTTCGTCACCTTCATCAATGATCATACTCGATTCGGACAAATGTATCTTATGAAGTACAAGTCTTAAGCCATTGAAAAGTTCAAATAGTATAGAAGTGAAGTAGAAAAGCGAAAGGGACTTAGTATTAAAGCTCTTCAATCTGATCGAGGGGGAGAATACTTAAGTATTGAATTCTTGGATTATTTAAAAGGGAATGAGATTTTCTCTCAATAAACTCCACCCGGCACACCCCAACATAATGGAGTAGCTGAAAGGAGAAACCGTACATTATTGGATATGGTACATTCCATGACATGCTTTTTCGATGTGCCTATATCTTTCTAGAGATATACTTTAGATACGGCGGCGAGGCTACTTAATATGCTACCTTCAAAGTCGGTGCCAAAAATGCTACATGAGATGTGTTATGGCAAAGCACCTTACTACTCTTTCTTAAGAGTTTAGGGGTCTCCTGCTTATGTCAAGTGGTTAGTGGGGGACATGTTGGATAGTAGATCCATCTTGTGCAAGTTTGTGGGATACCTAAGAGAGTCTTTGGGTTATTATTTTTATGATCCCTCAGAACAAAAGCTGTTTGTTTCGAGGAATGCCCTTTTTTGGAAAAGGAATTTCTATTAGATAGAAATGGCGTTGTTGTTGAACTTGATGAAGTTCAAGATGATTATCAAATCCTACAAGCAGTGGAAACAAGTGAGCAGCAAGAGCTTTACACGTAACCTCTTTGAAGGTTGGACCCAATCAAGAAGCAACTCGAAAGGTTCGGATTCCTTTATGAGACGGGCCAATTGGATAGTGATTTGAAGACCTATGAGGAAGTTGTGTTGGATATTGATTCGGGACATTGGCTTGATGCCATAAAATCTGAAATGGAGTCTATGTACTCCAACAAAGTATAGACTTTGGTAGATCTACCAAAGGGTATAGTATCTGTTGGTTGTAAGTGGATCTATAAGAAAAAGATAGGAGTCGGTGGAGAGGTAATAACCTTTAAGGTGCAACTAGAGGCAAAGGGTTATACTCAAATACCCAGTATTGATTTCGAGCAAACTTTTTGACCTATTGCTATGCCTAAATCCATTAGGATTTTATTTGCCATAGTCGCATGTGAAAACTACTTTCCACAACGTAAACATTGAAGAAGAAATTTATATGGAGCAACCACAAGATTTTACATCCAAAGGGAGTGAGCAAAATGTTTGCAAACTTGAGAGATCCATTTATGGACTTAAACAGATGTCCTGAAGTTGGAACATACATTTTGATAAGTAATCAAATTGTTTGGCTTTGTCAAAAATATGCATGAACTTTGGGTGTACAAGAAGGCTAGTGAGAGTAGTATACAATTTATTATGCTTTATGTCGATGGCATTTTTCTCATTGGGAATGAGAAAGCAATGTTAGAGTGTACTAAAGTATAGTTATCTACTCAATTCTCCAAGAAGGATTTAGGATAAGCATCATATGTATTAGGAATATGTATCTATAGAGATAGATTGACGATGATGCTAGGGCTTTTCCAAACACCGTACATTGACAAGATAATAAAGAGGTTTATTATGGAAGAATCTAAGATGGGATTCTTCCTAATGAGATACGGTCTTCAACCCTCCAAGTCTATAACCCCTAAAACTAACAATAAGAGATATAGAATGTCCCACATACCTTATGCGTCTGCCATAAAGAGCATAATGTATGCCTTTCAATGTACAAGGTAGGATGTTTCACACACCCTAAGTGTTACGAGCCGCTTTCAATTCGACCCTGGTGAATGCCACTCGATGGCTACTAAAATAATCTCTAATTACTTGAGAATGACTAAGAATTTATTTTTGGTATACGGTAATAGAGAATTGAAACTCGAGGGAGTTTTGGATTCTAGTTTCCAATCCAATGTAGATGACCTAAAAATTCATTTCTGGATTCATATTTTATCTCTATGGTGGTGCGGTGAGTTGAAAGAGTTCCAAACAACATACTATGACTGATTCAACTACAGAGGCAAATATATTGCAGCTTCGGAAGCTGCAAAGGAAGGTGTTTAGATGAAAAACCTCATCCAAGAGTTGGATGTAGTGCCTAGCATTGCTAAGCCAGTAGTTGTCTTCTGTGAAAACAACGGGGCTGTAGCGCAAGCTAGAGAGCTAAGATCTCATAAATGATCTAAGCACATTTTAAGGCGATATCATTTGATCCAAGAGATCATTTATAGAGGCGACGTCCGAGTGGAGAGGGTAGCCTCAGAAGAGATTACAGTAGATCTACTAACTAAACCCTTATCACAAAAGATCATTGAAGGACATCTTGAGAAGATGGGTTTTAATACTATGGGGAATTAGCTCTAGGGCAAGTGGGAGATTATTGGAATAGTGCCCCACAGCCAATTAGATTGGCACATAGACTGTTTCACTTGTGATACAATCTTCATTTAATGATATTCATTATAAATGGCCATCTTTATCTTATGCTTATATTACTTCATTGGCATTTAGTTGAAGCCCTTAGATTACACAGGACTACGAGACTTGGTGATGCACTGGGTGGTGATCATGAAACAAGTCTTACACGGTTGTGATCTTAGATTTTCCAAGTCGTAGAATCTTATGAGACATGGTATCTAAGATTGGGATAGACTTGCACTAACAATGCATAAATCCAAGGGTTGGATATTGCTCCATTTCATAAGCAAACTATGTGAGACATGGGTACATGTTAGTGGGTGCTTGTTAGAGAACAAGTTCATTGAAGACCTGCTTGGAGAATCTACTAGATAGCCATAGTGGCAAGTCGATAGTGGAAAGTTCTCCAGCTTACGCTAGTGCATATAATTAGTCCTTCGAACTAAGGATCTATGGTAACCTTGTGTTTAGGTCCTCATACTTTGACTTTTCTTTGACCATTTAGCAGGTCTTTCATATTGGGCTTGGGCATGAGCTACTTAGACATGAAGGTTTGTGAGATCCAAGATGGGATCCTTCTCCTCTTTGTTGTGAAGGGCGAGTGCATCTCCTATGTATTCTATAATGATCGATTCCAAGAAGTCTTTGTGGAAGGCAGTATGATAATTTGGAAAAAGGAGTTTTCCAATGATGGGGTCATAGATTAGAATCGAATATTGGGAATAGAAACATATTTATCGAGGCTATTAGGAAGTCGACAAATATCTTATCCTAGGCCTCTTTCGGGAAATACGAGGTGGAAGGACTGTATTTGCATGGCAAGCGTAGAGCTAGAATGGTTATCCAAAAGCATATTCATTTCAGCCAATTAGTTGGGCTCCATGGACTTGAGGTTGTAATTGACCATGGAGATTAGGTACTCTTCAATTCATGGAGATTAATTGAATTAAGTCATTAATTTAAAGGAGTTTAAACTAATGTGAATATTTCGATAATCTAAAAGTCACAAGAGTTGTGAGCCCATGTCTAATGAATGGTAGAACCTAATGGGTCACACACTAAAGCCAATTGAAAATCCTACATGATGAAGGGAATTTTCTAAGAGTTAGAAAATTCCATCTTGATCGATTTTAGGGAGGGAAACGGTTGACTAATTTTTGGTCATTTTGGCTTGATCAATTTGATTGTTAAATTGATCCAAATAATTTAAGATGTTAAATTAGATCAATTAAATTAAGGAGTTAATTTGATTGGTGCCACATGACTATCAATAGGTCAAGTTAACTTAAGAGTTAAGTTGACACCTTCTAGCTTAAGGAGTTAAGCTAATTAACTTAAAGAGTTAAGTTAAGGTTAATTAATTAAATTAAGGGGTTTATTTAATTAATGTGAAGAATTAATTTGGAGGAAAAATTCAAATGAAATAGTTCATTTGGAGTGCATTTAGAATATATTTGGATGAGATTTCATGATTCCAAATGAAATTCAAATGCAAGTGAAATTAAAAATTTCACATATTCCACTTGTTTTGCATTTTGGTGTGAACCTCATAGGAGGTGTGATGCCAACTTGCATCACACCTCTACTCCTAGAAATAAGAGAGATGAGTGGCTGACCATTCATGCTTTACAATATAAAAGTTAGATTCCATTTTTCCCTCCAATTTTGTGTGATTCTCTCATATGTTGAGGCTTCATATTTTCTTCACCTATCCCTCCTAAATTTGGCCTTTATCCTCTCTTTTCTCTCCTTGATTTTCTAGTTGATCTAGGAGAGATTTGGATTTACCATTGGCGTGTGGATCATCACATTAGAGGCTTTACACTTGGATTGCTTGGCTTTTGGAGATCTATTGTAGTCCAGTCTATTTGGAGGCATTTTTGGAATGGCTTTCGATTTTTTCGAAAACCTCTTTTGCTTGAATTCAACTAGATCCATTCCTGCCTAGTAGTTCTCACAGGTAGGCTACCAGGGAAACTCGGTGGAGCTGCTGGTGGTTCTTTCTCTCTTTGGCCCTTTGCTGGTGCCTTAGTCGACCTCTTTTCTTTATCCATTCCACATTCCACTTTTTGTAAACCCCTGACTCTGTTTTTGCTAAATTTTTTACTGGATGTTCATTAAGGTGTTGGTGATCTTGTGTCCAAAGTTCAACCAATTTTGAGGTGATTTGGATAGGCAACTGTTGTTGAGAACTTGCTGCGCCGCTGGAAGGCAATTTTCAAATGTTTAAGTGTTCTTCTTCCTTTCCTTGGATTTTGAGCATTCAAGATAATACTTAATCCAAATATGAATTTAAAGCATGATTGGATCCTTGGTCTTGAGTGTAGCCTTGTTAATTTAGCACTATGATCCAATAATCAAAGCATTAAAAGCATAAAATAACTTGACTACATATGTCACCAAGGATCTAAACATGCATAGATTTAGATTTGGAAAGAGAATTACCTCGGTTTTCAGAAAATCAAAGGAAGGCGGAAGAAGATCTCAACTCCTTGAAAATTGTCTTTTTGTGGCACAATAGAATCTGAGCAACTTTTGCTCAACTAAACGAACTCTAATTTGAGCAAAATTTGAACTAAACAAACGCCTACTCCTTGAGGTATCTTTGGTAAAAAACTTAGCTCAAAAAGGATTTGGAAAGACCTCCAAAGGTCACTTCAAAATTACTACACAAAATAGAGGATCTCCAAAGGCGAGCAATCCAATTGTCTTGCCTCTAATGTAAAGATCCACACACCAGTTCCCAATCATTTTCCTCTCAATATCAGCTGGAGAATAATGAGAAGAAGAGTTTGGATGAAGGATAGATTTGGAGGTTGGAGAAGAAGAGAAGTGAAGCTTCAACACGTAAGGCAATATTAGAAAATTTGAAGGAAAATTGAGAGAATCTAATTCTTGCTTTCAATTCACACGTTCAATGAATGTGGCCACCCCCTTGCACTATATCTATATATAGAGGGAGGATGGTGTGATGCCATTGCATCACACCTTCGTCACGGTGACCGCCCACTTGCCTTACAAGTTGGCATTGTGAATTTGAATTTTGTGTGAATTTGAATTTCATTTGTAATCTTCATTCGTCTCATGAAATGTCATCCAAATAAATTCTAATTCACATCAAATAAATATTTCATTTGAATTTTTCCTACAAAATTAATTCTCCATTTTAATTAAATTAAACTCCTTTAATTTAATTAATTAACTTTGACTTAACTCTTTAAGTCAATTTGCTTAACTCCTTAAGCAGGAGTTTGTTAACTTAACTCTTTAAGTTAACTTTACCAATTAATAGTCATGTGATACCAAATAATTAACTTCTTAATTAATTGTTCTTAATTTAACTCCTTAAATTAATTAGATCATTTTAACAATTAAATTGACCAAGCCAAAAATGATTACGACTTGTATCAATCGGTCAACCTCCAAATAGGTCATGTCGGAGTTTTCTAATTCTTAGAAAATTCCCCTTCATCAATTAGGATTTGCAATTAGCTTTTGTGTGTGACCCATTAGGTTCTACCATTCATTGGACATGGGCTCACAACTTCTTGTGACTTAAGAATATCAAATATGCATATTGGTTTAAACTCCTTAAAAATAATCGACTTTATTCAATCAATTTTAATTAATTGAAGAGTACTTAATCTCCATGGTTGATATCCAACCTCAAGCCCATGGAGCCCAACTAATTGGCTGAAATGAATGCTTTTGGAGAACCAATCTAGCTCTACGTGTACCATGAAAATATGGTCCTTCCATCTCTTATCTCCCGAAGCAGGATATTTTTCGGCTCCCTAATAGCCTCGGTTCTATGTTTCTACTCCCAGTATTCGATTACCCTTTGTGACCTTATCTTTGGAAAACTTTTTTTCTAAATTGTCATACTACATTGCGCAAGGATTTCTTGGAATCAATCATTATAGAATATATAGAAGATGTATTCGCCCTTCACAATGACGAGGAGTTGGATCATCTTGGATCTCACAAACCTCCATGTCTAAGTAGCTTATGCCCAATTACTACCCGAATGACTCGCTACGTGATTAGGAAAGTGTCAAAGCATGAGGACCTAAACACAAGGTTACCAGGGATCCTCAGGTCAAATGGCTAATTATATGCACTAGCGTAAGTTGGAGAACTTGTCACTACTGACTTGTTTCTTTGGCTATCTAGTGGATTCTTTGGGTGAGCCTTCAGTGCCTTGTTCTCTAACAAACACCCACTAACATGCACCTATATCTCATATTGTATTGCTCATGAAATAGAGCAACATCAAACCGTTGAATTCATGCATCGTTAGTGCTAATCTATCAGGATCTTAGATGTTCTCTCTCATAAGATCCTATTACTTGGAAGTTTTAAGGTCGCGATCGTGTAAGACTTGTTTCATGATCACCACCCAGTGCGTGACCAAGTCCCGTAGTCTTATGTGATCTAAGGGCTTCAACCAAATGCCAATGAAGTAAATATAATCATAAGATGAAGATGGCCATTTAAAGAATATCATTCAAACAAGATTGTATGAAATAGTTTACATGGTAATCTAATTGGCTTGCGGACACTTGACTTCAATAGAAATAAGTGAACATCAAGAGCCTTGTACACAACCTCTGAGAAGATCAGACCGAATTAAGAAGTAACTCAACAAGTTTGGATTCCTTCATAAGACTAGCCAATTGAATAATGATCCGAAGACCTATGAGGAAGCTATGTTAGACATAGATTCGGGACATTGGCTTGAGGCCATGAAATTTGAAACGGACTCCATATACTCCAAAAAAGTATAGACTTTGGTAGATCCCACAAAAAGGTATAGTACTCATTGGTTGCAAATAGATCTATAAGCGAAAGCTAGAAGTCGATGGAGAGGTTATGACCTTTAAAGCACAATTGGTGGCAAAGGGTTATACTCAATGACCTATATTGATTTTGAGGAAACTTTTTCACCAGTCACTATGCCTAAGCCCATTAGGATTCTACTTGCTATAGCCGTATATTATGACTATGAGATCTGGTAAATGGATGTGAAAATCACTTTTCTCAATGGAAACATTGAAAAAGAAACATATATGAAGTAACCACAAGGTTTTACATCTAAAGAGAGTAAGCAAATTATTTAGCTTTGTCAAAAATATGTATGAACCTTGTGTATACAAGAAGGCCAATGAGAGTAGTGTACAATTTATTGTGCTTTATGTCGATGACATTCTTCTCATTGGGAATAAGAGAGAAATGTTAGAGTGTGCTATAACATGATTATCTACTCAATTCTCCATTAAAGATATGGGAGAAGCATCTTACATATTAGGAATACGTATCTATAGAGATAGATTGAGGATGATGCTGGGGCTTTCCCAAATACCATACATTGATAAGATACTAAAGAGGTTTAGTATGGAAGAATTCAAGAAGGCATTTATCCTTGTGGGACACAATCTACATCTCTCCAAGTCTATGGCCCCTATAACTGACGATGAGAAATGTAAAATGTCCCACATGCCTTGTGCATCATTTATAGGGAGCATAATGTATGTCGTTCAATGTATAAAGCCGAATATAGCACACACGGTTGGAATAGTACCCCATAGCCAATTAGATTGGCATGTAAACTATTTCACTTGTGATACAATATTGATTGAATGATATTAATACTTTAATGGCCATCTTTATTTTATGCTTAATATTACTTCATTGGCATTTGGTTGAAGCCCTTAGATCACATAAGACTAGGGGACTTGGTCACGCACTGAGTGGTGATCATGAAGTAAGTCTTACACGGTTATGATCTTAAAATATTCCAAGTCATAGAATCTTATGAGATAGGACATCTAAGATTCGGATAGACCTGAACTAACAATGTACAAATTCAAGAGGTTGGATATTGCTCCATTTCATGAGCAATCCATGTTAGACATAGGTGCATGTTAGTGGGTACTTGTTGGATAGCAAGTTCACTGAAGGCCTACTTACAGAATCTACTATATAGCCATAGTGGCAAGTTCTCCACCTTACGCTAGTGTATGTAATTAGTCCTTAGACCTAAGGATCCATGGTAATCTTATGTTTAGGTTCTCATGCTTTAACTCTTCCTTGACCACTCTAAGGGTCATTCAGGTTGAGGTTGGGTATGAGCTATTTAGGCATGGAGGTTTGTGAGATCCAAGATGGAATCTATTTCCTCGTCGTTGTGAAGGGCGAGTGCATGTTCTATGTATTTTATAATGATCGATTCTACAAAATCCTTGTGCAAGGTAGTGTGACAATCTGGAAAAAGAGTTTTCCAAATATGAGGTCATAAAGGGAAATCAAACATTGGACTAGAAACATAATTATCGATGCTATTAGGGAACCGACAAATATCTTACCCTAGGTCTCTTTGGGGAGATAGAAGACGAAAAGACCATATTTGTATGGCAGGCGTTGAGCTAGAATGATTCTCCAAGAGCATATTCAATTTGACCAATTAATTGGGCTCCATGGGCTCGAGGTTAGACATTGACCATGGAGATTGGGTATTCATTAATTAATAGAGATTAATTGAATTAAGCTTTTAGTTTAAACGAGTTTAAACTAATATGAATAATTCGATATTCTAAATATCACAAGAGTTGTGAGCCCATATCCAATGAACAGTAGAACCTAATAGGTCACACACAAAAGCCAATAGGAAGTTCTATTTGATAAAGGAAATTTTCTAACTCTTAGAAAATTCCTAGTGACCAATTTTGTGGAGGAAAAACGGTTGGCTAATTTTTGGTTATTTTGGTTTGATTGATTTAATTGTCAAATTGATCAAAATAATTTAAGGTATTAATTTAGATTAATTAAATTAATGAGTTAATTTAATTAGTGCCATATGACTATCAGTTGACCAAGCTAATTTAAGGGGTTAAGCTAACACCTTCCAACCTAAGGAGTTAAGCTAGTTGATTTAAGGAATTAAGTCAAGACCAACTAATTAAATAAAAGGGGTTAATTTAATTAATGTGAAGAATTAATTTTGGAGGAAAATTCAAATGAAGGATTTGATTTGCAGTGTATTTAGAATTTATTTGGATGATATTTCATGAGATGAAATGAAGATTCCAAATAAAATTCAAATGCAAGTGAAATTAAAATTTCACATGCACGTTGCTCTCTTAGGTGGCGCCTAGCCTCATGGGAGGTGTGATGCCAACTTGCATCTCACCTTCCTTTTTCTATAAAGAGAGGTGGCCGGCCAGTTAGCTTGCAATTCATGCTAAATTCTCTTTTCCCCTCCAAATTGTGTGATTCACTTATGTGTTGAAGTTTGACACCTTCTTCTTCTCCTTTCTTCCTAAAATTACCCTTCATCACCTCTTGTTCTTCTAGAGTTCCATCTCTCTAGAGGTTGATTGGAGCTAGCCTATGGTGTGTGGATCATTTCATTAGAGGTTAGACATTTGGATAGCTTTGCTCTTTGAAGATCTATTGTAGGGCAGTCCGGTTAGAGGCATATTTGGGGCACTTTTTGATTTTTGATTTTGCTGAATTATATACTAGATATTTCTCAAGGTGTTGGTAAGGTGCTGTCCAAATTTCAGCTAAATTAGAGGTGTTTCGCTAGGGCAAAAGTTGCTGGAATTTTGCTGTGCCAGGAGGAGAGAGCTTGAAGAGTTCCACCTAGTCTTCATTCCTACCTTGGTTTTTGAGCTATCAAGTTAATTTTCTGCAACCAAATTTGACTTACAAGCATGATTTGATCCTTGGGAGGTGTGTAGTCAAGTTTTGTTTTAGCTAATTTTGCTTTATTACATGGATCCTTGTGCTATACACTCCTTCAAGTTGTATTCGGAGCCTATTTCATGCTTTAACACACTCCTTCAAGTAGTATCAGAGCTTATTTCATGCTTTAATTTGGATTTTTGTTTGATTGATTCATGTGATGTATTGATTTAGATCTCCAAATACTTGATACAAGTTATGAATTAAAGTGTTTGGATGATGTTGTTTGTGACTCCTTTGATGATGAATTGAATTATGCTAATATGTGTTTTAAGAGTTAATTCGTATGTTAGTATGCTTTTTAATTCATGGATGATTATGGTAAATTTTGATTTAACATTGGATGATGTTATATGTTGATGTAGCATGTTAAATTTGGCCTTAAGATGTTTTAGTCTTTTTTGGATCCAATTGGATTGGAGATTTTTGGAAAATGATGATTCTCACTTAAACTTGATTTTTGAAGTATGCTTGAGCACTTGAATTTCCATTTTTAAAAGATGTTTTAGATTTGGAAATTTTGTCTATAATGTATGATTTAGTGTTTAGGAGGTGTCCTAATATTTTGGTGCACAAAAATTGAGCCAAAAACTAGTTGACTTGGTCCAAACCTTGAAACAGGGCATGGTACCAGCTTTGGCTAGGCAGCTGGCGCGCGAGGCATGCGTCTGCTGCCTAGTTGTGCGCCCTGGCCGGGCAGCAGCGGCCAGTTTTGGTGTTGGGCAAGTTTTGATTAGTTTGTGTTCTTTTTGTGATCAAAGTTAAACTAAATCATGCTACATAGATGCACAAGTGTTGTACAAGTTCTCAAAATTATGTTTGACCTTTTTGATTGCTTTTGAAATCTTGTTAAAGTTAATCTTTAATATTGGTGCAAAAATGAGATGCATGATTGTTATGCTTAATTTTGGCAGTTAATTAGTTATTTATGAGATAAGCATTTAATTGTGGAATTAATTATTAATTCTTAATTTATTGTTCATTTAAATTGTTGAATGAATCATGAATGAATGAAGATGATCATAAGCCTTTAATATTGCTTTTATTTGTTTCAAGTTGTTAAAAATTTTGGTATTAAATTGGGGGCTTGCATGCCTCTTAATTTTTATCTTGTAAATGTTATGAGAGTAGAATCACTAGGAGTGATGATTTCTTTCTCATGTAAATATCAATGTTCAATCACATGCTTATACTTTCTTTCTTTTTTTCACCTTTATAGCTTTTTGAAATCTCTACTTAAATGGCTAAAAATCCACTTAATGCTATTTTGAAAACTAATAAACTCACCGGACCTAACTTCCAAGATTATCCTAGAAATCTTAAGATTATACTTGATTCCGAAAAGAGAACTTATTGCTCACTCAAAGTGCATTGTACACCATTGGTGATGATGCCACCAATGAGCCACGTGAAGCGTTCATGAAGTTTGTGGATGGTGATCCTCAAACAAGCACTTGAAAACTGCTCACGGATCCATTTTCACCTACAAGAGTTGTATGGTAGGCAAACTAGACATGAAAGGTTCTCATTGTTTAAGGAGTTTTGTCGAACAAGAATGGTAGATGGCTCAAGTGTCCATGATCATAGCCTTAAGATGATCGGTCTCATTGAGAAGGTTGCTCAATTGGATGTGGTTATGGACAATTAGCTATATGTGGATTTGATCTTCTAATCATTACCAAGCTCATTTGACCAATTTATTGTGAACTTCAACATGACTAAGCAAGAAGTAACGATCAAAGAATTGGTCAATATGTTAGTGACCTCAGCGACTATGAAGAAAGACAAGCCTCTTATGCTTACTCCTTTCTCCAAGTCTAAAGGCCCTAGGGGTGCTAAGAAGGGAGGTAGAAGGAAGAAGAGTTCTTCCTCTAAGGGAAAACAACCCTTGAAAGGTTCTGGGGTAATCAAGAAAAAGAAAGAGACCAAAGCCGATGCTACTTGTTTCTATTGTGGTGAGAAAGGCCACTGGAAAAGGAATTGCAAGGAATACCTTGGCACCCTTGGGAAGTGTATGTACTTTATTGAAGTGCACTTAATGACAAAATCTTTCTCATGGGTATTTGTTACTGCATATGGTTCTCACCTTTGTAATTTGTTATAGGGGATAGAAAGAAGAATGAGTCTCGATGAAGGGGGTATAATCCTCCAGTTAGGTGATGGAGCAAAAGTTGTGGCTATGGTCGAAGGAATAATCAAGTTGGACTTGGGGAATTCCTACATTGTACTTGATCCTTGCTTTTAGGTACCCAATCTTGTTAAGAACATTATTTCTATTCCTATACAGGATAATGAAGGATATGATTTTTTTATATCTAATAGGAAGTTGAAAGTATTAAAGAATGGTTCTTCAATTGCACAAGGTATATTAAACAATAGATTGTACATATTGGATTCTCAACTTTCATTGATGCACATTCAACAAAGTAAAAGAAAATTAGATAAACAAGTAGATGTTATCTTGTGGCATGCAAGGCTTGGACATATTTTCAAAAATAGGATGAATAAGTTAGAAGCCTTCAAAGCACTAAATGTTGGTGGCACTGAGGACCTTCCTACTTGTGAGTTTTGTTTAAAGGGAAAAATGACCAAAGTTCCTTTTGTAGGAAAAATGGAGCAAACCATAAGTCTTTCGGATTTGATCCATTTGTATGTTTGTGGGCCACTAAAAGTTAGTTTAAGAGGAGGCTATTCTTACTTCATCATCTTCACCAATGATTATCTTAGTTCGGACATGTATATCTTATGAAGTATAAGTTCGTAGCTTTGGAAAAGTTCAAAGAGTATAGGAATAAACTAGAAAAGCAAAAGGGACTAAGTATTAAAGCTCTTCGATCAGAACGAGGGGGAGAATACTTAAGTACCAAATTCTTGGTTTATCTAAAGGAGAATGAGATTCTCTCTTAATGGACTCCACCCGGCACACCCTAACATAATCGAGTAGCCGAGAGGAGAAACCATACCTTGTTGGACATGGTACATTCCATGATGAGCTTTTTTGATGTGCCTATATCCTTTTGGGGATATGCGTTAGAGACGGCGGTGAAGTTACCAAATGTAGTACCTTCAAAGTCAGTGCCAAAAACACCACATGAGATGTGGTATGGGAAAACACTGTTTTACTCTTTCTTAAGAGTTTGGAGGTCTCCCTCCCGTTTACATCAATTAGCTAGTGAGAGATAAGTTAGATGTAAGATCCACCTTGTGTAAGTTTGTGGGATACTTAAGAGAGTCTTTGGATTATTATTTCTATGATCCTTCAGAATAATAGTTGTTTATTTCAAGGAACACCACCATTTTTTGGAAAAGGAATTTTTATTATATAGAAATGGCGTTGTTGTTGAACTTGATGAAGTTTAGATGATCAACAAATCCCACAAGCGATAGAAACAAGTGAATCAGGAGCCTTGCGCTTGCATCTCCTATGTATTCTATAATGATTGATTCCACAAAATCCTTGCGCAAGGTAGCATGATAATTTGGAAAATGAGTTTTCCAAAGATGAGGTCATAAAGGGGAATCAAACATTAGGAACAGAGACATAGTTATCGAGGCTACTAGGGAGCCGATAAATATCTTGCCCTAGGCCTCTTTTGGGAGATAGGAGACAGAAGGACCGTACTTGCATGGCTAGCGTAAATCTAGAATGGTTCTCCAAAAGCATATTCATTTCGGCCAATTAGTTGGGTGCTATGGGCTTGAGGTTGGACATCGACCATGGAGTTTGGGTACTCTTGAATTAATGAGATTAATTAAATTGAATCAATTATTTAAAAGTTATTTTAAACTATAATGAATATATGATATTCAAAAGTCATAAGGAGTTATGAGCCTATATCCAATTAATGTTAGAACCTAATGTTAGAAAATTCCTAGTGATCGATTTTGTGGAGGAAAAACGGTTGGCTAATTTTTTAGTCATTTTGGGACCAATTAAATTAAGAAATTAAATTGATTGGTGTCATATGACTATCAATTGGTCAAGTTAACTTAAGGGTTAAGTTAACACCTTATAACTTAAGGAGTTAAGTCAAGATTAATTAATTAAATTAAGGAGTTAATTTAATTAATGTGAAGAATTAATTTTGGAGGGAAATTCAAATGAAGGAGTTCACTTGAGGTGCATTTAGAATTTATTTGGATGACATTTCATGAGATGAAATGAAGATTCCAAATGAAATTTAAATGAAAGTAAAATTCACATTTCACATGCTACTTGTCTTGCTTAGTTGGCGCCAACCTCATGGGAGGTGTGATGCCAACTTGCATCACACCTCTACCTCCATAAATAGAGGAGTCGGTGGCCAAAGCAAGCAATTCATGCTAGATTCCCTTTCCCCCTCCAAATTGTGTGATTCACTCATGTATTGAAGTTTCACACCTTTTTCTTCACCTTCCTTCCTAAATTCGGCCTTCATCATTTCTTGATTCCTTGGTTTTCCAGCTAACTAAGGTTTGATTGGAGCTTGCATATGGTGTGTGGATCATCACATTAGAGGCTAGACAATTGGATAGCTTTGCTCTTTGGAGATCTACTGCAAGGCAGTTTGTTTGGAGGCAGATTTGGAGTACTTTTCGATTTTTTATTTTGGTAAAATTTTTACTAGACATTCTTCAAGGTGTTGGAGAGGTGCTTTCAAATTTCATCCAAATCAAAGGTGGTTTGATAGGGCAAAAGTTGTCGTAACTCTATTACACCGATTGGAGACAGTGCTTCTCTTAATTCTACCTTAGATTTTTGAGCAATCAAGGTATTTATCCTACTCCAAATCATTATTAACAACATGATTTGATCCTTGGGAGTTGTGTAGTCAAGTTTTGATTTAGCTTTATTTGTTTTATTTCATAGATCCTTGTGCTACACACTCCTTCATTTCATGGATCCTTGTGCTACATACTTCTTCATCAAGGCCCAACCGTGTCTAGCAACACTAGAAGCTAGACCGAGAATGCGGCCAACTAGGTAGAAGCCATCAGCCAGTAGAGCCCATAACTAGGAAGAGGTATCCGACCAAGTGCAACAGCTTAAAAAGAAACTGGAAGATCTTTTAGGAGACATTTAGGCAACTTTTAATTGGGGTTAACCTCATATGAGAAGAAGGGACAGAAAGTCCCTGTTTATTCTAGATATTAGTGAGGAAAGAATACATTCAAACAGTACAGTTGCCACAGGGTTTCCATGCTATGATTGATCCACAGAGCCATATGAACATATGATGCAAGTTAAGCACATCATGCAACTACGTGGCCATAATGACAATAAACACACTAAATTGCTTGTTTCCAATTTTCAGGGTATTGCTTTAGACTAGTTTGTTAAGTTGCTACCAAGAACTATATTCTATTACGATGAGTTATGTGATAAGTTCTTGCACTAATTCACAAGTTAAAAGAAGCTCTAAGCTCCCCCACACGCAACTGTACTAAGTTAAACAGAATGAAGAAGAGTCCTTAAGAGAGTTTTTCAATCATTTCAATAATGAAGTCTTGAAAATTGATAAACTTTGTGTCGATTTCCTTGTGGATGGACTTTTTCTTGGTCTCAGGCACAATGATTGTTCGAATACCCTTATTTGGGAGCTACTCCAACAATGGAGCACTTGTTCAACCTGGCCGACATATATATAGTCCAAAATGAAATAAATAGGATGACATTCGAATACCTTTATTTGGGAGCTACTCCAACCAGGGACTATCTTCCATATATCAACGACTTTTAACCCTATCTCTTTTACCAATGACAACTTGCAGCATTTGCCAAGATAACACTATGACATGAAGCCTGGTTGCCCTATGGTGGACACTATAGAGGTCGCAAATAACTTAATTCGAAAGATTTTGGTCGATAATAGAAGTTCGACTAACATCATTTTCTCAGCTACTTTGAATAAGATAGGTATGGGTCCATTTCATCTAAAGGCAATTCAAACCTTGTTAGTTTGATATGAATGTTCTCAAATCATTCCAATTAGTTCTATCTAGTTATCCACGTCATTGGGGTTTGCTCCAAAATAAAAAACATTAATGCTGAAATACATAGCAATTGACACCCTATTTGCCTATAATGCTATCTTTGATTGACCAACGCTCAATAATTTTAGAGCTATGGTTTTGACCTATAACCAAAAGATGAAATTTTCGACACCAACCAAAATAGGAGAAGTAACTTGCAATGTGGAAGAAGCATGAAAATGCTATACTATATCAATCAATGTAAGGCAATTCAAAGTTTCGGTGAATGCTAATTGCCACCGACAACTATGCACCTAATACTACCAATGACCAAAAGAAAAGAAGATAGAAGGATGTAACCACACTAACACACGGCGGTAAGTAGCTGGAAGGATTTCCACTATTCAGGAAAGATGCTCCACTCTAACAAACAAATTGTTGTTTTGTTAGGTATCATATGTGTGTTTCTCTTTTGATACGTCTTATTGTAGTAGTTCTATGCCTTAAAAAGCTATCATGCAGCTCAAACCCAAAACATGCATACCAAAATAACACAAAATAAGAGCTAACTACCAAACAACATAAAGCAACAAAGAGCAAAGCCACAATAAGTCTAACTATCAAAGCTTGCTGTAAGGAGACATTAACAATTATGATCTTGTAGTTCGGACGAATTTTACTAATACCACGATGCTAATTCGCAACCCTAGCAAGCCTAATGGTAGTGCATACCCACAACATCCAAGTCACAACTATTAATATTCTCTCTGATGTAACTGACATGAATTCTCGGATGGGAATGATCGGCCAGAATAATAAAATAAACTAGGCATCGGACTCTCCAGTGAGAATGGTTGCTTGGCGCCTACAATATCCTCAACAGTCGCACCAAACTCCCTGATGATAATGGTAAACCAGACACAACTTAACAATCATGTGATGCGTGCCGAACCTAATAGCCCAACATGCTGCTCACTTTATAAAATAATTTTTGGAGGATGACCACACTTAGGTTGACATATCAAGCACCAAGCAAAGTGGGGCTGTCAATGGGTCCAATTTGGATCAGATCATTCATATCCGAATCTAAAATTGATGATCAAAGTTCATATCCAAATCCGACCCAATATCCTATAGGATCTTTGTTAGTTAGTACCATATTCGAATTCGATAGATATCCGAGATTCATAAAAAAATTCGACCCAATTTAATATTTTCTTCTTTTTATTTATTTATTTATTTTAATTTTTTATTTTGTATTTTATAAAAATATTATATTTATAAATTAATTTACATCATATTGTAATTTTTAACAACTTTTTTATTATATATTAGTCCAAAAGTTAAATATTTGAATGCTAAACCCTTTTTCACATTATATTAATGTATAGATGAACTATTATCATTATTATATTTGACATTTTATCACTATCTCTCTTATTTTTTAGGTTAAAAACTTAATATTAATAACATAATATAGGCGTTCATATAGATATGAGGTCAATACAATATATAGATTTTATTTTAAAATCTTTATTAATATTACATATAAGAGTATTAATTTAATAAAAAATTATTAAAGTTCAGATTCGGATCTTTAATGTATTGGATTGTTTAATTTCGTATATGATCTACTTGTTTTGGATTATGAATATTTATAATCACATATGATCTATCAAATATTTTAATTAGATAAAAATTCTAAAATTTGAATCGACTTCGATCGGATTCGGATTAAAATTCGATCAATTAATAGCCCTAAAGCAAAGTTCGACATGTTAGTAAAAGTCAAAAGGACATCAGCCAAGAGGACACAAATAGTAACTAACATTTTCAACCATATATTTAAAATTCATTACTATATTAAATGGTAATGCAAATTTTGTTACCAGAGCAAAAGTCTGTCGCCAATAGGATGTGGTTATGAAAATTTGGCCTTCATTACCAATTGTTTTAGTAACAAAATGTATTTCATTACCACAAAAGAAAATGGTAATGAGATATATTATTACAAAAAGTAATGTAATGGTAACAGACGTGTTTTAGTCACAATAGATTAAGTAATTTAACGAGCACATTTTGTTACCACAAAAAGTAATTTCATTATGTAATATATTTTCATTACCAAAAGTTAATTTAATTACAATTATAAGTTTAATTAAATTTCGTTACCAATAAAATATATAACCAAAAATATTGTTACAATAACTTAAATAATAAATTAATACAAACAAATTATTTTATTACAATAGATAAATATGACAAATAATTTTGTTACCAAAATAATGAATGCTTCTTTATTAGAAATACATTCTTAACAAAATGTGTTTTTACCTTTAAATTAATAAAATCAAAATTTCGTTACAAATAGTTGAAAAGACAAAAAGATATTGTTACCAATACTAGAAAAATGCAACCCTGTGTTATAAATAAATATAGATAATAAAATTTGTTGTTACATATAAATTTTACCGAATAAATATTTTGTTACAAATAGTTAAAATGACCTAATAATTGTTACTTAAAAATTATTTTGGTAACAATAATATAACATGTATTCGTCACAATACATAAACCATATATTTAACGTTGCAAACATAGTGTGGAATGATAACCACCATTATGTACAACATGCATCCCTAAAGCATCATTCAACATTGAAACTATGCAGCCAAAACACTATCTTGTGTGACATTCATCCCAAAAACATATTCCACCATTAAAAATGAGCAATTAGAACACCATCTTGTATGTATTAATTCTCTAATTCAAAAACATCCAACACAAAATGGTAATCTAGTCTCAAATTAAACATCATCATATATTTTGAAATTCAACAAAAAAGACATAATATATCCCCAAAATACATCATCCAGGATTCCCAAATTCCAAAACATCCAACATAAATTCATACATCATCCTAAATTTCAGTAGTGAATGAGTAATTGTTTCCCAATCAAGATAGAATGATGAAAGCAAAATAACATGTTCAAGGTATCAATTTTGCAAAGAAGTCTGTATCTAAAGTAGCAAAATGATAATTCATTCGGCAAAAGAAGGCAAGTTTCATGTCACATAACTTGAAAGAATATCCACCAAGATAGTTTGCATTGTGCACAACATGAAATCAGGAGTTCACTTCCAAATATCTACAATTAACAAAAAGACACATTAAGAGGAGAAAGAAAATCCTAATATCTTAAAAGAAGGAATACTAAATCAGAATACTTATAAAAAAACCTATAATGAATAAGATTGTCTCATAAAAATGCTCAAATAATAGCAAAAGGGATGAAGAAAAAAGGCAAATACTACGTAGAGTATTAGGCAAATAAAACCAATCTACATTTAAATAAATGAATAGAAAAAAATAACTTTTGTACAACTAATTTAATTGAAGCAGTTGTGAACCATAATATTAAATATTATGTAAATTGTTACCTTATCAAACTCCAACAAAGATCCCAACAAGCAATTGAAATGCATACAGTAAGCAAAGTAGCAAAATACCAAAAAAAGTAATAGCACTATAAAAAATACTACTACAATGGAAACGGGTTAGTCATCATTTTTTGAAAATTAGAATCTTCTAAAAATTGTTCCTAATGCATTAAAATCCTAAACATCTCCAAGTACTTTTGAATTTATTAAATCTTAAATGCTCATTATATATGTACAGTAGTAAGAAACAATGAATGTGATAATATCAGTCTCTAGGTTTTACGTGACTTCCCTTAAGTGCTAGTCCTTTAATGCAGTTTATCTTGCAATGCCAATATGAGTTGTTTCAACTTGTTGTGTCTATCTTTCAATTATGCTATTTCTTCACCTTGCTTCTGGAATTGCTCATTATATGTATGAATTTGGTCTTTCTGGCTTTGAATCATTTTTTTTTTTGGTAACTTTTAGTGAGCTCCATTATAGATTTCAATCTTATTTTCGATATTGACTAGCTTCTCCTTAGTTGCCTGAAGTTGTATGGTCTTATATTTTGTCTTTTTTCTACCTTTATAAGGTACAACTCCAAGTCGTATACCTCTCTTGTAGTCAGTATGAGTGCCGAGTGAGTCTCTCATGATTTCTCGTTTAGTAATTTGATCCTGCCCATCTTGGATTACTTCTTCCCTCATCTTTTTCATTTCATTCTATCATGTGCATAAAGTAAAACTTATTAATTTCCTTGGTAGATATAAATACATGTATTGAGGAACAGAAAGCATATGTGATATAAAATTTAAACTTACCTACTTGTGTGCAACTATCTCATTCATGTACTTTGTATTGCCTTTCTTCATATGAGTTTGTTTAACGTTATCCACTTCACTTCAGCTTTCATTGTAACTAGAAAGAGAGATTTAGTGTGGAAGATTGTTGTAGTGTATTAATAAGTGAAATGTATATTCCAAACTCATTCATGTCTTACCATTTCCATTAGTCACAACCCATTTCCATTAGTCATGCTGTGAATGATTTTGCACTCAAAGTATTAGAGTAAGGCCTTTATGCTCTATTTTCTGAATTGATCTTGTATCGTTCCTGTGCTTGCATGTAATAATGTTAAAAAATTATAAGAATGTTAAATAATCATGATGTATCTCAAATAGCTTGGGGTGATAGAAATGGAGACAAGAGGGATATCTTTACTATCATGAATAAAAGATCATTATTCAGCTTCTTTTGTGCAACAAGTTATAAAAGAAGTTAAATTTTTTCTTAAAACTGAGTTATGTTGCTTCACATGAAAGCAAGTACATGTTTTCCTATGCAACCAACATTGAAAATATAGCCACATTACTGAACTAAAGGATGAAAAATATACAAAAATTTGAGACAAGAGCGGTAGCTTTACTTATCATGAAGAAAAGATCATTATTGAGGTTTAAACACTTTTAGGCAACAAGTTGTAAAAGAAGATAACTTTTATCTTAAACCTAAGTTATGTTGTCTCACAGAAAACCTAGCATGGGTTTTTGTATGCAGATGAATTGAAAATATAGTAATGCTACTAAAAGAAAGGATGAAAAATATATAAAAATTTAGAGAATCAAAAAGTTCAAATGCTCAGAATTCACCAAAGCCCTTATTCACCATCTACATATATCCTAGCTCACTTGGTTTATCCCATTTAAACTTAGTGCTCCTAGCTACTCATGTTTGGGATTGCAAATTAAATGTAGGTATTACGAAATGCAACTAAATATGAAAAAAAGCCCATGAAATTCTTATACTAGAACATAAGAACGAACAACTAAAACACCAAGGCAACTGCACATTTTACTCCAAAAAACCATTAACATTTACAATGCGAACATTCACTTTGCTAATCATAATATCACCTAAAATTTAGGATCTTCAAATACATTGCATAAGCTCAGCCACTTTTCAAGAGGGATCCAATCAAATGGCGCTTTGCTCCTTGGAGTTTCACCACGTTGATAAGATAAAGTTTAGCACAAGGATCCAAGTTATAAAGTAAAAATAGCTAAATAAAAACTTGACTACTCTTCACCCAAGGATCTAATCATGCTCTTAAGATGAATTTGGTTGCAGAAAATTACCTTGATTGCTTAAATCCAAGGTACAAAAGGATGACAATGTTGAACTCTTCAAAACTGTCAATTTCTAGCGCAGTAAGGAACTGGCAACAATTGCCCAAGAAAATCACCTTCGATTGAGCTGAAATTTGGTTAGAAACTCTTGAACATCTTGAAGGATCTCCAATAAAAATTTTAGCAGAATCAAAAATCAACAAGGCCAACAAAAATGCTTCAAAAGTTTCCGCTCTATAGTGGATCTACTAAAAGCAAAGCTCCTCAATTCTGAAGCCTCTAATGTTATGACCCACACATCCAAGGCAAGATCCAATCAACCTCTAGTTGGCTAGATGACCAAGGGATGAAGAAGATATGAAGACTAACATTTGGTAAAGAATGTGAGGAAAGTGTGTGAAACTTCAAAACATGAGGGGATCACACTTTTTGGAGGGAAAAATAGAATCTATCATTCATTAAGCAAGTGGCATCACACTCTCCATGAGGTGGGGTGCATGTTGGAATAGTGCCCGACAAGCTAATAAGATTGGCCGTGTAAAGCTATTTCAAAGTAAATAAGATTGATTGAATGATATTCATCATATGGCCATCTTCATCTATGATTTTTAATACTTCACTTGCATTTGGATGAAGCCCTTAGATAACTTTTGACTGCGGGACTTGTTTGATGACCATGGAACAAATCTCACATGGTCGTGATCTTAAATCTTCCAAGTCAGAGAATCTTACGAGATGGGGCATCTAAGATCCGGATAGACTTACACTAACGATGCATAAATTGAAGAGTTGGATATTGCTTTGTTCCATGAGCAACCGTATGAGATATGGGTGCACGTTAGTGGGTGCTTATTAGAGAACAAGACACTGAAGATCCACTTGCATAGAGTACAATTTGGCGAATTTTTCCAGGGAGATCCAGAAAGTTTTTTGATCCAATTATTTTACTGTGTTTCCTCCAAGGTGTTTAGAGGTTGCAATATTTGTTTACTGAATTTTGGATGAGTTTTTATGAGGTTAAAAATTGTTGCATTCCCGTTGCGCGGTTTCTGGCAGATTTTGGATTGGTGAAAGGTTCACCACTTTCTCCTTGGATTTTAGCATTTCAAGGTAACACTCTATCTAAATATGGATTTTAGGCATTGATATGGGATAGCCTAAGAGGCTCGGCCCAAACACCGCGGGCCCAAGGATATAGCGCCAGGCCCATCTTGCACCCAGGGCCCAACGGCGCTATCGACCCAAATTGACCTCACCGATTGACGGTATACCCAGACAGACGAGCACTCGACCAGGACGCATGCAGAACTGCGAGTCGATGGCTCGACCATACTGTCAGTCCATCTCATGCGCTGTGTACCAACCCACTATTAGGTCGATCAATCTACCGACCAAAGAGGTCGACGAGGTAAATTACGAACTCTGCCACATTAAATGCGCTAACAGGCGGTATGCCTTTGCATTAATGCTGCATGCCGCCCCAGTACCGGCCATGCTGCCGCACCAGGGAGGAGGCGCGTCAACAATGTCCTACTCTATCCCTAAAACCTAGAAAGATGCCTAACTGGAATAGTACAGGAGTGGGAGATGACCAAATGCACCTCATGTAAGGATAAAGATCATTCCTACATGTTAAGGGCATCTCAGAAAAATCCCCACTAGGAGAAGGCTATAAATACCCCCACTTCAGCCTCTCAAAGGTATCCCATTTTACATATTTTAAGCCCTCACTCTACTTCTCGTTATCTGCTCAACCTCTTACTAACTTGAGCGTCGGAGAGCTTAAGCCGAGGGCACCTCAGCTAGCCTGACGTTTGCTCATAATTACAGGACTCAACCCAACTACCTTCATATATTGACCAGGGGGTCGATCCCTACGAAATCACTATCTAAACCTCCCTCATGCGGATTTCACCCTCATCATTTGGCACCGTATGTGGGAAACTCATGATTTCACTGTTAAAAATGGTGAACACCAGGCGAGCCCCTTCAGGAAGAGAAGAAAATAGGAGATCCAGCTTTCTCCCTCCTAGACCTCAGCAAGAAATGGGCGCCCTCGGGTTTAGCGCCCAGCCAGAACAGGTGGTCACCCTAACCATGCTCCAATTGATGCAGCTCATAAGCGAGCAGATTTTAGCACAGATTTCAGCTCAACTTTCAGCGCCTTGGAACGACCAGAATCCAGAAGACCACCCTCGAGGCGTGAAGTAAGCCCAGGCTATTTTCTAAGAGAAATGGTCCGACCCCTGCCCCGTGAGGAGGTGGTGGATTCTATCGACCATGATGTTTGACCTATTCAAGCCTTGTAGCACGATAGGGTAGAATACTCGAAACCCCACACGAATAGAAATGCATCCCAGGCTGACAGGGAGGAATGGGAGAAGGTATCTCACTAGGTCCAACTGCTAAACCGACGACTGGAAGAGATCTCAAGGAGAAACACAGAAAATTTTCCCCATCAAGAGGGACCACAGAGGTTTCAAAGAGAGAGAGACTCCCCATTCGTCCAAGATATCATCGACGAGCGCATTGCTATCGATGCCAAGATCCCGACCGCCTTGCCCAGATATGATGGCTTGACCGACCCGAACGAACATCTAATGCAATTCGAGCACATGATGCAACTGCACGGACACAGCGAGTACATCCACGCCAAGATGCTGGTGACCACCTTTTAGGGGATAACACTCGACTGGTTTGTGAAACTAGAACCGGCGTCGATATACTTGTACGACCAGTTGTGTGACAAGTTTTTGCACCAATTTGCAAGCAGAAGGAAAGCAAAAATCCCTCACACCCATTTGCACACGGTGAAGCAGAATGAAAGAGAATTCCTCCGAGACTTTTTTACCAGATTCAACACGGAGGTGTTGAAGATTAACAACCTGAGGATCGAGTTCCTGATCGACGTGTTATTTTTGGGCCTCAGACACAAGGAATGTGCCAATGCATTGGTACTCGAATAGCCCAAGTCGATGGAGGAGCTCCTCGACATCGCAGAAAGGTACATGACCCAAGAGGAAATGAACAAACTGAAATATGGCAATCATGAGGTCAACAAGAGAAAAATCAAGGAGAAAGACGATCGTCAGGTCAGAGAGGGAAGTTTATCTAGAGGTGTCAAATGAGCCGGGCCGAGCTAGATCGGCTCGTTTAACAAACGGTTAATGGCGGTCCCGGGCCGAGCCGAGCCTGCTCGTGGACCGTTCACGGTCCGGACCATGACGGGCTGAAAATTGAAAAGTCCGGCTCGGCTCAAAACCAACCCACTATATAGCCAGTTTATATATGAGTCGAGCTAGGCAGTCCGGCTCGCGGGTTGGCTCGCGAGTTTCTTTTTTTTTTTTTTGAAAATGAATTTAAAATTTTGAAGTTTTTATATTTATGTGATTATTAATATTTTTTTCAATACTTATACTTTTTTAAAAAACTTAATAATTTATACTTATGTGATTTTTAATATTTTACAACACTTAAATTTTTATAAAAACTTAGAAATTTATACTTATATTAATTTTTTTATCAATTATATTTTTCCAAAAACACCACCAAATAAGGTGGTAAGGGGTTTGGCATGAACCCCTCTACCCGTCATTAATTTAGAAAAAATAATTACATAGAGGTGGATTTGACCAAACCTCTAAACGAAAGTACATAATAATAACCAAAAAAAAAAAAAAACAACTTTGTAATATCTAAACATCTAAACATGTCAAATGATAAACCGATCGTTCACTCAAGTGATCTAAATTGCTTTCGGATTGAGATGCGATGGTGGATGCTTCATCGTCTTCTTCAAATTGAGGCAATATGGTCTTCACCTTTCTCAATTTTTTTTTATAATTTATAATTTAAAAATTAAAATTTCTTAATTATTGATTTATACATTTATAAAGTAATAAATTATAAATTATACATTCTTAATTATAAATTTATAATTTATAATTTTTTAAAATTAATAATTTATAATTTGTAATTTAAAAATTATAAATTATAATTTAAATTAAAAAATTATTGTGGGCTAAGCGGGCTAGCCCGTGTAGCCCAGGAGTCGGCTCATTTAGCCCACGGTCCTTCACGGTCCCCGGGCCGAGCCGATCTCGAGTTGCAAAATTTCAGTTTGAGACGGGTTTTCAAGCGAGCCGGTCCAGCCCAACCCATATTAAAAAATTAAACGAGCTGAGCTGGGCTGATTTTTTTTGCGAGCCGGGCCGGGCTAGGCCGGTCCGCCCAGCTCGTTTTGACACCTCTACGTTGATCCCCCATAAAATGCTTCCACGACTACACTCCACTCAACCTTCCGAAGAAGGAGGTGTTGTTTGCCATCCAGCACGACAACTTGCTCAAAAGGCCTAGAAAGCTTACTGAGACGAAAGCCATGAAAAAATCGAAGAAATACTACCACTTCCATAAGCAAAAAGGGCATGACACAAAAGATTATTTCAACTTACATGATGAGATCAAAAGACTGATCAGGCAGGGCCATCTAAAAAAATATGTTGACAAGCAGGCTAGGTGGAAAGAGGGCAAAATCGATCGGACTCCCCGTAGAGAAAAGTCGGCCTGCCCGAGGAGAGAAGATAAAGGAAAATGAGCCGCCCAAGAATCCTACCTGTCCATTCAAGGAGTTATTGACCAAATTAGCCAAGGTCGAGATGGTTTTTTAGCTCTCAACTAACATATGGCCAATCTCGTTCACCGACTCCAACCTCATCCATATAGAGAATAGGGGAGTTGATAAAAAAATAGACTGCCCCATGGTGGTAATACTTCAGATAGCCAACTTCGAGGTCAGAACGATATTGGTCAACAATGGCAGCTCCATGAACATCATGTTCTTATCTACACTAAACAGAATGAAAATGGGGAAATTAAAGTTTGATCCAGTCAGAACGCTACTTGTCGGATTCAGAGGGTTCGAGATCATCCCAAAAGGATCTATCAACCTCTCCATAACATTTGGACAAGGTCCCCGAAGCAGAACCTTGATGATCAACTATTTTTGGTGGTCGACGCTCCATTTGCCTACAATGTCAACATTAGTCGATCAGCCTTAAACGACTTCAAGGCTATTGTCTCCACTTACCACATGAAGATTAAGTTCCCAACCCCAGTAGGAGTAGAAGAACATTTGGGCAATCTTAAAGACGCATGGCACTGCTATACCATTTCCATCGAGTCCAACGAGCAGAAGAAGCGACATCAACTGAAGCCCTCGAGGGATACCCTTGTAGCGAAACTCGAAGAGGAACCTTCATCTAAAAAGAGGAAGTTGGAAAACACTTGGGTCAAGCCTGTCGGAGAGTTCAAAACAATCGAGCTGGAGCCTGGAAACCCTGACAAGACTATCCAGGTCGTAAGTAATATTGGCGATCGCTTGGAATGCCTCATGGTCGATTTCCTTTGGTGAAACATTGATGCGTTCGCTTGGAAAGCTGCCGACTTCCAAGGGATTGACGCAAGTGTCATCATCCATCGACTCAACGTAGACCCCGGCTACAAGCTAGTAAGGCAAAAGACAAGAACTTTCAATGCTAAGAGGTCCCAAATCATCGAGGAGGAGATCAACAAGCTTTCAGAGGCAGGACATATTGTAGAAATCCAGTATCCCTCTTAACTTTGTAATGTTGTACTCGTCCCAAGAATGAGGGACAATGGCACATGTGTAACGATTTTACTGATTTGAATAAAGCTTGCCCTAAGGATCCTTACCCTTTACCACGTATGGATTTATTAGTAGATTCTACCATGGGTTGTGAATTGTTGAGCATGATGGATGCCTTCCAAGGCTATTATCAAATATTTATGGCACCTAAGGACAAGGACAAGACCTTTTTCGTTGTTCCCAATGGAGTATACTGCTTTTTAGTTATGCCCTTCGGGCTAAAAAATACGGGACCAACGTACCAAAGATCGATCCACTTTGTGTTCAAGAATGAGATCAGGCGATCGATGGAGGTCTACGTCGATGACATGATTGTCAAAATCGAGAAGGCTAAGGACCACCTCGTCAACCTCGACCACACCTTTTCCATACTAAGAGCCTTTCAGCATGAAGCTCAACCCCAATAACTGCACATTTGGAGTTCATGGGGGCAAGTTCCTTAGGTATATGGTCAGTCAGAGAGGGATCGAGGCAAACTCGCACAAGATCCAAGTAATTCTAGACGTTGCCCCACCTCGCACTGTTCGAGATGTACAGTGCTTGGTCGGCAGGATCATAGCCCTCGGCAAGTTCATTGCATGGCTAGTCGACAAGAGCCTTTCTTTCTTCAAAATACTCAGAAATACAAAGAAATCAGGGTTCCAGTGGACCCAGTAGTGCGACTAGGCCTTGGTAGAGCTCAAGCAATACTTGTATTCGCCGCCTATGCTCGCCAAACTCGAGATGGGAGAAGTGCTACAACTTTATTTGGTTGTATCTACTCTATCTCAGTTCAGTATTGGCATCGACGAGAGATGGGACTCATCGTCATGTGCACTATTGCAGTAAGGCTTTGCATGGGCCTGAACATAATTATTAGGAGATCGAGAAGTTCGCTCTCGCCCTCGTTACGGTAGCACGAAAGTTACGACCTTACTTCCAGTCCCATACGATCGTTGTGTTGACGAATCAACTGTTAAAGCAGGTGTTGTCGAAACCCGACACTTCAGGTCAACTCACCAAATGGGCCATCGAGCTCGGGGAGTTCGACATCACATTCTAGCCCCGGACGGCCATAAAAGCACAAGTCTTGGCCGACTTTATTGCCGAAAGACTCGACCTGCTGGACCAAATCGTTGGGAATTCATCAGTATGGACATTGCACGTTGACTGTTCGGCAACCTCATCAGGAGGCGAAATAGGTGTCTCTATTCATTCCCCACTTGCCGAGGAATATGATTTTGTAATAAAGCTTGACTTCCCGGTCACCAACAACGAAGCAAAAGATGAAGCTCTCATTGTTGGAATAAACATGGCAACAGCTCGAGGTGTCGAGTAGCTGTTAGCAATCACTGATTCCCAGCTAGTCCCAGAACTGGTCGAAGGCAATTTCGAAGCCAATGAGGCCAAAATGACCCAATATCTAACTGAAGTTAGACATTTACAACGATCATTCAAGAGTTTCACCCTAAGCCAGGTCCCCCGAGCAGAGAATGAATGAGCAGACACACTTTCAAAGCTAGCTAGCTCGACGAAAGGAACCAGGGAAAGAACCATAACGTTCTTAGTGGCCAAGAAACCTTGTATCCAAGCCTTCAATCATACTTTCATCGGATGGGTCGAAGAGACAGCTGCCTCCTGGCAAGACCCAATCAAGCTCTACCTGAGTCAAGGGACCATTCCCGACGACGAGAAAGAGGCCCGCAGGCTTAGAGAGTAGGCAACCAAGTTTGCTCTCGACAACCATGGACGGCTCTAAAGGAGGTCGATATCAGGACCCCCACTTAAATGCCTAACACCCAAATACGGAGTGCTACAGGAGATTCACGCCGGCATCTACAACAACCATTCTGGAGGTTGGTCCTTAGCACATAAAGTTGTTCGTTACGGTTATTTTTGGCCAACCTTATTGCAAGACTCAGTCGACTTCACCAAAAAAGGCCCATCGTGCCAGATCCACTCGAACATACTGCACTAACCAGCCACGTTGATGGTCAACGTCCAGGTCACATGGCCATTCGACCAGTGGGGGATAGACATAGTGGGATCTCTCCCAAAGACATCGGGTCAGTGTAAGTTCATCATCGTGGTGGTCGAGTACTTCACTAAATGGGTAGAAGCTGAAGCAATTCCAAAAATTATTGATGCGGCTATCAAGAGCTTCATTTGGAAAAACGTAATATGTCGATTCGGTTTGCCCAAAGTCCTGATATTAGATAATGGTACTCAGTTCCAGAATAAGAGCACGAGAAAATAGTGTGAGGCCTTGGGAATCAGCTAACACTTTATGTCGGTAGGAAACCCCAGGCCAATGGTCAGACGGAGGTCACGAATAGAACAATTCTCGACCACCTCAGAGCTCGAATAGAAGGCACAGGGGCAAGTTGGGCAGACGACCTCCCAGGGGTGCTGTGGGCATATAGGACCACATCTCGAGTAGCCACAACCCGCAGCCTGTACAGCTTGGTCTACGGATCTGAAGCAGTAATTCCATCTTAATTGGTCTAGCACACAGCCCGAGTGATTCAATACAATTTGGTCAGAAATGCAACAAAAAAGGCCCTTGACGTAATCACCATCGACGAACTGCGCCACACAGCCTACAACACAATGCAGCAATATCGGTTGAAAATGACGGAACGTTACAACAAAGCAGTTCGACCCCAAAGTTTCAAGATAGGTGACCTCGTCCTCAAGAAGGTCGAAGTGTCGAAAAATATAGGAAAACTCAACCCAAAGTGGGAGGATCCTTACTCGATGGTCAAAGTATCAAAGCACAATGCCTACCAACTAGCAAACACTAGAGGCAACGAACTACCACGACCTTGGAATACTGTAAACCTAAAGAAATTCTATGTGTAAAATGGTCATCGGCCTCCATTGTATTTCCTAGCAGCAATAAAAAGTTACGACACATTCTGTAAATACAAACTTACACAAACTAGCCATTTGCTATCGACCCCTTAGTCAACCAAGCAGGCTTCTAGCCGCCAAGTCAAGGCTTCCCAGCTAAGACCAAATCGTCGACCCCACAGTCAACTGAGTAGGCTTCTAGCTGCCAAGTCAAAGTTTCCCAGCCAAGACCAAATCATCGACCTCGTAGTTGACCAAGCAGGCTTCTAGCCGCCAAGTTAAAGCTTCCCAACCAAGACCAAATCGTCGACCCCGTAGTCGACTAAGTAGGCTTCTAGCCGCCAAGTTAAGGCTTCCGAGCCAAGACCAAATCGTTGACCCTGTAGTTGACCAAGTAGGCTTCTAGCTGCCAGGTCAGGGCTTCCCAGCTAAGACCAATTTGTTGACCCCGCAGTCGCTAAATTACTTGAAGCTTATCATTTATTATCGAAAGTCGACCCCATAGTTGCTGAATTATATCAAATTTGTCATTGATTGTTTGACCCAATCAGGAGATCGACGTAGTGGTCTATAATCGACCCTAAAGTTGTTAAATTATTTGAAGCTTATAAGCAATTACTCAAAAATTGACCACAAAGTCGCTAAATTACTTCAAGGTTATCATTAATTACTTTGTCTAACCGAGCAATCAACATAACGGTTTGCAATCGTAAAGATTATTAATTATTTCGCTTTATTACGCACACAAGGTGACAGATCACTGTCTCTAAATCATCAAATTTCATATTAGTTATAATTTACTTGACAAGGACCTTGAGTTAATCTTGATAAATTGGTAAATTCATTCGTGTAATAGAATAAAAGTAGTCAAGGTAAAAAGCCCGAGGAAACACTTGCTCAAATGCAGAAAACATTCATTATACATAATTAAAAATTGTTCACATCAGTTATAAAAAACAAACAATAATTACACTATTTAAGCAACAGCAACGTCAGCTCGACCCGGCGCCGTCATTGCCTGCGACTCGAGCATCTTCATTAATGGCCTGCTCGAGTTCATCGCTTGAGGGGATTGGAATCGGAATGGGCTCGGGCATGGCAACTGCAACAGGGACAGCGGCGATCATCGGTTGAGAAGGATCAACCACGTCGGCTAGAAAGCGCCCGTCCAGAGAATGAAGATATGGGGTTGCGCTGACCGTTCCCTCCTTGACCTCGAACACAAAGTCATTGGCAAAGTCAAATTCTTTTGCAATTGCCTCCAACCTCTTCTCGATCTAGGCCCGCCTCATCTGTTAATCCATCAAGGGTGCAGTTGGCAGAACCTCAGCAATCCTCTCGGCCACAGTGGCCTCCACACCTTCACCCTCAGCACCTTCCTTGTCCTCTGGATAGGGCTGTAGTTGCTCGTCGAGCAAATGATTGAGGCGATCCCTGTCTTTTGGTCGGAAGGAGTAGCCCAAAAAATGCAACTGTTTAAGGGCCTTCTCGAAAAAATTGCGGGTGTCGTCGAGTGCAAACACAACGCTCGTATCCTGGAATACCGAGCTCAACATAAATTGCTGCACCACCTCCCATCGCATCAGTGGCAGCTTCTAGTAGAACTCAGCTCGGGCCTCATCAAGGGCAGCATTCCAACCCGCGGATCGACCAGAGTTGTAAGCGACCTGCCCATCCAACCTAGCTTGTTTCAGCAGCTCGTCCATCCTGGTCCTCTTCTCAATAGAGGCAACAAACTGGCTATCCCTCATCTGGAGCTGCCTGTTCAACTCCTCGACTTGCTTGGCCAGCTCCTCAACTCTCATTTGTGAATACTCAAGCTGAGCCCTAGGAGTCTCTACATCCCTGCCGGCCTGCAGGTGCTCGCGATCAGCTAAGGCCAGCTCTGACAGCCTGTAAAAATGATATCCCAACTGGCCGACCTGAAAAGCAGCATGGCTAGTGAGAATACAATACTCGACCAAAAAGCAACATTCAACAATATAATCTACTCGAGAAAAACCTTACCATGTTAGAATGATAAGCCAGCACTCGAAGAGCATTGTCTAGGCTTAGCCCCATCAGCTTCCTCTGGTCGGCCAAGAACTGCCTAGCTATCAACACTTTTAAAGGGGCAGCGCCTGTCGACCCTACTATCTCCATCGAAAGTGAGTTGTGCACGGCCATGCTCGAATCAGTCCCAAACCTAGGCGAGGGCAGTTTGGGCGAGTGGAACAGCAGGTCATCCCCACATGACCCGAACAGATCGTATGTTGATAGTTGGTCCAACCCCGTAGCCTTGCCCTTTTCTTTCTCGACGGCGACCATTTTTGGGGCAAGTCCCGCCTGCTTCACCATGGCTCTCTTCCCCTGACTAGTTGGGCTGCTACCTGTGGTTGCAGCGGGTCGAGTGGGCAACGTAGTTGGAGTAGGCGAGGGTGTCGCCGCCTCAAGTTGAGGTGCCTCGACCGCCGTAGTTACTTGATGAGCCGCCGTCGCCTGGCTGCATTGTTGGTTCCTCTCAATCCTAGCTAGAGCCTCAGCCCTCGAGCGGTTCATGATCTCATCGCGATCTTCCAAACAACATAATAAACATGGGTTAAAGTCGAACAGAAAAATAGAAAGAATAACAAACTATAAGCAGCACAATCTACCTAGTCGATCGTCAGTAGGCAAATTTAATTGGGCAAGCGACAACCCAGCCAACACCAGACTCCTCTCCTTGATAAACACCGAGGCCTCCATCTGACCAAACTCGACCAGGTCCCGTATGAATGTGTTAGGCCAGGTCGGAGTCAGGTTACCAAGCATCTCGACATGTCCCATCCACCAGCTCCTCAGAATATTGAACCCCCCAGCAACTCGAACAAACAGGTAACGCTTTTTCTATTCTTGCCCATAAGAAGATGTTGGGGTTACGAGGAATTTACGATGAGGCTGAGTAGTCAGGTAATAAAAACCCAATTCGTCAGTGCTACCCAACTTGTGGGACATAGAAAGATGGAAAAGGTTCAAAAAATTATCCAAGTTGGTTGGCTAGTCGAAAAGGTGCATCAAAATAATAAAACTGTAGATGGTTGAAAAACAGTTCGGCAATAATTAGGTTATACACACTTGCAGACCCCTGAGCAAGTCGGCTACATCCGCACCTAAAGGAAATCTAGGGCCACACTTAAAAGCATCATCAAACACAGTAATACAGCCCGCAAGGGGTCGATGCATTCGACCAGACACCCCAGGTGTCAATAATTCATACTCTGGAGGAATATAGTATAACTACCTAAGACGTCTTAAATCAATAGGGGTAATGGTTGACACTATCTCGCTATAATAATTTGGGGTGAATAACCGACCCCGTGAATGAGGAACCTGACTCAGCCCAACTCCATTACCCCCACGATCATCGCTCGAGCTACTAGAACTCCCAGGTCGGTCAGAGTGAGTAGCTTCACTATCCCGCTCATGGCTACTCTAAGAATACTTAGAAGGCAAAAAGAAAGGACTTACTAAGTTGGTGAACTAAAGAGCAGAAGATACTAGCAGCAAAAGCAGTTGGCTATACGCTCGACCAGATGCAAAGACGGTAAAAGTAAAAATGATTATTTTCACAACGCCTATTTATAGGTGCGTGAGCGCGAGAATCCAAGCGGTTGTAATAATGTTGTAACCGCCATCCCGCGGCATGTGCGACACGATATAACCGCTCATTTAATTTTTGAAACCCTGGTCGATTTTCAAAAGCTCTCATCGATCATTGTAACCGCCCAACAGACTACTCCACAATCCTTCTCATTGATCTCCTTGTTCAGCATTCAGAAGTGGCGGGGACTCATGATATGGGATAACCCAAGAGGCTCGGCCCAAACACTGCGGGCCCAAGGATGTAGCGCCAGGCCTATCTTGCACCCAGGGCCCAATGGTGCTATCGACCCAAATTGACCTCACCGATCAACAGTGTACCCAGACAGACGAGCACTCGACCAAGCCATATGCAAAATTGCGGGTCGATGGCTCGACCATACCATGTACCAACCCACTATTAGGTCGATCACTCTACCGACCAAAGAGGTCGACGAGGTAAAGTACCAGCTCTGCCGCATTAAATACGCTGACAGGAGGCATGCCTCCACATTAATGGCGCATGCCGCCCCAGTACCACCTATGCTGCTGCAGCAGAGAGGAGGCGCGTCAACAGTGTCCTATTCTATCCCTAAAACTTGGAAAGGTGGCCACCTAGAATAGTATAGAAGTGGGAGATAACCAAATGCCCCTCATGCAAGGACAAAGATCCTTCCTACATGTTAAGGGAATTTTAGACAAATTCCCACTAGGAGAAAGCTATAAATACCCCCACTTTAGCCTCTCAAAGGTATCCCATTTTACATATTTTAAGCCCTCACTTTGCTGCTCGTTATCTGTTCAACCTCTTACTAACTTGAGCGTCGAAGAGCCTAAGCCGAGGGCATCTCAACTAGCCTGACGTTTGCTCGTGATTGCAGGACTCGACCCAACTAGCTTCATATATCGACCAGGGAGGTCGATCCCTATAAAATCACTACCTAAACCCGCCTCCTGCGGATTTCACCCTCATCAGGCATGATTTGATCCGAGTTAGCTTGTAACCACTAGTTTATTAAGCTTTTGAAGTTTTATAATTAGATCCTAGTACCTTACTTGCTTTCAAATGGTGTCAAAGCCTAAATCATGCTTAGATTGGGAGTTTTTGTTGATGATTGATTTATGTGATGGATTGAATAAAATCACAAAATTCTCGATTCAAATAATGGATTGGAGTGTCTGGATGATGTTGCATATGGCTCCTTGATTGATGAATTGAAAGCATGCTAATATGTGTTTTAATTGTTTATTCATATGATTAGAATGTTTCAATTAATAGATATTAATGTTGAATGCTGATTTAGCATTAATTACTGTTATATGTTGATATAGCATGTTGGTGAATGGCTAAAATAGTTTTGGTCATTTTTTGATCCAATGTGATTTTGGTTTTGTTGGAGATTTTTGAAGAATACGATTCTTACTTGAACTTGATTTTTGAAGCTTGATTGAGCACTTAAATTTACAGTTTTAAAATGCGTTTTAGATCTGAAAATCAGTCCATAATGTATGATCTAATATTTGGAATGAGTTCTAGCATTTTTGGTGCACAAAAGTTGAGCCAAAAATGGTCTAACTTGCCTTTGACCCAAAATAGGGGCTGCTAGCGGCTTTGCTGCACATTGGCGGGGCAGTGACTAAGACTCACTCCCCAGCCATGTGCTTGCCTCGGCCAACAGTGCCCGGTCATGGGTTGGTCGAGTTTGTGCAATCTTTAAGCTCCTTTAATAGCTAGAAATGATGTTAAGTCATATGTTATGGATGCACAAGTGTTGTGCAACTTCTCAATTTTATGTTTGATATTTTTCAAGCACCTTAAATCTTGCTAAAGTTTATCTCCAAATGTTGCATAAATGTTATGCATGACCAATTATTTGTTAATTTGATTATCATTTAATTGATATTTGTTTATTGTTTGTTTAATTCTTGAATGGATGATAAATGAATGAGGATGGATGAGCCTTTAATATTTGGTTGTATTAAATTAGGGCTTGCCTGTCTTTTAATTTCTGCCTTGTAAATGTTATGATAGTAGAATCACTAGGAGTGAGAATTTCTTTCTCATTTAAAAGTTAATGGAGCAAACGAGACCATGGAGGCATGGAGACTTTTGAAGACCCATAAATGTATGGGATACAATCATGTAATAGTTAGATTTAATCAACCTACCTAAAATCAACTAGGTGGTGCATTTATGGCTCTAAGTGCACCACTTGTTTAAGCTCATCGTCACCCTACCCTAGGAGCATGCTAGGCGCATTTATTTATTTATGCTTTCCATATCCTATTGATGTATGAGATGTATGTTTAGGATATAGAAAACCTAAATAAGAAGATAAAATGATGAGATCTTTGCAAGCAAAAACCTTCCACTTAGAATGTCTAAGTGCTTTTCATATATTAAGTTGAAATGGATATAAATTAAAAGAGTTTTGATTAATCCAAGTTTTCTGCCAATAGAATGTGGCATGACGATGCTACCATTATTTGTGTGATGTCTCACGAGTTGTGGGTCACATTTATAATGGAAAGCTGTGATCATATACTTGCATATAATGCACCTTTGATTTGAGAATGCTAATGTATTGTCACATGAGTCATGGGATGTCATGGCTCCCGTTTCGAATCAAAGCTTGATTGGTAGGTCAGACTTAACACCTATTAGTGTGGATTGAAGGCAAGAGTGGCGTTAGGATCCATAAATCAAAATTTCATAAGCTTGACAATAACTAAGCTATTCAAGCGTCCAAGGATCTATTAATGCTATAGATCTGAATTAGGATGAAAAATTATCTCTTGTAGCTCAAAATAAGAAGAAGATCAACTATCTCTCTCAGATCCAGAAACTGTCTGGAATCGGCACAGCCGAAAGTCAGCAACCTTTGCCCTGGCTATACTGCTCCAAAAATCACCAAATTAAAAATCAAATACCTCCACACAAGTAGGAAGCTACTGTAAAAAAAATGGAGCAAAATAATTTCTGAATCGCTCCATAAAAAGTCTCCAATTGGAAGATGCTACAGGTGGATCTCCAAAATCGAGCAAGTCAAGTGCCTTGCCTCTAGTGATATATCCACACACCAAACAATCTTCCAATTTCCCCTCACTAGAAGCTGGAGTTAGATAGGATAAAATGAGGTAGAGGAGGCCGATTTTTAGGTTGGGAAGAAGAAGGAATGCAAAGCTTCAACAAATGATGCTTGCATGGAGAGAGAGATTTTGGAGGGAATGCAAGAATCTAATTCTCACAGTTTCAGCAATGTTAATTTTGAATTTTTCTCACTCTCTATATCTATATATAGTGGGTGGAAGGTGTGATGCTAGTTGGCATCACACGTTCCTCAAAGTGACCGCCCAAGTGGCATGCCAAGTTGGCAAAATTCAAATTCAAATCTTGCTTGAATTTTATGTGCATTTCAATTTCATTTGGAATCTAATTCCAAATTAATTAAGATGCTAATTTAAATGAACACTTCATTTAAATTTTTCCTCTAAAAAATATTCTTCCCATTAATTAAATTAAATATTTTAATTTAATTAATTAACATTTGATTTAACTCTTAAATCAAACAAGCTTAACTTTTAAGCTTAAATTAGTCAACTTAACTCTTTAAGCCAACTTGTCCAGTTGATGGTCAACATGGTACCAAATAATTAAATCCTTAATTATTGGTCTAATTTAAATATTAAATTAGTTGATTAATGTAATACTTAAATTAATCAAACAAAAATTGACCGTAAATTGGAACCTTGAAAATCGGTCACCAAAGGGTGAATTTTCTAACACTTAGAAAACTGCTCTACCAATTTTGGAAGCTATTTGGATTATGTGTGTGACCCAATAGGTTCTACCATTCATTAGACATGGCTCACAACTCTTTGTGACTTTTGAATAGCTTATATTCATTTTAGTTTAAAACTCATTTTAAACTAATCGACTCAATTCAATTAATCTTATTAATTGAAGAATACCCAATCTCTATGGTTGATATCCAACCTCAAGCTCATGGAGCTCAACTAATTGACTAAAAAGAATATTCTAGAGAACTATCATAGCTCTACGCGTACCATGCAAATACGGTCCTTCTGTCTCCTATCTCCTGAAAAAGGCCTAGGGCAAAATATTTGCTGGCTCATTAATAGCCTCAATACTATGTTTCTATTCTCAATATTTGATTCCCTTGTGTGCCCTCACCTTCGGAAAACTCCTTTTCCAAATTGTCACACCACCTTGTGCAAGGGTTTTTTAGAATCAACCATTATAGAATACATATGAGATGTACTCGCTCTTCACAAAAGTGAAGAGTCGGATTCCATCTTGGATCTCACAAACCTCCATGCCAAGTAGCTCATACCCAATCTCAACCCGAAAGATCCGCTAAGTGGTCAAGGAAGAGTCAAAGCATGAGAACCAGACATAAGATTACCATGGATCCTCAAGTCAGAGGACTAATAATATGCATTAGCGTAAGTGGGAGAATTGACTACTACTGACTTGCTACTAAGGTTATCTAGTGGATTCTCCGGAGGGTCTTCAGTGCTTTGTTCTCTAACAAGCATCTACTAACATGCACTCATATCTCATATAGTTTGCTCATGGAATGGAGAAATATCTAACTCTTAGATTTATGCAACGTTAGTGCAAGTCTATCCAGATCTTAGATGCCCCATCTCATAAGATCCTATGACTTAAAAGATTTAGGATCATGACCATGTAAGACTTATTCAATGATCACCACCCAATGAACTGACCAAGTCCCGTAATCATGTGTGATCTAGGGGCTTCATCCAAATGCAAGTGAAGTAAAATAAAGCATAAGGTGAAGGCGACCATATAACGAATATCATTCAATCGAGATTATTTTACAAAGAAATAGCTTTTACAAGGCCAATCTAATTGGCTTGCCAGGCACTATTCCAACAATCTCCCACTTGCCCTAAAGTCAATGCCCCATGGCCTTGAGACCCATCTTCTCAAGATGTTCTTCAAAGACCTTTTGTGCTAGGGGTTTAGTCAATGGGTTCTTTTTCGAGGCAACTTTCTCCACTTGGATGTCGCCTCTATCAATGATTTCCCGGATCAAATGATATCGCCTCAAAATATGCTTAGATTTCTGATATGATCTTAGTTCTTTAGCTTATGTTACTGCCCCAGTGTTGTCACAGAAGACAACAACTAGCTCAGCAATGCTAGGCACTACATTCAACTCAAATGAAGTTTTTCATCTAAACACCTTCCTTTGCAGCTTCCAAAGCTACAATATATTCTGCTTCAATGGTGGAATCGGCCATGGTGCTTTGTTTGGAACTCTTCCAACTCACCGCGCCACCATTGAGGTAAAATATAAATCCAAAAGTGGATTTGAGGTCATCTACATCGAATTGGAAACTCAAATCCAAAAACTCATCTAGTTTCAATTCTCCATTGCCGTATACTAAAAACAAGTCCTTAGTCCTTCTCAGGTACTTAAGGATTGCTTTTACGGCTATCCAGTGACTCTCACCAGGATTGGATTAGAACTTACTCATAATACTTAGCGAGTGTGCCACATCCGATCTTGTACATTGAATGCATATATTATGCTACCGATAGTAGAGGCATAAGGTATGTGAGACATCCTTCATTTCTCTTTCTCAGTCTTGGGGGTCATAGACTTTGAGAGACGAATGCCATGTCCTATGGGAAGAAATCCCTTTTTGGATTCTTCCATACTAAACCTCTTTAGTATCTTGTCAATGTACGGGGTCTAAGATAGCCCCAGCATCCTCTCAGATCTATCTCTATAGATATGTATTCCCAATACGTAGGATGATTTTCCCAAATTCTTCATGGATAATTGTGTAGATAACCATGCTTTAGTATACTCTAACATTCCTACCTTATTCCCAATGAGAAGGATGTCATCGACATAAAGCACAATAAATTGTACTGAACTCCCACTAGCCTTCTTGTACACACATGGTTCATACACATTTTTGACAAAGCCAAATGATTTTACTGTTTTGTCAAAACGTATGTTCCAACTTTAGGACACTTGTTTCAGTCCATAAATGGATCTCTGGAGTTTGCAAACCTTTTGCTCATTTCTTTTGGATGTAAAACCTTATGGTTTCTCCATATAGATTTCTTCTTCAAAGTCACCATTGAGGAAAGCAGTTTCCACATCCATTTTCCATATCTCATAGTCATAATATACGACTATGGCAAGTACAATCCGAATAGACTTAGGCATAGTGACCAGTGAATAGGTTTCCTCGAAATCGATACCAGGTCTTTGAGTGTAACCCTTTGCCACTAGTTGCGCCTTAAAAGTCACCAATTCTTCATCTACTCCAAGCTTTCGCTCATAGATCTACTTGCAACCAATGGGAACTATTCTCTTTGGTGGATCTACCGAAGTCCATACTTTGTTTGAGTACACGGAGCCCATTTTAGATCTCATGGCTTCAAGCCAACATCCTGAATCTATGTCCAACATAGCTTCCTCATAGGTCTTCAGATCATCATCCGATTGGCCCGTCACCTGAAGAAATCCGAACCTTTCGAGTTGCTTCTTGATTCGGTCTGACCTACGTAGAGGTTGTGTACTAGGCTCTCGTTGCTCGCTTTTTTCCACTACTTTTGGGATTTCTTGATCATTTTGAACTTCATCAAGTTCAACAATAATGTCATTTCTATCTAATAGAAATTTTTTTTCCAAAAAGTGGGCATTCCTTGAAATAAACACCTTTTGTTCTGAGGGATCATAGAAATAATAACCCGTAGACTCTCTAGGGTATCCCACAAACTTTTACAAGGTGGATCTACTATCCAACTTATCTCCTACTGTTTGTTTCACATAAACGGGAGATCCCCAAACCTTGAGATATTGGTAAGAGGGCGCTTTGCCAAACCACATCTCATGTGGAATCTTTGGAACCGACTTTGTGGGTACTATATTTAGTAACCTCACCACCGTAAGTAAGGCGTATCCCTAAAAGGATATAGGAAAATTGAAAAAGCTCATCATGGAATGTACCATGTCCAACAAGATACAGTTTCTCTTCTCAGCTACTCTATTATGTTGGGGTATACCGAGTAGAGTCCATTGAGAGAGAATCCAGTTCTCCTTTAGATAATCCAAGAATTTGGTGCTCAAGTATTCTCCTATACTCTTTGAACTTTTCAAAGGTTTCAGACTTGTTCTTTATAAGAAACACGTGTCCGAACTGACTAAAGTCATCGATGAATGTGATGAAGTAGGAATAGCCTCCTCTCCCACTAACTCTTAGTGGTCCACAAACGTTCGTATGGATCAAATACAAGAGACTTGTGGAGCGCTCCATTTGTTCTACAAGTGCAGCGCTCCGTTTGTCCAACAAAAGGAGCTTTGATCATTTTTCCCTTTAAACAAGATTCACAAGTAGGAAGGTCCTCAATGCCACTAACGTTTAGTTCTTTGAGAGCTTCTAACTTGTTCATCCTATTCTTAGAGATATGACCAAGTCTTGCATGCCAAAGAATGACATCTTCTTGGATATCTAATTTTCTTTTACTTGATTGAATGTGTATTAGTAAAGGTTGAGAATCAAGTATGTGCAATCCATTTATTAATGTATCTTGAGCAATCGAAGAACCATTCTTTAGTGCTATCAATTTCCCATTCATTATAGGAAAATCAAATCCTTCATTATCTAGAACGGGAATTGAAATAATGTTCTTAACAAGGTAGGGTACATAATAAACTGGATCAAGTACAATGCAAGCATTCCCCAAATCTAGCTTGATTACGCCTTGGAAAGTGGCCGCAACTTTTGCTTCATTTCCTAAGCAGAGGATCATATCCCTTTCACGAAGACTCTTTCTTCTTTTTATCTCCTGTAATGAATTACAAAGGTAAGAACCGCATGCGGTATCAAATACGTATGTGGAAGAGTTAGTCATCTTGTGCACTTCAACAAAGTACATACCCTTCTTAAGGGTTGCAAGGTAAGCTTTGCAATTTCTTTTCCAATGCTCATTTTCGCCATAGTGGAAACAACTAGCTTCAGTTCTAACCTTCTTCTTAATCCTTGTGAGACTCTTCTCGGGTTGCTTCCCTTTAGAAGAAGAACTTTTATTCCTCTTATCTCCCTTTCTAGGACCTCTAGGGCCCTTCGACTCGAAGGAGGATGCAAGCATACAGGGCTTCTCCTTTCTCATAGTCACCTCCGCGATCATAAGTATATTGATCAATTCATTAATCATAACATCTTGCTCAGACATATTGAAGTTCATAACGAATTGATCATATGACGGTGACAATCGCTGTAGGATCAAATCCACGTAAAGGTCGTTGTCCATAACCACATCTAATTGTCCAAACTTCTCGATGAGTCCAATCATCTTGAGGCCGTGATCATGGAAATTGAACCCTTCACTCATCGTTGCCCTAAAGAGCTCTTTAGGCAAAGCGAACCTTTCGTGTCTACTTTGTACACCATACAACTCTTGCAAGTGTATATAGATCTCTCGAGCATGTTTCATGTGCTCATGAGTCTTTTGGAGTTCATTGGACATGGATGCCACAATGACACATCTCACTTGTAGATCATCATCTACAAATTTTGTGAACATTTCACATTGTGCGTCGGTGGCATCATCACCAAATGTGTCCACGGCACTTTGATCAAGGATGTAAGTCCGCTTTTTAGAGTCAAGAATAATTTTACGGTTTCTTAACCAATCTTCGAAGTTTGGCCCCATTAGTTTTATTGGTTTCCAAAATACTTACGAGTACATTTTTAGCTATTTTGTTTGAAGATTTCAAAAATCTACAAGAGGCAAAAAAAATTTCGTAGTCATGTGTGATCTAAGGGCTTCATCCAAATGCAAGTGAAGTAATGTAAAGCATAAGATAAATGTGACCATATAAGGAATATCATTCAATCGAGATTATGTTACAAGGAAATAGCTTTTATAAGGCTAATCTAATTGGCTTTCCGGGCACTACTCGTGGATGTCGTGGTGCCCGTCTTGAATCAAAGCTTGATTGGTAGGTCCGACTTAACACCTATTAGTGTAGATGTCTCACGAGTCGTGGATCCACTTGAAAAGTTAGGTAAAACATATCAAGAGTTGCATGAGATGCAATTAGCAAAAGTTGCTTACCTTTCAATTGTTTGTGGATGTCTCACGAGTCGTGGGTCCACTTGCAAGTCCTTGGGATCTTGATTCTCACTAGGAAATATGATTTCTCGAATTCTTCTTAGGGATGAAGAATTTGATAAAATAGTGGGAGGCTTGAAAGACCATGAACAAGTTTTTAATATCAAATTCAATCACATGCTTATTCTCTTTGTTGCCTTTGAGGATTTGTTAAATCTCAAAAATCATTTAAATGTTTCACTCAATGTTATCTTGGAAACCAATAAACCAACCAGGCAAAACTTCCACGATTGACTTAACTTCAAAAATCTTCTAAAAGCATATATATGTCCTACATCATGGTGCTCTTAATCCCATGGGGATTAAATTAAAGTAGATAAAGAGATACGTGAAAAGTTCACAAATTGGGCTTAGGATCATTCTATCCCATAGTCTCATGATAGCATCTACAAACTTTAAGAGTCTCAAAGGGACATGAATAGTACCTTGGTTAAAATTTACAAGAGTTCTAAAGCAAACAAGGTATGAGAAGTTCATGTTGTCAGAGGAGATTTTTCAAGCTAGGATGGATGTGAAGTCATGTGTCATTGACTACGGTCTAACGATGATTAGGCTTGGAGAAGCTTTTTCTACTTAGACATAGTAATGGACAATGATCTCCATGAGGATTTGATCCTCACATCCTCACTAAGTTTTAATTGATCAAAGTGTTGATCTAGAAGGAGACTCCCATAACAAGGGCAAACCTTTAACACTTGTTTCCTCCTCCAAGTCTATGGGCCCTAGGGGTCCTAGAATGGGAGGTAAAAGCAAGAAAAGTTCTTCCTCCAAGGGAAAACAACTATTAAAGGTGTCCAGAGGAGTCAAGAAGATTATAGAGGAAAGAGTCGATATTATTTGTTTCTACTTTGGCTAGATAGGTAATTGGAAGTGATTTTGCAAGGAATACCTTGTAATCCTTTGGAAGGGTATGTACTTTATTGAAATGCATTTAAGGATAAATTTTTCCTTATAGATATATGATATCGCATATGGTTCTTATCTTTGTAAGATGTTACAAAGAATAAAAAAGAAGAATAAAACTAAGTGATGTGGATATGATCCACCGCCTTGGCTAAGGAGCAAGAGTTGTGACCAAAGCCAAAGGCATATAATAAGTTAGACTTAGGGAAGTCCATAATTGTATTGAACTCTTGCTATTATGTGTCATATATTGTTGAGAACATTATTTCAAATTTCCATTTTGGATAGTGAAGGATTTGATCTTTCTATATCAAATGCGAGATTGAAGGGATTAAAGAATGGGTTCTTTAATTGCTTATGGTGCACTTAACAAAGGATTATACATATTGGATTCTCAACTATCACTAATGCACTTTCAACAAAGTAAGAAAATTAGATATCCAAGAAAATGCCATGTTATGACATGCAAGACTTGGACATATTTCTAAAAATAGGATGAACAAGTTAGAAGCTCTCAAAGTACTAAATATTAGTGGCATTGAGGGTCTTCCAACTTGTGAATCTTGTTAAAAGGGAAAAATGACCAAGGCTCCCTTAGTAGGACAAACGGAGCTCTCCACAAGTCTCCTGGATTTGATCCATATGAATATTTGTGGACCACTAAGAATTAGTGGGAGAGGAAGCTATTCCTACTTTATCACCTTCATCGATGACTATAGTCAATTCAGACATGTGTATCTTATGAAGTACAAGTCTGAAGCCTTTGAAATGTTCAAAGTGTATAGGAATGAAGTGGAAAAGCAATTGGGGCTAAGTATTAAAACTCTTCGATCGGATTGAGGGGGGAATACATAAGCCCCAAATTCCTAAATTATTTAAAAGAGAATGAAATTCTCTCCCAATGGACTCCACCTGGCCCACCCTAACATAATGGAGTAGCTGAGATGAGAAACTGTACTGTGTTGGACACAGTACATTCCATGATGAACTTCTTTGATGTGCCTATATCCTTTTTGGGATATGCCTTATCGACGGCAGCAAAGTTACTAAGTGTAGTACCTTTAAAGTTGGTGCCAAAACACCATATGAGATATGGCATGGCAAAGCAACCTTTTACCAATATATCAAGGTTTGAGGCTTACGGGAGATGGACAGTGGGAGATAAGTTGGATAGTAGATCCACCTTGTGCAAGTTTGTGGGATACCTAAGAGAGCCTATGGGTTATTGCTGCTATGATCCCTCGAAGCAAAATGTGTTTGTTTTAAGGAATGCCACCTTTTTAGAAAAGGAATTTCTATAACATAGAAAAAGGCATTGTTGAACTTGTTGAAGTTCAAGATGATCATCAAATCGCATAAGTGGTAGAAATAAATATATAGCAAAGAGCGTTGCACACAACCTCTAAAAAGGTCAGACCAAATCAAGAAGTAACCTAAAAAGTTTGGATTCCTTAATGAGACAGGCTAATTGGATAGTGATCCGAACACCTATGAGGAAGCTATGTTGGACATAGATTCGGGACGTTAGCTTGAAGCCATGAGATCCAAAATGGACTCCATGTACTCAAAAAAAGTATGAACTTTGGTACATCTACTTAAGGGAATAGTTCCCGTTGGTTGCAAGTGGATCTATGAGCAAAAGTTTGGAGTAGATGGAGAAGTGGTGACTTTTAAGGCGCGACTAGTGGCAAAATGTTACACTCAAAGACCCGATATTGATTTTGAGGAAACTTTTTCACCATAGCCGCATATTATGACTATCAGATATGACAAATGGATGTGAAAACCGCTTTCCTCAATGGAGACGTTGAAAAAGAAATCTATATGGAGCAACTACAATGTTTTACAACCAAGTGGAGTGAGCAAAAGGTTTGCAAACTCCAGAAATTCATTTATGGACTCAAACAAGCATCCTGAAGATGGAACATACGTTTTGACAAAACAGTCAAATCATTTGGCTTTGTCAAAAATGTGTATGAACTATGTGTGTATAAGAAGTCTAGTGGGAGTAGTGTATAGTTTATTGTGCTTTATGTCGATGACACCCTTTTCATTTAGAATGAGGAAGGAATGTTAGAGCATACTAAAATATGGTTATCTACACAATTCTCCATGAAAAATTTAGGAAAGCATCCTATATATTGGGAATACGTATCTATAGAGATAGATCTAAGAGGATGCCGGGGCTATTCCAAACCCCGTACATTGACAAGATATTAAAGAGGTTTAGTACGGAAGAATCCAAAAAGGGATTTCTTCCCATAGGACATGGCATTCGCCTCTCCAAGTCTATGGCCCCCAAGATAGAAGAAGAAAAATAAAGGATGTCCCACATACCTTATGCCTCCGCTATTGGTAGCATAATGTATACAGTTTAATATACAAGACCGGATGTGGCACACTCGCTAGTAGGTTCCAATCTAATCCCGATGAGAGTCACTTGATAGCTGTTAAAGCAATCCTTAAGTACTTGAGAAGGACTAAGGACTTGTTTATGGTATACGGCAATGGAGAATTGAAACTAGAGAGGTTTTTGGATTCAAGTTTCCAATCCGATATAGATGACCTAAAATCTACTTTTGGATTTATACATTTTGCCTTAATGGTGGCATGGTGAAGTTGGAAGAGTTCCAACAAGATACCACGGCTGAGACAACCACTAAGGTGAAATAATTTGTGGTTTTGGAAATCGCAAAAGAATGTGCTTGGACAAAACCTTCATCCAAGAGTTGGATGTAGTGCCTAGCGTGCATGAGCCCACGGTTGTCTTTGGCAAACAATTTTGGACTTGAGCCAAGATCTCATGAGTAATCCAAACACAGTAAATGCGTTATCATTTGATATATGATATCATTTGATAGAGGCAACAACTGAGTGGATAAAGTTATCTCAGAAGAGAATTTAGCAGAACTACTGTCTAAATCCCTAAAAGCAAAAGGTCTTTGAAGAACATCTTGAGAAGATGGGTTAATTGGGAGATTGTTGGAATAATGCTCGGCAAACCAATAGGATTGGCCTTGTAAAGCTATTTCAAGAGTAAAATAATCTTGATTGAATGATATTTACCATATGGTCGTGTTCATCTTATGCTCTTTAATACTTCACTTGCATTTGGATGAAGCTCTTAGATCACTCTTGATTGTGGGACTTAGTTTGATGACCATGGAATAAGTTTTACACGGTCATGATCTTAAATCTTTCAAGCCATAAGATCTTACGAGATGGGGCATCTAAGATCAGGATAGACTTGCATTAACGATGCATAAATTAAGAGTTGGATATTGCTCCGTTCCACGAGCAACCATATGAGATATGGGTGCTTGTTAGAGAACAAAGCACTAAAGACCTATTGGAGAATCTACTAGATAGCCATAGTTGCAAGTTGGTAGTGGCAAGTTCTCCAGCTTACGCTATTGTATATTATTAGTCCTCTGACCTGAGGATCCATGGCAACCTCATGTTTGGTCTTCATGCTTTGGCTCTTCCTTGACTACTTAGCGGGTCTTTCAAGTTGAGATTGGATATGAGCTAATTGGCATGGAGATTTGTGAGATCCAAGATGGAATCTGACTCCTCACTTTTGTGAAGGACGAATGCATCTCCTATGTATTCTATAATGATCGATTCCAAGAAATCCTTGCACAAAGTGGTGTGCCAATTTGGAAAAGGATTTTTCCAAAGATGAGGTCACACAAGGAAATCGAACATTGAGAATAGAAACATAGTATCAAGGCTATTAGGGAGTCGACAAATATCTTGCCCTAGGCCTCTTTCGGGAGATGGGAGATGGAAGGACTGTATTTGCATGGTAAACGTGCAGCTATAATGGTTCTCCATAACATTCATTTTGGCCAATTAGTTGGGATCCATAGGCTTGAGGTTGGACATCGACCATGGAGATTGGGTACTTTTCAATTAATAAGATTAATTGAATCGAGTCGATTAGTTTAAAAGTGTTTTAAACTAAAATGAATATATGATATTCAAAAGTCACAAGGAGTTATGAGCCCACGTCCAATGAATAGTAGAACCTATTGGGTCATACACAAAAGCCTATTAGCTTCCTAGTTGATGGAGGAAATTTTCTAGGTGTTAGAAAATATCTCCTAGTGGACCAATTTTAAGGTATCAATTTTTGTAGGTCAATTTTGGCTTGATTAATTTAAGTGTTAAATTAATCAATTAATTTAAGGAGTTAAATTACACAAATAATTAAGGAGTTAATTATTTGGAGCCAATATGACAATCAATTGGTCAAGTTAGCTTAAAGAGGTAAATTAACAAAATAAAGCTTAAGAGTTGAGCTTGTTTGACTTAAGAGTTAAGTCAAAGGGTAATTAATTAAATTAAAGTGTTTAATTTAATTAATGGGAAGAAAAAAATTTGGAGGAAAAATTCAAAAGAAACGTTCATTTGAATTAGCATCTTAATTAGCTTGAAATTAGATTTTAAATGTAATTAAGATGCACATGAAATTCAAATTGGATTTGAATTTGCATTTGCCACTTTGGCAATGCAAGTTGGCCACCCACGTAGAGGAAGGTGTGATGCCAACTTGGCATCACACCAACCTCACCCTAAATATAGATATAGTGGGTGTGAGGATAGGTCATTGCTGAAAGTCTAAAAGAATTAGATTCTTTTGCAATTCCCTCCAAAACCTCTTGCAAGCATTGTATTCATTTGTTGAAAGCTTTGCTCTCTTTTTCTTCTTCCGTACCTAAAATCGGCCTCCACCATAGCCTATCTCTGGTTTTCTTCTAGCTTATAGACTAGAGATTTTGGAAGATCTATTTGGTATGTGGATCACATCAATAGAGGCAAACAAGTTAGTTTGCTACAGTTTGGAGATCCATTTGCACAGAGTCCGTTTTGGCAAATTTTTCCAGGGAGAGAGAGAAAGATTTTTTATCCGAATTTTTTACTGGTTTTCCTCGAAGGCGTTGAGAGGTTTCAGTATTTTTTTCTTGAATTTTGGAGGAGTTTTGATGAGGTTAAAAATAACTCCATTCTTGCTGCGTAATTTCTGGCAGATTCTGGATTGGTGAAAGGTTCACCACTTTCTCCTTGGATTCTAGCATTTCAAGGTAGAACTCTATCTAAATATGGATTTTAGGCATGATTTGATCCTAGTTAGCTTGTAAGCACTAGTTTATTAAACTTTTGAAGTTTTATAATTGGATCCTAGTGCCATACTTGCTTTTAGTGCCAACTAAGCAAGCAACTTGCATGTGAAATATGAATTTCACTTGCATTTGAATTTTATTTGGAGTCTTCATTTCATCTCATGAAATGTCATCTAAATTAATTCTAAATGCACCTCAGGTGAACTCTTTCAGTTGAATTTTCCACCAAAATTAATTACTCACATTAATTAAATTAACTCCTTAATTTAATTAATTGATCTTGACTTAACTCCTTAAGTCAACTATCTTAACTTTTAAGCTAGAAGGAGTTAACTTAACTCCTTAAGTTAACTAGACTAGTTAATTGTTATATGGCACCAATGAAATTAACTCCTTAATTTAATTGATCTAATTTAACTCCTTAAACTATTTTGATCAATTTAACGATTAAATCAATCAAGCCAAAATGACTAGAAATTAGCCAATGGTTAGCCAACGGTTAATCTCCACAAAATCGGTCATGAAGAATTTTTTAACTCCTTGAAAATTCCTTCATCAAATAGAACTTTCTTTAGGCTTTTGTGTGTGACCCATTAGGTTCTCTCATTCATTGGACATGGGCTCACAACTTTTGTGATATTTTGAATATTGAAATATTTGCATTAGTTTAAACTCCTTTAAACTAACAATTCAATTAATCTCTATTAATTGAAGAGTACCTCGTTGGAATAGTGCTCCACAGCCAATTAGATTGACATGTAAACTATTTCACTTGTGATACAATTTTGATTGAATGACATTAATTATAAATGACCATCTTTATCTTATGCTTATTTTACTTCACTTGCATTAAGTTGAAGCCTTTAGATCATAGAAGACTACGGTACTTGGTCACACACTGGGTGGTGATCATGAAACAAATCTTACACGGTCGTGATCTTAAAACTTTCAAGTCATAAAATCTCATGAGGTATCTAGATTTGTATAGACTTGCACTAACGATAAATAAATCTAAGGGCTGGATATTAATCCGTTTCATGAGCAATCCATGTTAGACGTGGGTGCATATCAGTCGGTGCTTGTTAAAGAACAAGTTCACTAAGCCCACCTAGAGAATCCACTAGATAGCTAAGTGACAAGTTCTCCAACTTACGCTAGTGCATATAATTAGTCCTTTAACCTAAGGATCCATAGTAACCTTATGTTTAGGTCCTCATACGTTGACTCTTAACCATTTAGCAGGTCTTTCGAGTTGAGCTTGGGTATGAGCTACTTAGACATGCAGGTTTTTGAGATCCAAGATGGGATTCGACTCCTCGTCATTGTAAAGGGTGAGTGCATCTCCTATGCATTTTATAATGATCGATTCCAAGAAATCCTTGCGCAAGGTAGTATGATAATTTGGAAATTGAGTTTTCCAAAGATGAGATTATTAAGGGGAATCGAACATTGGGAATAAAGACATAGTTATTGAGGCTATTAGGGAGCCGGTAAATGTCTTGCCCTAGAAAATGGAAGGACCGTATTTGCACAGCAAACGTAGAGTTAGAATGGTTCTCTAAAAGCATATTCATTTCGGCCAATTAGTTGGGCTCTATGGCCTTGAGGTTGGACATTGACAATTTGTTTTTTATGTGAAGCACAACTCCCTTTCCAAATTGTCATACTACTTTACACAAGAATTTCTTGGAATCAATCATTATAGAATATATAGGAGATGCACTCACCCCTCACAACAATAAGGAGACGGATCTCATATTGGATCTCACAAACCTCTATGTCTAAGTAACTCATATCCAATCTCAACCTGAATGAACTGCTATGTGGTCGGTGAAGAGTCCAAATATGAGGACCTAAACACAAGGTTACCATGGATCCTCAGGTAAAAGGACCATTATATACACTAGCATAAGTTGGAGAACTTGCCATTACCAACTTGCCACTCAGGCTATCTGGGAGATTTTTCGAGTAGGTCTTCAGTGAACTTGTTCTCTAACAAGACCCACTAACATGCATCCATATCTGACATGGATTGCTCATGAAACGGAGCAATATCCAACTCCTTGAATTTATGCATCATTAGTGCAAGTCTATCTGAATCTTAGAAGACATGTCTCTTAAGATTCTATGACTTGGAAAATTTAAAACTATGACTATAGAGACCTATTTCATGATCACCACCTAATGCATGACCAAGTCCCATAGTCTTGTGTGATTTAGGGGCTTCAACCAAATACCAGTAAAGTAAAATCAGCATAAGATGCAGATGGCCATTTTATAAGAATATTATTCAATCAAGATTATATCATATGTGAAATAGTTTTTACATGCCAATCTAATTGGCTATGCGGCACTATTCTAACAATCTCACACTTGCCCTAAAGCTAATTTCCTATAGTCGTGAGACCCATCTTCTCAAGATGTCCTTCAAAGACCTTTTACATCAAGGGTTTAGTCAGTGGATCTGCTACGTTCTCTTCTGAGGCTACCCTCTCCACTCGAATGTTGTCTTTATCAATTGGTCTCATGGATCAAATGAAAACACCTTAAAATGTACTTGGATTACTAATGAGATTTTGGCTCAAGTCCTAAGTCATCTTCAAAAGACAACCATAGGCTTTTGCATGCTAGGCACTACATCCAACTATTAGATAAAGTTTTTCATCCAAATACCCTCATTTGCGGTTTTTGAAGCTGCAATATATTTTGCCTCAGTGGTTGAATCGGCCATGGTATTTGGTTTGGAACTTTTCCAATTCATTGCACTGCCATTGAGGTAAAATATAAATCCTAAGGTCGATTTTTGGTCATCTTCATAGGATTGGAAACTAGAATTCGAAAACCCCTTAAGTTTTAATTCTCCACTGTTGTATACCAAAAACAAATCCTTAGTTCTTCTCAAGTACTTTAGGATTGTTTTTATGACTTGCCAGTGATGTTCACTAGGGTTAGATTGAAAGCAGCTCGTAATGCTTAGAGCATGTGCTATATCTATCCTTGTACGTTGAACGTTATACATTATGCTCCCAATGGCGAACGCATAAGGTATGTGGGACATTCTTTCTCTCTCATCCTTAGTCTTAGGAGCCATAGACTTGGAGAGACGAAGACCATGTCCTATGGGAAAGAATCGATTCTTAGATTATTCCATACTAAACCTCTTTAGTATCTTGTCAATGTACAATATTTGGGAAAGCTCCAACATCCTTTTTGATCTTTCTCTATAGATCCGTATTCCTAATACGAAGGATGCTTCTCCAAAATCCTTCATAGAGAATTGTGAAGATAATCATGCTCTAGTACGCGCTCTCTCATTCCCAATGAGAAGAATATCATCGACATAAAGCACAATAAACCGTATCGAACTTCCACTACCCTTTTCATACACACAAAGTTCATACACATTTTTGGTAAAGCCAAATGATTTGACTGTTTTATCAAAGTATATGTTCCAAAATCGGGATGCTTGTTTAAGTCCATAAATGGACCTTTCGAATTTGCAAACATTTTGCTCACTCCCAATAGATGTAAAACTTTGTGGTTGCTCTACTAGATTTCTTCTTCAATGTTTCCATTGAGGAAAGTAGTTTTTGTTGGAATAGTGCCCCACAAGCCAATTAGATTGACACATAAACTATTTCACTTGTGATACAATCTTGATTAAATTATATTCTTTATAAATAGCTATCTTCATCTTATGCTTATTTTGCTTCTCAGTCATTTGGTTGAAGTCTTTAGATCACACATGACTGTGGGGCTTGGTCACGCACTGGGTGGTGATCATGAAACAAGTCTTACATGATCGGGATCTTAAATCTTCTAAGTCATTAGATAACGAAGCATAAATTCAAAGGTTGGATATTGCTCAGTTTCATGAGCAATCCTTGTGAGACATGGGTGCATGTTAGTAGGTACTAATTAGAGAATAAGCTCACTGAAGGCCCACCTAAAGAATCGACTAGATAGCCGTAGTAACAAGTTCTCTAGCTTACGCTAGTGCAAATAATTAGTCTTTTGGCCTGAGGATCCATGATGACCTTGTGTTTAGGTCCTCATGCTTTGACTCTTCCTTGGCTACCTAGTGGGTTGTTCGGGTTCAGGTTGGGTATGAGCTACTTAGACATGGAGGCTTGTGAGATCCAAGATGGGATCCGACTCCTTATCATTGTGAAAAGTAAGTGCATCTCCTGTGTATTCTATAATGATCGATTCCAAGGAGTCCTTGCGCAAGGCAATGTGACAATTTGGAAAATAAGTTTTCCAAAGATGAGGTCACAAACCAGAATCGAACATTAGAAATAGAAACATAGTATTGATGCTATTAGGGAGCCAATAAATATCTTGCCCTAGGCCTCTTTCGGGAGATAGGAGACGAAAAAACCATATTTATATGGTAAGCGTAGTGCTAGAATGGCTCTCCAAAAGCATTCATTTCAGCCAATTAGTTAGGATCCATGGACTTGAGGTTGGACATCGACCATAGAGATTTGGCACTCTTCAATTAATGAGATTAATTGAATTGAGTCATTAGTTTAAAGAAATTTAGACTAATATGAATATATGATATTTAATAAATCACAAGAGTTGATTAAAGGAATTTAGACTAATATGAATATATGATATTTAATAAATCACAAAAGTTGTTAGCCCATGCCCAATGAATGGTAGAAGCTAATAGGTCACACACAAAAGCCAATTGGAAATCCTACTTGATGAAGAGGAATTTTCTAAGAGTTTGAAAGATTTCTTCATGGTTGATTTTTGGAGGTTGATGGTTGATGGTTGACTAAATTGTTAGTCATTTTAGCTTGATTAATTTGATTGTTAAATTGATCTAAATTATTTTACGGAGTTAAATTAGACCAATTAAATTAAGATTTAATTAAAGTTAATTTAATTGGTGTCACATGACTATCAATTGGTCAAGTTAACAACAACTAGTTTAAAGAGTTAAGCTAATTGACTTAAGAGTTAAGTCAAAGGTTAATTGATTATATTAAAATGTTTAATTTAAATAAAGTGAAGAATTAATTTTGGAGGAAAAATTCAAATGAAGAGTTTATTTGGAGTGTATTTAGAATTTATTTGGATGACATTTCATGTGATGAAATAAAGATTCCAAATGAAATTCAAATGCAACTTAAATTCACACGCAACTTGCTTGCAAGTTGGCAAGCTTAGTTGGTGCCCCACCTTGAGAAAGGTGTGATGCCACCTAAGCATCACATCTTTCTCCATCTATATATAGATATAGAGGGTGGTCAGCCATATACATGTGATGCACAAGAATTTTAGATCTAATTGTTAGATTCTCTCTTTCTCTCCAATTTTTCATGTGCTGCATCATGTGTTGAAGCTTCACATTTTCTTCATTACCTACCTCTAAAATCAGCCTTCATCCTCTCATATCTCTTCTTTGTTCTCCAACTATAGAAAATATTAGGATTGTCCATTGGTGTGTGGATCTTGTCATTAGAGGCAAGATAATTAGATTGCTAGCCTGTTGGAGATCCTCTATTTGGGTTCTAACTTGAAGGCATTTCTGGAAAGGCTTTCGAAGTTCTAACTGAGCTAAATTTTTTATCCACAATATATTGTGCCATGAGGAGATTGCATTTAATCGTTAAAGCATCTCTTCTTCTCTTTGGTTGGATTTTGCTATCTAGGTAATTTTCTGACCTAAATCCATTTTAGTATCATGAATTGCATCCTTGGAAAGGTGTAATCAAGCTTGATTTTAGTTTTTAATTATTTTTAATTGGATCTTTGGCTTACACCTTCTTTCAGTTTTCACATCCATTTGCCATTTCTCATAGTCATGATATGCAGCTATGGCAAGCGTAATCCGAATGAACTTAGGCATAGTGGTGAAGGTAATAAAGTACGAATAGTCACCTTTGGCACTAACTTTTAGTGGTCCACAAACATCCATATGAATCAAATCCAAAGGATTTATAGTTCGCTCTGTTTGTCCTACAAAAAGAGCATTGGTCATTTTTGTTTTTAAACAAGATTCATAAGTAGGAAGATCCTCTATGCCACTAACATTTAGTGCCATAAGGGATTCTGGCTTGTTCATCCTATTCTTGCAAATATGTCTAAGTCTTGCATGCCACAAGATGGCATCTTCTTGGTTATCTAATTTTCTCTTACTTTTTTGTATGTGCAATCCAAAATGTACAATCTATTGTTAAGTGTACCAATAGCAACTAAAGAACCATTCTTTATTACCATCAATTTCCCATTTGATATTTAAAAATCAAATCCTTCGCTATCTAAAATGGGAATTGAAATAATGTTCTTTACAATATTTGGTACATAATAAGAATGATGCAATACAAGTGAGGAATTCCCAGAGTCTAACTTATTTTACGCCTTCGCTTTGGCCGCAACTTTTGCTCCATTGCCAAAGCATAGGATCAAATCCCTTTCACTAAGTTTTATTCTTCTTTCTATTCTTTCTAACAAATTAAAAAGATGAGAACCATATGTAATATCATATATCCATGAGGAAGAATTTATCCTTAGATACACTTCAAAAAGTAAATACCCTTCCCAAGGGTTGCAAGGTATTCCTTTCAATACAGCTTCGAATGGCCTTTTTAGCAAAGTAGAAACAAGTAGCATCGACTTTATCCTCTTTAATCTTGTTGACTTCATTGGACACCTTAAATGTTTGTTTCCTCTTGGAAAAAAACATTTCTTCTTCTTGCCCCTTTTCTACTTGCCTTTAGGGCCTTTAGAGTAGGAGGAGAAAGCAATCATTAGAGTTATGCCCTTGTTATGGTTGTCTCCACTTAGACCAACACTTTTGTCAAATAAACTCAGCTAGGATGTGAGGATCAAATCTCTATAGAGATCATTGTTCATCACTACGGCCAAGTTGAAGAGCTTCTTAACAAGCAACTTTAGACCATAGTCAAGGACACATGACCTATTATCCATCCTAGTTTGAAAAATCTCCTTGGACAACATGAATCTCTCACACCTTGTTTACTTTACAACTCTTGTATGCAATAGACCGTGGTATGTTTCATGTGTTCGTGAGACTTTTGAAGTTGATAGATGCCATCATGAGACTATGGGTTAGGAGATGATCCTCAAACCTTTTCGTGAATATTTCACGTATCTCTTGACTCGTATTAATCCCTATGGGATTAGAGCACCATGATATAGGACATATATCCGATTCTTAGAATCTAGAATGATTTTGAGGTTTAAGTCAATCGTGGGCGTTTGGCCCGATTGGTTTATTGGTTTCCAATATAATGTTTAGTGGAATTTTATCCATTGATTGAGATTTTGCAAATATTCAAAGGTGAAAAAGAGAATATAAGCATATGATTGAATTTTGAAATTGAAAATATGTTCATGGACTTTCAAGCATGTTTTTCTTCCACTATTTTATCAAATTCCTCACCCCCATAAGGAATTTGGAAAATCTCATTTCCTAGTGAGAATCAAGGCACAAAGGACTTGTAGCAGACCCACGTCTCATGAGACATCCACAAACAACCGTAAGATAAGAAACTTTTGCTAATTGCATCTCCATGCAACCTTTGATATGTTTTGCCTCACTCTTCATGTAGACCTTGAAAGCAAGTAAGGCACTCGGATCTAATAATATAACATCAAAAACTTAAATAAACTAGTGCTCACAAGCAACCAAGGATCAAAACATGCTTTATGATTCAGATTTGGTTGAAGAGTCACCTTAAGAGCTTAAATCCAAAGGTAGATTGAAGAACTCCTTCTTCAAACAGAATTAGCTACATAGTGGTGTAGCTGGAAGCAAATGATTTTTAACGGATTCAAAACTATCCAAAAATTCTGAAAAAATTTCAGTACATGCTCAACACCTTGTGAAAGCTTCTGGAAGAAGTTTTAGCTTGAAATTCTTTCTAGATCTCCTGAAATAAAATCGACAATAGACTAGTCTTGCTAGTGGATCTCCAAAGGCTTAGTAAACCAAGTGTTTTGCCTCTATCGAAATGATCTACACACCAATTCAAATCCTAATACCCCTTACTTTTAGTTGGATAAAGATAGGAGAGTTAGGAAGAAAGTGGCCAATTTTTGGGTAGGGAGAAAAAGAAGAAGAAGGTGATCTTCAACACATGAATGAACACCTTTGAAAATAGAGGGAAAAGTGAGAATCTAATTCTTCACTTGCTAAAATGTGTGTGTGCCACCCCCTCACTCTATATCTATATATATAGAGTGAAGATGGTATGATGCCAAGGTGGCATCACACCTTCCTCAACGAGGGGGGACCGCCAACCATGCATGCCGTGTATGCTTAGTTGGCAAATTCAAATCTAATTTGAATTTGTGTGCATTTGAATTACATTTGAAATCTAATTTCAAATTAATTAAATGCCACACCAAAATGATCCTATCATTTGAATTTCTCTCCAAAGAATATTCTCCTCGTCAATTAAATTAAATAATTTAATTTAATTAATTAATAATTGACTTAACTCTTAAGTCAACTAGCTTAACTCTTTAAGTTTAATTTTGTTAACTCACTACAACAAATTGCACTTCGCATAACAAAAATTTTGGTAACAAAGGTAAAATTCGTTACATATGTTAGATTTATTGTAACAAAATTTATTTTTTGTTACAAATAACATTTTCTTGAGTAACAAAGTAAAAGTTTTGTTACATTTAACTCAAATCCGTTACCTTAAATTTTTTATATTCGTAACTAAATAATAATTCATTACGAAAAATATTATTTTGTTACATATAACATTTTTCGTCATATAAGAAGATATATTTGTAACAAAACTTGGTACCTTTTGTAACAACAAAATATTTGTTACAAATAAAAAATATTATAACAAAGTTTTTAGTTACTAAACTTTAAGTAACTTCCCTCCAAAATTCATTCCCCCCAAATATCAATTGTACACATATGGTAACAATTATTTTTGTTACTAATTATAAATGAATATTAAATTCAACTTTTGCTAATACTTGTGGGTTGCGCTTTTGTTCAAAAAATGGACTTCACAATAATATAAAGAATTTGTTAATTGGGCTTAATCAATTTTTTAGTAAATTATTACTGAATCGGATTTTATTTTAAAGAATGAGCTTGAAGAAATTTGAAGTGAATGATCCATTAGTTGGGGTAATTTCTTTAAAATATTAGGCATTATAACTTTTTTGTGAATTATTCAATGAATTGAGAGTTTTCATTTATGAAATAGATTTGACCAAATTTATAGTAAATTAAGTGGCGAATTAGGCTTCATTTTAAGAGTTGGTCTTGAACAAATTTGAAGTGAGGTAAATGATGAATCAAGCTTTCTTCAAGGAACTAAGCTTATTTTTTATTAATTGGGCTTCACATTATAATTGATTGCTTTGAGTTGAACATATTTTGTTTTTTTTTAAACTAATTAGGCTTAACTAATATTTTAGTGAATTGGCAAATTGGGCTTCATACTAATTTGAAGAATTCATTAATTGGGCTATGCCAACTTGCTTTTCATTAATTGAGCTTTCATAATTCTCTTAGTAAATTAGTGAATTGGATTTCAAAATGAATTGGATCTGACATTAACCTAAAAAATTGATTAATTGTGCTTTTACAACTTTTCTTTTATTAATATGAGTACACCAATTTTTTAGTAAATTAATGTCATTTGGTAAAAATTGGGTTTGACATAAAATTGCATAATTGATTGATTGGGCTTTAGCAACTCCTTTTTTATTAATTGGGCTTCACTAATTTTATAATGAATTTGTGTCATTATAGGGGTGGCAATTTGGGTGGATCGTGTGAGTTCGGGTTGGGTTGAAGTAGAGGTATAATATTAATTTTCTCAACTCTATCACAACCTAACTTGATGACAACTTAAAAATACTCAACACTAACCCAACCTAAATCGGTTCAGGTCAGATTCGGGTCGACCTGATTTTTATTTGATCAACTCGCCAACTCAAATCCACCCAATCCAACCTGCCAATTTGATTAAAAATAATTATTTCAAATATTTGTTTTAATTTCAAACCCTACTGTGAATATATATATACACAAAATAACTTCTTTATATTTTATAAAACCACGCACACCATCTCCTCTTCCATCTTTGTTGCCCAGTTAATATAATTTTAATATAAAAAGACCAATTTACACTTAATCATTTCACATATTTACAATTCAATTTAAATAACTTTTTATCATCATGTTTTATTATTTTTCTTTTTTTTCCTTCTTTTGTTTTTCTTTTTATTCTCAACTTTCTCTTCTTCCATTATTTCATATATTTCTCATTTTATGCATTTATATAAATTTATCATTATTTCATATATTCTCATTTTTTAGATATTTATATATATAAATTTATCTATAAAATTTTAAATAATTTTTATTTTTATCTTTTTTCTTTCTAATTATTCATACATGTATACTTATTTTTTCTATTTATACTTATTCACTTATATATAATAACCATATATAAATTTATAAATAAAATTTAAATTACTTTTATTTTATCTATTTTTATCTATAAATATTTAATATTTATAAAAATATATATAATATAATTTTTTATTCATACTTATATACATATATAGTATATATATACATATATATAAATTTCAATAAAATTTAAAGAAGATTCATCATATATTTCTCATTTTATACATTATAAATTTATCATTATTTCTCATTTCTCATTATTTCATATATTCTTATTTTATACATATGTACAAATTTATTTAATGAATTTGGATAGCAATGCAATTTTTTTTCCCTCCAACTTTGTATTCCCTCCAAATTTTGGGCCATAAAAAATGTTAACAATTGTTTTTATTATTAGTTTGACATAATAATTTAATTTGATTTCTTTCAAAAATTTGATTTCCACTAATAATAATGAATTCTCTTCATTTTTTCAATTCCTTTATATTTTAGATCCTCCATTTTTTTTGTATAAATAATTTATAACAAACTTAATTTTTTTTATCTTAGATTATATGATGAATTGACATATAATTTTTAAAATTATTAAATGACTTTCTATTATAGTTAAAATAGTTAAATAACAAATAATTTGGACTTGTAAATTTTGGTGCTTAAGAATTTAATTTTTTATTATAATTCATTACAATATTCTTTTAGAAAAATTCTAAAAGCTCCTTAAAATAAATAGTAAAAGGTTACATACTTGAATGGCAAAAGAAAAGAAAGAAATTTAGTTTACCATAATACTTAATGAAAAGAAAACAATCCCTGAAGTTAGGCCTGTTAATGTTACATTTCAATTTTTAATCATTGTATTGGCCGGTTAAAGATTTTTATTACTTATAGATATCTATATGTTAATTGTGTGTATATTTACTATATAAATTGCTAAAATGAAGATAAATTTCATGGTCTAATATAGTGTAAAAAAATATTAACATAAAGTATATTATTAAATTTAATGATTATTAACTTTTATGAATTTGAACAAGTTGTTTTTAAGAATTAGTTGGTCTATGTATTATATTTCCTTCAAAAAATAAGTTTTCCTCCAAAAATAAATTCCCCTATTATTTTTTTATTCCCTCCAAAATTTTGCTTCTCCCTCCATTTTGTGTCTAAATAGTATATACAAAAATTATTTATTTTATCTTGTATTATAAGATGAATTATGACGTATTATTATGGGGGTTAAAAATTTAATTCTATTTTTTGTTATTATTTATTAGAACATTGTTTTTGAACAAAAAGATTTTAGAAAAATTATTTATAAATTCTAAAAACTTTAGTCTTTATGTGTAATTAATTTTATTTTAAAAATTAAAATATTTTTTACTAATAATATATTGATGTGGACAATTTGAGCATGCATTTAGTGAAAATTTTGTACACTTAATTAACGCAAATTGTTTTGAAATTGATCAACTTGTATAACTTTAATATGGTTGGAAATTTTAAAATTATTTTGAAATACTGATGACATTGTAATATAAACTTAGTAATATAGTTATAAGTTTAAAAAAATTATTTTTTATCCCCATATATTTAATTAAATATTTGAAGAATTGTTAGTATCCTTAACAAATTTGTAGATATCGTTGAAATTTTATATTAAAATTCAAAAATATCCTTTAAAAGCTGCTTTGATTATTTTTTTAGTCAAAAATATCCCTATACTTATTTATAACTTTAACATGGGAGTTTAACTTCAATATTATTTAAATTACTCAAAATAAATTTAAATAATTTTATTAATAACATGGGGGTTTAACTTCAATATTATTTAAATTACTCAGAATAAATTTAAATAATTTTATTAATATTCTTTTAAATATTTAATAATCTTTTAATTGAAGTTGAATTAAAAAAATAAAAATTTAAAATCATCAACATATCTAAATTAATTTAATCAAATTTCATTAAACATATTTATTAATTATAAAATAAGAATAAAAATCAAATCCATCTCTTAATTAAATATAATTTTGTTTTTAAATTACATCTCAATATTATTAAAAAATAATCATATCTAAAACAATTTAATTAGATTAAGTTGAATATATTTATTAAATATAAAAAATATTTATTAACTAAATTAAATAATTTAAAAATAAAAATAAGATCTAAAAATATCATACTAACAATAGTAATTTCAAAATGTCAATTTCACCCTACCAACCCAATAAAAAAATTATTGATATGATATCTTGTTCCCACCTAAAATACAAATAAATAAATAAAAAATCTCAATTTATTTTCTATCTACAATCCAAAATACAAACAAATAATCATAATATTCCCCAACCCCACTTCTGAAAAATCATTTTGCTAAAATATTTTGATAAAATACTCCAATTCATAAATAAATAAATAAGCCATAATTTAAACTAATTTTATTAAATTTATTAATTAATAAAAAGTAAATAAATCAAGATGTATTTTTTTTATTTATATACACGCACATCAAGAATTCGTTAGGGCTCGAACTCTTGACGTCCCACATTATGTGAGAGAATAAGATGTGTGAGATCCAGAGTTTTAATCAAAATAAATAATTTAAATAAAAATAAAATCTAAAATTTTATCCTAACAATATAATTTTAATGATTTTAAATAAATAAATATTTGTAATTATAATATGTTAAAATGTATATATACATACATATATATATATATATACTTTTTCCTCCTTCCCCCACCCCCCAACCCCCAGCCATCCCTGCCCCTTCCAACAAGGCCCCCCCACCCCCAGCCGCGCCATGGCCATCGCCAAGTGGCTGCCGGCCATCGCCGGCGATGAGGGTTGGGGGAGGGGGTAGGTCATGTATATATATATATATATATTTATGTATTTATATGATATATATGTATATATTTTATGTATATATTTATGTATTTATGTGATATATAAATATATTGATATATAAAATTTTTAATTTTTCTAGGAGGATTTTGTTATATTTTTATAAAAAAAAATTTATTATTTTTTTAATGAAAATTGATTGGGCATTTCAAAATTTGTGGAATTTTTGTAAATAAATTAAATTTTTGGGGTTGTTGGATAATTAATTTATTTTAATGTAACGGTTTATTCCGAACACTAACGGAAGTTGAGGTGCTATCCCAAATGTGTTAAAAAATTTAGAATTTTGGTCCTATAAGTGTCAACCTAAGCACCAAAAGTGCATACCCCCTATCCAATGGGATAAAAACTGTAATTTTTTCAATATAACCAAACACTACGTTAGCGAGGAAAAGAAAAGTAAAGGCTTCATTGACATGGTAACAATTTTATTGGACTAGTTGCAATTTACCCCCTTGTGATTTGTAAAATAAGCATCACACACTCCTATGAAAAAAAATATGTACAAAATAACTTTCTTATGTTTTATAAAACGCGCACACCGCCTCCCCTCCACATTTTTTGCCAATTTAACATAATTTTAAATAATTTTTATTTTTATCTTTTTTCTGTCTAATTATTCATACATGTATACTTATTTTTTCATTTATACTTATTCATATATATATAATATACATATTTATAAATTTATCAATAAAATTTAAATTACTTTTATTTTATCTATTTTTTTATTTATTCATTCCAAATTAAATAATATTTAATATTTATAAAAACATATATATATATAATATAATTTTTTATTCATACTTATATGCATATGTAGTATACATATACATATATATATATATAATTTAAAGAAGATTCATCATATATTTCTCATTTTATACATATATAAATTTATCATTATTTATCATTTCTCATTATTTTATATATTCTTATTTTATACATATGTATAAATTTATTTAATGAATTTGGATGGCAATGCAATTTTGTTTCCCTCCAACTTTGTATTCCCTCCAAAATTTGGCCCATAAAAAATATCAACAATTGTTTTTATTATTAGTTTGACATAATAATTTAACTTGATTTCTTCCAAAAAATTGATTCCCTCTAACAATAATGAATTGTTTTCATTTTTTCGATTCCTGTAAATTTTAGCTCCTCCATTTTTTTGTATAAATAATCTATAGCAAAATTAATTTCTTTTATCTTAGCTTTATATGATGAATTGACATATAATTTTTTAAATTATTAAGTGATTTTCTATTATAGTTAAAGTAGTTAAATAATATAATTTGGACTTATAAATTTTGGTGCTTAACAATTTAATTTTTTATTATAATTTATTACAATATTTATTTAGAAAAATTCTATAGACTCCTTAAAATAAATAATTAAAGGTAACACACCTAAATAACAAAAGAAAACAAAGAAATCTAGTTTGCCATAATAATTAATGAAAAGAAAACGGTCCCTGAAGTTAGTCCTGTTAATTTTACATTTCGTATTTTAATCGTTGTATTGGCCACTTAAAGATTTTTATAACTTATAGATATCTATATGTTAATTGTGTATATGTTTTACTATATAAATTGCTAAAATGAAGATAATTTTTGTGGTTTAATATAGTGTGAAAAAGTATTAACTTAAAATATATTATTAAATGTAATGATTATTAACTTTCATAGACCTGAACAAATTGTTCTTAAAAATTAGTTGGTCTATATATTATATTTCCTTAAAAAATTAATTTCCCTCCAAAAATGAATTCCCTTCTTATTTTTTTATTCCCTCCAAATTTTTGCTCCTCACTCCATTTTGTGTATAAATAGTATGTACAAAAATTATTTATTTTATCTTATATTATAAAATGAATTATGATGTATTATTATGGAGGTTAAAAATTTAATTCTAGTTTTTGTTATTAATTATTAGGACATTTTTTTTGAACAAAAAGATTTTAGAAAAAATATTTATAAATTCTACAAACTTTAGTCTTTATGTGTAATTAATTTCATTTTAAAAATTAAAATATTCTGTACTAATAATATATTGATATGGATAATTTGAACATACATTTATTGAAATTTTTCTATACTTAATTAACGCAAATATAATATACATATTTATAAATATACATGTATACTTATTTTTTCTATTTATACTTATTCACATAAATATAATATACATATTTATAAATTTATCAATATTTATTTTTATCTATTTTTCTATTTATTCATTCCAAATTAAATAATATTTAATATTTATAAATATGTATAATATAATTTTTTTATTCGTACTTATTTACATATATAGTGTATATATATACGCCACAAGAAAATAGGTTAATCATATACTTTGCGCTGGTTTTTCTAAACTGCCGCAATTAATAATATTATTTCTTTTACTTATTAGATTGCTCTTTGTTTTTAACTTTAAAGGGTTTTGTCCACTATTTTTTAATATATATATGTATATATGTAATGCCAATTATTTTTTAAAAACAATATTATTAAATTTTAATTTTTGATTAAAAATCAATTAAGTTAAGACAAAACTATGATAGTAAAGATAAAAAAAAGTAAAAAAAATCAAAATAAATATATAAAATAATTATAAAGTTAAAATCAATATTGGTGTATAAGTTAATAGAAACCTTTTAATTTGACTCATAACTTAGTTATTGAATAATTAAGTGAAGAAAAGAGTTTGGCATTAATCATATAAAGTTAAAACTATAGTAAATTGATAAAATAACTATAATCTTAAAATTGATTTAAAATATGAATTAGTGACAAAATATGAGGATGAAATTATAATGTAAAATAAAATATAGAAAAAACAAATTATTGTATTCATTCTCAAATTTTTTTATAAATATAATTGGATATTCATATTATATTTTGCAAATAACAAAAAAAATAGTGAATAACAAAAAAAGTTGTTAACCTTTCAAATAATCAAAATCAAAATTTCTCATTATTTCATATATTCTCATTTTATACATATATACTTAAATTTATCTATAAAATTTTAAATAATTGTTATTTTTATCTTTTTTCTTTCGAATTATTCATACATGTATACTTATTTTTTCCATTTATACTTATTCACATATATAATATACATATATATATGTATATATATAAATTTATCAATAAAATTTAAATTACTTTTATTTTTATCTATTTTTTCTATTTATTCATTTTGAATTAAATAATATTTAATATTTATAACTATGTATATAATATAAATTTTCATTCAAACTTATATACATATATAGTACACACACACACACACACTACAAGAAAATAAATTAATCACGGCATATATTTTGTGATGGTTTGTCCCAACTGCCACAAAATATTAATTTGATAGTAGTTGAGCAACAATTTATCCAAACCGCGACTGGATTAGCCATTTAGTGGTGGTTTTTTGAAACCGCCGCGGAATTCATAATAAATTGCGGCGGTTAGTATAACATTCCCTGAATGAATAACTTCGTGCTGAGTTTTCTAAACCACCAGAATTAGTAATATTGTTACGTTTACTTGTTAGATTGTCCTTTGTTTTTACTTTAAAGGGTTTTGTTCACAATTTTTTAATATTTATATATATGTAATGCCAATTATTTTTTATAAATATTTTTTTTATAAATTTCTAAAATAAAGTATTTTATATTATAAGCTCTTCTATAAAAATATTAAGCATTTACCTAACAATTTATATATACATATATGTAATAAAATTTATTTGCTTCATGCAGCTATGTTATATAATTATCTCATACTTTTTATTTGTTTATTTTAATTCACTATTTGATACTCTTATTTTATTCATTCAAATGACAATTAATATTTTGTTTTTAAAAATAAAATAATGTTTGCTTGATAACATATGAAATTGTTTGAGAGCTTTATATGGAAGAGATGAATAAGTAATTGAGCAAATGCAAGTAATAACTTTTGGACATGTAGCCCAGATGGTTAGGTGTTTGGTTCATGTGGGCATGGGTTGTGGCCAACAGTTGGGGGGATGAATTTACGCTAGGCCCTGTGCTCGAGCCTAGGCCCGCACGCTTAGGTGGTCTTACACAGGTACTGGGCCGCCTGCGCGGCCTGCAAACTCGGGTGGGCCTGCCGTTGCTCGGCATGGGTTGTGGGATCAAATCCTACTGCCAACAATTAGGGGGATGAATTTACACTGGGCCTACGCGGCTGCGCTGGGCCCTGTGCTCGGGCCTAGGCCCGCACGCTTGGGTGGTCCTACGCGGGCGCTGGGCCGCCTGCTGGCCTGCACGCTCGGGTGGGCCTGCCGTTGCTCGGCATCGGTTGTGGGATCAAATCCTGTTGCCAACAATTGGGGGGATGAATTTCCACTGGGCTTGCACGGCTCCACTAGGCCCTGTGCTCGGGCCTAGGCCCGCATGCTTGGGTGGTCCTACGAGGGCGCTGGGCCCCCTGCGCGGCCTGCACGCTCGGGTGGCCCTGCCGTTGCTCGGCTGGGCTTGCGCGGGTAATTGGGCTTGCGCTCGAGCTGGGGCCTACCTGCAGTTGTGTGGGCTGGCACTTGACTGGGCCTGTGCTCGGGCATGGGCCTCACGCCCGGGTGGGCCTACGTGGGCACTGGCCCGCGTGCGCTCCGGTAGTCCAGGGCTCATGTGGGCCTGGGCTTGAATGCTCGACTGGGCTTGTGCAGGCATTGGGCCTGCGCTTGAGCCTGGGCCTGTACGGGCGCTGGGATGGCGCGGGTGTTGGGCTTGCGCTCAGCTGGGCCGGCGTGGATGTTGGGCCTTGCGGGTGGGCCGATGCTAGCGGTCAGGGGTAGGGCTTGCTGGGAAGGTGTGGGCGCTGGGCATTACGGGTGGGTCAGTGTGTGAGCTGGGCCTGAGCTTGGATGGGCAGATGTGGGTGTTGGGCTAAAGCTCTGGTGGCCCGAGGCGCGGGTTCCTATTGTCTTCTTGCTGGTGGACCGATCTGTGGCGTTCTTTCTAGTGGGCCGTGGGCTGGTGGTCGATGGCCCGGGTCGAGCCCAGAGTTCGGCGGCCCAGCAGGCGTAGACCTAATGTCAATTGGCCCATCCATATGAACCAGTCCAAACTGGGGCCCATGCACATACATTTAGTAACAAAACTTTTAGTTATTTATTCCATTAGTAACGAAATACTTATTTTTGAATTAAAATTTTATTTAAGTATTTGTAACCAAATATTTTGTCACATGAACAATTAGTAACTATACTTAATTAAATAAATAATATCATTATATTATGCATTTGTAACGAAAAAATAAAATGCAACAAAATTGCCAATGTTTTGGGAACTAAGTATTTTGTTACGCTAAAGAAATCTACTGTAACTAACATTGTTTTGTCACTAATTCAAAGCTTTTTGTAACGATACATTTCATCGCCATAAGGCCATCAATCGTAACGAACCACAAATTTCGTTACTAATACTTTTTGCGACGGGCTTTAGGGCACTAAACTTTGGTAACGAAAAATTCGTTACCAATATTTTAGGTAACGAATTTCAGCTTTCTAGTAACAAATTTTTTCGTTACTAAAAGTGTAATTTGTTGTAGTGACTTAACTCTTTAAGTTAACTTGACCAATTGGTGGTCACATGGCACCAAATAATTAACTCTTTAATTATTGGTCTAATTTAGCACCTTAATTAGTTGATCAATTTAATACTTAAATTAATCAAATCAAAATTGACCTCAATTTCAATCACCCAAAAAAGGGTCTCTATGGAGGGAATTTTCTAACACTTAGAAAGTTCCTCCATTACTTAGGAAAAGTAATTCGCTTTTGTGTGTGACCCGATAGGTTCTATCATTCATTGAACATGGGCTGACAACTCCTTGTGACTTTTGAATACCATATATTCATTTTAGTTTAAACTCCTTTAAACTAATTGACTCAATTCAATTAATTTCATTAATTGAAGAGTACTCAATCTCCATGGTTGATGTCCAACTCAAGGCCATGGAGCCCAACTAATTGGCCGAAATGAATGTTGTTGGAGAACCATCATAGCTCTATATATACCATGCAAAGACGGTCCATCCGTCTCCTATCTCCGGAAATAGGCCCAGGGCAAGATACTTGCTAGCTCCCTAATAGCCCCAATTCTGTGTCTCTATTCCTAATGTTTGATTCCGCTTTATGACATCACCTTTGGAACACTCATTTTTCAAATTGTCATACTACCTTGCGCAAGGATTTCTTGGAATTGATTATTATAGAATGCATAGGAGATGTACTCAGCCTTCATAAAGACGAGGAGTCGGATCCCATCTTGGATCTCACAAACCTCAATGTCTAAATAGCTCATGTCCAATCACCACCCAAATGGCCCGCTAAGCGGCTAAGGAGGACTCAAAACGTGAGGACCTAAACACAAGGTTATTATGGATCCTTAGGTCAAATGACTAATTATATGCACTAGCGTAAGTGGGAGAATTTGCCAATACCGACGTGCCAATTAGGCTATCTAGTGGATTTTTCGATAGGTCTTCTATGCCTTATTCCCTAAAAAACAGCAACTGAAATGCATACATATCTCATATGGGATTGCCCATGAAATGGAGCAATATCCAACTCCTTAGATCTATCCATTATTAGTGCAAGTTTATCCGGATCTTAGATGCCTGTTCTCATAAGATCCTTTAACTTGGAAGATTTAAGATTACAATTGTGTAAGACTTATTCCATAGTCATGAGTATATCTAAGGGCTCAATCAAATGCCAGTGAAATGGATATAAGCATAAGATGAAGACGGCCATATTATTAATACCATTCAATCAAGATTGTATCACAAGTGAAATAGTTTACAACGCCAATCTAATTGGCTTGCTGGGCATTATTCCAACAATCTTCCACTTACCTTAAAGTTAATTCCCCACAGCCTTAAGACCCATATTCTCAAGATGTCTTTCAAAGACCTTTTACAATAAGGGTTTAGTCAGTGGATCTGCTATATTCTCTTTTGAGGCAATTCTCTCCCTTCAAATGTCGCCTCTATCAATGATCGCCCAGATCAAGTGATATCGCCTCAATATGTGCTTGGATCGCTGATGAGATCTTGGCTCTTTTGCTTGCGTAACTACCCCGTTGTTGTCACAGAAGACAACTACTAGCTCAATAATGCCAGGCACTAGATTCAACTCTTGAATGAAGTTTTTCATCCAAACACCTTCTTTTGTAGCTTCTGAAGCCGCAATATGTTATCCTCTGTGGTAGAATAGGTCGTGGTGTCTTGTTTGAACTCTTCCAACTTACTGCGCCATAATTGAGGTAAAATATGATCCGAAAGTGGATGTTAGGTCATCTATTGGAAGCTTGAATAAAAAAATCCCTCTAGTTTTAATTATGCACTGTCGTAAACTAAAAATAAGTCCTTAGTACTTCTCATGTACTTAAGGATTGCTTTTACAGCTATCCGTGACTTTCACCAGGATTGGATTGGAAACGGCTCGTAACACTTAGAACATGTGCCACATTTGGTTTTGTACATTGAACTGCATATATTATGCTCCTAATGGCAAAGGCATAAGGTATGTGGGATATTATTTGTTTCTCGTCATTAGTCTTAGGGGCCATTGACTTAGAGAGACGAATGTCATGTCCCATGGGAATGAATCCCTTTTTGGATTCTTTCATACTAAACTTATTTAGTATCTTGTCAATGTACGAGATTTGGGAAAGCCCCAGCATCCTTCTAGATCTATCTCTATAGATACGTATTCTTAATACGTAGGATGCTTCTCCCAAATCCCCCATGGAGAATTCAGTAGATAACCATGCTTTATTACACTCTAACATTCCTACCTCACTCCCAATGAGAAGGATGTCATCGACATAAAGCAATAGTAAACTATACACTACTCCTACTAGCTTTCATATACACACATGGTTCATACACACTTTTGACAAAGCCAAACAATTTAACTATCTTATCAATATGTATGTTCCAAATTGGGGATGCCTGTTTGAGTCCATAGATGGATCTCTAGAGTTTGCATACTTTTTGCTCACTTAATTTGGATGTAAAACCTTGTGGTTGCTCCATATAGATTTATTCTTCAATATCTCCATTAAGGAAAGCGATTTTCACATCCATTTGTCATATCTCATAGTCATAATATGCAACCATGGCAAATAGAATCCGAATGGACTTAGGCATTGCGACTGGTGAAAAGGTTTCCTCAAAATTGATATCAAGTCTTTGAGTCTAACCTTGTGCCACTAGTCGTACCTTAAAAGTCACAATTTCTCCATCGATTCCTAGCTTTCACTTATAGATCCACTTACAACCAACAGGAACTATTTCCTTTGGTAGATCTACCGAAGTCCATACTTTATTAGAGTACATGGAGTCTATTTTGGATCTCATGGCATCTTGCCAATATCTCGAGTCTATGTCTAACATAGCTTCATCGTAGGTCTTTGGATCATTATCCGATTGGCCGTCTCATGAAGAAATCCGAACCTTTCGGGTTGCTTCTTGATTCAATCCAATCTTTTAGGAGGATGTGTGTAAGGCTCTTGTTGCTCATTTGTTTCCCACTGCTTGTGGGATTTCATGATCATCTTGGACTTCATCAAGTTTAATAATAATGCCATTTCTATCTAATAGAAATTACTTTTCCAAAAAGGTGGCGTTCCTTGAAACAAACACTTTTTGTTCCGATGGATCATAGAAGTAATAACCATTCACTCTCTTGGGTATCGTACAAACTTGCACAAGGTGGATCTACTATCCAACTTATCTCCCACTATCCGTCTCACGTAAGTGGGAGATCCCCAAACCTTAAGGTATTGGTAATAGGGTGCTTTGTCATACCACTCTCATGCGGTGTTTTTGGCACCGACTTTGAAGGTACTACATTTAGCAGCTTCGTCGCCGTTTGTGAAGCATATCTCCAAAGGATATGGGCACATCAAAAAAGCTCATTATGGAATGTACCATTTCTAACAATGTACAGTTTCTCCTTTTAGCTACTCCATGGTATTGGGGTGTGCTGGATGGTGTCCATTGTGAGATAATCCCATTCTTTCTTAGATAATCAAGAAGTCGGTACTTAATATTCTCCTCCTCGATCCTATCAAAGAGCTTTAATACTAAGTCCCTTTTTCTTTTCCACTTCATTCCTATACCCTTTGAACTTTTCAAAGGCTTCTGATTTGTACTTCATAAGATACACGTATCCGAACCGACTATAATCATCGGTAAAGTTGATGAAGTAGGAATAGCCTCCTCTTGCACTAATTCTTAGTGGTCCACAAACGTTCGTATGGATCAAATCTAAAGGACTTGTGGTACTCTTTGTTTGTCCTACAAAATGAGCCTTGGTCATTTTTTTCCTTTAAACAAGATTCACAAGTAGGAAGTTCCTCAATTCCACTAACATTTAGCGCTTTGAGAGCTTCTAACTTGTTTATCCTATTTTTAGAAATATGCCCAAGTCTTGCATGCCAAATAATGACATTTTCTTGGTTATCTAATTTCCTTTTACTTGATTGAATATGCATTAGTTAAGGTTGGGAATCTAGTGTGTATAATCCATTATTCAATGTACCTTGTGCAATTAAAGAACCATTTTTTAATGCTTTCAATACACCATTCGATATAGAAAAATTAAATCCTTCATCATTAAGAACAGGTATTGAAATAATGTTCTTAACAAGTTGGGGTACATAATAACCTGGATTTAACGCAATACAAGCTTTCCCTAAGTTTAACTTTACTACACCTTGGATGATGGCGGCAAATTTTGCTCCATTTTCGAGGCGGAGGATCATATCCCCTTCACGTAGACTCTTTCTTCTTTCCATACCCTATAACGAATTACAAAGGTGAGAACCACATGTGGTATCAAATACCCATGAGGAAGAATTAGTCGTTAAGTGCATTTCAATGAAGTACATACCTTTCCGAAGGAGGGCAAGGCATTATTTGCTTTTGGTCACATACAACATCATCCAAATGCTCTAAGCCATCAATTGAATCAAGAATTTGGTGATATAGATCAATCCATCACATGAATTAAGCATGAATTAGGCACCGATACCACTTGAAAGAAAGTAAGGCACTAGGATCCAATAATAAAACTTCAAAAGCTTAAATAAACTAGTGCTTGCAAGAAACCAAGGATCTAAATATGTTTTAGGATTTAGATTAGGTTGAACGGTTACCTTAAGAGCTTAAATCCAAAGGTAGATTGAAGAACTCCTTCTTCAAACAAAATCTGCCAGACAGTGGCAAGCTGGAAGCAAGCGATTTTTGACCAATTCAAAACTCTCCAAAAATACTAAAAAAATTCCAGTAGATGCTCAACACATTGAGGAAGCTTCTGGAACAAGTTTCATCTCTAAATTTCTTCTGTATCTCCTGGAATAAAATCAAAAGGAGACTGGTCTTGCGGGTGGATCTCTAAAGGCTTAGCAAACCAAGTGTTTTGCCTCTATCGAAATGATCCACAAACCAATCCAAATCCTACTACTCCTCACTTTTAGCTGGAAAAAGAGAGGAGAGTTGAGAACAAAGTGGCCAATTTTTGGGTAGGTAGAAGAAGAAAAAGATGATCTTCAATACATGAATGAACACCTTTGAAAATGGAGGGAAAAGTGAGAATCTAATTCTTCACTTGCTAAAATGTGTGTGTGCTGCCCTCTCACTTTATATCTATATATAGAGTGAGGATGGTGTGATGCCAAGGTGGCATCACACCTTCCTCAAGGAGGGGGGACCACCAACCATGCATGCCATGCATGCTTAGTTGGCAAATTCAAATCTAAATTGAATTTGTGTGCATTTGAATTACATTTGAAGTCCAATTTTAAATTAATTAAATGCCACACTAAAAGGATCCTATCATTTGAATTTTCCCTCCAAAGAATGTTCTCCTTATTAATTAAATTAAACAATTTAATTTAATTAATTAATAATTGACTTAACCCTTAAGTCAACTAGTTAACTCTTTAAACTTAATTTTGTTAACTTAACTCTTTAAGTTAACTTCACCAATTGATGGTCACATGGCATCAAATAATTAATTCTTTAATTATTAGTCTAACTTAACTCCTTAAATTAGTTGATCAATTAAATGTTTAAATTAATCAACCCAAAATTGATCTCAATTTCAATCACCTAAAAAAGGCCCTCTGTGGAGAGAATTTTCTAACACTTAGAAAGTTTCTCCATTACTTAGGAAACATTATCTGCTTTTGTGTGTGACACAATAGGTTCTACCATTTATTGGGCATGGGCTCACAATTCCTTGTGACTTTTGAATACCGTATACTCATTTTAATTTAAACTCCTTTAAACTAATCAACTCAATTTTATTAATCTCCATTAATTGAAGAGTACCCGGTCTCCACAGTCGATGTCCAACCTCAAGTCCATGGAACCCAACTAATTGGAGAACCATCATAGCTCTATACGTACCATGAAATACGGTCCTTCCATCTCCTATCTCCCGAAATAGGCCTAGGGCAAGATATTTGTCAACTCCCTAATAGCCTCAATTCTATGTCTCTAATCCCAATGTTTGATTCCACTTTATGAACTCATCTTTGGAAAACTCATTTTCCAAATTGTTATACTACCTTGTGCAAGAATTTCTTGGAATCAATCATTATAGAACACATAGGAGATATACTCGCCCTTCACAAAGATGAGGAGTCAGATTCCATCTTGGATCTCACAAATCTCCATGTCTAAGTAGCTCATGCCCAATCACCACTCGAACGACCCGCTAAGTGACCAGGGAAGAGTCAAAGCATAAGGACCTAAACGCAAGGTTACCATGGATCATCAGGTCAAATGACTAATTATATGCACTAGCGTAAGTGAGAGAATTTGCCACTACCGGCTTGCCACTCCGGCTATCTAGTGGATTCTCTAGTGGGTCTTCAATGCCTTGTTCCCTAACACGCACCCTCCGACATGCATCCATATCTCATATGGGATTGCCCATGGAATGGAGCAATATGCAACTCCTTGGATCTATGAATTGTCAGTGCAAATCCATTTGAATCTTAGATGCCCTATCTTATAAGATCCTATAGCTTGAAAGATTTAAGATCACGATCGTATAAGACTTATTTCTTGATCACCACCCAGTGCATGACCAAGTCTCATAGTCATAAGTAATCTAAGGGCTTCAACCAAATGCCAGTGAAGTGGATATAAGCATAAAAAGAAAATGGCCATATAGTTAATATCATTTAATCAAGATTGTGTCACAAGTGATATAGTTTACAACGCCATCTAATTGGCTTGCTAGGTACTATTATAAGAGACTTACGACTCATACAACATCTGCACTAATAGGTGTTTAAGTTGGACCTACCAATCAATTTTTAATTAGAAATCGTACTATGCCATTCCACGACTCATGAGACAATGCTATAGGAAGTTTCAAATCAAAGTGCATCATAAGCTAAGTAAGTGAGCATAGCTTTCTTCCATAAATGTGACCTACGATGAAGTCAAGTGAGCGCAAGGATCCAATTAATATAGCAAAAATAGCCAAAAGAAACTGGCTACACTCAATCCAAGGATCAAGTCATGCTTCTAATTCATATTTGGTTGTAGAAAATTACATGGATTGCTTAAAGTCTAAGGTATGAAGAAGACAAGGTCAAACTCTTCAAAGTTGTCTCCTCTTGGCATAATGGAAATCTGGCAACATTTGTCCTATCAAAATACCTCCAGATTTGCTGAAATTTGGACAAAACCTCTCCAACACCTTGAGGAATATCCAGTAAAAAATGCAGCAAAAAAAAAAAGATCGACGAGTGATTGAAAAATGCCTCAAAAGTTTATGCCCCTGCAATGGATCTCCAAGAGCAAAGCTATCCAAATGTCTAGCCTCTAATGAAATGATCCATGCACCCAAGGCTAGCTCCAATCAACCTTTAGTGAGATGGAACACCAAGGGATGCGAAGATGATGAAGGCCGAAAAGTGGAGGGAAGGTGAAGAGAAGTGTGTGAAACTTTAACACATGAGCGGATCACACTTTTGGAGGGAAAAAGAGAATCCAGCATGAATTAGCTTGCATTGGCTGGCCACCTCTATTTATAGAGAATGGAGGGTGTGATGTAAATTGACATCACACCTCCCATGAGGTGAGGCGCCGCCTAAGCAAGTGAGTTGCATGTGAAATGTGGACTTCACTTGTATCTAAATTTCATTTGGAGTTTCATTTCATCTAATGAAATGTCGTCCAAATAAATTCTAAATGCAATAGAAATGAACTCTTTCATTTGAATTTCCCTCCAAAATTAATTCTTCACTTTAATTAAATTAACTCCTTAATTTAATTAATTGGTCTTGACTTAACTCCTTAAGTCAACTAACTTAACTCTTTAAGCTAGAAGGTGTTAACTTAACCCCCCTTAAGTTGACTAATTAAGTGCCATATGGTACTAATTGAATTAACTACTTAATTTAATTGGTATAATTTAGCTCCTTAAATTACTTTGATCAATTTAACAATTAAATCAATCAAGCCAAAATTACAAAAAATTAGCCAATTGCTTTCCTTCACAAAATCAATCACTAAAAATTTTCTAACTCTTACAAAATTTCCTTCATCAAATAGAACTTTCTTTAAGATTTTGTGTATAACCTATTAGGTTCTCCTATTCATTTTCCATGGGCTCACAACTCTTGTGATATTTTGAATATCCAAATATTCGCATTAGTTTAAACTCCTTTAAACTAATAATTCAATTCAATTAATCTCTATTAATTAAAGAGTACCATGTTGGAATGGTGCCCTGTAGCCAATTAGATTGCATATAAACTATTTCACTTGTGATACAATCTTGATTGAATGATACTCATTATAAATGACCATCTTCATCTTATGATTATTTTACTTCACTAGCATTTGGCTGAAGCCCTTAGATCACACAAGACCACAGTACTTGGTCACACACTGGGTGGTGATCATAAAATAAGTCTTACACGGTCATGATCTTAAAATTTCCAAGTCATAGAATCTTTTGAGACAGGGCATCTAAGATTCAGATAGACTTGCACTGACAATGCCTAAATCTAAGGGTTGGCTATTGCTCCATTTCATAAGCAATCCATGTTAGACATAGATGCTTGTTAGAGAACAAGTTCACTGAAGACTTGCCCGAAGAATCCACTAGATAGCTTTAGTGGCAAGTCGGTAATGGCAAGTTTTCTAGCTTATGCTAGTGCATATAATTAGTCCTTTGACCTAAGGATCCATGGTAATCTTGTATTTAGGTCCTCGTACTTTGACTATTCCCTGACCACTTAGCGGGTCTTTTGGGTTGAGCTTGGATATGAGCTACTTTGACATGGAGGTTTGTGAGATCCAAAATGGGATTCGGCTCCTCGTCGTTGTGAAGGGCAAATACATCTCCTATATGTTCTATAATGATCGATTCCAACAAATCTTTGCTCAAGGTAGTATAATAATTTGGAGAATGAGTTTTCCAAAGATGAGGCATTAAGGGGACTCGAACATTAGGAATAGAAATATAGTTATCAAGGCTATTGGGGAGCTGGCAAATATCTTGCCCTAGGCTTTTGTCGAGAGATAGGAGATTGAAGGACCGTATTCACATGGCAAGCATAGAGCTAGAATGGTTTTCAAAAATCATATTCATTTCAGCCAATTAGTTGGGGTCCATGGGCTTGAGGTTGAACATCGACCATGGAGATTGTGTACTCTTCAATTAATGGAGATTAATTGGATTGAACTATTACTTTAAAGTAGTTTAAACTAATGTGGATATTTCGATATTCTAAATATCACAAGAGTTTTGAGCCTATGTCCAATGAATGGTAGAACCTAATGGGTCACACACAAAAATCAATTGGAAATCCTACTTAATGAATGGGAATTTTCTAAGAGTTGGAAATATTCCTCTTGACCGATTTTAAGGAGGGAAACGGTTGACTGAATATTTGGTCATTTTGACTTGATCAATTTAATTGTTAAATTGATCTAATTTAAGGAGTTAAATTAGACCAATTGAATTAAGGAGTTAATTTAATTGGAGTCGCATGACTATCAATTGGCCAAGTTAACTTAAGGAGTTAAGTTGACATCTTCTAGCTTAAAGAGTTAAGCAGATTGACTTAAAGAGTTAAGTCAAAACCAATGAATTAAATTAAAGTTTAATTTAATTAAAGTGAAGAATTAATTTTGGAGGAGAAATTCAAATGAAAGAGTTCATTTGGAGTTTTAAATTAAGGAGTTAATTTAATTGGTGTCGCATGACTATCAATTGGCCAAGTTAACTTAAGGAGTTAAGTTGACATCTTCTAGCTTAAAGAGTTAAGCTTATTGACTTAAAGAGTTAAGTCAAGACCAATTAATTAAATTAAAGGATAATTTAATTAAAGTGAAGAATTAATTTTGGAGGAGAAATTCAAATGAAAGAGTTCATTTGGAGTGCATTAGAATTTATTTGGATGACATTTCATGAGATGAAATGAGGATTCCAAATGAAATTCAAATGCAAGTGAAATGTGAATTTCACACATGCAGCTTGCTTGCTTAAGTGGCACCTCATGGGAGGTGTGATGCTAACTTGCATCACACCTTCCCTTCCTGAAAAAATAGAGAGTATGGCTGGCCACTTAAAGCTTAGCTTTCATTTTTATATCTAATTGTTAGATTCCATTTTTCCCTCTAATTTTATGTCATTCATTCATAAGTTGAAGTCTTACACTTTTCTTCATCCTCCCCCCTAAAATTCGGCCTTCATCTCACTCATCTCTCTTTGGTTTTCCAACTGACCTAGGAGTGATTTGGATTTGCCATTGGTGTGTGGATCTTGTCATTAGAGGCTAGATACTAAGCTTTTGGAGATCCACTGTAAGGGTAGAAACTTTGGAGCCTTGTTTCCAGACCTTGCCGGATTCAATTGTTACTAATTTTTTTACTGGATCTTCCCCAAGGTATTGAAAAGGATGTATCCAAATTTCGGTAATTTTGGATGAGGTTTGATTCGACAAAAGTTGCCGAGTTGCTGCTGCGCCACTAGAAGATAGCTTTGAAAAGTTCAAGTGTTCTTCCACTCTACATTAGATTTTTTAGCAATCAAGGTAATCCTTCATCCAAATCTGAATTTAAAATATGATTAGATCCTTAGTTTCAAGTTTAGCCTAGTTAATTTAGCTATTTTATGCTTTATTTATTGGATTCTAGTGTTATACCTAACTTCATACCCAATCTCCATGTTCCATGTCCAATCTCAAGCCCATGGAGCCCAACTAATTGGTTGAAATGATTATGCACTTGGTGAACCATTCCAACTCTATGCTTGCCCAAAAAATATGGACCTTTTGTCTCCTATCTCCTGAAAAAGGCCTAGGCCAAGATATCTACCGCTTCCTAATAGTCTCGATAACTATGTTTCTATTCTAATGTTCGATTCCCTTTTATGATCTCATCTTTGAAAAACTCATTTTCCAAATTGTCATACTACCTTGCATAAAACTTTTGTGAAATCAATCATTATAGAATGCATATGAGATGCACTCACAAACGATAAAGAGATGGATCCCATCTTGGATCTCACAAATCTCTATGCCCAATTAGCTCATACCAAAGCTCAACTCGTATGACCCGCAAAGGGGTCAAGGAAGAATGAAAGCATAAGAACCTAAACACGAGGTTACCATGGCTCCTCAGGTTTAAAGACTAATTATATACACTAGCATAAGCTGGAGAACTTGCCACTATGGCTATCTAGTAGATTCTCCAGGCAAGCCTTCAATGAACTTGTTCTCTAATAAGCACTCACTAACATGCACCCATGTCTAACATTGATTGCTCATAAAATGGAGCAATATCCAACCCCTTAGATTTATGCATCGTTAGTGCAAGTTTATTCAAATCTTAGATGCCCTGTCTCATAAGATTCTACGACTTGGAATATTTTAAGATCACAACTGCATAAGACTTATTTCATGATCACCACCCAGTGTATGACCAAGTCTCATAGTCTTGTGTGATCTAAGGACTTCAACCAAATGCTAGTGAAGTAAGTAAAATAAACATAAGATAAAGATGGCCATTGAAATATGAATATCATTCAATCAAGATGGTCTCACAAGTGAAAATAGTTTACATGCCAGTCTAATTGGCTATGAGCACTATTTCAATAATCTCCTACTTGTCCTAAAGCTAATTCCCCATAGTCTTAAGACCCATCTTCTCAATATGTCCTTCAAAGACCTTTTGCATTTGGGGTTTTGTCAATAGATCTGTTATATTCTATTATGAGGCTATCCTCACCACTCGAATGTTACCTCTATTAATGATCTCACTTATCAAATGATATCGCCTTAAAATGTGCTTGGATCGCTAATGAGATCTTGACTCTTTAACTTGCACAACTGTTTTGTTGTTGTCACAGAAAAAAAACTGCAAGCTCAGCAATGCTAGGCAATACATCCAGCTCTTGCATAAAATTTTTCATCAAAACACCTTTCTTTGTAACGTCCGAAGCCACAATATATTCTGCCTCTATGGTAGAATCAATCGTTGTGTCTTGTTTAGAACTTTTCCAACTCACCGTGCCACCATTGAGGCAAAATATAAATCCAAAACTAGATTTTAGGTCATGTACATCGGATTGAAAACTAGAATCCGAAAACCTGTCGAGTTTCAATTTTCCATTGCTGTATACCTAAAATAAATCCTTAGTCCTTGTCAAGTACTTAAGGATTGCTTTAACGAATTTTTAGTGACATTCACTAGGGTCAGATTGAAAGCGACTCGTAACACTTAGAGCATGTGCCACATTCGGCTGCGTACATTGAACGACATACATTATGTTCCCTATAATAGATGCATAAGATATGTCGGACATTTTACGTCTCCTATCACCAGTCTTAGGAGCCATAAACTTGGAGAGATGAAGATCGTATCCCATAGGAATGAATTATTTCTTAGATTCTTCCATACTAAATGTCTTTAGTATCTTGTTAATGTATGGTGTTTCGGAAAGGCCCAGCATCCTTTTTGATCTATCTTTATAGATACGTAGTCCCAATACGAATTATGCTTCTCCCAAATATTTTATGGAGAATTGAGTAGATAACCATACATAAGTACACTATAACATTTCTCTCTCATTCCTAATGAAAAAAATGTCATCGACATAAAACATAATAAATTGTATACTACTCCTACTAGCCTTCTTGTACACATGAGGTTCATACATATTTTTGACAAAGCCAAATAATTTGACTCTCTTATCAAAACGTATGTTCCAACTTTGGGACGCCTGTTTTAGTCCATAAAAGGATCTCTCGAGCTTGCAAACCTTTTGCTCACTCTCTTTGAATGTAAAACCTTGTGGTTGCTCCATGTAAATTTTTTCAATATTTTCACTGAGGAAAGCGATTTTCACATCCATTTGCCATATCTCATAGTCATAATATGGGGATATGGCAAGTAAAATCCTAATGGACTTAGTCATAGTGATGGGTGAAAAGGTTTCCTCAAAATCAATATCAGGTCTTTGAGTGTAGCCCTCTATTATTAGTTACACCTTAAAGGTCATTACCTCTCCATCGACTCCTAGCTTTAGCTTATAGATCCACTTGCAACCAATGGGTACTATACCCTCTGGTGGATCTACCAAAGTCCATACTTTGTTGGAGTACATGGAGTCCATTTTGGATTTCATGGCATCAAGCTATTGTCTCGAATCTATGTCCAGTATAGCTTCCTCATAGATTAGTTGGAATAGTACCCGGCAAGCTAATTAGATTAGCCTTGTAAAAATTATTTCCTTGTAATACAATCTTGATTGAATGGTATTTTTTATATAGCCATCTTCACCTTATGCACTTTAATACTTCACTTGTATTTGATGAATCCCTTAGATCACTCTTGGCTATGGGACTTAGTTTGATGACCATGGAATAAGTCTCACACAGTCATGATCTTAAATCTTTCAAGTTGTAGGATCTTAAGAGACGGGGCATCTAAGATCCGAATAGACTTGCACTAACGATGCATAAATTCAAGAGTTGGATATCGCTCCGTTCCATGAGCAACTATATGAGATATGGGTTCATGTTAATAGGTGCTTGTTACAGAACAAAGCACTGAAGGCCCATCGGAGAATCCACTAGATAGTCATAGTGGCAAGTCGGTAGTAGCAATTTCTCTAGATTACGCGAGTGCATATTATTAGTCCTTTGACCTGAGGATCCACGGTAACCTTGTGTCTGGTCCTCATGCTTTGACTCTTTCTTGACCACTTAGCGGGTCTTTCGGGTTGAAGTTAGGTATGAGCTACTTTGTATAGAGGTTTGTGAGATCAAAAATGGAATCCAACTCCTCAGTTTTGTGAAGGGCGAGTGCATCTCTTATGTATTCTATAATGGTCAATTCCAAGAAATCCATGCGCAAGGTGGTGTGACAATTTGGAAAATGAGTTTTTCAAAGATGAGGTCACACAAAGGAATCGAACATTGGGGATAGAAATATAATATCGAGGCTATTAGGGAGTCGGCAAATATCTTTCCCTTGGCCTCTTTTGGGAGATAGAAGATAGAATGATCGTATTTGCATGGTAAGCATAGAGCTATAATGGTTCTCCAAAACATTCATTTTGGCTAATTAGTTGGGCTCCAGGGGCTTGAGGTTGGACATCGACCATAGAGATTGGGTACTCTTCAATTAATGAGATTAATTGAATTGAGTCGATTAATTTAAAAGTTGTTTTAAACTATAATAAATATATGATATTCAAAAGTCACAAGGAGTTGTGAGCCCATATCTGATGAATGGTAGAACCTATTAGGTCACACACGAAAGCCAATTAACCTCCTAGTTATTGAAGCAATTTTCTAAGAGTTAGAGAATCACTCCAAGGTGACCGATTTTGAGGTGCCAATTTGAAGGTCAAATGTTAGCTTGACTAATTTAAGTGTTAAATTAATCAACTAATTTAAGGAGTTAAATTAGACCAATAATTAAGAAGATAATTATTTGGTGCCAAGTGACCATCAATTGGTCAAGTTAATTTAAGGAGTTAAATTAACAAAATTGAGCTTAAGAGTTAAGCTTAATTGACTTAAGTGTTAAGTCAAAGGTTAATTAATTAAATTAAAGTATTTAATTTAATTAATGAGAAGAATACATTTTGGAGGAAAAATTCAAATGAAATGTTCATTTGAATTAAGCATCTTAATTAACTTGAAATTAGATTTCAAATGTAATTAAAATGCACATGAAATTCAAATGAGGTTTGAATTCAAATTTGCCACCTAGGCACCCCACTTGGTTGCCCCCCTCATGGAAGGTGTGATGCCACCTTGGCATCACACCATCCAACATCTATATATATATCTAGACGAGAGAGGAATTAGCCATATCACAAAAAGGTGTGAAGAATTAGATTCTTTACAATTCCCTCCAAAACCTCCTTCAAACATTGCAATATGTGTTGAAGCTTTGCTTTATTTTTCTTCTCCAACCTCAAAAATTGGCCTTCACCACTGTAATTCTACTTGCTTTCTCCAGCTAAAAGTGAGTGGAATTTAGAGGATTGATTGGTGTGTGGGTCATATCAATAGAGGCAAAGCATTTGATTTGGTACCTTTGGAGATCCACTGAAACAGAGCAGTCACTTGCTGAATTTTTTCCAAGCGATTCAGATCAAGTTCTGCTCTAAATTTTTTACAGCACTTTCCTCAAGGAGTTGAGAGGTTCCAGACTATTTTAATTGAGGCAAAATTCATTGTTCGTCCGGTGTGCCAAAGCCTACCAGATTTTGGATTGGTGAAGTGTTCACCATCACAACCTTGGAAATTTGCTTTTTGAGGCAACTCTCCTTCTAAATATGAATCCCTAGCATGATTAGATCCTTGGTAGGCTGTAAGGACTAGTTACTTTTAGCTTTTGAAATTTGATAACTGGATCCTAGTGGCTTACTAACTTTCATTTTGGATGTGTATATTTTGTTTAAATTAATGTGAATAAGACTAGAATAGCACCTCAGCCAGAAGCAGGCACCTCCTAGGCTGGGCACTACAGTGTGGTATAGAGCCTAGGTTTCAAGGACCTAGGTTAAAATGGAATGATTTTGTAGCTGGAATTGATGAGTTCTTTAGAGATTAAACTTGAATTGGGAATCATCTAGGATGAAAACACTTGGGTTAAGAATACCTAAGCTATGTTAGGATATGATTTTTGGAATGTGAAACTCTTAGGAAGGAAAATACAAAGTTTGATTGTGGAATTGAATAGGATATGAACTTTTAGGATAATGCTCAACATTATAGAAGTAAAAGGTTATAATCGGGATGGCCAACCAATATATAACCTCTTACTTCTGGTACATCAAGCATTTGAATCCATAATTACTAGTGAGGATGATGTTGTTTGGAATTATGGTGTTATATAAATAATATCCGTCAAGGTTGAATTTCATGAGTGGATGACTACTTGGGAAAAATTAGATTTAGTGTAAAGAGTTACCCTGGGAATCAACATGGTGCAAGAAACATTTGTGGAAGTTGTATTTGACGAGTAAGGATCATTTTGGGAAGATATGTAGAGATCAGAAAGTAATTACCCTAGGACAAACAAATTCTTGCACGTGCTTATATATGAAAATTAGATTGTATAGATATAAAAGAAAGGGGATTATTGCCGAAATGAATACATTTAGGAAATAAACAATTATTAAGGCATCAGGTTTAAAAAGAAAATATGGATAAGGAACGAAAATTTATGTCTAATAAAATATAATCCCTTTATCAAACCAAAAATGTATAATGGGTGGACGAAGAGTATGAACCAGTACCTTAAGAATAGAAAATCCCAGTGCTAACCTTTAGATGAGAATCTAGAAATGATAAGTTATGAAAAATAAGAAAAATTTGAAGATGAATAGGTATATCCCTCGAACAACCAGAGTAAAAGCTATTCTCCAGTGATGTCTAGAGTGTGACTTGTTGAATTTCAGAAGGGGGAATCACAAGAAATATATCATGTTTAGATGCATTTTACGAGGTTTTAGATTTATAAGTTGAAGATTCTCCTTAACAGAGTTGCATTTGATGATTTAAAAGGTCATATAAATAAGTCAATATTTGATGAATTTGTATGGTGGGACTTAAATGATATAGTTGTCTAAGGGAATGGTCGTCGGCAACAATGGAGTTATGAGGAATCATATTAAAATTTTGAAGAGAAATGGGCATAACCAGTTTTGAAATACAAGAAATAATAGATAAAGATAAGGGAATCAACTAACTGAGAGTTGGAAGAACAAATAGAAAGGACGAAGAAGATATTATTACCGTGGCAAGTAGAAATGTGGGTAGAGGATATAGATCGGCGTCATAATAGAATGCAGCCCCCAAATTTGAGGATATAGAATATACAAATGAGAATAGGACCAATACTTGAAATGGGAATGCGCACCCTAGCCTGGATGAGGGAAACTAGAGAATCATGAGGAGTACCAACTAGAGAGATGGTCGAAGGGCGCATATATGCGTACAAGTAACTAGTTTAGCTCAACAGGTGGAATATGATGAACGTTTTATTATCACAATCATACACTCGATTTAGTGAGTTCTACCCATCATGAATCAAATGTCAACCAAGTCAATTGACAGTTTAGATATTCTCAAGAACTACTAAGTACTTATTTATATGTAAGATGATAGTATCACAGATGAATCCAGTATATTAATTAAATTGTATCCTATACATCATATATGTTAATTGAGTTTTAAGGTATCTCAGCTTGCATTTAGATATCTTATATTCTTTGGAAGATAACAACCATTCCGATATTGTTAATATTTAAGGTGAATGATACTGGCTAATCAAACTCGCACTTGTCCAATAAGGCTGAAATCATATTACGGTGGAAAACAACATTACTATAATATCCTCAACCGTGAATGTAATTTGCTATCGACTAAATCATAGCGGATGGTCATCAATTAATGAAACTAATATGCACGAAGATCACAATAAAGATCCTCTAACCAAAAATGTCTCGAGGAAAGAACTAGAGATGACATTAAGACCTTACTCCACCCTTGTTAGTAGATCCGAAGATAGAAGGACTTGTGACATAAAACTTATTGCAGTGGGAGGGAGGACCTTATGACCTTATTAGTGAATGAATTAGGATAGTAATTTTGTAAGTATAATGGTAACCATAAGAAAGAATAACCTTGAGAAAATTTTTAGAGCTTTAATCTCGTTTACTGAAAAGATCAGACAAGTGGAACATAGGGGTATGGATTAAGTACTAAGATGCAATTTAAAGTTCGAAACAACTTGATGAATAAACGAATTGAGGATACTACTTACTTTTAGGAGGGATCTTGCATCACTAATAAGCATTGATAGAATAATAGTAAGAGCTCGACAAAACACATTGAGTTGGGGATTAAAATATCTTTTTCCTTATAAGCTATTTAAGCTAATACAAGCACTAAATTTTTTTTAAGATCAAAACTAAGGAAATCTCAAGAGAAGATGGATTGAGAATTACCTTCTACTTGTAATATAGATATTATGAATTGAGATGATTTTATTGAGGTCGATTGTTCTTACAATATTTGTAAATACGATACATGGAAAATTGTCCACATTATGAGGATTGATTTACAGTGTAAATTACTTAGAATCAAGGAATTAGCTATATTACATCTGTGTTTAGGCTATGGTCTCACGAACATTAGAGGTTAATTCTATCAAAAAATAAGGCTATAGTCAATCGAATGTGTCTAGAAAATGTGTTAAAGGTAAAAAAGTTTTCTTGGGTTCATCTAATTGATGCTAAAGGTGTATACAGGGCCTCTCCCAAAATAGTAAGCTCCCTAATGAAATTAACTAAGAAAGACCATTGATTTGAACAAAAGAAGTAGTTTCGAGATTTAGAGAGATAATCAATCATGGTGCTATTCTTACCTTTCTTTGGGAAACCTAAAGAAATGTGAGATATGCCTATAGCTTAAAAAGGACAATTATTCATGAGAGAGTGATTACTTTAATGAAATAGAGATACCACCCAAGGATGGAGAAAGAGAAATCCTTAAGGAATATAAATGCACCAATAGGTATGGTTAGGGTATGATTTGGATTGACAAACACTTTGAGTCCCAAGGATGGGTTAACATACTTAAAGATGGGTGAAACGAATGAAGGATAAATATAAGTATCACAAGGATAGGAAATTTTGATTTCAAACGTAGAAACTAATGTTTAACCTCAAAAATAAGTTGAAACGCCAAGTGCACAAGAAAGAATAAGTAGGTTGAGGAACTCAAGCCAATAAGCTCCAAAGCATTAAGGGAAATAGGTCGTTGAAGGTTCTATCTAAGTTTTTTAACATCAGAAGAAAATCTAATCCCTTATATTCTAGGCTTTATTTCTCAGATGGAATCTAAGGAGCAGCAAATGGATTGTTCGTGACTGTATCTAGTGTGTATAGTTTTTGTGAGCCTTTAGTTAGCTATATGGAAGTGTATGAACTTGTGGTCTTAATAGTCATTTGTCACCGCAGTGGTTCTGTGATATCTTGGAGAACCTGTTAAGTATAGAAATGATATATGACGATGTGCATGAGGTTTACCCCATAGAAAATGAGCATTAAGCGCTCCATGATTTTATGGGATCACCAAAGAGGTTTAAAACTCATTTTTGGGATAGTTTAATCTACTTCCTATAAGCTCAATCGTGGATATCAAGAGAAACTTTGAGTGATGTCAGATAATGGAACCATGATTATGGGATTATTGGGATTCCTAGACAACCTTAGAAGAATAAGGTGGCACCACAAACCTTAGTAAGAATGGGTATGTTTGGAAGACTAGAAAGAAGAGATTCTTGAAAATCTTAGTGAAATAAACATCACTAGGAATTGGAGGAAGTATATTGTGGCACTAGGAGAAATCAACATGTGATCAAGGCAATGTGGGAACAAAAGCATTATATGTGCTAAATTTAACCAAAGTTCTTCCAGTCAAAGATGATAATCTAGGGACCAGATTCTTTGAACAGGGGGAGATTGTAGCACCCCTAAATTTAGCATTTTAGAGAGGAAGATGTTTTAAAAATCAAAATATTAATTTGACAAAAATTTTGGAGGCTTAAAATATAAATAAAAAAGACTTAATTGCAAAGAACTTGAAAGTTTATGGGGGGCTCAATCTATAAAAATTTTGGATTAACTAGGTTAATTTAGGGCACTAATTACTTTGAGGACTTAATTAAAATTAGGGAAAAGAATTTTAGTGCCAATCTAAAATTTTAGAAACAACCTACATAAATAGCATTTCCTCTTCCCCCATCCCCTTAATTTTATCCAATTCCTTTATGCAAACACGTCTTTCCCTCTCTAGAAATTTTCCTCCAGTGATAGCAAAAACTTAAATTAAACTATCCATCAGCATCCTCTCGTCATAGCGAACAAACCCACACCCGAAAATCCCAAAATTGATTGGTGGAGCAATTGAAAATTGAGCCTAAAAGTCAAAAGGCCGACGGCTAACGACGGATTGATTGGTGACGACGACGACGACGACGGATTGAGCCTAAAAATTGATTGGTGGTCACGACCGTTGGGGGCAATCAAGGTATGGACTTTGATGGGCTCAACTCAAAGATCAAGGTAGTGGCTTCAATTTCCAGTTCCAACCACCGGTGATGCAGAAATTGAGGAAAATAGGCAACAACGGCCGACGACCGATGATAGAGCATGACGTTCACGGCGCAATTGACCAGCAAGATGGCAGCAAACTCCAAAATTGATTGACAGATTTTGTTGGGCATATAGATGCGAGTCAATCAGTGGGTCTAGTTTTGAATTCTGGCAGCGGCGGTTCAGCGGCCTCCGAGCAATTTCTCTAGGGCAACAAGCCGAGCGCATGCATTCCAATCTCAGACCATGAATTGGCTCTGAATTATGCTTAATTTGGGTAAAATCTATTTAATCAATCAAATGATTCCTGATTTGGTTCGATTAAATTGTAAAGCTGATTTTCATTATAAATTTAAGTAAATTGGACTAAGAATTGTGATTATAGACTAAAATGATTGGACAGGAATTCAATTACAAGTATATGTGGACTCGGATTGTAAATTAGAAGTTATTATCATTAAATTGAGTTAGTTGATGTAATTGAGGAATCTATATTGTGTAATGTAGCGAAGATTGATTGTTATTAGGAAAACATGTAAAATTCATACGGATAGCCAAGATTTATTTAAAAAGGACTTAGAACATTAAATTTGAAATTATGGGTAAAATTTTGTTCAAACGATGAAATATCCCTTGATTTAGTTAGGTTATAATGTTAAGTTGATTACTGATGTAAGTTAAGTTAATTGCATCAAATTATAATTATGGATCAAAATGATTAGGATAAAATCGATGATGTCAAGGCAAAATATCTAGATATATAAGTTTTATGCATTGCTTAGTGGGCACGGATTACTAAATTAGACCTTAGCCATTATTAATAAACGAGTTAATGTAATTAAAACCTTAACTTTTTTGTAACATTGCAAGGATTAAATATTAATGGAATACGATAATTCCTTTCAATTTAGTTGAATTTCATACATGAGCTTAGGCATTATTTTAAGAAATGATCAGTGACTCAGACCAAATAAACCGCTCGTCAATACTGTGGCAACATTAGCATTATGATTTTGTTAGAATAATTTAGAAACATGGAATATTCTAGCTTAAGTTACCTATACCCAAAAATAGGGCAAAAACCCTTGTTAAGTGGATATGCCTCGTAATCAGTAACACCCAATATTAAGGTAAATAGTTTAATTATTGTTTAAGGAAACGATGCAAGTGTTTTGACATTTAATATGTTCTACTGGAATAGGTGACGATGGGCTAGGGTCTCTAGGACTATAAGACGTGATAGTATCTCTATGGAGTTTTAAGGTGAGGGTCTAATCTTTCTTTCTTCTAGGAAGTGAATGGTCACCGTTGTTGAAATTCTCTATTGTTTATTCATTGGTGTTGATTGTACTCATTCTAGCACTATGCTCTCTTTATCTATTCATTGGTATTTAAATGTATTCATTCTGGTGCCCAAACTTTTGTTATGTTTTCAATTTCTTGTCCCTCATACCCTATAGCCTTATCGATTTTCCCCTATATGTGTTGATATTTTGGTCTTGCTGACCAATTTTGTTCCATACTCTTGGTTAATCATTCTGCATGATGTTTATAAGGACATGCTGGCCATTGTGTTATAGACCATACATTTGATCTATTCACATATTTATTCTTAATCAGTTACTTTAAAATACGGATTATCTACGGGTATTATGTTATGTCACCTTGAGGACGCTCTTGGGGGTTTACCACTCGAGGGGATGCCACGGGTCGGGTTTAGCCTGGGACTAGGTTTGAAAAGACCACCAAGCTTATGGGCCGACGGTGGCTGGTCTCCCAGCTAGTACCCCTTTAAGATCTTGACTTGAGGTAGTTGGAGGTTAGCTGCTTGTGAGTGGTGGGATTTAGCATATGGCCGGCCATGCCATATGTCTATCGAACCGAGTGCTTAGGTACCAAGATGAATGCTTGGGTTAATGGACTGAGCCTAGTGCTTAGGTACCGAGCTGAATCTTGTATGTGCTATACGGTATATGTTTTATTAAACTGTCATGTCAAGTCATTGTCAATTATGATTGTTTACTTGAATTCTTGTTTATTCACTCTTTGTTCACCACTTATTTCAATTGCAATAAGTTTTTTTTTACTTTTAACGTATTTTTCACCTCACTAAGTCATTAGAACTTACACCTCTAGCATATTATTGATTCCTTTTCCTAGACAGGTGTTAATGGAGGACGGACATTCCAATTGCACATCTATAAATAATGTACATAGTTTTGAAAGCAAGCCTCTAGTTGTATAGTCTAGTCGAACACAATGTGTAAATTATTATATGCTAAGTTTGAATTCTATTTGGATTGGATGACTTGAGCAGCTAGTTATGCATGGCTTTTGTAGCTACTATATAAAGCTGGACGTGCTAAGTTATGTATTCTGATGCTGGTTGGTAAATGTTATGTATTGGGAATGTTAAGTTTGCTTTCACTTATTACTGATGTAAATGTTATGCAAATGTGGGTTTTTGGTATTAATGATTGTATAATAGTTTGTAGCTCTTGTGAAATAATGTGTAGCCAGATGCCACAATGAATTGAAATAAATGGTTTTTGGTCATTATGAGTTATTTAAGCTGAAATTTTGGAGGTGTGTATTTTGTTTAAATTAGTGTGAATAAGACAAGAATAGCACATTAGCCTTAAGCAGGTACCTCCCGGGCAAATCAAGAGCCCAAGTAAATAACATTTGATCTATAGATTAAGAAAAGCTACTGAATGCATAGACAAGCACTTCAGCGAGCAAATGAGAATACTGCAGAGATGGTAGAGAAAGATGGATGTCTAGGAGATTATGTTATCCTACAAATTCAGCTCTTTCGCATAGGAATTGCCTGACCAACTGTTCAGGTGACCAATTTTGAAATCTAGCCAGCCAGCATTTAGATGATGCGAAGTTCAATACAATTTAAGGATTCTCCAACAGAAGATTCAAAAGCGCATTTGGCTAGTTTTTTTGGAGATTTGTGACATCTTCACATATAATTGAGTATTTTATGATGCAATTCGGTTGAGGTTTTTCCCGTTCACATTTAGGGATAAAGCAAAGAACTGGTTGGCATCCTTTCCATCAGCTATTACCAGTTGGGAAGATTTAACGCAAAGATTCTTGGTTAAGTTTTTCCCACCATCACAAATCAAGTTGAGGAATGAGATTACTTCCTTTTCTCATTTAATCAGGAAATATATTATGAGGCATGGGAAAGATATAAGGAGATACTAAAAAAATACCTTCATCATGGATTGAGAAAGTGGCTTTAAGTGCAAACATTTTACAATGGATTATCCGTATAAACTAAAGGAATAGTTGATGCTGCTATAGAAGGTACACTTATGCGGAAGAAGATTGAGGATATGTTTGAGTTATTTGAAGAGATGGCAACAAAAATTTATCAGTGGCCAACTAAGAGATTAACTCAACCAAAGGAAGCTACAGGAATTTATGAGGTAAATGCTACTACTTCTTTAACTTCATAGCTAGAAGCTCTAACAAAGAAGGTAGACACATTTGCAAGTATTATAACCTAGCCAGTGTAACAAGTTCAAACAGTGGGAAATCCATTTATTACTTGTGAAATTTGGAGAGAAGTGTATTCTAGTGATTAGTGTCAGCATACTTTCGACACAATGTAATTTGTTAGGGACTTTAACAGGAATCAAAACAATTCCTACTCAAATGCTTATAATTCTGGATGGAGATAACACCTAAACGTTTCATGGAGCAACAACCAAGGATAAATTTCAACTCCCAAACCACCTCCACCACCGGGCTTTAAACAACAAGAAAAGAAACAACCTTCAGAATAGATGTTCATCCAGTTTATGGTGAAGTAACGAATATATGGCAAAAACTAATGCAACTCTTCAAAGCCAATCAGCTTCAATCTAAACATTGGAATTGCAAATAGAATAGTTGGCCACTACATTGAACATGAGACAGTAAGGAGCTTTGCCGAGTGATACTAAAATAAATTCTAAATGAAAAGGTAAGGAACATTGCAATGTTATTTCTTTGAGGAATGATAAAGAGTTGCAAGAATTTCAGAACGTTCCTCTATCTTCAGAGGAAATGGAAGAAGAATCACCAATTAAGAAGGGAGAGGATGTAAAGTAGAAAACTGAAAAAGTTAAATCTATTAGACCACCTTCACCATTCCCTTAAAGGCTTAAGCAAAAATTAGATAAGAAATTTCAATAACTTTTGCAGATTTACAAGAAATTCCACATAAATATTCTAATTACTTAAACTTTAGAACAAATGCCGAGTTATGTGAAGTCCTGAAAGCTATCTTATCTAAGAAAAGGTCTTTTAGTGAATTTGAGACAATGGCTCTCACAGAGGAATGTGGTGCAATCATCAAAAAGAAGTTACCTCCAAAGCTCAAGGATCCAAGGAGTATGGTGCAATCATCCAAAAGAAATTACCCCAAAGCTCAAGGATCCTTGGAGTTTCACTATACCATGCAAAATTTGTTGGAATAGTGTCCCGCGGCTAATTAGATTGGTTGTTTCACTTGTGATACAATCTTGATTAAATGATATTCATAATAAATGAACATCCTCATCTTATGCTTAATTTACTTCACTAGCATTTGGTTGAAGCCCTTAGATCACATAAGACTACAGGACATGGCCACGCACTGGGAGGCGATCATAAAATAAATGTTACATGTTGGAATAGTACCCAACAAGCTAATTAGATTAGCCTTATAAACTATTCCTTTATAAGACAATCTTGATTGAATGATATTCTTTATATGACCATCTTTATCTTATGCTCGTTATTGCTTCACCAGCATTTGGTTGAAGCTTTTAGATCACACTAGACTAGGGGACTTGGTCATGCACTAGGTGGTGATCATGGAATAAGTCTTACACGATCGTGATCTTAAAATCTTCCAAGTCATAAGATCTTATGAGATAGGGCATCTAAGATCTGGATAAGCTTGCACTAACGATGCATAAATCCAAGGGTTGGATGTTGCTCCATTCCATCAGCAATCCCATATAAGATATGGATGCATATTAGTGGGCTCTTATTAGAGAACAAGGTACTTAAGGCTCACCCAAAGAATCCACTAGATAAACGTAGTGGCAAGTTCTCCAGCTTACGCTAAAGCATAAAATTAGTCCTCTGACCTGAGGATCCATGGTAACCTTATGTTTAGGTCCTCATGCTTTAACTCCTACTTAGTCACCTAGCGGACCATTCAAGTAGAGATTGGAATGAGCTACTTAGATATGGAGGTTTGTGAGATCCAAGAAGAAATCCGACTCCTCATCTTTGTGAAGGGCGAATATATCTCCTATGTATTCTATAATGATCAATTCCAAGAAATCCTCGTGTAAGGTAGTATGACAATTTGAAAAAGGAGTTTTTCAAAGATGAGATCATATAGAGGAATCGAACATTGGGAATAGAAACATAGTAATGAGGTTATTAAGGAGCCGGCAAATATCTTTTCCTGTGCCTCTTTTGGGAGATAGGAAAAGGAAAGACTGTATTTTATGGTACGCATAGAGCTAGAATAGTTCTCCAAAAGCATTCATTTCGGCCAATTAGTTGGGCTCCATGGGCTTGAGGTTGGATATTGACCATGGAGATTAGGTACTCTTCAATTAATAGAAATTAATTGAATTGAATCAATTGGTTTAAAAAAGTTTAAACTAAAATGAATATTTGATACTCAAAAGTCACAAAGAGTTGTGAGCCCATGTCCAATGAATAGTATAACCTAGCGGGACACACACAAAATCCAATTAAATTTCCTAATTTATGGAGGAATTTTTCGGAGTGTTAGAAAAAAGGCTCCTACTGGACCGATTTAAGGATTGGCGAAATTGAAGTCACATTGGCTTGATCAATTTAATTGTTAACTTGATCAACTAATTTAAGGATTTAAATTAGACCAATAATTAAGGAGGTAATAATTTGGTGCCACATGACTATCAATTGGTCAAATTAGCTTAAAGAGTGAAGTCAACATTGACTAACTTAAAGAGTTAAGCTAACTGACTTAAGAGTTAAGTCAAAGGTTAATTAATTAAATTAAAGTATGTAATTTAATTAATGAGAGGAATCCATTTTGGAGGGAAAATTCAAATGAGTTCATTTGGTGTGGCATTTTAATTAATTTGAAATTGGATTACAAATGAAATTGTAATGCACACAAAATTCAAATTCACATTTGAAATACAACTTGCCAACTTGCAAAGCAAGTTGGCGGTCACCCTTGAGGAAGTTGTGATGCCATGTTGGCATCACACCATCCTCACTCTATATATAGATATAGAAAGAGAAAGGGGCGGCCACTTATTCTTTTTATGAAGAATTAGTATCTCTCACATTTTCCTCCAAATCTCAAGCGTTGCCTCATGTGTTGAAACTTCACTTCCTCTCTTCTTCTCCTACCTCAAATCAAGCCTCCATCTCTGCAAATCTTCTTTTTATTTTTTAGCTAATACCAAGAAGGTTAGGATCTAACATTGGTGTGTGGATCATATTGTTAGAGGCAAGACAATTTGATTGCTAGCCTTTGGAGATCCACTGTTAGGGCAGTCCGCTTGTAAATTTTTTCTAGCACTTCCCTATAGCTTTTTGAGTTGAATTTTTTTATAGGGAGTTGAGAAGTTACTGTAAATTTTTTGGAATTTTTGGAGTAGTTTGGATCAGCAAATGTTACATCTAATTTGTTGTGCTGCTATGTGACAACTTTTAGATCAAAGAAGTGTTCTTCATCAAGGTAATTCTCCTTCCTAATCTAAATTAATAGCATGTTTAGATCCTTCTTAGCATGTGTAGCCAAGTTTATTTCAGTTTTAATTATTGGATCTTAGTGCTACATGTGCCTTCATTACATGGTCGTGATCTTAAAATATTCCAAGTTGTAGAATCTTATGACACAGGGCATTTAAGATTCGGATAGACTTGCACTAACAATACATAAATCCAAGGGATTGGATATTGCTCCGTTTCATGAGCAACCCATGTTAGACATGGATGGATGTTAGTAGGTGCTTGTTAGAAAGCAAGTTCAGTGAAGGCCCACCTGGAGAATCCACTAGATAGCGATAGTGGCAAGTCAGTAATGACAACTTCTCTAACTTATGCTAGTGCATATAATTAGTCCTTAGGCTTGAGGATCCATGGTAACCTTGTGTTTAGGTTCTCATATTTTGACTCTTCCTTGACCACCTGCAGTCATCCGGGTTGAGCTTGGGTATAAGCAACTTAGTCATGGAGGTTTATGAGATCCAAGATGGGATCCATCTCCTCGTCGTTGTGAAGGGCAAGTACATCTCTTATATATTCTATAATGATCGATTCCACGAAATCCTTGCGCAAAGTAGTATGACAATTTGGAAAAGGAGTTTTCCAAAGATGAAGTTATAAAGGAAAATCGAACATTGGAATAGAAACATAGTTATCAAGGCTATTAGGAACTAGCAAATATCTTGCCCTATGCCTCTTTTGGAAGATAGGAGACGGAAGGACCGTATTTTCATGGCAAGCGTAGAGCTAGAATGATTCTACAAGAGCATATTCATTTTGGCCAATTAGTTTGGCTCCATGGGCTTGAGATTGGACATCAACCATGGAGATTGGGTACTCTTGAATTAATAAAGATTAATTAAATTGACTTTTTAGTTTAAAGAAGTTTAAACTAATGTGAATATTTTGATATTCTAAATATCACAAAAGTTGTGAGCCCATGTCCAATAAATAGTAGAACCTAATAGGTCACAAACAAAAGTCAATAGGAAGTTCTATTTGACGAATGGAATTTCTAAGAGTTAGAAAATTTCTTGGTGACCAATTTTATGGAGGAAAAATGGTTGGCTAATTTTTTATCATTTTGGCTTGATAATTTAATTGTTAAATTGATCAAAATAATTTAAGGAGTTAAATTGGACCAATTAAATTAAGGAGTTAATTTAATTGGTGTCATATGACTATCAACTGGTCAAGTTAACTTAAAGAGTTAAGTCAAGACCAATTAATTAAATTAAAGGGTTAATTTAATTAATGTGAAGAATTAATTTTGGAGGGAAATTCAAATGAATTTCATTTGAAGTGCATTTAGTATTCATTTGGATGACATTTTATGTGATGAAATAAGATTCCAAATGAAATTCAAATGTAAGTAAAATTAAGATTTCACATGCTCCATGCTTTGCTTAGGTGGCGCCTCACCTCATGGGAGGTGTGATGCCAACTTGTATCACACCTTCCCTCCTCTATAAATATAGAGTGGGCGGCCACAAGAAAGCAATGTATGTTGGATTCCCTATTTCCCTCCATATTGTGTGGTTCACTCATGTGTTGAAGTTTCACACCTTTTTCTTCACCCTCCCTCCTCAAATTGGCCTTCATCACTTCTTCATACATTGTTTTTTCTAGTTGACTAAAGTTTGATTTGAGCTAGCCTACGGTATGTGGATCATTTCATTAGATGTTAGACATTTGGATAGCTTTGCTCTTTGGAGATCCATTACAAGGCAGTTCAATTGGAGGCACTTTTGGAGCACTTTTTTATTTCTAATTTTGGTGAAATTTTTAATGGACATTCTTCAAGGTGTTGGTGAGGTTCTATCCAAATTTCATCCATATCGGAGGTGGTTTGATAGGGCAAAAGTTGTCGGAATCCTGCTGCACATACTGTAGACAACTTTGAAGTGTTCAAGCTTCTCTTGGTTCTTCCTTAGATTTTTGAGCATTCAAGGTATTTATCCACTTACAAATCCTCAATAACAGCATGATTTGATCCTTGGGAGGTGTGTAGACAAGTTTTGATTTAGCTTTATTTGTTTAATTTCATGGATCCTTGTGCTACATACTCCTTCAAAATTAATACTAAATTTTTTGGAAGGTCACTATGCTATTTGGGGGCAAGCATAAATTTAGTGCCACATTCCATATACTAGTGACTTGGATTGGGCGAGATCAAGCTAAAATCACAGCGATTGAGGTCATTTTGCACCATTGAAATCCTTCCTCATAGAATGATGGAATTGGAATAAGTTGGTTCAACAAGACAGTTTAAGATGAATAGGAAAAGAATCAAACACTATCTAAAAAGTGATTTGATCATCAGCAATCCCCAACCACCTTAACCAACATCAAGTGAAGGCCGAAAAGTTAAGTCGAAGACTATAAATCAAGCACTTAATGGGAGGCAACCCAAGTTTTTAATTACTTTTGATTTTCATTTTCAATAATTAATTTTTCTCTTATAATTGCTTCATTTTGACCTAACATGTGCTCGTTTTATATTTTGTAGGATGCAGCATAGAGAGAGAGAGAGAGAGAGAGAAACAGAGAGAGATAAAGAGATAGAGAGACAGAGACAGAGAGTCCAAGGATAGTTCCTTGCGCGCCAGGCGCAAGAATTTCGCACACCAATGCAAGGCATGAATTTTTGCACGCCTTAGACAGTCCTAATTGCGCTGGGGCACAAGAAATCAGCGCCCTAATGCAATACGAAAAAAAGAGAAAAAGAAAAAAGAAGGCACGAATAGGCACTGCTTAGCACACTAGGGCACAAGACACGTGCACCCTAGCACGCAGCATGATTGTCCTCTACGAGTTGTGTTGGGAGCAAGCAATCAGCGCCCCAGCACAGCTACTTTTATTTTTAAAAAATATGAATAAAAACAAAAACCGCAACAATCTGCCCCTCACTCCTGTTCCCACTCCCCCCACATCTCCCCCCTCTATGATTCTCTTCTTTTCTATTTCTTTTCTTTTTTCTTTTTTTCTACTCCTCTCATTCATTTTCTTTTTCTCAAACAAACCTAACTATACCACCATTCCTCATCACTCTCTCTTTAGAATATTTTAGATATATTACTGTTTTAAATTGATTTAAAATTCATGGAATTTATCATTTAGAATGGCTTATTTTATTGATTTGAGAGACTAGAATTAGTTAGATTATTTATTGAATAATTCAAATTTGATGGTTATTTATTTGAGATTATTTGATAAATAATTGACTGAATATTGAGGTGAAATAGTGGATATTTGGATGCTAATTGAGTCAAATTTTTTAATGTTGATTTATTGATTGTAAATTCTTAATTTTTTTTTAAGTATTATTGGGAATAATTTTGTTTAGAATTAATTCTCACCACCACCACATCTCTACATTGCTGCTGCAATTCCACCCCCGGAGGTCAAGAAGGACAATGATGTTGTTGATTGATTAGAGCATATTTTCTTCCTTTTCTTTTTCTTTTCCTTACTTTTATTTTTATTTTTATTTTTATCATTATTCATATTGGTGTCTCTTACTTTCTTTTTATTATCTAGGGTGAATTACGGCTATCCTCCCTAAGGTTTGGCATAATTACAAAAAAACCCTCGTTGTTTTGAAAATTACAAATACCCCCCTGAACTTAATCGCCGTCCAACATTTCAGCCCAGTTGTTAGAGTTTTACTGTACAGCCGTTAAAAAATTTGGGTAAATTTTCAAAAATACCCTTAGGCTAACGATGGCATCTTTGACCTGGTTTGACTTTTTTTAGTGGACAAAAATACCCTCAGGGGTGGTATTGTAAGATTTTTATTTGGTTAAGGGTCTATTTGTTTTTTTGTTTGTTTGTTTGAGGTCTTAAATGTAATAAAACAAAGAAGAATCCAAGGTGAATTTAAAATAGTAAATGTATTTAAGATAATTCAATTATATTCAATTGAATTTAATAAGTAAGAAAAATTAAAAAGATAAATCAAATCTATCATCTTGAACATATAATTTTAATAATTGAAGTGATATATTCAACAGTATTAAAAATAATAAGCATATCTAAAATAACTTAATTAAATTTATATCATTAAAATATAACATATTAGATTATGTTAAATATAAATTTATATTATTAAAATTATCTGATAATATTAAAATAGTAATATATATATATATGTATATATAATATTTTAATTGAATTCAATTCAATTTAACTAAAAAGTAAAATAAGTAAAAAATTAAAATAAATTAAATCTATCATTATAATATATTTTTAATAATTTTTAAAATTAAAAAATAATAATGACATGTAACACCCCTAGATTTGGCATTTTAGAAAGTAAGATTTAAAAATTAAAATATTTATTCGATGAAAATTTTGGGGCTCAAAACACGAATAAGAAAGGACTTGATTGTAAGAATTTTGAAAGTTTTGGTGGTCAACAAAATTAATTTTGAACAACCAAGTCAATAGAGTCATTAACTAGTTTGAGGACTTAATTGAAATTGAGCAAAAAAAATTTGGGGTTAATGTGAGGCACTCAGAGAGTTAAAAGGATTCAATTGAAATCTGAGAAAAAGTATTGGGGTGAAAATTACAATTTTAGAGAGTTCAAAAATATATACACAAGAGCCCTCCTATTGTATCAAATTATTTCATGCTTATCGTCACCATCCTCTCCAACCAGCACCTCTCTGAGGTTGGAAAAATTAGTAACCAAGCTAGCCATTCTCTTTCCCTCGTCACAAGGAACGCATCGGTACCAAATTTGCCTAGAAACAATTAGCGACTCGCTGGAAATTAAGCTCCAAACAGAGCCTCACGGCGGTGGTGACGGGTTGCTTAGTTCCAATGATGGAAACGCATAAAAAAGGAGTGGGTTTTGATGGACTCGATGAGAGGAGTGTAATGGTGGTTTTAATTTTGTGATTTGACCAACGGAGAAGGAGAATGGAAGGTAGAGGCATATGTTGGAGTTGAGCGATTTTGCTTGAAATTGGCCAACGAAGTGAAGGGGAAAGTTGAAATTGATTTGGGGGTTTGATAGAGCACAACAAGGCGCACCTTTTGGCGGCAGCAAAACCCAGTTCCGATGGAGGCGCACGGCGGCTGTTCGGAGTGTAGCGACCGCGGTCCGGCAAAAATTGAAGGTGATAAAAATATATCAAATAAACCATTATAAATTCAAAAACATTACAAATAGGTCCAAGGGTACTTTTATCTTTTGATATTTCTAATCAATTTTCTTTTCTTTTTTTAATTTTTAACAAAAAGGCATTTTTGTCATTTTACACTTTCCATCAGCATTACATTTAGGTCCAAAAGTTCAAAGGGTATTTGTAATTTTCAAAACAATGAGGATTTTTTTGTAATTACACCAAATCTCAGGGGGGTAGCCGTAATTCACCCTATTATCTATGTTCTCTATCATGATATTGTAGGTACTTTGAGAGAAAAGTACCCCTTAGGTTTTAGGATATGCTTTACGCATCAATTCTTAGTCCCTTGTTATTCTTTTTTGTTTATTTTCTATTGCTTTGCTATAGTTAGGGTTTAGTCATTGAGTTAATGTCCTGCATGTGCAAAAATTAATATTCTTGAATCAATGAATATATTGCTTCTTTAACATTGTGTTCTGTAGAAAATTATAATTGTGTGATGATGGAATTATGTACTTTGAGTAGAAGTAATTAATGGTAGGATGACATCCCCTATTCTTGAGCACTCATTTTCTCACTTTTAGTTATTGGTTTGATTCAACATATATTTATGCACGAGTCGCATAGATAATACTTTAAACTCTAGAATTTGTTTGATTTTCCATCGAGGCGAAATCCTAGAAGCCGTTCAAGTAAAGGAAATGACTTGGTATTTTTGAACCATTTGAGCCTTTCAAGCCTACCAAATGATATGATATCCCTTGGGTCCCCTATTGAGCCTATTTTAAGTGTCCTTTCTATTTGGCAATCAATCAACAGTCAGCCAAAACACACGATTCCACCAAATAAATCCCATAACTGCTTATTGGATTTATTTGAAAAACTTATGAAGATGAAAACAAATAGTACAGGGCCCATGAGTTTGATTCCCTCCAGGTAAGGCCTCATGCACCTAAGAGAGAGAGAGAGGAGAGGAGAGAAAGAAAGAAATTGAGAAGTATTATTCAATAAGTTTGGGGAGCATTGAATGATAATGGTGAACAAGTGCTACGGGTATTGAGTTAGTATTATCCATATTTTTTCTACTTTTAACCAAGCCTATGTTACAAGCTTTGAAAGTCCTAAAGATTCTTTATTGAGCGTATTCTACATTACTAGAGATAGAGATTTGCTAGTAACTGCTTGTAGAGAAATCACACACTCATACATGGGGGATTCATTTGAACATTTTATCTGCTTATATGTGTATAGTGAAATTAGATCACAATTCTAGTTGGGGTAATTGGCACTTTGCACCCTGAAAACACATTTAAAAGACACTTTGCACTCTCAAAACACAAAAATGGCAGAATGCATCCTAAAAATATATTTCCTTTGGCAAGTTGCACTCCAAAGTGTTTTTTTTTTTTTTTTGGTCAAAATAACTAAATTTAAGTAAGGACAAAAATGTTCAAACAACTTCTAGACAACTTTCTTACCATCATTTAATAAGGCAATTTTAGAATTTTATGTAGAAAGCCAAAACAAACTTCGGTATAAGTCCGAACAAAATAAAAAGAAAATGAAGATGACAAACAATGGAATGACCAAACTCATGTCATCAATTAACTTATCCAAAAAAATTGAAAAAAAAATCATGTCATCATTTAATCACTTTTATTTTCCTTTTCTTTAAAACTCAATTTCAAGTCTTTTTTTCTTATTATTATTTTCATCATTTTTGAATTCAAAATCAGTACTTCAAAATGGCAAATAGAATGTTATTTCTTACCCAAAGATGATTTCAATAAAAGAATTGCAAGGAAAAAAAAAATTCTTACCATAATCAGAAAGATGAAGACTATTCCTCAATTTCCACACCATGGCACTATTGATAATCAAAATTTAAGGCTAATTTTCTGATATTTTGAGTTTTGAGATGGTGATTGAATGATTATGAAGAAAACCCTATGTAAGTTTGGGGATGAACAACTCTTTGTTCCTTTTTCATACAGGTCAGTTTTTTAGAAGAAAAGTGAAGTAAATTTCGAAAGTTTAAGTGAGAGATTAATCCTAGAAGATGTTTAGACATTTTTGCCCTTGCTTAAATTGAGTTATCTTGACAAAAAATCACTTTGGGATGCAACTTGTGAAAGAAAATATATTTCCAAGGTGCATTCTACCATTTTTGTATTTTGGGGGTGCAAAATGGCTTTTAAATGTGTTTTTAGGGTGCAAAGTGCCAATTACCAATTCTAGTTGACTACAAGCATAAGTTTGAAGTAGATCTGAGAGTGACGTTTTTGTACATATATTTTAGTATTGATTTGTTTTGCTTAGAGTATCTTTGAGTCTTTTTCTTTGTGTTGCTCGAGGATGAGCAACATATTAAGTTTCGGGGTGTTTTTTAAGTCCTTGTTAGTTTAAATTTTAATATCATAATTAGGACTTAACAAATTATTTTCTTGTTTAAAAAGTTACAATTCCCTTGATAATTAATGAAAATTTGAAATTGGAATAATACAAGTAGAGAAATTACAAAAAGAGACAAATTGACATAAGTTGATAGGAATGCTAATAGGATAACACCTCATGATCTAATCAAGGACAGGTAAAAGACTCTTTTTATTTATTCAAGTCCTATTCTAATTAGAAGACTTTGTTGATTAGTATAAACAGGCTTTCAAGAACTTAGTTTGACAAGCCGATTTTAATTTTTTATTTTAGAGATTAGGAGTTCTGCAAGAATTTTAGGTTCAAAGGAGGAAAAAGTGGAGGTCATATTCGTTTAAAAATAGAGTTTCCTCTTCTCCCTTTGCGTTTCCTTTTAATTCTGAAAATGAGGTGATGTTTCATTTGTTCATGTTTTGTTTGACAATTCAATCAAGAATTAATTTGTTATTCTACGATTATGATGGATTCTTTTGAATAATTTGATGCATGATTTTCTTCCATAAAATTAGTAGCATTTTAAGTTATTTCTTCTATTGTTTGCTTTTTCTATTTAATTGTTTAATCAATAATGAAATGCATCTTTAGCACCCAGAGGATCTTGGAAAAGAAAATCTAGTGATTGATTAACAATAGAAGAGCTTAAGATTAATTATTCAAGTAGATGAATTAATTAATTTGTGAGTAGGATATTCATATACTTGCTTGCCCTAGGTAGTTAGTTGAGTGGTACAACTCCATCCATAATTTAGTTAATTCACATATGAATATAGTGAGTTGAATAAATTACGAATTTGATTGCGGATAATTCGGAAGAACCCCCTAATTACATATGACTCAAAACTAATAACTTTTTAATTTCATAGGTTCAACCCATTTGGTTGATGAAATCACAATTCCAGTCATCTATATCCTAATAGAAAACTTAGTTTAGTACACTTTTCTTATTTTAATTAGTTTAATTTTAATTCTTACTTAATTGATTTTTGTTTGAATAAAACAAGTATGTGTTAAATTAGTAATTAGTAGTAAATAATTTAGTTCCTTATAGGATCAACACTCTTCTCATTACTGTATTACTTGTTACGACACGTGCACTTTAATGATTGTGTGCATTATTCATTTTGCACACCAACAAACCTAGAAATGGGTGGAGAGTCCCTAGCCAATGTCTCGACACTCGACCTCTCAACATCAACTGGCCACCTTAGTCGCAACGCCAACCCCCATGAGCCAATGCACTAAAGTGGCTGTTTTGGAACCATGATCGGAGGTTGTGATTGATAGTGGATAGCTGAATAAATGTAGCATAAAGCTACAGGATCTACCAAGTTAAATACTGTCCCCCAGCATCTCATCCAATTTAATGCATAAGAGCACCCAACACCACCTTCTGTAGCTCCAAAGTACTATTCATCTAGTTTACGTCGGCTTGGTCAGAAGGCATAAAAGAAATGTTATGAACTCTTTATAAAGACAGACACACTATTGTGATTAGGGCATAAAGGTCATTTTGACCCCCGACTTGGCACCTATAAATAGTCCATTCTGAAGCTAGTCCCAGGTATGCACTCAAAAATTCTCTCATTAGCCTTTTTTTTGCTACCTTCTGTTTTCATATCAGCTTAGTACTAACTTAAGCATTGAAGGGTCCTAGCTGAGGGCCACCTCGGTGGTGTACTTTGCCTTGCCGATTAACCCAGTCAGCTTGAGTTTAGTTGACCCGATCTCTCCAGCTTGTTTCCTAAACTCACAATACATCAAAAACTTGCAACATCATTCGGCACCGTCTATGGGAAACCTCAGATCTACAGCATGAAAATGGTTTACACTAGACGAGCTCAATCTAATAGGTAAATGGAGAAGGAAACACCAAATTCTGAAAAAATTCCACCTTCAACACCTCAACTACCTCGACCTCAAGCTCTCCCAAGGTCCAACACATAGCCACAACTAGTCATCATCATTTCCTTGGAGCAACTAAGCTAGCTCATCGATCACCAGGTCCTCGAGTTCTCCAGTAATAGAAAGAGTAATAGTCTATTGTAGAGATGACCACTACCCATGAACCCAGCCCAATGCCAGATATAGCTCCACAACAAAATAGGGAATATCGAGATCCCCCAACTCGACAACAAGCTCCTCATATTGAGCCCAAGATTTGAACTACTAGCTAATAAAGAAAGTTGTAGACTCTGATGACGAGGTCCGCCTGTATTGACCTCAAGCTCGAGAGAGGGCAAACCGTGCAAGAATGAATGCTCCTCGACCAACCAAAATACAAACATAATAGATAGGAAGAAGTTTCTCACCAGGTGCAATAGCTTAACCATAGAATAGAGGACCTATCTACAAGACAACCCGACCATACTTCCCGAGGCACCGACCTACCACATCGCTAACTAAGGGAAATAAAATCTCCATTCATCCAAGAAATCATCGATGAGAGAGTCGTCATCGACTCAAAAGTGTCTATAGGTTTGCCCAGGCTTAACCGACCCTAATGGACACCTTCTTCACTTCGAACACATTATGCAGTTGCACAGCCACAACGATCACATTCATGCTAAACTGCTCATGACAACTTTTCATGGAATTGCTTTGTACTAGTTCATTAAGCTAGATCCTGCTCGATTGAGTCTTACGACCATCTTTGTGACTCCCCCACACTTACCTCCACTCAATGAAATAAAATTAAAGTGAATCGTTGAGGGACTTGATAACTCCAGAATTGATTTTCTCATTGATGTCATCTTCTTGGGATTGCGACAAAGGAGTGTGCCAATGCTTTAGCCCATGAGTGACCTCATACCATGGAGGCTTTACTTGACCTAGCAGATCAATACATGGCGCAGGAGAATATGAACCCCTCAAATACGGACAGTCAAACCCAAATAAAAAGCACAAGGATAAAAAGAAAGAAAGAAGGGACACGGAAAATTGAGATGGCCGTTGATCTACGGTCAAAAGCATGCCTTACTACACACCCCTTAACACATTGAGGAAGGAGATCCTGATGGCGATCCAGCATGACGATCTCTTAAAGAAGCCAAGAAGGTTGCCTAATAGACCTAGCATGAAAATTTCGAAGAAATACTACTACTTCCACAAGTAAAAGGGGCATGATATAGAGGATTGTTTTCAACCGCGATGAAATTTAGTGGCTGATAAAATAATGGTACCTACAGAACATGTTGAATGAAAGACGATTGATACTAAAATAAATTCTGATCCCCACCATGGTAGGTCAACCACCAACCATGCCCAGATAAAGATAACCCACCCTTCCACAAGGTGATAGATACCACTGCTAGGGGACCAGTTGGGGGGACTCAAAGTCATCCCGCAAGAAATTTGAATGCACGCTGCGAAGCTATCATTCGTCTAAGTCAGTCTTCCATAGTTCGACTAGTGTAGAGGCAATCACATTTGGGGATAAAGACCTAAACTATATTTTGATGCCCGACATCAAGAACAAGCCTGACTGCTCCATAGTAAGCACTGCAGAGATTGCTAATTACACAGAATGGAAAGTTTTGGTCAACAATTGGAGTTCAGCTAATGTGATATTCTACTCAACTTTGATAAGAAGATGGACCTAGAGAAGTTGGTGTTTTCGCCAATAAAGACATCACTAGTCAGTTTTGGTGGCTCGAAGATTGTACCAATGGGACCAATCGAACCTACAACCTCACTTAACACAGCACCGAAGAGGCAAACGATGATGGTAAAGTACTTGGTGGTAAATGCCCCATTCGCGTATAATACCATCCTTCGCATGCCCGCACTCAATAATTTTTAGGCCATAATATCAACCTACCACCTTAAGATCAAGTTCCCAACCCCAGCAAGAACCAGCAAGAACTAATGAAGCTTTATACAATGCAAGTGAGGCATGGAGTTACTATACTATCTCCATCGACAGTAAAGCCCCAAAGGTCCTTATACCAAAACCCGACCATATGATCGACCTGCCAATCCTCGACCATGAAAAGGATAAGCTCCACAAAGCTTAAAATGGAAGCACTATTTAAAAAAATCGAACCACATTGGGAGGTCGAACCGGTTGAACCGTCGATCGCCCGCTCAACCGGTCCAATTTTATGTGAAAACTGAAAAATATAAAAAATATTTTATTTTGTTAAAATCATTCAAGTCGGTGGTTGCACTATCCAAATCGATGAATCACTCATGATTTAATTGAACTAGAGCAGTTTATTTATTTATTTTGAATTTATTTTTTGACAAAATTAACTTTTTTTTTTTTGCCTAAGGACAAACATCTAAGGCTAAAGTATATCTCAAGAAGCTATTCAAAACACTCAATGAAATGTACACAAGAAAATACTCCAATTTCTTAAATCTATTACTGCCAGGAAATTGAAACTAAACATGATTTTGTTGGTCTTGGTATGAGTATTGGAAATAGCAACCAAGTCCATGAAAATCTTGATTGGGATGGAGAAGACGATGAGAGTAGTTCCAATATCATTAAATTATTGATGTGATTCAACTTTAGAGTTGAGAGATTTAAATTGTGGTGATCACGTTATAATATGAATCGTAAAGTTTGAATTGTGAAGTTGGACAATATCATTTAAGCACTTTATGTTTTATATTTTGGTATTTTATTAATTTTTAAGTAATATATACAATGCAAATATATATTACATAATTATAACATCATGATTCAATTGTAGTCCAACCAACGATTGAACCAATGAACCGTGAACTAGTGAGTTTTTCAGTTCAATGAACAATCCATTCGAACACTAATTGGAAAATACTAGGCTCAAGCCTGTTGAGTTGGAGCCCAATATTGAGTGCATGCTCATCAACTTCCTCCAAGAAAATATCGTTGTTTTTGCTTGGTTGGTAATTGATCTGCACGGTATCGACTCTGATGTAATTGTTCATCGCTTGAATATTGACCCCTCTACCAAGCCCGTGAAACAAAAGACTCGAACCTTTAGCGAAGATAAGAACAATATCATCGACCAAGAGGTCCAAAAATTTCTTAGGGAAGGATATATAATAGAGATTTAATTCCCTAAATGGCTATATAATGTTGTCTACGTACTTAAGAATGAGAGCAAGTGGAGGATGTATAAGATTTCACTGATCTTAATAAAGCATGCCCTAACAACCATTATCTCCTCCCTCGCATCGACCTACTTGTCGATTTGACAACATGTTGTGCTTTACTTAGCATGATAGATGTATTCCAAGAATACTATCAAATCTTTACGGCACTCGAAGACCAAGACAAAATTGCATTTATCATCCCTAATGAGGTCTATTGCTTTTGAAGGTAGAAGTGAGCTATTCACCATAGAAAATTAAAACTCAAAAATAACTTGCATCACTAAACCCAAGGATCTAGATGATGCCATAATTAAGGATTTAAGGTCAAGAGAAAGTACCTTGAATGATTTTCACAAAATCAATTGGAGATCTTCCAATAGAAACCTTTCTAGTGAAGATCTTCCGCTCCTTTCTCTTCGATTCTTCTTCCTTCTTCTTTGGTCACCAAGGGCAGCAACTTGAGACCACAAAACTCCTCCAAATGAGCTTCAAAACTTGGATTTACAGCAGCAAAATCGAATCCCCAAGGAACCACCAAGGCTACCGGTTTTGAGGTGGAAAATCACTTCTCCAAGTAGCCTTCCCTGTTCGCCAACAATCTAGCACTCCAATTGTAGTGCCTCCAAAGGTATCCACACACCTATCACACTCTATATCCTCATTCTAAAACTAGGTAAAAGAATGAAGATGATAGAGGAATGTGATGGAGAAGAGAGGAGGAAGTTTAGAAGAGAGGGAGAGTTGGAGAGAATCTAGGAAAATAGTTACTTTCCTCAACTAATTGAGAGAATTTGGGAAGGAAAAGGCAAGCCCAAGTGGCCGGCCATTAGGTGTGATTAGGGGTATTTACAGAATGTGTTGGAAGCATCTAGAAGCACCCTTCAAATGCTCCTCACACCTTGCCCACTCGCATGCCAACTTGCATGCCAAGTGTGATTTCAATTTCCACTAATTAAAATGCCACCTAATGTTTAAATGGACTCTTCCATTTTAATTTTTCCTCCAAAATTAGATTCTTCAATTAATTAAATTAACTCTTTAATTTAATTAAATCAACTTAACTATTTAAGTTGATTAGACTAATTCAATTGTCACATAGCTCCAATTAAATTAATACTTTAATTCAATTAGTCTAATTTAACTTATTAAATTATTTGATTAATTTAACACTTTAAATTAATCAAGTCATTGTGACCAACTCTTAATTATTCAAATGGGTCCCTTCCAAACTTGACCAATTAAATTATCTAACTCCTCATATTACTTCTCTAATTCCAATTAGAGTGCTCTAGGTTTTTATGTGTGACCCTTTACTTTCACCAATTAATTAGGCATGGGATCCTAACTCTTTGTGATTTAGCAAATATCAAATATTCTGATTAGTCTAAACTCTTTTAAACTAAACACTCTTTCAATTAATTTCTATAAATTGAAGAGCACCCAATCTCCATAGTCTTTGTCTAGCATAAGCATATGGAGCCCAATTAATTGGATGAATTAATCTTGGGTGAACCTATTCTGCTTACGATCACCATGCAAATGCGATCTTTCCTATTCCTATCTCCCAAAAGAGGCTTAGGGCCATATATTTGCCGGTTCCCTAATAACTTCAATAACTATGTATCCATTCTTGAAGTTGGATTCCTATTTACAATTTCATATTTGAAAAACTCATTTTTTCAAATTGCCACCCTACTTTGCACAAGGATTTCTTGGAATCAATCATCATAGAATACATAAGAGATCAACTCGTTCTTCACAAACAAGCAAAGTGAATCCCATCTTAGAATTCACCAACCTCCATACTTAGATAGCTTGTGCCCAACCTAAGCCTCAAGCGACCCGCTACGTGGTCTGGAAAAATTAAAGCACAATGACCTAAATACAAGATTAACGTGGAACCTCAAGTTAAAGGACTAATTATATATACTATCGTAAGCTAGAGAATTTCTCACTACCGACATGTCACTCCAACTACCTCATGGATTATCTAGAGGAGTCTTCAGTGAAGTTATTCTCTAATAAGCACTCACTAGCGTGCATCCATGTCTTACATGGCTTGCCCGTGAAATGGAGCAATATCCAACTCCTCGGAGTATACATAGATAGTGCAAGTCTATCCGAATCTTAGATGCCCTATCTCTTAAAATTCTACGACTTGGAATATTTAAAATCATGACCATAGAAACTTGTTTCATGACCTCCATCATATGCATTGACCAAGTCCTATAGTATTGTGTGATTTGAGGTCTTCAACCATGTATGTGAAGAATATCATAAATGCATAAGATGAAGATGGTCATTTCATTGAATATTATTCAATTAAGACTGTTTTACATGGAGTATTTTTACACGCCAACCTGGCTCACACATTTTCGATCTTAAGGCAATACGGGCTAAAACTCAACCGTACCAAGTGCACCTTTAGCATTTGAGGAGTCAAGTTTTTAGACTATATGGCCAACCAGTGGAAGACTGAGGCTAAACCCTAGAAAATACAAGCTATCCAAGACACCACGCCTCCTATATTAGTAAAAGCGGTCCAAAGGTTGGTGGGTCAAATCGTAGCCTTCAATGGATTCATATCCCAAATGGCAGATAAGAGCTTACCCTTCTTTAAAATAGGGGTGTAAATGAGTCGAGCTCGGCAAAAATTGGGAGCTCGAGCCCGGTATCTTGAGCTGGAACTCGAGCTCGATGAACCTATTTTTCAAAGCTCGAGCTCAAATACTGAGCTCGAGCTCGGCTCACCAAAAAATTTTAAATCAAATAAAAATATTAAATTATTAATATATCATAATTATTTAATAATAATTAATAAAATAATTTAAATTATAATTATAGATAAAATATATATTAAATTATAATATATACTATATTAATTACTATAATGATTAAAATTATAATATATTATAATTATTGATAAAGTATTAAATTATTAATATATTATAATTATTTAATCATACATAATAAATATTTAAAATTAGAAAAGAAGTAAATTATTAATATTTAAAATTAGAAAGAAAAAAAAGTAAATTATTAATATATATATATATTAATTATTATATAAAAAATATTTAAAAATAGGAAAAAGCTCATGTTAAAGCTCGAGCTTGAGTCGAGTTATAATCGAGCCGGCTCACGAGGTTTGTAAGCCAACTCGACTCATCTTACACCCCTACTTTAAAATATACAAAGAGCTCAACATTTCTAGTGGACAATAGAATGCGACAAAGCCTTTGTCGACCTGAAGCAATACCTTACCAAATCATCCTCGCTGGCGAAACGGACCCCAAGAGAGACTTTGTGCCTCTGCATCCCTTGCTAATGTATATGTGTGCATATGCAGCAATAATAAGAACGAACATTTGTAAATTGAGTTCCCTGGCTATGAGCTTCTTAAAACGATTGAGTGAAGTGCAATGAGCTAAGACTTCTAAGATTTCTTACCTATTTGACCCTACGACTTGCAAAATAAAACAAACTCAAAGTTCATTCCATCATTCTTTAAGTCAACTTGGAAAATATGTAAAGAAATCGGAGTAAGTTTTGTTAGGAGAGCCTAATCGAATGCAGATAATAGTAACTAGAAAAACAAGAAAAAGTAAGTTTGAGATGCAACAAAAGCCTGCTTAGAGAGAATAACTGATTTGTCTAAAGCGAGTTGTTGAAGGAATGATGATTGAGTGTGTATGCATGTTGCATTATAACTATGTTGGTTTAAATACAACAAAGGTGATACAATAAGTTGATTCCTATCAAGTCTGCTTGTTTTAAAGATGTTTTAAAATCTCTACAGATTTTAAGTTGATCTCCCAAAAAGTTGATGCGTGAATTGACTTTTAGTGGATTAATACAGGTATCGATCCTCGTAATTGTACGGACTTCCAAAGTAGATTGGTACAAATATTCCTACCATTTGAGGGTATTGAGCCTCGTATTATGGACCTCAGATGTGAATTTGTAATACAACTGTTAATTGAGCTTTGATCAATAATGGGTTATTGAGCATTTGCATCCTTAGAGCTAAAGAATTTAATTTTAGTACAAAAATGTAAAGAAGTCAAGTAATATTTTGTCCGACAGTATAAATCTCACACATTAAAAATAAAATTGAAGAGTCATATATAACAGACACCTAACATGTATGTATATAAATTTAAAAAAAATATATATATATGTGAGGAGGCATGGGACCTTTCCTCTCTTGCTGAGTGGCCCCCTTCAATCAATTAGCGTACCACCGTTAAATCCTCAACTTAGTGAATATTTGATTCAGGTAAAAGAAATAAAAGTTTTGTTTCATATTAAGTCTAGATCTAGAATGTTCACATTAATCAATCAATTTTTCTTTTTCTGAATGCAATCATGAACAAGTTTGGTTATCGGTTATTTTGTTAGGAAGCACTAGTACTAAAGAACATGAAAAGAACTACTATTTTGAGATTTATAACATCGCAACTAGAAAAAACAATACAATAAGTTAACCCAAAAACATTTTTACTTTTGGCTTTATACCACAAGAATAAATTTAGGAAAAAGTAACTAATATACAAATGTCACTGACCTCGCTCTTCCAAGGGAAGAAAAGAAAAAAACCCCTAGCCTCCACAAAAATAATAGATGACAAAAGAACACCCTGCTAACCATCATTGTGCAAGAGCAAGAGGTAACTCATCAAGTGTGCAGTGGTAAATTTATTGCAGATCAATTGCTTATCTAACAGAAAAGGTTGTTCCATGACAAAAGATGTAATATCTTGTTTACAAAGACATAGTTATACACAACATTAAAGACAATAAAAGATAGCAGAAAAAGCAACCACCGGCCATATCGAGTTTTATTTAAACAAAGAATAGCAATATCAATAATTCAACCCAATAATATTATATATATATATATATATATATATTATAAAAAAAAAAAAAAAAAAAAAAAACTCCGTACTGATATGTATCTTAAGCTACAGAGATCTCACGACATAGCAAACTAGAGAATTAACTTATGATACATATCTTTGGAGAGCAGCAGCATCAGCAGGCATAATAATCCGAATTACCAATAAAACATGCTTCACATACTTCCTAGGTCAGATGAGTGCATATGACCTCAATCAACTCCCCATACTAAAGCTTCTTTTTGAACTACACCAAGGTAAAATGAACCAACCATTGTCCAATTTTAAGTGCAGCAGATTTCACTCAGTAGAATCATACAATTTCATGTACAATGAGTTGAAAGGAAGCAACAAGATGGTGCTCGTACTGAACCTGTTCTTTTTTCCAACTTAGCCAAATGGGTTTCCTCTAGCAGATGTGAAATTACTTGAAGCAGAATGTGCTGGATGTAATGCACTCAGTTGGGGATTTGGGTTTAGAGATGCAAAAGCAGACTCCTCAATGCTGAAACCAGATACTCCGTGTGGCCTACACAGAGCACACAAAACTTTGATGAGTGTGACAGTAAATCATTATATCAAATTGAACACAACAGGTCACATATAGGTCATTTTAAGACGAGAATAAATGAAGGTGGATGACTGGCAGACTTTAGCTAAAACTACATTACCTCGGTGCCGTGCTGCCAGCTACTTCTTGTCCCACAAATGAACCTGCTTAATATGATTAGACATAAGTTGAAACATGTAAAACATACAATCATGCTGCTTCATCGAACTAAAAGAATCTAACATGATCATTTACTTGGAGGGATTGCTGATGCATATGATGGTGCTTGAGTAAGCACCGAGGAAGGATGAGGTGGACGGGTTCCAAGACTTGAAGTACGCAGTAGCCCAGACGGAGTCGCAGTTTTGGGTAACACACCTTGCAACGATGCCACTGAAGGAAACTACAACACAAGGATATATAAGTTATATTAGCACAAAAACAAAACCAAGCTAGCATAACATCTCATTAAATTTGCAGATTTAGTGTAGTTGCATAATCAGATTGGTTACTTAAGTAGACTTTCATATGTTTGGAACATATCCAAGATAAGAGCATCAAGAAAAAATAACTGTTCACCTAACACATATGGAAAGACACTGTACTGTACTTCTTTAAGTATATATACAGCTTTCGGGACAGCAATCAAGCAGAAATCTAAAACAATCAAAAATCAATGAATCACACCTAGAACACTTTACACATCAGTCATCAGTCATCACACCAACATTACATTGCATTGCGGAATCACAACTTGAAAGAAAGCTTCAACCATAAGTGGGAAACTTTATTAATTACTCTCTATTCCAATCTTGAAGATATATATATATATATATATATGTCTATCTGTACAACTCCAAATATACTTCCTCATCCGACGAGTAAGCAGATTTCTGCAATAAACCATGAAACTAATTGCAGCAAGATTAACTTATTGTAGATATTTAAAATTTGTTGCCTAATTAATCAATTTTTTTATTTGTATTTTGGAATTTCCCAAATTGAATTCCAAGATTAACAAAATATGGAATTGATGGACAAATCAAATATTACCATATATGAAATTAAGGCATGTGTGGCAATTAAATCATATCTTGCAAATAAGGAAGCAAATGGAGATTTTTTGTAATCCAAATCACATCTTGTGATTAAGGAAATAATTATCAATTGAATCATGGAGGATCAATCAAATCATGCCATTTCATCAGATAAATACAAGAGCTTCTGTCCTACGAGTATAAACAGTGGTGATTTTCAATAAGCCAAATACACAGCAGCAGCAGCAGCAACACAAGTCTTAATAAATTCTACAAGAGAGACTTTGAAAAAGTTCCATAATTCTTTCAACCAAATTCAAGGAGATCCACGGCGTTCAAGGCACTTATCGCGGAGCTCATCAAATTATGATGTTTAATTTGAGATTAAGATGCGAAACCCTCAAATTGGCATAATTCTCTAAATCAAATTTAAGGAGATCAATGGTATGTAAGGCGTTTTCCACAGAGCTCATTGAAATTAAGGCATTCGATTTGAGATTATGGTGCGAAGCCTCGAATAAGCATTATTCTTCATATCAAATTCAAGGAAGTCCACAATACTCAAAACATTTATCGTAGAGCTCATCAAATTACAGCATTTGATTCGATATTACGGCGTGAAGCCCTTGAATTGACGTTATAAAAGAACAAAGTCAACTTTCAAAGAGATCAAAGTACTGAATTTCTCCATCCAAGTTCAAAGTCATCTCTTGAAAGGAAGAGTCAGAGGATCTAAGTTCGGGATTGTACCCACATTTGCAACTTAAATAAATTTTTATTTATACGAATTTTTCTGTTCTTATAATTTTATTTTGCAGACACGAGATTTGCGTTACATTTATATCACCTAACATGACTCCAAAACATAAAAAGACCCAGAATAAGACTCTTGAAACCAATTCCAAAAAACATCTACAAGTATTGGATTCCTAAAATACCCTTGGACTTTAACTAACAAAAAGCCCATATCCAGTAGCTAAAGATTGATTTTTGCCAAAATTATCTTTACAATAAATTGCATTATTCTAGAAACCAATCCTTTATATTTGCTTTTCTGTATCACCATGTCATCTACATCAAAAATACTCCATATTAACTTAACTACACAATAAATGACGTAATAACAAAAAAGTCTCTTGTTGCTTTGTTGTCCATGAGCTTAAATAATGGATTCAAACACAAGCAAAGAATGTCCTAATTGAACAAGATTGCAACTCTTGGAATACACTTGCACCTAAAAGTTTGATTAGGGGCTCACCTCATATTGTAGTTAATCGTGATTGGATTATACCCCATGAGTGGCACTAACACCAACCTATTATAACTTGGAAGGTGAAATATTTCTATTTTTCCCATCATATTAAACATAGCAAAATTACATCATAAGCTTTCAATATATTTCAAGCCTGACTAGGCCAACTTTTACATTTCTTTCATTTATTATTTCATGAATTATCGATTTTGCTTTTCCAACTGTAGATCCAAACAGAACATAATTAAATTTAGTTCTAAGCAAAATAAGATCAGTATGGCTTATAATGAATATAGGAAAGAGTAACCTAAATTCTTTACTCCTATTATTACCCATAGAATGTTCTTGCAGGCACAAATTCATCATGAATTTTACACTCAACAGATCAAATACTTTTGGTGAAGGAAACCTTTTAGAAGTCTAATTTTATTTTTAGATGCACATGCACAAGCAATAATAAATTCAGATAAAAAAAAATCCTTTTCCTTTAGATAATTTGAAAAGAGCTACTAAACTATATCTGCAGCATAATAAATATCAGTTTTTCTAAAGCCAAGCTGGTTAAATAAATTCAAGTAAGCTAGCATGTTCAGTGTAATTTATAGTAGATGAACAAATCAATTACTATCTATCACTTTAGGTGTGAATTAATCAAGTACAATTCACTTCCACAGAAGTATTATTACAAGAATTGTACTTATGAAATTCTTCCAGACAGAAAAGTTTATCATGCTTAATGTTTCTACTACCAACATATAAAATTTTACATCTACTAGTCAAACTAGATCATACAATTACAAAACCCATATTTATTATTAGCTACAGCTTTATCTGTTTCTTAAACTCATTTTATCTACAAAAGTCAAACTTCTTGAGAGATACTAAGCAAAACGAACAAGTGTAAAGCTAAGTAGATAATGCCAGAATTATGAGATGCAATGGCAGCAAGAGTTCCAATCTACACCCTTTACTCTGGTAATGCAAAACCCATACTGAATTGAAAATTTCAAGAAATATTATTAAGAAAAGTTAACCTTCGGAGCACACATCAATTGAACAATCAATATTTTGGTCAGAAACAATGATGGTACAAGGAGTGTCATTGACGCACTACTACACCATATATCAGAAATAAAACAACTGTAGCAAATGAATTAGAAAAATTTGCCAAAACTAGTATTTTGAAATGCTTCAATACAGTAGTAAAAGTGGACCTCCAACTGAAATTAAAATTGAAGAAATGAAATTTTCTCATTTTTTTAGAGCCCGTTTGGTTTCATTTTCATACCTCATTTTCACATTTTCTATTGTTTGAAAACTGAAACACATCACTTTTTACACACTTTCACCCAACATCATTTTCATTTTTATTTTCAAAACACATTCCCCAATAACTTATATATCTTCTTCCAATAACCTCTATATATCTTCTCTCTCTAATTCATTATTGATCTTTCTCCACCTACAACCTACTAAACCCAACATAACCTTTAATTTTCCAACAACCTATCCAAATACAAATTCATTTTCAACTCATTTTCACTAACTGTTTTTCAAATTTTAAAAATGATGGAAATGGAAAATGAGAATGAAAATAAAAACCAAACGGGCCCTTAGCCATTCATATGTCATGAAATGTGCATTGTAATAATGTTCACAAACTGATTATGCTGTTATCCAAAATGGAAGAATCTGTAAATTATGTTTACAAGAAATGTACATAGCACAAAATTTTCATGCAAATCAATTATGTTGTCATTAAAATAGAAGAATCTCTAAATTATTTGAGAAAACATATCATAGGGATAACACAATTATATAATTATATAGTTCCACAAGCCAATGTAATTAAGCATAAGCTGTATAAATCATTTATTCCAAATGCATCTCATTTGGAAAAAAAAGATGGCAGGAAATTTATTAAGGAAAAACAATGAGAAACCAACTACAAGAAAGGAACCATTTAAGTGTTCTGTAAATCACGGTAAATGTTCAAATATTTGGCATATTTCTAGTTATAGGTGCCTTTCAATAGAGTGATTTAAATTAAAATAAAAATGAGGAATGCTTGATAATAAAGAGTAAGCCAATATAAGTTGCAAAAGGGAACATACTGTTGATGCTTGGACAAGAGAAGATTCGTTGCCAACATCAAATGGATTTGTCGATCTTGACACTGGCTGGAAAGTAGGTACAGCCTGCAATTAGAAAAAACAATATTATGTGGAACTTATTTGCAGCGCTGATGACAAGGTTAAATAGGTGGATTGCACTTCATCTCCAAGTGAAAGTTCAAGAGAGCTAATATCCTCCAGGGATAGAAATATTAGAAGATATACAGTTCAAAATTGAAGACAGAGGCCATTGAACCTCATTTATTAGGCTCATCACACACCCCATCTTTGAGAGTATGCTATTGTTCGATAGAAAGTTAGGCCCCTGTACAGGATTTCTACATTCAAAAACTATATACTGCAACCAATTCTCTACTCTATATGGTGTGAACCTTAGCAAGCCATATTGCATCAAAGATCAGTTCTTCAATTTCCACCACGGAACCATCAAAGATGTACTGTTTGCTGAGCATTTCTTGTTTTCCCTCTTTTTGGTGGCCATGCTGGGGAGGGGGGGGAGGTGTTGGAGGGAAGGGCACCACAGCCACCATCAGAGGTGCATTGTTTGCTGAGAATTATTTTTGCAGCTGTTGCACTAAATATAGGTGAAATCCATTTGCTTGAAGCAAAAAGGGGCTGATTCTCTGAGTAATCTGGTGCTTATGTCTCCATGGGGATGGCTTTCAACTCCACCTAGTGTTACGTTTCTTTGATGCCTCCATACCTCCTAATCTTCTTCATTTAAACCTTTATATCCAATTTATGGAAGTTTCTGAGAAATGAAGAATCATAAAATTATTTCACAAAACTATGAGTATCTGTGTAGAATGGCATTTATGCCACTGCAAATAGAAATAAATGACTAATTGTTTATTCAAGCCAGGATTCTGTTTTCAATTTAGAAGGGTTTCAGTCCACCAATTTTTCCTCTCCTATTTTTACTCTACATAAAATTCTTACGCAGGTAAAATGCAATTCACACAATAAGGAATGCAGAATAATATCATGGAGGCTTTCATTTAAAGAGAAAAGGAATAAATTTCAGAATAAACTACTACCCAAGGTACCATTGGCGCATTATATTGCATAGGGACCCTGGCAACATATGGGGAACCAGAATACCAGCCTGAAGCTGGAGACGGACCATAAGAGTAATTCAATGTAAATAAATCCTCCGGTAATGCTTTTCTTCCACCAGATTTTGCATCCAATGAAGTTTCTGTCATAAATCCAGAAGATGTTAGGTTGGAAGGATTTGTTTCAGCTTGACCCATTTGCGCAATTGATGCACCAGAAGGCCCATGGGCATTCTGCACAAGTGCATTTTGCTGTTTGAAGTCCATGGAGAGACCAATTACTTCCTGAAGAAAATGAAAATAAAGAATGAAAGAAAATTGCAGTCACATGGCATACCTTGTTGCTTGAAGATCCACCAATAACAGGAGTAACTGGTTGAGAAACAGGCTGACCAATACCTCCAGGTAACACAGAATGTTGTTGAGGTATCAAGTTATGCCATTGTCCTCCAGTGGGAGCATTTGTATGCAAGCTCCCTGCAACATTGGCTAACTGTGGTGCTGGCCCAAAGGATGCAACAGAAGCACCACCAGAGGGGAGCCCTGGTGTTGGAGCAGTACTTACAAAGGGTAACTCAAAAGATGAGACTTGTGTACCACTAGACTGCAAAGGTGATAACTTGCCCACGGAGCCAGAGGGAGCAGAGGTGGGTGCTGCAATTGATAACTCTGAAAGTAGAACATCCACAGAGCTCGAGGCTGCAGTGTATGCTTTCATCTCAGACACTGAATCAAAATTCGCCCAGTCATTACTAGCTGTCTGTTGCACAGAAGATGTATCTACTGCCACTTGTTGGGTTTGTGGGGCAGTTGCTGTGTTTTGAGGTTCAGGAACAGAATCAAAATCAATAAATGAAGCCTCCACTTTTATCTTAGATGGATTTGCATCAGAGGATGCCAAGCTACTGGAGGATGCAGTTCTCTGCAAAAGGAATATTTTGCCACTTATCTTCTATGGTAAGGAAAAGTAGATAGACTGAACCATATACATATGCAACTATATTTTCTACTGTAAAAGGATAGATTGTAATACAATGTACAATTAATCAAAGTCATTAAGTCACCAAATTAGGTGACCTCTCCAGCTTGAAAGAAAGCAAATGTTAAGTGATGTCTGGAGCAACTGAATCACGTAAAACTCGAGAAAATTATTTTATGATTAGAAAAACAAGGTTTCGCTGCAAACAGGCAATGAGCAAGAAATTATCACCAAATGTAGATGCTTTGCCTCTGTCATCACTATGTGAACCCAAAAACTGGTTCACCTTTTCACTCAGAAGAAATGTAATATCAGAAACTAAACATATTAGCCTTCAGAATAAAGGGCACACTAGTTTTAATTCAAACCAGAGTACAGATCAGAAAAGAGAAGAAAAAAAAAAGAAAGCATAATAAAGCATGTCTTATAAGAGTTTTTAACCTGTGTGTGTGCTGAACCATCGATTGACTTGCTACCAGTTGCTTTTGGAGGAGGTTCAATAACTCGAAGAGGAGATACATTCTCTCCTAATATATCTCTAACCGGGCGGACCATAGGAGGGGAGGACATGTCTGAATCTCTTTGAGTATCAGGTGATCTACCTTCAAGCTTAGAGCCTCCATCAGAACTTCTGTCTTCAGACCTCCTCCCATTTCCAAACCTATCCTCTCGTCGCCAGTCATTAACTACTTCAGCACAGGCAGGACTTCTTTTATAATCACTATTTTGCCGATTGTCTTGATCATATGCTGGACTTCTTCCACCAGGACTAGGCCTATCACCATGACGACGCTCAGAAGTATCATAAGGTGGACTCCGTGAACCACCCGGATAGGTATCTATCCTTCTGTTTCCATTGAAATCCTCGGTTTCTCCCTGTAGAATGGCAAATGCAATTTAAAAAGCATTACTTGAGCAAGCACTCTAATTTTTTGTAGAACTCCTATCATTCAGCAAGGATGATATAAATTTCTATGTACAACAATGTTTTAAGCAAAAAAATTGAAAATTTTACTGTAAAGGGACCACATAATATACCACCTTTGCCCTCAGAGGCCTTTCCAAGTTCCTCTCACCAGTATATCTTCTATCCACATAGACATGCTTGATGAAATCACGGAGTCGCTCTACATTGCTGGGAGAAAAACATAATACATCGGCAAATACATTATTTGTGGAAAAGAAGAATATATTATCAAGCCAAAAAAGACAATTCTGCAAAGCAGAATGCTACAACATGATATTTTTTAGTGTTACCTGCTATCAGGGAGAGAATTACGCTGAGGATCCCATTCCTTTAGATAAATTTCTCTAGCACTCTATTTGGAGAGAAAATTATTCAAACATGAGTAACAGTATTGAAGAATGCTCAAACAAATGAAAGAAAATGCATATCAACAGTGCACGAAAAGAGTTAATTGTGTACCGCATTCCCCCCTCCTTGGAGGGCACTAACTTCTACTGGAGTAAATTTAGCCATAGATACTGACTTCACTCTATGTGTGAACTCTCGACTGCAGGTAATTTCAAAAAAATAAGTGAGCGCTGGTTGCAATGAACGAGAATTGAACAAAACTTCAGTGGTTGTAAAACCCTCTGGAAGGTTGTCATGAAACAAAAGATGCAAAACTGGAACTCATTTTACTTACTGTATCCCACTACAAGTTGTGCAAACAAATGTTGAGAAATTTGTGCACACATATTGAGGCCCCTGTTAAAATGGAAATAAAAACAGTTAGCCCCGTCAATTTAAAATATGATACACAAAGCTTCAAAACACATGTCCTGAGAAGCCTCACCACTCCAGCACAACAAGGCAGGCAGAGTTCATATCATTGAAATTATTTGAAATAATAATCAGAATTGTTGCCCAACAGCAAAAAATGTCAACGAAACTATTGCTTCAATTCTGTATAACACTTCAAGAGCTAAAGAGAACCTCATTTGGATGTATGGCTAAAATCCAAATGAATGCAGAGTGCAGCCAATAAGCTTGAAAAAGTACTATCTCGTCGGTCCTCTAAGGAGTAACTCTCTTTCAGCATCTTCAGCAATTTGACCACTAGTCATAGAATAGGAGCCAATCTGAAGCATTGTTCTTCTTTCCTTGTAGCACGCTATCTTATTTGCAGCAACCTTCTCATGCGTAATTAGTGCATTTGACTTACCAATTGCAAATAGACAGAAACCAATCATGATTATGTTAGCAGAGTGTAATAACCCATCCCAACTAGGCTAACAAATAACAAAGTAACACCATATGAGCTTTGGGTAAAAGAATCCATGTGTCAATTGGATATCCTTTTTGGCCAAGTTGTCCATAGCACAATTTCATGTTGCTTTAGACGAAATTTTTGCATCGAATACACTGACGGCCTTGGGGGATAACAAATTGTATTAGCGCCGATTAATAACCAAAAGACAGAGAACTAAGTGCTATGAGAGACAAAAAGCTACATGTGTGCCACATCTTTACAAGACAATTACTACATATGCAAGAGCTTGAACCCATAGGAGCCATCTCTTGAACCCCAATGTCTAGTGATCAATCTTGGAGTGTGTCAAGCCGTTGCAATGGGGACACTGCATTGTGAAGAAGGGGTGATTGTGATAACCATCCCACAAAAGATACTAAAAACTAAAGCAGTGAAGACCATTTAAGCTTTGCTAAAAGAATCTATGTCCATTTAGAGGATATCCCTTTTGGTAAACTTGTTCATAGCCAATTTCAAGTTGCACTCAATGGGTATGGAGATAACATTTGCAACCAACAGGATCGAAGGCCTGGGGCATAAAACAAACACTGGATAAATCCCTTAGCCACTACCCATGGTACCAATATCCAATGAAAGGTGAATTAAGATGTTGAATCTATTGGAGTGATTGAAAGAGTTTGAAGTCAAGTTTATTTAGTTTTGTTTATCCTATCTCACATATGAAGAAGACTGGGCTAGAACAGGAAGCTCTATGTTCCGAGCAATGCTTCCAACATCTATATCATAAATTATAAACCCATCTAAAATGTATATAACTTTTTTCATCATCTCGACAATGCATAAGGAATATATATTCATACTTATTATGGTCATATTCGATGTTTACCATTCAAGAGAAGATTATATTCTTTCACATGTAAGAGACATCTCCCTCTTCTTGATGTAGTCTTTTCCATGCAGGTACTCAGTTAGGCTTGCTCCGCCATTCTTAGTCAATGTCAATTCTCCATGAATAGATCACGTTAAAATGTGGGTGTTGGTATAATCACTTCTGATTAAATTGCTAGGGCAGCAGGTAAAATAATAAAGTGACCTCTCAACCTCTAGAAAGGTCTTTGAAGCTATCCATAGTTGTTAGTAGCGCGAAGCGCAGCAACGCGCAAAGGGATGCTGGAGCTATAGTGCATAGCGCAACGCATAGCGCGCGCTTTATTGAAATAAAGCGCACAGTAATTATATATGTATATATTTCTAATATATGCCTAAATACCAATATATTTTACCTATTATAAGCAATAAATAACTATATAATCATAAAAACAATAAAGACACTTTTGAACACCAAACCAGCTATTCAGCATTAAAAAAAAATATTAATAAATTAAATTCGACATTTAAGCACAATAATTAAGAAATTAAAATTTTTAACACTACAACAATTACATAAATTTAGTAAATCAAGAATTTACTTCAAAGTCCTCAAATCCTTTTTACCCAGGAGTTAATATTCAGCTTTTGCCTACCATTGGAAACCAAAATTAGCATTTAATTACCTAGTAATTAATATTCAATTTTTACCCACCATTGGAAATCAAAACTAGCATTTAAATACAGTAAGATGAAAGGACAAAGAAAGCAAAAATAGAATAAAATAAAGACTTGGAAGAAGAAGATGATGGAAACAAGAAATGAAAGAATAAAAAAAAAAAGATGAAGAGGGCCGCTAGTTCTGTGGAGAAGGCGAGAAGATGGCGGTATTGCAGAGAAGAGAGCTGCTGTTGCTTGTCACATGAAGAAGAAGGCTGTTACTTCTCGTTTCTTGCTGGTGGGAAGGGCAGAAGAACTGAAGAAGCTGCCGGAGAAGAGCCCATGACGTCGCTGCTGTTGGAGGGAGCTGAGAAAGGCAGAATGTTGCTCGCGGGGGGAGGGCAGAATATTTCTGGAGTCTGGAGACTTTGGGCAAGCATTTTATCCCTTTTTTTCCTTCTTTACCTGCTTCTTTAAATCATGTTTCATTCCTTTTTTTTTTTTTTTTTCTTCTAAAGAAACACAACTTCAGTGTAGCGCGCGCTTCGCTGCGCCGCGCTACAGCGCGATAGCGCCCATAGCGCAGTGAAGCGCGCGCAACAGTAAAATACATTGCGCAGAGGGTGCGCTTCGCGTCACGCCGCGCTATAGCAAGCGCTACGTGCGCTTTTGACAACACTGAAGCTATCCTCCAACATGTAAAAGTGCTGCCATGAGAATCCCTCTTCATTTGTGATCTTAATAGGCATTTTACCATCAAATCAATGGTGGGAAATTCCAATTTCACAGAAAGAATCTTATGGCATAATCTTAAACTTTGTGGTACTTATCTTTGTTTATTTTCTTCTATTTGATAGACAGCCAATTTGGGAGTTCAAAATGATCATGAAATGAATCCTCCCAGAGCTCAAGCATTTATTTTTCCAGTAAGAGACCGATGTCCTAGGGCTGATATAGAATCCCCTCAAAGGATATACTGCTTTAGATAATTGTTCAATGTGTTCTTGACATTAAAAGTACTTTTTGGAGTGATTTTGAGAATAACCTAATCAACCATGGTTTCTTCGTTAGCAAACACATAGTAGGGCATGGGGAGCTAAAATATCTGATTATTTTAGAAGTATAGCACTTACCATTCCACTAACCCCAAATCTACCGTTTTGGGTAGAAAATACTCACCAATTATTAGATCAAATAGAACTATGAGCATTTCTACAGCATTTTAGAGTTAAAACCAATAGTAATGTCTTCTATTGATAGTTAACTGGCATTCAGAAATTTTAGGTACTGATGGAGAAGTCATTTTCAACATGGTAAGGTCATAAACAAAGCCATTTGGATATGCATGTCAGTCATCCCCTTTTTATATTCTAACTTTATTATTTCTGAACTCAAAACCAATTTGCGAAGAGCAAGTGTAAAATGTTGTGAAGATTTTTTCAGATCCAAAGTTTAGCGCATCTCAAGTCATTTTGTAATTTATGTGCATGCTCCAGCAAGTACCTTCTCTCTTCCCCATACAGGGTATAAGCTTGGAGTAATGGGCATGCATTCACAAATGGTTTGCTAAAAATAATAGGATCCATCCACAACTGTTACAAAGCCAGTAGTCATAATCAAGTAACATGTAATTTTATTGATCCAATAATTATTCAAATATGTAGAGCTAGCTTGGCTAGTCAGGGTGCTAACTATATCCAATATTCTAATCTTATCTATATATACAAAGATGGACATATGGAGACACTCTTTCAATTCCACTAGTCTCATGCTCTTCTTATTGTACGATTACTGGTTTTATGAGGGGGTCGAACAACAGTAGTTTTCAAGGTATAACTTAAATAAAGAGGCCGTATCCTCTTATACAAGTTGATCTAAATAAGTTCACTGGAATCAATGGACCGAATTTGATAGTCTTCTTACATCTTCTAGACAAAAAGGAGTTCATGGGATTAAAAATATTCATCATGATTCTTCAATACTGTGACAATCATTTTGTTGTGTAAGCATTAATTTAGAAGTATAAATTTCAAGTTTTATAAGGAGAACAACTTCTTTGCTCCTAATACAAAGAATCGGGAAAACAGTGATAGAGTGGGCCAAGCTCATTAATCTCATAAAAGGTACAATAATCAGCACTTCTACGTACAAAAGGCACTTACTAAATAAACATGGTGAAATTAAAGAGAGAAGCAACCAGGAACAAATCTAATACGCATATGGTATAATCACTCTATCATTAATATGCTGATTGGAACGTATGCTTTCTTGGACTCTTTGATCTAAAGCTGTAAATTAATCATGCATCAATATTCTTTCTAGCAAATTAGTGTCTGTCTTCAAAAAAAGCAGCACGAACACAGAATTCAGGCACATATGGCCAAGTTAATAACGGTATCAATATTTTGCCTTTGCCATAGTAGTCTACTTATGCCCCATGTTATTTTACAGGGGTCAATTACTTGTTAGTTACTGTACGCATAAGCCATTTGAATAATCAAACACTGGGTGTTCCAGAGAACATTTTAACTTTGGAACTCCAAAATAAAGAAACTTCAAAATATCAGGCTCATAAAGCTAAGAAAACAATTAAATGAGAACAAATTCTAAAAAGAAACTTCTAGTTTACTCCCTTCAGAAGCAGGGTAACAAGAAGACTTCCAATCAGGTATGTTAACCCTATACTATGTAAGACAAGAGTAAGCTCAGGGCATTCTTGTTACCCAATTCCTGACGTGCCATTATGTGAGCGAACCAAATAATTTTGAGAGAGATGTTGCATTTCAGATGTGATTCAGGGAATTGAAACTCAAAACGCATGGTAACGCATTGAGGGCAATCCAGCAAGCCTAAATCAACAAAAGAAAGAAGCATACCAAGCTGTTGCAGTTAATACACCTGCGATTCTCAGGAAGCTTGAGAAGATTCCGTATAATTCTCTCGTTTTTCTCATCCTCCTTCAGTCGATTCGCCATTTCAATACCAGTACAATAAACCCACCTCACTTTTTCTTCACAATTCACTGTACCTATCAGTCTACACAGAAATACGACTTAAAAAATAGAAATTTCAAACATTGAGAGAATCAGATCTGGTAAATAAGAGTCATCAAGGTTGACTTGCCACTGCAATACAACCAAGAAACAAATGAAAACAAACTTGAAGAGCCCACAGCTTTTGCTTACTTCAGAGAACTAACAGTTCAATTGGACCACTAGAAGCTAATTGACTGACCTGATCGGCAAAGGATAATTTCATAGATCAATGACGGCTGGTTTTGGGACGACGGATCTCGGGTTTATCCTTTTACAGCTCAATCTTAGGAAAGACTAGAAAGAAAGACAGCGCCCTTTTGCTGTTGAAAACGTACGAAATAACATAGAAAAGTGAACGGAGGGAGAGAATATTTAATGAGGAACTAGAGGGAGAGGTATTATCAGGTGTACCGGGAATACAGGGCAAGAAAACTTGCGCAATCTTGGTTATTAATTTGGTCTTTTGGAAAAATATTTTAGAAAAAGTAAAATGCAATATTGAATATCGTACTGCAAAATGCGTAAAAAAATTTATTGTATTTGTATTAAATATCAAAATGAGCTGTTCTCGTGGGCTGTCCCAGCCCATTTACTAACCCATTTTAGAAAATGGGTTGGACTTTGGAGCTTTTTTTATTTAAAACAAAAAAAAGTTTCCATAATCCACCGTTTATCCCTCTATTCTCAAATATTGGGTAGCCTTTAGAGAGAAAAACTGTGAGAATGCTTTTCTTATAAGAGAATGGGAAAAGTATGCATTTAGATTGTGGTATATGATTTTGCTTTGTCTTGTGCACATACTAGAAAGGCAAACCGAACATAGGTGTTGTGCCTGTTGGCTTTTAGGTGGTTAGTTTTAATTGTATAAGGACTAAATATTGATTGTGATGCATTTTTAGTTTAATGTACGGAAGCAATTAGTGTGGATGGTGATTGAACATATTCAGTTTAAAGTCTTGGCATAACAAATTCAAAAAAAATTGTACAAATTTTAGAAATGTACAGAAAGGGACCCTAGGCGAAATCCTTCCTCAAGCAGAAAACTGTTTATAGCAAAATCCAACAACAGGGAGCAATCTCCAAAACCTAAGACATGTTTTCTAAAGATTTGATGCATAGTAACAAAATTCCCAAAATTGACAACAATATGAGTTCAAAAAAAGATAAACCAAACTGAGTAAATTACAATTTGGACACCTTTACATCCACAACTACAACAAGTGATATGTTCCCAAAAGTTTCCAAAACTCAAGGATACAAACAAAGACAATATGGCAACAGATAAATAGCAAGCAAATTTTCCAAGCTCTTGATGAGCTCAGACAATAGAATTATGAACTAAAAGAACTGAACAATAGGAGCATTCCAACATCTGAGCAAGAGAGGATCTCAACTCTATCTCAAGAGCAACGGCAACAGAGGATACTAGGCATACATTGGGCATATATTAGTGACTAACTATTAAAGAGTTCTAACAAGTTTTATATACATTGCATTTATGCACTAAAAAAGTTCTTATATTCTAAGTAGTTTTCAACCTATCGATCCAAAATGACCATCTTCTTAGACATATCTGAAGGTCTTAGCCAGCTTTCAAGTACTACGAAAGCAAAATATATTAGTTCATGACAAAATGCATTTTGAGTTTCATCACATATCAAGTAACAAGATAGTCATTTTGTAGCCATCGTCATTGTGTCAAAAGATGTAATCTAGAGTTTCTTGTTACTTGCAAGTTTCTTGATCACCTATTTCTTCTTTGCTTGATGATACTCCTTCTACAAACAAATCATTTGCTTGCATTAATGTAAAATAAAGTAGCTCAATATTAATAGATTTATAATTGCTCAGGAATTATAAGTAACCTAATAAAAATAGCTTCTTCAACGACACATAATCTTTCTCTGCTAAATCATCATCCAAATAATAATTTCACATATATCTTAGTATGATCAAACAAATTGCAATTGAATATATAGAATTACATATGTGACATTTGATCTGTTGCTACTTTGTACAAGAATGTTACCTTCAGCAAATAGATTCTTCTTCTTTTTTGTTATGCAGGCAGTGGAAGCACATTTACTGAAGTAGATGGCTCAACCTGCGAAAACATTGCAATTATAGCTATTGTGTTCAACAATTGAAGTTCTTTCCATTTTTTCTTCAATTAGACTTCGCACAATGTATTGTGGATGGATTCCATCAAGTTCGTGTCTTGTAATACTTTTTTAATTTTATGAGAAAAATAATTTCATCTATCATTTTGCTCATTCTATCAACAGAAGCAACATCGCCTTGTACATGCTAATAATTTTAATATATTCAATTATGTCAGTAGAAATTCATTAGATCTAATTTGCAGATTTCTTACCACTTGATGAATCTCCATTACCTTCATTTGAGTAATTCTCATAGCATCCTCTCCAAAGATAGTAACCTCAAGTGATCCCATGTCATTAGTGGTAGTAGCTACAACTATTTTCCTAAAATGTAAAGAATATAAATGATCTCATCATCAAAAAGTTTAAATTATCAATCTAACATTCAATTTGAGATATAAACAATAAGAAGCATCTCACCTTAGTTTCGCAACAGTCCTTTCATTGCATTTTCTGCAATCAAGTGGCTAATTGAATTCAGCTACATACAAAGAATGGCTTTTCTTGCAAGTCATGTAATATAACCTTTTGTTATAGCTTGTGATTTTAGCTTTTACTCTCATCGAAAACATATCCAGCTGAAATTTAAAAAATAAAATATGTTTATCATGTCTACAAAGAGATTGAATTATTATATTATACATTTAGGTCATGAGAATAGAACAAATTTATATGTTTTCTCTTAAAGCAAAATAATTAGCAATGTCAAAACAAACGTTAAAACAAAAATAAAAGATTACACTATCAGATCTTGCTACATCTGCAATTGTTTAGAATTTTGTGGTAATCTAAAGTGATGATTCTTGCCTCTTTATGATAAGATCAACCTCAGTTAAGCAATCAACAATAACATTTTGATTGTTTTATCTCTTAAATAATTATTAAATAATTAACAAAGTAAAAAACTATTTGAGTTTTAAAATTTAAATATCATATATTGAGAAAAAGATATGCAAACCATGTTTTAAGTTTCTGTGTATCTGGAATTTGAGGATCCACCAAAATTGTTGTTGAAGGTGTTGAACCTAGAGAGCCTCTTATAGATACATACATGATGAGAATGAGTATAGGCCAACTGTTATGCATAATATATTACAGAAGATCAAAAGTTTTTTATCAAAACATAGTGACTAGAAACATTAAGCTTTGTAGGTTTTGTATATTGTTGGTTTTGTCCACTATCAGGTGTAGGTTCTATAAAAACTTCTACTGAATTAGCATTTCTTGCCCTAGATAAAGCTACATATAATTGTCTATGAGAGAAAAATGGTTGAGGTAAATATACACCTACATAATCAAGTATTTGGCCTTGAGCCTTATTCAGAATCATTGCAAAATAAGATTTTATTAGGAATTGAAATCTTCGAAAAGAAATTGGAGGTTTTTCTTTATTTGTGCATTCTAAAGGAATATGTGGAATGAAAACACATTTGTCTCTATGGTCACCAGTTGCTATTTTAGGTTGGATAAAATGTTCACTAAAGTTTGACAAATTAATCGTGTCCCATTACAAGGCCCCCCCAACTGAATTTAAGTTTCTCAATAGCATGACGGAAAATTCTTTGTTAGAGTAAGAATATATGGAGGAAGATTGCTTGATGTTATAGTGCTAAACAATTCTTCATATTGCCCTTGATCACATGGATTAGAAACTTTATTGAAACTCAAAGTTGCTTGCTTATTCCTAGTAATTTATCGATGAGTTATTGTTTATTTCTATCATACAATCATTTTTTGGAGTCAAAATAGCTCTATTTACTAAATCATATGGATTATATGAAGAACAATGAATAGAAGGAAAAACATAATTAATTAATGTTTCAATGGAAGAATTGTGGTCAATATAAGGTCAAAAAAAATATTGTCAAGCAAATGAATGTTTTCATCATAAATATATGGTTCAGTTCCATCTGCAATCCTTAGCACAAATGATGTACATGAAGGATCTTCTTTGGCTCTTACATTTTTTTTTTCTAATTTATGTATTTCAAGAGTTTGCCAAATATTTGGAGCAACAAAACTGGCATCTATCATTTGAAGCTTGCTCCAGTAGGTACTATAAGTAAGGTTTGTCTAAAATCACCTCCAAAAATAATAACTTTTCCTCCAACCAATTCATTCTTTTCATCCATCACATTCCTTAGCAATCTATTAAATGCTTCAATTAGTCGTCTATATGCTATAAAAGCTTCACCCTAAATAATCAATTTTGCAATGAAAAATCATTCTTGCTAAACTTGATTTTTTACTTATTGGTACATCTATTTTTTGGCAATTCGAATATTAAATGTGCAATTCAACCACTTGGTAGAAGAACAACTACGACATCAGATATTGCTACTATTGGAATAGTGCCCGGCAAGCTAATTAGATTAGCTTTGTAAACTATTTCACTTGTGATACAATCTTGATTGAATGATGTTATTTAAATGGCCATCTCCATCTTATGCACATATTTACTTCACTAGTATTTGGTTGAAACCTGTAAATCACATAAGACTATGGGACTTGGTCACGCACTTGGTAGTGATCATGAAATAAGTCTTACATGGTCGTCATCTTAAAAACTTTCAAGTCGTAGGATCTTATGAGACTAAGGGCATCTAAGATTTGGATAGACTTGCACTAAAGATGAATTAATCCAAGGAATTGGATATTACTCCATTTCATGAGCAATGCCATATGAGATATGGATATAGTAGGTTTTTGTTAGAAAACAAGGCACTGAAGACTCGTCCGAAGAATCCACTAGAGAGCTGTAGTGGCAAGTTCTCCAACTTATGCTAGTGCATATAATTAGTCATTTGACCTGAAGACCATTGCAACCTTGTGTTTAGGTCTTCATGCTCTGACTCTTCCCTAGACATGTAACGGGTCGTTCGGGTGGAGATTAGGTATGAGCTACTCAGACATGGAGGTTTATGAGATCCAAGATGGGATCCAACTCCTCGTCGTTGTGAAGTGCGAGTACATCTCCTATGTATTCTATAATGATCGATTCCATGAAATCCTTACGCAAGGTAGTATGACAATTTGGAAAAAGAGTTTTCTAAAGATGGGGTCATAAAGGGAATCGAACATTGAGAAGAGAGATATAGTATCGAGACTATTAGGGAGCCAACAAATATCTTACCTTAGGCTTCTTTCAAGAGATAGAAGACGTAATGACTGTATTTGCATAGCACGTGTAGAGTTATAATAGTTATCCAAAAGCACTCATTTCAGCCAACTAGTTGGGCTCCATGGGCTTTAGTTGGACATCAATTATGGAGATTGGATATTCTTCAATTAATTATTTGGTGTCACATGACTATCAATTGGTCAAGTTAACTTAAGGGGTTAAGTTAACAATTGCTAGCTTAAAGTGTTAAGCTAATTGACTTAAATAGTTAAGTCAAAGTAATTAATTAAATTAAAGGAGTTTAATTTAATTAAAATAAAGAATTAGTTTTGGAGGAAAATTTTCAAATGAAATGTTCATTTGGTGTGAATTAAAATTTATTTGGATGACATTTCATAAGATAAAATGACGATTCCAAATGAAATTAAAATTCACACAAAATTCAAATTCAAATTGAATGCCAAGTTGGCAGTCACCCCTTGAGGAAGGCCGCATCACACCATCCTCACTTTATATATAGATATAAAGGAAGAGAAGAGCAGCTATCTAGCATCTAGTGTGAAGAATTAGATTCTCTCCACTTTTCCCTCCAATCTTTAAATGTTGCCTCATGTGTTGAAACTTCACTCTCTTTTCTTCTCCTACCTCCAAATCAAGCCTTCATCATTGTGTATCTTCTCTATATTCGCCAACAAATATTAGCAGAATAGGTTATTGCATTGGTGTGTGGATCTTAATGTTAGAGGCAAGATAATTAGATTGCTCGCTCTTGGAGATCTAGTTTCTGGCAGCAACTTGGAGGCAGTTCTGGGTGACCTTTTCTGAGTTCTGATTGAGCTAAATTTTGGACTATAGATCCAGCAAAGTGTTGTGGAATTCCAATAAAATTTTCAGCTCAAACAAGAATCATTGAATTGGGGAAATCTAGTCGCTACTTTGCTACGCTGCTGGAAGGCAGTTTTGAAGAGTTAAAAGCTTTCTTCTAGCTTCCTTGGTTTTTGAGCAAAACAAGGTAATCCTCATACCAAATCTGAATCAATGGCATGTTTAGATCCTTGTCATCATGTGTAGCCTAGTTAATTTGCATTTTTAATGCTTTGATTATTGGATTCTATGGCTACGTGTGACCTCAACTACTGCTAAACTAATTTGGTATAGCCTATTGATCTAACATAAGCAATACCGGATCTACCTGGCCCATACACAAAGAGCTCTTGATTAATTGAAATTAATCTTATACAAAATAGAATTAAATGCAATCCTTTGCCTTTCATTTAGCTTTGAAATTGCTAGAAAATCGCCCATTAAAACGGGTATGCTTTTTTCATGGCTAGCTCTCTTGTAAATTTTTCTTATTCTGTTAGTATTTCAAAATGGGTAGCTAATGAAAAATCATGAGTAGATTTGCCCATGCACATAAGGTATTCATCAATGCTATGTAATTTTTTTTTTAATATCAAATTGAGACAGAGTATTATTTGTACAATAATCATTTGAAAGCACATCAAAGAAATTGATAAACAAATTTTTGGGACCATATGGGAAACAATGAACTAAGAAAATTACAAAAAGTTTATGAAGGCTTGAAGGCATTAAGAAATGAGCTGCATCCTCAAGGCATTGTTCGGCATATACATCTGATAATGAAGGATATGATTTTTCTTTATCAAATGGGATGTTAAAGGCATTAAAGAATGGTTCTTTAATTATACAAGGTACATTATATAATGGATTGTACATACTTGATTCTCAACATTCACTTATGCACATTCAATCAAGTAAAAGAAAATTAGATAATCAAGAAGATTCCATAACTTGGCTTGCTAGACTTGGATATATTTCTAAAAATAGGATGAACAAGTTAGAAGCTTAAAAGCACTAAATGTTAGTGGCATTGAGGACCTTCTTATTTGTGAATCTGGTTTGAAAGGAAAAATGACCAAGGCTACTTTTGTAGACAAACGGAGCGCACCACAAGTCCTTCGGATTTGATCTATACTAATGTTTATGGTCTACTAAGAGTTAGTGCGATAGGAGGCTATTCATACTTTATCGATGATTATAGTCGGTTTGGACATGTGTATCTTATAAAGTACAAGTCCGAAGCCTTTGAAAAGTTCAAAGAGTATAGGGATGAAGTAGAAAAGCAAAAGGGACTTAGTATTAAAGCTCTTCGATCGGATCGAGGGAGAGAATACTTGAGTACCGAATTCTTGGATTATCAAGAGAGAATGGGATTCTCTCTCAATGGACTCCACTCGGCACACCCCATCATAATGGAGTAGCCGAATGGAGAAATCGTACCTTGTTGGACATGGTACGTTCCATGATGTGCTTTTCCAATGTGCCTATATCCTTTTTGGGATATGCCTTAGAAATGGCGGCGAGGCTACTAAATCTAGTACCCTTAATGTCGGTGCCAAAAACACCGCATGAGATGTGGTATGACAAAGCGCCCTCTTACCATTACCTTAAGGTTTGGGGGTCTCCCGTTTACGTGAAGCGGTTAGTGGGAGACAAGTTGGATAGGAGATCCACTTTGTGTAAGTTTTGGGATACCCAAGAGAGTCTTTGAGTTATTACTTCTATGATCCCTCGGAACTAAAGGTGTTTGTCTCGAGGAATGCCTACTTTTTGGAAATGAAATTTCGATTAGATAGAAATGGCATTTTGTTGAATTTGATGAAGTTCAAGATGATCGACAAATCCCATAAGCGATGAAAACAAATGAGTAACGAAAACCTTACACCCAATTTTTGAGAAGGTCGGACTGAATCAAGAAGTAACTCGAAAGGTTTAGATTTCTTCATGAGACGGGACAATCAAATAGTAGTTCGAAGACTTATGAGGAAGCTATGTTGGACATAGACTCAAAACATTGGCTTGACGCCATGAAATCCAAAATGGACTCCATGTACTCCAATAAAGTATGGCTTTGGTAGATCCACCGAAGGGATTTGTTCCCATAGGTTGTAAATGGATCTATAAGCGAAAGCTAGAAGTCAATGGAGAGGTTATGACCTTTAAGGTGCGACTAGTGGCAAAAGGTTACACTAAAAGACCCTGCATTGATTTCGAGAAAATCTTTTCACCGGTCGTAATGCCTAAGTCTATTTGGATTTTATTTTCCATAGCCACATATTATGACTATGAATATGGCAAATAGATGTGAAAGCTACTTTCTTTAATGGAAACATTGAAGAAGAAATCTATATGGAGCAACCAAAAGGTTTTACATCTAAAAGGGAGTGAGAAAAGGTTTCCAAACTCCAGAGATCCATTTATAGACTCAAACAGGCATCCTGAAGTTGGAACATACGTTTTGACAAGACAGTCAAATTGTTTGGCTTTGTTAAAAATGTGTATGAACCTTGTGTGTATAAAAGGCTAGTGGGAGTAGCATACAATTTATTATGCTTTATGTCGATGACATTCTTCTTGTGGGGAATAATAAAGATATGTTAGAGTGTACTAAAGTGTGGTTATCTACTCAATTCTGCATGAAGAATTTGGGAGAAACATCCTACGTATTAGGAATATGTATCTCTAGAGGTAGATCTAGAAGGATGCTGAAGCTTTCTCAAACCTCGTACATTGATAAGATACTAAAGAGGTTTAGTGTAGAAGAATCCAAGAGGGGATTCCTCCCTTTAGGACATGGCATTCATCTCTCTAAGTCTATGGCCCCTAAGACTGATGACGAAAGATAAATAATGTCCCACATACCTTATGCATCCGCCATAGGAAGCATAATGTATGACGTTCAATGTACAAGATCGGATGTGGAACACGGTCTAAGTGTTACAAGCTATTTCCAATCTAACCCTGGTGAGTGTCATTGGATGGCCGTTAAAATGATCCTTAAGTACTTGAGAAGGACTAAGAAATCATTTTTGGTATACGGCAATGGAGAATTGAAAGGGGTTTTTGGGTTCAATTTTCCAAACCGATGTAGATGACCTAAAATTCACTTCTGGATTTATATTTTACCTTAATGGCGACGTAGTGGTTAGAAAAGTTCCAAACAAGACACCGCGAAAGATTCAACCACCAAGGCAGAATATATTACTATGCCAATCATTGTCTTCTGTGACAACAACAGGGTTGTAGCGCAAGCTAAAGAGCTAAGAGCTCATTAGCGGTCCAAGCATAATTTGAGGTGATATCATTTGATATGGGAGGTCACTAATAGAGGCAACATCCAGGTGGAGAGAGTTGCCTCAGAAGAGAACATAGTAGATCCATTGACTAAACCCCTACCGCAAAAGGTCTTTGAATGACATATTGAGAAAATGGGCCTTAAGACTATGGGGAATTGGTTTTAGGGCAAGTGGGAGATTGTTGGAATAGTGCCCCACAAGCTAATTAGATTAGCGTTGTAAACTATTTCACTTGTGATACAATCTTGATTGAATGATATTCTTTAAATGGCCATCTTCATCTTATGCACATATTTACTTCAATGGCATTTGGTTGAAGCCCTTAGATCACACAATACTACAGGACTGGGTCACGATTGGGTGGAGATCATAAACAAGTCTTACACAATCATGATTTTAAAAACTTTCAAGTCGTAGGATCTTATGAGACTAAGGGCACCTAAGATCCAGGTAGACTTTCACTAACGATGCATTAATCCAGTAAGTTGGATATTGCTCCATTTTATGAGCAATACTATATGAGATATGGGTGCATGTTAGTAGGTGCTTGTTAGAGAACAAAGCACTGAAGACCTGCCTAGAGAATCCACTACATAGTTGTAGTGGCAAGTCGGTAGTAGCAAGTTCTCCAACTTACGCCAATGCGTATAATTAGTCCTTTGACTTGAGGACCCATTGTAACCTTATGTTTAGGTCCTCATGCTTTGGCTCTTCTCGGCCACGTAGCGGGTCATTCGGGTGGAGATTGGATATAGGCTACTTAGACATGGAGGTTTATGAGATCCAAGATAGGATCCAACTCTTCGTCGTTGTAAAGCGCGGTATATCTCCTATGTATTCTATAATGATCAATTCCATGAAATCCTTACGCAAGGTGGTATGATAATTTGGAAAAGGAGTTTTCTAAATCTGAGGTCATAAAGGGAATCGAATGTTGAGAATAGAGACAAAGTATCGAGGTTATTAGGGAACCGATAAATATCTTACCCGAGACCTCTTTCGGGAGATAGGAGACGAAAGGATCATATTTGCATGGCACACGTAGAGTTAGAATGGTTCACCAAAAGCATTTATTTCGGCTAACTAGTTGGGCTCCATGGGCTTGATGTTGTACATCAACCATGGAGATTAGGTACTTTTCAATTAATGGAGATTAATTGAATTGAGTCAATTAATTTAAAGGAGTTTAAACTAAAGTGAATATTTAATATTCCAAAGTCACAAAGAGTTGTGAGTCCATGTCCAATGAATGGTAGAACCTAATGGGTCACACACAAAAGCCAATTGCATATCGCAATGAAGGGGAATTTTCTAAGAGTTAGAAAAGTTTCTACATGACTGATTTTGAGGTTGACCAATTTACACAAATGTTGTGATCATTTTTAGCTTGATCAATTTAATTGTTAAATTAATCTAATTAATTTAAGGAGTTAAATTAAGACCAATAATTAAGAGGTTAAATATTTGGTGCCACATAACTATCAATTGGTCAAGTTAACTTAAAGGGTGAAGTTAACAATTGCAAGCTTAAAGTATTAAGCTAATCGACATAAATAGTTAAGTCAAAGTAATTAATTAAATTAAAGGAGTTTAATTTAATTAAAATGAAGAATTCATTTTGGAGGAAAAATTCAAATGAAATGTTCATTTAGTGCGAATTAAAATTTATTTGGACAACATTTCATGAGATAAAATGAAGATTCCAAATAAAATTCAAATTCACACAAAATTCAAATTCAAATTGAATGCCAACTTGCAATGCCAAGTTGGCGGTCACCCCTTGAGGAAGATCGCATCACACCATCCTCACTCTATATATAGATATAGAGGAAGAGAGGAGCGGCCATCTAGCATCTAGTGTGAAGAATTAGATTCTCTCCACTTCCCTCCAATCTTCAAGTGTTGCCTCATGTGTTGAAGCTTCACTTTCTTTTCTTCTCCTACCTCCAAATCAAGCCTTCATCATTGTGTATCTTCTCTATATTCTCCAGCAAATATTGAGGAGAATAACGTTAGAGGCAAGATAATTGAATTGCTTGCTCTTGGAGATCCAATTTCTGGCAGCAACTTGGAGGCAGTTCTGGGTGACCTTTCTGAGTTCTGATTAAGATAAATTTTGGACTATAGATCCAGCAAGGTGTTGTGGAATTCCAGTAAAATTTTCAGCTCAAACAAAAATCATTTGATTGGGGAAATCTAGTTGCTACTCTGCTGCACCACTGGAAGGCAGTTTTGAAGAGTCAAAAGCTTTCTTCTAGCTTCCTTGGTTTTTGAGCTAAACAAGGTAATCCTCATACCAAATCTGAATCAATGGCATGTTTAGATCCTTATCATCATGTGTAGCCTAGTTAATTTGTGTTTTTAATGCTTTGATTATTGGATATGTGACCTCAACTACTACTAAAGCAATTTGGTATATCCTCTTGATCTAGTTGCTACTCTGCTGCACCACTGGAAGGCAGTTTTGAAGAGTCAAAAGCTTTCTTCTAGCTTCCTTGGTTTTTGAGCAAAACAAGGTAATCCTCATACCAAATCTGAATCAATGGCATGTTTAGATCCTTATCATCATGTGTAGCCTAGTTAATTTATGTTTTTAATGCTTTGATTATTGGATCCTATGGCTACATGTGACCTGAACTACTGCTAAAGCAATTTGGTATATCCTCTTGATCTAACATAAGCAAGCAAAGTTTTATATAAAAAAGTTTTACCGGATCTAACTGGCCTATCCACAAAAGAGCTCTTGATTAATTGAAATAAAGCTTATACAAAATAGAATTAAATGCAGTCCTTTACCTTTCATTTAGCTTTGAAATTGCTAGAAAATCGTCCATTGAAACTGGTATGCTTTTTTCATGGGCTAGCTCTCTTGTAAATTTTTCTTATTCTGTTAGTATTTCAAAAATGGGCAGCCAATGAAAAATCATGAATAGATTTGCCCATGCACATAAGGTATTCATCAATGCTATGCAATCCTTTTTTGTTTTTTTAATGTCAAATTGCGAAAGAGTATTATTTGTACAATAATCATTTGAAAGCACATCAAAGAAATTGAGAAACAAATTTTTAGGACCATGTGGCAAACAATGAACTAGGCAAAAAGTTTATGAAGGCTTGGAGGCTTTTAGAAACAAGTTGTTTCCTCAAGGTATTATTTAGCATATACATTTGATTCTAGGAATCCTCTATGTAATGTTGTTGACCGAAATGATTCGTGCAATTTATTATCGACAATTAAAAGGTCTTCATATAAGTTAGGAGCACGAATATTTATAATAGAATTTTAAGAAAATATCATTCTCCTTTTGAAGGATCGACGGCGACATCTCGACCAATAACCATCTTTTCATAATTTTTATTTACAATATTTTTCTTCTCGAACAAAAAATTCAAGAAATTCTCTGTACAAAAGTTTCAATCTAATTGCATCTCAGTCATTAGCATTCATCCAGAAGAATTCAATTAACATTGTTCGTCTAGTAAATGGATTTGACATCAATTCATTTGGAGGCTTATTTCTTCCGAAGCGTATAAATTGTTGATTAGGAAAATGTATGGGCAAGAAAATCATAGATGGGTGCATTTTGCTCATTTCAAAACCAAAAATTTTGCCAATATGCTTCAATTGCAGAGATCCACCATCCTTTCTGGAGTTCTTTAGTTTCATTTATGTTATTTACAAAAGAGTCGCCGACTATAATATAAGCTACTCTATTGTCACCCTTATAAATATAGTTGTGTAAGTATTTTACAAGCTGAAAATCAAAGCAAAATTTTACATTTATGTGGCAATTAAACTTCACAAGTAAATATGGACAATAAGGCAAAACATATCTATTATCAAGATAGTTATTTTGCACAAAAATCTTTCTTCCATCATCCAGTCTCCTATAATTGGGGGCATGAAGCTCTACTATGAGATGTTATATTGCAAACTTGTCTTGGGTATTTGTTCTTACATTTGCCATCCTTCATATATACATTCTTTGCAAGTCCACATGATCTCTGCATCATATGGGAATATCAACATAAATTATTTTATCATAAAGCTCAGGAAAAGATAATTTGTGACGTGGTTTTAAAATTAATATTCAATAAGCGTGTGGCAGTGCAAGTTTTCTGTATTCAACTACATACACATATGCTGACACCTCTCCAAAAAGTTGTTTCTTTATTACTTCATTCTTAAACTCTTCAAGTATTGCTTTAAACACTCTTGCAATTAAGTTCGATCTATCTTGCGGTTCTTCTGTCAAAAGCAAATGATCATTGATATCTTTCTAGGCATATTTACACATCATTATGATGAACAAATTAGGATTGCCAAATCTTTGCACTAAAGCCATTTCATTGACATATCACTTCATCATATCCTGTGAACCTCCAATAAAAGAAGATGATAGGATAATCGCCACCCAATTTTAGGCGGATCGCTGAGGCCATCAACCGCCAAACTGTTGACTATACCTTGTAAGGTTTCAATTTGTGCATCCATTTATTGTTGTTCCATTCTATAAAAATGCAATCGTTATGTTTTCAACTTGATATAAAAATCAGTGGCGTATTGTTGACCCAATCTTCCCAAGTGTATAATACATTTAAAATTTCCTTCTCGTATTTGGCATCGATAGCACGTATACTCCCGACAAGAGATATTTGTTCATTTCTTTTGATTTTCGAAGTAGATTGCAGCATAATACATGAATTTTAAAAAGATATATTAAATGAAAAATACAAGCTATGATGAAAAATTAAATTTGGTTAGTTTATTTGTTAAATTTGTTAAAGCTTTTGATAGTTAAGTAATTTTAATTCACTTGCCTTTCTCTTCTATTTGCAATACATTAGGAGCTGATTGATTAAGGATTGGCATCACATGGTTGTCAGAGCAGTAGGCCATGTGCTTTCGAGCTTGAGAAAATTTGTTCAATTCATGTTTGCCACCCATGTTCTCCATGTAGGAATAACAAAGGGTACTGCAATGGGTCATAGCAGCCATAATGGTAGAGAACATAATATGGCCTATTATCATGCCATATACTTTAATATCATGAGTTATGTCTTTAGGATTATCGCTTGTTTCATCCTATATAGTTGCTACTTATTGTTATGTTGGAAGATTATGTATTTTTTTTTTTATCTAAGCTTGGTTAAGCACACAACACAACTTTACAATTCTCTAAACTGTTATAGGATCACAAAAGTTTGAAAATTTTGAAATAAGGATTTTTTATAGTGCTTGTAGTTGTAGGTTAAGAATATCAGGATCTAATTCATATTTTCTCAAGGCATCAATTCCTATATCATCAGTTATATCCAAAAAGAAAAGCTGTAACTGTTTAGGAAGCTTAGTAGCAATATTGAAAGGTTCTAATTTATGAGATATTTGATCATTAACTTTTAATGTGTAGATGCCTTGATTACTCCAAGAATATTGAGGATCTATTTCATACCTATTGATTTTAGAGCAAAACTATTGTTGTAAGTTCTTACTCTTCTCTAAAAATGTCGACCAATGTCTGAAATATCAGAAGTAAACAATTGATTCAAAATAGGATTACAAGTGTATGGAGCAAACAACACTTTGCCATTGGAGCAGCAAAATCTAGGCATTTTATTGAGACAAGAGAAAGTCGCAAAAATTGGTTAGTGGAACATATTCTTGTTGAACGCCAGCCTCGAGTGGAAGTCACGTCACCTATATCTTTTAGAGTGGAAAATCCTTATTAATGTCATTCTCTAACTGCTTATTTCTCTTCAACAATGCTTAAAAAATAATCATTTCGAATGGATTAAATTATTTGTATGTTACTATGTTCACGAAAAGAGGCAAGAACATTTTTTGATGCTAAGTTGTTATTTGCAAGATTATTACTAATTACATTATTTGTTTATACTGCAGAAGTAGAAAATCATTTTCATTGCTTCCTAATGCAAGAAGAGATTGACAACTTGAAGGAAAACCTTCTTGCCTTAACATCACAGCTGTATTCTTTGACCTTTCAATTCGTTCCCTATAATGTTCTTGACGTCACTGCAATAGTCTCATTTTTGTATATGAACTCATAGCTCTATATGCTGCTCTAGCTCTCCAATTTCACAGTCTTCATTTCTCACTATTTGCATACATTTCTTTAGAATGAAAAAGAACAATAGGTATTTTCCTAAGCTATGATCAAAGGCATGAATGAACAACACAATCAGATAGAAAAGTAGATAATGTATAATCAAAAGTTAAGTATAATATATTAAAATTTGTCTATATATATTCAAACATTATAAATTGCAAGTTATAAAGTGATCACTGGCCAAATCAAATATCACCCTAAAATTCATTTCTAACTATAGAACAAGTCCACAAACAAAAATCATATTAATTATGACCTACAATGAAAATAAAAATTTATATATGTATAGTTGTTTTAGAGGAAAACCAAATCAATCAATCAGACACAAATGCTAGGCAAAAATTATAACAATACAAACTAAGTAGAATCCAAAAGTTAACAGTAAGAGTAGAATACTCATACCTATTTTTGAAAGAACATTGATAATAATTGTTTAGTAATACAACTAGTAGAACATGTAAATTTGCAATTCATAACAAAGTCAAATATTTATATTACATGAATGAAAAAAAGACCATCCATTTTCAAGTATTCATAAAGATTAAAAATGTGAAAACAACAACAATTAGTTAATTATATATGAAGGAAAAAACACCTTGAATAAATCAAAAAATAAAATTATAGTGATGGTATTTTTGAAATTGTAAAGTGGAGAAGTCAAGATTTGACAACCATGGCTTTATCTATCATAGGATACTATTATCAACTTTTCCTCTTTTATTTTCACAAGCAAACTATCAATTATATTGACTATATGACTTTATAAGTATAATAAGTACTAATTATACACAAACATTTTCAAGTCAATGTTGGAATAGTGCCCCGCAGCTAATTAGATTGGCATGTAAACTATTTCACTTGTGATACAATCTTGATTGAATGATATTCAAATAAAATGGTCATCTTTATCTTATGCTTATTTTACTTCATTGACATTTGGTTGAAGTCCCTAAAACACACTATGACTGCGGGACTTGGTCAGATATTAGGTGGTGCTCATGAAATAAGTCTTACACGGTCATGATTTTAAATATTTTAAGTCATACAATCTTAAGAGATGTGGCATCTAAGATTCAAATAGACTTGTACTAATGATGTATAAATCTAAGGAGTTGGATATTGTTCCATTTCATGAGCAATCCATGTTAGACATTAGTGCATGTTAGTGGGTGCTTGTTAAAGAATATGTTCACTGAAGAGCTGCCCAAAGAATCCACTAGATAGCCAGAGTGGCAAGTTGGTAGTGACAAGTTCTCCAACTTACGCTAGTGCATATAATTAGACCTTTAACCTGAGGATCCATGGCAACCTTATGTTTAGGTCCTCATAATTTGACTACTCACCGACCACATAGTTGGTCATCCGGGTTGAGATTGGGTATGAGCTACTTAGACATGAAGGTTTACAAGATCCAAGATGGGATCTGTCTCCTCATCATTGTGAAGGGTGAGTGCATCTCCTATGTATTCTATAATGATCGATTCTAAGAAATCCTTGTGCAAGGTAATATAACAATTTGGAAAAGGAATTTTCCGAAGATGAGGTCATAAAGAGAAATCAAACATTAGGATTAGACACACAGTTATCGAGGTTATTGGGGAGCTGTCAAATATCTTGCCCTATGCCTCTTTCGGGAGATAGGAGATGGAAGGACCGTATTTGCATGGCAAGTGTAGAACTAGAATGGTTCATCAGAGCATATTTATTTCATCTATTTAATTAGGTTCCATGGACTTGTTGCTAGACATCGACTATGGAGATTGAGTACTTTTCGATTAATGGAATTGAAAGAGCTATTCGTTTAAAGGGGTTTAAGCCAATATGAATATTTTAATATTCAAAATATCACAATTAGTTGTGAGCTCATGTTCAATGAATGGATGAACCTAATGGGTCACACACAAAAGCCTAAAGGAAGTTCTACTTGATTGGAGGAATTTTTTAAGGAGTTAAAAAATTCTCCCAGGCGATTTTGGAGAAGAATTCAATTGGCTAACTTTTTGGTCATCTTGACTTGATTAATTTGATTGTTAAATTAATCAAAATAATTTAAGGAGTTAATTTAATTGGTGCTATGTGATAATTAATTAGTCAAGTTAACTTAAAGAGTTAAGTTGACACCTTTTAACTTAAAGAGTTAAGTTAATTGACTTAAGGAGTCAAGTCAAACCAATTAATTAAATTAAAGAGTTAATTTAATTAAAAAGAGAACTTGATTTTGGAGGAAAATTCAAATGAAGGAATTCGTTTGAGATTAATTTAGAATTAATTTGCACCACATTTCATAAGATGAATTGATGATGTAAATTAAAATCAAATGCATGTGAAATTCACATGCAAGTTGGTTGGCAAGTTGGCAACTAACCATGCAAGGTGTGATGCCAACTTGCATCACACCATCCTCTCTCTCTCTCTCTCTCTCTCTCTATATATATATATATATATAAGATGGCCAGCCATTTGATGGCTACACAAGCTAGATTCCCTATTTCCCTTTAAAAGTGTGATTTTTCATGAGCTGAAGTTTCATACTCTCCAAACTCTCTTTCTCTCCAATTCTCGCATAACCGCCCCCTACCTTACCTTTATACTCTTATTATCTAGCAGATTGGAGGCTTGTTAGGGCTCTCCTTGGGTGTGTGGATTATTACATTAGAGGTCCAACATTTGGAGGACTTGTGCTCTTAGTGATCTATTGTTGTCCAGTGAATTTGGTGGCTGATTTGAAGGACTTTGGGTGATCTAATTGGCATGAAATTTTTACAGCAACGTCCTTGGTGTGCTGAGGTGATCTTTGTAAATTTTGAGAAATTTTAGAGTTGTGGAAAGTGGTCAACTTTTGGTTAGTTTTTGCTGTACACGATTGCTCCTTTGAAGAGTTCATTGGAGTCATTCTCTCCATATCTTTGGATTTATCATTCAAGGTAATTTTTGTGGATCTAAACCCTTATTAAATGCATGATTATATCCTTGGAGAGGGTAGACAAGTTATATTTAGTATTTTTGTGGTTTTATATTATGGATCATTGGCCTACTCTTTCCCTCAGTCAAAATGTTATACGCAGTGAAAGTTAAACCAAAATTTTGATAATAGAGTAATAAAGCCTCTTACCTTTTTTTCTCTTTTAGTGATGCTTTCTTAATGATGCTCCTCATTGAAATAATTAATTTAAAGTTGATTAGTTTAACTCAATTAATTACATAAAGAGTTTAGTTGTAATTGTTTTACAATAGGTATTCTTATTTGAGTATATTTTATTAAATATGAAATGCAAATACATTTGTTTTATAATTAAAGTGAAATAACTTTCTTCTAATAAAACACAATGGAATAAAAATTAAGAGAACTTTAGTCTTCAAAGAAATGAAAGAATGATACCACATATGTCAACTATTTTAAACAAGCCTCGAAAGCATGAGATATTTCAATTATATTATATTCACAAGAAATTTGAATGTCAGTAAGTTAGAAATTAGTAGAACATTTAATTATAAATGAAGTAAGGAGTAGCTCAATGATCTAATTATAAAGCAAAATTAGGCTAAATAAAACTTGCCTACTCCTCATCCCAAGGATTTAATCATGTTAAAATAAGGATTTAATGGTAGAAACTAACCTTAAACGCTCAATCCAAAGGTTGATGAGGATGACACCAATGAACTCTTCAAACCTGTTAATTCGCGCACAACAAACAAACGCCAACAATTGATGGACCAAATCAATTCTAAATTGGCTAAAATTTGGTAGGCAGCACCTAAACACACTTGAGAATCTCAAGTTAAAATTTCAGCCAAATCCAAGCACGGAAAGACCTCCAAATCTGTCTCCAAACTTTCTGGACAGTAGAGGATGGCCAAGAGCAAAAGCTCCCCAAATGTGAAGCCTCTAATGTTATGATCCACACATCCAAGGAGAGCTCAAATCTACCTCCAATCAGCTAGAAAACCAGAGGAAGAAGGAGAGAGAGGGCCAAAAATATGGAGAGAATTATGAAGATGGTGTGAAACTTCAACACATGAGTGAATCACACTTTTGGAGGAAAAAAGAGAATCTGGCAACTTGCTTGCTAATCACCAAGTAGCTGGCCACCTCCCCTCTATTATGGAGTGGATGGTGTGATGCTAGTTGGCATCATACCCTCCATGGGGTGGTTTGCCAACTTGGCAATCCACTTGCATGTGAAATGTGAATTTAACTTGTATTTGGATTTAATTTGATTCTAAATTTCATATCATGAAATGTCTTTCAAATTAATCCCAAATTAACCGCAAATGAACTCCTTCATTTGAATTTTCCTCTAAAATAAATTCATCTCATTAATTAAATTAACTCCTTAATTTAATTAATCAACTTGACTTAACTCCTTAAGTCATCTAACTTAACTTCTTAAGTTAGAAAGTGTCAACTTAACTCTTTTAAGTTCACTTGACTAATTAATAGTCATATGGCATCAATTAAATTAACTCTTAATTTAATTGGTCTAATTTAACTCCTTAAATTAATTTGATTAATTTAAAAATTAAATTAATCGAGCCAAAATGACTAAAAACTTAGTCAATCGATTTCTCCATAAAAACGGCGATAGTGAATCTTTTAACTCTTTAGAAAATTCCTCCCATCAAATAGAACTTTCTTTAGGCTTTTGTGTGTGATTCATTTGATTCCCCCATTCATTGGAAATGGGCTCACAACTCTTGTGATATATTGAATATTGAAATATTCACTTTAGTTTAAACTCCTTTAAACTAATAGCTCTTTCAATTAATCTCTATTAATTGAAGAGTACCTAATCTCTATGGTCGATATCTAGCCTTAAGCCCATGGAGCCCAACTAATTGGTCAAAATGAATATGCTCTTGGCGAACCATTCTAGCTCTACGCTTACCATGTAAATACAATCTTTTTTTTCCTATCTCCTTAAAGAGGCCTAGGGCAAGATATTTGTCGGCTCCCTAATAACCTCGATAATTATGTTTCTATTCTGAATATTCTATTCCTCTTTATGACCTAATCTTTAGAGAACTTGAAAAGAGGTGTAAGACTAAGGATCCAATTTTAAACATTGAAAAACTGAAATCTAACTTAGTTTACACCACCACAAGGATCTAAATTATGCCAATATAATGGATCAAGGTTAGATTGTTACCTTTTAAGCAAAATCCAACCAAAACTTAAAGTAGTATTACCTTTTCTGAAAGCAGATTGCCTTTGGTGCAGCAAGGTGTGATCAACTTTTGATTAGGCAAACCACTTTGAATTCAAGCCAACTTAATGGAGAATGTCCAGTAAAAAATTCAGCACCAAACTCCATCAACAAGACCTCAAACATAGTCCAGAAAGTCACTGCTGGAAGAGAGGATTTCCAAGGCAAGTAATCTGAAATTCATCTTGCCTCTAATGCTAAAGTCCACACACCAATAGACTATCATTTCCTTCTTAATGCAGTTGGAAAAACTAAGAAGGAAGAGAGCATGGTTGGAGACCGAAAATGGTGAGGAAGGGAGGTGAAGAAAAGAGTGAAACCTCAACTCATGAGTGAATCACAATTTTGGAAAGGGAATTTTGGATCTAACTTTTAGATGCACAAAATGTGTGAATGAATAATCAGATGGTGGCTGCACCCTCTATATCTATATATAGAGGGTGCATGGTGTGATGTGAAGGTGGCATCACACCTTTCTTAAGGGGGAGGGGGTCCACCTAAGCATGCCAACTAGCAAGCATCTTGAAGCTGCATGTTAATTTGAATTTGAATTTAATTTGGAATCTATATTTTATTTTATGAAATGTCTATCAATTAAATTCTAATTCATCAAATGAACATTTGATTTGAATTTTCCCTCCAAAATTACTTCAATTTAATTAAATTAAACACTTTAATTTAATTAAACTTTGACTTAACCTTTAAGTCAACAAACTTAACTCTTTAAGTTTACTTGACCAATTCATAGTCATATGGCACCAAATTAAATTAACACTTAATTTAATTGGTCTTAATTTAACTCCTTAAATGAATTAGATCAATTTAACAATTAAATTGATCAAGCCAAAATGACTAAAAATTGGATCAAACTGAATCCCTCAATTTTCGACCACCATGGAATTATTCCAACACTTCAAAAATTCCACTCATTATATAGAATATCCAATTAGCTTTTGTGTGTGACCCATTAAGCTCTATTGCTCATTGGACATGGGCTCACAACCATTGTGACTTTAGAATACCATATATTCATGTTAGTTTAAAGCACCTTTTAAACTAACCGACTCAATTCAATTAATCTCTATTAATTGAAGAGTACCCAATCTCCATGGTCGATGTCCAACCTCAAGCCTATAGAGCCTAACAATTGGCCGAATGAATGCTTATGGTGAACTATTCTAGCTCTATTCATACCATGCAAATACGGTTTTTCCGTCTCCCATCTCCATGGAAAGAGGCATAGGGCAAGATATTTGTCGGCTCCCTAATAGCCTCGATGTTATGCATCTATTCTCAATGTTTGATTCCTATTTGTGACCTCATATTTGGAAAACCCTTTCCCAAATTGTCATACTGCCTTAGCCAAGGACTCCTTGGAATTGATCATTATAGAATGCATAGGAGATGCAGTTGCCCTTCACAGAGATAAGGAGTTGGATTCTATCTTGGATCTCATAAACCTCCATCCCTAAGTGGCTCATGCCCAATCACCATCAGAACACCCATTAAGTGGCGAAGGAGGAGTCAAAGTATGAGGGCCTAAACACAAGGTTACAATGGATCCTCAGGTTAAAGGTATAATTGTATGTACTGGCGTTAGCTAGAGAACTAGCCACTATCGATATGCCACTATGGCTACCTACTAGATTCTCCACGGGGTCTCCAGTATCTTCTTCTCTAACAAGCATCCATTAACATACACCTATATCTCATATAGTTTGCTCATGGAACGAAGTAATATCCAACCCTTGGATTATGCATCATTAGTGCAACTTTTTTTGAATCTTAGATGCCCTGTCATATAAGATTCTATGACTTAGGATGTTTAAGATCACGACCCTGTAAGACTTATTCCATGATCATCACCAAGTGTACTGACGAAGTCCCATAGTCTAGTGTGATCTAAGGGCTTCAACCAAATGTCAGTGAAGTAATATAAACACAAAATGAAGATGGGAATTTGTAAAGAATATCATTAAATCAAAATTGTATCACAAGTGAAATAGTCTACATGCTAACCTTATTGGCCTGTGGGCCACTATTCCAACAATCTCGCACTTTCCCTAAAGCTAATTTTTCGTAGTCTTAAGACCGATCTTCACAAGATGTCCTTCAAAGACTTTTTGCGATAGGGGCTTAGTCAGTGAATCTGCTATATTATCTTCCGATGCAACTCTTTCCACTCAAATGTCGCCTCTACTTATGATCTCTCAGATCAAATGGTATCGCCTCAAAATGTTCTTGGATCGCTGATGATATATGAGCTCCTTAGCTTGTGCAACTACACCGTTGTTGTCACAGAAGACAACTATAAGCTTTGACATGCTAAGTACTATATCCAACTCTTGGATGAAGTTTTGATCCAAACACCTTCCTTTGTAGCTTCCAAAGCTGCAATATATTCTGCCTCAATAGTGGAATCGACTGTGATTTCTTGTTTGGAACTTTTCCAGCTCACCGCACCGCTATTAAGGCAAAATATAAATCTAAAGGCAGATTTTAGTTCATCTACATTGGATTGGAAACTTGAATCAAAAAACCCCTTAAGTTTGAATTCTCCATTGCTGTATACCAAAAACAAGTCCTTAGTCCTTCTCAAGTACTTAAAGATTGTTTTTATGGTTATCCAGTGACATTTACCAAGATTGGATTGAAAATAGCTCGTGTTACTCAGAGCTTGCGCTACATCCGATCTTGTACATTGAACTGCATATATTATGTTCCCTATGGCGGATGCACAAGATATATAGGATATCTTTTGTCTTTCTTTCTCAATCTTAGGGTCCATAGACTTAGATAGATGAATACCATGTCCCATGAGAAGGAATCCCTTACTGGATTCTTCTATACTAAACCGCTTTAGTATTTGTCAATGTACTGGGTTTAGGATAGCCCCAACATCCTCTAAGATCTATCTTTATGTATACGTATTCCTAATACGTATAATGCCTCTCCTAAATCCTTCATCGAGAATTGAGTATATAACCACACTCTAGTACACTCTAACATACCTACTTCATTCCCAATGAAAAGGATGTCATCGATATAAAGCAAAATAAACTGTACCCTATTTCCACTCACCTTCTTATACACACATGGTTCGTACACATTATTGATAAAGCCAAACGATTTGATTACATTATCAAAATGTATGTTCTAACTATGAGACGCTTGCTTAAGTCCATAAATGGACTTATGGACTTTGCAAACTTTTTGCTCATTCCCCTTGGATGTAAAACTTTGTAGTTGCTCCATATAAATTTCTTCTTCAATGTTGCCATTGAGGAAAATGGTTTTCACATCCATTAGTCATATCTCATAGTCATAATATACAGCTATGGCAAGTAAAATCTGAATGGACTTATGCATTGCAACTGGTGAAGAGGTTTCCTCAAAATCAATATCGGGTCTTTGAGTATAACCTTTTGCCACTAGTCGCGTCTTAAAGGTCGCTACCTCTCCATCGACTCCTAACTTTTGCTTATAGATCCACTTGCAACCAATGGGAACGATTCCCTCCGGTGGATCTACCAAAGTCCATATTTTATTGGAGTACATGGAGTCCATTTCGAATCTAATAACATTAAGCCAATGTCCTGAGTCCATGTCCAACATAGCTTCCTCATAGGGCTTCGGATTTATATCTGATTGGCCCATCTCATGAAGAAATTCGAACATTTTGGGTTGCTTCTTGATTCCGTCCAAGCTACGTAGAGGATGTGTGTAAGGCTCACTACTTGTTTCCACCGCTTGTGGAATTTGTTGATCATCTTGAACTTCATCAAGTTCAACAACAATGCCTTTTCTATCTAATATAAACTCCTTTTCCAAAAAGGTGGCATTCCTCGAGACAAACACCTTTTGTTCTGAGGGATTATAAAAGAAATAACCTATAGACTCTCTAGGTTATCCCACAAACTTGCACAAGGAGGATCAACTATCCAACTTGTCTCCCACTAACCTCTTCACGTAGGCGGGAGACCCCCAAACCTTTAGACAATGGTAAGAGGATGCTTTGCCATACCACATCTCATGTGGCATTTTTGGCACGGCCTTTTAGGGTACTGAAAGAGGTGTAAGACCAAGGATCCAATTTAAAACATTTAAAAACTGAAATCTAACTTAGTTTACACCACCACAAGGATCAAAATCATGCAAATATAATGGATTCAGGTTAGATTGTTACCTCTCAAGCAAAATCCAACCAAAAGTAGAAGTAGTGCTTCATTTCCCGAGAGGAAAATGCTACTGGCGCAGCAAGGCGTGATTAACGTTTGATCAGGAAAATCATGTCAAAATTCAGCCAAATCGGGACCAAATGAAAGCTGACTCAAAGAGGAACGTCCAGATATAAAATTCTGCACCAAAATCCTTTGGAAAGAGCTCGAACAGAGACCTAAAAGTCTCTGCTGAAACAGGGGATCACCAAAGCAAGCAATCTGAAATTCGTCTTGCCTCTAATGTCAAAGTCCACATACCATTGGACTATCCTTTCCTTCTTAATTCAGCTGGAAAAACTAAGAAGTAAGAGAGCTTGATGAAGGCCGAAAATGGAGGGGAGGAGAAGAAGAGAGTGAAACCTCAACTCATGACAGAATCCCAATTTTGTGGGGAATTTTTGATCTAACAATTAGATGCAAAAAGTGTGATCATCTATCTCTCTTGGCTGCCCCCCTCTATATCTATATATAGAGAGAGGATGGTGTGATGCCTAGGTGGCATAACACTTTCCTCGAGGGGGGTTGCCAACTAAGCATGCCAACTTGCAAGCTTAATTTGAATTTTCCCTTCAAAACTCATTCTTCCATTTAATTAAATTAAACACTTTAATTTAATTAAATATTGACTCAACATTTAAGCTACCAAACTTTACTCTTTAAGTTTGCTTGACCAATTGATAATCACACAGCACCAATTTAAATTAACAATTAATTTAATTTGATCAATTTAACAATTAAATTGATCAAGCCAAAATGACTAAAAATTGCATCAATTAATCCTCCTAACTTTCGGTCACCAAGGAACTTTTCTAACACATAGAAAATTCCTCCTTATCAATTAGGATCTCCAATTGGCTTTTGTGTGTAACCTATTAGATTCTACCACTCATTTGACATGGGCTCACAACAATTGTGACTTTAGAATATCATATATTTGCGTTAGTTTAAAACTCCTTTTAAACTAACCGACTCATATCAATTAATCTCTATTAATTGAGGAGTATCCAATCTCCATGGTCGATGTCCAACCTCAAGCCCATGGAGCCTAACAATTGGCCGAATGAATGCTTATGGTGAACCATTCTAGCTCTACGTGTACCATGCAAATACGGTCATTCCGTCTCATATCTCTATAAAGGAGGCCTAGGGAAAGATATTTGTCGGCTCCCTAATAGCCTCAATGCTATGCATTTATTCTTAATATTCGATTCCCTTTATGACTTCATCTTTATAAAACCCCTTTTCCAAATTTTCACATTGCCTTGGCCGAGGACCCCTTGGAATCGATTATCATAGAACACATGGGAGATGTACTCACCCTTCACAAAGACGAGGAGTCGGATTCCATCTTGGATCTCATAAACCTGTCTAAGTAGCTCATGGTCAATCACCACTGGAACACACGCTAAGTGGACAAGGACTAGTCAAAGCATGAGGACCTAAACACAAGGTTACAATGGATCTTCAGGTCAAAGGATTAATAATATGCACTAGCGTAAGCTGGAGAACTAGCCACTACCAACTTGCTAGTACGACTATCTAGCGGGATCTCTGGGCGGGTCTCCAGTGCCTTGTTCTCTAACAAGTACCCACTAACATACATCTATATCACATGTGGTTCGCTTATGGAACAAAGCAACATCTAACCCTTGGATTATGCATCGTTAGTGCAAGTCTATCCGAATCTTAGATGCCCCGTCTCATAAGATTCTGTGACTTGGGATGTTTAAGATCACGACCGTGTAAGAGTTATTCCATGATCACCACCAAGTGAACTAACCAAGTCCCATAGTCTTGTGTGATCTAAGGACTTCAACCATATGCTAGTGAAGTAATATAAGCATAGGATGAAGATGACCATATAAGAATAATATCATTTAATCAAGATTATATCATAACTGAAATAGTTTACATGCCAATCTTATTGGCTTGCTGAGCACTATTCCAACAATCTCCCACTTGCCCTAAAGCCAATGGCTTATAATCTTGACACCCATCTTCATAATATGTCTTTCAAAGACCTTCTGCAATAGGGGTTCAGTCAGTGGATCTGCCATATTCTCTCTAGAGGCAATCTATTCCACTCGGATGCTGCCTTTTATCTAATGATATCATATGCCAAATGATAATGCCTCAGTATGTGTTTGGATCACTTGATGAGATCTTGGCTTAAGTCCAAAGTTGTCTTCATAAGATAACTGTAGGCTCTTGCACGCTAGGCATTTCATCCAACTCTTGGATGAAGTTTTTGATCCAAACTCTTTCCTTTGCAGCTTTCAAAGCCGCAATATATTAGGCCCCAACCATGGTGTCTTGCTTGGAACTATTCCAACTCACTGCGCCGCTATTTAGGCAAAATATAAATCTAGAGGTTGATTTTAGGTCGTCTACATTGGATTGGAAACTTGAATTCAAAAACCCCTCGGGTTTCAATTCTCTATTGTTGTATACCAAAAACAACTCCTTAGTTCTTCTTCAGTACTTAAGGATTGTTTTAATGGTCATCCAGTGACATTCACTGGGGTTGGATTGAAAAGCGACTCATGACACTCAGAGCATGTACTACATCTAGTCTTGTACATTGAACTGCATATATTATGCTCCCTATAGTGGACGCATAAGGTATACGGGACATCTTTTGTCTTTCTACCTCAGTCTGAGGGGCTATAGACTTAGATAGACGAATACCATATCTTGTAGGAAGGAATCCTTTCTTGGATTCTTCCATGCTAAACTGCTTTAGTATTTTATCAATGTACTGAGATTGGGATAGCCCTAGTATCCTTTTCGATCTATCTCTATATAGATATGTATTCCTAATACATGGGATGCTTCTCCCAAATCTTTCATGGAGAATTGAGTAGATAACCACGCTTTAGTCTGCTCTAACATTCCTACCTCATTCCCAATTAGAAGGATGTCATCGACGTAAAGCACAATAAATTATACACAATTTCCACTTATCTTTTTTTACACACATAGTTTATAAACATTTTTGAGAAGCCAAACAATTTAATTGTACTATCAAAACATATGTTCCAAGATCGGGACGCTTGCTTAAGTCCATAGATGGACCTTTGGAGTTTGCAAACCTTTTGCTCACTCCCATTGGATGTAAAACTTTATGATTGCTCCATATAGATTCCTTCTTCAATATTTCCATTGAGGGAAGCAATTTTCATATCCATTTGTCGTATCTCATAGTTATAATATACGGCTATGGCAAGTAGAATCCAAATGGACTTAGGCATTGCAATAGGTGAAAAGGTTTCCTTGAAATCAATACCGGGTCTTTGAGCATAACCTTTTGCCACTAGTTGCGCCTTAAATATCATTACCTCTCCATCGACTCCTACCTTTCGCTTATAGATCCACTTGCAACCGACGAAAATGATTCCCTTTGGTGGATCTATCAAAGTCCATACTTTGTTGGAGTACATGGAGTCCATTTCGGATCTCATAGCATTAAGCTAATGTCCCGAGTCTATGTCCAACATAGCTTCTTTGTAGGTCTTTGAATCTATATCTGATGGTCCCGTCTCATGAAGAAATCCAAACCTTTTGGGTTGCTTCTTGATTTGGTCTGACCTACGTGGATGATGTGTGTAAAGCTCGCTACTTGTTTCCACCGCTTTTAGGATTTGATGATCATCTTGAACTTCATCAAGTTTAACAACAGCGCCTTTTCTATCTAATAGAAACTCCTTTTCCAAAAAGGTGGCGTTCCTCGGGACAAACACCTTTTACTCTGAGGGATTATAAAAGTAATAACCCATAGACTTTCTAAGGTATCCTACAAACTTGCATAAGGAGGATTGACTATCCAACTTGTCTCTTACTAACCTCTTAACGTAGACGGGAGACCCCCAAACCTTTAGATATTGGTAAGAGGGTGCTTTGCCATACCACATCTCATGTGGCGTCTTTGGCATGGCTTTTGAGGATACTACATTTAGTAGCCTCGCCGTCGTTTGTAAGGCATATCCCCAAAAGAATATAGGCACATCGGAGAAGCTCATCATAGAATGTACCATGTCCAACAAGGTACGATTTCTCCTCTCATCTACTCCATTGAGTTGCAATGTATCGGGTGGAGTCCATTATGAGAGAATCCATTCTTTTTTAGATAATCTAAGAATTCAGTACTTAAGTATTCTCTTCCTTGATCCGATCAAAGAGTTTTAATACTAAGTCCCTTTTGTTTTTCTACTTCACACCTATATTCTTTGAACTTTTTAAAGGCTTTAGACTTGCACTTTATAAGATACACATGTCCGAATCAGGTGTTATCATGGGTAAAGGTGATGAAGTAAGAATAGCCTCTTCATGTACTAACTCTTAGTGGACTGCATACATTCGTATGGATCAAATCCAAAGTACTTGTGCTTTGCTCCGATTATCCTACAAAAGGAACCTTAGTTATTTTTCCCTTTAAACAAGACTCACAAATTGAAAGTTCCTCAATGCCAATAACATTTAGTGCTTTAAGAGCTTCTATCTTGTTCATCCTATTTTTAGAGATATGCTCAAATTTTGCATGCCATAGAATGTCATCTTCTTGGATATCTAGTTTTCTTTTACTTGACTGAATGTGCATCAATGAAAGTAGGGAATCCAATATGTTCAATCTATTGTTTAATGTACATTATGCAGTTAAAGAACCATTCTTTAATGCTTTCAACTTCCCATTGGATATAAAAAAATCATATCCTTTTTTATCTAATTCGGGAATTGAAATAACATTTTTAACAAGGTATAGGTACATAATAACAAGTATAAAGTACTATTTGGGAGTTCTCCAAGTCTAACTTGATTACGCCTTGGAACATGGCCTAAACTTTTGCTCCATTTCCTAAATGTAGGATCATATCCTCTTCATTGAGACTCTTTATTCTTTCTAGCCCTTGTAACGAATTACATAGGTGATAACCACATGTAGTATCAAATACCCATGAGGAAGAAGTAGTCGTTAAGTACACTTCAATAAAGTACATACCTTTCTCAAGAGTAGTAAGATAAGCTTAGCAATTTCTTCTCCAATGCCCTTTTTGGCCACAATGGAAACATGTAGTTACAGTCTTAGCCTCTTTGTTGTTCTCAATTCCCCTTGAACTTTTCAAGGATTGTTTCTCTTCAAAGAAAGAACTCTTCTTCTCTTTACCTCGCTTTCTAGCACCTCTAGGGCCCATCGACTTGGAGGAGGAAACAAGCGTAAGGGGATTGTCCTTCTTTTTAGTCTTCTCAATGATTACCAACATGTTAACTATTTCACTAATTAGTACTTCTTGCATCGACATGTAGAAGTTCACAATAAATTAGTCAAATGTGTTAGGCAATGATTGAAGGATCAAATCCACAAGGAGCTCATTGTCCATGAAAACGCCTAATTGACCAAGCTTCTCAATGAGAGTGATCATTTTAAGCTCGTGTTCATAGACACTAGTGCCCTCAATCATTCTACTCCTAAAGAGCTCCCTAGACAATACGAACTGTTCGTGTCTAGTTTGGATACCGAACAAATCTTATAGGTGTAAATAGATCTTACGTGCACATCTCATGTGCTCATGAGTCTCTTGAAGCTCTTTAAACATAGAAGCCATCATAAGGGTTTTCGTTTGTAGATCAACATCCACAAAGTTCGTGAACAATTCATGTACCTTATTGATGGCATTATTGCAAAAGGTAACCGCGCAGACTGTGACTAAGCATATAAGTCCCATTTCGAATAAAGAATAATATTGAGGTTTCTAAACTAATCTCGAAAATTGAGCTTGGTTAGTTTATTAGTTTCCAAAATGATTGAGAGTGTATTTTTAGCCATTTCGAGTTTGAAGATTTCACAAATCCACAAAAAGCGATAAAAGAAAACATGTTCATGGTCTTTCAAGTATGTTTTTCTCCCACTATTTTATCAAATCCTTTACCCCTAGAAGAATTTGGGATATCATATTTCCTAGTAAGAATCAAGACTCCAAAGACTTGCAAGTGGACCCCCGTGATCGAGTGCTATCCATAAGCAATCTAAGGATAAGCAACATTTGCTAATTGCATCATATGCAACTCTTGATATGTTTTGCCTCACTTTTCGTGTAGACCTACGACTCGTGCGACATCTATATTACTAAGTGTTAAGTCGAACCTACTAATCAAACTTTGATTCAAGACCGCTCCACAACATCCCCCGTGACCGAGTGCCAATGTGTGGGAAGCCTCAAATCAAAGGTGCATCGAATGCTAAGTATATCCTCACAGCTTTCCTCCTAAGTTTGACCCCTGTGACCAAGTGCCATCACACAAAATGGGTAGCATCGTCATGGGATATACTATTGGTAGAAGGTATGGATTAATTAAAACTCCTTTTAATTTATATCCATTTTGACTTAATATTTGATATCACTTAGATATTCTAAGTAGAGGGTTTTTCAACTTGCTTGCCAAGATCTCACCGATTTTATCTTCTTATTTAGGTTTTCTATATCCTAATTCATGCATCACATACATCAATAGGATATGGAAAGCAAAAATAAGTAAATGCGCCTAGCATGCTTATAGGGTGGGATGGTCATGAGCCTAACCAAGTAATGCACTTAGAGCCATAGGTGCATCACTTAGTTGATTTAAGTGGGTTGATTAAATCTACTATTACATGAGTGTATTCCATACATTCATGCGTCTTCAAAAGTCTCCATGCCTCCAAAGATCTTCTTTGCTCCTTGTAACAATTACATGAGAAAGAAATCCTCACTCCTAGCGATTCTACTCTCATAACATTTATAAGATAAAATATAAGAGGCATGCAAGCCCCAATTTAATACAACTCACTTCAACAACTTTGAAATAAATAAAATCAATACTAAAGGCTCATGATCATCCCCATTCATTCATCATCCATTCAACAATTAATTAAATAATAAATAAATCAAGAATTGATATTCAATTCCAACAATTAAATGCTTATCACATAAATAATTAATTGGTCTAGCAAAAACAAGCATAACATTTATGCATCTTATTTTTGTAACAATTGGATATTAACTTAAAATTGACTTTAAAAGCAAGCATAAATGTCCAACATTCTTTTGAGTACTTACACAACAATTGTGCATCAAAAGTGTATGGAAAAAACAAGTTTTGGAGGGCAAAAATGCACAAAATAGCAAACCAGTCACACCGTGGCAGCCTTGGGCATGCATGCTGCCAGGCCAGCTGTTCAGGTGGGCTACAGGGGCGCTACAGTACCCAAGCTGCCCAGCCAGGGCTGGCCGGCAGGCCGGGCTTCTGCCACAAGGTGCATGAGCCACCATTTTACCCCGTTTTCGCCTTTTTTTCCTTCCCAAACCTTATGGACACTTCCATAACCTAATTCCATACATTTTATGATAAATTTTCAGATTATAAACACTTTAAAAACTGAAAATTAAAGTGCTCAAATTGCTTCAAAAATCAAATCTAAGGAAGAATCACCATTCTTCAAACACCTTCAACGTATTCAAATAAACTCCAATTATATCCAATCATATTGGATCCAAAAATGACCAAAAAAATTTAAGGCCAAAAATAACATGTTATATCAACATATCACATCATCCAATGCTAAATCAAATTTTAACATTCGCTAAACATGAATCAAATAATACTAACATATGAATTTAACAATTAAAAACACATATTAGCATAATATCTATACATCATCAAAGGAGCCACAAGCATCATCTACCAAACACTCCAATCCATGATTTGGATCAAGTGTTTGAATATCTAGATCAATCCATCACATGACTCAATCAAAAGGAAATCCAAATATAGCATGAAATTAGGTTCTGATACCACTTGAAAGAGGTGTAAGAACAAGGATCCAATTTAAAACATTTAAAAACTGAAATCTAACTTAGTTTAAACCACTACAAGGATCTAAATCATGCATATATAATGGATTCAGGTTAGATTGTTACCTCTCAAGCAAAATCCAACCAAAAGTAGAAGTAGTGCTTCCTTTCCCGAGAGGAAACTGCTACTGGCGCAGCAGGGAGTGATTAACGTTTGATAAGGAAAATCATGTCGAAATTCAGCCAAATCTGGACCAAATGAAAGCTGACTCAAAGAGGAACGTCCAGATATAAAATTCTTCACCAAAATCCTTTGGCAAGACCTCGAAAAGAGACCTAAAATTCTCTGCTGAAACAGGGGATCACCAAAGCAAGCAATCCGAAATTCGTCTTGCCTCTAATGTCAAAGTCCACAAACCATTGGACTATCCTTTCCTTCTTAATTCAGCTGGCAAAACTAAGAAGGAAGAGAGCTTGATGAAGGCCGAAAACGGAGGGAAGGAGAAGAAGAGAGTGAAACCTCAACTCATGAGAGAATCACAATTTTGTAGGGAATTTTTGATCTAACAATTAGATGCAAAAAGTGTGATCATCTATCTCTCTTGGCTGCCCCCCTCTATATCTATAAATAGAGGGAGGATGGTGTGATGCCTAGGTGGCATCACACTTTCCTCGAGGGGGGCTGCCAACTAAGCATGCCAACTTGCAAGCTTAATTTGAATTTTCCCTTCAAAACTCATTCTTTCATTTAATTAAATTAAACACTTTAATTTAATTAAATATTGACTCAACCTTTAAGCTGCCAAACTTTACTCTTTAAGTTTGCTTGACCAATTGATAATCACACAGCACCAATTTAAATTAACAATTAATTTAATTTGATCAATTTAACAATTAAATTGATCAAGCCAAAATGACTAAAAATTGCATCAATTAATTCCTCCTAACTTTCGGTCACCAAGGAACTTTTCTAACACATAGAAAATTCCTCCTCATCAATTAGGATCTCCAATTGGATTTTGTGTGTGACCTATTAGGTTCTACCACTCATTTGACATGGGCTCACAACAATTGTGACTTTATAATATCATATATTCACGTTAGTTTAAAACTCCATTTAAACTAACCGACTCATATTAATTAATCTCTATTAATTGAAGAGTACCCAATCTCCATGGTCGATATCCAACCTCAATCCCATGGCGCCTAACAATTGGCCAAATGAATGCTTATGGTGAACCATTCTAGCCCTACGCGTATCATAAAAATACAGTGCTTCCGTCTCCTATCTCCATGAAAGAGACCCAGGGCAAGATATTTGTCGGCTCCCTAATATCCTCAACGCTATGCATCTATTCTTAATGTTTGATTCCCTTTGTGACCTCATTTTTGGAAAACCCCATTTCCAAATTTTCACATTGCCTTGGCCAAGGACTCCTTGGAATCGATCATCATAGAATACATAGAAGATGTACTCGCCCTTCACAAAGACAAGGAGTTGGATCCTATCTTGGATCTCATAAACCTCCATATGTATGCAGCTCATGCCCAATCACCACTGGAACGCCCGCTAAGTAGCCAATGAGGAGTTAAAACATGAGGACCTAAACATAAGGTTACAATGGATCCTCATGTCAAAGAACTAATAATATGTACTAGCGTAAGCTGGAGAACTAGCCACTACCGACTTGCCACTATGACTATCTAGTGGGATCTCTGGGTGGGTCTCTAGTGCCTTGTTCTCTAACAAGCACCAACTAACATGCATCCATATCACATATGGTTTGCTCATAGAATTGAGCAATATCCAACCCTTGGATTATGCATCGTTAGTCCAAGTCTATCCGAATCTTAGATGCCCTATCTCATAAGATTTTATGACTTAAGATGTTTAAGATCACGACCGTGTAAGACTTATTCCATGATCACCACCGAGTGAACTGACCAAGTCCCATAGTCTTTTGTGATCTAAGGGCTTCAACCATATGCCAGTGAAGTAATATAAGCATACGATGAAGATGGCCATATAATAATAATATTATTCAATCAAGATTGTATCACAAGTGAAATAGTTTACATGCTAATCTTATTGGCTTGTTGGGTACTATTCCAACAGGTACTACATTTAGTAGCCTCACCGCCGTATGTAAGGCGTATCCCAAAAAGGATAGAGGCACATCGAAGAAGTTCATCATAAAACGCACCTTATCCTACAAGATACGGTTTCTTCTCTCAGCTACTCTATTGAGTTGGGGTGTGCCCTGTGGAGTCCATTGAGAGAGAATTCCATTCTCTTTTAGATAATCCAAGAACTCATTACTTAAGTATTCTCTTCCTAAATCCGATCGAAGAGTTTTAATACTAAGTCCCTTTTGCTTTTCTATTTCACACCTATACTCTTTGAACTTTTCAAAGGTTTCGGACTTGTACTTCATAAGATACATATTTTTGAATCGAGTGTTATCATGGGTGAATGTGATGAAGTAAGAATAGCCTTCTCATGCACTAACTCTTAGTGGACTGCCCACATCCGTATGGATCAAATCCAAAGGAATTGTGCTTTGCTCAAATTGTCCTACAAAAAGAACCTTGGTCATTTTTCCTTTTAAACAAGACTCACAAGTCGGAAGTTCCTCAATGCCACTAACATTTAGTACTTTGAGAGCTTCTATCTTGTCCACTCTATTTTTAGAGATATGTCCAAGTCTTGCATGCCATAAAATGACATCTTCTTGGATATCTAATTTTCTTTTACTTGATTGAATGTGCATTGATGAAGTTTGGGAATCCAATATGTACAATCCATTGTTTAATGTACCTTGTGCAATTAAAGAGCCATATTTTAATGCTTTCAACTTCCCATTAGATATAGAAAAATCATATCCTTCTTTATCCAATTCAGGAATTGAAATAATGTTCTTAACAAGATTAGGTATATAATAACAAGGTTCATGTATAATTTGGGAGTTCCCCAAGTCTAACTTGATTACGCCTTGGACCATGACCGCAAGCATTTCCTAAGCGTAGGATCATATTCCCTTCATTGAGACTCTTTTTTCTTTCTAACTCTTGTAACGAATTGCAAAGGTAAGAACTGCGTGCGGTATCAAATACCCATGTGGAAGAATTAGTTAATAAGTACACTTCAATAAAGTACATACCCTTCTTAAGGGTTGCAAGATGAGCTTTGCAGTTTCTTCTCCAATGCCCCTTTTCGCCACAATGGAAACATATAGCTCCAGTTTTAGCCTCTTTGTTATTCTCAATTTCCCTTGAACTTTTCAATGTTTGTTTCCTTTTGGAGGAAAAATTCTTCTTCCCTTTACCTTCCTTTCTAGCACCCCTAGGGCCCATAGACTTGGAGGAGGAAACATGTGTAAGAGGCTTGTCTTTATTTATAGTCTCTTCAGCAATTACCAATATATTAGCTAATTTAGTAATCCTTACTTCTTGCATCGACATGTAGAGGTTCATAATGAATTGGTCAAATGTGCTAGGCAATGATTGAAGGATCAAATCCACAAGGAGCTCATTGTCCATAACGACACCTAATTGACCAAGCTTCTCAATAAGAGTGATCATTTTAAGCCCGTGATCATAGACATTAGTGCCCTCAATCATTCTACTTCTAAAGAGCTCCATAGACAAAATGAACCATTTGTGTCTAGTTTGGACACCAAAAAACTCTTGTAGGTGTGTATAGATCTCATGTGCGCATCTCATGTGCTCATGAGTCTCTTGAAGCTTTTTAGATATAGAAGCCATCATAAGGGACATTGTTTACAACATCCACAAACTTCGTGAACAATTCACGTGCCTTATTGGTGGCATCATTGCTAAGGGTAACCGGCGGACTATGATTAAGCATATAAGTCCCCTTTTTGAAATCAAGAATAATATTGAGGTTTTTCAACCACTCGCGGAAATTGGGCCCGATTAGTTTATTAGTTTCCAAAATGATTATGAGTGGACTTTTAGCCATTTTGAATTTGAAAATTTCACAAATCTACAAAAAAGCAATAAAAGAGAATATAAGCATGTGATTGAATTTTTGATATTATGAAAACATGTTTATGGTCTTTCAAGCATGTTTTCTCCCACTATTTGATCAAATCCTTCACCCTTAGAAGAATTCGGGAAATCATATTTCCTAGTGAGAATCAAGACTCCAAAGACTTGCAAGTGGACCCCAGTGATCGAGTGCCATCCATAAACAATCTAAGGATAAGCAACACTTGCTAATTGCATCAGATGCAATTCTTGATATATTTTGCCTTACTTTTCCTCTAGACACATGACTCGTGCGACATCTACACTACTAAATGTTAAGTTGGACCTACCAATCATACTTCGATTCAAGACTGCTCCACAACATCCCTCATGACTGAGTGCCAATGTGTGGGAAGCCTCAGATCAAAGGTGCATCGAATGCTAAGTATATCCTCACAGATTTCCTCCTAAGTGTGACCCCTGTGACTGAGTGCCATCACACAAAATCGGTAGCATCGTCATGGGATATACTGTTGGTAGAAGGTATTGATTAACAAAAACTCCTTTTAATATATATCCATTTTGACTTAATGTTTGAGAGCACTTAGACATTCTAAGTGGAGGGATTTTCAACTTGCTTGCCAAGATCTCACCAATTTTATCTTCTTATTTAGGTTCTCTGTATCCTAATCCATGCATCACATACATCAATAGGATATGGAAAGCATAAATAAGTAAATGCGCTTTGTATGCTCCTAGGGTGAGATGACCATAAGCCTAACCAAGTGACGCACTTTAGAGCCATAGGTGCATCACTTGGTTGATTTTAAGTGGGTTGATTAAATCTAACTATTACAAAAAATTATATCCCATACAATCATGGGTTTTCGTGCCTCCAAAGATCTTCTTTGCTCCTTGTAACAATTCTGTGAGAAAGAAATCTTCACTCCTAGTGATTCTACTCTCAAAACATTTATAATATAGAAATTAAGAGGCATGCAAGCCTCAATTTAATACAACCCATTTCAACAACTTGAAATAAAAAAAATCAATATTAAAGGCTCATGATTATCCCCATTCATGAATCATCCATTCAACAATGAAATGAACAATAAGTAAATCAAGAATTGACATTCAATTCCAACAAATAAATACTTATCACATAGATAATTAATTGGTCTAGCAAAAACAAACATAACATTTATGCATCTTATTTTTGCAACAATTTGAGATTAACTTAAATTTGACTTCAAAATCAAGAAAAAATGTCCAATATTCTTTTGAGTATTTACATAACAAATATGCATTGAAAGTGTATGGAAAAATCAAGTTTATGAGGGCAAAAATGCACAAAACGGAAAACTGGCTAGGCCGGCCATCCGAGCAGGCTGCATGGGTGTTGCAGTACCCGTGTTGCCCAGCTAGGGGTTGGCCGGTCAGTCGGCCGGGCTGCTGCCACAAGGTGCCTCCGTTTTACTCCGTTTTTGCCTTTTTCCCTTCCCAAACCTTATGGACATTTCCATAACATAATTCCGTACATTTTATGATAAATTTTTAGATTATAAACACTTTAAAAACTGGAAATTAAAGTGCTCAAATTGCTTCAAAAATAAAACCTATGGAAGAATCACCATTCTTCAAACACCTTCAACGCATTCAAATAAATTCCAATTATATCCAATCCAATTGGATCTAAAAGTGATAAAAAATAATTTAAGGTAAAAAAAAACATGCTATATCAACATATAACATCGACCAATACTAAATCAAAATTTAATATTAGCTAAAAATGAATCAAATTACACTAACATATGAATTAACAATTAAAACACATATTATCATAATATCTATTCATCATCAAAGGATCCACAAGCATCATCATCCAAACACTCTAATCCATGATTTGGATCAAGTGTTTGAAGATTTAGATCAAGTTATCTCATGAATCAATCAAAAGAGAAACTAAAATATTGTATGAAATCAGGCTTCGATACCACTTGAAAGAGGTGTAAGACTAAGGATCCAATTTAAAACATTTAAAAATTGAAATCTAGCTTAGTTTACATCACCAGAAGGATCTCAATCATGACAATATAATAGATCAAGGTCATATTGTTACCTCTTAAGCAAAATCCAACCAAAACTTGAAGTAGTGCTTTCTTTCCCGAAAGTAGCCTACTTTTGGCGCAACAAGGTGTGATCAACTTTTGATTGAGCAAATCACCTTGAATTCAAGCTAACTCAATGGAGAATGTCCAATAAAAAATTCAGCACCAAACTCCATTAGCAAGACCTCAAACATGGTCCAGAAAGTCACTGCTAGAACAAAGGATCACTAAAGCAAGCAATCCGAAATTCGTCTTGCCTCTAATGCCAAAGTCCACACACCAATGGACTGTCATTTCATCCTTTATTCAATTGGAAAAACTAAGAAGAAAAAAGCATGGTTGGAGGCCAAAAATGGTGAGGGAGGGAGGTGACGAAGAGAGTGAAACCTCAACTCATGAGAGAGTTCACCGGGTTTGGATTAAAAATGGCCTGTAACACTTAGAGCGTGTGCTACATCCGGCCTTGTACATTGAACAACATATGTTATACTCCTTATAGCTAATGCATAAGGTATGTGACATATTCTTTCTCTCTCGTCATCAGTCTTAAGGGCTATAGACTTGGAGAGACGAAGATCATATCCGATAAGAATGAATCCCTTCTTGGATTCCTTCATATTAACCACTTTTGTATTTTATCAATGTACGGTGTTTGGGAAAGCTCCAACAACCGTTTAAAAAATCAGATCGAACTGGCCGGTCGAACCATCGATCGGCCGACAAACCAGTCTAGTTTTCCTAAAAAACCAAGAAATTCAAAAAAATGCCCTATTTTGTTAAAACTGTTCACATCGGCTGATCAGACTGTTGAACCGCTCACGGTTCAATTGAACTGTACCGATTTTTCCATTTAATTTTTAATGAAATTATTTTTTTTAATTTTTTTGTCTAAGTACAATGTTTAAAGGCTAAGGTATACCTCACAGTCTATCTAAAAGTCAAAAAAAGCCTTGGTTTATAGTTTGGCTTTTAGAATTAACTTGCACATTCTCAACTTTAAACTTCGGACTTGAGATATTTAAATTGTTGTGATCATTTATAATATGAATTGTGAAATTTGGATTGTAAAGTTAGATAATATCATTTAAGCTCTTTATGTTTTATATTTTGGCATTTTATTAATTTTAAGTATTATATATAATACAAATATATATTTTGTAATTATGACGTTACGGTTCAATTGCGGTTTAATTACGGTCGAACCAATGGTTGAACCAGTGAATCGTGAACCGGTAAGTTTTTTGGTTCAATGAACGGTCCAATTTTTCGAACACTTACTCCAACAGCCTCTTCAATCTATCTCTACAGATTCTTATTCCCAATACAAAAGATGCTTCTCCCAAATCCTTCATGAAAAATTGTATAGATAACCATGCTTTAGTACACTTTAACATCTTTTTCTCATTCCCAATGAGAAGAATGTCATCGACATAAAATACAATATTGTGTGCTACTCCCACTAGCCTTCTTGTACACACAGGGTTCATATATATTTTTGATAAAGCCAAACGATTTGATCGTTTTATCAAAATGTATGTTCCATCTTCGGGATGCATGTTTAAGTCCATAAATAGGCCTTTCGAGTTTACAAACCTTTTGCTCACTTTCTTTGGGTGTAAAACCTTGTGGTTGCTTTATACGAACTTCTTCTTCAATGTTTTCATTGAGAAAAGCGATCTTTAGATCCATTTGCCATATCTCATAATCATAATATATGGCCATGGCAAGCAAAATCCAAATGGACTTAGGTGTAGTGGCTGGTGAAAAGGTTTCCTCGAAATCAATATTAGGTCATTGAGTGTAACCTTTTACCACTAGTTGCGCTTTAATGGTCATAACCTCTCCATTGACTCCTAGTTTTCGCTTATAGATCCACTTGCAACCAATGGGTATGATACCCTCCCGTGGATCTACCAAAGGCCATACTTTGTTGGAGTACATGGAGTCCATTTCAAAGTTCATGGCATCTAGCCAATGTCCCGAATCTATGTCCAACATAGCTTCTTCATAGGTCTTCGGATCACTATCTAAATGGCCTGTCTCATAAAGGAACCCGAACCTTTCGGGTTGCTTCTTAATCCAATCCGACCTTCTTAGAGGTTGTGTGTTAGGCTCTTGATGTTTACTACTAGAAACATGGTTTATTGAGACACAAAAAAGTGCCTCAAGCTATGATATATTGTGACACTTCCAATCTTAAGACACTTTATGTGGTGTTTCATAGGGAGGGGTCTCAATATTTTATAATGACACCTAAAGTGTCTCAATAACATAGCTTGTTATGATGCATAAAGTTGTCTCTATAGACCATACTATTGTGACACTAAATTATGTCATTAAATAAATTTTCAACTACCTTAACTGTCAACTTATATGTCACTTTAAGGGTCTTTATACATTATATTAAGACATTTTTTAATGTCTCAATAAACTATCTTTCTAGACATAGAAACGGGTCCCCATAGAAGTCATATTCAAACACTTAAATGTGTCTTTATATATATATAATATTATGACACTTTGGGGTATTTCAACAAATAAAATTTCTAGACTATATATAGTTTCCTTATAGACTTTTATTAGACAGTTCAATGTGTCCATATAGACTTCTATTAGATACCTAAAAGTGTCTCGAAAAACTTATATTACACTTAAAAATGTCTTATAAAAGTGATATAATGACATTTTTTTAGGTCAATCTAAATGTTTAAATTACACCTATAAGTGTCACTACACATGAAGAAATCTTTCTTTAAAATTATAATTTGTCTAATAAAAATGGTCTCAATAGACCAATGTAATTATGATATATATCATTAGATTTATCATTGGTGCCTGATACAAATTTATCCATCAAACAAGATAAAAACTCAGAGAAAATATTAACTAAAAGTTACTCTATATAGTTCAAATGTAAAACCACATTAAACAAAGAAGATTCAACACCCAAAATAAGTTCCAACCATCCATGATTACAAGTCTGAAAATGACAAAAATCAGAATTTCAATTCAAAAAATCAAATACTCTATCCAAATATAATATAGAATAGTATGCTTTACTCCATCTAAACTTCAAAGGTAGTTCTTTTCAACAAAAGAAGCTTTCCGTCATTCTTCATCCAACAAAACCTGTAAAGTCAAACAAAAAACATGGATTTTAAGTTAAAATCTAGATACTCAACAAAAAAAATGAATATTGTAACAAAATAATAAAATAATGGTTACCAAATGTTGTGGCCAAGCAATACTTCTACCAATAGACTCCCCTATAGTAGTAGAATCTAAAACAGGCCGAATCAACTCCTCATCCATTTCCACCCCATCATTAACACGAACTTCACACCAATATTCCCAAGTTCCATTTGTCTAACCTCTTTTAATGGATCCAAGCTTTCAATGCGGCCAATCGCAAAATTTTTTGATGGATCATACTCTTCAAAGAGACTATTTCCTACCTACAACATGAATGTAAAACTTGTAATTAATCAAGTTATTATTGCCAAATATATACATGCAACTAATTTTGTTCATAACTCATAAATTTGCAGCAGACAAATGAGATTCAATATTTGCCCAAAATCCAAATGTAGATAAGTTCAAGATCTAAAAGTGTGAATAGAATTTTTGTAAAGCAGTCTTTACCTTAAGATAAATCTTTTTAACATTTGAGGTTGAAGATCTAGCAGTAGCTTTTTGATGAGAGGAAGATGAAGGAACACGTGGAACTTCTGGATAGGACTCCATGTTTTGTAATCTGCACTTGTTCAATTTGAGAAGCTTTTTTATTTGTCTATTTTGTTCTTGTATTTTCTTGTCTTGCTCATGGCTCTTTGTGTCAATTTTTCAAGCTCTTCTTTATAGGCCTTGTTTAAGTGAAAACAACCACCATTTCTAAGTTTTCCATCAAATACACCTGATGATGTAATGCCAAGTCTATACATTCTAACTTTTTCCCATTTATATGCTCTAGTGACTTGAGAAAATATGCCATTTGGGCTATAATCTTTTACAGCAGGAGAGAGCTCACTTTTCAATTCTTCCATCCTCAGCTGCGTACAAAGTTGAATAAAAAAATATGAAGATAAAATTAAATGTATACTTTGTATTGAATAATTAGATTATATGAAGGACATCTTACCAATGAACTTGCCACAACTGGGTTCGACGTATTCCCATCTTTAGTATAACATCTTTTAAACAAATCCACCCTATTTGGTTCATCATCCATTAAATCCTCATCAGCCTCTTCATTATTTTCAGCAACCTCTTTCGCTTCATTCTGTAAAAACTTCACATAAATTAGCTAATTCATGACATAATATTTCTATTGACATTATTATTTATATACAAAACAATAACCTTCATTTCTTCTTTAACTTGAGCAAAACTTCTCTTTCCAGTAGTGTGATCCATAATCTTCTTCGCTCTGTTTTGTTTGTTGCGAGCACTTTTTTCTTGAATGTAAATGGCAAACGTAATTAAAAAATTCAACAACATTATAAATAATTTTATTCGATAAGAAAAATACAGTAAACTTAGTACTCTTGCAGCTGGTGTGTTCCAATTAATTACTAAATTCTTCCATTGATCGGGGAATACCCTTTCATCATTTGAGTCAGGCCTTTTAGCTAAGTTTGCTTCAAGTGATAAGTCTGGATCAAAGAACTTTGTCTTCACCCCTTAATGTACACACCTTAATACATTTGCAGCATATCCATCAGAAACTTTTACCTTTTTCAAAACCTTGCAAAATCTTTCTTTCTCAACTTTATCCAATACAAAGGAAGATGCTGGTAACCACTCTTGACCAAACTCATTAACAAAGGGCCAAACTCTTGGACTTATCCCCATAGCTTTCAAATCTAATCGCGCTTTGTAATTGTCCTTCAATTTATCATAGTCTGACAATGTGAACACCACCTTATCACATACATTCTTTTCAATATGCACAACATCAATATTATGGTGCAAAAGATTCTTTTCCCAATATGGCAACTCAAATAAAATGCTTCTTTTCTTCCAACCATAAGGTAAATTTAGATTGCCTACTTTTTTTCCAAATTTGTTGGTGAAGTTCTTTATCTTATCTAATATCTCATACCCCCTCAAATAAGGATTTGCTTTCCTATCCTCTTCTGTGTTATCAAAAGATCCTTTCTCTTTTTGATAAAGATGATCTTTAGGTAAAAGATGCGATGACACATGTAACAATATTTAAGAGAATTCTCCAATCGTTTAGAGTTGGTATACTTTGACATATTGGACAACCATATTTCCCTTTAGTACTCCAACTTAAAATAGCTGCAAGGCCTAGAAGATCACTGATAGTCCATAATAATGCTGCCCGGAATTGAAAATTATGTTTAGATAAAGCATCATAAGTTTGTACTCCAATATTCCACAGTTCTTTTAGCTCTTCTATTAATGGCTGCAAATAAATATCAAGATCATTGCCTAGTTCACTAGGCCTGGGTATAAGTACATACAACATAAAGAATGATTTCCTCATACAATCTCCTAGCGGCAGATTATATGGCATTAAAATTACAGGCCATGTACTGTGGATTACGACCATCATATGCCAAACCTAATCAAATATTGAAAGGATCTTTTGCAAAGTCTGGATGGTGATAATCAAAGGTATGCCGGGCTAGAGAATCTAGCGGGTATCTCATGACACCATCTTTGGTGCGTTCTTCATTATGCCACCTCATAAGGGATGCAGTTTTAAAGTTCATAAACAACCTCTATAACCTCGACTTTAAAGGAAAGTGCCAGACAACCTTCATTGAGACCTTCTTAGGTTTTTAGGACTTTTGGAAGAAACACCAGATCTAGTAGGATTAGATTCAAAATCAAGTGTTGACATTATCCATCGTGGTTCATCACAGGTATCACATTTGATCTTTCTTTACTTCGGGCCCCAGTATAGCATACAATCATTTTTGCAAGCATCAATTTTCCTATAATTCAATCCCAAATCTCTCATTATCTTCCTAGTCTCATAGTAGTTTTTTGGTAGTTGCGCACCTTGTGGAAATGGTTCCTTTAACAAATCAAGCATCATTGTGAAGAAAGTATCGCTCCAATTTCCAAGGCATTTGATCTGAAGCATTCTCACGATGAAAGAAAGTTTCAAAAATTTTGTACATCCAGGATAAAGTTCCTGTTCTGCATCCTCCATAAGCTTGTAAAATTTCTCAGCTTCTTCAGAAGGTTTCTCAGCCTCTGTTCTCAACATATTTGTTGCACAATTAGCTTCTTCTTGGATCCCAAATGCATCATGGAGCATTTCTCGCATGTCATCGGATGCATTGAACTCATTATTATATGCAGAAGATACTGATCCTCCAGATGTAAACAACTCTCCATGAAGTATCCATTCAGTATACCTATCTAAGAACCCTTCCCAAAGTAGATGTCCTTCCACAACTTCACGCGTTCTACACAACCCATTTTTACATTTTTTTGCAGGGACATAAGATCATTCCATCATTTGAATTTGCAAAAGCAAAATCTAAAAAAAATTGCAATCCTTTCTGATATTTGATGTTAGACCTCGGGAGATTCATCCATTTCTTGTCCATTTGACGTTTCAAATAACTTAAGAAGAATGTAAGAACAACAAAAAGACCATGTTAACAAGCAAATATAGCAACTAACTTTCCGTTATAAACAAGTATAAATATACATACACACAATAATTGATATGTTCATTAATTATTTTCTTTGTAATTTGTTCCAACGTGTGAGGTCACAGAGTCTTCATTTCACACCTCATCCAAATAGAAAAGGTCTAGTAAGGTTTCAAACTCCGTATGGAACATACAAATCTAATAATTAATGAATATATATTGAGATAAATTCTCAAGTGTTTTGATTTAATTTGAATTATAATAATTTAATATTATATTTCTTTGTTTTTTGATAAAATATTATATGGCATGTGCAGATAAATTTATTGTTATCTTGAGTGGTCATGTGCAGATTTGGAGCTCCAAGAAAAATGTGCAGCTGATATTTTATTTTATTATGTTTGGTTCTCAAAATTTTAGTGAAGAAAACAGAAAACAAATTACTTTTTTCACTTCAAAAGATTCAAATAACAGCATCTTACCCTTCATTACTTTATCAAAATTCAACTAAACGTAGTACTAATCCTTATTTTCAAATTTCCTACTTTTTTCCCCCTCAGTATCCAATTTTTCCTTCCACCGAACACTCCTTTAAAGTACTAACAAGGCAACAACATCAATAACAAAAGAAAAAAAAGCGACTGTATCATGCAGAGCTGCAAAGAATGGAAAAAAAAGTCTTGTGACTAAGGGCCTATAGGTGGGGAGATGGGGACAAATTTAATAACATAGTAAAATCATAGAGAGTGATTTATCAGTATCAATGTCAATATTTTCTTTTTTTTTTAAATATAAATTTTACCACTGGTAAAAATGCATATTTTATTGTTACTATTTCTTAATTTATTGAAACAATAATCATACAAATATACAACATAACTCTAATGCACATCGAGAATAACAGGAGTCGTTGGGAAGACAAAAGATTTAGCTAATTGAAAGTGTTTCCCTATGAATTTTACAAATAAATATATATCTACAAATAAAAAAGTCAAGAGTTAAAAAAGTATACATATGTGTATGTAGCTAGAAATAAATGAATCAAAAGATTATTCAACTAACTAGTTTGTCACAACTTCTCTCTTAATACATCACAATTAACTACAAAACATAATTGCAAAGGAAAAGAGGGCAAAAATATCAATTATTGGGAGATGTTGATAGTAGAAATTACAACGCAATTGTATGCAAAAACTACTAGAACATAATCAAGACTATTTAAATCAATTTGGAATAGTAAGTAAAGCTGCCCTGCACCTCTCATTTTCCCCAAAAAAAGAAAAAAGAAAAAAGTAAAAGACAAGTACCAAATCTTAACAAGAAACCATGGAAGCTTAATTTCTTATCACAACCAAAAGTAATAGAAAGTGGGCATATTGGCTCAAACTTATCCCTATGCTAATATAATAATATGAAATGACATCCTTAAGGCTCAATAGCCATCACAAAATCTTAGACTATATGTAGCAGCTTGTGACATTTTGTCATTTTCCATGCAAAAATTGGTTAAAAACTTTTTAATTAAGGTAAAGAATAGTCCTATTTAGTAGAGGTGAACTTTCTTGCTATGCCAAACTATTCAGCACATTAAGTAATACTATATTATATAATACGATAAAATTTTAACCAATTAATTATCGAAATAGGTCTAAAAAATATAACATATTCAACAAATTTCTATTAAAGTTAAGTTTAGACTTTTTAACATTAGCCAATACAATACTAGAAAATCAAACAAAATGGGATATTCAAATTTTACCAATCTCAAAAGAGAAAATTAAAGAGGGAGTAACTGTTGATGACACTTGCAAAAATAGACTGAACCTATTCAACATGTTTCCCTTGTGCCTATGCGTGTGACTGGCGGAAAGAATGACTTGTGGTCAAACCCATGATCTTGCTAAAGTAAACTAATTAATATTCAAAAGGCTATGATAATTTAAAACATAAAACAACTAAAAAGGCAACAATATTATATAATATGACATCCTCAAACTTCCCGAGTCAATTTTGGGTGGTCTACTAAACATTAATCAACTTGGCTAGTATATGCTCCTATATTGCTTTAACTTCCTTAGCTAGTAAAATTTCTCGTACTCACATCAATTATATTGCGTTAAATTAAAATAAATAAAAGTAAACAAAGAAAAGAAAAAATGGCCATTAAATTGTTAAAAGTTTGGGCCAGAAAAAAAATTAGTAGCAAAGTAGGAAAGGCTAAACTTGAGCACTACAAATGGACTTTTCTCATACAAGCTTTCAGGTTTAGTCAAACTGAGGGATTTCCTAGTAGGAGAAAATTACTTAAAAAAAAAAAAAAAAGGATGAGGATTCTCACTTGCTTCTTGTGAATTGATCTATGATTTAACATATGTACCAAAACCAAAAGTAGACATGCTTATGTCACATGTCGGACGCATCTCATGTTTGACACAATGTTCAATAGAACACGAATGATTATTTGAAATATTAGTGCATTATAGATGAAGTAAGCAATAGAGAGAGAGAGAGACTGCAATAGCATCAAAGTCTAACCTTTGTGAATGTTTCACCCTGATTTAGAAGATATAGAAGTTTTGTGATAACCTACAACAAGAAAATTAAAATATTTATTTATTTATCCAAGAGAAGCAAAAGAAGATAAAGATAAACTATTAGGTTGCGTTTGGATTGAAGGATTTATACATGAATAAGGAATTTGGAACTAAGGATTTCTATTAACTCCAATATTATATAGGATTCAAATTGCCAGAATGATGGAGAAAATAACTGAATTGGATACTAAAGGACTTAAAATCTATTATAATTTAAAATTATCTTGGGTTTACTAATATGGGTTTGAAATCGTTCCAAAATCTTTCAATCCAAATGCAACCTTATGTGATTTGACGTGATAGCACATAGGAGTATATGTGAACATCTCCTTGCATCCAATTGAGGGTCATTAAAAATCCTAGCTTCCTGTAATAATGCACCCTTCTCGATCCTTAAAAGTAGAGTAATCCGCTGCAAGTTTAACCAGTTCAATATCACATATTAATATAAGTAAGAACCTAAGTGAGCAGTGTATCAAGCTATACAGAGCAGATGTAAACCTAAGCTACAGAACCATCATAACCAAATCCCGAACAATCACGTGTATTCTACAACATCTTTTTCCAATTTGACATCCTAATCTATCAGACTTAAAATAAGTCATATGAAAACCTACAATATGCGGCAATATCAATGGAATCATATATTTCCAGCCTTAAACACAGGAGAAAGAAAACATAAATAAGAATAAAAATGAGTGTCATGCGAACAGTGAACTATTAACCAATGTAAGAAAAGCCACTGAGGGTTGAAATTTTGAGGAGTAATTGTGAAACGTGGAGAAAACTACAAGTTATACGGGTAAATTTTTCTTTTCCTTGTTCTTCTGTTTGTTCTTAATTTTATTTTTATTTTTAATTGAAAGAGAGAAGGGTTGAAAGGCTTATGATTTTGAGTCCCAAAACTTAATCTTTTACGCATTCAGACTGAAAGTTATTTTTGCTTGATACCGCTGTTAATTATTGTTATAGCAGACCTTGTGGATGAAATGAAACAATGTAGAGAATATTTTTTGATGCTAATATTTCAACTATAATATGACAAATTAGAGGAAGATCTTTAGTAATATGAACCATTAAACTTTATCATGTTTGATAGACATTAGGGTTGAATGTCAATCATAGGTCCACAGCTTGACAGTTTACATTGAAAAGGACCTGAGCTATTTTAGCACCTAACCATTTATAACTATTGAAATTAGTTGACAGTAAAGTTGGTGGGTAACTTTTAGTATCAACTTTTACATGGACTGATCTATGCTTAAATTAATTACTACAAAATTAGGTACACAACAATTGTCAGTGCACAGCAGACATATGCAATCAGATCCTTTGTCTAAATGCATGCCATGCATTATATATATTATTCTCTTGTGAGTAGCTTGGAACTTATAGTTTGTCTTGTAACACATTTAATGCCTTATTTATTACAACATTTATGTTTGGCTCAACAGGCCAGTCCGAACTCTACTTGCTCAGGTGACTATAGACCCCCATTTATAATTTATAACTAGGATTCCAGCCTTAAACACCATAATATCAATGGTACACTTTTCTTACATTGGATAATCCTCATTCCCTGATTCATCAACTATATGAGACTCTCTCTTGTCTCATTTTACACAAAATTTCATGAAAATAGAACAACTAAAGATCTAAAACTGAATTGACTAAGCAAAAATCCAAATGCAAATACAAATTGCAATTGGATCAAGTACAAGTCCTGCAAGCAACGGGCAACACAATGATATATTTGCAAACTTCAAACAGTATTAAATCAACAGCTAGAAAATAAATCTAAGATAATGGGCTTCTGATGCTACTTTCAGTTTTTCAAGAAAATGTCTTACTGATTGTAAAATCAAGTATGGCCAAAAAGGAAGATTGATCAATAATTGTAGACAAATCTAGGGGGAGAAAAGAAAAATACGATGTGTGAAATATTCAATTGGCATACCTTCAAACTAGAATTCAGTTCTTTTCCCGATATCACAGAAAGTTTGCGATCTTGTTTGCTTTATTTCTGCAACAAAGTGTTAAACAAAAATCTTATATTGGCTTTTATACATATGAGCAAAATTAAACCTACAAAATTGAGAAGTGAACTCCTGTTTCTCTATGGGTATCTGTGTGTGTATAATATGGAGAAAGATTTAATACCAGGAATATAGGAGTACAAAATTACTGATATTGGCTACAGAATTTTTGTGGGAGTGGCCAAAGGATTGAGCGATTCTACTCTTACCAAGAGTTGGCTGAAGATTAGGGATTTCCCGAAGTAGTGTGTTAAGAAAGAAAGTGAGAGAGAGATGTTGGAAAAAAGGGCGCCAAGTAATGAAAAAAAATTAGATTTTTTTATGGAAATTAGGTGCCAAATCTCTTTTTTTTTTTGTGAATTAATATTTGTATCACCCTTTAAGGTGTCATAATAAAATTATTAATATAAAAGATAAATAAGATACTTTAAAAGTGTCCCTATAAGTAGTATAAATAAGACACTTTTAAAAATTGTCACAATAAAAATCTAAAACTTAAATTTAATATGACTTTTTAATGAAAATGTCTCCATCAGACATGTTAATAGGACACTCTTGAAAAAGTGTCATAACAAAAAAAATGATTAATTAAGGCATTGGAGCACTTTTCATTTAAGTGTCTCAATAGAAAATTTATTAGGACGTTTTTTTTTAAAGTATCACTAAAAATGTGTCTCCATAGACCTTTTTTCTAGTAGTGTCACTTGTTTTTTACCACTTGTGGGATGTTTTGATTATCTTGAACTTCATCAAGTTCAACAACAACACCATTTCTATCTATTTGAAATTCCTTTTCCAAAATGGTGGTATTCCTCGAAACAAACACCTTTTGTTCCAAGGGATCATAAGAGTAATAACCCAAAGACTCTATTAGGTATCCCACAAACTTGTATAAGGTGGATCTAGCATCCAACTTGTCTCCCACTAACCACTTGACTTAGGGCTCATCGCATTTCATCCTATGATTCGGACTCTACTTATCTATGCAATCCTATTCGTTGTATTAATTTAAACACAACACCTGTTCTTAGGCTTTTTGGATATCTCTATTTCCTGTAAGTGAGCCATTCTAGCCTTTCAAATTGAGGTATTGGCCATTACATTCGCCCTTTTTGGGTTATATGTGATGGAGAAATTGCAAATTTCTAGAATTTCCATCCATCAGCGCTGTCTCCTATTCATATTCTCATTTTGTCAAATGGTTGACCTTCTAAGTTAATTTAGTCAACGTGTCAGCTAATTAGAAAAGTTCTTCATAATCTTTATTAATAACTGATAAGACATAGAAAACTACAAACTTCTATCACGTTTTTCGGTCTCTTCCAGTTGACTATTGCCTCTTTCTTAGAGGAATCAACCTTTACCCCATCTTGGGATATTATGTGCCCAAGAAAAGCCACATTCTCTATCCAGTATTTGCACTTACAAGCCTTGTATACAACTAATGCTCTCTCTTAGGATATTATGAATAATGTGTAAGTACTTTACATAGTCTTTTCTAACCTTCAGCTGGTAGTAGTACCCTTGCTTCTTCCAATATTCAATATCCTCTTTCTCTATATTTTCCATTAATCTATCTAGCATATAACTCTTTGCCCTAAGTACTGATTTTAAATAACTTGACTATGCTATTCTATCCTTTAAGGCTTTGGCACCATCTTAGAAGATTTTCCTTTTCGTCTTTTAGGACCTTATTCCTGTTCTTCAAATCTTCCATACTGTGCTTGTCCATTAGTTCTTTTCCTTTAGTTATACCTTCATATGCCTGGCATACCAAAAGTAAGAGGCTATACACAGGTTGGCCACCTCGGTTATAACCCTTCATTTTCTTAATGTCAAGTCTTATCCAAAAAGTTCATGTCTAATTTAATTCTACGTTCAATTCCTCAACAAACTTCATATTTCTTGCCCAAAATCCATATTCCAAGAATCATATCCCTACATAGCTAAGGTATCCCTTAGCTCAAGTATTTACATTCTAGATGGTTCCCAATTCAAGCTTAATCTCAAATAAGTCCATCAACTCAAACTCCTCTAAACCTCCAAGAATAAAAGGAATAGAAGAATAAGATGGAAATAAACCAAACTCAAGAATAAAAAAGCCTTAATCATTCTACGATGTACAACAAGATCCTATAAGCATCTTGCAGTACTCAAACTCATCTTATTAACATCAACTGATCACATTCATCTTAAATCATCAATTCACACAAGAACTCCCAATATGCAAGATACCTAAATTCAACATTCCAAAATCACATCCTAACTTAACTTAGGCATTCCTTAACTTAAGTATACATATCTAAAACATTTTTAAATTCAAGCTTAGTCTCTATAATACCTGAAAATTCTCATTTCCACAGTCACATTCTAGGATCAAATCCTAGTATAGTTCAAGTTCTCCTATACCAGGTTTTTGCATCCTGAATATTTTCTAATTCAAATTAAGTCTCTAGCAAGTTAATCAAATTCAGTCACAATAACCACTCATTCCCACGTGAACCTAGGTCATCAAAGCCTAGGCTCTGATACTACCTATAACGCCCCCATTCGAGATCGCCTTTAGCTGAGGCACCACTCAATTCAGACTTAAATCTTAATCCATAAACAAGCAACAGGCCCAAAACATTTCAACTTAACTTATCAAAAATGGAAATTTCAAACTTAATTAACACAACAAGCACTTAAAGACGTTCCCTAATGCAACTTCTTATATCTAACGTAAAATGTATAGACCTGAAGTCCTCCACATCAGTCTTGACATATCACATCGTCTCAAAACTAAAGTTTAACATTCAAGAGAGCTCAATAACATACACAAACACCTATTCTATCACAAAAGTATTTCTCCACCCTAATTCAAGAGTCCATCTCCTTCACTTAAACTTGTCTAAGAAAGTCAAAGAAATACGGGGGGTAAGTCCAAAGACTTAGTGAGGGATAAACATGGGAACAAAAATGGGGATCTGTCGAGGAAGAATCAACCTAACAGATCGTTAAATAACATACAGTATAAGGACATATCAAGAAATAAACAATTACAAGTTAATAAACAAGTATTAATGGATTCAAGAGTTCAAGTAGGTAATAGCTCGGGGTATAGAATATCTCAACAGTATCATCTCATCTGATTTTGCTCAGGAGGTATAGAGTATCTCAACAGATCACAGTTCGGGAGGATATGCAGGCAGCTCGATTGGCCCGTACAATAGCTCGACTTAAACCAAGAACTACACTGTCCTTATTGCCCCACGAGCAGGACGCAAATAATGGGTTACAGTAAAAAAATACAAGCCCAAATCATATGCAATCCAACAAGTCAGAATGAAACATGCATACCAGATGCCCTTTATACCAGTCAAACAAGTACTTTTACCAAAGTGCGACAACTTGGTATACAATAGGTTATAGATGCTCAAGGAAACGCCCTTGACTCATCGTCGGGTGCAGATGCGCAGAGAAAAGCACCTGATTCACTATTAATACCTAGGGAAATGCCCCTAGCGGTATCGTTGATATTCAGGGAAACACCCTTAACATACCGCTAACATGTACAAGTATATCCAAGCATTCTGCTGGGTGGCACTCGGCCCAAACATAGTATTGATACCCAAGGAAATGCCCCTAGCAGCATCGCTGATACTAAAAAAAAAGCCTATAACGTACCGCTAACATATCTCCATACATATGACAAATAACAATCAATAACAAGTACCGATCAAGAACAAGTACAATATCCAAATGAACATATAACAAACAATCAGGTAACAAAATGAACATATAATAGATGAGATGTTTTAGGCATCAGAACATACAAGAACAAGTCACATCAGAATATGATCAAGAATTAACCCTCACAGGGGTGCAAGTGTCAGGTAACAGATAACAATTCTGAAAACAAGAGTAGTATTAGGATCCATAAATCAAAACTTCCAAAGCTTGAAAAATAACTAAGCTACTCAAGCATCCAAGGATCTAAACATGCTATAGACATGGGTTAGGAAGAATAATTACTTCTTGTAGCGTAAAACAAGGAGAAAATCAACTATCTCTCTCAGATCCAAAAACTGTCTAGAATCGGCATAGCGGAAATGTGGCAACCTTTTCCCCAGTTATACTACTCCAAAAATCACCAAATTAAATTGAAACACCTACACACACTGAGGAAGCTACTGTGAAAAAATTGGAGCAAAAATCCTTCTTTATCGCTCCAGAAAAAGTCTCCAATCTGGAGCTAGTGCAGTGGATCTCCAAAATTCAGCAAGTCAAACGCTTTGCCTCTATTGATATGATCCACACCCCAATCATTTTTCCAATTTCCCCCCACTAGAAGCTAGAGTTAGAGATGAGAAAATGAGGTACAGGAGGCCAATTTTCAGGTTGGGAAGAAGGAATATAAAGCTCAACACATGATGCAATGCATGGAGAGAGAGAGTTTTTGGAAGGAATGCAAAGAATCTAATTTTCACACTTTCAGCAATGAGCATATCCGAATTTGCTCACCCTGTATATCTATATATAGAGGGTGGAAGGTGTGATGGTATTTGGCATCACACCTTCCTCAAGGTGACCGCCCAAGTGGCATGCCAAGTTGGCAAATTCAAATTCAAGTCTTACTTGAATTTCATGTGCATTTCAATTACATTTGGAATCTAATTCCAAATTAATTAAGATGTTAATTTAAATGAACACTTCATTTAAATTTTCCCTCCAAAAATTATTCTTCCCATTAATTAAATTAAATACTTTAATTTAATTAATTATCCTTTGATTTAACTTTTAAATCAAACAAGCTGAACTCTTAAGCTTAAACTAGTCAACTTAACTCTTAAAGTCAACTTGACCAATTGATGGTCAATATGGCACCAAATAATTAACTCCTTAATTATTGGTTTAATTTAACTCTTTAAATTAGTTTATTAATTTAACATTTAAATTAAACCAAAATTGACCGTTAAATTGGTTCCTTGAAAATGGGTCACCAATGGGTGAATTTTTCTAACATTTAGAAAATTGCTCTGCCAATTTTGGAAGCTAATGATTTTGTGTGTGGCCCAATAGGTTCTACCATTCATTGGACATTGGCTCATAACTCTTTGTGACTTTTGAATATCTTATATTCATTTTAGTTTAAAACTCCTTTCAAACTAATCGACTCAATTCAATTAATCTCATTAATCAAAGAGCACCTAATCTCCACAGTCGATGTCCAACCTCAAGCCCATGGAGCCCAACTAATTGGCCAAAATGAATATTCTGGAGAACCATCATAGCTTTACGCGTACCATGTAAATATGGTCCTTCCATCTCCTATCTCTCGAAAGAGGCCTACTGCAAGATATTTGTCGGCTCCATAATAGCCTCGATACTATGTCTCTATTCTTAATGTTCGATTCCCTTGTGTGACCTCACCTTTGGAAAACTCATTTTCTAAATTATCACACCACCTTGCGCAAGGATTTCTTGGAATCGATCATTATAGAACACATAGGAGATGCACTCGCCCTTCACAAAAGCAAGGAGTCCATCTTGGATCTAACAATCCTCCATGCCAAGTAGCTCATACACAATCTCAACCCGAAAGACCCACTAGGTGGTCAAGGAAGAGTTAAAGCATGAGGACTGGATACAAAGTTACCATGGATCCTCAGGTTAGAAGACTAATAATATGCACTAACGTAAGTAAGAGAATTAACCACTACCGACTTGCCACTATGACTGTCTAGTGCATTCTTCAGAGGGTCTTCAATGCCTTGTTCTCTAACAAGCAACCACTAACATACACTCGTATCTCATACAGTTGCTCATGGAACACGGTAATATCAAACTCTTGGATTTATGCATCATTAGTGCAAGTCTACCTGGATCTTAGATACCCTGTCTCATAAGATCCTACAACTTGGAAGATTTAAGATCATGACCGTGTGAGACTTATTCCATGGTCTTCAAACCAAGTCCCATGGTCATAAGTGATCTAAGGGCTTCATCCAAATACAAGTGAAGTGATAAAGAGCATAAGATGAAGATGACCGTATAAAGAATATCATTCAATCAAGATTGTTTTACAAGAAAATAGTTTTACAAGGCCAATCTAATTGGCTTGCTGGGCACTATTCCAACAATCTCCCACTTGCCCTAAAGCCAGTGCCCCCCATGGCCTTGAGACCCATCTTCTCAAGATGTTCTTCAAAGACCTTTTGATTTAGGGGTTTAGTCAGTGGATCTACAATATTCTCTTTCGAGGCAACTCTCTCCACTCAGATGTCGCCTTTATCAATGATATTCCAGATCAAATGCTATTGCTTCAAAATATGCTTGGATTTCTGATGAGATCTTAGCTCTTTGGCTTGCGTCACTGCCCCGATGTTGTCATAATAGACAACCACTAGCTCAACAATGCCAGGCACTGCATTCGACACTTGAATGAAGTTTTTCATCCAACCATCTTCCTTTGCAGCTTTTGAAGCATCAATGTATTATGTGGAATCGGCTATGGTGTCTTGTTTAGAACTCTTCCAACTCATCGCACCGCCATTGAGGTAAAATATAAATCTAGAAGTGGATTTCAGGTCATCTACATCAGATTGAAAACTTAAATCCGAAACCCCTCTAGTTTTAATTCTCCATTGCCGTATACCAAAAACAAGTCCTTAGTCCTTCTCAAGTATTTAAGGATTGCTTTCACGGCTATCCAGTGACTCTCATAGGGATTGGATTGGAATCTACTCGTAACACTTAGCAAATGTGCCACATCTGGTCTTGTACATTGAACTGCATACATTATGCTACCTATAGCAGAGGCATAAGGTATGTGGGACATCCTTCGTTTCTCTTCCTCTGTCTTGGGGGCTATAGACTTGGAGAGACGAATGCCATGTCCCATGGGAATAAATTCCTTCTTGGATTCTTCCTTACTAAACATTTTTAGTATCTTGTCAATGTACGGGGTTTGGGAAAGCTCCAGCATCCTCTTAGATCTATCCCTATAGATACGTGTTCCTAATACATAGGATACTTATCCTAATTCCTTCATGGAGAATTGTGTAGATGACCATGCTTTAGTACATTCTAACATTCCTACCTTATTCCTACTCAGAAGGATGTCATCGACATAAAACACAATAAACTGTACACTACTCCTACTAGCCTTCTTATACACACATAGTTCATACACATTTTTGACAAAGCTAAACAATTTGACTGTTTTGTCAAAATGTATGTTCCAACTTTGGGATGCTTGTTTGAGTCCATAAATGGATCTCTGGAGTTTGCAAACCTTTTACCCACTCCCCTTGGATGTAAAACCTTGTGGTTGCTCCATATAAATTTCTTCTTCAATATCTCCATTGAGGAAAATAGTTTTCACATCCATTTGCCATATCTCATAGTCATAATATGCAGCTATGGCAAGAAGAATCTGAATAGACTTAGGCATTGCAATTGGTGAAAAGGTTTCCTTGAAATCGATACCAGATCTTTGAGTGAACCTTTTGCCACTAGTTGCGCCTTAAAAGTCAACACTTCTCTATCTACTCCAAGCTTTCGCTTATAGATCCACTTGCAACCAATGGGAACTATTCCCTTTGGTGGATCTAACAAAGTCCATACTTTGTTTGAGTACATGGAGTCCATTTCGGATCTCATGGCTTCAAGCCAACATCCCGAATCTATATCCAACATAGCTTCCTCATAGGTCTTTGGATCATTATCCGATTGGCCCATCTCATGAAGGAATCCGAACCTTTTAGGTTGCTTCTTGATTCAGTTTGACCTTCTTAGAGGTTGTGTGTAAGGCCTTTATTGCTTAGTTGTTTCCATCGCTTGTGGGATTTGTTGATTGTCTTAAACTTCATCAAGTTCAATGACAACGCCATTTCTATCTAATAGAAATGCTTTTCCAAAAAATAGGCATTCCTCGAAACAAACACCTTTTGTTTTGAGGGATCATAAAAATAGTAACCCATAGACTGTCTAGGGTATCCCACAAACTTGCACAAGGTAGATCTACTATCCAACTTATCTCCCACTATTCGTCTCATGTAGGCGGGAGATCCCTAAACTTTATGATAATTGTAAGAGGGTGCTTCTCCATGCCATATCTCATATGGTGTTTTTGGCACCAACTTAGATGGAACTATATTTAGTAGCATCCCCGCCGTATGTAAGGCGTATCCCTAAAAGGATATGGGCACATCCAAAAAGCTCATCATAGAACATACCATGTCCAACAAGGTACGATTTCTCCTTTCGGCTACTTCATTATGTGGGGGTGTGCCTTGTGGAGTTTTTTGAGAGAGAATCCCATTCTCTTTTAGATAATCCAAGAATTCGGTGCTCAAATATTCTCCCCCTCGATCCAATCGAAGAGCTTTAGTACTTAGCCTGAATTGCTTTTTCACTTCACTCCTATACGCTTTGAACTTTTCAAAGGCTTTGGACTTGTTCTTCATAAGAAACACGTGTCTGAACTGACTATAGTCATCGGTGAAGGTGATGAAGTAGGAATAGCCTCATCTTCCACTAACTCTTAGTGGTCCACAAACGTCCGTATGGATCAAATCTAAGAGTCTTGTGGAGCGCTCTGTTTGTCCTACAAAAGGAGCTTTGGTCATTTTCCCCTTCAGACAAGATTCACAAGTAGGAAGGTTCTCAATGCCATTAACATTTAGTGCTTTGAGAGCTTCTAACTTGCTCATCTTATTCTTAGAGATATGGCCATGTCTTGTATGCTAAAGAATGGCATCTTCTTGGATATCTAATTTTCTTTTACTTGATTGAATGTGCATTAGTTAAGTTTGAGAATCAAGTATGTACAATCCATTTACTAATGTACCTTGAGCAATCAAAGAACCATTCTTTAATGCTTTTAACTTCCCGTTAGATATAGAAAAATCAAATCCTTCATTACCAAGAATGGGGAATTGAAACAATATTCTTTACAAGATAAGGTACATAATAAATGGGATCAAGTACAATGCAAGCATTCCCCAAGTCCAACTTGATAACGCCTTGGAAAGTGGCCGCAACTTTTGTTCCATTTCCTAAGCGGAGGATCATATCCCCTTCACGAAGACTCTTTCTTCTTTTCATCCTCTATAATGAATTACAAAGGTGAGAACTGCATGCGGTATCAAATACCCATGTGGAAGAATTAGTCGTCACATGCACTTCAATAAAGTACATACCCTTCTCAAGGGCTGCAAGGTAAGCTTTGCAATTTCTTTTCCAATGCTCCTTTTTGCCATAGTGGAAACAACTAGCTTTGGTTATAACCTTCTTCTTAACCCTCATGGAACTTTTCTCGGAATGCTTCCCTTTCGAGAAAGAACTTTTCTTCCTCTTACCTCCATTTCTAGGACCCCAAGGGCCCTTCAACTTGAAGGAGGATGCAAGCATAAGAGGCTTCTCATTTCTGACAGTAGCCTTTGCGGTCACAAGCATATTAATTAATTCGTTAATCATAACATCTTGCTTGGACATATTGAAGTTCATAACGAATTGATCATATAATGGTGGCAATGACTGTATGATCAAATCCACGTAAAGGTCGTTGTCCATGACCACATCTAACTATCCAAGCTTCTCGATGAGTCTAATCATCTTGAGTCTGTGATCATGGACATTAGACCCTTTACTCGTCCTTGCCCTAAAGAGCTCCTTAGACAAAGTGAACCTTTCGTGTCTACTTTTTGCACCATACAACTCTTGCAAGTGTATATAGATCTCTCAAGCATGTTTCATGTGCTCATGAGTCTTTTGGAGCTCGTTGGACATGGATGCCATCATGACACACTTCACTTGTAGATCATCATCTACAAATTTTGTGAACATTCACGTTGTGCGTCGGTGGCATCATCACCAAGTATGTCCATGGGACTTTGATCAATGACGTAAGTCCACTTTTCAGAGTCAAGAATGATTTTAAGGTTTCTTAACCAATCTTGAAAGTTTGGTCTGGTTAGTTTATTAGTTTCCAAAATTGATATGAGTGGATTCTTAGCCATTTTGTTTGAAGATTTTGAAAATCTATAAGAGGCGAAAAAAGAGTATAAACATATGATTGAGTTTGATATTAAAAACATGTTCATGATCTTTCAAGCATGTTTTCCTTCCACTATTTTATCAAATTCTTCACCCCCAGAAGAATTCGGGAAATCATATTTCCTAGTGAGAATCAAGATCTCAAGGACTTGTAAGTAGACCCCCATAACTGGATGTATATCAACGAGCAATCCAAAGGTAAGCAGCATTTGCTAATTGCATCTCGTGCAATTCTTGAAATATTTTGCCTCACCATTTCATGTAGATCTCCTAATGGACTACCTCTACATTACTCGGTGTTAAGTCAAACCTACCAATCAATCTTTGATTCAAGATGGGCACCACAACATCCCCCATAACCGAGTATATAATGTATAGGCGTTCTTAAATCAAAGGTGCATCTCATGCACAGTATATGGTCACAGCTTTCCACCTAAGTATGATCCTCGTAACCGAATATATATCATATAAAGATGGTAGCATCATCATGTCACATACTATTGGTGGAAAGCTTGGATTAATTAAAACTCTTTTAATTTGTATCCATTTTGACTTGATAATAGAAAAACACTTAGACATTCTAAGTGGAGAGATTTTGCTTGCGAGGATCTCGTCATTTTTATCTTCTTATTTAGGTTTTCTATATCTTAAACATGCACCTCATACATCAATAGGATATGGAAAGCATAAATAAGTAAATATGCCTAGCATGCTCCTAGGGTGGGATGATCATGAGCCTAACCAAATGGTGCATTTAGAGCCATAGGTGCACCACCTAGTTGATTTTAGGTGGATTGATTAAATCTATCTATTACATGAGTGTATCCATACATTAATGGGTCTTCAAAAGTCTCCATGCCTCCAAAGGTCTCCATTGCTCCATGCAACAATTACATGAATAGGAAATCCTCACTTCTAGTGATTCTACTCTTATAACATTTACAAGGTAGAAATAAAGGGCCATGCAAGCCGTAATTTAATACAACTCATTTCAACAACTTGAAACAAATAAAATCAATATTAAAGGCTCATGATCATCTCTATTTATTCATCATCCATTCAAAAATTAAATAAACAATAAATAAATCTAGAATGAACAATTAATTCTAACAATTAATTGCTTATATCATAAACAAATAATTGAACAAGCACAACATTTATGCCATAAGTTGGAGATTAACTTTAACTAGGTTTTAAAAGCAATAAAAAATGTCAAACATAATTTTGAGGACTTGCACAACATTTGTGCATCCATAACACATGATTTAATGCCATTTCTAGCCACTCAAGGAACCAAAAAGAAGAACAAAAATGTCAAACATAATTTTGCTGCTAGCCAAGCTTGGCGCGCGGCTGGGCAATAGCTCTCGGCCACTGCCAGGCCACCTTGCACCAAAGCTGTCGGCAGCCCCTATTTTGGGGTCAAAGACTAGTTAAGCCTATTTTTAGCTCAACTTTTGTGCACCAAAAATTGTAGAACACTTTCTAGACATTAAATCACACATTATGGACCAATTTCTAGATTTAAAACTCCTTTTAAAACTGAAAATTAAAGTGCTCAATCATGCTTCAAAAATTCAAGTTTAAGTGAGAATCAAATTCTCTAAAAACCTTCAATCAAACTCCAATCTCATTGGATCAAAAAATGACCAAAACACTTTTGATCAATCAACAACATGCTATATCATCATATAACATCGATTAATGCCAAATCAACATTCAACATTAATAACTATGAATTGAAACATACTAAAATATGAATCAACACTTAAATCACATAAAAGCATGCTTTCAATTCATCAAGCAATAAAGCCACAAGCATCATCAACCAAACACTCCAATCCATTACTTGGATAAAGTATTTGGTGATATTGATCAATTTATCATATTAATCAATCAATCAATAATCTAAAACAAAGCATGAAAAAGGCACATATACCACTTGAAAGCAAGAGTAGCATTAGGATCCATAAATCAAAACTTCCAAAGCTTGAAAAATAACTAAGCTAATCAAGCATCCAAGGATCTAGACATGCTATAGATATGGATTAGGAAGAATAATTGCCTCTTGTACCTCAAAACAAGGAGAGAATCAACTATCTCTCTCGGATCCAGAAATTGTCTGGAATCGGCACAACGGAAAAGCAGCAACCTTGTCCCGGTTGTATTGCTCCAAAATTCACCAAATTAAATATGGAACACCCATATATACTGAGGAAGCTACAATGAAAAATTTGGAGCAAAAAGCCCTTTTGGATTACTGCAGAAAAATTCTCCAATCTGGAGCTACTACAGTGGATCTCCAAAATTCAGTAAGTCAAACGCCTTGCCTCTATTGATATGATCCACACCCCAATCATTATTCCAATTTCCTCTCACTGGAATCTGGACCTAGAGATGAGAGAAATGAGGTAGAGGAGTTTGATTTTTAGGTTGGGAAGAAGAAGGAATGCAAAGCTCAACACATGATGCAATGCATGGAGAGAGAGAATTTTTGGATGGAATGCAAAGAATCTAATCTTCACACTTTCAGCAATGAGCATATCCGAATTTTCTCACCCTCTATATCTATATATAGAGGGTGTAAGGAGTGATTCTTTGGAATCACACCTTCCTCAAGGTGACCACCTAAGTGGCATGCCAAGTTGGCAAATTCAAATTCAAGTTTTACTTGAATTTCATGTGCATTTCAATTACATTTGGAATCTAATTCCAAATCAATTAAGATGCTAATTTAAATGAACACTTCATTTAAATTTTCCCTCCAAAAAGTATTCTTCCCATTAATTAAATTAAACACTTTAATTTAATTAATTATCATTTGATTTAACTCTTAAATCAAACAAACTTAACTCTTAAGCTTAAACTAGTCAACTTAACTCTTTAAGTCAACTTGACCAATTTATGGTCAATATGACACCAAATAATTAACTCCTTAATTATTGGTCTAATTTAACTCTTTGAATTAGTTGATTAATTTAACACTTAAATTAATCAAACCAATAATGGTGTTAAATTAATCAAACCAAAATTGACCATTAAATTGGTTCCTTAAAAATTGGTCACCAAGGGGTGAATTTTTCTAACATTTAGAAAATTTCTCTACCAATTTTGGAAGTTAATTAGTTTTGTGTGTGATCCAATAGGTCTTACCATTCATTGGATATGGGCTCACAACTCTTTGTGACTTTTGAATATCTTATATTCATTTTGGTTTAAAACTCCTTTTAAACTAATTGACTTAATTAATTAATCTCATTAATTGAAGAGTACCTAATCTCCATGGTCGATGTCCAACCTCAAGCCTATGGAGTCCAACTAATTGACCGAAATGAATATTCTAGAGAATCATCATAGCTCTACGCGTACCATGCAAATACGGTTCTTCCGTCTCTTATCTCTCGAAAGAGGCCTAGGGCAAGATATTTGTCGGCTCCCTAATATCCTCGATATTGTGTCTCTATTCTTAATGTTTGATTCCCTTGTGTGAACTCCCCTTTGAAAAACTCATTTTCAAATTGTCACACCACCTTGCGCAAGAATTTCTTGAAATCAATCATTATAGAACACATAGGACATGCACTCGTCCTTCACAAAAGTGAGGAGTCGGATTCTATCTTAGATCTCACAAACCTCCATGCCAAGTAGCTCATACCCAATCTCAACCCTAAAGACCCATTAAGTGGTCAAGGAAGAGTCAAAGCATGAGGACTGGACATAAAGTTACCATAGATTCTTAGGTCAGAGGATTAATAATATGCACCATCGTAAGCGAGAGAATTAACCACTACCGACTTGCCACTATGGCTATCTAGTGGATTCTTCGGAGGGTCTTCAGTGCCTTATTCTCTAACAAGTACCCACTAACATGTACCCGTATCTCATATAGTTGCTCATGAAATAGAGCAATATCAAACTCTTGGATTTATGCATCGTTAGTACAAGTCTATCTGGATCTTAGATGCTCTGTCTCATAAGATTCTACGACTTGAAAGATTTAAGATCATGACCGTGTGAGACTTATTCCATGGTCATCGAACTAAGCCTTGTAGTCATAAGTGATCTAGAGGCTTCCAAATGCAAGTGAAGTAATAAAGAGCATATGATGAAGATGATCATATAAAGAATATAATTTAATCAAGATTATTTTACAAGGAAATAGTTTTTACATGGCCAATCTAATTGGCTTGTCGGACACTATTCCAACAAATTGAACACGCGAACAAGAACAATCTAATATCTAGAACAAGTACCTAAATAAGTGCGATTTCAATCAATCAAGAGCAGCTCAATACAATTAAGTTGAACCCACACAGGGGTCATTCCACAAGAACAGATAGATATAAACAAGGCCAAAATGGCAGACCTTCACCTCTGTAGTTTGGGAAAACTGCAGCTACATTCGACTGTCTATTGGTCCACTGGACCTATTTCTTCGTCACCTAACCATAAGAATAAATCCACAATTAAAATCCTTATTAATCTCTAATAATTACAATCTTGTCATTAATAGCCTAAAATCACCAATCATCGACTTAATACGATAACTGTAGCGTTAATCGATATTGTCGGTACAAATGATGCTAATTAAGCTACTATAATAGACATAATCTTGATTTGCCTTGATTTCATTAAAGAAATATAATCCAGTTCTTAATTACAACTAAACCTCATAACGCCTTCCCAAATCAATAATAATAGTCAAATTATTTTAATTAACCCAAGTCTTACCACTTAAGTCCCAAATCCATAAAATTAGGGTTTTCTTACTTATTGACCTTAATTAACTAAAGATGCCAAACAATTTAATATATTCGGGTCCACTAAGCATAAGTGTTCTTCTATGCATAGGGATATATATATCAATCATATATTAATCTATCATCCTTAGCATAATACAAGGTTTATGAAATTAACAATACAACATGTGTATATATATAAGCATATTCCATTCCAATCCCCTTTACCCACGATCCGATTATCAAGGCCCCAGAATCACGAATCGAAAGCACCATTGCGACCACCATGATAAGAGGAAGAAACTATCCTCAGATCGCCGCCACCACCGCCGAAAAATCTCAAGACTGCCACCAACAGCTGTGTTTCAGCTCCCTGAACTAAATGCCACAACCAATTTTGAGTTTCGCTGTTGGGAAGGCATTAATTGAAGCTTTGAAGCCTCAGCTCCACCTCACACTACCACATCTGTTCTTCCCGTTTCTACCATCCCTGCCGTGTTGAACTTCCAGGCAAGGGTGTCAGAATGTTCCCCAAGCTGAAAGCCACCAGGAAATATGCCCAAAAACCAAGTTTAGTCCTTACTCCACCGTCGCCCGTCAACCTCCCCCATGTCGAGTTTCTAGTTTCAAAAATCTAATGGTCCCACCGGTGAAATGGTTTGCATGGTATATCAGCGTGATGTTGGTGAAGAGGAGAAGAAGATATTCAAAGTGATTTTAGAAGAAAAGTTATGGCTGGATAAATCACCAGAGAAGGGGAAATGTGGTCGCGGTGAAGGAGGAGAAATGAAATAGGGTTAAAATGCAAAAATAGGATATTTATAGGGGCTAAATTTTTAATTTCTAAATTGACCCCTGAAATTTATAAACTCATTCAATTAAGTCCATCCGAGTTAGCCTTTCTTCAATTAAACCCCAAGAAATAGTTAGTGCATAAGATTAGACCCTTTGACCTAAATTATTTACCATGCAACCCCAAAAGCTTTAGAATGTGATCTAATCAAGTTCCTAAAAATTGCAAATTTATCCCTAAAACTTTCAAATTCTTACAATCAGGTCCTTTTCATTTATTTTTCAAGCCCTAAAATCAGACCAATCAATATCTTGAATTCTAAATCCTTATTTTTCAAAAATTCCGAATTCAGGGGTGTTACAAAAACACTTTAAGGCCAAATTAAAACATGCTATATCAACATATAATATGAATTAATGCTAATAAGCATTTGACATTAACATCTATGACTTAAAATCATACTAACATATGAATCAACACTTAAAATACATATTAACATATTTCATTCATCAACAAAGGAGCCACACTCAAAATCATCCAAACACTTAAATCTATGATTTGAATAAAGTCTTTGGTGATATAAATCAATTCATCACATGAATCAATCCAACAAAAATCCAAATTAAAGCATGAATTAGGCTCGATACCACTTGAAGTAAGTAGTAGCCCAATGATACAATTCTAAAGCAAAATTAGGCTAAATAAAACTTGTCAACTTCTCATCCTAAGGATCTAATCGTGTTAGAATAAGGATTTAATGGCAAAAACTAACCTTCATGCTAAATCTAGAGGTTGGCTGAGAAATGCCTACTAAATCCTTTGTTTCAACAGAGAAACACCAACAATTGATGGATCAAATTAACTCCAAATTGGCTAAAATTTGGTAGACAACACCTCAACATATTTGAGAATCTCCAGTCAAAATTTTAGTCAAATCCAAGCACAGAAACACCTCCAAATCTATCTCCAAACTTTTTGGACAACAGAGGATCTCCAAGAGCAAAAACTTCCCAAATGTGAAGCCTATAATGCTATGATCCATGAATCCAATGAGAGCTCAAATTGGCCTCCAACCAGCTAGAGAACTAGAGAAAGAAGGAGAGATAGGGCTGAAATATGGAGAGAATGGTGAGAAAGGTGTGAAACTTCAACACATTAGTGAATCGCACTTTTGAAGGGAAAAACAATCTAGCAACTTGTTTGCTAATCACCAAGTGGCCGGTCACCTCCTTTCTATTTATAGAGTGGATGGTGTGATGCTAGTTGGCATCACACCCTCCATAAGGTGGTTCGCCAACTTGGCAATCCACTTGTATGTGAAATGTAAATTTCACTTGCATTTGGATTTAATTTAACTCTATATTTCATCTCATGAAATATCTTTCAAATTAATCCCAAATTAAGCTCAAATGAACACCTTCATTTGAATTTGCATCCAAAATAAATTTCTCTCATTAATTAAATTAACTCTTTAATTTAATTAATCAACTTAACTTAACTCCTTAAGTCATATAACTTAACTCTTTAAGTTAGAAAATGTCAACTTAACTCTTTAAGTTGACTAATTAATAGTCATATGGCACCAATTAAATTAACTTCTTAATTTAATTGGTCTAATTTAACTCATTAAATTATTTTTATTAATTTAACAATTAAATTAATCAAGTCAAAATGACTAAAAACTTAGTCAACAGATTTCTCCATAAAAATGGCAATAGTGAATCTTCTAACTCCTTAGAAAATTCCTCCTATCAAATAGAACTTCCTTTAGACTTCTGTGTGTGACCTATTAGGTTCTTCCATTCATTGGACATAGTCTCACAACTATTGTGATATATTGAATATTGAAATATTCACATTAGTTTAAACTCCTTTAAACTAATAACTCTTTCAATTAACTCTATTAATTGAAGAGTTCCCAATCTCCATGGTTGATGTCTAGCCTCAAACCCATGGAGCCCAGCTAATTGGTCAAAATGAATATGCTCTTGGCGAACCATTCTAGCTCTATGCCTACCATGCAAATACGGTTCTTTAGTTTTCTATCTCTCAAAAGAGGCCTGGGGTAAGACATTTACCGCCTCCCCAATAGCCTCGATAACTATGTTTCTATTCTCAATGTTTGATTCCTCTTTATGACCTTATCTTTGGAAAACTATTTTTCCAAATTGTCATACTACCTTGGCTAAGGATTTTCTAGAATCGATCATTATAGAATACATAGGAGTTGCACTCGCCTTTCACAACGACGAAGAGACAGATTCCACCTTGGATCTCACAAACCTTCATGTCTAAGTAGCTCATACCTAATCTCAACCTGGATGAGTTAAGGTATGAGGACATAAACACAAGATTACCATGGATCCTTAGTTCTAAAGACTAATAATATGTACTAGCGTAAGTTGGAGAACTTACCACTACCGATTTGCCACTATGGCTATCTAGTAGATTCTCCAGGTGGATTTTCAATGAACTTGTTCTCTAACAAGCACCCATTAACCTGCACCCATGTCTAACATGGATTGCTCATGAAACAGAGCAATATCAAACTCCTTGGATTTATGCACCTGCAAGTCTACCTGAATCTTAAATTCTATTTCTCTTAGGATTCTATGACTTGGAATATTTTAAGATCACGATCGTGTAAGACTTATTTCATGATCACCACCAAGTGCATGACCAAGTCCCATAGTCTTGTGTGATCTAGGGGCTTCAACCAAATGCTAGCGAAGTAAAATAAGTATAAGATGAAGATGGCCATTTAGTATGAATATCATTCAATTAAGATTGTATCACAAGTGATATAGTTTACATGCCAATCTAATTGGCTGTGAGGTACTATTCCAACGATAAAAATTTTTGGTTAGTAAATAAATTAATAGTTCAACATGGATATTAATATTTCAAATTTAGTAATAATATAATTAATACTAAATGTTATGAATATAATTAGTATTATTAATATTATTAGTATTTTTTAATATTATTAAATATTGTTACTTATAATAGTAGTATTAATTACTATTGATATTATATTGCTAATAATATTACTAAATATTATTAACATGAATAATATTATTCCATAACTATATTATAAACATTCCTTGGCTTTGCAGCTTGGGCCGTTATTTTAAGATGAAATTAATTTTTTGTATGCAAGTAGGTGATGATTAGGTTGGAATAGTGCCTCGCAAGCTAATTAGATTGGCATGTAAACTATTTCACTTTTGATATAATCTTGATTGAATGATATTTTTTAAATAGCTATCTTCATCTTATGTGTGTATTTACTTCACTGGCATTTGGTTGAAGGCCTTAGATCACACAAGACTACGGGACTTGGTCACGCACTGGGTGGTGATCATGCAATAAGTTTTACACGGTTGTGATCATAAATTTTCCAAGTTGTAGGATATTATGAGACAGGGCATTTAAGATTTGGATGGACTTGCACTAACGATGCATAAATCCAAGGGTTGGATATTGCTCTGTTTCATGAGAAAGGCCATATGAGATATGGGTACATGTTAGCTGGTGCTTGTTGGAGAACAAGTTCACTGAAGGTCTGCCTAAAGAATCCACTAGATAGTCAAAGAGGCAAGTCGGTAGTGGCAAGTTCCCCAACTTACGCTAGTGCATATAATTAGTCCTCTGACCTGAGGATCCATGGTAACCTTATGTTTAGGTCTTTATGCTTTGACTTTTCCTTGGCCACGTAGCAGGTTGTTTGGGAGGAGATTGAGCATGAGCTACTTAGACATGAAGGTTTGTGAAATCCAAGATAAGATCCGACTCCTCGTCGTTGTGAATGCAGAGTACATCTCCTATGTATTCTTTAGTGATCGATTCCAAAAAATCCTTGCACAAGATAGTATGATAATTTGGAAAAGAAGTTTTCCAAAGATAAGGTCATAAAGGGGAATCGAACATTGGAAATAGAAACATAGAATCAAGGCTATTTGGGAGCTGACAAATATCTTGCCCTAGGCCTCTTTGGGAGATAGGAGGCGGAACGTATTTGCATGGTATGTGTAGAGCTGGAATTGTTCTCCAAAAGTATTCATTTTGGCCAATTAGTTGGGCTCCATGGGCCTAAGGTTGGACATCAACCATAGAGATTGAGTACTCTTCAATTAATGAAGATTAATTAAATTGAGTCATTAGTTTAAAGGAGTTTAAACTAATGTGAATATTTGATATTCTATAAGTCACAAAGAGTTGTGAGCTCATGTTCAATAAATGGTAGAACCTAATGGGTCACATACAAAAGCCAATTGCGAATCCTATTAGTGAAGGGGAATTTTCTAAGAATTAGAGAAATTCCTTCATGACCGATTTTGGTGGTAGACGGTTGCATTCATTATGGTTTGATCAATTTAATTGTTAAATTGATCTAATTAATTTAAGAAGTTGAATTAAGACCAATTAATTAAGGAGTTAATTATTTGGTGCCACATGACTATCAATTAGTCAAGTTAACTTGAGGAGTTAACAGTGACTTGCTTAAAGAGTTAAGCAAATTGATTTAAGAGTTAAGTTAAATGATAATTAATTAAATTAAAGTGTTTGATTTAATTAAAAATGAAGAATTAATTTTGGAGGGAAAATTCAAATGGAATGTTCATTTGGTCTGGCATTAGAATTTATTTGGATGACATTTTATGAGATAAAATGAAGATTTCAAATGAAATTCAAATGCACACAAAATTCACATGCTTGCCAACTTGCAAGCTAAATGGCACCAAACTTGAGGAAGGTGTGATGCCACCTTAGCATCCCACCATCCTTCCTCTATATATAGCTATAGAGAGTGAAGGGAGCGGCGACATGTGAATTGCAAGCTAAGAATTAGATTATCTCATTTTTCTTCCAATTTCCTAAGTTAGGGGGCGCGGCTACATGTGAATTGCAACCTAAGAATTAGATTATCTAATTTTTCCTCCAATTTCCCAAATGTTGCCTCATGTGTTGAATTTTACTCTTCTTCATCTCCTACCTCCAAATCAAGCCTTCATCCTTGCATTTCTTTTCTTTGTTCTCCAGCTAAGATTGAGAAGAAAAGGATTGTGCATTGGTGTGTGGATCTTATCATTAGAGGCAAGACAATTGGATTGCTAGCCTTTGGAGATCCTCTGTTTCTAGCAGTCGTTTGGAGGCTGTTCTGGAGAGCCTTTTCATTTTCTGTTCCAGATAAATTTGGATTGTAGATCCATCAAGGTGTTGGTGAGTTCCAATAAAAATTTCAGCTAGAGGAAAAATCATTTGGTTGGGCAAAAGTTGCTCCAAATCCCCTGTGCTGCCTGGGAGACAGTTTTCAAGGAGTTGAGATCTTCTTCCAAGTTTCTTTGATTTTGTGAAAATCAAGGTAATCCTCATACGAAATCTAAATTTATGGCATGTTTAGATCATTGTCTTCATGTGTAGTCTTGTTATTTTAGCATTTTTATGCTTTGATAATTGGATCATAGTACTACATGTGACCACAGATTACCCATCTGCTACTTATTTCTAAAGAATTAAGTTAGTTGTATTAATAATTTTTCTTTTTATAAAATCAATAGATTTCATAAAATCTAATCAAAACTTAGTACCATAAAGTATTAATCACAGTTTTGATTTCAGCATATGTTTACTTAATTTCAGTTAAGCTCTTATTATAATATTAATTACATCTTATATTCAGATAATAAATCCATACCATTAGAGAGTATTCAACAAAACTTATATATGAGCTCTTAAATTTACTTGGTAACTTTTTTTTTTTTATTGAAATTGAGTTCATAAGTTCCCTTGTCCCTTAAACATAGTGCATTCTCTCGCACCTCATTTTTTAAGATTTATTTTGACCATAAAATATTTGAAACACATTTATTAAACTTATAGTGACCTACCTTTTATCCTATATAAGATTTTGCTTGTTATGAATTATATATATCTTAAAATAATTTATAAGCTATTACATATTATTTTATCAAAGCATATTCATCAACTTAATTACATTCAAAAAATTAGTAATTTTAAAATACATTTTATATCTAAAAAAAATTGTAGTATTAATAAATAGAAATAATTTAAAAGTTCAGGAGAAAGCAACAAAAAAGTTAAAAATATAATTAAAAATAAAATCTTGTAATTTTGCATCATAAATGAGGTGAGATTTCTATCTTTCTCCCTTTCTCTTTCTATTCTAAATATATTGTAATTATTAAAATGATATATTTTATTTAATTTTTTATCCAAATATGCCACCCACTCCGACAAACCAACCCCATAAAACACCAAATTTTACTGAACTCGTACTTCTCTCTCTCTCTCTCTCTCTATATATATATAACTTATATCTATATTTGTGGATGTGCGTGTCTACAGTAGACAAGCGTATGCACAACCTTTTTAATTTATTTTTTCATGGGTACTCCAAAAATGATGTCGGTTGCTTTAGTTTGTGCTTCATCAGGTTGTACTTCTTATTTTCTTTGTTGTCACAATTAGACCTGACAAAATTTAATCCATACCTGTGGGTACCCATGGGTATCCAAAAAAATACGGGTAATGGGTCTTATTTTTCCAACCCAAAAAATTATGAGTAATTTTACTCATACCCAATTTACCCGCCGCTTTTTGGCCCAGCCCGCGGGTACCTGCGGGTTACCCGTATTTATAAATATATATTTTATTATTTTATATAATATATATATATTTACATATAAATATTTTATATTTATAACAAATTAAATTAAAAATTATATCATAAAATAAAACCCTAAATAACAAAAATCCCATCCACAAGGACAACAATGTTTTTCGATTGATATTTAAACTTTCAATTCAAAAAACTTTTGACATGTAATGAACTTAAGTTTGAACTTTTGAATGTGATGTACTTTAAATTTGGTGGACTTTGAATATTTAAGATGCAAGTTTTAAACTACAATATAGTTAATGTGCTTTAGGTATTTGTTCAATTTAATGTTTGAAATTTGTAGTTTTTTTTTGTTTTTTGAGTTTTATTTAGTTAAAATTTGAGTAACATCATGTAAGTCACAAATTGGATATTAATTTACCTCTAAATATTAAAAAAAAAAAAAATTATTGGGTACCCACGGGTTACCCGTTACCCGTGAGGATGGATAACGGGTGCCCTACTTCGTACCCAATAAAAAACGGGTAAATTTACCCGTGGATAAATTTATTCAATCCGTTGTTATCTGTGATTGGGTTACCCACGGGTACCCAATTGCCAGGTCTAGACTCACAATTTTGGCTTTGGTGGGTTTCATTTCATAAATCAGGAGAAACACCATTGCTAAGAAGAACTTTGTACAGCAGAGCCCACACGTTTCTTTTTTTTTGAATTTTCTTTTTCTCCTGGCTTTCAGTTTTAGCCATTTCTCTTGCTTCTTACTTCTTTCATTTCCCTCTTTTTCAGCTCTCTTCCACATGTTGGCCTTTGCATGCAGCTTCTGTCACGCAGTTTATTGTATCTTTTTCTTTGTATACATGATAGGATTTTTCTGGATTTTTTACGTCTTCATTGGTTTCTTTTTCCTTGGGCAGAAAGTGGTGTTGAATAGAAATCGGCGGCAGGTATGTCTTTTTGGCTACTAGAAATTTAATTTGCTTTCAAAAGATGATGAATGATTGTTCTTTACCTTGGTTATGCTGCTCTGTAGTTTGAATTCTGTAAGCTTATTTTGTATGTATTTTGGAATTTGTACAATCAACCAAGTGAAAGACAAAAAAGGATTTAAGGTAATAGATTTCTGGACTATACTTGCCTCTGCTGCTGCATCTCTGAACACCCACCTTCATCTTGTTGTATTTTATTACGCAAAATTTGATTGATTCAAATGGAATGGATGTCCTTTCATCTAAATGTAGATACAAATAGATGGACGACGAAGGAGGAGTAATTGTTGATTATTATTAAAAATGGCGTTGGATTGGATTATTGACGTAACTGACACGTTTGTGTCAAGATTGGATTACACCTCCTCGCTCAACTACTGATTACTGTATGTGTGACCTCTCAGCTCTGTCTGTGTGTGTGTGTGTGTGTGTGACTTTCGCATGTGAGTGTACTAAATGAAACAATATGGGGTACAGTTAGTTCTGTAGGCGGTTCACGCTTGCAAGATATTAGGCGTTAATGCTTGCTAGGATCACGACAAATGTGACCTCCTCACAGTTCCTTCTGTCTTCTTCTACTACCCTCCCTTTATTTTTGATTTATAGTATTGTTATTAATTTAATATAATGAATAACTAATTTGATAGGATGAATTGAAGATAACAGTACTGCTTACATCAACATGAAAATATGTAATTATCCAATACCTAATTCTCATATTTCAGAGAGCAAACAAAGCTTTATTGGCACCTCGATCAATAAATTTGGATTTTGTCGACTAATTCTTCAAAGGAACAAGAATTTAGGATTATATATTTTTAATGGTTGACATGAATTTCATGATTGTGTTAGCTTTCATAGTGAATTTATGCATTTTCAAATTATTTTCTTATTTCTTAAATAGAGAAACACTATGTATCCATTTATTTAAGTTTAAAATGGTAGAGGAGAATATCTAATTTGGCTAAGAGGGTCTTTGGTTAAGTTTATTTAAAATATTTTATAAAAAAAATATTTTATAAACTCTTGCATTTTATAAAATATTTTTGAAATTTATAATATGCTATATCTTATATATAAAATAAGTCATTTAACTATTTGGATAAAGTAAAATTTTTGAACTCATAAGATGTTAAAAAGTATTTGGTAAATTTCTAAAAAAAAAAAAAAAAAAAGAGTTTATAATATCCTAAAATAGGATGTAAGATCTTACAAGCTCTTTTAAAAAAGTAAGAAAAATCATAATTTATTTTCAAAATCTTAACAAACTCCTTTAATTTTAATTATTTCAATTAACATTAGCTATGTTAAATTCATACCACGTAGAAGTTTGACTAAGTAATAGTAAGTAACTTAGTATTAAAGAAAAAGCATGGTAAAACTATGTTGAGTAGTGGACATAGAAATGAACAGAACACAAACATGAAGATCAAAATTATTCCCAGCCTAGACTTGGAGATAAAAAACATGTTTTTTTCTTTTTCTCCATTCTCTACTTTCTCTTCTTTGTGTTTGTGTTGCTGTTGTATTATCTTTGTGTCTTGGCATTCATCCGTTGTGTGCTACCGAGACAGCCTTATGCTTATGTTGCTCTTCTTCTTTTCTTCAGTTTTCGCTCCATTGGGTTCATTTGGGAAGAAAAAGGATTTCAAAAGTGACGATTGTAAGGTAGAGGGTCCTTAGATTTCATAGAAAAATTGAATTGCAAGTTCTTAGATTTCATAGAAAAAATTGAATTACCATGTGTTAATTATTTGTTGGAGTACTAATTCTTAGCTTCTTTTGCTTCCTTTATCCTTTCAACAATTACACATAGTGTCTTTAATTTATCATTTTTTTCGTTTTCTTTTTTGTATTTATGATTTGAAGCTTCTTTTTTTCATCAAACTTGTTTAATAGGATTCATTTGAGACATGGCATATGGATTTTTATTTTCAAACAAGTTATTGTGCTGTGGACTTCTGTAAAATATAGTAGGTGCTAATGAAGAATGCTTAGTAAAAAAGTAAAACAATTAAATTGAGTATAACCAGTTTTGTAAAATACATGGACTCTTACCAAATGAGCTAGAATTTCAATTCTGCTTATCATAGTATGACAACACCTTTTATGTATTTTAAGTGTGGGTTAACTATTGGTATCTTGGTTATGTATTTTTGTTATGTAGTATTACTGTTGTAATTATTGTTGTTATTATTATTATATTATATAAATTTAGTTTTTGGGTATTATAAGTAAAAAGTGGACATAAATTTATGTACATATTTGAATCTATAATGGATCGTGGTTAAGAAAAAAGGAGGGCATGTAACAAAAAAGCTAGATTAGTTTATAGATCTATGTCTGCAGATGAAAAAGCTGAATACTAGGAACGAAAGAGACAATACTACAGAGAGCGTGTTTCTCATTCTAAAAATCAAAGTACTTTTGGAGAAAGATCATCAAATAGTCAGCTAATTTCACATGATTCCATCAATAAAATTCCCAACCTATTTGCTCTTTAACTCCTTTAGCTCTAAATACCAATGAGTTGGTAACTGATTTTACCTTAACCAACATTCATTTAGCTATCAATTCTAATGATTCCACAGGTTCATCATCAACTAGGAAACAAAATAGAGTTAACCAGTTGGATCGATTTTCAGAGTTGTAAAATGTACCTATTGTCTCTTGGCAAATACCTCCTTATCCTATTTGCGAATATTGTGGTGCACATAAATTTTTCAGAGAACCACCTGGCTTGTGTTGTAGTACTGGTGAAGTATCTTTAGCACCTATAGTTTGCAACCAAATATTATTCCATTTATTTACATCTGATACATCGACTATTGGTGTTCATTTTCCAAGAAGAGCTAGGACATACAATAATAATTTGGCCTTAACATCTATAGGCATGAAAATTGATCCGTAATATTGTAGGAATAATAAAGGAATATACACATTAAAAGTAAATGGTCAAGTTTCTCATAAGCTATATCCATTTGATCCTTCTATTGAGCTTCCAAAGCAATTACAACATTTTTTTTCTTGACATAGCTGATAATATTGGCATAGAGATCTTGGAAAAATATGATATGGATCCTAATATTAGTGATCGTCTTTTAAAAGCTTTATAAAGATCTTGGAAAAATATGATATGGATCCTAATATTAGTGATCTTCTTTTAAAAGCTTTGGCTAATAATCCATACATTAAAATATTTAAGAGATTGCGATCATGGTAAAATTTAGAAAATTTCACTATTGTTCTTCGTGCTGATCCAAGACCAAATCAAAAGACACATAATTTGCCAACTGAATAACAAATTGTAGCCATATGGGATAAATCAAATGAAGAATCTCAAGAAATACAGAGAGACATAAGCGTTTTTGCTACAGATGACCATGCTCATGCAATACATTACCAATATGGTTGTTATGACCCTTTGCAATACCCTCTATTATTTCCAAATGGTGAACAAGGCTGGCATACAGGCATTGAATGAGTACTTCAATCAAGAAAAAGAAAAGCGTATTGTAGGGGGCAGAACTTGGTTGCAACAGTTGTAGGTCAATCAGCAAGGGACGTTTAGAAATTGAAGATGAAGGTATAGTTAATAACATAGATAAAGTATTGTATAATATATTACATTATAGCAATATCATATTTACTATATGTATATTTTTCCTTCTGAAAATATATAGAATAATATTGAAATTATGATAGGTATAACTATCTTAAAACTATATGAATTCTATAGTATACCATCCAAACAAAAAGAAAAGAACAAATGCCTCTTCCCGAGAGTACACATGTTACAGATGTCAAATTCGAGATGATGATTGCTTTTTCATTATCCACTTTGGAAGAATAGACCTAACAATACGTAATTGATTCATACATCAAATTAGAAATACAAAGATTGGATTTCTATAGAATGGAGCAACAATAATTAGATGCTAGAATAGAAAGCCTACAAGGAATTGTTGATAGTTTGGTGATAGATGGTCTGAATGATCCAACAAAGATTGGCCAACAAATTGTCCTTCCTTCTTCATTCATTGGGGGTCCAAGAGATATGATGAAAATATATGTAAACGCTATGACTTTGGTTCAAAAATTTGGAAAACCAGATTTGTTTATCACTATGACTTGTAATCCTCGATGGAGAGAGATCAAAGAGAATTTGTTGCCAATTGAAGAAGCTCAAAATAGTATGGATTTAATTGCTCGAGTTTCTAAGGCAAAGTTTGAGGAGCTCAAAGATCAAATTGTCAAGAAACAACTATTTGGAGAAGTTGCTGCATATGTATATATTGTGGAGTACCAAAAAAGAGGACTTCCTCATGCGCATTGGATTATAATTTTAAAACCACACCATAAGCTAAACTTACCAGAGGAATATGATAAAATTATATTTGCAGAAATTCTAGATGTTTCTCAACCTCTTTTACGATCTCTTGTAGTCTCACATATGATGCATGACCATGTGGGGAAGCAAATCCAAAATTGTATGCATGAAAAATGGAAAATGCAAAAATAAGTACCCAAAAGATTTTTGTGAGATCACTATGCATGGCAAAAATTCATATCCAACTTACAAGAGACATAATTATGGAAAAATAGTCCTTGTGCAAAATGTTATTTTAGATAATAGATTTGTCATAGCATATTGTCCATATTTACTTATCAAATTTGATTGCCATATTAATGTAGAAGTTTGTTCAAATCTTAAGCTTGTCAAATATCTGTATAAATATGTGTACAAAGGGCATGATAGAATATCATATAACATTGTAAGTACTTCTTTTATTGCTTCAATTAATGAAATTAAAGATTTTTAAGAAGGGCGGTGGATTTCTGCAGTTGAAGCATATTGGAGAATATTTAGTTTTGAAATGAGCGAAATACATCCCTCAATTATAGTTTTACCAATACATTTACCAAGTCACCAATATGTTGCTTTTGGAAGAAAAAGACCTTTGAATGAAATTTTGTCAAATCCTTTTTGCGGTCGAACAATGTTAACAGAATTCTTTTGGATGAATGCTAATGATCCTATGCAAAATGGTTGAACCTTTTGTATAAAGAATTTCCTGAATACTTTGTTTGGGAACCAAAATATAGAAGGTAGGAATTATGAAAGAAACAAACTGTTTTGGGACGGCTAGCTATTGTTGGCCCTTTTGAAGGAGAATGCTATTTTCCAAAGCTTCTTTTAATGAACATTAGAGCACCTACTTCTTATGAATTTCTTTTGTCTGTAGAAAATCATTTGCAACAAAATTTCCATTCTACAACATTGCATAGAGGCCTTATTGAATCGGATACATATGCAGAACCATGTCTTGCGGAAGCTTCACAATTTCAAATGCCATTGAGTTTACGAAGACTTTCTGCAGTAATTTTAGTAAATTGTGTTCCTCCAAATCCAACAAGACTATTGACAAAATTTTTTGATATACTTTTAGAAGATTTTATAGGAACTGGTCATTTAACTCAAGGACAAGTTGAATAGAAAACGTTGCAATCTATTGATGAATTCTTAATGTGCATGGGAAGATCATTACATGACTATTCTTTAGTACCCAATTTTCAAAGTCACAGAGAAGAAGAAAATTTTATTAGAGAGCTTGCTTATGAGAAAAATATTGCAATCCCAAATGACGATTTGTTGGCTATATCCATATTAAATGAAAAACAACATCAAATATTCATAATAATTATAGCGAGGATTAATTGCAATAAAGGAGGGGCTTTTTTTTATTGATGGCCTTGGAGGTACTGGAAAAATATTTTTATATAGAGCAATGCTTGCTTACGTACGATCAAAAGGACATATAGCTTTAGCTGGTGCAACTTGTGGAGTAGCTGATCTTTGTTGCGAGGAGGTAGAACTGCCCACTCTAGATTTAAGCTACCATTAGAAATTCAAGAGAAATCAAATGCTAAAATAAGCAAACAATCAAGCTTAGCAAAAATGATATCAATTGCAAAACTTATTATTTGAGACGAATCTTCTTGGCTAATAAAAAATTATTTGAAGCTTTCGACAACCTATTGAGAGATATTACTGATTTACAAAATGAATTATTTGGCAAAAAAGTCGTAGCATTTGGTGGAGAATTTAGGCAAACATTACCAATTGTTCCGCGTGGGGTAAGACATCATATGATAAATGCCAGTTTTGCTATGTCTCCAATTTGGCAAGAACTTACTATATTTAAATTAGATGAAAATATCATAGCAAAAAAAAGATCCAATTTTTACATCATTTTTACTAAGAATAGGAGATGGCGAAGAACCTTATATTTTTTATGACAACATACACATACCAGATCATATTATTTTGCTATTTGTTGATCGAGAAATGTCAATAAGTGATTTGATTAATTGTGTGTTTCCTTCTATTCATATTTGGTTAGTAGAGCAATACTTACCCCAAAAAATGATAGTGTAACTGAAATTAATAATAATTTAATTAATAAGATGCACGATGTACCTAAAACTTATATAAGTTACAATAGAGCTTTAAATGCAGAGGATCAAGGGCAATATGAAGAATTTTTAATAGTATATCAGCCAGTGGGTTTCCTCCACATGAGTTAACTTTAAAAATAAATTGCCCTATTATGCTTCTTCGAAATTTAAACCCTGTCAAAGGACTTTGCAATGGAACTAGGTTAGTTTGTCGTAAGCTAGCATATAATTTTATTGGAGCTAAAATTGCAATAGGTGATCATAAAGGAAAACATGTATATATACCATGCATCCCTTTCGAATGCATTGATAAAGAAAAATGTCTAATTTCTTTTCAACGTTTCCAATTTCCCATAAAACCATGCTTTGCAATGACAATCAATAAGGCACAAGGGCAAACACTTGATTTTGTTGGTGTTTATCTTCTACAACCAGTTTTCTCTCACGGACAATTGTATGTTGCCTTTTCTCACACAAGAAATGTTGCTTCAGTCAAGGATAAGAACCTAATAGTGATGTTCAAGTTGATCAACCATATACCAAAAACATAGTCTATATAGAAATTTATGATAAGATATACCCAGGTTAATACTCTTCTAATACATACCTCTTTGAACATAACACCATTTGACTTAATCTTTTGTCTTATGTTATATCATCTTTTACCAAAGCTTACAATACAATACATCTTATTATCGAATATCTTTTAACCTTGTTCATGGTTTAAGGATTTTACTTATTGTTTTAATCTTTTTATATTTCCTAACTATTTTTATTGATTATTTTCATGTAGAAAGCTAATAAATGGCTCAGTATTTGTTGCTTATCAAGGATATAACTCCATCACTTAAGACTTGAAGTGTGAAAGTCTTAGTTGAATCAACGACCTCAGCAAGGCAGTCTATGAGTAGTCTAAAACGATATCGACGAGTAGCATTTATCAATAAAGATGTAACATTTTTTCTAATTTAGATATTGCAAGAGTGTGACTTTATTTATTAAAATTTTTCTAAATTGAAAAGAAAATATAAAGTTACACAGACCCTTATAAAAAATGTGATGACAGGTAAAAAAGAGTGTTATTTTTTCCTTTTTCATGTTTATTATTTGTTCTTCGTGTATAGATGTATATCTCTTTTTATTTTTCCTCTTCTACACACACACACACACACACATATATATATATGTACACAATATAATATAAAATTTGTCCAATTTATTACCTAAAATAGAAAGATTTGTGATCGTTCACACTAATCCTATATAAGATATACACACACACACACACACACATAAACATCATCATTGCATCTATATCTAACAACTGGATAAGTCCATCTTATGTCATTTTTATTGATCCTTTATCATAATCTTTAGAATTCAGTATTATCATTATATTTTTGGCGATTTTTACAACTTTGAAATTGCGGTCTACATTTTCTTTGTTTATTCTTTTTGATTAATTCTTTATCTCATTCTATTAAAGTTATTAATATTGCATAATCTATTTTTTTCTTAATAAATAGGGATTAATAAAGTTTATTAATTTATGTTTTTATTATAATGTATGAAAATAACCAACTCATAAATTCTACTTTTTCACTCATATAAATAAGGAACAAGAGTTTCAACCATAATATTTGATCTCGATATCAATAAATTTGACAAAAGTTAGAACGTGATGGACACTTACGTAGTTTCCAATGCTAGAGTCACTCCATCCTTTCTTGATTATGATAGGAATAGCAATTCCTTTCAATGAATTATTTCCCACAAGGCTGTCGTAACGAAAGAACTAGAAAATGTTATTCCTCCATCTTTTGCTCTTCCAGTTTTTTCTCCTTGGTCGAATTTGGTTCCGACAGACAAGAAACATACTATTGGTATGAATAACATATCAACTTTTTATTATATATTTAAGTGATTTAATATGTTATGGACAATTAACTATACATGTAGAATTACAAATATTTTGGCTGTTGTGATTAAAAAGATGAAGCAACAAAGTGTCGGTGGATCAGCTAAACCATATGTTATTCGGGAATTTGAAATTATCAATCATGAGTAAGCTACTATTCAATCCATTTATTGATTTATATATATATATAGATATATATTTATTCATAAACATCTTGATTTAATATTTTTTATCTTAACATAAAACCAATGATACTAGCTTTATGGAACAACATTGCAACATCAGAAGGCTAACACATTCTGGCTTCTTTGGAAGAAATGCCAATCATTTCAGCCACAAAATTAAGTGTTTCTAAGCATTATGGTATATTATTATGTTAAAATCTTTTTTTTTCTTTTAAGCATAAATATTTCAATTTACAAATAACAATTTTCATGTATAAAAGTTACATTACTATGATTTTTGAACAATATTATTGTAGGACTTTCTGTCGGCTCCACACTAGGAACAACTATCATCGTTGACCCTGCAATTCTGGAGGCACAAAAATTGGAAACATGGTATTGAACCTCATATTATCTTGAGTTATTTATTTAATGTATTAAAATAATTCTAAAATAATGTGTGTAATTATGAACATTATTATAAGCAAGAGATCAAACAACCCAAAAATAATCAATGCAGTTTACTTGTGATAGATGAGATGATCAAAAAACAACAATCATCAACTGAATTGACAACCAAGTTCTATTCCATTGCTAATGTAGTCATAGTACAAGGTGTAAGTAAAAAACATTTTTTCTTACATTTTGTATTTTATTCCTATTAATGAAAATAGATTATATTATTACTCAATAACTAAATTATAATGCTACTTGACAAGAACAATGTCAATTTATAGGTGGAAAAGTTTACTGTGAAGGTCAGAATTCAAGTGATGAATCCAATTCAAAATTTTTATTACATGGCATGTGAAAAATGCTAAAGTATTTAATGCTTAATTCAATTGGGCATTGGACTGTCGCAAGTGTGAACAAAGAACTGTAGCAAAACCAAGCTAAGTAGTTACAATTAAATTTAATCAACTAATAATATATGTAATTGATATAACGCAAACATATTTTGAGTTTATCTTATGTGGGGAATTGGCTATTGCTAACATAAGTGATGAAATTGGTGCAATCGATATCTCTATCTTTGGCGAAGATGCTGCTAAAATTACACTAATGAGTGCATTTATAGCTATGGAAATGGAGAAAGCGGTAATTGTTTGAAATATATGAATTTGATTTATCGATATTTGCTATACATTGCATTTAAAATTTTTTGATATATGAAGGAAGACATGCCTTCTATTGACAAAATGAATTCTGCCATTAAGAATATATCCTTGTTAAACTCAAAAAGTTTTTCAAAAAAGCATGACTGGAAACATGCACAATATATTGTGGTAAGTCTTTCTGAAGAAAAGGATGAAAACAATAGCTCAACAGCAATAGTCGAAGCTGTGGAAGTTGAATATCTCAAAGAAAGTTAGGTTTACAGCAAGCCTACAGCTGCAAAAAAAAAATGTTTGATGAAGGTATCAATATTATTAATAAAATAAAATATTTTTAGTTTCCACATACAGTTTTTTGATGTTGATTTGTTCAAAATTAGGAAATAACCTTGAAACAAATGTCATTATGCACCCAAAGGAGCCTAAAATTTTAGGTATGTTGCTAAGGAAAATGTATATTTACATTACTCAAAACAGTGAATATGTGTCTATATATATATATATATTAGTTAATGTTAGTGTTATAAATAAGTTATTCTAAATCTATTACAAAATTTTCATTATGAAAGGGTCATCAAAGATGGAGGAACGAGCTGATGATCTTCATGGTGCTCCCCAACAAATTGAAAGCTAAAGATTGTCAAATTACAAACAGAAACAAAAAGAATTGTCTCTCTCTCATCATTTTGAAACACAACTTACATATTGCTATATTGATATCTATGGATGTCAATACCCTCAAACTATTCTAAGAGATAATAGTTTTTGTTGCCATAAGTGGTTTTTAAAATGATCCTATTTTTGCTTTTGTTTAAGCTTTTTGTAAAGTTTCAACTTTAAGCGTGTAAATGGAGAAATAAATTTGAGTTGTGTTGGTATCCACTTGTGTGTACAGTAAAAAATGTGCAACTAACATTGATTTTTAAAGATGAGAAAGTCTCTTGAATAGTGGGTTTGGAATCTCATATCAAAAATGAAATATGCATATGTTGTGGATTCTTTCTTTCAGATACTTTAGAGCATATCAGTATATTAACTTTAACTAGCTGCTTGGTTGTGCTGTTTTTCTTTTGCTACAATTTGCACCAACTGTGTTGCTGTGAAGAATAGCTTTTACTAAATTTGTCAAACCTTTTTGCTGTTATTTTTGTACTAATGTATACATTTTCAAATTATAATTGTGTTTTGAATTTGCTTCCCTCTTGATGTGTCTTGAGTGCTAAAATAATCTTCTGAAATTAGTTTGTTTAGAAAATTTTCTCCACTAGAGTGACTGTCCACAACTCATAGTTTCCACATTGATCTCAGTGTTTGCAGGAGTGAACAGAACATCGCCTTCAGAAACCAACTCCTAGGCTTCTGAACTTTAAAGCAAAATGGAAAATAAGAATGTTGAATTGATTATTGGATCTTAGCGTGTTTCGTTCATTTGTTCGATAAAATGCTCCAATGAGAAAACAAGTTTATTCACGTACACATTAAAAAAAACAAATATTGATAGTTGTTCAGTTGATTTTTTGTATAAATAGTATATTATAAGTTGTCTAACAGTTTATCTTAGATTCATTAGTTTCAAGTTGGTAATGGTGCTGTCCGTCGCGTCGATGGGTTATAGCTTAACATATCTCCTGGGCATTGCAAATAAATTACACTCCTCAGGACTTAGAGGGTGTTTGGCTAAATTTATTTAAAATATCTTATAAGTTCCTACATCTTATAAGATGTTAGATCTTATTTTTAAAATAAGTTGTTAAAGTGTTTGGATAAAATAAGATCTTGAAACTTATAAGATGTTAATAATGGTAATTTTGTAATTAAAATAGTTAAAAATAAAGGAGTTTGTTAAAGTCTTAAAAATAAGTTAGGGTCTCTTTACTTTTTTAAAAAGAGTTTATAAGCTCATAACATCTTATTTTAGGATCTTATAAGCTCTTTTTAAAAAAAAATTACTAAATATTTTTTATCAACTTATTATCTTTTAAACATCTTATAAAATGTTTTAAAGAGGTTATAAGCTCACCCAAACACCCTCTTAGTAGACAAAGTACCTTGTGAAAAGTTCAAAGTTCAGCAGCTCATCACATTCTAAAAATTTGAACTACACAGTTAGAATAGCTTCTTGGAAAGTCAGATGGGTGGCTGTTCTTTTGATGAAGCAAACATTAGTTAGTGGTTGACTTGTGCTCTTTTTATCTTTCCGACTGAGAAACCGTCTTGTATTGTAATTTAAAAAAGGATGCGACTTTTAGGTGTTTTATCTTTCCTATCTTTTCCATGGAAGTTTTTGTGCCTTTGTAGCTATTATGCTTACTGTTTTCTCCTATAGTTTATTTGATTCTCTCTGTCCAATTCCAATTACAGAAATTGATCGAAAATGAAATTTTTTTTTGAGATTACCACATGGAATTCCTGTTTTTTTATCAGCATTTGGACTTTTTATCTCATCTCCGCTTATGTCACCTTATTGGCTCCAAGTATCCTAATATACTTTAATGAGTTCAGCAATTTTCTTAAAAAAAAAAAAATAAATAAATAAATAAAAAGAAAAGAAAAAGAAAAAAATCAACATATATTACAGAAGTGCAGCCAGCAACTGCAGGGAAGAATACATTTATCCACCTTAAATTCATGAAAAAGAGGGAGGTCTTTCGCAGTAAAAGGATTTGACGGAACTCCATGAAGGATTTTCGGAAGACCCTGCGGCAAAAATTTAGTTAATGAATAAAAAAGGGTATGGTCTACCACTAAAAGTTTCAACTGCAGATGCTTATATAAATTCAGCACAGCTTCAGACACACATGATTACAACGAGGATAGTGGACCACTACTAATATGACACAATAATTTTCAGCTTAGAAGCAACTAATCGTTATTAAAACTATGTTGTATATTTTTATTAGAAGCACAAAAAAGAAATTTATGAAGACTATAAGCATAAAAAAATATATAAAAAATTTTACTACAAAAAATAAGATCCACGGCGCGGCGCACCTTCCCTTGTGTGTGTGTGTGTGTGTGTGTGTGTGTAGTAATAATAGTTTTCTTCTTACTTTTTGTAGTCAAAAAATTTGAAAAAGGAAAAAGAGCCCAGAATTTTTTTTGTTTGTTACAGAATCAATTGCGAGACATGAGGAGCTGCGGGTAGCCATTTTCAAGTCTCTTGAACGAGTTTATAGAAGTGGGTCACAGCTTGAAGCAGCGAAGCTCCGATTTAACAAATTGAAGTCAAAGTTCATTGAATTCTTTGGCCATGCCCCCAATATCTATGCGCAATCTTTTGGTATTATACGAGTATCATAATCTTTATTCGTGTATTGTAATTTAATTTAGGAATCGCTTACTCAGTTATTTGGTACTTTGATATGGAAATCATGTTTCTTATTTATGATTATGAATTAAAAGTTTGAGATTTTTGGGGTGTTTTCTTTCTTTGGGGAGGGTGAATTTGACTGGTGAGCGCATAGATTATGAAGGTTACTCTGTGTTGCCTATGGATACAATCGAGGGGGAGGTGCTCTAGATCGCAAATGTGAATAGTGACAAGTATACATATCCTGTTCATCCTGATAAGGTATGTGTGTGATCTCAAATGTGACGTGAGCGGGGTGTATATCCTTATATGCTAAGTGGCGTGCCCTGTGTGTGTGATCCAGAGTGGGAGTAATGAAAAGCATTCTTAATGTGCTTATCTTGCTCATCCTGATTAGTTGTGGTGGTATTTGGTTAGTTTCAGATTTCATGTATTTATGATCCTAGAAAGATTGATTGTTGTTTTGGAGCAGTTTTAATGTATTTATATATTCCCAACGGTTATTTGTAGAGGAACCTGAAATACCTTATTACCACCACGATACCATAATATTATCCCGTATTTTTACTTGATTATCTATAATTAATAATTACAGATTTTATCCATACCATTTTTTTAGAGGAAACATTAAATCTATAAGAAAATTAAAGGAAAATTTTGGAAGAAACATTTAGATAAGGGCATTTCTTCTCGTGGCTGCATAACCATTTTATTTTAATACACCAAAAATGTAAATTATTATTTAAATTTTTTCCACACAAATTACTATTTTAATTTTGATGATAAAATAATCATTATTTCATAATGATCGATTAAATAAATTAATTATTTTACTACATTATTTTTATTGTAATAACTAAATCATTAGATTAACAAAAATAGAATCAAATTATAAAAAACAAGTCATATAATTTTTTTACATAGTATTTATATTTTTTAAACTAGTCATATTTATCAAATAAAAAAATAAAGTATATATATATATATTTATAAACATACTATATGTCTTACAAAATATGGAAAACAAATTTCACTAACGAATCCACTCAAATATATCTACTAAAAAATTCAATAACCAATTACAACTTCACATCATATCATTAGATTGCATCAACTCTCATCATTATATTATCTTTTTCAATCAAACACGTGTCACTTCTTAAAATCATTTCTCTTAAATTAAATGGTTTTGAGTCTTATTTCAGAAAAAACAAAAAACAGAAAAAAAAAATTCTACAAGCAATCACTCTCTACTATTCTCATGTTTGTTGATTCCTTTCCTGTCACATGGAGTGAAAAAATGGTTCTTGAATTTCTTTTTTCATTATTTTATTTATTTTTTTCTCTCATCAATTTACAATAGTTTTAATTTATTTTAATATTTGGATAAATGTATAAGAATTTTTTTATTAATTGTTATTACCTATAGGCCTTGTTTGCATAGCTTGATTGAGTGTGATACATACCTAATCAAATCTCTTTTATGTTTGTTTCAATTGATAAAAGCCCTTGATAAATTCTAAGCCCCACATTATTTATTGTTGCTCTTGGAAAATAAATCAAAGGGGGGAATTTTAGATTTGGTGTGATAAGAATTACAAAAATCAAATAGGACCTATTTTTTTATTTTACTTCCAATTAAACCTTGTTCCTAAGAATGAGGAAGAATGAGGAAATTGTGAAAAACTTATTAAAATGTATAAAGGATATAACAGTAAATTTATATATTATATTTTAATTTATTTATATATTAATCATACCAACCAAACATAAAATTAAAATATTATATCATAATGGGCTTAAAATGTATCCATTTTCTTATATATCACTTCTAATCACATCATTCAAAGCAAACGAGCCCATAATGTAATTTTCGAATTAGTGGTAGTTCAATTGCTTTATTTTATTATTTATTTATGGCGAAAGAAGGAGTAGAATTGAAATCCACATATTAAAAAAAAAAAAAAGGAAAAATATAACCAATCAACTCCATCCCAAGGATCAAAATCATGCTCTAAATAAAGATTTAGATGCAGAATATTTACCTTTGTAAATGGAAACAAAGGATTTGGTGAGATCACTCCAAGGACTCCTCCAACGAATGATCTACACGTACCAGCAAATTGATCTAATTGCTCTCCTTCCCAAGCTCCAAAAATCACCAAATTTGGCAGACCTTTTCACCACCAATACAATGAGTTGCTGCCCAAATTTTGCTGAAATTAAAAACTCCTTGGTTGCTCAAACGTGCTCCTAAAAATGGGTGCAATGGATGATCCACCAAGGAATTCTAAGTCCTCCAAGTGTAGGACCTCTAATAAATAAGTTCACACACCTTAGGCAAGCTCTAATTCAACCTTACTTGCGCTAGAACAAGAGAGGAAACAAGTAAAGAGTGACAGTTTTGGAGGAGAGAGAGAGGAGAGATTTTTGTGTGATTATTTGACATAAATTATATCACACCTGGAGGGAAAATGTGAGGAATGCCAACAATGCAAGTGGCCAGCCACATGGCTTTTTTATAGAGGGGATGGAAGCTCTTAGATCTTTCCATCACACCCTCTATACTAGTTAGCCAACTTGCCAACTTGCACATGCATTTGCATTTCATGTGCATGAGCATATAATTAACATTTTCATTTCATCTCGTGAAATGAAATGCTAATTAACTTAAATTCAAATGGACTCTTCCATTTGATTTTCCTCCAAAATTCAAACCATCAATTTAATTAAATTAACTCTTTAATTTAATTAATTTAACTTAACTCTTTAAGTTAATTTGAGTTAAGTTAACTTGGCTACCTAATTTTCATATGGCACCAATTAAATTAACTCCTTAATTTAATTGGCCTAGTTTAACTCCTTAAATTATTTTGATTAATTTAATACTTAAATTAATCAAGCTAAAATGAGCAATTAAATTAATCAACATTTTTCTCTCCAAAATGCCTAGACTAGAATTTTCTAACTCCTCAGAAAATTCCTCCTATCAAATAAGAGGTTCCTTAGTCTTTTGTACTTAACCTATTAGGTTCATCCATTCATTGGACATGGGCTCACAACTAATTGTGATATTTTGAATATTGAAATATTCATATTAGTTTAAACTCCTTTAAACTAATAACTCTTTCAATTAATCTCTATTGATTGAAGAGTACCTAATCTCCATGGTAGATGTCTGACAACAAGCCCATGGAGCCCAACTAATTGGCTGAATGAATTATGTCTTGTTGAATCATTATAGTTTACGCTTACCGTGCAAGTATGGTTCCATCTCCTATCTCCTAAAAGAAACATAGGGCAAGATATTTGTTGGCTTCTGAATAGCCTCAATAACTATATCTCTATATCTGTTCAATTCCCCTTTATGACCGTAACTTTGGAAAACACATTTTCCAAATTGTTATAGTACCTTGCGTAAGAATTTATTGAAATCGATCATTATAGAATACATAGGAGATGCACTCGTTCTTCATGACAACAAAGAGATGGATCCCATCTTTGATCTCACAAACCTCCATGCTTAAGTAGCCTAATCTCAACCCCGTATGATCCGTTACGCGGTCCAAAAAAGTTATAGTATAAGGACTTAAACACAAAGTTACGATGGATCCTTAGGTCTAAGGACTAATTATATGCACTATCATAAGCTGGAGAACTTGCCACTATTGATGTGCCACTATGACTATCTAGTAGATTCCTTGGGCGGGTCTTTAGTAAACTTCTGCTCTAACAAGAACCCACTAACATGCATCTATGTCTCACATAGATTGCCCATGAAACGGAGTAATATCCAACCCTTTGGAATATGCATAATTAGTGCAAGTTCATCCAAATCTTTGATGCCCCATCTCATAAGATTCTATGAGTTGGAATATTTTAAAAAAACGATCGTTAATACTTGTTTCATGATCACTATCATGTGCGTGACCAAGTCCTGTAGTCTATTATGATTTAGGGGCTTCAACCAAATGTAAGTGAAGAGTATAAAAAACATAAGCTGAAGACGACCATTTAATAAGAATATTATTCAATCAAGATTATATCACAAGTGGACTAGTTTTACACGCCATTCTAATTGGTTGTGGGGCACCATTCCAATAATTTTCCATTTGCCCTAAAGCCAATTCTCCATAGGCATAAGGCCCATTTTCTCAAAATGTCCTTCAAAGACCTTTTACATTAGGGATTTAGTTAGTGGATATGCTATATTCTCTTATGAGGTTACCCTTTCTACTTGGATGTTGCCTCTATCAATGATATCACGAAATAAGTGATAACGCCTTAAAATGTGCTTGGATCGTTGATGAGATCTCGGCTCTTTTGCTTGCACAATGACTCCGTTGTTGTCACAATATACAACAATTGGCTTTGCAATGCTAGGCACTATATCCAATTCTTGGATAAAGTTTTTCATCTAAACACCTTCCTTTGCGGTTTTCAAGTCTCAATATATTCCGTCTCAGTAGTAGAGTTGGCTGTGGTATCTTGTTTGTAACTCTTCCAACTCACCACGCCACCATTTAGGCAAAATATAAATCCTGAGATGGATTTAAGGCAATCTTCATTGGATATAACTAGAATCTGAAAACTCTTCAAGTTTCAATTCTCAATTGCCGTAAATCGAAAATAAATCCTTAGTTCTTTTCAAGTACTTTAGGATTGCATTTATGGCCTTCTAGTGGCTCTCATCAGGGTTAGATTAAAAGTGGCTTATAATACTTAAAGCGTGTGCTACATTCAGTCTAGTATATTGAATGGCATACATTATGCTCCCTATAGCAGATGCATAAGTATGTGGGACATTCTTTCTCTCTCGCCTTTAGTCTTAGGGGTCATAAACTTGGAGAGACGAAGACCATGTCCTATTAGAAGGAATCTCTTCTTGGATTCTTCCATATTAGACTTTTTTGGTCACTTGTCAATGTCCCTGATTTCGGAGAGCCCCAACATCCTCTTTGATCTATCTCTATATATTTGTATTCTTAAAACGCAAGCTACTTCTCCCAAATTTTCCATGGAGAATTGCAAAGATAACCATACTTTAGTACACTCTAACACTTCTCTCTCATTCCTAATGAGAAAAATGTCATCAACATCAAGTACAATAAATTGTAGCGAACTCCTACTGGCCTTTTTATACAAACAAGACTCATACACATTTTTGACAAAGCTAAACGATTTAACTGTCTTATCAAAATGTATGTTGCACCTTCGGGATGCTTGCTTTAGTCTATAAATGGACCTTTTGGAGTTTGCAAACCTTTTGCTCACTCCCCTTTGGATGTAAAACCTTATAGTTGCTCCATATAGATTTCTTCTTCATTGTTTTCCATTGAGAAAAGTGGTCTTTACATCCATTTTTCATATTTCATAGTTGTAATAAGTGGCTATAACAAACATAATCCTAAAGGACTTAGACATCAAGATCGGTGAAAAGGTTTTCTTAAAATCAATATGGGGTCTTTGAGTATAACCTTTTGCTACTAATTTAGCCTTAAAGGTCGTCACCTCTCCATCGACTCTTAGTTTTCGCTTGTAGATGCACTCGCAACCAACGGGTACTATGCCCTCTAGCGGATCTACCAAAGTCCATACTTTGTTAGAGTATATTGAGTCGATTTTGGATTTCATGGCCTCAAGCTAATGTCCCGAATCTATGTCTAACGTAGCTTCCTGATAGGTCTTCAAATCACTATCTATTTACCCCTTCTTATGAAGAAAATCGAACCCTCAACTCAAAACAAACACCTTTTGTTCTAAGGGATCATAGAAATAATAACCCGAAGACTCTTTTGGGTATCCCACAAACTTGCACAAAGTGGATCTCGCATTCAACTTGTCTCCTACTAGTCTCTTGATGTATGTGGGAGACCTCCAAACTCTTAAATAGGAGTAAGAGGGTGCTTTGCCATACCACATCTCATGCGGTGTCTTTAGTACCAGTTTTGAGGGTACTACATTCAGTAGTGTCACCACTGTCTGAAGGGCATATTCCTAAAATGATATGGGCATATCGGTGAAGCTCATCATGGAACGTACCATCTCCAACAAGTATAACTTCTTCTCTCGATTGCTTCATTATGTTGTGGTGTGCTTGGTGGAGTATATTGTGAGAGAATCCTATTTTCTTTTAGATAATTCAAGAAATTGGTACTTAAGTAATCTACTCGTTGATCTGATCAAAGAGCCTTAATACTGAGTCTTTTTTGCTTTTCTACGTAATTCCTATACTCTTTGAACCTTTCAAAAGCTTTGGGGTTGTATTTTGTAAGATACGCATGTTCGAACCGAGGATGATCAATGGTAAAGGTGATGAAGGAAGAATAACCTTCTCTAACATTAACTCTTAGTAGTCCACAAACATTTGTATGGATCAAGTTCAAAGGACTTGTGGTTTGTTCTGTTTATCCTACAAAAGAAGCCTTGGTCATTTTTCCTTTTATACAAGATTCACAAGTAGGAAGATCATTTATACCACTAACATTTAGTGCTTTGAGGGCTTCTATCTTGTTCATCCTATTTTTGAAAATATGTCCAAGTCTTGCATGCCACAAAATGACACTTTCTTGGTTATCTAATTTTCTTTTATTACTTTGTTAAATGTGCATAGATGATGGTTGAGAATCCAAAATGTATAATCTATTACTAAATACCCATTGCAACTAAAGAACCATTCTTTATTGCTTTCAATTTCCCATTTGATATTGAAAAATCATATCATTCACTGTCCAAAATGGGAATTGAAATAATATTCTTCCAAAGATTCGGTACATAACAACAAGGATCTAATATAATCAAGGAGTTCCCTAAGGTTAACTTTATGATGCCTTCAACTTAGGCTACAACTCTTGCTCCATTGTCAAGGCATAGGATCAAATCCTCATCACTTAGACTCTTTATTCTTTCCATCCCCTGTAACGAATTATGAAGGTGAGAACCACATGTGGTATCAAATACCCATGAGGAAAAATTAGTCGTTAAGTGCACTTCAATAAAGTACATACCCTTCCCTAGGGTTGCAAGATGTTCTTTGTAGTTACGCTTCTAATGGCTGGTCTTGCCATAGTAGAAACATGTTGTACCCTTTTTATCCTTCTTTTTCTTCTTAACTCATCCAGAGGGTTTTAATGGATACTTCCATTTCGAAGAAAAACTCTTATTCTTTTTACCTCGCTTTTTATTACCCCTAGGCCTTTAGACTTGGAGGAGGATGCAAGCATTAACTTTTTGTCCATTTGCATTGTCAACTTGGCGGTCGCCAGCGTATTGACCAATTCATTAATCGTTACTCTTGCTTGGACATGTTGAAGTTCAAACAAATTGATCAAATGAACATCATAATGATTGGGGGGATCAAATCCACATGAAGGTTATTGTCCATGACCACGTCTAATTGAGTAAGCTTTTTAATGACACTGGCACCTTCAACCATTCTAGTCCTAAAGAGCTCCTTAGATAATGAGTAGTGCTCATGTCTAGATTGCACCCCGTACAACTCTTGTAGGTGTATATGAATCTCAGAAGCAGTCTTTATATTTTCATGTGATTTTTGAAGCTCATTGGACATAGAAGACATAATGAGGCAATGGGTTTGAAGATCATCTTCTACCCATTTTGCGAGCATTTCGCATGCCTCATCATTAGCATCATTACCAATAGTGTCTAGCGAACTCTGGGTAAGGACATATGTTTTCTTTTCGGAATCAAGAGTAATTTTGAGATTTCTTAGCCAAACGCAGAAGTTAGGCCCAGTGAGTTTATTAGTTTTTAAAATAACATTGACTGGATTCTTGGCCATTGATTGAGATTTTGCGAATCTACAAAGGCAAAAAAGAAAATATAAGCATGTGATTGAGTTTTCATATTAAAAACATGTTCATGGACTTTCAAGCATGTTTTTCTCCCACTATTTTATCAAATTCCTCACCCCCTTAAGGAATTCGGGAAATCTCATTTTCTAGTGAGAATCAACGTCCAAAGACATTATTCATGGACTTACGATTCGTCAGACATCCACAAACAATCCTAAGGTAAGCAACTTTTGCTAATTGCATCTCTATACAACCCTAGATGTGTTTTGCCTCACTTTTCAAGTAGACCCATGATTCGTGCGACATCTACACTACTAAGTGTTAAGTTGTACCTACCAATCAATCTTTAATCATAAACTCCACAATGACATTCCATGACTCATGAGACAATGTCAAAGTGAGTTTTAAATTAAAGTGCATCATATGCTGAGAAGTGAGCATAGCTTTCCTTTAATAAAGTGTCCCACGACTCGTGAGCCAACACTAAATTAAAGTAGCATCTCATGTCACCTCCCATCTGTAGAAGGCCTAGATTAATTTAAACTTCTTTTAATTTGTATCCAATTTGATATAATATTTTGGAAAACTTAGACTCCTTTAAGTTGAGGGTTTTTCTTGCTCTGAAAGATCTCATCAATATTATGATCTCTTATTGAGGTTCTCTATATCCTAACCATGCATCTTATACATCAATAGGACAAAGAAAATCATAACTAAGTAAATGCGCCTAGCATGCTCATAGGGTGGGATGACCATGAGCCTTAACCAAGTAGTGCACTACTTAGTTAATTTTAAGTGGGTTGATTAAATTCTATCTATTACATAAATGTATCCCATGCATTCATGGGTCTTCAAGCCTTCTTGATCCTCTTGGCCTTCTTGTCTCCTTGCAACATTTACTAGAGAAAAGAATCCTCAACCCTAGAGTTCTACTCTCATAACATTTACAAGGTAGAAAATCAAGAGGCATGCAAGTTCCTATTTAATACAACATTTTTCAAACAACTTTGAAACAAATAAAACCAATTTGAATGCTCATGTTCATCCCCATACATTATCATCCATTCAACAATTAAATGAAGAATAAATAAGAATTGACATTCAATTCCACCAATTAAATGCTTGTTTCATAAACAATTAATCAATTAGCTAAAATAAGCATAACTCTTTACGCATCTCATTTTTGCACCTAATTGAAGATTAACTTGAACTTCACTTTAAAAGCAAGCAAAAATGTCCAATATTATTTTGAACACTTACACAACTATTGTGCATCAAATGCATCAAATTAGTATGAAATGAGCTTAGAACAAAGACCAAAATTGCACCAAAAATGCCAAGAAACACCCCCAGCCACTTATCAATGGGTCGCTGCCATTGGTGTACACCCAGCTGCGTGGCTAGTGCGCTCACAGCATGTCTGCTGTGCTGCAGTTGCTGCCATAGGACCGACAACCCTATTGTTTTGTGTGCTAGTGTGCATCTTGAGCTTATTTTGTGTTATTTTGCATTCCAAACACCATGGACACTTCCATGACTCAATTCCACACATGTTTTGACAAATTTCTAGATTATAAACATTTTAAAAACTGAAAATTAAAGTGCTCAAACATACTTTAAAAATCAAATCTAAGTGAGAATCAACATTCTCCTAAAATCTCAAATTAACTCCAATTCAATTGGATCCAAAAATAGCCAAAACACTTTAAAGCTATCGTTGACATGCTATATCAACATATAACATCATCCAATCTGAAACCAGCATTTAACATCATAATACTTCAATCAAAATCATGCCAACATATGAAAAAAATACTTAAACATATATTGACATATTCCAATTCAACATAAATAAAACCACATACAAAATTATCTTAACCCTCAAATTCATCAATTGAAACAAGTGTTAAGAGATTTATAATCAATCATCACATGAATCAATTCACTAAAATCCAAATTTAGGCATGAAAATAGCTCTGATACCACTTGAAAAAAGTAGGATTGAGATCGAAATATTAAAACCAAAAATAGGCAAAATATAACCAATCAACTCCATCCCAAAAATCATAATCATGCTCTAAATAAAGATTTGGATATAGAATATTTACCTTTATAAATAGAAACAAAGGATTTGGTGAGATCACTCCAAGGACTCCCCCAACAGGTGATCTACACCAGCAGTGGATTGATTTGATTGCTCCCATTCCCAAGCTTCAAAAATCACCAAATTTGGCAAATCATTGACCACCAATACAGTAAGTTGCTGCCCAAATTTTGTTGAAATCAAAACTCTTTGGTCGCCCAAACGTACTCCCAAAAATTGGTGTAATAGATTAGGGGTGAGCATCGGTCAGTTCGGTAAATTAACCGACCGAACCGATCGGAATTCACCGAAAATGTATAAAAATTATTAACCGTTTACCGCACTGAAATTTTCGGTTAACCGGTAAAATTAACCGAAAATTTTCAGTTCGGTTTGGATAATTTACCAATTGACCAATCTTTATTTGATATTTTTTTTCAATATTATTATTACAATATAATATTATAGTTGAAACAAAAACTTAATTATTTTGGTTCAAGCAAAAACAAGCAATCTAATTACTTTTAAAATCATAATAAAGAACTTTCAATACTATAGAACAAGTAACATGTATTAGTAAGTAATACACCTAAAAATTGTCATACCTTTTACCCTTGTTTAGCTTTTGAGGAACTTTTGAACGTATTCTAATTAGGTTACAACAAGAAAAATCTAAAATTAAATGGACTCAATTCAAAATTAAAACTTTATTTAACTAAGAATGTATTTGCATAAGTAGTTTTCTAGTAAACAATTCAACAAGAATACAACTTGAACTTTATAAATCTAAAGCTACTCCTCGTTGTTTTTAGTTCACATATGCTTATTCCCATAGTTATATAATTTATAAAGAAAAAATCGAGCAACCTACACAATGTTTGAGAATTTATAAAAATTCGGTTAAATCAGTTTTAACCGATTTTTTTTGAAAAATTAACCGAATCGCACCGTTAACTGAAAATTTCTAAAAAACTAACCGTTAATTGAAGCGAAAATTAACTGGACAAAACGGTTTGGTAAATTCGGTTTCGGTTCGGTCGGTTAATCGGTTTTTTCGATTAACGGATAATTTTACTCACCCCTACAATAGATGATGTACCAAGGAATTCTAAGTCCTCCAAGTGTAGGACCTCTAATGAACAAGTCAACACACCTTAGGCAAGTTCTAATTCAACCTTACTTGTGCTAGAACAAGAGATGAAAAAGGTCAGGAGTAGCAGTTTTGGAGGAGAAAGGAAAGAGAGAATTTTGTGTGATTATTCAACACATGCATTATATCACATTTGGAGGGAAAATGTGAGGAATGGCAACAATGCAAGTGGCTAGCTACATGGCCTTTTATAACGGGGATGGAAGTTCTTAGACTCACACCCTCTATGCTAGTTGGCCAACTTGCACATGCATTTGCATTTCATGTACATTTGCATATAATTAACATTTGCATTTCATCTAATGAAATAAAATGCCAATTAACTTAAATTCAAATGGACTCTTCCATTTGACTTCTCTCCAAAATTCAAATCCTCAATTTAATTAAATTAACTCTTTAATTTAATTAATTTAACTTAACTCCTTAAGTTAACTTGACTAGTTAATTGTCATATGACACCAATTAAATTAACTTCTTAAATTATTTTGATTGATTTAATACTTAAATTAATCAAGCTAAAATGACCAATTAAATTAGTCAACATTTTCTCTCCAAAACGCCTAGACTAGAATTTTCTAACTCTTTAGAAAATTTCTCCTATCAAATAAGAGGTTCTTAAGCTTTTGTGTGTGACCCATTAGATTCATCTATTCATTGGACTTGGGCTCACAACTCATTGTGATATTTTGAATATTGAAATATTTACATTAGTTTAAACTCCTTTAAACTAATAACTTTTTCAATTAATCTCTATTAATTGAAGAGTACCCAATCTCCATGGCTGATGTATAGCAACAAGCGCATGGAGCCCAACTAATTGGATAAATGGATTATGTCTTGATGAACCATTATAGCTTACGCTTACCATACAAATACGGTCTTTTTGTCTCCTATCTCCTGAAAGAGGCTTAGGGCAAGATATTTATTGGCTCCCTATTAGCCTCGATAACTATGTCTCTATATCCAATGTTTGACTCCCTTTTATGACCTCAACTTTGGAAAACACCTTTTCCAAATTGTCATACTGCTTTGCGCAAGAATTTCTTAGAATTGATCATTATAGAATACATAGGAAATGCACTCATTCTTCAGGACAACAAGGAGATAGATCCCATCGTGGATCTCACAAACCTCCATGCTTAAGTAGCTCATGCCCAATCTCAACCCCGCATGACCCGTTATGTGGTCGGGGAAAAGTCAAAGCATAATGACCTAAACACAAGTTTATCATGGATCCTCTGGTCTAAGGATTAACTATATGCACTATTGTCAGCTGGAAAACTTGCCACTACCGATGTGCCACTACGGCTATCTAGTGGATTCTCTAGGTAGGTCTTCAGTGAACTTATTCTCTAACAAGCACCTACTAACATGCATCTATGTCTCACATACATTGGCCATGAACGGAGTAATATCCAGCCTTTTGGAATATGCATTATTAGTGCAAGTGTGTTCGAATCTTTGATGCTCCATCTCAAATGATTCTATGACTTGAAATATTTTAAAATCACGATCATAGAGACTTGTTTCATGATCACCATCATATGTGTGGCCAAGTCTCCTAGTCTATTATGATTTAGGGTTTTCAACCAAATACAATTGAAGAGTGAAAAAATGCATAAGATGAAGACAACCATTTTAATAGGAATATCATTCAATCAAGATTGTATCACAAGTGGAGTAGTTTTACACGCTAATTTAATTGGTTGCAGGGCACTATTCCAACATATGGTTCTCTCTCCCCTTCCTTGACTCCTTCCCCTTATCAAGCCTCCTTAAGTTATCTGTATGTAGAAACTTAAACATTAAATACTCATATTTTTGCATCCAAATCTCGACCATTTTCATTTCCAATCACCTCCATTTGTGTAGCTACTGTTTCAATTATCCATTACTTGGACAGACTATGGTGGTTTATTTTTTGTGTTGTATTCAACAAGCTTTACTAACCATGCACTGTCGTGCTTTCTTTGATTATTCTAATACTAGGATTGTCATATCCATTACTTTTATATCATAAATATCCCATTTTTAAGGCCTGGAGCAAGAGGTTTTTTTATTTAATTATCTCCCGAGTATAAGTCTAAAAGTAAACTACTTTCGGTTTAATTTAAACCATGGTAAGCGCACTAAACAAGCAGTTTGAAGGCATGGTGTAAGCTAAATAATTCTTAAATATTAACCATTAATAATCATCACCAAACTAAATAATACTCATGTTGATCAATTTAAAACCAAATAATAAAATTATCATTATGTTCAAACTTTTTTAGAAAACAAACACACATAGATAGACAATTTTTTTTGGATGAGCAAAGTCTTCTTCAGTGTGGGCATACATCAGTTTCATAGTTGAGGAACATTCTTGCTATTCAACAATATTGAAATCATAGCTGAGGAACATTCTTGCTATTCAACAATATTGAAAGATTCAAATCATAGTTAGCTATTATGATTTCAACTATATTCTATACATTGCTATAAATTAGTAGGATTGAAATATTCCATAGCAGGAAAGAATAAGGGATAGGAGACAAAAAACCTTTTGTAGATGAAACTTAAACTATGACAAATAAAAAAAAATTATACTAACTTGTTTGTCTTTGCGTTTGCCTTGAAACTTATTTATCACCTAATTGCTTCAAGTAAATTGGCACTATCAAGTTCTATAGCTCCAAAACCCTGTTGATAGAATATTGGATGAAGACATAAGGTGAAAAAGCCCTTAATCATAATTCTAAAATTCACATCATTGTTTCAGAAAGAAAAATCCAACAAATCTCATAAAAATAATAGATAAAAGTTTAATTTCTATAATCTTAAGAATAGAATGCATCAACACAAAAACCTCTTCTATACTATTATTAATAGTACAAGTAGCAAGTAGCAGTTGCCCCTTTTTGTTAGTACCATTTCATTGTTTGAATTAGATTATGAGAAGGATTTTTGTACTTTTATACTTATTAAGAAAATGTCAATCTTGGCAATATCAATAACAGTGCATAAGAACAGAAATACATTCTCTAAGATTCTGTAAGTTGCTTCCCATTACTAAGAGCAAGATATTTGTGTTCTAAGAGTGTTAGTTTATTTTGTCCGTCAAATGTTACATAATTCTTTCTGATGACACTATTCAAATAAAATACAAGTTTAAGCCTTGGATTTTAATTGATGTGAGCGAGTTTGACATTACTACTAGTATCTTAGGCTTCAAGATTTCAATGCCTATCATGATTGCCCCAATTGGTATGCAGAAAATGGCTCACCCTAAAGGTAAGCATTTTCTATCCTAGAGAGTATAACACTATCCTGATTCAAGTAGCTCTTTCTAGCTTGGTTGATAAGTTGAACATGAGACCACTTACTAATGAGATTTGCACCAAATTTTATATAATCATGGGAGTTTCTTAAAAGAAATATTAGCAGTATTTTCTTAAAATAATTTCTTGACTAATTAACACACCATACATCTCTTGTCGGTGTGTGGAGATCTCATTTATATGTTTCATATGCTCATTAGTCTTTTGGAGCTCATTGGTCATGGAAGCCATCATGAAGCATCTCGCTTGTACACCATCATCTACGAACTTAGTGAACAATTCAAAGGCCTCATTGGTGGCATCATCGTCCAAGGTATCAGGCGGACTTTGATCAAGGACATAGGTCTTCTTTTTGGAGTCTAGAATTATCATGAGGTTTCTCAACTAATCACGGAAGTTAGGCCTAGTAAGCTTATTGTTTTCCAAAATAGTGTGGAGTAGGTTCTTAGCCATTTTGTTTTTGAAAATTTTGAAAATCTACAAGAGACGAAAGGAAGAGTATAAATATATGATTGAATATGGATATTGAAAATATGTTCATGGTCTTTCAGGCATGTTTTTCTGCTACTATTTTATCAAATCCTTCACCCCCTAGAAGAATTCGGGAAATCTTATTTCTTAGTGAGAATAAAGTTCCCAAGGACTAGCAAAAGGACCCCATGATCGAGTGCTATCCACAAGCAATCGAAGGGTAAGCAACATTTGTGAATTACATCTCATGTAACTCTTGATGCATTTTGCCTCACTTTTCATGTAGACCCATGTGACTGTGTATTATCTTCATAACTAGGTGTTAAGTCAGACCTACCAATCAAACTTTAATTCGAGATTGCTCCACGACATCCCTTGTGATCGAGTGCCAATGCATGGGAAGTCTCAAATCAAAGGTGCATCTTATGCAAAGTATATTCTCACAACTTTCCACCTAAGTGTGACCCCTGTGACTGAGTGCCATCACGCAAAGATGGTAGCGTTGCCTTGGCATATACTATTGGTATAAGGCATGGATTAATTAAAAATCTTTTTAATTTGTATCCATTTTGACTTAATATTTAAAGCACTTAGACATTCTAAGTGGAGGAATTTTCTTGCTTGCAAAGATCTCATCATTTTTATCTTCTTATTTAGATTTTCTATATCCTAACCATGCATCTCATACATCAATAGGATATGGAAAGTGTAATTAAGTAAATGCACCTAACATGCTCCTAGGGTTGGGTGACCATTAGCCTAACCAAGTGATGCACTTAGAGCCATAGGTGCACCACTTAGTTGATTTTAAGTGGGTTGATTAAATCTAACTATTACATGAGTGTATCTTGTACATTCATGGGTTTTCATACCTCAAATAGCCTTCTTTGCTCCTTGCAACTTTTACAAAAGAAACAAATCATCACTCATAGTAATTCTACTCTTATAACTTTTACAATGTAGAAATAAAAGGCATGCAAGCCTTAATTTAATACAATCCTTTTCAACAACTTGAAACAAATAAAATCAATATTAAAGGCTCATGATCATCCCCATTCATTCATCATCTATTCAACACTTAAATGAACAGTAAATATGTCAAGAATTGACATTCAATTCCAAAAATTAATTGCTTATCTCATAAACAATTAATTGGCCAAGCAAGAGAAAGCATAACAATTATGAAACATTATTGAAGATTAACTTTAACAAGTTTTCAAAAGCAATATAAAAAATGTCAAACATAATTTTGGGAACTTGCACAACATTTATGTATCTAATATGTGTGAATTAATATAATTTTGGTCACTTAAGGAGCCCAAAAACATAACCAAATTTGTGCCTAATGAAACTAAGCTACTACCCGCCCAGGCTGGGCGCACTTCCACGTGGCAAGCTCAACCTTACCGTGCTTGCTGCTCGGCCAATGCCCGGCCAAGCAAGGTAGCTTGCCCTGTTTTCATGTTAGCATCGAGTCATCTGTCAATTTGCTCAACTTTTGTGCACCAAAAATTTTAAGACACCTACTAAACATTAAAACACATCTAACACCTCCTCAACGTTTGTGCAAAAAAATTCAGATCTAAAACGCCTTTTAAAAAAGAAATTTCAAGTGCTTAATCATGCTTCTAAAAATAAGTTTAAGTAAGAATCACATTCTTCAAAAATCTCCAATAAATTCCAATCATATTGGATCCAAAAATGACCAAAACCCTTAAGATCAAATTTAATATGCTATATCAACATATAACATCAACTAATGCCAAATCAAAATTCAACATTAGCAACTATGAATTAAAACATACTAATAATATGAATTAACACTTAAAACACATATTAGCATGCTTTCAATTCATCAAGTAAGGAGCCACACACAACATCATCCAAACACTCCAATCCATAGATTGGATCAAGTATTTGGATATTTTGACCTATTCATCACATGAAAAATCAATCAAAAAATCCAAATCATAGAATGAATTAGGCTCTGATGCCACTTAAAGTCACATGTAGCACTAGGATCCAATTATCAAAGCATAAAAATGCTAAAATAACAAGGCTACATATGAAGCCAAGGATCTAAACATGCCATGGATTCTAATTTAGAAGGAGAATTACCTTGATTTTTAGAAAATCAAAGGAAGGTGGAAGAACTCAACTCTTTGAAAACTTTCTTCCAGTAGTACAACAGAATCCGAGCAACTTTTGCCCAACCAAACAAACTTTGATTTCAGTGAAATTTGTACTAAATGAATACCCACTCCTTAATGTATCGTCAGTAAACAATTTAGCTTAAAATAGATCTGGCAAGACCTCCAAAGGTTGCTCCAAAGTGACTGCTTGAAATAGAGGATCTCCAAAGGCTAGCAATCTATTTGTCTTGCCTCTAACGTAAAGATCCACACACCATTTCACAATCCTTTCCTTCTTTATGTCAGCTGGAGAATAAGAAGAAGAAGAACTTGGATGCGCGCTTGATTTGGAGATAGGAGAAGAAGAAAAGTGAAGCTTCAACACATGAGGTAACACTTGAAATTTTGGAAGGAAATTGAGAGAATCTAATTGTAGCTTGCAAAATTCTTGTGGTAGCCCCATTCACTCTCTATATCTATATATAGAGGGAGGATGATGTGATGCCAAGTGGCATCACACATTCCTCAAGGTGGCCGCATACTTGCTCTTGCAAGTTGGCTTGTGAATTTTGAATTTTACATGAATTTGAATTTGAAGGTGTGTATGGTGCTAGGATCCATTTTAATTTAAAAAAATGAATAAAAATAGCCCACACACATCCACAAGGATCTAGTCATGCATAGAATTCAGACTTAGAGTGAGAAATACCTTGAAGAAATCAAAAATCAAGGAACAAGAGAAAACATTCTTCAACTCTTGAAGTAGTCTTCTCACTAGCACAGCAGAAACACTGACCAATTTCCCTAAGAAAAACTTATCCGTTTGAGCAAAAGATTTTAGTGTATTCCCTCAACATCATGACGATGCTACAACCAAATTTTTAGCTCAATCAGAACAAAATAAGTCCTCCCAAAACTCATCGCAAGCAGGTGCCAGAAATTGCTTTCCATTTGCCTCTAACGAGATAGTCCACACACCAAATGGAATGACCCTTTCTCTACAAATATATCTGGAGACAATTGCAGAGAAATGGAGGAAAAAAGGCCAAGTTTGGATAGGGAGGATGAAGGTGATTGGAGAGGTTTGTGGAGAATCTCCACTAACAAAGTTTGTTGTTGGGAGAATAATTCACACCTTGAATCTTGCATTCCTTGTGGCCGCCCCCTCCTATGTCTATATATAGGAGGAGGATGGTGTGTGGTCACACACCATCTTCAAGGAGGGGACGCTTTTTGCCCATGCCAAAGTGGCCACTAATAATTAGTGATGTGTGAATTTGAATGTCATTTGAAATTTAGATTTTATCTCATGAAATGTCTTCTAATTGAATTCTAATTCCATATTAAATGAAGTAAATAAACCATTCATTTAATAATTATCTCCAAAATTAAATCTCCAATATGATTAAATTAATCACTTTAATTTAATCAATAATGTTTTGACTTAACTCTGAAGTCAAAGTGCTTAACTCCTTAAGCTAGTCAAAATTAATTTAACTCTTTAATTAATTTGACCAATTGATAGTCATGTGACATCAATTAATTAGCTCTTAATTAAATGATCTTAATTTAACTCTTAAATTAAATTAACCAATTTAACTCTTAAATTGATCTAGCAAAAAATGACACCATTTTTTGTCTCCTTCAAATTCGATTAAGAGAATTTTCTGACACTTAGAAAATTCTTCTTCCATCAATATGTCATGCAATTTGGATTTTGTGTGTGACCCTTTAGGTTCTATTATTCATTGGACATAGACTCACAACTCCTTGTGACTTATGGAATATCAAATATTCACATTTGTTTAAACTCTTTTAAACTAAGCGACTCAATTCAATAATCTCCTTAATTGAAGAGTATCCAATCTCCATGGTCGATGTCCAATCTCAAGTCCATGGAGCCCAACTAATTGGCCAAAATCAATGCTCTTGGAGAACTATTCTAGAATTACACATACTGTGCAAATATAGTCATTCTATCTCCTATCTCCACAAAAAAGGCGTAGGGTAAGATATTGGTCGACTTCCTAATAGCCTCGATACTATGCTTCTATTCTCAATGTTCAATTCCTTTAGTGACCTCATCTTTGGAAACGCCTTTACAAATTGTCACATCACTTTGCACAAGAATTTCTTGGAATCGGTCATTATAGAACACATAGGAGATGCACTCGTCCTTCACAAAAGTGAAGAGTCAGATTCCATCTTGGATCTCACAACCTCTATGTCTAGTAGCTCATGCTCAATCTCAACTCGATTGGACCGACAAGTGACCAAGGAAGAGTCAAAGCATAAGGACCAAACACAAGGTTACCATGGATCCTCAAGTCAAAGGACTAATAATATGCACTAGCGTAAGCTAGAGAACTTGCCGCTACTGCCTTACCACTCTGGCTATCTAGTGGATTCTCTGGTGAGCCTTTACATTGGAGAAGTATCCCGCAAGCCAATTAGATTAGCCTTGTAAACTATTTCTCTGTAAGACAACCTTGATTGAATGATATTCCTTATATGGCCATCTTCATCTTATGCTCATTATTTGCTTCACTCACATTTGGATGAAGCCCTTAGATCATATAAGACTACGGGACCTAATTACTCATTGGATGGTAATCACGAAATAAGTTTTACACGATCGTGATCTTAAATCTTCTAAGTCATAGGGTTTTACGAGACAGGGCATCTAAGATCCAGATAGACTTGTACTGATGATGCATAAATCCAAGAGTTGGATGTTGCTTTGTTCCATAAGCGATCCTATATGAGATATGGATGCTTGTTAGAGAACAAGGTACTAAAGACCCACTAGAGAATCCACTAGATAGCTAGAGTGGCAAGTCTGTAATGGCAAGTTCTCCAGCTTACGTTTGTTCCATAAGCGATCCTATATGAGATATGGATGCTTGTTAGAGAACAAGGCACTAAAGACCCACTAAAGAATCCACTAGATAGCTAGAGTGGCAAGTCTGTAGTGGCAAGTTCTCCAGCTTACGCTAGTGCATATTATTAGTCCTTTGACCGGAGGATCCATGGTAACCTTATGTTTAGTCCTTATGCTTTGACTCTTCTTGGTCACTTAACGACCACTCAGGTTGAGGTTAGGCAAGAGCTACTAGGCATAGAGGTTTGTGATATCCAAGATGGAATCCAATTCTTCGCTTTTGTGAAGGGCTAGTATATCTCATATGCATTCTATAATGATTGGTTCTAAGAAATCCTTGCACAAGGTGATGTGACAATTTGACAAGGTGTTTCCAATGATCAAGTCACAAAGGGAATTTAACATTAAGAATAGAAGTATAGTATCAAGGCTATTAAGGAGCTGACTAATATCTTGCCCTAGGTCTTTCATGGAGATAGGAGGTGGAAGGATCGTATTTGCATGGTATGCATAATGCTAAAATAGTTCTCCAAGAGCATTCATTTTGGCTAATTAGTTGGGCTCCATGGACTTGAGGTTAGATATCGACCATAGAGATTGGGTACTCTTCAATTAATGAGATTAATTGAATTAAATCGCTTACTTTAAAAGAGTTTAAACTAATATGAATATATGGTATTCCATAAGTCATAAGGAGTTGTGAGCCCATATCCAATGAATGGTAGAACCTAATGGATCACACACAAAAGCTAAACTAAATAACTTATTCAAGGAAGGTGAATTTTCTATGTGTTAGAAATTCATTCTTGACTAAATTTGGAGGAGGTGAAAATTGGAGTCATTTTTGGCTTGATCAATTTAAGAGTTAAATTAATCAAGTTAATTTAATAGTTAAATTAAGATCAATTAATTAATAGTTAATTAATTGATGCCACATGACTATCAATTGTTCAAAATAATTTAAGAGTTAAATTAATTTTGATTAGCTTAAGGAGTTAAGCACTTTGACTGAAGAATTAAGTCAAAGTATTATTGATTAAATTAAAGTATTTAATTTAATTAAATTGGAGAGTTAATTTTTTGAGAGAATTATTAAATGAAGGGTTCATTTAATATAGAATTAGAATTTATTTGGAAGAGATTTCATAAGATGAAAATGTAAATTCCAAATGACATTTAAATTCACACAACACTAATTGTTTGTGGCCACATTGGCATGGACATGTGGCATCCCTTTCTTGAAGATGGTGTATGACCACACACCATCATTTTCCTATATATAGATATAGGAGGGGGCAGCCACAAGGAAGCATGATGCAAGGTGTGAATCATTCTCCCAACAACAAACTTTGTTAGTGGGCATCTAACAGTTAGATTCTCCAACAACTCTCCCTCCTCCTTCATCCTCCCTATCCATACTTGGCCTTCTTTCTTCTATTTCTCTGTAATTATCTATAGCTATCTTTGTGGAGAAAAGGTCATTCCATTTGGTGTGTGGACTATTTCATTAGAAGCCACATGTTTGGGTTGCTATTGGAAGGTATGTGTGGCACTAGGATCCAAATTTTTTCAAAACAAACTGAATAAAGCTAGCCCGCACACATCCACAAGGATCTATACATTCATAGGACTCAGATTTAGAGAGGAAAATACCTTGATGAAACCGAAATCAAGGATTAAGAGAAAATACTCTTCATCTCTTGAAGTTGTCCCCTCACTGGCGAGCAGAAACACCAACTGATTTTGCTAAGTTAAACTCTTTCTTTTAGGCCGAAAATTTTACTGCACTACCTAACACCTTGAAGATGTTACAACCAAAATTTTAGCTTAATCAAAACAAAATAAGTCCTCCCAGAACTCAGTGTTAGCAGCTACCAGAAACTGCATCAACAAGAGCAATAGCAACACAAATGTATTGCCTCTAACGAGATAGTCTAGACTCCTAATGGAGTGACCCTTTTTCTACAAAAATAGCAAGAGATATTTGAAGAGAAATGGAAGAACGATGACCAAGTATGGATGGGGAGGATGAAGGAGGTTGGAGAGGTTTGTGAAGAATCTAACTATTAAGCGCCCACTAACAAAGTTTGTTGTTGGGAGAATGATTCACACCTTGCATTTGTCATTGCTTGTGGCCATCCCCTGCCTATATCTATATATAGGAGGAGGATGGTGTGTGGTCACACACCATCTTCAAGGAAGGGATGCCACATGTCCATGCCAAAGTGGTCACTAACAATTAGTGTTGAATGAATTTGAATGTCATTTGGAATTTACATTTCATCTCATGAAATGTCTTCAAAATGAATTCTAATTCTATATTAAATGAGCCATTCATTTAATATTCTCTCCAAAATTAACTCTTCAATTTAATTAAATTAAACACTTTAATTTAATCAATAATATTTTGACTTAACTCTTAAATCAAAGTATTTAACTTTTTAAGCTAGTCAAAATTAATTTAACTCTTAAATTAATTTGCCCAATTGATAGTCATGTGGCATCAATTAATTAACTCTTAATTAATTGATCTTAATTTAACTCTTAAATTCAATTGATCAATTTAACTCTTAAATTGATCAAGCAAAAAATGACTTAAATTTTTGCCTCATTTAAATTCGATTAAGAGTGAATTTTCTAATACTTAGAAAATTCTTCTTCCTTCAAAAGGTCATGCAATTTGGATTTTATGTGTGACTCATTAGGTCATATCATTCATTGGATATGATCTCATAACTCCTTGTAACTTATGGAATATTAAATATTCACATTAGTTTAAACTCCTTTAAACTAAGCGACTAAATTCAATTAATCTTATTAATTGTAGAATACCCAATCTTAATGGTCGATGTCCAGCCTCAAGCCCACAGAGCCCAACTAATTGGCCAAAATCAATGCTCTTGGAGAACCATTCTAGCATTACACGTACCATGCAAATATGGTCCTTTCGTCTCCTATCTCCATGAAAGAAGCATAGGGCAAGGTATTAGTTAGCTCTCTAATTGTCTCAATGCTATATTTCTATTCTCAATGTTTGATTCCCTTTGTGACCTCATCTTTGGAAACACCTTTCCAAATTTTCATATCACATTGCCAAGGATTTCTTGGAATTGATCATTATAGAATGCATAGGAGATGCACTTGCCCTTCACAAAAGCAAGGAGTCAGATTCCATCTTGGATCTCACAAACCTCCATGTCTAGTAGCTCATGCCTAACCACAACCCGAGTAGCCCACTAAGTGACCAAGGAAGAGTCAAAGCATAAAGACCAAACATAAGGTTACCATGGATCGTTAGGTCAAAGGGCTAATAATATGCACTAGTGTAAGCTGGAGAACTTGGCACTTCGGCTATCTAGTAAATTATCTGGGTGGGTCTTCATTACCTTGTTCCCTAACAAGCACCCACTAACATGTATCCATATCTCATATGGGATTGCTCATGGAATAGAGTAACGTCCAACTTTTAGATTTATGCATTGTCAGTGCAAGTCTATCCGGATCTTAGATGCCCTATCTTGTAAGATCCTATGATTTGGAAAATTTTAGATCATGATCGTATAAGACTTATTCCATGATCACCATCTAATGCGTAATCAAGTCTCGTAGTCTTATGTGATCTAAAGGCTTCATCCAAATGCCAGTGAAGTAAATAAGTAGCATAAGAAAAAAATGGCCGTATAATGACTATCATTTAATCAAGATTGTCTTACAAGGAAATAGTTTACAAGGCCAATCTAATTGGCTTGCAAGGTACTATTCCAACAATCGTCCACTTGCTTTAAAGGCAATTCCCCATAGCCTTAAGGCCATCTTCTCAAGATATCCTATAAAGACCATTTGCATATAGGATTTTAAACAATGGTTATGATATATTCTCTTCTGAGGAAACTTTATCCATTCAGTTGTCACATCTCTCAATTGATATCATATATCAAATGATAACATATTTACTGTGTTTGGATCATTGATGATATCTTGGCTCAAGTCCTAAGCTGTCTTCCAAAGACAACCATTAACTCATATACGCTAGGTATTACATTTAACTCTTGGATGAAGTTTTCATCTAACCACCTTTCTTTGCGGTTTTCGAAACCACAAATTATTTCACTTTAGTGGTAGAGTTGGCTGTGGTGTCTTATTTGGAACTCTTCCAACTCACCGCACCGCCATTGAGATAAAATATTAATCCAAAAGTAGATTTTAGGTCATCTACATCGGATTGGAAACTAGAATCTGAAAACCCCTCGAGTTTCAATTCTCCATTGCCGTATACCAAAAACATATCCTTAGTCCTTATTAAGTACTTAAGGATTACTTTTACAGCTAACAAGTAACTCTCACTGGGATCGAATTGGAGACTGTTTGTAACACTTAGAGCGTGTGCCACATCTGGTCTTGTATGTTGAACTGTATTACATTGTTCTCCCTATAGCAGAAGCAAAAGGCATGTAGGGCATCATCTGTCTCCCATCTTTAGTCTTGGAGGCCATAGACTTGGAGGGACGAATGCCATATCCCATGGAAAGGAATCCCCAAATGGATTCTTCCATGCTAAACGTCTTTAGTATTTTGTCAAGATACGGGGTTTGGGAAAGCCCCAGCATCCTCATTGATCTATCTCTATAGATATGTATTCTTAATACATAGGATGCTTCAATTGGAATAGTCCAGCAAGCCAATTAGATTGGCCTTGTAAAACTATTTCCTTGTAATACGATCTTGAATGAATGATATTCTTTATATAGCCACCTTCATCTTATGCTCTTTAATACTTCACTTGCATTTGGATGAAACCCTTAGATTACTCTTGACTGTGGGACTTGGTTTGATGACCTTGGAATAAGTCTCACATGATCATGATCTTAAATCTTCTAAGTCATAGAATCTTACGAGATCGGGCATCTAAGATTCGGATAGACTTGCACTGACGATGCATAAATTCAAGAGTTGGATATTGCTCCATTCCATGAGTAACTGTATGAGATATGAGTGTATGCTAGTGGGTGCTTGTTAGAGAACAAGGCACTGGAGGCCTATTAAAGAATCCACTAGATAGCCATAGTGGCAAGTTGGTAGTGTCAAATTCTCCAACTTACGTTAGTGCATATTATTAGTCCTCTGACCTGAGATCCATGGTAACGTTGTGTCTAGTTCTCATATTTTGACTCTTCCTTGACTACTTAACGGGTCTTTCAGTTGAGGTTGGGCATGAGCTACTTGGCATAGAGGTTTGTGAGATCCAAGATGGAATCCGGTTCCTTACTTTTGTAAAAGGCGACTGCATCTCCTATGTATTCTATAATGTTCGATTCTAAGAAATCCTTGTGCAAGGTGGTGTGACAATTTGGAAAAGGAGTTTTCCAAAGATAAGGTCATACAAGGGAATCAAACATTGGGATAGAGACATAGTATCGAGGCTATTTGGGAGTCAGCAAACATCTTGCCCTATGCCTCTTTCTGGAGATAGAAGATAAAAAGATCGTATTTGCATGGTAAGCGTAGAGGTATAATGGTTCTCCAAAATATTTATTTTGGCCAATTAGCTGGGCTCCATGGGTTTGAGGATGGACATCGACTATGGAGATTATGTATTCATCAATTAATGAGATTAATTAAATTGAGTTAGTTAGTTTAAAAGTATTTTAAATTAAAATGAATATATGATATTCAAAAGTCATAAGGAGTTGTGAGCCCATGTCCAATGAATGGTAGGACCTATTGGGTCACACACAAAAGCCAATCAACTTCCTTGTTAATGGATCAATTTTCTAAGAGTTAGAGAATTTCTCCTAGTGGACTGATTTTGAGGTGTTCAATTTAAAGGTCAATTTTGGAGTGATTAATTTAAGTGTTAAATTAATCAATTAATTTAAAAGGTTAAATTAGACCAATAATTAAGGATTTAATTTTTTGGTGCCAAAGTCATCATTAATTGGTCAAGTTAACTTAAAGAGTTAAGTTAACAAAAATTAAGCTTAAGAGGTTAAGCTTGCTTGACTTAAGAGTTAAGTCAAAAATTAATTAATTAAATTAAAGTTTTAATTCAATTAATGGGAAGAATACATTTTGGAGGAAAAATTCAAATGAAATGTTCATTTGAATTAGCACCTTAATTAGCTTGAGATTAGATTTCTAATGTAATTAAGATGCACATGAAATTCAAATTAGATTTGAATTTGCACTTGCCACGCTTGGTAGTGCAAGTTGGCCGTCCACATTGAGAAAGGTGTGATGGCAACTTGGCATCGCACCAAACTCACCCTATATATAGATATAGTTGGTGTGAGGATAGATTATTGCTGAAAGTGTTAAAAAATTAGATTCTTTTGCAATTCCCTCCAAAACACCTTGCAAGCATTGCATTTATGTGTTGAAAGCTTTGCTCTCTTCTTCTTCTTCCCTACCTCAAATCAGCCTCCACCATTATCATTCTCCTCTCTTATTCCAGCTTATAGTAAGGAGAGTTTGAAAGTTTTATTGGTGTGTGGATCATATCAATAGAGGCGAGCAAGTTAGCTTGCTATGGTTTGGAGATCCACTTGAGCAGAGCATCGATTTGGTGAATTTTTCTAGGGATATCTAGAAAAATTTTTGATCTAAATTTTTTACCGTGTTTCCTGCAAGGTGTTGAGAGGTTTTAGTATTTTTTGGTGAATTTTGGAGGAGTTTTAATGAGGTTAAAAATTGCTCCATTCCTACTGCATGGTTTCTAGAAGATTCTGGATTGGTGAAAGGTTTACCACTTTTTCCTTGGATATTAGCATTTCAAGGTAACACTCTATCTAAATCTGGATTTTAGGCATGATTTGATCCTAGTTAGCATGTAAGCACTAGTTTATTTAGCTTGTGAAGTTCTTTATAATTGGGTCCTAGTGCCTTACTTGCTTTCAAATGGTATTGGAGCCTAAATCATGCTTAGATTTAGATTTTTTGATGATTGATTCATGTGATGGATTGATCAAAATCTCCAAATTCTTGATTCATATGATGGATTGGAGTGTTTGGATGATGTTGTGTGTGGCTTCTTGATTGATGAATTGAAAGCATGCTAACATGTGTTTTAAGTGTTAATTCATATTATTAGTATGTTTTAATTCATAGCTATTAATGTTGAATGTTGATTTAGCATTAATTGATGTTATATGTTGATATAGAATGTTGATGATTGGCTACAATAGTTTTGGTCATTTCTGGGTCCAATGTGACTAGAGTTTTGTTGGAGATTTTTTGAAGAATGCAATTCTTACTTAACTTGATTTTTGAAGCTTGATTGAGCACTTAAATTTCCAATTTTAAAATGTGTTTTAGATCTAGAAATTGGTCCATAATATGCGATTTAACGTTTAGAAAGAGTTCTAGAAATTTTGGTGCACAAAAGTTGAGCTAAAGATCAACTTGACTAGCCTTTATCCAAAAATAGGGGCTGCCGGCCAGCTTTAGCGTAAGCTGGCAGTGGCCGAGAGCCACTGCCTGGCCACACCCTTGGCATGGCCAGCAGTGCCCAATTATGGGTTGGGCTAGTTTTGAGCTTGATTTTTGGCTCCTTTAGTGGCTAGAAATGATGTTAAATCATGTGTTATGGATGCACAAGTGTTATGCAAGTTCTCAATTTTTATGTTCGACATTTTTCAAGCTCCTTAAATCTTGTTAAAATTAATCTGCATTTGTTGCATAAGTGTTATGCATGTCCAATTATTTGTTAATTTGATTTGCATTTGATTGATGGAATCAATTTACATCAATTGTAAATTCTAGTTTTGTTTATTGTTCATTTAATTATTGCATGGATGATGAATGAATGGGGATGATCATGAGCCTTTAATATTGATTTTATTTATTTCAAGTTGTTGAAATGGGTTGTATTAAATTGGGGCTTGCATGCCTTTTTATTTCTACCTTGTAAATGTTATGAGATTCGAATAACTGGGAGTGAGGATTTTTTTCTCATATAAAAGTTATATGGAGCAAATGAGACCTTGGAGGCATGGAGACTTTTGAAGACCCATGAATGTATGGGATACACTCATGTAATAGCTGGGTTTAATCAACTCACCTAAAATCAACTAGGTGGTGCACCTATGGCTCTAAGTGCACGACTTGGTTAGGCTCATGGTCATCCCACCCTAGGAGCATGCTAGGCGCATTTACTTATTTATGCTTTCCATATCCTATTGATGTATGAGATGCATTGTTAGGATATAGAAAACCTAAATAAGAAGATGAAATGATGAGATCTTTGGAAGCAAAATCCCTCAACTTAGAATGTTTAAGTGCCTTTCAAATATTAAGTCGAAATGGATAGAAATTAAAAGAGTTTTAATTAATCCAAGCCTTCTACCAATAGTGTATGCCATGATGCTGCTGCCAAGTTTGTGTGATGGCACTCATGTACGGTGGTCACACTTAGGAGGAAGCTGTGAGCATACAGTTAGCATGAGATGTAGTTTAACTTAGGAACGCCCACACATTGGCACTCGTGTACAGGGGATGATGTGGTGCCCGTCTGGCATCAAAGATTGATTGGTAGGTGCGACTTAACACTTAGTACCATAGATGACACATGGGTATGTGGGTCTATGTGAAAAGTGAGGCAAAATATATCAAGAGTTGCATGAGATGCAATTAGCTAAGTTGCTTACCATTCGATTGCTTGTGGATGACACTCATGTACGAGGTTCCACTTGCAAGTCCTTGGGATCTTGATTCTCACTAGGAAATATGATTTCCCAGATTTCTCTACGGGGTGAAGAATTGGATAAAATAGTGAGAGGAAAACATACTTGAAAGACCAAGAACATGTTTTTAATATCAAAATTCCATCACATGCTTATACTCTTTCTTCGCCTCTTATAGATTTTTGAAATCTCCAAACAAAATCGCTAAGAATCCACTCGCATCAATTTTGGAAATAATAAACTCACCGGGCCTAACTTCTAAGATTGGTTGAGAAACCTTAAAATAATTCTTGACTCTAAAAAGTAGACTTACATCCTTGATTAAAGTCTCGTGGACACACTTGATGATGACGCCACTGACCAACAACGTGAAATATTTATGAAATTTGTAGATGATGATCTACAAGTTAGATGTGTCATAATGGCTTACATGTCTAATGAGCTTCAAAAGTCTTATGAGTACATGAAACATGCTTGAAAGATCTATGTACACTTACAAGAGTTGTATGGTATATAAAATAGATATGAAAGGTTCGCTTTATCCAAGGAGCTCTTTAAGACAAGGATGAGTGAAGGGTCTAACGTCTCTGACCATGGCCTTAAGATGATTGGACTCATTGAGAAGCTTGGACAGTTAGATGTGGTCGTGGACAATGACCTTTATGTGGATTTGATCCTATAGTCATTATCATCATCGTATGACCAATTCATTATGAACTTCAGTATGTCCAAGCAAGAAGTCATGATTAATGAGTTGGTCAACATGCTTGTGACCGTGGAGGCAACTATGAGAAAGGAAAAGTCCCTTATGCTTGCATCTTCCTCCAAGTTGAAGGGCCCTTGGGGTCCTAGAAAGGGGGGTAAGAGGAAGAAAAGTTATTCCTCAAAAGGGAAGCAACTAGGGAAGAGATCCAGAAAGATTAAGAAGAAGGCTAAAACCGAAGCTAGTTGTTTCTATTATGGCGAGAAGGGGCATTGGAAAATAATGCAAAGCTTGCCTTGCAAACCTTGAGAAGGGTATATACTTTATTGAAATGCACATGATGACTAATTCTTCCACGTGCGTATTTGATACCGCATGAGGTCCGAACCGACTGTAATACCTTTGTAATTCATTACAGTCGGTTCGGACAAATGTTTCTTATGAACAACAAGTCTGAAGCCTTTGAAAAGTTCAAAGAGTATATGAGTGAAGTGGAAAACCAATTGGGGCTAAGTATTAAAGCTCTTCGATCGGATTGAGGGGGAGAATACTAGAGCACCGAAATCTTGGATTATCTAAAAGAGAATGAGATTCTCTCATAATGTACTCCACCTGGAACAACCCAACATAATAGAGTAGCTGAGAGGAGAAACCGTACCTTGTTGGACATGGTACGTTCCATGATGAGCTTTTTTGATGTGCCTATATCTTTTTGGGGATACGCCTTATTAACGGTGTTGAAGCTACTAAATATAGCACCTTCAAAGTTGGTGCCAAAAACACCATATGAGATATAGTATGGCAAAGCACCCTCTTAACAATATCTCAAGGTTTGAGGATCTCCTATCTGCGTGAGACGGATAATGGGAGATAAGTTGGATAGTATATCTACTTTATGCAAGTTTGTGAGATACCTTAGAGAGTCTATGGGTTACCATTTCTATGATCCTTCAGAACAAAATGTGTTTGTTTCAAGGAACGCCCACTTTTTGGAAAAGAAATTTCTATTAGATAGAAATGACATTGTCATTGAACTTGATGAGGTTCAAGATGATCAAGAAATCCCACAAACAATGGAAACAAATGAGCAGCAAAAGCCTCACACACAACCTCTAAGAAGGTTGGACCGAATCAAGAAGGAACCAGAAAGGGTCGGGTTCCTTTATGAAACGGGCCAATTTGATAGTGATCCAAAGACCTATGAGGAAGCTATGTTGGACATAGATTCGGGACATTGGGTTGAAGTCATGAGATCCGAAATAGACTCTATGCACTAAAATAATGTATGGACTTTGGTAGATCCACCAAAGGAAATAGTTTTCGTTGGTTGCAAGTGGATCTATAAGAGAAAGTTTGGAATAGATGGAGAAGCAGTGACTTTTAAGGAGCGACTAGTAGAAAAGGGTTACACTCAAAGATCTAGTATCAATTTTGAGGAAACCTTTTCACCCTTCGCAATGCCTAAGTCTGTTTGGATTTTACTTGCCATAGCAGCATATTATGACTATGAGTATGACAAATGGATGTTAAAACCGCTTTCCTCAATGGAGACATTGAAGAAGAAATTTATATAGAGCAATCACAAAGTTTTACATCCAAGGGGAGTGAGCAAAAGGTTTACAAACTCTAGAGATCCATTATGGACTTAAACAAGCATCCTGAAATTAGAGCATACATTTTGACAAAATGGTCAAATTGTTTGGCTTTGTCAAAAATGTGTATGAACCATGTGTGTATAAGAAGGCTAGTGGGAGTAGTGTACAGTTTATTGTGCTTTATGTCGATGGCATCCTTTTCATTTGGAATGAGGTAGGAATGTTAGAGTGTACTAAAGTGTGGTTATCTACATAATTCTCCATGAAGGATTTGGGAGTAGCATCCTACGTGTTAAGAATATGTATGTATGGGATAGATCTAAGAGGATGTTGTGGCTAACCCAAACCCCATACCTTGACAAAATACTAAAGAGGTTTAGTATGCAAAAATCCAAGAAGGGATTTCTTCCCATAGGACATGACGTTCATCTCTCTAAGTCTATGGCCCCTAAGATAGAGGAAGAGACACAAAGAATGTCCCACATACCTTATGCCCCGCTATTGGTAGCATAATGCAGATAGTTCAATGTACAAGACTAGATGTGGCACACTCACGAAGTGCTACGAGTAGGTTCTAATCCAATCCCGATGAGAGTTACTGAATAGTTGTTAAAGTAATCCTTAAGTACTTGAGAATGACTAAGGACTTGTTTTTGGTATATAGCAATGGAGAATTGAAACTAGAGTGGTTTTTGGATTCAAGTTTCCAATTCGATGTTTATGACCTAAAATCCACTTCTAGATTTATATTTTGTCTCAATGGTGGCACGGTGAGTTGGAAGAGTTCCAAATAAGACACCACAACCGATTCTACGACATAGGTAGAATATATTGCAGCTTCAGAAGCTGCAAAGGAAGGTATTTGGATAAAAAACTTTATTTAAGAGTTGAATGTAGTACTTTGCATTGCTGAGCCAGTTGTTGTCTGTTGTGACAACAACGAAGCAGTGGCACGAACCAAAGAGCTAAGATCTCATAAGAAATCCAAGCACATTTTGAGGCGATATCATTTGATTCGGGAGATCATTGATAGAGGCAACATCCGAGTGGAGAGAGTTACCTCGGAAGAGAATATTGCAGATCTACTGACAAAACCCTAACGCAAAAGGTCTTTGAAGAACGTCTTAAGAAGATGGGTCTCAAGGCCATGGGGCATTGGCTTTAGGGCAAGTGGGAGATTGTTGGAATAGTGCCTAGCAAGCCAATTAGATTGGCTTTGTAAAACTATTTCCTTGTAATACAATCTTGATTGAATGATATTCTTTATATGGCTACTTCATCTTAGGCTCTTTAATACTTCACTTCTATTTGGATGAAGCCCTTAGATCACTCTTGAAAGTGGGACTTGGTTTGATGACCATGGAATAAGTCTCACCGATCATGATCTTAAATCTTCCAAGTCATAGGATCTTACGAGACCGGGCATCTAAGATTTGGATAGACTTGCATTGACGATGCATAAATCCAAGAGTTAGATATTGCTCCATTCCATGAGTAACCGTATGAGATATGAGCGTAGGTTGGTGGGTGCTTGTTAGAGAACAAGGCACTGGAAGCCTACCAAAGAATCCACTAGATAGCCGTAGAGGCAAGTCAATTGTGGCAAATTCTCCAGTTTATTAGTGCATATTATTAATCTTCGGACCTCAGGATCCATGGTAACCTTGTGTCTAGTCCTCATATTTTGACTCTTCCTTGACCATTTAGCAGATCTTTTAGTTATGAGCTACTTGGCATAGAGGTTTGTGAGATCCAAGATGGAATCCAGTTCCTCGCTTTTGTGAAAGGCGAATACATCTCCTATGTATTCTATAATGATCGATTCCAAGAAATCCTTGCGCAAGGTGGTGTGACAATTTGGAAAAGGAGTTTTCCAAAGATGAGGTCACACAAGGGAATCGAACATTGGGAATAGAGACATAGTATCGAGGCTATTAGAGAGTTAGCAAACATCTTGCCCTACGCTTCTTTTTGGAGATAGAAGATAGAAGAACCATATTTGCATGGTAAGCGTAGAGGTATAATGGTTTTCCAAAACATTTATTTTGGCCAATTAGCTGGGCTCCATAGGCTTGAGGCTGGACATCGACTATGGAGATTGTGTACTCATCAATTAATGAGATTAATTGAATTGAGTCAATTAGTTTAAAAGTATTTTAAACTAAAATGAATATATGATATTCAAAAGTCACAAGGAGTTGTGAGCCCATGTCCAATGAATGGTAGGACCTATTGGGTCACACACAAAAGCCAATCAGCTTCCTTGTTAATGGATCAATTTTCTAAGAGTTAGAGAATTTCTCCTAGTGGACTGATTTTGAGGTGTCCATTTAATGGTCAATTTTGGCTCGATTAATTTAAGTGTTAAATTAATCAATTAATTTAAAAGGTTAAATTAGACCAATAATTAAGGATTTAATTTTTTGGTGCCAAAGTGATCATCAATTGGTCAAGTTAACTTAAAGAGTTAATTTAACAAAAATTAAGCTTAAGAGTTAAGCTTGTTTGATTTAAGAGTTAAGTCAAAAGTTAATTAATTAAATTAAATTGTTTAATTCAATTAATGGGAAGAATACATTTTGGAGGGAAAATTCAAATGAAATGTTCATTTGAATTAGCACCTTAATTAGCTTGAAATTAGATTTTTAATATAATAAAGATGTACATGCATTTGCCACCTTGGCAATGCAAGTTGGCCGTCTACCTTGAGGAAGGTGTGATGGAAACTTGGCATCGCACCAAACTCACCCTATATATAGATATAGTGGGTGTGAGGATAGATTATTTCTGAAAGTGTGAAAGAATTAGATTCTTTTGCAATTCCCTCCAAACCACCTTGCAAGCATTGAATTTATGTGTTGAAAGCTTTGCTCTCTTCTTCTTCTTCTTCTTCCTTACTTCAAATCGACCTCCACCATTATCATTCTCCTCTTTTATTCATACATATAGTAAGGAGAGTTTGGAAGTTTTATTAGTGTGTGGATTATATCTATAGAGGCGAACAACTTAGTTCGTTACGGTTTGGAGATCCACTTGAGCATAACATCTGTAATGCGAATTTTTCTAGAGAGATCCAGAAAGATTTTTGATACGATTTTTTTTTATGTTTACTCCAAGATGTTTGGAGGCTGCAACATTTTTTTGGTGAATTTTGGAGGAGTTTTAATGAGGTTAAAAATTGCTCCATTCCTACTGCGCAATTTCTGGCAGATTCTAGATTGGTGAAAGTTTCACCACTTTGTCCTTGGGCATTAGCATTTCATGGTAACACTCTATCTAAATCTGAATTTTAGGCATGATTTGATCCCAGTTAGCATATAAACACTGGTTTATTTAGCTTATGAAGTTTTTTATAATTGGATCATAATGCCTTACTTGCTTTCAGCTTCTCCCAAATCTTTCTTGGAGAATTGTGTAATTGACCATGCTTTAGTATATTCTAACATTCCAACCTCATTCCCAATGAGAAGGATGCCATCGATATAAATTACAATAAACTATACATTACTCCCACTAGCCTTCATATGCAAACATGGTTCATACACATTTTTGACAAAGCCAAACGATTTTACTTTCTAAGCAAAATATATGTCCCAATTTTGGGATGCTTGTTTGAGTCTATAAATGGATCTCTGGAGTTTGCAAACCTTTTTCTCATCCCCTTCGAATGTAAAATCTTGTGGTTGCACCATATAGTTTTCGTCTTCAATGTTACCATTGAGAAAAGCAATTTTCGCATCCATTTGCCATATCTTATAGTTATAATATGCGCCTATGGCAAGTAGAATTCGAATGGATTTAGGCATTGCAATTAGTGAAAAAGTTTCCTCAAAATTGATACCTAGTCTTTGACTATAACCTTTTGCCACTAGTCACGCCTTAAAGGTCACTACCTCTCCATTTACTCCTAGATTTTGCTTATAGATCCACTTGCAACTAATGAGAACTATTCCCTTTGGTGGATCTACCAAAGTCTATACTTTGTTGGAGTATATGGAGTCCATTTCAGATGTTATGGCGTTAAGCCAATTTCTTAAGTTTATGTCCAACATAGCTTTCTCATAGGTCTTCACCGTTTTATGAAGGAATCCGAACCTTTTGGGTTGCTTTTTGATCCAATCCAGTCTTCTCAAAGGTCATGTGTAAGGCTCTTTGATATTTATTTGTTTATACCACTTGTGGGATTTGATGATCATCTTGAACTTGATCAAGTTCAACAACAACGCCATTTGTATCCAATAGAAAACCCATTTCCAAAAAGGTAGCATTCCTCGAAACAAACACCATTTGTTCCAAGGGATCATAGAAGCAATAATCCAAAGACTCTCTTGGGCATCCCACAAACTTGCACAAGGTGGATCTACTATACAACTTATCTCCCACTATCCATCTCACATAAGCAGGAGACACCTAAACCCTTAATTAGTGTAAGAGGGTGCTTTGCCATACCATACTCGTGTGGCGTCTTTGGCAACGACTTTGAAGGTACTACACTTAGTAAGTTCGCCGCCGTTTCTAAGGTGTATCCCCAAAAAGGATATGGGCACATTCAAAAAGCTCATCATGGAGCGTACCATGTCCAAAAAGGTACGGTTTCTCCTCTTGGCTACTCTATTGTGTTAGGGTATACCGGGTGGAGTCCATTGAGAGAGAATCCCATTCTCGTTTAGATAATCTAAGAATTCAGTACTTAAGTATTCTCCCATTCGATCCAATCAAAGAGCTTTAATACTAAGTGCTAATTGCTTTTTCACTTCATTCCTATACACTTTGAACTTTTCAAAGGTTTTGGACTTACACTTTATAAGATACACATGTTCGAACCGACCATAATCATTAGTGAAGGTGATTAAGTAGGAATAGCCTCATCTGCACTAACTCTTAGTGGGTTACAAATATCTGTATGGATCAAATCCAAAGGACTTGTGGAGGGCTGCGATTGTCCTACAAAAGGAGCCTTGGTTATTTTTCCCTTCAAACAAGATTGACAAGTAGGAATGTTCTCAATGCCACTTACTTTTAGTGCTTTGAGAGCTTCTAACTTGTTCATCTTATTTTTAGAGGTATGCTCGTCTTACATGCCAAAGAATGGCATCTTCTTGGATATCTAACTTTCTTAATTTGTTGGAAGTGCATTAGTGATGGTTGAGAATCCAATGTGTACAATCCTTTGTCAAGTGTACCATAAGCAACTAGAGAACTCATTCTTTAATGCCTTCAATTTCCCATTTGATATAGAAGGATCAAATCCTTCGCCATCCAAGACGGAAATTCAAATAATGTTCTCAACAAAATAGGTACATTATAACAAAGGTCCAGTACAAGTATGGAATTCCGTAAGTCTAACTTATTATATGCCTTCGGCTTTGGTCACAACTCTTGCTTCTTAGCCAAGGTGGTAGATCATATCCACATCACTTACACTTATTTTTCTTTCTATTTTTTGCAACAACTTACAAAGATAAGAACCACATGCGATATCATATATCCATGAGGAAGAATTTATCGTTAAATGCAGTTCAATAAAGTACATACCCTTCTAGAGATTTGCAAGGTATTCCTTACAATGCTGCTTACAATGGCCTATTTTGCCAAAGTAGAAACAAGTAATATCGACTATTTCCTCTGTAATCTTCTTGACTCCACCGAATGCCTTTAATAGTTGTTTTCCTTAGGAGGAAGAACTTTTTTTCCTCTTACATTCCTTTCTAGCAGCCCTAGGGCCTGTAAACTTGGAGAAGAAAACAAATGTCAAAGGTTTGCCCTTGTCGTGGTAATCTCCTTTCTAGATCAACACTTTGATCAATAAAACTAGGCAAGGATGTGAGGATCAAATACTAATAGAGATCATTGTCCATTACTAAGTCCAAGTTGAAAAAACTTCTCTATGCTTAATCATCTTCAGACCGTCGACAAGTACACATGACTTTACATCCATCCTAGCTTGAAAAATCTCATTTCGACAATATGAACTTCTCATACCTCGTTTGCTTTACCACTCTTGTAAACTTTAACCAAGGTAATATTCATGTGTCCTCAAGATTTTTTAAAGTTTTGTATATGCTATCATGAAACTAAGGGATAGGACGATCCTAAACCTAATTCGTGAACTATTCACATGTCTCTTGATCTACAATAATCCCCATGGGATTAGAAGTACCTTGATATAGGACTTATATTTACTTCTAGGAATCTAGAATGACTTTTAAGGTTAAGTCAATTGTGGAAGTTTGGCCCGGTTGATTTATTGGTTTCCAAAATAACGTTGAGTGGTTTATTAGCTAATTTTTGAGATTTCATAAATCCTCAATGGTGAAAAATAGAATATATACATGCGATTGATTATTGATATTGAAAACATGTTATGGTCTTTCAAGCATATTATTCTCCCACTATTTTTTCAAATCCTTGACCCCTAGAAGAATTCGGGAAATCTCATTTCCTAGTGAGAATCAAGATCCTAAGGACTTGCAAGTAAACCTACGACTCGTGAGACATCCACAAACAATCCAAAAGTAAGCAACTTTTGCTAATTGCATCTCACACAACTCTTGATATATTTTACCTCACTTTTCATGTATACCCACGACTCGTGAGACATCCATATTACTAGGTGTTAAGTCAAACCTAACAATCAAACTTTGACTCTAGATGGGCCCACAACATCCCACGACTCATGCGCCAATGCATGGGCATTCTCAAATCAAAGGTGCATCTCATGCTAAGTATATGGTTACAACTTTCCACTATAAGTGAGACCCACGACTCATGGGACATCACACAAATAATGGTAGTTTCGTAATGCCACATACAATTGGTAGAAGGCATGGATTAACTAAAACTCTTTTTAATTTGTATCCATTTTGACTTAATATTCGAAAGCACTTAGACATTCAAAGTGGAGGGTTTTTTCTTGCAAAGATCTCATCATTTTATCTTCTTATTTAGGTTCTCTGTATCCTAATCATCATCTCATACATCAATAGGACATGGAAAGCATAAATAAGTAAATGCGCCTAGCATGCTCCCAGGGTAGAATGACCATGAACCTAACTAAGTGATGCACTTAGAGCTATTATTGCACCACTTAGTCAATTTTAAGTGGGTAGATTAAATCTAGCTATTAAATGAGTGTATCCCATACATTCATGGGTCTTCATGCCTCCAATAGTCTTCTTTTCTTTTTGTAACATTTACATAAGAAAGAAATCCTCACTCCTAGTTATTATATTCTCATAACATTTACAAGATAGAAATTAAGAGGCATGCGAGCCCCAATTTAATAAACCCTTTTCAACAACTTGAAACAAATAAAATTTATATTAAAGGCTCATGATCATCCCCATTCATTCATCATCCATTCAACACTTAAATGAATAATAAATAAATCAAGAATTGACATTCAATTCCATTAATTAAATGCTAATCATATTAATAAATAATTGGTCATGCAAAAACAAGCATAACATTTATGCATCATATTTTTTGCCACAAGTGGAAATCAACTTTAACAGGTTTTAAAAGCAATCAAAAGTGTCCAACATAATTTTGAAACCTTGCATAATACTTGTGCAACCATTGTGTATGTTTTAATATCAAATTTGGTCACTGAAGGAACCAAAAGAAAGCTCAAAACTTACTATAGACAAAATTAGGTGTTGCTGGCCAAGGCATGTGCACGGCTGGGCAGTAGCTCTCGGCTACTGCCTTGCCCTGTGCTCTGCCATGGCCAGCAGTTACCTTGTTTTTGAGTTATGAACAAGTCAAGACAATTTTAGCTCAACTTTTGTGCACCAAGATTTTTGGAACAACTTGTAAACATCAAAACACACAAGATGGATGAAAATTTCAAATTAAAACAGCTTTTAAAACTGAAAATATCAAGTGCTTAATATTGCTTGAAAAATAAGTTTAAGCAAGAATCAAATTCTTCAAAGAATCTCCAATTTTCTCTAGTCATATTAGATCCAAAAATGACCAAAACAACTTATGGCCATTCACAACATGCCATATCAAAATATAACACCCACCAATGCCAAATCAAAATTCAACATTAGTAAAAATGAATTAAAACATACCCATCACATGATTTAACAATTAAAACACATAATAGAATGATTTAACCCATTAATCAAGGAGCCACAAACAAGATCATCCATATACTCGAACCCATCATATGGATCAAGTACATGGTGATGCAGATCAATTCTTCACAAGAACCAATCATACAAGAAAAATCCAAATCCATGCATGAATATGGCTTCGATAGTACTTAAAGGTATGTGTGGCACTAGGATCCAAATATTTTCAAATTTTTTTTTTGAATAAAACTAGCCCACACATATCCACAAGGATCTAGACATGCCTAGGACTCAGATTTAGAGAGGGAAATACCTTGATGAAATTAAAAATCAAGGACCAAGAGAAAACACCCTTCAACTCTTGTAGTTGTCCCTTGACTGGTGCAACAGAAACACTGATCGATTTCCCCAAGTTAAACTCCTTCTTTTGAGTTGAAAATTTTACTGTATTCCCTGAACACCCATGCTTTGGAAAATAAGTCATGCGATGTCGTGGGCTTGTCTCAAATTGAAGAATGATTGTAGGTACGACTTGACACCTAGTAATGTGGTTGTCCTACGAGTCGTTGGTCTACATGAAAAGTGAGGCTTAATATATCAAGAGTTGTATGAGATGCAATTAGCAAAAGTTGCTTACCTTTGGGTTGTTTGTGGATGTCTCACGAGTTGTGGGTTCACTTGCAAGTCATTAGGATCTTGATTTTTACTGGAAAATATGATTTCCTAAATTCTTCTAGGGGATGAAGGATTTGATAAAATAGTGGGAGAGAAACATGCTTGAAAGACCATGAACATGTTTTCAATATCAATATTCAGTCATATGCTTATACTCTTTTTTTGCTTCTTATATATTTTTGAAATCTTCCAAACAAAATAGCTAAAAATCCACTTGCAAGCATTTTGGAAGCTAATAAACTAACCTGGCCAAACTTCTACGATTGATTGAGAAACCTTAAGATAATCCTTGACTCCAATAAGAGGACTTATGTCCTAGATCAAAGTCCTACGAACACATTACGTGATGATGCCACCAATGAGGGCCGTGAAAGGTTCACTAAATTTGTAGATGATGATCTACAAGTTAGATGCCTCATGTTAGCTTCCATGACCAACAATATCCAAAAGACTCACGAGAATATGAAACATGCAAGAGAGGTCTACTTGCACCTACAACAGTTGTACAGTGTAAAAACTAGGCATAAAAGGTTTGCTTTGTCTAGGGAGCTCTTTAGGTCAAGTGTCCATGATCAGTGGCACAAGATAATAGGACTCATTGAGAAGCTTGGACAACTTGATGTGATCATGGACAATGACCTCTATGTGGATTTGATCATCCAAGCATTGCCCTTATCGTTTGACCAATTCGTTATGAACTTTAATATGTTAAAGCAGGAAGTAATAATCAACGAATTGGTGAACATGCTTGTGACCACTGAGGTGACAATGAAAAAAGAAAAACATCTCATGCTTACTTTCTCTTCTAAGTTAAAAGGCCGTAAAGGCCCAAGAAAAGGAGGTAAAAGGAAGAAAAGTTCTTTCTCCAAAGGGAAGCAACATGTGAAATGTTCCGAGAGGGTCAAGGAGAAGGCTAAAATCGATGCAAGTTGTTTCCATTGGGGTGAAAAGAGGCATTGAAAGAGAAACTGCAAGGCTTAACTTGCAACCTTGAGAAGGGTATGTACTTTATTGAAGTGCATTTAACAACCAATTCTTCCTCATGGGTATTTGATGCCGCATGTGGTTCTCACCTTTGTAATTCATTATAGGGGATGGAAAGAAGAAAGAGTCTACATGAAGGGTAAATGATCCTCCGCCTAGGAAATGGAGTAAGAGTTGCAGCCATGGTCCAAGGCGTAATCAAGTTAGACTTAGGGAGTACTAGCATTGCACTTTATCTAGTTTATTATGTAACAAATCTTGTTAAGAATATTATACCAATTCCCGTTCTTAATTATGAAGGATATAATTTTTCTATATCAAATGGGACATTGCAGGTATCGAAGAATGGTTCTTTAATTGCTCAAGGTACATTGATTAATGGATTGTACATACTTGATTCTCAACCTTCACTAATGCACATTCAATCAAGTAAAAGAAAGTTAGATAACCAAGGAGATGTCACTCTTTGGCATGTAAGACTTGGGCATATCTCTAAGAATAGGGTAAGCAAGATGGAACCTTCTTGGTTATCTAACTTTCTTTTACTCGATTGAATGTGCATTAGTGAAGGTTGAGAATCAAATATGTACAATCCGTTAATTAATGTACCTTGAGCAATTAAAGAACCATTCTTCAATGCCTTGAATGTCCCATTCGATATAGAAAAATCATATCCTTCATAATCAAGAACAGGAATTAATACAATGTTCTTAACAAGATTTGATACATAATAAACTGAATTAAGTACAATGCTAGAATTCTCCAAGTCTAACTTGATTACGCCTTGGACCATGGCCGCAACTCCTGCTCCATTTCCTAGGCGGAGGATCATATCCCTTTCATGTAGACTCCTTTTCTTTCCGTCCCCTATAACAAATTACAGAGGTGAGAACCACATGTGGTATCAAATACCTATGAGGAAGAATTGGTTGTTAAATGCACTTCAATAAAGTACATACCTTTCTCAAGGGTTACAAGGTAAGCCTTGCAGTTTCTCTTTCAATGCCCCTTTTCACCATAGTGGAAATAACTTGCATCGTTTTTAGCCTTTTTCTTGACCCTTCAGGAACATTTCATGGGTTGCATCCCTTTCGGGGAAGAACTCTTCTTCCTGTTACCTCTCTTTCTTGGGCCCCCAGGGCCTTTTGACTCAGAGGAGAAAGCAAGCATAAGAGGTTTCTCATTTTTCATAGTCACCTCAGTGGTCACAAGCATGTTCACCAATTCGTTAATTATCACTTTTTGCTTGGATATATTAAAGTTCATAACGAATTGGTCGAACGATGGTGGTAATGACTGGAGGATCAAATCCACGTAGAGGTCATTGTTCTTGATCACGTCACATTGTCCAAGCTTCTCGATGAGTCTAATCATCTTGAACCCGTGATCATGGACACTTGATCCCTCTACCATCTTTGACCTAAAGGGTCCCTAGACAAAGCGAACCTTTTGTGCCTATTTTCAATACTGTGCAACTTTTGTAGGTACAAGTAGATATCTCTTGCATGTTTCATATGCTCGTGTGTCTTTTGGAGCTCGTTGGTCATGGAAGCTAACATGAGGCATCTCACTTGTAGATCATCATCTACAAATTTAGTGAAACTTTTACGGTCCTCATCGGTGGCGTCATCACCTAATGTGTCTGTAGGACTTTGATCTAGGACATAAGTCCTCTTATTGGAGTCAAGAATTATCTTAAAGTTTTTCAACCAATCGTGGAAGTTTAGCCTAGTTAGCTTATTGGTTTCCAAAATGCTTGCAAGTAGACTTTTAGCCATTTTCTTTTGAAAATTTCAAAAATCTACAAGTGGCGGAAAAAAAGTATAAGCATATGATTGAATATTAATATAGAAAACATGTTCATGGTCTTTCAAGCATGTTTTTCTCCCACTATTTTATCAAATCCGTCACCCCCTAGAAAAACTCGTGAAATCATATTTACTTTTGAGAATCAATATCCTAAGGACTTGCAGGTGAAACCACGACTCGTGATATATCCATAAACAATCCAAAGGTAACCTACTCTTTACTAATTGCATCTCATACAACTATTGATATATTTTGCCTCACTTTTCTTGTAGACCCACGACTCGTGAGACATCTACATTGCTAGGTGTTAAGTTAAACCTACCAATCAAACTTCAACTCGAGATAGGCACACGACATCCCACGACTCGTGTTCCAATGCATGGGCATTCTCAAATCAAAGGTGCATCTCATGCTAAGTATATGGTCAAAACTTTCCACCATAAGTGTGACCCACAACTCGTGGGACATCACACAAACAATGGTAGCATTGTCATGCCGCATACTATTGGTAGAAGGCATGGATTAATTAAAACTCTTTTAATTTATATCCACTTTGACTTAATATTTTAAAAGCACTTAGACATTCTAAGTGGAGGTTTTTTGCTCGCAAAAATCTCATCATTTTATCTTTTTATTTAGGCTCTCTATATCCTAATCATGCATCTTATACATTAATAGGATATGAAAAACATAAATAAGTAAATGCGCTTAGCATGCTCCTAGAGTAGAATGACCATGAGCCTAACCAAGTGATGCACTTAGAGCCAGAGGTGCACCACTTAGTTGATTTTAAGTTGGTTGATTAAATCTGGCTATTACATGAGTGTATCCTATCCCATACATTCATGGGTCTTCATGCCTCCAATGGTTTTCTTTGCTCCTCATAACATTTACATTAGAAAGAAAACCTCATTCCTAGTGATTCTACTCTCATAACATTTACAAGATAGAAATTAAAAGGCATGCGAGCCCCAATTTAATATAACCATTTTCAACAACTTGAAAGAAATAAAATCAATATTAAAGGCTCATGATCATCCCCCTTCATTCATCATTCATTCAACACTTAAATGAATAATAAATAAATCAAGAATTGACATTCAATTCCATTAATTAAATACTAATCATATTAACAAATAATTGGTCATGCAAAAACAAGCATAACATTTATGCATCATATTTTTGCTAGAATTGGAAATTAACTTTAACAAGTTTTGAAAGCAATTGAAAGTGTAACACTATTTTGAGAACTTGCACAACACTTGTGCATCTATTGTGTGTTTTTTAATATCATTTTGGTCATAAAGGGAACCTAAAATTAGCATCAAAACTCACTTTAGATAAAATCGGGCGCTGCTGGCTGAGGCGTTCGCATGGCTGGGCAGTAGCTCTAGGCCACTGCCTTGCTCTATGCATTGCCATGGCCAGCAGCTCCCCTATTTTTGAGTCATGAGCGAGTTAAGCCATTTTTGGCTCAACTTTCATGCACCAAGATTTTTAGAACAGATTCTAAACATCAAAGCACACAACATGGATGAAAATTTTAGATTAAAACACCTTATAAAACAAAAATTCCAAGTGCTCAATTGTGCTTGAAAAACAAGTTTAAGTAAGAATCATATTCTTCAACAAATCTCCAATCAACTCCAATCATATTGGATCCAAAAATGACCAAAACAACATAAGGCCATTTACAACATGCTATATCAATATATAACATCCACCAATGCCAAATCAAAATTTAACGTTAGAAAAAAATGAAATAAAACATATGCATCACATGATTTAACATTTAAATCACATAATAGCATGATTTAATCCATTAGTCAAGGAGCCACAAACAAGATCATCCATACACTCCAACCCATCATATGGACTGAGCACATGGTGATGTTGATCAATTCTTCACAAGAACCAATCATCCAAGCAAAATCCAAATCCATGCATGAATAAGGCTTCGATACCACTTGAAGGTATGTATGGCACTAGGATTCATTTCAATTCAAAAAAACTGAATAAAACTAGCCCACACACATCAACAAGGATCTAGACATGCATAGGATTCAGACTTAGAAAGGAAAACACCTTGAAGAAACTGAAAATCAAGGAACAAGAGAAAATACTCTTCAACTCTTGAAGTAGTCTTGTCACTGGCGCAGCAGAAACACAAAACAATTTCGCCAATTAAAACTTCTCCTTTTGAGATGAAAATTTCACTGTATTCCCTTAACACCTTGAAGATGCTACAGCCAAAAGTTTAGCTCAATCAGAACAAAATAAGTCCTCCCAAAACTCATCGTAAGCGGCTGCCAGAAACTGCTTTCCAAAAGCAAATAGCAACCCAAATTACCTTTAACAAGATAGTTCACACAACAAATTGAATGAAACTTTCTCTAAAAATATATCCGGAGATAATTGCAGAGAAATGGAGAAAAGAAGGCCAAGTATTGATGGGGAGGATGAAGGAGGTTGGAGAGGTTTGTCGAGAATATAACTATTAGATGCCCACTAACAAAGTTTGTTGATAGGAGAATAATTCACACCTTGCATCATGCATTCCTTGTGGCTGCCCCCCTCCTATATCTATATGAGGAGGATGGTGTGTGGTCACACACCATCTTCAAGGAGGGGACGCCACTTGTCCATGCCAAGGTAGCTACTAACAATTAGTGATGTGTGAATTTGAATGTCATTTGGAATTTACATTTCATCTCATGAAATGTCTTCCAATTGAATTCTAATTTCATATTAAATGAACCCCTATTTAATAATTAAGTCCCATGGTCTTATGTGACCTAATGGCTTTATCCAAATGCTAGTGAAGTAAATAATAGCATAAGATGAAGATTATCATATAATGAATATCATTCAATCAAGATTATCTTACAAGGAAATAGTTTACAAAGCCAATCTAATTGGCTTGTGGGGCACTATTCCAACAGAATTTTGTTTGGAATTTCATTTCATCTCATGAAATATCATCCAAATAGATTCTAATTCACACAAAATGAGCATTTCATTTGAATTTTTCCTCTAAAATTAATTCTCCACTTTAATTAAATTAAACTCTTTAATTTAATTAATTAACTTTGACTTCACTGTTTAAGTTAATTTGCTTAACTCCTTAAGCAAGACATTGTTAACTTAACTCCTTCAGTTACCTTGACCAATTGATAGTCATGTGGCACTAAATAATTAACTCCTTAATTAGATGGTCTTAATTTAATTCCTTAAATTAATTGGATCAATTTAACAATTAAATTGATCAAGCTAAAATGACATCAAGTTGTGTCAATCGGTTAACCTCTCAATCGGTCATGTGGGAAATTTTCTAACTCTTAGAAAATTCCCCTTCATCAAGTAGGATTTGCAATTGGTTTTTGTGTGTGACCCATTAGGTTCTACCATTTATTGGACATTGGCTTACAACTCTTTGTGACTTTCGAATACTAAATATTCACTTTAGTTTAAACACCTTTAAACTAATCGACTCAACTCAATTAATCTCCATTAATTGAAGAGTACCCAATCTCCATAGTCGATGTCTAACCTCAAGCCCATGGAGCGCAACAAATTGGCCAAAATGAATGCTTTTGGAGAACTATTCTAGCTTTACATGTACCATGAAAATACGGTCCTATGTCCCAAAAGAAGCCTAGGACAAGATATTTGTCGGCTCCCTAATAGCCTTGATCCTATGTTTCTATTCCCAATGTTCGATTCTCTTTTATAACATCATCTTTGGAAAATTCCTTTTACAAATTGCCATACTACCTTGCACAAGGATTTCTTGGAATCGATCATTATAGAATACATAGGAGATGTAGCTGTTCACAACGATGAGGAGTCGGACCCAGATTGGATATCACGAACCTCTATATCTAAGTAGCTCATGCCTAATCACCACCCGAATGACAAGCTACGTGGCCAACGAGGAGTTCAAGCATAAGGACCAAAACACAAGGTTACCATGGATCCTCAAGTCAAATAACTAATTAGCATAAGTTGGAGAACTTGCTACTACAAACTTGCCTTTTCTGCTATCTAGAGGATTCTCCAAGCGGCCTTAGTACCTTGTTCTCCAACAAGCATCCACTAACATGTACCCATATCTCATATGGAATTTCTCATGAAATGAAGCAATATCCAACCCTTAGATTTATTAATCGTTAGTCCAACTCTATATAGATCTTAGATGCCTTGTCTCGTAAGATCCTACGACTTAAAAGATTTAAGATCACGATTGTTTAAGACTTGTTTCATGATCACCACTCGGTGCGTGACCAAGTCCTATAGTCTTGTGTGATCTAAGGGCTTCAACCAAATGCCAGTGAAGTAAATATGTGAATAAGATAAAGATGGCTATTTAAAGAATATCATTCAATCAAGGTAGTATCACAAGTGAAATAGTTTACAAAGCTAATCTAATTGGCTTGCGGAGCACTATTCCAACATCTTTCACCCCCAAGAAGAATTCGGGAAATCTCATTTCTTAGTGAGAATCAAGACCATAAAGACTTGTAAATGAATCCCCATGTCCGGATGTATATCTACAAACATTCCAAAGGTAAGCAACTTTTGCTAATTGCATCTCTATGCAACTCTTGATATAGTTTGCCTTACTCTTTATGTAGATCCCTAATCAGATGACCTCTATATTACTAGGTGTTAAATTGAACTTATTAATCAAACTTTGATTCGGGACTGCTCCCCTACATCCCCCGTATCCAAGTGTATAATGAGTGGGAAGCCCTAAATCAAAGGTGCATTATATGCTAAGTATATGGTCACAACTTTCTAATTTTATATTCTTATTTAGTTTTTCTATATCCAAACCATGCATTTCATAAATTAATAGGATATGAAAAGCATAAATAAGTAAATGCGCCTAGCATGCTCCTAGGGTGGGATGACCACGAGCTTAACCTAGTGATGCACTTAGAGCCATAAGTGCACCAACTAGTTGATTTTAAGTAGGTTAATTAAATTTAGCTATTACATGAGTCTATCCCCATACATTCTTAGGTCTTCATGCCTCCAAAGGTCTTCTTTGCTCCTTGTAACATTTACATGGGAAAGAAATCCTCACTCCTAATGATTCTACTCTCATTACATTTATAAGATAGAAAACAAGAGACATGCAAATCCTATTTAATACAACCCTTTTTAATAACTTGAAACAAATAAAATCAATAATAAAGGCTCATGACCATCACTATTCATTCATCATCCATTCAACAATTAAATAAACAATAAATAAATCAAGAATTGACATTCAATTCCAACAATTAAATGCTTATCTCATAAACAATTAATTGGTCAAGTAAAAAATAAGCATAACATTTATGCATCTATTTTTTGCACAAAATTAGAGATTAACTTGAATAAGTTCCTCAAAGCAATAAAAAATGGCAAACATAATTTTGAGAACTTGCACAATATTTGTGCACCTATCTAGTATGATTTGAATCATTGTTGGTCACTTAAGAAACACAAAAGTAGGCTCAAAACTCATTCCAACCTAAATTGGTCGTTGCTGCCCAGGATGTGCGCATGGCTGGGCGGTAGGTGTGCTGCTACCCTACTTGTGCTCTGCCACAGTGCGGCAGCATCCCTGTTTTGGGGGGTGGGGACTGAGTCATGCCATTTTTGGTTCAACTCTTGTGCATAAAAAATTTTAGAACACTTCCTAAATGTCAAAACACACATTATAGATGAAATTCTAGATTTAAAGCACCTTTGAAAAATGAAATTTCATGTGCTCAACCATGCTTCAAACTTCAAATTCAAGTAAGAATCACATTCTTCAAAAATCTCCAATAAACTCCAATCAAAATGGATCCAAAAATGATCAAAATACCTTAAGGCCAAATTTAACATACTATATCAACATATAACATCAACGAATGAGAAATCAAAATTCATCATTAGCTACTATGAATTAAAATATACTAATCATATAAATTAACACTTAAAACACATACTAGCATGCTTTCAATTCATAAAGAAAGGAGCCACACACAACATCATCCAAACTCTCTAATCCATAGGTTGGATCAAGTATTTGGAGATTTTGATTAATCCATCACTTGAATCAATCAATCAAAAATCCAAATCATAGCATGAATTAGGCTCTGATACCACTTGAAGTCATATGTAGCACTAGGATCCAATTATCAAAGCTCAAAAATGCTAAAATGACTAGGCTACATATGAAGCCAAGGATCTAAACATGAAATAAATTTAGATTTGGTTTGAGGATTACTTTGGTTTTTAGAAAATCAAATGAATGAGGAAGAAGATCTCCACTCCTTGAAAAATGTCTCCTTAGCGACACAACAATTTTGCGGCAATGTTTGCCCAACCAAATAAACTCTGATTTGAGTGAAATTTGAACTAAAATAACCTAAAATCCTTTATGTATCTCCAGTAAAAAAATCAACTCAAAAAAAATCCAGAAAGTCTTCTAAAGGATGCTCTAAAGTCACCGCTCAAAATAGAGGATCTCTAAAGGCAAGCAATCCAATTGTCTTGCCTCTAATGAGAAGATCCACACACCAATGCACAATCCAATTCTCCTCAAAATTAGCTGGAGAATAAAGAGGAGGAATGCAAGGATGATGGCTTGATTTGTAGGTAGGAGATGAAGAAAAGTGAAGCTTCAACACATGAGGCAATACTTGGGAAAATTGAGAGAATCGAATTCTAGCTTGCAAATCACATGGAATGTCAAGTGGTCACACTCTATATTCATATATGGAGGGAGGATGGTGTGATGCCACCTTCCTTAAGGGTGGCACCAACTAACCCTTGCAAGTTGGCATATGAATTTGAATTTCATTTGGAATCTTCATTTCATCTCATGAAATGTCATCCAAATAGATTCCGATTCATGCTAAATGAACATTTCATTTGAATTTTTTCTCCAAAATCAATTCTGCATTTTAATTAAATTAAACTATTTAATTTAATTAATTAACTTTGACTCAACTCTTTAAGTCGATTTGCTTAACTCTTAAAGCAAGACATTGTTAACTTCTTAAGTTAACTTGACCAAATTGATAGTCATGTGGCACCAAATAATTAATTTCTTAATTAGATGGTCTTAATTTAACTCTTTAAATTAATTTGATCAATTTAACAATTAATTTAATCAAGCCAAAATGACATCAAGCTGTGTCAATCGGTCAACCTCCAAATCAGTCACATAGGAAATTTTCAAACTCTTAGAAAATTCCAATTCACCAAGTAGGATTTGCAAATAGCTTTTGTTTGTGTCCTATTAGGTTTTGCCATTCATTGGACATGGCTCACAACTCTTTGTGACTTTAGAATATCGAATATTTTCTTTAGTTTAAACTCCTTTAAACTAATCGACTCAATTCCATTAATTGAAGAGCACCCAATCTCCCAATTTGATGTCCAATGTCAAGCATATGAAGCCCAACTAATTGGCCAAATGAATGCTTTTGGAGAACCATTCTGGATCAATGCGTGCCATACAAATACGATCCTTCCATCTCCTATCTCCTAAAAGAGGCCTAGGGCAAGATACATGTTGGCTCCCTAATAGCCTTGATGCTATGTTTCTATTCTAATGTTTGATTCCGGTTTGTGACCTCATCTTTAAAAAACTCCCTTTCCAAATTCTCACACAACCTTGTGTAAGGACTCCTTGGAAACAATCATTATAGAATACATAGGAGATGCGTTTGCCCTTCACAACGATGAGGAGTTAGATCGCATCTTAGATCTCACAAACCTCCATGTCTAAGTAGCTCATGCCCAATCACCACCCGAACGACCGCCTACATAACCAAGAAGGAGTCAAAGCTTGAGGACCTAAACACAAGGTTACCATGGATCCTCAGGTTAAATGAATAATTACATACACTAGCATAAGCTGGAGAACTTGCCACTACCGAATTCCCTCTTAGGCTATCTAGTGAATTCTCCAGGCAGGCCTTCAGTGTTTTGTTCTCTAACAAGCACCCACTAACATGTAACCGTATCTTATATAGCATTGCTCATGAAACGGAGCAATATCCAACCCTTGGATTTATGCATCGTTAGTGCAAGCCTATCCAGATCTTAGATACCCTGTTTCATAAGATCCTAAGGCTTGGAAGATTTACGATCAAAACTGAGTAAGACTTGTTTCATGATCACTACCCAGTGCGTGACCACATCCTGTAGTCTTGTGTGATCTAAGGGCCTTAACCAAATGCCAATGAAGTAAATATATCATAAGATGAACATGGCCATTTAAAGAATATCATTCAATCAAGATTGCATCACAAGTGAAATAGTTTACAACACCAATCTAATTGGCTTGCGGGCTACTATTCCAACATCCTTCACCCCCCAGAAGAATTTGGCAAATCTTATTTCCTAGTGAGAATCAAGACCTTAAAGACTTGTAAGTGGACCCCTGTATCTGGATGTATATCCACAAAAAATCTAAAGGTAAGCAACTTTTGGTAATTGCATCTCTATACAACTCTTGATATATTTTGCTTCACTCTTCATATAGATCCCAAATCGAACGACCTCTACATTACTAGGTGTTAAGTCGAACATACCAATCAATCAAAATTTATTAACAACTCCACTATATCCCCCGTATTTGAGTGTCTAATGAGTGGGAAGCCTCAAATCAAAGGTGCATCATATGCTAAGTATATGGTCACAACCTTCTATCTAAGCGTGACCTCTGTATCCAGAAGTACATCACACAAAGATAGTAGCATCATTATGCCATATACTATCGGTAGAAGGCATGGATTAATTAAAACTTATTTTTATTTGTATCCATTTTAACTTAATATTTGGAAGGACATAGACGTTCTAAGTGGAGGGTTTTTCTTGCTTGCAATGATATCATTAAATTTATCTTCTTATTTAGTTTTTCAATATCCTAACCATGCATCTCATACATCTATTGGATATGGAAAGCATAAATAAGTAAATGCGTCTAGCATGCTCCAAGGATATGATGACGATGAACCTAACCAAGTGGTGCACTTAAAGCCGTAGATGCAACACCTAGTTGATTTTAAGTGGGTTGATAAAATTTAGCTATTACATGAGTGTATCCCCATACATTCATAGGTCTTCATTCCTCCAATGGTCTACATGAGAAAAAAAATCCTCACTCCTAGTGATTCTACTCTCATAACATTTACAAGATATAAAATAAGAGGCATGCAAGGCCCAATTTAATACAACCCTTTTCAACAACTTGGAATAAACAAAATCAATATTAAAGGCTCATGATCATCCCTATTCATTCATCATCTATTCAACAATTAAATGAATAATAAATAAATCAAGAATTGACATTCAATTCCAACAATTAATGCTTATCTCATAAACAATTAATTGGTCAAGTGAAAAATAAGCATAACATTTATGCATCACATTTTTGCACAAAATTGGAGATTAACTTGAAAAAGTTCCTAAAAGCAATAAAAAATGTCAAACATAATTTTGAGAACTTGCACAACATTTTTGTATCTATCTAGCAAGATTTGAATCATTTTTGTTCACTTAAGAAACCCAAAAATAGGCTCAAAGCTCATTCCAACCTAAACTGATTGCTGCTGCCCAGGATGTACACACGGCTAGGCGGCAGGTGTGCTCGTTACCCTACTTGTGCTCTGCCACGGTGCAGCAACACCCTTGTTTTGCAGTTGGGATCGAGTCAAGCCATTTTTGGCTCAACTTTTGTACACCAAAAATTTGAGGAGACTTCCTAAACATCAAAACACACGTTATAGATGAAGTTCCAGATTTAAAACACCTTTAAAAAATGGAATTTCAAATGCTCAATCATGCTTCAAACTTCAAGTTCAAGTAAGAATCACATTCAAAAGTCTCCAATAAACTCCAATTGAATTGGATCCAAAAATGACCAAAACAACTTAACGGCAAATTTAACATGCTATATCAACATATAACATTAACTAATGCCAAATAAAAATTCATCATTAGCTACTATGAATTAAACATACTAATCATATAAATTAACACTTAAAACACATGTTAGCATGTTTTCACTTCATCAAGGAAGGAGCCACACATAACATCATCCAAACACTCCAATCCATAGGTTGTATCAAGTATTTGGAGATTTTGAACAATCCATGACCTGAATCAATCAATCAGGAATCCAAATCATAGCATGAATTAGGCTCCGATACCACTTGGAGCCACATGTAGTACTAGGATCCAATTATCAAAGCTTAAAAATTCTAAAATAACTAGGCTATATATGAAGCCAAGGATCTAAACATGCCATACATTTAGATTTGGTTTGGGGACTGCTTTGATTTTCGAAAAATCAAAGGAAGGTGGAAGAAGATCTAAAATTCTTGAAAAATGTCTCCCCAACAACACAACAGCTTTATGGCAATGTTTGCCCGGCCAAATGAACTCCAATTTGAGTGAAATTTGAACCAAAAGAACACCAAATCGTTGATGTATCTCTAATAAAAGAATCAACTCGAAATAGATCTAGCAAGTCCTCCCAAGGATGCTCCAAAGTCACCACCCAAAACAGAGGGTCTCCAAAGGCTAGCAATCTAATTGTCTTGCCTTTAATGAAAAGATCCACACACCAATGCACAATCAAATTCTCCTCAATATTAGCTGGAGAATAAAGAAAAGAAATACAAGGATGAAGGTCTCATTTGGAGGTAGGAGATGAAGAAAAGTGAAGCTTCAACACATGAGGTAACACTTGGGAAATTGGAGGGAAATCAAGAGAATCTAATTCTAGCTTGCAAATCACATGGAATGTAAAGTGGCCACACTCTATATCTATATATAGAAGGAAGATGGTATGATGCTAAGGTGGCATCACACCTTCTTCAAGGGTGACGCCAACTAGCTCTTGCAAGTTGACATGTGAATTTGAATTTCACTTGAAATCTTCATTTCATCTCACGAAATGTCATCCAAATAGATTCTAATTGACACCAAATGAACAATTCATTTGAATTTTTCCTCAAAAATTAGTTCTTCATTTTAACTAAATTAAACACTTTAATTTAATTAATTAACCTTTGACTTAACTCTTTAGTCAATTTCCTTAACTCCTCAAGCAAGTAATTGTTAACTTAACTCCTTAAATTAACTTGACCAATTGATAGTCATGTCGTACCAAATAATTAACTTCTTAATTATATAGTCTTAATTTAACTCTTTAAATTAATTGGATCAATTCAAGTTTGTTAATCGGTCATGTGGGAAGTTTTCTAACTCTTAGAAAATTCTACTTCACCAAGTAGGTTTGCAATTGGCTTTTGTTTCTGACCTATTAGGTTTTACCATTCATTGAACATGGGCTCACAATTCTTTATGACTTTAGAATATTGAATATTCACTTTAGTTTAAACTCCTTTAAACCAATCGACTCAATTCAATTAATTTCCATTAATGGAAAAATATCCAATCTCCATGGTCGACATCCAACGTCAAGCCCATGGAGTCCAACTAATTAGCTGAAGTGAATGCTTTTGGAGAACCATTCTAACACTATGCTTACCATGCAAATATGGTATCCCCGCTCCTATCTCCCAAAAGAGGCCTAGGGCAAGGTACATATTGGCTCCCCAATAGTCTCGATGCTATGTTTCTATTCTAATGTTTGATTTCAATTTGTGACCTCATCTTTGGGAAACTCCTTTTCTAAATTATCACACTGCCTTACGCAATAACTCCTTGCAATCAATTATTATAAAATACACAGGAGATGCACTCGCCCTTCACAACGATGAGGATTTGGATCCCATCTTGGATCTTAAAAACTTCCACGTCTAAGTAGCTCCTGCCCAATCATTACCCGAACGACCGGATGTGTGGCCAAGGAGGAGTCAAAGCTTGAGGACCTAAACACAAAGTTACCATGGATCCTCATGTTAAATGATTAATTATATGCACTAGCATAAGCTGGAGAACTTGCCACTATCAACTTACCTCTTAGGCTATCTAGTAGATTCTCCAGGCAGGCTTTTAGTACCTTGTTCTCTAACAAACACCTACTAACATATACCCATATCTCATATGGCAATGCTCATGAAACGGAGCAAAATCTAACTCTTGGATTTATGCATCATTAGTGCAAGTCTATTCGGATCTTATATGCCTTATTTCATAAGATCCTACGACTTGAAAGATTTATGATCACGACTGTGTAAGACTTGTTTCATGATCACGATCCAGTGTGTGACCAAGTCCCGTAGTCTTGTGTGATCTAAAGGCTTCAAATAAATTGCCAGAGAAGTATATATGCATATAAGATAAAGATGGCCATTTAAAGAATATCATTCAATTAAGATTGTATCACAAGTGAAATAATTTACAACGCCAATCTAATTAGCTTGCGGGGCATTATTCCAATATCCTTTATTACCAAGAAGAATTTGTAAATGGACCTCTGTATCTGGATGTATATCCACAAACAATCCAAACATAAGCAACTTTTGTTAATTGTATCTCTATGCAATTCCTGATATATTTCGCCTTACCCCTCATATAGATCCCTAATCGGGCGACCTCTATATTACTAGGTGTTAAGTTGAACCTACCAATCAAACTTTAATTCAAGACTACTCCACCACATCCCTCGTATTCGAGTGTATAATGAGTGGGAAGCCTCAAATGAAAGGTGCATCATATGCTAAGTATATGGTCATAGCTTTCCATCTAAGTGTGACCCCCATATCCGGATGTGTATCACACAAAGGTAGTAGCGTCATCATGCCATATACTATTGGTAGAAGGCATGGGTTAATTAAAACTCATTTTAATTTGTGTCTATTTATTTTGACTTAATATTTGGTAGCACATAGACATTCTAAGTGGAGGGTTTTTCTTGCTTGCAAAGATCTAATTAATTTTATCTTCTTATTTAGTTTTTCTATATCCTAACCATGCATCTATAGGATATGGAAAGCATAAATAAGTAAATGCGCCTAGCATGCTCCCAGGGTGGGATGGCCATAAGCCTAACCAAGTGGTGCACTTAGAGCCACAGGTGCAACACCTAGTTAATTTTTAGTAGGTTGATAAAATCTAGCTATTACATTAGTGTATGCCCATACATTCATGGGTCTTGATTCCTCTAATGGTCTTTTTTTGTCCTTATTACATTTACAAGAGAAAAAAAATCCTCATTCTTAGTAATTCTACTCTCATGACATTTACAAGATAGAAAATAAGAGGCATGTGTTGGAATAGTGCCTAGCAAGCCAATTAGATTGGCCTTATAGAAGCTATTTCCTTGTAAATCAATCTTGATTGAATGATATTCTTTATATGGCCATCTTCAATCTATGTTCTATATTACTTCACTTTCATTTGGATAAGGCCCCTAGATCACTCATGACTACGGGACTTGATTTGATGACCATGGAATAAGTCTCACACGATTGTGATCCTAAATCTTCCAAGTTGTAGGATCTTATGAGATGAGGCATCTAAGATCCGGATAGACTTGAATTAACGATGAATAAATCCAATAGTTGGATATTGCTCTCTTCCATAAGCAACCGTATGAGATATGCGCGCATGTTAGTGAGTTCTTATTAGAGAACAAGGTGCTGAAGGCCCACCAGAGAATCCACTAGATAGTCGTAGTGGAAAATTGGTAGTGACAAGTTCTCTATCTTATGCTAGTGCATATTATTAGTCCTCTAACATGAGGATCCATGGTAACCTTGTGTTTGGTCCTCATACTTTGACTCTTCCTTGACCACTTAGTAGGTCTTTCGGGTTGATCTTGGGTACGAGCTACTTGACATGGAGGTTTGTGAGATCCAAGATGGAATCTGACTCCTCACTTTTGTCAAGGGCAAGCATATCTCCTATGTATTCTACAATGATCGATTCCAAGAAATCCTTGCGTAAGGTGGTGTGACAATTTGGAAAAAGAGTTTTCCAAAGATGATGTCACATAAGGGAATCGAGCACTGGGAATAGAGACATAGTATTAAAGCTATTAGGGAGCCGACAAATACCTTGCCCTGGGCCTCTTTCAAGAGATAGAAGACAGGAGGACTATATTTGCATTGTAAGCATAGAGCTATAATGGCTCTCCAAAACATTCATTTCAACCAATTAGTTGGGCTCCATAGGCTTGAGGTTGGACATCGATCATTAAGATTGGGTACGCATCAATTAATGAGATTAATTGAATTGAGTCGATTAGTTTAAAAGTGTTTTAAACTAAATTGAATTTGTGATATTCAAAAGTCACAAGGAGTTGTGAGCCTATGTCCAATGAATGGTGGAACCTATTGGGTCACACACAAAAGTCAAATAGCTTCCTATTTGATGGAGAAAACATTTTCTAAGTGTTAGAAAATTATCTCCTAGTGGACCGATTTTAAGGTGCCAATTTTGAAGGTCAATTTTGGCTTGATTAATTTAAGTGTTAAATTAATCAATTAATTTAAGGAGTTAAATTAGACTAATAATTAAAGAGTTAATTATTTGGTGTCAATATGACCATCAATTGGTCAAGTTAACTTAAAGAGTCGAGTTAACAAAATTCAAGCTTAAGAGTTGAGCTTGTTTGATTTAAGAGTTATGTCAAAGGTTAATTAATTAAATTATAGTGTTTAATTTAATTAATGGGAAGAACACATTTTGGAGGAAAAATTCAAATGAAATGTTCATTTGAATTAGCATTTTAATTAACTTGAAATTAGATTTCAAATATAATTAAAATGCAAATGCAATTCAAATTAGATTTGGATTTGCATTTGCCACCTTGGCAAAATGCAAGTTAGCTGCCCTTTTTCCTCATGGAAGGTGTGATGCCACCTTGGCATCACACCTTTTAGCCTCTATATATAGATATAGAGAGAGAGGACTGGTCATTATGTCAAAACGTGTGAAGAATTAGATTATCCACTATTCCCTCCAAAACCTTTTGCAAGCATTGCATTCATGTGTTGAAAGCTTTGCTCTATTCTTCTCATTCCCAACCTAAAATTGGCCTCTACCATAGCTAATCTCTGGTATTATTCCATATTATAGACTAGAGATTTTGGAAGATCTATTTGGTGTGTCGATCATATCAATAGAGGTAAACAAGTTAGTTTGTTACGATTTGGAGATCCACTTGCACATATTCCAATTTGGCGATTTTCTCCAAGGATATCTAGAAAGCTTTTCAATCTAAATTTTTACTGATAGTTTGTCAAGGTGTTTTAAAGCTCCAGTAATTTTTTCATGATTTTTGGAGGAGATTTGACGATGGTAAAAATCGCTCCATTCCTATTGCATGGTTTCTAGCAGTTTCTGGATTGGTGAAAGGTTTACCACAATTTCCTTGGATTTTGCATTTCAAGGTAACACTCTATCTAAATCTAAATCTTAGGTAAGATTTGATCTAGTTAGCATGTAAGCACTAGTTTATTTGGCTTTTGAAGTTTTTATAATTGGATCCTAGTGCTTTACTAGCTTTCAAGTGCTATCAGAGCATAGATCATGCTTAGATTTGAATTTTTTGTTGATGATTGGTTCATGTGATGAATTGATCATAATCACCAAATTCTTGATTCATATGATGGATTGGAGTGTTTGGTTGATGTTTTGTGTGGCTCCTTGATTGATGAGTTGAAAGCATGCAATTATATGTTTTAAGTGTTGATTCATGTTTTAGTATGTTTCAATTCATAGTGATAAATGTTGAATGTTGATTTAGAATTTATTGATATTATATGTTTATATAGCATGTTGTTGTTTGATCAAAAGAGTTTTGGTGATTTTTGGATCCAATTTAATTGGAGTTGTATTGGAGATTTTGAGGAATATGATTCTAGCTTTTTTTAATTTTTCAAGTCATGATTAAGCACTTAAATTTCCCTTTTTAAAAGAGGTTTTTGAATCTAGAATTCATCTATAACGTATGTTTAAATATTGGGAACATGTGCTAAAATTATTGGTGTATGAAAGTTCAGTGGAAAAATAGCTTGACACACCTTGAAGCCCCAAAATAGGGCTGCCGGGCACTGTGCGCACGACCTGCCCAGCCATGCGCCCACACACTGTGCGTGCGACCTGCCCAGCCATGCACCCAAGCTGGGCGGTAGTCCCATCCTTGGGGTTTTGGTGAGCTTTGAACCTATTTTCCAACTCCTTTTGTGCTTGAAATATTTTTGCACCACACATAGTAGATGCACAAATTTTATGCAAGTTCTTAAAATTATGTTTGACATTTTTTAATGCTTTTGAAAATTGGTTAAAGTTAATCTTCCAATTATGGCATAAATATTATGCTTGTTCAATTATTTGCTTATGAGATAAGCATTTAATTGTTAGAATTAATTGTTAATTCTATATTTATTTATTGTTCATTTAATTATTGGATGGATGATGAATGAATGGGGATGATCATGAGCCTCTAATATTGATTTTATTTATTTCAAGTTGTTGAAATAGGTTGTATTAAATTAGGGCTTGGATGCCTCTTTATTTCTACCTTATAAATGTTATGAGAGTAGAATCACTAGGAGTGAGGATTTTTTTCTCATGTAAAAGTTACATGGAGCAAATGAGGCCTTGGAGGCATGGAGACTTTTGAAGGCCCATGAATGTATGGGATACACTCATGTAATAGCTAGATTTAATTAACCCACCTCAAATCAACTAGGTAGTGCACCTATGGCTCTAAGTGCACCATTTGGTTAGGCTTATGGTCATCCCACCCTAGGAGCATGCTAGGCGTATTTACTTATTTTTGATTTCCGTATCCAATTGATGTATGAGATGCATGTTTGGGATATAGAAAACCTAAATAAGAAAATAAAAATGATGAGATCTTTGCAAGCAAAAACCTTCTGCTTAGAATGTCTAAGTATTTTTTTTCAAATATTAAGTCGAAATGGATATAAATTAAAAGAGTTTTAATTAATCAAAGCCTTCTACTAATAGAGTATGCCAAGGCGATGCTACCAATTTTGTGTGATGGCACTCATGTATGGGGGTCACACTTAGGAGAAAAGTTGTGAGCATACACTTAGCATGAGAAGCACTTTGACTTGGAATGCCCACACATTGGCACTCATGCACGGGGGATGATGTAGTGCCTATCTTGAGTTAAAGATTGATTGGTGGGTACGACTTAACACTTAGTACCATAGATGGCACACGAGTAAGTGGGTCTATGTGAAAAGTAAGGAAAAATATATCAAGAGTTGTATAAGATGCAATTAGCAACAGTTCCTTACCCTTTGATTGCTTGTGGATGGCACTCATGTACAGGGGTCCACTCGCAAGTCCTTGGGATCTTGATTCTCACTAGGAAATATGATTTCCCGAATTCTTCTAGGGGGTGAAGAATTTGATAAAATAGTGGGAGAAAAATATGCTTGAAAGACCATGAACATGTTTTAATATTGTATTCAATCACATGCTTATACTCTTTTTTTCACCTCTTGTAGATTTTTGAAATCTTCAAACAAAACTGGCTAAGAATCCACTCGCATCTATTTTGGAAACCAATAAACTCACTGGGCCAAACTTCCAAGATTGGTTAAGAAACCTTAAAATCATTCTTGACTCTGAAAAGTGGACTTACGTCCTTAATCAAAGTCCCGTGGACATACTTGGTGATGACGCCACCGACGCACAACATGAAATGTTCACAAAATTTTTAGATAATGATCCACAAGTAAGGTGTGTCATGATGGCATCCATGTCCAACGAGCTCCAAAAGACTCATGAGCACATGAAACATGCTCGAGAGATCTATGTACACTTACAAAAGTTGCATGGTGAACAGAGTAGATACGAAAGGTTCGCTTTGTCCAAGGAACTCTTTAGGGCAAGAATGAGTGAAGGGTCCAATGTCCATGATCACGGCCTCAAGATGATAGGACTCATTGAGAAGCTTGGACAGTTAGATGTGGTCATGGACAACAACCTTTACGTAGATTTGATCTTACAATCATTGCCACCATCATATGATCAATTTGTTATGAACTTCAACATGTCCAAGTAAGATGTTACAATTAATGAATTGATCAATAAGCACATGATCGCAGAGGCGACTATGAAAAAGGAGAAGCCCCTTATGCTTGCATCCTCTTCCAAGTCGAAGGGCCCTAGGAGTCCTAGAAATGGAGGTAAGTGGAAGAAAAGTTCTTCCTTAAAAGAGAAGCAACCCGAGAAGAGTTCTGGGAGGGTTAAGAAGAAGGTTAAAAATAAAGCTAGTTGTTTCCATTGTGGCGAAAAGGGGCATTGGAAAAGAAATTGCAAAGCTTACCTTGCAACCCTTGAGAAGGGTATGTACTTTATTGAAGTTCACATGACGAGTAATTGTTCGACATGGGTATTTGATACCGCATGTGGTTCTCACCTTTGTAATTCGTTACAGAGGATGGAAAGAAGAAAGAGTCTTCGTGAAGGGGATATGATCCTCCACTTAGGAAATGGAGCAAAAGTTGCGGCCACTTTCCAAGGCATTATCAAGTTGGACTTAGGGAATACTTGCATTGTACTTGATCCGATTTACTATGTACCCCATCTTGTTAAGAACATTATTTCAATTCCCATTCTAGAAAATGAAGGATTTGATTTTTCTATATCGAATGGGAAGTTGAAGGTATTAAAGAATGGTTCTTTGATTGCTTAAGGTACATTAATAAATGGATTGTACATACTTGATTCTCAAACTTCACTAATACACATTCAATCAAGTAAAAGAAAGTTAGATAACCAAGAAGATGCCATTTTGTGGCATGCAAGACTTGGACATATTTCTAAAAATAGGATGAACAAGTTAGAAGCTCTCAAAGTACCAAATGTTAATGGCATCGAGGATCTTCCTACTTGTGAATCTTGTTTGCAGAGAAAAATGACCAAGGCTCCCTTTGTAGGACAAACAGTGCACTCCACAAGTCTCTTGGATTTGATCCATATGGACGTTTGTGGACCACTAAGAGTTAGTAGGAGATGAGGCTTATTCTTACTTCATCACCTTCACCCATGACTATAGTCGGTTCGGACACGTGTTTCTTATGAAGAACAAGTTCAAAGCCTTTGAAAAGTTCAAAGACTATAGGAGTGAAGTAGAAAAGCAATTGGGGCTAAGTATTAAAGCCCTTCAATCGGATCAAGGGGGAGAATACTTAAGCACCGAATTCTTGGATTATCTAAAGGAGAATGGGATTCTATCTCAATCGACTCCACCCGGCACACCCCAACTTAATGGAGTAGCCGAGAAGAGAAATTGTACCTTGTTGGACATAGTACGCTCCATGATGAGATTTTCTAATGTACCCATATCCTTTTGGGGATACGTCTTATTAACGACGGCGAAGCTATTAAATATTGTACCTTCAAAGTTGGTGCCCAAAACACCATATGAGTTATGGAATAGCAAAGCACCCTCTTACCAATACCTTATGGTTTGGGGATCTCCCGCCTATGTGAGATGGATAGTGGGAGATAAGTTGGATAGTAGATCCACCTTGTGCAAGTTTGTAGGATACCCTAAAGAGTCTAAGAGTTACTATTTCTATGATCCCTCTGAACAAAAGCTGTTTGTTTCAAGGAACGACCACTTTTTGGAAAAGAAATTTCTATTAGATATAAATGGCATTGTAGTTGAACTTGATAAAGTTCAAGATGATCATGATACCCAACAAGCGATCGAGAGAAATGAGCAACATGAGCCTCACACACAACCTCTAAGAAGGTCGGACCGAATAAAGAAGCAACCCAAAAGGTTCGAATTCCTTCATGAAACAGGCTAATTGGATAATGATCTAAAGACCTATGAGGAAGCTATGTTGGACATAGATTTGGGATGTTCGCTTGAAGCTATGAGATCCAAAATGGACTCCATGTACTCAAACAAAGTATGGACTTTGGTAGGTCCATCAAAGCGAATAGTTCTCATTGGTTACAAGTGGATCTATAAGCCAAAGCTTGGAGTAGATGGAGAAGTAATGACTTTTAAGGCATGACTAGTGGCAAAGGGTTACACTCAAAGACCCGGTATCGATTTTGATGAAACCTTTTCACCAGTCGCAATGCCCAAGTCCATTCAGATTCTACTTGTAATAGCCACATATTATGACTATGAGATATAGCAAAATGAGGTGAAAACCGCTTTCTTCAATAGAGACATTGAAGAAGAAATTTATATGGAGCAACCACAAGGTTTTACATTCAAAGGGAGTGAGCAAAATATTTGCAAACTCGAGAGATCCATTTATAGACTCAAACAAGCATCCTAAAGTTGGAACATACGCTTTGAAAAAATAGCCAAATAGCTTTGTCAAACATACTTATGAAACATGTCTGTATAAAAATGCTAGTGGGAGTACTGTACAGTTTATTGTGCTTTATGTCAATGACATCCTTCTCATTGGGAATGAGGTAGGAATGTTAGAGTGTACTAAAACGTGGTTATCTACACAATTCTCCATGAAGAATTTCGTAGAAGCATCATACGTATTAGGAATACGTATCTATAAAGATAGATCTAAGAGGATGCTGGGGCTATCCCAAATCCCGTACATTGACAAGATACTAGAAAGGTTTAGTATGGAAGAATCCAATAAGGGATTTCTTCCAATGGGACATGGCATTCATCTCTCCAAGTCTATGGCCCCCAAGATAGAGGAAGAGATCATGAAGGATGTCCCACATACCTTATGCCTCCGCTATTGGTAGCATAATATATGCAGTTCAATGTACAAGATCGGATGTAGCATACTCGCTAAGTTTTACAAGTAGGTTCCAATCCAATCTAGGTGAAAGTAATTGGATGGCCATAAAAGCAATCCTTAAGTACTTGAGAAGAACTAAGGACTTGGTTTTAGTATACAACAATGGAGAATTGATACTTGAGGGGGTCAATGACCAAAAATCCATCTCTGGATTTATATTTTGCCTTAATGATGGCGCGGTGAGTTGGAAAAGTTCCAAACAAGATACCATGACTGATTCTACCATAGAGGCAGAATATATTCGGGCTTCGGAAGCTAAAAAGGAAGGTGTTTGGATGAAAAACTTCATTCAAGAGTTGAATGTAGTGCCTAGCATTGCTGACCCAATGGTTGTCTATTGTGACAACACCGAGGCAGTGGCACAAGCCAAAGAGCCAAGATCTTATTAGAAATTCAAGCACATTTTGAGGCGATATCATTCGATCTGGGAGATCATTGATAGAGGCGATATCTGAGTAGAGAGGTTGCCTTAGAAGAGAATATAGCAGATCCACTGACAAAACCCCTAACGCAAAAGGTTTTTTAAGAACATCTTGAGAAGATAGGTCTCAAACCAAGGGCATTGGCTTTAGGACAAGTGGAAGATTGTTGGAATAGTGCCCGACAAGCCAATTAGAATGGCCTTGTAAAAGCTATTTCCTTGTTAAACAATCTTGATTGAATGATATTCTTTAATTGGCAATCTTCATCTTATGCTCTTTATTACTTCACTTGCATTTGGATAAAGCCCCTAGATCACTTATGATTATGGGACATGGTTTGATGACCATGGAATAAATCTCACACGGTCGTGATCTTAAATCTTCCAAGTCATAGGATCTTACAAGAAGAGGTATCTAAGATACGGATAGACTTGCACTAACAATGCATAAATTCAAGAGTTGGATGTTGCTCCATTTCATAAGCAACCGTATGAGATATGGGTGCATGTTAGTGAGTGCTTGTTAGAGGGCAAGGCACTGAAGGCTAATCGGAGAATCCACTAGATAGCCACAGTGGCAAGTCGGTAGTGACAAGTTTTCCAGCTTACGCTAGTTCATATTATTAGTCCTCTGACGTGAGGATCCATGGTAACCTTTTGTCTAGTCCTCATGCTTTGACTCCTCCTTGACCACTTAACGGGTCTTTCAGGTTGATGTTAGGTATGAGCTACTTGGCATGGATGTTTGTGAGATTTAAGATGGAATCCAACTCTTGGCTTTTGTGAAGGGCAAGTGCATCTCATATGTATTCTATAATGATCGATTCTAAGAAATCCTTGCGCAAGGTGGTGTGATAATTTGGAAAAAGAGTTTTCCAAAGATGAGGTCACACAAGGGAATCGAGCATTAGGAATAGAGACATAGTATCAAGGCAATTAGAGAGCCGACAAATATCTTGCCCTAAGCCTCTTTCGAGAGATAAGAGACAGAAGGACTGTATTTGCATGGTAAGCGTAAAACTACAATAGTTCTCCAAAACATTCATTTTGGCCAATTAGTTGGGCTTCATGGGCTTAAGGTTGGACATCGACCATCTGGGTACGCTTCAATTAATGAGATTAATTGAATTAAGTCGATTAGTTTACAAGTGCTTTAAACTAAATTGAATATATGATATTCAAAAGTCACAAAGAGTTGTGAGCCCATGTCCAATGAATTGGGTCACACACAAAAGCCAAATTAACTTTCTATTTGATGGAGAAAAGATTTTCTAGGTGTTAGAAAATTATCTCCTAGTGGTTCGATTTTAAGGTGTCCATTTTGAAGACCAAATTTGGGCTTGATTAATTTAAGTGTTAAATTAATCAATTAATTTGAGGAGTTAAATTAGACTAATAATTAAGAAATTAGTTATTTGGTGCCAATATGACCATCAATTGGTCAAGTTAAAAGAGTTAAGTTAACAAAATTCAAGCTTAAGAGTTGAGCTCGTTTGATTTAAGAGTTAAGTCAAAGGTTAATTAATTAAATTAAAGTGTTTAATTTAATTAATGGGAAGAAAAAAATTTGGAGAAAAAATTCAAATGAAATGTTCATTTGAATTAGCATTTTAATTAACTTGAACTTCGATTTCAAATATAATTAAAATGCAACTGAAATTTAAATTAGATTTGGATTTGCATTTGCCACCTTGGCAAAATGCAAGTTAGCCGCCCCTATTCCTCATGGAAGGTGTAATGCCACCTTGGCATCACACCTTTCAGCCTCTATATATAGATATATAGAGAGAGGGCTGTTCATTATGTCAAAACGTGTGAAGATTTAGATTCTCTACTATTCCCTCCAAAACCTCTTACAAGCATTGCATTCATGTGTTGAAAGCTTTGCTCTTTTCTTCTTCTTCCCAACCTAAAATTGGCATCTACCATAGCTAATCTCTGGCATTTTCCAGCTTATAGACTAGAGATTTTGGAAGATCTATTTGGTGTGTGGATCATATCAATAGAGGCAAACAAGTTAGTTTGCTACGGTTTGGAGATCTACTTGCATAGAGTCCGATTTGGTGATTTTCTCTAGGGACATCTAGAATTCTTTTCAATCTGAATTTTTCATTGAGAGCTCCCTAAGGTGTTGTGAAGCTCTAGTAATTTTTCTGTGATTTTTGGAGGAGATTGACACCGGCAAAAATGTCTCCACTCCTACTGCGCGGTTTCTGGCAGTTTTTGGATTGGTGAAAGGTTCACCACATTCTCCTTGGATTTTACATTTCAAGGTAACACTCTATTTAAATCTGAATCTTAGGCATGATTTGATACTAGTTAGCATGTAAGCACTAGTTTATTAAGCTTTTGAAGTTTTTATAATTGGATCCTAGTGCTTTACTATCTTTCAGCATGCAAGACCCAATTTAATACAACCCTTTTCAACAACTTGAAACAAATAAAATCAATATTAAAGGCTCATATTATCCCCATTCTTTCATCACCCATTCAACAATTAAATGAACAATAAATAAATTAAGAATTGACATTCAATTCCAACAATTAAATGCTTATCTCATAAACAATTAATTGGTCAAGCAAAAAATAAGCATAACATTTATGCATCTCATTTTTGCACAAAATTGGAGATTAACTTGAACAAGTTTCTAAAAGCAATCAAAAATGTCAAACATAATTTTGAGAACATGCACAACATTTGTGCACCTATCTAGCATGATTTTGAAGGTTAGTACACTACTAGGTTCCAATAATTAAAACTTCAAAAGCTCAAATTAACTAGTGCTTATAGCCTACCAAGGATCTATTCATGCTTACAATTCTGATTTAGATAGAGATTTACCTCAAAGAGCAAATTTCCACGGTCACAAAGGTGAACACTTCACCGATCCAGACTCTGGCACAGTGTAGAACCAACAACTTTTGCCTCGTTTAAAGTGCTCCAAAAATCATGAAATTTTTTTTTTAACTTCTCAATTCCTTGAGGAAGTCTCTGTAAAACATTTGGAACAAAACTCGATTACTGTGCTTGCTCGAAAAAAATTCAGCTAGTGACTACTCTGTTCCAGTGCTTCTCCAAAGCTAAAAATCAAAAACTTTGCCTCTATTGTAATGATCCACACACCAATTGATCCTCCAAATTCCACTCACTTTTAGCTTGAGAAAATGAGCAGAATATCAAGGGTGAAGCTGATTTTTGAGGTAGGAGAATAAGAGAAAACAACGCCTCAACACATGAAGCAATGTTTGAAAAAAGGTTTTTGGAGAGAATAATCTAATTCTTCACACTTTTTTGCAAGTGGAATTCTTCCTCTCTATATTTATATATAGATGTTGGATGGTGTGATGCCAAGCTGGCATCACACCTTCCACGAGGGCGGGCAGCCAAGTGGGGTGTCAAGGTGTTAAATTTGAATTCAAATCTCATCTGAATTTCATGTGTATGTTAATTTAATTTGGAATCTAATTTCAAATTAATTAAAATGCCAATTCAAATGAACTATTTATTTGAATCTTCCCTTCAAAAATAATTCTTCTCATTAATTAAATTAAACACTTTAATTTAATTAATTTACCTTTGACTTAACTCTTAAGTCAACAAGCTTAACTCCTAAGCTCAATTTTGTTAACTTAACTCTTTAAGTTAACTTAACCAATTGATGGTCACTTGGCACCAAATAATCAACTCCTTAATTATTGGTCTAATTTAACTCCTTAAATTTGTCGATTAATTTAACATTTAAATTAATTAAGCCAAAAATTGACCTTTAATTTGGCATATCAAAATCGGTCACCTAAGACTAATTTTCTAACTCTTAGAAAAATTCCTCCTTCAACTTTGGAAGCCAATTGGATTTTGTGTGTGACCCAATAGGTTCTACCATTTATTGGACATGGGCTCATAACTCCTTGTAACTTTTGAATATCATACAATCATTTTAGTTTAAACTCCTTTAAACTAAATCGACTCAATTCAATTAATCACATTAATTGAAGAGTACCTAATCTCCATGGTCAATATCCAACCTGAAGCCCATGGAGCCCAACTAATCGGCCGAAATGAAATTTGGAGAATCATTATAGCTCTACGTTTGCCATGCAAATAAAGTCATTCTGTCTTCTATCTCCCAAAAGAGGCCTAGGGCAAGATATTTCTCGGCTCCCTAATAGCCTCGATACTATGTCTCTACTCTCAATGTTCGCCTCTTTTTTATGACCTCATCTTTGGAAAATGTTTTTTTCCAAATTGTCACACCACCTTATGTAAGGATTTCTTCGAATCGATCATTATAGAATACATAGGAGATATACTCGCATTTCTCAAAAGCGAGGAGTTGGATTTCATCTTGGATCTCACAAATCTCCATGTCAAGTATCTCATATCCAACCTCAACCCAAAAGACCTGCTAAGTGGTCAAGGAAGAGTTAAAGTATGAGGACCAAACACAAGATTACCATGGATCCTCAGGCCAGAGGACTAATTATATGCACTAGTGTAAGCGGGAGAACTTGCCACTACGGCTATCTACTGGATTCTCCGGTAGGTCTTTAGTGCCTTGTTCTCTAACAAGCACCAGTAACATGTACCCATATCTCATACGGTTGCTCAGGGAATGGAGCAATATCCAACTCTTGGATTTATGCACCGTTAGTACAACTCTATTTGGATCTTAGATGTCTTATCTCATAAGATCTCATGCCTTGGAAGATTTAAGATCACGATTGTGCAAGACTTATTCAATAGTCGTCGAACCAAGTCCAGTAGTCATGAGTGATCTAAGGGATTCATCCAATTGCGAGTGAAGTAATAAAGAGCGTAAGATGAAGATGGTCATATAAAAAATATCATTTAATCAAGATTGTTTTACAAGGAAATAGCTTTTCAAGTCCAATCTAATTAGCTTGTCGGACACTATTCCAACAATCTCCCACTTTCCCTAAAGCCAATTCCCCATAGCCTTAGGGCCCATGTTCTTAATATGTCCTTCAAAGACCATTTGCTTATAGGGGTTTAGATAATAGTTATGCTAAATTTTCTTCTAACACAACTTTGTCCACTCAGTTGTTGCCTCTGTCAATTGATATTATATATCAAATAATAACACATTTATTGTGCTTAGATTACTTATGAGATCTTCGCTCAAGTCCAAAGTTGTCTTCCAAAGACAACCGTGGGCTCATGCACAGTAGGCACTACATCCAACTCTTCAATGGAGTTTTTATCCAAACACCTTCTATTATAATTTCCAAAACCACAAATTATTTCACCTCTCTGGTTGTCTCAGCCGTGGTGTCTTGTTAGAACTCTTCCAACTCACCATGCCGCCGTTAAGGCAAAATATAAATCCCGAAGTGGATTTTAAGTCATCCATATCGGATTGGAAACTTGAGTCCAAAAATCCGTAGAATTTCAATTCTCCATTGTAGTATACCAAAAATAAGTCCTTAGTGCTTTTTAAGTACTTAAGGATTATTTTAACAGCTATCCAGTGGCTCTCACTAGGATTGAATTGTAACCTACTTGTAATACTTAGCGAGTGTGCCACATCTAGTCTTGTAAATTAACTGCATACATTATGCTCTTTATAGCGAAGGTGTAAGGTATGTAGGACGTCCTTTCTCTTGTTTTTAGTCTTAAGGGACCATACACTTGGAGAGATAAATGCCATGTCCCACAGGAAGGAATCCCTTCTCGGATTCTTCCATACTAAACCCCTTTAGTATCTTGTCGATGTACAGGGTTTGGGATAGCCCCATCATCCTCCCAAATCTATCTATATATATATATATTCCAAATACATAAGATGATTTTCCCAAATCCTTTCATAGAAAATTTAAATAACCACGCTTTAGTATACTCTAACAGTTCTCTCTCATTCTCAATGAGAATAATGTCATCGACATAAAGCACAATAAACTGTATACTACTCCTACTAGCTTTTTGTACACACAAGGTTCATACACCTTTTTGACAAAGCCAAATGATTTGACCATTTTGCCAAAATGTATGTTCTAACTTTGGGACGCTTGTTTGAGTCCATAAATGGATCTCTGGAGTTTGAAAACTTTTTGCTCACTCCCCTTTGTGGTTGCTCCATATAGATTTCTCCTTCAATGTCTCCATTGAGAAAGGAAGTTTTCACATCCATTTTCAATATCTCATAGTCATAATATGTGACTATGGTAAGTAAAATTCAAATGGACTTAGGCATTGAGACTAGTGAAAAGGTTTCCTCGCATTCAATAATGGGTCTTTGAGTGTAACCTTCAGCCACTAGTCGTGCCTTAAAAGTTGCCACTTTTCCATCAACTTCTAGCTTTTTCGCTTATGGATCTACTTGCAACCAATGGCAACTATTACCTTAGGTGGATCTACCAAAGTCCATACTTTGTTGAAGTACGTGGAGTCCATTTTGAATTTCATGACATCATGCCAACATCCCTAGTCTATGTTCAACATAGCTTCCTCATAGGTCTTTGGATCATTATCCAATTGGTCCATCTCATGAAGAAATTCAAACTTTTTGGGTTGCTTCTTAATTTGGTCCGACCTTCTCAGAGGTTGTATGCAAGGCTCTTTGATATTTATTTGTTTCTGCCACTTGTGGGATTTGATGATCATCTTGAACTTCACCAAATTCAACAACAACACCTTTTCCTATCTTATAGAAATTCCTTTTCGAAAAAAGGGGGCCATTCCCCAAAACAAACACCTTTTGTTTCGAGGGATCATATAAGTAATAACCCAAAGACTTTCTTGGGTATCCCACAAACTTGCACAAGATGGATCTACTATCCAACTTGTCTTTCACTAACTGTCTCACATAGGCGGGATAGCCCCAAACCTTTTAGATAATGATAAGAGGGTGCTTTACCATACCACATCTCATGCAGTGTCTTTGGCACTAACTTTTGAAGGTACTACACTTAGTAACTTCGTCGACCGTCTTTGGGGTGTATCCTCAAAAGGATACAGGCACATCGAAGAAGCTCATCATGGAACGTACCATGTCCAATAATGTACGATTTCTCCTCTCGGCTACTCCATTGTGTTGGGGTGTGCTGAATAGAGTCCATTGTAAGAGAATCTCATTCTCTCTTAGATAATCCAAGAATTTGGTGCTTAAGTATTCTTCCCCTTGATCCGTTCGAAGAGCTTTAATACTATGTCTCAATTGCTTTTCCACTTCATTCCTACACACTTTGAACTTTTCAAAGGCTTTGAACTTGTACTTCATAAGATACACGTGTCTGAACCAACTATAATCATCGGTGAAGGTGATGAATTAGAAATAGCATCCTTTTTCCACTAACTCTTAGTAGCCCACAAACATCGGCATAGATCAAATTTAAAGGATTTATGGAGCTCTCTGTTTGTCTTACAAAAGGAACCTTGGTCATTTTTCCTTTCAAATAAGATTCACAAGTAGGACGTTCCTCAATGCCACTAACATTTAGTGCTTTGAGAGCTTCTAACTTGCTTATCTTATTTTAGAGATATGCCCAAATATTGCATACCATTACTTGACATTTTCTTGGATATCTAATTTTTCTTACTTTGTTGAAAGTGCATTAGTGATGGTTGAGAATCCAATATGTACAATCCTTTGTTAAGTGTACCATAGGCAACTAAAGAACTTATTCTTTAACGCCTTCAATCTCCCTTTGATATAGAAGGATCAAATCCTTCGCTATCCAAAACGGGAATTAAAATAATGTTCTAAACAATACGTGATACATTATAAGAAAAATCCAATACAAATTCGAAATCCTCTAAGTCTAACTTGTTATGTGCCTTCGACCTTGGTCACAACTCTTGCTCCTTAGCCAAGGCGGTGGATCATATCCCCATCACTTAGTTTTATTCTTCTTTCTTATTCTTTGTAACAACTTACAAAGATAAGAACCACATGCAATATCATATATCCATGATGAAGAATTTATTCTTAAATGCACTTTAATAAAGTACATACCCTTCTAAAAGCTAAACCGCTTCCAATGGCCTATCTAGCTAAAGTAGAAACAAATAATATTGACTATATTCTCTATAATCTTCTTGACTCCTCCGGATGCCTGTAATAGTTGTTTTCCCTTGGAGGAAGAACTTTTCTTCCTTTTACATCCCTTTCTAGCACTCCTAGGGCCCATAGACTTGGAGGAGGAAACAAGCGTCAAAGGTTTGCCCTTGTCATGGTAGTTTCCTTCTAGATCAACACTTTGATCAATAAAACTTGGCCAGGATGTGAGGATCAAATCCTCATGGAGATTATTGTCCATCACCACATAGAAGTAGAAAAAACTTTTTCAAGCCTAATCATCTTTAGACCACAGTCAATGACACATGACTTCACATCCATCCTAACTTGAAAAATCTCATTTGACAACATAAACTTCTCATACCTTGCTTGCTTTACAACTCTTGTAAACTTTAACCAAGGTATTATTCATGTGTCTTTGAGATTTGTAAAGTATGTAGATGCCATCATGAGACTATGGAATAGGAAGATTCTAAACCCAATTTGTGAACTTTTCACGTGTCTCTTAATCTACTATTATCCACATGGGATTAGGAGCACCTTGATATAGGACATATATCCATTTGCAAGAATCTAGAACGATTTTGAGGTAAAGCTAATCATGGAAGTTTGGCCCAGTTGGTTCATTGGTTTCCAAAATAACATTAAGTGGAACATTAAGCCATTCTTGAGATTTCACAAATCCTCAAAGGCAAAAAAAGAGAATAAGCATGTGATTGAATTTTGATACTGAAAACATGTTCATGGTCTTTCAAACATGTTTTTCTCTCACTACTTTATCAAATCCTTCACCCTCTAAAAGAATCCAGCAAATCTCATTTCCTACTAAGAATCAAGACCCTGAGGACTTGCAAGTGGACCCCCGTAACTGAGTGCAATCCACAAGCAATCGAAGGGTAAGCAACTTTTGCTAATTGCATCTCATGCAACTCTTGATATATTTTACCTTATTTTTCACATAGACCTACGTAACCGTGTGCCATCTATGGTACTAAATGTTAAGTCAAAGCTGCCAATCAATCTTTGAATCAAGACGGGCACCACTCATCCCCCGTAACTGAGTGCTAATGTGTGGGTGTTCCTAAGTCAAAGTACATCTCATGCTAAGTGCATTCTCACAACTTTCCTCCTAAGTATGACCCACGTAACCGAGTGCCATCACACAAAATTGATAGCATCATCATGGAATACACTATTGGTAGAAAGCATGGATTAGTTAAAGCTCCTTTTAGTTTGTATCAATTTTGACTTAATATTTTGGAAGCACTTATACATTCTAAGTGGAGGCTTTTTTTTTTTTTTTTTTGCTTACAAAGTTCTCATCGTTTTATCTTCTTATTTAGGTTTTCTATATCCTAAACATGGATCTCATAGATCAATAGGATATGGAAAGCATAACTAAGTAAATGTGCCTAGCATGCACCTAGGATGTGATTACCATGAGCCTAACCAAGTAGTGCACGTAGAGCCATAGGTACACTAACTAGTTGATTTTAAGTGGGTTGATTAAATCTAGCTATTACATAAGTGTATCCCATATATTCATGGGTCTTCAAAAGTCTCCATGCCTCCGAAGGTCTTCTTTGCTCCGTGCAAACATTTAAAGGCTCGTGATCATCCCCATTCATTCATAATCCATTCAACATTTAAATGAACAATAAATAAATCAAGAATTGACATTCAATTCCAACAATTAAATGTTTATCATAAACAAATAATTGGTCAAGCATAATTATTATGCAATAAGTAGGAGATCAACTTTAACAAGTTTTAAAAGCAATAAAAAATATCAAACATAATTTTGAGAACTTACACAACACTTGTGCATCTATTATATGTGAAATAAAACACTTTTGGTCACTAGAGGAACACAAAAAATTTGTTAAAACCCATCCAACATGAAACTGGATGCCGCTGCCCAACCTAGCTGCAAGGCCAAGCAGCAAGTGTGCACACTGCCCAGCCGATGCCTGGCCAAGTGTGGCAACTTGCCCTGTTTTTGGGTTTGGACCGAGTCAACTCATTTTTGGTTCAACCTTTATGCACCAAAAAATGTAGGACAACATCTAAACAATAAAACACACATTATAGATGAAATTTCATATCCAAAACACCTTTTAAAATCAAAATTTCAAGTGCTCAAACATGCTTCAAAAATAGGTTCAAGTGAGAATCAAATTCTCCAAAAATCTCCAACAAAACTTCAATCATATTGGATCCAAAAATGACCAAAACTATTTTACTCAATCATCAACATGCTATATCAACATATAACATCAGCTAATGTTAAATCAACATTCAACATTAGAAGCTATGAATTAAAACATACTAGTTACATGAATTAACACTTAAAACACGTAATAGCATGCTTTCAATTCATCAATCAAGGAGTCATACACAATATCAAACAAACACTCCAATCCATCATATGAATTGAGAATTTGGTGATTTAGATCAATCCATCACATGAATCAATAAATCAAGAAATCCAAATCAAAGCATGAATTAGGCTCTGATACCACTTGAAGGTTAGTAAGCCACTAGGATTCAATAATTAAAACTTTAAAAGCTCAAATTAACTAGTGCTTACAACCTACCAAGGATTTATTCATGCTTACAATTCAGATTTAGATAGAGATTTACGTCAAGGAGAAAATTTCCAAGGTCATGAAGGTGAACACTTCTCCAATCCATATTCTAGCAGACTTTGGCACAGCAGATAACTACTAAATTTTACCTCGGTTAGAGTGCTCCACAAATCAGGGAAAAAATCTAGAACTTCTCACTCCTTCAGGAAGTCTCCGAAAAAAATTTGGAGCAAAATTCTATTGTAGTGCCTCCTCGGAAAAAATTTGGCAAGTGACTACTCTGTTCAAGTGGATCTCCAAAGCTAGCAAATCAAATGCTTTGCCTCTATTGTAATGATCCACACACCAATTGATCCTACAAATTCTACTCATTATTAGCAGGAGAAAATGAGCAGAATATGAATGGTGAAGGCCGATTTTTGAGGTAGGAGAAGAAGAGAAAACAAAGCCTCAACACATAAAGCAATGTTTGAAAAACGTTTTTTGAAAGGAAGTGTGAATGAATCTAATTCTTCACACCTTTTTGCAAATGGTTGAATTCTCCCTCTCTATATCTATATATATATATATATATATGTTGAATGGTGTGATGCCAATGTGGCATCACACCTTCCACGAAGAGGGGCAGCCAAGTCGGGTGCCAATGTGGCAAATTTGAATTCAAATCTCATTTGAATTTCATGTACATGTCAATTTAATTAGGAATCTAATTTCAAATTAATTAAAATGCCAACTCAAATGAACTCTTCATTTGAATCTTCCCTCTAAAAATAATTCTTCTCATTAATTAAATTAAACACTTTAATTTAATTAATTGACCTTTAACTTAACTCTCAAGCTCAACTTTGTTAACTTAACTCTTTGACTTGACCAATTGATGGTCACTTGGCACCAAAAAATCAACTCCTAAAATTAGTCGATTAATTTAACACTTAAATTAATCAAGCCAAAAATTGACATTCAATTTGGCTCCACAAAATTGGTTACCTAGGAGTAATCGTCTAACTCTTAGAAAAATTCCTCCTTCAACTTTGGAAGCCAATTGGATTTTATGTGTGACCTAATAGATTCTACCATTCATTTGACATAGGTTCAAAACTCCTGTGACTTTTGAATATCACGTATTCATTTTAGTTTAAACTCCTTTAAACCAAATCGACTCAATTCAATTGGACTCATTAATTGAAGAGTACCCAATCTCCATTGTCAATGTCCAACCTCAAGCCCATGGAGTCCAACTAATTGGCAGAAATAAATGCTTTTGGAGAACCACAGCTCTACGCTTGCCATGTAAATATGGTCCTTCCATCTCCTATCTCCCAAAAGAAGCCTAGGGCAAGATATTTCTCGGCTCCCTAATAGCCTTGATACTATGTCTCTACTCTTAATGTTCAACTCCTTTGTATGACCTCATCTTTGGAAAATTCTTTTCCAAATTGTCACACCACCTTGTGCAAGGATTTCTTCGAATCGATCATTATAGAACACATAGAAGATGTACTAGCATTTCACGAAAGCGAGGAGTCGGATTCCATCTTGGATCTCATGAACCTCCATGCCAAGTAGTTCATATCCAACCTCAACCCGAAAGACCTGTTAAGTGGTCAAGGAAGAGTTAAAGCATGAGGACCAAACACAGGATTACCATGGATCTTCAGGCCAAAGACTAATTATACGCACTAGCGTAAGCAGTAAAACTTGCCACTACCGACTTGCCACTGCGGCTATCTACTGGATTCTCCGGTAGGTCTTCAATGCCTTGTTCTCTAACAAGCACCACTAACATGTACCTATATCTCATACGGTTGTTCATGGAATGGAACAATATCCAACTCTTAGATTTATGCATCATTAGTACAACTCTATCTGGATCTTACATATCTTATCTCATAAGATCTCATGCCTTGGAAGATTTAAGATCAAGATTTAACTTTTAAGTCAACAAGCTTAACTCCTAAGCTCAATTTTGTTAACTTAACTCTTTAAGTTAACTTAACCAATTGATGGTCACTTGGCACCAAATAATCAACTCCTTAATTATTGGTCTAATTTAACTCCTTAAATTTGTCGATTAATTTAACACTTAAATTAATCAAGCCAAAAATTGACCTTTAATTTGGCACATCAAAATCGGTCACCTAAGACTAATTTTCTAACTCTTAGAAAAATTCCTCCTTCAACTTTGGAAGCCAATTGGATTTTGTGTGTGACCCAATAGGTTCTACCATTCATTGGAAATGGGCTCATAACTCCTTGTAACTTTTGAATATCATAAATTCATTTTAGTTTAAACTCCTTTAAACTAAATCTACTCAATTCAATTAATCACATTAATTGAAGAGTACCTAATCTCCATGGTCAATATCTAACCTCAAGCCCATGGAGCCCAACTAATCGGCCGAAATGAATGCTTTTGGAGAATCATTATAGCTCTACGCTTGCCGTGCAAATGTGATCCTTTTGTCTTCTATCTCCCAAAAGAGGCCTAGGGCAAGATATTTCTCAGCTCCCTAATAGCCTCGATATTATGTCTCTACTCTCAAGGTTCGCCTCCTTTTTATGACCCCATCTTTGGAAAACTTTTTTTCCAAATTATCACACCACCTTGTGTAAGGATTTCTTCGAATCGATCATTATAGAACACATAGGATTTCCAAATTTTTTCCATCTTGGATCTCACAAACCTCCATGCCAAGTAGTTCATACCCAACCTCAACCCGAAAGACCTGCTAAGTGGTCAAGGAAGAGTTAAAGCATGAGGACCAAACATAAGATTACCATGGATCCTCAGGCCAGAAGACTAATTATATGCATTAGCGTAAGCTGGAGAACATGCCATTATTGACTTGCTACTACGGCTATCTACTGGATTCTCCAATAGGTCTTTAATGCCTTGTTCTCTAACAAGCACCACTAACATGTACCCATATCTCATACGGTTGTTCATAGAATAGAACAATATCCAACTTTTGGATTTATTCATTGTTAGTACAACTCTATCCGAATCTTAGATGCCCCATCTCATAAGATCCTATGACTTAGGAGATTTAAGATCAGGACCATGTAAGACTTATTCCATGGTCATTGAACTAAGTCTCAAGTCATGAGTGATCTAAGGGATTCATCTAAATGTGAGTGAAATATTAAAGAGCATAAGATGAAGATGGTCATATAAAGAATATCATTCAATTAAGATTTTTTTACAAGGAAATAACTTTTCATGTCCAATATAATTAACTTGTTAGGCACTATTCCAACATATTTGAATTATTTTTGGTCACTTAAGAAACACAAAAAAAGGTTCAAAACTCATTCCCATCTAAATCAGCCGCTGCTGCCCTGGATGTGCGCACTACTGGACCGTAGGTACACTTGCTACCCTACCTGTGCTCTGTCATTGTGCGGCAGCACCCCTATTTTGGGGTTGGGACTGAGTCAAGCCATTTTTGGCTTAAATTTCGTGAACCAAAAATTTTAGGACACTTCCTAAACATCAAAACTCATATTTTAGATAAAATTCCAAATTTAAAACACCTTTCAAAAATGGAATTTCAAGTGCTCAATCATGCTTCAAACTTCAAGTCCAAGTAAGAATCACATTCTTCAAAAATCTCCAATAAACTCCAATCGAATTGGATCCAAAAATGACCAAAACACCTTAAGGCCAAATTTAACATGCTATATCAACGTATAACATCAACTAATGCCAAATCAAAATTCAACATTAGCTACTATGAATTAAAACATACTATCATATGAATTAACACTTAAAACACACATTAGCATGTTTTCACCTCATCAAGCAAGGAGCCACATACAACATCATCCAAACACTCAAATCCATAGGTTGTATCAAGTATTTGGATATTTTGATCAATCCATCACATGAATCAATCAATCAAAAATCCAAATCATAGCATGAATTAGGCTCTGATGCCACTTGAAGTCATATGTAGCAGCAGGATCCAATAATCAAAGCTAAAAAAATGCTAAAATAACTAAGCTACATATGAATCCAAGGATCTAAACATGCCATAGATTCAGATTTAGTGTGAGGATTATTTTGATTTTCAGAAAATCAAAGGAAGGTGGAAGAAGATCTCAGCTCCTTGAAAACTATCTCCCTAGCGACCTAACAACTTTATGGCAATGTTTGCCCGGCCAAATGAACTCCAATTTGAGTGAAATTTGAACCAAAAGAACATCAACTCCTTGATGTATCTTTAGTGTAAAAAATCAGCTCAAAAAAGACTCGGAAAGTCCTCCAAAGAATGCTCCAAAGTCACAGCCCGAAACAGAGGATCTTCAAAGGCTAGCAATCCAATTGTCTTGTCTCTAATGAAAAGGTCCACACACTAATGCACAATCCAATTCTCCGCCATATTAGCTAGAGAATGAAGAGGATAAATGCAAGGATGAAGGCTTGAATTGGAGGTAGGAGATGAAGAAAAGTGAAGCTTCAACACATAAGGCAAAACTTGGGAAATTTGAGGGAAATTGAGATAATCTGATTCTAGCTTGCAAATCACATGGAATATCAAGTGGCCATAGTCTATATCTATATATAGAGGGAGGATGGTGTGACGCCGAGGTGGCATCACACCTTCCTCAAGGGTGATGCTAACTAGCCCTTGCAAATTGGCATATGAATTTGAATTTCATTTGAAATTTTCATTTCATCTCATGAAATGTCATCCAAATAGATTCTAATTCACACCAAATGAACATTTCATTTGTCAAAAAATAGTTCTTCATTTTGATTAAATTAAACACTTTAATTTAATTAATTAACCTTTGACTTAACTCTTAAGTCAATTTGCTTAACTCCTTAAGCAAGTAATTGTTAACTTAACTCCTTAAGTTAACTTGACCAATTGATAGTCATGTGGTACCAAATAATTAACTCCTTAAATTAATTAGACCAATTTAACTCCTTAAATTAATTAGATCAAGCCAAAAATGACTACAATCGTCAACCTCCGAAATTGGTCATTAAAGAAATTCTCTAACTCTTAGAAAAGTCCACTTCATCAAGTAGGATTTGCAATTGGCTTTTGTTTGTGACCCATTAGGTTTTACTATTCATTGGACATGGGCTCACTGTTGGAATAGTACCCGGCAAGCCAGTTAGATTGGCCTTGTAAAACTATTTTCTTGTGAAATAATCTTGATTGAATGATATTCTTCATATGGCCATCTTCATCTTATGCACTTTTTTACTTCACTTGCACTTGGATTAAACCCTTAAATCACACTAGACTATGGGACTTGGTTATGCATTAGATGATAATAATTGAATAAGTCTTACACGATCGTGATCTTAAATCTTCCAAGTCGTAAGATCTTATGAGACGGAGCATCTAAGGTCCGGATGGACTTGCACTAAGGATGCATAAATCAAAGGGTTGGATGTTGCTTTGTTCCATGAACAATCCCATATGAGATATAGATGTATGTTAGTAGGTGTTTGTTAGAGAACAAGGTATTGAAGACCGACCAAGAGAATCTACTAGATAGCCAGAGTGGCAAGTTAGTAGTGGCAAATTCTCCAGCTTACGCTAGTGCATATTATTAGTCTTCTAACTTGAGGATCCATGGTAACCTTATTTTTAGTCCTTATGCTTTGACCTTCCTTGGTCACCTAGCAGGCCTCTCGAGTTGAGTTTAGGAATAAACTACTAGACATGGAGATTTGTGAGATCCAAGATGGAATCCGACTCTTCACATTTGTGAAGGACGAGTGCATCTCCTATGTATTCTACAATGATCGATTCCAAGAAATTCCTGTGCAAGGTAGTGTGACAATTTGGAAAAGGAGTTTTCCAAAGATGAGGTCATACAATGGAATCGAACGTTGAGAATAGAGATATAGTATTAGGTTATTAAGGAGCCGATAAATATCTTACCGTAGGCCTCTTTTGAGGGCTAAGAGACGAAATGACCGTATTTGCATGGTAAGCGTAGAGCTATAATGGTTCTCCAAAAGCATTCATTTTGGCCAATTAGTTAGGCCCCATGGTCTTGAGGTTGGACATCGAGCATGAAGATCGGATACTCTTCAATTAATAGATATTAATCGAATTGAATCAATTTAGTTTAAAGGAGTTTAAACTAAAATAAATATATGATATTCAAAATTCGCAAGGAGTTGTGAGCCCATGTCCAATAAATGGTAGAACTTATCGGGTCACACACAAAAGCCAATTGCTTTTCCTATGTCCTGGAGGAATTTTCTAAGTGTTAGAAAATTCACTCCAAAATGACAGATTTTTGGGGGGGGACCAAAAATTGATGTTTAACTTGTGCTTGATTAATTTAAGTGTTAAATTGATCAAATAATTTAAGAGTAAATTCAACCAATAATTAAATAATTAATTATTTGGTGCCATGTGACCATCTATTCGTCAAGTTAGCTTAAAGAGTTAAGTTAACTAAATCAAGCTTAAAGAGTTAAGCTTGTTGACTTAGGTGCTAAGTCAAAGGTTAATTAATTAAATTAAAGTATTTAATTTAATTAATGAGAAGAATATATTTAGGAGCGAAATTTCTATTGATAGGATCATTTAAGTGTGGCATTTAATAAATTTGAAATTAAATTTCAAATGTAATTGAAATGCACACAAATTCAAATTAGATTTGAATTTGCCAACTTGCATTTATTGCAAGCATGTGGTGGTCCCCCCTCCCTCTTGAGGAAGGTATGATGCCAACTTGGCATCACACCATCCTCCATCTACATATGGATATAGAGGTGAGGGTGGGCGGCTATCACACATGTATTTTCAAATGAAGAATTAGATTTTCACTTTTTCCCTTTATTTTCAAGGTGTTCATTCATGTGTTGAAGATCACCTTTCTCTTCTTCTCCAACCCCTAAAATTGGACACTACCTCTCATCTCTCTTCTCAAAGCTAATTGTGGGGAGTGATTGAAAATTTGATTGGTGTATGGATTATTTTGATAGAGGCAAAACAAATGGTTTGCTAAGCCTTTGGAGATCCACCTGTGGGAATAGTCACTTGGTGATTTTCTTTTATGATATTCAGAAGGATTTTTGATCTGAAATTTTCACAGTAGATCCATCAAAGAATTGAGGAGCTACTGGATTCTTTTTTGAATTTCTGGCGAAGATTGACTCGTGCAAAAGTTGCATTGATTCTGCTGCACCACTACTTGGCAGATTCTAGATAGAAAAAGAGTTATTCACTTTCTCCTTGGAATTCAGCTTGTCAAGGTAATCCTTTATCTAAATCCATTTTACTAGCATGTTTATATCCTTGATTTGCATGAGTGGCCTAGTTATTTTAGCTTTTTAAGTTATTATTTATGGATCCTAGTGCTACTCTAGCCTTCAAGTGGTATCGGAGCCTAATTCGTGCTATGATTTAGATTTTTGAATGATTGATTCATGTGATGGATTGATCAAAATCACCAAATTTTTTATTCATATGATGGATTGGAGTGCTTGGATGATATTGTGTTTAGCTCCTTGATTGATGAATTGAAAGCATGCTAGTTTATATTTTAAGTGTTAATTCATGTCATTAGTATGTTTTAATTCATAGCTTCTAATGTTGAACGTTGATTTAACATTAGTTGATGTTATATGTTGATATAGCATGTTGATGATTGACTAAAATAGTTTTGGTCTTTTTTGGATCCAATTTGATTGGAGTTTTGTTGGAGATTTTGGAGAATTTGATTCTCACTTGAACTTGTTTTTGAAACCATGTTTGGAGGCTTGAAATTTCAGTTTTAAAAGGTGTTTTAATTCTAAAATCTCATCTATAATGTGTGAAATCATGTTTAGAAGTTGTTCTAAATTTTTTGGTGTAGAAAAAGTTGAGCAAAAATGAGATGTTTCGGCTTAGACCTTGAAACAGAGCAGGCTGCCTGCCTCGATCGGGCGCTAGCCGATAGCGGGTGTGCCAGGTGCACGCCTACTATGCGGTTGTGCGCCCAGCCTGGGCAGACAGTGGCCATTTTCGTTCATGGTTGAAAATACCTTAATTTTTTGCTCATTTTTATGTTCAAAAGAGTTTTGATTCACACGTATTAGATACACAAGTGTTGTACAAGCTCTTAAAATTATGTTTTGGCATTTTTTATTGCTTTGAAAGACTTATTAAAGTTAATCTCCTACTCATTGCATAATTGTTATGCTCGGCCGATTATTTGTTTTGTGAGAAAAGCATTTAGTTATTGGAATTGATTGTCAATTCTTGATTTATTTATTGTTCATTTAAGTATTGAATGAATGATGAATGAATGGGGATAATCATGAGCCTTAATATTGATTTTATTTGTTTCAAGTTGTTGAAAAGGGTTGTATTAAATTGGGGCTTGCATGCCTCTTATTTTCTATCTTGTAAATGTTATGAGAGTAGAATCACTAGGAGTGAGGATTTCTTTCTCATGTAAATGTTGCATAGAGCAAAGGAAACATTTGGAGGCATGGAGATTGAAGACCCATGAATGTATAGGATACACTCATGTAATAGCTAAATTTAATCAACCCACTTAAAATCATTTAGGCGGTGCACCTATGGCTCTAAGTGCACCACTTGGTTAGGCTCATGGTCATCCCACCCTAGGAGCATACTAAGCACTACTTATTTATACTTTTCATATCCTATTGATGTATGAGATGCATGGTTAGGATATAGAAAAGCTAAATAAGAAGATAAAAATGATGAGACCTTTGGGAGCAAAAAGGCTCCACTTAAAATATCTAAGTGCTAGTAAAATATTAAGTCAAAATGGATACAAATTAAAAGAGTTTTAATTAATCCAAGCCTTTTACCAATAGTATGTGGCATGCCGATGCTACCATCTTTGTGTGATATACATTCGATCACAGGGGTCACACTTATGTGGAAAGCTATGACCATATACTTGGCATGAGATACATTTTTAATTTGAGAATGCCCACACATTATACACTTGGTCACGGGGGATGTTGTGGTGCCCGTCTTGAGTCACAGCTTGATTGGTAGGTTCTACTTAACATAAAGTAATGTAGAGGTCGTCCTTACAGGGGATCTACATGAAAAGGTGAGGCAAAATACATCAAGAGTTGCATGAGACGCAATTAGCAAAAATTACTTACCTTTGGATTGTTTGTGGATATACATCCGGTCACTGGGGTCCACTTACAAGTCCTTGGGTCTTGATTCTCACTATAAAATATGATTTCCCGAATTCTTCTTGGGGGTGAAAGATTTGATAAAATAGTAAGAGAAAAACATGCCTAAAAGACCATGAACATGTTTTCAATATCAAAATTCACTCACATGCTTATACTATTTTCTCACCTCTTGTAGATTTTTGAGATCTTCAAACAAAATGATTAAAAATTCACTCGTAAACATTTTGGAAACCAATAAACTCACTGAGCCAAACTTTCAAGATTAGTTGAAAAACCTTAAGATAATTCTTGACTCTAAAAAAAGGATACGTCCCTGATCAACGTCTCGTGGACACAATTGGTGATGTTGCTACTGACGAGTTTCATGAAATGTTCACGAAATTTGTAGATGATGATCTACAAGTTAGATGCGTCATGTTGCCTTCCATGTCTAATGAGCTCTAAAAGACTCACGAGTATATGAAACATACTCATGAGATCTATAAATATCTACAAAAGTTATATGGTGTACAAACAAGACATGAAAGGTTCGCTTTATCGAATGAGCTCTTTAGATCAAAGAAGAGTGAGGGGACAAGTGTTCATAATCATAGGCTCAAGATGATTGGACTCATCAAGAAGCTCGGACAACTTGACGTGGTCATGGACAACGATCTCTATGTGGATTTGATCCTTCAGTAATTACCACTATCATTTAACCAATTTGTTATGAACTTTAATATGTCCAAGCAAAAAGTTCAATTAACAAATTGGTGAACATACTTGTGATCATTGAGATGACTATAAGAAAGGAGAAACCTCTTATGCTTGCATCCTCCTCCAAGTCGAAAGGCCTTAGGGGCCCAAGAAAAAGAGGTAAGAGGAAGAAAAGTTTTTCCTCTAAAGGGAAGCAACTCGTGAAAGGTTCTGAGGGGTTTAAGAAAAAAGCTAAAATTGAAGCAAGTTATTTCCATTGTGGTGAAAATGGGCATTGGGCAAGAAATTTCAAAGCTTACCTTGCAACCCTTGAGAAGGGTATGTACTTCATTGAGGTGAATTTGACGACTTTTTTCCTCATGGGTATTTAATATTGCATGTGGTTCTTATCTTTGTAATTTGTTATAGGAGATGGAAAGAAGAAAGTGTCTTCGTGAAGGGGATATGATCATGTGCTTAGGAAATAGAGCAAGAGTTGCCACCTATTTCCAAGGCATAATCAAGTTAGACTTAGGGAATGCTTGCATTATACTTGATAAAAATATTATTTCAATTCCCATTCTTGATAATGAAGGATGTGATTTTTCTATATCGAATGGGATGTTGAAACCATTAAAGAATGGTCCTTTAATTGCTAAAGGTATATTAACTAACGGATTGTACATACTTGATTCTCAACCTTCACTATTGCACATTCAATCAAGTAAAAGAAAATTAGATAACCAAGAAGCTATCATTCTTTAGCATGCAAGACTTGGGCATATTTCTAAAAATAGGATGAACAAGTTAGAAGCTCTTGAAGCACTAAATGTTAGTGGTATCTTCCTACTTGTGAATCTTGTTTAAAGGGAAAAATGACCAAAGCTCTTTTTATGGGACAAACGAAGCGTTCCATAAGTCTTTTGGATTTGATCCATACGGATGCTTGTGGCCTACTAAGAGTTAGTGTGAAATGAGGTTATTCCTACTTCATCACCTTTACCGATGATTATAATCAATTCGGACATATGTATCTTATAAAGTACAAGTCCGAAGCCTTTGAAAAGTTCAAAGCATATAGGAATGAAGAAGAAAAGCAATTGCGCTAAGTATTAAAGATTTTTGATCAAATCAAGGGGAGAATACTTAAGCATTGAATTCTTGGATTATCTAAAGGAGAATGAGATTCTCTCTCAATGGACTCCACCCAGCATACCCCAACACAATGGAGTAGTTGAAAGAAAAAATCATACCTTATTTGACATGGTACGTTCCATGATGAACTTTTTTTATGTGCTCATATAATTTTGGGGATACGCCTTAATGACGATGACGAAGCTACTAAATGTAGTACCTTCAAAGTCGGTGCCAAAAACACCGTATGAGATGTGGTATGCCAAAGCACCCTCTTACCAATACCTTAAGGTTTGGGGATCTCCCACCTACGTGAGACGGACAATGGAGATAATTTGGATAGTAGATCCACATTGTGCAGGTTTGTGGGATACCCAAGAGAGTCTATGGGTTATTACTTCTATGATCCCTCGGAATAAAAGGTGTTTGTTTTGAGGAATGCCTCCTTTTTGGAAAGCCAATTTCTATTAGATAGAAATAGTGTTATTGTTGAACTTAATGAAGTTCAAGATGATCATGAAATCCCAAAAGCGGTGGAAATAAATGAACAACAAGAGCCTCACACACATCCTCTGAGAAGGTCGGACTGAATCAAGAAGTAACCTGAAAGGTTCAAATTTCTTCATGAGATGGGCTAATCGGATAGTGATCCGAAGACCTATGAAGAAGCTATGTTGGATATAAACTCGGGACATTAGCTTGAAGCCATGAGATCTGAAATGGACTCCATGTACTCCAACAACGTATGGACTTTGGTTGATCCACCAAAGGGAATAGTTCCCGTTGGTTGCAAGTGGATCTATAAGCGAAAGCTAGGAGTTGATGCAGAAATGGTGACTTTTAAGGTGCGACTAATGGCAAAAGGTTATACTCAAAGACCTGGTATCGATTTCGAGAAAACCTTTTCACCAGTAGCAATGCCTAAGTCCATTCAATTTCTACTTGCCATAGCCACATATTATGACTATAAGATATGGCAAATGGATGTGAAAATCATTTTCCTCAATGGAAACATTGAAGAAGAAATCTATATGGACCAACCACAAGATTTTACATCTAAGGGAAGTGAGCAAAAGGTTTACAAACTCCAGAGATCCATTTATTGACTCAAACAAGCATGCCGAAGTTGGAACATATGTTTTGAGAAAATAGTCAAATTATTTGGCTCTATAAAAAATGTATATAAACCATATGTGTGCCAGAAGGCTAGTGGGAGTAGTGTACAATTTATTATGCTTTATGTCGATGGCATCCTTCTAATTGGGAAAGAGGTAGGAATGTTATAGTATACTAAAGCGTGGTTATCTTCTCAATTCTGCATGAAAAATTTGGGAAAAACATACTACGTATTAGGAATACGTCTCTATAGAGATAGACCGAAAAGGACGTTGGGGCTATCCCTAACCCGTACATTAACAAAATACTAAAGAGGTTTAGCATGGAAGAATTCAAGAAGGGATTCCTTCCCATAGGACATGGCATTCATCTCTCCAAGTCTATGGCCTCTAAGACAGAAGACGAGAGACAAAGGATGTCCCACATACCTTATGCCTCCACTATTGATAGCATAATGTATGCAATGCAATGTACATGACCAGATGTGGCACACTCGCTAAGTGTTACGATTAAGTTCCAATCCAATTCTAGTGAGAGTCACTGGATAGCCGTTAAAGTAATCCTTAAGTACTTGAGAAGGGCTAAGGATTTATTTTTTGTATACAGCAATGGAGAATTAAAACTTGAGGGGTTTTCGAATTCAAATTTCCAATCCGATGTAGATGAATTAAAATCCACTTCTGGATTTATATTTTACTGCAACGGTAGCGTGGTGAGTTGGAAGAATTCCAAACAAGACACCACGGCCAACTCTACCAAAGAATAGAATTTATTGCGGATTTAGAAGCTTCAAAGAAAGATGTTTGTATGAAAAACTTCATTCAAGAGTTGAATATAGTGCCTAGCATTGCTGAGCCAGTAGTTGTCTTGTGTGACAACAATAGGGCAGTAGCGCAAGCTAAAGAGCCAAGATCTCATCAGCGATCCAAGCATATTTTGAGGTTATATCATTCGATCCGGGAGATCACTGATAGAGGCAATATCCGAGTAGAGAGAGTTGCCTCATAAGAGAATATAACAGATCTTCTGGTTAAACCCCTAACGTAAAAGGTCTTTCAAGGACATTGGCTTTAGGGCAAGTGGGAGATTGTTGGAATAGTGCCCGGAAAGCCAATTAATTTGGCCTTGTAAAACTATTTCATTGTAAAACAATCTTGGTTGAATGATATTCTTTATATGACCATCTTCATCATATGCTCTTTATTACCTCACTCATATTTGGATGAAGCCCTTAGATCACACTAGACTATAGGATTTGGTTATGCATTAGATGGTAATCATAGAATAAGTTTTACACGGTCGTGATCTTAAATCTTCCAAGTCATATGATCTTACTAGATGGGGCATCTAAGATCCGGATAGACTTGCACTAATAATTCATAAATCTAAGGGTTAGATGTTGCTGCATTCCATGAGCAATCCCATATGAGATATGGATGCATATTAGTGATTGTTTGCTAGAGAACAAGGCACTGAAGACCTACCAGAAAAATCTACTAGATAGCCGGAGTGGCAAGTCGGTAGTGGCAAATTATCCAGCCTACGATAGTACATATTATTAGTCCTCTAACCTGAGGTTCCATGGTAAACTTGTGTTTGGTCCTTATGCTTTGACTCTTCCTTGGTCACCTAGTAGGCCTCTCGGGTTGAGGTTAGGCATAAGCTACTAGGCATAGAGGTTTGTGAGATCCAAGATGGAATCCGACTCCTCACTTTCGTGAAAGGCGGTGCATCTCTTATGTATTCTATAATGATCGATTCCAAGAAATCCTTGCGCAAGGTGGTCTGATAATTTGGAAAATGATTTTTCCAAAGATGAGGTCATACAAAGGAATTGAACATTGAAAATAGACACATAGCATTGAGGCTATTATGGAGCCAATAAATATCTTGCCCTAAGCCTCTTTTAGGAGATAGAAGACGGAAGAACCGTATTTGCATGGTAAGCATATAGCTATAATGGTTCTCCAAAACCAATTATTTTGGCTAATTAGTTGGGCTCAATGGACTTAAGGTTGGACATCGACTATGGAGATTGTGTACTCTTCAATTAATGGAAATTAATTGAATTGAGTCGATTCAGTTTAAAGGAGTTTAAACTAAAACAAATATATGATATTCAAAAGTCACAAGGAGTTGTGAGCCCATGTCCAATGAATGATAGAACATATCGGGTTACACAAAAAAGCTAATTGCATTTCCTAAGTCTTGGAGAAACTTTCTATGTGTTAGAAAATTCACTCCAAAGTGATTGATTTTTGGGGGTGACCGAAAATTGATGTTTAACTTGGCTTGATTAATTTAAGTGTTAAATTGATCAACTAATTTAAGAGTTAAATTAGATCAATAATTAAAGAGTTAATTATTTGGTGCCATGTGATCATCAATTGGTCAAGTTAGCTTAAAGCGTTAAGTTAACTAAATTAAGCTTAAAGAGTTAAGTTTGTTGACTTAAGCATTAAGTCAAAGGTTAATTAATTAGATTAAATTTTTTAATTCAATTAATGAGAATAATACATTTTGGAGGGAAAATTCAAATGATGGGATCATTTAAGTGTGACATTTAATTAATTTGAAATTAGATTTCAAATATAATTGAATTGAAATGCATATAAATTCAAGCATGATTGACAATCCCCCGCCCCCGCCCCTTCTTTGAGGAAGGTGTGATGCCAACTTGGCATCACACCATCTTTCCTCTATATATAGATGTAGAGATGAGGGTGGGCAGATGACACACAATTCAAGTGAAGAATTAGATTTTCACTTTTTCCCTCCATCTTCAGGGTGTTAATTCATGTGTTGAAGATCACCTTCCTCTTCTTCTCCAACCCCTAAAATCGGACACTACCTCTCATTTCTCATCTTAATCTCTAGTTAATTGTGACGAGTGATTGGAAATTCAATTGGTGTGTGGATCATTTTGATAGAGGCAAAACAAATGGTTTGCTAAGCCTTTGGAGATCGACCTACGGGAGCAGTCACTTGGCCTTTTTTTTTCAGGAGATCCAGAAGGAATTTTGATCTAAAATTTTCATAGTAGATACATCAAAGAGTTGAAGAGCTACTGGATTTTTTTCGAAATTTTTGGAGACAATTGACTCGTGAAAAAGTTGCATTGATTTTGTTGTGGCACTGCTTGGCAGATTCTGTATTGAAGAAGAGTTTTTCAATTTCTACTTGGAATTTATAACACTACAAGAAAAAATGGTTTCAGCAATCATTCTTCATAGTCGCTAAAATTTAAAGAATGGTTGCTAAAACTTATAGCAACCGAAATAAGATTGGTCACATGTGGTCACAACAAAGTAGCTACTAAAAGTTCCCTGTGACAAGTTGTTAATTCATACACTAAAAATATATGTTTAGCAACCATTCAAAATTGATCACTAAAAATGAAAAAATTAGCAACAAATTTTTTACTTGCTAATTTAGAAAGTCATGGTTGTTGTAATATTAATATAGTTGCTACAATTGCATATATTGTGATCACATCATTTTGATTGATAATAGATTGCACTTTAGCAATCAAATTATTGGTCATAATAATTTTTAAATGGCTACAAATAGTTGTCTTATTTATATGTTTTAGTGACCACATTGCAACAATAAAACTTTTGTTACTGAAGAATATCTTTTAGAAGCGAAATAATTTATTATTGTAATTTGGTTTGCAATAGATTGCCTTTTAGCAATCAAATTATTGGTTGTAATAAGTTTTAAATGGCTGCTATAATTGCCCGATTTTAGGGATCACATTGCTTCAATAAAACTTTATTGTTGAAAAATATCTTTTAGTAACAAAATAATTAATTGCAGTAATTTGGTTTGTAATAGATTGCCTTTCAGCAATCAAATTATTGGTCGTAACAATTTTTCAATGGCTGCAATAATTGTCATATTTTAGCGGCCACATCACGGCGATAAAAGCTTTTATTGCTGAAGAATATCTTTCAATAGCAAAATAATTGATTGTAGCAATTTGGTTGGTAATAGATTGCCTTTCAGCAATCAAATTATTAGTCGTAATAATTTTTAAATGGTTGCAATAATTGTCCTATTTTAACGACCATATTGCGACGATAAAGTTTTTATTGCTAAAAAATATCTTTTAATAATGAAATAATTGATTGCTGTGATTTGGTTGTTAATAGATTGCCTTTTAGCAATCAAATTATTGGTCGTAATAATTTTTAAATGGTTGCAATAATTGTTCCATTTTAGCGACCACATTGCAGCGATAAGACTTTTATTGCTAAAAAATCTCTTTTAGTAACGAAATAATTGATTGCAGTAATTTGGTTGTTAATAGATTGCCTTTCAACAATCAAATATTGGTCGTAATAATTTTTAAATGGCTGCAATTGTTATTTTATTTAACATGTTTTAGTGACCACATAGAAACGATAAAACTTTTATTACTGAAGTGTATATATTTGCAAGAAATAATTGATTGATGTAATTTTAATATTATGAAAAATCTTATTGCATTTTATATGATTTGGCAACCAAAAATAGCTATTGGTTACTAATGTGTACATATTAGCTACCAAATAATGATTTATGAAAAAAATTGAATTTTTTTTAAGGTCCAGGATATATTATAAAAAAAGAAACAAGCCAAGATTGTTTGAGCACAATGAGGCAAGGAAGTACTTACTTTCTTTACAATTTTCAAAGAAAAAATAAAATAAAATAAAGTTTAAGAACAAGTGCCAAGATAATCTACCAAGCTATTTGCAATTGAGCCCAAGCATGTTGGGGCCCAATCCATCACGAAAAGAGAAAGCAACATTGCATGCTGCCAATGCTGCCAGGTTGAATTTGGGGCCCATCAATAAAAATCAGGTGCCTAAAGGTTGCAAGATCGAGCCTAAATTCTGCAAAATTGCTCCAATTTCAAACACTAAAAGGAACAGTAAGTTAGCCCTGTTGAATTAGAGGCCCCTCAATTGGAATCTGGAGCCAAAAGGTTGCAAGATCGAGCCCCAGATTTTGCAAAAATGCTCGAATTTCAAAAGCCTAAAGTAACAAGAAATTAGCCCATGTTCGATTCTTCTTTCCCTTAAATTTTCACATTAAACTAAGGCGCACAACATAGTGGTGGGTTCAATTCCTAGCTAAAGCAAGAAGCTGAAAAATAACTAAGACACTAGGGTATGAACCCTATTGGGTGCAAATTTCAGTTCAGAAAATTAATTGTAACAGCAGTCCATGAAGATTGAGCAACAACTTCAGATTGAGTCCACCGAAGAAAATTGATGCAAAAATAAAGGATTTCAAATTGATATACTGAAATTAGGCCCAATAATTAACCAATTCAGCAGTAAACATCCCAAGCTCTTGAAACTATCTGAACATCAGAACTGATAGCAAAAGTCTCATCACCACAATCCATAACTAGACTTGAGCAAACACAATAGTACATCAGTAACATCCAAATACAAAAGCAAAACCCCCAGCTATTTCTAATTGTTGAAACATGAATCAGCATTCAACGCCAAATCCTCATATGCCAAAGCACATTAAACAATAGCAAATAACCAAAATTTGCCCAACTAATAATCAAATCCACTGATCTCAAGGGAATGTGGAAAACTGCCAAGATAACAATAGCTAATTGGGCGACAAATAAGTAACAACATCAAGCAATACCACCTATCCAGCAAGTACTCCAAGGAAACTTATTAAAAGACCATCAATACACTAAACCAACAGTAGAAGCCATTCAGCCATACACATCAGGAGGTTTACAAACTCCTAAATATAATTTGGAGAGGCCCATATGATAGCAAATAAACAGAACCTCCAATTAAGCCAAAAGACCAACAAAATCCCAATCAAAAAACAAGGAACAAATTATCACAGCAACAATCCCTTCATAAACAAGTAAACCAATTGTACAATAGCAGCATTCCAATAGCAACAAGTTTTGATAACAAAAGAATGATCGGACTTAGATCTCCAAAATAACCAGCCAGAAAATAGGAGGCCTGCAACCACCATTTAAATTGAAGTCCATATTGCCACAACAGAAATAGTTTCTAAACAACATCCAAAAAAGACCAAGACCAACAAAAATAACAAAATGGTATTAAACTGCAACAACCAGTAGTAATTACTAGAACACAATAGCATCAAGATACAATCTGCTCTACTAAAAAATTTGACAAATTCTCCAGTCCAGCCAACTTTTAAACTGAGAAACAGAGAACCAACTTTTTCTTCCTATGCAAAATGTTCAGCACCTAAATAACATAAAACATTGAGGCAAAGTTACACAAAAGAAAATGAAAGAAAGATGAGGATATTGTTAAAGTGAGACCAAACAAGAATGGACCAAGGTAAATGTGAGACCAGAAAACTATTAAAACACAAATGATTAATTTAGATAAATGGGGGAGCAATTATTCATACCTATATTTACTAATTATTCCAAGTCGCTATCCACATAAACTTGAGATACTGCTTCATCATCATTGCTCCAATATTCAGCTAAGGTTTATCTTCTTCTTCCTTATCATGTTCAACACCATCTTTGTTATTGTTGACACGTGTGTAGATTATTTTTTCAGCAATTTCAATCTCCAACGGAGCTTCATTGGTGCTAACTACTGATCTAACCTCTTGAGCACTATCTTGAACTTGAATGTGAGAACAATTTTCTTGTTGATATACATCACTCATATCAAGTTCATTTAAACCAGTAAACTGAAGAACACACGAGTCAAATAGATGTCTATGTTGTGCACTTTGAACCACTTTCCAACTCGCACCTAGTTTTGTATCATTAACATAGAATACTTGATTTACTTGAGTTGCTAACACATAAGGTTCACTTTCATACCAAAACTTGCCCACATTTATGCTAGTAAAATCACTATCTATCTTTCATGGTTTGTATCGATCTAAATCAAACCATTTGCAACTAAATAATACACATCAAAAGCCATAAGCATAGTTCAACTCAATTATATCTTCTAAGACTCCATAAAACTTGATCATTTTTCCCTTATGTACGGATTCCATGCACATTTCACTATTTTGTGTCATTCGTCAACTATCTCTTTTGGTAGTTAGATACTTTACTCCTTCTACTATGCAACCACTATATTTACTAATACCATAATCAGGACCAAATGCCAATGCAAGAAGTTCATCATTAGTATGTGAGGATTTTAGACATCGAAGCTCTTTAATTAAATGTAATTTTAGGATTATACTCGATTATCAAACCACAAAGCAAACTCTTTATTTTGCCTTGCCTCCCATTTGATAGGATTTTCCCGTTTAAGTATTTCTTCGTGCTCTCTAGACAAGAATAATAACATAAATTAATAATGTAATGTTAAATATGAGTTTATAATAATAAAGAAAAACTCCAGTTACCTCAAATATAATTCTATCTCCACACAATTATTTAGAACAAACTGATTAATGCGTTGTACTCTTGATGGGTCATTTCAGCAAAATCTATTTTGCCAAAAGTTCTTTCATCTCTATTGTATTTTGTCTCAATTCCATGAAGATATAAGGAACAAAAAGTCAAACATTCTTTTACAATATATGCTTTAGCTAACAAACCTTCTGGATGAGCTCTATTTTGAACCATCCCTTTTAAACTACTAAGGTATCTATACTTACATTAGAAAAAATATTAAGAAGAGATACATTATTGACATGCTAGAAATAAGATATGAAGTAAGCATTTTAAGTTTATCATAAGATATTTTTTAGTAATTTTTTTTAAATAAATAGAAATTTTTACCTCTCTATAGGATACATCCATCGATAATGTACAGGACCACCAAGCTTGGCCTCATGTGCCAAATGAACTGCTAGATGGACCATAACATCCAAGAAAACAGGTGGAAACATCATTTCTAACTTGCACAATATCAAAGAAATCTTTTATCCAAACTCTCAAAGACATTGAAATTAAGTTTCCTAGCATATAATTGTCTGAAAAAACTTGCCAACTCAGTAATGACATCAAGAACATCTTTATGCAGGTAACCATGCATTCCTACAGGAAGCAAACATTGCAATAAAATATGGCAATCCTGACTTTTCAACCCTGTTATCTTACCATCATTGATACTCATACATTTAGAGATATTGGCAGCATATCCATCTGATTTCAAGAATTCACAAAACCCTTTTCTTTTCTTTTGGGATAGAGAATAAAGCGTACGAGACTTCAAACATTTTACTTTACCTTCCTTGTTTGATTTGGTACCTTCTAATGGTTTTAAATGTAATTCGTGTCTTATAACCATATCCTCTAAATATAATCAAGCTATATCAGTATCTTTTGATTTATCATCAATGTCTAGTAAATTCCCAACCAAATTGTCACATATATTTTTCTCAATATGCATTAAATCAAGATTATGCCGCATTTTGAGTTTTGACCAATATGGCAGCTCAAAGAATACACTCTTTTTGGTCCAACATGGTTGGTGGGAAATATGCTTTCATTTTTTATCTCTAGAATGCTTGCAAGCATGACATGTTCTACCTCCTTTAGCTGGGTTAAAATCTGATCATTAGAAAGCTATATAAGCTTAGACTGCAACTCAGTCTCACCATTAAATTTAAGACTTTTTCAAAAAAGGTGATAATGCGGCAAGTATTGTCTGTAGCCAATATAACCTATCTTGCTTCTTAGTCTTTACAAAGGAGTGTTTAAGCTACATCTTTGACAAGCACAATATCCCTTTGTTCGATGTCCAAAAATATCACCCATATGCAGGAAGATAATTTATTGTCCATAAAACTACTGCATATAGACAAAATTATTCTCCAATTTTTGCATCCCGTGTCATTACTCCAAACTCCCATAGTTCCTTCAGTTTATCTATCAAAGGTCTAAGATATACATCAATATCTTTTCCAAGTGATCGAGGATCGAGAATTAAAAGACATCATTAAATAAGGTTATTTCATGCATTGCGAAGGTGGTAAATTATATGTCATTAAAATGACTAGCCATATACTATAAGAATTATTCATGTTACCAAAAGGATTAAATCCATCACTAGCTAAATCGAGATGTATATTTCGAGGATCTTTGGCAAACTAAGGGTATTGCTTATCAAGATCTTTCCAAGCTTTAGAATTTGAAGGATAGATCATTATTTCACCCTTTTCAACTTTTCCATCCTTATGCCAGCTCATATCAGAGGTTGTCTTCCTTGAATTATAAAATTGTTGTAAAATTGGTTTTAGATAAAAGTAGCGCAAAATTTTATGAGGAATTTGCTTTCCTTTGCCATCATTTACTTGCCATCTGGATTCCTTACAGACTGCGCAACTTTTTGAGCTCTCATATTCTTTCCAAAAAAGGATGCAATCATTTTTACATGCATGGATAAGCTCATACCCCAACCCAAAGCCCTTTAGCACCTTTCTTGCCCCCATAAAATGAAGGAGGAATAATATCCTCTAGCAAGTATTGCTTAAACAAATCAATTATCATGTCCTAAGATTTATTAGTCATTCGATTCAAAACCTTTATGTGGAGCAGTTTGACTAGGAATGACAACAATAATTTGGAGCAACCAAGGTATAACTTACGTTGTATATCTCTCAATAATCTTTGAAAATTTTCCACTTCATCATCTAGTGCAACATTTGGATGATTAGCATTGGGATTATCACTATAATCACAAAAATTTTCATTAAAATTTTCATTATTAGCAAAATTTTGCATACCAAAGTCTAAACTTCCAACATCTCATCCTCCTCAAATGTTTCATCCACAAAACCATGAACATTGTCATCTCTATATAAATTTGGGCTTTCACCATGTGCACCCATTCATAATAATTGACATCCATCCCATTGGTGAGTAAATGCAGCTTAACCAAATGAGGTGGGTGTAAAATCTGATTTAAGCACTCTCCACAAGAACAAGGCATATTATTTTTTCCCTCATTGTTCTCCAAAGTAAATCTCATGAAACTTTTAACTCCCTTAACATAATCCTTTGAAGTGAAGTCATCGAGTTTGACCCAGCTCTTATCCATTTGTAACTATAATAGTGAAAAAGACAAATGATGTATTAGATATATATACATATCAATTTAAATAACTTTATATATTCATGTAAAAAATCTTATCTATACCACATATAAAGCACCTACTCCTTTTGGTATGTTTTCGAGTAGTCTTCCTAAAATGCCATCATGTTTGTATTTTAATCCTATAACTACTAAGAGTAGCTTTTTCTATTCTCAATTTTTTTTTTTTCTCTTTAATGGTTTACTCTTTTTGTTTTTCCTTCTATAGTTTTTTTCTTCCTTTCACTTTTATAAAAATTGTAATAAATACATTGAAAATATATAAGAAAAGTAATATATAAAAAATAAATGGATGTGTTTATTTTATTATAAAAAATTTTAGCACATGCATTGAGTGTGCCAAAATTTCTAGGGCCTTGTTCTCTCATGTTTTGGCAAGTTACTAGAAATTTTTTTGGGGGAATGTGTTTTTTGGAGAAAATTTGGAGAATGTGCCAAGTATTTTATTTTTTTTTGGGAAAATATGGAAAATTATTTGAGAATGAGATGCTTGTTTCTATATGTTTGGGGGGGGGGGGTTGGGAAGGACAAACTTTATTGTAGATGTCAAATTAGTTGCTTTTTTATTGGGTTTGTTAAATTAAAGTTATTTTTTTATGTCTTATATGTATATATATTTATAGTTGTATGATGTGTATGTGTGTATATATATGTGTGTGCATGTATATATATACTTGTAATGATTTAAATATGGGCATAATGAAATTATGTGTAATTAATTTAACTAGTTACTTATTTTGAAATTTATATTTTTATAAATTTAAAAGTAGTAAATGATGTATTATTTGAAAGAAAATATATATTAGTAAATATTAATTATTTATGAAATCATGTGGACAACATTTAAGAGTCAAGTGACATAAATGTTTCTTATGAGGGCATGAATACATAAATGTGTACATTTTCTCCTTTTCTTTTTGTTGATATTTAACTACAATTACAAATATTTGAGGAATTTAGGAGGATCAATTTATATAAGGACTGAACAATAATATTACTATATCATAAGGGGTTAATTATAAGAAAATTATAATGATTTATATACATATATAATATAATATTATATATGGGTATATGTATATATGTATGTATATGTATATATACACACACATCTGCCCTCCCCTCCCCTCCCCTCCCCTCTAGCCAAATCTGGTTGGCCATGGCGACTACTGGCAGCAGCCGCCGTGGAGTTGCTGCTATCATGGTCACAGAGGCTGCCAAGGACGGCAAAAGAAGAAGAAAGTGGCAGAGAGAGGAGGGGGGATGGGAGAGTGGAATTCAATTTTTTTTAGAAAAAATATCTTTCTTTAATTAATAATAATGTAGTTAAAATATATATCTATATTTTTTTACTCATTTATTCCTAATTAATATAGTTTTTAATTTTTTATTTATTTATTTTTTATTAATTAATTTTATTTAACTAAATTTCATTAATTAATTTAGATATATGTGTTATTTGAATAAAGCAACAAATTTATACATATTTATTGTATATTGATTATGATTAAAGAATTTAAAATACCAATTTCCAATAGAGAGTTCAAACAAACAAGAAGTATCATACCAGAATAAAAAAAAATTCAATAAAATTAATCAGAGATATCATGAGCCCAAATGGAGCTCTAATCTCAAGAGAATGGAGCCCTTGTATGTTGGAAAACAAAATCAATTACGATGTTTTTCTAAAGCAAAAATTGACATAATGTATACATGCATGGTGTATTTACCCCTTTTACTATAGCATATTAATATGAATCAAATGCACTGAAAGAAGACAATTTAGTATTCGAGTTAAAATCAAAATTACACAAAGAGATTAGATGAGCTTATCAAAACATGTGATCAAACCATTTCACAAAATAATTCAGCTTCAGACACCATACTTTTCACAATAGTAGTAGAAATATTTTTAGTCATTTGAAATTGGTGCATGTAGCAAAAGAAAAAATGACTTTATACTAACTTGGTTCTTTATTAGATGTAATCCTAGTGAAAGAAATTTTAACAATGCAGACAATTGACTTGAAAACATGAACTTGCTACTTTTGATATAGGATGAGTCGCGAGAATAATTCTAGAATGAAAAAATAACAATCTAATCAATCAAATATTGAAAAGAATGCTACAACCATGGTCAAAGGCTTCTTGAATTCGATATTTGAAGAGCTGGTGATTTGAGAGGACGGTCACATGTATTTAAAGACATACATCTAAATCTTATAATAAGCAGATGCCACAAGGTACTGTGCTAGATGTTTCTTATCCAATTCACATAAACTAGTACTTGATAGGTCACAACCATGTATCTTGTCATGGGATATAGTCCATACAAGCAATGGAGATGCATGTGAATCCCCTACTAGAAAATATTAGGCTTTATCCACATTTTCACAGGTTGTTACCATCCTCAACACCAAACCCCTAAATGGAGTAGGAGGAACTCCTGCAACAAAACTCTTAACTTAGATGGCCAAACGTTGTTTGTGTAAGCTCCATCACTGAAAAGGTTAACAGTTGACTTCCACATTCCCTCCATCACACTGAGTGACAAATGATATGGGGGCTTAAGTCATACAAGGTAAAATATACTTTTGATAAATGCAGATACAACTTCACAAGTAGCTCTTGCTTTGTGTGGTTTTGACTGGAAGGGAGTATGGGAAAGTAAGATAGAATATGATCACTTCCTTTCTAAAAGGAATTATGATCAGTGTATAGCACCCCAAGAATAGGAGAGAGAAAATGCAAATGCAAGTTGGTGGGTTTAGGAGGTAGAAAATCTATCCACAAAACCATAAGCCATGAAAGTTGGATCAACAAATAGTCGTATCTTTACACTTTCAAATCTAGAATGCTTACCATCCTTTTAACAGTTTTGATTTCTGAATACTTAATAAGGACGGAAGGGGAAGTGAACATGTCAATGAAATATTTTGTCCTATATTTCTTATCAAATAATAAAGAATGTTGTCTAGATAGAACTTAATCATTTCTTGTAATCACACTTTCCTTTTCTCCTCATATTTCATTTTCCCTGCAAAGAGGCCATGCTTACCATTGGTTAAAGAACACTATTAGATATCCAATCTATCAATCATTTAAAGTTCCTCAATCATGCTAATTCGACTGGGTATGTACATTGCCAAGATTTTGAAACCACATCTTCAGTATGTCCTCAGATACATTAGAGTTTCATAGACGAGACATAATCACCTATTTTCCCTCCTTTCTGAAGGAAACTTCAATTTGAGCAGATAATCACCCCTGTTTGAACTCATAAAGCTCAAGAAACCTACTAACTTTTTAGATGGATTTGCTTGTTTCCTTCAATTGGGAGCTATAATGATTGTCTTGCAACATTTTTAGAGAAAATTGGAAAATTCTATCAGAAAAGGGACAAAATATTACCCCAAATTGCTGAGAAACTCACAAAGTTTGGAGCATCATAAAGGGATACCGAAAAATTGTGGCAATCATGTCTCTAACAAAAACTAGAAGTGAAAAGAAAGCCATGCTGGATTACCTTTTCTTTCTGCAAATTCTTAACAAGCAGCTATTTTTTTTCTGCAAATCCTCATGCAATAAACTTCTCTGCTTGACTGAAATTGATTTCTGAGTGAGAAACTAGGTTTTGAGATTAGTAATCAAGGATGAGAACTGGATTACGGGATGAGGGATGAAGGGCGTGGAGAGATGATTCTTGTGTTGATTAATCTCGGAAAATGGCACTTACAATTTATATAGAATTTAATATTTCAGATAGGAGTACGGGATACTGAATGATGAAGGGCGCAATGAGATGATTTATCAAGGAAAATGGCATTAGTTTAATTAGGATTTAATATTTCATATCTTAATGCATGCCCTAATATACCTAAATAATTAGACTCTATATTTATCCTATCCTACTTAATCCATAGATTCAATTACACCTATACCCTAAAATACCCAAATAATATACCCTAAACTAGACCCTACCCTATGAAACTCAAGATACATTACGTCTATGGTTGGGTTTAGTCTATTAGACCTAATTTTTGAATTGTGTTTTAATCTGACTAATTTTTTCATCTTTTTCAAAATTTTTTATTATCAATCAAAATGCTAAAACTACCTAATATTTGAATGCTAGAGTAATTTATTAATATTTTCTTATATTTTTGGCATATTTTAAAAAAATTAACTCGATTTTTTTAAATTAAAAAAAGTATACATTTCATTTTAGTCATTTAATTTAATTTAGCTAATTTATATATTTAATTTTTGGTATATTAAACAAATAACAACCACAAGAGTATTTATCACTTTTCTCTCTCTTCCCCATATTAAGTTTTTCTTTTTCCTCTCTATTTTTCCTCTGAGATATTATATTTTCTTTCTTTTACTTTATTCTTTTTATTTTTTTGAAATATTATTATTTCATGTAATATATTTAATAAAATATAATTTTATAAAATATTTTTGAAAAATAAAAATTTTCAAATAGTGCACCAGAATTTTTCATATTTTAAAATATAATATTTCATTTTCAAAATATAAACAAAATAATGTGGATGCACGAATAATAAACGCAATTTCAGATTTAATATATGCATACCCTTCTCTATCCCCAATGCATCAAAATGACTTGTACCAAGCACTGCGACACTCCTCCCCCAACCCAACCAAAAGAAGAAGAATTTAATAATATTTGTACTTTAAAATTTTTCTGTAGTTATGTAAACACCCTTTAAATATTCTTTCTTTCTCCACTGTCCAAAGCTATTGAGAATAAATAAATTCAAAATGCTTTTAATTTTTTAATTTTATATATATTAAAAATTGAAGTATACACTTCAAGTATGCCATAATTATTAGTATAGATTTAATTTTGATGTAAGTAATTTGGGTTAAATATTTGAATTTGAGTATTTGGATAATGAGTAATTTCAAGGTATAGGATATGTGGGTAAGTTTTGTATATAAACATAATTACACCCGTCCAATTATTTTTAATATATTTTTGGTTTTAGATTTAACAAAAATGGTAACTAAATAAAGTTTTATGAGTGAAAAAGATTACAGTTGGGAAGGAGGGAGTTGGAACATGGGTATCTGATGTTGGGTATTTTTTTAGTATTGAATATTTAGGTATTTTATATGTATAGACCCTACCCTTATCCATTCCATTTTTCTTAATAGGTTTGGGTAGGGTCTGGGTCTCATGTCTATTTATTGGGTATGGGTATGGGTATTGTACTATTGTCATGGATTTGGGTACGGTAAAACCCTACCCATTGATAGGTCTACATTAGTTTAATTAGGATTTAATATTTTAGCATAGTTGAAAAAGATATGTTAAAATTTTCTAATTCGAGAGAAACATCATATGAGTTATTCATCTTGAAAAATTAATGTTTTTAATATATTTGTTTATATAAACAATTTTTTATAAATATATTGAATTCTAATAAAAAATTGTGTTAAATTAATATATTTAATTTAAAATTATAACTTTTAATTTCTTAAATTGGTATTAGCAAAAATTTTGAAATGAAATAAATTTTGTTACACAAAGATATATTAAAATTTCAAATTAATTCAATAACAAAATTTTGAGTTAAGAAAATTTTTTCAAATAAAAATGTCATGAATTGAAAGAAGAAGGTTTAGAGAGTCTTTTTTCTTGAAGTGTGTCAAAAATTTAAAGGGAAGAAACTTAGAGAATTTAACTTCTTCTCTTAATGCCTCATTATTCAATGCTAAAATTGAGTAATCCGTTATTTTATCCAAAAGAAGTACTTCTAGAAATCATGTGAGGAAGGTGATTCTTATTTGTATGTATGTGGTGCGTCCAACATGAGATACAATGTGAAATTAAATATGCAACTTGGATTAATCCAAGTTAGAACACCCATACCCCATTTCAAATTACAAGTTATCTTGAATAAAGAAAATCAACACAAAATAGAGGAGCCAATAAGAGAAATGGAAAAGAAACATATTTACCATTACAATTGGGCCTGAACCCTACCCAAGCCCATGAAAATTGTACAATATCCATACTCATACCCAATAAATAAACATAAGACTTTGACCTTGCTCAAATCCATTAAGAAAAAAGGAATGGGTAAAGGTAGGGTCTGTCCCATAAAATACCCAATATCAAATACCCATGTTCCAACTCCCTTCTTCCCAATTTTAATCTTTTTTACTGATAAAACTTTATTTAGTTACCATTTTCGTCAAGTCTAAACCCAAAAACATATTAAAAATAATTGAATGGGTGTAATTATATTTATATGCAAAACTTATCCACATCCTATATCTCGAAATTACTTATTATCCAAATACTCAAATTTAATAAGTTAACACAAATTACTTATATCAAAATTAAATTTATACTAATAATCATGGCATACTTGAAGTGTATATTTAAATTTTTAATATATATAAAATAAAAAAATAAAAAGTATTTTGAATTTATTTAATACTTTTAATTTTTTTATTTTCAGTAGCTTTGGACAATGGAGCAAGAAGAATATTTAAAGGGTGTTTACATAATTACATAAAAATTTATTCTATAATATGCTTGTTTTTTTTAATTGTTATTAAATTTTCTATGTACGACGCATTTATACATTAGAATATTGGTAATATATTAATGGCAATATGAGTAGTCAAAGTTTTCTTCTAATTTAAATTGATTCCTCATATCAAATCTAGAAACTTGATTGAAGTTCGATGGTAAAAATATGTTAAGATTGTTAGGAACCAAGTAAAATCATCTAATGCCCAAATTTATTAAAAATATTACATATTTGAAAATTATACCAATTAATTTATCAATAGAGGTTCTATTGTACAAATTGGCTATATAATTATATTCGCACTCATTAAATTTATTAGGCTGCAACTATGTCAAAAATTCAAATTTTACTTGATATAAATATTTCAAAAAATAGGACGTGAATCTTTCAATTTTAATTGATCGATTAGAGATGGCATTTAATTTGGATAATACCACCTCAAATTGTACACTATTTTGTTCTTATGTGTGAAGATATTAGGATTTCATGTAGTTGGAGATGTGGTTGAACCCATGTGGTACTGTAGACATTGGATCATGTTTCATTCATTTAAAATGTTTTATGTAAGTTTCTAGGTTGCCCACTAATAATTATTTTTTTTTTAGTGGACAATGTGTTGGAATGTGAAATCATTTTTCTTTCTTTCTTTTTCTTTATTTTTTTTCCCCAATATGTAAGAAAGTGAAAGGAGTACTTTAGGTGTGGTGGATTTTGCTTCTATTTTAGTCAACTTGTGAAAGAAATGTTGAATAATGGTTACATAATATTCCACTTGCAAATAGGAGTATTTGTCCTTGTTTTTTGGACATTAATATTGGCAATCCATAAATTATTAAAATTATTTTATGCATGCTAGCTAAATTTCGATTATATGGGATTATGAGTACCATAACATAAATGGATTTTTTTTATTATTATTTTGATTTCTTCATTTAATTTTTTTTCATTTTTCATTTTCTCTTTTTCTCTTTTTCTCTTTTTTTGGACCATAGGTACATACTCTAATTATATCTGAAAAAATTAGTGTATCCATCATGTCAATATAAAAACTTGTAGTTAGAAGAGAACTAAATACTTTAATTTGTTAAGTAAAAAATTATTTATTCCATACAATGATAAAATTAGTGGGGCTAAATAGATGTTCATAAATTTTAGGCATGTGCTACTTTTGTTATAATATGTGATAGTTGAACTAGAAATTATTGAAAAAATTACTAAAAATTCTTTAACATATATTTTTATATCTAAAGAAATCCATTGTTTAATCTAAAATACCCTTTATATCAACTTCTCACTCCAGAACATCCAAAAACTATTTCTTTCTTTACTAAATTATCCATAAAATTTTCTTTTAATAATTCTTTTAGATTTTTTAAACTGATTTGTATTAGTGATGATTTTAATTTTATAAGTTAAACTTTTGGAGAAGTATATTTCTGGAATTTTTAAATATATAAAAATTATAGTAGAGACAATTTCAATTTTTGAAATGAAATGGCCTAAACAAAAAGATAAAATTTTGTAAGATTCATCATAAATATTTTTCTAAAACTCTTAACCACAACTTAATGATGTTAAGAAAAAATAAATAAAATTTAAATATTAGTGAAAAAAGAAGGGTAATTTTTTTAACATAAAATAGTCAAAGGTAATTTTGTTGGAAAAAAATAATAGAAGTTAATTATTGAACTTGCTGGAATAAAAAAAAATTCTAGAATAAGTTTTTTAGATTGAAAATATTTTATAATTTGTAAATATAAAATTTTTTCTTTAGGGCCTAACACTTAATAAATTCTCTAAGATTATTTTTATTTATAGATAATGGAATTGAAAAAAAAAAATTGCTAATATTTTTTAAAATAAAGAATAACAGTTAAAAAATATTTTATTATCACTTTAGATTTGAGTTTTCAAAAACTTTATTAAATTGGGTTTTAAATCAAATATATATATATATATATATATATATATAAGCTAAGTACGTGAAACAGGAAAGGTGAAATTATCATAACAGTCAAACAAAGAAGCACGTTTGTTCTTATTTTCTGGTGGGCCCCACCACGAACTCTTCCTAGCAATGGGTACAACATATTTTAGCTGAACCTTTCTCTCTCTTTTCTCTCTCCCTCTCTAGCTAAGAGAGAAAATATCGAAGAAGTAACCCAAAAAAAAAAAAAAGAAATTTCACTTACCCATTTCTCCATGAAAGCGTAAACCTTAATCCTCTAATATTTTACCCATTCAAGAAAAAAATCAGAATCGAAAAAAGAAAAAGAAGAAGAAAATGTCTCAATCGGTGTTCCAAACAATGCAGGCTATGTCCTTAGCACCAACCCCAGATGCCTTATCATCCAACACCTTGCTACCACCCACCACCATCTTCTAGTGTTCTTTTCTGGCGCTGGTAACCGACAAGCTTCGAAATTGTTGCCTTACTTTCAAGGCATCATCTTCTATGATGGTTGATGGCAACACTAGAGTGTTTCTTTCAGGCGTCGCCTTTGGCCGCGGATGCTCCTTCTTCCAGCTCTGTGAATTTTGGTTCGGTTATGAAGGGGCAATATGGTGCTTTTGGTGCGGTTACTTTGGAAAAGCTTGATTTGTTGCGGAAGCAAACCAACTCTAATCCTGAGGTATGAGATATCATTTTCTTAATTAATTTTTGCACCAAGTTATCTCTACACAAGAGTTATTTAGTCCAAAAATCTCAAACTTGAAATTTATATTAAAGAAATTTTAATATTATCAATATACTTATCTAATATATTTTTCAGATTTTTGGAAATTAAAAAAATTTAAAAGATATCTTAAAAATTAATATTGGGATTTTTATGATATACATGCAACAAAAACCAAACCCACAAAAACTAATTCTTTTCTGTTTGGCAGTAAGAAGTTCTCTTTCCGCCAAAATTGAGGAATCTTGGCGCGTAAATCGTGGTTGTATAGGAAAAGAAGAAATCATGGCAGTGATTGTGGTTGTGTAGGAGTTGAATTGTCCACAAACTCTGGTCTCTAGTTCTTCTCCGTTGTGTTTATTTTTCCCAGCTCTTTTTGTTTTTTTAGGTATAAATTTCTATCAAATTCTCCCTCCCCTTTACTTCGCTTGATCCCTTTTGTCAATTCAAGTTCCTTTTAAATCTTTGTATTGAAATTAATCTTTTGGCTGATTTGGCAAAGGACATTATAGAGACGTACGAAGGCAAGTAGGTACTACGTAAGAATACCATTCAATTTATTTAAAGATTAGTATAAAATTAGAGAATCTATAATTTAGTTGTGATAATTTATGTAGCAATGTATCGGTATGAGTTTTCAATGAGTTTATCTTCCAAATATCGCCCGATTGCATTTTAATGCTATCGTAGTTGTGAAATTCTAGTCTTTGTTCAAAATTAATCATACATTTTTTGATGTTCCATGAGTAGCTGTTCTTTTCAAGTGCCACATACACAAAACCATAGATATCACTTTTTTCTCATAATTAGTTCTAGAATGTGTGGAAAATTAAGGCCTTTTATGTGCTAAAAGTAAAGAAAAATATTTTGAGGTTGAATTTACCTTATAACATAGTGCAAATTCAGCCTTATTATGCTGTATATTATGAAGACAATGGCTGAATTTGTTCTTCTCAGACTAATTAATTCTCATAATAGAAGCTATCATACTGCAAGCTTTAGCTGATTTCAACCTACAAAATTAGGTTTATATATTTTTCTAGTTTCTTAAATTTTCCCATATATAAATGTTTGATTTCATGTTCATGGACAATGAAAATGGTTTCAATGCTAACAAATAACTGTATGCTTTGTTTGCGTATCATGTTTGTTTTTCATCCAAAATTTAACTAATTCTTTATGACTTTGAACATGTGATTCTATTGGGACAAATAAGTCCGATAATGAGTACAGCTATTAAGCGTAAGTTCGAGTTATCTATAGAAATGACTATTGCCAATAACACGAGTCATTTGAAGCATAAAACGGTGTTGTCTAGTGCATTGGCTACAGCAAATGACATGGTTGATGAACCACCAAAGACTTCGTTACCCAATAGCTTAGGTAATAGTACTTGTATTTTCATTCTTTTTTTGTCGTAATTTATATATACCAATTTAAATTAATACATTGCACTATGAATATTATAGTTTCAAGCACAAAAAAGTGGGTTACTTTTCCTCCCAAAAAAACTTTTAGCAACTCAAGCATTTCAAGATCCTTAGCTCAACAAACAATAATGGATGACAGTACTAGAGATATAGGTAATCTATGTTTCACTTTGTTAACATTTCAAACTTTAAACAATATCTAAATCTAATTAAAAAGATTTATTTATCTATTTAAACAGCTAGCATGCCTAGAGAAGAGCCTCAAGTGCGGCACATGCCTAGAGAAGAGCCTCAAGTGTTGCATATGCGTAATACATCAAATGCACATATTAGAACTGATGTTAGAGGTATTGTTAACTAAAAGCTACTTTTCTTTATTTGAATTTTTTTTTACTTTTCTTTATTTGACTTATTGTCATATACTTAAAGAAATGATTTGTTTTGTAGAATCATCATAAGAGACAGCTGATAAAATATTTGATGACACCAATAGTAATGTTTAACTTAGTAATTATTTCTTAAGTTTTCTCATGCATATTGTTACAAGCAATCATTTATTGAGTTTCTAGTGTGTTTTGGTTAATTAAGGATTTGTGATTGAAAAGCGAGGTCGCGGTCTTACTAGAGGACTAAACACACAAAAGTATATTCGAAGATGTGGGGAGAAACCAAAAATTATTATTCCAAAAGGGATTAATGAACTTGTTGGGGAGCATAGTTCAAAACATGCAACTGAGATAGGGGTCTTGATTAGGCTTGAAGCTCCAATGCAAATTGATGGTTGGGCTAAAATTCCAAATGAATCTCTTTAGGAAGTTAGTTGTAAGTATTTTTTTCAATTTTTATTTGCTTTAGCTTTTCTTTTTGTCAATAATTTAATGATACATTTAATATATAACAAGAGTATTTTAAATATCTTAAATGTCAAAGAATAAGCTCAGTTATGAAATGGAGAAGCCTTATGTTGTTTACTGTATTTGGAAGTCATTCGCTAAATAGTACTCTACTTTTTGTTCAAATGCCCATAAATATTATTTAAGAATGAAAGCTAAAGGTGGTGTAGCATTAGCTAGACAAAAAGATCTATGAAAATCTTGCCAACCGTCGTGATGATTGGCTTTAGTTATGTGATTTTTGGGAGATGAAAAAATTTCAAGTAACTATCATTGATTTATATGATCTTAATAATAATCATAGTAAAATGCACTTACATTCTTTAGTTTTAAGAAGTAAGTCATCTCATTAATAATTTTTTATTTGTTAATATTTGCAGAAAATTTCGCAAACCTAGTCGAAGAATTGGGCAAAATTGAAGCACAAGCATAAATTGGGAACCAAATCTCATGCGGCACATCAATATGAAAATGTTAGCTATTTTATTTCTTAATCAACCATATAGATTTTATTTAATTATAATCATGCAATGACATTTTCATTTGCAATGTAATAGAATTTGGATGATATTGATATATATGAAGTGGAATTTTACAATGCTAATAATGGATAGGCAGATAAAGATGTCGAGGCTAACTATGTAAGTTGCATTGAAGTTTACTTTATTTATTAGTTTATTTTAGTCGTTTACTTTATGTGGTTAAAGTAAATCTTGATATATGAAAATTATGAGAATGTCTTACATTTGCATAATATGCTCAAATGAAGGAATTGCAAGAAGAACAACAAACTTTGCAAAATGGCGATGCTCGTTTGAGCTCATAACAAATTTGCATTTCAATCCTTCAAGAAAACATTTTATGCCAAATCAAAAGGTCATAATCCAAAAAAAATCAACTTATTTTACTATACTTCTGAAGCATCAATTAATTGAGCATGATTAGAGGAAGAGTCGGCAACCACGCAAGTTGAGCTGGCAAGCACAAAAGCTGAGTTAGCTCTTCAAAAGACTACAATAAAAGCAGTGGTGAAATGCATTGAGAAGATGACAAGCAAAAACTTTGCTAAAATTATCAATCCATCTGATTGGTGAGTGGAGCTTTATATGAGAGTTTGATTTCATTGTTAACAAATCAAATTATGATATTTTTCACTTAATATATCTATTAAACCTCCTTCTAATATTTATTACATAGAAAATTTAGTTGATATTGTATATTATTTATCATAGATGATTATTATAATTAGTCCCACTATAAGTTTATTAATATAATAATTTGTAATTAACTTCTTACTCTTATTCATACAATCCCTTCTTTTCTTTTTGATTCAGACACAACCATGAGATATGGATAGAGCAATTGTCTTTTGGATTTGGATTCATGACATGGAATGTTGTGAATAGCAAGATTTAATGTTTGTTTCTTAGTCTAAGAATTGTTTAACATTAGTTTGCTTCTTAGTCTAAACATTATTTCTAGTGAAGTTTATGCTATTAGTATATCTATGCATCACATTTTAATTTTTTTTCTTCATTCATATTAATCTTATGTGGTTTTTCCTTTTTGATGTATCATCATATATTTGTGGTTGTATTTGAATTATATCTCTATAAAATTATCTTAAGTAACTTGTCCAGATTATTTGATTTCAGAGGTTGTCAAAAGGCTTCCACAAGAGATAGACACTTTAGGAAAATAAAGATGATATGTTTTACAAGTTAGTAGGTATAATCATGATATTAAGGAAACAAAGTAGGAAGTAAGAAATGAGCATCAACATAACTAAAGCCAAGTTATGATAGCTGCTACAACTACAACTTCCTCTGCATATATATAAAATTCGTAAAGATACCATGAAAAGTAATCTTATTTGATTTTTGGTTTCCTATTCTTGTTCTGTAACTCCTACTAGTTTACTACTAATGTAAGAACTATCTTTTTGATGTTGTCTTGATGGAAGACAACATAATAAGGGTGAACAATGTTCTTTTTGTATCTTGTTCAATGTAATGAAGGGGATAAACAAAAGGAATATTATTTTTAGAGCTATATTCGCTTATTTCTTTCCTCAAAGGTAAGGGGCTAAGGTCTGATTGATCTATTTCTAGTCTTGAGAAGCCCCTATCTGTCCATGCTTCTACTAAACACAAATAACTTGTTTCATTGGAAATTGTTTTCTTATTTTAAAGCTATGATGCATGTTTTTGTACTAATCTTGACTGTGGTTTCTCCTATAGTTTGTGAATGATTCTAGTAGATTGGATCACCCTTGAAAATGGAAAGGAGTTGGATTTTAGATCAACTGAATCGGTCTATGCTTACTGGTTTGCCGTGACTTGTTGACTGCTAAGTTGCAAACTAATTTATTTTGCGTTTGCATGAGAATGGATTTTGTTACAGATTAATTGCTGGACACTTTGGTTAGAGTTTAAAGCAAATTTTTTGGTTTAGGTTGCTCTTCAATTGGCTTTAAGTTTAGCTTATGTTTTTGCTTAATTTCAAAATTGGTTCTAGAAATGGCTACTGCACAGTTTGTGTTTTGAAGCTATTTAATTGGTTTTTTTGACTAAATATGATCTATTGGTATGTGTTAGTTCGATTCAAAATTTTGAGGGCTTCATCTGATACATGTACAATGATATTGAGGGTAAATTTAGTTTGCAGGACAAAATAGTATATCACAAACATTTTGGGCATATTGTTTGCTACTGTAATGGTTAATGTTGGATGCCGCTTTGATTTCTAATATTATGATGCATGAGAATGTTTGCTGTTGTTCTCTTTTTCTACTACTAAAGCATGGTCTCTATTTTCAGTCAAAATGGTTGTTGGTGAATGATTGATTAATTTTGTTGAAGCAATGCTGCTAGAATGTTCAGATTTTTGGATGTTTGGATGATCTAAATCTCAGATGTTAACCACAAAATTCCTTGACATCTTGCATAGTAATTTTGGGATTTGGAGTTTGTTCTGCTACTAAAAATTGGTATTTAGAATTCTGCTAGATGAATAAAACTCAAGTCCAAATTGGCAAACAAATGTTGGCTTCTGACTAGTCTAAATTTGATGGCTTTCGACAAGTTCCTTCATTTTGACTTGGAGTGTGTTTTGCTGTTGCAAATTGGAAGATAGGAGATTCAATCCTTACTCTTTGTAGGGCTTACATATTAATTGGCATACAAATGTTGGAGAGGGAACTCAATCCTAGAACTGGAAGTTGGCTAAAATAATTTAATTTTTGTTGGATTAGGGACTCGAACCTTGGATTTTGGATGAGTGGAGTCAAGGGTGCAGCAATATCAATTAAAGTTTTGATGGAACATAGTGTCGAACTTGCATGGACTCAATTCAAATTCATGGGGCTGAATTTAATTCTATTGTCACCAGGAAGAATCAACCCAAGCTTTTCTTTGGAGGTTTTGATTTTGAGCGAAAGTGCTGCTGGGTTGATGTTTGTAACCACTGGTGCTGGAGATGGGTTATTTTGTGTTTCAATTTCCCTCATTTTTATCTACTAAAACCTATTTTGTAATCTATTTTGTAATCCTATTTGTTGGTTGTTTTTAGATGCTAGATCTTGGAACCTGCATTGCTATTGAATAGAGCATTTGTTGGTTTAATTGGAACTTTTATTTTGCTATTAGTTTATTTTGCTCGATATCAAAATCTGCAACTCTATTGCTACAGTTTTAGTTTGCTCAATGCCAAAATTCTACTGTTCTGCTGCTACAGTCTTTTGAAGATGATATCTATCTTATTTTGATGTTGCTATTTGTGGTATTGAATGATGAACTTAGCCTGACTGGAATTGACGTATGCAGCTATTTTGTGTTGAATTGTTTAGGAAATTAGTTACCCATTTGAATATTTGAGCTGCTGGAATGGTTGTCTTGATGAAAAATACTCGACACTTGGGATATACTGCATGAATATGTTCTATGATGAAAGTAACTGTAGAATTTTTGTGGCTTCAAATGCTAAGTATTCAAAAAATTAGCAGATTGCTAACTGTTAGCTACAACACAATGGCACTTCATTGAAATTATGGAGTTTGCACTTTGAGTTCAGAATTTTACTTAATAGGGGGTCCAGTAACAGCTTTTGTTATGCTTTTGCTGCAATTTGGAGATAGGATGCTTTAGTCTTTACATTGTGGGTTGCATAGCTTTTTCTATTATGTCTCTGCTGCAAGGAAGATTTCATCCATGGTTGCCTGGAAGGTCATTTGGCTTTGTTAAAATCACCTACTAAAATTGAGATTCGAACTTGGGTCTTCCTAGAGTTAACTATTGCTGGATTGGGGATTAGATCTCTGGACCTTGTGGAACTATGAAAGGTATCTCTAAATTAGGCTAACATGGACTCATACTTGGCATCTTCTTGGCGCATTTTGAAAATGATTTTGTGGGCTCAAATTGATTTGTGGCGGGCCAATGACCTGGGCCCTATTGGATGCTAATTGTTTAATTACAATTGTTTGGATTAAGATATTAAAATTGAATGGTGGCCAGGCAGATTCAAGCCTGGGATTGGGCGCATTTTGGCTGGAAATTACTATCCAATTTCACTAAGTCCAGAATTCAAAATTGCTCTCATTCTAGCGAAAAAGAAGAATTCAGATGTTGATGTTTTGTGTGAAAGTCTTCTCATCTTCAAAATCTCATGGGTTCTAATCTCTTCAAAAATGTTTTAACTTCATGTATTTCCCACTTTGGTTGGGAAGATAATATTTTTTTTGTTTGTATTTTCAATTCCTTTGGGAGATTAGCTCTAATGAGATATATTGTAAGGGAAGTAAGTACTTCTTTATTTATGACTTTGCTCAAATACTCTAGTCTTGTAATTTCCTACTTTGATTGCTAATACATCCTGAAACTATTCCCAGTTTCTTTTAGAAAAATTAGTTAAGCAAGCCTTATTTTATATTTGAAATATTGTAAAGGAAGTAAGTACTTCCGTGTTTTGTTTCGCTCAAATTCTCTATGTTTGTAATTCCTCTTTTGGTTTCTAATATATCTCCATCTTATTTAAATATATATATATATAGTTTTCTTTGAACTCACTTCAAAAGTAGCATATTGCACCTCTACTTTCGTACTTCCTTATTGTTTTTGTGATGTAGTGAATGGATGTATAAGTGTCGATTAATAGCAATATCATTAAACAGGTTCATTTTGAAGATATTCTCATTGTGCTTTGGCATATGTTCTAATTCTAATTTCATACGGGGGAGACTTTGACCTAAATAATTTTGAGATGAAGTTATATCATCTGCTTTCACAATTGGACTCTTGTGGCATCTTAAATATTTGCATATACAGCTAAGAGGTAGTAAATCTTTCATGTTGCGACTATAGTCACTCGATAGATTGACTATTGCCTATGATTGTTTCAATCATAAAAAGGTGTGGAGATAAATTAGGGAACATAAATGCAGATAATTGGAATGGTGTTATTTTAAGTGAAATGAAAGTTGAATGATTGTACAGAGAAGAAAAATATTTTCTAAGATTGTAATATTTATATTTTGCCTTGCCAAAATATGCAAATAAGAAATTGTAAGGTTAAATATATATTTGTTTTGTTTGGTGTTTGTTGGTGCTATTTAACTCATGGTGATAATATATAACAAGGTGACTGAGCAGTAAATTAAAATAATCTAAGTTGGATGTTTAGAAGTATATAATATTTAAGCTCTTTGTTGTTAGTTCCTGTATATTGGCTAACATCTTGAGAGCCTACCTTTTTAACACATCTCAAATTTAGATTATGGAATTCATTGAATGAGTTTAGTATAACTTTTTTTTTTCATACTTAAATTATTTTTTTTAAAAGATTTACTTCAAAATCAATTTGGCTCTTTGAGCTCAATTTAGAAGGTTTTTTTGATATATTTTCAAGAACTACTTAGAAATACAGCCCACTAGATGGAAATTACTATTATTTTAGCAACCATTGCTTATTGTAAATTTTTTTCTTAGTGACCATAAAATGTTGGTTGCTATAAGTTTAAAGAGCTAAATAAAGATATATATTCTTAGCACCCAAAATAACTGGTTGTTAATCATCAATTTAAAAGACTAACAATAACCATCTAATATTTTATTGTTAAATTGATCGCAATTAATATTCACATATGGCAACCATGAAAATCTTCGCTAGAAATTCCAATGTTGGTCGCTATATCATTGGCTAAGGTTGGCCAAATTATAGTGGCCATTTACAGCTACCAAATATTGCTTGCTCATTAAAATATTTATGTAAGTTGATATTAGCAACCAAATTACTTTTGGCTGCTAAAATTATACTTTTAGCTCCCATTTCATTATAGTTACTGAGAACTTGGTTGCTAAAATCATTTTTTCTTGTAGTGTTAGCTTATCAAGGTAATCCTTTATCTATATCCATTTCGCTAGCATGGTTAGATCCTTGATTTGCTTGAGTAGCCTAGTTATTTTAGCTTTTGTAGTTATAATTTATGGATCCTAGTACTACTCTAGCCTGCACCATCTTCTCAAGATGTCCTTCAAAGACTTTTTATGATAGGGGTTTAGTTAGTGGATCTGCTATATTCTCTTTCGAGTCAACTCTCTACACTTAAATGTCGCCTTAATGAATGATCTCCCAGATCAAGTGATATCGCCTCAAAATGTTCTTGGCTCACTGATGAGATCTTGGCTCTTTAGCTTGGCTACCACTCTGTTGTTGTCATAGAAGACAACTACTAGCTCAGCAATGCTAGGCACTATATTCAACTCTTGAATGAATTTTTTCATCCAAGCACTTTCCTTTACAAATTCTGAAGCTGCAATATATTCTGCCTCTATGGAAGAGTCAATTGTGGTGTCTTATTTGGAACTCTTCCAACTCACCGCACTGCTATTTAGGTAAAATATAAATTCAGAATTGAATTTTAGGTCATCTACATCGCATTGGAAACTAGAATTTGAAAACCCCTTGAGTTTCAATTCTCCATCGTTGTATACCAAAAACATGTCCTTAGTCCTTCTCAAGTACTTAACGATTGCTTTTACAATTGTCCAGTGACTCTTATCGGGATCGGATTGAAAGCGGCTCGTAACACTTGGAGCGTGTGCCACATCGAATCTTGTACATTGAATTGTGTACATTATGCTTCCAATAGCAAAGGCATAAGGTATGTGGGACATTATTTATCTTTCCTCCTTAGTCGTGGAGGCCATACACTTGGAGAGACGGATACCATGTCCCATGGGAAGAAATCCCTCTTGGATTTTTCCATACCAAACCTCTTTAGTATTTTGTCAATGTACGGGATTTGGGAAAGCCCCAGCATCCTTCTCAATCTATCGCTATAGATACATATTCCTAATATATAGGATGCTTCTCCCAAATCCTTCATGGAGAATTGTGTAGATAATCATGCTTTAGTATACTCTAACATTTCTACCTCATTCCCAATGAGAAAGATGTTATCGATATAAAGCACAATAAACTGTGTACTACTCCCACTAGCCTTCATGTACACACATGGTTCATATATATTTATGATAAAGCCAAATGATTTGACTGTCTTGTCAAAATGTATGTTCCAACTTCGGGACGCCTATTTGAGTCCATAAATGGATCTCTGGAGTTTGCAAACCTTTTGCTCACTCCCCTTAGATGTAAAACCTTATGGTTGCTTCATATAGATTTTTTCTTCAGTGTCTCCATTGAGAAAAGTGGTTTTTACATCTATTTGCCATATCTCATAGTTATAATATGTAACTATGGCAAGTAGAATCTGAATGGACTTATGCATTGCAATCGGTGAAAGGTTTCCTCAAAATCAATAATAGGTCTTTGAGTATAACCCTTTGACATTAGTCACGCCTTAAAGGTCACTACCTCCCCATTAACTCATAGCTTTTGCATATAGATCCATTTGCAACCAATGGAACTATTCCCTTCGATAGATCTACTAAAGTTCATACTTTGTTGGAGTACATAGAGTCCATTTCGGATCTCATGGCATTAAGCCAAAGTCCCAAGTCTATGTTCTAACATGGCATCCTCATGGGTCTTCGGATCAATATCACATTGGCCAGTCTCATGAAGGAATCCGCACATTTTTGGTTGCTTCTTGATTCGGCCCGACCTTTTTAAAAGTTGTATATGAGGCTCTTGTTGCTTGTTCATTTCCATCGCTTGTGGGATTTGATGATCATCTTGAACTTCATCAAGTTCAATAACAACGACATTTCTATCTAATAGAAATTCCTTTTCCAAAAAGGTGGTATTCTTTGAAACAAACACATTTTGTTATGAGGGATCATAAAAGTAATAACCCATAAACTCTCTTGGGTATCCCACAAACTTGCACAAGGTAGATCTGCTATCCAACTTGTCTCCCAATATACGTCTCACATAAGTAGGAGACCCCTAGACCCTTAGGTAGTGGTAAGAGGGTGCTTTGCCATACCACATCTCATGCAGCGTTTTTGGCATCGACTTTGAAGGTACTACATTTAGTAGCTTTGCCGCCGTTTCTAAGGTGTATTCCCAAAAGGATATGGGCACATCGAAAAAGCTCATTATGGAACATACCATGTCCAACAAGGTACGATTTCTCCTCTCAGCTACTCCATTCTGTTAAGGTGTGCCAGACGGAGTCCATTATGAGATAATCCCATTCTCCTTTAGATAATCCAAAATTTTGGTACTTAAGTATTTTCTCCCTCGATCCAATCGAAGAGCTGTAATAATAAGTCCTAATTGCATTTCTACTTTATTCTTATACTCTTTGAACTTTTCAAAGGTTTCGGACTTGTACTTCATATGATACATGTGTCCGAACCGACTATAATTATCGGTGAATGTGATGAAGTAAGAACAACCATTTCTCGCACAAACTCTTAGTAGGTCACAAACATCCATGTGGATCAAATCTGAGGGCTTGTAGAGTCTCCAATTGTCCTACAAAATGAGCTTTGATCATTTTTCCCTTCAAACAATATTCACAAATAGGAAAGTCCTCAATGCCCCTAACTTTTAGTGCTTTGAGAGCTTCCATCTTGCTCATCATATTCTTAGAGATATGCCCAAGTCTTGCATGCTAAAGGATGGCATCTTCTTGGTTATCTAACTTTCTTTTGCTTGATTGAATGTGCATTAGTAAAGGTTGAGAATCAAGTATGTACAATCCATTAATCAATGTACCTTGAGCAATTAAAGAACCATTCTTTAATGCCTTCAATGTCCTATTCGATATAGAAAATCATATCCTTCATAATCAAGAATGGGAATTGATATAATTTTCTTAACAAGATTCGGTACATAATAAACTGGATTAAGTACAATGCTAGTGTTCTCCAAGTCTATCTTGATTACGTCTTGGACCATTGCCATAACTCTTGCTTTATTTCATAGGCAGAAGATCATATCCCCTTCACACAGACCCTTTCTTCTTTCCATCCCCCATAACGAATTGCAAATGTTAGAAAAATATGCAATATCAAATACCCATGAGGAAGAATTGGTCGTTAAATATACTTCAATAAAGTACATATCTTTCTCAAGGATTGCAAGGTAAGCCTTGTAGTTTCTCTTCCAATGCCCCTTTTTCACCATAGTAGAATCAATTTGCATTAGTTTTAGCCTTTTTCTTGACCCTATCGGAACATTTCATGGGTTGCTTTCCTTTCGAGGAAGAACTCTTCTTTCTCTAAACTCCCTTTCTTGGGCCCCTAGGGCCTTTCGACTTAGAAGATAAAGCAAGCATGAGAGGTTTCTACGGTTTCTCCTTTTTCATAGTCACCACAGCGATCACAAGCATGTTCACCAATTCGTTAATCATTAGTTCTTACTTGGACATATTAAAGTTCATAATGAATTAGTTGAACAATGGTGACAATGACTAGAGGATCAAATCCACGTAGAAGTCATTGTCCATGATCATGTCAAGTTGTCTAAGCTTCTCGATGAGTCCAATCATCTTGAGCCCGTGATCAAGACACTTGAACCATCTACCATCCTTAACCTGAAGAGCTCCATTGACAAAGCAAACCTTTTGTGCCTAGTTTTTACACCGTACAACTCTTGTAGGTGAAAGTAGACATTTCTTGTATGTTTAATATGCTCATGAGTCTTTTGGAGCTCGTTGGTCATGGAAACCAACATGAGGCATCTCACTTATAGATCATCATCTACAATTTAGTGAACCTTTCACGGTCATCATCAGTAGCATCCTCACCCAATGTGTCCGTAGGACTTTGATCTAAGACATAAGTCCTCTTATTTGAGTCAAGAATTAGCTTAAGGTTTCTCAACTAATCGTGGAAGTTTGGCTCAATTAGCTTATTGGTTTCCAAAATGTATGCAAGTGGATTTTTAGCCATTTTCTTTTGAAGATTTCAAAAATCTACAAGAGGCAAAAAAAGATTATAAGCATATGATTGAATATTGATATTGAAAACATATTTATGGTCTTTCAAGCACTTTTTTCTCCCTCTATTTTATTAAACCCTTCACCCTTAGAAGAATTCGGAAAATCATATTTCCTAGTGATAATCAAGATCCTAAACATTTGCAAGTGAACCCACGACTTGTGAGATATCCACAAACAATCCAAAGGTAAACAAGTTTTGCTACTTGCATCTCATACAACTCTTGATATATTTTACCTCACTTTTCATGTAGACTCACGATTGATGAGACATCTAAATTACTAGGTGCTAAGTCGAACCTACCAATAAAACTTTGACTTGAAATGGGCCCACGACATCCTACAACTCATGTGCCAATGCATGGGCATTCTCAAATCAAAGGTGCATCTCATGCTAAGTATATGGTCACAGTTATCCACTATAAGTGTGACCCACAACTTGTGAGACATGACACAAACAATAGTAGCATCTTCATGCCACATACTATTGGTAGAAGGCATAGATTAATTAAAACTCCTTTCAATTTGTATCCATTTTGACTTAATATTTGAAAGCACTTAGACATTTTAAGTGGAGGATTTTTGCTTGCAAAGATATCATCATTTTATCTTCTTATTTAGGTTCTCTATATCCTAATCATGCATCTCATACACCAATAGGATATAGAAAGCATAAATAAGTAAATGCGCCTAGCATGCTCCTATGGTGGGATGACCATGAGCTTAACCAAGCGGTGCACTTAGAGCCATAGGTGTACCATTTAGTTGATTTTAAGTGGGTTGATTAAATCTAGCTATTACATGAGTGTATCATATATATTCATGGATCTTTATGTCTCCAATAGTCTTCTTTGCTACTTGTAATATTTACATGAGAAAGAAATCCTCACTCCTAATTATTCTACTCTCATAATATTTACAAGATGGAAATTAAGAGGCATGCAAGCCCAAATTTAATACAACCCTTTTCAAAAACTTGAAACAAATAAAATTAATATTAAAGGCTCATGATCATCCTTATTCATTCATCATCTATTCAACACTTAATCAACAATAAATAAATCAAGAATTGACACTCAAGTCCATCAACTAAATGCTAATCAAAATAACAAATAATTGGTCATGCAAAAACAAGCATAACATTTATGTATCGTATTTTTGCCACAATTGGAAATTAACTTTAATAAGTTTTAAAAGCAATTAAAAGTATCCAACATGATTTTGAGAACTTGCACAACACTTGTGCATCCTTTGTGTGTGTTTCAATATCATTTTGGTCACAAAAGAAACCTAAAATAAGCATCAAAACTCACACTAGACAAAACCGAGCACTGCTGGCTGAGGCATGAGCACAACTTGGCAGCAACTCTCGACCACTGCCTTGCTCTATGTGCTGACATGGCCGGCAGCTCCTCTATTTTTGAGTCATGAGTGAGTCAAGCCATTTTTGGCTCAATTTTCTGCACCAAGATTTTTAGAATAGCTTCCAAACATCAAAACAACATAGATGAAAATTTCAAATTAAAACACCTTTTAAAACTGAAATTCTAAGTGCTCAATCATGCTTGAAAAACAAGTTTAAGTAAGAATCATATTCTTCAAAAATCCCCAATCAACTCCAATCATGTTCGATCCAAAAATGACCAAAACAACATAAGGCCATTTACAACATGCTATATCAATATGTAACACCCACCAATGCCAAATCAGAATTTAACATTAGGAAAAATGAATTAAAACATCCTCATCACATGATTTAACATTTAAAGCACATAACAACATGATTTAATCCATTAATCAAGGAGCCACAAAAAAGATCATCTATACACTCCAACCCATCATGTGGATCGATTAAATGGTGATGTTGGTTAATTCTTCACAAGAACCAATCATCCAAGCAAAATTCAAATCCATTCATGAATAAGGCTTTGATACCACTTGAAGGTGTGTATGGCGCTAGGACCTATTTTAATTCAAAAAAATTGAATAAAACTAGGCCACACACATCCACAAGGATCTAGACATGCATGGAATTTAGACTTAGAGAGGAAAATATCTTGATGAAATCAAAAATCAAGGAATAAAAGAAAACACTCTTCAACTCTTGAAGTAGTCTTCTCACTGGTGCAGCAGAAACACCAACCGATTTCCTAAGTAAAACTTCTCCTTTTGAGCCAAAAAATTTATTGCATTCCCTCAACACCTTGAAGATGCTACATCCAAAATTTTAGCTCAATCAAAAGAAAATAAATCCTCGCATAACTCATTAAATCGGCTGACAGAAACTACTTTCCAAGAGCAAATAGCAATACAAACGTATTGACTCTAATGAGATAGTCCACACACCAAATGGAATGACCTTTTCTGTAAAAAAAATAGCTGGAGATAATTGCAGAGAAGTGGAGGAAGGAAGGCGAAGTATAGATAGGGAGGAGAGGGAGGTTGGAGAGATATGAGGAGAATTTAACTATTAGATGAACATTAATAAAGTTTGTTGTTGGGAAAATAATTCACACCTTGCAAAATACATACCATGTAGCCACCCCCCTTTTATATCTGTATATAGGAGAAGGATGGTGTGTGGTCACACACCATCTTCAAGGAGGGGACGCCACTTGTCCACGCCAAGATGGCCACTAACAATTAGTGACATACAAATTTGAATATCATTTGTGTTGGAATAGTGCTCCGCAAGCCAATTAGAATGGTCATGTAAACTATTTCCTTGTAAGACAATCTTGATTGAATGATATTCATTATATGGCCATGTTCATCTTATGCCCATTATTTGCTCCACTGGCATTTGGATGAAGCCATTAGATCATATAAGACTATAGGATTTGATCATGCATTGGATGGTGATCATAGAATAAGTCTTACACGATCGTGATCTTAAATCTTTCAAGCCATAAGATCTTATGATACAGAGCATCTAAGATCCGGATAGACTTATGCTAATAATGCATGAATCCAAGAGTTAGATGTTGCTCCATTCCATGAGCAATACCATATGAGATATGGATGCATGTTAGTAGGTGCTTGTTAGAGAACAAGGTACTGAAGTCCTGCCTAGAGAATCTACTAGATAGCCGAAGTGGCTAGTCAATAGTGGCAAGTTATCCAGCTTATGGTAGTGCATATTATTAGTTCTTTGACCTGAGGATCCATGCTAACCTTGTGTTTGGTCCTTATGCTTTGACTCTTCCTTGGTCACTTTACGGGCCACTCGGGTTGAGATTGGGCATGAGCTACTAGACATGGAGGTTTGTGAGATCCAAGATGAAATTCGACTTCTCACTTTTGTGAAGGGCGAGTGCATCCCCTGTGTATTCTATAATGATCGATTCTAAGAAATTCTTGCGCAAGGTGATGTAACAATTTGGAAAAGTGTTTCCAAAGATAAGGTCACCAAGGGAATCGAACATTGAGAATAGAAGCATAGCATTAAGGCTATTAGGGAGCCGACTAATATCTTGCCCTATGCCTCTTTCATGTAGATAGGATATGAAAGGACCATATTTACATGGTATGCGTAATGCTAGAATGGTTTTCCAAGAGCATTCATTTCGGCTAATTAGTTGGATATTGACCATGGAGATTGGGTACTCTTCAATTAATGAGATTAATTGAATTGAGTTGCTTAGTTTAAATGAGTTGAAACTAATGTGAATATTTGATATTCCATAAGTCACGAGGAGTTGTGAACCCATGTCCAATGAATAGTAGAACCTAATGGAACACACACAAAAGCTATATTGAACAATCTATTGAAGGATGGAGAATTTTCTAACTGTTAGAAAACTCATCTTGACCGATTTTGAATGAGGTGAAAATTGAAGTCATTTTTTGCTTGATCAATTTAAGAGTTAAATTGGCCAATTTAATTTAAGAGTTAAATTAAGATCAATTAATTAAGAGTTAATTAATTTATGCCAGAGGACTATCAATTGGTCAAATTAATTTAAGGGTTAAAGTAATTTTAACTAGCTTAAAGAGTTAAGCACTTTGACTTAAGAGTTAAGTCAAATGATTATGAATTAAATTAAGGTGTTTAATTTAATTAAATTGGAAAGTTTATTTTATAGAGTATTATTAAATGAAAGGTTCATTTAATATCAAATTAGAATTTATTTGGAAGATATTTCATGATATGAAATGTAAATTCCAAATGGCATTCAAATTCACATTAACACTAATTGTTAGTGGCCACCTTGGCATGGACATATGGCATTCCCTCCTTGAGGATGGTGTGTGACCATACATGGTCCTCCTCTTATATATAGATATAGGAAAGGGTGGCTGCAAGGTAATTATCATGCAAGGTGTGCATTATTCTCCCACCAACAAACGTTGTTAGTAGGCATCTAATAGTTAGATTCTCCAACTCTCCAACCTATCTCATCCTTCCCATTTATACTTGGCCTTCTTTCCTCCATTTCTCTACAATTTTCTTCAACCATTTTTGTAGAGAAAAAGGTCACTCCATTTGATGTGTGGACTATCTCGCTAGAGGTAATACATTTGGGTTGCTATTGCTCCTATTGAAGCAGTTTCTGGTAGCTGCTGGGACTAAGTTCTGGGAGGACTTATCTTGTTCTGATTGAGCTATAATTTTATCTGTAGAATCTTCAAGATGTTGAGAGTGTTCAGTAAATTTTTGGCTCAAAACAAGGAGTTTAACTTCAAGAAATATGTTGGTGTTCCTGCTGTATCAGTGAGAGGACAGTTTCAAGAGTTGAAGGGTGTTTTCTCTTGCTCCTTGATTTTTGGTTTCATCAATGTAAATTTGAGTCCTATGAATGTCTAGATCCTTCTGGATGTGTGGGGGCTAGTTTTATTCAGTTTTTTTTTGAAAATATTTGCATTCTAGTGCCACATATACATTTAAGTGGTATCGGAGCCTTATTCATGCATGGATTTGGATTTTGCTTGGATGGTTGGTCTTTGTGAAGAATTGATCAATATCACCATGTAATCAATCCATACAATGGGTTGGAATGTATGGATGATCATGTTTGTGGCTCCTTAATTGATGGGTTAAGTCATGCTATTATTTGCTTTAAATGTTAAATTATGTGACGAGAATGTTTTAATTCATTTAACCTAATGTTGGATATTGATTTGACATTGGTGGGTTTTATATATTGATATAGCATGTTGTGAATGGCCTTAAATTGTTTTGGTCATTTTTGGGTCCAATAAGATTGGATATAATAAGAGATTTTTGAAAAATATGATTCTTGCTTAAACTTATTTTTCAAGCATATTAAGCATTTGATATTTGAGTTTTTAAAAGGTTTTTTAATCTAAAATTTTCATCCATGTTGTGTGTTTTGATGTTTAGAAGTTTTTCTAAAATTCTTGGTGCACAAAAGTTGAGCCAGAAATAGCTTGACTCGCTCATGACCCCCAAAATAAGGGAGCTGCCTGCCCTTGGTAGCACAAAGCAGAGCAGTTGTTGATAGTTGCTGCCCAGCAGTGTGCAAGCCTCAGCCAATAGTGCCTGGTTGGGTTTTGGGATGAGTTTTGAGCTTTTGATTTGGTTCCTTTAGTGACCAAATCTATTTTGAAAGACACACAATAGATGCACAAGTGTTGTGTAAGGTCTCAAAATTGTGTTGGACACTTTTGATTGCTTTTAAAACTTGTTAAAGTTAATTTCCAATTGTGGCAAAAATATGATGCATAAATGTTATGCTTGTTTTTGCATGACCAATTATTTGTTAATATATTTAATTGATGGAATTGAATATCAATTCTTAATTTATTTATTATTTATTAAATGTTGAATGGATGTTGAATGAATGGGGATGATCATGAGCCTTTAATATTGATTTTATTTATTTCAAGTTGTTGAAAGAGTTGTATTAAACTGGGACTTGCATGCCTCTTAATTTCTATCTTATAAATGTTATGACAGTAGAATCACTAGGAATGAGGATTTCTTTCTAATGTAAATGTTACAAGGAGCAAAGAAGACCATTGGAGGCATGAAGACCCATGAATGTATGGGATACACTTATGTAATATCTAGATTTAATCAACCCACTTAAAATCAAGAAAGTGGTACACCTATGGCTTAAAGTGCACCACTTTGTTAGGCTCAAGGTCATCCCACCCTAAGAGCATGCTAGGCGTATTTACTTATTTATGCTTTCCATATCCTAATGATGTATGAGATTTATGATTAGGATACAGGAAACCCAAATAAAAAGATAAAATAATGAGATATTTGCAAGCAAAAACCCTATACTTAGAATGTCTAAGTGCTTTCAAACATCAAGTCAAAATGGATACAAGTTAAAAGAGTTTAATTAATCCACGCCTTCTACCAATAGTATGTGGCATGACGATGCTACCATTATTTGTGTGATATCTCATGAGTCGTAGGTCACACTTATAGTAGAAAGCTATGACCATATACTTAGCGTGAGATGCACCTTCGATTTGAGAATGTCATGCATTGGCACATGAGTTATGGGATGTCGTGGGCCCATCTCAAATTGAAGAATGATTGCTAGGCTTGACTTGACACCTAGTAATGTGAATGTCTCATGACTCATGGATCTACATGAAAAGTGAGGCAAAATATATCAAGAGTTGTAAGAGATGAAATTAGCAAAAGTTGCTTACCTTTGGATTTTTTGTGGATATCTCACGGGTCAAGGGTTCACTTACAAGTCCTTAGGATCTTGATTCTCACTAGGAAATGAGATTTCCTAAATTTTTCTAGGGGTGAAGATTTGATAAAATAATGGGAGAAAAACATACTTGAAGGACTATGAACATGTTTTCAACATATATATATATTCAATCAAATGGTTATACTCTTCTTTCGGCTCTTGTAGATTTTTGAAATCTTCAAAAATAAAATGGCTAAAAATCCACTCGCAAGCATTATAGAAACTAATAAGTTAACTGGGCCAAACTTCTACGAGTGGTTGAGAAATCTTAAGATAATTCTTGACTTCGATAAGAGGACTTATATCCTAGATTAAAGTCCTACGGACACATTGGATGATGACGCCACCAATGAGGACTATGAAAGGTTCACAAAATTTGGATATGATGATCTACAAGTTAGATGCCTCATTTTGGCTTCCATGACCAACGAGCTTCAAAAGACTCACAAGCATATGAAACATGCTAGAGAGGTCTACTTGCACGTGCAAGAGTTGTATGGTGTAAAACTAGACACGAAAGGTTTACTTTGTCTAGTGAGCTCTTCAGGTCAAGGATGAGTGAGGGGACAAGTGCTCATGATCACGAGCTTAAGATGATAGAACTCATCAAAAAGCTTGGATAACTTGATGTGATTATGGACAATGACCTTTATGTGGATTTGATCCTCCAGTCTTTGCCACCATTGTTCGACCAATTCGTTATGAACTTTAACATGTCCAAATAAGAAGTTACCATTAATGAATTAGTGAACATGCTTGTGACTGCTGAGGTGACTATGAACAAGGAAAAACCTCTTATGCTAGCTTCTTCCTCCAAGTTGAAAGGCCGCAGGGGCCCTAGAAAGGGAGGTAAGAGGAAGAAGAGTTCTTCCTCGAAAGGGAAGCAACCCATGAAATGTTCTAGGGGATCAAGAAGAAGGCTAAAACCAATGCAAGTTGCTTCCACTGTGGTGAAAAGGGGCATTGGTAGAGAAATTGCAACGCTTACCTTGCAACCCTTGAGAAAGGTATGTACTTAATTGAAGTGCATTTAATGACCAGTTCTTCCTCATGGCATTTGATAACACATGTGGTACCTTTGTAATTCATTACAGGAGATGGAAAGAAAAAAGAGTCTGCGTGAAGGGAATATGATCCTTCGCTTGGAAAATAGAGCAAAAGTTGCGGCCATGGTCCAAGGCATTATCAAGTTAGACTTGGGAAATTCTAGTATTATACTTAATCCAGTTTATTACATACCGAATCTTGTTAAGAACATTATATTGATTCCCATTCTTGATTATGAAGGATATGATTTTTCTATATCGAATGAGATATTGAAGGCATTGAAGAATGGTTCTTTAATTGCTCAAGGTATATTGATTAACGGATTATATATACTTGAATCTCAACCTTCACTAATGCACATTCAATCAAGTAAAAGGAAATTAGATAACCAAGAAGATGCCATCCTTTGGCATACAAGATTTACGCATATCTATAAGAATATGATGAGTAAGATGGAACCTCTCAAAGTACTAAAAGTTAGTGGCATTGAGGACCTTCCTAACTGTGAATCTTGTTTGAAGGGAAAAATAACTAAAGCTCATTTTGTAGAACAATTGGAGCACTCTACAAGTCTGTTGGATTTGATCCATATGGATGTTTATGCCTACTAAAGTTAGTGCGAGAAATGGTTGTTCTTACTTCATCACCTTCATCGATGATTATACTCGGTTCAGACATGTGTATCTTATGAAGTACAAGTCCGAATGCTTAGAAAAGTTCAAAGAGTATAGGATGAAGTGGAAAAGCAATTACGACTTAATATTAAAGCTCTTCGATTGGATCGAGGGAACGAATACTTAAGTACTGAATTCTTGGATTATCTAAAGGAGAATGGGTTCCTCTTATAATGGACTCTGCCCAGCACACCCCAACCAATGGAGTATCCGAGAGGAGAAACCTTACCTTGTTGGACATGGTACTTTCCATGATGAGCTTTTTCGATGTGCCTATATCCTTTTGGGGATACGCCTCAAAAACGGCAGCGAAATTGCTAAATATAGTTCATTCAAAGTTGGTGCCAAAAATGCCGCATGAGATGTTCTTTGGCAAAGCACCCTCTTACCATTACCTTAGGGTTTGGGGATCTCCTACTTACATAAGACGAATAGTGGGAGACAAGTTGGATAGTAGATCCACCTTGTGCAAGTTTGTGGGATACCCAACAGAGTCTATGAGTTATTACTTTCGTGATTTCTTGGAACAAAGGGTGTTTGTTTTGAGGAATGCCACCTTTTTGAAAAAGGATTTTCTATTAGATAGAAATAGGGTTGTTTTTGAACTTAATGAAATTCAAGATAATCATCAAATCCTACAGTCGGTGGAAACAAGCGAGTAACAAGAGCCTCACACAACTTTTGAGAAGGTCGAACCGAATCAAGAAGCAACCTAAAATGTTTGGATTCCTTCACGAGATAGACTAATCGGATGTTGATTCGAAGACCTATAAGGAAGCTATGTTGGACATAGACTCGAGACATTAGCTTAATGTCATGAGATCCAAAATGGACTCCATGTACTCCAACAAAATATGGACTTTGGCAGATCTACCGAAAAGAATAGTTTCCATTAGTTGCAAGTGGATCTATAGGTGACAACAATGAGTAAATTGAGAGATAGTGGCCTTTAAGGAGTGACTAGTGGCAAATGGTTACACTCAAAGACCGATTATTGATTTGGAGGGAATCTTTTCACCAATCGCAATAGGCAAATCCATTCGAATTCTACTTGCCATAGCCATATATTATGACTATGAGATATGGCAAATGGATGTGAAAATGGTTTTCCTCAATGAAAACATTGAAAAAAAAATCTATATGGAGTAGCCACAAAGTTTTACATCCGATGGGAGTGAGCAAAAGTTTGCAAACTCCAGAGATCCATTTATGGACTCAAACAGACGTCTCGAATTTAGAACATATGTTTTGACAAGAAAATCAAATCGTTTGGCTTTATCAAAATTATGTATGAACCATATGTGTATATGAAAGCTAGTATGAATAGTGTACAGTTTATTGTGCTTTATGTCGATGACATCTTTCTCATTGGGAATGAGGTAGGAATGTTAGAGTGTACTAAAGCGTGGTTATCTACACAATTCTCCATGAAGGATTTGGGAGAAGAGGTTGCTGGTGGCCTTCCCAAACCCCGTACATTGACAAAATACTGCATGAAGGATTAGGAATACATATCTATAAAGATAGATAGAGAAGGATGCTGGGGCTTTCCCAAACCCCGTACATTGAAAAAAATACTAAAGAGGTTTAATATAGAAGAATCCAAGAGGGGAATACTTCCCATGGGACATGGCATTCATCTCTCCAAGTCTATGGTCCCCTAGATTGATGAAGAGAAACAGAGGATGTCCGACATACCTTATGCCTCTGCTATTAGAAGCATAATGTATGCAGTTCAATGTACAGGACCAGATGTGGCACACGCTCTAAGTTTTACGAGCCATTTCCAATCTGATCCAGGTGAGAGTCATTGGACAGCGTAAAAGCAATTCTTAAGTACTTGAGAATAACTAAGGACATGTTTTTGGTATACGGCGATGGAGAATTGAAAGTCGAGGGGTTTTCAAATTCTAGTTTTCAATCCGATTTAGATGACCTAAAATTTACTTTTGGATTTATATTTTGCCTCAATGGCGGTGGTGAGTTTAAAGAGTTCCAAACAAGATACCACGGTCAACTCTACCATAGAGGCAAAATATATTACGGCTTCGGAAGCTGCAAAGGAAGATGTTTGGATAAAAAACTTCATTCAAGAGTTGAAGTAGTGCCTAGCATTGCTGAGCCAGTAGTTGTCTTCTGTGACAACAACGGAGCGGTAGCACAAGCTAAAGAGCCAAGATCTCATCAGCAATCCTAGCACACTTTAAGGCGATATCACTTAATTTGAGAAATTATTGATAGAGGTGACATCCGAGTGGAGAGAGTTGCCTTGGAAGAGAATATAGAAGATCTACTGACTAAATACCTATTACAAAAGGTCTTTGAAGGACATCTTGAGAAGATGGGTCTCAAGGCCGTGGGGCATTGGCTTTAGGGCAAGTGGGAGATTGTTGGAATTGGGGGTGGCAATTTGGGTAGGTCAGGTGGGTACGAGTTCGGTTGAAGTAGGGGTATAACATTAATTTTCTCAACCCGAACCCAACCCAATCTAATGACTTCCTGAAAGTGCTCAACCTTAACCCAACCTGATTCATATCAGGTTAGGTTCGGGTCCACCTAATTTTTAAAATAATTATTTTGAATATTTATTTTAATTTTTAGAAACTTTTTCGTATTTTTATTTTTTAATTTTATTTATTTTTAATTATTAATAAATTAGAATAGGAGTAAGGAGTTCTTATTATAACTTCACAAATGCACTCAAATAATTTTAATTGAACCACATAATATGTTGACTTTTAGGACTTTTTTTTTTCTTTTCATTTTCTAGTATCTATCTGCATCATAGAAATATTGAAATCACAAAGTATTTGACTTTTAAAAATATCATACTTTTCCAAGTTTCACTTACCCACTCTCTTTATTTTTTGAATCTTTTGTGTCGATTGAATTATCTTTTTTAACTTTTTAAAATTAATGTCATTGTTTTTTAACTTTATATTGATTCAATTAAGCAATACATAAATTAATAAAAATATATCATCAAGTAAATATGTAAACAAATATTTTAAATTATACACATAATTTGGTTATAAAAGGTTGCTTAAGTCTTTTAATTTTTTTATACCCTCTCAACAGAAAGAATTTTTATCTATTGTTTATGCAAAATCTTGTGTTGTATAACGTCTAAGAAAAACTTCTAGGTCAATTCAATAGTTAAAACAGTGTTTTGTTAACTTTTTGTTGTATAATTTTCATATCCACTTGGATACAAAAATAACCATTTGAAGTAATTTAAAATTGTAATGATCCATCCTATATGGTTGCGAAAATAAATAAGACAAAAAAATGCCACAGTAGCAATTTTGATATTGCTAAAGTTTGAATTTTCAAGCTTTATTTTGTTATTTTATATTTTTACTCCTAATAAAATTTAAATTTTATTTGTTTAATTCAAATTAGGTCGAGTTGGTTCAATTGAGTTTGGGTTGTCGTGTGACCCAAAATCAAATTTTTGGTTGTTCTTTAACCTGAAATTCAATCCAACCTAACCTATTTTCTTTGGGTTCTTATTCGTGTCGACCTTATTGGACCCAGACCCAAAATGGGTCAACCCAAACCTAATTTTTTTCGTGTCGAACTCATGTCAGGTCATAGTGTCAAGTTGGAAATTGCCACCCCTAGTTAGAATAGTATCTCGCAAACTAATTAGATTGTAAACTATTTCTATGTAAGACAATCTTGATTGAATGATATTCATTATATAGCCATCTTCATCTTATGCTTATTGTTTGCTTCACTAGAATTTGGATCAAGCCCTTAGATCACATAAGACTACAAGACTTAATCACGCATTAGATGGTGATCATGGAATAAGTCTTACACGGTTGTGATCTTAAATCTTCCCAAGTCATAGGATCTCACGAGATAGGGCATCCAAGATCCGGATAGACTTGTACTGACGATGCATAAATCCAAGAGTTAGATATTTCTTCGTTCCATTAGCGATTCATATGAGATATGGATGCATGTTAGTAGGTTCTTGTTAGAGATCAAGGCATTGAAGACCTGCCAGAGAATCTATTAGATAGCTAAAGTGGCAAGTCGGTAATCGCAAGTTCTCCAGCTTATGCTAGTGTATATTATTAGTCCTTTAACTTGAGGATCCATGGTAACCTTGTGTTTGGAACTTATGCTTTAACTCTTTCCTGGTTACTTAGTGGGCCACTTGGGTTGAGATGGGGCATGAGCTACTTGACAAAGAGATTTGTGAGATCCAAGATGGAATCCGACTCCTCGCTTTTGTGAAGGGCGAGTGCATCTCCTATGTGTTCTATAATGATCAATTCCAAGAAATCCTTGTGCAAGGTGATGTGATAATTTAGAAAGGTGTTTCCAATGATGAGGTCACTAAGGGAATCGGACATTGAGAATAGAAGCATCGCATTGAGGCTATTAGGGAGCCAACTAATATCTTGCCTTTAGCCTCTTTTATGCATATAAGAGATGGAAGGACCGCATTTGCATGGTACGTGTAATGCTAGAATGGTTCTCTGAGAGCATTCATTTTGGCCAATTAGTTAGGCTCCATGGGCTTGAGGTTGGACATCGACCATGGAGATTTGTACACTTCAATTAATGAGATTAATTGAATTGAGTCGCTTAGTTCAAAGGAGTTTAAACTAATGCGAATATTTGATATTCCATAAGTCACAAGGATTCGTGAGCCTAAGTTTAATGAATGGTAGAACCTAATGGGTCAAACACAAAAGTCATATTGAATGACCTATTGAAGGAAGGAGAATTTCTAAGTGTTGGAAAATTCATCTTGACCAATTTTGAAGGAGGTGAAAATTGGAGTGATTTTTTGCTTGATCAGTTTAAGTGTTAAATTGGTCAATTTAATTTAAGAGTTAAATTAAGATCAATTAATTAAGACTTAATTAATTTATGCCACATGACTATCAATTGGTCAAATTAATTTAGGGATTAAATTAATTTTAACTAGTTTAAAGAGTTAAGCACTTTGACTTAAAAGTTAAGTCAAAGGATTATTAATTAAATTAATGTGTTTAATTTAATTAAATTGGAGAGTTTATTTTGGAGAGTATTATTAAATGAAGGGTTCATTTAGTATGAAGTTAGAATTTATTTGGAAGACATTTCACGAGATGAAATGTAAATTCCAAATGACATTCAAATTCACATTAACACTAATTGTTAGTGGCCACCTGGGCATGGACATGTGGCATCTCCTCCTTAAAGATGGTTTGTGACCACACACCATCGTCTTCCTATATATAGATATAGGAGGGCGTGACCGCAAGGTAATTGTCATGTAAGGTGAGCAGTATTCTCCCAACGACGAACTTTGTTAGTGGGCATCTAATCGTTAGATTCTCCAAAAACTCTCCAACCTCCCTCATCTTCCACATTCATACTTGGACTTCTTTCCTCCATTTCTCTACAATTATCTTCAGACATTTTTTTAGAGAAAAAGGTCACTCCATTTGGTGTGTGGACTATCTCGTTAGAGAGAATATGTTTGGGTTGCTATTATTTTGTTGAAGCAGTTTTAGGCAGCCGCTTGCATTAAGTTCTGGGAGGACTTATCTTATTATGATTGATCTAAAATTTGGGTTGTAGCATCTTCAAGGTGTTGAGAGTGTGTAGTAAATATTTTGGCTCAAAAGGAGGAGTTTAACTTGGAGAAATCGGTTGGTGTTTCTGCTGCCCCAGTGAGGGGATAGCTTCAAGAGTTGAAGGGTGTTTTCTCTTGCTCCTTGATTTTCGATTTCATCAAGGTATTTCCCTCTCTAAATCTGAGTCCTATGCATGTCTAGATCCTTTTGGATATGTGTGGCTTGTTTAATTTGGATTGTTTTTAAAATATTTGGATCTTAGTGCCACACATACCTTCAATTTGGAATTTACATTTCATTTCATATAATGAATTCCAATTGAATTCTAATTCCATATTAAATGAACCCTTCATTTAATAATTCTCTCCAAAATAAACTTTCCTATTTGATTAAATTAAACACTTTAATTTAATCAATAATGCTTTGGCTTAACTCTTAAACCAAAGTGCTTAACTCCTTAAGCTAATCAAAATTAATTTGACCAATTGATAGTCATGTGATATCAATTAATTAACTCTTAATTAAGCTAGTCAAAATCAATTTAACTCTTAAATTAACGAAGCCAAAAATGACTCTAATTTTCACCTCCTTCAAATTCGGCAAAGAGTGACTTAGAAAATTCTCCTTCCTTCAATAAGTCATGCAATTTGGCCTTTGTGTGTGACCCATTAGGTTCTACCATTCATTGGACATGGGCTTACAACTCCTTGTGACTTATGGAATATCAAATATTCATATTAGTTTAAACTCCTTTAAACTAGGCGACTCAATTCAATTAATTTCATTAATTAGAAAGTACCCAATCTCCATGGTCGATGTCCAACCTCAAGCCCATGGACCCCAACTAATTGGCCGAAATGAATGCTCTTGGAGAACTATTCTAGCATTACGCGTACTATGTAAACACGGTCCTTCTATCTCCTATATCTATGAAAGAGACCTAGGGCAAGATATTAATCGGCCGTCTAATAGCCTCGATGCTATGCTTCTGTTCTCAATGGTCGATTCCCTTAGTGATCTCATCTTTGGAAACACCTTTCCAAATTGTCACACCACCTTGTGTAAGGATTTCTTGGAATCGATCATTATAGAACACATAAGAGATGCACTCGCCCTTCACAAAAGCAAAGAGTCAGATTCCATCTTAGATCTCACAAACCTCCATGTCCAGTAGCTCATGCCCAATCTCAACCCAAGTTGCCTGCTAAGTGACCAAGGAAGAGCAAAAGCATGAGGACAAAACACAAGGTTAAAATGGATACTCAGGTCAAAGGACTAATAATATACACTAGCGTAAGATAGTGAACTTACCACTACCGACTTGCTACTCTGGCGAGTCTTCAATGCCTTGATCTCTAATAAGCACCTACTAACATGCATCCATATCTCATATGATATTTCTCATGGAACGGAGCAACACCTAACTCTTGGATTTATGCATTGTTAATGCAAGTCTATCCAGATTTTGAATGCCCTGTCTCATAAGATCGTATGACTTGGAAGATTTAAGATCACGACTATGTAAGACTTATTCCATGATCACCATCCAATGTGTAATCAAGTCCCGTAGTCTTGTGTGATATAAGGGCTTTATCCAAATGTGAGTGAAGCAAATCATAAGCATAAGATGAAGATGGTCATATAAGGAATATCATTCAATCAAGATTGTCTTACAAGAAAATAGGTTACAAGGCCAATCAAATTGCCTTGCGGAGCACTATTCCAACATATTACACCTTGGAATATGGTAGCATCTCTTGCACCATTTTCAAAGAGGATGATCATATCCCCTTTATGAAGACTTTTTCTTCTTTCCATCCCTTGTAACGAATTATAAAGGTGAGAAGCACATAGGATATCGAATACCCATAAGGAAGAATTGGTTGTCAAATACACTTCAATAAAGTACATACCCTTCTCAAGGTTGCAAGGTAAGCTTTGCAATTCCTTTTCCAATGCCTTTTTTGCCACAGTAGAAACGACTCACATCAATTTTAGCAAGAACACTTCTTCCTTTTACCTCCATTTCTTGGACCCCTAGGGCCTTTTGACTTAAAGGAGAAAGCAAGCATAAGGGGTTTTTTCTTTTCATAGTCACCCTGGCGGTCACAAGCATGTTCACCAATTTGTTAATCGTAACCTCTTACTTGGACATATCAAAATTCATACAAATTAGTCGAATGATGGGGGTAATGAATGGAGGATCAAATCCATGCAAAGGTTATTGTCTATGATCACATTAAGTTGCCCAAGCTTCTCGATAAGTCCAATCATCTTTAACCTTTGATCATGAACACTTGAACCCTCAACCATCCTTGATCTAAAGAGCTCTCTCAACAAAGAGAACCTTTCGTGTCTTATTTGCTCACCATACAACTCTTGCAGGTGTTGGTAGATCTATCTTGCATATTTCATATGCTCATGAGTCTTTTGAAGCTCACTAGTCATAGAAGGCATCATGAGGTATCTCACTTGCAAATCATCATCTACAAATTTAGTGAACAATTTGCAGGTCTCATCAGTGGCATCATCACCTAATGTGTCCGACGGACTTTAATCTAGGACATAGGTCCTGTTTTCAAAATCTAGAACAATTTTAAGGTTTCTCAACCAATAGCGAAAGTTTGGTCCGGTGAGCTTATTATTTTCCAAAATAATTGTAAGTGGATTTTTTGCCATATTCTTTTTCAAGATTTCAAAAATTTACAAGAGGCAAAAAAGGGTATAAGCATATGATTGAATTTTGATATTGAAAATATGTTCATGATCTTTCAAGCATGTTTTTCTCCCACTATTTTATCAAATCCTTCACCCCCTAGAAGAATTCTGAAAATCCCATTTCTTAGTGCAAATCAAAATCCTAAGGACCTGTAAGTGGACCCACAACTTGTGAGACATCCACAAACAATTGAAAGGTAAGTAACTTTTGCTAATTGCATCTCATGCAACTCTTGATATATTTTGCCTCACTTTTTATGTAGACCCACGACTCGTGCATCATCTACATTACTAGGTGTTAAGTCGAGCCTACCAATCAAACTTTGATTGAGATGGCTCCATGACATCCCATGACTCATGTGCCAATGCATGAGCATTCTTAAATCAAAGGTGCATCATATGCTAAGTATATGGTCACAGCTTTCCACCACAAGTGTGACCCATGAGTCATGAGACATCACACAAATAATGATAGCATCGTCATGCCACATACTATTAGTAGAAGGCATGGATTAATAAAAATTGCATTCATTTTAACTTAATATTTGAAGCACTTAGACATTCTAAGTAAAGGGTTTTTCTTGCTTGCAAAGATCTCATCATTTTTATCTTCTTATATAGGGCCTGTTCTTTTGGCTTTTGAGTGAATTGTAGAAAATATTTTGGGAGAATGGGTTTTTTGGAAAAAAATCTAGAGAATATGCCATCTGTTTGTTTTTGTTTTGGGAAAACAAGAAAAAAGAATTGAGAATAAGTAGTTTGTTCTTTTGTGTTTTGGGGGAAGACAAACTTTACTATTGATGTCAAATCAGTTGCTTTTTGGTTGGGTTTGTAGGATGAAAGTAATTTATATACATATATATTTGTAATGATTGAAATATGGTTGCAGGGTGTTTTGTAAATGAATTGTGAGGGTTATCTAAGTATTGAAATTCTATTTTTTAGGAGAAGGATTGGAGAGCGTGTACCTATTTTGTAATTGTTTTGGAAGAATGAATTTTTTTTTTTTTTTGGGAAAAGCCAAAAGAACATAACCTTAGGTTTTCTATATCCTAACCATGCATCTCATATATCAATACGATATGAAAAACATAAATAAGTAAATACGCCTAGCATGCTCCTAGAGTGGGATGACCATGAGCCTAACCAAGTGGTGCACTTAGAGCCATAAGTGCACCACCTAGTTGATTTTAAGTGGGTTGATTAAATTTAGCTATTACATAAGTGTATCCCATACATTCATGAGTCTTTTTGGTCTCCATGCCTCCAAAGGTCTTCTTTGCTCCATACAACATTTACATGAGAAAGAAATTCTCACTCCTAGTGATTCTACTCTCATAACATTTACAAGATAGAAATTAAAAGCATGCAAGCCCCAATTTAATACAATCCTTTTCAACAACTCAAAACAAATAAAATCAATATTAAAGGCTCATGATCATCTCTATTCATTCATCTTCCAGTCAACAATTAGATGAACAATAAATAAATCTAAGATTGACATTAAATTCCAACAATTAAATGTTTATCTCATAAACAAATAATTGGCCAACCAAGAGCTAACATAACATTTATGCATCAACTTGAAGGTTAACTTTAACAAGTTTTTAAAAGTAATAAAAAATGTCAAAACATAATTTTTAGAACTTGCACAACACTTGTATAACTATTATGTGTGATACAAAACACTTTTGATCACCAAAGGAGCCAAAATTCACACTCAAAACAAGCCTAGACACGAACTACCCTTGTTGACCTGGCCTGGGCGCATAGCTAGATGGCAGGCACTCTCGCTATCTAGCCAACGCCTGGCTAGGACTGGCAGCAGCCCTATTTTTTTGTCTTGAGCGAGTCAAGTGCAATTTTACTCAACTTTTGTGCACCAAAAAATTTAGGGCACCTCTTAAACATGTAATCACATAATATAGATGAAATTTCATATCTAAAATAGCTTTTAGAAATGAAATTTCAAGTGCTCAATCTTGCTTCCCAAAACAAGTTTAAGTAACAATCATATATTCTTCAAAAATCTCCAACAAAATTGTAATCAAATTGGATTCAAAAATGACCAAAAGTCTTTTAGGCCATTAACAACATGTTATATCATCATATAACATCAACTAATGCTAAATGAACATTCAACATTAGCAACTATGAATTAAAACATACTAATCATATGAATAAACACTTTAAACACATATTAGCCTGTTTTCAATTCATCAATCAAGGAGCCACGGACAATATCATCCAAACACTCCAATCCATCATATGAATCGAGAATTTGTTGATTTTGATCAATTCATCACATGAATCAATCAATCAAAAATCCAAATTAAAGCATGTTCGATACAACTTGAAAGCACATATGGCACTGGGATCCAATAATTAAAACTTTAAAAACTAAAATTTACTAGGCTACACATGCTAAAATTGATCTAAACATGTTGTTGATCCAGATTTGGAAATAAGATTACCTTGATTCGCTCAAAAACTAAGGAGACGTTGAAGATGACTCCAACAAGCAAAAACTGTCTCACAGCAGTAGCTCAATTTAGATGCCACTTTTGCTCGATCCAAAATCCTTCCAAAATTCCCAAAAAATTACAGTATTTTCTCAACTCCTTGATGAATCTACTGCAAGAATTTTCAGCTCAAAAAGCTATAGGGAAGTGCTAGAAAAAAATCTCCAATTGGACAATGGATCTCCAAAAGCAAACAATTCAATTGTCTTGCCTCTAATTGTTATGATCCACACACCAATGCTAGACCCTAATCTCCTTAATATCAACTGGAAAATATAAAGGAGATTTGCAAAGATAAATGCTTGATTTGAGGTAGGAGAAGAAGAGAAGAAATGAAGCTTCAACACCAAGGCAACACTTGAGAGTTGGAGGGAAAATGTGAAAGAATCTAATTCTTCACAATGCGTGTCATTTGGCCGCCCCTCTCTCCATTTACATCTATATATAGAGTGAGGATGGTGTTGTGCCAAGGTGGCATCACACCTTCCTCAAGGTGATAGCCAACTTGGCCTTGCAAGTTGGCAAGTTGTAATTCAAATTTGAATTTGAATTTTGTGTGCATTTTGATTTTATTTGGAATCTAATTTCAAATTAATTAAAATGCCACACCAAATGAACTTTCATTTGAATTTTCCCTCCAAAATTGATTCTCTTCATTAATTAAATTAAGCACTTTAATTTAATTAATTATCCTTTGACTTAACTCTTAAATCAATTAGCTTAACTCTTTAAGCTAGGAATTGTTAACTTGACTCTTTAAGCTAACTTTACCAATTGATAGTCATGTGACACGAAATAATTAACTCCTTAATTATTGGTCTAATTTAACTCTTTAAATTATTTGATCAATTTAAAAATTAAATTAATCAAGCCAAAATTGACCTCAATTTTGCTAACCTCAAAATCGGTCCACTAGGAGTGATTTTCTAACTCTTAGAAAATTCTCGTCCATCAAGTAGGAAATGCAATTGGATTTTGTGTGTGACCCATTATGTTGTACTATTCATTGGACATGGGCTCATAACACCTTGTAGCTTTTGAATATCATATATTCATTTTAGTTAAAACTCATTTAAACTAATCGACTCAATTCAATTAATCTCATTAATTGAAGAGTACCCAATCTACATAGTTAATGTCCAACCTCAAGCCCATGGAGCCCAACTAATTGACCAAAATGAATGCTTTTGAAGAACTATTATAGCGCTACGCATACTATGCAAATACGGTATTTTCGTCTCCTATCTCCCAAATGAGGTCTAGGGTAAGATATTTGCTGGCTCCCTAATAGCCTCAATACTATGTTTCTATTCTCAATGTTCGATTCCTCTTTATGACCTCATCTTTGAAAAACTTCTTTTCCAAATTATCATACTACATTGCGCAAGAATTTCCTGGAATCGATCATTATAGAATACATAGGAGATGCACTCGCCCTTCATAATGACGAGGAGTTGGATTCCATCTTGGATCTCACAAACCTCTATGTCTAGGTAGCTCATCCCCAATTACCACCTGAACGGCCCGCTAGGTGACCAGGGAGAAGTCAAAGCATAAAGACCTAAACACAAGATTACATGGATCCTCAGGTCAAAGGATTAATAATACCCACTAGCATAATGTGGGAAACTATCCCCACTTTAGCTATCTGGTGGATTCTCTGTACGAGTCTTCAGTACCTTGTTCTCTAACAAATACCCACTAACATGCATCCATATCTCATATGGGCTTGCTCATAGAACGAAGCAATATCCAACCCTTGGATTTATACATCGTTAGTGCAAGTATATCCGAATTTTAGATGTCCTATCTCGTAAGATCCTATGACTTGGAAGATTTAAGATCATGATGGTGTAAGACTTATTTTATGATCACCACCCAGTGTGTGACTAAGTCCCATAGTCTTATGTGATCTAAGGGCTTCAACCAAATGCCAGTGATGTGATAATTAGCATAAGATGAAGATGGCCAATTTAATGAATATCATTCAATCAAGATTGTCTTAGAGGAAAATAGTTTACAATGCCAATCTAATTGGCTGATGGGGCACTATTCCAATAGATACGTATTCCTAATACGTAGGATGCTTCTCCAAAATCCTTCATAGAGAATTTAGTAGATAACCATACTTTAGTACACTCTAACATTTCTTCTCATTCCTAGCAAGAAGAACATCATTAACATAAAGCATAATAAAATGTATGCTATTCCCATTAGCCTTCTTATACCCAAAAGGTTCATAGACATTTTTGACAAAGCCAAACAATTTGACTGTCTTGTCAAAACGTATGTTCTAACTTCAGGATGCTTGTTTGAGTCCATAGATGGATTTGTGGAGTTTGCAAACCCTTTGCTCAACCCTTTGGATGTAAAACCTTGTGGTTACTCTATATAAATTTCTTCTTCAATATTTTTGTTGACGAAAGCGATTTTTACATCCATTTGCCATATCTCATAGTCATAATATGTGGCTATGGCAAGTAAAATCTGAATAGACTTAGGCATTGCGACTGGTGAAGAGGTTTTCTTGAAATCGATACCAAGTCTTTGAGTGTAACCTTTTGCCACTAATCGCGCCTTAAAGGTCATAACCTCTCCATCGACTCCTAACTTGTGCTTATAGATCCACTTGCAGCCAATGAGAACAACTCCCTCCGGTGGATCTACCAAAGTCTATACTTTATTGGAGTACATAAAGTCCACTTTGGAGTTCATAGCACCAAGCCAATGTCCCCAGCTATGTCCAAGATACCTTCCTCATAGGTATTTGGATCACTATTCGATTAACCTGTGTCAAGAAGAAATTCGAACCTTTCAGGTTGCTTCTTGATTCAGTCCGACTTTTTTCAGAGGTTGTGTGTAAGGCTCTTGTTGCTCATTTGTTTCCACCACTTATAGGATTTTTTGATCATCCTGAACTTCATCAAGTTCAACAATAGTGCCATTTTATCTAATAGAAATTCCTTTTCCAAAAAGTGGGCATTCCTTGAGATAAACACCTTTTGTTCCAAGCGATCATAAAAGTAATAATCCAAAGACTCTGTTGGGCATCCCACAAACTTGCACAAGGTGGATCTACTATCCAATTTGTCTCCCACTAACCACTTCACATAAGCAAGAGACCCCCAAACCTTAAGATGATAGTAAGAGGGTACTTTGCCATGCTACATCTCATGTGGTTTTTTTGGCACCGACTTTGAGAGTACTATATTTAGTAGCGTCGCCGTTGTTTCTAAGGCGTATCCCAAAAAGTATATGGGCACATAAAAAAAGGTCATCATGGAATGTACCATGTCCAACAAGGTACGGCTTCTCCTCTCGGCTACTCCATTATGTTGGGGTGTGCTAAGTGGAGTCCATTAAGAGAGAATCTCATTATCTTTTAGATAACCCAAGAATTCGATACTTAAGTATTCTCCCCCTCGATCCGATCGAAGAGCTTTAATACTAAGTCCTTTTTGCTTTTCTACTTCATTCCTATACTCTTTGAACTTTTCAAAGGCTTCAAATTTGTACTTCATAAGATACACGTCCGAACTGACTATAATTATCGATGAAGGTGATGAAGTATAAATAGCCTCATCTCGTACTAACTCTTAGTGGACCACAAACATCCGTATAGATCAAATCCAAAAGACTTGTGGTGCGCTTCATTTGTCCTACGAAAAGAGCCTTGGTCATTTTTCCCTTTAAACAAGATTCACTAGTAGAAAGGTCCTCAATGCCACTAATATTTAGTGCTTTGAATGCTTAAGTGAAGGTTAAGAATCAAATATGTACAATCCATTCTATAATGTACCTTGTGTAATTAAAGAACCACTCTTTAATGCCTTTAACATCCTATTCGACATAGAAAAATCATATCCTTCGTTATCTAGAATGGGAATAGAAATAATATTTTTCACAAGGTTAGATACATAATAAATCGAATTAAGTACAATGCAAGCATTCCCCAAGTCTAACTTGATTACACCTTGGACCATGGCGGCTAATCTTGCTCTATTTTTGAGGCGAATGATCATATCCCCTCCACGAAGACTCTTTCTTCTTTCCATACCATGTAACGAATTACATATGTGAGAACTATATACGGTATCAAATACCCATGAGAAAGAATTCATCGTCAAATGCACTTCAATAAAGCACATATCCTTCTCAAGGGTTTCAAGGTAAACTTTGAAATTCCTTCTCCAATGCCCCTCTCACCACAATGGAAACAACTCGCATCAGTTTTATTCTCTTTCTTCTTCTTTACTCCTCCTGAACCTTTCAAGGGTTGCTTCCCTTTGGAGGAAGAACCTTTCTTCCACTTACTTACTTTCTTAGGACCTCTAGGGCCCTTCAACTTTGAGGAAGAACCAAGCATAAGAGGTCTTTCCTTTTTCATCGATCACAAGTATTTTCACCAATTCGTTGATCGTTACCTCTTGCTTTGATATATTAAAGTTCCCAACGAATTGGTTGAATGAAGAGGGTAATGATTGTAGAATCAAATCTATGTAGAGGTCATTGTTCATCACAATATTAAGTTGTCCAAGCTTTTCAATAAGTTCAATCATCTTAAGCCCGTGATCATGAACGCTTGAACCCTTAACCATTCTTGATCTAAAGAGCTCTCTAGATGAAGCCAACCTTTTATGCCTAATTTGTACATGATACAACTCTTGTAGGTGCACAAGGATCTCACTTGCATGCTTTATATGCTCATAAGTCTTTTGGAAGTCATTGGTCATGAAAGCCATCATGAGGCATCTCACTTATAGATCACCATCTACAAACTTAGTGAACAATTCACGCTCCTCATTAGTGGCGTCATCACCCAATATGTCCAGCGGACTTTGATCAAGGACATAGGTCCTCTTTTTGAAGTCAAGAATGATTATGAGATTTATCAACCAATTGTGGAAGTTTAGCCCAATAAGTTTATTAGTTTCCAAAATAGTGTGAAGTAGATTCTTAGTCATTTTGTTTTTGAAGATTTCGAAAATCTACTAGAGGCGAAGAAAAGAGCATAAGCATATCATTGGATATTAAAATTTGAAAAAACATGTTCATGGTCTTTCGAGCATGTTTTCCTCCCACTATTTTATCAAATCCTTCACCCCTTAGGAGAATTTGGGAAATCATATTTTCTAGTAAGAATAAAGATCCCATGGACTTGGAATCGGACCCTCGTGACCGAGTGCCATCCACAGCCAATCGAAGGGTAAGCAACCTTTGCTAATTGCTTCTCTATGCAACTCTTGATATATTTTGCCTTACTTTTCATATAGAGCTACGTGACCATGTGCCATCTACATTAGTAGGTGTTAAGTCAGACCTACCAATCAAACTTTAACTTGAGACAGCATCATGACATCCCCCGTGACCAAGTGCCAATGCGTAGGCGTTCTCAAATCAAAGGTGCATCATATACTAAGTATATGCTCACAGCTTTACTCCTAAGTGTGACCCCTGTGACCAAGTGCCATCACACAAAATTAGTAGCATTGTCAAACTCCTTCTAATTTATATCTATTTTGACTTAATATTGAAATCACTTAGACATTTCAAGTGGATGGTTTTTCTGGCTTGCAAAGATCTAATCATTTTTATCTTCTTATTTAAGTTTTCTATACCCTAATCCATGTATCAAAAACATCAATAAGATGCGAAAAGCATAATTAAATAAATGCGACTGGCATGCTCCTAGGGTGGGATGACCATGAGCCTAACCAAGTGGTGCACTTAGAGCCATAGAGGCACCACCTAGTTCATTTTAAGTGAGTTGATTAAATCTGGCTATTAAATAAGTGTATCCCCATACATTCATGGGTTTTCTTGAGTCTCCAGGCCTCTAATAGTCTTCTTTATTCCTTGTAACATTTACATGAGAAAGAAATCCCCACTCCTAGTGATTCTACTCTCATAATTTTACAAGATAGAAATAAAGAGGTATGCAAGCCCTCATTTAATACAATCCTTTTCAACAACTTGAACAAATAAAATCAATATTAAAGGCTCATGATCATTCCCATTCATTCATCATCCATTCAACACTTAAATGAACAATAAATATATGAAGAATTAAACTTTCAATTCCGACAATTAAATGCTTATCTTATAAACAATTAATTGGCCAAGCAAGATGAAACATAACAATTATGCCACATTGTTAAAGATTAACTTTAACTAATTTTTAAAAGCAATAAAAAATGTAAAACATAATTTTGAGAACTTGCACAACATTTATACATCTATTTTGTCTGATGCAAAACACTTTTGGTCACTCAAGGAACCAAAAATCAACACTTAAAATCCTCAAAACCGAAACTTCCATGCTTTCGCCCAACCTAGGCACACGGCCACACGTCAGGCATGCGCCTGGTGCGCTCACTGCCAGGCCAGCGCCTAACCATGGTCGGCAGCTGCCATATTTCACAGTTTTGCATAGATCAAGTGGATTTTGGCTCAATTTTTGTGCACCAAAAAATTTAGAACTCATTCTAAACTTTAAATCACACTTATAGATGAAATTTCAGATTCAAAACACCTTTTAAAAATGAAATTTCAAGTGCTCAATCATGCTTTCAAAAACAAGTTTAGGTAAGAATCATATTCTTCAAAAATCTCCAACAAACTCCAATCATATTGGATCTAAATATGACCAAAATAGCTTAAGGCCATTAACAACATGATATATCAACATATAACATCAACTAATGCCAAATCAACATTCAACATTAGCATCTATAAATTAAAACATGCTCAACATATGAATTAACATATTGAAACACATATTAGCATAATTTCAATTCATCAATCAAGGAGCCACATACGACATCATCCAAACACTCAAATCCATAGCAAGGATCAAGTATTTGGTGATTTTGACCATTTCATCACTTGAATTAATCAATCAAAATTCTAAATCATAGTATGAATTAGGCTCTGATACCGCTTGAAGTCACACGTAGCCGTAGGATCCACTAATCAAAACATGAAAAATAGAAATTAACTAGGCTACACATAATAGAAAGGATCTAAACATGCCATTGATTCAGATTTAGATGGAGAATTACCTTGTCTTGCCCAAAAACCAAGGAAGCAAGAAGAAAGCCTTTGACTCTCAAAAACTGTCTTCCAACGGCACAGTAGAGTAGCAACCATATTTCCCCAACTAAATGAATTTTTTTTTAGATGAAAATTTTACAGGAACTCGATAACACCTTTTATGGATTTACTATCCAAAAATCAACTCAATCATAACTCGGAAAGTCCACCCATAACTGACTCCAAGTTGCTGCCAGAAACTGGATCTTCAAAGACAAGCAATCCAATCATCTTGCCTCTAACGTTAAGATCCACACACCAATGCAATAACCTATCTTCTTCTATATTAGCTGGAGAATATAGAGAAGCTACACAATGATGAAGGCTTGACTTGGAGGTAGGAGGAGAAAGGAAAGTGAAGCTTCAACACATGATGTAACACTTGAAGATTTTAGGGAAAATATGGAGAGAATCTAATTCTTCCTACTTAGATCAAAATTCACATGGAATGTAATGCAAGCATATGCTTGGCCACCCCTCTCTATATCGATATATATAGAGGGAGGATGGTGTGATGCCAAGTTGGCATCATACCTTGGCGCCAACTAGCATGCAAGTTGGCATGTGAATTTGAATTTCATTTGGAATCTTCATTTCATCTCATGAAATGTCATCCAAATAATTCTAGTTCACACCAAATGAACATTTCATTTGAATTTTCCACCAAAATTAATTCTCCATATTAATTAAATTAAACTCCTTTAATTTAATTAATTGTCTTGACTTAACTCTTTAAGTCAAATTAGCTTAACACTTTAAGCTAGTAATAGTTAACTTAGCCCCTTAAGCTAACTTGACCAATTGATAGTCATATGACACCAAATAATTAACTCCTTAATTATTGGTCTTAGTTTAACTCCTTAAATTAATTAGATCAATTTAACAATTAAATTGATCAAGCCAAAAACGGCCACAACAATTGTGTCAATCGGTCACCTCCAAATCGGTCATGTAGGAATTTTTCTAACTCTTAGAAAATTCTCCTTCATCACCTAAGATACGCAATTAGCTTTTGTGTGTGACCCGTTAGGTTCTACCATTCATTGGACATGAGCTCACAACTCTTTGTGACTTTGGAATATCAAATATTCACTTTAGTTTAAACTTCTTTAAATTAATCGACTCAATTCAATTAATATCCATTAATTGAAGAGTACAAAATTTTCATGGTCAATGTCCAACCTCAAGCTGATGGAGCCCAACTAGTTAGCCGAAATGAATGCTTTTGGAAAATCATTCTAGCTCTATGCGTGTCCTGCAAATATGGTCTTTCCACCTCCTATCTCCCGAAAGAGCCTAGGGCAAGATATTTGTCGGCACTTTAATAGCCTCGATATTATGTCTCTATTCTTAATGATCGGTTCCCTTTATGACCTCATCTTTGGAAAATTCCTTTCCAAATTGTCATACTACCTTGTGCACAAATTTTATGGAATCAATCATTATAGAATACATAGGAGATGCACTCGCCCTTCATAATAACGAAAAGTCAGATCCTATCTTGGATCTCATAAATCTCCATGTCTAAGTAGTTCATACCCAATCTCCACCCGAATAACCAAATACGTAGCTAGGGAAGAGTCAAAACATGAGAACCTAAACACAAGGTTGCAATGAATCCTCAGGTCAAAAGACTAATTATATGTACTAGCGTAAGCTGAAGAACTTGTCACTATCGACTTGCCACTATAGATATCTAGTAGATTCTCCATGTGGGTCTTCAGTGCCATGTTCTCTAACAAGCACCCATTAACATACACCCATATCTTATATGGCATTGCTCATGAAATAGAGAAATATCCAATTCCTTGGATTAATGCATCATTAGTGCAAGTCTATCTGGATTTAGATGCCCTTGGTCTCATATGATCTTACAACTTGGAAGTATTTAAGATCACGACCGTGTAAGACTTGTTTCATGATCATTACGTAGTGCGTGACCATATCTCGTAGTCTTGTATGATTTAAGGGCTTCAACCAAATGCCAGTGAAGTTAATATGTGCATAAGATGAAGATGCCCATTTAAAGAATATTATTCAATCAAGATTGTATCACAAGTGAAATAGTTTACAACGCCAATCTAATTGGCTTGCGAAAGTAAATACGTGCATAAGATGAAAATAGCAATTTAAAGAATATTATTCAATCAATAGTGTATCACAAGGGAAATAGTTTACAATTCCAATCTAATTGGCTTGCAGAGCACTATTCCAACAATAGGTCCTCTTTTTGGAATCAAGTATAATTTTAAGGTTTCTAAGCCAATCTTGAAAGTTAGGCCTAGTAAATTTATTTGTTCCAAAATAACATTGAGTGGACTTTTAGCCATTTGATTTGAGATTTAAAAAATCTACAAAGGCAAAAAAGAGAGTATAAGCATGTGATTGAATATTGATATTAAAAACATGTTCATGGACTTTCAAGCATATTTTTCTCCTACTATTTTACCAAATTCCTCACCCCCTAGAAGAATTTAGAAAATCTCATTCCCTAATGAGAATTAAGGTACAAAAGGACTTTAGTGGACCCACAACTCGTGAGACATCCACAAACAATCCTAAGATAAGCAACTTTTGCTAATTGCATCCATATGCAACCCTTGATCTATTTTTCCTCACTTTTATGTAGACCAACGACTCCTGCGACATCTACACTACTAGGTGTTAAGTTAGACCTACCAATCAAACTTTGATTTGAGACCGCTCCATGTCAATCCATGACTCGTGAGATAATGCATGGGAAGCATCAAATCAAGGGTGCATCATATGCCAAGTATGTGATCACAATTTTCCACCATAAGCGTGACCCACAACTCATGAGAAATCACACAAATGTGGTAGCGTCATCATGCCACATACTATTGGTAGAAGGCATGGATTAATTAAAGCTCTTTTTAATCTATATCCATTTTGACTTAAGGTTTGAAAGTACTTAGACTCTTCTAAGTAGAGGCTTTTTCTTGCTTGCAAAGATCTCATCAATTTTATCTTCTTATTTATGTTTTCTCTATCCTAAACATGCATCTCATACATCAATAGGATATGAAAAGCATAAATAAATAAATGCACCCAACATGCTTCAAGGGTGGGATGACCATGAGCCTTAACTAAGTAGTGCACTTAGAGCCTAGGTGCACTACTTAGTTGATTTTAAGTGGGTTGATAAATCTAACTATTACATAAATGTATCCCCACACATTCATGGGTTTTCATGCCTCCAATGGTGCTCTTGTCTCCATGCAACATTTACATGAGAAAAGAAATCCTCACTCCAAGTGATTCTATTATCATAACATTTACAAGATAGAAATTAAGAAGCATGCAAGCCCCAATTTAATACAACCTTTTCAACAACTTGAAAAAAATAAAATCAATATTAAAAGCTCATGATCATCCCCATTCATTCATCATCCATTCAACAATTAAATGAACAATAAATCAAGAATAGACATTCGATTCCACAACTAAATGCTTATCTCATAAACAATTAATTAACTAGCAAAAATAAGCATAACAATTATGCATCTCATTTTTGCACCAATATTGAAGATTAACTTAAACAAGATTTTAAAAGCAATCAAAAATGTCAAACATAATTTTAAGAATTTGCACAACGCTTGTGCATCTATGTAGCATGATTTAGTTTAATTTTCGTCACAAAAAGAACATGAAAATTCATCAAAACTCACCTAACACCAAAACTGGCCACTGTTGCCCGGCTAGGGTTCATAGCCGAGTGCTAAGAGAACCCACTGCTCGGCCAAGGCTGGCAATATGCCTTATTTCGAGGTTTGGATCAAGTTAATTAGTTTTTGACTCAATTTTTGTGCACCAAAAAATTTAGGACACGTCCTAAACACTAAATCACACACTATAAACAAATTTTTAGATCTAAAACACCTTTCAAAATGGAAATTCAAGTGCTCAAACATGCTTCAAAAATCAAGTTTAAGTGATAATCACAATTCTTCAATAATCTCCAATCCAGTTGGATCCAAAAATGATCAAAACACTTTAAGGCCAAATATAACATGCTATATCAACATATAACATAGATCTATGCTAAATCAAATTTAACATAATCATCCATGAATCAAAAACATACTAACAAGCAAAATAACTCTTAAAACACATATTAGCATAATTCAATTCATCATCAAAGAAGCTATAAGCAACATCATCCAAACACTCCAATCCATGACTTGGATCAAGTATTTGGAGATCTTGATCAATTCATCACATGAATGAATCGAATAAAAATCCAAATTAAAGCATAAAACAGGCTCTGATACCACTTGAAGTCAAGTGTAGCATAAGGATCAATTAATAAAGCACAAAATAGCTAAATAAAACTCGACTACACTCAATCCAAGGATCAAATCATGCTTCTAATTTAGATTTGGTTGCAAAAAATTACCACGATAGCTCAAAAACCAAGGTAGAAAGGAAGACTAGGTTGAACTCTTCAAGCAGTCTCCTCCTAGCGCAACAGAATTCAAGTAACTTTTGCGCTAGCAAACCACCTCTGATTTGGCTGAAATATGGACAGCACCTCACCAACACCTTGAGGAATATCCAGTAAAAAATTCAGTAAAATTAAATCATAAAGTGCTCCAAATATGCCTCCAACCAGACTGCCCTGTAGTGGATCTCCAAAGAGCAAAACGATCCAAATATCTAGCCTCTAATGCAATGATCCACACACCATAGGCTAGCTCCAATCAACCTCCAGAGAGCTAGAACTCTAGAAGACCAAGAAGTAATTAAGGTTGATTTTAGGAGGGAAGGTGAAGAAGAAGGTGAAAAACTTCAACACATGAGTGGATCACACTTTTGGAGAGAAAAAAGGAATCTAGCATGTTAGTCTTGCTTATGGCAGCCTACTCTCTATTTATAGAGGAGGGAAAGTGTGAATCAAGTTGGCATCACACCTCCCATGAGGCTTGGCGCCAACTAAGCAAGCATGTTGTTTGTGAAATGTTAATTTCACTTGCATTTCAATTTTATTTGGAATCTTCATTTTATTTCATGAAATGTCATTTAAATAAATTCTAAATGCACATCAAATGAGTTCCTTCATTTGAATTTCCCTAAAAAATTAATTTTTCACATTAATTAAATTAACCCCTTAATTTAATTAATTGGTTTTCACTTAACTATTTAAGTCAACTAACTTAACTCCTTAAGTTAGAAGGTGTTAACTTAACCCCTTAAGTTAACTTGACTAATTAAATGCCAGATGACACTAATTAAATTAACTTTTAAATTTAATTGTCCTAATTTAACTCCTTAAATTCTTTTGATCAATTTAATAATTAAATCAATCAAGCTAAAATGACCAAAAATTAGCCAACCTTTTTCCTCCACAAAATTGGCCATGTGGAATTTTCTAACTCTTAGAAAATTCCCTTCATAAAATAAGGCTCGTATTGGATTTTGTGTGTGACCCATTAAGCTCTACCATTCATTGGACATGAGCTCACAACTCTTGTGATATTTAGAATATCGGAATATTCATATTAGTTTAAACTCCTTTAAACTAATAACTCAATGCAGTTAATCTCTATTAATTGAAGAATACCCGGTCTCCATGGTCGATGTCCAACCTCAAGCCTATGGAGCCCAAATAATTAGCCAAAATGAATATGCTCTTGGTGAACCATTCTAACTCTATACTCGCCATGCAAATACGGTCATTTCATCTCATATCTCCCAAAAGAGGCCTAGGGTAAGATATTTATCGGTTCCCTAATAGCCTCGATAACTATGTTTCTATTCTAATGTTCGATTCTCCTTTATAACCTCATCTTTAGAAAAAAAAATTTTCAAATTGTCATACTACCTTGCGCAAAGATTTCGTGGGATGAATCATTATAGATTACATAGGAAATGCATTCGCTTTCACAACAATGCGAGGATGGATCCTATCTTGGATCTGACAAACCTCTATGCTTAAGTAACTTATACCCAAGCTCAACCCGGATGACCTAGAGAGTGGTCAAGGAAGAGTCAAAGCATAAGAACATAAGCACAAGTTTATCATAGATCCTCAAGTCTAAGGACTAATTATATGCACTAGCGTAAGCTAAAAAACTTGCTACTACCGACTTACCACTATGACTATCTAGTGGATTCTCTAAGTAGGCCTTCAGTGAACTTGTTCTCTAACAAGTACCACTAACATACACCTATGTCTAACATGGATTGCTCATGAAACGGAGCAATATTGAACCCCTTGGATTTATGCATCGTTAGTACAAATATATTCGAAACTTAGATACCCTGTCTCATAAGATTTTGCTACTTGAAATATTTTAAGATCACGATCGTGTAAGACTTGTTTCATGATCACCATCCAGTGCGTGACCAAGTTCCATAGTCTTGTGTGATCTAAGGACTTCAACCAAATGCTAATGAAGTAAATTAAGCATAAGATAAAGATGGCCATTGAAATATGAATATCATTCAATCAAGATTATATCACAGGTGAAATAGTTTACATGCCAATTTAATTGGCTGCAGGGCACAATTCCAACAAAGTCCAACATGGATATTGCATCTAATGTTGGTGCCCACAAACTTGAGCACCTAGCAGGCACTTGGCAACATGCTGGCACCTGGAAACACTAGCACCTCGCAGCACAGGGTTAAGTGCCTAGACGCCCCAGGCTAGGTCTACATATAGTTCCCAACTTGTGGCACCCAAATTAAAAAGGAGATACATACTAGTTGGGAGTCAAACCGGGTCTACACTATAGTGAATGCTATCCTACCACTAGTGTAATATTACTTTGGTCATAACTTAAGTTGGATTCTTCTTCCCAATATTTCAATTCATATGATTCCACTAGAAAATTCACTTAAGTTTTGAGACAGATACCGTACAAAATTTTTCTAAGTCCTCCAATGATAGCAACATAAGATTTTTTCTAAGTTTACTCATGATGTCACACTATCTCCTATCTTAAGAGTGACTATTTACCACACCACGGACACTTGTACAAGACACTCACAAGCTTCATTGCATAAACACGAGCACATCTTTCTATGGGAGCTTACCCTAAAACCCATGCTACCATGCACTTTCCTAGCACAACACATCGTTGCTAACAATATAACAACACTCAAAAAATTTTAAGTCCTCAGATGGCTACGACTTGAGATCTCTCTAAGACTTCAGATGTTGAAAGTTGGAAATTGTCTAATTCCTTAGATAAACACTGCGAAAATCTCCACGGTGTCTCCTAACACACATCACCAGTCTCATTCACAATAATCAATAAAATTAACAATATTATAATCAAGATAAATTTAATAAATTAAACTTAAAATTATATATTTGATATAAAATTGATAATTTCCCACTAAAAATAGGGGGCTTTATGATGTGATAAAAAAGCGACATAAGTACATTTTAGTAGATTGACTAAATATAATAAATCAACTCTAAAATTAATTAACTAATTAAATGGGCTAGATAGCCCAAAAGAACAAGTCAAGCCTGCCAAGAGGGCAGAAAGACCCTAATGAGCCTCAACCCATGAAGACTAAAATCTATAAATATCAAGTACTAGAGAGAAACGAGACACAAAAAATCATTTGCCAAATTTCTCAAAGTGGAAGAAATCTAGAGAAGAGTATATCTCTCTGCACACATTCCAGGGAAAATGAGATGACACTATGATATTTTTCAAAGAGGGCCTCGCTCCATTTTCGAGTAGCATCTCATCCAAACGAATCAAATTGATTAAATCTCCTTTTGCCATATTGATCTCATGAATATTGAAATATATCACATGATTTTTAATCATGGTATGAATAAAAAATCACATAGGCATATATTGTAATACCCTAAGTCTTTATGTAAATTATTATAGTATAGATTTAATAAATATGTATTCTACTCAGAAGTATTACTAATTATACCTCCAAAATTACTTAAATATCATTAAGGATATGCCTCGATGTTTGGTGTCTAAAATGAAAGAATCCATAGTTAGTAGTGAGTTTCGTCTTTTGGGGAAAAAATAGATATATACGATATTGGATGTTAGGAATAGAAGATCAATTTTAATGGGTTTTGGTTTTTCATCGATATTTTTGTGTTGCACTCCTTCTGAAATTAGAGTATACAATTTATTTGCAGCTTAGTCAATAGTTAAGATCTTAATAGAAAGTAAATAGAGGATATCAATTGAATTCTTTTTGGAGCTCATTACAGATCTTGATTTGGGTGCTTATCTTAATTTCATTTGCCATTTTGAGAATAATAGTGCCCCACAGCCAATTGATTGGCAATAAACTATTTCACTTGTGATACAATCTTGATTGAATGATATTCATAATAAATTGCCATCTTTTTCTTATGCTTAATTTACTTCACTAGCATTTGGTTGAAGCCCTTAGATCACACAATACTACGGGGATGTGGTCACGCACTGGGTGGTGGTTATGAAACAAGTCTTACACAGTCATGATCTTAAAATATTCCAAATCGTAGAATCTTATGAGACAGGGTTTCTAAAATTTGGATAGACTTGCACTAACAATGCATAAATCCAAGGAGTTGGATATTGCTCTGTTTCATTAGCAATTTATGTTAGACATGGGTGTATGTTAGTGGGTGCTTGTTAAAGAACAAGTTTACTGAATGACTGTATTTGCATGGCAAGCATAGAGCTAGAATAGTTCTCCAACAGCATATTCATTTTGGCTAATTATTGGGGCTCTATGGACTTGAGGTTGGATATCGACCATGGAGATTGGGTAGTCTTCAATTAATAGAGATTAATTGAATTAAGTTTTTAGTTTAAAGAAGTTTAAGCTAATGTGAATATTTCGATATTCTAAGTAGCACAAGAGTTGTGAGCCTATGTCCAATGAATGGTAGAACCTAATGGATCACACACAAAAGCCAATAGGAAGTTCTATTTGATTAAAGGAGTTTTATAAGAGTTTGAAAATTTCTTGGTGACCGACTTTGTAGAGGAAAATGGTTGGCTAACTTTTTGGCCATTTTGGCATGATTGATTTAATTGTTAAATTAATCAAAATAATTTAAGGAGTTAAATTAGACCAATTAAATTAAGAAGTTAATTTAATTGGTGCCATATGACTATCAATTGGTCAAGTTAACTTAAAGATTTAACACTTTCTAGCTTAAGGAGTTAAGTTAGATGACTTAAGGAGTTAAGCCAAGACCAATTAATTAAATTAAGGAGTTAATTTAATTAAAGTGAAGAAATAATTTTGGAGGGAAATTCAAATGAATGAGTTCGTTTAAGGTGCATCTAGAATTTATTTGGATGACATTTCATAAGTTGAAATGAAGATTCCAAATGAAATTCAAATGCAAGTAAAATTTACATTTCACATGCCCCATGCCTTGCCTAGGTGGTGCCTCACCTCATGGGAGGTGTGATGCCAAGTAGCATCACACCCTCCCTCCTCCATAAATATAGAGTAGACAGCCATAATGCAGGCACGTATGCTAGATTCCTTATTTCCCTCCAAATTCTGTGATTCATTCATGTGTTGAAGTTTCACACCTTCTTCACCTTCCCTCCTAAATTTGGCCATCATCATTTCTTCATACCTTGTTTTTCCAGCTAATTAAGGTTTTATTGGAGCTAGCCTATGGTTTGTGGATCATTTCATTAGAGGCTAGACATTTAGATAGCTTTGCTCTTTGGAGATCCACTGCAGGGCAGTCCGGTTGGAGGCACATTTGGAGTACATTCCAATTTTTTATTTTGGTGAAATTTTTACTGGACATTCTTAAAGGTGTTGTAGAGGTATGTCCAAATTTCATCCAAATTGGATGTGGTTTGATAGGGCGAAAATTGTTAGAATTCTGCTATGCCGACTGGAGACTGTTTTTAGTGTTCAAGCTTCTCTTGATTCTTCCTTGAATTTTTGAGCATTCAAGGTATTTATCCTCTTCAAAATCCTTATTAACAACATGATTTGATCCTTTGGATGTGTTTACATGAATTTTGATTTAGCTTTATTTGCTTTATTTTGTGGATCGTTATGCTACACACTCCTTCAGGTGGTGTCGGAGCCTATTTCATGCTTTAATTTGGATTTTTGATTGATTGATTCATGTGATGGATTGATCTGGATATCCAAATACGTGATCCAATCTATCGATTGAAGTGTTTGGATGATGATGCTTATGGCTTCTTTGATGATGAATTGAATTATGTTAATATGTGTTTTACAAGTTAATTCATATGTTAGTATGTTTTTTATTCATGGATTATTATGTTAAATTTTGATTTAACATTTGATGATGTTATACGTTGACATAGCATGTTAAATTTTGCCTTAAGGTGTTTTGGTCATTTATGGATCCAATTGGATTGGAGTTAATTAGAGATTTTTGGAGAATGGTGATTCTCGCTTAAACTTGATTTTTGAAGCATGCTTGAGCATTTAAACTTCCATTTTTGGTGTTTGAGATCTAAAAATTTATCTATAATGTGTGATTTAGTGTTTATGAGGTGGTCTAAATTTTTTGGTGCACAAAAATTGAGCCAAAAACAAGTTGACTCAGTCCATACCTTGAAATAAGGCGTTCTGCCAACCCTTGCTGGGCGGGGGCCGAGCATCAACCTGCCGCATGGTTTTGCACCCAGGTCAAGCAGCAGTGGCTAGTTTCAATCTTGGACAAGTTTTGATGAGTTTTTTATGTTCTTTTTATGACCAAAATTAATCTAAATCATGCTACACATATGCACAAGTGTTGTGCAAATTCTCAAAATTATGTTTGACATTTTTGATTGCTTTTAAAATCCTTTTAAAATCTTGTTAGAGTTAATCTTCAATATTGGTTCAAAATTGAGATGCATAAATGCTATGCTTATTTTTGCTAGATAATTAATTGTTTATACGATAAGCCTTTAATTAATTGTGGAATTGAATGTCAATTCTTGATTATTGTTTATTTAATTGTTGAATGGATGATGAATAAATAGGGATGATCATGAGCCTTTAATATTGATTTTATTTATTTCAAATTGTTGAAAAGGGTTGTATTAAATTGGGTCTTGCATGCCTCTTAATTTTTATCTTGTAAAAATTATAAGAATAGAATCACTAGGAGTGAGAATTTCTTTCTCATGTAAATGTTACAAGGAGACAAGAAGACCATTGGAAGCATGAAGACCCATGAAAATATGGGGATATATTTATGTAATAGCTAGATTTAACCAACCCACTTAAAATCAACTAAGTAGTGCACATATGGCTCTAAGTGCACTACTTGGTTAAGGCTCATGGTCATCCTACCCTATATGCATGCTAGGCACATTTACCTATTTGCACTTTCATTATCCTATTGATGTATGAGATGCATGATTAAGATATAGAAAATATAAATAAGAAGATAAAATTGATGACATCATCGCAAGCAAGAAAATCTCTCCAATTAGAATAATCTAAGTACTTCTCATATATTAAGTCAAAATGAATAAAAATTAAAAAATTTTAATTAATCTATGCCTTCTACCAATAGCATATGACATGACGATGCTATTATCTTTGTATGATATCACTCCCCATGGGGGTCACACTTAGGTAGAAAGTTGTGATCATATACTTAGCATACGATGTACCTTTGATTTGATACTTAATATGCAATAGCTCACATCACGTGGCATGACATAGAGCGGTCTCAAATCAAAGTTTGATTGGTAGGTCTGATTTAACACATAGTAATCTAGAGGGCGCACATCACGTGGATCTATATGAAAAGTAAGGTAAAATATATCAAGGGTTGTATAGAGATGCAATTAGAAAAAGTTGCTTATCTTTTGATTGTTTGTGGATATCATTCATCACAAGAGTCCACTTACTAGTCTTTATGGCCTTCATTCTCACTAGGAAATGAGATTTCCCAAATTCTTCTAGGGGTGAGGAATTTGATAAAATAATGAGAGAAAACAATGCTTGAAAGTCCATAAACATGTTTTCAATATCAAATATTCAATCACATGCTTACACTTTCTGTTTCGCCTTTGTAGATTTTTGAAATCTCAAACAAAATGGATAAGAGTCCACTTAACACTATTTTGGAAACTAATAAACTCACCGGGCCTAACTTCCATGATTGACTTAACCTCAAAATCGTTGTAGATGAATATATGTCCTATATCATGGTGCTCCTAATCCCATGGGGATCAATGTAGATCAAGAGACATGTGAATTGTTCACAAATTGGGTTAAGGATCGTCTTATCCCATTGTCTCATGTTGGCATCTACAAACTTCAAAAGTCTTAAAGACACATGAATAATACATCAGTTAAAGCTTACAAAAGTTGTAAAATAAACAAGGTATGTTGTCAAAAGAGATTTTTCAAGCTAGAATGAATGGAAAGTCATATGACATGGACTACGATCTATATATGATTAAGATTGTTGACAAGCTCTTCAACTTGTACGTAGTGATAGACAATAATCTCCATGCGGATTTGATCCTCACATCCTTATTGAGTTTTATTGATCAAAGTGTTGGTATAGACGGAGACTACCATGACAAGGGCAAACCGTTGATGCTTCCTTCCTCCTCCGAGTCTAAGGGCCCTAGAGGTGCTAGAAAGGGAGATAAAAAGGAAAAAAAAAGTTCTTCTTCTAAGCGAAAGCAACCATTAAAGGCATCCGGAAAAGTCAAGAAGATTGTAGAGGATATACTCGATATTACTTGTTTCTATTTTGGCGAGAAAGGCCATTTGAAGCGGTATTGCAAGGAATACCTTGCACCCTTGAGAAGGGAATGTACTTTATTAAACTGCATTTAAGGATAAATTATACCTCATGGATATGACATATCACATGTAGTTCTTATCTTTGTAATTTGTTACAAAGAATAGAAAGAATAATAAAACTAAGTGATGAGGATATGATCCACTACCTTGGCAAAGGTGTTGGAATAGTGCCCCACAAGCTAATTAGATTGGCGTTGTAAACTATTTCACTTGTGATACAATCTTAATTGAATGATGTTCTTTAAATGGCCATCTTCATCTTATGCACATATTTACTTCACTGGGATTTGGTTGAAGCTCTTAGATCACACAAGACTATGGGACATGGTCACGCACTAAGTGGTGATCATGAAACAAGTCTTATACGATCGTGATCTTAAATACTTCCAAGTCATAGGATCTTATGAGACCAAAGGCATCTAAAATCCGAATAGACTGCACTAATGAGCATTAATCCAAGGAGTTAGATATTGCTTCATTTCATGAGCAATGCCATATAAGATGTGAGTGCATGTTAGTAGGTACTTGTTATAGAACAAAGCATTGAAGACCCGCCTGGAGAATCCACTAGATAGTCGTAGTGGCAAGTTCTCCAACTTACACTAGTGCATATAATTAGTCCTTTGACCTGAGGATCGATTGTAACCTTGTGCTTAAGTCCTCATGCTTTGACTCTTCCCATGGCCACGTAGCGGGTTGTTCGGGTAGAGATTGGGTATGAGCTACTTAGACATGGAGGTTTATGAGATCTAAGATAGGATCCGACTCCTTGTCATTGTGAAGGATGAGTACATCTCCTATATATTCTATAATGATCGATTCGATGAAATCCTTGCGCAAGGTAGTCTGACAATTTGGAAAAGGAGTTTTCTAAAGATGATGTCATAAAGGGAATCGAACATTGAGAATAGAGATATGGAATTGAAGCTATTAGGGAGCATACAATTATCTTGCCCTTAGCCTTTCGGGAGATAGGAGATGGAAGGACTGTATTTGTATGGCACGCGTAGAGCTAGAATGGTTCTCCAAAAGCATTCATTTCAGCCAATTAGTTGGGCTCCATAGGCTTGAGTTTTAATATCGACCGTGGAGATTGGGTACTCTTCAATTAATGGAGATTAATTGAATTGAGTCGATTAGTTTAAAGGAGTTTAAACTAAAGTGAATATTTGATATTCCAAAGTCACAAAGAGTTGTGAGCCCATGTTCAATGAATGGTAGAACCTAACGGGTCACACACAAAAGCCAATTGCGTATCCTAGGTTATGAAGGAGAATTTTCTAAGAGTTAGAAAAATTCCTACATGACCGATTTGGAGGTGAACGATTGACACAATTGTTGTGGTCTTTTTTAGCTTGATCAATTTAATTGTTAAATTGATCTAATTAATTTAAGGAGTTAAATTAAGATCAATAATTAAGGAGTTAATTATTTGGTGCCACATGATTATCAATTGGTTAAGTTAGCTTAAGGGGTTAACTATTGCTACCTTAAAGTGTTAAGCTAATTAACTTAAAGAGTTAAGTCAAGACAGTTAATTAAATTAAAGGAGTTTAATTTAATTAATATGGAGAATTAATTTTGGTGGGAAAATTCAAATGAAATGTTCATTTGGTGTGAATTAAAATTTAATTAGATGACATTTCATGAAATGAAATGAAGATTCCAAAGGAAATTTAAATTCACATGCCAACTTGCATGCTAGTTAGCGCCACCCCTAGAGGAAGGTATGATACCAACTTGGCATCATACCATCCTCACTCTATATATAGATATAGAGAGGGGTGGCCAAGTATATGCTTGCATTACATTCCATGTGAATTTAGATCTAAGAAGGAAGAATTAGATTCTCTCCACATTTTCCCTCCAATCTTCAAGTACTGCATCATGTGTTGAAGCTTCACTTTCCTTTCTCCTCCTACCTCCAAATCAAGCATTCATGATTGTGTATCTTCTCTACATTCTTCTGATAATATAGAAAAATATAGTTTATTACATTGGTGTGTGGATCTTAACATTAGAGGCAAGATGATTGGCTTGCTCGCCTTTGGAGATCCAGTTCCTGGCAGCAAATTGGAGGCAGTTCTGGGTGGAATTTCCAAGTTCTGATTGAGCTGATTTTTGGATAGTAGATCCATCAAGGTGTTATGGAGTTCCTATAAAATTTTCAGCTCAAAAAAAATTCATTTGGTTGTGGAAATCTGGTCGCTACTCTGCTGCACCGCTGGAAGACAGTTTTTGAGAGTCAAATGCTTTCTTCTTGTTTCCTTGGTTTTTGAGAAAAACAAGGTAATTCTCCATCTAAATATAAATCAATGGTATGTTTAAATCCTTGTTATCATGTGTAGCCTAGTTAATTTCCGTTTTTAATTTTTTGATTATTGGATCATATGGCTACATGTGACTTCCAAAAGAGCAAGAGTTGTAACCAAAGCCAAAGGCATAAAGTAAGTTAGACTTAAGGAACTCCATACTTGTATTAAACCCTTGTTATTATGTACCATATATTGTTGAGAACATTATTTAAATTTCTGTTTTAGATAGCAAAGGATTTGATCCTTCTATATGAAATAGAAGATTGAAGGCATTAAAGAATTGGTTTTTTACTTGCTCATGGTACACTTTACAAAGAATTATACATTTTTGGATTCTCAACCATCATAATGCATATTCAATCAAGTAAAAGAAAGTTAGATAACCAACACGATGCCATCTTACGGCATGGAAGACTTGAGTATATTTCCAAAACTTGGATGAGCAAGTTAGAAGACCTCAAAGTATTGAATATTAGTGGCATAGAGGATCTTCCTACTTGTGAGTCTTGTTTAAAGGAAAAAATGACAAAGGCTCCTTTTGTAGGAAAAATAGAGCAACCCACAAGTTCTTTGTATTTGATCCATAAGAATGTTTGTGGACCACTTAGATTTAGTGCGAGATGAGGCTATTCATACTTCATTACCTTCACCGATGATCATACTCGGTTCGGACATATGTATCTTATGAAGTGTAAATTCGAAGCTAGTGAAAAGTTCAAAGAGTATAGGAATTAAGTAGAAAAGAAAAAAGGACTTAGCATTAAAGCTCTTTGATTGGATCGATGAGGAGAATACTTAAGTACCGAATTCTTGGATTATCTAAAGGAGAATGGGATTCTGTCTTAATGGACTCCACTCGGCACACCTCAACATAATAGAATAGTCGACAGAAAAATCGTACCTTGCTGGACATGGTACGTTCCATGATGAGCTTTTCTGATGTGCCTATATTCTTTTGGAGATATGCCTTATAAACGGCAGCGAGGCTACTTAACATGGTACCTTCGAAGTCGGTGCTAAAAACACTACATGAGATGTGGTAAGGCAAAGTACCCTATTACTATTTTCTAAGAGTTTAGAGATCCCCACTTACGTCAAGCGGCTAGCAGGAAACAAGTCGGATGCTAGATCCACCTTGTGTAAGTTTGTGGGATACCCAAGAGAGTCTTTAGATTATTATTTCTACGATCCCTCAGAACAAAAGGTGTTTGTTTCAAGGAATGCCTACTTTTTGAAAAAGTAACTTCTATTAGATAGAAATGGCATTGTTGTTGAACTTGATGAAGTTCAAAATGATCAACAAATCCCACAAGCAGTAGAAACAAGTGACCATTAAGAGCCTTGCAAACAACCTCTAAGAAGGTCAAATCGAATTGAGAAGCAACTCGAAAGGTTCGAATTCCTTCATGAGCCGAGCTAATTGGATAGTGATTTGAAGACCTATGAGAAAGCTATGTTAGATATAGATTCGGGACATTGGCTTAATGCCATGAAATCTGAAATGGACGCCATGTACTCTAACAAATTATGAACTTTGATAGATCCACCGAAAGGTATAGTACACGTTGGTGGCAAGTGGATCTATAAGCGAAAGCTAAGAAACGATGGAGAAGTTATGACCATTAAGGCGCGACTAGTGGCAAAGGGTTATATTCAAAGACCCAGTATTGATTTTGAGGAAATCTTTTCACCAGTTTCTATGCCTAAGTCTATTAAGATTTTGCTTATCATAGTCACATATTATGACTCTGAGATATGGCAAATGAATGTGAAAATCGCTTTCCTTAATGGAAATAATGAAGAAGAAATTTATATACAGCAACCACAAAGCTTTATATCCAAAGAGAGTGAGCAAAAGGTTTAAAAACTCGATAGGTCTATTTATGGACTCAAACAGGCATCCCAAAGTTGCAACATATATTTTGATAAGAAAGTCAAATTGTTTGGCTTTGTCAAAAATGTGTATGAACCTTATCTATACAAGAAGGCTAGTTGGAGTAGTATAAAGTTTATTATGCTTTATTTCAATGGCATTCTTCTCATTGGGAATGAGAGAGAAATGATAGAATGTACTAAAGCATGGTTATCTACTCAATTCTCTATAGAAGCATCTTACGTATTAGGAATACATATCTATAGAGATAGATTGAGGAGGATGCTGGGGCATTCCCAAATATTGTACATTGACAAGATACTAAAGAGGTTTAGTATGGAAGAATCTAAGAAAGGATTCCTTCCCATAGAACATGACATTCGTCTCTCCAAGTCTATGACCCTTAAGACTGATGATGAGAAGTGCAAGATGTCCTATATACCATATGCCTGCGTTATAGGGAGCATAATATATGTCATTCAATGCACAAAGTCGGATGCAGCACACGCTTTAAGTGTTACGATTTGCTTTCAATTCGACCCCAATGAATGTCACTGGAAAGTCGTTAAAGCAATCCTGAAGTACTTGAGAAAGACTAAGGATTTGTTTTTGGTATACAACAATGGAGAATTGTAATTGGAGAGGTTTTCGGATTCTAGTTTCCAATCCAATATAGATGACCTAAAACCCACTTCTGGATTTATATTTTGCCTCAATGGTGGCACATGAGTTGGAAAGGTTCCAAACAAGACACCACGGCCGATTCAACCATAGAGGTGGAATATATTGCGGCTTCGGAAGCTACAAAGAAAGGTGTTCGAATGAAAAAATTCATCTAAGAGTTTGATGTAGTGCCTAGCATTGTTGAGCCTGTATTTATCTTCTATGACAATAATAGAGCGATGGTGCAAGCCAAAGAGCTAATATCTCATTAGCGATCTAAGCAAATTTTAAGGCGATATCATTTGATCCGGGAGATCATTGATGGAGGCGACATCCAAGTGGAGAGGGTAGCCTCATAAGAGAATATAGCAGATCCACTAACAAAACCCCTAACACAAAAGGTCTTTGAAGGAGATCTTCAGAAGATGGGTCTTAAGACTATAAAGAATTAGCTTTAGGAAAAGTGGGAGATTGACGGAATAGTGACGGCCCGTAGCCAATTAGATTGGCATGTAAACTATTTCACTTGTGATACAATCTTGATTTAATGATTTTCATAATAAATGGCCATCTTCATCTTATGCTTAACTTACTTCACTAGAATTTGGTTGGAGCCCTTAGATCACACAAGACTACAGGACTTGGCCACGCACTAGGTGGTGATCATGAAATAAAGCTTACACAATCGTAATCTTAAAATATTCCAAGTTGTAGAATCTTATGAGACAGGGCATCTAAGATTCGGATAGACTTACCCTAGCGATACATAAATCCAAGAGGTTGGATATTACTCCGTTTCATGAGCAATCCATGTTAGACATGGATGCATGTTAGTGGGTGCTTGTTAGAGAACAAGTTCACTGAAGTCTCGCCCAAAAAATCCACTACATAGCCCTAGTGGCAAGTAAGGAGTGGTAAGTTCTCCAACTTACGCTAGTGCATATAATTTGTCCTTAGACCTGAGGATCCATGGCAACTTTATGTTTAGATCCTCATGCTTTGACTCTTCCTTGACCACTCCACGAGTTGTCCGGGTTGAGCTTGGGTATGAGCTACTTAGACATGGAGATTTGTGAAATCCAAGATGGGGTCCAACTCCTCGTCGTTGTGAAGGGCGAGTGTAATAAAGGATTTTTCCAAAGATGAGGTCATAAAGGGGAATCAAACATTGAGAATAGAAATATAGTGATCAAAGCTATAAAGGAACCGGCAAATATCTTGCCATATGCTTTTTTCAGGAGATAGAAGACGGAAGGATCGTATTTGCATGGCAAACATAAAGTTAGAATAGTTCTCTAAGAGCATATTCATTTTGACCAATTAGTTGGGCTCCATGGGCTTGAGGTTGGACATCATCCATGGAGATTGGGTACTCTTCAATTAATAGAGATTAATTGAATTGAGTTTTTAGTTTAAAAGAGTTTAAATTAATGTGAATATTTCAATATTCTAAATATTACAAGAGTTGTGAGCCCATATCCAATGAATGAAAAAACCTAATGGGTCACACACAAAATCAATCAGAAGTTCTATGTGATAAAGAAAGTTTTCTAAGAGTTAGAAAATTTCTTGGTGATCAATTTTGTGGAGGAAAATGGTTGGCTAATTTTTTGTCATTTTGGCTTAATTAATTTAATGGTTAAATTGATCAAAATAATTTAAGGAGTTAAATTATACTAATTAAATTCAGGAGTTAATTTAATTGGTGCCATATGACTATCAATTGGTCAAGTTAACTTAAAGAGTTAACACTTTCTAGCTTAAGGATTTAAGTTAGATGACTTAACGAGTTAAGTCAAGACCAATTCATTAAATTAAGGAGTTAATTTAATTAAAGTGAAGAATTAATTTTGAAGGGAAATTCAAATGAAGGAGTTCGCTTGAGGTGTATTTAGAATTTATTTGGATGACATTTCATAAGATGAAATAAAGATTTCAAATGAAATTTACATTTCACATGCTTCATGCCTTTCTTAGGTGGCACCTCACCTCATGTGAGGTGTGATGCCAACTAGCATCACACCTTCACTCCTCTATAAATATAGAGTAGGTGGCCACAATGCAAGCATGTATGCTAGATTCCCTATTTCCCTCCGAATTGTGTGATTCACTCATGTGTTCAAGTTTCACACCTTTTTCTTCACCTTCCCTCCCAAATTCGGCCTTCATCATTTCTTCATACCTTGGTTTTCCAACTGAAAAAAGTTTGATTGGAGTTAGCCTATGGTGTGTGGATCATTTCATTAAAGGCTAGACATTTGGATAGCTTTGCTATTTGAAGATCCATTGTAGGGCAATCCAGTTGGAGGCACATTTGGAGAATATTTCGATTTTTGATTTTGATGAAATTTTTACTAGACATTCTTCAAGTTGTTTTAGAGGTTTTGTCAGAATTTCATCCAAATCAGAGGTGGTTTGATAAGGCAAAAGTTGTTGGAATTCTGCTGCGCCGACTGGAGATCAACTTTGAGGTGTTCAAGCTTCTCTTGATTCTTCCTTGGAAGTGTGTAGAGAAGTTTTGATTTAGCTTTATTTTCTTTATTTCATGGATCCATATGCCACACACTCCTTCAGACTTCAAATCTCAATAATTTTTTAAGGATTGCTTGGTGATGATTGAATATGTAACACTTATCAAGCAAATTATTTGATGAAAACTTCATTTTATTGAGTTTTATATTAATGATTAAGCTAGCCACTATAGGTATCAATTTAAGATTTTACATGTTTGAGAATTAGTTTTGCATTGAAGGTTATTTGTTAGACATATTAGTAGGCCACAATTGTATGAATTATATGTGATCAAGCATTGGAAGTGAACAAAATAAGCCCGGAAGATTAGGCTTTTTTTAGGAATTAGCAATATGATATAGCCCTAAAAAAAAATTTCTTTATAATGAGAGAAAGCTGCATATTATGGTCCATCATTTTGTTTTAAGCTAATTAGTAATTTAGTTAATTAGTGATTTAGATGTATTAGTCGGCCAAATCTATTTAGTTAAATTTAAATTTAAATTATTACTAAGCCCACAATTAGTATACAATAAGTCCGTCATAATTACATGTATTTAGGGTTGAGGTATATGTTGATCAATTAAAGATGACGAATATCAATATCCCTTTTTATTTATGAATTTGTGAATAGGGAATGATTTTTGAGGTCTTCCTATCACTTTAAAGCTCTATTTTATATACATTTTGGTCCTTACGCGATATCGTGGTCTTATGATCTTACTAAAATCATATAAATATACGTGATATGAAATCCTAGAATCCAATTTTTTGTGTCGTTGTATTTCCATACAAAAATTCTTCATAAATATTTTATATTATTTAATTTTTAACCTACGGAAATATCTAGTCAAAATAATTAAATCATGAAGGAATTAGGATTTCGGATAAATTTCAATCATGAGCTTGAAAATTTCTGTGTTCCTCGGTAAGTTTAGAATTTTAGACTATCTCTCGATGATAATATTGACTGGTTACGAGTCATCGTTATCTAGGATTAGGAATGATCAAACATGAGGGAGTCAGGATTAGAGTTTTCTACTTATCTCAATAGGATAAGAATTCTAGTATATCTAAAATACTCAATTTAGAAGTATATATATGCATACTTTAGGAAATATACCCTTAGAATATCAAATTTCCTTTTTTGCATTAGAATTTTGAAGGAAAATTCATCCTATTGATAAGGTACAAATATGTCTAACCATTTTTGTCGTATATTTGGTATAATGCCTAAGTGATAGATAGAATTTGAGGAAACTTTGGGTTTTAAGATTTGGCGTACGTAAATTTCTTTTCTACTTCTATCCTTCTTTTATACAAAAAAATAAATAAATATATATATATATATATATTCTTTCAGCATGAATGATTTTTGCATAAAAATAGGAAAATTGCATGGTGTAGATTTGAGTTTTAACCTTACTTGTTTATTTGTTTCAAAAGTTATTCTGTCTACAAAGTTGTTTACTCTTCACAATAATTTTTTTCGTGCATAAAAATTAAAGATTTGAGCATATCAAATAAATTTTTTCTGAATCTTGCATAAAATCAATATTTTGTGTTCTCTGTTCAAATTAAGTAACAAAAAAAGTTTTATACTTTAAATAATCAAGAAACTATTTGTAGGAAAAAGTTCTGCAACTGTGCTACGAGATCACAATAGCAAAAGATCTTTGAATCCATTTTACGATTGTAGTTAACCTTCTGTAGGTAGTAATAATAGTGACTAAAACAATTTAATGACATTATAGCTAAAGCCCTCCGATGGGTAATAATAATAGTGTTTAAGTTACTCAACGGTATTTTAGTTAATGCCCTCTTATGGGCAATAATAATAGTTTTTGAAGCCACTTAACGGAATTGTAGTTAAGTTTTGGCCAAGTTAACTGATTAAAGTCCCGATAATTCATGAGCATGGTTAAATGATGAATTTAACATTTATGTTAAGTTGTGTAATTTTTGTTCTGAATGATACTGATAGCATATTTTGAAAATATTTTGTTAAGGATTCTTGATTTTGTATCTAATTACTTCTTTTATTAAAGAAACAAAAACTAAATATTCATTTCTTTAGCAATTTTAATTGTTATGATATTTTAAATCCGGTAGAAGATGAAGGAAATTTATTTACTGGGTGCAGTGTTACTCATACTCTATTGATTAATCCTTTTCCAGAGAACTTAGTTTGGGACAAGGAAGATGAGTAATTTTGGGGATGGTGACATGAGATCTAGATTTTTAGTATTACATAGGTTCATTCTTATTCTTTTGTTTTAATCCTAGTTATTAAGAAGATATTTTTTTCTATTTTTTGAGATTTTTTATAGTTCGTTTTAATTTCAAAGACAAATGTTTGAGTTATTTTCTATTGTAATAATTTTGGGATTTTCAATAATATTATTATATTTTAGTTTGCTTAATTTGATTCGATGACTTAGTGTCTTTGAGTTTTTGGGGTTAAGGGTACTATCATGTTATGTTCAAAATTTGGGGCATGGAACAAATGAAACGTAAAATATTTTTATAAGTAGACTATGTTGCCACTTGAAGCGACTAATGTATATTTCAACAAAAATAAGCACAGAGAAAAGTAAAATTGGAATATTTAATTACATTACAACACAAATATGAACAATTTATTGAAAAACTTATAGCAAGTAAATGAGAATTGTCGGAATAGTGCCCCGCAAGCCAATTAGATTGGCATGCATGTAAACTATTTCACTTGTTATACAATCTTGATTGAATGATATTCTTTAAATGGTCATCTTCCTCTTATGCTTATATTTACTTCACTGGCATTTGGTTGAAGCCCTTAGAACACATAAGACTATGGGACTTGGTCACGTACTAGGTAGATAGCCGAAAAGATAAGTCGGCAGTGGCATGTTTTCCAGCTTATGCAAGTGCATACTTTTAGTTCATTGACCTGAGAATCTATAGTAACCTTGTGTTTATGTTCTCATGCTTTGACTCCTCCTTGGCCACATAGCAGGTTGTTCGGGTGGTGATTGGGCACGAGCTACTTAGACATGGAGGTTTGTGAGATCCAAGATAGGATCCAACTTCTTGTCGTTGTGAAGGGCGAGCACATCTCCTATGTATTTTATAATGATCTATTCCAAGAAATCCTTGCGTAAGGCAGTATGAAAATTTGGAAAAGAAGTTCTCCAAAGATGAGGTCATAAAAAAGGAATTGAACATTTGAATAAAGACATAGAATCGGGGCTATTGGGAGCCGACAAATATCTTTCCCTAGGTGTCTTTCGGGAGATCCTCTGTTTTGGATCTTAACATTAGAGGCAAGATAATTGGATTGCTAGCCTTTAGAGATCCTCTGTTTTAGGCAGTAACTTTGGAGCGACTTTTGGAGGTCTTGCCAATCCATTTTGAGCTAATTATTACTGAAGATACATCAAGGAGTTGGTGTTCTTTTGGTTCAAATTACACTCAAATCGAAGTTCATTTGGGTGGACAAAATTTGCTCGGATTCTGTTGTGCCGCCTGGGAGACAACTTTCAAGGAGTTGAAATCCTCTTCCACCTTCCTTTGATTTTCTGAAAATCAAGGTAATCCTTCTTCCAAATCTGAATCTATGGCATGCTTAGATCATTGGCTTCATATGTGGCCTAGTTATTTTAGCGTTTTTATGCTTTGATAATTGGATCCTAGTGCTACATGTGACTTCAGTAGGTAGAGAGAGATAGAAATAATGGGATAGAGAGATAAAATATATAGGTTATTGGAAGAAGATACATAGGTTATTGGAGAATGTGTTTTGAAAATGATGTTGGATAAAAATATTTAAAAAGTTATGTGTTTTATTTTTAAAATAGTAGAAAATGTGAAAATTGGCTTTGAAAATGAAACCAAACGGACCCTGATTCTACTCATGTTGCATAATTTTTTAAAAGACGTATCACCTTTTCTCTTATACTTAAAATCAATCTCAGATATGATTGGGCTAGTAAATACTAACGGCCTATTTGGTTTCATTTCTATGGCCCATTTCCATTTTCATCCTGGGATAAAAAATGAAAACTATCACCTTCTCCATATTTTCACTCAAGTATTCCTATTTTCATTTTTTTTTAATTCTTTTTAAACCTACTCTATCATCTTATTATCACATCAATTAAATTCAAATTTGATTTGACATAAAATGTCCACAATTATTTTAAAATTAATAAAATATATATTTTTAAAAAAAATAAGTTTTTTTAAATATAAAAGAATATAAACCAACTATCTTTTCAACCATATACCTACTCTAATCATTACTTTTCAACAATTCATCTAGATACATTTTCATTTCCATTTCAAAAAAATTTCAAGTTTTAAAAATGACTGAAAAATAAAAATGAGTCCTGGAAATAAAACCAAACGGCCTATAGGGAAAACATAAAAAATAATAATATCCAAATAAAAATTGTTTCATACTTAAAAGAAATCTATATGTTTGATAGAAAATGTCTAATGTATTTGTTTTGTCATTATGTGGTCTATGGGAGGTTTAGTGCAATGAAATTGAAATTTCTTTGGACAATGATTAAAGTCCTTCCGGTTCCATTTTCAATTTCAATTTCAATTTTCATTAATTCTAAAATTAAAAAAATTAGTTATAATTTAAATCAGAATAGGATTGTATTTAAATATCTTATTGAAATTAATAATTAAAATATGTATATGAATGTAAATTTAAGTATTTTACACTATTTTATGCCTAAAAAGGTATGCATTTTTCAATATATACATATATATGTATATATAATTATGTGTTTTTTGTTTTGAAATGATAGTATTTACTTTATGTCAAATCAAATTAAAACTTGGTTGATATGAAAATAAGATGATAAGTTAGGTAGTGTTTGGATATGTTTTATGTTTGATTTTATTATGTGTTTATTGTGTGTTTTGGGAGAATGAATAATGAAGGAATTGTGGGAGAATGTGAAATGAAGGTTGGGGAATGTGATGTATATTTGGTTATTGTTTTTAAAAATAGTAAAAAATGGGTTTGGGAGTTCTGATATGTTTAGTTATGTTTTTTAGGGAGCATTTTTTACTATAGATGTCACATCATTACTTTTGTGTTGGTATTTGAGGGTAAAAATTAATATTAAAGAATTTTTTTAATTGTAAGAATAACAACAAAAAATATTGTGTGTATATGTATGTATATGTATTGAAGAGATATGATTATGTTGTAAGTTTGTAATGATTAATGTAATGATTAAGTGGGTTATATTATAATATTTTATGAGTTTGTTTGTTAGTTGAATTTTTTTTAATTATTATTATTATTATTATTATTATTATTATTATTATTATTATTATTCTTGTTGTTGTTGTTGGTACTATTATAATTGTTACATTTTATTATTGTTAATATTATTATTATTATAATTTTCTTAATATTGTTATTACTATTACTATTATTACGCTTTATATGGTACATATGAGTGTCTTAGATTAAAAAGCAACTCGTCTTTATAGATACTTGGACAAAGAAATGTGACGAAAATCTTAAAAAAATTTGAAATTAAAATCGAACTGTGCTTCAATATGGGGTGGAGGAATTTAATAATTACGTATACATGAATATGAACCATGGCAATAGAATTAGTAAATGTTATTATTAATATTTATATTACTATTAATATTGTTGTTGTTATTATTATTACTATTAGTAACATTATCAACATAAGCTTGTATATATGTTTGAGTGTGTTGGAGTAAAAAGGAAGTCGTATTTGTATTGTATATGAAGCATGTCTTATGCCAGTAGATAGAACACAATAAATCAATCCAAACACCAACTTTTTTTAACGTAGAATTCGTCCATATCGCACACAGAATTAAAAGATGGGAGTGTTCTAATGATATTATATATGTCTACAAATGGTACACAACACATAATTGAAGACATCACGATGTCAAGTGGGGTGCACTTTGAGGTAGAGCCATCACGTATCCGTGGTATTATCGAACCTGCCACATGTCCTAGGTTCCAGTGGGGGGTGCTGATGCCTCTCCTGCTGTCCCACCATCAGATAGATCGGTTGCACGACCGTCGGCGAATATGTACCATAGTGGGAGGTATAAGGGCTCTCCGAATAAATGAAAATAGCTATGCCTGATAGTCTCCTGAGCGAGGTACATTACATGTTTCAATGTGCAATGTGAGCTATATGTACATGTATTGTGTATTAATTGAAATAGAAAAAATCGTAAACTTAACTTACATTCCCAACATACACCCAGTACTGTGTGTCAACATGCACCACCATAGTGTCGGCGTTGTACTGCACCCTAGGTATAGTCATGTACTCCGCAAATGCATAGTATCGACCACGCAATTGCTGAATCTTCATCTTAACTTCATCAACAAACCTCACCCTCCCAAACATCCTAGACAGACAGCGTGCAATATGGGAGCACTCATCTATGAGGACCTGCCTAGTAGAAATGTCACGGGAGGGCACAGTATTCATCAAGTAAGTGATTAGGACAGCCTCCTCCTGAGGCCTCCAGTGGGGATTATGAAATATGCCATGCACAGGCACATTACGAGTCGGTGGTGTCCTATTGGATAATCTTGGCATAGCCTATGGTCGTAGTGTTAATATCGTGATACATGTAAAGATGTCAACAAATATAACTTATATCATAAATGGTATGTATATTCATCACGTACAATATTCATTAGCAACACCAACAAGAATTCTATTGTACATAAAGTCATCTAGGGTACAATCAGTACGATACATAAAAATAATACATTCATATAACAGCAAATTCAAGATGATGTAGGTGGTCGGTCCGGCGTGCGACCCATACTAACTTAGCTCGTGTGAGGTGAGCCACGCCGTCTCAATAGTCTCATGCCAATTCGTCGAACAATCTCAGACCATGACGTGATAGGCCTAACTCCCAAACCCCTATCGAGTCTGCCGTTGGAGCCACCGGGCATGTCTGCTCTAACTCGAGTCCAATGAGAACGTGGGATGTCGGACCTAGATAAACCCCTGCAAGCACAAAGAACTACATGATGCGCCTGCACCCAATTGGGTGACATCGCGTTCATGTTGATTTAATAATAGATCATCGCGTCTGTCGTACTGGCTCGGGCGATTACTGGTTCGTTGTGGTCTTCCAAGCGGTGTAAATATCTCAGACAGTAGGTCATATCTAGTCTCTGCATACCGCCAATAGCGGTCTGCAAATTGGTAGCTCTGCGCACACATTAAACAACAAAATTGGTTATGGAACACATATAACCGTACAAAAAATTAAGATAAAGATGGTAGTGTATAGTGTCTTTGCTGCTTGGAGCTCCGGTCGCATAATAGTAGGCACATAAATATCACAGATTGTCGGCTCATAGAAGACATCGAGATTCTTGACGATCATCTTCATTATGTCGTGGCGCTCCTTAAGCTCATTAAATTTCTCCCTTACAAAATGAGTCGTGTATGGATGCTGAAAGTGCCAGCCAAGTTTGTTAGCTATGTCAAGCATGCATATCTGTAAGTATTGTTCATCTGTTAGGGAGTTAATTGTGTTAGCGTCCAGCAGCATATGCATGAAGCGCTCCTCCACGTCGAGTCCCCATACATTTGCACTGTCGGTGCTAGCACCGTCTATTAATGCACCCCAACTCGTACTTGTATGGTACGAGGACCATACCCAGTGGCAATGAATATTAAAAAATATTACATATATAATATATTTGAGTGTATTATGGAACCATACGAAATGGTAATTATAAGTGCTCTGTTACTACATGTACCTATCTGTTTCCACCCAAAGTAGGTGGTCATACATATAATATCTTAAATAAGACTGTTAGTAGGAGCAACAACACAAGCAACAAAATACATATACAGCATCCACATAAGGGTAATAGCAAGAGTGGCCCCGTATGGTGTGCTAAATGGGGTGGTGTGTGCTAATCAATACGCACAGAGCTATGCTCATCGCAATGAGGGCCACTCGAATATGCAATCCCAAAAGAACCATATGTGAATGTAGATGTGCTATAAGTACCATGCAATGAGGCAGCGCCAACTGGTCGACGCTACCTATACATATCTGCAGCCTCCTCACATCCACTGTCTGCCCATACGAAGCTGCGTGGGTGCTCAAGGGAAGCTGGACATCTAAAAAAGTAGCGTACGTAGCTCTTCTTTGTCCTAAACTTAGGGACTCGCATGGGACCGGCACCGTATGCGCACATGGGAGGATCGAACCTACTCATCCTTTAGCAAAATCATAGCACTCATCTCATTACATAAATTACAGAATAGATATTTTTATCATGTTATAGTGCGACAAGAAATACAAAGATATCACTACACGTGACACGTGATGATACGTACAGATATTCAATCATGTGGTATTATAATGTGGCGACAGTAATTTTCAGTTAAAAATATTAAGTGATGACAAGTAATTCTAAAACAGTACAAGTGCATCGATACACATACAAGATATTATGGATTTATGTATTCAATCTAAACTTATCAATACATGTCGGCCTATAGCCATTATGCCAAACCATCTCGAAATTCAGATTGTGCATGTATCTCCTATTGGCTTGGGTGACCACGGTGGTAGAAGGTCTCCCAGTCTGGGTTAAGTTCGTGGTCTGGGGTCACGAAAATGTTGTCATCCTAACTATACTTATGGATGAAATTATGCAGCGCACAACAAGCAATGATAATATTAGTCTGTCGAGTAACCATGTAGCTTGGCATACCCCTAAGCTAGAATTGGGAACCGCTTCTTAAGAATCCCAAACTTCTGTTCTATGGTGTTCCTCAGTCGAGCGTGTCGATGGCTGAACAACTCCCTTGACCCACTATATATGGGGGTACCATCGAATTGTTGGAGGTGGTACCGGGACTATCTATATGGGGATAAGAAGCACATATAGTTTGTGAAGCCAGCATCGACGAGATAGTACTTCCCTAAATGAGAATATCTATTTATGTTAGTGTAATCTAGGTAGTAGTTGAATAATTTAAGCTTTGTACGACACATGGATGTGGATATGTACTATTATTAGAATCAAACCATGATACCTGGTGGGGGGAAGGGAAATGCAGGGTCACTTTGGATTGCCTTCAGCAAGACTCGTGCATCATTAGCACTCCCCTCCCAGCCCGCATACACACACATAAATATTTGGTCAAAATCAGCTATGGCGAGCATATTTTGAGAGATGTTCCCTTTTTGGGAATGACATGCATTCTGTCTGTGAGTGGGTACCCAAGTATACACCGATGTGCCGTCGATTGTCCCCACTGTACCCTACGTATCAAATATGAGCAGTTCAGGTACAAAAGATTATTAGATGTGTAGCATAGTAAGCGTTGATCCTATATATATTCCATACCTGGAAATACGGGAATAAGTCGGGATTCGATTGAATCTGATTGGGCACCTCATTAAAATTTGGCGGGGTTATGAGCTCAGGCGCTAAAATATTCAGTGCCCTAAGTATATGGCGGTTAACCATCTACAAAGAGTGTTGGAAACGTTCCATGGTATTCCTTTGTCTCTGATGTCCGCCAACTGTTTGCATAAATGTTGCAACCTCCTCAATTGGTGATACCCGATACTACTGCGTTTGAGGTAAAAGCCCACGACTGGTTAATTCATGGACTAATCTCATGAATGTGGGTTTCATTATGTGCAGGTTATCGTAGAATCGATTAGGATGGCCATCCATTATCTCGCCAACCCAATCCACACCACGGAGCGCAGATGTGTTATGTGGCATTTTGTCAGTGTACAAATTAGGCAACAAGACATCCGCGATGAATAATACATCATCAACACCGTTGGATACATCACTGCCAAGTGATCCTTTGCTGAACTCCAACTCATCATCATGTGTTGGCATTGAGCTCGATCTACTAGCCTTCTATGGGAACAAAACAAGCATCACACGCAATGTGAAATCTCAAGCAATATCACTAAATAGGTCTGGGGACATCAAAGTTCGTACAACAAGGGATTACAAGTTCCTAAGTTAGTCACAAATAAGTTCGTAAAAACAAACACAGAAATGAAGTAAACTGATAAGTATTGAGCACACAAACAAGCAACATAAGTATTTGACAAGCCAGCATCGAATGTGGAGTAATAGGGACATGGGGGAGGGCCTAATTACCTAGGGATTCGGCCCAAATGCGCATCTTTCTATCATCAAGTTGTAGGAAAAAATTTCTCATCGTCGCACTTTGAAGAGTGTTAATAGCCCTTACAAACAAGTGGTCTTGTAGGCCCTCGTTGCACTTCAATGCAGCAACACACTTGGCAATTGAGCATTTTGACCCACCTGGCATAGAACTTCCCTTCTTTGCCCCTCCTCCGTCTTGATGAACCCGCCTCCTGGGTACCGGCTATGTCGTCAAAGTAGTCATGTGATGAAGCTGAGCATTTTGACCCACCTGTACTGCCCCCAGTCACATTATCGCTCCCACTTGGATTATTATCTACGGTTAGATGGGGCTAAGCAGAAGACCTGGCAGTAGAACCCGATGCAATATTCTTCGAGAGCATCATAGTACAATAATCAACATGGTAAGCCATGGTCCATCAATGGGACATAGTCCGAGTGCTCCTATATTACAAAATAGAGCAACATTAAACCAGTAGTTGGTAAAGTTGGGCAAAGATAAGACGAAAAATATACTGAGAGCGAGTGGCCAATGCGATCCTCGCTACCAGTGATCATGTTTCGCTCGTAATCCCAATTGTACCCTATACCTTTCGTTATCAATGAATGAAACATACGCCACGATGCACGAAGTCTATTCCATTTCTGCTTAAGATGCTTCACATTATACATGTAAGAAGGTTGTAACTCCACATTCATCCTGTGGCAAATCTTATTCCAGGTGTAAACTGAGAACGTGGTGGAAAGAAGTTGACCAGCTTGGAGTTCGTCATAGACAAATTCGATTAATAGTTTTTCATTAGCAAATGGCCATCGTACGTATGCTGACCTACTACCCCTATATTGCGTATTGTGTGTGGCATCATCGCCATATGACGTGTTATGACCGTAAGGATCCATCTAGTAACAAGTGTATAATAGTCCGTCACCATAAACATTAGTCGTACAGGAAAATATTAGCCGTGTTAAATGAAATATATGCCATGTTTACTATGAGCAGGTGCAACCTAGTATGCTTGATGCCAATACAATAGAGGCGATGGTGTGGGCTACCACTTAATATCATACATAAGCATAATGTGTTCGATACATTTACCCCCTTATTGGTCATCTATGGTCAACTATGAAAGCACAACATACTAATTCTTTAACATCCCAGCACTGAGATTAATATGTTATCCAATCGTATATGTTACACATATCAACTGTAATGAAATAGCTCCAAACAAGTTGTGTTTTACATACTTCATTTATATAATTTGTATCACATGCTATTTATGCTATAAAGGTTCAATAAGATAAGACAAATGTAATTGTAGATATGGAGACAAACATATATACATATATATATATATGGACACAAGTGTATAGATATATGAGTTTATATATAAACCATATGTATTATTTATTGTACATATATATACTCATATATACGATAACATATATACAGTAAACATAAAAGGTTTATAGATAGGCATACAATAATTATTATGTGAGATATATTTAACAGGCCAATCCTTTTTTTTAACACAAAAATGATGGCTCCACAATGTAAATTACATTGTTGTATTATTTTCATTGTACCACAAAAGAATATATGGGTATGTATTCCATTACAAAATGTAATATTCCTTAATGAAATTGCCTCTATATTTTCGTAATATATAGAATATCAAATAAGTGGATTCAAACATAGTGTATATAATAATAAATCAATATATCACTTGTTCATATTTAAACTGTAGACAATTAGAGCTATTTTTTTGTCTTCTTTATTTTTGCACTATATTACATAATACAACTTATATGCCCCCATATATATATATATATACATATTTTGCATATTTATATATAAATAACATTCAGTATATATATTAATTTTGTTATGTAATACATTTGTATTATATTAAAAAAAAAATATCTCAATTTATAGTTACTTTATATACAAATGAAAATGTTACTTAGTTATATATATATATATTATACGTTGTACATATGTTTTTTTTTATTAAGTAATTTTGCAATATATTACTTGATACTTTATATATTTATATATTGTAAATACACATATAATATAATTAATTATTTATATATATAATACACCTTTTATGCGTTAATTCTTTTTATTTATTACAATGGTATGAAACCACATTATATTTAAACTATTTATACATGGTTTATATACCAACCAATAAATTACTTATATGTGTATATATATATCGTATAACATAAATTGTATGAATTAATTTTACTGATTAATTACTTTTTGCATTATATTACTTCGTACTTTACATATGTATATATAGTTCACATACGAATGTATATATTATTTATGTATATAATTTACATTGTATGTGTTAACTATTCTTTACTTATTACCTTTCTATTATATTACATATTAGTGTATAGATCCAATATTTTTTATTATATTTTATGATTAAATATTTGAATTCGATTTTCACAATGTTGAAGCTCACGACTTTTATTATGTTTTTTTTTTTTTGCCAATTAATTATTCATATATTGGTTCAATTTGGTAAGTATGACTTTAGAATTTAGATTCGTATATATTCTATGTAAATTGACATCACATATATGTATTATATATTTGTACATGGCCAACAATACGAGAAGAAATTTTTTTATTTAGACACATTGTTAATTCATATGTTAGCAGTAAATATTTGAAGATGAGTATAAAATGTGTGACCTAGCCAACATCGAAAGAATGGTTCAAGGGTTTGATATGGTGGTAACTACTACTAGGGGTAATTACAACTTCATCCATTATACTATTACACCATCATCCACCAAATGTATAGTGTAAACAATTGACCTCATATGAATTTTGGGCATAATGTGCCATAATACATTGCACCTTCACATTAGAATCTAAAATGAAAATATTACTTCAATCATAATAATTTTAAACTCCACAAATAAAACCAACACTTTATTAACTATAGCTTAATTACAAACAGAACATTGCAATACAAATGGAACGGAAATCGGTATAAAGATACATTAAAGGTGGAAGCACAATTTCATACAATCATAATTCAAATGGTTCATAGAAAAAAGGAAGCACTAAACTGCCAAACTAATTTAGGGACAACTGCATATATGTCACAATCTGCTAACATTAGCTATAGGGCAATACATCCATATTACAGCAACCATCCAACTGGACTCGGTGAATAAATTTTGGTTTGTTCGATCTACATATAAGAGAGAAAAAAGAAGAAAAATGTGAGATGGAGAGACTATTGGGACCACACTAATATGAAATGGTGCCGTCCTGCTCATTGCTCCATCTCTTAAAATTTTCCTGTTGTGGTCACTCATATACATCCAGACCCAAATACAAAAGAGTCGAATGTGTGCTACACTCCCCCCTCCCCAACATCTTTACTTAACCAATGTATTTGAAAACTGGAACGGACACAACCCAAGTGACAAGGATAATATGCATGCATTCCGATCAATTGAATGACAAAAATGTACACCATTGGGGATAAACTTAAAAAAAATGCATTTTGACACGAGTAAGTATACGTATACTGGGATGTACGGCTATACTCAACTACCAGAACCCCATAGAGTTAACACTAAAATATGTATGCTGCAGATTTACACACAGATTGCTGAACATGAATAATAATTATGACTCAATTTAGAAAAGCAGACAGCATGGGGGGTGTAAAAAAAGGAAAAATATATTAAAAAAAAATTCTGCACCAATGAACTTGACACAAAGGGACTTAAGGAAGGACCACAAGTTCAAAACTACTCCCAGACTGACTTAAGGCAACGTAGCTAACTCAACTGCTACATTCCAGCACACTAGTTAAATTGTCATACTGTTACGTAAGAATGGCAGCCACTAAAAAGGAAGCCAACATCAGTGTGCACGTCGTTATAACCCAACATTGTGCTAGGTGAAGCAGCTTTAATAGATGCAAATCTCACCTACAATAAGTGAAATTTCAAACATTCCATCCAAGGAACAATAATAAGTAGTCACCATGGGGGTATGACTTACTTCTCCATTTTTGGCATGGAGAAACCCCAAGCATGGTGCTAGATAAGGTTTATAGGTCAATGGGGGTCACAATTATGATGAATGTAATGGGCAGCAGAATTTAACATATTGAACACTCAACATAAAGAACACAACACATATAATATGCATACTAGTATTTAAGGCAAAGCTAGACCTTACTACAACCATGTAATCACACAAAAAATCAATAAATGAGAACATATGAATGAGAAACACAAGAAAAGCATAACATTAACTGGTATAGTACCAACTTACTGATGAGCTAGAACAGGTTGGGGTGGGGGAGTGTACTGGAGGGCTAGACATGGGCTGGGACGCGGTGCTTGAAATGGAGAAGTTGTCCCTAAAACCACTTACAAAAGAAGCTGTTTGGAAGAGTTTAATCAATGATAGAAAATGCTTATATTGGAAGGAACTAAATTGACACTACTCAGGGATTGCTTTATCATAATGAATGGATTTACCTGCCGTTTTTTATAGTTCTACTTTCAGACAAGAAGACTGGTGAAACTTTGCTTGTTTTAAGGAGGGATAGCTCACCAAGTTCAGTAAAGCAACATATTTAGTAGACAAGATTTTTTCTTCAAATGGTAGTGAGGTAGTGTGCAAGTGTAGAGGACATAATTAGAGGAATAGGTTCATTTATAGAGGGTGAGAAGAGTCATGGTCATGTTGTGCATCACAGTGGTGGAGTAGTTGAAACAGTGTACTGAAATGACTACCCCCAAAAAAGAAACAAAAATATGCAGGGTCTGAAGCACAAAAGCAGTCAATAAGCCATGAGAAAATGCAAAACAACCAATGCAATAGACAAAGGGAATCCAACACACTATAACTAGCTACAACCTTAGCTCAAAGCTGCTCTGGCATACAGTCAACCCAGCCAAGCCAGATTGACACATATATGTAGTACAATCACATGTAGAGATACTGTGGAGATTTGTGAAATTTACACAAAAGAGGTGTTTAAATGCTTAGGCAGGCCTCCCACCGGTGCAACTCAAAATACCAATTAAGATCAAGTGCACAGACATACAATTGTGCAAACAAAGGCAATAAGCCATACTCAGAATTAAACTAAAGTAACTAGCTGTAAACGTTAGCACAAGGAAAAGGTAAAACAAAAACACAAAAGCTAGCACAAAGGCTTAGTCCTCATTCAATTTTGACTAGCAAACAATAACCATAAGACAGATTATAGTCTCAACCCAACAAGAACTTCATACTCGCCCAATACATCACAAAATATAATGTGCCATAACATCACTTTGAGTGATATAAATGGGAGAAAAAGGGGGGAATAAACCAAGAAATATAAGTGAGACTTAACACACATAAAAGCAGAAAATTCACAGTTCATGTGCAATAGAGTATGAGGACCCTAAAACCCCTTTCTCAACCTTTAAGTTGAGGAAATTTTAACTTACAATCAAAATATATCAAACGACATTGATGAAGCTAGAATGAAAGATACATGTACCCACATAGAATCACACTGAGCATATAAAATTCCATGCTAACCCAGGAAATGTCTGACCCCAAACTATTAACAGTGAAATCAGTGTAGTGCTACCATTTTTGGGGCAAATAAAAAATCCCAGATAACAGCGAACACATAGAGGACCCAAAAAATAGACGACACCACAAAATAGAGACACCACAGGGTTCAAGGTTTTCAGACAAAAACCCTAAATGGCATAAATCTTTTTTTTCCCCCCATCAATCATGACCAACAATTTTCGAAATAAGGGGATAACGCCCAAAACACATCGAACACCCAAAAATCAGAAAAAGAAGTTACATGCTGCGGCCAAGACAGCCTTCACCAGATTTTAAACGTCCACAACAACGAAATGTGTTAACGGTATTTTATGGTCAATCCGTTCGCTGTTACACCCAACAAATTGAATTCCCACCACTATCGGTGGGACCTATTGAAGATCTAGTTATCCACACACTAGGTGGGAAAGATAGAAAGTCCATAACCCGCAACACAAAATACACAAGACCAAACACGTCTCCTACACCCTAAGTTCCATTTCACCCCATAATACACACGAAACCAAATCAACACACAACATCACTGTTAAACAAGGAAAACCCATATGCATTTCTTTTTACGAAAATGATTGCCAAAATATTTATTTGGCATCGATTGTTTCACACTTTCATTTGGGTGTTTTAAGGGAAAAAATCATTTGTAGATACACATCGCAGGGGTGGAGACGAGATGCGTACATGGTGATGGGGAAAGAGAATGGTGGAGGAGGCAGAGAGGGGGAGTGGTGGAGAAGAGATGCATAGGGGGTATTGGGTAATGGGGGAAAGAGAATGGTGAAGGAGGCAGATGGGAGAGAGAAAAGGGGGGAGAGAGAAATACGAGACAGCAACAGTGATGGCTGTTTGAGTATGGGGGAATGTGAAATAAAGAAGTAAATGTGAGATTATGGGGGTTAGTTAAGGGTTTTTTGGGAATGAACAGGATAAATAATGAAGAGCAAATCTTGGGGTATGTTTGGGCTTGTTTTGGATTCCCCCAGAACGCTCCCAACATTCCCTTAAATTTTAAGAAAATAAAAATAATTTCAATAAAAATATGTAAATTAATGTGTTTTTATTTATTCTCAAATAGTAATAGTATTAAAAATAAAAATGATCTCGCTGAACATATACAAGATGAGTGTTATTGTGTTAGTGTTTATGCAAAACTATTTGAGTGGAGATATGCGGTGTTGCCGTCTATACTAATGCGTGAGGATTCATTAGTTCCATTACAAGTTAATTAGGGCTTGAGCTTGAAGGCCATTAATATGACAATTGACGCCGATGCTATGATGCTATTGATATTGAATACAAAAACAAACAAATCCTTCCTACTTAAAACAACTACATACATATCACATATGCCATCCAACTGCAAAAGCCAAACCGAAAGAGACAGCAACAAAATTTGACGCGCTTCTACATTTCCAGTTGGCCCTTGGCCGGCCTCCCCCGCCCCACCCCCAACCCCAAATGTAATTTACTGGTATTAAATTTAAACTAATCGTCCATTAATTATAAGTAGTTGTTAAAAGTTAGTTAATTGGTATATAGTTATGTACAATGCATCATTTCAATTTGGAAACATTTGAATAATATTACAATAAAAAGAATAGTATAGAAATAGACAAAACAATTTATTTTACTTTTATCTTTCGTATTTGTTATTTTACGCGTTTGTCGTATCTCCAAGGAAAAAAAAATTCAAAAATATTTTTTAGAGCATTATTCCAAACTTTAGCGGAGGAGCGCGTTGAACATTAATGTGTTAGTTCAAAGGAGAATAAAGTCTCCTCTTGTTAGAGAGTGTGTGAAGAGAGAGAGTGTGTAGAGATTCTGGTGGGCTTTGAGCTGTGATTTAGCTGGAAGAAGTCCCTTTTTGTGTGTGTGTCTGTGTGTGTGTTCATTTCTCTATCATCACTCCACCCAATTTGCCTCTCGCATTCACACAATCCCTAACGAAAAACAATAGAAAAAAAAAGTCTCTCTCTCTCTCTTCTCAAAGCACCACCACAGCCACCCAAATCTCCAAGTCCACATCTCAATTAGCCTTTGTTTTCTCCTCATTTTCTTCCCAGATCTGCGCCTTGTATCACTCCACCTTCTTCATCTCACATTTTGCGTTGAATTTCTGCAAATCAAAAGAGGCAGAGGGAAGAAAGGCCAAACAAAGAAAAAGGATTTGAGCTTCACATAGATGTCTGGTGTGAGATGAAGCAAAGGAATTGCTTTTGCTGCATTTGGTGCTGTCATCTCAGTCTTGCTCTGCTTCTGGCTCTGCTATTGTCTTTTTCATCTTCAGCTGATGCATCCCACTTCCAAATCAGCAGCAATGGTGGTCCTCTTTCCGATGCTGAAGTTCTCTACATCAAGAAGAGGCAGCTATTGTACTACTTAGATGAGTTTGGGGACAGAGGCGAGAATGTTACCGTCGATCCTTCTCTCGTCTTTGAAAACCCAAGACTCCGCTCTGCTTACATTGCTCTTCAAGCTTGGAAAAAGGCCATTCTCTCAGATCCCCTCAATCTCACTGCCAATTGGGTCGGATCTGACGTTTGCAACTACACCGGAGTCTTCTGTGCACCCGCACTCGACGACCCTTCAGTCCGGACTGTAGCTGGAATTGATCTCAACCATGGCGACATTGCTGGGTATCTCCCCGAAGAGCTCGGCCTTCTCAGAGATCTTGGCATTTTTCACATCAATTCCAACCGTTTCTGCGGCACTGTCCCCAAGAAATTCAAGAACCTGAAGATACTCTTCGAGCTCGACCTGAGCAACAATAGATTTGCAGGCAAGTTCCCTTATGTTGTGCTAAGCTTGCCTAAGCTGATCTATTTGGATATTCGTTTCAATGAGTTTGAAGGAACCGTTCCGCCCGAGCTATTTGACAAGCCTCTGGATGCCATATTCATCAATCACAACAGATTTGCCTTCGAATTGCCGGATAATTTCGGCAATTCACCGGTATCCGTGATTGTTTTGGCAAACAACAAGTTCCACGGCTGCGTGCCTTCGAGTCTGGGAAACATGAGCAATCTGAACGAGATTATATTAATGAACAATGGGCTGAGGTCGTGTTTGCCGCCTGAAATTGGGTTGTTGAGGAACTTGACTGTATTTGATGTGAGCTATAATGGGTTGGTGGGGCCGTTGCCGGATAGCATTGGAGGAATGGTGAGTTTGGAGCAGTTGAATGTGGCGCATAATATGCTTTCTGGGGCTATTCCACAAAGCATATGTAAGTTGCCAAGGCTCGAGAATTTTACCTTCAGTTACAACTTTTTCACCGGCGAGCCTCCCGTGTGCCTGGCCCTGCCGGAGTTTGATGATCGGAGGAATTGCTTGCCCAATAGACCAGCACAAAGGTCAGCTGCTCAGTGTAAGGCATTCTTGTCTAAGAAAATTCATTGTGGTGCTTTCAAGTGTCATCGCTTTATTCCTACACTTCCATCTCCGCCGCCACCCTCTCCCTCGCCGCCTGTTTATTCACCTCCACCACCAGTTTATTCTCCTCCGCCACCGCCTCCGGTTTATTCTCCTCCCCCACCTCCACCAGTCTATTCTCCACCTCCTCCACCTGTCTATTCTCCACCACCACCACCGCCTTCTCCTCCACCCCCATCACCACCACCTCCTCCTGTCTACTCTCCACCACCACCTCCCCCATCTCCACCGCCGCCTTCTCCTCCACCCCCATCACCTCCTCCACCTATTTTCTCGCCACCCCCACCACCATCACCTCCGCCGCCTGTTCTCTCACCACCCCCTCCATCTCCACCGCCTCCACCAATATCTCCAGCACCTTATCCTCCTTGTCTACGTTCACCACCACCGCCACCTCCAAATCACCCACCACCTCCTCCGCCTCAGTATCCACCTCCGCCACCAGTTCCGTATTACTATAACTCACCACCTCCACCTCTATTACACGCACCACCACCTCCACCACCACATTCACCACCTCCACCACCAATTTACATATATGCGTCTCCGCCCCCTCCAATGCACTATCCACCTCCCCCAACATTTTCTCCACCACCCCCATCGCCACCACCTTGTATAGAACCTCCCCCTCCGCCGCCTTGTGTAGAGCCCCCACCACCCCCATCACCGCCGCCGTGTGAAGAATACTCGCCTCCTCCCCCCTCGCCCCCACCGCCATACATTTACAAGCCTCCACCCTCACCTTCACCCCCACTGCCATATCTCTATAATTCTCCACCACCGCCACCTCCTTCTCCCTCACCACCGCCGCCATACCTCTATAATTCTCCTCCCCCACCATCACCCTCACCTCCACCGCCAGCTCCTGTATACGAGGGCCCATTGCCTCCCGTCTATGGGGTTTCATACGCCTCTCCCCCACCACCACCCTTCTATTGATTCTTTTGAGGGTCTCCCTCTAAACCATTTCCGAAACACAAAAACAGGTACCTAAGTTGCCCATTACTTGTATTATTTACTTATCGTTACTTCTCAGAGCTTACCTTTGTCCCATGGCATTCATGATTCTCATCATTGGGATGAGGAAAACAAATAAAAAAAAAAAAAAAAAGGATGCAAGCCGGGATTGGATGAGAGCATTTGTGCCAGGAATGTATAATGTATTATTGAGGATTCGTGATGATTTAATTTAGTTGCCCTTGTGGAAGATACAAGATAAGTGGGTGACACAGAACAGACATGATTTAAGAGCATAATTTTCTATCCCAATATATATATTTGGATTTGTTATGGATGAATTTGAATTGTGAAATAAAGTAGGTCTTGCAGGGAGGTGTACGTATGGAGATGATAATCAGAGCTAGAACTGCTACTGCAGTTCTAGCTGGCTGAGTTTTATTGTTATTACTCTTTTATATCAATCATAACTTTGTTTCTTCTTCACCGCGAGATTTATAGAATAATAATTATGATTTAACACTTGTATTGGATTCATCAGTTTTTAGAATTAAAATCCTTGTGTGCTCTTCCTTCTTCTTAATGTGTTTACACTTTACATGTATTTATTATGTTATGATGGTGTTGCGAAAATCTTGTGCGAAATTTGGGTGTTTCTGATGGAAATTTTGCGGGTTAAGAAGACTCATAATTTTGTAGGAAAGGATTTTTTTGGTGTGACGTGATGAGTGATGACTTAAACAGACTGAAAACGAAGCGATCACCAAAGTCTGACATTTTTTATCCGATCCGTTGATGACACTTTTGATGGTGTGATATAATGTGAACCGACAAGTTTAACCTTTAACCTTGCCCAACCACCAACCACCGCTATAGATCTTTTTGGTCTTTAACACCTTCACAGGGTTGCCAACAAACAACCCCATATCTATATTTAAATTCCCATCCAAGTCGGGAAAAACTCTGGACGGGCCAATTGTATGTCGATCCTTGAGTTTTATTGATTTTTGTGTTATAATCCAAAAAGATCAAATAATATGATTGAGAAAAATTACAGTAATTCAATGAAATAGACAACAAGATTTACATAATTCGATGATATGTCTAATTCACCCAATAAAAAAATAGATTTATTGATTTCAAATCAAAGTGTCAAATACAATTTAAGTCCCATAAATTTCACGAGAACACTCAACTTTCTCATTCTACACTCCGTTTTGAGACAAAATCTCTAAAGCAGTATAGAATTTATTTTCTAGGGTTCATTCTTGTTCGTTTCGATCAATCTAGAAGCAAATGGAGTTTAAATACCCAAGCATATTGCAAAACAGCCCATAAACCTAAGCGCCGCACCAGAGCGCATAAGATTTGCTCTCCGACGCGCGTAACTTAAAGTCTGGTAGAACACGTCGCACCAAAGCGCAAAAAACTTACGCCCAGGGCGCGGAGTTCTAGTTTGCTCCGTACCACGGCGTGGTTGGTGCGCGTTGGTGGCACAATTTGCCTAGATCCACGCCAACATCTTGTCTCGCCCTATTCCTCAACATTTCACATCGTTTTGTTACCGTTTTCATTGTTTCTCACCATTTATAGCTTAAATTTCAAGGCATACTCAACAATTCTCCACTTTGATTTGAAAGTTTTCATCCATCATCTTTGTCCTCCCCAAAGGGGTTATCATCTAAGTTTGTAAATGTTTATCAAATCCAAGCAATGCTTGAATTTGATTCCCAAAATGATCTTCCTGAGCTTATCTTTGTCTGCCACAAGCTCATCAGCCGAACTCAAAGCATAAGTGACCAAATTTGAATATACAAACTGCTATGGTGGTTTGATTTGCCTTCTCTCTCTATCACAAGCCAAATGATAGTTATGTAGTAAATCAGTCTCCTACTGCTGATTCGGCGATAATGAGCTCTCGCTAGCTTCAACTACCACCTTTTGTTTCCCTTTTGAAACTTATGGATCGCCAATCTCAAACTCCACCTTCTCCTTGACGCCCTCTTGACTACTTTCACCCAACTCCACCTTCTTCAACATAACAAACTCATCAAATGGTACATCCCTGTTGATAATCGCCTTGGAGCCCTTATTAGTAGTACACCACAAACAATAACCTTTGACTCTTTCTATATAGCCTAAGAATATGCATTTCCTTACCCTCGGCTCAAGCTTCCCTTCGCGGGCATGAGCATAGGCCGGACACCCAAATACTCTCAAATTTGAGTAATCAGCAGAAGACCCTGACCAAACTTCCATTGGTGTCTTGCAGTCGAAAGCAGTCGATGGTGACCTATTCACCAAATAACATGCAGTGTTAATAGCTTCAGCCCAAAAATCTTTTGACAATTCGACGATAAAGAGCATGAATCTAGCTCTCTCCAAAATAGTCATGTTCATTTGTTCAGCAACTCCATTCTGCTATGGTGTATGTACAACTGTGCAATGCCTCACAATTCCTTCCTTATCATATAATTCCTGAAATTCCTTGTTGCAGAACTCTAAACTATTGTCAATCCTCAAGTGTTTGATCCCCTTTCCTGTATGCTTATCTATAAAAGTCTTTCATTGCTTGAAGTTGACAAATACCTCATCCTTATATTTCAACATGTACATCCATACTCTTCGTAAGAAGTTACCAATGAAAGCCAACATATACCTAGCACCACCCTTTGAAGAAACTTGAGAAGGCCCCCAAAGATCTGAGTGAATATAATCCAAGGCACCTTTGGTCCTGTGAACTGCTGTGCTAAACTTTACCCTATGTTGTTTGCGAAGAACACACTGCTCACAAAAATCCAGCTCCCCAGTCTTCTCCAGAAAGCAAACCCTGTTTGCTTAATTCTAACATTCCCTTCTCACTTATATGCCCAAACCGTATATACCATAATCTCGTAGTATCATTAATTGATGAAGAAACTGCTGCAATACCAAAAACTATACTACATTGTAATATGTAAAAGCCATTCCTCTTGTCCCCCTTCATGATTAGCAGAGCATCTTGGAAACCCGCAGAACTCTATCTTAAGCTTATAGTCACAATTGTTTTTATCCAAAGTACCCAACAAAATTAAATTTTTCTTCAGATTAGGAACATGACGCACATCTGTCAGCGTCCTCACAATACCATTGTGCATTCTGATACTCACTGTGCCAATCCCTACAACTCTACAAGAAACATCGTTTCCCATGAGCACTTTACTACGATCATATTTTTGATAAATGGTGAACTAATCCTCTCATGAACACATATGGTAGAAACAACCACTATCTAAAATTCACTCCAAACTCAGAAGACTCTCAGTAACATTGAGAACAAGCCCACCATCAGACTCATCCTCAACAATTCCAGCAACATCATCCTATTTCTGATAAGAAGATTTACCTGAATCCTTCGCCTTTTCATGTTCTGGACAATTTCATTTCCAGTGCCCCTTTCCACCACACCTAAAACATTTATCATTTGTTCTATGGTTGTTTCGGGACTTAGATCGACCTTTAATCCTTCTCTTTTCTTTTGGTCTCCCCTTCGCAACTAATCCTTCCCCACTTTCACTATTGTTACTGCCCATGACATGTTTTCTCAATTCATTTGAATTCAATGAAGCCTTCAAATCCTCCATTGAAATAATCTCTCTCCCATATAGTAAACTAGTAACCAAGTGCTCCAAAGATTTAGTTAGAGAACACAAAAGAATTAAAGCTTGATCTTTATCTTTAATTTGTATACTATATCAGCGAGTTCCAGTATCACCTTATTGAAATAATCGATATGTTGAGTAATAGATGTACCTTCCTTCATCCTCAATATGTATAACTATTGTTTCAAATACAGCTGATTTGTGAGGAACTTGGTCATATAGAGACTCTCTAGCTTTGACCACAATTCCACTGGTGTACTTTCTGTGGTGACCTCTCTCAGTACGTTATCTGCCAACGATAACACCAAAGTACCGTAAGCCTTCACCATAAATTTATACTTTTCTTCATCGATAGCGTCTCTGGCAAGAAATCTCTGCCCTTTAACGCTCTCTATAAACTTTGTTGACAGAGGAGGGCGTGCACCTTCATCTTTCACAGCCCAAAATCATTCTTCCCATCAAATTTCTCTACATCGCATTTCCTGGCTGATATTGGTCAATCTTGGCCCCGATACCAATTTGTTGTGACCTAGAAAGACCAAATAATATGATTGAGAAATAAAACCAATGTAATTCAATGAAATAGACAACAAGATTTACGTGGTTCAGCGATGTGCCTAATCCACCCGATAAAAAAAATGAATTTATTGATTTCAAATCAAAGTGCCAAGTACAATTTAAGTCCCATAAATCTCATGAGAACACCCAAGTCCCTCATTCTACACTCCGTTTTGAGACAAAATCTATAAAGCAGTATAGAATCTATTTTCTAGGCTTAATCCTTGTTTGTTCTGATCAATCTGAAAGAAAACAGGGTTTAAATACCCAAACATATCGCAAAATGGCCCATGGGCCTGCGTACTGCGGCAGGGTGCACAAGATTTGCGCCCCGGTGCATGTAACTCAAAGTCTAGTAGAACACGCCGTGCTAGGGCGTAGAAAACATATGCCCTGGCACACATCGTGGGCACAATTTGCCCCAAACATCTTGTCTCGCCCTATTTCTCACCATTTCGTCACGTTTTCACCATTTCTCGCCATTTGTAGCTTAAATTTCAAGGCACACTCAACACTTAATTAGTAATTGGGAGTCTAGGCAAAAAAAAAAGAAAAAGAATTATCCGCAACTTTTCATTCTTTTTACAGTTAGATCTTAATTAGTAATTTTGAGTCTAGGTGCAAAAAAAAAATGATATCCGCAACTTTTCATTCTTTCTACAATTACATCTTAGGTCCCCAAAGAAAACTCCATTTTTATTTACTTTGATTCCAATAGGCTAACTACTTGTTTGTGACAAATAAAATAATTGAACTTAGTGCACTCTACTTGATTCAATTGAAATTCAAAGGAAAGAAGGCGTGGAACTTAAATAACTCACTCAGAATGCTTTTTAAAAGATTGCGAGGTATGATTAGATTGAATAAGCCCTTCTGAAATAAATATTCAGCCGCTTGTGAACCTTCAAGTATTATTTTCTTCAATATATATTCAATTACTCTTTTACCCACAAATGCGATGTTGGAATTGGGTTTATAGATGGAGATTCAATTCGTTGCTCTGGCATTGGATTCAATTCCAATATGAAATTAAATTCAAAAATCAATTTCCTTTTTTAATTTATTTTAAAATAATTCGGTTGTGTAATCATTATACCACGAGCATCAATCATTAATAATTATATTACTTCCCATTAAAATTAGATCTCATAGTTTTGAAATCTTGGATTTGCCACCCTCATTGGCTTTTTTGTTAAACTTTTTAAACTGCCATTAAATCCATATATATATATATATATATATGAAGCCACAGAAAAAAAAAAAAAACTATCATTATATTGTACATCGGTTGGCAACAATGTGACAATCAATCAAATATCTACAAATATCAATTGTCAATAATCATTAATTATTATAAACATACAAAAATATAATTATTTAGATTACTTTTAGAGCATTTTCTTTATTTCGTGTGTGTGTGTGTGGATCGTTTTCATTTCCCTTTTTCCCCAAAGTATTTTGAGAACAACTTTTACATATTTACAAATATAAATTTTTATGCTTATTTCAATAAAAATATGTATAATTAGATTTTGAAACCATTATCTTAACATAAATGTACGTTTTTGACTATTATATTAATATAATAATAACATATAATGATATAAAAATTGATATAATGCTTTCACGGGTCAAAATTTTACATGACATGGTATCCAAAAATATCTTTTAAAAATGAAACTAAAAGTGGTTTTTAGAAAATACCTAATTTTACTTCTCAAAATAAAAAAATTAGATCACATTTGCGTTCTTCACATATCTCCCGCTGCAATATGTTAAAATATATCAAAAAATATTCTAAAAGCACATCCCATAAACTGTTGAGGCAAACACAAAATGCAAAAGGGAAGAGAAAGCTTGAAAAGGAAGAGCGATAGAGATTTGGATGACTAGTTAATGTATTAATCACTAATATACATTACATTATTAATGAATTCTGAGTAGAAAAGTGTTTGGGGTTTCAAAAGAATGAAAAGAATGGGAGGTGGGTGGCTGTGGCCGTCCGCTGGCGGGCTGAGTCAGAGTGTGGCATTGTGGTATAAAGATTTGACTTTTAAGGGCACTAAATTCCACCTTAATTGATGTTAAATGCACTAATTAATTGAATAACCCACATATTTTTATATATTTATTGCAGTGAACTATAATTCCTCTACTGTGATGGGGATTCTCGCCATGTGCAGCTATTCCTTTCAAGCTTCTTATTAAAAAGAAGAGAGAGAGAGAGAGAGAGAGAGACCAGCGTTTAAGCTCGTTTGCAAGTTCACTTTTCGTCCTTGTTATGCGAATTCTACATTTCGATTTCTTTTCCTCTTTTTTTGGGTTTTTTATTAGTTTACTGCTAAATATATCAATCCCTTTCATAAAAGAAGAAGAAGACTTGATTACACCTACATCCTCTCCAAAACAAAAAGGATTGGATTACCAATCTTTTTCTTCTTATTTTTATAATTACCAATTTTTTTCTTCATTTGAAAATACTCTATTAAAAAATCCAAGTCAAAGTCGTAAATTGACTATTTTTTAACGCAAAAAAATTAAATAATTAACTAATTAATTTATTACATGGTAATTTGACCTCTAGGTATCTTAGTAATGTTTATATTCTTGTGAAAGAGGTTTATTTGTAATGTTTTAATATTTAAAGAAGTGTTTCTACAATATTTTAGTTTCCGTCGCATGTACTCCCGCGTGCAAGAGTATTTTTTGAATGTCATGTACTCTTGGTGCATATTTTTATCTAGTATAATAAAAGTTAAATGATATTTATAATAAATATCTCTTTTATTTATAGTTTACATAATAATAAATAATTTTTTGGCAATTTAAAGATTCAGTTCAATTAGTTTATGTAATAATGAATATTTTTTTGCAATTTAAGTGTTCAGTTCAATTTCGATGGTGGTACACTCAATATTGATGCATATAATAAATGGATTACAATCGATATATGTACCTACATATGTATATAAAATATGTGTAAAACTATAAATTGACGACAATAACATTCTAATGTAAAATTTATTTGTGTTCTACGATAAAATTTCAAATGCAATTTACATGAAAAAATATTGTAAGTGCATATATTAACTAAGAGGATTGATAACTAAATTACGTACTGATGCTGTATGCAAATGGAGTAAGGTCCTCTCCGAAAGACAACTATCCTTGTTGGTTCTTTTCCTCTGCAAAGTATGTAGAGAGATATTTTCCTCTTGAAAGTTTTTTTTTTAGTTATGGTTCTTTGCAAATGATTCCTTCCCCCAAGTTTTTTATGGGACTTAGTATTTATAGATTTTAATCTCGACGGGTTTAGGTCTATTAGGGTTCTTCTGTCTTCTGAGCTTAACTTGTTTTTTAACCTATTTGACCTTTTTACTTGCTAATTAATTGTAAGTTATTGAGGTAGTTTTAGTTAATTTATTGAATTGCCCTTTGATACTGTTAAAATTTGACTGTAAGGATAATTTGGTAAATTGATTAAAATCGACAATAGATTTTAAATTAATTAACTGAATAAAAGGGCTGAAGAGCCCACATGACAAACTAAGTCCATAAAGAAGGAGAGAAAACCTTGATGGGGTAGAGCTTGCCAATACTAAAAACTATAAATACAGAGTCTGATAAAGAACTCGAGGATAAGAAATTATTTGTATAAATTCTCAAAGTTGAAAAACTTTTGAGAAGAAAAGATCTCTTTGCATGCATTCTAAAAAAAACAAACTGACATATTGCTATTTTCTAGGAAAGACCTTGTTCTATTTCCAAGCATCATCATTTTGGTGCCTTCGTGCGAAACTCAAAGGAAAAAGAAGGAACGTTGAGAATGCAGGCAAGATCTGGAGTTTCACTACTCCAACAGCCAGGTGTAACCAACATTCGAAGATGTGAAGAGCTATCAACTAGAAGCATTACTACAATTAGCATGAGAGCTAAACTTTGATATGCCCATTTGCTTGAAGGAAACACCTGCCAATTAGAAACCATTTTTTGGACACCTTACGTCACTGTTAACTCTTGAAGTATCGACAAGTCTGCTGGAGAGTGTCACTATAGGAGTCCCAGCTAATTCAACTGCTTAAACATATGGAGGAATTACTGCAGCCCTAATGTTGGGACGCGGAGCCTTTGCCTCCCCAAAGTAGGCCACCTAAAAGATCGATCCTAAGTTAAGCCTCATCGCCCCTTATCCATTTTTGCACGGGAACTCTCAGCCCTTCTCCTAGGAAACCTTTTTGGGTCAACACCTACAACCATCGAATGGTGGACTCATGCACCAGCGTTGCAAACTTCAGATGATGTCAAAAGCCTGGTACTCTCTGCAGCAGCCCTAAAGATGGATAAGTACAAATGATCTAACAGAGAGAGTAATTATGATATAGTGACCAAAGCATGCAAGCACAACATGTTTCGGGCATTCACCACCTATATTTGCTTACCATTTCCTAAAAAGAGATTTTGCATCAAGCACTACGATGTGGCCTTACCATGCACTCTCCTCAAAAGGATGCAGAGAAGCAAAAGACAAACAAATTGTGCCATTTCTACTAGCACTATGATCTAACACTGAGTGGTGTAGGCACCTGAAGTATGAGATCAAGTAGTTGATCCGAAAGGGACAACTTGAGGAGTACGTAATACAGGGGCTAATTAGTCCTAGTGATGCTCTAAATGTCGAGAAAAATGAATCATGTTTCCATGATTGCTGAGCACCCAAAATTTTCTAATCAACAATATGCACGTGATGAGAATGGCCTCCCTGCTACTTGAGCACCCTTGATGCTCCCGTTAGGACTCATCAAGAGAGGTGGTGACAACATCAAGGAAGCAACAACATAAGAGTCAACACATGCACGTGCCCTAGTTACTGATTGTACTCTGGATGGATTCATAGGCCTACACCTGGTGATAAGTGATGTTCTGGAGAACTTAAGACATCTGAAGGCACAAGGACATGTAAATGGATATCTTCCCATAGTTCTTCTAAAGAAACCTCAAGTGAGAAAAAACAAGAAGATAAGGAAGTAAGAAGTGGTAATTCTTTAGGACATTAACAAATATAAGGTGCTAATTTAAGAGCCGACTTAAAACAAAAGCAATCCGTGATCATGTAGCGAACTAGACGAGTGATGCTCTAGTACACGTCCCTTATAGTCAAAAGAGTGGAGATACTTCAAGCTGCCACACTCCAAGGTTTGATTTGGTACCACTAAATAGACGTTAGAGATCCAAGGAAGCGTGAATCTTCAAGATATTACAACTTCTATAATTTTAGTGGGCATATCATAGAACATTGCGGGAATTTGAGGGATAAGATTAAAGCGCTCATTCAATAAGGATATCTCAGTGAATATGTTGACAAGTCAGAGCTCCTGCAGAGAGTAGTCTTGTAGTGAAGAAAAGAGGAGTGCTGGGAGTCCACTTGAAATAACACTCGCAATTGAGGATGGAGCTTTCTCTGCTGCGAACATGAAGTCGCCCTGTGTAATGGAAATCGTCAAAACAATCTAAAGAACGATGTCCAAGATACAACACCGACCCTATAGTTATGGAAAGATGAATAGTAATTAGTTTCTTCCTCCTATTTGTTTGTAAAATATATTTCGAAGTAAATGAATAAATTTTCTACGTAAGTATTTTTCTATATAAAACAGTCTTTTAACATGTTATAGTTAGATTTTCTATTAAGCAAAGTCTGTTATGTGATCCCTTATTTATTAAAAAGTGAAAATTAAATTATTTGTTGTTAAAAGATTATTTAAGACTAAATCGCTTTGGATGATTAAGAAACTACCAGTAGGAACACGTTTTAAAACTATGCTACGAGGTTATAGTAGTAAATTTTCTAAATTCACATAACAGGGTTATAGTTAAAGTCTTCCTATGTGTAATAATAGAAGTGCTCGATCCCACTTAATAAGGTTGTAATTAAGGCCCTCCTATAGGTAATAATAGTGTTCAAACCCACTAATAGGGTTGTAGTTAACTCTTATAGATAATAATAATGGTGTCCAAACCCATTAAATGGGAGTTATATTTAAGATCTTCATCAAAAGTTCATGAGAATGGATAAATAAATGAATTGTTAGGTCCAAAAAGTCACTATAAGAAAAAATGGTTTCAATGATCATTGTCATTAGTCGCTAAAAGTAAAAAAAATGGTTGCTAAAACTTATAGTGACCAAAATAACGATGGTCGTAGGTGGTTACAATAGAGTAGCTATTAAAAGTGCTCAGTGACGATTTATTAACTTGGACACTGAAAAATACATATTTAGCAACCATCCAATAATAGTTAGTAAAAATGGAAAAATCAGCGACATATTTTTTACTCGCTAATGTAAAAGTTCGTGGTCGCTATAACATTGACATGGTTGTTGTAGGTACGCATACAATGACCACATCTTTTGGTTGGTAAAATTTGATTCTTTAGAAACCAAATCATTGGTTGCAATCACTTTTAGATGCAATAGTTGTATTATTTAATATGTTTTAGCGACCACATTGCGACGATATAACATAATTGCTAAAGAGTATGTTTTAGCGACAAAATAATTGGTTGCAATAATTTTAATATTGTCGCAAGATTTATTGCATTTTTTATGATTTAGTGACAAAAAATATAGCTAGTAGTTGCTAATATATTACTTATTAGAAATCAAATGCCGATTGGAGAAATAATTTCAATTGGTTACTAATGTGTATATTTTAGCAACCAAATAGTGGCTGCAAAAGTAGCTTGAAATGATTGCTAATATGTACTTTTAAGCCAATAAATAATTGCCAAACAATTTGAGTTGGAATAGATTCAGGATATAGTATAAACTAAAATGGGATTACAAGTGAAGAGTACTTGTGCTAAATAGAAATAAGGAAGTACTTACTTCCCTTACAATATTTTCAGAATAAAGAAAACTTGCTAACTAATCTCCCCTAGAGGAAAATAAAAAAAAAAGTCAAAAAAAGAAAAGAGATTAAATTACATCATATTGCAACCCTCCTCAAGCACTTGCAAGAGAAGCCCCAGAGACCAAGAACAAATCTTCATTAGTGTCATGGCTAAGGCTGAAAACACCACTGTATACAAATCTCCATTAGTATCATGGCTAAGGCTGGCAACACCACTGTATATTCCTTCGCTAACAACTTTGTCAATTTGAATTGTGAGCCTCCCAAGATTTGTCTGAGAAAATGTGTCAATTTGAACATAAAAAACTAAATAATAGATAATCTTTTACTTAGCCATGTTTCAAGTTTATTAACAAAATTGGATAATAACCATAAAACCTTTTGCTATAATCACCATCAATACAAAGTGTATTGATAGACTTCTAGCAATTTTACATTTTAACAAACTAATACACTGAATATAAGATTTTGGAGAAGTTGCAAGTTAGTGTTAAAAGGAGATGAAAGCCAGTTACCTTCCTAAAAGTACTTCTGCCGTTGCATGAAATATGTAACTTTTGCGCATTAGGTGGTACATCGAAGGGGCATGTGAACCTTTCTTTCCATTTTGGTGAGGTGTTATGGCTGATAACCTAATAGAGTGTACAACAAAGATAATAAGGTTTATAAGTAGATACACAAAATATAAGTAACTATAGTCCCAAAGCAAGACCAATATATCTTATTGCATATTTACAATATGTAAATAAAATCGAAAGAGAACTAGTAACAGAAAATGTGGCCCTAGATAAATAATTACTAGCAAAGACAAGCAACAGTTGCATATAGCAGTAAGTATTCTCAGTAGCATGTCACAGTCATTTTTGGTGGAAATTTATAATCTTTTAGAGATATTGTATTAACAGCCAAGTATTTCCCAATTATCTAGGCTAGAAATGAAGTCCTAAGTAGTTCATCAATACCCATAAACATAACAATCTCAAGGGAACAATGCTTGGAAGTCAATTAATTCAATACCTTTGTATGCCTAGCAGGACCATTGGCTATAACCAATCGGCAAAAAACATAGGTGCCTCCCATGACATGCTTCAAGTTTGCTCACTTAATGGTGACTGTTAAACAACTAGGTAAACAATTCAATAAGCTTTCTACTCTTTCGTGAAGACTTGATGGGCAAGTTTTCAGGAGCATTTGCAAAATCAGAATGGCTTCAGCTGCGACCATTACTTGGGATTTTGACACATCTAAAGACATGGCTGGCCATGACTATTTTAGCAAGCACAAGGTAGTCAATATTGAATCCTTAGCAGCCTTGCTCCTATATTTTAGTGCTGAGAACTGGAGATGAGAGGCCTAGTACAAGAAAATAACAAAAAAAATTAACTTCATGCATTTTAGGCTATTTTGCATTTACATTTAACTGATATTATGTTTCCAAGTATATAATATTGAGTGCAACCTCGTTTTCCATTAATAGAGGAGCACTTCTCTAATTATGCCTCAAGACCAGTAGGTTTCATAGTATATTTATAGTAGATATACATTAGTGAACCATAGTTGTCTGTATATTGTGAATGGAGTAGTCACTAAAAGAAAGCAGACTTTTAGAGACAGAAATTTAAAGACAGATTTTTATCTGTAGCTAATTTTCATTGATCAAAGACAGATTCAGTGGTGGCTTTAAATTCCATCACTTTTTAATAAAGATGATTACAAAATTAGAGATGAATTTAAATTCTATCTTAATTTAATAAAATAAATTTAAATAAAAAGGCGTGTTGCAAAATAGAGACTGATTTTATGACAAATTTAGAGTTCAAAATAAATATGTTATGTCTTTAATCTGTCAATAGATTACTCTTTTTTCAGATAAGAATTTGAGACTGGCAAGATCCGTCTTTGAACTGGAAATTTAGAGATGAATTTTTAAGTGAGTGGAACAAAATTTGAAATTATTATTTATTTTAAAATCCATTTTTTCCCTATTCCTAATTTTTTCAAATTAAAAGAAATCATAAGACTGGAGGCGATTTGAAATGAGAAAATCCATCTTTAATTTGTATGATAAACTAGCTTGATTTAATATTTATTTCTTTGACTTTTTTCTATGAAAAAGTCTGTTAAAGTTAAAAATCATCAACATCCACAGTTGAGCCCTAATCTTTAATCCCTAATCATCAATTCAATTCTTCTCACTCTCTTCGCCTCTCCAACTCCAATTTTGTCACATTATATGGCCTTGCTCTTCTCCCATTTTTCTTTGAATTCCTCTCGCTCCGCTTAAATGGAGTTCCTAGGAGAATGAGCTTCAGGCGACAACTCCGTTTCTGTTCATGTGGCCTCTTCTCAACATTTTACCAAAAAATCAATTCGAGTCATGGAACACCAATCAAATGAGCTCAATTTTGAAGAGTACTTCCGATGACTTGCCTTGGTCGGAACACCACTCGCCAGGAAATAGTAAATTAAACATGTCTTACATTGGTGAGTCAACAATTTTGAATTATTGATGCTATGAATTCTAAGCTCTAGCAAAATTATTTAGCATTTTTATCCCAATTTTTTGTTGTCTCTACGACCATATCTGTTCTGCAACAAAAACTAAGGAAAGAGAATGAAAAAAGAAGGTTATAATTTCTGTTTTCTTCTCGAAATATTTTGAATTCAGTCATATACGTTCTAGTTACATCTCTTTGGTAATCTGAAATTTGTGATTTTTATTATTGATGATTGCTTACACATCTCTCATACATGTTTTCATCTAAAAGGAGTGCTCTAATTTTGAAACTGGAAAAGTGGAATTGTGAATAATAGCAGTAATTCTTCTCTCTTTTTTTATGGCATGATATGTGTTTGGTGAATAGATTTTGCATCAAAAGTTTCACGAACACTATGAAAGCAAAGTATTACTCATGATATATATTTAGGTTTAAATTATTGAGCTCTTTTGTTTGGCATTTGGAAATTTCTAAACGCAAGAAATTGGCTGGTTTGAGTGTGGCCACTTCGACAGTAGAGGTAAAAAATTTTCCCATATATTATTGAGTAATTATTTGTTCTTGTATCCCCATTTTTGTGTTGATTCAAGAAGAGATATAGAGTGTTAAGCCATAAGGTGCAACTACCATTTAGTGGCGACTAATTTAGTTGTGGTTTAGAATAAGGTAATTATATTCTTTCTAATTGAAATTTTAGATAAACTATTGGTACTGTAGCTCAATGTTTTCTAATAGAAATGATCACCAGGTTGTATCAATTTTTACAATTCCTTAGTTTGAGGTTTCTTCATCGCAAATCCATTCAATATGCCCACCTCTGATATTATAGACACGCCTGAACTCCTGCAAATGCAAAAAGGATGATGTTGATACCAACTTATTCTGGTTCATCTAACTAATGCACTACTACTTCTCAAAATTGAAAAGATCATAAATCTTACTGCATTAAGAAGATCAATAATTGCAGGCCTCAGACCACCTTTGCAACCTTGATATATTAACATTTTTAGTAATTTATAACTTCCATGAGTATATATACCAACATCTTAGTATCTTAAGTGACAACATCAAAAACTCGATATGAATATATATCACAATAAGAGGATCTTCCTTTGCCACAAAGGGACTGGACTTGATGCATAACTTTGGGGTTCTTCATCATACCTGAATGCTATCAAATTAGTTAATAGGAAGAGCAATTAGAGGTCATGATTAATTTTTGCCAAAGGAAATAAATTTACATATTATTAGCACTACTGCCTTTTGGAGTATTAAACGTGTATGCAAGTTTAGGGCACTCTCCAAGTCATGACCATTTCTTGAATTCTTCTTCAATCCTATTTTAATTTCAATTTATATTGATTAAAAGAAATTACAAAATAAATAAAAAAATAAAGAGAGAGACTTCTATTATTTTGTTTTTGCTTTCCATGTGCTAAATACCAAATGATCTTTTCCCAGTTATTGAATGCTAAATGCTTCCATGTATTTTTTTTTCCTTTAAGAAAGGAGAAATTAAAAATTTTAAGTGGTTTGAACAAATTTCCATTTTTGTTTCTTGTATTTATATGTATTAATACTTGAAATATATGTATACGACTTTAAAACATTTATTGACAGATACAATCTTTCAACTAGGTAGATGACTTCCATAGTTGAGATCTATAGCACCCACTGTTTGTAAGGCATGAGCTTCAACCTGGTTCCTTATTTTAATACATCTATTTGTTGTTATTATCACTACCTTTGTCTAGTTCTATATCGTTTTATAGCTGGTTTATGTTATGTGCACGGCATAATGGAAGGGGAAGAATCTTTATGGTGATATTCTCCAAAAGTATGGTGCAGGACCCAAGTACTGGAAGCAGTTTCTCTCTTACCTCTTAAAACACAGTTCCATGGAATTGCTATTTATTCTATAATCTCTAATACCAGGTTTGAATCTCATTTTGTTAATACTAGGTCGCATTATTTTGATTTGTTAGTACTCAAACAAACATTTGAATTTGGATAAGAGTGTGGAAATGTGACTATATTTGTGCAAAGAAGTATACAAGTAAGTTCCTTTAAATTTCAAAGTGTCCACCATCACTGCACCAAGATACAACCAAAAAGAGAAGGTCTAGTTTCTCCTTTCCTCTCACCCCATGAATGTTTCCAAGTCTCAAACTTTATTGAAATAATGAATTTAGACAACTTAGAGTGCTTGATTAGGGATGGTAAATTTGTAAACATATTTTTCTTGGCTTAATTATGTGTATTCTTTTTTTCTTGTATCAAATTTTTTGTTACTAGTTTCTTTTTGGATTTAATAGAATGTCTTGGTTGTAATTTTATTAATCTATTTAATTATCCTTTTGCAGTGTGTTTTAAACAGTGGCATTCATCATGGGAATAGTATTGAGGAAGCTTCTTGTACTACAAATAAGATCATGGAAAATGAGAAAAGTTCACAAGAAGATCTGTAAGCCTAAGGCATGGAAGTATTTAGAGAGATTAGCACGGTCACAAGTAATATGGATGCTTGTGAAGTTCCGGGCACAACTAAACCTCAGCATGAGTTGTTTATTTGGCTTTTAAAATGATGTTGTATTATTGAGTTAGTTTATATTTATTGTGGATGTTTAAAATAACTTGTTTGGCAAAATATATTATAATATTTTTAATAAGTTAAGTTGTTTGTGGATAGTGGGATTGCTTTGAAGTTAATATTATTTAGTTCTGCACAAAGTTACAAGAGCATCTTTGTCAATTTGTTTTAGAGAAAATATTATATATTATAAATTGGAAAATTAATTTGAGATCGATTTAAAAACAAAATTAGAGACCCAAATTAATAATTTTAACGATAGAATTAGATATCTAAATAGAGGCAATTTAGATTATATTACAGATGAGTTATTCATAAATAAGTCCAAATTAGAGATGGATTTTGAGACAAAAGGAGATATATCATTTTGAATATTTCACAAATTCAGGGATAGAAATAAAGACGACAAGTTTAAAGAATTAGAGATGGATTTTGATAAAAAAAAAAAGTATTAGAATTTAGAGACATTCTTAGAGATGGATTTAATCTATCTCTAAAATTAGAAACGAAAGTTGTTTCGTCTGCTGAATTAGAGACGAGGCTTTTAGCCATTGGTTTAGATATTGTAAAATCTATCTCAATCTTATATCAGAGATGGAAAATAAGGATTTAGAGACGGAAAAATCCATCTCTAAAACCCTATTTTCTTGTAGTGAGTTGGCCAGGAGATTTTCAAGTCCACAGAGATAAATTGATTAGTAGAGAATAAAGTTCACAAGAACCTAGAGAGGAACATTATCAACATATGACTTATGCAGAACTTGAGCTACTTGAAAGAAGTTAATGACTTTATCATTAAAAGAGCTCATTTATTTCAACTACAATTATTCACAAATGGCTACACAACTTTGGAAAGCATAATTATTCTAAATTGTAGGAAACAAAAGCTAAAGAGATAAAGAACAAAGTGGTGATCAGGGTCCAACTTGTATGTTTATAGAAATGCTTTTACTATAAATAAACTACATAATCACATATGATATAACAGAATAGATAAAAGTTATTGCATCATTGACTTATTATACAACAGCTTGGGTCCCTGTTATTATAATCCAACAAAATACATATATAAAAGTTGTAATTCATGAGTTACTCATCAAGTTAAAAGAGATTATTATGTTACTCCAAACTTTAATATGCGTTATAGCAGCTGAGATTTAAACTATACATTTCTAATTTGATAAAGGAACTTTCAAGACACAACACAATCAATCAAATAGGTAAATGCAGTGCACATAATCTGCAGCTATCAACTCTAATGAATTAGCTTCAAATGATTAGACAAGGCCCTAAAAGAAAAAGAAATATAGACAAGATTAAAAAAAGGCGAAATGCAATTTATTATTCAATTTCCTATGTAAGAAAAATTCGCACTCTAACATTTGAACAGTTCACAAGACCTCATTCAATGTATATGATAAATCTTAAATATATCAAATAGCCAGTGTATCCATTTGTCAACAAATCAAATTTATTGATATAGAATAATACAACAATCTCCCCAATTAAGCACCACCTCCTAAACTAAGGTATAAAGTCACTTTCCTATACAAAAATTGATATTTTAAAAACTTCAGAAACTCTACAATAGGGAGTCTTGATCTTATATATCCTGCTAGCCTTGGTGAACTTTTGTTGCAACTTCAAAACTGGAACTACCTAGTAGATATTCACATCGGGTATAAGATATACAAACCCTATGCGCTTCACCTTTATTCAAATGGATACTTAATATATTCAACTTTTTAAGCACCCAATTCAAGACGAAACATACACACACACACACACAAATCAAATCAAATCAAATCAAAATTGTCCTGAGAATTCATTACAAAGCAAAGGATTGAAATTTGATTGCCTTCACTCATTCCAACATTAATTTGATGGAAGTTTGTTAGCTCAAAATTGCTCAGTCTAATGATCAAGAGACAACTTAATATGTATATATACATTATAAGAAATTTCGTAAGCAAACATATATATATATATTTGGGAACTTAACCACTGAAATGTATTTGGGAAGACCGAGAGAGAATTTACCTATTAGGGCATGTTGGAATGGCTCAATAAAATCTAAAATTTCTTCAAAGGAGAACGAGATTTTGGTCTTATTGTCAATAGAGGAGATTTTCCCAGCATTGGGAGTGGAGGACTCAAGAAAATTGGAGAAGGAATTAGTGAAAGTAGAAAGTAGGTCTTCACGGTCTCCGTGAACTACATCATGGAAGGAGAGAGGAGGTGATGAAGATGGGAGGTGGGTTGTGCGGCAGAAGGGGTTGGGTTAGTAGGCGGCATGTGCAGAGAGGACTCTATCGGTCGCTGGAGGAGGAAGCTACGAGAAGGCATCAAAACTACGAGAAAGCACATTTGGTTTTGCTAAATAAGGAAAGAAAATGTTTGCTGGAGAATAGACATTTTATTTAACATATTTTTTTTGTACATTTAAATTAACCTTTTAAATTAAATTTACCTCAAGATCAATTTAACCCTTTAAATTCAATTTAAACTTTTATTTCAATTATTTTCAAGAAAAAGTTAGAAGTCCATTTGATTGCTATGAGTACCTTTTTAGCAACCATGTAAAATTATTTGTTCTAAGTATTTTTTAAGTGACCAGATAATATTGGTTGCTGTGAGTTTAAAGAGCTAATTAAAGACATCCTTAATTAGCAACCAAATAAATTGGTTACTGATGTCAACATCAAAGACTTAAGTAACCATTTAGAAATTTGTGGTTAAATTGGTCACAGTTAATATTCATATATAGTGACCATATAAATTTTTGCTAAAAACTCCAATTTTAGTTGCTATACTATCAGTTAAGGTTGGTCAAATAATAGCAACCATTTATAGCTACCAAGTATTAGTTGATTGAAATTTTTTTTTTTGTAACTTAACTTAGCAGCCAGATTAATTTTGGCTACTAAAGTTGTATATTTAGCAACTATTTCATTGTGGTTACTGAGAATTTAATTGCTAAAACTATATCTTGTAGTGAGTTTTGGAAGTATGTTTGTGGAAATATTCTGATTAGTATGATTTTTTTATTATTAGTGAAATTTTAAAAGTTCTTGTAGTATCTAAAAGTATGTTTATGAAGATATTCAAATAAGAGTGATTTTCTGATTGTGACCTAATTCAAAATCCTGAAAATTCTAAAGTTTGTTCTAAAAAATATCCTGATAAATTTAATTTTAGAATTTGATTTGACATGGAAACTTATCACATGATGAATGCACGTCTTTTCAAGACTATTTTTTTATTGAATTGATTATTTTTTTTAACTAAAAAAGACACAACTTTTCGTATGTCTCCTTTTTAAAATTATGTATGTAATTTGCCAAAATATGATAAAAGATCAAGAAACTATTTACTGGGGGATATACTCCTCGTACCATTTTATTACTATTTTTGCATGGGATTTAGTTGAGAATGAAAAGGACAATCAACTTTGGGATTGGTAGATTTGTTTCATTAAAATTTGAGTTGTTACTTTGAAACTTTTTTGTTTACTATTTAAGTCAATTTCTAAAGATTATAATGGTTAGGATTGATTTTTGAACTTAGACATTTGATCTCCAAGTTTGAGAATTTGATTATTTCATACTTTTGAAGCTTTGACAATAAAAAATCTCATGGATTGTATTATGTTTTAATTTCCAGGGCATAGCATTTTTGAATCTTTTAGGTTTAGAAGCACTGTCATGTTATGTTTTAAATCAACTTCTTAACTTAATTAGATCAACTTAATTCTTTAAGTTAATTAAATCAACGTTACTCCTTAAGTTGATTTGACTAATTAAATTGCCATATGACACCAATTAAATTAACTTCTTAATTTAATTGGCCTAATTTAACTCTTTAAATTAATTTGATTAATTTAACAATTAAATTAATCAAGCCATTGTGACCAATTTTTAAGTAGTCAACTTGGTCTCTCTTCCAAACTTGACCACTCTAATTATCTAACTCCTTAGGTAATTTCTCCAATCTATTTAGAGTGTTATAGGCTTTTGTGTGTGATCCTTTAGGTTCATCAATTAATTAAACATGAGCTCACAACTCTTTTGTGATTTATAGAATATTGAATATTTTGATTAGTTTAAACTCTTTTAAACTAATCGCTCTTTCAATTAATCTCTATTAATTGAAGAGTACCAATCTCCATAGTCCATGTCTAGTACAAGCCTATGGAGGCCAACTAATTGGATGAATTAATTTGAGGGTGAACCATTACCGCTTACGATTGTTGTGTCTATTTGCTATCTCCCAAAAGAGGTCTAAGGCAAGATGTTTGTCGGTTCCCTAATAGCCTCGATAACTATGTATCTAATCTTAATGTTCAATTCTTCATTATTACCTCAACTTTGGAAAACTCCTTCTCCAAATTGTCATATCACCTTGCCCAAGGATTTCTTGCAATAAATCATCTTAGAATATATAGGAGATCAACCAGTTCTTCACAGACGGGCGAAACGAATCCTATTTTAGAACTCACCAACCTTCATACTTAGGTAGCTTGTGCCCAACCTAAGCCCCGGGTGACCCGCAATGTGGTCGGAGCAAATCAAAGTACAAGGACCTAAATACAAGGTCACTATGGAACCGCAAGTCAAAGGACTAATTATATGCACTCTCGTGAGTTAGAGAATTTTCCACTATCGACGTGCCATTTCAGCTACCTTGTGGTTTCTCTAAACAAGTCTTTAGTGAACTTATTTTCTAACAAGTATCCACTAACATGCATCTATTTTTAACATAGATTGACCATGAAACGAGGTAATATCAAACTCCATAGAGCATGCATCATTAGTGCAAGTCTATCTGAATCTTAGATGTCGTCTCATAAGATTCTATGACTTGGAATATTTAAAATCATGAACATAGAGACTTGTTTCATGATCAGGATCATATGTGTGACCAAGTCCCGTAGTTTTGTATGATTTAAGGGTTTCAGTAAAATGCTTGTGAAGAAATCATAAACGCATAATATGAAGATGGTCATTTTATTGAATATAATTCAATTATGATTATATCACAAGTGAATTAATTTCACATGCCAATCTAATTGGCTCGCGAGGTACTATTCCAACATGTACCTCCTCAAGATTCTCATAGTGATCTTTCTCTTTTTCATAGAGGGTGTCGCTTAAAGTCCCGCGGTTTGCTACGCTTCCCTTTATATAGTGGTCTTTTGAGTTTGTCATACATTCCCTTGAGAGTCTTATAGTGGCCTTTTATTTTTCCAAGAAAGGAGCCAGGATGCTGATTCCTGGAAAGAGCCACTTAGGGTTTCCCAAAAAGTTCTAGGTTCCCTTACAAAGATACTGCTCCTTGGAGGGAGCTGTTTAGGGTCTCCCATGGAGACTTTGCTCCATGAAGAAAGTCAATTGGGGACTCCTATAGAGATGATGCTTCATAGAGGGAGTTGCTTTGGATCTCCCATGGAGATGTTGCTTCGTGGATGAAGCTGCTTTAGGTTTCCTGAAAAATGTTGCTTCATGGAAAAAGCTACTTGGGGACTCCCATAAAGATGTTTTCTTTTCCTTTTTGTTTAGTGTGCCTCTAGGACTTACTACAAATTTCTTATTCCAGCCAATACTGATTACGTAGTAAAAAGAAGACAACTGTATAAAGGAACTTCATAATGCTTTATTGAAGAAGTGAAGAACAAATAGATGTCGCCTCTTTAGTTGTATGGACTTTTATTTATTTGAAAATAAAAAATTCATCTAAGTTACTGGTAATGAGAATGAACCATTAGAATTAGCCTATTGGAAAAGATAACTAAAAAGGGAAAAGCATTTCGAGGCACCTCGAGTAGTGCATTTATTGAGATTGGGAGCATCCTTCACTCATGCTTTGTGGACTAAGTTGTTGAGAATGACATCTTTCTCCTTGATGGTTCTTTTAAGTGTGAGTTCGTGCTAATTTAATGTCTCCCTTGACTCCGACCACTCATCAATGAGTCAACGGTCTCTATCATTTTCTACTTGGTCACTTCTTAGGATTGTCCTGTTTCCGGATCACATATTATTTGAGGTACCTATGTTGGATCAACTTTTCCATCTCATCTTTCAAATTATGTCATTCTTCAATAGTATGCCTCTGACTGTAGTGAAAGCTGCAGTACTTCGAGGACTTCTACCTTTTTGGATTTTTCACAATATTTTGGGGTTGTTAGGCTAAACCTTGTTGTTTAATGATGTAGAGTATCACTACCCTCTAGGCATTCAATGAAGTACATTTGCAAAGCATTCATCGAGGACTATGCCAGTAATTATATAGCTTCATATTAGTGTTGATTCCTTCTTCTTGAGCTTTATGGTTTTTAGTGTCCATTGGAGCCATCATTTCCACAATTTGGATGTGCTTCTTAACTTAGATGAAAAATTCTCCCAAGGTGATGATCGATTTCCCCACTATAGACTCTCAAAATTTCTGATACCTTAAGTTTTGCTTGATGATGCTAGGTAAGAGCTCCCAACAGATATGTAAGATTCTATGCACTATTTGGACAAATCAATTGATAGTCTCTTATAAATTCTCCATCCTTTTGCTTGATGGTACATAGGTAAGTTTTCATTGTAGGGTACTTGCAATTGATGGAGAAATCATGGAGGAAGTGTTGTGCCAGTTGCTCTAATCCGTGATGGATCCAGCTGCCATTTGAAACTTGGTACGGATTTCGCAAAATATCTTGCAGTAGATAGCTTTGCTCAAATCGTAGAGCTCTTTCCTCATTATGAAATTATCCATGTGATCATGGGGGTCTATCAAGCCATCAAACTCCAATATAGGTTGGCAATCTTTGTGCCTAGAAGGAGCGACTCTGCCAGGATAGCTGGGCAAAAGAAACTGTGTCTCGGGAGAGCAATAACTGATCAAAGGTATTTGCTTTCTACTCATCTTGAGTGTTGGGATACAGTGAGCGAGCCTATACTCTAGTTATAATGGACAATCACCATGATGGGTAAAGGGAAGGTTGCATATCCACTTGCTAAGGTGCAGAAAGGGCAGTGCCTAGGGGTGTTCAGAGTTTGGTAAACTTACCAAATTGAAGCCAAAACTTAGTTCAAACCGAATAACAAACTGAAATATTTAGTTGTTTTTTAAAAAAAATATGGTGTTCGGTTTGATTTTGGGTTTTCTTGCCATTTTACCGAATTGAATCAGATTACCAAAATTTTAAAATACATATATAAAATTTATATTCTATTAGTTTTATTTAGTTAATTAAATGTCCAAACTCAACACAAGTACACAACAACTAGTGCCCAACAAACATATTTTCTTCATTTTTTAAACTTTTCCCCCCTCCAAAATCAAATCAAGGGGTTTTTTTTGTGCCCCAAAAGTGAATCCTTTAGCAATCTATTCCCCCTTCCCTACCGATGTTCGTCGTTTGCAAATTCTTCCACCAACGTTTGTGAATTGCACAATCCTAACTTGCACCAAGGGGCAACCACCATTAGAGTTCCCTCACGCTGTCATGTGAGATAGGAAGTTGTTTTATATTTCACTTTTCATCATCTTCTTTTTTTCTCTTTTATTTTTTCTTTATTACTAATGTGAATAAGTAATGCAAAGAATTAGCAATATGACTATATGAATCCTTTTTCCTTTCTTTTCTTATTCACACACACACACACACACACACATATATATATATATATTTGAGTTGGTGTGTGACTAATATTTAGTCCCTATTGTGTGTGTATTATGATTTGTTTTTTATCATCTAGAAATTCCTATTGTGAGTGTAAAATAATTTCAAATTTTGTTGTCATATGTATGATGTTGTTTTTTATGTTTAGAGACTACAAATTGCTTGTATTTGTTTACGATGTCTTGTGAAAACAACTTGTGTTTTATTTAATTTAATGTTTTATTTAATATTTGACCACTGTTTTCACCTAATCTTAATTTTTAATTCTAAAGTAATGCTATGAAATCATGCATGGGCATATCATTGGTTTGATATTTCTAGTTATCCAAAGTTGATATCAACTTTTTGATTAGGCATTCCATATTTTAAAATTGTACTAAAAAGAAAAAAGTTCATAAGCTATGCAACAGATGAGAAAATCTTGATTCTTGCCCTCCTATTATTTTTTAATTAACTTTTCTTTATATAGGTCATTATAATTATAAATGTGACTAGTTATATTTCTTTATTTCCATATATGGAAAGGGAAGGAGGTGACTCAATGAGTTTAATGTCTATGGATTCACATTTAATTCTAGCTCCAACTCAAGATTATCAACAAATAGAAGATGCAGAAAAATTAGAGCATTTTTTGGACACACAAAATTAAACTCAAAATCAAACACCAAAGAGAAAAGAGATGTCTAAATGATCTCGGGTTTGGGATCACTTCACTCTTTAGGCCTGACAAGAATGCAAAGCAAGGGGCTAAATATAATTGTTGTGATAGAAATTATGCGGTTGATCCTATAAAAAGTGGGACTTCTAGAATGAATAACCACATGAAGGTATGTAAGAATCATTATGATAATGCTTATATGGGAGATAATCATACAATTCAAAATTTTTGTCAAAGTCTAACCAAGGAATTAAAAGACGTATCTTCCACTTGGAAATTTGATCAAGAGGTTGTTAAAATTAAAAGGCTTAGCATGTATCCTAGTTGCTGATGAATTGCTTTTTAAATTCATTGAGAATGGAGGATTTAGACATTCTATGCTTATTGCATGTCCACGGTTTCTCATGCCATCAAGAACCACCATAACAAGGGATGCTATTGAATGTACTTTGATGACAAAAATAATTTGAAAACTTATTTTAAGAATTCTAGGCAAAGAATTTCATTAACTACTTATACATGGACTTCTAATCAGAGACTTGCCTACTTATGTTTGATTGGCCATTTTATTGACCAAGAGTGGAAATTACATAAGGTGATTCTTAATTTCATTCTATGTCTCACTGTAGAGGTGATGAGGTTGGTCTTTTGATTGATAAATGTTTGCTTGATTCTGGAATTGACAATATTTTCACAATTACTATTGATAATGCTTCTTCTAATGATACTACTGTGGCTTATTCAGTTTTTAATTAGATTGAATTGAAAAAAATTAGTTTCTACTGAATCATACAGAATTTTTGATTAATTGAATTTTTGGTTTGGTTTGATTTTTACTGAATGAACACCCCTAGTAGTGCCGCACTCTTACTTTGTCATTTGTTTTTTCCTCTTTGGGAATGATGATACTTCCCAACTTCTATGAAAGGACTGAGGTTGCTCTGAGAGCCTTTCTCTCTAACATAATAGGTCACCACTTTAGTTTCAAGTTGCATAGATGCATTCCAATAGTGACATCAATGCTTCTTGAGTCATCAACAGTACCGGTTCTCCAAGTGATGGAGCCTACTGTGTGAGTATCTCATTTGGAGGCAAATGCACTTTAGATACTGGATTCCATACTAGTTGGGATTGTGCTTTAGATGGTTCTTCTCTGTGTTCTCACCTCCTAGTGTAGCTTCGGGCGTTGGAACCCGTACTCCATCTCTCATTTGCATCCTTAACATTCTTTTCTTTAGGTGGGAGTTCCCATAGATGGTGCCAAAATGATATTGCGTGGAAAAGGGATCTGGGGTCCTTTCTAAAATTAGCAAATTTGATATCTCTTTTGCTCTTAGAATGCACTTGTACAAAGTTAGAACTTGAAGTTTTTTATAAATAATTTTTTGTGTCTGTTTTTGCTTTGAAAACTTATATTTATAGTGGTTAAGTGCTTAGTGGACTTCGACCTAGTTGGGTCTGGGTGTTCATTTTGATGGGCTTAATGCATTGGGCTCATTGCCCTTTTATTTAATTATACTTTGATTAATTGTGCCCTTTTTAATTACTTTTTTTCTTTTTTACCCTTAGCAACTTATTTTTTTATATCACACACATACAAAATTAAACTCGTCTATAAGTCTCACTTTGGCTAAATTACAAACACACCTATTTATAACTTACTAGGAATCAATCATAATCAAACCTTTACACCTAGTAATAAATGACTGTCAAAGCTATCAACAGATGTGCATAGGCATGTAAATGGGTAGGGTGTTACCCTATCCAGGCCTAAAATGTCAATACCCATAACTTACCTATACCCATACTTATTAAAGATAGTGTAATGGGTATGGGTAGGGTCTGTACCCATAAATTACACATGTACTCATACCCAAAAATTATCCATTACTTTATACTTAAATTTAATCTATGAACCTAAAAATTATTTATACCCAAAACCAATTTATATTAATGATAAACTTTTGTATATGTAAAAATTACAAATATATGAATTAACAGCAACAACTAAATAATTTCTTCATTAAAAGTTAAATTAAATTAATAAAGTTAATATATTGGGATAGCAATTTTTTTTCAATTGGAATAGCAATAACAACAGTTGAACATTTTTCATTAATAAAATTAATAATATTAAAATTAATAGTGGAATAAATAATTTTTATAAAAACAGTTAATAAAATTAATTTTTTTAATGAATAAAGTTTATTAATATAGAAATTAACTGTTTTTGTAAAATTAAATATAGAAAAAAAGTTTTTGCTTTTAAACTGTTTTTATTAACTATTCTTTAATTATATTAATTTAATTAGCAAAAAGTTTAGAATTAAATAATTTAAATTTAATGATTAAATTAAATTAAATATAAAAAAATTATTTTTGTTATCGCATGCCAAATAATATTTTTAGTATATATTGAGAAAATAAATATATACATTAAAACATAAGTTCAATAAACTAGACCCAATGGGTCTTGGGTTAGATAGGGTAGGGTAGGATTAGGGTCTCACCCTTTTGGGTATTTTAGGGTATGGATATGGGTAGGGTGATACCCTACCCATTTACAGACCTAGATGTGCACAACTCAAATTTATATAGTATTTTATGATACTTCAGGAAATTTCTGGAGAAAATTTTGGGATAGAGCATTTCGGAGTGAACATTTTTCTTGTCTGTTATTTCATCAAATTAATAATTGCTCCCAATTAAGTTGCACAATGCCCATCTGGAAAAATTGAGTGCCAATAGCGTATGGTATGATAAAGCATCTCAGGCCATCTGTGGCAATTTTTTGTGGATCCGGATGATTGTGCTCTATCAGACATTGCTTTTTGGATAGGATATTCTTTCATGAATTTTATATAGCTTAGTATTTGCTTCTTAACGCCTTTGATCAGGGAATGTTTAAACCATTTGTCAAGCTTTTGCTTTTGGAGTTTTTGTATGAACAGAGGTGGAGGAAGGATCAAAATAATTATTAACTCCCCTGTTTGGTACTTGGACATTTCCTCCTTCTCCATTGTGTCATATATCCTCCACACTCCACATCCTTTTTTTGGATTAATGTTTGGTATTTTAACACTTGTTTCTATTTTCGTTAATTTTCCCATTCTGTAAAGTGACTACCTTGTAATTAATGTTCTTTCCCTATTTCTGTTAATTAGGATTCAATTTTGTGTCGCTAGGCACTAGGCAACTGTTGCATTAGGTTTCTTATGCTTTATCATTTGTCTTATGTACTGGCAACTGTTGCATTTTAAGTACTATCTTGTGATAATAAGGATGTTGAGGTTTAGATACAGAAAACTGACCTTGATTGTTACCCTATATATATATATATATGTTGTCTACAACATGAACTCTAAGTGTTTGAATACCAAATTGTTTTGTGTGAATTGAACTTAATTTTAAGTCATTGAAGAGGCTGTATGATCATTTGATTAGGAATACTAGTTGTTAGTGACTAAAGCAGTTTATGTTGGAAATTAAGGTTTAAAATTTCTTAATTATTTAATTTTAATTTCCAGCACTTACTGAATTTTATGGCCTCTTTATTATTTTCATTATGCTATGATTTATATGTATTTACTATAATTTGACCATCTTAATTTGCCTCATTATATGGCCAATTATTATTGAGTTTATGATCAATTTTATGAGATTTTATTATTGGCCATTATTTCTTTTAACGGTCAAATTATTTTACTATATAAAGGGGCCATCTATTAGACATTTGAGATGGGAGAATTTTGTGAGTTTATATACATTATCCCCACAAGAATTTTGTGCTTTTGGCAACGTGACTATGGATTGGTTCTTAGTCTCCTCGTGGTCGTGCACATGGGATGAGACACTGCTGTGAGCTAATGGGTTTTATCTTAGAGTCATGATCAGCCACTAGTACCCGCACGGAGGGAGGCAATCATGGCTTTAGGACAACGACAAGTGTCGTGACTCTCCATTGATCCAACTCCAATTCCTCATTATTTATGCGGTTTGATTTATTATATTGTGTGTCTTAATTATAACAATATTATGTATGTGGTGTTACAAAAATCATATTTATCTTGTTTATGATGTTATATAATTATATTTTATGATACTAACACAAATCACACAATTCTCCACAACAATCTAAAGCCATGAGTAGAATTTGTGATTTATGCTAACTAATTATCTTGTGACTCTTTGCGTGTAATGTTTTGTGAGCTTAATAGAAATATGTTTGATAAATCAAGCAATTTTATGATCACTGGATGAGGCGCTAGGCTTGCAATTCGGATGAATGTGAATGTCATGCAAGCTTCAAATGTTGATGATAATTGGTATGGATTTCTATTCCTTTCACAACAGGTACGTAACTAGACTTAGTGGAGATATTATATAAAACCTTTTAAATCTTCATTGAGGATCTTTCATTCTGGTGAAAGAGTTTCATGCATTTTTCTATATCATGAACATAAAAGTTTGATAGAGGATTATTTTGTGGCATAACCTTGATGTGTGAAACTACTAATCCATCAACTCAAAACTTTGTCCTCGGAATGATGTAGAAGTTACACAATTGCCTATGACAAATAAGATCAAAATGCTAGCTATCAAATAATGAGAATAACTTATTCTTTTGGAAGTTACATTTGCCTAGAAGAAGAAAAAGAAAATATTTGGCCTTTGAAGTCTATGATATGTGCAAAATAAATGTGTATTTGTTTATTTTACATGGCAGATTTATTTTCATTAGTCTCTTGGGCCATAACGATGAATTAATTTTAATATAGACTTGTGGAATTAATTATATTTGAGTAATTACCTATTTATTCAATATATATAATTTATGACAAGAGTTATATATTTCTCTAACGGCTAGTTAATTAATTAAGAATTATCATTGAATGACCTTGAAAATTAGCTAATCATATTCTTGTTGAATCATTATATGGGAGTTACATGTTATCAAATAAATAATATTAAGTGTTGGTTATAGTGAGATAAAATGGGTCACTTGCAAGCAAACGGCTAGTAACAGTCATGCATGCCTTAACGGAAAATTCAATGCATGTACTTATGAGCAAATTATTTGGTGATTGGTCACAATTCATTAGGCAATCCATTCTTTATTTTATAAACGTGTATATATATAATATAATATCTGTGATGTTAAATGAGATGATTAGATGTGTGCATGGCATTTAAGATTATTCGTTGGTTTTGAAAATGTCTAGTGTCTACGTGTTCTTGATTTTAATTAAACTTTATTGTGCATTACTAAATGTCATTAGATCGTTAGAAAGTAGAAAATATTTGACTTTCCATTTAATCTTATTGTGATTGAGTTTTCCATTAACTCATGAGTTAATATATAATACTTTATGAGTTAATATAAAATATGAAGACAAGAAAGTGCTCCCAGTCTTACTTTCTATCTGTGGTGTAAGAAGTGAAATGTGTGGGATTTGAGGTAATTTTTAATTACAATGATAAGTTGAAAAATTGAAGTACTATATATTAGAAAGTTAATTTCAACAATAAAATTTGTTGACATTTACAATAATATTTGTGTTTTATGTTGCTCCTCTAAACTGCTTGAATTAACTTAATTGCCTGATTGTTACATCATCTATTTCAATTATGCTTGATTTTTTTTTTCTCTATCCAAAATTATGTTGAGCTCTAATAGTAATATATTTCTTTCAGTTTATTATAATTTATTAAATTTATATTAACCCACGCATGAGCTAGTATATAGTTGTTGCAATTTCTAGTGAATGCAGGGGTGGAAAATAGAGAATGTGAGAGTGGAAAATATTGATTTAGTTTGCAAATAAAATTTGAAATTTATCTACATTCTTTATTAACCCCATGAGTTATATTTAATATTTTGTGTGAAAGTTTGAAAATATGAGGAATTACGTTAATATTCTTAATGCTGTGATGGTACATAACCTTTTATATATTATTTTATACGTTAATGTTGAAGCATGCAAACCGTTGGAGTTTACATGAAATAATTGTGACAGCAAGATTAGGCATTAATAAAAGGTGATGATTCATGATTGAATTATTTACTTCCACATATACATACACACACATACATACATACATATAGCGGTTAGTTTGGTTTAATTAGAGATATGGAAATATTAGAGGTATAATGGTCAAATAAAGTCTTTATTGTGATGAATAGAGGTGAGTATTAAATCATTGATTTTGTAGAATTGATTATGTAATTATATTAATTGTAACTGCATGTCTCTATCATTAACTAATAATATTAATAATTTATAGAGATATAATTATATATTTGATGCTTATTATTTGTTTATCAAACTGAAGAGCCCCTGCATGTAATATAATAATACTGATTTTATTGTCCAAGTAATTAAGGTTTGCTGCATGGAAAATTTAACATGGGTTTATAAGACAAATTTGGAGCTATCTTTCCAAATAGTTGGTTCATTGAATTTTTAAAATGAAAATTTGCCTTTTCAGTCCCTAACTTCATGAATCATATGAATTCATGATCTAAAAAAACATGGAGATGGAAAATATTTTTTATTGATTTAATTTTCAAATGAGATTTGAAAATTTTATTATTCTAACTTCTTTCATTTGTGTACATTAGATAATATAATTTCAAGTGTTTAGTTAATATTCTATATGTAAATTTTGAAAATGTAGAGGCAAGAGAGTATCAGGCAGTATTGTTATAACTAAAATGTCAGGTTTGACGTAATTTTTTATTACTCAATGATAAGAAATGCAATTATCTTATTAGATTTTAAAGTGCGGCCTGTATAGGATATATGTGTCCAAAATGGGAAATTATTTTCCTCCAAACTCAAGGGAAATGTGGGGGGTTTTATTCTATTAATTATGAAAATTTGGATGTAGTTATTATTATCTTAAGTGGTATTGTCATTATCTATTCTTGCTTACTTTCTTTAAATTATAAGAAAAATGTGGGGGTCTAAAATAGATTTCGGAGTTATCTTAAAAACAATAGTTTACTATATTCTTGAGTTTATAAGTGTGCAGGGTGAATGTATCAAAGAAACAGGAGATGACCAAAATGGTCCCAGAAGAAAATTCTGACTCCAAAAATATCTTTAAGAATTTACAGGTGATATTTAGACTTACTTTCTTGGATCTAATAATATATTATTTGTGGAGTTTATTTATAAAACAGGTCCACGTGCATAAGTGAGTGAATACAAGAAAGGGTGAAAAATGAAATAAGAGGCATGTGATGTTATATTCTATGAGATGGAAAAATTGCCTCAGGGGACTAGCGCAGAGGCTAGATCCTTAATCATCGAGGGGGATGGGCTAAGTCCATAAGGGATTCACCTTCGGGAGTAACCCAACCTTTGTGATTTGAGACCCCATGAAGAAGGTTCAATGGGTAGGAACAACCCGTACTGCGTGACTCGTATATAGCACTAATTTTAAGGAGTGTACATGAGATATCTCCTTCCCATCCCTAAGGTGAAGTGCTATGATAATGTGATGTTAGGCTGTGCCTTGACCCTTAATGAGACCAAAGTGGGATTTCCGCAAGGTATGGATCACACATACCTTTGGAGGGCTTACCTAAGTGAGAGTTGCCATGGGCCATGGCTGTGGGTTTGGGCTAACCCTGGAAACCTCATGAGAATCAAGATTGAGCGCAGGGCCATTAACGCGCTAACCCGCTATAACCATGTCCTAAGTCAATATCGTGTGTGTGGTATTTGAAGTTTGGTTCAAGGGACCTAATTCAAGGCTTAGTCCATTATGGCTCCCTCAAATGGATTTTGCCAACACTAAGTGTATGTTCAAGCCCGGAAGGCACATGCACCGATTGCACGGTATAAGTTGCCATCATATTTTTTTTTATATTGAATTTTAGAAATTTTAAATCTTGTGGGGGATTGTTGGAAATTAAGGTTTAAAATTTCTTAATTATTTAATTTTAATTTCCAGCACTTATTGAATTTTATGGCCTCTTTATTATTTTCATTATGCTATGATTTATATGTATTTACTATAATTTGACCATCTTAATTTGCCTCATTATATGGCCAATTATTATTGAGTTTATGATCAATTTTATGAGATTTTATTATTGGCCATTATTTCTTTTAACGGTCAAATTATTTTACTATATAAAGGGGCCATCTATTAGACATTTGAGATGGGAGAATTTTGTGAGTTTATATACATTATCCCCACAAGAATTTTGTGTTTTTGGCAACGTGACTATGAATTGGTTCCTAGTCTCCTTGTGGTCGTGCACATGGGATGAGACACTGCTATGAGCTAATGGGTTTTATCTTGGAGTCATGATCAGCCACTAGTACCCGCACGGAGGGAGGCAATCATGGCTTTAGGACAGCGAAAAATGTCGTGACTTTCCATTGATCCAGCTCCAATTCCTCATTATTTATGCGGTTTGATTTATTATATTGTGTGTCTTAATTATAACAATATTATGTATGAGGTGTTACAAAAATCATATTTATCTTGTTTATGATGTTATATAATTATATTTTATGATACTAACACAAATCACACAATTCTCCACAACAGTTTAATCAATTTCTTTTACTCAAGAAGGGGGTTTCCTTGGCAAATGCAATCACTCTCAAGCATGCATCCACTTGGAGGTTCTTTTAATTGGACGTTTGGGTTTTTCCTTATTTTAGTGGAAATTCAAATTCTTGTAGCTGGAATTTAGATGCTAAGGGTGGGTTGATTTTATCAAGCTAAGACTTAAGAAGACAGGTTTCCAATTCCATTAATGAAGGTGGTTTTGAAGGTTTTCCTGAAGATAATTGGTTGAAGAAATAATATTCTTAAAGGAATTTCTGACAACCTCAACTAGAAATTAATTCAAGGTAATTAATTAGTTCTACTTCCGTATTTGTATAATGTATTGACTCTTCTTCGCATAATGTCCGCGTCGTCAAAGGCCACAGGATATGTGTATTAATCTTTACTATAAATGTATCTAAAGTTCTACATTTCCTTTGCACCAACATATGAGGCATATGCGAAACGAGCAAGCAGTGCAATTAAAAGAATTTAATTTAATTTATAAAAATAATTGATTATTCGAAATTAAATCAAAAAGTATACTATTATGGGTCAATAACTATTCATTGGCGAATCTTTTATTGAATTTTGTCTAATATAAAAGGAATTAATTGATTAGATTAATTAATTAATTGAGAACTGATTTATTTAAAAGTTAAATTAGTCCAACTAATAAAGTGTTATTTAATTGCGCCACTTGGATGTGGCCAGTCCACTTAAGAGATTCAATTAATCAGTATCACTCTAGGTTTTACTAATTTATAGACTTAAATTAATTTAATTAATTAAAGAGTCCTTGGCGAAAAATTCTTGTTAGAGGAATCATGAAATGCATAAATGGAATAATATATGAATTTGAAAAATAATTTTGATATTTACATCCTAATCAAATTTCAAAGAGGGCTGAGATTACATAATCTCAACCCCAAACCCACCACTTCAATAGCTATTAATTTCATCTACAATGCAGGCTTTGGATAAATTACGGGCCGGCCCGCAAATCTCATCTTCCATATCAAATAAAAGATTACCCTATATTAAAGGCCTGTAGTAGATGTTAAATATAGATGGATATATCTTTTTGAGAGGTAAATAATCAATATAATGTGTAAATGCTATAAATATTCCATACATATTAAATATTTATAATTATATGTTTTCATTTTTCAGATTCTTACATGATTTAAAAAGCATGGTAAAAAATAGAGTTAAAGTTGAGGGATCTATATGTAAGGCATATCTAGCCCAAGAATCAGCATATTTTTCATCGTACTACTTCGAGTCTCATATTCAATCAAGGAGTATGAGAAGTAACTGAAATGAAAAAGAGGGACACAATGATCAACAACTGCGTACTCTGTCAATTTTTAATCAAACTGGACGGCTTGTTGGTAAGTGTACTAGTAGATGGTTGAATGATGCTGAGTTAAAAGTTGCCTCATTGCAAGTTCTTTTAAATTGTGATGAAGTTGTGCCTTTTCTCGAGTAAGCTTTCCAATTCAATATAAATTCATTTTTTATTAATAAGTTCCAATTGAAAAAAAGAAAACTAATGTTCAAACTCAATGTGTTTTAGGATGTATAAGGAATCCCTTTGACATTATTGGCCTTTCCTCAGCAACCTTCAAGTGGAGCAATCTATTGAGGATCATTTTGTAAATTGGTTCCAAAACTATGTAAGTATAGAAAAATTTAAAATAAATAATTCTTTTTGTTAACCAATAAAAACTATATTAATTATTCAATTCTTTGCTATTATTTATAGGTGCACATTCCAAAAAATATGGTATAAAGTCAATATTTGAAGGATATAGCATGGGGTCCTATGAGACAAGTCAAGACATAGCGTCATTTTTTTGTTAACAGATATGTATTTTATTCAGATTCGTTGGCAAAGTACAAAAAAACGTGTAATTCTAGAGTGTCTCAAAGGTGAAGGATCATCGAAATTTTATGGAAAACTAAAGAAAGTAATCCTACTAGTATATTCATGTGTACCTGAAAAGAAAGTTTTCTCTTTAACTATCATTGGTTCGATTCAGTGTCTAACCATAGTATCAAGATAACCAAAAAGTATGATATCATTGAGATCAAAGAAAATGAAAAATATTCAAAGTTTGATCTTTTTATCATTGCTCAAAATGCAGCTCAAGTGTATTATATTCCTTATCCTAGTGCTAAAAAAGATGAAGTCCATTAGCGGTTTGTGATCAAAATAAGACAAAGAAGTAGGGTGGACAAAAGTCATATTGTGGAGGTAGCTTTACAAGAACTACCTACCACAATCAATGCAATTGTTGATTCCGATCCAACTGGTGCTTGCTTGATATTGACGGACCTTGTGAAAAAATAAATCTAGAAAATAATCAAGTGATAGGTGATGACGAAGAGTTGGAGGTTTAGGATGAGGATGACGGTGACGACGACGATGGTGTACATGATGATGATGATGACGACAACGATGATGATGATGATGATTAGTTATTTTAATTTAATGTTATGTAATGTAAATTATGTAAAAACTCATTGGTGATGTAATATATTGATTTGCAAGGTTTATGATTGTTTATATATTATGATGGTGATTTATTTGACATAATTAGTGATGGTGATTGTAATATATTCATTTATCTATCATAATTTGCATAATTAGTGTTTGTTATAGATGTTAAATAATAGGAAGAGAAAAAATAAGTCTAGCATTGGATTGGAGTCGTATATACCTCTACATACTCATCCAAATATTGTACCAGGTAGTTCTTCATTACATGCATCACCTACTCCCTCATATATCCCATCTACACCAGCTTCATAGATATTGGGATTACAGATGTTATTCAGAAGACCTTTTTTGGCCTCAAGGGAGAGAGTAATATTTTTTAATCTTTTTAATTACAACAATTTATAATGTTATATGTACTACTAATTTATATTTTATCTTTATAATATATGTTGTAAAATATCTTTGTGAAACAGGTTCTCTAAGGAGTTATTATGTACCCAGGAGATAAGTACTATTATTAAATGGCACTTACGAGAAGCATGGAGATCATGAAAAAGGATTCCAGATAGAGCTAAGACGATGTGGTTTTGGGAGTTTGAGGTAAGAATTATTTTAAGTATTATATATGTTTTAATTAAATTTCAAAATGAAAGAATTCTCTAAGTGTTTTAAATTCTTTTATGCGCCTAAAAAAATTTGATTGGTATGAACATGACAGAGCACATATTTGCAAAATATTTAAGCATTGAAGCTCGAAGATATTGAAAAATAAATTACACCGAGCCCATCAATCCAAAAAGAAGCCTATTTGGATGGAAAATAAAGTTTGGGGTGGATTGCTTGAAGAATGGGGCAAGTGCTCAAAATAAAGCGAATCAGGCATCAGACTGTGGTGGTGTGGGATTTTGACTTCATCAGGGTGGTTGTATCTCACACCTACCACACAAAGATAAATTAGTAATTTTTATAAAAGTATCAACATTTAATTTTAGTTATAATTGATTCCTGATAAATGTATTTTGGATGTATGAGAAAGAACTTGGAGACCCACCTGGACTTTCAGAATCATTTATGCGTACACATTCTGCATTAAATGAAAAAGTTGATCGCATATGGGTCAATGAATGTGCACAGAATACTTATGTAAGTAGTATGTTATATAAAAACAACTAATTTAGAAAGTTTAATGTCATAATTTTTTTGTTAGAAAGTTTAAAGATTTATGTATGTTGATAATCCTATGTACTTCATGTATAAAATACATTCAATAGTCGACTGGAAGAGTTATCTAGTTAAAGTTGAAGCGATGGTGTTGAAAGTTCTTTGATGCCCATGTCATCTCAACTTCAGGTGAATGTTTAAATTATTAATTTATATTTTATCTTATTTTCAAATTGAATTATTTGATTTTTATCAATTTGTTGTAATATTACTTATGTAGGTGTGGAAAGATACAGTAGGTGGATTCAAGAAGGGGCAAATCTATGGACTTGAAAGCGAGGTTTCCTTCGTCTTGGGTCACTCATCTAGAGGACATCCAAATGATCAGCCCTATGAAAGTGAAAGGATTAAGAAGTTGGAACAAGAAATAACGATGTTAACAGAAGAAAATATGATGTTTTAAGCAAAAATTCATGGATATGGAGGTGATGATGCAACAGATGTTCATACAACAGAGTATGCATACCCCATCACCATCAGTTTATCCTCATACATCGCCATATAATCCGCCTACAAATCTCTCTTTCATGGCATTGGACTCACATTTACCTTGGCCAGAGGTATCTCATGCACCATCCTCATCTAGATCCCCCAATGAACAGCCACGAAGAAACATAGATGGTGAGAATGATGCTTGATTGACTTATGTATGAATGTTTAGGTATATACTGTGTTAAGATGATTACACTTTGATAATTATATTTTAGTACTTTTATATTGTTGAATTAATAAATGTTTTGTTTATTTGATGTTATACTTGGATTTTATGGAAGATATTATTATTTTATCATTTCGTGGTTATAAATATCATTATGTATTGTATTGTTGGATTTATGAATATACTATTGTTGATTACAAGTTTTAATATTGAAAAATTTTTGCAAAATAAAAAAATTAAAAATATTTTGCGATGAAAAAATTCTTCACAAACTATGTTTTGCAACAAAAAAATCCATTAGAAAAAATAATTAAAGAACTGAAAATTTGCAACGGACAAAAATCCGCTGCAAAGTTCCTCTTTTGCGACAGAAACATCTGTCACAAAAACTCCTAATTTGTGATGGAAATTTCTGTCGCAAAATCTATCACAAAATTTTTCTTCCAAAAATTTTGAGACAGATTTTTTTTGTCGCAAAATCCATCGCACATTAGAAGTTGCTATGAATTTTCGCAAAATTAGTTGCAAAAAACTGTTTTTTTAGTAGTGTAATTGACTCCACTTGAGTGGCTGGCCCTTTTAGAAATTTCATTACTACAACTAAGCAAATTTGATTTGGAACTTAATTAAATAGATGGCCCAATTAATAGCTTAATTGAATTAATTAAGTCAGACGATTAAGCTTGTGAAATGATTAATAGAGTCGAAGGCATAGGAAGCAAACTAGAAATTAACTTTCTCTGTAATGTAAATACCCTCCAAAGAATAGGTGTATGACTACTTTCATTTTTTGTTAGCTACATATTTTTATTTTTGTGTTATAGATAGTTTAAAAATAATTAGAATGAAATCCTCCCAACTTTCTCATTCTTTTCACATTATTTACATCTTCTCTTGATCAAAACAAGGAGTGGCCATATTCTCTCCTATCGTACGTGTTCCAAAATTTTCTCTTCTTCTTCTATATATCTACACGTTTCCATATTATATTGCATACTTGAAATATAAAGCAAGTTCAATTAATTCTAGCATAGGAGTGAGGATTACTTGGTGTCCTTTGATGAATCTAAATTTTCTAAAGAATTTAGAGAAAATCTAACTTGATATATATTCTTTTGATCTTAAGAAGGAAGAGGTCAAAGAGTTGAACTAATTCCTTGTGTATATTTAAACGTTCAATATCTTTTCATTTATTTCTTTGAGAAATAAAAGGAAGAAGATACGCTACTAGAAAATTCACCAAAAGTTTCAACACCAAATCGAATTTTATGCTTTTCCGTGTCCTTAAAATTCTAATTTATAGATATTCAAATCATCCTTAAGACATTGGTTTTGGAATTGGAATCACATGAATTGATCCAATTTCTAAAATTCAAGATTTAAGCATTTAATCATCAATTATCATATCGGTAAAATTTCTCCACGTAGATGATCTTTAAAGTTTAAAAGGTAACGTGCTTTTAATTAATTCTTAGTAATTTTTGCAAGAATCCATGTATTCTTGTGCATCATTGGGAAATTGATGTAGGCAACTTGATCAAAAAGAAATATGATTAAATGCATGTAGTTTCTTTACTTTTTCCACTTTTACCCTATATTTCAACCTTGAATTTTTATTTGAAAAAAAAAAATGTAAAGGAATTTGTTTCATTTTACAAATGATGTAATTTTATGTTTTAGTTTTCTCACCTTTAATTTGTGTTTTTTTTCCTTATTAATTTTTTTTTTGGTCAAAACATATATATATATATATAGCATTAATTGTAGATCTATCGATGAGGCATTGCATATATAGCAATACAATGAAAAAGATTCCTTATTTTTCCAACTATATTAGGAATCACAAAAGCATGAAGATATATATATATATATATATATGTAAGGCTATATATATCTCCATGCATGCTAAATGTTTTAAAATTATATAAATAAATCCATGTAAAGTGTTTGATCATATAATATATATCCTCCCTATGTGCGTGCAGTGTGCAGTGTGCAGTGTGCAGTGTGCAGTGTGCAGTGTGCAGTGCATATATATTAATCTAATTAACCAGCTAATTAAAGCTTGAGCAGAAGCAGCGACGATTGTGGAAACGGCCATCGCACCTTCCATCTTTAAATCCTTCTTTTGATACGCAACGCAAGGCATTCCTACACTTAGAATTACTCAAACAAATTATTCCAGTATAAGTTTTGCTCCTTAATTTGCATGCGTAATTAAGTTCTCCTCCTTACGTACCCGCCTCTAAACCATTCACTAATCCAGCTCTATCTGCATGTAATTATAAAAACAATTTTATTTTGTTGCAACCAATCAAATAAAAAGTTAAAAAAAAATATCACCTTTTGTTTATAAGAAAATTAAATAACAAATTCACCATTGATCATCAGCACAAGTATTATGAAGAAAACAACAGTGATCATCAGATCATGATTAAAGTTATTCATCATGCAGATAATTTAGCCTACAGGATAACCAAGTTATATACTTAATTAACATGTCTTTATATATATATATATATATATTGAAATTAATTTAATTTTTTCAATTAATTAGAGAAAAATCCTGAGTTAGCAGCCATAGTCGTTGCTTCTTTTAGGCCTTGTTTTCTTTAATTTGTAGATTAAAGAATAGTCTGTTTTAATTTTTTCTTTATGAAAATTTGCCAGGTGGTGTTGACTTTTAAAAGTTTGTCTATACAACTGGAGTTTGTGCATGGTTTCATTTATTCAAGTTTGTTTTCCTTAACAAATAACACAACTAATTCATTTCTTTTTTCTTTTTTCATCCCCCCCCCCCCCCCCCTTGGGATGTGCATGGGGGTGTGGAAGGGGGATGTGGTGGTGTAAAAATTACAATTACAATAAATGAAATAATCCTTAATTAAATCTAATATGGTACCTTCACTTTCAGCCCAACCTTTTTGCTGACGGATCAACATGAACATTTTTCCCACCATAAAGAGTAAAAATAATTTTACAACAGTAATAGCGGGGGATAAACCCTTCGATCGCATTCTTCCGTGAATGACTATATATCTCATGCAAGAGGGAGAATTAATATGACGTGGATATTGGGTACTTTTAAAAATTATTTCAATTCAGATATCTGAAATCAAGTTCGTTTGAAGCTCCATTAATCGCCAATATATTGTCTATAAGTTCTTGTTTTAAGTCAACTACATATATACAGGCGTTCCTCTCAATGGTATATAACTATTAAAGTTATCCATGGGGTTTTTGTGATATACCAGAGAAAACCATGGAGGCAAATTTAAGAGAATGACTTTTTGGTAAGGGTATTTCAAAAAGAATAATTTTATCATTTCTTCCCAGGAACGGATCAAAAAAGTTTTTTAACATAAGAGAGACTCATTCAAATAATTCTTTAAATATCATGACGAGTTTTATTACTATAAAATATCTAATCCCACCTATTACGAATTGGGCTATGTTTTGAACTCATGTCTTAATAGGGATGGCAATGTGATCGAATTTGCCCCAAACCCGCCCCATATGGAACAAGTTTTAAAAATATAGGGTGTCTGGTTTTAATTTTCAAACTTGAACCCACCCAAACCCATCCTGTTAAAGTAGTATATACATTAACTTTATTTATTATGAGTATATTTATATGACATGTATTCATATATATTTGAGAAATGTGCATATTACACATATGTTTCATATAAAAAGTAACAATATTGTCATCACAACTAATTTATGCATCAAATATGTGTATCGAAGCAGCAATAAGTTTGCAATTTATAATTTTTCAAGATAAAAAAATTGCATACATAAATATTTAAATAATTAATTCTTTATTAATAATATTACTTCTCTTATTTTAGAAAGTTATGGTGATATATTTTTTAAAAAAAATATTTTTTGAATATTTTTAAACATACAAAATGGGTCTAAAACCCACTAAGATTTGGATCAGAGCAGGGCGGGTCTTGGGTTCTTAAAAATTTTAATGGGACAGATCCTAAGTTTTAGTAAATTAGTCCCAGACCCGCCCCATTACCATCCTTATGTCTTGATATATATCCATATTTGAGTTGATTTAAAACCTAGCATTGAAGCTCGCTTGCTTCAGGTTCACATTTGTTGTAATTTCTTTTTTTCTTCTCTTTTTTATTATTTGTTTCTTGCTAAATAAAACTTATTCGTTCCCTCTATTCCAAAGCCCAATGGTGTATATGGTGAATCCTTTAAGTTTCTCATAATTATAAAAATTCCCCCTCACCTTCAATATTGACACCTAGCATTCTTCATAACTCATATCACAACATTATATAATTATATTTAATATAGAATTAAATATAAAGGATCAAAACAAAAGAAAAAAAGATTAATTACATCTACACTGTCTCCAAAATAATAAAATTATCATCCCTTTTCCTCCCACTTTTATAATTACCAAAAAAATTTATTTGAAAAATACCCCATTAATTTTTATTTTTGTGAATGACTCTATTGAAAACATTTTTACAATTAAATGCAATGCATGTTTTTATAATATAATCATAATTAAATTTCATTCTTCTAAAAAGATATTTAATATTTTAAATGCAAATATCATTTTCACTCTTATTATTAGAGTATTTGGAAATGAACTCTAAGAATGTTGAAGCCGGCATGAGCATGAATAAAAAGCTGAAAATGGAAACTGCACAATACTCGGAAGAAGAGAAGTTGAGAAATTTTGGATGTATTGATTTGAGAAAAAGTACAAGTATTTATATACAAAGGGGTTTGACCAGAAACAATAAAAGAGGTGAGAGAAAAAGATTAACAGACTAACAAATACAACAAGCTTGATTAACTATCTAACTAATATGATATAATATCTACTAACTAACTTATTGTTACATAAAATTGACAGCTAATTTAATATCTCAAAGTGGGTGATAGATGTCGTTGACGGCCAGCTTGGATAGTAGAGGGAATAAGGTAGCTGCTAGGAGGGCTTTGGTGAGAATGTCTGCTAGTTGTGCATGTGAACGAATGGGCATGAGTTTGATATCTCCTTTGGTGACTTGATCACGAATAAAATGACAGTCAAACTCAATATGTTACGTTCGTTCATGAAATATAGGATTAGATGTGATGTGAATGGCGGATTGATTGTCACAAAACAAGAGGAATGGGCCTATAGGTTGAAGTTGGAGATTGTTGAGAAGTTGTCTAAGCTTGATTAACTTAGAAGTAGTGGCAGCCATAGCCCAGTATTGCACCTCGACAGAGAAGCGGGAGATGGTTGTCTGTTTTTTTTATTTCCATGAAATGAGATAGTGGCTGAGGAAAACACAAAAGCTAGTAGTGGATTTTCGTGAATCTTTACTTGATGCTCAATTGGCATCGGAGAAGGCATTAAGCTGAATCTGTGATGTGGAAGAGAAAAGTAACCCTTGACTAGGTGTGCTCTATAGGTATAAGAGAAGATGGTGGACAGCTTGTAGGTGAGGTTGATAAGGCTGGGCAACGAATTGGTTGAGCTTATGCACAGTGAAGGTGATGTCTGACTGTGATATAATCAGGTAAAGTAACCTACCAAAGGGTCGGCGTTACTAAGAGGGGTTGGATAATAGAGCACCATTGGTGGAAGTGAGTTGTGTCTTGGGATCTATGGGAATAGCTGTAGGCTTTGCTGCCAGAAAATCGATATTCTCGAGGAGTTGTAGGGTGTAATGCCTTTGAGATAACACAATTTTTGATGGGGAACGAGAAATTTCAAGACTAAGGAAGTACTTAAGATTGTCGAGGTCTTGAAGCTTGAATCTTTGCTAGAGATCAGATTTAATTTTGATTATTTGGTCCTGTGAATGTCCTGCCAGAATAATATCATCAACATATACTAAAAGTGCGACAAAAGAGTTGCTTGAGCCATGAACAAATAAGCTATAGTCTGCCTCGGATTGAACAAAACCCAGCTGTAATAGAACTTGAGTGAGTTTGAAAAGCCATTGTCGGGATGCCTATCTGAGATCATAGATTGATTTGTTGAGCCTGCAAACAATTTTGGAAGTATTTGTGTGTGCAGTGCGATGAGCATATCTAGGGGATAATTCCATATATATTTCTTTGAACAAGTCGCCATTAAGAAAGGCGTTATTAACGTCAAGTTGATGTAGGTGCCAATTCTTAATGGCTACTGTGGCCAGGAGTTTGACTGTAGCAATTTTAGCAATGGGGGAAAAACTATCAAGAAAATCTATTCTTTGTTGGTTATAACCTTTGGCAACAAGGCGAGCCTTGTGCCTGTCAATACTACCATCACTTTTGAGTTTCAATTTAAAAACCTATCTACAGCCTCAAGTATTGTTAGTTTTCGAAGCCTCAAGCTCATGCTACATAGTAGCTTGCCATTCGGAGTGTTTGATAGCTTGTTGGTAGGTTTTTGGTTCAAAGGTGGAAGATATGTTGAAGATAAATTTTTTGTAGGGATGAGAGATGGAAGAGTACGATATATATTTGGAGAGGGGATATATTTGGTTGGTGAGAGTAGAGATAGAATGCAGAAAATTGCAGTGGTAATCTTGAAGGTAAGATGGAGGTTTTCTGACCCTAGTTGATTTTCTTGGAGAGTGAGAAGGATTGATTGATCATGAGTTTCAGAAGGACTTAGAGGTGTGTATGGGGGGATAGGGTTACTAACTGGAATAGAAAGGACAATGTTAGGAAAGATATCATTTTTAGGGCAAAAGTTGGGAAGATCATGAAAAGGAAAAATGGACTCATGGAATATGACATTTCTGGATACTATAATTTGTTTGTTTGTGAGATTTAGGAGCTTGTAACCTATCATTCTAGTAGGGTAGCTGATGAACACACGGGGGGTGGCTTTAGGTTCGAATTTGGTTCTGTGAGCATAAAGAGTAGGGGTGTATGAAAGATAACCAAAGACTCTAAGGAAGGAGTAGTCTGGGGTTGTTTTGCCCATGAGATCATAAGGTAATTTATTACCAAAGACAGGAGAAAGTGATCGGTTTATGAGATATACAACAATGAGGACACATTCGTTCCAATATGTGATGGGAATATTAGACCGAAAATACAATGCTCTAGCTATATTTAGTAAATGCTAATGTTTTCTCTCTACTACGGAATTTTTTTGTAGGGTTTCCACACAAGATAGTTGGTGCAAGATACCATGATTGTGATAAAGTCATGTAATGAAAATTCTTTAGCATTATATGATCTAAATTATTTTCTCTTGACATTGAATTGAGTAAGGACTATGTTAAAAAAAGGGGAAGAGTAGTAGTGATTTCTGACTTATATTTGAGAAGACATAACCAAGCGAACCTAGTACAATCATTCACTAATGTGAGGAAGTATGAGTGCCCAGTGTGTGCAGTTTGATGGAAGGGACCCCATACATCACAGTACATTAAGTTAAAAGGATTTTTGGAAAAATTGTTGTAGGAAATAAAAGGCAATCTCCTTTGTTTAGCTAATGGGCAGATAGTGCAAGGAGTAGACAATGATGTTGTATTACATTTCAAAAGAGTTTTGATGCATGTAAGCTTATTCATAGAAGGATGTCCAAGCCTATGATGCCACAGTTTGACAGAAAAATCACTGACTTGATTTGCTGTACTATTGTGATTGTGTGTATGCATAGCTAAAACATAGAGACAAGACTCTTTTCCCCTTGCCAATCTGTTTCAAACTCTTGAGGTCCTGGATGATGAAATAACCATGAAAAAACAAAATGGTGAGTTTATTGTTTTTGAGTAATGTACTAACAGAAAGGAGTTGAAACTTAAAATTTGGCATATGAAGAAAGTCATTGAGGGTTATCATATTGTTTAATTTTACAATTCCAATAGACTATGCAGCTATATGCAAGCCGCTTGGTAGAGTGACAGTGTAGTGGTGTATTGGTTTTAGACTAGTAAATAGGTTAATATTGGAAGATATATGGCTAGAGGCTTCTAAATTGATAATCCAAGAGCAAGATGGATTAAGACTGCTGTAGATTGAGAGACAAATACCTATAGAGTGTGAAGTGGATGAAATGTTTGGATCGGTGTTCTGGATAGAGTTTTTGAAGTGAGTAGATAAGAGATTCATCTGTTGGCTATGTTGTGAAGGAGTTAAAGTGTTGAGGAAATTTCCAGCATTATCATTAGGGTCAGAAATTTGATTAACCACTGCATTTTGAGAACCATGAGGTATAGCTTGATTGGAGGATGGCTGAGAAGGTTGAGACAGCTGAGGATTACATGATTTGACCTTGAATCCAAGAGGATATCCTTAGATTTTATAGCATATATTTCCACTGTATGGTCGAAGATGTTACAGTAAGTATAAAATAGCCTCTCCTTTTTCATGTACTTGTTGCCAAGAGGATTAGTCTTCTCAGTAGGATGATGTTGCTATCTGATGTTTTTAGATTTAGTTGCAAAAGCCATGGAACTAGATTGATCACTAGAGGATAGGGCATCGATGGCTCGTTGTTGTTCCTCTTGAGATATAAGAGAGAATATCTTATTGATTGATGGTAGAGGATCGATAAGAAGAATTTGTTCTCTAATTTGAGAAAATGAGTCATGGAGCCCCATAAGGAAGGCCATGACATATTCATGGTGGTAATGCTCTTGGACAAGTCTAGCACCGTTACATGTACAGTGTCCGCAGGTGCATGAAGGTCTATAGTTGTTAAGCTCTTCCTAGACAACCTTTAATTTTGTGAAATAAACTCCTATGTTGTTGGTTCCTTAGCTAAGGTTGATCAGTTCTTGATGAAGTTGGAAGATCCTTGGGCCATTGGATTGTTGAAACCTCTCTTATAGATTAATCCAAATTTCTTGAGCCATCTCAAAAAACATGATACTGGCTGATATCTCTTTGGATACTAAATTTAGAAGCCGGGAAATTACCATATTATTGTTCCTTGTCTAGGAATTCGAGAGAGAATCATCATCAGAAGTTGGTTTGGAGATGGATCCATCAATAAACCCTAATTTATTTTTGACAGAGAAGGCTAGAACCATTGCGCGACTCCAAGAGCTGTAATTATCGCCGATAAGAGGTTGTGATACAAGGACGAGACCTGGATGATCAGCATGATAGAGAAAGAAAGGGTTGGAAGTATCTTCAATAATGGAGTCGTCGTTGAATGTGGCAGAGTTGGGAGATCTAGAGGATCCATGAGAAAAAAAATGAACAGAAGGAAAGAAAATAGAGGGTAATGGAGAATACGAGTGGGAGTAGGCGAGCTATTTGTAGAAAGAGATGATGGCGGAAGGAATGAACATCTGATACCATGTTGAAGCTAGCATGAGCATAAGCATGAGCACGAGCAAAAAGCTAAAAATGGAAATTGCATAATACTCGGTAGAAGAGAAAGTTGAGAAATTTTAGATGTATTGATTTGAGAGAAAGTACAAGTATTTATATATAAAGGGGTTTGACCGGAAACAATAACGGATGTGAGAGAAAAAGATTAACAGACTACCAAATACAGCGTGCTTGATTAACTATCTAGCTAATATGATAAAATATCTGCTAACTAACTTATTGTTACATAAAACTGACTACTGATTTAATATCTCTAATAAAGAATACATACAATCTCAATTTTATCAATCTGACTTAATTTAAAGAAATTCAATTGTGTAAAATTTTCGATAGACCATCTCTCTTATTACTTTTGTTATTTTTCGTCTCTTCTTTTGTTTATGTTTTTCTCCAACCCCCTCTCTCTGTCTCTCTTATTTTCTCCCTACCGCCTTTACCACTAACTATTTTCTCCATATCAATGTGTTTATATCTTATACCATTCCCTTAGTGTTGGAATAGTGCCCAGCAAACCAATTAGATTGGCATCATAAACTATTTCACTTGTTATACAATCTTGATTAAAGAGGGCCTACGTCGTTGATCAATGTCCGTCGGACACATTGGGCAACAATGCCACCAATAAGGCATGCGAAGTGTTCGCTAAACTTGTGGATGATGATCTACAAGTTAGATGCCTCATGATGGCTTCCATGACTAATGAGCTTCAAATGACTCATGAGCATATGAGATATGTATGTGAGATCTATAAACACCTACAAGAGTTGTACAGTGTCCAAACTGGACATGAAAGGTTCGCTTTGTCGGAGGAGTTCTTTAGAATATGGATGGGTGAAGGTGCTAATATCCATGATTATGGCCTCAAGATGATAGGGATCATCAAGAAGCTTAGACAACTAAATATGGTCATGGACAATGACCTTTACGTGGATTTGATCCCCCAATCATAGCCCCCTTCATTCGACCAATTCGTTATGAACTTCAATATGTCCAAACAAGAGGTTACGATTAATAAATTGGTGAACATGCTTGTGAGCGACAAGGTGACTATGAAAAAGGAAAGGCCTTTTATGCTTGCTTTGGTCTCTATGTCAAAGGGCCCTAGGGGTTATAGAAAAAGAGATAGGAGGAAGAAAAGTTCCTCCATGAAAGGGAAGCAACCCTTGAAGGGTTTCGGAGAAGTTAAGAAAAAGAAAGGCAACAAGACCGAAGCTACTTTTTTTTATTATGGAAAAAAGGGGTATTGGAGAAGAAACTGCAAGGAATACCTTGGCACCTTAGGGAATGGTATGTACTTCATTGAAATGCACTTGACAACTAATTCTTCCTTATGGGTATTTGATATTGCATGTGGTTCTTACCTTTGTAATTCGTTACACAGGATAGAAAGAAGAAAGAGTCTATGTGAAGGGGATATGGTCATCCGCCTCGAAAATGGAGTAAAGGTTGCCGCCATAGTCAAAGGTGTAGTAAAGTTAGACTTGACGAATGCTTGTATTGAGTTAAATCCTTATTATTATGTACCCTAACTTGTTAAGAACATTGTTCCAATACCCATTCTAGATAATGAAGGATTTGATTTTTCTATATCAAATGGAGTATTAAAAGCATTAAAGAATGGTTCTTTAATTGCATAAGGTACATTAAATAATAGATTATACACAGTAGATTCCCAACCCTCACTCATGCATATTTAATCAAGTAAAAGGAAGTTAGATAACCAAGAAGATGTCTTTCTTTGGCATGCAAGACTTAGACATATCTCTAAAAATAAGCTGAACAAGTTAGAAGCTCTCAAAGCACTAAATGTTAGTACCTTTCAGGAACTTCCTACTTGTGAATCTTGTTTAAAGGAAAAAATGACCAAGGCTCTCTTTGTAGGATAGACGGAGAGAACCACAAGTCCTCTGGATTTGATCCATGCGAATGTTTGTGGCCCACTAAGAGTTAGTGCAGGAGGAGGCTATTTCTACTTCATCACCTTTACCGATGATTATAGTTGGTTTGGATATGTATCTTATGAAGTACAAGTCGAAGCCTTTGAAAAATTCAAAGAGTATGGGAATGAAGTGGAAAAGCAAAAGAGACTTAGTACTAAAGCTCTTTGATCGAATCAAAGAGGATAATTCTTAAGTACTGAGTTCTTGGATTATCTAAAAGAGAATGGAATTCTCTCATAATGGACTCCAACAAGCACACCACATAATAGAGTAGCCAAAGGAGAAATCGTACTTTGTTAGCATGGTACGTTCCATGATGAGTTTTTCCAATGTGCCCATATCCTTTTGAGGATACGCTTTAGAAATGGTGGCAATGCTATTAATATAGTGCCATCAAAGTCGGTGCCTAAAACATCGCATGAGATGTGGAATGGCAAAGCACCATCTTATAACTACCTTAAAGTTTGGGGGTTTCCCGCCTACGTGAGATGAACAGTGGGAGACAAGTTCGATAGTAGATCTATTTTGTGCAAGTTTGTGGAATACCCAAGAGAGTCTTTAGGTTGTTACTTTTATGATCCTCGGAATAATAGGTGTTTGTTTCAAGGAACACCCACTTTTTAGAAAAGGATTTTTTATTAGATAGAAATGGTGTTGTTGAACTTGATGAAGTTCAAAAGAATCAACAAATCCCACAAGTGATAAAAACAAGTGAGCATCAAGAGCCTTACACATAAGTTCCTAAAAGGTCGGACCAAATCAAGAAGCAGCCCGAAAGGTTCGGATTCCTTCATAAAATGGGCCAATTAGATAGTGATCCGAAGACCTACGACGAAGCTATATTAGACATAGACTCAGGACATTAATATAATGCCATGAGATCCGAAATGGACTCCATGTACTCTAACAAAGTATGAACTTTGGTAGATCCACCAAAGAAAATAGTTCCCGTTGGTTGCGAGTGGATCTATAAGTGAAAGATTGGAGTCAATGGAGAGGTAGCAACCTTTAAGGCATGACTAGCGGCAAAAGGTTATACTCAAAGACCCAGTATCAATTTCGAGGAAACCTTTTCACCGGTTGCAATGCCTAAGTCTATTCAGATTCTACTTGCCATAGCTGCATATTATGACTATGAGATATGACAAATGGATATAAAAATCATTTTTCTCAATGGAGACATTGAATAAGAAATTTATATAGAGCAACCACAAAGTTTTACATCTAAAAGGAGTGAGCAAAATGTTTGCAAACTCTAGAGATCCATCTATGGACTCAAATAAGCGTCCTGGAGTTTGAACATACATTTTGATATGATAGTCAAATCATTTGACTTTGTTAAAAATGTGTATGAACTATGTGTGTATATGAAAGCTAGTCGGAGTAGTGTACAATTTATTGTGCTTTATGTCGATGACATCCTTCTCATTGGGAATGAGGTAGGAATGTTAGAGTGTACTAAAGCATGGTTATATACTCAGTTCTCCATGAAGGATTTGGGATAAGCATCCTACGTATTGGAAATACGTATCTATAGAGATAGATCTAAGAGGATGCTGGGGCTTTCCCAAACCCCATACATTGACAAGATATTAAAGAGGTTTAATATGGAGGAATCAAAAAGGGGACTTATTCATATGGGACATAGCATTCATCTTTCCAAGTCTATGGCCCTTAAGACTGACGACAAGAGAGAAAGAATGTCCCACATACCTTATGCCTCTACTATAGGGAGCATAATGTATACTATTCAATTTACAAGACCGGATGTGATACACGCTCTAAGTATTATGAGTTTTTTCCAATTCGATCATGGTGAGAGTCACTGGACATCCATAAAATCAATCCTCAAGTACTTGAGAAGGACTGAGGACTTGTTTTTAGTATACGGCAGTGGAGAATTGAAACTAGAGGGGTTTTGGATTCTAGTTTCCAATCCGATGTAGATGACCTAAAATTCACTTCTGGAATTGTATTTTGCCTCAATAGCAGCGCGATGAGTTGGAAGAGTTCCAAACAAGACACCATGGCTAACTCTACCATAGGGGTAGATATATTGCTACTTTAGAAGCTGCAAAAGAAAGTGTTTGGATGAAAAACTTCATTTAAGAGTGCCTAGTATTGTTCAGCCAGTAGTTGTCTTATGTGACAACAACGGGGTAGTAGCGCAAGCTAAAGAGCCAAGATCTCATCGATGATCCAAGCACATATTGAGGCGATATCATTTAATCTAGGAGATCATTGACAGAGGCGACATCCGAGTGGATAGAGTCGCCTCAAAAGAGAATATAACAGATCCACTGACTAAACCCCTATCGCAAAAGGTCTTCGAAGGACATCTCGAGAAGATGGATCTGAAGGCTATAGGGAATTGGCTTTAGGGCAAGTGGGAGATTATTGGAATAGTGTCCAACAAGCCTATTAGATTGGCATTGTAAACTATTTATCTTGTCATACAATCTTGATTGAATGATATTAATAATATGGCCATCTTCATCTTATGCTTATATTTACTTTACTAGCATTTGTGGCTCACTTTTTCTAAGTAATGGGGATGAGGATCGAAACATGCCACTAAAAGACTCTACTGAGATAAAGATGGGCTGTCAAGAACGTAGAGGAGGTAAGATGGGCAGTTGGTCAGATCTAGTATGGATCATACATGGACGGTAGTTGGAGTCATTGAAGCCCTTAGATCACACAAGACTAAGGGACTTGGTCACGCACTGGGTGGTGATCATGGAATAAATCTTACACGGTCATGATCTTAAATCTTCCAAGTCATAGGATCTTAAGAGATAGGGCATCTAAGATCCGAATAGACTTGCACTGATAATGCATAAATCTAAGGAGTTGGATATTGCTCCGTTCCATGGGCAATCTCATATGCGATATGGATGCATATTAGTGGGTGCTTATTTGGGAACAAGGCACTAAAGACCCACCGAAGGATCCACTAGATAGCCGAAGTGGCAAGTCGGCAGTGGCAAATTCTCCCACTTACGCTAGTGCATATAATTAGTCCTTTGTCTTGAGGATCCATGGTAACCTTATGTTTAGGTCCTTATGCATTGACACCTCCTTGGTCATTTAGCATGCCATACTGGTGGTGATTAGGCATGATCTACTTAAAGATGGAGATTTGTGGGATCGAAGACGGAATCTGACTTATCGTCTTTGTGAATGGTGAGTATATCTCCTATGTATTTTATAATGATCGATTCCAGGAAATCCTTGCACAAGGTAGTATGACAATTTGGAAAAAGAGTTTTCCAAAGATGAGGTCATAAAGTAGAATCGAACATTGAGAATAGAGACATAGTATCGAGGCTATTCAGAAGATAGGAGACAGAAGGACTGTATTTGCATGGTACGCGTAGAGCTATGATGGTTATCTAAAAGCATTCATTTTGGCCAATTAGTTGGGCTCCATGGGCTTGAGGTTGGACATCGACCATGGAGATTAGATACTTTTCAATTAATAGAAATTAATTGAATTGAGTCCATTAGTTTAAAGGAGTTTAAACTAAAATGAATATACGATATTCAAAACTCACAAGTAGTTGTGAGCCAATGTCTAATGAATGGTAGAACCTATCGGTCACACAAAAAAGCTAATTACATTTCCTAAGTAATGGAGAAAGTTTCTAAGTGTTAGAAAATCTTCTCCAAGGAGACCAATTTTTGGGTGATTGAAATTGAGGTCAAATTTAGCTTGATTAATTTAAGTGTTAAATTGATCAACAAATTTAAAGAATTAAATTAGACCGATAATTAAAGAGTTAATTGTATGGTGCCATGTGACCATCAATTGGTCAAGTTAACTTAAAGAGTTAAATTAACAAAATTAAGCTTAAAGAGTTAAACTAGTTGACTTAAGAGTTAAGTCAAGAATAAATTAATTAAATTAAATTATTTAATTTAATTAATGAGGAGAATATTCTTTAGAGGGAAAATTCAAATGATAAGATCATTTTACATGTGGCATTTAATTAATTTGCAATTAGATTTCCAATGTAATTCAAATGCACACAAATTCAAATTAGATTTGAATTTGTCGACTAAGTATGCATGGCATGCATGGTTGGCGGTCCCCCCTCCTTGAGGAAGGCATGATGCCACCTTGGCATAGAGTGAGGGGGGAGGCAATCACAATTTTAGCAAGTGAAGAATTAGATTCTAACTTTTCCCTCCATTTTCAAGATGTTGATTCATGTGTTGAAGATCACCTCCTCCTCCTCCTTCTTCTTCTTCTTCTCCCAACCCAAAAATCGGCCTCTTTCCTCTCAACTCTCCTCTCTTTCTCTAGCTAAAAGTGAGGAGTAGTAGGATTTGGATTGGCATGTGAATCATTTCGATAGAGGCAAAACACTTGGTTTGCTAAGCCTTTGGAGATCCACCTGCAAGACCAGTCTCTTGTCGATTTTATTCCAGGAGATCCAGAAGGAGTTTCAAGCTGAAATTTGTTCCAGCTGCTTCCTCAAGGTATTGAACACCTACTGAAATTTTTTCAGCATTTTTTGGAGGGTTTTGAATTGGTTAAAAACTGCTTGCTTCCAACTGCACCATTGTCTGGCAAATTTTGTTTGAAGAAGGAGTTATTCAATCTACCTTTGGATTATTTGCTAATCAAGGTAACTCTCCAACCAAATCTAAATCCTAAAGCATATTTAGATCCTTGGTAGCTTGTAAGCACTAGTTTATTTAAGCTTTTGAAGTTTTTTTATTGTATCCTAGTACCTTATTTGCTTTCACTTAGTGCCTGTTTGGTTTTGTTTTCAAACACCCTTTTCATTTTATGCTAAAAATGAAAACAGAAAACCATCAACTTCTCCCCTATTTTCACAAACATTTTCATTCTCACAATATTATCCAAAACACACTATTACACTCTCTCTCCATTTTCACTTTTCATCACTTTTCATTTTCTTCTACTCACATTTGCATGTTTTTAAATAGAAAACACTATATTTTCCAAATACAACTCATTTTCAACCACTACAAGAACACATCCCTTCACTAATGGAAAATTTGTGACGAAAAGGATTTTGTCACAATTCAAAGACAATTGTGATGGATTTTTTATGGATTACTAACGAACTTAATAAAATGAGCAAAAATATATATTAGTCATGATACTTGTGACGGATATGAAAAATATATATTGATATGAAGAGTCCGTCATAAATTTTATAACTTCAATATAATTTTTCGATTTATGACAAAAATTCCATCACTAAATTAGTTCTATTACGCACTTTATTTTCGTCACAAACTAATCAGTGACAAAGCATATACTAACGGATTTGTTAAATAAGTCCGTCATAAATTTAATGAGATCTATCATTCTGTGATGGATTTATTTCTAAATCTGTTAGTATATGCTTTGTCACTTATTAGTTTGTGACGAAAATAAAGTGTGTCACAGAACTAATTTTGTGACGAAATTTCTGTCACGGATTGAAAAATCATATTGAAATTATAAAATTTATGATGGAGTATTCATATCAATATATATTTTTCATATCCATCACAAGTATCATGACTAATATATATATTTGCTTATTTTATTAAGTTCGTTAGTAATCCAATAAAAATCCACCACAATTATTTTCAAACAGTGACGGAATCCTCTTCGTCATAACTTTTCTGTTAGTGAAGGGACGTTTTCTTGTAATGAACCCACATAATCATTACATTTTAAACAAAATCTCCAAACAACATTTTATTTTCAAATTCAAATTTATAACTAACTTTTCACTTTTTATTTTTACTAAAAAATAAAAATGCCTCCAAAAAATAAATTCAAACAGCTCCTTATTCTCTCTTTCTCATTGACTATGCCATTTTCACGCAATATTCACATCCCTTTCTCTCATTTTCATTGTCTCTATCTTTCTCTTGTATTGCTCTTTTCTCTCTATTGTACAATATTTTCTCAATCATCTCTTTATCACTTCTCTCTCACTACCACTTTCGTCTCTCTCTCTCTCTCTCTCTATATATATATATATATATATATATATTTCCATCCCATCATCTCTTTTTGTCCACTAGTCACCCCATCCATTTCAAATCTCCCAATTGACCTTTAAAAAGAGAAGTGGAAGAGAAAAAAGAGAAAAATAAATGAAAAGCAAAGAGAAAATTCTTATTTTTTTTACTTGTAAAATAATATAATTAGTTTCCAAAGCTTCCCTTTTAAATACTTAGTCATATAAGACTAGAAAATAGAATCTAAAAAAGATTAGTGAACACATCGCATAATAAAATACTACATAAATTTAGAATTTAAAAAGTTATTGCTAAAAGGGAAATAGAAATAAGAGGATAATGTTAGGTTTCAACAATATATAATTATATTATAGTTAAAGGCAACTGCATTCTCTTTTTCAGAAAAAAATAAAAGAGGATGTTAGTATCTTCAAATTTAGCTCAATAACTTGTCACCATCTCAATTTTATTAGTATCATCACTCATATCCTTCTTTTCAAAGTTGATAGTTCCTTCACTTCATTTATATATTGTGGTCGGGGTAAGTGCTTATTCATCTTCATTTTTATAGGACATACATTAATTGGAGAAACCATGCCTCGAGCATAGGGGCGGGAATCAGATTTGGGTATTGGGGTATCTGACCCAATTTTATCAGGTATTTTTTATTCGAATCGGATTTTTTTAATCCCCAAATTTGATTGGGTACTTATGTGGGTATCCAAAACTTTTTGGATGGGGTATCGGATAGTGTATTTGGGTACTCATACCCAATCGGGTACCCCCATTTTTATTATATAAAAAAAATTAATTATACATTTATACTAACAAAAAAATAATACACCTTAATACACAATTGCACTCTTGCATTTGCATATTTGAAGGAACTAAAGCCTTGAAGTGCTATAGTCTAATGCCTATATTATTGTTTTGTATTTGTTGTAAGACTTTAGGTATTGAATATTTGATTTGGTTTGTAATGTATTTGGACAATAATTATTTTCTTTGAAAACTTTGTTGGTTTTATTTTGGAATTTGTTCAATTTTTTGGATTTAATCATTTCATGCTTTTGTGAGTTGTGATTTGTGATGAAATATTTTTGTGATATTGTGAAGTATGAAGTTGAATTGTAAATTTGTGATGAATAGAGGATGATGATGATATTGACAAAATAGTATTGTCAATAGATGATGTATATCATATATTAAAAATTAATGTCCAGCTTTAAGTTTTAAAATTACATATTAGGTGGGATTTGGAACTTGTAAACAATAAAATATAGTGCTATCAATTGGTTCATGATGAAAATAAATAATAAATTAATAAAATTTTAATTTTTATCTATTAAAAAAATATAAAAAATTTAGTGAGGGATTTTGGAGGTACCCCATCAAATGGGGGTCGGGAACTGAGTATCGAAAAATGATACTCGAGCTCTTGGATACCCACAAAGGGGATACCCGACCACCGCCCAACCCTACCTCGAGCAATAGTAGAACAACCTTCAAAATTTGTAATCGTCTTTAAAATTATCACGATAATTTTTATATTTTAACCATACAATAGTAAAAGAAGTACTTGAACAAGCCACTTTCATATGATAATGCAATAATGGCTATTAGTCAAACCTATGTATAAATAAGACAAAAAAAAACCTACCCAAATGACTATTATTTTGCTCTAATGGCTATTCTTTAGGAGTGAGCAAAAAACTAAAAAGCTACTCCAAACCTCCAAATGGAACCAAACTATAATGAACTAACATTTCAAGAAAAAAAAAAAAAAATGATTTCGGACAAAATAATCTCGTAGTAAATTTCAAAATAGAACATACAATAGAAAGCGTTTTTGACAAATTTAGTGAAAAAAATGCACTTATTTCTTGCAGATTCCTAGAAATATTTCCATCAAAATATTTCTATTGGAAATTAATCAGAAAAATCCATTGGAAAAATATAGAAAATTTTTATCTTTTAAATTTCAAAAAATTAATGTTGAAATTTCAGTCAGAAAACTAGGTAAATTTTTTTATTTATTTTGAATTTTAAGTATTTTTAGGATGGAATTTCCCATTGGAATTCAATTAGAAAGTTTTTAACACCACAAAATACATTTCAGCTTTTTTTTTTTTTTAAAAATTAATTAATTTTTCAAAAAATTAAAAAAATTATAGTGTTTTATTATTTCAAATAATTTAATTATATTTGTATTTTAAAAAATAATTTTATTTTTCACTTAAATGACACTTTACAGCAAATTTTTTATGAATACAACAATTTAAGAAATTTAGGGAAAAGGATGCATTCTCTTATATTTCCTTGTAAGTCTAATCAATTTATATACACGATTCAAATTTTCAACGAATTAATCTTTCATAGTGTAAAGAATTTTGCAGTAGTCTAAAATAATAGAAATAATTTCAAATTAAAGGCAGTGTTTAATTCCAACTCTTCTTTGAAAATATTATAAAAATGATGATAAGATACAATTGAAAGCTTTCAAGTTTAGGAACGCACCATTTATAAGTTTAGTTTGGTATTATGAAGATATTGTGGGAGATCCAAACGTTATAAATATTATATAACGCTATATTTAATTTAATAGTTCTTTTATTAATATTTTGAATTAACACTGCACATATTTAGATTTATATATTCATTACGTGTAATTATAATATAAGATATCTCAACTTGTCTCTATTTTTATATAATATGTAAAGAGTTGTGTACTTATATAATATAATTTAAAAAACTCATAAATACCAATTTAATTATATTTTAAATTAAAAAATTTAAATTATTTTGCAGATTAAATTAATAGAAAACATATTTTTTAGATTAAAGGCAGTGTTTAATTCCAACTCTTCTTTGAAAATTTATAAAAATGATGATAAGATACAATTGAAAGTTTTCATGTTTAGGAATGCACTATATATGTAAGTTTAGTTTGGTACTTATAAAGGTACTGTGGGAAATCCAAACATTATAAATATTATATAACATTATATTTTAGTAATAGTTTTTGTATTAATGTTTTGAATTTACATTGCACATATTTAGATTTATATAGTCATTAAGTTTAGCTATATTATATATAAGATATCTTAACTTATCTCTAATTTTATATAATATGTCAACAGTTGTATACTTGTATTAGATATATAATTTAGAAAACTCATAAATACCAATTTAATTAAGTTAAATTAAATTTCTTAAATTATTTAATATTGGATATGGTCAAAACAGTTGTATATATTTTAAATTTTTTTATAATTTGGTCAGTGTATGTTCATTAATTGAAATGTGAGATTCTTTTTTCAATTTCTAAGTTTTATATTATTTTGAACTTTCTTTTGTTTGTCCATTCCATCCCAAAAGAATCTGAGTTCCGGAACTAAAATGTGGCGAGTCTTTAGGAGGAGACAGGACGAAGTCTTGTCTAGTCTTATTAGGAGGAGATAGGGTTCATATTTTTGTGGTAACGAATTATCTGGAAATCTAGCTAGGTTTATTGACACGTACATATTGGACTAAACTGTATGGATTGAAGAGTTTTAGCATAGAGCAGTTGCTACAAAATGGGTTCAAAGAATTAATGAGTGATATATGTATGTAAACATTTGACGAGCTTAATTAATATATAGATTCTTCAAAATTTGTGTTGTATAACTTTGAGATATGATGAGTACTTAAACATGGAGAAAAATATTTTCATTACTCTGTGCAAGTTAAAAAAGAATATTTTTCTCTGATATTTTTTTATGCATGCATGGAGTATATATTTTTCTATTCATTTGATAGAAAAAAGGCATGTATAGGTGGATATGCCCCTTTGAGAGGTAAATAATATAAATATCATTAAATTTTTAAATGTTAAGGTTATTGAATTCATGACTTATATTTGCAAGTGTTATTTTCGTAACATATAGTGACCTTGGTGTTAAGCTCTTATTTCTATTCATTTTTAATGTCAAATTGAGGATTTAACAAAATAATATTTCTTACTTAAAAATTATTATTCACTTGCTAATTGATGAAAGTTTGGACTTTCAAAAATATGAGACAAGAAACTGGAAGAAAGGGCATGGGACGTGAAGAAATAAGCAACCACTAGCGTAAACCCAATTGGCAGGAAATTTTGGTGATTTAACTTGAGAACGAGAAAAAGAGTTAATTTGTTATTTTATATTCTAGAAGACTTTATTATTCAATATAAGTACGTTTTTTATATATTTAGTTAGATTTCTGATTTTTGAGTTTTGAAGATAGATATAGGGTTCTATAAATTTTCATGATTCCGGAGGAGGAGAAAATGGATATCAACTTCGTTTATTAATAGAGTTTCTTCTTCTTCTTCTTCTTCTTCTTCTTCTTCAATAATATTTAAGATATTTTGATTTAGTCATATTTTTTTTACCATTCGGACATGAACTAATTTGTTTTTCTAGAATTATAGCTGAACCATCTGGATAAATTGATTTATGAATTTCCTTCTGCGAATTTAATTGAGATTTGAGTTATTTCTTTTATTATATGCTTTTACCCATTTGATTGTCTAATCAACAATTCGATGTATTTGCAAACCCTAGAAATTTATAGAAGTTGCTTTAGGTTGATTAATGATACAACTTACGATTAGTACTTCGCATCAAATGGATGAATTAATCAATTTTGTGGGTAGATGAGAATATATCTATTTGTCTTAGGTAGTCAATTGAGTTGTGACTTTTTATCGAGAATTTAGTTGATTCACATAGGAATATAATAAATTAATAAATTAAGAATTTTGATATGACTAGTTTGGAAGAATTAGTAACTTTACTAAACTCAAGATAATAACTCGTTTATTAAATACGTATAAAAGAATTGAAGAATGTAATGCAATCGAATTAGGGAAATCATAATTTTAGGCTTAAATTTTTATTTAAACCATAATTTGTTAGAATATTTTATTTTTATAGTTTAGTATTTAAAATAAACTCAATTTAGTTATTCTTGAGATAAAATAAGTATGTGATAAATTGATAATTTGTAACAAATATCATGGAATTGGTACTTCCTTGCTCACTCAAAAAGTTGTTCATTTTGCGTGCAACACTCGGTAATCTCAATAAAGAAAACATTGAAACAAATGACACAAGTGGAATGGTCACTTTGTGAGGCATATGTATGACTTCCAATTTCTATTCATTTTACTTCCAATAACATGTGCATAGTTCCACTAATCTTGTCAATCATGCCCTGGTGTTTGTACAACTCGAATTTTAAGTAATGTTGAATTTGGGTTAGCAAAGCTGCATGTATTGCTTAAGTATCAGGAGGTCAAAGAATTTATTAAGTAAACCAAACAATTAGTATCTCAAATTATACTGCATCTACTCCTTAGTTTTTATTCCTAACTATTGCTTTATCTTTGTGAGTATAGATAAGCATAAATGATATTACTTCATAGATGTTGCAATATATCTTTTAGTATTATATAACTTTTATCAATACTAACAATTTATGTAATAAATAATAGATTTATAATCCAAGTAATAGAATTACAAATTAATTCTTGCATGGCTTAGCTTGGGGCCTAACAAAATAGTTAGGTCATGGCTGAAATATTTTATTAATGGATACAAATTCCACAGTATAACTTGGAGTTAGAGCAAGAAAATAATGAATAGTAGGTTTAAGTTTATGAAATTGATAGGACAGGTGGAGAAGAAAATTATTATGGGATATTAAAAGAGATTATAGTGTCGGAATACTCTGGCAATCTTATCAAAAAGGTGGTTTTATTTCATTGCATGTGCTTTGATCCTACTCTTGTGCAAGGAACTTGTGTAATAACTCTAGAACACAAAATTACTGAAATGAGGCATAAGGGTAGGTGTAGAAAGTATGATCTAATTATTGTTGCTCAACAAGCTAGACAAGTTCACTATGTTACATGCTCGGAAAATATTAAGGATAAGATGAATTGTCGGCATGTTATTAAAACAAAGGTAAGAGGTATAGTGGGAATTGAAGATCCATTAGAAGTAGCATATTAAAATGATATGATACCATATGTTGATACAATAATTTCTAATGAGCTTGTGGAGACCTTAATAGATTGTTCACATCCTTTAGAGGATGTGAACTTGTCAAATAAACAACAAGTTCATCATGTCGGTAGTAATGATGATGATGATGAGGTGGAACTTACTAACGATGGAGACGAGTTTGATGGAGAAGATGAGTGTCATAAATTAGCTAACTCTTATTCAGATTGAATTACATTTTTGATAAGTTATTTATTTTTATTTTGACATAATGTGCTTCATATTAATATATGTATATCAATATTGATTGTTTTCTTCAAAGATGTCATTGCAGTATATTGATTTTCTAATTGTTTATGATTTTTGTAGATGAATCCATCAGGCCGTCCATCATATTTTGGCCGATGAGATGGGGCTAGCAGTCGAGGTAGGGCCACCTCTATCTCCACTACCTAGACTCGAGCTCCCCTTAGTCAGCCTCAGACCAAGCACCAGTCCCATTCCTGGCCTGTCCACATCCTCACTCTCCTACCTATAAACAAATGGGCAACTTTATTGTCATGCCTACCCTACTCTTTCCTATATTACATTTAGACTTTTATCTCTCTCTTCATCACCATTCGACCACTTTTGTTGTTATTAGGTCATTCACCAATTATCTGTCCCAGTAGTCTCCATCACCTTTACATTCTACTATTTTTTTTTTAATGCGAGTGTAGTTATAATATCTAAATATTGCTTGTTTTAATTTATGTAAGCTTAGGAGTTGCAGAGGCCTTCTACTATTGAAGAGATAATTTTCTCGTACCCTAACAGAGGAATGTGGAATGGAGCTTAATAGACGAGAGGGTAAAGAACGTTGTTGTAAACCTCTATCTAATTAATTGTATTATTTGCTTAACTCACGAGTTATAACTTAAATTCATTATATATTTATGTTGTAGGAGAGTTTTCAGTTGTTACGGTGCCACTCTCAATTACAGGGTAATGCTAATCCCAAGCACCTAGTAGTCAATCGAACTTTGGGTGTAAGTTAGTAGTGGCCACGATTGGGATACTTGCAGCAATCCACCAAGTACCATGTGCTTGGTGAAGAGTCTTTATCTTCGTCTCAAGCCGATATGGAGGTATAGTTGCAAAAATGAAAAGGTATATTGAGTTGTTGGTCGAGGCCATGTGGGAGCAGCAGTCAAATCATGAATATGGGGCCTACTACCATTGTGCCACTAGATGCGCTTTAGAGTCTAGTATCCATGTTCCAACAGTAGCAATATGTACTATCCATGCTCTGAGACTAATGAACAATGTGATACAAAGAGTAACTCTAGTATCTTCTGCCCCACCTCTTCCTTTGTCGCCACCTCCAACTCAATACTAGGAGAAGTCTGGAGATAATAATGATGATAAGGTCGATACTTACATCAATGATGAGGATAATGGAATTTTAGTTTAACTTTTGGACATTGTAATTTAAATATGAAATACATTTAATTTTTAGCTGAACTATATAATTGTTAGTTTTTAAATTTATTTTTTTGCTAATTGTTCAATATTTTTGGCTTTTATGAATTGGTTATAAGTTAAATAACTATAAAAAAAGTTAGATTTTTTTCAAAGAAATAATATTTATGATGGAATTTTTTTATGGAAGTTCCAATAGAAACATAAAAATAAAATTAAAAAAAATGCATATTCTCGCAGATATCAAAAACTCCATTAGAAATTTTCGCAAGGAACTTTCATTGTTGTTAGAAATTTTTTTTGACAACTAATTTTCCAATGGGCTAGATTGCATCAGAATATTCCATCTGTATTATGTCTTCTTTGTAGTGAAGAAATGAATTGTCCGAGCTGGCTTCTTAACAATACCATTATTTTGAAGAAAACTATTTCAATTGGTTACTATATGCAATTCAGTGAATAGAAGTAGACCGAACCAAACTGGCTTAATTTAGAATTGAAATTTAAATTACACAATTTTAATTTATTTTTCATTTTTACTTTAGGTTTACTTCGAAGTTAGTTTGGTTTGGTTGTCCATGAAGTATGATATGACTTTTATGATTATGTCCTCTGAACTTTACGGATTGATATGTTTGGAACATTAATCAGTTGCCCAATTTTGATCCAAGGGGTTTATATTTTTTTCCTGAGGAACTTATATTTTATGGAAATTATTAGTGGGATTGGATGAATATTTCTTTGATTGGATGTTTTTTAATTTTGAAATTAGTCTAATTTGTGTTTTCATTTTAATTTGCTTAATGTATTCCTAATTTTGAAGTTATATTGTTTATTGTGATTGCATGAATGTACTGTGATATGGGGATGTTGCTTGCTTGATATATTTTTAATTTTGAAGTTACCTTTGATGTGGGATGGGGATGATATATTTTTATATTGTTAATTTTAAGTTACATACACTTGTTGTATTGTGGATTCTATGAACAGAATTATTAAATTGATGGGGATCTATCCACTAAGATGGAATTTTCTTAAATGATTTGATTTGAAAAAGTTCAAACGAACTGAATCGAAGCAAATTTGCTTTTATTGATTATTTTCAAAATATTATACAAAAAAAAAAAAGTTAACTTATTAACCAGATTATGATAATCGGTCTTAAATGGTGCATTTTATTTCATGCTTAAAGATTACAATTCAGGCTTTATACTTTAAAATTACATTGAACCGAACCATGCCCACCCCTACTATTCTTTCTCCTAACTTTAATAATCAAATAATGTATTTTATTATGTTTCCTCTTATAAATATAAATATATTACATTTACACCTTTTCAACTTTCAATATTACATCAAAGGTATTTTAGTAATGATCTTCAAGTTTAGGACAAAATAATGGCAGGGGCATTTTCGTAAAAATTTTGGAATGTGATTTAGTTATTATGGAAGCTAGAGGGAAGAAGTTAGGAATTTTTCTATTTCGAGATGAGTGTAGTTGCGATTAACCCAAAGAAGAAAGAAATGTATAATACATATGCATATATGTTTCTTCCCACAACAACATTATTCTATATATGGGTAGGTTGGATGGCCCATTAGTTGGAGTTTTATGGTGGTGAGGAAGAGCTATGGTTTTATGGGGAAGCAGGTGTAGAGGATTAAATAGTGAGTTTATGGCATTGGTTTGTGTTGAAAATTTATGAATCAATTTATGTGAATATATAAATTAAAATATGATATTAATTCCACATACACAAAAATTAACTCATCTAAAGCTCACTTTGGTCAAGTTGCAAATACACTAATAACTTGTTTGGAATCAACTATAAAATAGACCTGTACTCACAATGGTAAATAACTATCGAAGCTACCAACCCACTTACATACCTCAAATCTATGGAGTATTTGATGATCCTCTAGGAAATTTATAGAAAAAAAAATTGGAGAGAGTATTTGGGAGGAGAACAATCTTGTCGCCTCTTGTCCTATCAAATTAATACTTGTTGCCAAATTGCTCAATACCCACTCTGAAAATTGGGTACCAATAGTGCATGGTAGGGCGAAGCTTTCCAAATCCTTAAGCTTTGGTGGCAACTTTTTGGGATGGTTGTGCTATATTCTTCTATGAGTGCTACTATTTCAAACTCGCAAAGAAATCACCTTTTAGATAGGATATATATTCTTTCATTGATTTTACATAGTTGGTATTTCATCAAAAGCCTTGCAAACGGGATGCTGATATGGAGCTTCTTAAAGACTTTTAGTAATTTTGGAACTATTTCTTGATCTTCTGTTTTTCGGTTTTATGGAAATGAAAATGGTGAAAGGATCAACTTAACTCTCTTCTTTTGTACTTTGAAAATTTCTTCATTCTTTATTCTGTGATCCTCCACATCTTTCTTTGGACTATTTGGTATTTTGGCACTTCATACAATTCCTTCTCTTTTTTGAAAGTGACAGTTTTGCAATATGGTGATCAAACCAAGACAAGGAGAAATAAAATAAAATGCATCGAAATGCCAACTTAATTGCCATTAACTTTACATTACACGGAGAACTTGTCCATACATAACACCAATCCTCCAAATGTCAACCAAGGGATCTTTATGTCATTTAATTTAAATTTAAGAAGGAATCCATTTTTACCTTCTAACTTCCCATTTAATGAAGGCATAAACCAAGTGAGTTTCAAAACCCACTTTTGAGCTCTTGATGTTTTCTTCCCCAAATGGGTCACCAAGAGTGATTTCTTGAATTGATGATGAAAAACTTTCTTTCATGCTCCAACGATGAAAATCGTAGCTACACACTAGGAACCAAATATTTTTCCTCTACAAGGTCCACACACTCAAGCTCATATAAGGTGCACCCCAATTGCCAGATTCGAAACACACCTATAAAACATATAGGGAAAAGAGAAGGAAAAAAAAGTAAGATCATGTGATCTTTGTAATCAATGAGAACAACCAAATGCTTCTTGAAAATAAAGCAAAGTGAAGATAAGAAAATGCCCATCATTGAATGGCGTTTATCTCTACATCTACATTTTGAGTGTCTAAGAGTATGAAGAGTGTGATGTATACATACAAATGGATCTAATAACATTATCTAACTAAATCCTGACAATTTCCAGTAGTAGGGATATCATATAGATATAATCTATAGGTATTCTATTTGCACCTTTCACTCCTAGGGGCACTTGCCTTCATCATATTCTTTCAAGTGTCATGATCAAGTGTGTTCCTAACATACTTTATTATAACTACCTACTAGCATAGTCTACAAATAAAATCCAATTACAATTCAATTGACCAATTAACTTAGCTGAGTATTTTGATTGAGTGGATCACTCAAAATTAATTAATCTTTGCTAATTAACTATCTCTCAATACCCAATGAAACAAATTATTTATCTAATTGTACTAACTTAACTCTTTGATAATCAAGTCAAGGATTAATTAATCCAATAAATTAATTCCTCTTATGTAACTTCTTAGATGATATTACCTGACATTCAGATAATATTTCCTACATAACATGTGAGTTATTTGAGCGTATGTGTGTGATCCTTTAAATTCACCATCAAGTAATTATGAGCCAAAAATAACTTGTGATTTAATTTATGAATAATCAAGTCATTTAATTATTTATATTAATTACACTTCTTTAATTAATCGCTTTAGAATTAATCTCCATTAATTCAAAAGTGAAAGGACATCAAATAGGCTAAGACATATCATGAAATTCAGACAAATCCATCGGGTTCATTTGTTGATGAATTAGAGCAAGTGGCCAAGAAAAGAAAATTCATATTCATAAGATGCAATCTGGATAGTCCTCTTTCAATCTTGGTAAAGAACCTTCAAAGCAACACCAGCTAGAACATGTTTGAGCAAAGATAGCAATAGAGCGAAAGATCTACTCACTAAAAGTGGTCAACAACTTAATCGTATTCAGCAACTGCCCCCATTTGGAAGCCTCCTCATCTTCCGATTGCCTTCAAGGCTTTAACTTACATTTCGAGAAAAACCAACAACAGAAGAAAAGATTTTCAGGAATTTCGATAGCATCAAAAAAGAGGTCATGAATTGAATGTGAATGAGGGATACAGGGAAATCAATCACTACCATAAAGATAATGAAAGCCCCAATCATCATAGTCGATATATAGCAACAAGCCTAATCAATGGATAAATTAAGTGTGCGAATCCTTCCACTTACAAGTACATGAAAATGCTATCCTTCTATTTTCATCTCCTAATCGAGTCCTAGGATTAGGAATTTTACCGATTTCTCAATAGCCTCAATAACAATATATCTTTCCTTAACAATCGATTCAAGAGACCTCAACATTGGAAACTCCTTTTCAAACTATCACACGAACTAGCTTAAGGATTTTTGGAACTGAACACTACAGAAAGCATATATGAGATCAACTTATTAAACAAGATGAGCAATGGATCCTTTATTAGTTCACATAAACCTCCATACACAAGTAACTTATAGCCAAGACAAACCCTATATAATCCGCTACGTGGTTGATAGGCATCAAAGCATAAGCTAAAAGATGTGGTATAGTCTACGAAGCAAGACGCAATAGAATTTGAAAAATAGGGTCCTAAAATCACCTTATGCAAAGATAAGTGTAAATTAGAGATTTAGAACCTTACCTCAATGGATTTCTCCAATTTTTTAGAATTCAATTGATCCTCCAATGCTTCAATTACCCAAGCGAATCTTCACTAAGCAAGCTTGGATTAAAATCTTCTATAAAGAACTTAAACTCCTCAAGTCTTTAAGAAAGAAAGCCTTTTTATTAGTAGATTTACACTTGAATCAGAATTCAATACACAAACTTACTTACCAAAGATCCACCTACATTACAAGATGCTCAGAAAAATAGTGATTTTAACTAATTACGTATACAAATTAGGTTAAATAAATGCCAAAGTTGAAATATAATGAGAGAGGAATCTATAAGAAAATTTTCACATGAATTTGACTAGTAGAAAAATTACTACAAATTTTATGAAATGATCATACACAAGTACAAAATAGTAACAGCTCTTCTTTAAACTAATTCTTCAAAATCTAAGTTGATATCTTCAAACTCAGATTATCATGGCTAGAAATCCTTACAATACTTTTTTAGATGATGAGAATTGGATTGGACAAAAGCTTCACCAATTGTAGAAGCAACCAATACTTCCTCTAAGAACATTCTTCACATACCAAGAGCCAACTAATGATCTAAACTATGCTAGTAGTAGTTGAGAGCTCACTTTTATATTGAATTGATAAAGGATATGAAGGAATATAATATGAAACTATATTTGGTTAATGAGATATAAGAGCTAGAGAGAAAATCCATGGAGAGAGAAGCTTTGGAAGATGAGGTAGAAGAGGTGGAGAGAAAAAGTGAAGAGAGAGAAGTTTTGGAGGAAAAATATTTTACTTATACGAACAAGGCTCTTTCAATTTTTAGCTTTGAAATCTCTCTGATACCTTCCTTATAGCTGGCCACCTTTGCTATTTTTAGATTTGGGAGAACTCTCCATGCTCTCTCATATGGTAGCATATAGGGAACTTCAAGCCTTCTGTAATTAATTTAATTGGACATTTCAATCGATTTAATTATAAGGCCAAGTTTAATTAGTCCTACTAATTAATTCAATTCTCTGTTCATTCCAAAATCTTGAATCAATTCAACTATTGAATCATTCAAGTTAATTAAATAGTCTTATCAATTAATTAAGCTTCTTCAAGTTTAGTTAAACACATCAATTGAATAATCTTTATTCAATTGAATTAATCCAACATTAGAATGACTTTAGCCATTCATGGTAATTGATCACATCAATTAAATTTCATTGTCCAACAATTAGATAAAGTTCACCAAATTGATTGACTACTTTGGCTATCGTGTGTAATGTTGGAATATGCCTTGTAGCCAATTAGACTAGTGTGTAAAACTACTCCATTTGTGATATAATCTTTATTAAATGATGTTCTATAAATGATCATCTTTATCTTATACAATTTATAATATTCTTCATATGCATTTGGTTGAAACCCTAAGACTTTATCATGCATATGATAGTAATCATGAAACAAGTCTATTTGGTCATAGTTTTCAATATTCCAAGTCATATAATCTTAAAAATAGGACATCTAAGATTCGGATAGACTTGTACTAACGATGGATACTCCAAGGGATTGGTTATTGCCCCGTTTCATGAGAAATTTCGTGTAAGACATGGATACACATTAGTGGGTGCTTGTTAGATAACAAGTTCACTAAAGATTCACTTAGAGAATCCACAAGATAGCCGTAGTGGCTTGTCGATAATGAAAAATTCTCTAGCTTACGATGGTGCATATAATTAGTCATGTGACTTGAGGTTCCACTGTAACCTTGTATTTAGCTCTTTGTGCTTTGATTTTGTCTTGACCACTTAGCTGGTCGTCGGAGGCTTAGGTTAGGCATAAACTACTTAAGTATGGAGGTTGGTGAGCTCCAAAATGTGATTTGTTTCGCTTGTTGTGAAAAATGAATTGATCTCCTATGTATTCTATGATCATCGATTCCAAGAAATATTTCTTGTGTAAGGTAGTATGACAATTTAGGAAATGAGTTTTTCAAAGTTGAAGTCATCAATTGGCACCGTAAATCAAGAATAGATGTATAGTTATTGAAGTTATTAGGAAACCGGCAAGTATCTTACCCTAGGCCTCTTTCGAGAGATATGAAATAGAAGGGCCATATTTACATGGCAATCATAAGCAAAAAGGTTCAATAAATTAATTCATCCAATTAATTGGGCTCCATAAGCTTGTGCAAGACACCTACTATAGAAATAGGGTACTCTTCAAATAATGAAGATTAATTGAAAGAGTGATTAGTTTAAAAAGAGTTTAGACTATCAAAATATTTGATATTCAATAAATCATAAAGAGTTGTGAGCCCATGTCTAATTAATTGGTGAACCGAATGGGTCACACATAAAAGCCTTAGCTACTCTAAGTGGAGTTGGAGAAATTATCTAAGGTGTTATTGGTCAAATTTGGAAGAGACCAAGTTGACTAATTAAGATTTAGTCATGATAGATTGATTAATTTAAAGTAATAAATTAATCAAATAAATTAAAGAGTTAAATTAGATTAATTAAATTAAGGTGTAAATTTAAATGGAATCATGTGACAATTGAATTAGTCTAGTTAACTTAAAGATTTAAGTTTGTTTAATTAAATTAAGGGGTTAATTTAATTAATAGGATAATCTAATTTTAGAGGAAAAATTTACATACAAGATTCATTCAAATCAAGTTTAAATTTTAATTTAGTAATTAAAATATTTTAACAATGAAAATTGACTATCCTATTTGGCATGCAAGTTGGCAACACGTGGAGGGAAAATGTGAAGAATGCATCTAGAGGCATCCATCATACCTTATAAAAGGGTTTTCTCTCCCTCCATATGGCCGTCCACATGCATTAGACTTTTCCCTCCTCTCTTATTTTTGGTGTGATAAAAAATAACTTCCCCTAGATTCTCTTCAAAATTCTCTCTCTTCCAAACTATCTCTTGTTTTTCCTCCATTCTTCATCTTTCTTCTACCCTAAGAATGAAGAACTAGCATGCTTGTAAGTTATGTGGATACCATTGAAGATACCACACTTGGGGTATTTCTATTGGTAAACAAAGAAGAGTCCATAGAAGAAGAGTTCTTCCACTTTCGTTAGCGGTGTTTAGGCTTCTTGTTTTGGAGGCCTTTAGTTGCTGCTCTTGCGGGAAAAGAAGTGAGCAAGAAAGGTATATGGAAGAGCAAGAGGAGGAGATTCAATTGAGTTATCAAAAAGAGTCTCTACATCTCGATTTTTGAAGAATCATCTTGATATGGGCTAGCCCAATAGGCTCAGCCCAGCAAAACTCGACCAGGACAGGACTGCGGTATCTGATGGCCCAACCTATCGATTGAAACTCGACCTTTTGTCCTTGCCCACCATGGTGAGAACCAGTGTTCACCTCCACGAACAGATCATGGTCGAGCACAACCAGGACACACAGTCCCTCATCTAACTGTGGAGGTTTGACTACGGCAAGGTTGTATCTCATCAATTATAAACTGAGGAGATATCATGTAGAAGTACTCGTCTCGATCAGTGAGGTCGAGCCAAGATAACAACTCCTCAACCATATTAAATGTTTCACCAGGCAGCGTGCCTCCGCATTAATGGTGCATGCCACCACAGTACTGTATTTTTCTTAGCTACATCAACCTAACACGCGCCACCAGTGTATCACCATGCTCCAAACCATGCCACCTATAATAGTACACAGTTGGGAAAAGACCTAAAGGCCCTCAGGTGAAGACAAAAGTCCTTCATGCTTGGCAAGGGCATCTTAGACTTACCAGCCACGTTGAAGAGGCTATAAATACCCCATCCACTGCTTGCAGCAAGGTATGCCACATTTTACCTTAAGCTCTCACTCTGCTGCTCAATTCTCTAGTCGGTTTATACTAACTTGAGCGTTGGAGTGCTTTAGCCAAGGGCACCTTGGCTAGCTTGACATTTGCTGTTAATTGCAGAACTCAACCCTAACCCATCGAAAGTATTCCCCTTGACCACAATCTGGTTGATTTCATTGGATTCCTAGCCCAATACACTAACACCTGACTTTTACCCTCATTATTTGGCTCCATCTATGGGAATATCTAGAGTCCGTAATCGATAAAATGGTCAACATTAGGCGAGCCACTTCGGAGAGAGAGAAGAACAGAAGGTCACCAACCCCTCCTCCTTGACCTCAACCAGAACTAGATTTTCCGAGGCCTAGTGCCCAACCAGAGTAGGTGGTCACCCTAACCATGCCCCAATTGATGCAACTTATAAGTGAGCAGATATCTGCTTAAATTTTTGTCCAACTTTTAGCTGCCCTGAATTGGCACACGGTCTCGCCTCAGCTGGCGGCCAATGCTACACCCTTGCCCACTCAGCACGAGGAGAGACCCGCAAGAGAAGAGAGGGATCAATCAGAGACCCAGCAATAGACAACTCGATGAGAAAATAGTCCCGGGCGATTTCCAAGAGAGGAAGCTTGGCAACACCCATGTGAAGAAGTTGCAGATTCCGTCGACCACGGCGTTCGGCCCTTTCGAGCCCAGCAGCGAGATAAGGTCGAGCGCAGGAGGCAACAAATGAATTGGAATCTCACCCAGGCCGACCGAGTAAAGTGGGAAGAAGTCTCCTACCAAGTGCAACAGCTCAATAGGCAACTTAAGGAGATCTCGAGAAGAAACACTGAATGGAACCTCTATCATGAAGGAGCCCAGAGGTCTCGATGAGAGAGAGAGAGAGAGAATCGCCATTCATTCAAGATATTATCAACGAGCACATCGCTATTGATGCAAAAGTCCCCACAAGACTACCTAGATACAATAGCTCATTGGATCTGAACAACATCTATTTCAGTTCAAACACATGATGCAATTACATGGGCATAATGAATACATCCACGCAAAAATTCTTGTGACCACCTTCCAGGGAATTGCACTTGACTGGTTTTTGAAGCTTGAGTTAGCATCCATTTACTCATATGACTAGTTGTGTCACAAGTTCCTACATCAGTTTGCTAGTTGAAGAAAGGCGAAGCTCCCCCATACCTACTTGCATATGGTTAAGCAGAATGAGAAAGAATCGCTTAGCGATTTTTTCACCAGATTCAACACTAAAGTTTTGAAGATTGATAGTCCACGAATCAAATTTCTAATTGATGTGCTTTTCTTGGGCATGCGACACAAAGAATACACCAACACTTTAGTGCTAGAATGGCCCAAATTGATGGAAGAATTACTCGACCTCGTAGAGAGGTATGTTCAAGAGGACATGAACATATTGAAATATAGTAATCCTGAGGCTAAGAAGAGAAAAGACAAAGAGAGAAATGACTATCAGAACAAATATGGTTGTCGATCCCTTATCAAGCATTTCTACAACTACACCCTACCTAATCTTTCGAGAAATGAGGTGTTATTTGCCATTCAGCATGACAATCTCCTGAAAAAGCCGAGAAAGCTGACTAAAACAGAGGCAATGAAGAAATCTAAGAAATACTGTCATTTTCACAAGTAGAAAGGCCATGACACTAAGGACTGTTTCAACCTCCATGATGAGATTGAAAGGTTGATTCAATAGGGTCACCTAAAGAAGTTTGTCGAGACGAGCGCACAACAAAAAACAGGCAAAATCGACCAAACTCCCCTTAGAGAAATGTCGGTTAGCCAAAGGAAAGAAGACAAAGGAATGAAACATGCCCATGATTCCTGCCCACCAATCAGAGGACTAATTGACCCCATTTTCGAAGGCCCAATCGGGGGAGATTCAAAGTCAGCCAAGAGGCAGCATCAACGCAAATTGGAGTTGACCAGATCCTCCTCAGTCGAAACCATTTTCCAATTATCCACCAGTGCAAAGCCAATTTCTTTTTTAGAAGCTGACCTTTCATATATTGAAGGTTAAGGAGTAGACAACAAACTGGACTGCCCCTGGTCGTATCCGTAGAGATCGCAAACTTTGAGATCAGGAATATTCTGGTCGACAATGGCAATTTTGCAAACATAATATTCTTGTCGACCTTGCAGAGAATGAAGTTGGGAAAGTTGAAGTTTGAGCCAGTTAGAACACCACTGGTCGGATTTGGAGGAATGAAAATCATGCCTGAGGGATCCATCAACCTCTCTACTTCATTCGGGGAAGCTCTTCGGAGAAGAACACTTATGATCAATTATCTAGTTGTCGATGTTCCTTCTCCATACAAAGCCATAATCAGACGACTAGCTCTGAACGATTTTCGCACTATTGTTTCGACCTACCACATAAAGGTCAAATTTCCAACGACAACTAGCACGAGTAGGGCTACAAACGAGTCAAGTTGGCCCACGAGCTTCGTGAGCCGAGCTCGAGCTAGCTCAATTCGAGCTTAAGATGATTTGTGCTCGAGCTTTACCTTGAGTCGATCTCAAGCCATTTTTATATAAGCTCACGAGCTTATTTATATTTTAATATTATTAGTATATGATATATTATTAATAATATATCTTATATATGAATATTATATATATATAATACAATATATATATCAAAAAGAAAAATAATATATTACTAACCTAAATTCAAAGTAAAAATAAAAAATAAAACTAAAATATTTTAATTTATAAATATTAATCATTAAATATTAATCATTTTATTAACAAAAATCCATGCTCGAGCTTGCAATATTTCATAATTTATTTACAAATTCGAGCTTAATCAAGCCGAGCTGAGTCAAGCTCGAGTGTGAGCCAACAAATTTTCCCAAGCTCGGCTCTACTCGGATAGTTTGCAACCCTAGGCACGGGTGAACTCTTGTGTAACGTTAAGGAAGCATAGTGTTGTCACACAATTTCGGTCGAGGCCAATGAATAGAAGAGCCGATCAAAACTAAAACCCTCGAGGGACGCCCCAGTAGCAGAGCCCAAGGAGGGACAATAAAACAGAAAGTGCAAGCTTGAGGAGACTAGAGTTGAGCCTTTTCGGGAGTTCAAAATAATCGAGCTGGAGATAGGAAACCCCGACAAGACCACTAGAATTGGTACTAATATGAGGAAGAACATGGAATACCTCATGGTCGATTTCCTCAGACAAAATATTGATATTTTTGCATGGAAGGCCTTCGATCTCTAGGGAGTCAATCCTTATCGTCCATCGTCTGAACGTGGACCCTTAATACAAGCTAGTGAAGTAAAAAGACTAGGACCTTCAATGCTGAACAATGCCAAATCATCAAGGAAGAGGTCAAAAAGCTCTTAGAGGCAGGATATATTGTAGAAATTCAATACGCAAGTTGGCTTTGTAATGTAATCCTTGTCCCTAAGAATGAGGGCAAATGTCGTATGTGTAATGATTACACTAATTTGAATAAAGCTTGCCCTAAGGATCCTTACCCCTACCTCATATAGATTTATTAGTTAATTCTACTGCTGGTTGTGAATTATTAAGTACAATGGATGTATTCCAGGGGTACTACCAAAATTTTATGGCCCCTGAGGATAGGGACAAGATATCCTTTGTAGTCCCCAACAGGGTACACTATTTTCTGGTCATGCCCTTTGGGCTTAAAAATACGGGCGCGATATATGAGAGATTAGTGAACTTCATGTTCAAAAATAAGATCAAAAAATCTATGAAGGTCTATGTCGACGACATAATCCCTAAAACAAAAAAAGAACAAAACTATCTAATCAACCTCAACAACATATTTTCAATACTTAGAGCGTTCGATATAAAGCTCAACCCTAACAAGTGTACCTTCGGAGTGCAGAAAGGCAAGTTTGTGGTAGGCATGGTTAGCTAACGAGGCATTAAAGCAAACCAGCAAAAAATTCAGGCAGTTTTGGACATCATACCCTTTCAAACAGTTAGAGACGTGCAACGTCTAGTCGGAAGGATCGTAGCTTTGGGGAAGTTTATTGCCCGATTAACCGGAAAAAGTTTACCTTTTTCAAGATCCTGAGAAGCGTGAAAAAGTCGGGTTTTCAATGGTCATAGTAATGCGACTAGGATCTGGTCGATCTGAAATATTATCTCTCCTCTGATCCATGTTGGCCAAACCTGAACTGGGAGAAGTTTTGCAACTATACTTAGCAATCTCATCGGACTCAATTAGCGCAGTCTTAGTATCAATAAGAGATAGTTCCCATCGACCTATCTACTATAGCAAGAAAGCACTACAACGCCCTGACCACAACTATCTTGAGATTGAAAAATTCACCCTTACCCTGGTCACAACAACCAGAAAGTTGAGACCCTATTTCCTATCACACCATCATAGTCTTGACAAACTAACCATTGAGATAGGTCCTATCAAAGCTAGATATGTCTGGATGATTAATAAAGTTGACAATCGAGCTAGGCAAATTCGACATCACATTTCAACATTGGATAGCTATAAAGACCCAAGTTTTAGCTGATTTTGTCACCGAAAGACTCGACCTACCAGACCAGCATGACAACAACCCCCTTGTATGGACGTTGCACATCAATGGGTTAGCAATCTCCTCTGGAAGAGGGATTAGCATCTCGCTACGCTCTCCATCCATCGAGGAATACAACTTTGCAATCAAGTTCAACTATTTGATAACTAACAACGAAGCAAAATATGAGGCCCTTCTCACCGGTATGAGAATGGTAGTAGATCATGGTGTCGAGCAACTGGTAGCCATCATTAACTCTCAGCTAGTCGCAAAACAGGTCGAAGGGAACTTTGAAGCTAAAGAGTCTACAACGAGCAAGTACCTAGCTGAAGAGAAGATGTTGCAACAACTATTCAAGAAATTCTCCCTTAGCTAGGTCCCTTAATCAGAGAACGAACGGGCTGACGCACTGTCAAAATTTGCAAGCTCGACAAAATGGACATAGGACAAGAAAATAACTTTCCTGGTTGCGAAAAATCCCACCATAAATGTCCTTAACCAGAATTTGGTAGGGCAAATGGAAGAAGCGCCTTCTTCCTGGCAAGACACCATAAAGGCATACTTTAGGGAAAGAACAACCCTCGAGGACAAGAGCAAAGTCCGGAGGCTAAGGGGTCAAGCAGCTAAATTCACCTTCGATGAACATGGTTAGCTTTAGCGGAGGCCAATATCAGGACCGCCATTGAGGTGCCTAACACAAGCTCAGGCCAGCGACGTCTTGCATGAAGTTCATGCAGGACGGTCATTGGCGTGGAAAATCATCATATATGGATATTTCTGGCCGATGTTACTAAAAGACGCAATCGACTTCGCTAGAAAGTGCCCATCCTGCCAGCTCCAGTTGAACATTCCGCACCAACTTGTCTATTCGACCAGTGGGGTATTAATATAATTGGATCTTTTTTCGAAGACAACAGGTCAAAGAAAGTTTATGATCGTCATTGTCGAATACTTTACAAAGTGGGTCGAAGCGGAGGCAGTCCCCAAAATAACCGACGCCGCCATTAAGAGTTTCATATGGAAGAACATTATATGTCGTTTTGGTGTACCCAAAGTCTTGATATCTGATAACAGAACACAATTCCAGAGCAGAAGCACGAGAAGTTGGTGTGAAAACCTTAGGATTCACCAGCACTTCACCTCAGTGGGGAAACGCCAAGTTAATGGCCAGACATAGGTCATAAATAGAACTATGCTTGACCACCTCAAGACTCAACTAGAAGGAACTAGTGCAAGTTGGGCAGACGACCTCCCGATATGTTATGGGCATACCGAACAACTCCCCGAACAGCCATAGGCCATAGCCTATGTAGTTTGGTCTATAAATCAGAAGTCGTCATCCTGACAAAACTAATACAGCATACTGCTCGAGTAATACATTTCAATCCAATTACAAACACCTCAGAAAGAGAACTCGACCTGGAAACCATAGATGAGCTGCTACAACAAACTTACATAATAATGCAGAGATAAAGATCCAAGACGGCTGAGCACTACAACAAAGGAATTCGACAAGAAGTTTCAAGGTATGTGACTTTGTCCTCAAAAAGGTCGAAGTATCAAAGAACGTGGGAAAGCTCAATCAAAAATAGGAAGGCCTGTACTCATTGGTCAAGTTAGAAAAGCACAATGCGTATCGACTTGCAGACATAAACGGCAATGAGCTTCCTCGACCATGGAACGCAACGAACTTGAAGAAATTCTATATGTAAAAAGACTCAAACTCTCCAATGTACTACAGTATCTCTTCACGTTAATAAAATTATGCATATTTCTACAATTTCCTGCTCGCACTGTGAAAGTAAAAGCTTTGTCTGGCCATTAACTTGGCTAAATTGGTTCGAATTAATGAACAATTCGATTGTTCCTAATCTACCCTATAGTCAACATTAGTTTCAAATCGCAAACTACAGGCTTCTAGCCCACATTAATGAACAATTCGATCATTCCCAATCGACCCCATAGTCGACATTGGTTTCAAACCACAAACTAAAGGCTTTTAGCCCAAATTAACGAATGAATCAATCATTCAGAGACGACTCTGTAGTCGACATCAGTTTCAAACTGCAAGATAAAGGTTATAGCCCAAATTAACGAACAACTCAATCTTTCAGAGTCGACACTAGTTTCAAACCACCAAATAAAAGCTTTTAGCACAAAATAATGAGCAATTCATTCGTTCAACGTCGACCCCATCATCGACAGCTGCGCGAAAACCATAAAAGTAAAGGCTTCGGGGCTAAATTATTGAACCGCCAAGTCGATCGAACCATGCGACAAGGCACAAGGCAGATTATCTATCTAAAATCGACCTGCAAGTCAACCACACAGACGTATAATAAAACACTGGTTTTGACTAGGGAGAAAGTGACCATGTAATCAAAAACAAACTCACAAGAACAAGTAGAGTACAATAATTACACCGAGACTAAGTCGACCACGAAGTCGATGACAAAGACACAAATAGTTTGGTTCCTTTATCGACGAGCCTTTTAAATGATTACCAAGCATCTTTCAATATTATTATTGCTCAATGGGTAATGATATGCTCGACAAAAAATAAGCAAAGTGTTAAAACTAAAATACATTAAGCATAAATCGATGGCAAAGAAAGTCATCCATTCAATATTAACATCCGAATACAAAGTTAAAAATAGGAAATAACAAAAGTAAACACCTCTCAGGACGACCAAAAACTTGTAAAAGTGCAAAAGTACAATGAGCTCAAAGCAAACTCACCTTCATGAATCGCATGGTTGAGCTTGTCACTGGAAAGGACGTAGAGGATAACAGAAGGGCTTTAAACTTCTAGCTCGAGCACATCAGCAAGAGGCGGCTGAGAAGGACCCACCTCATCGACCAGAAACACATGCCTACCCTCGATGAAGAAATCAGCCATGTTGACTTTGCCATCCTTAATGTTAAAAGTAAAATAATTGGCAAAGTCGAACTTCGTGGTCACCACCTTACGCCTAACCAAATAGACAGGCACTAGTGCAACCGATAGGGGTGACCTCATCGAGATTAGGCCCTTCAATAGGAGCAGCCTCATTTGGACCTAGGTACGCGCGGAACTGCTCGTCGTGGATCGAGTTTAGGTGTTCTCTGTCATCTGCTCGAATAGAATACCCAAGATACTCCAGTTGCTTTATGGCTTTGTCGAAGGCATCCTTAGTGTCGTCAAGGGAGAAGACAATGCTAGCATCTTGGAACACTGAACTTCACATAAATTGCTATACCACCTCTCTGCGAATAGCAGGCAATACCTTTGTGAACTCATCCCGAGCATAATACAGGACGCTATTATAGCAATGGGCTCGACCAATGTCATAGTAGGTCTGCGCCTCCACTCTGACCTTCTTTACCAACTCTTTGCCGAGCTCTTCTCAGCCACCGTGGCCAGCAATTGCGCACCTTCACCTCCGGCTGCGTATCTCTCTCTTCTAGCTATTTGGTCAACCCTTGACCTCTGCCTTGGCTGACTCGATCTGAACCCCAGCCATATCCACATCATCATGATTTTCTTGCAGCCGGCCACAGTCGTCGAGCACTAGCTCCGACCTCCTATAGAGATGGTACCCCAATTGGCTAACCTGAAAAACACACAACACTGTCAGCGCACAAATAAGTGAAATGAGAAGAAATGAAAATAACTCCACCACAAACATACCATATTTGAATGATACACCAAGGCTTTTAGGACCCCCCTTAGCTCAGGTCCATCATCTCCCACTGGTCGGAAGCGAATAAGCCTGCTATCATCACCATCAGTGGTAGGGAACTAATTGACCCTGCTGTCATCATTAACATTGAGTTGTGGACCACCATTTCAGTCACAAATCGAGAAGACGGGAGGTTGGTCAACTAGAATAGCACATCATCATCCCGACATCCAAAAGGTCATAGCCTGTCGGGGCAGCAGAAGATCTAGCCTTACGTTTACTATTATCTGTGGCGATTTTCTTTTGTGCGGGCCTGGCCTGCTTGATCGTAGGCCTTTTCTATTAAGCAGCCAGACTTGGGGTCGATCCTAGAGTCAGTCGAGCAGGGTGAGACTCTAATCAAGCAGGGGATGCCATGGGAGCTAGTAATGCGGCAAGCGGTGGCTCGGCTTAAGACACAGTCCCTCCTCGAGCAGCCACATTCTATCAACGCTATTAGTTTTTTTGTGCGTATACCATAGCTTGAGCTCATCTTTAGTTCATGATTTCTTCTCAATCTGCACAAAAACACAACGACATGTATCAGAATCAACTAGAGACTTGAAAGCAAAAGCGAATAGAAAATAGGCAGTGAATAATGCGATCTACCTAATCGAGCGTCATTTGAAAGGTCTAACTGGCAGGGGATAAACTTGTCAACACCAAGTTTATCTCCTCGATATAACCCGAAGCCTCCATCTGACCAAACTCGACTAGATCCCTTATGAATGTATTGGGCTAGGTTGAAATCTCATTTCAGGCATCTCGATATGACCCCTCATCCAACCTCGAGGTATGTTAAACCCAACCCCACCAGGATGTCGAATAAAGAAATAATGAGACTTCCAATTTTGACCAAATGAAAAAGAAGGGGTCACCAGAAATTTTAGCTCGACTCCTTCATGCTCCCCAAATTGTGTCACATGGGGGGATGAAAAAGGTTTCTAAAGTTTGCAAAATAGGGAAGGTTGACCATGCATATGGATGAGGACAACAAAGTTGTACATGGTGGAAAAGCAATTAGGCAACAATTAGTTATACTGACTTGAAGGCCTCTGAGGAGGTCGACAACGGGTTGGGCGATCGGGAACCTAAGCCCATATCGAAGATCATCCTCGAAGATAGTGATGCAACCGGCAAAAGGTCAGTGCATCCTATCGTCGAGACCTGGAGCAATCAGCTCGAAGTTTTGGGGAATATACAACACCTGCCTAATAACGACAAGATCTTCCTTGACTACCTTCAATACTACCTCACTATAATGGTTGGGCATAAACAAATGACTGCGAGAGACAGGCGACTGGCTGGGACTAGTCTCGCCTGTTGCAACGACCTGATCCTTGCTCAAACTACTCGAAGTCGAATCACTACTAGACGAATTGTCAGACCCGCTAATCGAGCCAGCGTTCGACCTCATCTCCTCACTATCGCTCTCCCTAGAGCTACTCTCACCAAACACGTGCAACATATTGAGTTTGAACAAAAGGATTAAATGGAAAACTTACTAGGCTGTGAGGAGCAAGAATGACTCAATGAGCTTAGGAAACCAATAAAAGCTTGATATCCGACCTCACAAAAAGCTATAAAAGTAAAAATAAAGGTTTTCCCCATGCTATTTATAGGCACCCATGCGCAGAAATCTAAAATGGCTGCAATGATTGCACAACCGTTGCTTGATGTTTTGAGTTGCCCAGCGTAACTGCCGCATTTAATGCCCCAAAACCCCAGTCGATGTCTCTCAGTTTCTCGTCTAGTTAATCCAATTTGCAACTTTTAGCTACTCCCATGTCCTTTTCGTCAATACTCTCGACCAGGACTCGAGAGTGGAGGGACTCATGATATAGGATAGCCCAACAAGCCTAGCCCAGCAAAACTCAACCAGGACAGCACTGTGGTGTTTGATAGCCCCACCCATCGACCGAAACTCGACCTCCCGATCCTGCCCACCATGGCGAGGAACTGTGTTCACCTCTTTGACCAGATCATGGTCGAGCACAACCAGGACACACAATCCCTCATCCAACTATAGAGGTTTAACCACAGCAAGGTTGTATCTCATCAATTATAACTTGAGGATGTATCTTGCAAAAGTACTCGTCTCGACCAGTGAGGTCGAGCCAAGACAACAACTCCTCAACTGCATTAAATTCTCCACCAGGTGGAATGACCCCGTATTAATGGCGCATGCTACCATAGTACTACCTTTTCTCAGCTACATCAAGCTAGCATACGCCACTAGTGTACCACCATGCTTCAGGTGACGCCACCTGGAATAGTACAAAGTTGGGAGAAGACTTAAAGGCCCTCAGGTGAAGATAAAAGTCCTTCATACTTGACAAGGGCATCCTAGACTTACCAGCCACCTTGAAGAGGCTATAAATAGCCTATCCACTGCTTGCAGCAAGGTATGCCACATTTAACCTTAAGCCCTCACTCTATTGCTAAATTCTCTAATCAGTTTATACTAACTTGAGCGTGGGAGTACCTTCCTCGGCTAGCCTAATGTTTGTTGCTGATTGCAGGACTTGAGCCTAGCCCATCGAAAGTATTCCCCTTGATCACAATCTGATCGATTTCATTGGATTCCAGCCTAACACACTAATACCCGATTTTTACCCTCATCACATCTAATATACATGATTCTTCCCTCTCAATCCATCTTTATGGTATAAATAAATCCTTAGTATATGGTGAATCAAGTTATTTAATGTGATGAACGTTTTAAATTCTGTTGTGCGATTGGATCCTTGCTTCACCATATACTTTATATAACCCCTTAGATTCTTCGATAACTAGTCGTAGACCCACGTGCATATGATTGAATATATGAATAATTATCTTATAAATTCCAATTAATTAAATAATTTCAATCAACTAATCAAGAATTAATCTCCACTAATTCAAAAGTATCCACACCCCCATAATCGATATCTAGCAACAAGTCCATAAGGCCTAACTAATTAGCAAAGTAACATGTTTAGTCTTTTCCTTTGAAATTATTGTGCAAATATGACCTTTCTATTAACTAATCTCTTCATTGAGGCAAGGACTTGGGAATATCGATGCCTTGTAGGACCTAATAATTATGCACTCAATCTTGATGAATTGATTCATTTGTTACTTTATCTTTAGGAATGCATTCCTAAATTGTCCTACATCTTGGCATGAATTTTCTACAATAATCATAATTAAATACATAGGAGATTTGCCCAATCTATTTACTAGATAGATTGACGAATCTCATATTGGTCCACATAAGCCTCCATGCATAAGTAACTTATACCTAATGCAAGCGAATGGCCCTCTGCAACGTCTCATAAAGAGTCCAACAGATGCATCAAAACCTATGCACAAGATAAAATATGTAGCCTCAAGTCAAATGAATAATTATTGCTTTATCAGAGGCAAGAAACTTCCTTTAATTCAAGTATGATTGGAATCCCAAAAGTATAATTTAGTGAATTTGTTCTCCAACAAGTACCCAAGAGTAAACATTAATGTCACACACTAATGCCAGTGAAACAAGGATATCCTCCAATCATTGGAATGCGTATGAAACATGCAAGTTTTGATGAATATATTAATGCTCTATCTTAAAAGATTCTATAACTCGAAACATTTAAAGCTTATGACCGTAGAGGAATATTTCACAACCACCATCCCTATGCACGACCATGCCTGTATCATGCATGATCTTGAGCAATTCAACTAGATATGAGACATGTATAAGATTAGATAACTAATGAAAGTGTCATTAATTGAATGAGAAAGGCTACACGAGTAATAACATTGTTATTAGCTTGCGAAGCACTACTCTAGCATAAGCACCACCGATTTACAAAGTTACCATGGAACCTCAAGTTTAAGAACTAATAATATACACAATCACAAGCATGAAAATATCTATCATCGGCATGCCACTAATCCTTGTGGAATTCTCGAGAATGAGCTATTTAGCAAACTTGTTATCTAGAAAGCACCTACTTAATACGTTAGCTTCTCTACACAATCACCCTAAAATAGGGCTTCCTCAAACTTTTAGAGTATACATCACAGTGTAAGTCTATCCAAACCTACCAATGCCCTATCTTCAAAGATTTTGTGACTTGGAATGATTTAAGGTCAAGACCATAAAGACACATTTCACGATCACCACCATATGCATGATCATGTTCCATAATGATATATAATATAAGGAATTCAACATAAGATGAAAATGATTACTAAGAAGTATACTGATTGAATAAGAACGTGTATACAATAATAGTTTACAGGCCGATCTTATTTGTTTTTCAAGCACTACTCTAAAACAATGTTCTTTTCCATCTCTCTTGGCATTCAGTTTTATGTCACTGGGCAAGGTTCCCCATAGTCTATTATTTAAGGCTTGTGCTAATTATCAAATTTGAGTCTCTAGTGACAACAAGGATGTTGAGGTTTAGGTATAGAAATTTGACCTCGTCAACATGAATTTTTAATGTTTGAATACAATTTTTTTATGTGAACTTTCAAGTCATCAAAGAGATTGTGTAATTTAAGGATTAGTTCTTAGTGATAGAAGAATTTTAATCAATTTTTTTTATTCAAGAAAGGGGCTTCCTTGGTAGTCACACTTGAAAAATCTACTAGGAGGTTCTTTGGGGTTAGTTTCTCCTTATTTTAGAGGATTTTCTTGTTGAAATTTTGATACTAAAGGTTGGTTCCATCAAGGTACAAGAGGTTTCCATTCAAAGAAAGGGCTTGGGTTCTTAAAGAAAGAGTTTTTTTAATAGCTTTAATTACAAATTAAAGGTACATACTTCTCATCACATATTTGTTTTGATTCTTCAAATAATGATCTATATCGTAAAGGGCATAGGATGTATATTAATCATTAATACGTATAGAAAATTCTATATCTCCTTTATGCCAATATATAGTAACATATGTGAAACCAAAGATTAATTTATCAAAATAATTAATTTATTTTAAATTAAGTTGTAAGTTGTTGTGGCCCCACAACTATTTATTCTTGAACCCAGGCACTAGTGGATGAATTAATGTTCGACCAACTAAAAGGTGATATGTGTAGAAGGATATACTAGTCATTGATTTAAAATTTTCTATTTATATACTGAAATTTATTAAATTTGATTCCAAAAAGGATAAATAGTTAATTTTAACCAACATCCTAGAATTTATTTTATGCACAAATTAAAATACTATCAAGTGTCAAGATGAAGTGTTACGTCCAATCAGATCAAGTCTTATAGCTTAAAAATCTTAAACTAATCAAGTTGCGACACATGATGTATTTAAAGTAGGTAGATCAATCAATTTAAAGAAATATTTGATATTATCTCCTAGATAATATTGATATAAAAAAGATAGCTATCAGAGAAGTTCAAATTGGCGATGAGTCACTTGCTCAAACATCTATACAAAGAGGGTATTAGAGCTCATTCAGTGGCACATACATATACACAAGTACAAACCTACAGGCAAACAAAAACACACACATACATGTATACTCAATTAAGTACACATTTAAAGAATTACAAGCTTATATATTAAGTCCAAGACTCCTATCTTCCAATCTCCAATTCCAAAACTCAAGTCTTCAAATCTCTAAGTCCAACACTCCAATCTTCAAATCTCCAAGTCCTAGATTCTAATCTTCAAATCTCTAGACATAAGACTTTGGTCTTCAAATCTTCAAATCATCAAGTCCAAGAATCTAGTCTTCAAACCTCAAAGTCTAAGACTTTAGTATTCAAAATTCCAAGTCTAAGACCCCGGTCTTCAAAGTTCCACATTCAAAACTCGAGTGTTAAAATTTTCAAGTCAAAACTCCAATTTTTAGATCTCAAAGTCTAAGATTCTAGTTTTCAAAGCTTCAAGTCCATGACTCAAATCTTCAAAGCTTCAAAGTTTCTGCCATGACAAAGTAGTGCTATTGCAAAGATTATATACCTCTTTAAGGCATCAATTCATCAAGCCCCTTGATCTTGAGGTCAATGTTTGATTTTAAGAAATTTTATAGCGTTCTTTTGCCAAGTGAAGAGACTACACCGCATATCCAAGAGCATACTTCAAGCCATTGAATTGCAAAATTGGGAAAGAAGAATTAGTAGATTAGTCATCTTTATTAGGAGACCTTTTTCTCACAAGTTGTAGATTCTTTTTCAGTTATATAAATTCAATTTGTACATTATTTTTCTTATCTCATAATTTATTTTTTGCAGATAATGAAATTTTATGTAAACATATATAATGGAAATTTATCTAATTTAAAAGGAAATAATTAATTAGATTAACAACTAAGAATTCATTAATTTAAATATTTAATTAGTTCAATTAATAAGGTGTTATTTGACCCACAAATTTTGGCTTCTCATCTTTGTAGTGTATGTTAGAGTCTAGTCGTGGATCACTTTCTAAATACAAAACAACTGCATATAAACCATATTTACATGAAAAAAACACAAAATATCATGAAAATAACGTGAAGACAACGAAATATGCTAATATACAAGATAATGCAAAATAAATACATATATTTTTTTTTATGAAATTGCTCTTGAACTAATTCTTTTGCTCCATGAAACAATGGCAAATTAGCTCTCTTTTGGAGAGTTATCAACACCCCTCAACTTAATTTGTTGGTATGCGAGCAAAACAACAAAAAAGACACCAAAGCACAAGAAACAAGATTACATGTATTCATGTAAGCACAAATTCATCCATAACATTCTTAGACATTAAGCATGACAGTTGACGAAGCAATCAAAAGGTGCACAACTTATATTTCGACTCTTTTACCAATGCCCATTACAAGTGTGATATTCCCCACATGTGTGCGATACTCACATAAAGTCAAGTGGAGAGCCTAAATTTGGATGTACTACCTTAAGTTTACACTATTTCATGCCTACCATATGTTTACTATTATCGTTCTCTCCACTAATGTAAATCATGATGATCAAGAAATTGATAGGATTTTTGGACTTCTGATGTCAAGCTTGGATCATAATAGTAGGAAAGGGATACATAGGTCGACCATAGTTATAGCACTTCCATCTTCATGAACTTTGAGAATTCTCCAAAATGGCATATTTTTCTTAATTTTCTCCTACCTAAGTCTTATGATATTTTCCTTTTTCTTCTTTTTTTTCTTTCTCATAACTATGGAATTTTGAGAATAAGTGCTCAAGACAAGGTGTGCACACTTGATCAAGGAAAAATGCAACAATCTAACATTCAATGACACTAAATCTAAACTTTCACAAAATTCACTCAAAACTAAGGAGCCAACTTAATCATGGATCATAGAATAAAAATATCATATATTGTCTCTAACATGAAACCACTAAAATGAAGATCACAAAAGAAAGAAACAAAACAATAAGGGAAGCAAGACAACTATACTACAATTAGCAGGCCTATAAAGATTTTCTTGAGGGTAACTAGTTAGGGCATAACAATGAAAGCTCAAAATAACAAACTCAAGGATCAAGTGCAATGAAGCTCATAGAAAATAAAATTAGATATTCTCTAACAATTGGACATTCATCATTTAAATTTTGGTCGCAAACTAGATATTCTCTAACAATTGGACATTCGTCATTTAATTAGAATCATCCAAATCAACAAATCAAGCTTAAATTCTCATACTTATAGCATAAACATGAACAAAATCATATTTGAATGCATCAATGACCGTGCAACCTAAATGAGACATCCTGATAAGACAGGTGAAGGAATAAGCAAAAATTGATAGAGAAAAGTTGGGGGCCGTGGCCTTGAGTTAGGCACTACAGCCCCATATTTCAATGAAGCTCTGCGGCATCCACTATTTGGCCTTGAAGTGGGTTGTCATGTCCCCAACTTTTAGAAACAATTTTTTGCCTCAAATTAAGCTCAAATCCATATCAGCACTTCACAAAATCAAATGTCATCAAACATCATGCTACAGGTAAGAGATCACTAACCACAAGTCCCCCACAAATTGTTTGAACTCCAAAAAAAAGGAAAAAGAGAAAGAATCAAAAGAAAATAAGTTCAAAGAAGACAACATAAAAGAGAACAAGAGGATACTAAGTTTTTCTTAGGTTGTCTCCTATCCAGTGCTTGTTTTATTGTCGGCCACCCAAAAACTCTCTTCAAATGAAAGAGGATGGTGCTCCTTATATCTCTAAGCTTCATTATAGTAATCACCTGTGAATGCAAATTTTTCATTCATTAGTAATGCTTCAATACTTGTACAAGATTGCAACACTTTCTTTTTCTTCTTTTTTAAGGAACTAATGTTTCCACCATCTCCAATATGTAGCACATCATTCCAAGTTGAATTTGGTGAACTCATGCATATATTCCAACTCTTGTTTACCAAGAAGCTCATCAATACCACTATTCTTGATATTAATGTCATCAACTAGCAATAGAATCTCATGATCAAGGCTCATCCCTAACGGTATGGTTGAAGGTGAGTGAGTTTTTGGTTCCCCCAAAGATATTGGTTCATTGAATTGGCGCTCAAGTTTAGATTCAGAGTTAAGTCTTTCCTCTTCCATGAACTCTCCCAATCAGTTTCACAACAACTTTGCTAGTTAGTCTATATAGATGCTAAGCAATAAAGCCTATCTTCCAAATGCGAAAGGTGTGTCTCCAACCTGGCCACTCTAGCATCATTCTCATCAACATGATCCCTTATTACTTCATGAAGTCACTCATCATTCTTAGCTCATGTATATTTATGGATTAAGCTATCCAACCTTGGCCTCTCTTCATGGAGCTATCATTGATGAGCTGATCATATTCATCATGGCTCCAAGAGTTATAGCAATAGGGTTTCTCCTTATTCCCAATTGATATGGTGGCTATAATATGAGCTCCTCTCATCCTGGCTATAGTCCTAAGACCAATATCCTCAAATTCGCCATCTTCCTAATTATAAAATAACTAACAAAAATAAATAATCAAAATAAATCAAAGAAATAAAAATAAAATATGCATAAAAAATATCTATAGCAGCACAAGCAACTTGGATAATATTAATACACTGTTCTAATAGTGCCAGAAACTTGATTCCCGAATTGCGAAGTGCATAATTAAATCAAAAGATACGAAAATACAAAACAAAACTTAGGTAACACATCAAGTAATTAAATACAACTTGAAGTTACACTATAGGTATATAGATTGTAATTTGATACAATAATGAGTACCAACGAGTACATAACCCCATCACTTGCACTATTTAGACTAATGATAAAAAGGATGAAATATTAACACCTAAACATTGAAGAATTAAAACCTAATAAATTAACTAAAATAAGTGCATTCTAGAGAACAAACACAAGGTGAGTAAAATATGATCAAACTATTCCTAACAAGCATCAAGTTGACAGACTAAGGTCAAGATTATCTTGTTTAGATGATTATAGCCTCTCGACTCCAAGTCATTGTGTCTATAAGAAAAGTGAAAGGCCTAAACGTATTGAGTGCATCCTACAGTATTGGATAACCTCACCAATTGCCTTTCAGCCTTATTAAGTGGCTGAACATGATTACACTTGAGTACCATTACCAATTATCACATCTCAGTCTCAAACCAACAAACACAATGTCAATTTCAAGGTGATCAAGATTAGAGCAAAATTGAGCATAAGGTAATCAATAATAATCCATTAATATTGAACATGAAATTTATAATTGACTTTATAAAATCATCAATATATGTTTACAATCCAAATCACACGATAAAAACCTAGCCTAAATAATCTTCTACTCAAACTAATGCCCACATAAAATAAACATTAATCAAGAGACAAAGAAGAGAAAGCAACAAAATCCTCCACAAATGGACATACTCCCTTGAGCTCTAACGTCTTCAAGTTAAATTTCAAGTGGGTTCCTTAAAATCCAAAAAGATATATTGATATTTTATGCTAACTGAAGAGATTAGTATTTATGCTAGAAAATAAAAATGAAATTCTACACAATCTAGAGAAAAAAGAGAGAAAACCTAAGTTGAAAAGGGAGAGAAAATAGGCTAGGAGATGTTAAAATATAGCAGAAGAGTTCCCATTTTAAATCAGCTTTCTTGGGCCTTATGTCACAATTTTGTAGAGTATGATAAAACTACCTTAGTGAATTGTCTTGATTGTTGAGCACCCAATGTCACAATACGTAAATTGACATTGCAGGTTCATAATATAGCAAGAATTCCTTCATTTAGGTTTCATGGTGCCATGATGGGACCGCAACCACAATTTTCAGCCTAGAAAGCTTCTATTGTCTTTCTAGTGCATGTTGAAGCTTACTCTTGGATCCTTTTGCTTCCTAAACAAAAAAACAACTACAAATACACCATGTTTATTTGGAAGGACTAAAATAATATTAAAAGAATAAAAAATATTCGTACACAAAATAATGTAAAAGAAGTTGATCTTAAACTAGATCTTTTGCTCTATCAAATAACAACAAAATAACTCGCTTTCGAAGAGCTATCATTATTTAATTGATCCTATTAATTGTGGCGTCCAAATAGGAGAATAAATTAATTATTATCGCTAATTAATTAGGTTTTACTAATTTAAAATTTTTAATTAATTAATTTAATTAATTGAAGAGTGTATCTAATTTAGTCCAATTAAATGGCCAGCCCATTTAGAAATTTTATTGTTACATCTATCGAAATTGAGCTCCAAACTAATTAAGTGAATGATTTAATTAATAGTTGAATTAGACTTTTAATTAAATTAGAAAATTATGTGCAAGTTTTGAAGGCCTAATCAAGCTCATGAAATTATTTAAAGAATTTAATGCCTAGACAAGCTAGTAATTTTCTCTACGAATACCTTCCAAAAGAGAGTTGTCCAACTACTTACTTTTTTGTTAGTTAGAGTTTTAATTTATGTATGAGAGATGTTTCAAGAATAATTAGAATTAAATCCTCCCAACTTTCTCTATCTGTCACATTATTCATCATCTTCTCTTAATCAGAAAAGATGTGGCCTTATTCTCTCCCATTGTGTCTCTCTTTTTTCTTTTGTTATTCTACTCACACTTCTCTATATCATATTGTATATTTGAGATATAGAGCAATTAGAATTCTAGCCTAAGGTGTTGCACTATTGGGCACTTAGAATGTGGATATGCTCAAAGGTAAGATTATTCGGTGTTCCTTTGATGAATCTAAAATTTTCAAACAATTTGGACATAATCTAGCTTTTTACCTTCAGAAAGAAGAAGTCAAGAGTTGAACTTGGTTTTGGATTTTGAAAATTTCAAGATATATTCATTCACTTTCTTCAAGAGAAAAGGAAAAAAATATTCTACTAAAAAATCAGCCAACAATTTCAATACTAGACCAAAATATTTGCTATTCTTTTTACTAATATTGTAATTTATGAATTTTCTAGTCATTCTTAAGATGTTATGTGATACCTCATCCCACATTTATGACTAGTTTATAAGCTTTGGCCAAGAAAACTCATGTGCATTCATTGAAAATTCCTTTTGGGCAAGTTGATCATAGCCCAATTTTAGGATGCACTCAATGGGTTTGGAGGCAATTCTTGTGTCCAACGGGCTCGCAGGCCCTGGGCGTGACAAAATGGTATCGAAGCTAATCAGCTAAAATATAGGAAACTAAGTACTATGCGGCACAAAGTGCTACGCAGTGTAGGAGCCACCTCTTGCACTACAGGACAAAATGCTACACACGCAGAAGCCATCTCTTGAACTCACATGAGCCACTTCTTGAATCCTGACGCTTGGTAATTGATTTGAACCGTGTCAACCGCGACGAGGACATTGCGTTTTGAAGAAGGGTGATTGTAATGCCCCAAAGAAAGAAAAAATAAGAAGAAGAAAATATAACTAATTCAATAGAGTGTCAAATATAGAAATTACTAGATTTTAATTATTATTTATGATCATTATTTTATAAATTAAAAGGTAGAATATGGAGTGGTGTCATCTATCTCAAGAATATGAAAAGGTTTATATTTTTTTAGGAGTATGGAATGATGGCATTTTAATTGAAGAATATGAAGTGATAGTATTTTAATTTAAGAATATGTAGAGGTCATTTTATTTAAGAATATAATGTAGTTGTGTTTTAATTATATGTTAGTGGGAATTAATTAGTGAGTTACAAAAATTGGCTATATATATATTGAAAATATGTAAGAACATACCTACCTTATGAGATGAGTAAATATTAGATGAATAGGAGAAAATATAAGAGGAAGAAGAGGAATGGAGGGTTCTTGAAGTAGTGTTTCTACTTCACTTTATAAGAATTGTGGGTGACTGTTTTACATATATTTAAAGTTTAAAATATTCTTTAGCATGGGGGATGACATTTTAATCTTTAAGAAGTGTAAATATGTTCTTTTACATAACCATGTTAACTATAGCATTTTGCTATGTGATATGGAATCTATGCGATGTAGATCTTTGTATATGCCAGCTCAAAATTAGTTTCAAATGCTTTGTAAGTTTTGTTATGGTCTCGCTCGGGCCCACAAGCCCGTTGGACATGAGAATTGCCTCCAAACCCACCAAGTTCATCCTCGAATTGAACTATGATCAACTTGCCCAAAAAAGATTTTCAATAAATGCACACAATGTTTTTTTGCCAAAACTTATACACTAGTCACTATTAATATTTAATCCAGCGAAATGAAGTATCACAATCACCTCTCCTTCAGAACGTGACATCCTCATCGTGGCATGACACATATTCAAGATCAGTCACCAAGCGTTGGATTCAAGATCAGTCACCAAGCGTTGGGACTCTAATACGATTTTGTCATGCCCCAAATCAATAAAATAAAATAAAATATTTATACACAAATCAAATCAATAAAAAAACTAAAACCAGAAAATTGATCCTTATCTCTTGACCTTGCTAATTCTCCTCTATGTCTGAAAATATCAACAAAAAGAGTGAGCTCGAAAGCCTGGCGAGCATTTTAAATATATTTAAGATGCAAAATATTTAATAGTTCAAAGTAACTTATAATGACTTATATAATCATATTACCATGTGACCATAACTCCAAAATTGATGGACAATCCACCACCATAACAAAACTTACAAAGTATTCGAAACTAGTTTCAAGCTGGCATATACAAAGATCCACATCGCATAGGTTCCATATCACATAGAAAAATGTTATAGTCAACATAATTATGCAAAAGAACATATTTACACATCTTAAGGATTAAAATGTCATATCTCATACTAAAGAATATTTTAAACCTTAAATATATGTAAAACACTCACCCACAATTCTTATAAAGTGAAGTAGACACACCACTTCAAGATCCCTCCACCATTCCTCATTTTGTCACTCCCCAACTCAATAAACTAAAATATAATTTTTATACATAAATCAAATCAATAAAAAGACTGCAACTTGAAAGTTGCTCCTTATTTCTTCACCTTGTTAACTGTCCTCCATATCTGAAAATGTCAACAAAAAGAGTAAGCTCGGAAGCCTAGCAAACATTTTACATATGTTTAAGATGCAAACATTCAAAATAACTTATAATTAACATTAACATGTGACTATAACCCCAAAATCAATGGACAATCAACCATCATAACAAAGCATACAAAGTTTTGAAACTAGTTTTGAGCCGGCATACACAAAGGTTCCACATTGCATAGATTCCATTTCACATAACAAAATGTTACAGTCAACATGGTTATGCAAAACATATTCTCATATTAAGGATTATAATGTAATCCCCCATGCTAATGAACAATTCGAACCTTCAACATACGTAAAATACTCACCTACTACTCCTATAAAGTTAAGTAGAAACACCACTTGAAGATCCTTCCTCTCCTCTTCTTCGTCTTCTTCTAATATGTTTTTCATCCCATAAGATAAGTATGTTCTTACATATTTCCAATATATATATAGCCAATTTTTGTAACTCACAAATTAATTTCCACTAACATATAATTAAAACATAATTACATTATATTCTTAAATAAAATGACCTCTACATATTCTTCAATTCAAATGCCATCATTCCATACTCCTAAATAAATATGAACCACTTCACGTTCTTGAAATAGATGACACCACTCCATATTCTACCTTTTAATTTATAAAATAATGTTCATAAATAATAATTAATATTCACTAATTTCTACATTTAACACTCTATTGAATTAGTTTTATTTTAATCTCTTAAATTCAAGATTTGGGCACATGATATTCAAGTATCAAATTGATAAAATTTTTGTATGCATATTTTTTAAAAGTGACATTTTTCTTCTAAACTTGTAGTAATTTTGACATGAAAATCAGCATAGTTATAGTCTTAAGGTGTAAGGTCATGAAAACAATGTAGTATTCGTAGGGGTGGCAATTTGGGTGGGCTGGGTGGGTTTGGGTTGGGTTAAAGTAGGGGTATAATATTAATTTTCTCAACCCGAACCCAATCCAATCTGATGACAACCTGAAAGTGCTCAACCCTAACCCAACCTAATTCATATCAGGTCAGGTTCAAGTCGACCTAATTTTTAAAAATAATTATTTTGAATATTTGTTTTAATTTTTAGAAAAATTTTGGTATTTTTATTTTCTCTATTTTTAATTATTAATAAATTAGAATAGGAGTAAGGAGTTCTCATTATAACTTCACATGTACTAAAATAATTTTAATTGAACCACATAATATATTGATTTTTAGGACTTTTTCTCCTTTCATTTCCTAGTATCTATAGCCATTATAAAAATATTGAAATCACAAAGTGTCTTATTTTAAAAAATATCATACTTTTTCAAGTTTTGCTTACCCACTCTCTTTAATTTTTGGGTATTTTATGTCGATTAAATTGTCTCTTTTAACTTTTTAAAATTAACACTGTTATTTTTTAACTTTATATTGATTCAATTAAGCAACACATAAATCAATAAAAATATATCAGTAAGCAAATAAGTAAACAAATATTTTAAATTATACACATAATTTATTATAAAAACTTGCTTAAATCATTGAATTTTTTATAATCTCTCAACAGAAAGAATTCTTATTTATTTATATATGCAAATTCTTGCATAGTATAAGGCCTAAGAAAAACTTCTAGGACAATTTGTGTTTTGTTAACTCTTTGCAGTGTAATTTTCATGTCCACTTGGATATAAAAATAACCATTAGAAGTAATTTAAAATTATAATAATGCATTCTATATGGTTGTGAAAATAAATAAGATCGAAAAATGCCAAAGTAGTAATTTTGATATTGCTAAAGTTCAAATTTTCAAGCTTTATTTTGTTATTTTATATTTTTACTCCTAACAATGTTTATATTTTATTTGTTTTATTCGGATTGATTCGAGTTCGTTCAGGTGGGTTCGGGTTGTTGTGTGACCCACAATCAAATTTTGGGTTGTTTGTGTAACTTGAAATTTAACCCAACCCAACCCATTTTTTTGGGTCCTTATTGGTGTCGATCTTGTTGGACCCGAACCCAAGATGGATCAACTCAAACCCAATTTTTTTGTATCGAACTCGTGTCGAATTATCGTGTCGTGTTGGAAATTGCCACCCCTAAGTATTCGGGTTATATTCATATATTATTAATTGAATATTTAATTATTTCTTACATTAATACCTTAAGACCGTCAGCAAATTAATATAGGAAACTTAATTGAAAAGAAATATTAATTGAATGCACATAGTTTCTATGTTTACTTTTTCCACTTTTGTCCTATTATTGAAATTGGATTTAATGAAGCAAATGCTAAGGAAATTTTTGTTTCATACTTTAAATGATGTAATTTTATGATTCAATCTTTGTATTTATGTATTTTTCTTTTCTTTTACAATTTTCTTGATCGATCCAAACATAGCATTAGTGTGGATAAGGCATCACATAGCATACACCAATGAAAAGGATTTTTTTACTTTTCCAAGTATAGTAGGAATTAACAAGCATGAAGATGAACCATGGCTACTCTATGCTAGAGGTATTTACCATAGGTGTTCGATTTATATAAATACATATAGGGTACTTGATCATATCCTCCCTTTTTGCATTGCATATTTACCCAGCTAAAATTGGAGCAAGAGAATGATGGTTGTGGGAATGGCCGTGGCACATTCCATCCTTAAATGTCTCTTTCGATATGCAAGCATTCCTATATTTTGAATTACCCAAACAAATTCCAATATAAGTTTTGATTCTCTAGAGATGTAAATTCTCCTCCTTTCTCGATTCTATACCATTCATTACTCCATTATCCAGTATGTAATAAAAAGAATTTTGCAGCAACAAAAAAAAAATAAAAAATTGGTATTAATTTATAAGTAAAATAACGAACCATTAATCATCAGGACAAAACAATAGTCACGATCAACAAGTACTTCATCATGCATATAATTATAGGCCTATAATCCAAATGGGTAAAATTTTTGATGCACAAGTAGAACCTACTTGAGACTTCTTTATATATTGAAATAAATGCTTTTCAATTTATTAGAGAAATATCCTAATTAAGCCATAGTAATCCCCTTTTAGAATAAAATAGTATCCTTCTCTTTATGAAATTTTGTCAGTAGTGTTGACCTTTTGAAGTCCATCTATATAGTTGGATTTTTCATTTCATCAAGTAAATAAAATTAATAGTTTGTGGTTTCATTTATTAAATTTGATTCTCCTTCATGAATAGTACATTTAATTCTTTTCTTTTTTCCTTTTTTTTTGAGGAAAGCAAGGTGTCAAGGTTCGCTCCTGCTCTTGACCCCCTCAACATACCACATGGTTGTCAAGATGCCCCCATCACCCCCACACTAGCTCTCATCAATGGACTTACGCTTCATGGAGTATATTCGCTGAGTCTGAGTCCTTAGGTGTATGCCTTTTGTCTTGTAAATAGTAGGTCGCCCATTTGTAGCATTTTTAGCTTTTCAATGTACAATGCTATTACAAGTGTCTATTTTTAAACCTATTATAGGGGAAATCAGTAGTTAAAGTCGAGTTGTATTGAACTTTGTTAGAGCCCCCCAAAGTCTAGCGTTGCTCCAATAATTGTAACCGACAATTGTACATTTTCTACAATGATGAAATCAAATTTCCTTTCCATTGGATTGCGCCTCTAACATGTTCTATTATGTGCATGTGTATCATTGGAACATGAGTGCGACGTAACAATCACAAGCAATTACTAATCTTTTAGTAGTAGTTAAATGAGTGGCAAACTACTAGCCACATAGTGTACTGTTTTCCAATTACCTAAGAATCACCCTTTGATAGGTGGTATCAAATCCTCATGTCTTGATTCATGAGACCAAGATCATGGTGTTAGAACTCGTAGCTTGTGCAAATTTAGTGAGATAAGATACTAAAGCCCCACAATAGACTAACAACATAAAATAGTGATTAGAAATACTATAAGATGAGAACTCCAAATTCTAATTATTATCAGGACCTTGGAGGAGAAGGTTGAGACACTAGAGGTAGAGATCGTGGATCTCCACTAACAATTGGATAAGAGCAAAGATGTTTTATAAGCCTTGACAGAGGCGTTGAGGGATAATAATGCTACTGGTTTGAGACGTGAGATGGAAGCAATGACAATTCAAATAGGCTTGTTTCAAAGAGCTATGAGCAAGGATTTGTCATTACTCTCGATCCAGTGGTTAAGCTTTGGATCCCAGAGCTTAGAGCTTACAATAGTACACAAGATACGAAGAAAGTCAAGAACTTTCTCTTTGATATGGAAGAGTATTTTCTTACTGCAAACAGTAGGGATAAGGTGAAAAAAGTGGCAATTGCCACCATGTACTTGATGGGTGATACAAATGTATGGTGATAGACCAAATATAAAGATACCCAAGCATATTGGGTGCGTATGAATAAGTAGGATATTCTCCAGGAAGCAATTTGCCAAAAGTTCTTTCTAGAGAATAATGAATATAATACTAGATGATTATTGTGGGAGCTAAAACATACAATCTCTATCAGAGACTACGTGAAAGCTTTTTCTAGATGCATGCTTGATACAAGAGATATGTCAAAGAAGAATAAGCTTTCTACATTCCTAGAGGAATTGAAGTCGTCGGCACGCACTATATTGTAGCACTATAGAGTAACAGATATGAATGTTGTTGTGGGAGCTGCCAAGCAATTAATGGATTATAATCTCATGCCTCAAAAAGACAAGAAAATTACCTAGAGCACACATCAACCTATAGGGGAATGGACTAAAACATTTAGGCTAAACTAGAGTAAAGGTAGGGGAGAGACAGTCCTACTACCAAGAAAGCTCGCAAAGAAGTTCCAACAATAGAAGACTGAAAAATAGATAGGGAGCACTGCATAAGCATGAAGGTGGATGTTTCCTTTGTGACAGCCCCCATCAAATCATGGATTGTCTAGAAAAGTAGTTAGTGAATGCTTTGACATACCTTACAAACTCAAGATCAACATCTACGCAACTTGAGCAACGAATTGCTGCTAGTAGCAAGGAAGAGTCCGATGGATATAAAGACAACCTTAGGGTTATTTCCAATGGTGCAATACAATTTTAAAAATGACAGCCAAGGCAAGAGTGTCACCTAAGATAAGTATGGTTGCACCAACTTTGACAAAGAGTGGGATAGATGAGAAGCCATACACTCAAACTTACAAAAAAGAAAGGGCTAATATGAATTGATATGAAGATCAATGTAACACTAATTTGTGCCATGATCTACACAAGTGCCACAAATAATTAGCTTGCTTGCACTAAAGTAGCGAGATGTGGGCTTGTATTGGAGAAAGCTCATGGATATATGAAAGCTATCAATTTGACTGCTCAACCGATTGCCATAGTGGCCAAATCAGTGCTGATAAAAAGGGGGCCATTTGAGGAAAGGACGAACCTCTTCATTGTCATGATAGATGACTTCAAGCTTATCCTAAAGGCTTGAATTTTTTAGAGATGCAAAGATTGTGGTTATTCCACATATGGATCCTTGATAAAAATGGAGAACAAACCATGTATCATCCTCACCTTAGCTGGGAAGTTAAGAGAGAGAAACCTTTTAGCCTTCTAATTCGATAAACGTTGTAAGCGTAACGAACAATCATTCTTGTCCACCCTTCGCTTGTGGAAATAGATGAGGCATCGAGGGTAATCTCTAGTGTGGTGAAAGAACTTTTGTAACAGTTCAAAGATGTGATACGAGACAACCTACCTCAAATGCTATTGCCAAATAGAGTAGTTGATCATGAAATCGAGTTGGTGCTGTATATAAAGCTTTCTACTAAGCACCATATCAGATGGTACAATATAAGACTGTAGATCTTAGGAAGCAATTGAAGGATATGCTAGAGTATGGGATCATTAAACCCACCTAATCAATGTATGGAGCCCTCGTATTATTTCAAAACAAGTTTGACAGTTCTTTACTGATGTGTTGTGATTATTAAGCTTTGAACAAAATCACTGTGAAGAATAAGTATCCCATACAACTTGTGGCCAACTACTTTAATTGATTGAGCCTAGCAAAGTACTTTACAAAAATTAACTTGAGGGCAGTTTATTGGCAAGTCTAAGTCATGGAAAGAGATGAGGCAAAGACTACAGTGGTCATGAGATATGAAGCTTATGAATTTCTAGATGAATTCATGGTAGTATACTTGGATGCTATTGTTGTGTACAATGGGACTTTAACCGAACACATCGAGTTATTCTGAAAAGTCTTCATAAGACTCCAAGAGCATAAACTATATACCAAGTTGTCAAAATGTTCATTTGCTTAGTAGAAAATCATTTCCTGGTTCATATTGTGGCAAGAGGAAGAATTAGAATGAGCCTAAAGAAAGTTCAGGCTATCTAGGAGTGGCAGCCACAAGGAAATATGTATGAGTTACAATCATTTCTTTAGTTGGTGAACTACTATTGGAGATTTGTGAAAGGCTACTCTGAGATAGCCCATCCCCTTAATAATCTTACAAATAAGATAAAGACTTGGAATTGGTCACCCAAATGCCAAGCTATTCCCAACAATCTAAAGAAAGCCATGGTGTTAGACACTGTTTTGGCCTTCTTAGATTATAGGTTCTTCTGATTGTGCACTTGAAGTTGTTCTAATTCAGGATGAGCATCATGTGGCCTTCGAGAACCATGAGATCAAGGAAATTCAGAGGTACTATTCAGCACACAAAAAGGAGTTATCAGTCGTACTTCACTGCCTCGAGCTATGGCGGCATTACTTGTTGGGCTTTTCCTTTCATGGTTAGGACGAATAATACCATAGTTAATCAATTCGTGAGCTAATCCAAACTGACTAGCAAGTAGGCATGGCATCATGGTAGGAGCTATTGATCTAGCAAATATGAGAATAGTAGCAGCTCTACCCTTAAGCGAATTTACCACCTACTTGAAGGACCAAATACGAGAGCTCTTACTAAAAAGTCCTATAATGCAGTATTTGGTTGACCTTGTTGAGAAAGGCCAAACTCGATAATTTTGGATAGATAGAGGAATCTTGATGACTAAAGGAAATCGCATGTGTGTTCCAAAGAGTGGGGACTTGAGGAAATCATTAATTTCAAAATACCATGACACTCTTTGGGCATGACACCTAGGAGCAAAGCGCACTTATCTCTTGGTGCACAGATCTTATTATTAGCCACAGATGCAGGATGATATTGAGACATATATCCGTATATGTCATTTGTGTTAATAGGACAAAGCAGACCATCAGAAAAAAAAAGGGCATGCTTATTGGAGCCACTTTGTATTCCCCAACAACTTAGAGAAGGCATATCAATGGTTTATATCACTAGATTGCCTAAGGAGGGAGATCTGGTGACTATTATTATTGTGGTGGGTTGATTATCTAAATATGCTACTTTCATACTAGCTCATAAGTATATTACTGTAGAAAGGATAATTCATATCTTCTCAAGCATATTTTTAACTATTGGAGACTACCTGAGGATATTATTAGTGATCGAGACTCCTAGTTTACTGATAGTTTTTAGATCAAGCTCTTGAAACTCCTCGAATCCAAGTTGAATATGAGCTCGAGCTATCATCTATAATCGAACAAACAGACTGAGCATTTCAATTCCATGTTGGAGGCATATATTTGACACTTTGTTCATGGCTCTCAGAAAGATTAAGTGAAGCTCTTGGATGTTTCTCAATTGTGCTTCAATGCCCAAAAGTGTCTTCAACCAACAAGAGAGTTTTTGAGATTATGACCAAGCAACAACCACTACTCCATCAAACTTTGGACAACCCACAGGGTATATGATCTCCTTTTACGTAAGTTCTCCTAAGAATGGAAGTAGAATATCGATTTAGCCCATAGTTATCTTAGGAAAGCTCAAAAGCAGATAAACAAATATTCAAATCAAAATTGCCGCTTCATTGAATTTCAAGTGCGTGATATGGTACTAGTGAAGATCTCCAATCCAAAACTTTCAAAATTATCATAGAAGAGATGTCCTTATTTGATGTAGATATACATTAGGTCATTGCCTATCATCAAACAGATCGGGAAGATAGCCTAAAAAGTAGCATTACCTGACTGGTGGAATATCAAGCCTTATCATACAGATAAGGAGGATGCATCCTGCAACAAATTTAGCTACCCACCCATAGCTAGCATTGATAAAGAAATAGAAAAGGGTGGCAGAAGCAATACTGAATAACCGAGTAACGGGCATAAAAAGCGTAACCCAAACAGAATACTTAATAAATTGAAAGGATGCAGTAGTGAGAAGAACACTTTAAAACTACCCAAGGCATCCAAACCTCTATTGGAGGCATATCAAGCTTTAGTAGTGCCAAGGACATTGCTATCTTAAATAGAGGTGAATGTCAAAGGTTGCCCCTGCTCTCGGCCCCCTTGACATACCACATGGAAATCGGGCCACCCAACCACCCCACGCTAACCTTTAATGGGCTTGTGCTTCATGGTATATCTGCTGAGCGTGAGTCCTTAGATGTGGGCCTTTTATCTTCTAAGTGATATGTTGCACATTTGTAGCATTTTTAGCTTTATAATGTATAGTACTATTACAAATGTTTTTATTAAGCCCACTATAGGAGGAAGGAGTAGTTGAAGCCAAGCCATACTGAGATTTGTTGGGATCCTTCAAACATCTAGCATTGTTCCAATGTTTATAGCCGACAATTGTACATTTATCGCTATTAGTGAAATCAAATTCTTTTTTATTGGATTGTACCACTAAAGTATTCCATTATGAGCGTGTGTAATAATAGGATGTGAATGTGATGTAATAATCATGAGCAATTATTAAGCTTTTGGTAGAAGTAGAAACGAGTGGTAAACTACTAGCCACGCAATACGTTATTTCTCAATTATCTAAGAAGCACCTTGTGACACAAAGGCATGTTGTGCTGTTAAAATTACCATTACAATACTTGGCACCTTTACTTTTAGCTCCACCATTTTTTCATGGACACAAACAATTTGCCATGATGAAGAATCAATATAATTTTTAGTTGTAACAGTGAGGGCCCCTGTGCATTCCTCCTTTAATAGTTATGTTATGCAAGCAGTGACAATATGTTGTGGATATAAGATACATGTATGTAACAAAATAGGCTTTCAATAGGTAGGTAGTCTTACCCAAGCCTATACTGTGATATAATCAAACAATAAGACTCTATACTTTATTCTATGTTACCCTACTTAATTAATGGACTCGTTTAGATATGTACCTTGAAATACTTAAATAATAAACTCTAAACTTTGCAATGTTATATCAAATTCAAAATACATTAGGTCTATGGAATGACATGTTGGAACCAATTCTTTGGGTTACATTTTGACTGAAATAATCTTTATTTTCCTCACAATGAATCATCATTCATATTGGATATCATATTTCCCAAATTTTCTTATTGTTAGTCCAAAAACTAAAATTGCCTAGTATGAGATGTAATAATCTTACTTAATTTATTAATTGATTTTTTCTTAATTATACTAGTAAGTATATATATATACACCAGTAAGTAGTCACCACACAGTGCGCGGTAATTAATGCCCATTTACATTCATCAAAGTTAATTATATTTCAAATTTTTAGTTAAAGATTTTCTTTTTTGTATTAATGTACACATTTTAGTAACTAACATATATTATAATTATATTATTTAATATTAAACATTAATTTTCCCTATAGTTGAGCCAACATAAAATTAATAAAGTAAATTAGAAAAGCTATCATTAGGTAACACGCAATATATAGAAAAAATGTATACCTCAATCTGTATTCAAGCTTGCAAGACATCATCCACTTCCACACTTCCATGGTTAGTCGTCCAAGCAAGAGCAAACCTCAAGCACCTTTAGTTTGATCAAACCATAAAATGAATATCAAACAAAATATGTAAATGAAGAAGTCAAACTATAAAATGAATGTCAAATGAAATATGTAAAAGAATAAATAACTTTCCTTTATTGACTTTATATTAAGAAGACAAAAACCTTTTTCATGAACAATACAATTTTATTATTTATGCTATAACAAGTGTATAAATAGGAAACACTAAGCATAAACAATAATGTTAGGATATCGCTCGATGATTTGAAGATGAAATTTAATTTGATATTTAGTTTTTAAGGATTTGATTTTTTTCTACATTTGTTTCGTAAAATTGAAATTTCTTTTTTGTATTGAGTTTTCTAGTTCTAAGTAGAGTAGTCATGTATTTAATTATTATAAATAGGTGTGTTTATTAATTACTTGGAGAACATTTGTGTAACTTGTGATAGTCATGCAGTAGTTGTTGGAACTCGTGATACTCATGTAGTAGAGTGATTGTATAAGGATTTTTTTGTCTTGGGATTTGGTATGTGAAATTCAAGATTTATCTTGCATGGATAATATTCTCTTATAGCGGAAGAAAGGAAAAAAAACTTTCACAGGTGTAAATGCACTTAAAATAATCTGTGTTTTATTTTTAATCTGTCGGGTAATATTTTTGTAATTAAATTTATTGGTGCAATTTTTGGATTCTTAATAAATTAAACTTCGTACCTAAATTGCTTTCACTATGTTCCAATAAATAGAACTCATATAATCTAATCTTATAGTACTATCTTCATATTCAGAGATGATGTAATTATGTCATACCCAACAAATACACGTTTGAAAAAATTTCATAATTTTATAACTCAGAAGTTAATATGAATACTGAGAAGCATTTCTATTGATAAATAAGTTCTAATAGATCAAGCCCATACTCATAGGAAAAAATTATCCAAGAATGATATACTTTATAAAGTAAGTTGAAGATATGGAAATTTCCATCAAATAGCACCCATGTAGAAATTTGGGCAAGTGTGAGGCCATATATATATATATATATATTTATATGTAAATGCATGGTTAAGCCAAGCCATTGGAGACATCATTTCAACGCTTCATTAAAATAATATATGTACAAAAACAGTGTTTTTACTATACTTAATCGAAGGAAAATGCTTAATTGACATTATCTTTTTTTGCAAGAAAAAATAAAACTAAACAATAAAAATCTTTCTAATTTCAAATAGGGAAATAGGCTCTTATATATTTATGTGATGTTGGAAAACTTATTTGAATATTAAACAAAAATAATTTCCAACTTTATTTAATGTTTTAATTATTGAGATGTTATAATTAGGAAAAGCTATAATAAATGAATATTCTCTCTATTTGGAATTTATTACTTTTTTTGTTGTTGATATTTTAGAAAAGACATCTATTTCTTAAAAGTATTTTGTTTAAGAATATATAAATTAATAATTAATGATACACTACTATTAATTATTAATCATTGATATGGGTAGGCCCAACGTGCCCAATGAGCCTATAACCTACCCAACTTATGAGGCCCAAAAGCTCAACAACAAGCCCAACAGAATATTTTAGGGGAATGGGTACCCCCCTATCAACCGAAGAGGTCGAGTTTACCAACCACAAAGTCGATATGAGCAAGGCAAGAGCATTAATGGTGGCCTCTACCATCTATCGCATCCGTATTAAATATGAAAGCTGGTAAGGCATTATGATCTAATTATAAAAACTTCAAAAGTTTAATGAACTAGTTCTTGCATGCTAACTAGGATCAAATCATGCTAGAGATTTAGATTAGGATAGATAGAGTATTACCTTGAAATTGAAAAATCCAAGGAGAATGAGGTGAACTCTTCACCGTTCCAGAAACTACTAGAAAATGCGCAGCAGGAGAGGAGAGATTTTTACCTCCATCAAATCACCTCCAAAAATCAAGAAAAGATTACTGGATCTACTCAGCACCTTGAGGAACTCTCAGTAAAAAATTCAAATAGAAAATCCTTTTGGATCTCCCTGGAGAAAATCGCCAAATCTAACTCTATGCAGTAGATCTCCAAAACCGTAACAAACAAAGTAGTTTGCCTCTATTAATATGATCCACACACCAAATAGGTCTTCCAAATTTTCTAACCTATAAGTTGGAATAAAGCTAGAGATTAGCTATGGAGGAGGCCAATTTTAGGTAGGGAAGAAGAAGAAAAAAGCAAAGCTTTCAACACATGAATGCAATGCTTGCAAGGATTTTGGAAGGAATGGTGGAGAATCTAATTCTTCACACCGTTTGACATAATGACCAGCCCTCTCTCTCTATATCTATATATAGGGGCTGGAAAGTGTGATGCCAAGGTGGCATCACATATCCCATGAGGAGAAGGGGCGGCCAACTTGCATTTTGCCAAGGTGGCAAATGCAAATTCAAATCTAATTTGAATTTCACTTGCATTTTAATTACATTTGAAATATAATTTCAAGTTAATTAAAATGCTAATTCAAATGAAAATTTCATTAAAAAATTTCCTCCAAAATGTGTTCTTCCCATTAATTAAATTAAACACTTTAATTTAATTAATTAACCTTTGATTTAACTCTTAAGTCAAACAAGCTCAACTCTTAAGCTTGAATTTTGTTAACTTAACTCTTTAAGTTAACTTGACTAATTGATGGTCATATTGGCACCAAATAATTAACTCCTTAATTATTAGTCTAATTTAACTCTTTAAATTAATTGATTAGTTTAACACTTAAATTAATCAAGCCAAAGTTGACCTTTATAATTGGCACCTTAAAATTGATCCACTAGGAGATAATCTTCTAACACTTAGAAAATCTTTTCTCCATCAAATAGGAAGCTATTTGGCTTTTGTGTGTGACCCAATAGGTTCTACAATTCATTGGACACGGGCTTGCAACTCCCTGTGACTTTTGAGTATCATATATTTATTTTAGTTTAAAACACATTTAAACTAATCAACTTGATTCAATTAATCTCATTAATTGAAGAATACCCAATCTTCATGGTCGATGTCCAACCTCAAGCCCATGGAGCCTAACTAATTGGCCGAATGAATGTTTTGGAGAACCATTATATCTCTACGCTTACCATGCAAATACGGTCCTTTCGTCTCCTATCTCCTGAAAGAGGCCTAGGGCAAGATATTTGTCGGTTCCCTAATAGCCTCGATACTATGTCTCTGTTCCCAATGTTCGATTCCTTTCTGTGACCTCATCTTTGGAAAACTCCTTTTCCAAATTGTCACACCACCTTGTGCAAGGATTTCTTGAAATCGATCATTATAGAATACACAGGAGATGCACTCACCCTTCACAAAAGTGAGGAGTCGGATTCCATCTTGGATAACCTCAACCCCAAAGATCCGCTAAGTGGTCAAGGAAGAGTCAAAGCATGAGGACCAAACACAAGGTTACCATGGATCCTCAGGTCAGATGACAAATAATATACACTAGCGTAAGCTAGAGAACTTGCCACTACCGACTTGCCACTACGACCATCTAATGGATTCTCCGGTAGGTCTTCAGTGCCTTGTTCTCTAATAATCACCTAGTAATATACACCCATATTTCATACGATTTCTCATGGAATTGAGTAATATCCAACTCTTTGATTTATGTATCGTCAATGCAAGTCTATTCGGATCTTAGATACCCCATATTGTAAGCGTGTAAGACTCATTCCATGATCACTACCTAGTCAACTGACCAAGTCCTGTAGTCTTGTGTGATCTAAGGGCTTCATCCAAATGTCAATAAAGTAATAAAAAACATAAGATGAAGATGGTTATATAAAGAATATCATTCAATCAAGATTGTTTTACAAGAAAATAGTTTTACGAGGCCAATCTTATTGCCTTAACAGGCACTATTCCAACAAAATATGCCTCAACAACTAGCATGTCCGCATTAATTGGTTTGACAGCGCATTACCTCTGCAGTAATGGCGGTATACATCTCGTCTCCGGCCTACCAGCCATTTGTAAAGCTCTGGCTTAGTTCGAAAAGACTTAAGTTACCCCCAATCATGGGAACAGTTACTGAAACATATTGAGGAGAAACTCATCTTTTTATCCCTTTGATGAACACTATAAATACTCATCCATCCAGAAGTAATGGTGAGCTTACACATAATCTTTGAACTATTAATTTGTCAAAATATTTCTAGGGCGAGATACTGACTTAAGCATCGGACGACCTTAGTCGAGGACCTTCTCGGCTAGCCTAACATTTGTTCCGTAGCTGTAGGATCCAATCCATATCTTCATTCAACTTTCTGGTCAATCAGTCCCCTCAGGTCGAGATCTAGAAGTCCATAATACTAAGATTTTCATCATCATTTGGCATTGTTTGTGGGAATTTGGAACTTACAGCCGAGAACCACATCAGAAAGCCAGAGTTACCATAGATCACTGCCACCACCACCACTGCCGCCACAAAATCAGTAAGACCAGCAAGTTGAAGGTCTAAGTTCTCAGCTAGAATAGGTGGTTACTTTGACCATCCCTCAACTCATGCAGATGATCAGTGATCAAATCTCCACTCAGCTTTCTGCGCAACCATCCGCCACTTTGCAAAGGCACAATACTAAGCCAGTTGCCACTACCAGTGCCACACTGAATCCCTCACGCCAAGAGGAGTGGCAACCACTGAAAGATAGAAAAAGAAATGAAACTCATCACAACCCTAGTAGATGAGATTTGAGAACCAGTCAATTTCCCAATAAGGAGACACATTACCAACCATGAGAGGAAGTAGTGGATTCTACAAAACATTTCGTTCAAACCAATCGAGCCCAGCAGCGCGAGCAGGTCGAATGCCAAAACCTCAGCCCAGTCAAGATTTGTCTAGAGCCGATATAGGCGAATAGGAAAACGTTTCACACTAAGTTTAGTAGTTAAGTTGGCAATTGGAAGAAATTTCAAAGAGAAATATAGAGAAGACACTTGAAATGCCCCCTAATTTAGGTAGGATAGAGAATCTCTATTTGTTTAGGAAATCACTGACGAATGCATTGCAATTGATGCAAAATTTTCAATTGGATTATCGCGATATGATGGGTCAACTGACCCAAATGAGCATCTCCAAAAAGTTGAACACATGATGCAATTGTATGGCCACAGTGACCACATACATGCAAAACTGTTGTTTACCACTTTTTAGAGAATAGTATTGGAATGGTTTATCAAACTTGAGCCAGCATCTATATTTTCTTATGATCAGCTCTGCTACAAATTCCTCCACCAATTTTCTAGTAAAAGAAAAGCAAAGCTGCCACATACTCACCTCTAAAAGAAATCTTTGAGAGATTTCTTCTCCAGATTCAATACTAAAGTTTTGAAAATCGATAACCCTCGGATTGAGTTTTTGATTGATATTTTGTTCTTGGGGCTAAGGTATAAAGAATGTGCTAATGCTTTGGTCAGGGAGTGACCGCAAACATTAGAAGAACTCCTTGACCTCGCAAAGAGGTATTGACACAAGAAGAGATGAATAAGATAAAATATGGTGGAGGAAAAGCTAATAAGGATAAGGGTAATAAGAAAGAAGACAGACACCAAAATGAGGGTCACCGATCTTTAATAAAGCATTTTCACAACTATGCCCTACTTAACATTCCTAGGAAAGAGGTCTTGTATACTATACAGCATGACAACCTCTTGAAAAGACCTAGAAAGCTCAACGAGATCGAGGCTATGAAAAAATCCAAAAAAATATTGCCATTTTCATTGACAAAAGAGGCATGACACCCGACAAAACAACGAGGATAAGGACAAGTATGGGGCACAATATGGAATGCATGCTCGTCGATTTCCTCAGATGAAACATTGATGTTTTTGCATGGAAGGCAACCGACCTTCAGGGAATTGACCCCCAAGTCATTGTCTACCATCTTAACGTTGACCCATCATTCAAACTAGTACAACAGAAAATGAGAACCTTCAATACTGAAAGAACACGGATCATTGATGAGGAGGTCAACAAGCTTCTAGAAGCAGGCTACATAGTTGAAATCTAATATCCTAGTTGGTTATGTAATGTAGTTCTTGTCCCTAAAAGTTAGGATAGATGGAGAATGTGTAATAATTTCACTGATCTTAATAAAGCATGCCCTAAAGACTCGTATCTTCTGCCTCGCATAGATTTGTTAGTTGACTCAACTGCAGGTTGTGACCTTTTAAGCATGATGGATACCTTTCAAGGATACTATCAAATTTTCATGGCCCCTGAAGACAGGGTTAAAACTTCTTTTGTGGTTTCAAATGGCATGTATTATTTTCTGGTCATGCCGTTTAAATTAAAAAATACTGGTTAAACATACTAGAGACTAGTCAACCTCATGTTTAAGAACAAAATATGTTGGTCTATGGAAGTTTATGTTGACGATATGATTGTTAAAATAGAAAGAGAATCAAACCATTTATCCGACCTGGACCATACCTTTTCAATTTTAAGAGTATTTGACATGAAGTTTAACCAAAGTAAATGCACATTCGGAGTAAGGGGTGGAAAATTCCTGGGTTACATGGTCAACCAGAGAAGCATTGAGGCTAATCCCCAAAAAAATCCAAGCCATATAAGATATCTTGCTGCCAAAGACAGTCAGAGATGTGCAAAGGCTAGCTCGAAGGATCATTGCTCTTGGTTGATTTATCGCCCAGTTAGCAGATAAAAGCTTGCCTTTCTTTCAGGTCCTCAAAAATGCAAGAAAGTGTTAGTGGACAAAGAAGTGTGACCAAGCTCTAGTCGAACTAAAACAGTACCTGATCGAGCCCTTATTACTTGCAAAGCCTATGCCTGGGGAAGTACTAAACTTATACTTGGTAGTCTCCACCGTAGTAGTCAGTTCAGTATTAGTATCCACTCAGCAGCGTTCATATAAGTCGGTGTATTACATTAGCAAGGTCTTGCAGTATCTTGAACATAACTACCTGGAGATCAAAATATTTGCACTTGCTTTACTCTCGGCCAGTGTAAAAATTGAGACCCTATTTTCTGTTACATACCATTACTATTTTGACAAACCTACCACTTAAGCAGATATTTCATAAACTCGAAGGTTAACTAAGTGGGCCATTGAGTTGGGAAAATTTGACCTTAAGTTCCAACCTTACATCGCTTTAAAGGTGTAAGTATCAGCTAATTTCGTTGCAGAACGAGTTGACCTCCCCACAGTAGTCGAGTAAGAGAAACAAGTCTGGTCTTTGATGTGGACGATTCAGCTACCAATGCTAGCAGCGGAGTAGGAATCTCCTTGCGTTCTCGGCATGATGAAGAATGCAATTTCACAATCAAGCTCGATTATCTAGTCATAAATAATGAAGGGTATGAAGCCCTCATAGCGGGGATGAGAATGGCTTTAGAGAGGGGGGTCAAACAATTGGCAACTATAACTGATTCACAGTTGGTCGCGGAGCAATTTGGGGGAAATTTTGAAGCAAGAGAGATGGCAATAAACATCTATTTGACAGAGGTTAAGCGACTTGAACAACAATTTGAAAAGTTCATGCTTAGCGAAGTGCCCATGTCGGAAAATGAAAGAGCATATGCACTTTCAAAGTTCGCTAGCTCAATAAAAGGCACCAAAAAAAGGTTTATCACCTTTTTGGTCTCGAACAGACCTGCCGTCAGTAACCTCCTATAGAATCAAATCTTATCGGTTGACACTGCGGGCCATAGTTGGATTGATAAAATCAAGTCCTATCTCAAGAAAGGCAAGACACCATCAGATAAAGTAGAAGCCTGCAGGTTGAGAGCACGCTCAGCAAAATTCACTCTAGATGACTTTGATCAGCTGTATAAGAGGTCCATTTCTGGACCTCCATTGAAGTGTTTAATGCCCAATCAGGGATGGAAAGTTCTACAAGAGATCCATGCTAGCATTTGTGGGAATCACTTAAGAGGTTGAGCATTGGCTTATAAAGTCATCAGGAATAGATATTTTTGGCCAACTTTGCACAAAGATGCCATCGAATTTGCTCAAAAGTGTCCATCCTACCCAGTCCATGCTAATATTCCTCATCAACCAGCCACAACCCTCGTCCCAGTCTAGATCACATAGCAATTCAACTAGTGATGAGTCAATATAGTAAGATCTTTCCTAAAAACTATAGGCTAGAGGAAGTTCATGATAATGACAGTCGAGTATTTCACAAAATGGGTCGAAGCAGAGGCCGTGCCCAAGATCACAGATGTGGCGATAAGGAGTTTTTTATGGAAGAATGTCATTTGCCATTTTGCTTTGCCCAAGGTCCTCATATCTGATAACGACACCCAATTCCAAAGCAAACAAACCAGAGAATGGTGTGCAACCCTCAAAATTAGACAACATTTACTTCAGTCAGCAATCTGCAAGCTAATTGCCAAACAGAGGTTACTAACATGACTGTTCTAAATCATATCAAAGTTCGATTGGAAGGCTCTAATGCTAGTTGGACAGATGACCTACCAGGAGTCCTTAAGGCCTATGGGACCACCCCAAAAACTACCACCGAACAAAGCGCTTACAGTCTATTTTATGGTTAAGAGGCAGTTATTCCTGCAGATTTGATCCACCACACGGCCTAAGTTATACACTAAAACCCAATCAAAAACCAAGCTAAAAGAGAAATCGACCTTGAAATAATCGACGAGCTCCGACAGCAAGCTTTCACCAAAATGTAAAGGTACAAGTCGATCATGGCCAAGCATTATGACGAAGGTGTTAGGCCCAAATATTCCAAGGTTGGTGACCTTGGTCTTAAAAAGTTCAAAGTCTCTAAAAATATCGGCAAACTCGACCTAAAATGGGAGGATCCATACTTTGTGGTCAAGGTAGCGAAACATAACTCTTATCGACTAGTCGATTTAGCTGGAAAAAAATTGCCAAGGCCATGGAATGCAGTCAACCTAAAGAAATTTTATGTGTAGATCAGATAATGCAAAATGAATATGTTCTAATAAATGTTATTTTGCGACCCCATAGTCGCATGATCAAAATTGTGTATAATTCAACTGTTGAACAATGATCAAGTCGACCCGTAGTCGTGTGATCAAAATTGTGTATAATTCAACTATTAGGCAATGATCAAGTCGGCCTTAAAGGTGCGTGATCAAAATTGTGTATTATTCAACTATTAAGCAATAACCAAGTTAACCCCATAATTGCGTGATCAAAATTGTGTATAATTCAACCATTAAGCAATGATCAAGTCGACCCTGTAGTCACGTGATTTCATGTCAACCCTGTAGTCGCGTAATCAAAATTATGTATAATTTAACTGTTAAGCAATGATCAAGTCGACCCTATAGTCGCATGATCAAAATTGTGTATAATTCAATTGTTAAGCAATGATCAAGTCGACCCCATAGTTGCGTGATCAAGATTGTGTATAATTCAACTATTAAGCAATGATCAAGTCGACCCCATAGTCACATGATCAAAATTGTGTATCAACTCCGTAGTTGACCATTTAATTCGACTCTTGTAAACAAAATTTTTACGAACAGCGTATGCTTTAAACTTTTTAGTGCAATAGAAAGCAACAAGTATCAAAGTCAACTGAAAGGAAGCACATTTTGATAATCAAAAAGCAATATTAACATCAAAGTCTTGTGATAGAATTAAAATACCATTTAAAAGCCCCTTGAGGCCATACATCATTCCAAAATAAGAAAATTACAAGATAATTACACAATCCAAGATCGTCTAACCCAACCCCGCGCCCTCTTCTTGTCGAGCCCTAGCCTCATCAACCATCGTATCGACAGCCTTCAATAGCACTTTGGTCGAATCAAGACCTACATCCAAAGGTGGACCCTCGACCTCTTGCTCAGGACCAGTTTGAGGCACCCCAGCAAGTTGAGAGGGCCCAGCCTCCTCAGTCAGAAATACGTGGCCACCATTGAGAAAAAAGTTTGCCACGTTTACTTCATTATTCTTTATATCCAAGGAAAACTTATCTGAAAACCCAAATTCGTCACCCACCGCGACGACCCGTAAAAGAGGAGGGCCAGCATCTTTAGGAAGAGCATTTTCGTTGATGGTTTCGAGGTGCTAGTTCTTCATCATGTCGATTCGCGCCCTGTCCTCTGCTCGAATTTCATAACCAAGGAATTCAATCTATTTTACGGTGCGATCAAAGGCTTCATTCACATCGTCCATGCTAAGGCCACACTCGTACAGTGAAAGCCAAACAGAGCATGAATTATTGTATGGCCTCATTTCAGATTCTAGGCAATGCCTTAAAGAATTCAGTCTGAGCATATCTTAATACGCTATCATAACCCTACGCTAGACCCGATTTGAAGGCCTCCTAAATAAAGTTGACCATTTTCTTGAGCTGCTCCTCTGCTTGGCTTCTGCCTTAACAGTAGCCAACAATTCAGCATTCTTTTCTTGCAGCTATTTGGTTACCTCGACCAGCCTCGACTCCAGTGACTCAACCTTAGTCTTGACTAAGTTATTTTGCTCCTTCTCTAGCTCCTCGTACTTTTCTTCTAACCATTGATGGTTGGTCTCACATAATTCATACCTCCGATGGAGGTTGTAGCTCCACTACTTGACCTACAGAACATTCAAAAATGCATGAGAGCATTGATCTTACAAACAATAAGAGAATTCGACAAGAAATATTACCATGTTTGCATGGTAGGCAAACGCTTTTAAAGCATCAAGCTGCTCATAGTTGAACATCTCGACCTAGTCTTTCTCAAATAGACCAGCCGTCAAAATGGCTAGTGGTATCACTAACTGCACCAGCACCCATCATGGTCGTCTTACTCGACAACCCCACCTTATCACCAAATTATGGCTCCAAAAATATCGGCAAATTACATAAATGCTCTAGCGATAGGGTCGCATAGATGGCCTCATCGGGCTCATGTACCTTTTTGTTCCCCTTCTTGACTGCAGCCTTATTTGGGACGTTTGGTGTCGCGACCTCAACAACTTTTCTTTTTTGGTGCAGAGATGGCTACTTGCCACTCTAGTACTCTGAATAGCAGCAGGCTGACTCTTCGAAGTTGCTAGCTCGACCACAGCTTGTTGAGTTGCAACCGTTCATCAAGCCATGGTAGCCTCCCAATGCTGTTGCGCCTCTTATTGTTTTCGTATTGCTATCTGCCTCACGCAGTTCATGACTCCTTGACCTAAAAGGCAAACGAGCGTCGATTAAAGAGATTAATTTCTACAAACTACGAATAGCAAACTACATAAATTGCAAGAGTTAGTTTCTACCTAAGCAAGCGTTAGCATGCAACCCCAATGGGGTGGTCGACAATCCCGCCAAAACCAAAATTTTCTCCCTTATAAATACAGAAGCATCCATTTCCACAAACTCAATGAGATCTTAGACAAAGACGTTATTCCCCAATAGGTTTTCCTTCGTATTCAACTTGACCGTACCCATCATCTACCATCTCAAAATGTTAAAATCGACCCCACTGGGGGATCGAACATAAAAATACCTTTCTTCTCCCTTTTGACCATGAGAGGAGGATAGGGTTCTAAAGATCTTTCTGTAGGGTCGATCTGTCAAATAGTAAAATCCTGATTCTCCAGGTAAACCCAATTTCTAGGAAATGAGCAAATGAAACAAATAGCTGAAATTAGCTCATGAAGGGGGCTGGTCAAAAATGGCCATTAAAACAATAAAACTATACATAAAGGAAATTAGGCAGGAGCTGACTTATACAAACTTGCAGACCCCTTACTAGGTCAACTACAAAATTAGCTAGAGGAACCTAAGACCACACTTCATAGCATCTTCAAAGACGGTTATGCACCCCTCGGGGGGGTGTGCATTCTATCCACAGCCCTAGGCTTAATTAGTTCGAATTCGTTTGGTATATAATACTTTGACCTAATTGACCTAAGGCTATTTAAAGATATTGTGGACACAATGTCACTATAATGACAGGTCATGAATAACCTACCCCTCAACCTGGAAGGTTCATCTATTTCTTCTATTAGCCCTGCCTTTTCGATTATAGGCTCGGAGGGCCCAGCTTCATCGATGGCAGGGTTAGAAAGACCCACCCCTTCATCTACTTCCAGCACCCCCTTTGGCATGTCCAATTCAGGTTCATGAAGATCCCAACATCCTGCTTGAAGACTCACTGAAGCCCACCCCGCTAGTCGGAGCATACACAGAATGTTTAGCTTTAGAATCCATACTTGAACTCGACATACTACTAGCAAATATTAATAGGAAAATTTAAATGACAAGGGAAAAAGACTTACGAATAAAGCGTGTAGAAATTTAAAGCCTAAAGATTGTTCAAAAGCTCGATGACAAATCCTCAGTGCTCGACCTCAAAGTGTTGCAGTAAAAGTAAAAAATGAACAGTGAAAGTCACTATTTTAGGTGAACTCAAAATATCAATCAGTTAAATTGACCGGTAACCACCTAATAATTACGTAACCGATGGTCACCCATGCATAAATATCCGTGTAATCGTCTATAATGACTCCTGCCTTTATCACCCTAGTCGAGATTTGAAATGTTTTTTCTCGCTCCAACAAATCTCGTTGACATACTAACCATGAGCTATTCCTAACTCTGATCGTGTTTCGGTCGAACTATGGAATAGGGGGGACTCATGATATAGGTAGGCCTAACATGCCCAAAGGTCTATACCTACCCAACTTACGAGGCCCAAAAGCCCAATAACAGGCCCAACATAACATTTTGGGGGAACAGGTACTCCCATATCGACCAAAAAGGTTGAGTTTACTTACCACAAAGTCAATATAAGTAAGGCAATAGCATTAATGGCGGCCTCTGGCACCTATCGCATCCGTACTAAATGCGCCTAAACAACTAGCATGTCTGCATTAATTAGTTTAACGGTGCATCACCTCCACATTAATGGTGGTATGGATCTCTTAAACCTCTGGCTTAGGTTGGAAATACCTAAATTGCCCTACCCATGGGAACAATAACTGAAACATATTGAGGAGAAGCTCGTCTTTTTACCCCATTGATGAACGTTATAAATACCCCACCCTTCAGTAGTAACGCTGAGCTTACACACAATTCTTGAACTGTTACTCTGTCAAAATATTTTTAGGTCGAGATACTAACTTAAGCATCAGAGGGTCTTAGCCGAGGACCCTCTCGGCTAGCCTAATGTTTGTTCCGTGGCTACAGGATCCAAAACACGAAAAAATATATTTTTCCAAAATATCATCTCCTATCTTTTATTATGCACATAACTTTCCCATTTTTTCATATATATATATATACATATATTATGATCCAAAACACTAAAATATGTTTTTCCAAAATATCATCTCCTATCTTTTATTATGCACATAACTTTCCCATTTTTTCATATATATATATACATATATTATGATATATTTTATTATTATTCTTACAATAAAAAAATTTATTCAATTTTATTTTCATCCAAAAATCTAATAAAAAAATATTGATTTGACTGCTACAGCAAAAAGTGTCTCTCCGAAACATAAATAAATATATCAACACTTTCCAAAATAAATTTATAACTATTTCTCAAAATATAAATAAATATCTATCATGTCACACCCCTAAAATTCAGTATTTTGAACAAATGAGGATTTAGAAATCAAGATATCGATTGATTGAATTTTAAAGCTCGAGAAATTAAATAAAAAAGCACTTGATTGCAAAAATTTCAGATGTTTTGGGGGTCAATGTGAGAGAAATAAAATTTTGAGGACCTCAAAATAAATTTGTTTGGACTTGATTATCTAGAAATAGGAATTTTGGGGGTCAAAGTGCAAGAAATAGAAGTTGGAGGACTCAATTTAAGGCTAGGGACTAAAATGAAGGCGGTTGAAACTTTTTAGGGTGAAAATGAAGTCGGTCAGAACTTTTGGGGCTGAATTGAAAGGGCTGGAAAGTATATTTATATATATAGGATGAAGGGCGAATTTTTGTCAAAATTTCAGAAATGGCCCAAATTTCACCCCACCGGCGAATCATCGAAAAATGGACACCAAACTTAAAACCAAAACCATGGTTGCCTTCTTCTCAGCTCAAGGAGCGCAACCATACCAAGTTTCATCCAAAACAACCGACGGAATGGCTAGGAAATTGAGCTCGACGGCGAGCTCGTGGCGAGGTGGCGATTGGTTGTGATTTGATTGGCTTTGGTCGCAAGGTGATGGGTAGGCTGATGGTGGTGTTAATTTGGTGAAACGACGAGCAATGGTGGTGGAATTGAAGGTGGCAGAGGACGGCAGCGAGGCTAGGGTTTAGGGTGGTTTCTGGCGTAATTGATCGGCCAAACGGTGGCCAATTAAGAATTTGATTGGGGGTTGTGATCGCCTCGATGAGGCGCGTCTTCTGGTGGTGGCGGTGTCCATCACTGGCGGTGGCGCGTGGAGGTCCAACGGTGGCACGTGGCGATTGACGGCGGCACGTGACGGCATCGTTCAGGTAGTTTGTGCAAAATTTGATCCCGAACTCGTCTGGCCTATTTTTAGCTTGAATTTGGGTCTCGATCCGACCCAATTTAGGTCAATTTCAATAATCAAAATTTGATTCGATTAAATTATCGAATGTAATTGGATTTTCGGATGAAGTTGATTGCGATTAGAATTAAGATTGTTAAACCATGATTTAGCCTAATGTTATAGATTAATCTTGTAATTCATATGGTATTGAATTTATTCAACTCAGATGAATTATCAGATTATCATTGAGACTTTAAATGAGATGTTAACAATTAGTTTATCGGCTTATCGAGTTAAGGACTATGATAGGTGATTACCTTGAACAGTTGAGTGTAACATGGAATTAAGAATTATGATTGAGAAATCATAGTCAATATTGGGTTTAAGTTGTGCATTCTGAACTTTAAATCAATTGGGAAACAAGTTCATGGACTGTTTAAATATCTAAGAATTATCATAACTATGTTGGAATACCCTTAAGTTTGATAATGACATTCGTTATATTTATGGTTAAGATTCAGAAGATTTGATTGTGAACTTATTCCTTTGGTAGGCGACAAAGGGATAGGTCCCGTAGATTAGTAGACGGCCGATTGTGGTTGCTTTTTGAGACTTTTAAGGTGAAGCTCCGCCAATCTGGCACTATTGTACCTATTGATTTTATTGATAAACCCCAGTGAGGGTTGGTATTGATTTGATCATCATATTTTGTGAATTATCGTTACCCTTGTGAGGGATCTGCCAATTGGTTATTGCTTGTATGAGCTTATCCTGTATCTAACATTGAACCCGTTAAGTTCTGCTGATTTGATATTTGTCTTGATTAACATTGCTTGATTAGCGAACCCTATGATTTTTTCTTGAATTTCAAACTATTTGGTATTTTTCCGTACTTTCTTGAAAATAACTATTTTTCAATCGAACTCTGTGAATTTCTCTGAACTTATAAACTCTATTTGAAGTTGATTGCTCAAGTGTATTGATGATCGCCTTTTTGGCAAAATTGTTAAGTAGTCCTACCCTATTGGCAACTGAACGTTGAAAATCTTGATCCTTTTAAATATCATGTTTAGTTTGTACTGTAAGATATGTGCCGAGCATAGCAAAGGGCCACACTAGTTGATAGTGCATGTCCAATGGGAGGCTCATCTTGAGTCTGTTACAGAGCAAATAGTCACACTAGTTGACAAAACATGTCCAGTGGGAGGCTCCTCTTGACTCTATTACAAAGCAAAGAGTCACACTAGTTGATAGTGCATGTCCAGTGGGGCTCCTCTTGAGTTTATCCCTATAGCACCTCTGGATTTCAGTACTAGACCTATTTGTGTCAAAAGTTTTCTTAAATTGTTGATGTACCTTGTTTATTGGAATAGGCCTTGCTGGCCATTATTGGAAAATATTTTGCCTTGTAAATGGTAAATCTAGTAAAGTTCTGAAATGTTCATGTTATTGTTTGAAAGGTTAAAATCTTATCTGTTGGCATTATATCTTTTCAACCCATGGGACGCCATGGACGGTTTTCAACTCATGGGACTCCATGGGCGGTTTTCACCCGGAGGGACGCCACCCGAAGGGGTTTGGGCCCAGGGACTAGGTCCAAAAAACGGCTGGGCGGAATGGACTGATGGACACAGGTCTTACGGCTAGCACCCACCTACGATCCTGACTTACAGCTAGCTGGAGGTAGCAAGTTGTGAGTGGTGGGATCCGGCATGTGCCCAGCCATGCCATATCATCAAGTTATTACCCGCCGAGCTGAGTGCTCGAGCAATGGAGCGATAAGTAAATCTTGTTTATGTTGTACCGATGCCAGGTACTTACAAATTATAATTTGATTCAGGAGTAATAAGGTTGGAATGACCAACAGTCTGTCAAGTTCAATATCATTTGTGTCATGTACTCTATTAATCATGTTAAAGAAATTCGTGCTTATTACCGAATTTTATTCCTATTGAAAAGTCTTGCTTATTACCCAATTTATTGTTGATTATTGTATCTCAATAGTTTTCCTTCGAATCTTATCATTTTATTGTCCCTCACTAAGTCCTTTGGACTTACCCTCATTTATTTTGATTCTCTCAGACATGGATTAAGTGAAGGATTGGACTCCAAATAGAATATGAATATTTTGTAATCGGCCAGGTGTTAAATGTATATGTGGAAATTATCTGGTTGCTAAGCATGGACTCAAGACACTGTGATATATCATGTTGATGTGGTTGACTTAAGGAATTTAAATATCTTGTTATGTAAGAATGTGAATCATGGTATTTGCTTAGTCAGTAACGAGTATGTTAAGTTTGAAGGTGCTTTTGATAAGTTGAATTTGAGATTTTGTGGCATGTATTTAGTATATGCGTTGTATGTTGCAGGATTGCTTAAAGGTTGAATTTATTGTCTTATGATAGGTTTGTTTAATTGGAATCCGCTGCAACTTCTAATAAGGTTGAAACGTTTGGTTATGAACTATCGATTGATTTGTAGGTTCAATTTAAAATTGAACTGAGTAGCACCTAAACTTAGGTGTTGCCCTTGAGTGGGAACGTTACGTATCACATCTCTCAATACTACTCCCAAAATTCATTATCTCAAAGCATATAATATAAAGTATAAAAAACATAACCAAACATTCCCTGTAAAATTATATTTTGATGAATTTTCATTAAAATTTCGCATTGAGAGTCCTACAATTGAGTGACAAGGAGCAATAAACAAATTTCGAAAGACGGGAAGAATGAGGATAGTCAAAATCAAATGGAGGGAAATTAGGTGGGAAGTCTGAGAATGGGAAGCAATTGGTGTTGTATATCCCGCTGTCACCCACTCTTCCGTTCTTTTTCGTCTTCTTCATCTTCGATTCCAAGGAGGAGACCGAATTTCCGCTTTTGCCCTCGTCCCCATTCTATTCTATCAGCTTCCCATCACGCTCTTAGCAATGACTTCACTTGGGACGACGTCGTTAATTTATCCCAAACACGGCGACCAGACTCAACTGACCTCCTCGGCTTCTTCGAGAAAGTGATGCTCTGCAATCGCAATTCTGTAATCAGCTTCACGTTAAACCCAGTTCCCACCACATACACAAACACATCCTCTTACTATTAGTATTTTCTAATCCTGGGATGCATTTCAGGAGAAGCAATGTGAATTTATCCCTTTTGTGGTTGAAGGACAGATCGTTGGCTATGTCCACAACGGGTAAAATTACGTCTTCTGCACACCTTTTTCAATTTTGACTTGTCAATTTTTTAAGTTATTTAATTTTATATTTCGGTTATTGGAATGTAATGATATTTTTCTTGCTCAAACAAATTGTATTTCTGCTTTGTTTTTAGGTACTTTCTTTTCTTTTTCATTTGCTGGATCAAATTTCAAGGTCCAAACATAGCATAAAAGTAAAATCGCTATCGTTTAATTCTCTGTCTCTTTTTTGGGTTCTCTCCCTAATGAATGAATTCAAGTATTTGTAAGGGTAAATTAAGATCCTGGGCGGTAAAATGTAAATTCAATATCCTATTGCTGAGTTCCCATGGTTTGTCAAAAAGTGCTTATCTTTCAAAATTTATTGATTGAAGTAAATTTAGAAAATATAATATATAATATGCATTTACTTAGGGTTCCTAACATCCATTCAAGCAGCTTATGTACGCCCAGACGACTTGACCGATCTCAATTAATTATAAATGATCAAATATAATATTTATTGCAGTAACTAAAGAATATACTATAAAAATATTGTTTTTTAAAATAACAAATGGAATAATTGCTTTTATGGTTAAGAATATATACTGAACAAATTAAAGAAAATAGAAGAGATTGTTTTCAATTTTTACCTAGGAGTAACTGATTTTGTAACTTAAAAATATTACTTATTCAAATAAATTAAAGAGTTGAATAAATAATGCACAATCATTTTAATTTAAGAAATGGGGTTTTATCTTCATGTTTAATGTCTAATATATAATATATTAGGATTATATTAGTCATTTAGTATGGATTTCTAGGTCAAAAGGCATACTTTCACTATCATTTTCGCATATTCTTTCCTCCTTGACTGTTGCAAACTGCACCCTCATCTCACTATCCATCTATTGCAACTAAGGGCTTCTTCTTTTTGTTGGCCACGCCATTCATCTTTTACTCCCTTAACTGGTTGTGTATAGGATTTGATGATAGTGTAATTCTTTTTTTATGACATACCATTCGCTTTTGCTAACTGTTTATCTAATTCCACACAGTTATGTCAAATCTTACAGTGATCACTGGCTGTTCAATCTCCTCTAATCCTTCCTCTATACTAGTGTAATTCTTTTTTTATGACATACCATTCGCTTTGCTAACTGTTTATCTAATTCCATACAGTTATGTCAAATCTTACAGTGATCACTGGCTATTCAATCTCCTCTAATCCTTCCTCTATACTGTCTGTCTGCCCATTCTTTTTCTGTTTTTCTTCTTCCCTTCTTTTTTTCTTTCTTTTTTTTCTTTGCGTCCTCTCTAATCCATGATGTCTGTTGGCTACGACCTTGAAATCATATGGTCAAAAACTGTAGTTTTTGGTCCTAGTCTTTAAAGTTTTTCTTGAGTTCTCAATATAAGTTGCCACATATTCTTTTTGGTCCTCCTGATTTAAGGATGCTTGTATTTCAATAAGATGATTACCTCGTTATAACGTGGCTTTCTAATAGCAGAGAGGCTTTCTTTAGTGCTAATAATTTTTCATCCGTTTGAGTTGTATAGTAGACTTTTTTCTCTTAAGTAGATGGTTTGATAACTTATTTTTTGCCTTGCCTAAGGGGGTTGCCAATGAGATGTTGTATCACCAAATTACCCACTGAGCTGTGGTGCTCAAATTAGGAAGTCAGAGTAGGGAGAAATTTTGGTGTCCATGTAGCTTATTGGGAGCTAAGGATTCCAAAAACAGTTTGCAAACTCAATGGATAAAAGCCTTTGATTTGAGATGTAAATGGGGAGTGTGTTACTATGTCAGTGAGTTGATGCAAGAAATCAAAACAGGAAAGAAAGAGAAAGATTAGAGGTAGAAGAAGAAAGGGAGAAGTAGATAGACAAGAGAGAATATAGGGAAGAAGAAATATTGCATTTAGCTTGAAATCTTTTTTGCAAGGCCACTACCTTTGGCTATTCAACAGCCCAGACTCACAAATGAATGAAATACAGTTTAACTCTGACAAACTTAACTAATTGCATGTAATGCACTAATTGGCTAACTAGGTAAATTCCAACTTAGTTGACTTGGAACGATGTCGTCCTATTAAGTGGGACAATATCATTCAACCCTTTTATTTTCTAAAACTGCTAAACTTGAAGCAACATCATTCTATTAATTAGAATGATGTCATTTTATAGACGCATTGGGGAGAAAAAAACAACTTTGAAGGAAAAATGCTTTGCTTTTGCATGGCTTGAGCATGTCACATTACCCCTTTCTTGAAGAAGACTTGTTCTCAAGTCCTCAATTTTAGAATTGTTGGTTGATGAGCTCATGGTCTTTCCAAGTTGCTTCATCTTTTGGAAAGTGCACCTACTGGATCAAAAGTTGAGCTACTGGAGAATTTCGTTTGATAAACCTATGAGGAAGAGTGGCCACTGGTCTCAAAATGACTGATTGTTCTTCATTAAAGTTTTGTACAGCTGGAGTTACCCTATTTGTGCTTCCGTTTCTCTATTTGAGGAGTGAGACAGAGAACATCTAATGATTGACTCTTGGTGGAAGTTGCAATTCTTAAGTGACTGGTGCTTTCACTTCAATTATTAGAAAGGTCCTACATACATGGGATTAAGCTTCCAAAGTTTACTTCCTTGAATGCTTTGTTACTTTTATGGTTTAAGCTCTGAAATATTTAGTGTCCTACCTGAAATTACACCTCAGTCCAATGAGAGTCTTGAGGTTTCATGTTGTCAGCCCATACTTTGACTTTTACAGGTTCTTGTGCTGGTAGTATATAATCTATTTGTGCCCTTTGAGCAGAAATTAATTTGTGTGGCACCAATTTTGTACTCTGGCCAGAGTTAACTCTTTGAATCGGCCTACAAGACATCAACCTCAAAGAAATGACCTATGGGTTTATTTTAGTCACCAAATCCGTGACACAACTTAAGAGAACTCAAAAAGACTGTTTCTTGGTCACCCTCTGCAATTAATTATATCTTCTATTGATATGGCCTTTTATTAATGCCATAAACAGATTTGCTCACCATCTGAGGAGATATAAAGATGTATTCTCTTTCCCTGAAGACACCTCTTACGGCAGCAATTTTGGATGCCATGTAGCTTTACATCCAGCACTGACTGCACCAGAGGACAGGACAAAAGCTGTTGGAGATGTAGTCAAGTGCTTGGGTGAAGAACTTATTCCAGGAATTCGAAATGAAGTACTTGCAACCAAAAACTATTTAATTTTCTCATCATACATTCTCAGCTGTCATAAGAAATTGCATGGAATGTCTAAATAGTTTTGCGGAACATGTAAGTACATTTCTCTATTCTGTAACTTGCGCTTTTACTATTTGCAGCTGTATCCTATCACATCTTCTTTTGGGACCCCAGAATTTTTCTCTCTGGAACGCGCAGCTGCACCGTATTTTGGAATAAAGGTGACATAACATTTGTCACATAATCATATGCTACATCGTGCTATTTTTTTTCTTGTCGCCAGGTATATCTAAGCAGTTACCAGTTTGTAAAATAAAGACTTTTAAGTGATGCCACTTACGAGTATAAACATTCTGCTGGGGTTAGCAATGAGGAAAAAAAAATTTCTTGCTCATAGTTTAATTAATTCTTATCTCCATGTTGAATAGCTTAGGAGGCAGCACAGAAATGGCTCTAACTGCAGGTTGTCTTTGTCCATTATTCATGATTCAATACTTGTAAAATGCATTAGAGAGATCCCTGTATATCTTGCTTGCAACTCGTGTATGTCTCTTTGGTTTGTGAATCTGCGTGATTGATTCCCTTGTTTTCTAAATCAGGATCATAGCCCTCTTGTCATTTTATAATTGTTGAGCTCTAATCTTTTCTATCTGGAAGACTGACAGTATATTTCAAACTATATGCGTTAGTAAGCAGGACTTGCAAACAAAATGGAGTCAATGTTTGCATTCGTCGTTTTACTTCCATTGTAAACTGCGCTTAAGTAGATCACACCTCTTGATGATTGTAAAGAGTATTAATGAAACATTATCATGCTAGGCTTATGGAGTTCATATGAATGGCTATGTTGAAAGAGATGACCAGAAATATCTATGGATAGGGAAGAGAAGTAAAATAAAACCCACGTATCCTGGGAAGCTTGATCATCTGGTTGCTGGAGGCCTGGTACGACTTGATCTTTCCATTTCATGTTTTAAAATTGCCTTTTGTGCTCATTAGGCATATGGATGTAAGCAGTTAATACTCTTCCTGGAATAAATCCATCCTCTGGTTCAACATTTGGTCACACTTGTTTGTTTCTTTTTGCCTTTCATTTTGTCTAATTTTTTGGTCATGAATCTATGGTAACTTTGTTCATCGGAACCTCCCATCCATTTTTCTTGATACACTAAATTACTATTTCCACAGTCATTCTGCTGATAACATTATCACTTTTCTTTTTTGAAAAATATATGTGTATGAGTACAGCCACATGGGATATCCTGTGGGCAGAATCTTGTGAAGGAATGTGAAGAAGAAGCTGGGATACCAAGATCTATTTCCAGCAAGTTAGTTTTTCAATTGAATACTGCCTCTGCTGTCCAACTGTAGAGAAAAATAAGCATCTTTTTACTTCTTTTTTGATAAAGCTTTATTATTACGATATCCTTCATCCATGCATCAATAAATGATTTCAGATACTTTTTGTTTACTCAGAGCAACGACAGTTGGAGCTGTGTCTTACTTGGACATTGATGGATATAGATTGAAGAGAGATGTTCTTTTCTGTTATGATCTAAAGCTTCCTGAGGGCTTTGTTCCTAAGAATGAGGGTAAGGTTGCAAAACTCCCTCTCCAAAATAAATAATTACTTATCTTAACTCATACTCTGTTGTACATGGCATGGCAGATGGTGAGGTGGAAAGCTTTAAACTAATCCCTGTTGCACATGTTGCAAATATCATAAGGAGCACACATTTTTTCAAGGAAAATTGCAATCTCGTCATTATTGATTTCCTGTTTCGTCATGGGTATGATATATTTCCAATTTCTATCATGTGCTGAATTGTGGGTGATGCCTTAATTCATACAAGTCATATAGGGATGTGAACTAGATGATATCATTAATTAATTATGGTGTCTGAAAAAGTTTCTGCAATGTTTAAGAGAAATGATCAGTTTAGCAATTGAAGTCTGGATCAGTAATTCATCATTCTTTTTGCAGTTTGTATTGTTTGTTAAGCACTCCCTCAGGATTGTTACAATTAAGATGAGAGTTCTTGAGCAGTACGGATTGTTTATCAAATTGCTACCTTCAAATAATTGAATGCTAACAAGATGGAGAATCTACAAACCTCTTTTTATGGTTCTTTTCCTTATCTTTGTGCAGTGGAGTTTTCATCAAAATACAGGATGAAAGACTGGTTTTACACTATTTTTGAGAAGTGAAAATCTATTACATTGTCCTATATGTTAGAATTACCTTGTTTCTGAATACCTGCAGGTATATTAATCCTGAAGAGTTGGGATATCTGAAGCTACTCCAGAGTCTGAGAAGTGGAGATTGCACATAAATGTTGTTCTTTTTTTCCTTTACTGTTTGTGAACAGAAGAAGGCATCCTTCATTACTCAACCAATAGACAAGTAGAAGGGAACACAATTCACTTATTCTGCTACATTTTATTTCCCCTTTTTCGGTTTGGGAAGTTTCTATTTCCCTTGTTGAAGAGGAGTGTTTCTAAAAGTTGGTGCTTTTAGAGAAGAGTTAGTTTTTAGAGAAAAGTGGAGAGTGATTAAGAAGCAAAAGTTGGTAACGTTTGCAAGGTATCCTGAAAAGTAAAAATAACTTGAAGAAGGATGTAAGGTAAGCGAGTTGGTGATGTTTTAACTTTTATTATGTAAGAGTCAAAATTTCTGCTGGGTTGTAAAATAGAGGTTTAATTTGTATAGGTTGATCAAATAAACTATAACAAATATAATTAGCCATTTTTTGTTGTAGTTTTATAAACTATTAACAAATATGATTATAGTTTTATGTTGTATTTTATTGTGTTTGTTAATCACTGAGCGTATGCAAATGGATTGCAAATATCAGGGCAAGTTTTACTACTATAATGAACTCGGTTGGAGCTCTGGAACCCTAATTCAATAGACATTTAAATTTGAAGTGGACTTCAATTTTTACATTTGGATGGGATTAGATTTCTCTCTCAGTAGGAAAATTTATTTATGACTTTTTCTTGTGCAGGAAAATTTAATAGAAATTAGTTCTTTTTTTCCAATGAGAAAAATGATATAAGTTATTCATTTCACATACTCTCGCCTAAAAGTCATCCCAAGATTTTCCACTACGGTATGTTATTAACCATAATGACTTGATGGGATTGGAGCTATGCTAGAGCTAGAATGTGGGTGGCTTTAGTAGTTATTTCATTAGAGGAGTATTTAGGAAGCCAATAGATTTATTCTTGTAAGTATAATCTTATCCATTCTTTATCTAGATAGCATAGTGAATTATGCAAGTGCATGTAAAGAGTGAAAATAGAATGTCTATACAACAAGTGATTGAATTAATTAGTTTTAATTGATACGCCTCTAGTACTAATTTTATTTACATAAAAAATTGCTAATATAAGAGTGCAATTAAATGATGCTAGAACATAGAAAATTAATTTATGAATTGAAAACCTAGGAATTAGGATTATGATCGTAACATATCAACCAACTTGATCAACTAATATTTCTGCCTTATTTCAACAAATTGGATTATTAATGCGAAACACAAGTTTCTTCCCAACTTCTTGTAATCCTACTCTAAACTAATCAATTCAATATATTCTTTGGAAGTGATGGTGAATTCAAGAAATTAAAGCTAGCAATTGCACAACAAAATTCAAAACTTTTCAACTATTGAAATATGAACAATTCATAATCTAATTCACTATCAATTTGATCAACTTATGCCTTTAATTAATCGATTGAAGGAAGATAGATTTCTCTCAAATTAATGAAAAAGAGCAAAAACTCCAATATTCTCTTCCTCTCCAAAATCCAGCCATCTCTATGCACCAATAAAAGATCTTCTTTTCTTCAAGACTTGAATCTTCTCTTGAACTCCTCTTATATTCACATTTTAAGTGATCCAAGTATTGCACTTCTAATAGTATTCACACATCTTAAATTGCATGCTAGAGCCTTTTGATTCAAGCTAGAGTGAATCCAAAGCTAGAAGAACTTTAGAGAGGAATTTAGGAGAAGAAGAGACAATTTTGGAGGAAAAAATAAAAGCAAGAACAGGGTGAAGTGGGGACCAAAGCGGGCAGTGATTAGGGGGGAGGACAGATATTATAGATCACATAAAAGATGCATTAGGCAATCTCTAAAGCGTCTAGTTACACTAGCCATGCCCTAAATTTTTCTCTGTCCTCACATTGCTCCATTGGGATGCCACCTCATATCTACATGGAACATTTATTAGTCTCAATTGAAATCTCAATTTTAATTTTGCCAATCAAAGATTTCTACAATTTAAATGGACTCTTCCATTTAAACTTTTCTCTACAAAATTCAATTTGTCACTTGTCCAGTTAATTAATCCTTTAATTTAATTGGTCTAATTTAATCATTTAAATTAGCAAGAGTAATTTAATATGTCATATGGCCCAATTAAATTAACTTGAAGATTGGGTGCTCTTGAATTAATGGAGATTAATTCAAGAGAAATGAGTTTAAAGTATTTTAATTAATCAAAATATTTGATAGTCATTAATTAAATTGCAAGGAAATGCAAGCTCATGTCTAATTAATTAGTAAATCTAATGGGTCACACACAAAAGTCTTGGACCACACACAAATGAATTCACAGAGTCATATGATATGATTTGATAAGTTTGTCTAAGCGAGTTAGATAGAAGCAGTGTTCGAAAAATCGGACCGTTCATTAAAGGAAAAGGCTTACTGGTTCACGGTTCACGGTTCACTGGTTCAACCGTTGGTCAGACTGTAATTGAAATATAATTAAACCGTGACGTCCTAATTATGTAATATATATTAATTAAAAGTTAATAAAATAGCAAACATAAAACATAAAGAGCCTAAATTTGAGGCTTTTATTTTATAGATCTATTTGAGTGTTTTAGGCTTTTACCTTTTTAAGATGTATCCTAGTTTTAAAGGTTCACATTAGGTCAAAAAACCAAAAAAAAAGTGTTAATTATGCCAAAAATTAAAGGAAAAAAAATAAATGAACTAGTCTAATTTTCATAAACCATGAACGATTCAATAGTTCAAATAGTCCAACCGTCGATTCAGACGATTCAGCAAATCGGTTCATAGGGCGGTCGACGGTTCAACCGGTTCAGTCCGATTGCCCGGTCCGGTTCGATTTTTTAAACAGTGAAAAAAGAGATGGTTGACTAAATTTAATTAGTCACCATGGTTTGATTAATTTAAAGCAATAAATTAATCTAATTAATTTAAATTGAGGTCTAGCTACAAGCCTATGGAGCTCAACTAATTAGATGAATTATTGTGTGAACCTTTTCGCTTAGGAGTACCGTGCAAATACGGTCTTTCTATCTTTTATCTCAAATTGAGGCCTGAGGTGAAGATATTTAGTTGGTTTTCTAATAGCCTCAATAACTATACACTTAATGAATGGTTGCAATTACCTTAACTTTGGGAACCACCTTTCCAAATTATCATACTATCTTACATAAGGATTTCTGGAATTGGCCATTGTAGAAAACAAAGGAGATAAACTCGCTCTTCAGGACGAGCAAATGGATCCTATATTGGAACTCTATAGCTCACAAACCTCAATACTTAAGTAGCTTGTGTCTAACAAAAATCCTATACGACTAGCTATGTGATTGGGATAAAAACACAAGGTTACTATGGAACCTGAAGTCTAAAGATTAATTATCTACTCTACTGTAAGCTAGAGAAATTTTCATTACTGACAAGCCACTTCGGCTATTTATGAATTCTCTTTATCAAGTCTTCACCCACTATCATGCAATCCATATCACGTACATGGATTGCCCATGAAAATGAGGCAATATCCGATTCCTTAGAGTATGCATTATTAGTACAAGTCTATCCGAATTTTAGATGTCTTTATCTCGAAGATTCTATTACTTAGAATATTTTAAAATCATGGCCATAGATACTTCTTGCATGATCACCATCATATATGTGACCAAATTCTATAGCTATGTATGATTTTAAGAGCTTCGACTAAATGCATTGTTAAAAATAATAAACATATTGATCAAATAGGATAGTCTCATAAAGCGTAATTTTCACGCTAATTCCATTGGCTTGTGAGGCAGTTCTGCAACATTCTTATATGGATTGAATTGCCTAGGGTTGGCAAGCGCCATTCAATTGATCATTGGAAGCATACAAGTATATTCTTATCTCATCTTATATGCAAATAGTCTTATATCACCGCACACATGATGAACTAAACATAAATATTCCTATTCCTAGTATCCTTAATTTCACTTTTCTGCAATTAATTAAGATCCCAAGTTAACCTGAGGCAATAAGATAAACAACCCACGAAAAAATGACATAATTCATAAAAAAAAAAAAATTAAAAGAAAGAAAATAAGCAATCAAATCACATAGATAGATGTACTGCAACGCTAGGGTAGTGAATTGTTTATGATTTCTCAAAGAAATAGCTGAAAATAATTTAACCATACTAAAATTATCAGAGTTAAAATAAAAGTGGATGGAAAAAGATAAAAGTATAGTTGGATCTTCTTGATTTGCTCTTTTCTTCAATTCTCGACGACTCTCCTCTCTCTCCATGAAATTCATCTTTATTCTTTGATGGTCTTTTCATGGCATTTATCTTCTGTTTATTTCTTTTGCTTTTGTTGTCCAGAATACAAAGGATTCCTTAAAGTATATAAATTCTAAGGTTGAGTAGGCCATCAATCTCTAAAGTTGAGTTTATCTTTAATTTGGTTTTATCTCTCAAATTTTTAGCATTCCACCCAGTGGCCCTAAGAATTCAGTGCCTACTTTTTTTTTTTTTTTTTTTCACCTCGGGGCATCATGACTTTGTTAAGTCGGTAACAAGGTACCAAATGTCGTAGACTGCCGTGTCTATTATCTTTTGGTTTTGTGGCCCTAGGAAGTTGGCATTGCGATGTTAGAATATCTAAACTTCTTCTTATAGTCATTTTTCATGCTCAATTTAACTCGCCTTACTTGAAATATTAAATATCTAAAAATGATTAGAGAGTTTATGCAATAGGTGTACAATTTACTTAATTGAATATTCTTTTTCTATGCGTGAACTTAAGAATTTGCTCTCCCCCATCGAACAAAGAGAGAACTGACATTAAGCTTAAAGGGGACAAAAAAATGCATATGAATAGTGTGTACCAAAACTAGGTATCAAGATTGAAGATGGGACGAGGTACAACTCCTAACATCTTGCTTCCTCATAAGTTTTCAGGGTTTGGAACACCTGTCATCTAGAATTTCAATTAAACTCAAAGCGTAGTGAATTTAAAGTTTAATTAAATTGTAAATTTTGATATATCAAATAAATTTCTAATATGTGTCTGTGACCATATGTCTTGCATAGTTAGTAATCCAAATTTAATTATACTCACGTAACGAATTACATCACCAGAACTAGACCTATTAATTTTCATCACTCTCCACTAATTAAAACAACACTCAGTCAAGGATCAATAGGGGTTTTTTAACTTGTAATGTGGGCTTAGGTGAGGTAGGATGTATTATAGGCAAATGTGGCTTGTTTCTCTCGTAGCAGTAGCACTTGTCTTAGTTTTATATTTTTGGCATAGTATTAGTATCCCCAAACTTGTCTGACAAACAAACATGATCTCTTCTTATTTTATGTTTTGTGGGGGGGGATTGTCTTGTCCATTTGATTATGTGGCTCATCAGTTTGAATCAACTCATTTTTTCTTATTTTTCTTTCAACGCTTCTCTTCTTTATCTTCTAAATCATTTTTTTTTTTTTTTTCTTTTTACAATGAGTTGAAGATGGCCAGCTTTTGATCATGAATCAATGCTCCTATGTTGCTTTTCCTTGATGAGGATATCTTAATTAAGGTGCATACAAATTAGAGGTAATGAGTTTGCTGTTGAAAAAAACGAATGATGTTAAGAGGCTCAAAGTGGGACACTAGGAATGTATTCTATGCAAGGTAAGCTCAAAAGTCCCAAATGGTTATGACTGATGTTACATCGTTAGTCTAGTGCTTTCTAGAATTTCTCCTCTACAGGGATTCAAATAGGTTCAAGACTTCTTGGATAGTTTCAAACATCAACATATAATTGCTATTTAAATCAAATATACTAACAGTTTAAGCTACTAAGTCATAGGGTGTCAATTTTTCAATTAAGAATGCATCCAAATAAACTACATGCCATAACACACCAAATTTTTTCATAGCTCATAAATGAAAGAGCAATAGTATCATCATTAGTTGAGGCAAATAGTATATAGTACACTACTTTGACACAACTGATTTGACCAAAGATCATGACATGAAATTCTACGACTAAAATATAGACATATCGTGGATAACCTACCCATCATTATACTAATACATGCACACCTCTCCTTGATTCGAAAATTGTCCCCCATCTCCAAGATAGAGACATCATAATTATAATGAACAGGAAGTATGGCTAATTACTAAAAGAAACTAAGAAAGCAAGGAAAGGAAGAAAATAAAGCAAAATAAAAATAAAAAGAAAATGAAAATAATGCTAAGAACATAACGAAGGGCTTCCCTAGATATAGTGCTATCAATCATCATCATCCTCATCGTCAAGTGGTGTGGAAAGTGCTGTGGTGGTTGCGTAGATGTATGGTAAAGCTATCAAAACCATGCTACCATGCCTATAAATGAAGTAGCTGCTCAAGCATCTGGTAGTGATGAACTTGGTAGGTGCAAAAATGCTCAAATTGAGTTTAGGGCTTCTTGGCTTGTGTAGTTAACTACCAAATCTGTACCTTAGGGGATGAATGCCCGAGGAATAGTAGAGGTGATAGTGTAAACAAGTTAGCTCTAGGGTTTCTATTGACCAGTCCTCAGAGGTCCTAAAGATCCTCTGGTTGTTGTCACATCTATAAGAGACCTTTGCTATAGTAATTCCTTATATCTATCATGAGTGACCCCCATATCCTAAGGGCTCGTTTGTTTGGAATGATGTGATTAGAAGTGATATATAAGCAAAGGATACATTTTAAGCCCATTAGGATAAAATATTTTAATTTTATGTTTGGTTGGTATGATTAATATATAAATAAATTAAAATATAATATATAAATTTACTATTATATCCTTTATACTTTTTAATAAGTTTTTCATAATTTCCTCATTCTTGATAAAAAAAACAAACCCTATTAAATATTTGTAATTCTTATCACACATAATCAAGCATTTCCCCCCTTGATCCATTTTCCAAAAGCAACAATAAATAATGTAGGGCTTAGGATTTATCAAGGGCTTTTATCAATTGAAACAAACATTAAAAGAGGCTTGATTAGATATGTATCACACCTAATCAAGCCAAGCAAACAAGGCCTAAGTTAATTAACTCTTAAAATACATATTAGCATAATTCAATTTATCATCAAAGAAGCCATAAGCAACATCAACCAAACACTCCAATACATGAATTGGATCAAGCATTTGTAGATCTAGATCATCACATGAATCAATCAAACAAAAATTCAAATTAAAGCATGAAATTGGCTCTGATACCACTTGAAGGAGTGTATAACACAAGGATCCATGTAATAAAGAAAAAATAGCTAAAAAAAACTTGAATACACACCTCCCAAGGATCAAATCATGTTTTAAAATGGATTTGGATGAAGATAAATACCTTGAGCACTCAAAATCCAAGGTAGAATTGAAGACAAGGTTGAACTCTTCAAAATTGTCTTCTCTTGACGCAACAGAAATTTCGGCAATGTTTGACCTAGCAAACCACCTCTTATTTGGCTGAAATTTGGACAACACCTCCCTAACACCTTGAGGAATATCCAGTAAAATTTTTAGCAAAAAAAAAAAAATCAGCAAGTGCTCCAAATCTGTCACCAACTTTTCTGCCCTGCAGTGGATCTTCGAGAGCAAAGCCATCCAAGTGTCTAGCCTCTAATGAAATGATCCACACACCCAGGGCAAGATCTAATCAATCTCAAGTGAGCTAGAACACCTAAGGAAGAAGAAATGATCAAGGCCAAATTTAGAAAGGAAGGTGAAGAAGAAATGTGTGAAACTTCAACACATGAGTAGATCACACTTTTTGGAGGGAAAAAGAGAATCTAGCTTGCAAAGTAAGAATGTGGCCAACCATTCCTCTATTTATAGAGGAGGGAAGGAGTGATGCAAGTTGGCATCACACCTCCCATGAGGTGAGGCGCCACCTAAGCAAGCACGTTGCATGTGAAATGTGAATTTCACTTCTTCACGTTAATTAAATTAACCCCTTAATTTAATTAATTGGTCTTGACTTAACTCCTTAAACTAGAAAGTGTTAACTTAACTCCTTAAGTTAACTTGAATAATTAAAAGCTCCGTAATTTAATTGATCTAATTTAACTCCTTAAATTATTTTAACCAATTTAACAATTAAATCAATCAAGTCAAAATGACCAAAAAATTAGCCAATCGTTTTCTCCCTAAAATCAGTCACTAGGAATTTTCTAACTCTTAGAAAATTCCCTTCATCAAATAGAATTTCCTTTAGGCTTTTGTGTGTGACCCATTAGGTTCTCCCATTCATTGGACATGGACTCATAACTTTTATGCTATATTGAATATCAAAGCATTCACATTAGTTTAAACTCCTTTAAACCAATAACCTAACTTAATTAATGTCTATTAATTGAAGAGTACCTAATCTCCATGGTCGATGTCCAACCTGAAGCCCATGAGCCCAACTAATTGGTCGAAATGAATATGCTCTTGGTGAGCCATTCTAGCTCTATTCTTGCCATGCAAATACGGTCCTTCCATCTCCTATATTTCAAAAGAGGCCTAGGTCAGGATATTTGCTGGCTCTCTAATAGCCTCAATAACTATGTTTCAATTCTCAATGTTCGATTCCGATTTATGACCTTATCTTTGAAAAATTCTTTTTCCAAATTGTCATACTGCCTTGCGCGGTAACTCCTTGGAATCGATCATTATATAATACATAGGAGATGCATTCGCTCTTCACAACGACGAGGAGATAGATCCCATCTTGGATCTCACAAACTTCCATGTCTAAATAGCTCACACCTAAACTCAACCAGGATGTCCCGCAAAGTGGCCAAGGAAGAGTCAAAGCATGATAACCTAAACACAAGGTTACCATAGATCTTCAGATCTAAGGACTAATTATATGCACTAGTGTAAGTTGGAGAACTTGCCAATACTTACTTGCCACTATGGCTATTGGATTCTCCGGATAGGCCTTCAGTAAACTTGTTCTCTAACAAGCACCCACTAACATGTACTTATGTCTAATATGGATTGTTCATGAAACGAAGCAATATCCAACTCCTTGGATTTATGCATCGTTAGTGCAAGTCTATCTAAATTTTAGATGCCATGTCTTATAAGATTCTATGACTTGGAATATTTTAACATCATGACCGTGTAAGACTTATTTCATGATCACCACTCAGTGCGTGACCAAGTCCCGTAGTCTTGTATGATCTAAGGGCTTCAACCAAATGCTAGTAAAGTATAATAAGTGTAAGATGAAGATGACCATTGTAAATGAATATCATTCAATCAAGTTTGTCTCACAAGTGAAATAATGTACATGCCAATCTAATTGGCTACGGGCCACTATTCTAATAATCTCCCAATTGCCCTAAAACCAATTCCCTATAGCCTTAAGGCCCATCTTCTCAAGATGCCCTTCAAAGACATTTTGCATTTAGGGGTTAAGACAATGGTTCTACTATATTCTCTTCTAAGGCAACCATTTCTACTCAGATGTTGCCTCTATCAATTGATATCATATATCAAATTATAACACATTTATTTGTGTTTGGATCAATGATGAGATCTTGGCTCAACTCCCAAGTAGTCTTCAAAAGATAACCATAGGCTCATACACGCTAGGCATTACATCCAACTCTTAAATGAAGTTTCTATCAAAACACTTTTCTTTGTGGTTTCCAAAATTACAATATATTCCATTTCTATGGTTGAATCAGCTGTGATGTCTTGTTTGGAACTCTTGCAACTCACCGTACTGCCATTGAGGCAAAATATAAATCCAGAAATGGATTTTAGGTCATCTACATCGGATTGAAAACTAAAATTCAAAAACGTCTCCAATCTTAATTCTCCATTGCCATATATCAAAAATAAATCCTTAGTCCTTTTCAAGTACTTAAGAATTACTTTAACGGCTTTTCAGTAACATTCATTGGGGTTGCACTGAGAGCGGCTCGTAATACTTACAGCGTGTGCTATATCCGACCTTGTACATTGAACGACATACATTATGCTTCCTATAATGGACGCATAAGGTATGTGGGACATTTTATGTCTCTCGTCATCAGTCTTAGGGGCCATAGATTTGGAGATGAAGACCGTGTCCCATTGGGATGAATCCTTTTTTGGATTCTTTCATACTAAACCTCTTTAGTATCTTGTCAATGTACAGTGTTTGGGACAGACCCAGCATCATCCTTCGATCTATCTCTATAGATACTTATTCCTAATATGTAGGATGCTTCTCCCAAATCCTTCATAGAGAATTATGTAGATAACCATACTTTAGTACACTCTAACATTTCTTTCTCATTCCCAATGAGAAGGATGTCATTGACATAATGCATCAATTTGACGGTGGACCATACCAAAAAGTTAAAAACACAATGATGAGAAAATATCGCAGCATCATTGGTTTTGGGTCAAATAATGAACTATGGTAACATATCACTTTCTTTGAGACCAGATGAAAATATGGCGAGCAGTCTTCCCCTCAACATGCAGTATTGTCATCCCTTTAATTGCGGCTGCTAAGGCCCTGTTTGCTGTTTGCAAAAGCGTTGATGAATTTATATATGTTGGTTCAATTAGGTCACTAATCATACGCAGATGGCCATTCAGTGGGATATATTGTTGAATTATTGTTTACTGTGCATTGGGATGCGAACTCACTAGCCTTCTTATCACATAAGGTTTATACACATTTTTGACAAATCCAAATGATTTAACTATCTTATTAAAACGTATGTTCCAAATTCGAAATGCATGTTTGAGTCCATAAATGGACATCTCGAGTTTGCAAACCTTTTGCTCACTCCTTTTGGATGTAAAACCTTGTGGTTGCACCATATAAATTTCTTCTTCAATGTTTCCATTGAGGAAAGCGATTTTCACATTTATTTGCTATATCTCATAGATATAATATGCAACTATGGCAAGTAAAATCCTAATGGACTTGGGCATAGCGACCAATGAAAAGGTTTCTTTGAAATAAATATCGAATCTTTGAGTGTAACCCTTTGCCACTAGTCACGCCTTAAAGGTCATTACCTCTCCATCGACTCCTAACTTTTGCTTATAGATCCATTTGCAACCAACGAGAACTATAGCCTCTGGCGGATCTACCAAAGTCTATACTTTGTTGGAGTACATGGAGTCCATTTTGGATTTCATGACATCAAGCCAATGTCTCGAATCTATGTCCAACATGCTTCTTCATAGTTCTTCATTTCTCTATCTGATTGACCCATCTCATGAAAGAATTCAAACCTTTTGGGTTGCTTCTTAATTCGGTCCGACCTTCTCAGAGGTTGTGTGAATGGCTCTTGATGTTTATTTGTTTCTACTGTTTGTGGGATTTGTAGATCATCTTGAACTTCATCAAGTTCCACAACAATCCCATTTCTATCTAATATAAATTTCTTTTCCAAAAAAGGTAGCGATCCTTGAAACAAACACCATTTGTTCCAAGGGATCATAGAAATAACTACCCAAAGACTCTCTTAGGTATCCCACAAACTTGCACAAGGTGGATCTCGCATCCAACTTGTCTCCCACTAGTCGTTTGATGTAAGTGGGAGACCCCTAAACTCTTAAAAAAAAAGTAAGAAGGTGTTTTGCCATACCACAGCTCATGCAGTGTCTTTGGCACCGAATTTGAGGAAACTATATTTAGTAACCTCACTGTCGTTTTTAAGGCATATCCGAAAAAGGATATAGGTACATTGAAAAAACTCATCATGGAATGTACCATGTTCAATAAGGTATGGATTCTCCTCTCGACTACTCCATTGTTTGGGGTGTGCCGTGTGGAGCCCATTGTGAGAAAATCTCATTCTCCTTTAGATAATCTAAGAATTCAGTACTTAAGTATTCTTTTCTTCGATCCGATCGAAGAGCTTTTATACTTAGTCTCTTTTGCTTTTCTACTTCATTGTTATGCTCTTTGAACTTTTCAAAGGCTTCGGACTTGTACTTCATGAGATACATTGTCCGAACCGAGTATGATCATCAGTGAAGGTGATGAAGTATGAATAGCCTCATTTTGCACTAACTCTTAGTGGTCCACAAACCTCCGTATGGATCAAATCCAAAGGACTTGTGGTTTGCTTCGTTTATCCCGCAAAAGGAGCATTAATCATTGTTTCCTTTGAACAAGACTCACAAGTAGGAAGATCTTCAATGCCACCAATATTTAGTGCTTTGAGGGCTTCTAACTTGTTCATCCTATTTTTAGAAGTATGCCCAAGTCTTGCATGCGACAAGATGGCATCTTCTTGGTTATTTGATGTTCTTTTACTTTGTTGAATGTGCATTAATGATGGTTGAGAATCCAAAAATGCATAATCCTTTGTTAAGTGTACCATAAGCAACTGAAGAACCAATTCGTTAATGCCTTCAATCTCCCATTTGATATGGAGGGATCAAATCCTTCGCTATCCAAAATAGGAGTTGAAATAATATTCTCAATAAGATATGGTACATAATAACAAAGGTCCAATACAAGTATGGAGTTCCCTAAGTCTAACTTATTTTATGTCTTCGGCTTTGGTCACAACTCTTGTTCCTTTGCCAAGGTAGCGAATCATATCCCCACCACTTAGTTTTATTCTTCTTTCTATTCTTTGTAACAAATTACAAAGATAAGAATCACATGCGATATCTCATATCCATGAGGAAGAATTTATCCTTAAATGCACTTTAATAAAGTACATACCCTTCTCAAGGGTTGCAAGGTATTCCTTGCAATACTACTTCCAATGGCATTTTTTGCCAAAGTAGAAACCAGTAATATCGACTATATCCTTTGTAATCTTCTTGACTCCTCCGAAAATCTTTAATGGTTGCTTTCCCTTGGAGAAAGTGTTGGAATAGTGCCCCACAAGCCAATTAAATTTGCCTTGTAAACTATTTCCTTGTAAGATATTCTTGATTGAATGATATTCATTACCTGGCCATCTTCATCTCATGCTATTTATTTACTTTACTAGCATTTGGATGAAACCCTTAGATTAGCATTTGGATGAAGCCCTTAGATCATATAAGACTACAAGACTTGATTACGCATTGGATGGTAATCATCGAATAAGTCTTACACGATCGTGATCTTGAATCCTCCAAGTCATTGGATCTTACAAGATAGGGCATCTAAGATCTAGATAGACTTGCAGTGATGATGCATAAATCCAAGAGTTGGATGTTGCTCCGTTCCATGAACGATCCCATATGAGATATAGATGCATGTGAGTGGGTGCTTGTTAGAGGACACGGTACTGAAGACCTGCTAGAGAATCTACTAGATAGTCGGAGTGGCAAGTCGATAGTGGAAAATTCTCAAGCTTACGCTAGTGCATATGATTAGCCCTTTGACCTGAGGATCCATGGTAACTTTGTGTTTGGTCTTCATGCTTTGCCTTCTCCCTGGTCACTTAGCGGGCCCCTCAGGTGGTAATTGGGCATGAGCCACTAGACATAGAGGTTTGCGAGATCTAAGATGGAATTTGACTCCTCGCTTTTGTGAAGGGCGAGTGTGTCTCCTATATATTCTATAATGATCAATTCCAAGAAATCCTTGTGCAAGGTGATGTGATAATTTGGAAAGCTATTTCCAAAGATGAGGTCACAAAGGGAATCGAACATTGAGAATAGAAGTATAGCATCGAGGCTATTAGGGAGCTGGCTAATATCTTGCCCTAGGCCTCTTTATGGAGATAGAAGACGAAAGGACCGTGTTTGCATGGCACGAGTAATGCAAGAATGGTTTTCCAAGAGCATTCATTTCAGCTAATTAGTTGGGCTCTATGGGCTTGAGGTTGGACATTGACCATAGAGATTGGGTACTCTTCAATTAGTGAGATTAATTAAATTGAATTGCTTAGTTTAAAGGAGTTTAAACTAATGTGAATATTTAATATTCCATAATTCATAAGGAGTTGTGAGCCCATGTCCAATGAATGGTAGAACCTAATGGGTCACACACAAAAGCTAAATTGCATGACCTATTGAAGGAAGGAGAATTTTCTAAGTGTTAGAAAATTCACTCCTGACCGAATTTGAAGGAGGCGAAAATTGGAGTCATTTTTGGCTTGATCAATTGAAGAGTTAAATTGTTCAATTTAATTTAAGAGTTAAATTTAGATCAATTAATTAAGAGTTAATTAATTGATTTTGTATGACTATCAATTGGTCAAATTAATTTAAGAGTTCAATTAATTTTGACTAGCTTAAAGAGTTAAGCACTTTAACTTAAGAGTAAAGTTAAAGCATTATTGATTAAATTAAAGTGTTTAATTTAATTAAATTGGAGAGTTAATTTTGGAGAGAATTATTAAATGAAGGTTTCATTTAATGCGGAATTAGAATTCATTTGGAAGACATTTCATGAGATGAAATATAAATTCACAATAACATTCAAATTCACACATCACTAATTGTTAGTGGCCACATTGGCATGGACATGTGGCGTCCCCTCCTTGAAAATGGTGTGTGACCACACACCATCCTCCTCCTATTTATAGATATAGGAAAGGGGGCGGCCACAATGCATGCTAATTGCAAGGTGTGAATTACTCTCCCGACAACAAACTTTGTTAGTAGGCATCTAATAGTTAGATTCTCCAAAATACTCTCCTACCTCCTTCATCCTTCCCATCCATACTTGGCCTTATTTCCTCCATTTCTCTGCAATTATCTCCAGCTATTTTTGTAGAGAAAGGGTCATTCCATTTGGTGTGTGGACTATCTCGTTAGAGGCAGAATGTTTGGGTTGATATTTGTTCTTGGAAAGCAGTTTCTGGTAGCCACTTACAACGAGTTCTGGGAGCACTTATTTTGTTCTGATTAAGCTAAAATGTTGGATATAGCATCTTAAAGGTGTTGAGGGAATGCAATAAATTTTTTGACTCAAATAGAGAGTTTTACTTGTGAAAATTGGTTGGTGTTTCTGCTGCGCCAGTGAGGAGACTACTTCAAGAGTTAAAGAGGGTTTTCTCTTATTCCTTGATTTTTGGTTTCATCAAGGTATTTTTCTCTCTAAGGATGTGTGTCATCTAGTTTTATGTAGTTTTTTTTTTAATTTAAATGGATCCTAGTGCTGTATATACCTTCAAGTAGTATCAGAATCTTATTCATGCATGGATTTGGATTTTGCTTGGATGATTGGTTCTTGTGAAGAATTGATCAAAATCACCATATACTCGATCCATATGATGGGTTGGAGTGTTTGGATGATCTTGTATGTGGCTCCTTGATTGATGGATTGAAATCATGCTATTATGTGTTTTAAATGTTAAATCATGTGATGAGTATGTTTTTAATTCATTTTTGCTAATGTTAAATTTTGATTTGGCAATGGTGGGTGTTATATGTTGATATAGCATGTTACAAATATCTTTATGTTGTTTTGGTCATTTTTGGATCCAATATGATTGGAGTTGATTGAGGATTTTCGAAGAATATGATTATTACATAAACTTGTTTTTCAAGCATGATTGACCAATTGGAATTTCAATTTTAAAAGGTGTTTTAATTTGAAATTTTCATCCATGTTATGTGTTTTGATGTTTTGAAGTTGTTCTAAAAAACTTGGTGCATGAAAGTTGAGCCAAAAATGGCTTGACTCGCTCATGACTCAAAAACGGGGGAGCTGTTGACCATGGCAGTGCACAAAGTAAGGCAGTGGCTGAGAGTTGCTGCCCAGCCGTGCAGACGCCTTGGCCAACAGCGCCCGATTTTGTCTAAAGTGAGTTTTAACGCTAATTTAAGGTTCCTTTTGTGACCAAAATGATATTGAAACACACACAATGGATGCACAAGTGTTGCGTAAGTTCTCAAAATTGTGTTGGACACTTTTAATGCTTTTAGAACTTGTTAATGTTAATTTCCAATTGTGGAAAAAATATGATGCATAAATGTTATGCTTGTCTTTTGCATGACCAATTATTTGTTAATATGATTAGCATTTAATTGAAGGAATTGAATGTCAATTCTTTATTTATTTATTATTCATTTAACATGAGCCTTTGATATTGATTTTATTTATTTCAAGGTGTTGAAAAGAGTTGTATTAAATAGGGGCTTGCACGACTCTCATTTTCTATCTTATAAAGGTTATGAGAGTAGAATCACTAGGAGTGGGGATTTCTTTCTCATGTAAATGTTACATGGAGCAAAGAAGACCAATGGAGGCATTGAAATTTTTGAAGACCCGTGAATGTATGGGATACACTCATGTAATAGTTAGATTTAATCAACCCACTTAAAATTAACTAAGTGGTGCACCTATGGTTCTAAGTGCACCACTTGGTTTGGCTCATGGTCATCCCACCTTAAGAGCATGCTAGGCACATTTACTTATTCATACTTTCCATATCCTATTGATGTATGAGATACATGGTTGGGATATACAGAACCTAAATAAGAAGATAAAATGATGAGATCTTTGCAAGTAAAAACCATTCACTTAGAATGTCTAAGTTGTTTCAAATATTAAGTGAAAATGGATATAAATTAAAAGAAGTTTAAATTAACCCATACCTTCTACCAATAGTATGTGGCATGACGATGCTACCATTGTTTATGTGATGTCTCACAAGTCGTGGGTCACACTTATAGTAGAACGCTATTACCATATACTTAGCATGAGATGTACCTTTGATTTGAGAATGCCTATGCATTGGCACACGAGTCGTGGGATGTTTGGGCCCGTCTCGAGTTGAAGTTTGATTTGTAGGTTCGACTTAACACCTAATAATGTAGATGTCTTATGAGTAGTGGGTCAACATGAAAAGTGGCGCAAAATATATCAAGAGTTGTATGAGATGCAATTAGCAAAAGTTGCTTACCTTTGGATTGTTTGTGGATGTCTCACGAGTCGTGGGTTCACTTGCAAGTCCTTAGGATCTTGATTCTCACTAGGAAATGAGATTTCCCGAGTTCTTCTAGGGGGTGAAGGATTTGATAAAATAGTGGGAGAAAAACATGCTTTAAAGACCATGGACATGTTTTCTATATCAATATTCAATCATATGCCTATATTCTTTTTTTGCCTCTTGTAGATTTTTGAAATTTTCAAAAGAAAATGGCTAAAAATCTATTCACAAGCATTTTGGAAACTAATAAGCTAACCGGGCCAAACTTCCACGATTGGCTGAGAAACCTTAAGATAATTCTTGACTCCGATAAGAGGACTTATGTCCTAGATCAAAGTCCTATGGATACATTGGGTGATGACACCACCGATGAAGACCATGGAAGGTTCACTAAATTTATAGATAATGATCTACAAGTGAGATGCCTTTTGTTGGCTTACAAGACCAACGAGCTCCAAAAGACTTACGAGCATATGAAACATGCAAGAGAAGTCTACTTGCACCAACAAGAGTTGTACGGTGTAAAAACTAGCCACAAAAGGTTTGCTTTATCTAGGGAGCTTTTCAAGTCAAGGATGGTAGAGAGTTCAAGTGTCCTTGATCATGGGCTCAAGATGGTTGGACTCATCGAGAAGCTTGGACAACTTGATGTAATCATGGACAATGATCTCTATGTGGATTTTATCCTCTAGTCAATACCCCAATCGTTTGACCAATTCATAACGAACTTTAATATATCCAAGCAATAAGTGACAATTAACGAATTAGCGAACATGCTTGTGACCGTTGAGGTAACTATGAAGAAGGAGAAACCTCTTATGCTTGTTTCCTAAGTCGAAAGGTCATAGGGGCCAAAGAAAATAAGGTAAGAGGAAGAAGAGTTCTTCCACTAAAGGGAATCAACCCGTGAAATGTTCTGGGGGGTCAAGAAAAAGGCTAAAACCGATGCGATTTGTTTTCACTGTGGTGTAAAGGGACATTGGAAAAGGAATTTCAAAGCTTACCTTGCAACCCTTGAGAAGGGTATGTAATTCATTGAAGTGCATTTGATGACTAATTCTTCTTCATAGGTATTTGATATCGCATGTGGTTCTCACCTTTGTAATTTGTTACAGGGGATGGAAAGAAGAAGGAGTCTTCTTGAAGGGGATATGATCCTCCACCTTGGAAATAGAGCAACAGTTGCCACCAAAGTTCAAGGCGTAATCAAGTTGGACTTGAGGAATGTTTACATTGTACTTGATTCAATTTATTATGTACCTAATCTTGCTAAGAACATCATTTCAATTCCTGTTCTTGATAATGAAGGATTTGATTTTTCTATATCGAATAGGATGTTGAGGGCATTAAAGAATGGTTCTTTAATTGCTCAAGGTGAATTAATTAATGGATTGTACATACTTGATTCTCAACCTTCGCTAATGCATATTCAATCAAGTAAATGAAAATTAGATAACCAAGAAGATGCCATTCTTTGGGATGCAAGACTTGGGCATATCTCTAAAAATAGGATGAACAAATTAGAAGCTCTCAAAGTACTAAATGTCAGTGGCATTGAGAACCTTCTTACTTATGAATCTTGTTTGAGGGGAAAAGTGATTAAGGCTTCTTTTGTAGGACAATTGGAGCACTCCACAAGTCATTTGGATTTGATCCATGCGGATGTTTGTGGTCCACTAAGAGTTAGTACGAGATGAGGATATTCCTACTTTATCACCTTCACCCATGAAGATAATCGGTTCGGACATGTGTCTCTTATGAAGTACAAGTTCGAAGCCTTTGAAAATAGGAGTGAAGTGGAAAAGCAATTGGCACTAAGTATTAAAGCTCTTCAATCAGATCGAGAGGGAGAATACTTAAGTACCAAATTCTTGGATTATCTAAAGGAGAATGGGATTCTCTCACAATGGACTTCGTCTAGCACACCCTAGTACAATAGAGTAGCTAAGAGGAGAAATCGTACCTTGTTGGACATCGTACGTTCCATGATGAGCTTTTCCAATGTGCCCATATCCTTTTGGGGATACGCCTTAGAAATGACACCGAAGCTACTAGATGTAGTACCTTCAAAGTTGGTGCCAAAAATGCCACATGAAATATGGTATGGCAAAGCACTATCTTACCACTACCTAATGGCCTAGGGGTCTCCTACTTATATGAGACGGAGATAAGTTGGATAGTAGATCTACTTTGTGCAAGTTTGTGGGATACCCAAAAGAGTCTATGGGTTATTACTTCTATGATCCCTCAGAACAAAAAATATTTATTTCAAGGAACGCCGCCTTTTTGGAAATGGAATTTCTATTGGATAGAAATGGTGTTGTTGTTGAACTTGATAAAGTTCAAGATGATTATCAAATCCCATAAGCGGTGGAAACGAATGAGAAATAAGAGCCTTATACACAACCTCTAAGAAGGTTAGATCAGATTAAGAAGCAACCTGAAAAATTTATATTCCTTCATAAGACGAGCTAATCGGATATTGATCCGAAGACCTATGATGAAGCTATGTTGGACATATACTTGGGACATTGGCTTAACGCCATGAGATCCAAAATGGATTCCATGTACTCCAACAAAGTATGAACTTTGAGAGATCCGCCAAAGAGAAAAGTTCCCGTTGGTTGTCAGTGGATCTATAAGCGAAAGGTAGGAGTAAATGGAGAGGTAGTGACCTTTAAGGTGTGATTAGTGGCAAAAGGTTACACTTAAAGACCTGGTACCAATTTTGAGGAAACCTTTTCACCGATCGCAATGCCAAGTCCATTTAGATTGTACTTGCCATAGCCGCATATTATGACTATGAGATATGGCAAATGGATGTGAAAACTAATTTCCTCTATGGAGACATTGAAGAAGAAATCCATATGAAGCAACCACAAGGCTTTACATCCAAGGTGGGTAAGCAAAAGGTTTGCAAACTCCAGAGATCCATTTATGGACTCAAACAGGCGTCCTGAAGTTGGAATATACGTTTTAAGACAGTCAAATCATTTGGCTTTGTCAAAAATATGTATAAATCGTGTGTGTATATGAAGGCCAGTAGGAGTAGTATACAGTTTATTATGCTTTATGTCGATGGCATCCTTCTCATTAGGAATGAGGTAGGAATGTTAGAGTGTACTAAAAGCATGGTTATCTATACAATTCTCCATGAAGGATTTGGGAGAAACATCCTACATATTAGGAATACGTATCTATAGAAATAGATCGAGGAAGATGTTGGGGCTTTCCTAAACCTCTTACATTGACAAAATACTAAACAGGTTTAGCATGGAAGAATCCAAGAGAAGATTTCTTCCTATGGGACATGGCATCCGTCTCTCCAAGTCTATGGCCCCTCCCTAAGACTGAGGATGTCCTACATACCTTATGCCTCTACCATAGGGAGCATAATGTATACAGTTCAATGTACAAGATCGGATGTGGCACACACTCTAAGTGTTATGAGCCGTTTCCAATTCGATCCCGATGAGAGTTACTAGATAGTCATAAAAGCAATCCTTAAGTACTTGAGAAGGACTAAAGACATGTTTTTGGTATACAATGATGGAAAATTGAAACTCGAGGGGTATTTAGATCCTAGTTTCCAATATGATGTAAATGACCTAAAATCCACTTTTGGATTTATATGTTGCCTCAATGGCAGCGCGGTGAGTTGGAAGAGTTCCAAACAAGACACCACGACTGACTATACCACAGAGGCAGAATATATTGCAGTTTCAGAAGTTGTAAAAAAAGGTGTTTGGATGAAAAACATCATTCAAAAGTTGAATGTAGTGCCTAGCATTTTTGAGCCAGTAGTTGTCTTTTGTGACAACAACGGGGCAGCAGCGTAAGCTAAAGAGCCAAGATCTCATCAGCAATTCAAGCACATTTTGAGGCGATATCACTTGATTCGGGATATCATTTATAGGGGCGACATTCGAGTGGAGAGAGTTACCTTGTAAGAGAATATAGCAGATCCACTAACTAAACCCCTATCGCAAAAGGTCTTTCAAAGACATCTTGAGAAGATGGGTCTCAAGGCCATGGGAATTGGCTTTAGGGAAAGTACGAGATTGTTGGCCTTGTAAACTATTTCCTTGTAAGACAATCTTGATTAAATGATATTCATTACCTGGCCATCTTCATCTCATGCTATTTATTTACTTCACTGGCATTTGGATGAAACCCTTAGATCATATAAGACTACGGGACTTGATTACGCATTAGATGGTAATCATTGAATAAGTCTTACACGATCGTGATATTGAATCTTCCAAGTCATAGCATCTTATGAGATAGGGCATCTAAGATTCGGATGGACTTGCATTGATGAAGCATAAATCCAAGAGTTTGATGTTGCTTCATTCCATGAACAATCCTATATGAGATATGGATGTATGTTAGTGGGTACTTGTTAGAGAACAAGGTACTGAAGATCCACTATAGAATCCATTAGATAGCCGAAATGGCAAGTCGGTACTGGTAAATTCTCAAGCTTACGCTAACGCATATGATTAGTCCTTTGATCGGAGGATCTATGGTAACCTTGTGTTTGGTCTTCATGCTTTCACTTCTCCCTGGTCACTTAGTAAGCCCCTCGGTGGTAATTGGGCATGAGCTACTAGACATAAAGGTTTGCGAGATCTAAGATGGAATTCGACTCCTCACTTTTGTGAAGGGTGAATGTGTCTCCTATATATTCTATAATGATTGATTCCAAGAAATCCTTGCGCAAGGTGATGTGATAATTTGGAAAGGTGTTTCCAAAGATGAGGTCACAAAGGGAATCAAATATTGAGAATAGAAGCATAGCATCAAGGCTATTAGGGAGCCGACTAATATCTTGTCTCAGGCCTCTTTCATGGAGATAGGAGACGGAAGGACCGTATTTGCATGGTACGCATAATGCTAGAATAGTTCTCCAAAAGCATTCATTTTGGTCAATTAGTTGGGCTACATGGGCTTAAGGTTGGACATCGACCATGGAGATTAGGTACTCTTCAATTAATGAGATTAATTGAATTGAGTCACTTAGTTTAAAGAAGTTTAAACTAATGTGAATATTTAATATTCCATAAGTCATAAGGAGTTGTGAGCCCATATCCAATGAATGGTAGAACCTAATGGGTCACAAACAAAAGCCAAATTGCGTGACATATTGAAGGAAGGAGAATTTTTGAAGTGTTAGAAAATTCACTCTTGACCGAATTGGAAGGAGGCAAAAATTAGAGTCATTTTTGGCTCAATCAATTTAATTTAAAAGTTAAATTAAGATCAATTAATTAAAATTTAATTAATTGATTCCACATGACTATCAATTGGTCAAATTAATTTAAGAGTTAAATTAATTTTGACTAGCTTAAGGAGTTAAGCACTTTAACTTAAGAGTTAAGTTAAAGCATTATTGATTAACTAAAGTGCTTAATTTAATTAAATTGGAGAGTTAATTTTGGAGAGAATTATTAAATGAAGGGTTCATTTAATGTGGAATTATAATTTATTTGGAAGACATTTCATGAGATGAAATATAAATTCCAAATGACATTCAAATTCACACATCACTAATTTAGTGGCCACCTTGGCATGGAAATGTGGCGTCCTCTCTTTGAAGATGATGTGTAACCAGACACCATCCTCTTCCTATATATAAATATAGGAAGGGGGTGGCCACAATGCATGCTAATTGCAAGGTGTGAATTATTCTCCCGACAACAAACTTTGTTAGTGGGCATCTAATAGTTAGATTCTCCAAAATACTCTCCAACCTCTCTCATCCTCCCCATCCATAGTTGGCCTTATTTCCTCCATTTCTCTGCAATTATCTCCAGCTATTTTTGTAGAGAAAGGGTCATTTCATTTGGTGTGTGGACTATCTCGTTAGAGGCAGAATGTTTGGGTTGCTATTTGTTCTTGGAAAGCAGTTTCTGGCAGCCACTTACAACGAGTTTTGGGAGGACTTATTTTGTTCTGATTGAGCTAAAACATTTACTGTAGCATCTTCATGATGTTGAGGGAATACAGTAAAATGTTTGGCTCAATAGGAGAAGTGTTACTTGGGGAAATCAGTTGGTGTTTCTGCTACGCCAGTGAGGAGACTACTTCAAGAGTTAAAGAGTGTTTTCTCTTGTTCCTTAATTTTCAGTTTCATTAAGGTATTTCCCTCTCTAAATCTGAATCCTATGCATGTCTAGATCCTTTTGGATGTGTGTGGGTTAGTTTTATTCAGTTTTTTTTTTTTTAATGTAAATGGATCCTAGTGCCATATACACCTTTGGGATGAACTTTTCTTTCTTTTACCTTCCTTTCTAGCACTCCTAGGGCCATTAGATTTGGAGGAGGAAGCAAGCATCAAAGGTTTGTCCTTGTCATGGTAGTCTCTATCTCGACCAACACGTTGATCAATAAAACTTGGTGAGGATATGAGTTTCAATCCTTATGGAGATCATTGTCCACCACTACATCCAAGTTAAAGAGCTTCTCAACAAGCCTAATTATCTTTAAACCATAGTCGATGACACATGATTTCTTATCCATCCTAGATTGAAAAATCTCCTTTGATAACATGAACCTCTCATATCTTGTTTGCTTTACAACTCTTGCAAGCTTCAACCAAGGTATTATTCATGTGTCCTTGAGACTTTTGAAGTATATAGATGCCATCATGAGACTATGGGATAGGACGATCCTTAACCTAATCCATGAATATTTCACGTGTCTCTTGATCTACATTAATCCCAATGGGATTAGGAACACCATGATATAGGACAATTATCCATTTCTAGTAATCTAGAACAATTTTGAGGTTTAGCCAATTGTGGAAGTTAAGCCTAGTGAGTTTATTCATTTCCATAATAATGTTGAGTGGATTATTAGCCAATTGATTTGAGATTTCAAAAATCTACAAATGGGCAAAAAAGAGAGTATAAGCATGTGATTGAATATTAATAATGAAAATATGTTTATAGACTTTCAAACATGTTTTTCTCCCACTATTTTATTAAATTCCTCACCCCTTAGAAGAATTCGGGAAATATCATTTTCTAGTGAGAATCAAGGCCTAAAGGACTTGTAAGTGGACCCCCATTATGAGAGCCATCCACAAACAATCAAAAGGTAAGCAACCTTTGCTGATTGCATCTCTTTGCAACCTTTGATATATTTTGCCTCACTTTTCATGTAGATCCACTTGATGTGCGCCCTCTACGTCACTAGGTGTTAAGTTGAAGCTACCAATCAAACTTTGATTTGAGATAGCTCCATGTCATGCCATGTGATGTAAACCATGCATGGGAAGCATGAAATCAAAGGTGCATCATATGTTAAGTATATGATGACAGTTTTTTACCTAAGTGTGACCACTTTGATGAGTGCCATCACATAAAGATAGTAGCATCGTCATGTCATATACTATCGGTAAAAGGATGGATTAATTAAAACTCTCTTTAATTTGTATCCATTTTGACTTAATATTTGAAAGCACTTAGACTTTTCTAAGTGGAGAGTTTTTTTTGCTTGCAAAGATGTCATCAATTTTATCTTCTTATTTAGGTTTTCTATGTCCTAACCATGCATCTCATACATCAATAGGATATGGAAAGCATAAATAAGTAAATGCACCTTGCATGCTCCTAGGTTGGGATGACCATGAGCCTTAACCAAGTAGTGCATTAAGAGCCATAGATGCACTACTTGGTTGATTTTAAGTGGGTTGATTAAATCTAGCTATTACATAAATGTATCCCCATACATTCATGGGTCCTTGCAATAATTACATAAGAACATAAATCTTCACTCCAAGCGATTCTACTCTCATAAAATTTACAAGATAGAAATCAAGAGGCATACAAGCCCCAGTTTAGTACAACCCTTTTCAACAACTTGAAACAATAAAAATAAATATTAAAGTGATCATCCCCATTCATTCATCATCTATTCAACAATTAAATGAACAATAAATCAAGAATTGACATTCAATTCCACAGTTAAATGTTTATCTCATAAACAATTAATTAAGTAGCAAAAATAAGCATAACAATTATGCATATCATTTTTGCACAAAATTGAAGATTAACTTGAACAAGACTTTAAAAGCATGCAAAAATGTCCAACATTACTTTGAACACTTACACAACATTTGTGCATCAAAATAAGGATGAAATAATCAAGTTTAATAGGCTAAAAACACCAAAATAGCAGAAAAATTGGCTCTAAAGTGACCTTCGGCTAGCTGCTACCCAATCGGCCGGGTGGGCACGCAATGGGCATGCATAAGGCACGCCCATGGCCATGCCTGGCTGCTGCCAGGCAGGGTGGCAGCCTTGCCACAACTCACACCGATAAACCGTTTGAACACCATTTTGTGTTTTTGCCTTTTCAAACCATATGGACACCGCCATAACATTATTTCATACAAATTTTGATAAATTTTCAGATTATAAACACCTTTAAAAACTGAAAATTTAAGTGTTCAAGCATGCTTCAAAAATTAAGCAAAGGTGAGAATCAACATTCTCCAAAAATTTCCAATTAACTCCAATCCAATTGGATCAAAAAATGACCAAAACACCTTAAGGCCAAATTTAACATGCTATATCAACATATAACATCATTCAATGCTAAATCAAAATTTAGCATTATCATCCATGAATCAAAAGCATACTAACATATGAATTAACTCTTAAAACACATATTAGCATAATTCAATTCATCATCAAAGGAGCCACAAGCAACATCAACCAAACACTTCAATACATGAATTGGATCAAGAATTTGGAGATCTAGATCAATTCATCACATGAATCAATCAAACAAAAATCCAAATTAAAGCATGAAAATGGCCTTAATACCACTTCAAGGGGTGTGTAGCACAAGGATCCATGTAATAAAGCAAAAATAGCTAAATCAAAACTTGACTACACACCATCCAAGGATAAAATATGCTATAAAATGGATTTGGATGAAGATAAATACCTTGATCACTCAAAATCTAAGGTAGAATTGAAGACAAGGTTGACCTCTTCAAAAATGTCTCCTCCTGGTGCAGCAGAAATCCGGAAACGTTTTCCCTAGAAAATCACCTCCAATTTAGATGAAATCTGGACAGAACCTCCCTAACACCTTGATGAATATCTAGTAAAGTTTTTAGCAAAAACTAAAATCGGTAAGTGCTCCAAATCTGCCACCAAGGTTTCTGCCTTGCAGTGGATCTTCAAGAGCAAAGCTATCCAAGTGTCTAGCCTCTAATGAAATGATCCACACACCTAAGGCAAGCTCCAATAAACCTCAAGTGAGCTGGAACACCTGAGGAAGAAGAAATGATGAAGGTCGAATTTAGGAGGTAAAGTGAAGAAGAAATGTGTGTGTTTGGAGGGAAAAAAAAGGATCTAGCTTGCAAAGTAAGCATGTGGCCAGCCATTCCTCTATTTATAGAAGAGAGAGGGAGTGATGCAAGTGAGGTGAGGTGCCACCTAAGCAAGCACGTTGCATGTGAAATGTGAATTTCACTTGCATTTGAATTTCATTTGGAATCTTCATTTCATCTCATGAAATGCCATCCAAATAAATTCTAAATGCACCTCAAATGAACTCCTTTATTTGAATTTTCCTCCAAATTTAATTCTTCACATTAATTAAATTAACCCCTTAATCTAATTAATTGGTCTTGACTTAACTCCTTAAGCTAGAAAGTGTTAACTTAACTCCTTAAGTTAACTTGACTAATTAAAAGCTCCTTAATTTAATTGGTCTAATTTAACTCCTTAAGGTATTTTGATCAATTTAACAATTAAATCAATCAAGTCAAAATGACCAAAAAATTAGACAACCGTTTTCTCCCTAAAATCGATCACTAGGAATTTTTCTAACTCTTAGAAAATTCCCTTCATCAAATAGAACTTCCTTTAGGCTTTTGTGTATGACCCATTAAGTTCTCCCATTCATTAGACATGGGCTCACAAGTTTTGTGCTATATTGAATATCAAAGTATTCACATTAGTTTAAACTCCTTTAAACTAATAACTCAATTCAATTAATCTCAATTAATTGAACAGTATCCAATCTCCATGGTCGATGTCCAACCTTAAGCCCATGGAGCCCAATTAATTGGTCGAAAAGAATATGCTCTTAGTGAACCATTCTAGCTCTACGCTTACCATGCAAATATAGTCCTTTTGTCTCCTATCTCCTAAAAGAGGCCTAAGGCAAGATATTTGCCGGCTTCCTAATAGTGTTAATGACTATGTTTCTATTCCTAATGTCGATTTCGATTTATGGCCTCATCTTTGGAAAAATCCTTTTTCAAATTGTCATACTACCTTGCGCAAGGGCTCCTTGGAATCAATCATTATAGAATACATACGAGAGGCACTTGCCCATCACAACGACCAAGAGATGGATCCCATATTGGATCTCACAAACCTCCATGTCTAAGTAGCTCATACCCAAGCTCAACCCAGATGACCCGCAAAGTGGTCAAGGAGGAGTCATAGTATGAGGACTTAAACATAAGGTTACCATGGATCCTCAAGTCTAAGGACTAATTAAATGCACTAGCGTAAGTTGGAGAACTTGACACTACAGCTATGTAGTGGATTCTCTGGGTAGATCTTCAGTGAACTTATTCTCTAACAAGCACCCACTAACATGCACCTATGTCTAACATGGATTGGTCATGAATAGAGTAATATCCAACTCTTTGGATTTATGCATCGTTAGTGCATGTCTATTTGAATATTAGATGCCCTGTCTCATAAGATTCTACAAGTTGGAATATTTTAGGATCATGACTGTGTAAGACTCATTCATGATCACCACCCAGTGAGTGACCAAGTCCCATAGTTTTATGTGATCTAAGGGCTTCAACCAAATGCTAGTAAAGTATAATAAGCATAAGATGAAGATGACCGTTGTAAATGAATATTATTCAATCAAGATTATCTCACAAGTGAAATGGTTTACATATAAATCTAATTGGCTACGCTGTACTATTCCAACATAGGTGTATGGTAAAGCTAGCAAAACTATGCTACCAGGCCTACGAATGAAGTAGCTGCTCAAGCATTTGGTAGTGATGAATTTGGTACATGCAAAAATACTCAAATTGAGTTTAGGGCTTCTTAGCTTGTGTGGCTAACTACCAAATATGTACCTTAGGGGATGAATGCCTGAGGAATAGTAGAGGTGATAATGTAAATAGGTTAGTTCCAAGGTTTCTATTGATCAGTCCTCAGAGGTTCTAAAGATCCTCTAGTTGTTGTCACATCTATCAGAGACCTTTGCTATAGTAACTCCTTATATCTATACTAAATGACCCCTATATTCTTATACAAAGTAGTAATAAACGTAGGGAACCATAAGCCTTTCCCAAAAGAATGAAGTGTCTACTAAATGACTATATAAATGAGCTTGTCCCCATCAATAGCCTTCCAGGTGATGATGGTGTATAGTAATATAATGTGTTCCCTTGTGATAGCACAGTAATGCGAAGGAGGCAACATTCGAGAAATCACAAAATGCAACTAAAACTTAAATGAGATGGGTTCGTCCCTTAATATTTTCCACTCTATCATTTGGGTACATTGGAGAGTTGCTATTTCTTTATTATTGACATGCTTAGAAAAATACTCCTTCAACTCATCATGGATAATCCTTAGAATCTCATAGACAAGGTTAATTGCCATACTGTTAAATGCATATGGCAATCCCCGATAAACATTTTACTATATTGCCACTCATTTGCATTGCATAAAATTATAGTATTATTGGGAGGACTATTGCATGTGGATATTAGACAAATTTCCTCTATCTTGTAGTTGCTACAGAACCCCATCAAAGTGCTGATAGTATATGGGGCATAATTTAAAGCCCTTTTTGTAGTCTGTATTTTGACACTAACCCTCAATGATATCATTTATAAGCATCTATTGAAATGAGCTTCCTTCTAACTAAACTCCCTGATGAACTAACATAAACACTTTTCAGGGTCATTCTAGCAAAAAAAAAAAAAAAAGTATCCAAGTAAACAAACAAACAAACAAGTATTCTACATGCTATGGTATACAAAAAAACTCGCCATATTGATTATTGAGATTTTTACTACCGTATTGCACATAGCTTTGTATAGGCTCATCTTTGGAATAGATTGTTGCCTCATAGTTCATCGATGGTTGTTTTTTGTCCCTTGCCGAGGGAGTCTTTTTGGGCCATCCACAGAAAACTTATTTTTGTACATAGTTGACAATTAAACCTTGTTAGTGCATTGTTTAGAATTAATATTTTGTTTTAATTTTGATGTAAGAAAAGTAAGTACATTTTTTTTTTTATTTTGATTGTCAAAACCACAATGTAAATGTAATGGTCTTTGATTTAATCTAAAGGTTGGAGTAAGCATCTGAACCCCAGTCTATTAGCGATTTTTTGATTAAAAAAGGTCTTCACCTCAAGCTTTCTCTTCAAAATTTGATTTGTTCTCTTTGATTACTAAAAATCTTACCTTTGGGTCTTTGCAACACCTTGTGAGAGAATCAAAACCAGAAATATAAAATGAACTTACCAAGTGTAGAAGCAAAAAAATCCTTCTTCCAAGAATGTATTCATACGCCAAATTGTATGTGGAGCAAATTGCTATGCTAGTAGCAATAACTCTTTCCTAAGATGAAGAATGGATGAAGAATGAGAAAAATCTAAAGAAAATGCTTAGTCAATGTGAGGAAGAAGAGGTGGAGAGTAGATGCTATAAGAGAGAATTTTGGAGGAAGAAAGATCGAGTCACGCTAACAATACTCCAAAAAAATTTCTATTACAATAGTGCCCAATAAGCTAATATGATTGATGTATAAACTACTCTTGTCAACGTTTTCTTATTCAGTAAATATATGATTTATTGGCCATATTCATCTTATGCACTTTATAATATTACTTGAACAATGTATTTGGTAAAGCCCTTAGATTATGTATGACTTCAGTACATGATGTTGCCATATGATGATGATAATAAAACATAGCTCTGCTACAGGTTATAGAATCTTTTGAGATATAACACTGACATATTTAGATAGACATATACTATAAAGCATGCGTCAATAGTTGGAGGTTGCCCATTTTATGGGCAATGAGTGAAAGACACTTGTGCATGTAGGTGGTAGTTTTTTAGAGAACAAGTTTACTAAATGGCTTCGGTTTGAGAATTAATAAAGAAGCCATGGTGGCATATCTGTATTGGATATTCTCATACTAACAATGATGATGTGATCAATCCTTAGACTTATGGTTCTACATTAACCTTGTATATTGGTGCTTATTTTTAGTTTCCTACCCTAACCAAATGATGGGTTATATGGAATTTGTGTTGAGTATAGGTTATTTGTATATGAGGTTTATAAGAACCAAAAAAGAATTCATTTCATCTTATTGAATAACTTGATCTCCTACATTTTCTATGATGCTCGATTTTGAAAAATCCTTGTGCAATATAATGTGACAAAATGAAAGGATTTTGAAAGTTGAAGTTACTTGAACCAATTATTAAGGATATATGCATGGTTATTAGTGCTATTAGAAACTAATAAACTCCTTGCTCTATGCCTCAATCGAGAGAGAGAGAGAGAGAGAGAGAGAGAGAGAGAGAATGAAAGGAGACAATATTTGCATGGCACTTGTAAGTAGAAGGCTTCACACACTTCATTCGCCCATTCATTGGACTTCATACACTTATTTCTTGACATCAACTATAAAGAATGGGTACTTTTGGGTTAATGGAGATTAATTCAATAGTGGTTAATTAAAGGCATTTAATTCACTAGAATAATCAAGCAAGTTAATTATAAGTCACAAGTGTTGTAAGCTCATGGCCAATTGATTGATAAACCAAAGGGGCCATATACAAGTGCTCATGAACTCAAATAGTATGTATATAGTATTATCTAAGTTTTGTACAATATTACCTAAGGAGCTAGATGAGAGGAATAATTAATGAATTAATTATTTATTTATTTAATTAATATAAGGAGGTAAATCGATGCAATAAATAATTTATTTAATTGAGGCATGGAGAATGAATTGATTGTGGAGACTAATTCATTTGGCTTAGACTACTTATCAAAATGTTTGACTTAGTAGATAGTTCACTTGAATTGAAATTAAAGTTTTAATTCAAGACCATATCACTAGCGAAATATAACCAAGTGCATTGGGAACACACTTAAATATGCCAAATGGATGCATAGTTTGAGAGCAAGTGTCCCATGGTGCTAAAAAGTGTGAGGGTGCTATATATAGGCATATTTATATAATATTCTTCTACTACATATAGATGATGGGAAGTTAGAATCTTTATTAGTACATATATATGGATATACCTTACACAACTCACACCACTAGCTAGCATCTATATGTAGATATAGATGGCTAGAAAGAAGACCACTTGGCACTTTTGCAAGGTGGGGAAACATTTTCAGTTGCTCTATTTGCTAGCAAAATTCTTTTTATTCATCTTTTCTCTCCAATCTCTTGTATACATACTCAAGTAGAAGTATTTCTAGCATAAGAACTATTCCTAGTGTAGGCTTAGTGAGTATTGCTAGCATAATAAGTATTCCTAATGTAGGCTTAGGTGTGTGGACACTATTAAAGGGGAAACAGTTGGCTAGCTAAAGAGTATGTGAGATATACTTTTGGGGAAATAAGGAAGAAATTCTTCTAGAGCTTGTAAGGAGAAAAGAAAGTAAACCATTTAAAGAATAATACTTAAAGAATACAAGACTTGTTTTTGAAAGCATCAATAAAAGAAAGCTTAAGGTATATTTGATTTCTAATCTCTTTAATCTACTTCAAATGTATGAGGATCCTTGTTGGTCTTGAGCAAGGTTTTATGTACTAAAAGATTTAATCATATAATGCCATGTTATGCAAGGTTCAATCATTGAGTATGTGCCAAATATACTTATATACAAGATATCAAGCAATAGGATGTCCCAGCAAAGCACAAAGAAAACAACAAAAGGATATAAAGTAAAAAAGTAATCCTAAACTAGGCACGACCTAGAGCATGGTATCAACGAAAAATGAATGCTGGAAAATAAGGAATAATAAGGGCAAAAGATCAAATAAAGTATAATTATACAAATAAAGGTTAAGTCTACAACAACGTTTTCACTGAAGTTTAAAAAAAATAAAAAAGTAATCCTAAAAATAAAAATGTGGAAATTAAACATAAAATTGAGAACAAATAAAATATGTAAAAGGTAGGTGTGAAATGAAAGTTAAAAAAATGTACACTATAGTACCCAGCATGCTAGATCCCTTCCCTAAATCTAGAGTTGCACATCATCCTCAATGTGCAAATGTGAGAGAGCAAAAAGAATAGAGAAAAAGAACTCCTCTACTTTGTTACTCTATCTCCAGGTGGGGCATCTTCATGTTCGGGTGACAATATGGTATAGACAAAGGTAAGATGTTTCACATCCTAAGGAGATTGTATCTAGTATACTAACTCAATAAATCATAATCTTGGCGCTCTCTAAGAGAGCCTAGTTCTTATCTCATTGTCGCTAGCCTCGGCAAATCTCGACAAGTTAAGATGGAGCTGTGGATCCACAAACCCACCAAGATTGGCCTCCTTATTGGGATACCATATGCACCAATTGCCAGTATATCTTAATGACTACTCAAAATTCGATGCAATGCTCTTTCATCCAAGGTGGCCTTTGCTTAATGTGAGTCTCAACTCCATCCATAAATGATACCCCTCATAGCATAGAAATTCATAATCAATAAGGGAACTAAAAACTATCTCGGGTAGAAGATCATACCTGGCGGACTACCCTCTCAATGATATCTCCCGCAATAATTGCTTTGTCTCCTAGGATCAGTCTCAACAACATGAAAAGATTATGCATCACATCGATGTGTGCATCAATGGAAAAAGACGGGTCTGAATGAAATGTTGGTAGATCTTAAGGTGTCTATGGAGGTGACTTGAGGGAAATAAGAGTGGCTCCTTGTTAACCAAGTTCCATGATATATACCCTATGCTTGACCTTGTGTGTCTCATAAATCAATTGTTCATGTTCTCTAGCAAAATTTGATAGTATTCGTTGATGATCTCCGCTAAAATTAGCACCTAGTGGTCTCTGATATAAATTGCATCATTTATTGAGTCGGGAATATTTTTGTACCCGTAATAAATGAGGAAACCAAAAACTCTCTCGGCTTGAAGATCCTATTTGGAGGACTACTCTCTCAATGATATCTCCTACAATGATTACTTTGTCTTCTGGGACGAGTCTCAATAGTATGAGAAGATCATGCATCACATCATTGTGTGCACCAATGGCAACAGACGCGTCTGAATAAAATGCTGATATATCTTAAGGTATCTATGGAGGTGGCTCGAGGGAAATGAGAGTGGCTCCTTGTTAACCAAGTTCCACGATACCTTATGCTTGTCCCGGCCAGTCCTATAAAACAATAGCAGGAGATGGCCTATGTTTCTCATAAATCATCTGTCCATATCCTCTAGCAAAATTAGACAGTACTCATTGACGATCTTATTGGAATAGTGCCTCATAGCCAATTAGTTTGGCGTGTAATGCTATTTCACTTGTGATATAATCTTGATTGAATGATATTTTTATTAAATGGCCATCTTCATCTTATGCTTATTATATTTCACTTGCATTTGGTTGAAGCTCCTATATTATATAAGACTATGGGACTTGGTCACGTATATGATGGTGATCATAAAATAAGTCTTGTTAGAGAATAAGTTCATTGAAAACCTGCCCAGAGAATCCACTAGATAGCTATAGTGGCAAGTTTGTAGTTGCTAGTTCTCCAGCTTACGATAGTCTATATAATTAGTCCTTCAACCTCAGGATTCATGGTAACCTTGTCTTTAGGTCCTAATGCTTTGACTCTTATCTGACCACGTAATGGGTCATCTGGGTTTGAGATTGGTCCTTATTTATTTCAAGTTGTTGAAAAGAGTTGTATTAAATTGGGGCTTGTATGCCTCTTAATTTCTATCTTGTAAATGTTATGAGAGTAAAATCAATTGTTGGAATAATGCCCCGCAAGCCAATTAGATTGGCATGTAAACTATTTCACTTATAATATAATTTTGATTGAATGATATTCATTTTATATGATCATCTTCATCTTATGCTTATAATTCTTCACCAACATTTGGTTGAAGCCCTTAGATCACACAAGACTATGGGACTTGGTTATGCACTAGATGGTGATCATGAAATAAGTCTTACACGGTCGTAATCTTAAATCTTCCAAGTCGTAGGATCTTATGAGACAAGGCATCTAAGATTCAGAAAAACTTGCACTAATGATACATAAATCCAAGGGTTGGATATTGCTCCATTTCATGAGCAATCCATATGAGATATGGGTGCTTGTTAGAAAACAAGTTCACTGAAGGCCAGCCCGAAGAATCCACTAGATAGTTGTAGTGGCAAGTTCTCCAGCTTACGTTAATGCATATAATTAGTCCTTTAACCTGAGGATCCATGGTAACCTTGTGTCTAAGTCCTCATGCTTTAACTGTTCCTTGTCCACTTAGCTGGTCTTTGTGGTTAAGGTTAGGTATGAACTACTTAGACATGGAGATTTGTGAAATCTAAGATGGGATCCAACTCCTTGTCGTTGTAAAGGGCGAATGCATCTCCTATCTATTCTATAATGATCGATTCCACAAAATTCTTGCCCAAAGTAGTATAACAATTTGAAAAATGAGTTTTCAAAGATGAGGTCATAAAGGGAAATTGAAAATTGGAATAGAGATATAACATCAAGGCTATTAGGGAGCCGTCAAATATCTTGCCCTATGTCTTTTTTGGGAGATAGAAGACGAAACGACCGTATTTGCATGGTACACGTAAAGCTAGAATGATTCTCCAAAAGCATTTATTTCGGCCAATTAATTGGGCCCATGGGCTTGAAGTTGGACATCGACCATGAAGATTGGGCACTCTTAAATTAATGAGATTAATTGAATTGAGTCATTAGTTCAAAGGAGTTTAAACTAATGTGAATATTTGATATTCAATAAATCACAAAAGTTGTGAGCCTATATCCAATGAATGGTAGAACATAATGGGTCACACACAAAAGCCAATTTAAAATCCTACTTGATGAAAAAGAATTTTCTAAGAGTTAGAAATATTCCTCTATGACCGATTTTTGAGGTAGGCGAATTAACACAATTTTTTGGTCATGTTAGCTTGATCAATTTAATTGTTAAATTGATCCAATTAATTTAAGGAGTTAAATTAGACCAATTAATTAAAGAGTTAATTAATTGGTGCACATGACTGTGCACATGACTATCAATTAGTCAAGTTAACTTAAGGAGTTAAGTTAACAATAACGAGTTTAAAAAATTAAGCTAATTGACTTAAGAGTCAAATGTTAATTAATTAAATTAAAGTGTTTAATTTAATTAAAATAAAGAATCAATTCTTGGGGAAAAATTCAAATGACATGTTCATTTGGTGTGGCATTAGAATTTATTTGGATAACATTTTATGAAATGAAATGAAGATTTCAAATGAAATGCAAATGCACATTTAAATCACATGCCACTTGCTTGCAAGTTAGCATGCAAGTTGGTGCCAACTTGAGGGAAGTGTCACCTTCCCTCCCTCAATATATAGATATAGAGAGAGAAGGGGCGGCCACTTTGCATGTGATTACATGCAATCTAGATCTAATAGTTATATTCTTTCTTTTTCCCTCCAATTCCCATATGTTGCCTCGTGAGTTGAAGCTTCACATTTCTTCATCTCCTACCTCCAAATCAAGCCTTCATCCTTGGATTTCTCCTCCTTCTTCTCCAACTAACATTGAGGAGGACTGGATTTTTGCATTGGTGTGTGGTCATTAGAGGCAAAACAATTGGATTGCTAGATTTTTGGAGATCCTATGTTCAGGCAGAAATTTTGGAGCATACATTGGAGGTCTTGCTGAAACTTTTCTGAGGTGAAATTTTTATTTGAGAATCACCAAAGTGTTGATGATCTTTTGATCTAAGTTTCACTCAATTCTGAGTTCATTTAGTTGGGCAAAATTTTTCAGAAAGCTACTGTGTCACTGGGAGACAGATTCAAGGAGTTGAAGTCTTTCTCCTAGTTTCCTTTGATTTTGAGCTAACCAAGGCAATTCTCATACCAAATATGAATCGAAGGCATTTTTAGATCCTTAGGTTCATATGTAGCCTAGTTATTTTGGCATTTTTATGCTTTGATAATTACATCCTAGTGCTACATGTGACTTTAGATTTTAAGGTGTCTATGGAGATGGCTTAAGGGAAATGAGAGTGGCTTCTTGTTAACCAAGTTCCACAATATATACCTCGTGCTTGACCAAGTCCTAAAAAACAACAGAAGTAGGTGGCTTGTGCATCTTATAAATCAATTGTTCATGCTCTGTAGCAAAATTTGATAGTACTCATTGATGATCTCTGCTGAAATTGGCACCTAGTGCTAATTAATTGGTGTTAACTTAACTCCTTAAGTAAACGTGACAATTAATTATCACATAGCACCAATTAAATTAATTCCTTAATTTACTTGATCCAATTTAACTCCTTAAATTTATTTTGATTAATTTAACAATTAAATTAATCAAGCCAAGATGACCAAAAATTAGTTAGCGGTTTTCTCTCCAAAAACGCCTAGGTTGTATTTTCTAACTCCTTAGAAAATTCCTCCCATCAAGTAAGAACTACCTTTAAGCTTTTGTGTGTGACCCATTAGGTTCATCCATTCATTTAGACATGAGCTCACAACTCATTCTGATATTTTGAATATTGAAATATTCACATTAGTTTAAACTCCTTTAAACTAATAACTCTGTCAATTAATCTCCATTAATCAAAGAGAACCCAATCTTCATAGTTGATGTCTAGCAACAAGCCTATGGAGCCCAACTAATTGGATGAATGAATATGTCTCGATGAACCATTCTAGCTCTATGCTTGCTATGCAAATACAATCCTTCCATCTCCTATCTCCTGAAAGAGGCTTAGGGCAAGATATTTGTTTGCTCCCCAGTAGCCTTGATAACTATGTTTCTACATTGCAATGTTCGATTCCCCTGTATGACCTCATATTTGGAAAACTCCTTTTTCAAATTGTCATACTACCTTACACAAGAATTTCATGGAATCGATCATTTATAAATACATAAGAGATGCATTTGCCCTTCACAACAATAAGGAGATGGTTCCCATCTTGGATCTCACAAACCTCCATACTTAAGTAGCTCATACCCAATCTCAACCCCGGATGGCCTACTACATGGTCGGAGAAGAGTCAAAGCATGAGAACCTAAACACAAGATTACTATGGATCCCCAGGTCAAAGGACTAATTATATGTACTAGCTTAAGCTAGAGAACTTGCCACTCCAGCTATCTAGTAGATTCTTTGGGTGGATCTTCAGTAAACTTGTTCTCTAACAAGCATCCACTAACATGTATCCATGTCTAACATAGATTGCTCATGAAATGGAGTAATATCTAGCTCCTTGGAGTATGCATTATTAGTGCAAGTCTATCTGAATCTTAGATGCCCTGCCTCAAAAGATTTTATGACTTGGAATATTTGAAATCACGACCATAAAGACTTGTTTCATGATCACCATCATATGGATGACCAAGTCCCATAGTCTTATGTAATTTACGGGCAAAGTAAAATAAGCATAAGATGAAGATGGTCATTTTATAAGAATATCATTTAATCAAGATTGTATCACAAGTGAAATAATTTACATGCCAATCTAATTGGTTGTAGGGCATTATTCCAACATCAACTAGTGGAGATAAATCCAAATCAGCTAATTTTCAGTATAGGGATGTTAGAAAATGATTTAATAGAAGAAAAGTGCAATATATTATTTGGGAAGTGTGGTTGTCTAGAGAAGTTTCGAGACAAGAGGTGACTGAGCGAAGATGAAAATTAGGTCTCTGCAAATTTAAGCATCGTAACGCATTAAGCATTGCAATTTTGACCTGGGCACTATAGCCTCAACACAATAAAATTAAACCTCAAATTTTCTATAAGGTGTTGCGACTGTGGCTTGGGCACCATGGCTCTAGTAGAAGTGATTGCCTTAATGACCCTAAGGTTGCAAGGTTAACATGGCTACCTTTATCGTGATCTCCTGGCTCATTTTTTTTCCGTTGGTTGAGCTCTACATTAGCTCCGTTATTAATTTTGTTGGATGTCAACCTATACAAAAAAAAAAAAAAGTAACTCCATTTTATTACAAATCAATCAAAGAACTAACCTGTTCATACCCTATGAAAGCTACAAAATAAGAAAAAAAATAAACAAATTTTAGCACTGGGTTGCCTCCCAAAAACTGGATTGATTTGATGCCTATAGCCTAGCGGCCTTTTTCATCTTTCTGGAGGATGATTCTTATTGTAAACTTGGGATATGATGTTTGCTTTCCTTCTCTTCTTTCTTTGGAACCCACGTATCTATGCAATTAATTATCAAGACTCATATAGTCCAGTAGATTAGTTACGACCATGTCACACAACAATTATTCTTCAAGATGAAGCTTATCTACATCACTCACATTGACTACAAATTCTTCAAAAAGAGTTAATAGCTTAATATTAGGCATCTACACACATGATAGCTCTGCTTCTTGCTCTTCTTTGCACTTCACATCTTGGTCCTTGAACAATTCAACTAGTTCACTTATTTAAGATATAATGTCTTTAACCCCATCTTGCTTTGGGAAAAGATGTGCCTCAAGAGCCTTCATTCTAATTTCATGTCTTGTAATTATCTCCTCATTTTGCCAAGAAAATCACCTACTAGTCTCTCTTATAAGAGTTTTGTACAAAATCATTAGAAAGCTCCTCTAAATTTGGCCTTGGATGAATGGGTTGTCCATATGCTTCAAAATTCCGTGAGCCATCAATACGAGGTTTTTCTTGCCTCAAGCAAGGTGGTGCATTACCAAATGATCTTCTCTCAACCGAACATTCACTCCACCATAAATTGCCTTAGTCCGATATCAAAGCTACCAAAAAATAAAAGAAAACAAAATCGAAGCAAAACAAAAATAAAAACTAAACTTAATGTTTAGTGTAGCACAAAATTGGACAAAATACCAACACGCCATTCCTTGACAACAACAACAAAAACTTGACAAGTTTACTCTTAAAATATATATATATATGTAATCAAAACCAACCAATGCTTATGCATATGCGATATAACACTCAAAGCTCTAAATTATGAAAGTTCCCACAAGTGCATGGGTTGAAGTTTTCAATATAGTCTTGGTAAGTATCGGAGTCATATCCAAAGGGAATGGGATGAGTACCCTATTTTCTCACCCACACTATCTAGAGTGAATCTCCTATCCTTTCTTACTAGTAGTTTAGGCCGAGGTGGAGTGGCACTCAAGAAGGAGTACTTGAGTGCAAATCAAACCAATGCTTAGAAAAAAGATGCATAGTTGTTGAGGTTATTAGGTTGTTAATGTAATCTCCAAATCTTAGGCCTCAATTAGGAGATTAGACAATAGAGATGTTGTATTTCACAGCACTCTACAACAAATTGCACTTCACGTAACAAAGGTATAATTCGTTACAAATGATTGATCATATGTAACGAAACTAAGATTTTGTTACTGACACACTCATCTTGGGTAACAATGAAAAAAAATTGTTACCTTTAATGAAAATTTGTTACCTTAGATTTTTTATCTTATGTAACTAAATTAACAATTGTTACTGAAAATAAAATTTCGTTACAAATAATATTTCCTGCCATTTAGGAAGACTCATTTGTAACAAAATTTTCTACTTTTTGTAAAATTGTAGAATTTGTTACAAATAAAACATACTGCAACAAAATATTTGGTTACTAAAGTTAAATACATTCCCTCCAAAATTTTGTTGTAAGGATATGGTAATATTTTTTTCTGTTACTAATCGTTTACCACCCATAATGTGTTCTACTTCAAAGTATTTTCCTCCTAAATTTGGTGTAGATTTTGTTCCTTAAAAAGTGTCAATTGTCACTACAAGAAAAAATAGTTTTAGCAACTAAATTCTCAGCGACAATAATAAAATGGTTGCTAAATATACAATTTTGGCATCCAAAAGTGATCTGGTTGTTAAAGTCATGTTATATAAATCTTTTTGCAACCAACCAGTATTTGGTAGCTATAAATAGTCACTATAATTTGGTTTATCTTAGCTAGTAGTATAATAACCAATGTTAGAGTTTTTAGCGAAAATTTTCATTGTCGCTATATATGAACTTTAATTGTGACCAATTTAGCAACTAAATTATTGAATGATTACTATAAGTCTTTAAAGTTGATCAATAACAGCCAATTAATTTGGTTGCTAAAAATATATGGTCTTTATTTAGCCCTTTAATTTCTTAGCAACCAACATAATATGGTCACTAAAAAAAATGCAAAAAAATTAGTTGTTTCTATAAAACATACCACAACAATTCAATAAACTTTATTTCTAATTTTCTTAGAAAAATATCAAAAAGAACTCTTTAATTGAGTTTAAACAACTAAATTAATTTTGAGCTAAACTTGGTTAAAAAATCTATTCAAATATGCCAAAAATATTTATTACTTTAACTAAATAATAATAGTTTAGTTTAAATCAACTCTTTTTAATTCAAAATATGCTTTTATTTAAAATATATTTCATAAATTATCTTAATTTAAAATATGTTTTTCTCTTGGTGGATTGAAGCATACTCGTCTTTTAAAAGAACAAGGAGAAAGTGGCTTATATTCTTTTCGTACAAATGGCCAACATCATGCATGCCAATCAAAAAATTTATAGATGCGCTAACTTGGGATGGCATTGCTTCTTTCTCTTCCTCCTTTTGCATTCATTTGCTATTCTCCTGCCCCATTTCCAAAACCAAAAAAAAAAAATTGATTTGATTGCAAATTAATGCCCTTTTTAGATATGATTAATTAGCATTTAGTTTTTGTATTTCATCATAACTGAACTTAATTTGCACGGTTACAAACTCATAAATTAAAGGGTAGCTTTGATTGAAAAGGAAACTTATGCTTACTTTCTTATTATTTTTAAGAAGTCAGCCCATGGAAGCTCATTACTGCAACACAGCAAAAAGGTCCAACAAAGATTCACTTTAATAAAAAACAAATAGCTTGCTAGATTATGTTTTACGATTGGGATTTTTAAAAATTTCTAAGACCGCCTCTATATTGGTTTCTTCAAAACTTAAGTCGACTTGAAAAATATTAAACCTGATACTTATATGTACTTCTCACATCTACCAAAACAAAATTAATTTCACCTAAAAATAGGAAATATTTAACAAGGGTTGAAATCTGAATTCAAGATTAGCCATTTGAATAGTTAAGTTTCCGAAAAGTAGACCTACCCATGGAGCAAATACAACTCATACAGAAACAACAGTACTCATGGACATTTTAACGAACACATCAAGGAACTCTCCACTAAATATACTCTACCGAAGATCAGCTTTGCCCCAAAGCAGATGCTTTTGCTTATGTCCACAATAAGTATCAACTCCATGAAATGGCTAACATGTCTATAGAAGTGATGATCTAGGGTTCTTTCTTCTAATATTTACAAAATTACATGTTTTCAGACTATAGGGCTTACGAACATCTAACAATTATCTTTATAGCTTTGTTGAACTAGTTGCGCAAGAATAATTAGAAAAGGTCAAATTATGTAGACAATCCACCAAAAGCAGAATTTTAATAGCAATGCATATGGTCCCCAAAAAACTTGTATTCTAAGAGACCCAAGTACAATTTCAGTCAAAATGCACATATGATCCCTAGAAAATTTTTATTCCATGAACATATTTTGCAAGGGTAGAAAAGAAGTGAACAACTCAAAGGTAAAGCTACCATATTATACACAAATATGAGATAATTTGGTCTTAGTTTGAGAATCTGGTTGCGATGCCACATGCTTGTGACATACACATAGCATACAAATTTGACATGAAATATGCCAAAAAATAATTGATTGACTTAATGAAGCAATCATAGACACATCATAACAAGAATTTCAGCATATAAACAAACATTTAACTAAATATATAGTTGCCTAACTAAATCCAAAACTCCCTTTGGTTTCCAACAGTCATAAAATGGGGCTAAGAGTGATATATTTAAATTTCTCCTTCAAAATCTTACTAATCACTTGGGAACTCAAAATCAATGTTAGGCTTCTTTACATTATTTGTAACCCTTTTCCAAATTTTTGGGGATTAGAACATACCAATTCTTTCCTACTGCAAGCATACTTGTTTCTTGCCAAATAGCAACAACCTATAATAGTAAACAAAGGACTTACTTTAGAATATTCAATTAGAAGAATCTATGAGTGCAACCACTAAACATAAATATTTAGATTGCTCATAAAAGGGGGACATGGAAGGTATCAAAAGAATGTTCCAAAAAGGGGGATAGTGGAAAATATCAAAAGAATGTCTTTAGGATAAAAGATGACAATAAATTATTAGACAACTCTCTACCATGTGGCACAGGTGAGCAAAATCAGTTGACCTTAGCTGGAACGATTTTTTTTGGGCTAAGACACATAGTCCTCTGAATCCACCCAGTCACTTAAATTCATTTAGCAGTGCCTACCTGCAAAAAATACCATTTTTCTTTACTACATAATAAAACATGATGTTTGTAACTACATTCGCACTATGAAATTTATGCTATGGAAACTACTAGAGGTAGAGATGAATATATGAGATCCAACTATTAGAGGGTCACCTCGATAAGTGTACCCTTGAGCAACGTTAGTTCTCATTGCTGCTACATCCTATAAAAGTCTTGACACTTGTCCTGCATTAAGATATGCAGAGTTAAGGAAAACTGAAGTTGAGATAGGAGCTGAGAAAAGAAGAAAACAATATTAAAACTGAAGTTGAGATAGGAGCTGAGAAAAGAAGAAAATAATGTTAAAATGGATATGAGTTAATAAAATATGCTTAAAGAAAGATAATTTGGATGGTGGGTGAAAATTACCAATGGGTTGTCCAAATTTTTAAGTATCAAATATGCATGCACTAAACAGGCATCAATTATGTCAACTAGCAGTTGTGCCTCAACAAATACGTGAAGTGGTTTGTTGAGGTGCTTATATTCTAGTTTAACTTGAGCACATCTTCCCTCAGACAAACAGTAGAAGCACATAACTGTTAACAATACACATTACATTTAACGAATGGCAATAAGTGTAATATATATAATGTACACAAAAATTAACAGCAAAAAGATAAATCATGAAAAAGAGTAATTCCAAACTAAATCACAAAAAATGAATCCCATCAGAGTAGCAAGTACAGGAGTAACTAGGAGGACTTTCTACAATCAATATTACAGGACACTTGGGTGTTCCAACTCCATTAAGAAATCATGATAATAATATAAGCATTAACTGGAAAAAATAAGAAAATTTATATATATATATATATATATATATAACTACATTATGAAGTAGTAAATAAGTGAATCTATCTTGTATCAATAAGTTCACTAAATCCCATGTCCTTCTTTCATAGGCAAAGTACCCACGAAAATCATCTGTATTTTACAAATAATGCATCATAGACTTCAAAATTACTAATCAAAATTATATACCGTAGAGGATATAATCATCAATAACTCAAAAGATTGGTTGCTATTTTTAGATGGAAGTATCGAAAAATCAGCACTAATAATAATTTGAAGATGGACCCATAGAGTAAAGAAGATTTAAGGACAAATATTAAATTAACCTGAGAGAAAGAGAGTGCGTGACCCAAATGCACACACACACACACACAGAGAGTCATACTTGATAACGAGAGATGAGAGGGAGCTTCAATGGTGAAGAAGTAGAGAGAACAGAGAAAATGAATTGACGAGAATAACAGAAAATCGAAGATTTGGCAAAGAAAAGACCTAGTCAGAGCCAAATTGAAAATTACAACAAAATATTTCAGTTACACAATTTCCACTTGACATTTTTTTCTTAATTTTGGAGGCAATTGAAAAAAGGTACCGCCAAAAAATGTTTGGTTTGCTTTCTGTCCCTCGTAATGTGTATGTGAACAAAATTTGCTAAATTGTTGAACACTTCTTACAAAAATATCTACGTTATAAAACATCTAGCTAATTTTCCAAAGAAATATTTTGATCATAATAAATTATATTTTAAATTAAGTTTTGGGTGTGAAAAAATATCATATACTTATTCAAAGTAAAAATCGTAAATAGAATTAAATTTTTTTAATGGGCCTAGTTCATTCATAACTCTACTTGATAAATTTAAGTCATATATAAATTAATTCCATATTAGATTCAGATTGAAAACTATAATTTAATTTAAGTCCAAGTAAAAGTTAAGAGACAAGTTTGGCTTGAATTAGACTTAAACTCATTTTAAATATTTACTATACATTAAATGTAATTAAGATATAAAATCATATAAAATTTACTTATAAAAGCAAGACTTTAAACTTTAAAACCATCTTAATATAAGTTTATTTTTTTTAAGCAATAGAAACTTATGATCTTAAATGTTTTTGAACTTATTCAATATCATGAGTTATTTTTAAGAAAAATTTGAATAATAATTCTATCTTATATATTGAAATTATATGTTATTTAATCTTAAACATCATCGTTGTGGTATATGAAATTAATGATGCACGAAAATGGAGTTAGGATCTTTTTTTTGTAGTTAATGGAGTTTCACATCCGTTTTCTTTGGAATGCAATGCAAAGAGCACTAAGTTCTCGATATCATGTAGAATCCATGGGTTGGATTGATTGTATTTTTATTTCCATTCTCTACTTTCATCATTTTTAAATGTGTTTTCATTTGTCATTATTTTGCTTGTGGAAATGAAAATGTGATTAGATAAGTATTGCAAAAAAATTTTAAAAATGTGGGTTGAAAATAATATTTTCATGTAATAGTATTAGTTATTATTATTTAATTGATTGTGTGTCCTATTATCTTGAGAAGATAGAAAAAGGAATAATAATTTAATAAGTTAGTGAGTAATAATGTGATGGAGAATTAGTATTAAATTTTATACGGGTCTCATTACCTTTAAATGATAGAAAAAGAAATTAATATTTAGTTAGTTAGTGGATTTTAATTATTTTTAAATTATGAGGTATTATATGTTTGAAAATGATGGTTTACAGGTATGAAAATAAAAATGGATTGTGTTTTTATTAAAAATTGTACAAACAATTGCTTTTTCTATTTTTGGAATAGTGTAAAATGAGAAAATGTTGTTTTAGAATACAAATAATCCAGCTCTATTTCACTTAATACTATATTTGAGTTTGGTGAATATTTGAAATTTGATTAAAAAAAAAATTGATTCAATTTATTATTTTTTTTATTTTTTTCTTTTGGATGGATAAAAGTATTTTATTTACAAAGTAATTCGAGACTTATTTGAGTTTTTGATAACTTTTTACTATATATTAGTAAAAGAGTTAAATATTTAGATAATGAATTCTTAATTTATATTATATTAAGTCATAGGTAAATAGTATTCATTATTATATTTAATATAATTTTTTCTTTTTTAATATTTATTTTATTTTTGGGCTTAAGCTCAATGTCAATAATATAATACATATTTTATTTGGAAAAGCATAATTTTAGACATTAGAAGTAACGCCCCAATCAGGAGGCATCTACTCCCGTTCGAGGTGCTACTCCAATCAATACCACAGCTCTCTGAATTAGAGAAAATACATCTTTCAAAAATCAAAATATAATTTTCATGTGCGACATCCACCAACGCTTTAGCTTGTCACCAAAGTATCATAGATAACACTTGACATTTTCAAACCTACCTATCATATCCACCTCAGTAACCCATCAAGCTACAATTATTCACCACGCTTAGCATCTCACTTGTCTCATGTTCTAATCTATCCTCGTCGCTTTTTCTTATCTGGGGTAAAGAACAGAAGAAACCAATACAAACTACGTAAGTTCGGAGGACTTAGTGAGTTATCAACAAAGGAGCAACACAGAATTCCGGAGATGGCGGAACCACCAAACCCGCTGTTGGCTTGTATTTTTCAGTGAATTCCTCGATTGTTTTTGAGTAATTTTGATATGGTTTTGTTCCTGTCAACTAGAGGAAGCTAGCTGCTGTTTTAGTTTTAAGTTTTACAGTCATTTTTCGGCAATTTGCCGCCGGGGTGGTTCTGGGGTAATTTTTGAGAATTTTGATTAATTTCTGTCCTCAACCCTATATATATAAAATATTTTCCAACTTCTTTAATTTGACCCCCAAACTTCTTGGCCGACATCAATTGCACCCCTGGGCTTTTAACCACCTTTCAATTCAGTCCCTATTCTTCAGTTAAGCCCTCTAACTTATATTTCTTTTACATTGACCCCTGACATTGCTGCCTCTGGGCAATCAAGTCCAAATTTAATTATTCTGAGGTTTTTAGACTTTTAATTTACTCACATTGACCCCTTAAATTTTATAATTCTAAACAATCTAGTCCTTTTCTTATTTACGATTAAGTCCCTCAATTCCCAATATTTCTATCTCAACTTTAGTTAATTTAATTTTAATCAACTTAAATTGATATTCCAAAAATCAGGGTGTTACATTAGATCAATACAATATATAATTTTTTAAAATATAAGGTAATAATTTGATATTAAAATTATTAAAGTTCGCAGTTGAAGTTTTAACTAGTTGGATTGCTTAGTTTTATATTCAATCAACTTATTTAATTTTACAGATATTCACAATCAAATAGATTCATTGAATATTTTAATCTATTACAAATTCTAAATTTTAAATCAAATTCAAATTAGATTCAAATTCAAGTTTGATCCATTAAAGGTCCCAATTTAATTGAAGTTTGATTTGTACTGGAAAATATGATTGAACAAAATCAATTCTTAAGAATAAAAGGTCATAAAATAATAAAGTTGTTTAAGTGTCTAAACAAATTCAATGTATTATATTTAATCTTATCCTACTATTGATGTTAAAATATAATATCTTTAAATTCAATTATATTTTAATTAATTTCTACCAACTTAATATATACATTGTAATTACTTAGTATACTTGTAAGTGAAATCACGTAATTTAAACAAAAAAAAAAAAAAACAAGCAACAAATCTGTTCGAAAAAATAAATAAATATTATAATTTTTTTATCACCTCTTGTTTTAGTTTGGTATATTCTTACTCATTATTATATTTTTCTATATGTTTTACTTCAACTATATTATTTCTTCTCTTCCTCTTTAAGACTATTTTATCTTCTTTTATTTTTTTTCTTTTTTCTCTCAAATATATTATTATATATTAAATTAAATAGATATATTTAAGAAATAAAAAAAATATCGTCATACCAAAATAAATATTTAATTTTATATACAATAATTTTTTTGACACATGATTAGACACATCTACTAATATATTATATTTTATTTCTGTAATTTGTTCTATTTTTGTTTTTGTATATATATATATATATTATATTATATTATATACATATATTTATCAATATAATATATATATACAAATATTTAGTTTATGTATCTAAAATTCCTTCAATTTTTTTTTTTAAATTCTAGAAGTAGAACTTGGGTTTTGGGTGTAAAATTGAAGATCTAGCGCCAGCTGAGCATTTGTTGAATAGTGTTACAATTGAGATATACCCCTAGGGCTTTAGCACATTTCACACTAACATCCCATTTTTTTCTTCCTGTTCACTCACACCGTTCACCCGTCCCTCACTCACTGTTCATTGTTCACTGGTTGTTGCTGCTGCCTGGTCACTCATCGCCAACCGACCACTAGACACCTCAGTTGGTAGCTCACACACCGTTACTTGCTCATCAACACCGCTCGCTCGCTCACTATTCTAAATCACCTTCAAGTGATGTTGATATACCAGTCGAAAATGGGTTTTGTTTTATCTATACTTTTTCTAGAGATGGGCTGGAGTTGGTTTCTTTTTTCTTTTTTTATTTTCATTTTGGGGGAGAGAGGGTCTTGTGGATTTTTTTTTTTTGGGTTTCAGACATTGACTCTGCTTTATTGAGCCCATTTTTTTTTCATCTGTGTAGGTGAGTTGCTGAGTTGACAGAGTAGAAAAGGAAGCCTTTTGGGCAAGCATAACATAAAGTTGTAAGCTTTGGGATTCAAAAAATGTTGATTTGGTGCCTTAGAGTTAACCCAGATTTGAATCTTTACTAAAGTAACTTTCTCGAAATTTAAATTGCCTATTTCATGTTGACTCGTGAACTCTGATTGAACTTGTGTGCTTTCTCTCCTATATTGGAGCAAATGGAAATGCAATGAGTTAGTGTAGGTTACTTTGGGTCCTATATTGTAGCTATATTATAGCAAAAACTTGTGTGCTTTTTCTGCTATATTGTAGCTACAAATGTGCATACACATATGTGAATATTTGGATTTCTCAAATAAGCTATATTGTTGCCTTCATTACCTCCTTATTCCTATTTTTCAAATGGGTGAAAATTAGAAGTTTCTTTGATCTTGTGCAAACTTTCATATGTGGGTTATTAGGCTGATTTAGAGGTATATGTAGAGGTATGCCAGTGGCTGAGTTTCTATATTTTCACTTCTTAGTATTTCTGAAGTTATAAATTTAAGGGGAAACTTAATCAGCATTGACAGTTTAAGCATTTTAATTATTAAAAGCATAACTTCAATGTGCATTTTTGTGTTAGGTGAGATGGTCAGGCTTTATGCAAATTAAGTTGAGTTCTCACCAAAACTCTTCAAACCATTTGAAAGCCTACGACATTTGAAACAAAAAAATCTAGCCACAAGGATCTATGACTTTCATAGCAGTTCATGTAGTCTCTATAATGCCCCTGAGCAACAACCACCCAAGTTCCAGAAGCTGAACATTCTGCTTGATTTAGCACTGCCAGGTTCATATGTATTTCATCAAAATGAAAATCCAAAGATGATGCCACATTTCCTAACCAAACAGCAACAATTCTATACCAAAGATGCTTCATTTTACAATTAATGGAATGATCTGCTGCTTTTGGTTGTTTGAGTTCTTAATATAGTTTAGAATAGAGCGCTAAGAATTTTGCCGCTGCACTAATGGTGTTTCCGCTTGCTTTCTGAGGTTCTCTTGTCTCAAATTACTTGTTCTTTTGAGGTCTAGATATGTTATGCTTAGGTACCTTGATAGTGCTTGCAGTGCTGTTTAGAAACAACAATATACTATGCTACAGTTTCCAACTTTTACAAGTTACGTTTGCTATAGAGGTTTGTCTTTTCAGCTTCTTTGTCTTGAAGTTTAGGTTGATCTCTATATTATATTGTTTGATTTTGGTGGAATTTATTTAGCTGTGTATGGATTTTGATACTTTTGTTGCCAGCCATGAATTTTGATGCTACTTATGGGGTGAAAGAACCTTAAATTTTGTTGCTACAATAGTATTGCTCTATTGCTCATTCAGACAGAATTATCCACCTTCTGTTTAATTCTATTATCGTTTAAACTTGTAACAGTTTAGTTTTAATCTTGTTGTTGTGCTGCTGTTGGGATGTTTGGATGTGCTTTTTGGTTTTATTGATGCAAGGGCTTGTTAGTTAGGGAATTTTGTTTTGTTTTGGGTGATATGCAGTAAACCTTTTGCACTTAGCAAATTCTGGGCACGTTGGTGAGGTAAAATCATTCCAACCTGAATTTTAAAGATGCCAAAAGGTTCTGCTAAAAATTGGAGTAGCTATGATAATTAAGCTAAAAATTCAAAGTAATTTTGTTTGCTTGTGAATGAATTTTGCAGTCATTTGGAGTTCATTGGTGTCCGTTCAGTGGTTTAACTAGGCTACCGTCATCTTTTGAGTAAGCATCATCACCTAAACTTATGAGTTTATTGTGGACTGATTTTCACATTCAAATAATATTTCAATGTTGGATACAGATGATACTTATTTCATATTCTATTTTCCTTTGACTTTTAATATCGTTGTATGTATGTGTTAAGTGTAAATGAATTTCATGGAGTCTGGAAAGATATTTAGTTGTTTGTTAAGCTTGATGTTGGTTCTCCATAGCATGGATAACTTCTATAGTTATGTGATATCTTCCTAGTCACTGGAGTAACACTTTCTTTTGATGGATCTATACTAGTTTTCTTCAAGCCTATTCAAGTAGAGTTACTATTTCGACAATATGGTTAGGTCTATCTTGTAATTTTCTTTTCTCTGAGCTAGTTGATACAGTATAAACAAGTTATGTTTCACTGTTAGACCCACATCAGAAGTTTATATATAGGGCTTGGTCAACTCAAATTTAATGGTCTCTTCCACCTTGCACATCTATTGCGTTGAATTCTAAGCTGATTATTTCTTCAAGTGTACTTGAACCTGAGTCTTAGGGAAATAACTATGAATGGTAATCTTCATCAAGTACCAATTTTGCTCCCGAACAAAAGTGTTTATTTCTTTTAAAGTAGAACGCAACTGGTTGCCAGTTGGGGAAGTAAAAATTTTTCCATGTGGACGGGAAGTAATTAGAAGCATTACCTTCATCAATAGAAAAAGCACCATATGTTCTCAAACAAGTTCATCCACTGAAGCACAAGATTTGTTCATGTCTAAACACTAACTTTTAGTCATAGGATACAGAAAATAAATATGAAACAACAACTGAGTTAGTCTCACAGCTTCAAGTTCCTTAAGAGGGATTGAAATAGAAGAATTGTGCTACACTAGGTCTGTGATGATGTTGCAGTAGGGAAATCTTGCTTTTAAATTCGTACTGAATAATTGATACCTAAGAAATCCATGATGCAAGTAAATTATGCTCCCATTGCCTTATCTTCCTATTATACATTTTTCTTTTTTTTTTCCACCTCAAAAAACCTAAGCCATATCCTGTCCTACCCATAGCTTGCTCCTATATGCTCATCACGTTGATACAGATGGAGTGGGGCTAACCAATGGATCTGTGCTACATATGATTTAAGGCAAAAAATGCTTTCTATGAAGTGGTGCATACATTTAGAGAGTGACGCTTGAACGAAGATAGGGAAATAGATGATATATCAAAGAAACAACCTAGAAGATGTAAGTAAATTAGAATTGAGAAGGTCTTCATTGCTGCTTTCGTGCTTTTAAGATGTGAACACTAAACCGATGAAGTGGAAAAAAACATTTTAAGCGGAGTACAATGGACATAAAGATGTTTCAATTAAGATAATGCAAACAAAGGAGAACACTTTTTGACAGGATCACGAGTCCAGTGCAAATATTACCTTCAAAACATAAAAATTCCAACAACTAGAACATGAATGTTGAACAACTTAACCAAGAGATAGATTGTCTAGGATTCTTTCTTGCACATTTTTAGTACGTCGAATTTCTAATGCTAATTGTTCTAATGTGAAAATTCAAAGAGAAAAAGAAAATGTTGATCCCCCCCCCCTCAGTAGCCATAATAGTTCAAGCTCTGTTTATTTATATTCAAAAATATGGCTATTGGAGACAAGAATGAATATATAGAAGATAAGAGATATCTTCAAAATTCAAAACATTGCATTGACTAGCAACAATTTGAAGTAAAAATTTGTATTACGCTGGAATATAAGACCCCAATATAAACAGAGACTAATGTACCTTTAGTATCGGAAAATTGCATCCAAGCCACCAGAAAATATGTTAACAAGGAATAATAGCTGATCCATTTCTTACAGGAACCGAGTTTAGTTCATTGGGAAACACAACAGAAGTAGCCATAAGATCTAAAATTCCAGAACTTAGCATCATATTGGCAGCATTAGCATGAGCTTAGCCAAAATAAAAAGGGAAATATTATTGCCTTGCGGAAAAAACCAAATAGCAATAGATTACTCACTTCAAACTAACAAACTTATTATTCTTATATTATTTTTTCGGCATGACCTATAGTACTCAGTAATTTATTATGTACAGAATTACTCAATTTAATCAAGTAGAAATCTAATGACTCTAAGATGTTAAATGCCAAAAATGCATGTAATAAAGGTCATCAGAATGCTTCAACCTCTTTTACAAAGTGTGGTGCTGCATCTTATTAAGAGACTTACATCAAGGATTTCTCATTAGTCAACTCTTTAATTAATGTAGTCCATCAAGTTGTTAAGCACTATTATTATGATGAAAATGATATTAGAATTACTATCCTTGACACATAAGTTAAAGCTTACACTTGGTGCAAACATAAAGATTCTTTGGAATGTCTTCTTGAAAGTGGTGCTGATAGGTATCCATAGATAATTGAGTAGGTCCATGAATCTTTCCACATTATTATGAATGTTATAGATTTTGGACGTGTATGGGTTCTACTACTGTGATCACCCTTTGAAGATTTTCAACTTTAGTTGCAGCACATGTTCAGTATGTCCTTGCCTTAATGACAGGAAGTGTCAACACCAATTTCAGTTTTGGAGATCTCTTTTGTCACTTGAACGATAATACTTCTTCTAAATTTAACACTTTTGTTTGATTGATACACCCATTTGGTTATCATGGCTTTGGTTGGTAGCTTGAATTTAGGATTAATGTTTTAAAATTATATTTATGTCTAGGGATAGATGAATGTCGTTATTGTTATGTCTATGGATGGATGAATGTGCTTACTCTTTTGTTTATTCAAGGAATGACTGTGAATTATTTATATTTAGGATGTTGGTGTACTTCAAATTTGAATTTCTTCTAAAATTTCATATCCAAATTGACCTATTGAATAGGGGGGAAAAACTTTTTGTAGCGAAAGTATATTGTTAAGAAAACAATTTATTGGTAACGAAATTTGTGTCACTTTTCTTAATGGTAACAAACTAATTTGATGTGTTCGTAATGAATTATTTACTAATTCGTAACAAATAATTAGTCATTCTTAATCAAGAAATTAATTATTTGTAACCAATGCATTGCTTATTTGTAACAAAATATTATAATTTTATAAGTCATAGGTAACAAAACATTTAGCTGCATATACTACTTATAACAAAACTCTTAATATCTTTTGTAACGAAATTGTTAGTTATGTATTTTATTAGTAACAAGAATCTCATTCAAATTAAAATATTATTTAACTAATCTAACTAAATATTTTGTTACAAAAACAATTTGTAATGATACTAAATTAAATAAATAATATTATTATAATATGCATTGGTAAAGAAAAATAAAAGGCAACAAAACTACCAACGTCTTGGTAACTAAGTATTTCATTAATCTATAGAAATCTATTGTAACTAATGTTGTTTTGTCACTAATACCAAACTTTTGGTGACAACAAATTTCGTCGCCATAAGTTCATCATTCGTAACAAACCATAATGTTCGTTACAAATACTTTTAGCGACGGGCTTTAATACATGAAACTTTAGTAACGAAAAATTTGTTACCAGTAGTATAAGGTAACTGATTTCAGCGTTATGGTAACGAAATGCGTTGTTACTAAAAGTGTAATTTGTTGTAGTGCTTGTAAGGAGAATCGTTCACTCAAGTTACTCCATTCGTCGATCAAGCCTCAAGGGTTTGTTGTTAGACATCGACTATGAAGTGGGTAATCTTGAACTAAAGGGAGTTTAATTAAAGAGTGATTAATCAAAGAAGTTTAATTAATCGGAATAATTGATAGTCAATTATTCATAAATCAAATCTCAAGGAGTTGCGAGCGAATGATTAGTTAATACATGTATGGAACCTAAGAGATCACACATAATTGCAAACAAGTCCATGCCATATATGGAATAGATTGATTAATGTGATTAATCAATTAGAATAGATCAATTTAAATAGTTAAATTGATCCAACTAAGTAAAAAAGTTTTATTTAATTGAACTCATAAAATGAGTCACCTTATGATGGAGAAATAATTAATTAGTAAGACTACCTACTTCTTGAGCAAAGAGGTGAATGAGTTAAAGATTTTGCTACCTGTGTGAGCTTGACAAGAGACAAATTATGGGAGACTTAGGGCCTCTTTGTCTTCATTTTCAAACCCCATTTTCACATTTTCTATTATTTAAAAATTAAAACACATTATTTTTTACACATTTTCACCCAACATATTTTTATTTTTATTCTCAAAACACATTCTCCAATAACCTATATATCCTCTCTCACTCTCTCTCTCTCTCCGTCTCCCATCTACAACCTACTAAACCTAACATAATTATTACTTTTTCAACAATCTATCCAAATACAAATCATTTTCAACTCATTTTCACTTACTGCCTTTTCAAATTTTGGAAATGATGGAAATGACAATGAAAAAAAAAAAACAAATGGGCCTTCAGTAGTTGGTAGTTATAAGGAGTTTTACCATTTCAGGAAGATATTTAGGAGAGATAATTTAGGGATTAATCACCATCTAAATACTCCTGTAAACAGGAGTAACCATTATTGAAAAAAATTTATGCAGAAATTTTTTCTCTCAACTCTTATCTATTCTTTTGTGAGTTCTCTTCATCATTTTCAAGATTTTATAGAAGAGATATTAAGTTCTTCAAGTTAGCATAGAAGAGATTTCAAGTGGGCGTCCAATATGTGGATATTGTTACAAGGACTACACTTGGAGTGCTTTATTTGGATTATCTTCTTCTTGAAAGGAAAAAAAGAGTGTATGGTTTTAGCACTTAGGTCCAATTATTGGAAGGAAAATAAATACCGGTTCTTGACACGTTGGGGCCATTCTTGAGCCTAGAAAGGGGAAAATTTTTCAAGGAGGCCTCATAATAAGGGGTTCTTGGAGGATTTTTTAAAGTTGATTGATAAGAAAGAGTTCTTGACAATCATTATTTAAAGACAACAATCCACATCGCAACGGACAATGGGAAGTTATTGTGCTAATGCTTATGTTTAATTCTTTAAGAACTTTTCACAGCATTGACATCCCATGGCATATGCAAACTAATGGTAAATATAGAAAAATTCCATCTTCAATAAATTCATGCACACGTTAGCCACATAGATTCATAACGAACTCACATAAGTAGACTTTAATAATACAGTTAGACTTGCATTCACCCCAAATGACACTACGACAAAAAATTTAAATTTTTAAAGATTAAATATTACCTTAACATATAAAGGTGTCCTATTAAAAAATAATATATATATATATATATATATAATATAAAGGCATCCCATTATCCTTCACAGGTCAAATCTTTATGTGAATAATAATTTAAATGTAGATGGGAATGTGACTCGCATTCGCCCCGAATGACACTACGACAAAAGTTTAAAATTTTTAACGATTAAACATTACATTAATATATAAATGCATCCCATTAAAAAATAATATATACATATATATGTGTGTGTATATAAAGGTTTCCCATTACCCTTCACAAGGCAAATCTTTATATCAATCAAGTTGGAAAACTTCCTCCCTCAAGAATGCCACTCCTGTTACAAGTATTGCTCCCAAGTGATATTCTCTTAGGTTTGATCCTTCAATAAGCTTGTTCCCTAACAAGTATTCACTTGTATACATGAGTGTCTTGACACCGGTTGCCTATGAAATAAAGTATCCTCCCTATATTGGAGCTTGCATAACTCGTGCAAGTCCATTTCAATTTATGCATATTCTATCTCATCAAATTCTTTGAATTGGAAGAGTTTAAGATGAAGACCATAAAAACTTACTTCATGGTTATCATCCCCATAATATAATGATCAAGTATCATATATTAGTGTATGGTCCAAGGACTACCTAAATGCATTGCAACCCTGGTGGAAATGGCCAGTGCGTTAGTAAGTGAAAATATATTGATAAGACCAAATTGTTTCCACAAGAGTAGTTTATTTTTCAATTTTGTTTGGCTCACTGGACATTACTCTAACATACATAAGCAGTGCCACTAGGAGTTGGAAGGTGCAAGGAGGTTGCACCTTTGTAGTTTTGAAAAAAAGTTACTAAGAGGCGGCTATCATGCTGGTTGGAAGTCAAATACCAAATATCATTCCTTCCCTCTTTTTAAATCCTAAATTGGTTGGCCATAGTTGTGAGAATTCATTCTCTTACTCCAAAAATATTTCTTTTTCTCTTCTTCAATATTATTACTATTTTTCTATAAGAGTTCTATTCTTGAGAGATTGTTCTCTTTCAAGTGAGTATGAAAAAGAATAAGTAAACATTTAGTATGCCGGTACATTTTAAAGGCAACATACTTGGGTTGCTCTTATGTGAATCAAGAACATACAAAGAGGTCATGTGGCTTGTGAAGGAAAATGTATTCCAACGATCCACAATAATTACAAAATTAAAGCAACAATTAACTTGCAATTACTCTAACCAAGGATCTTGTTTCATGCCATAATTAAGGATTTAAAAGCAAGAGAAGTTACCTTGAAAGAGAGTTTCGATGGCAACTAGGAAGATCTTTCTCTAGAACACTTTCTAAGCAAGATCTACGTCTTCTCCTTGGATCTCCTTCTCCATACCAAAGAGCAACAAGTCCAACAACTTTTTCTCACTTTATTACCACCAAAATGACACAAAAATTGCAGCAAAACCGTATAAAGAAGCACCAAGGCTGCCGATCAAGTCCTTCCTTCAAAAACCGTCTTGAATTGAAGGAACTATTTCACCAAAACTTGAGCACTCCACTTGTTGTGCCTCTAAAGGTAATCCACACACCTAGATGCACTCTTAATCCTCACTCAATATGCTAGAAAATAGATGAGGAAGAATGAAGTGTGAGGAAGTTGGAGGAGAGAGAAGATGGTTGGACAGAATCTAGTGAGGTGGTTTTTCTTAAGGGTGTCAAAATCAAACTCAACCTAATAACTTGACAATGACCCACTTGAAAAAAATTAGGTTTGGGTTTGATGTTTTCAGGTTCGGGTCAAATTGGGTTAGACCCGAAAATGACCCGAGAATAAAAAATAAGGTTTGACTGATTTCGGGTCAACCCACCTAACCTAGAAAAAAAAAACAGGTGACTTAATAACCCCATAAACATGACCTCACCCAACCTTACCCGACCCACCTGAAAAAAATTGATTAATTAAAATAAAATCTATATAATATATATCCAAAAGTCAAAATTTTGAAAATTCAATTACTGAATAATGGTTTGTTATTTTTTTGTATTCGAAGTACTCATAGACATGGAAAGTTTTAAAGTTATTATGTTTCTTAGACCTTAAAGATTATGCCAAATTTTAGATTTTATTGTAAATCAAATTTCTATTCAGTTATAATATTGAAATTTATAAATATAAAAAATAAAATAAACAGATCAAGTTGGGTCAGTTTTATCAAGTTGGGTTGGATTGGGTCAGATTTATCAAGTTGGATAACCTGACTAAAAATCAAGTCAACCCGAACCTGACACGATCTTTTGTGGGTTAAGTTATGGTTGAGCCTTTTGGGTTTAATATCGGGTTGTGTTGGGTTTGGGTTTAGTATTTTTATGTTCTATCGCTACCTCAACCCAACCCGAACCCACCCAACCCACCCGAATTGACACCCCTAGTTTTTCTCAACATATGAGTTCACCATCTTGAGAGGGAAAAATGGGCAGCAAAATTTTCTCTAATGGCTGGCCAATATGGGGTATTTGTAGTGTGATTAGGAACCTCTTGGAAGCTTCCATCATACTCTTCTCACATTACCAACTTGCATGCTTATGAGCTAGCATTCTTGGATTTTAGTTTCTAAAATTAAAATGCCAATTCATCAATTTTAAAATAGACTCTTCCATTTATTTTTTTCTCTAAAATTAGATTATCTTGCTAATCTCCTTAATTTAATTAGATTAAGTTAACCTTTTAAGTTAATTAAATCAACTTAGCTCCTTAAGTTGACTTGACTAATTAAATTGCCACATGGTACAAATTAAATTAACTTCTTTATTTAATTGACATAATTTAACTCTTAAATTAATTTGATTAATTTAACATTTAAATTAATCAATCCATTGTGATCAATTATTAATTAGTCAACTTGATATCTCTTCCAAAGTTGACCACTCTAATTATCTAATTCCTTAGATAATTTCTCCAATATAATTAGAGTGTGTTTAGGCTTTTGTGTGTGACCCTTTAGGTTCACCAATTAATTAGATAGGGGCTCACAACTCTTTGTGATTTGTAGAATATCGAATATTCTGATTAGTTTAAATTCTTTTAAACGAATCACTCTATCAATTAATCTCTATTAATTGAAGAGCACTCAATCTCCATAGTCGATCTCTAGCATAAGTATATGGAGCCCAATCAATTGGATGAATTAATTTAAGGGTAAACCATTACTGCTTACGATTGCTGTGCAAGTACGGTCCTTCCATTTTCTATCTCTCAAAAGAGGTCTAGGGCAAGATATTTGTCGGTTCCCTAATAGCCTCAATTACTATGTATCTATTCTTAATGTTCGATTTCTCATTATGACCTCAACTTTGAAAAACTCATTTTCCAAATTATCATGTCACCTTGCACAAGGATTTCTTAGAATCAATCATCTTAGAATAATAGGAGATCAACCCGTTCTTCATAAACAGGCAAAATGGATCTCATCTTGGAACTCACCAACCTCACATTTAGGTAGCTTGTGCCCAACCTAAGCCCCGAGTGATCCTCTACATGGTCAGAGCAAAATCAAAGCGCAAGGACCTAAATACAAGATTATTGTGGAACATCAAGTCAAAGGACTAATTATTTGCCCTGTCGTAAGCTAGAGAATTTTCCACTACCGAGTGCCACTTCGACTTCCTTGTGGTTTCTTTAAGTGAGTCTTTAGTGAACTTGTTCTCTAACAAGTATTTACTAACATGTATCCATCTCTAACATAGATTGCCCATGAAATAGGTCAATATCCAACTCCTTGGAGTTTGTATCGTTAGTGCAGGTCTATCTGAATTTTAGATGCCCTGTCTCATAAGATTTTATAACTTGACATATTTAAAATCATAACCATAGTGATTTGTTTCATGATCACCTTCATATGCGTGATCAAATCTTGTAGTTTTGTATGACTTAAGGGCTTCAATCAAATTCATCTTAGGCCATTTTATTGAATATCATTCAATCAAAATTATATCACAAGTGAAGTAGTTTTACGTGCCAATCTAATTGGCTTGCAGAATACTATTCTAGTAGCTTGAAGATGATACATTAAAGATTTAAGAGCTTAACCAAGAATCCTCTCAAGAAACGATTTCTTGAGCTTCGTTGGCCTCACTTTAGGAGGTTCTAGGCGTCCTTTTTGTGTCCTTTTGTATTTGTTATTGGATAAAGAAATGATGCAAAGTGTTGGTTCTATTAAAATGAAAAGATTTAATTTAAAAACAAATTCAAAAAGGTGCTCTTGATTTTTATTTTTTATTTTTATTTTTTTTGAAGCAATTTAAGAAGGGACTTGATTTCTTGAACATGGAGCTGAGCTCATTGTAATTTTTAACTAAATTCAAGATACATTTTTTAATCCTATAGTTTGATTTCTCGTATAATGATGCACATCGCAATAGCATCTTAATGTGCGTATTAATGTGTTAAAAAACTTTAAATTTCTATATGCTAACATCTCATGCTCATATTCATTATTATTAAAAAAAATCTAGAACAAAAAGTGAATGTAGTCTATCTAATGTACACTGATTTGGCGTCTATGGTGGAACATGAGTTTGAATCAGAGTATATGTAAAACTTATGTATCTTTTTAACTTTAAACAAAATTTGAGTATTAACTAAGGAATAAACATACATTATCATTTGCGCTATGCTCATTTTTATACTTTCTATTTGAACTTTTTTTTGTGATAGTTTAACCATGCGACCTATATTTGTTTCACCTTACTAGTAAAATATTTAATTGTATTCCATTATAGAAGCAACAAGTATATTTTCTAAAGTTATTTTTCATCACTTTATTAAAAGAATACATTTTTTAACTTAAATTATCACATGATATGTACCTAAAAGTACACTGAACAAAGTTCATTACATTTTACGTAAGATTACACTAAGGAGATGACTATTACATCCACAAAATTGAAAGATCTGACTATAATAATAACTTAAAAAAGAGGCCTCTTATCATTGATATGATCCATGATATCCCAGCAAAATTTATTTATATAAGACAAGATGAAAAAGAAAAGTGTAGTCTGGATAATAAAGTGTTCAAAACAATTTTTTTTTTTTTTTGGTTAGCAAAGTGCAAAAACGCATATAATTTGAATGAGAAATGGTTTTTCTCCTGTTAATTAATTTATTTATAAAAATCCATACATCGTCGAGTGGCTTGTGAGGCAATAATATTTGTCTCCCTTATTATGTGGGAAGTTAGGAGATCAAATCTAAATATGCTTTTTATGTGCATAAAAATATGTAGTTTGTACTTCCAATTATTTGATTCGATTTTAATAATAGAATAATATTGTCTTATTAAAAGGATAAATTTATTTTTATAAGTTTAAAAAAAAAAAAAAAAAAATAAAAATCCATATAGTAATTTGATAGCAAGAGCGTAAATATCCAGTTATCTTTTAAAATGACGTACCTTTATAGCTATAAATAATAAAAAAACCCGAAATTCCATCTAAAGCTTAATGTGCATTCAGATTAGAACGGACCGAGTTTCTTAATTAAAGGAGAAGAGTGAATTCAACCACATATTGAAGCAATTTTTCAAATTTGATGAGGACTACGACAGGAAGATAAGTATGTTTGGCAAAATAGGCCAGTCCTGGCGCAAGTACAAGCATTGACGTGAGCGCGTGGGGGATAAACGCCACAATCTCTCTCGACAAATGGCCCGCCATTTCTGTCATAATCGGAAGAGCATTTAATGTTTCCCTGCAAGAGCCACACCCCGCTCACACTCTACGCAACCAATTCACAAAGGGGAAAGGTTGTACCGGCCGAATTCGTCCTCGTACTTTGTGCTCAAGAGGTTGTACTGTACCTCGACGTAAATCTAGAGCTAGGCTTCAGTTGAGAAATGGGACCGATGAGCTTTGACGTGCATGTGCAGAGATGGGGAAAAACTTGGTATTGTAGAGGAGAATCCAAAAAGAAAAAATTGAAAAAAAACAAATTTGTATTAAGTGGAATGAGACATTAATTCAACCAACACATGCAATTGTGGTGAAAAACAGAGCCATTAATGCAAAGTTCAACTATATATCTGCTTACTCACAGCATTAATGAAATCCAACTAACAATGCCAGCACCAAAGTCTTCTTTACTCATCTCCACCGCCGTATATTTTGCCTTGTAAGGTTCAAACCCAAGAACGATAAGACTGTCAGACCATTACTTTCTTCGCTCTTAGTTTCTTTCTCTTCTTCGTAAAAAGAATTGATGTGGAACTCCGCGGAGAGTTTGTCGGCGCGGTCGGAGTCATTTAGGGAGGATGGGGACGACGAGGAGGCGCTGCGGTGGGCTGCGCTTGAGCGTCTGCCCACTTACCGCCGCGTCAGGCGCGGAATTTTCCGTAACATAGTGGGCGACTCCAAGGAGATCGACGTCCACAAACTCCAAGCAGAAGAGCAGAAAATCGTCTTGGATCGGTTGATTAACTCCGTCGATGATGATTGGGAGAAGTTCTTCACGCGCGTGCGACGCCGTTTCGATGGGTTAGTCTCTGCACCATTGTTTCCATGGATTATGAATTGGGGGGATGACTATGAGATTGAGATGAGAATAATTAATTATTCATTGATTTTTCTATTTTTCTACTGTTTTTTGGGAATAAATAAAAGGATGGAGGAATATTATCGTGAGTCACGCGGTACTTATCAGAGTGAGTTTAGACTCACCTCTTGTAGCTGTACGTTGTACCTTCCCTCTGAATAACTTTTCTTTATAATTTGCTCTGCTCTCCAACCAAGTTATAAATAAATTGATCAACTTGTCCTCAGAAAATAATTAAACTATCAAATTATAAATTTAAATGGTCATTTTTACTTGTAATGTAATGCCCTTAGATGGTTAGATTAAAAAATGTCTTTGTATTTTGTTCATAATTAAATTTTATTGGCTTATAAAAATTCAAAAGATCTTAAATACAAACGTTCGTACAACCTTATCTTCATCTTCATCTTCATCTTCATCCTCATCCTCATCCATATAAATATAATTACTTCCTTTTGATTATCAAATTTGTCGCTGACGGTTTTGTCGAGCTAGCTAACAAGAAGAATCAAACTGTAGTTCTTTCTTGTTGCTTTTACAAGTCAATGTTGCTAGGTTATTTAAATAAATATCATAGATGGACAAAGAGAGAGCCCTGCACTCTCAGGCCAATGATAAATGACCCATGAAGTTTATTGGAATCAACTAACTCTTAATTTTCTCCTTAAACAATGATATAAACATATATATTATATTATGCCCAATGTTCTTTAACATGCTGGCCGATTAATTAAACAAATTAAAATTTGTCTAAAAACTTTATCTCTTCCCTAAAATTCATTTTCATGCTTGTTAACATGAATGATGTATGGGTCCAATTGTTGAGACTCAAAATTTACTTATGGAACTGAATAAGTGGTAAAATGTTGATGAAAAAAGATTTAAACTATTTAAATTGCGATTGTTTCTCAAAAAAGAAATTAAAAAGATTCCAATGTATGCCAATGCCCCAAATTTACCATGTCGACTAACTGTAGCTATATAACATACATGTGGATTCCTCAGTTCTTTTAACCAAGTTAAATAAGCCTCTATTATATGATGTAGACAGACAATGAGCACTGAGCTACTTCCCTTCATGTGCAACAAGGATCACCATAAAAAATTATGGCATGAGCCACGACTAATCCGTAGTTGATGTTAAAAATTCATAATTTTAACTGTAAAATTGATCTAGTTAAATTCGAAATAGACGCTCTCGTAGCTAACCCACCAATCTATAGCTAATGATTATTCTTATTTTATATACTATTAATTTTGCACAAGTAATACATAATTAATCTATTGCGTTTACATTGGACAAGATTATGGATTGACAGCTAATAATTTCTTTTCCTTGTTATTTAAAAAGATTATATATGCTACGAAAAATTTGTAGTTATAATTTGTAGCCATAACTACGAAATATTTCGTAGAAATTCTTTTTGTAGTGGATACCTAGTTTTTTAGTAATGGATCTTATGCTATTGATCAGTCAAGCTGATTAGGGTAGGCCGGTAGGGTGATTGGCCTAAAAATAATTTTTTATTTAATTAGTGTAATAGAATTTTAAAGAAAAGACTGATGTCGGTATGTGTGCAACGAGACAGACAAGCAGATTGCCTGCAGATGAAACTTCCGCCACAGTCGGAACCTCAAGCCTGAATGTGACAAATTGAAATACTGGCAGTAGATCCAATGGCACTAATAACTTACAATAGTGCTTGCATGACAAACGAAAAAAGATCCTCCCTAACCTTTTGGTTGACTCTTTGAAGATTGTGAATAATTTTTGATCTGTGTATAGAACAATTTATACTAGTTTTTTGGGATAAGTCGGGAGGCCTTTGCCAACCATAGGACTAGAGTTGTCACCAGAAACTCTCTTCATTTCAGTCGCACCTGATTTGAATAATGTCCTAACTTTGCATATTCCAATCTTCCAGATATAATTTTGGGTACCATCACTAATCTAACTTTCTGTACACACTTGTGGGGCAAACTTAGCAGAGTTGCTAGGTATGGCTTTAAGTAGCTGAATGGCACATGTGGTTTTGTAAGAGATAAAATCTGAGACGACAGTATTAAAATCTAGTTGGCTGCATTTTAGGATTGGTTAGGCAGTAGTGCCAGATCATTATAGTTTATGCAAAAATGAGAAAATGAGTTAAGATGAGAAAGCCAAATCAAGGCAAGAATAAGACAAATGTCTATGGCAAAGGCAGGTGAGAATGTCATTTGGAGCAAGCAATAAGAAGTTTTCGACCTCTCTAGCATGGCAAGCCATCAAAGTCTTAGGGCTTAAGGTGCTCTCCTACTTCAACAAGACCTGCACATGGTCTAATCTTGGTGAATCTCTATGATATCCGACCTAGATCACCAAGCAAATAAAGTTGCATAGCTTCAATGGCATCCATAACCATTGTCTTAAAATGCTTTATGCATTCATCTTGCACCGAGTCTGTGTCAAAACAAGCAGGACATTTTCCTTGTCAACCCCGAGAGGGTAACACAGTTATGCTCAGATGGAAACGGATCACATAGCTAATTGGGAGAAGTTTAAGAAGCAGCTTAAAACAAATATACTTGGGTGTGATTGAACGAATCACTCCTACAAAAGTCTATCTGTCAGAAACAACTTCAAGATCGCATCATCACCATCAACATAATCACTTGACAAAAATCACAAACTCAAGGACTGGGCCTATGCTGAAGTGTTAATATGGTGGTAATGAATCTTCATTCATTTGGAAAGTAAAAATTATATGAATATGGTTATACTATTTGATTAATTCTATGTCTATCAGTGTTGTTAATATCATTAGCAAATAACATCTGAAATTGTGTTTAGGTCGTCTATTTGGCCAGTATGTTGGATAATATATCATACTCTTTCTCCTCAAATAATTTTAGTGAAAGTGATCAAATATATGAAAAAAACGCTTGGAATGTACCATATCCAATAGTGAAGTATACTTTAAGAAGCAGTTTCATTATATTTGCATTCATTGTGTCTATTTAATTGATTGAAGTATGCAAGTTTTTTATTCTTTATGGTTTATAAGCTGATTGTTATCAGAGCTGATTTATTTGTAAAAGTAGAAATTTAATCTCATGAAAAAATTATAAATATCAAGTATATATTAGCTTACTTTTTTCGATGTCAATAAAATTGTAGAAGGTGATTAAGATTTTTCAAAGCATTATATCTTGTAGTTGAGATGAACTTATATAGCTATGCCTGAGTAATAATTCGGCTTTCCAGTAACTCAGTAAGGTATTTGACCACTGACGCACAATTCTGGCTGTGCCCTGTTAATACTTGAAAAATGGCATTACAGCAAAAGAAAATAAAATAAATACTACAAATTAGATGCTTGAAATATACATCTTCTGCTATTTAAGACAATTACTATTCTCTAATACTAGTCCAAATCATGTGCCATTATCATTGTTGACTCAAATGATATTTGGATATATTGCTAATGGGATTTTACCATATAACAGAAAAGAATCTATTCATAACACAAGTTTCAGTGAATTGAAAAGATTCGAATGGAGTTGGCCTCCTTCCTTTGGGAAGATGAAGTATTTAAGTGAGTGGTATAAATGGCATTTGTGATATGGTTGAATTGTCTAGAGGTGGTGGTGTTGAAGAACATAAGGTGCTTCCAAACTGTTGAGATAGAATCTATGCGGGGGGTGGGGATGGGGAGACAGAAAGAGCTCAGGAGAGGGTAAAATGATTGGTTTGGTACTTAAAGGAACAAAGAAATGAAAAGAGAAAGGGAAGGGAAGAATGCAGAGGACCACTAGAGTAAAGCTTCAATTCAATGCCAGCGATCAAGACACATTACTCAACCTTAGATCTGCCATTTCTTCTTTTTAACAAAAATATCATTTTACATTGATGTATTAGACTTAAAGGATGTCTGGGATATTTTTATCAAATAATTTTACATTTCTGTTTCTATATGGTATCGGTTTCTATATGAAAATATTCTTTTTAATGAAAGGTTTTTCTTCAATTTCTAGTAAAAGATTATCATAGATGAAAATTTTGTTGTAGAGTGATACTGCTAATTATGGAATCATCATAATGTAATGACTACTTATCTTTTGTTTTGTGAAGTTTCTGTTTTGTCGTTCAATGTAAACATGCAATGTTAGATTTTATGAAGGTTTAACGCCCATGATTTATTATTGCAGAGTTGATCTGGACTTCCCAAAGGTTGAAGTTAGATTTCGGCATTTAACTGTTGAATCATTTGTTCACATTGGTGGTAGAGCTTTGCCTACAATTTCAAATTTTATCATCAACATGACAGAGGTAGAGCATGGGCTATCTTCAATCATTAATGCCTGTTGGTTGTGTTTTCAATATCTGACTCCTGTTTTCAATTTTTCAATTTTAGGCTTTATTCAGGCAGCTAAGAATACACTCTGGTAACAGAAGAAAACTGACAATTTTAGATGATATTAGTGGGATAATTCGACCAGGAAGGCATGTACTGATTTGGATTTTTGCATTTGTCGGCGTAGTGGTGAAATTGTTCATAAGTCTTATTATGTACTTGTTTATTCTTTAGATTAACTTTATTATTAGGTCCTCCAAGCTCTGGAAAGACGACACTGCTGCTAGCACTTGCTGGGCGCCTCAAGTCTGATCTTCAGGTTCGAAAATTTCTCTGTCATATCCTGCTCTATTATGCGATCATATACATTTGATTGAATGCTTATTAAAAGCATTTCAACACACTGAAGCTTTGACCTCTTTAAGATGTCAGGTAAAGTAACCTATAATGGACATGATCTGAATGAGTTTGTACCCCAAAGAACATCTGCTTATGTCAGTCAACAAGATTGGCATGTAGCAGAGATGACCGTAAGAGAAACAATTGACTTCTCCGCACGTTGTCAAGGTGTTGGTTATAAATATGGTAAGGTTGATAAAGTTCTGTGAGCATACTATAGCTCAGCTGGATCCTGACCCTTATACTCGCCACAGATATGCTTCTGGAACTTTCAAGAAGAGAGAAGATTTCTGGAACAAAGCCTGATGGAGATCTTGATATATTTATGAAGGTAAATTCATTTCTTGGGATGCTTCATTCACTTAGCCTTTTTATCAAGTACAGGCATGAAATTTATTCACAAAGCCAACATGTTCAAGCAAATATAATCTAATACAAAGTGGACCGTCCTGACCAAAATAAACACATCAAATACAAATTACTGTACCTAAACAGTCTGTAAGCTTCCTCTTTTGCTTTCCTGCACACAATGTTATAAGAGCACTGCTCAGCGCATCTTTAAGTTCAGAGGGCATACCTCTCCCCATTATCCACTCTTGCATCAGTATCAATTGATAGCTTTCCTGCACTACTTTTATGGAGCCCATGGAAATTCTTAATGCAGACAGGAGAGCTAAAGCTCTACATGATCAGAATTTATGTATTGTACGCTTGTTAAGAAGCCGTCTCCAATTATATATACAATTCCTTAGAATAAAACCTGGCCCATGAATTTGCATTTCTTGAATATTGCTCCATAAATGTACTCTTAGACAAAACCAACTTTGGAGTCTTCAAGAAGTTGAAAGAAAGAACTACTTAGACCAAACCAACTTTAATTCATTTTGGAAGGAAATGTGAGAATTGTTCTATTTTTTCCTATGGAAACTGACCATTTATCAGAAAAAACTTGAATACATTTTAAAGTGCTATTACCAACACTATTGTTTCTTTCACCTACCTATCCTTCTTGAAGTTAAGCAGTCTCTGTGTCATTTTATCTGTATCTCTTCCTTCCAGCTTTCAATCACCATATTCATGTTTTCATTCATAGGTTGATCAGACTTGAAGTGTTCAGCCTATTCATCTCAGTCATAGGTCTATAACTTGAATATGACTAATCTTGCATTATCCTCTCATTACCAGCTTCTTATTCTCACCACCTCCTCCAGTAGTTTCAGCCATATGTTTTGCTTGTTGATCATTCTGATAACTTTTAAATAAACAGAAATGTGTTTTCTTTCCCTTCAAGCAGCGACATTTTGCTTCTCTTGGCCTGCATGACTACTTTGCCTTGTAACATTCCCATTTGTTTTTGCAACTTGGTGAACATATATCTTATTATTCCCATCACCTTTCTGAAAATCCTTTGTCTTTCTATGCTCCTCAATTCTGTCATGTAGAGGGTATTGCACAAGTAGAGTCTTTTGTTTTCTTATTTTTGCTACATATATAAGTTCATCTGAATTTACTTCAATTGAATCTCTTACCAAACTTTTTTGAAACAAAAAAGAAAGTAAGAAAGAAAGAAAGAACGTTCAAGTGAATTTATTTTCATTGGTACAGGCATTATCTTTGGAGGGCAAGGAGACAGGCCTTTTGGTGGAGTTCATTTTGAAGGTATTTTTTGGTTATTCACGATGATGATTGCATGTGGTACATTTGCTGCAACATTTTCTTGCCGATAAATAGTGAATTAGGACTTTTTAAAATTTGTGCAACAGAAGTAATCACTCAAAAACTTTTGCCTTTTGATAAAATAGTAAGTCTCATGCAGAAAGTGTTTGAGATATTGACAGGGATTTGTGAAACAAATAAAACTAGCTGTCAAAGCAATAATGACATAAACTGTATAGCAAGTAAAATTACACTAATATTTGTAGTCGTACGGAATGCCTACATCCTTACTTGAACTTTCACTTAGAATTTGAATACCTGCCAAATTAATAAGGATTAATGTCTGTACAAATTTAGAGCAAGTAATTTGATGGTAAAAAGGATAAAGAAAGAGACACCAAAAAGGGTGATAAACCAACTCTCAATAGACAGCAAAATCCAAAATCGAGCTCTCAATAGAGAGATGCTGAAATCTGAAAGGGGAAACAACAAATTCTGAAGTGCCCTGGAACCAATTGATCTATGGTCAAGCCCAGGGAAACTTCTGCCAGCCAAAGTTGCACAACCTCAGTGCACTAATGCATGAGTTGTTGCAACTCCGTGTGCCAAGCTATGGACTCTCCTTCCATATGGGAACTGAACCAACACTAGATACTTCCAGCACTGCCTCTATTCTTTCTCTTTACCACCAGTCCCTCAAGAACTAAACACCACTTTTCTCTCTTCACCATAAGGTCTCTCTAAAAACTAGAACACCTTTATCTCTTTCCACAACAAGGCCCTCGAGAGAAAATAGTAGAAAGCAAGAAATTAAAACAATTAAATACAAGGTCCCTAGAGAAATAAGCACAACTCTATCTCTCTTTATAACAAGGTCCATCATGACAAACAGTACAACATAAGGAATCAAAATAATTGAGCACAAGATGTGTGTTACAAGTAATCACAACTCTACAACTACACTCAAGTTCTACAAAGAACTACTTCTACTACTTTCGATATTGTAGCATAGTCTTTCTTTTATAATGAAATTAACAATGGTTAAAAATGAAGTAATATGGTAAGTGGCTGTTGGAACGAGATAAGGAATGATCTGTTTGAGGGATAATTTCATAAATCAAGGCATCTAAATCACATTAGATATAGTCAGACATAAATACAAGATTTAGAGCACATGTGATGTACTTTCCTAATATGAAGGATATGATAATAATTTACCAATCTAGATGATCATAATAAATAAAGAAAGACAAATTGCAGTAGATAAGGTAAAGGCAAACTCCAAATGTGATTTAACATTTCCTACAAATTACTTGGAAATAATTTAGCATGATCATGCACAAAAATATTCTTGTCTTAAATTATTAAGAGGGTTAACATTAATGGTAAGAAGATAATAGAATAGAAAAGATGTCTTTAGAAATGAATATAAGGATATATCCATTAAAAAATCATTTCATAAATAAAGCACATTAAATCTAGCCATAATCTGCCCATGCTTACAAGATTCAGTGGCATGATAATCTTTCCATGAGTGAGAGATATGATATGCTAACCAAATATAAAAATACGCTTTCAATAATTCATATCTAAGAAAATCTTAATAAAGAATGAAAGAAAAGTTATGAACAGCAAAAGGAAAGTTTCAGTAGAGTTTTGGGAGATAATTAGCCACGACCATGCAGATAAATATTCATTTCATGAATCAAACTCTGGATTAGTACTAAATCATCAAGAGGGTTAACAGTATCTAATTACAGCTATGGTTAATTAGTTGTTGATTGATATTCTGACGTAACTATATATTTCGCTATCTGACTAAAGAAAGTTGTATGCATTTAAGTTAATAATAGAAGCGCTAATAGAGTTATTAACCAATTATATTGCACACAGTAAACAATTGCTATCTTTACCTCTAAGTGCTGGTCTTTGCACATGAAATGCGCACATCACTTTTACGATGGAAGTGCAAAATATAAGTTATAGTTCTGTAAATTATCATGTTACTAGTTGCACATAAAATGAGAGTTTTTGTGCAGTGGAAATGCTTGTGTCATGGGGAATAATAACTGCCCCAGTAAGACAGTAAGGCCATTTCATCTAATTTACATCCAACCATTAATTGCCATTCTAGTAACAAATGGCTCTTAAAGATTTTAGGATTGGACCTTTGTGCGGATACTCTGGTTGGAGATGAAATGGTTAAAGGGATCTCTGGTGGTCAAAAAAAGCGTCTGACAACAGGTATATGGGCGGAAATTGTGATTTTGGTCAATACATGTGCTATGTAATTACGAGCTCACTTAGCTGATCCATTTGACAGGTGAGATAGTGGTGAGTCCATCAAGAGTGTTATTCATGGATGAAATATCTACTGGTCTTGATAGTTCGACTACATACCAAGTCATCAAGTATCTTAGGCATTCAACCTGCGCACTTGATGGAACTACAGTGATTTCTCTTCTTCAACCAGCACCTGAGACTTATGAGTTATTTGATGATATCATTCTCTTGTCTGAGGGCAAGATTGTGTACCAGGGACCTCGTGCAGCTGTCCTTGAGTTCTTTGCATATATGGGTTTCCATTGTCCAGAACGGAAAAATGTGGCGGACTTCCTTCAAGAAGTATGTTTTAGATAGAGTACTGTGTGTTGCTCTCTGGGATTCTATATGTACTGAGTTTGTTTCTTGTAGGTTGTATCAAAGAAGGACCAAGAGCAATATTGGGCTTTACCTGATCGGCCATATCGATACACACCTGTAGTGAGATTTGCTGAAGCTTTCAGCTCATATAACATTGGGAAGAATTTATCTGAGGAAATGGATATTCCATTTGATAAGCGCTACAATCATCCTGCAGCCTTATCATCTTCTCAATATGGAGTCAAGAAGATTGAACTTCTTAAAACCAACTTTGACTGGCAATTGCTGCTTATGAAGAGGAATTTGTTTATCTATGTTTTTAAATTCATACAGGTAATATCATCATCAAATTTCTATAACAAACTAACCTATAGAAAAATTTTGAAGATGATAAACATGGTTGTTAAGCATTTGATTAGATTTATCAGTATTTCCTCGACTCCTCTACCAACAGTGCTAATGTGCCAAAAATTATTTATGACTCATACACTAACGCATTTATTGCATGTGGTTCTTTCCAGCTCCTATTGGTTGCTCTGATTACCATGAGTGTTTTTTGCCGGGCTACGCTGCATCATGATACAATTGATAATGGAGGCCTTTATTTGGGAGAATTATATTTTTCAATGGTGATTATTCTTTTTAATGGCTTCACAGAGGTTTCCATGCTGGTTGCCAAGCTTCCGATTCTTTACAAGCACAGGGACTTGCACTTCTACCCCTGTTGGGCATATACAATACCTTCATGGTTCTTAAGCATTCCAACTTCATTAATAGAGTCTGGCTTCTGGGTGGCAGTAACATACTATGTGGTTGGTTTTGATCCAAACATTACCAGGTGCACCAGATTTTAAAGATTAACCTAGGTAATGATGTTTGGTGCATGAAGGATCCATGTTAATATTTAATGCTGCAGGTTTCTTCGGCAGTTTTTGCTTTTCTTCTTTCTTCATCAAATGTCTCTAGCTCTTTTTCGTCTGATGGGTTCCTTGGGCCGTAATATGATCGTGGCAAATACTTTTGGATCCTTTGCAATGTTGATAGTCATGGCTCTTGGGGGATACATCATTTCAAGAGGTAAAACAATCTTCTCTGTCTCCATCAGATATTCTTGTACTATATTCTCTTAGGTATCCAATAAAGTCCTTGTTGCCTTTGTGACATTGACAGATAGGATTCCTAGTTGGTGGATCTGGGGATTTTGGATTTCTCCACTAATGTATGCTCAAGATGCAGCTTCTGTGAATGAATTCCTTGGGCATTCTTGGGATAAGGTACATCTTAAATAATTGGCATTTGAATTTTGCTCATAATTTTTGAAATCTGATAATTTTTGGTAGCTCACTTCTTAAAACAGATCCGAAGAAACTAATTTTAGAAGAGTAAATACACAGCATGTGTAGGGACAAAATATTGATGACCATGCTTCTTTGTGTGAGAAATTCCTATCAGTTGGGTGAATGAATGCCAAGATTAATAGGACAGTGAAAGAGGAATTAAATCATATGCTTGAGCATTCCACTCTAAGCAACTGATTTCTAATTTGTTGGCATTCCCATAATAATCAGAATAAAGACGTGGTATGTATTGACAAAATTTGAATGATCATGCTTACAAACAGTTCTTGCCAAGTTGGTGAAAAAGTGAACATGAAATAATGACAGTGTATAAGGAATTAAATTAACTCAATCGGGTTGAAAGGCTCAAAATGTATGGCTTTAATGATCCAATGATGTTAGCAATCCTACAGACATTAAAGGTTACTTTGTGCTTAATGAAGAACCAACGAAGCAAATTATGTCTATGTGCTCATTTTCTATTTTATTTTCCTGAATCTTGTTAGCACTACTCAGGAAAAACACGACCTTTCTAATCTTGGATCATTTTGAAAATTGCATTATCTTGGTCATGCAAGAGGTATGCATATATAATTTTATTTTTCTTTTTGGCATAAAATGGTTTGACTGTTGAATTCCATTGGTTTTAAGTTTAGAAAACCCTGTCAGAATTAATTAATTATCTTGACATATGAAATGATGCTGAAGCGTATGCTAGTGTGACCGAACTAGAGGTTTTAAGTATAGAAAGCCCTGTCAGAATTAATTAGCCCTGTCAGAATCAATTAATCGTCTTGACATATGAAATGATGCTGAATGGTATGCGAGTGTGACTGAACTAAAGGTTCTAAGTTTAGAAAACCCTGTCAGAATTAATTAATCATCCTGACAGATGAAATGATGCCGGAAAAAGATGATGCTGAAACGTAGGCGAGTATGACCAAACTAAAGGTTTTAAGTTTAGAAAACCCTGTCAGAATTAATTAAACTTCTATGAAATGACGCTAAATGCATACAAGTATGACTGAACTAAAGAAAGAACTCAGGTATGGTACAAATGATATTTTCTTCAACCAAAAACTGCTGCATAATTTTAGAATATTTATATCCTCTGAAGCATTCAGACACCCTAGAGGAATAGAAGCGCGAAGAGGCAAAATTATCCAAAAATAAAAGGAAATGCACTGAAACAAAAATGTGACTTTTTCGCCCTCCGAACAGCCTCAAAATGCAAAGTATGCCATCTGTCATTGTGAAGATTCACGTGCATTGTGCGAATTTCTTCTTATTACAATATCATCAATATTCATCTTGAAACTTCTTAGTTATTAGTTATGTTAATTATATTATTATATGTTAGTATCCCACATTGGTGAAATAAGTAAGTTGTGGTTTCTATATATGATCTTGGGTAATTCTCACCTCTTGAGCTAGCTTTTGGGGTTGAGTAAGGTCCAAGGTCCACTCTTTAACATGGTATTAGAGTCACCATTCCTGATATTGGGTTACCCAATGTTGTTGGGCCACCCATTTCATATTATTCCACACTCCAGATGTTCATTCCTAGACGTGCGCGGGGTGTGTTAGTGTCCCACATCGGTGAAATAAATAAGTTGTGGTCTCTATATATGGTGTTGAGCAATCCTCACCTCTTGAACTAGCTTTTAGGTTGAGTTAGGCCCAAGGTCCATTTTTTAACATTTTAATTAACCGATCAAACCAATTTTTACAAATTATATCTGGCAGAAAAAGGGCTTGTACAAATGATTCATATGTCTGAGTTCATCTACCTAAATGTATTCGTGGTTGTGTTTGACTTGTTTCAGGTTATTTACAGTGAGATAAATGACAATTCAATTTATAGGATTCCTATGCTTCAAATGTAACTAAGGGAATAAAGGAGAAAAGCACAAGAGAACTCTTACTGTCCTTGTAATTGGATAACATTATGCTTGAACTTGAAACGGTGTCTTTGCTATGTGACACATAACTGTTTATAAGAAACATTTATATCAAGTAGAGCTAAGTTTTAAAAATCTTTAGAAAACATAGTTTGGAGTCAACTGTAGATTTTTGTTAACCTCTGTGTCAATAAAGAAAATGGTTTGGAAACTTCCCTCTTATTCAATATTGAGAGGTTTTCTTGAAAAAAAAATGTATTGTATTGGGTCTTATGAACAAATTGTTTATTTAACCTAAGTAGAAAAAGAAATAAATTTAATTTTTATTCAGTATTGGAGTTTGTTAGACTACTTAATGAAATTATAAGAGGGTAATTGTAGAAGAAACAAAATTACTGAAGTTATGCTTCTTATCCATGTAGAGAAGTGGGGACAACTCAACTATGTCACTAGGCAAAGCATTATTAAAGGCTCGCAGTTTGTTCCCGGAAAGTTACTGGTACTGGATTGGTGTTGGTGCTTTGATTGGTTATACCATCTTATTCAATGTCCTTTTTACCTTGTTCCTCTCGAAGCTGAATCGTATGTCTGCTCCTTATAACTCCCAAGTTTTTGCAGTTAAGAACCATCATTGATCTTATTAGAGGAAACTAAATTTTCTTTTCCTCTCTTATTTTCAAATCTCCTGAAGCTCTGGGGAAACGTCAAGCTGTAGTTTCTAAAGAAGAGCTCGAAGACAGGGAGAAGATGCGGAAAGGAGAACCCGTTGTTATCCAGCTAAGGGATTTTTTACAGCATTCAGGCTCATTTTCTAGTAAGAATATTTGGTTTCTCTGTTTATAAGTCTGGAAGAGACGGACGATTTTGTATTCATAATTTGGTGCTTGTGCCTAGTTGACCTTGTCTGGTTTGAACTGGCATTTTGATGTATACTTACCTTCATTTACATTTTTCTTTTCTTATTCAGAAAAGAGTTTTAAACAAAGAGGCATGGTGCTTCCTTTTCAGCCTCTTTCTATGTCTTTCAGCAGTATCAGTTATTACGTGGATGTGCCTCTGGTGTGTAAACCCTCCACTAATTCTCAAACATCATTTCTTCAATATGTTTTTCCTCATGATGCTTCATGTATTAACCATTTCAGGAACTGAAGCAGCAAGGCATATCAGAAGACAAATTGCAGTTATTGAATAACATTACAGGAGCATTTAGGCCTGGTGTGCTTACTGCATTGGTTGGAATAAGTGGTGCTGGAAAAACCACCCTTATGGATGTATTAGCTGGTAGAAAGACTGGTGGAATTATAGAAGGAAACATCAATATATCTGGTTATCCTAAAAAACAAGAGACCTTTGCTAGAATATCAGGGTACTGTGAGCAAAATGATATTCATTCTCCCTGCTTAACTGTTCAAGAATCACTTTTGTTCTCTGCTTGGCTGCGCTTACCACCAGATATTGACTTGGAAACCCAAAAGGTACAGTTAATTGTGATTGCTGTTCAATCATTCTGGACATAAGGTGACTTGTGGATTTTCACATACTCAGGCATTTGTTAATGAGGTGATGGAACTTGTGGAGCTCATTCCTTTGAAAGGAGCTTTGGTAGGTTTACCAGGAGTTGATGGATTATCAACGGAGCAAAGAAAACGCCTTACTATTGCTGTTGAACTGGTGGCCAACCCTTCTATAGTATTTATGGATGAGCCCACGTCAGGGTTGGATGCTAGAGCTGCAGCCATTGTCATGAGGACTGTGAGAAATATAGTAAATACTGGAAGAACAATAGTTTGCACGATTCATCAACCCAGCATTGACATCTTTGAATCCTTTGATGAGGTACTACTTGTCTTTCTTTCCCAGAAATGCGACTCAGTATAAGTTTTCTTACTGGCTGTTAATGCAGTAGTTTCATGATATATAAATATTTTATCTGTGTGATCTTTGATGTCTTTTTGTAAGTATCAATTGCTCTATTTATCCCAAAATTATTGCTTCCGTTGGTAAACTGCAAAACCAAATTGCTGATTCTTTGAACTAATTTATTATATTAGTTTTTGAAAATTTATATATTACCACTATTTCAAAAATCTTAATATTTTCTTGCTACATTATCTTATCCATTTTCAATGATACCAGCTAGCATGCAATTTTGGGATTAAGGGGTATTTATGAGTTATAGGAGATTTATTGGTTCTATAATTAGTTTCTTTTTCTCGCCCCAGCTGTTTTGTTGCTGAGAATCTGTTATTTCAACTTATGCTGCAGCTTTTATTTATGAAGCGTGGAGGGGAGCTCATTTATGCTGGTCCACTGGGCCCCAAGTCTTGCAAACTGATAGAGTATTTTGAGGTCTGACATTTGACATTTTGTTATTTCCATCTGGTGGTGCTATGATAATGTTATTCATTTTGAGTTGATATCCTGTACTCCTTGTGTAGGGAATTGATAGATTACCAAAGATCAGGCCTGGATATAATCCTGCTACATGGATGTTGGAGGTTACATCACCAGTGGAGGAAAACCGCCTTGGTGTTGATTTTGCTGAAATTTACAAAAAATCTAACTTATTTCAGTATGTCCATAGAGGATGCAGTTTTACTAGTTGAACTTGCTTTTTCATGTCTGAAATGGATAAAATTCTCTCAAATTGTATGCTTCTTTTAATTTTTCAGATATAATAAAGAGTTGGTTGAGAGGCTAAGCAAACCGACTGTTGATTCAAAAGATCTTAGTTTTCCTACAAAGTATTCGAGGTCGTTTTTTGATCAATTTGTGGCTTGCCTCTGGAAGCAGCTCCTATCTTACTGGCGAAACCCGCAATACACTGCTGTCCGCTTCTTCTACACAGTGATAATATCGTTGATGCTGGGAACAATATGTTGGGAATTTGGTTCCAAAAGGTTTTTACATTTGGCACTTGTCTTCTTACATTATGCATCTTTCTTTTGTTTTCAACCACTTGTGCATCTTTCTTTTTTGTTTTGAAGCAGTTCTTAGTGTGTGTCTGTGTGTTTTCTTTTCTTCTTTTGGTTCTTTTTTAAGTTGCATGAGTTATTGTTTGTTAAATTTGATCACACGTCAGCATAATTTGTTAGATCTAAAAAATTGCAATAACTAAAACATGCTATTGTTTGTTGTTTCTGTATAACATTGATGAATGATTATAAGATGCTGCTCAATATTCAAGGGACACCCTCAAGGTTCTGATCTTTGATCTTAGATAACACAAACGACTAGTCATTTCAAAAGAAAATAGCCAATTTTGAATTTTTACATATCACCTCAATCATTAGGTGTTTGGCTAAGCTTATAAGTTCTTTAAAACATCTTATTATAAAATGTTTAAGATTTTATAAGAGGTTTGAAAGTACTTGGTAAATTTTTTTAAAAAGGTGCTTATAAGATTCTAAAACAAGATGTTAGGATCCTATAAATTCTTTTAGAAAAAATAAGGAGATTCCACCTTATTTCCAAGATCATATCAAACTCTTTTAATTTTGATCATTTTAATTATAAAATTGCCATTACTAACATCTTATAAACTCTAAAATCTTATTTTATTCAAACACTTGAATAACTTATTTTAGAAATAAGATCTAACATATTATAAGCTCTAAAAAATATCTTATAATATGTAGGAGCTTATAATGTATTTTTTGGAATAATCTTAACAAAACACCCTCTAAGTGCTTCTAAATAGTTTGAATCTTAATCTTTTATTTCTTGGCAGATATTAAATTTAGGATCTTAACATCATAAAATGATTAATCACAGAAACTCATGTATGGTATTTATTCAGGATTCATAGTTTTATGTAGCAAATTGACTGTAAAGTGGCTTCCTGGCTTGTGGTTTTTATATATATTTCTACCATGTGTCAGAGATTTTAATTATATGCCTTTTTTTTTTTTTTTTTTTTTAATGTATTATATATACAATTATAGGGATACACAGCAGGACATTTTCAATGCTATGGGATCAATGTATGCGGCAGTGCTGTTCATTGGTGTTACGAATGGCACTGCTGTTCAACCAGTTGTTTCTGTTGAAAGATTCGTATCATACAGGGAGAGGGCAGCAGGAACATATTCAGCTTTGCCATTTGCATTTGCTCAGGTTTTTGTTGTTGCTACTGCTCCTTAAATTTAATTAAGTATCTCACTGCTCTTGGCTCTGTGTTTGTTCATGATAATGACTACTACTGATCAAGACGTCTTCTCTTCTGTGTTGTGGTGTGGTGCTGTAGGTTGCTATTGAGTTTCCTTATGTGTTGGCACAGACGCTAATTTACTGCATAATATTCTACTCAATGGCCTCATTTGAGTGGACTGCTTCCAAGTTTGTGTTGTACACTTTTTTTATGTACTTTACTATACTGTATTTCACCTTCTATGGAATGATGACCACTGCCGCGACGCCCAACCACAATGTGGCTGCCGTTATTGCTGCCCCTTTCTACATGCTTTGGAATCTCTTCAGCGGATTCATGATACCTCACAAGGTAATAATCATGTCTGGTATAAATGGTTTGTTATATTGCAAGATGATCAGATTATGAGGGTGTTTGGATGATTTTATAAGGTGTTTAAGAACTTATAAGATGTTAGAAAGTATTGTTGGTAAATAATTTTTTTTTTTTTTTTTCTCTTCTCTGAAAAGAAGCTTGTAAGAAAAGAGATTCTAACTTATTTTATACAAATACTTTTATAACTTATTTAAAAAAATAAGATGTAGCATCTTATAAGATATAGGAGGTTATAAAATATTTTAAATAAGTTTAATCAAACAGCGTACCCGGTACATTGAAGGAAATGGTAATGCTAACGTTGGTGGTGCAGAGTATTCCAATATGGTGGAGATGGTATTATTGGGCAAACCCTGTTGCTTGGAGTTTGTATGGACTTGTCGCTTCTCAATATGGTGATAGTGATAAAGAAGTAGTCAAAGTGTCGAACGGAGTTGAGTTGTTGCCGACAAGGGTATTAGTGAAGAACGTTTTTGGATTCAGGCACGACTTCATTGGCATTGCTGGATTTATGGTCGTTGGATTTTGTATGTTATTTGCTCTCATTTTTGCATTCGCAATCAAATCTTTTAGCTTTCAAAGGCGATGAAATGAGATGATTTGTGATCCAATATTATAATTGGAAACTGTAAATTTTTGTAATCAGGTAAGGATTAATGAATGGACGGAGCTACTTTCCTCATTCATTTGCCTCTGCATGCAAAAAATAGAATTCTATTCTAATTTTCATATGTTTTTATTCTGGCAAAAGATCAACATTTTCAACTTACTTTTCAGCATTTTTCTTTTGATAAAGTTTTATCCATACAAATTATAAATGAATTAATGTTCCATTATTAGTAAATTTATCAACACAAGGTTTACAACCATTAACAAAATGTGTGCGTTTTTAACTAAATTATTGCATCGCACATAAATTTGTTTTGATAAACTAAAATATTCAAATGGAATGAATTACAAAAAATGTATTGATATTGAATACATTGTTTAAAGTAATAACATTATTGAATGTTTAAAATATAGAATAAAAAAATTAACAATGTAAAATTTACTCTGTAAAGTAAAATGAAGGAAGAAGATGTGCAAGGATTCAAAATAATTGTAAAATAAAGAAAAAAATAACTTGCAAATTTTCTACCCAAGAATTTTATTTCATGCCATAATTGAGGATTTAAAAGCAAGAGAAGTTACTTTAAAAGAGAAAATTGAAGGTAACAAGGAAGATCTTCCTCTAGAACTCTTTTCAAAGAAGATCTACCCCTTCTTCTCCAAGGATATCTTTCTCCTCCACGCCTTAGGTCAGTAACTCCAGCAACTTTTACTGAGAAAACACCTCCAAGATGAAGAGAAAAAGGCAGCAAAATAGTGGCAAGAGACACCAAAATCGCTAGCTATGAAAATCTCCAAAAAATTGGTCTTTTAACTTGAAGGATTTGAGTCACCAACTCAAAGCACACTACATGTTTTGCCTCTAAAGGTAATCCACATACCTAGATGCACTCTTAATCCTCACCCAATATGCTAGAAAAATAGAGGAGGAAAAAGAAGAAAGATGGGAGAAAAGGTGCGAGGAAGTTGAGAAGAGAGAAGATCGTTAGAGAGAATCTAGTGAGGTGGTTTTTCTCAACACATGAGATCACCACAATTAGAGGAAAAAATTGGCAGCTAATCAGCCCCTAATGGCCGACCATAGATGTATTTATAGTGTGGTATGGAAGTGCTTGGAAGCTTCCATTACACTGACCTCACATGGCCAACTTGAATGCTTATTGCCTAGCAAATTGGATTTCAATTAATTTCTAAAATTAAAATGCAAACTCATCAATTATAAAATGGACTCTTCTATTTAATTTTTCCTCCAAAATTAGATTCTCTTACTAATTAAATTAACTCATTGATTTAATTAGATTAACTTAACTCTTTAAGTTAATTAAATCAATTAACACTTTAAGTTAATTAAATCAACTTAACACTTTAAGTTGACTTGAATAATTAAATTGCCACATGGTGCCAATTAAATTAACTTCTTAATTTAATTGGCCTAATTTAACCTTTTAAATTAATTTAATTAATGTAACACTTAAATTAATCAAGAAATAGTGATCAATTTTCAATTAGTCAACTTGGTCTCGCTCCTCCAAACTTGACCACATTAATTATCTAACTCCTTAGATAATTTCTTCAATCTAATTAGAGTGTTCTAGGCTTTTGTCTGTGACCCTTTAGGTTCACTAATTAATTAGACATGGCCTCACAACTCTTTATGATTTATTGAATATCGAATACTCCGATTAGTTTAAACTCTTTTAAACTAATCACTCTATCAATTAATCTCTATTAATTGAAGAGTACCCAATCTCCATAGTCGATGTCTAGCACAAGCCTATGGAGTCTAACCAATTGGATGAATTAATTGAGGTTGAACCATTATCGCTTACGATTGCCATTCAAATATGGTCCTTCCATTTCCTATCTCCTAAAAGAGGCATAGGGCAAGATGTTTACTAGGTCCCCACTAGCATAAATAACTATGTATCTATTCTTGATATTTGATTCCTCATTATGACCTTAACTTTGAAAAAATCCTTTTCTATTGTCATATCACCTTGTGCAAGGATTTCTTGAAATTGATTATCTTAGAATGCATAGGAGATCAACCTGTTCTTTACAATGGGCAAATCGGATCCTATTTTTGAACTCACCAACCTCCATACTTAGGTAGCTTGTGCCCAACCTAAGCCCTAGAGCAGCCACTACGTGGTCGGAGCAAAATCAAACACGAGGAACTAAATATAAGGTTACTGTGGAATCTCAAATCAAAGGACTAATTATATGCACTATCGTAAGCTAGAGAATTTCTCACTACCGACTTGCCACTCTGGCTACCTCATGGATTCTCTATGTAGGTCTTCAGTGAACTTATTCTCTAACAAGCATCCACTAACATGCATCTATGTCTTGCATAGATTGCCCATGAAACAGGGTAATATCCAACTTCTTGAAGTATGAATCATTAGTGCAAGTCTATTCGAATCTTAGATGTCTCATCTCATAAGATTCTATTACTTAGAATATTTAGAATCATGACCATAAAGACTTGTTTCATGATCACCATCATATGTGTGACCAAGTCTCATACTTTTATATGATTTAAAGGCTTCAACAAAATGTATGTGAAGAAAATCATAAACGTATAATATGAAGATGACCATTTTATTGAATATCATTCAATTAAGATAGTTGCATGGAGTAGTTTTACATGCCAATCTAATTGGCTTGTGGGGTACTATTTTAATAATCTCCCACTTGTCCTAAAGCCAATTCCCCGTAGCCTTTAAGCCCATCTTCTCAAGATGTCTTGAAGACCTTTTTGCTTTTTTCAGGACACTATTTTAGATAGTAGATTTGTTATATTCTCTTCCGAGACAACTCTGTCCACTAGAATGCTGCCTCTACCAATGATCTCAAGGATCAAATGATAATGCATTTATTCGTGTTTGGATCATTGATGGAATCTTGGCTCCATTGCTTGTGTAATTGCTCAATTGTTGTCACAAAAGGCAACAACCGACTCTATTGCAAAGCTAGGCACTATATCTAACTCTTGGATGAAATTTTCATCCAAATATCTTCCTTCACAATGTTCAACACTGCAATGTATTCCGTCTCAGTAGTAGAGTAGGCCATGGTGTCTTGATTGGAACTCTTTCAACTCAATGTACCGCCATTGAGGCAAAATATAAATCTATAAGCAAATTTGAGGTCATCTTCATCGAGTTGGAAACTAGAATTCGAAAACCCTTCAATTTTCAATTTTCTGTTACTGTACAAAAGAAACAAATCCTTAGTTCTTCTCAAGTACTTTAGGATTATTTTTATAGCTTTCTAGTGACTTTCATTGGGATTGGATTAGTAGCGATTCGTAACACTTAAAGCATGAGCTACATCCAATCTCGTCTATTAAACGATGTACATTATACTTCCAATAGCGGATGTATAAGATATGTGAGATATTCTTTCTCCTTTCTTCAGTCTTAGGAGCCATGGACTTAGAAAGATGAATGCCATCTCCCATTGGAAGGTATCCCCTTTTGGATTCTTCTATACTAAACTTCTTTAGTATCTTTTCAATATACATAAATTAGGAAAGCCCCAACATCCTCTTTAATCTATTTCTATAGATCCGTATTTCCAATACGAATGATGCTTCTCCCAAATCCTTAATGGAGAATTGTAAAAATAAGCATGCTTTAGTGCACTCTAACGTCTCTTTCTACTTCTCAAGAAGAATGTCATAGACATAAAGCACAATATACTATATCGAACTCCCTCTAGCCTTTCTATGTGCACATAGTTCATACCCATATTTTGAAGCCAAACGATTTGATCATCTTATCAAAACGTATGTTCCAACTTCGGGATGCTTGCCTGAGTCCATAAATGGACCTTTAGAGTTTGCAAACCTTGTGCTCACTTCTTTTGGATATAAAGCCTTGTGGTTGCTCTATGTAAATTTCCTTACCAATGTTTCCATTGAGAAATGTGGTCTTTACATCTATTTGCCAAATTTCATAGTCATAGTAAGCGACTATGGAAAGCATAATCCATATAGACTTAGACACGGTTACTAGTGAAAAGATTTCCTCAAAGTCAATACCGGGTCTTTGAGGGTAACATTTTGCCATTAGTCTAGCCTTAAAGGTAGTTACCTCTCCATCGACTCTAAGCTTACACTTATAGATCCACTTACAACCAATGGGTACTATAACTTCCGGTAGATCTACCAAAGTCCATACTTTGTTGGAGTACATAGAGTTTATTTTGAATTTCATGGGCTCAAGCTAATAACCCGAATCTATGTCCGACATAGCTTCCATATAAGTCCTTGGATCGTTATCTATTTAGCCCATCTCATGAAGGAATCTGAACCTTTTGGATTGCTTCTTGATTCGGTCTGACCTTCTAGGAAGTTGTGTGCTAAGCTTGGGATGCTATTTTATTTCTATTGCTTGTGGGATAGTATGATCATGTTGAACTTTATCAAACTTAATGACAACACCTTTTCTCTTTAATAGAAACTTCTTTTCTAAAAAAGATGGCGTTTCATGAAACAAACACATTTTGTTCCAAGGGATCATAAAAGCAGTAATCTAAAGATTCTTTTGGGTACTCACAAACTTATAAAAGGTAGATCTCGTATCCAACTTATCTCTCACTAGTCTCTTGACATAGGTGGGAGACCCCCAAACCTTTAAATAGGAGTGAAAATGTGCTTTGCCATATCACATCTTATGTGGTGTCTTTGGCACCGACTTTAAGAATACTATATTTAGTAGCCTCACCGCTGTATCTAGGGCGTATTCACAAAAGGAGATAGGGACATCGGTGAAGCTCATCATGGATCATACCATATTTAACAAAGTATAGTTTCTCCTCTCGGCTACTCTGTTATGTTGGGATATGCTGGATAGAGTCCATTGTGAGATAATTCTGTTCTCTCTTAGATAATCTAAAAATTTGATACTTAAGTATTCTCTTCCTCTATCTGACAAAGAGCCTTGATACTAAGTCCAAGTTATTTTTCTACTTCATTCCTATACTCTTTGAACTTTTCAAAAGTTTTGGACTTGTACTTCATAAGATACATATGTTCGAACTGAGTAAAATCATCGGTGAAGGTAATAAAATAAAAATAGCCTTCTCTTACACTAAATCTTAGTGGAATACAAACTTCCGTATAGATCAAATCTAAAGGACTAGTGGATTGCTCCGTTTATCCTAAAAAAGGAGCCTTGGTCGTTTTTCCTTTTAAACAAGACTCACAAGTAAGTAAGTACTCTAATCTACTACCACTTAGTGATTTGAGGGCTACTAACTTGTTCATTATATTTTTAGAAATATGTCCACGTCTAGCAGGCCAGATAGGCGTCTTCTTGGTTATCTAACTTTCTTTTGTTATTTTGTTAAATGTGCATTAGTGATGGCAGAGAATCTAAAGTGTATAATACTTTATACATTGTATCAATTTCCACAAAGGTACATAGTAACTAGGATTATATATTTTAGAATCTCTTAAGTCTAACTTAACTTACGCATTTGGCTTTGGCCACAACTCTTGCTCCATTGTCAAGGTGGGGGGTCATATCCCCATCTCTAAGATTTATTCATCTTTCCATTCTTTGCAACAATTTACAAAGATGAGAACCACATGCAATATCAAATACCCATGAAGAAGAATTTATCCTTAAGTGTACTTCAATAAACAACTTATCCTTATCTGAGGATGCAAGGCATATCTTGCAATTTGAGCTTCTAATGTCCTGATTCGCAAAAATAGAAACAAGTTGCATCCTTTTATCCTCTATTATCTTCTTAACTCCATTAGACACCTTAAATACTTGTTTATTGTTTATTGGAATAGTGCCCGGCAAGCCAATTAGATTGGCCTTGTAAAACTATTTCCTTGTAAAATAATCTTGATTGAATGATATTCTTTATATGACAATCTTCATCTTATGCTCTTTAATACTTCACTTACATTTGGATGAAGTACTTAGATCACTCTTGACTGCGGGACTTAGTTTGATTACCATGGAATAAGTCTCACACGGTCGTGATCTTAAATCTTCCAAGTCATAGGATCTTACGAGATGGAGCATCTAAGATCCAGATAGACTTGTACTAACGATGCAAAATCCAAGAGTTAGATATTGCTCCGTTCCATGAGCAATCGTATGAGATATGGGTGCATGTTAGTAGGTGCTTGTTAGAGAACAAAACACTGAAGGCCCAATGGAGAATCCACTAGTTAGCCATAGTGGCTAATTCTCCAACTTACGCTAGTGCATATTATTAGTCCTCTGACCTGAGGATCCATAGTAACCTTGTGTCTGGTCCTCATGCTTTGACTCTTTCTTGATCACTTAGCGGGTCTTTTGGTTTGAGGTTGGGTATAAGCTACTTGGCATGGAGGCTTGTGAGATCCAAGATGCAATTCGACTCCTTGCTTTTATGAAGAACAAGTGCATCTCCTATGTATTCTATAATAATCGATTTCAAGAAATCCTTGCGCAAAGTGGAATGATAATTTGGAAAAGGAGTTTTCCAAAGATGAGGTCACACAAGGGAATCAAACATTGGGAATAGAGACATAGTATCGAGGCTATTAGGGACTCGACGAATATCTTGTCCTAAGCCTATTTTGGGAGATAGGAGACGGAATGACCGTATTTGCATGGTAAGCGTAGAGCTATAATGGTTCTCCAAAACATTCATTTCAGCCAATTAGTTGGGCTCCATGGGCTTGAGGTTGGACATCGACCATGGAGATTGTTCAATTAATGAGATTAATTGAATTGAATCGATTAGTTTAAAAGTGTTTTAAACTAAAAAGAATATATGATATTCAAAAGTCACAAGGAGTTGTGAGCCCATGTCCAATGGATGATAGAACCTATTGGGTCACACACAAAAGTCAATTAACTTCCTAGTTGATAGAGCAATTTTCTAAAAGTTAGAGAATTTCTCCCAGTGGACCAATTTTTGAGGTATCCAATTTAAAGGTTAATTTTGGCTTGATTAATTTATTAAGTGTTAAATTAATCAATTAATTTACAAGTTTATGTTAGACCAATAATTAAGGAGTTGATTATTTGGTGCCAAAGGTGTCCATCAATTGGTCAAGTTAACTTAAACAGTTAAATTAACAAAATTAAGCTTAAGAGTTAAGCTTGTTTGACTTAAGAGTTAAGTCAAAAGTTAATTAATTAAATTAAAGTGTTTAATTTAATTAATGGAAAGAATACATTTTGGAGGAAAAATCCAAATGAAATGTTCATTTGAATTAGCATCTTAATTAGATTTCAAATGTAATTAAGATGCACATGAAATTCAAATTGGATTTGAATTTGCATTTGCCACATTGGCAATGCAAGTTGGCCGCCCACCTTGAGGAAGGTGTGATGCCAGCTTGGCATCACACCAACCTCACTCTATATATAGATGTAGAGGTGTGAGGATAGACCATTGCTGAAAGTGTGAAAGAATTAGATTCTTTTCACAATTCCCTCCAAAACTCTTTGGAAGCATTATATTCATGTATTGAGAGCTTTGCTTTCTTCTTCTTCTTCTTCTTCTTCTTCCCTACCTCAAATCGGCCACCACCACTGTAATTCTCCTCCCTTATTCCAGCTTAAAGTGAGGAGAGTTTGGAAGTTTCAATTGGTGTGTGGATCATATAAATAGAGGCAAACAAATTAGTTTGCTACGGTTTGGAGATCCACTTGAGCAGAGCACCGACTTGAAGAATTTTTATAGGGAGATCTAGAAAGCTTTTTGATCCTAATTTTTTACTGTGTTTCGTCCAAGGTTTTGAGAGGTTTCACTATTTGTTTCATGAATTTTGGAGGAGTTTTAATGAGGTTAAAAATTTCTCCCTTCCTATTGCGCGGTTTCTGGTAGATTCTGGATTGGTGAAAGGTTCGCCACTTTCTCCTTGGATATTAGCATTTCAAGATAACAATATATCTAAATCTGGATTTTAGGCATGATTTGATCCTTGTTAGCTTGTAAGCACTAGTTTATTTAAGCCGTTGAAGTTTTATAATTGGATCCTAGTGCCTTGCTTGCCTTCATTGTTTCCTCTTAGGAAAAGAACCTTTCTTTTTCTTTGCTCCCTTTCTACTTGCCTTTTAGGCTTTTAGAATAGGAGGAGGAAGCTATCATTAGAGGTTTGCCCTTTTCATGGTTGTCTCTGCCTTGACCAACACTTTAATAAAATAAACTCGACAAGGATTAGAAGGTCAAATCCCCATAGAAATCATTGTCCATCACTACGTCCAAGTTGAATCAACAAGCTTAATCATCCTTAGATCATAGTCGATGGCACATGACCCCTCAACAATCCTAGCTTACAAAAAATCTACTTAGACAACATGAACCTCTTCATGACTTGTTTGCTCGCTATACAACTCTTGTAAACATAAACAATTTACTGAGGCATGTTTCATGTGTTCATGAGACTTTTGAAGTTCATAGATACCATCATGAGACTATGGGTTAGGAAGTGATCCTCAACTTTTTTGTGAGCATTTCACGTGTTTCTTGATCCGCATCGATCCCTAAGGGATTTGGAGCACCTTAACATAGGACATAAGTCTATTTCAAGAAATCTAGAATGACTTTGGGGGTTAGCTAATCGCAGTAGTTTGGCTCAGTTAATTTATTAGTTTCTAAAATAATGCTTGTTGATTTTAGCATTCTTGAGATTTCACAAATATACATGAGCGAGGAAAAGAATATAAGCATTTGATTGAATTTTGATATGAAAACATTATCATGGTCTTTCAAGTATATTTTACTCCTACTATTTTATCAAATTCCTTACCCTTATAGAAATTCGAGAAATCATGTTTACTAGTGAGAATTAAGGTCTAAAGGCATTACTCGTGGACCAACGACTCGTGAGACATCCACTTACGACCCTAAAGTAGGTAAATTTTACCAATTGCATCTCTATGCAACTCTTGATGTGTTTTGCCTCACTTTTCATATAGACCCACGACTCATGCAATATCTGTACTACTAAGTGTTAAGTCAAACCTACCAATCAATCTTTAATTGTGCACCCGACTATGAACATTCCACAACTCATGAGACAATGGCATAGTAAGGTCACATTAAAGTGCATCTAAGGTAGTGATTATAACTTTCTACCAAGAATGTGTCCCATGACTCATGAACCAACACATAATTTTGGTAGCATCTCATGTCACACACCTATTAGTAGAAGGCATAGGATTATTGAACCCTATTTAATTTATCCATTTTAACTTAATATTGATTGAACTTAGACTCTTCTGAGTAAAGAATTTATTTGCTTGGAAGATCTCATCATTTTATTTTTGCTCATTTAGATTCTGTATCTTAAGCATGCATCACCATATACCAATAGAATAAAGAAAGTATAAATAAGCACATAAACTGAACATGTATCTAAACTTGGGATAAGCATGAGCCTTAATCAAGTAGTGCACTTAGAGCCATCGGTTCACCACTTACTTGATTTAGGTGGGCTGATTAAATTAATAGATCCTATCTATTATATGAATATATCCTGTACATTCATGGGTCTTTAAGACTCCTTGATCATTTTGGCCTCCTTTGCCTCTTTCCAACAATTACAAGAATAAAGAAAACCTCATCACTTAAGAGTTCTACCCTCATAACAATTACAAGGTAGAAAATCAAGAGGCATGCAAGCTCCATTTAGTATAACTCGTTCAATCAACTTTGAATTTTAATTAAACCACAATAAAGGCTCATGTTTATCCCCATTTATCCATCATCCATTCCACAATTAAATGAACAATAACCTAAATTGACATTCAATCCAACAATTAAGAGATTATCACATAAACAATTAATTATAGGCAAAATTTAGCATAACACTTATGCATAGTAGTTTGGCACAAGTCTCGAAGAGTAACTTAAATTTGATCTTAAAAGTATGGAAAAATGTCTAAAATGGCAATATGGTAATTGGCAACTTGTGGGCAGACTGTTGCCCTGCCGGCTACCCAAGTAGGCTGCTGGGGCACGCACAGTACCCCTGCTGCCATTCCAGAGCTGGTCAGCTCCAACTGGCACAATTATGCCCGTTTTGTGCACTTTTTCACACCTAAGCTCTTGGAGACCTCCAAAACATTATTCCACACATATTTTGATAAATTTTTAGAATTTAAACACTTTAAAAACTTAAAATTAAAGTCCTCAATATGTTACAAAAAACAAATTCAAGGAAGAATCACTGATTCTTCAAATGTCTTTAAGAAACTCCAATTCAATTGGATCCAAAAATTGCTAAATCACAATTTAACATTACGCTGAATCAACATCTAGCAATTGAATCAAAACTCATGCCAACATAACTAAATGACTATCTAGCACATGTTGACATATTTCAATTCAGCGCATGAAGAGCCACATGCTTCAACCCTAAAATCTTAAATCCATTAATTGAATCAAGAGATTGAAGTCCTAGAATCAATTCATCACATGAATCAATTCAACAAATCCAAAATTAGGCATAAAATTGGCCCTGATACCACTTAAAGGTAGAGGTGAAGCAAGGATCCATAAATAGAAAGAAATTAAAACATCAAATGTAACTTATATCACCTCATCCCAAGGATCTAAATTATGCTTTAATTGAGGATTTAAAAGGAAGAAGAAGTACCTTTGTTGATTTCTCAAAATCAACTTGTAGCTTATTGAATAAAGACCTCATTAGTGAGAATTCCGACAACATTTTGTTGATCTACTTATTTCCACTCCAAAGGCTTTATGTCTAAACACTTTTGGCTTTAAAGAATCCTCCAAATGGTGGAAAATGGCAGTAAATATCATGCTCCAAAGCACCAAGCTGCCTGTGTGATTGTCTCCAAGAAACTCAACTTGAATACTTGAAGAACACTTTCTCCAAGTGCTAGATCTTGTTCACCAACACCAAGAACACCAATTGTAGTGCATCCAAAGGTATCCACACACCTATCACACTTTAATTCCTCACTCTTTGTCTAGAATTGGATTGAGAAAGAAAGTGGAGATGGTATGAGGGAGTTGGAAAGAATTTAGGAGGGTGGTTTTTCTCGACACATGATATAATTTTGGGAGGGAAAATGGTTAAGTAGCTAGCCATGTGTGTGTGGGGGGGGGGTGAGGTATTTATAATGTGAATTGGATGCTTCTAGAAGCATTCATCACATTATCCTTATACCTTGCCAACTAGCATGTCAACTTGCATGCTTAGTTGAAATTTTAATTTTCAAAATTAAAATACCAACTTATTATTTAAAATGGACTCTTCCATTTTAATTTTTCCTCTAAAATTAGATTCTCTCATTAATTAAATTAACTCCTTAATTTAATTAAATCAACTTAACTCTTGAAGCTAGTTAAATCAACTTGACTAATTAAATTGTCACATGGCACTAGTTAAATTAACTCCTTAATTTAGTTGGTCTAATTTAGATCTTTAAATTAATTTGATTAATTTAACACTTAAATTAATCAATCAAGCCATTGTGGCCAACTCTTAATTAGTCAACTTGGTCTCTCTTTCAAATTTGACCAATCAAACTATCTAACTTGTTAGATAATTCCTCCATTTCTAATTAGAGTATTTTAAACTTTTGTGCATGACCCTTTAGGTTCACCAATTAATTAGGCATGGGCTCACAACTCTTTGTGACCTATAACATACAAATATTCCAATTAGTCTGAACTCTTTTAAACTAATCACTCTTTCAATTAATCTCTATTAATTGAAGAGTACCCAATCTCCATAGTCAATGCCTAGCACAAGCCAATGGAGCCCAACAATAGGATGCCAATGCCTAGCACAAGCCAAAGGAGCCCAACCAATAGGATGAATTAATTTTGGGGTGAACCATTATCGCTTACCATTACCATGCATACGGTCCTTTTGTTTCCTATCTCCCAAAAGCGGCCTAGGGTGAGATATTTGCTGGCTCTCTAATAGCCTCCATATCTATGTATCTATTCTGGATATTTGGTTCCCACTTATGACCTCAACTTTAGAAAACTCATTTTCCAAATTATCATATCACCTTGAGCAAGAATTTCTTAGAATCGATCATCATAGAATATATAGAAGATCAATCCGTTCTTTACAAACGAGCAAAACGGATCTCATCTTGGAACTCATAACCTCTATACTTAGGTAACTTAAGCCCAACTTAAGCCCCGAGTGACCCATTATGTGGTTGGAGAAAAATCAAAGCACAAGGACCTAAATACAAGGTTACCATGGAACCTCAAGTCAAATGACTAATTATATGCACTATTATAAGCTAGAGAATTTCTCATTTTTAACTTGCCACTCTGGCTATCTCATGGATTCTATAGGTGAGTCTTCAGTGAACTTGTTCTCTAATAAACACCCACTAACATGTATTATGTCTTACATAGATTGTCCATGAAATGGGAAATATCCAACTGCTTAGAGTATGCATCATTAGTGCAAGTTTATCCGAATCTTAGATGCCCTATCTCATAAGATTTTTTAACTTCCAATATTTAAAAATCATGACCATAAAGACTTGTTTCATGGTCACCATCATATGTACAACCAAGTCTCATAGTCTTGTATGATTTAAGGGCTTCAACCAAATGCATGTGAAGGGAATCATAAATACATAAGATGAAGAAAGTCATTTTATTGAATATCATTCAATCAAGACTGTTACATAGAGTAGTTTTAAACGCCAATCTAATTAGCTTGCAGTGCATTATTCCAATAGAATTCTCATGTGTATGCCATAAGTTTGTCGATGAATACCTCATGAATGTGCTTTTATTGCAATAAATTTCATCTGCTTATTTCATTTGGCATATTTTCAAGTTTAATGAAAGCAGTAAGTACAAAAAAATTATAGAAAGTATCATTATATATGAAATTTTATAGTAAATCATAAACTCATGTGGATACTATTTATCTTTGGATTCTAGCCTAGCATATAGTACAATAAAAAATCTAGTTATGTCCATTATCTTTATTTTTAAGTAAAGACAGAAAATGAAGAAGAATCAAAATGAGAAGATAGCATTTGCCAACATGAATTTCCTATCTCAACTCTGTAATGATATTCTCTATCTCAGTCTTCTTTTTTCTTCTTTCCCCTAAGTTTTCTCTATTTTTCAGTATCGTGAAATTTTTTCTTATTCTAAAAGTTTTCTCTCTACAATAAATGAACAAAAACACTTATTTTATATTTTAAAGGAAATGTCTTAAAATAAATTTAAACAATTATAGTTTTTCATCTACGTATTGCAACCTCAAAGATATCGATCCTGTAACACTCAATTATTTGATTTAAAATATCATGTGAAACCGTTAGTACCTCTTTGGTTTTACTTTTGATATTGGAATGATCTAACCACTCTCCCTCGACCAGTGATCTCTATACCCCTTCTATAAGGAGCGTATATGGGTTTATTTACAAACCAGTGACCCTTGATCTCAAAAGGTTCCATATTAATCAATGCAGAGCCGCATGCCATGCTATCTTATTTCATCCCGGGGTAGAAAGGACTACTACCTCCCTTGGGATCATACTAAAGCTGCTTAATTGCAATGAGAAGTATTTTATATGGAAGACATCTAACACCTTGTGGACAAACTTCTAAGTAAATAGTCCCATCTACCTTTTCATAAAAGGGAGCTGATTAACACAATGGAGGTTATGCAAGAAAATTCAAGATGATAACTATGTAAAAGATGAAGAATAAATCCCCAGAGGGTAAGTTCACTATTTTACTTTCTGCAGTAGCTAATTATTGCTCCATTATTCTATCTAGTTTACTGACTTAAGTATTGGAGGGTTTTAGCCAAGGATCACATCGGTGAGCCTAACAAAGCTTTTGTGGTTGTAGGTAAAAAGCTCAATTGATAAGCAGATGGAAAACACAAACCCCCTACCCATAACTTAGGCCCCCTGGGCCATTATGTTGCCACAATATTGGGCGGACACACCGAAAAAGACTCCAATACTGCCAGAAAAAAACTATTGTAATGACTAATCTAGCGATGGGACCACTTTTGAAAGACCACTTAGCATTTTCTCGATGCTTGCATCATAGTGTCCTTCATATGGAATGAACCTGTTGCACTGAAGCCGCACAGGACCAAGTAGAGCAACTCTTAATGGTTATCGAGGCTGACATGGTCAACTATACAGTCAAGAGAGTTTTAATAGACACGGCCAACTCTATCAACATTATGGCCAATGATACCCTCTAGAAAATGGCATTGGGTGAGCTCCAACTTTCAAAATTCAGGACTTTGATGATAGACTTTAGTGGTAAAACAGTTTTCCCTAATAGAATTGTGCCTTGCAGCCAATTAGATTGACATGTAAACTATTTCACTAGTGATACAATCTTGATTGAATGATATTCATATTAAATAGCCATCTTCATCTTATGCTTATTTTATTACACTAGCATTTGGTTGAAACCCATAGATCATAGAAGACTACGAGACTTAGTCACGTACTGGGTGGTGATCGTGAAATAAGTCTTACATAGTCGTGATCTTAAAATATTTCAAGTCGTAGAATCTTATGAGATAGGGCATCTAAAATTTAGATAGAATTGCACTAACGATGCACAAATTCAAGGAATTGGATGTTGTTCCATTTCATGAACAATCCATGTTAGACATGGGTGCATATTAGTGGGTGCTTGTTAGAGAACATGTTCACTAAAGACCTGCCTAGAGAATCCACTAGAGAGCCATAGTGGCAAGTTCTTATGCTTTTGCTAGTGCATATTATTAGTCCTTAGATCTAAGGATCCATGATAACCTTGTGTTTAGGTCCTCATACCTTGACTCTTGCTTGACCACATAGCAAGTCATTCCGATTGAGATTAGGTATGAGCTACTTGGACATGGAGTTCCATGAGATCTAAGATGAGATCTATCTCCTCATCGTTGTGAAAGGCGAGTGCATCTCCTTTGTATTCTACAATGATCCATTCCAAGAAATCCTTGCACAAGGTAGTATGATAATTTGAAAAAGGAGTTTTTCAAAGATGAGGTCATAAAGAGGAATTGAACATTGGGAATGGAAACATAGTTATTGAGGCTATTAGTGTTGGAATAGTACCCAGCAAGCCAATGAGATTGGAATGTAAACTATTTAACTTATGATACAATCTTGATTCAATGATATTATTCTTATATGGCTATATTCATTTTATGTTCATATTACTTCATTGGCATATGGTTGAAGCCCTTAGATCACATAAGACTACAGGACTTGGTCAGTTCACTCGGTGGTGAACATGGAATAAGTCTTATACGATCGTGGTCTTAAACATCCCAAGTCATAGAATCTTAAGAGACGGGGCATCTAAGATTCGGATAGACTTTCACTAACGATTGATAAATCTGAGGGTTGGATATTGCTCCATTCCATGAGCAAACCATATGTGATATGGGTGCATATTATAGAATACGACACTGGAGACCTGCTCGGAGTTCCCACTAGATAGCCATAGTGGCAAGTCGATAGTGGCTAGTTCTCCAGCTTATGTTAGTGCATATAGTTAGTCCTTTGACCTGAGGATCCATTGTAACCTTATGTCTATGTCATCCTGCTTTGACTCCTCCTTGGCCACTTTGCGGGCGTTCTGGTGGTGATTGAGCATGAGCTACTTAAACATGGAGGTTTATTAAATCCAACATGGGATCTAACTCCTCGTCTTTATGAAGGCCGAGTACATCTCCTCTGTGTTCTATGATGATTGATTCCAAGGAGTCCTTGGCCAAGGCAGTGTGACAATTTGGAAAAGGAGTTTTCTAAAGATGAGGTCACAAAAGGAATTGAACATTAAGAATAGATGCATAGCATTGAGGCTATTAGAGAGCCAAAAAATATCTTGCCCTAGGCCTCTTTCATGGAGATAGGAGATGGAAGGACCGTATTTGCATGGTACGCATAGAGCTAGAATGGTTCACCATAAGCATTCATTGGCCAATTGTTGGGCTCCATTGGCTTGAGGTTGGACATCGACCATGGAGATTGGGTACTCTTCAATTAATAGAGATTAATTGATATGACTCGGTTAGTTTAAAAGGAGTTTTAACCTAACGTGAATATATGATATTCTAAAGTCACAATTGTTGTGAGCCCATGTCCAATGAGTGGTAGAACCTAATGGGGTCATACACAAAAGCCTATTGGAAATCCTAAATAATGAGGAGGAATTATGTTAGAAAAATTCCAAGAGGACAAAAAAATGTGAGGAAGAAATCTTGATGCAGTTTTTAGTCATTCGGTTTCATCAATTCAATTGTTAAATTAATCCAATTAAATTAATTATTAATTTAATTTGGTACCACATGATTATCAATTGGTCAAGTCAATCTTAAAGATTTAAGTTTGGTGACTTAATGTTAAGTCAATATTTAATTAAATTAAAGTGTTTAATTTAATTAAATGGAAGAATAAGTTTTGGAGGGAAAATTCAAATTAAGCTTGCAAGTTGGCATGCTTAGTTGACAACCCCCTTTCAGGAAGGTGTGATTCCACCTAGGCATCACACCATCCTCCCTCTATATATAGATATAGAGGGGGCAGCCAATGAAAAGGAATTAGTCACACTTTTTTCATCTAATTATTAGATCAAAAATTCCCTCCAAAAGTGATTCTCTCATGAGTTGAGGTTTCATTTTCTTTTTCCACCCCTCCATTTTCGGCCTTCAACCTAGCTCTCTTACTTCTTGATTTTTTCAGCTAAATTGAGAAGGAAAGGATAGTCCAAAGGTGTGTGAACTTTGACATTAGAGGCGAGGCATATTACGGATTGCTTGCTTTGGTGATCCTCTGTTCCAATAGAAGCTTTGAGGTCTCAATTTGAGGTCTTTCTGAAGGGTTTTGGTAGTGAATTTTATATCTAGGCGCTCATCTTTGAATCATCTTTCACTTGGTCTAGATTTGGTTGAATTCTGAGGTGATTTGGTAGATCAAAAGTTTATCACGCCTAGCTGCACTGGTAGCAGTTTCCTCTCGGGAAAGGAAGCTCTTCTTCTACCTTTGGTTGGGTTTTGCTCAAGAGGTAACAATCTAACTTTAATCCAGTGTATATGCATGATTTAGATCCTTGCGGTGGTGTGATATAAGTCAGATTTCAATTTTTAAATGTTTTAAATTGGATCCTTAGCCTTAAACCTCTTTCAAGTGGTATCAGAGCTTAATTTCATGCTATACTTTGGATTTCTTTTTGATTGATTCACGTGATTGATTGATCTAGATTTCAAACACTTGATCCTTGATCCAAGTCATCGATTTGAGTATTTGATAGATGATGTTTGCGGCTCCTTTGATGATGAATAGATATTATGCTAATATGTATTTTAATAGTTAAATTCATATGTTAGTATAATTTGATTCATGTTTAGCTAATGTTAAATTTTGATTTAGCATTGGATGATGTTATATGTTGATATAGCATGTTGTATTTGGCCTTAATTTTTTTGGTCATTTTTGGATCCAATTAGATTGGATATAATTGGAGTTTATTTGAATGCCTTGAAGGTATTTGAAGAATAGTAATTCTTCCTTGGATTTGTTTTTTTGAAGAAATTTGAGCACTTTAATTTCCAATTTTTAAAGTTTTTATAATCTAGAAATTTATCATAAAATGTATGGAATTCTGTTATGGAACTGTCCATAAGGTTTGGGAAGCGAAAAAGGCAAAAACGTGGTAAAACGGTAGCCTAGGCACCTTGTGGCAGCTGGCCGGCCAGCCCCTGGCTGGGCAGCACGGGTACTGTAGCACCTGTGAAGCCAGCCTGGATGGTCGGGCCTAGCAGCAGGCCCGCCCAAGGCTGCCATGGCGTGACCGGTTTGCTGTTTTATGCATTTTTGCCCTGTAAAACTTGATTTTTCCATACAATTTTGATGCACAATTGTTGTGTAAGTACTCAAAAGAATGTTAGACATTTTTGCTTGCCTTTAAAGTCAAATTTAAGTTACTCTCCAATTTTTGTAAAAATGGGATGCATAAATGTTATGCTTGTTTTTGCTTAGCTAATTAATTGTTTATATGATAAGTATTTAATTGTTGGAATTGAATCTCAATTCTTAATTTATTTATTATTCATTTAATTTTTGAATGGATGATGAATGAGTGGGGATGATCATGAGCCTTTAATATTGATTTTATTTATTTCAAAGTTGTTGAAATGAGTTGTATTAAATTGGGGCTTGCATGCCTTTTAAATTCTATCTTGTAAATGTTATGAGGGTAGAATAACTAGGAGTGAGGATTTTTTTCTCATGTAATTGTTACAAGGAGCAAAGAAGATCTTTGGAGGCATGGAGACTTATGAAGACCCATGAATATATGGGATACACTCATGTAATAGTTAGATTTAATCAACCCAATTAAAATCAACTAAGTGATGCACATATGGCTCTAAGTGCATCACTTGGTTAGGCTCATGGTCATCCCACCCTAGGAGCATGCTAGGCACGTTTACTTATTTATGCTTTTCATATCCTATTGATGTATGCGATACATGGATTAGGACATAGAATACCTAAATAAGAAGATAAAATTAGTGAGATCTCGGCAAGCAAGTTGAAAATCCCTCCACTTAGAATGTCTAAGTGTTTTTCAAATATTAAGTCAATATGGATATAAATTAAAAGGTGTCTTAATTAATCCATGCCTTCTACCAATAGTATATTCCATATTGATGCTACCGAATTTGTGTGATGGCACTCAGTTACGGGGGTCACACTTAGGAGGAGAAAAGCTGTGAGAATATACTTAGCATTCGATGCACCTTTGATTTGAGGCTTCCCATACATTGGCACTTGGCCATGGAGGATGTTGTGGAGCGGTCTTGAATCAAAATTTTGATTGGTAGGCTCGACTTAACACTTAGTAATGTAGATGTCGCATAAGTTGTGGGTCTGCATGAAAAGTGAGGCAAAATATATCAAGAGTTGCATGTGATGCAATTAGCAAATGTTGCTTATCCTTAGATTGCTTGTGGATGGTACTTGGTCATGGGGGTCCACCTGCAAGTCTTAGGAGTCTTGATTCTCACTAGAAAATATGATTTCCCGAATTCTTCTAAAGGGGTGAAAGATTTGATAAAATAGTGGGAGGAAAACATGCTTGAAAGACCATAAACATGTTTTTGCAATATCAAAATTCAATCACATGCTTATATTCTCTTTTATCACTTTTATGTAGATTTGTGAAATCTTCAAACTCAAAATGGCTAAAAATCCATTCACAACAATTTTGGAAACTAATATACTAACTTGGCCCAATTCCGCGATTGGTTGAGAAACCTCAATATTATTCTTGATTTCAAAAAGGGGACTTATATGCTTGATCATAGTTTGTTGGAAACCATTAGTGATGATGCCACCAATGATCGTGAATTGTTCACGAAGTTTGTGGAGGATGATCTACAAACAACGTTCCTTATGATGGCTACTATGTCTAATGAGTTGCAAAAGACTTACGAGCATATGAAACATGCAAGTGAGATCTATGCACACCTGCAAGAGTGTGTACACACTAAACACGAAAGGTTCGCTCTATCTAGGGAGCTCTTTAGAAGTAGAATGATTGAGGGCATGAGTGTCCACGATCACGGGCTAAACCTGATTGAACTCATTGAAAAATTGGGACAGCTAGAAGTGATCATGGACAATGACGTCTATGTGGATTTGATCCTATGATCATTGACAAGTACGTTCGACCAATTCATTATGAACTTTAATATGTCCCAAAAGGAAATAACGATTAACAAATTGGTGAACATGTTGGTTACCACCGAGACGACCATGAAAAAGGACAAACCCCCTATGCTCGCATCCTCTTCCAAGTCCAAAGGCCCAAAAGGCCCAAAGAAGTGGGGTAAAAAAAAAGAAAGGTTTTTCTTCAAAGGGGAAACAACCCTTGAAAGGTTCAAAGGGAATCAAGAAGATTAAAGAGGCTAAAACCAATGCTACATGTTTCCATTGTGGCAAAAAAGGGCATTGGAGAAGAAATTGCAAAGCTTATCTTGCTACTCTTGATAAGGGTATGTACTTCATTGAAGTGCACTTGATGACTAGTTCTTCCTTATGGGTATTTGATACCGGATATGGTTCTCACCTTTGTAATTCGTTACAGGGGATGGAAAGAAGAAAGAGTCTCAATCAAGGGAATATGATCCTCCACTTAGGAAATAGAGTAAGAGTTGTCGCCACATTCCAAGGCGTTATCAAGTTAGACTTGGGAGATTCTAAAATTGTACTTGATCCTTGTTACTATATACCTAATCTTATGAAGAATATAATTTCAACTCCCGTTTTGGATAATAAAGGATATGATTTTTCTATATCTAATGGGAAATTGAAGGCATTAAACTATGTTTCTTCAATTGCTCAAAGTACATTAAATAACGGATTGTACATATTAGATTCTCAAAATTCATTGATGCACATTCAATCAAGTAAAAGAAAATTAGATATTCAAGAAGATGTTGTTTTATGGCATGCAAGACTTGGCCATATCTCTAAGAATAGGATGAACAAGATAGAAGCTCTTAAAGCACTAAATGTTAGTGGCATTAAGGAACTTCCAACTTGTGAGTCTTGTTTAAAGGGAAAAATGACCAAGGCTCCTTTTGTAGGATAACCGGAATAAAGCACAAATTCTTTGGATTTGATCCATACAGATGTGTGGGGTCGACTAAGAGTTAGTGCACGAGGAGACTATTCTTACTTCATCACCTTCACTGATGATCATAATTGATTCGGACATGTGTATCTTATGAAGAATAAGTTCGAAGCCTTTGGAAAGTTCAAAGAGTATAGAGGGGGACTTAGTATTAAAACTCTTCGATCGGATAGAGGAGGATAATACTTAGTATCGAATTTTTGGATTATCTAAAAGAGAATGAGATTCTCTCTCAATGGACTCCACCCGGCACACCCAAACTCAATGGAGTAGTCGAGAGGAGAAATCGTACCTTATTGGACATGGTGCATTCCCTCATGAGCTTCTCCGATATACCTATATCCCTTTGGGGATACGCCTTGCTAACAGCGGTGAGGCTACTAAATGTAGTACCCTCAAAGGTCGTGCCAAAAAAGCCACAAGAGATGTGATATGGCAAAGCACCCATTTATCAATGTCTAAAGGTTTGGGGGTCTCCCGCCTACGTCAAAAGGTTAGTGGGAGACAAGTTGCGTAGTCGATCCTCTTTGTGCAAGTTTGTGGGATACCCTAGAGAGTCTATGAGTTATTATTTTTATGATCCCTCGGAGCAAAAAGTGTTTATCTCAAGGAATGCCACCTTTTTGAAAAAGAAGTTTCTATTAGATAAAAAAGGTGTTGTTGTTGAACTTAATGAAGTTCAAGATGATCAAATCCCACAAGAAATGGAAACAAGTAGCGAGCCTAGCACACATCCTCTATGTAGGTCGGACTGCATCAAGAAGCAACACGAAAGATTTGGATTTCTTCATGAGACAGGCCAATCGGATACAGATCCGAAGATCTATGAGGAAGCTATGTTAGACATAGATTCGGGACATTGGCTTGATGCTATGAGATCTGAAATGGACTCTATGTACTTTAACAAAGTATGGACTTTGGTAGATCCACCGGAGGTAATCGTTCCCATTAGTTGCAAGTGGATCTATAAGCAAAAGCTAGGAGTTGATGGAGAAGTAGTAACCTTTAAGGTGCGATTAGTGGCAAAAGGTTATACTCAAAGACCCAGTATTGATTTCGAGGAAACCTTTTCACCAATTGTAATGCCTAAGTCCATACTTATCCTACTTGCCATAGCCGTATATTATGACTCTGAGATATGACAAATAGATGTGAAAACTGCTTTTCTCAATGACAATATTGAAGAAGAAATTTATATGGAGCAACTGTAAGGTTTTACATCTAAGGAGAGTGAGCAAAAGGTTTGCAAACTCCAAAGGTCCATTTATGGACCTAAGCAAACATCCCAATCTTAGAACATATGTTTTGATAGTACCGTCAAATATTTGGCTTTATAAAAAATGTGTATGAACTATGTGTATATAAGAAGGCAAGTGGAAATTGTGTACAGTTTATTATGCTTTATGTCGATGACATCCTTCTCATTGGAAATGAAGTAGGAATGTTAGAGCAGACTAAAGTATGGTTATCTACTCAATTCTCCATGAAAGATTTGGGATAAGCATCCTACGCATTGGGAATACGGATTTATAGAGATAGATCGAAGATGATGCTAGTGATATCCCAATCAAAGTACATTGATAAAATACTAAAGGGGTTTAGTATGGAAGAATCCAAGAAAGGATTCCTTACCATAGGACATGGTATTCATCTATCTAAGTCTATGGCCCCCCCAGACTGAGGCAGAAAGACAAAAGATATCACAGATACCTTATGCATCCACTATAGGGAGCATAATGTATGCAGTTCAATATACAAGAACGGATGTAGCGTACGCTATGAGTGTCACAAGCCGTTTTCAATCCAACCCCGGTGAATGTCACTGGATGGCCGTTAAGACAATCCTTAAGTACTTAAGAAGAACTAAGGAGTTGTTTTTAGTATGCGACAATGGAGAATTAAAACCCGAGGGGTTTTTGGATTCATATTTTTAATCTAATGTAGATGACCTAAAATCCACTTTTGAATTCATATTTTGCCTTAATGGTGGTGTGGTAAGTTGGAAGAGTTCCAAATAAGATACCACGGCCGATTCAACCACTGAGGCAGAATATATTGCGGCTTCGAAAGCTATAAAGGAAGGTGTTTGGATCAAAACCTTCATCTAAGAGTTGGATGTAATGCCTAACATATCTGAGCATGTGGTTGTCTTTTGTGACAACTATAGTTCGGTTGCACAAGCTAAGGAGCCAAGACCTCATCAGTGATCCAAGCATATTTTGAGGCATTATCATTTGATATATGATATCATTTGATTAGAGGTGACATCCGACTGGAATGGATTACATCTAGAGAGAATATAGCAGATCCACTGACTAAACCCCTAATGCAAAAAGTCTTTAAAGGACATCTTATGAAGATAGGTCTTAAGACTATAGGGCCTTGGCTTTAGGGCAAATGGGAGATTGTTGGAATAGTGCCTAGCTAGCCAATGAGATTGGCATGTAAACTATTTCACTTGTGATACAATCTTGATTGAATGATATTATTCTTATATGGCCATCTTTATCTTATGCTCATATTATTTCACTGGCATATATTTGAAGCCATTAGATCACATAAGACTACGAGACTTAGTTAGTTCACTTGGTGGTGATCATGGAATGAGTTTTACACAGTTGTGATCTTAAACATCCCAAGTCATAGAATCTTAAGAGACGGGGCATCTAAGATTTGGATAGACTTACACTAATGATTGATAAATCCAAGGGTTGCATGTTGCTCTATTCCATGAGCAAACCATATATGATATGGGTATATGTTAATGGGTGCTTATTAGAGAACAAGGCACTGGGGACCCACAAGGAGTTCCCACTAGATAGCCATAGTCGCTAGTTCTCCAGCTTACGCTAGTGCATATAATTAGTCCTTTGACCTGAAGATCTATTGTAACCTTGTGTTTATGTCATCATGGTTTGACTCCTCCTTGGCCACTTAGCGGACATTCCAATGGTGATCGAGCATGAGCTACTTAGATATAGAGGTTTATGAGATCCAAGATGGGATCTGACTCCTCCTCTTTGTGAAGGGCGAGTACATCTCCTATGTGTTCTATGATGATCGATTCCAAGGAGTCCTTGGCCAAGGAAGTGTGATAATTTGGAAAATGAGTTTTTCAAAGATGAGGTCACAAAAGGAATCAAACATTAAGAATAGATGCATAGCGTTGAGGCTATTAAGGAGCCAACAAATATCTTGCAATAGGCCTCTTTCATGGAGACAGGAGACGGAATGACCGTATTTGCATGGTATGCGTAGAGCTAGAATGGTTCACCATAAGCATTCATTCGGCTAATTGTTAAGCTCCATGGGCTTGAGGTTGGACATTGACCATGGAGATTGGCTACTTTTCAATTAATAGAGTTTAATTGATATGAGCCAATTAGTTTAAAAGGAGTTTTAAACTAACGTGAATATATGATATTCTAAAGTCGTAATTGTTGTGAGCCCATGTCCTAGGAGCGGTAAAACGTAATGGGTCACACACAAAAGCCTATTGAAAATCCTAAATAATGAGGAGGAATTTTCTAAGTGTTAGAAAAATTTCAAGAGGATCGAAAATGTGAGGAAGAAATCATGATGCAATTTTTAGTCATTCGGTTTCATCAATTTAATTGTTAAATTGATCCAATTAAATTAATTGTAAATTTAATTTGATACCACATGATTATCAATTGGTCAAGTCAAACTTAAAGAGTTAAGTTTGGTGACTTAAATGTTAAGACAATATTCAATTAAAGTGTTTAATTTAATGAAATGGGAGAATAAGTTTTGGAGGGAAAATCCAAATTAAGCTTGCAAGTTGGCATGCTTAGTTGGCAAACCCCTTTCAAGAAGGTGTGATGCCACCTAGGCATCACACCATCCTCCCTCTATATATGGATATAGAGGGGACCAGCCAACAAAAAGGAATTAGTCACACTTTTTGCATCTAATTGTTAGATCAAAAATTACCTCCAAAAGTGATTCTCTCATAAGTTGAGGTTTCACTCTCTTCTTCCTCCCTTCCATTTTTGGCTTTCAGCCTAGCTCTCTTCCTTCTTGATTTAACTAGATAAATTAAGAAGGAAAGGATAATCCAAAGGTGTGTGGACTTTGACATTAGAGGCAAGACGTATTACGGATTGCTTACTTTGGTGATCCTCTATTCCAGTAGAAACTTTGAGGTCTCTATTTGAGGTCTTTCCGAAGGATTTTGGTGGTGAATTTATATGTGGATGCTTCTCTTTGAATCAACTTTCATTTGGTCTAGATTTGGTTGAATTCCAAGGTGATTTTCTAGATCAAAAATTGGTCACGCCTAGCTGCACTAGTAGTAGTTTCCTCTCGGGAAAGAAAGTTCTTCTTCTACCTTTGGTTGGATTTTGCCCAAAACATAACAATCTACCTTTAATCCACTATATATACATGATTTAGATCTTTGTGGCAGTGTAAGATAAGTTAGATTTAAGTATTTAAGTGTTTTAAATTGGATCATTAGTCTTACACCTCTTTCAATTAATGAGGCAACAAATATCTTACCTAGGCCTCTTTCAGGAGATAGGAGACAGAAGGACCATATTTGTATGGTAAGCATAGAGCTAGAATGGTTCGCCAAGAGCATATTCATTTCGACTAATTAGTTGGGCTCCATTAGCTTAAGGTTAGATGTCGACCATAGAGATTGGGTACTCTTCAATTAATAGAGATTAATTGAAAGAGTTATTAGTTTAAAGGAGTTTAAACTAATGCGAATATTTCTATATTCAATATATCACAAAAGTTGTAAGCCTATGTCCAATGAATGGGAGAACCTAATGGGTCACACATAAAAGCCGAAATGAAGTTCTATTTGATGGGAGGAATTTTTTAAGGAGTTAGAAAGTTCACCATTGCTGTTTTTATGGAGAACTTAGTTGACTAAGTTTTTGGTCATTTTAGCTTGATTAATTTAATTGTTAAATTAATTAAAATAATTTAAGGAGTTAAATTAGACCAATTAAATTAAGGAGTTAATTTAATTGGTGCCCTATGACTATTAATTAGTCAACTTAAAGAGTTAAGTTGATACATTCTAGCTTAAAGAGTTAAGTTAGTTGACTTAAAGGGTTAAGTCAAATCAATTAATTATTTAAAGAGTTAATTTAATTAATATGAGGAATTAGTTTTGGAGGAAAAATTCAAATGAAGGAGTTCATTTGAGATTAATTTGGAATTAATTTGAAAAACATTTCACAAGATGAAATGTAGATTTAAATTAAATCCCAATGTAGGTGAAATTCACATTTCACATGCAAGTGGATTGCCAAGTTGGCAAACTATCTCATGGAGGGTGTGATGCCAACTTGCATCACATCATCCACTCTATAAATGGAGAGAGGTGGTTGGCCACTTGAGATTATTCATGCTAGATTCCCTTTTTTCCCTCCAAAAAGTGTGATTCACTCGTGTGTTGAAGTTTCACACCTTCCTCACCAAATTCTCTCCATATTTTCAGCCCTCCCTCTTATTCCCCCTCTTATTCTCTAGATGATTGGAGGAAGATTTGAGCTCTCCTTGGGTGTGTGGATCATAACAGTAGAGGCTTCACATTTGGGGAGCTTTTGTTCTTAAAGATCCACTATTGTCCAGCAACTTTGGAGATAGATTTGGATGCCTGTGCATGCTTGGTTTGGGCAGAAATTATAATTGAAAGTTCTCAAGTGTGTTGAAGAGCTCTCTGAAAATTTTCAGCCAATTTGGAGTTGTTTTGATTGGTAAATTGTTGGCTTGATTCTTCTCTGCGCGGATTGGCACTTTTAAGTGTTCATTGGTGTCATACTTGATGTACCTTTGGATTAAGCATTCAAGGTAACTTTATGCCATTAAATCCTAATTAAATGTATGATTAGATCCTTTTATGAGGAGTAAACAAGTTTTATTTAGCCTTTTTGTGGTTTTGTAATTAGATTGTTGGGCTACTCCTTATTTCAAGTGGTATCGGAGCCTAATTCATGCTTTAATTTGAATTTTTGTTGGATTGGTTCATGTGATGAATTGATCAATATCACCAAGTACTTCTTTTAAATCATGGATTTAAGTGTTTGGATGATTTCGAGTGTAGCTCCTTTGTTGATGAATTGAAATATGCCAATGTGTGTTTTAAATATTGATTCATATGTTAGTATGATTTTAATTCATAGGTTTTAATGTTAAATGTTCATTTAGCATTAATTCATGTTATATGTTGATATAACATGTTTATTTTGGCCTTAAGGTGTTTAGGTCATTTTTGGATCCAATTGGATTGGAGTTTCATGGGAGATTTTGTAGAATGTTGATTCTTTCTTGAACTTGATTTTTGAAGCATGTTTGAGCACTTGAATTTCCACTTTTGAAAGATGTTTTAAATCTAGAATTTTATCCAATATGTGTAAATTAGTGTTATGTAGGTGTCCTTAAATTTTTGGTGCACAAAAGTAGGCCAAAAATGGTCTTGACTCGGTCTGAAACCAAAATAGGGCAGCTGCCGCCTACCTATCGGGCTCTGGCCGAGCAACATCGCCCATTTTGTGTTTTGGATGAGTTTTGAGTCCTCTTTTATGTTATTTGTGCTCAAAAATGATATTGATTAACAGTAATTAGATGCACAAGTGTTGTGCAAGTTCTCAAAATTATGTTTGACCTTTTTGAATGCTTTTAAAATTTTGTTCAAGTTAATCTTCAATTATGTGCAAAAATGAGATGCATAACTATTATGCTTATTTTTGCTAATTAATTAATTATTTATGAGGTAGACATTCAATTTGTTGAATTGAATGTCAATTCTTATTTATTGTTCATTTAATTGTTGAATGGATGATGAATGAATGTGGATGAACATGAGCCTTTAATATTGATTTTACTTGTTTCAAGTTGTTTAAAAGGGTTGTATTAAATTGGGGCTTGCATGCCTTTTAATTTTTATCTTGTAAATGTTATGAGAGTAGAATCACTAGGAGTGGGGATTTCTTTTCTCATGTAATTATTGCAAGGAGAAAAGAAGACCATTGGAGGCATTAAGACCCATGAATGTATGGGACACATTTATATAATAGCTCAATTTAATCAACCCACTTAAAATCAACTAAGTAGTGCACCTATAGCTCTAAAGTGCACTTCTTGGTTAAGGCTCATGGTCATCCCACCCTCAGAGCATGCTAAGCGCATTTACTTATTTATGCTTTCTTTATCCTATTAATGTATGAGATGTATGGTTAGGGTATATAAAATCTAAATAAGAGAAGATAAAATTAATGAGATCTTTGCAAGCAAGAAAATCCCTCCATTTAGAAGAGTTTAAGTGCTTTCAAAATATTAAGTCAAAATAGATAGAAATTAAAATAAGTTTTAATTAATCCATGCCTTCTACCAATAGTATATGACATGAGATACTACTACATTTGCGTGATGTCTCATGAGTCGTGGGTCACGTTTATGGTGGAAAGCTATGCTCACATACTTAGCATACGATGCATCTTTGATTTGATGCTTTCTATGCATTGTCTCAAAAGTTGTGGAATGCCATAGTACGGTTCTGAATCAAAGACTAATTGGTAGGTGCGACTTAACGCCTAATAGTGTAGATGTTGATAGAGTCGTAGGTCTATATGAACAGTGAGACAAAACATATCAAGGGTTGCATAGAGATGTAATTAGCAAAAGTTGACTGCCTTAGGATTGTTTGTGGATGTCTCACGAGTCGTGGGTCCACTACAAGTCCTTTAGGGCCTTGATTCTTACTAGGAAAATGAGATTTCACGAATTCTTTAAGGGGGTGAGGAATTTGGTAAAATAGTGGGAGAAAAACATGCATGAAAGTCCATGAACATATTTTCAATATCAATATTCAATCACATGTTTTTATTCTCTTTTTCACCTTTGTAGATTTTTGAAATCTCAAAATAAAAAATGGCTAAGAATTCACTTAATGTGATTTTGGAAACTAATAAACTAACTAGGCCAAAATTCCACGATTGGCTTATAAACCATAAGATTATTCTTGATTCCAAAAATAGGACCTATGTTCTTACACAAAGTCCACTGGACACCATAGGCGATGATGTTCATGATGAGGCACGTGAAACGTTCACAAAGTGGATAGATGATGATCTACAAACACGTTGCCTCATGACGTCTTCTATGTCCAATGAGCTCCAAGTCTCATGTGCACATAAAATCAGCTAATGAGATCATTTGCACCTACAAGAGTTGTATGGCATGTAAATAAGACATGAAAGGTTCTCATTGTCAAAGGAATTCTTTTGGACTAGAATGAATAAAGGCTTCAGTGTCCATAATTGTGGCCTTAAGATGATCGATCTCATTGAGAAACTTGCTCAATTGGACGTGGATATGGAAAATGTGCTTTATGTGGATTTGATCCTTCAATAATTGCCCAGCTCCTTTGAACAATTGGTTAGGAACTTCAATATGTCAAAGTAAGAGTTAACAATTAATGAATTGGTCAACATGTTGATGACTGTCGAGGCAACTATGAAGAAAGAAAAATTGTTACTACTTGCTTCATTCTCCAAATCTAAGGGCCCTGGGGGTGCTAGAAAAGGAGGTAAAAGGAAGAAAAGTTCTTCCTCTAAGGGAAAGCAACCATTAAAGGCCTTGGGCGGAGTTAAGAAAAAGAAAAAGACCAAAGCCGATGTAACTTATTTCTATTGTGGCGAGAAAGGCCATTGGAAGAGAAATTGCAGGGAGTATCTTGCAACCCATGGGAAGGGTATGTACTTTATTGAAGTGTACTTCACAATAAATTCTTTCTCATGGATATTTGATACTGCATGTGATCCTTATGTTCGTCATTCGTTACAGGGGATGGAAAGAAGAAAGAGCCTCAATGATCCTATGTGAGTAAATGGAGTAAAAGTTGTGGCCAAAGTCGAGGGCGTCATCAAGTTAGACTTGGGGAACTCCTTATTATACTTAATCCTTGCTATTATGCACCCAATCTTGTTAAGAACGTTATTTCTATTCTCGTTTTGGATAATGAAGGATTTGATTTTTCTATATCTAATGGGGATTTGAAGGCATTAAAGAATGCTTCTTTAATTACTCAAGGTACAATAAACAATAGATTATATATTTTGGATTCTCAATCATCATTAAGGCACATTCAACAAAGTAAAAGAAAATTAGATATCCAAGAAGACGCCATGTTGTGGCATACAAGACTTGGACATATTTCCAAAAATAGGATGAGCAAGTTAGAAGCCCTCAACGCACTAAACATTAGTGGCATAGAGGATCTTCCTACTGTGAATATTGTTTAAAGGAAAAAATGACTAAGACTCATTTTGTAGGACAAATAGAGAGAACCACAAGTCCTTTTGATTTGATCCATATGGATGTTTGTGGACCATTAAAAGTTAGTGCAAGCGGAGGCTTTTCATACACATTACCTTCACTAATGATCATACTCAGTTCGGGCATATGTATCTTATGAAGTACAAGTCCGAAGCTTTTGAAAAGTTCAAAAAGTATATGAATGAAGTAGAAAAACAATTAGGACTAAGTATTAAATCTCGTCGATCGGATCAAGGAGAAGAATACTTGAGTATCGAATTCTTGAATTATCTAAAAGAGAATGGATTCTCTCTCAATGGACTCCACCCAGCACACTCCAACACAATAGAGTAGTCGAGAGGAGAAATTGTACCTTGTTGGATATAGTATGTTCCACGATGAGCTTTCCCGAATGCCTATATCCTTTTGGAGATATGCCTTAGAAATGTGGTGAGGCTACTAAATGTAGTATCCTCAAAGTCGATGCCAAAAACACCGCATGAGATGTGGTATGGCAAAGCACCTTCTTACTCTTTTCTAAGAGTTTTTGGGGGTTTCCCACTTACGTCGTGTGGTTAGTGGGAGACAAGTTGGATGCTAGATCTACCTTGTGCAAATTTGTGGGATACCCAAGAGAGTCTTTAGGTTATTACTTTTATGATTCCTCGGAACAAAATGTGTTTGTTTCTTTTTTTGGAAAAGGAATTTCTATTATTAGAAATCGCATTGTTGTTGAACTTAATGAAGTTCAAGATGATCAAAATATCCCACAAGCAGTAGAAAAAGTGAACATCAAGAGCCTAGTTCACAACCTCTAAGAAGGTCGAACCAAATTAAGAAGTAACCCGAAAGGTTCGAATTTCTTCACGAGATGGACCAATCGGACAGTAATCTGAAGACCTATGAGGAAGCTATGCTGGACATAGATTTGGGATATTGGCTAGATGCCATGAAATTCGAAATGGACTCCATGTACTCAAACAAAGTATGAACTTTGGTAGATCCACCGGATAGTATAGTACCCGTTGGTTGCAAATGGATCTATAAGCTAAAACTAGGAATTGGTGGAGAGGTTATGACTTTTAAGGCGCTAATAGTGGCAAAAGGTTACACTCAAAGACCTAGTATTAATTTCAAGGAAACCTTTTCACTGGTCGCTTTGCCTAACTCCATTCAAAATTTTCTTGCCATAGCCGTTTATTATGACTATGAGATATGACAAATTGATGTAAAGACTGCTTTCCTCAATGGAAACATTGAAGAAGAAATATATATGGAGCAACCACAAGGTTTTACATCCAAAGGGAGTGAGCAACAACCACAAGGTTTTACATCTAAAGGGAGTGAACAAAAGGTTTGTAAACTCTAAAGGTCTATTTATGGACTTAAACAAGCATCCCAAAGTTGGAACATATGTTTTGATAAGACGGTCAAACCATTTGGCTTTATCAAAAATGTATATGAACCTTTTGTTTACAAAAAGGCTTGTGGGAGTAGCATAGAGTTTATTATGCTTTATGTCGTTGACATTCTTCTCATTGGGAATGAGAGAGAAATGTTATAGTGTACTAAAACATTGTTATCTACACAATTCTCCATGAAGAATTTAGGAGAAACATCCTTAATATTGGGAATACATATCTATAGAGATAGACCAAAGAGGATATTGGGCCTATTCCAAACATCGTACATTGATGAGATACTAAAAAGGTGAAAACAATTAAGGCATTGTGATCCAATTGTAAAAACTTCATAAGCAAAATGAACTAGTGCTTACATGCTAACTAGGTAGACTTGGCAATTGGTACCCGTGGGTAACCCAATGACGGGTACCAACGGGTTGGGTAAATTTACCCATTTTTTACTGGGTACAAGATAGGCGACCCGTTACCCATGAGGATGGGTAACGGGTAACCCGCGGCTACCCGTGATTTTTTTTTAAAAATTATTTAAAGGTAAACATGATGTTACTCAAATATTAACTAAATAAAACTAGAAAAAAAAAGATTAAAAGTTTCAAATATTAAATTGAACAAATACCTAAAGCATATTAATAATATTGTAGTTTAAAAGTTATATCTTAAGTATTCAAAATTTACCAAATTTAAAGTACATCACATTCAAAAGTTCAAACTTAAATTCCATTACATGCTAAAAAAAATTTGAATTGAAAATTTAAATATCGATCAAACATTGTTGTTCTTGTAGAATAAGATGTTGGATCCATAGGAATATGCACAACAAGTTGTTTTAGAATATAACTTAATTTAATTTGCTATAGATTTTTAATTTATGAAATCAAAAATTAATATTTAGATTAAAAATATTTATATGTAAATATATATATATAAATATATAAATAAAAAAATATTTACGAGTTACCCATGGGTACCCACGAGTTGGACCAAAAGATGGCGGGTAAATTGGGTACGAGTAAAATTACCCGTAATTTTTTGGGTAGGAGAAACAAGGCCCATTACCCATATTTTTTTGGGTACCCGTGGGTACCCATGGGTATGGGTTGAATTTTTTCGGGTCTATAACTAGGATCAAATCATGCCAATAATCCAGATTTAGATAGAGTATTACCATGAAATGCTAATATCCAAGGAGAAAGTGGTGAACCTTTCACCAATCCAGAATCTACTGAAAAACGCGCAACAGGAAGGGAGCGATTTTTTACCTCATTAAAACTCTTCCAAAATTCACGAAACAATTACTGCAACCTCTCAACATCTTGGAGGAAACACAGTAAAAATTCGGATCAAAAATCTTTCTGGATCTCCCTGAAAAAATTCACCAAATTGGTGCTCTGCTCAAGTGGACCTCCAAACCATAGCTAACTAATTTGTTCGCCTCCATTGATATGATCCACACACCAATAAAATGTCCAAATTCTGCTTACTATAAGCTGGAATAAGAGATGAGAATGATAATGGTGCAGGACGATTTGAGGTAGGGAAGAAGAAAAAGAGAGCAAAGCTTTCAACACACAAATGCAATGCTTGCAAGGTGTTTTCTAGAGAATTGTGATAAGAATATAATTTTTTCACACTTTCAGCAATGACCTATCCTCACACCCACTATATCTATATATATAGGGTGAGGTTAGTATGGTGCCAAGTTGGCATCACACCTTCCTCAAGGTGGGCGGCCAACTTGCATTGCCAAGGTGGCAAATGCAAATTCAAATCCAATTTGAATTTCATGTGCATTTTAATTACATTTGAAATCTAATTTCAAGCTAATTAAATGCTAATTCAAATTAACATTTCATTTGAATTTTTCCTCCAAAATGAATTCTTCCCATTAATTAAATTAAACACTTTAATTTAATTAATTAACATTTGACTTAACTCTTAAGTCAAACAAGCTTAACTTTTAAGCTTACTTTTGTTAACTTGACTAATTGATGGTCACTTTGACACCAAATAATTAACTTCTTAAATTAATGGTCTAATTTAACTTTTTAAATTAATTGATTAATTTAACACTTAAATTAATTAAGCTAAAATTGACCTTTAAATTGGACACTTCAAAATCAGTCCACTAAGATAAATTCTCTAACTCTTAGAAAATTACTCCATCAACTAGGAAGCTAATTGGCTTTTGTGTGTGATCCAATAGATTTTACTATTCATTGGACATGGGCTCATAGCTCCTTGTAACTTTTGAATATTAGATATTCATTTTAGTTTAAAATACTTTTAAACTAATCGACTCAATTCAATTAATCTCATTAGTTGAAGAGTATTCAATCGCCATCGTCGATGTCCAACCTCAAGCCTATGCAGCCTAACTAATTGGCTGAAATGAATGTTTTGGAGAACCATTATAGTTCTATGTTTATCATGCAAATACGGCCCTTTCGTCTACTATCTCACAAAAGAGGCCTAGGGCAAGACATTTATCGGCTCTCTAATAGCCTCGATACTATATCTCTATTCCCAATTTTTGATTCCCTTGTGTGACCTCTTCTTTGAAAAACTACTTTTCCAAATTTTCACACCACTTTGCGTAAGGATTTATTGGAATCAACCATTATAGAATACATATGAGATGCACTTACCCTTCACAAAAGCAATGAGTCGGATTCCATCTTAGATCTCACAAACCTCCATGCCAAGTAGCTCATACCCAACCTCAACTTGAAAGACCTACTAAGTGGTCAAGGAGGAGCCAAAGCATAAGGACCAGACACAAGGTTACCATGGATCCTCAGGCTAGAGGACTAATAATATGCACTAGCGTAAGCTGGAGAATTTGCCAATACCGACTTGCCATTATAGTTATCTAGTAGATTCTCTGGTGGGCCTTCAGTGTCTTGCTCTCTAACAAGCACCTACTAACATGCACCTATATCTCATGTTGTTGCTCATGGAAGGAGCAATATCCAACTCTTGAATTTATGCATCATTAATGCAAGTCTATCCGAATTTTAGATGCCTCGTCTCTTAATATCCCATGACTTGGAAGATTTAGATTACGACCATGAGAAACTTATTCCATGGTCATCAAACCAAGTCCTGCAGCCAAGAGTGATTTAAGGGCTTCAGCCAAATGTAAGTGAAGTATTAAAGGGCATAAGATAAAGATAGTCATATAAAAAATATCATTTAATTAAGATTGTATTACAAGGAAATAGTTTTACAAAGCTAATCTAATTGGCTTGTTGGGCACTATTCCAACAATCTCCCACTTGCCCTAAAGCCAATGCCCCATGGCCTTGAGGCCCATCTTCTTAAGATGTTCTTCGAAGACCTTCTGCATTAAGGGTTTTGTTAGTGGATCTGTTATATTCTCTTTCGAGGCAACTCTCTGTACTCAGATGTCACCTTTATCAATGATCTCTTAGATCAAATGATATCGCCTAAAAATGTGCTTGGATTTCTAATGAGATCTTGGCTTTTAGCTTATGCTACTACCCCATTGTTAGACAACCACTAGCTTAGTAATGCTAGGTATTACATTCAACTCTTGAATGAAGTTTTTGATCCAAATACTTTCCTTTGCGGCTTTTGAAGTCGCAATATATTCTGCCTCTATGGTATAATTGACTGTGGTGTCTTGTTTGGAACTCTTCCAACTTACTGCACTGCCATTGAGATAAAATATAAACTCAGATGTGGATTTTAGGTTATCTACATCGAATTGAAAACTTGAATTCGAAAACCTATCTAGTTTCAATTCTCCATTGTCATACACCAAAAACAAGTCCTTAGTCCTTCTCAAGTACTTAAGGATTACTTTAACAACTATCCAGTGACTCTCACTCGGATTGGATTGGAACCTACTCATAATACTTAGCGAGTGTGCCACTCTGGTCTTATACATTGAACTGCATACATTATGCTACCAATAGTGGAGGCATAAGGTATGTGGGACATCCTTTATTTCTCTTCCTTTGTCTTGGGGGGCCATAGACTTAGAGAGACAAATGCCATGTCCCATGGGAAGAAATCCCTTCTTGGATTCTTCCATACTAAGCCTATTTAGTATCTTGTCAATTATGGGGTTTGGGATAGCCCCAACATCCTCTTAGATCTATCTCTATAAATACGTATTCCTAACACGTAGGATGCTTCTCCTAAATCCTTCATGGAGAATTGTGTAGATAACCACGCTTTAGTACATTATAATATTCTTACCTTACTCCTAATGAGAAGGATGTCATCCACATAAAGCACAACAAACTGTACACTACTCCCACTAGCCTTCTTATACACACATGGTTCATACACATTTTTTACAAAGCCAAACGATTTGATTATTTTGTCAAAACATATGTTCTAACTTCGGGATGCTTGTTTCAGTCCATAAATGAATCTCTGGAGTTTGAAAACTTTTTGCTCACTCCCATTGGATGTGAAATCTTGTGGTTGCTCCATATATATTTCTTCTTTAATATCTCCATTGAGAAAGCAGTTTTAACATCTATTTGCCATATCTCATAGTCATAATATGCAGCTATGGCAAGTAGAATCCGAATGGACTTAGGCATTGCGATCGGTGAAAAGGTTTCCTCGAAATCGATACTGGGACTTTAAGTGTAACCCTTTGCCACTAGTGGCGCCTTAAAAGTCACTACTTCTCCATCTAATCCAAGCTTTCATTTATAGATCCACTTGCAACCAATGGAAACTATTCCCCTTGGTGGATCTACCAAAGTCCATAATTTGTTTGAGTACATAGAGTCTATTTCAGATCTCATGGCTTCAAGCCAAGGTCCCAAATCTATGTCTAACATAGGTTCCTCATAGGTCTTCGGATCACTATCCGATTGCCCATTTCATAAAGGAATCCAAACTTTTCGGGTTACTTCTTAATTCGGTCCGACCTCCTTAGAGGTTGTGTATGAGGCTCTAGTTGCTCATTTATTTCCACCGCTTGTGGCATTTCTTGATCATGTTGAAGTTCATCAAGTTCAACGATAACGCTATTTCTACCTAATAAAAATTCCATTTCCAAAAAGTAGGCGTTCCTTGAAACAAACACCCTTTGTTCCAAGGGATCATAGAAGTAGTAACCCACAGACTCTCTAGGGTAACCCACAAACTTGTACAAGGTAGATCTACTATCTAACTTATCTCCCACTGTCCGTCTCACACAGGCAAGAGACCCCTAAACCTTGAGATATTGGTAAGAAGGTACTTTGCCACGCCATATCTCATATGGTGTTTTAAGCACCGACTTTGAAGGTACTATATTTAGTAGCTTCATTGCCATAACCAAGGCATATAGCCAGAAGGATATGGGCACACCGAAAAAGCTCATCATGGAACGTACCATGTCTAACATGGTATGGTTTCTCCTCTCGGCTACTCCATTATGTTGGGGTGTGCTGGGTGGAGTCCATTGAGAGAGAATCTCATTCTCTTTTAGATAATCTGAGAATTTGGTGCTTAGGTATTCCCCCCTTGATCTGATCAAAAGGCTTTAATACTTAGCCCCAATTGCTTTTCCACATCATTCATATACTCTTTGAACTTTTCATAGGCTTCAGACTTGTTCTTCATAAGAAACATGTGCCCATACCGACTATAATCATTGATAAAGGTGATGAAGTAGGAATAGCCTCCTCTCCCACTAACCCCTAGTGGACCACAAACATCCGTATAGATCAAATCCAAAAGACTTGTGGAGTGCTCCTTTGTCCTACAAAAGGAGCTTTGGTCATTTTTCCTTTTAAACAAGATTCACAAGGAGGAAGATCATCAATACCACTAACATTTAGTGCTTTGAGGGCTTCTAACTTGTTCATCCTATTTTTAGAAATATGTCTAAGTTTTGTTTGCCATAACATGGCATCTTCTTGGTTATCTAATTTTCTTTTACTTGATTGAATGTGCATTGGTGAAGGCTGAGAATCAAGTATGTACAATATGTTCATTAATATACCTTGTGCGATTAAAGAACCATTCTTTAATACTTTCAACACCTCATTCAATATAGAAAAATCAAATCCTTCATTATCAAGAACGAGAATTGAAATAATGTTCTTAACAAGATGGGGTACATAATAAATGGGATCAAATACAATACAAGCATTCCCCAAGTCCAACTTGATAACTCCTTGAAAAGTGGCTGCAACTTTTGCTCCATTTCCTAAGTGAAGGATCATATCCCCTTCACGAAGACTCATTCTTCTTTCTATCCCCTATAATGAATTACAAAGGTGAGAACTGCATGTAGTATCAAATACCTATGTGGAAAAATTAGTCGTCATGTGCACTTCTACAAAGTACATACCATTCTCAAAGGTTGCAAGGTAAGCTTTGCAATTTCTCTTCCAATGCCCCTTCTCACCACAATGGAAACAACTAGCTTCAATTTTAGCCTTCTTTTTAACCCTCCCGAAACTTTTCTTAGGTTGCTTCCCTTTCAAGGAAAAACTTTTCTTCCTCCTACCTCCCTTTCTAGGACCCCTAGGGCCCTTCGACTTGGAAGAGGATGCAAGCATAAGGGACTTCTCTTTTCTCATAGTCGTCTCCTTAGTCACAAGCAGCTTGATCAAATCGTTAATCGTAACATCTTGCTTGGACATATTGAAGTTCATAACGAATTGATCATACGATAGTGGCAATGACTGTAGGATCAAATCCACGTAAAGGTCGTTATCCCAGACCACATCTAGCTATCCAAGCTTCTCGATAAGTCTTATCATCTTGAGGCCGTGATCATAGATATTGGACTATTCACTCATCCTTGTCCTAAAGAGCTCTTTGGACAAAGCGAACCTTTCATGTCTATTTTGTACACCATACAACTCTTGTAAGTGTATATAGATCTCTCGAGCATGTTTCATATGCTTATGAGTCTTTTGGAGCTCGCTGGACATGGAGGCCATCATGACATATCTAACTTGTAGATCATCATCTACAAATTTCGTGAACATTTCACATTATTGGTTAGTGGCGCCATCACCAAGTGTGTCCACAGACTTTAACCAAGGACTTAAGTTCGCTTTTCAGAGTCAATAATTATTTTAAGGTTTCTCAACCAATCTTGGAAGTTAGGCCAGATGAGTTTATTGGTTTCCAAAATTGATGCGAGTGGATTTTTAGTTATTTTGTTTGAAGATTTCGAAAATCTATGAGAGGTGAAAAAAGAGTATAAGCATTTGATGGAATTTGATATTAAAACATGTTCATGGTCTTTCAAATGTTCATGGTCTTTCAAGTATGTTTTTCTCCCATTATTTTATCAAATTCTTAAGCCCCTAGAAGAATTTGGAAAATCATATTTCTTAGTGAGAATAAAGATCCCAAGGACTTACAAGTGGATCCCTATGTACGAATGTCATCCACAAGCAATCGAAGGATAACCAACTTTTGTTAATTGCATCTCATGCAACTCTTGATATATTTTGCCTCACTTTTCACATAGACCCACATATACGTGTGCCATCTATGGTACTAAGCACTAAGTCGTACCTACCAATCAATCTTTGACTCAAGACCAGCACCACCTCATCCCCCATGTACGAGTGCCAATGTGTGGGCATTCCTAAGTCTAAGTGCATTTTATGCTAAGTGCATGCTCACATCTTTCCTCCTAAGTATGACCCCTGTGTACGAGTGCCATGACACAAAATCAGTAGCATCGTCATGGCATACACTATTGGTAGAAGTCTAGGATTAATTAAAACTCTTTTAATTTGTATCTATTTCGACATAATATTTGAAAAACACTTAGACATTCTAAGTGGAGGGTTTTTGCTTGCAAAGATCTCATCATTTTATCTTCTTATTTAGGTTTTCTATATCCCAAACATGCATCTCATACGCCAATAAGATATGAAAAGTATAAATAAGTAAATGCGCCTAGCATGCTCCTAGGGTGGGATGACTATGAGCCTAACCAAATGGTGCACTTAGAGCCATAGGTGCACCACCTAGTTGATTTTAGGTGGGTTGATTAAATCTAGCTATTACATGATTGTATCCCATACATTCATGGGTCTTCATTAGTCTCCATGCCTCCATGGTCTCCTTTGATCCATGTAACTATTACATGAGAAAAAAATCCTCACTCCTAGTGATTCTACTCTCATAACATTTGCAAGGTAGAAATTAAAAGGCATGCAAGCCCCAATTTAATACAACCCATTTCAACAACTTGAAATAAATAAAATCAATATTAAAGGCTCATGATCATCCCCATTCATTTATCATCCATTCAACAATTAAATGAACAATAAACAAATCTAGAATTAACAATTAATTCCATCAATTAAATGCTAATCAAATTAACAAATAATTGGTCATGCATAACACTTATGCAACATTTGGTAATTAACTTTAACAAGTTTTAAGGATCTTGAAAAAAATGTCAAGCATTTTATTGAACACTTGCACAACACTTGCGCATCTTCTATGTATGATGCAAAAATATTTTGAGCATTAAAGGAGACATAAAAATTAGGCTAAAACTCTTCCTTGGTAAATAGTGCCACTGTCTCACGAGTTGGGCGCGCTACCTGGGCACGCGCACACACAGCGTGTGCACGCTACCCGGCTAACGCTGGGCTATGCACGACAAGCTGCATGATTTCACTTAAGGACAGAATTACCTTATTTTCAGCTCAACTTTTATGCACCAAAAATTTTAGGAGACCTCCTAAATATTCTATCACACATTTTAGATCGAATTTCCAGATCCAAAACAACTTTTAAAAGTGGAAATTCAAGTGTTCATTCAAGCTTCAAAAAACTAGTTTAAGTAGGAAACACATTCTTCAAAAATCTCCAACAAAACTCCAATCAAATTGGATCCAAAAAGGACCAAAACACATTAAGGTCAGATTTAACATCATATAACATCAATTAATTCTAAATCAAAATTTAACATTAAAAGCTATGAATTAAAACATACTAATCATATGAATTAGCATGCTTTCAATTCATCAAACAAGGAGCCACACACAAAATCATCCAAATACTCCAATCTGTAATATGAATTGAGAATTTGGTGATTATGATCAATCTATCACATGAATCTATCATCAACAAAAATAAATCCAAATCTAAGCATGATTTAGGCTCCAATACCACTTGAAAGCAAGTAATGCACTAGGATCCAATTATGAAAACTTCATAAGCAAAATAAACTAATGATTACATGCTAACTAGGATCAAATCATGCCTACAATCTAGATTTAGATAGAATATTACCTCAAAATGCTAATATCCAAGAAGAAAGTGGTAAACCTTTCACCAATTCAGGATCTGCCAGAAATCGCGCAGCAGGAAGGGAGCAATTTTTAACCTTGTTAAAACTCCTCCAAAATTCAAAAAACAATTACTGAACCTCTAAACACCTTATAGGAAATACAAAAAAAAATTTGGATTAAAACGCTTTATGGATATCCCTGAAAAAATTTGCCAAACTGGGGCTCTGCTCAAGTGGATCTCCAAACCGTAGCAAAGTAACTTGTTCGCCTCTATTGATATGATCCACACACCAATAAAACTTCCAAATTCTCCTCACTATAATCTGGAATAAGAGATGAGAATGACAATGATGGAGGCTGATTTGAGGTAGGGAAGACGGAAAAGAGAGTAAAGCTTTCAATACATGAATGTAATGCTTGTAAGGTGTTTTCGAGAGAATTGTGATCACAATATAATTCTTTCACACTTTCAGCAATGACCTATACTCACATCCACTATATCTATATATATAGGGTAAGGTTGGTGTGATGCCAAGTTGGCATCATCACACCTTCCTCAAGCCTTCCTCAAGGTGAGCGGCCAACTTGCCAAGGTGGCAAATGCAAATTCAAATCCAAATTGAATTTCATGTGCATCTTAATTACATTTGAAATCTAATTTCAAGCTAATTAAGATGCTAATTCAAATTAACATTTCATTTGAATTTTCCCTCCAAAATGAATTCTTCCCATCACTATTTAAAAAACTGGGCCGGACCGGCTGGTCAGATCAGATCGTCAATCGGCCGGTGAATCGGTCCGATTTTTCCAAAAAATTGGAAAACTGAAAAAAATGTCATATTTTGTAAAAATTGTTCAAACCGGCCAGTCGGACTAGTAAACCGTTGAACTGTTCACGGTTCGATTGAATCAGACCAGTTTTTCCATTTAATTTTTAATAAATTAATTTATTTTTTTTAGTTTTTTTGGTCTAAGTACAAAGTTTGAAAGTTAAGGTACACCTCACAAGCTATCTAAAACTAAAAAAAAGCCTTAGTTTAGAGTTTAGAATTAACTTACACACTCTCAACTTTAAACTTTAGACTTGATATATTTAAATTATTGTGATCATTTATAATATGAATTGTGAAATTTGGATTGTAATGTTAGGCAATATCGTTTAAGCTCTTTATGTTTTATATTTTAGCATTTTATTAATTTTTAAGTAATATATAATATAAATATATATATTTCGTAATTATGACGTCACAGTTTAATTGTGGTTCAATTATGGTCTGACCAACAGTTGAACTAGTGAACCGTGAACTAGTAAGTTTTTCGGTTCAATGAACGGTTTGGTTTTTCAAACACTGCTTCCCATTAATTTAAATTAAATACTTTAATTTAATTAATTAACCTTTGACTTAACTCTTAAGTCAAACAAGCTTAACTTTTAAGCTTAATTTTGTTAATTCTTTAAGTTAACTTGACCAATTGATGGTCACTTTGGCACCAAATAATTAACTCCTCAATTAATGGTCTAATTTAACCTTTTAAATTAATTGATTAATTTAGCACTTAAATTGATCAAGCCAAAATTGACCTTTAAATTGGACACCTCAAAATGGGTCTACTAGGAGAAATTCTCTAACTCTTAGAAAATTGCTCTAAGACCTAGGAAGCTAATTGGCTTTTGTGTGTGACCCAATATGTTCTACCATTCATTGGACATGAGCTCACAACTCTTTGTGGCTTTTGAATATCGTATATTCATTTTAGTTTAAAACACTTTTAAACTAATCGACTCAGTTCAATTAATCTCATTAATTGAAGAGTACCCAATCTCCAAGGTCGATGTCCAACCTCAAGCCCATGGAGCCCAACTAATCGGCTGAAATGAATATTTTGGAGAACTATTACAGCTCTACACTTACCATGCAAATATGATCATTTCGTCTCCTATCTCCCGAAAGAGGCCTAGGGCAAGATACTTATCGGCTTCCTAATAGCCTCGATACTATGTCTCTATTCCCAATATTCGATTCCCTTGTGTGACCTCATCTTTGGAAAACTCCTTTTTGAAATTGTCACACCACCTTATGCAAGGATTTCTTGGAATCGACCATTATAGAATACATAGGACATGCACTCGCCTTTCACAAAAGCGAGTAGTTGGATTCCATCATTGATCTCACAAACCTCTATGCCAAGTAGCTCATACCCAACCTCAACCCAAAAGACCTACTAAGTGGTTAAGGAAGAGTCAAAGCATGAGGACTAGACACAAAGTTACCATGAACCCTCAGGTCAGAGGACTAATAATATGCATTAGCGTAAGCTAGAGAATGTGCCACTACCGACTAGCCACTAAGGCTATCTAGTGGATTCTCTGGTGGCCCTTCAGTACCTTATTCTTTAACAAGCACCCACTAACATGCACCTATATCTTATACAGTTGCTCATGGAACGAAGCAATATCCAACTCTTAGATTTATATATCATTAGTGCAAGTCTATCCAGATGTTAGATGCCCCATCTCTTAAGATCCTATGACTTGGAAGATTTAAGATCACGACCGTGAGAGACTTATTCCATGGTCCTCAAACTAAATCCCACAATCAGGAATGATCTAAGGGTTTCATCTAAATGCAAGTGAAGTATTACAAAGCATAAGATGAAGATGACCATATAAATAATATCATTCAATCAAGATTGTATTATAAAGAAATAGTTTTACAAGGCCAATCTGATTGGCCTGCCTGGCACTATTCCAACAAAAGGTTTAGTATGGAGAAATCTAAGAAGGGATTCATCTCTATGGGGCATAGTCTTCATCTCTCCAAGTTTATACCCCCTAAGACTGATAACGAGAGAGAAAGAAAGCCCCACATATCCTATGCATCCGCTATAGGGAGAATAATGTATGATGTTAATTGTACAAGGCCGGATGTAGCACATGCTCTAAATGTTACGAGTTATTTTCAATCCAACCCCCGTAAATGTCAATGGGTAGCCTTGAAAGCAATCCTTAAGTACTTAAGAAGAACTAAGGATTTATTTTTGGTGTATGATAATAGAGAACTAAAACTCAAGGTGTTTTCATATTCTAGTTTGCAATCCAATTTAGATAACCTAAAATCCACTTCAGGACTTATATTTTCCCTCAATAGTGGCTCGGTGAGTTGGACGAGTTCCAAAAAAGACACTACGATCAATTCTACCATCGAGGCAGAATATATTATAGCTTCGAGAGCTACAAAGGAAGGTGTTTGGATGAAAAACTTCATCTAAAAGTTGGATGTAGTGCTTAGGATTGCTGAGCCTGATCTCATCAGTGATTCAAGGACTTTTTGAGGCTTTATCATTTGATGCATGAGATCATTGACCGAGCCAACATGCGAGTGGAGAGAGTAGCCTTAGAAAAGAATATTGCAGATCCACTGATTAAACCTTGAATGCAAAAGGTCTTTAATAGACATCTTGAGAAGATGGATCTTAAGACTATAGGAAATCGACTTTAGGCAAGTGGGAGATTGTCAAAATAGTGCCCCCTAGCCAATTAGATTAGCATGTAAACTATTTTACTAGTGATACAATCTTGATTAAATGATATTCATATTAAATGGTCATCTTCATCTTATGCTTATTTTACTTCACTAACATTTGGTTGAAGCCCCTATATCACACAAGACTATGGGACTTGGTCACGCACTGGGTGGTGATCATGAAATAAGTCTTACACAATCGTGGTCTTAAAATATTCTAAGTCATAGAATATTAAGAGACAGGGCATCTGGGATTCAGATAGACTTGCACTAACGATGCATAAATCTAATGAGTTGGATAGTGCTTCATTCATGAGCAATTCATGGTTAACATAGGTGCATGTTAGTGGGTGCTTGTTAGAGAACAATTTCACTGAAGACCCACCTAGAGAATCCACTAGATAGCTGCAGTGGCAAGTCAATAATGGCAAGTTTTCATGCTTAAGCTAGTACATATTATTAGTCTTTAGGCCTGAGGATCCATAGTAACCTTGTATTTAGGTCCTGATACTTTGACTCTTCCTTGACCACATAGCGGGTCATCCTGGTTGAGATTAGGTATGAGCTACTTAGACATTGAGGTTTGTGAGATCCAAAATGGGATCCATCTTCTCATCGTTGTGAAGGGCGAATAGATCTCCCATGTATTCTATAAGGATCGATTCCATGAAATCTTTGTGCAAAGTAGTATGATAATTTGGAAAAGGCATTTTTCAAAGATGAGGTCATAAAGAGGAATCAAACATTGGGAATAGAAACATAGTTATCAATACTATTAGAGAGCCGGCAAATATCTTGCCATAGGCCTCTTTTGGGAGATAAAAAATGGAAGGACCATATTTGCATGTAAGCGTAGAGCTAGAATGGTTTGCTAAGAGCATATTTATTTTGACCAATTAGTTGGGCTCCATGAGCTTGAGGCTAGACATCGACTATGGGGATTGTGTACTCTTCAATTAATCGAGATTAACTGAAAGAGTTATTAGTTTAATGGAGTTTAAACTAATGCGAATATTCCTATATTCAATATATTATAAAAGTTGTGAGCCCATGTCCAATGAATGGGAAAACCCAGTAGGTCACACACAAAGGCCTAAAGGAAGCTCTATTTGATGGGAGGAATTTTCTAAGGAGTTAGAAAGTTTACCTTTGTCGTTTTTATGGAGAAATCGGTTGACTAAGTTTTTGGTCATTTTGACTTGATTAATTTAATTGTTAAATCAATCAAAATAATTTAAGGAGTTAAATTAGACCAATTAAATTAAGGAGTTAATTTAATTGGTGCCATAAAACTATTAATTGGTCAACTTAAGTTAGTTGACTTAAGGGGTTAAGTCTAATTAATGAATTAAATTAAAGAGCTAATTCAATTAATATGAGGAATTAGTTTTGGAGGAAAAATTCAAATGGAGGAGTTTATTTTTGGTTAATTTAGAATTAATTTGAAAGATATTTCATGGGATGAAATATAGATTCAAATTAAATCCAAATGCAAGTGAAATTTACATTTCACATGCAAGTGGATTGCCAACTGCCAAGTTGGCAAACCACGTCATGGAGGGTGTGATGCCAACTTGCATCACACCATCCACTCTATAAATAGAGAAAGGCGACTGGCCACTTGAGATCATTCATGCTAGATTCCCTTTTTCCCTCCAAAAAGTATGATTCACTCATGTGTTGAAGTTTCACACCTTCCTCACCAAATTCTCTCCATATTTTCGACCCTCCTTCTTCTTCTCCCTATAGTTCTCTAGCTGATTGGAGGTAGATTTGAGCTCTCCTTGGGCGTGTGGATCATAACATTAGAGGCTTCACATTTAGGGAGCTTTTGCTCTTGAAGATCCACTGTTGTCCATCGATTTTGGAGAAAGATTTGGAGGATTTTCCGTGCTTGGATTTGGCTAAAATTTTAACTGAAATTTCTCAATTGTGTTAAGGAGCTCTCTACAAATTTTCAACCAATTTGGAGTTGATTTGGTCTGTCAATTGTTGGATTGATTTTGCAATGCACGGATTGGCACTTTAATGTTCATTGGTGTCATCCTTGATCTACATTTGGATTAAGCATTCAAGGTAACTTCCTACCATTAAATCCTCATTAAATGCATGGTTAGATCCTCATATGAGGAATGGAAAAGTTTTATTTAGCCTCTTTGTGGTTTTATAATTGGATCCTTAGCCAACTCCTTACTTCATTCCCAACTGGCCATAGTGCACTCCCTACATCAATATGCCAACAACCTTTAAGGAAAACAAGGACGACTGAATACATGGTGTTAGCACTCTGCTACCATATAACATCATCTTTAGTGTCTTGACTATTAACTACTTCTAGGTAATCATATCTATTTTTCACCAGCAAATAAAATTCCCACTCTAGCAGGAGAGGCCAAATCTCGTGTGATAGAGATGAGGAGCTCCAATGTTATGTCATCTTCCTGTCAATAAAACTAGAAATAAAACAACCAAAGGTACCTGTTTACCAATAGAACATACCCTTATCTAGCATACTAGAGGTCCATGCAAAAAGAGGGTTAGAGGACACCCATCTTCAACTAATAAAGAAGCACAAATGCATAGAGCTCGAACCTGGGAATCCAGAAAAGATCGCAATAGTAGGCACACAACTCCCCGCGACAATGGAAGAGCAATTAACATATTTCCTGTGAGCAAATAAGGATACCTTCGCCTAGACGGCCTTTGACCTCCAGGGGATCAACTCCAACGTTATAGTCTATCACCTGAACATGGACCCATCTTTGAAGCCAATAAAGCAAAAGAAAAGGATCTTTTATGATGAGAGAAATAACATAAGAGAAGAAGATGTCAGAAATTTATCGGAAGCAGGGTACATAGTAGAGATATAGTTTACTAACTAGCTTTGCAAAGTAGTCCTGGTTCCTAAGCTATGGAACAAGTGGTGAACGTGCAATGATTTCACCAACCACAATAAGGCTTGTTCGAAGGATTTGTACCCTTCCCCAAGAATTAACCTACTGGTAGATTCAACAGTTAGTTTTACCCTACTAAGCATGATGGACACATTCTAGGGATATTTGTCATATCTCTATAGCACCAAAAGACATAGACAAAACCTCCTTCATTGTACACAATGTTGTCTACTATTTCTTAGTTATGCTATTCGGTCTTAAGAACGCAGGGTCAATATATTAAAGATTGGTAAACTACATATTCAGCATAGAGATCGGCAACTCCATGGAGGTATATGTTGATGACATGATCTTAAAGAGTGCACTTGAATCTGAGCATCTAGTCAATTTGTAACACACCTTCACTATTTTGAGAAAATTTGGTATGAAACGCATTCCTTCAAGATGCACATTCACTGTTCGAGGTGGAAAATTTTTGGATACATGGTTAGTGAAAGATCAAATCGTTAGGCAATTCAAGCCCTGCAGGAAATAATTACACCAAAAACCACCAGGGAGGTACAAAAATTGGTAAAGATGTAAATAAGATAAGATGATTCGCGAATAGTTCAAGCTTAGGTCTATGAAAACTCATATTTGGCTTCATCTTTTTGATCCACATTCGAGCCAAGCTAGAGCACATAATCAAACGAGTCGAGCTGAGCTCAATAATATTTGGCTCAAAAAACTCACAAGCCTAAACAAGCTTTTATATTTTTATACATAAATATTTATAGTTTAAACCAATATAATAAGGTCCATAAAGATGATGATGATGATTTATTTTTTATTTTAGGAAAATAATATTTTTTTTTTGAAAAGTTTATAATCATAGATTCTATTTTGAGTCTAAATTAGCTCGAGCTAATCTAAACCTGTATGAGCTCAAGCACATCTGAGCTTATACAAATCAAGCTCTTCTGCTTCACTATGATAAGTCTTATCGAGCCGATGACCTCGCCCGAGCCTTCATCTATTCAACGATCCGAGTAGTTTAGGCTCGACCAAGCTCAGGCAAAGCTGGAGCTTGCTAGATTTGGGTTCAGTTCGACTAGTTTACACCCCTAAAACTTGGTGAGAATGATAGCCGTCTTAGGTCGCTTCATCTCCAAACTAGTTTACAAAAAAGCCTGTCGTTTTTCAAAATATTGCACAACACAAAATTTTCAATGGATGGAAGAATGCAACCAAGCCTTGTCCGACCTAAAGAGCTATCTTTCCGCTCCACCGCTGCTCGCCAAAACTAGGTTCAGCCAAACTTTATTTTTATACTTAGCAATATCATCACATGCCATCAATTCTGTGTTAGTTTCAATAGAGGACAATTTACATTGCTATATATAGTATATTAATAAGATATTGTAGGATGTTGAATGTAATTACTTAGAGATCGAGAAATTAGCACTTTCTGTAGTCACAACGACAATAAAATTACACCCATACTTCCAGGCACATTCCAACACAGTATTAAAAAATTGGCCACTAAGGCAAGTCCTCGCCAAACCAAACACCTCTAAAAGGTTCACCAAATGGTCTATTGAGCTTAGCAAATTCGACATAAACTTTGAACTTAGAACAACAATCAAAGCCTAAGCTCTTGTAGACTTTCTGGTCGAGCAAATCGAACTCCTTTAAAGGCTAGAGTAGCACTAGGATCTATAAATTATAACTTCAAAAGCTAAAATAACTAGGCCACTCAAGAAAATCAAGGATCTAAACATGCTTATGAAATGGATTTAGAAAAAGGATTACCTGATATGCTAAGTTCCAAGGAGAAAGTTAAGAACACTTCTTCATTCTAGAATCTGCCAAGCAGCGGCGCAACAGAAACAATGCAACTTTTGCATGAGTCACGCTTCTCCAAAAAATAAAAAAAAAATCCAGTAGCTCCTCAACTCCTTTATGGATCTATAATGAAAATTTCAGATCAAAAATCCTGCTAGATCTCCTTGAAAAAATTCGCCAAGTGACTGCTCTTGCAGATGGATCTCCAAAGGCTTAGCAAACCATTTGTTTTGCCTCTATCAAAATGATCCACACACCAATCGAATTTCCAATCACTCCTCACAATTAGTTGGAGATTGAGAGGAGATATGAGAGGTAGTGGCCAATTTTTGGGGTTGGAGAAGAAGAGGAAGGTGAGCTTCAATATATGAATGAACACCTTGAAAATGGAAGGAAAAAGTGATAATCTAATTCTTCACTTGAATTGCTAGCTATCCGCCCACCCTCACCTCCATATCTATATATAGAAGGAGCATAGTGTGATGCCTAGTTGGCATCACACCTTCCTCAAGGTGGGACTGCCAACATGCTTGCAATGCATGCAAATTGGCAAATTTAAATCTAATTTGAATTTGGGTGCATTTCAATTACATTTAAAATCTAATTTCAAATTAATCAAATGCTACACTAAAATGATCCTATCATTTGAATTTTTCCTCCAGAAATGATTCTTCTCATTAATTAAATTAAATAGTTTAATTCAATTAATTAACCTTTAACTTAACACTTAAGTCAACAAGCTTAAATCTTTAAGCTTAATTTAGTTAACTTAAATCTTTAAGCTAACTTGACCAATTTAACACTTAAATTAAGCAAGCCAAGTTAAACATAAAATTTTCGGTCACCCCTAAAAATGGGTCACTTCGGAGTGATTTTTTAACACCTAGAAAGTTCCTCTAAGACATAGGAAATGCAATTGGCTTTTGTGTGTGACCCGTAGGTTCAACCATTCATTGTACATGGGCTCACAACTCCTTGTGACTTTTGAATATCATATATTCATTTTAGTTTAAACTCCTTTAAACTAAATCAACTCAATTCAATTAATCTCCATTAATTGCAGAGTACCTAATTTCTACAGTCGATGTCCAACCTCCAGCCCATGGAGCCCAACTAATTGGCCGAAATGAATGCTTTTGGAGAACTATTATAGCTGTATGCTTACCATGCAAATACGTCCTTCCGTCTCCTATCTCTCAAAATTGGCCTAGGGCAAGATATTTATCGGCTTCATAATAGCTTCAATACTATGTCTTTATTCTCAATGTTCGATTTCATTGTATGACCTCATCTTTGGAAAACTCCTTTTCCAAATTGTCACACCACCTTGCGCAAGGATTTATAGGAATCGATCATTATAGAATACATAGGAGATGCACTCGATCTTTACAAAAGCGAGGAGTCAAATTCTATCTTAGATCTCACAAACCTCTATGTCTAGTAGCTTATGCCCAACCTCAACCCGAGAGGCCTACTAGGTGACCAAGGAAGAGTGAAAGCATAAGGACCAAACACAAGGTTACCATGGATCCTTAGGTTAGAGGACTAATAATATGCACTAATGTAAGCTGGAGAGTTTGCTACTACCGACTTGCCACTCCGGCTATCTAGTGAATTCTCCTAATGGGTCTTCAATACCTTGTTCTCTAACAAACACCTACTAATATGTATCCATATCTTATATTGGATTGCTCATGCAATGGAGTAACATCCAATTCCTTAAATCTATGCATCACTAGTACAAGTCTAACTGGATCTTAGATGCCCTGTCTCTTAAGATCCTATGACTTGAAAGATTTAAGATCACGACCATGTAAGACTTTTTCCATGATTACTATCTAATGCATATCCAAGTCTCGTAGTTGTAGTCTAGTGTGATCTAAGGGCTTTATCCCAATGCGAGCGAAGTAATAAAGAGCATAAGATGAAGATGCACTTATAAGGAATATCATTCAATCAAGATTATTTTACGAGGAAACAGTTTTACAAGGCCAATCCATTTGGCTTGCCGAGCTCTATTTCAACAATCTCCCACTTGTCCTAAAGTCAATGCCCTATGGCCTTGAGATCCATCTTCTTAAGATGTCCTTCAAAGACCTTTTGAGTTAGGGGTTTAGTCATTGGATCTGCTATATTCTCTTATAAGGCAACTCTCTCCACTTGGATGTTGCCTCTATCGGTGATCTCCCGAATCAAATGATATCACCTCAAAATGTGATTGAATCTTCTTTAGTTTTAGGGGCCATAGACTTAGAGAGACGAATGCCATGTCCCATAGGAAGGAATCCCTTCTTGGATTCTTCTATCCTAAACCTCTTTAGTAATTTGTTAATGTACGGGGCTTGGGATAGCCCCAATATCCTCCTCAATCTATCTCTATAGATACATATTCCAAATACGAATGATGTTTCTCCCAAATCCTTCATGGAGAATTGAGTAGATAGTGATGCTTTAATACACTCTAACATTTCTATTTTATTTCCAACAAGAAAGATGTCATCAACATAAAGCACAATAAACTGTATATTGTTCCCACTAGCCTTCTTGTACACACATGGTTCATACACGTTTTTGACAAAACTAAAAGATTTGACCATCTTGTCAAAACGTATGTTCCAACTTCGGGACGCTTGTTTGAGTCCATAAATGGATCTCTGGAATTTGCAAACCTTTTGTTCAGTCTCCTTAGATGTAAAACCTTGTGGTTGCTTCATATAGATTTCTTCTTCAATGTCTCCACTGAGGAAAGCGGTTTCCACATCCATTTTCCATATCTCATAGTCATAATATGCGGCTATGGCAAGTAGAATTTGAATGGACTTAGGTATTGCGATCGGTGAAAAGGTTTTCTTGAAATCGATACTAGGTCTTTGAATGTAACCTTTTGCTACTAGTTGCGCCTTAAAAGTCACCACTTTTCCATCAACTCCTAGCTTTCACTTATAGATCCACTTGCAACCAATGGGAATTATTCCCTTTGGTGGATCTACCAAAGTCCATACTTTGTTGGAGTACATGGAGTCCATTTCAGATCTCATGGTATCAAGCTAATGTCCCGAGTCTATGTCCAACATTACTTCCTCATAGGTTTTCGGAGGATCATATCCCCTTTATGAACACTCTTTATTTCTTTCCATCCCTTGTAATGAATTACAAAGGTGAGAACCACATACATTATCAAATACCCATGAGGAAGAATTAGTCATCAAATGCGCCTCAATGAAGTACATACCCTTCTCAAGGGTTGCAAGATAAGCTTTGCAATTTCTTTTCCAATGTCTCTTTTCACCACAATAGAAACAACTTGCTTTGATTTTAGCCTTTTTCTTAACACCCCTAGAACTTTTCATGCGATGTTTCCCTTTGGAGGAAGAACTTTTCTTTCTCTTACCTCCCTTTCTTAGGCCCCTAAGGCCTTTCAACTTGGAGAAGGATGCAAGCATAAGAGGTTTCTCCTTTCTCATAGTCACCTCAGCAATCACAAGCATGTTCATCAATTCATGAATAGTAACTTCTTGCTTAGACAATCAAAGTTCATTACAAATTGGTCGAACGATGGTAGGAATGACTAGAGGATCAAATCTACGTAGAGGTCATTGTCCATGGCCACGTCAAGTTGTCCAAGCTTCTTGATGAGTCCAATCATCTTGAGCCCATGATCATGAACACTTGACCCCTCAGTCATCCTTGATCTAAAGAGCTCCTTCGACAAAGAGAACCTTTTATGTCTTGTTTGTACACCGCACAACTCTTGTAGATGTTTATAGATCTCATGAATGTGTTTCATATGCTTGTGATTTTTTTAGAGCTAATTGACATGGAAGCCAACATGATGCATCTAACTTATAGATCATCATCTACAAATTTTGTGAACATTTCACGAACCTTGTCAGTGGTGTCATCATTAATTATGTCCACAGGACTTTGATCAAGGACATATGTCCTCTTTTCAAAGTCAAGAATTATCTTAAGGATTTTCAACCAATCTTCGAAGTTTGGCCGATGAGTTCATTGGTTTCAAAAATGCTTGCGAGTGGATTTTTAGCCATTTTGTTTAAAGATTTCAAAAATCTACAAGAGGCGGAAAAAGAGTATAAGCATGTGATTGAATTTTGATATTGAAAACATATTCATGGTCTTTCAGGCATGTTTTTCTCCCACTATTTTATCAAATCCTTTACCCCCAAGAAGAATTCAGGAAATCATATTTTCTAATGAGAATTAAGATTCCAAAGACTTGTAAGTGGACCCTCGTGACCGGATGTATATCCACAAACAATCCGAAGGTAAGCAACTTTTGCTAATTGCATCTTATGCGACTTTTGATATATTTTGTCTCACCTTTTCATGTAGAAATAAGGATGACATGTACATTACTTGGTGTTAAGTCAAACCTACCAATCAAGCTTTGATTTGATATAGACACCACAACATCCCTCGTGACTGAGTGTATAATGTGTGGGCATTCTCAAATTAAAGGTGCATCTCATGCTAAGTATATGGTCACAACTTTCCACCTAAGTGTGACCCCTGTGACCGGATTTATATCACACAAAGATGGTAGCATCCGCATGCCACATACTATTGGTAAAAGGCATAGATTAATTAAAACTCTTTTAATTTGTATCCACTTTGACTTAATATTTGAAAAAACACTTAGACATTCTAAGTTGAGGGTTTTTCCTTGCAAAGATCTCATCATTTTTATCTTCTTATTTAGGTTTTCTATATCCTAACCATGCATCTCATACATCAATAGGATATAGAAAGTATAAATAAGTAAATATGCCTAGCATGCTCCTAGGGTGGGATGACCATTTGCCTAACCAAGTGGTGCGCTTAGAGCCATAAGTGCACTACTTACTTGCTTTTAAGTGGGTTGATTAAATCTAGCTATTACATAATTGTAACCCATACATTCATGGGTCTTCAAAAGTCTCTATGCCTCTAAGGGTCTTCTTTGCTCCACAAATATTTACATGAGAAAGAAATTCTCACCCCTTGTGATTATACTCTCATAACACTTACAAGATAGAATAAAGAAGTATGCAAGCCCCAATTTAATACAATATTTTTTAACAACTTGAAACAAATAAAATCAATACTAAAGGTTCATGATCATCCCCATTCATTCATCATCCATTCAATAATTAAATAAACAATAAATAAATCAAGAATTGACAATCAGTTCCAACAATTAAATGCTTATCTCACAAACAAATAATTGGGCAAGCATAACAATTATGCAATAAGTAGGAGATTAACTTTGAAAAGTTTTTAAAAGCAATCAAAAATGTCAAATATAATTTTGAGAGCTTGCACAATACTTGTGCATCTAATGTGTGTGAATCAATACACTTTTGAACACAAAAAGGAGCCAAAAAATGAAGTTATTCTAGCCATGATTGAAACTGATAGTCGCTCGCCCAGGCTAGGCTCACAACCACGCGATAAATGCGCACCTGCTGCTGGCCAATGCCCGACTGAGGCAGGGTGGCCTACCCTATTTCGAGGTCAAGGCCAAAACACCTTGATTTTGCTCAACTTTTTGTGCACCAAAAATTTAGAACAACTTCTAAACATGATTTCACACAGTATAGATGAGATTTCAGAATTATAACACCTTTTAAAACCAAAATTTCAAGTCTCCTAACATACTTTCACAAACAAGTTCAAGTGAGAATCAAATTCTCCAAAAATCTCCAACAAAACTCCAATCATACTTGATCTAAAAATGACCAAAACTATTTTAGTCAATCATCAACATGCTATATCAATATCTAACATTAACTAATGTTAAATCAACATTCAACATTAAAAGCTATGAATTAAAACACACTAATTACATGAATTAACACTTAAAACACATAATAGCATGCTTTCAATTCTTCAATCAAGCCTCCACACATAATATCATCCAAACACTCCAATCTATCATATGAATTGAGAATTTGGTGATTTTGATCAATTCATCCTATGAATCAATAAATCAAAAATCCAAATCATAGCATGAATTAGCCTCCAATACCACTTGAAGTGACTATTCCCACAGGTGGATCTCCAAAAGCTTAGCAAACTATTTATTTTGCCTCTATCGAAATGATCCACACACCAATCAAATTTCCAGCTAGCCGCCCACGCTCACCTATATATTTATATATAGAGGGATGATGGTGTGATGTCAAGTTGGCATCACACCTTCCTCAAGGGGCGAGGGGACTACCGACATGCTTGCATTGCATGCAATTGGTAAATTCAAATCTAATTTGAATTTGTATGCATTTCAATTACATTTGAAATCAAATTTTAAATTAATTAAATGCCACACTAAAATGATCCTATCATTTGAATTTTCTCTCCATAAATGATTTTTCTCATTAATTAAATTAAATAATTTATTTTAATTAATTAACCATTGACTTAACACTTAAGTCAATAAACTTAACTCTTTAAGCTTAATTTAGTTAACTTAACTCTTTGAGCTAACTTGACCAATTAATGGTCACATGGACTAAATAATCAACTATCTAATTATTGGTCTAATTTAACTCTTAAATTAATTGATCAACCCAACGCTTAAATTAATCAAGCCAAGTTAAACATCAATTTTCGATCATCCCCTAAAATCGGTCACTTTGGAGTGAATTTTCTAATACTTAGAAAGTTTCTCTATGACTTAGGAAATGCAATTGGCTTTTGTGTGAGACCCAATAGGTTTTACCATTCATTGGACATGGGCTCACAACTCCTTATGACTTTTGAATATTATATATTCATTTTAGTTTAAACTCCTTTAAACTAAATCGACTCAATTCAATTAATCTCCATTAATTGAAAAGTACCCAATCTCCATTGTCGATGTACAACCTCAAGCCTATGGAGCCCAACTAATTGGCCAAAATGAATACTTTTGGAGAACCATTATAACTCTAAGCTTATCATGCAAATACGGTCATTGTCTCTCCTATATCCCAAAAGAGGCCTAAGGCAAGATATTTACCTGCTCCCTAATAGTCTCAATACTATGTCTCTATTCTCAATGTTCAATTCCATTGTATGACCTCATCTTTGAAAAATTCCTTTTCCAAATTGTCACATCACCTTGCGCAATGATTTCTAAAAATCGATCATTATAAAATACATAGAAGTTGTGCTCGCCCTTCACAAAAGCGAGGAGTCGGATTCCATCTTAGATCTCACAAACCTCCATGTCTAGTAGCTTATGCCCAAACTCAACCTAAGAGGCCCACTAGGTGACCAAGGAAAAGTGAAAATATAAAGACCAAACACAAAGTAACCATGGATCCTCATGTCAGAGGACTAATATTATGCACTAGCATAAGCTGGAGAATTTTCCACTACCGACTTGCCACTCCAGCTATCTAGTGGATTCTCCTGGTGAGTTTTTAGTGCCTTGTTCTCTGACAAGTACCTACTAACATGCATCCATATCTCATATGGGATTGCTCATGGAATGGAGTAACATCCAACTCCTTAGATCTATGCATTGTTATTACAAGTCTATTTGGATCTTAGATGCCTTGTCTCTTAAGGTCCTATGACTTGGAAGATTTAAGATCACGACCATGTAAGACTTATGCCATGATTACCAAGTCCCATAGTCTAATGTGATCTAAGGGCTTCATCCAAATGTGAGTGAAGTAATAAGGAGCATAAGATGAAGATGATCATATAAGGAATATCATTCAATCAAGATTGTTTTATAAGGAAATAGTTTTACAAGGTCAATCCAATTAGCTTGCCAGGCACTATTCCAACATCCCGATGAGAATAACTGATCGACCCCCTGGACCTTGGCAGTCAACGATCCTTCCACCAGCACAGGCGGTGGAGCAAGTATTTCAATCTACATGCTCGATGGAACTAGATTGGACTTTATATTGAAGCTTAACTTTCCAATAACAAATTATGCAATCGAGTATGAAATACTTATAGCAAGGATAAAGATAGCTATCATCACTAAAGTCGACCCCTAGTCTACAATAACGTATTCTCAACTGGTGGTTGGATAGTTTGACAATTCCTATGAGGTCAATGAAACCAATATGGTTAAATATCTCTCCCAAGTTCGAGAATTATAGTAAAAAATTTAAGAATTTTACCCTCAGCCAGACATCTCGATTAGAGAGTGAAAGGGCAGATGCACTATCCAAACTTGCAAGTACTAGTAAAAGCACTGAAGACCAAACCATAACTTTTCTGGTAGCAGATCAACCTAAAGTCTATGAGGGACATCCAATATAAAATGTAACTTGAGCTTTACCACTAGTGTGGGCAGAACCCAGTTGGCAAGATGGAATTCTTTAATACCTGAAAAATGGGATATTGCTAGAAGATAAAGTAGCAGCCCACCAACTTTATTTAAGAGCATAACGCTGCTTCTTGTCCCAAGAAGGATTGTTATTCAAAAAGTCCTTTAATGGACCACCATTATGCTGCCTTACACCATCCTGGGCTGCCGTCATTTTGGAAAAAGTTACATGTGGACAGCTACGGTCGCAATTTCGAAAGTCGTTCGCTTGCCTACAAAATATTACGTCAAATATATTTTTGGCATACACTGACCCCCAATGTAGCCTCATTCGCCAAAAAATGCAAAATATGCCAATTCTATTCAAACACCTCACCAGCCTACACCGAACATGACTATTACTCCCATATATTGGCCATTTGATCATTGGGACATTGATATTGTTAAACCATTGGCCATGGTATTGGGCCAAATGAAATTTATCATCATTTTGGTCGAATATTTTGCAAAACAGGTAGAGGTTGAACCATATCAAAGATCATGGACAGTGTAGTTAAGAACTTCATATAAAAAAAGCATTATATGTTGGTTAGAGTTACCGAGGGCAATAATTTCAAATAATGGATCTTAATTTCATGCCAAGAAAATGCAAGTATGGTGCAACTAACTCGAAATTCATCAACACTTCATGTCCGTGGTAAACCTATAGGTCAATAGACAAATAAAAGTTACTAATAGAATAATTTTGGAATACCTCAAAAAATGTCTAGATGGTGGACAAGGAAAATGGACAAACAACTCCCAGGGCTTTTATGGAGATACAGAACCACTCCCAGAGCATCAGCAAATGAACCCCCTATAATCTAGTCTACGGATCTGATGTAGTCAAACTAGCCGAAATATTGCACAAAATGGTCAGAGTGCTCATGTATGCCAGATAATAACGTTACCTCGAGCGCATTCGACCTCGACACGCTTGATGAAAAAAGTCAGCTAGCGGATGCTAAAATACGACGTAGAAAGCAATAATAGCTAAGGCATACAATAAGAACGTGCGGCATCAAAATATACAATTAGGTGACCTAGCATTAAAGAAAGCCGAAGCCTCCAAACATGTTGACAAACTAGACATAAATTGGGAAGGGCCATATAGAGCAATCAAGGTCGCAAAAAACAACTTATACAGACTTCAAGACTTAGACAACTGTAAATTACCAAGACCATGGAATGCTATTAATTTGAAAAGATCCTACAAGTAACACCAACTTAAGATTATTAATCGAACTCTCTAGTACCAACTACTCAACACAGGGTTGCCTTCAAGCCTGAACCTAATAAACAAAGACTAAATGCCCTTAGGTTGATTATAAGGTTTGATCGCCTTCAAATCATTACCGTCCAACGGACGTTCTCAGGCTAGCCCAACATGGGATGAATGTCTTGAGATCTATACCTTTTCAATGTCCGCCCTCAGGCCAAAATAATAAACAATCGCTTTCAAATCCACACCAAATTAAAAGATACATTACGACCATACAAAATATCGACCAAAATCACATTGAATATCGAAGTGTCTAGCAAACAATCTAATCGACACAACAAAAAGCACAAAATCAATCAAACAAATACTATCCCAACTTACTTCAACACTGATTAAAAATAAACGTGGAAGAATCACACACTTATTCATGGCATAATATCAATATCCCTCGACAAGTGTCTGAGAGGATGAGAATATACTGAAGAAAATTAATAAAAATTGAGCAGAAAATGAAAAATTTTCATTACGATACCAAAATAAAGGTCCAATACAAACTAAAAGAGAAAATGATAACAATAAAATACAATAAAAGCAAAAATAAATTTTTGATAGCGTAATAAAAATAATGAGATAATATTTGCAAAACTCCAGCATGGAAACACTTCAGCCTGGTATATCCTACATAAGCTTAATCATTTGGAGATGTGGTACATCAATCTCCTGTTGTTCGCTAAGTTAAAATCCTCCTTAGTATAGCACACTCTCTCCACGTGTAAAGAGGCCTCCACGGTCGGTGGTGCTCGAGGGACCAGCTTGGTTGGCCGGTTGGTCGATGATCTCTACTTTTGGGCTAGTTAAGGCTATAAGTGGTCATCCAACTGCACCGGCCTCCCTCTCTACCCTGATCTTTGCTATGATCAAAGGAATGTAATCATATTTCATCAGCTTGAATCATAGACCTCTTCGCCGGAAGACTTAAGTAGGGCTGCAAGATCTCATCTGGTGACATATCAAGTCGACCCTCATCGAACAGAACTCCAGTAATTATACTTAATGCAAGGCCTCCTTATATCCATGGCAAGCATCGTTGCCCCCAATAATAGGTAGGCCATGAAGTAAGCCCCAGAAAGAACATAGTTGATAGCAGCGTTCATCCTCTACTTTGGCAAATGGCTCATGTAGTAAATGTTGGTGTCCTCAAAGGTTTGACTGATGCCATAACATCAACCTCATGCCTCAGTAGACTAGGGCTCACCCTTTAGCCTAAGTGTTGGAATAGTGCCCCACAACCAATTAGATTAGTATGTAAATTATTTCGCTTATGATACAATCTTGATTGAATGATATTCATTATAAATAGGGGTGAGCGTTGGTCGGTTTGGTAAATTCACCGACCGAACCGATTGGTTAATTCACCAAAAATGTATAAAAATTATTAACCATTTACCGCACCAAAATTTTCAGTTAACCGGTAAAATTAACCAAAAAATTTTGGTTCGGTTTAGATAATTTACCAATTGACCAATCTTTATTTAATATTTTTTTTCAATATTATTATTCAACAATATAATATTATAGTTGAAACAAAAACTAAATTATTTTGATTCAAGCAAAAACAAGCAATCTAATTATTTTTAAAATCATAATATAGAATTTTCAATACTATAGAACAAGTAACATGTGTTAGTAAGTAATACACCTAAAAATTGTCATACCTTTTACCCCTGTTTAGCAAGCTTTTGAGGAACTTTTGAATATCTTCTAATTAGGTTACAACAAGAAAAATCTAAAATTAAATGGACTCAATTCAAAAATTAAAACTTTGTTTAACTGAGAATGTATTTTTATAAGTAGTTTTCTAGTAAATAATTCAACAAGAATACAACCTGAACTTTATAAATCTAAATCTACTCCTCGTTATTTTTAGTTCGCATATGCTTATTCCCATAGTTATATAATTTATAAAGAAAAAATCGAGCAGCCTATACAATGTTTGAGAATTTATAAAAATTTGGTTAAATCGATTTTAACCAATTTTTTATGAAAAATTAACCGAATTGCACCATTAAATGAACTAAAAATTAACTGGACAAAATGGTTTGGTAAATTCTATTTCGGTTCGATTGGTTAATCGGTTTTTTTGGTTAATGGATAATTTTGCTCACCCCTAATTATAAATGACCATCTTCATCTTATGCTTTATTTACTTCACTAGCATTTGGTTGAAGCCCTTAGATCACACATGACTACGGGGCTTGGTCACGCACTGGGTGGTGGTCATGAAACAAGTTTGACTCAATCATGATCTTAAAATATTCCAAGTTGTAGAATCTTATGAGATAAAGCATCTAAGATTTGGATAGACTTGTGCTAACGATGCATAAATCCAAGGGGTTGGATATTGCTTCATTTCATGAGCAATCCATGTTAGACATGGGTGCATATTAGTAGTTGCTTGTTAGAAAATAAGTTCACTGAAGGCCTGCCCGGAGAATCTACTAGATAGCCATAGTGACAAGTCGGTAGTGGTAAGTTCTCCAACTTACACTAGTGCATAAAATTAGTCATTTGACCTGAGGATCCGTGGTAACCTTGTTTTTAGGTTCTCATACTTTGAATCTTCCTTTACCACTCCACAGGTCATCCGGGTTGAGTTTGGGTATAAGCTACTTAAACGTGGAGGTCCGTGAGATCTAAGATGGGATCCATATCCTCGTCGTTGTGAAAGGTGAGTGCATCTTCTATGTATTTTATAATGATCAATTCCATGAAATTCTTGCACAAGGTAGTATGACAATTTAGAAGGAAGTTTTTCAAAGATGAGGTCATAAAGGGGAATCGAACATTGGGAATAGAAACATAGCTAATGAGGCCATTAGGCAGCCAACAAATATCTTGCCATACACCTTTTCTGTGAGATAGAGGACATAAGGAATGTATTTGCATGGCAAGCATATAGCTAGAATGGTTCTCCAAGAGTATAATCATTTCAGCCAATTAGTTGGGCTCCATGAGCTTGAAGCTAGACATCTACTATGGAGATTGAGTACTCTTCAATTAATAGAGATTAATTGAATTAAGTTAGTAGTTTAAAGGAGTTTAAACTAATGTGAATATTTCGATATTCTAAATAACACAAGAGTTTTGAGCTCATGTCCAATGAATGGTAGAACTTAATGGGTCACACACAAAAGCCAATATAAAGTCCTATTGGATGAAGGAAATTTTCTAAGAGTTAGAAAATTCCATATGACCAATTTTGTGGAGGAAAAATCGTTGGCTAATTTTTGGTGATTTTTGTTTGATTGATTTAATTTTTACATTGATCATGATAATTTAAGGAATTAAATTAGACCAATTAAATTAATGAGTTAATTTAATTGGTTCCATATGACTATCAATTAGTTAAGTTAACTTAAGGAGTTAAGTTAACACCTTTTAGCTTAGAGAGTTAAGTTAGATGACTTAAGGAGTTAAGTCAAGATCAATTAATTAAATTAAGGGGTTAATTTAATTAATGAGAAGAATTATTTTGGAGGAAAATTCAAAATGAAAGAGTTAATTTAGAGTGTATTTGGAATTTATTTGGATGACATTTCATAAGATGAAATGAAGATTCCAATTGAAATTCAAATGCAAGTGAAATTAACATTTCACATGCTCCATGCTTTGCTTAGGTGGAACCTCAGCTCATGGGAGGTGTGATGCCAAATAGCATCACACCTTCCCTCCTCTATAAATAGAGGATAGGCGGCCACTTGCAAGCATGAATGCTAGATTTTCATTTTTCCTCCATTTTATGTGATTCACTCATGTGTTGAAGTCACACACTTTTTCTTCACCCTTCCTCCTAGATTTTAGCCTCCACTATTTCTTCTATCCTTGGTTTTCCATTTGACTAAGGATAGATTGGGACTTGCCTATGGTATGTGGATTATCACATTAGAGGCAAGACAATTGGATAGCATGGCTTTTGGAGATCCACTGCAAGGGCAGTAAATTTGGAGGCGATTCTCCAGACTGTGTCGGAATCATTTTCTGCTGAAATTTTTACTAGAGCTTCCCCAAGGTGTTTAGGAAGTTGTCTCCAAATTTCAGGTAGATCGAAGTTGTTTTGGCTAGACAATTGTTGCCAAGTTTTTTCTGTGACAAATGAAGACAATTTTGAAGTGTTCAAGCCTTTCTTCCATTTTACCTTTTTTTTGAGCAATCAAGGTAACTTTCTACAACCAAATCTAAATTAGAAGCTTGATTTGACCCTTAGATTAAGTGTATCCAAGTTTGAGTTTGCTATTATGTGCTTTATTAATTAGATCATTGTGCCACACTAGACATCGAGTGGTGTTGGAGCCTATTTCATCCTTTAATTTGGATTTTTGATTGATTCATTCATGTGATGGATTGATCTAGATCTTCAAACACTTGACTAATTTATGGATTGAAGTATCCATTGAAGTATTTGGATGATGTTGCTTGTAGCTCCTTCGTTGATAAATTGAATTATGCTAATATGATTTTTAAGACAATTTAGAACGAAGTTTTTCAAAGATGAGGTCATAAAGGGGAATCGAACATTGGGAATAGAAACATAGCTAATGAGGCCATTAGGCAGCCGACAAATATCTTGCCATAGACCTTTTCTGTGAGATAGGGGACATAAGGAATGTATTTGCATGGCAAGCATATAGCTAGAATGGTTCTCCAAGAGCATAATCATTTCAGCCAATTAGTTGGGCTCCATGAGCTTGAAGCTAGACATCTACTATGGAGATTGAGTACTCTTCAATTAATAGAGATTAATTGAATTAAGTTAGTAGTTTAAAGGAGTTTAAACTAATGTGAATATTTCGATATTCTAAATAACACAAGAGTTTTGAGCTCATGTCCAATGAATGGTAGAACTTAATGGGTCACACACAAAAGCCAATATAAAGTCCTATTGGATGAAGGAAATTTTCTAAGAGTTAGAAAATTCCATATGACCAATTTTGTGGAGGAAAAATCGTTGGCTAATTTTTGGTGATTTTTGTCTGATTGATTTAATTTTTACATTGATCATGATAATTTAAGGAATTAAATTAGACCAATTAAATTAATGAGTTAATTTAATTGGTTCCATATGACTATCAATTAGTTAAGTTAAATTAAGGAGTTAAGTTAACACCTTTTAGCTTAGAGAGTTAAGTTAGATGACTTAAGGAGTTAAGTCAAGATCAATTAATTAAATTAAGGGGTTAATTTAATTAATGAGAAGAATTATTTTGGAGGAAAATTCAAAATGAAAGAGTTAATTTAGAGTGTATTTGGAATTTATTTGGATGACATTTCATAAGATGAAATGAAGATTCCAATTGAAATTCAAATGCAAGTGAAATTAACATTTCACATGCTCCATGCTTTGCTTAGGTGGAACCTCAGCTCATGGGAGGTGTGATGCCAAATAGCATCACACCTTCCCTCCTCTATAAATAGAGGATAGGCGGCCACTTGCAAGCATGAATGCTAGATTTTCATTTTTCCTCCATTTTATGTGATTCACTCATGTGTTGAAGTCACACACTTTTTCTTCACCCTTCCTCCTAGATTTTAGCCTCCACTATTTCTTCTATCCTTGGTTTTCCATTTGACTAAGGATAGATTGGGACTTGCCTATGGTATGTGGATTATCACATTAGAGGCAAGACAATTGGATAGCATGGCTTTTGGAGATCCACTGCAAGGGCAGTAAATTTGGAGGCGATTCTCCAGACCGTGTCGGAATCATTTTCTGCTGAAATGTTTACTAGAGCTTCCCCAAGGTGTTTAGGAAGTTGTCTCCAAATTTCAGGTAGATCGAAGTTGTTTTGGCTAGACAATTGTTGCCAAGTTTTTTCTGTGACAAATGAAGATAATTTTGAAGTGTTCAAGCCTTTCTTCCATTTTACCTTTTTTTTGAGCAATCAAGGTAACTTTCTACAACCAAATCTAAATTAGAAGCTTGATTTGACCCTTAGATTAAGTGTATCCAAGTTTGAGTTTGCTATTATGTGCTTTATTAATTAGATCATTGTGCCACACTAGACATCGAGTGGTGTTGGAGCCTATTTCATCCTTTAATTTGGATTTTTGATTGATTCATTCATGTGATGGATTGATCTAGATCTTCAAACACTTGACTAATTTATGGATTGAAGTATCCATTGAAGTATTTGGATGATGTTGCTTGTAGCTCCTTCGTTGATAAATTGAATTATGCTAATACGATTTTTAAGACAATTTAGAACGAAGTTTTTCAAAGATGAGGTCATAAAGGGGAATCGAACATTGGGAATAGAAACATAGCTAATGAGGCCATTAGGCAGCCGACAAATATCTTGCCATAGACCTTTTCTGTGAGATAGGGGACATAAGGAATGTATTTGCATGGCAAGCATATAGCTAGAATGGTTCTCCAAGAGCATAATCATTTCAGCCAATTAGTTGGGCTCCATGAGCTTGAAGCTAGACATCTACTATGGAGATTGAGTACTCTTCAATTAATAGAGATTAATTGAATTAAGTTAGTAGTTTAAAGGAGTTTAAACTAATGTGAATATTTCGATATTCTAAATAACACAAGAGTTTTGAGCTCATGTCCAATGAATGGTAGAACTTAATGGGTCACACACAAAAGCCAATATAAAGTCCTATTTGATGAAGGAAATTTTCTAAGAGTTAGAAAATTCCATATGACCAATTTTGTGGAGGAAAAATCGTTGGCTAATTTGTGGTGATTTTGGTTTGATTGGTTTAATTTTTACATTGATCATGATAATTTTAGGAATTAAATCAGACCAATTAAATTAATGAGTTAATTTAATTGGTTCCATATGACTATCAATTAGGTAAGTTAACTTAAGGAGTTAAGTTAACACCTTTTAGCTTAGAGAGTTAAGTTAGATGACTTAAGGAGTTAAGTCAAGATCAATTAATTAAATTAAGGGGTTAATTTAATTGATGTGAAGAATTATTTTGGAGGAAAATTCAAAATGAAAGAGTTAATTTAGAGTGTATTTGGAATTTATTTGGATGACATTTCATAAGATGAAATGAAGATTCCAATTGAAATTCAAATGCAAGTGAAATTAACATTTCACATGCTCCATGCTTTGCTTAGGTGGAACCTCAGCTCATGGGAGGTGTGATGCCAAATAGCATCACACCTTCCCTCCTCTATAAATAGAGGATAGGCGGCCACTTGCAAGCATGAATGCTAGATTTTCATTTTTCCTCCATTTTATGTGATTCACTCATGTGTTGAAGTCACACACTTTTTCTTCACCCTTCCTCCTAGATTTTAGCCTCCACTATTTCTTCTATCCTTGGTTTTCCATTTGACTAAGGATAGATTGGGACTTGCCTATGGTATGTGGATTATCACATTAGAGGCAAGACAATTGGATAGCATGGCTTTTGGAGATCCACTGCAAGGGCAGTAAATTTGGAGGCGATTCTCCAGACCGTGTCGGAATCATTTTCTGCTGAAATTTTTACTAGAGCTTCCCCAAGGTGTTTAGGAAGTTGTCTCCAAATTTCAGGTAGATCGAAGTTGTTTTGGCTAGACAATTGTTGCCAAGTTTTTTCTGTGACAAATGAAGACAATTTTGAAGTGTTCAAGCCTTTCTTCCATTTTACCTTTTTTTTGAGCAATCAAGGTAACTTTCTACAACCAAATCTAAATTAGAAGCTTGATTTGACCCTTAGATTAAGTGTATCCAAGTTTGAGTTTGCTATTCTGTGCTTTATTAATTAGATCCTTGTGCCACACTAGACATCAAGTGGTGTTGGAGCCTATTTCATCCTTTAATTTGGATTTTTGATTGATTCATTCATGTGATGGATTGATCTAGATCTTCAAATACTTGACTAATTTATGGATTGAAGTATCCATTGAAGTATTTGGATGATGTTGCTTGTAGCTCCTTCGTTGATAAATTGAATTATGCTAATATGATTTTTAAGAGTTAATCATATATTAGTATGTTTTTCACTCATAGATAATTATGTTAAATTTGATTTGGCAAAGATCTATGTTGTATGATGATATAGCATGTTAAATTTGGCCTTAAGGAGTTCTGGTCATTTTTGGATCCAATTGGATTTGAGTTTTGTTGGAGATTTTAGGAGAATTTTGATTCTCACTTAAACTTGATTTGTTAAGCATGTTTGAGCACTTGAATTTTCATTTTTAAAAGGTGTCTTAAATCTGGAAATTCATCTATAATGTGTGATTTAGTGTTTAGGAGATGTTCTAAATTTTTCTATGCACAAAAGTTGCACGAAATATGGCTTGACTCGGTCCCTAACCTAAAACAGGGCATGCTGCTACACCCGACCAGGCGTTGGCCGAGTAGTGGATACACCTGCCGCACAATCGTGAGCTAAGCTGGGGGCAGCAGCGCCTAGTCACGGGTTTGGGGAGTTTTGAGCTTGTTTTATATTATTTAGTGACCAATATTAATCTAAATCATACTATATAGATGCACAAGTGTTGTGCATGTTCTCAAAATTATGTTTGAAATTTTTGAATGCTTTTAAAATCTTGTTAAAGTTAATCTTCATTTTGGTGCAAAAGTGAGATGCATAATTATTTTGCTTATTTTTGCTTGGATAACTAATTGTTTATGAGATAAGCATTTAATTATGGAATTGAATGTCAATTCTTAATTTATTTATTATTCATTTAATTATTGAATGGATGATGAATGAATGGGGATGATCATGAGCCTTTAATATTGATTTTATTTATTTCAAGTTGTTGAAAAGGGTTGTATTAAATTAGGGCTTGTATGCCTCTTAATTTCTATCTTGTAAATATTATGAGAGTAGAGTCACTAGAAGTAATTATTTCTTTCTCATGTAAATGTTACAAGGAGACAAGAAGACCATTGGAGACATGAAGACCCATGAATGTATGGCGATACATTTATGTAATAGCTAGATTTAATCAACCCACTTAAAATCAACTAAGTAGTACACTTATGGCTCTAGTGCACTATTTGGTTAAGGCTCATGGTCATCCCACCCTAGGAGTATGCTAGACGCATTTACTTAGTTATTCTTTTCATATCCTATCGATGTATGAGATGCATGGTTAGGATATAGAAAACCTAAATAAGAAGATAAAATTGATGAGATCTTTGCAAGCAAGAAAATCCCTCCACTTAGAAGAGTCTAAGTGCTTTCAAATCACTACAACAAATTTCACTTCATGTAACAAAAGCTTTGGTAACAAAGGTAAAATTCATTACAAATGTTAGATATATAGTAACAAAATTGATTTTTTGTTACAAATAAATTTTTTTTGAGCAATTAAGTAAAAGTCGTGTTACCTTTAACTCAAATTTGTTACCTTAAATTTTTTACATTCGTAGCTAAATAATAATTTTTTATGGAAAATGTTATTTTGTTACATATAACATTTTCTGTCATGTAAGAAAATATATTTGTAACAAAATTTGGTACCTTTTGTAACAACGAAATATTTGTTACAAATAAAATATATTGTAACAAAGTTTGTAGTTACTAAACCTCAATTAATTGCCCTCCAAATATCAATTGTAGACATATGGTAACAATGATTTTTGTTACTAATTATAAATGGATATTAAATTAATTTTTTACAAATGCTTTTGGGTTCGGCTTTTGTTCAAGAAATGGGCTTCACAATAATGTAAAGAATTTGGTAATTGGGCTTCACCAATTTTTTAGTGAATTATTGTTGGACTAGGTTTTATTTTAAGGATTGACCTTGTCAATGATCCATTAGTTGAGCCAATTTTCTTTAAAACATTGGGTTTTATAATTTTTTTGTGAATTATTCACTGAATTAGGAGTTCTCATTTATGAAATAGGTTTGATCAAATTTATAGTAAATTAAGTGGTGAATTAGGCTTAATTGTAAGATTTTGTCTTGAACAAATTTGAAGTGAGGTAAATGGTGAATTAGACTTTCTTTAAGGAATTGAGCTTATTTTTTATTAATTGGACTTCACATTAGTTTAAATAATTGATTACTTTGGGTTGACAAGCTTATTTTTTTTACTAATTGGCTTAACTAATATTTTAGTTAATTGGAAAATTGGATTTCATACTAATTCGAAAAATTCATTAATTGGGCTTTACCAACTTACTTTTTATTAATTGGGCTTCAATAATTGTCTTTGTAAATTAGTGAATTGGGATTTCAATATGAATTGAATTTGATATTAACTTAAAGAATTCATTAATTAGGCTTTTGCAACTTTTCTTTTTATTAATATGAGTTTACCGATTTTTTAGTAAATTAACGTTATTTGGTAAAGAATTGGGTTTGACATTAAATTACAGAGTTGATTAATTGGGCTTTAGCAACTCCTTTTTTATTAATTGGGCTTCACTAATTTTATAATGAATTAGTGTGATTTTTTAAGAATTGGACTTGACATTAATTTAAAAAATTAGTTAATTGTGCTTCTCTAATTTATTCTTAAGAATTGAGTTTCACAAAATGTTTTAGAAAATTAGTCAGTAGGCTTTGTTTAAGAATTGGAATTCACCAATTATAACTTGGTGAGTAAATTGGTGAATTGAGATTATATTAATTTAAAGATTGGTTAATTAAGCTTCTCTAGCTAATTAAAATTTGTATTTCACCAAATTTTTTAGTAAATTGATAAATTAGACTTTATTTAAGAATTGGGTTACAAATATTTTAATGAATTCGTGATTGAGCTTTGTTTAAGAATTTGTCTTTCTTAATTAAAGAATTAGTTAATTGAACTTCACCAACTTCTTTTTTAAAATTGGGCTTGATAAATTTTTAAATGAACTCGGCTTCATATTAATCTATAAAATTCGTCAATTGGACTTTACTAACTTTTTTTTTTTTTAACAGGCTTGACCAATTTTTGAGTAAATTAATAAATTGGCCTTCTTTGTGAGCTTAATTAATCACTTTTTAAGAATAATGATTCACCAATGGTAAAAAATTATATTGGATTTGACTTTAATTGAAAAAATTAGTTAATTGTGATTCCCTAATTTATTTTTTAAGAACTGAATTTCACAAAAAGTTTTAGAAAATCATTTATTAGGCTTTGTTGAAAAATTGGAATTCACCAATTATAACTTGGTGAGTAAATTGGTGAATTGAGATTTATATTAATCTAAAGCTTGATTAATTTAGCTTCTCCAATTAATTAAAAATTGTATTTCACCAAATTTTTTAGTGAATTGATGAATTAGACTTCCTTTAAGAATTGAGTTACAAATATTATAGTGAATTTGTGATTGAACTTTGTTTAAAAATTTGTACCTTTCTTAATTAAAAATTAGTTAACTTAACTTCACCAACTACTTTTTCAATATTGGGCTTGAAAGTTTTTTAAATGATCTGGGCTTCGTATTAATTTATAAAATTCGTCAATTAGACTTTACCAACTTCTTTTTTTTCTTAACGGGCTTGACCAATTTTTGAGTAAATTAATAAATTGTGCTTCTTTGTGGGCTTCAATTAATCTCTTTTTAAGAATAATGATTCGCCAACGGTAAAAAAATTATGTTGGGTTTGACTTTAATTTAAAAAATTAGTATATTGTGATTCTCTAATTTATTTTTTAAGAACTAAATTTCACAAAAAGTTTTAGAAAATCATTTATTAGGCTTTGTTTAAAAATTGGAATTCACCAATTATAACTTGGTGAGTAAATTGGTGAATTGAGATTTACATTAATCTAAAGATTGGTTAATTTAGCTTCTCCAGTTAATTAAAGATTGTGTTTCACCAAATGTTTAAGTGAAGTGATGAATTAGATTTCATTTAAGAATTGAGTTACAAATATTATAATGAATTCGTGATTGAACTTTATTTAAAAATTTGTGTCTTTCTTAATTAAAGAATTAGTTAACTTAACTTCACCAACTACATTTTTAAAATTGGGCTTGAAAGTTTTTTAAATGATCTGAGCTTCATATTAATTTATAAAATTCGTCAATTGGACTTACCAACTTGTTCTTTTTCTTAATGGGTTTGACCAATTTTCCAATTAGTTACTAATTGGTCATTCTTAATGAATTAAGTTTCATATTGATTTATAGATTTGATTAATTAGACTTCACCAAGATCTTTTTTGTTAATTGGGCTTGACCAATTTTTCAGTAAATTAATTCTAAATTACACAATAATATTAAAATCATAAATATATGTAAAATAGTTCAATTCAAAATAGAAATATTTTATTTATTAATTCAAGTATCATAAATAAAAATTATTGATAAAAATTTCAGTTTATCATCTTAACTGTATATGTTTTATTATTTTTTTTTCATGTTTTTGTTGACATGGCATGTTGAATTGCCACATCATTGCCACGTGAGAAAGAAGGAAGACGAATATGATGATATGGCACCACGTGGTGCCAAATCAAGCGCCACGTAGGATCAAGCTACTGACATATGAGTTTCGGGCCCAATTTGTCCTCAAATTGCCAAATTTTAGGATATATTGTACCAATCTTGTGTCTCGAAAAGATAAAATTAAAATTTGCTAGTGGGGTATAAGTACAGGACCGATTTTGCAATTTTGCCTAATTTAGTTTCCCTCCATCTTTGTATTCCCTCCAAAATTTGGGACAAATTAAAAGATAACAATTGTTTTTGTCATTAATTCCTCATAATAATTTAATTTAATGTCTTCCAAAAATTTGATTCCCTCCAAAATGAATTCCATTAATTTTTTTGAATCCCCCTCAATTTTGGCTGCTCCTTTTTTCATTTTTTTTGTATAAATAAATTATGACAAACTTAATTTATTTTATATTAGATTGTAAAATGAATTAACATAATTAATTAATAAAAAAAATAAAAGTATAGAATCACTTTAGTCACTCATGTTCTACTCTAGAATCACTTTAGTCCCCAACTAATGAAAGTTCATCTTTTTGTCGCTAACGTTAATATATTATTTCAATTTAGTCCTTAAAACCACTTTGCGACGATATTTGATAGGAAAATTGACCAATTTTGACTTTTTAATAGGCAATATTGTCAATTTAAAGTTTTATGTTCTGCTTTAGGCCTTAATTCAAATTTTTTCTTTTTTAAAAGGAAAATTTACATTTTTACTCCCTATGAAAATGGAAAAGGGCAAAAAAAACCCTTTATGAAAAAAAAAAGGGCAAAAAACATTCCCGTGTTTTAAAATTATTGTTGCTTAACTTTATAATTAATTTATATTGATGTCATTTTATTAATATCAATTAATAATAAAGTCAATCAATAATTAGAAAGAATGAATTAAATTAGAATAATTAACTTTTTAATTCTAAAATAAAATAGTAAAAATACTAAAATATTAAGTAGCTAAAGCCTAAAGGGACATTAAGAATGTGTTTGCTAAACTTATTTAAAATATCTTGTAAGCTCCTAAATCTTATAAGATGTTTTTGGAGTTTTTGCATCTTATAAGATAATTTTTGAATTTAGAAGATACAAGATTTTTTTAAAAAAAATTAATTTCTCAAAGTGTTTGGATAACAAATTCTTGGAGCTTATAAGGTATTAGTAATGACAATTTTATAATTAATATGATTAAAATATCTTATAAAATATTATAATTTACAAAACACTTCTTGACAATTTTATAATTAACAAAATACTTTTTAACATTTTATAAGCTATCAAATATCTTATAAAATAATTTGAGAAGTTTATAAACTGTAACACCCCTAATATTCGGTATTTTGGGAAAATAAGAATTTGAAATTCAGGAAATTAGTTGGTTGGATTTTAGGCCCCAAAAATAAATGAAAAGGATTTAATTGCCAGAAATTTTGAGGTTTTGGGGTCAATTTGTAATTTGAAGAAACTTGATTGCACAACCTTTAAAAGTTTTGTGGGTTAAATTGAAAATATTTTAAGTTAACCGGGCTAATGTGAGGCACTAAGGAAGTTGGGGGGCTAATTCGAAGATGGCTTAAAGGCTGAGGACCCAATTGAAATCTGGAACAAACTTCTAGGGGCCAATCTGTGAAAAACAAAAATCAACCCTATAAATATTGGATTTCAATTCCCCCCGCCAACATTTCACCATTCTTCACCAAACACCATCTTCAATCTCTCGTCAAACCCCCTCGGCGATTTCCACCGACGATACTCCGAAACCCAAATCTAAACTGACCAACTTCTTCATCTCCTCCCGGTGAGCACGCCGACACCACATGCACATGAAAAACACCGGCGGACGGTGGAGAAGTGGAGGACCGAAAGTTGACCATGGCGGAGGTGGCAAACTGCTTCGTTCTGGCGACTTTTTTGTGGCGGGCCCAAGTATCATTTTGATGGGCTCAACTATAGGATGACGCCGGTAGCTTCACCTTCTCAAATAGATCACCATGGACGAAGGAATTGAGGAAAAACAGCGACAGCGAAGCTTAGTGGTGCTGGGCGTCTGGAGAAGAAATTGAAGGTTTTCCCGACGGCTTATGATAAAATTGATCAGGGATTTGGATTTGTTGAGCTGAAATGTAGCTTCTGGCTGGGTTGTGATATTTTCTAGCGGCGATAGACAGCAGTGCTCCGGCGACCCTGAAACAGTTTTGTCTCCTCGTTCTGACAATCACAGTGGTGCTCTTGGTTTGTGATTTCGAGACCTCAATAAGCAATTTTGGGTAATAGAGGTTTAAGAATTAAGCTTTAGTTGGTTGTACCTTGTTATATATATACATATATATAACGCATATGTTGTGCTTTCCTAATTTAGGTTGTATCCATGCTAAGAACAGGATTTTGGATATATTAATATAAATGTGATTGTGATTGAGATCCTTAAGCAAGGAGTACCTATAAGTTGTGGACCTGGATATTTGTTATGCTGGAATTAATTGAGTTAATTAAAGGATTTGAACCTTAACTTGTGGATTTATAGATTTAGATCCAAGTGATAGTAATTAGACAATTATTGTGAATTTTGGATGATATGACGAGAATGATTATGCAATTAAGAACTAATTATTGCTTAGTTATTAGACTTGACATGAAATCAAGATTAATTTGGATATAATCGATCTTATTGGTTGTTATTACATCGATATAGCTATTTAAGCTCTAAACTATCATGTTAATATGATTATTTGGTGAATTTGGATTAATGATAACCCACTCAAATGACTTCTAAATGTTTTAAAATATCTAACTATAGTCTATAATTATATATAAGATGAATTTATCATTTCATATTTTTATTTTGTAGGCATGCACTATTGTTATATAAACTTAGTAATATAGTTATAAATTTAATAAAAAAAAAATTTATCCCCATATATTTAATTAATCTTTTGAAGAACTATTAGCATCCTTAACAAATTTGTAGACGTTAGTTGAAAATTTATATTAAAATTCAAAAATATCCTTCAAAAGCTATTTTGATTATTTTTCAAACAAAAATACCCCTCGACTTATTTGTACCTTTAACATGGGGGTTTAACTTTAATATTATTTAAATTACTTAGAATAAATTTAAATAATTTTATTAATCATTTTTTAAATATTAAATAATCTTTTAATTGAAGTTGAATTAAAAAAATAAAAATTTAAAATCATCAACATATCTAAAGTAATTTAATCAAATTTAATTAAACATATTTGTTAATTACAAAATAAAAATCAAATCCATCTCTTAATTAAATATGATTTTGTCTTTAAATTACATCTCAATAATATTAAAAAATAATAATATCTAAAATAATTTAATTAGATTAAGTTGAATATACTTATTAAATATAAAAAATTATTTATTAACTAAAATAAATAATTTAAAAATAAAAATAAGATCTAAAAACATCATACTAACAATAGTAATTTTAAAATATCAATTTCACCCTACCAACCTAATAAAAAAGTTATTGATATGATATCTTATTCCCTCCAAAAACACAAATAAATAAATAATTCTCTCCCAATTCATTTTCCACCTACCACCCAAAATACAAACAAACAGCCATCACATTCCCCAACCCCATTTTCAAAAAATCTTTTCGCTAAAATACTTTTTGACAAAATGCTCCAATTCATAAACAAACAAGCCCTAATTTAAACAAATTTTATTATTAATTAATAAAAAATAAATAAGTCAAAATGTGTCAGATCTAGAGTTTTAATAAAAATAAATAATTTAAATAAAAATAAAATCTAAAATTTTATTCTAACAATATAATTTTAATAATTTCAAATAAATAAATACTTTTAATTATTTTGAACAAAATAATGTAATGATTTTAAATAAACAACACAAGTAAAAAAAATTAATTTAGGCTAATTTGATTAAAATTTAGTAATTAACAATAAATAAACAAGTATATATATATACAGACATATATATATGTATATATTTTTTTCTTTTTGCTCCTTCTCCCCCCCTGCCCCCACCCTCGGGCCAGGCCATGGCTGGCCAGTGGTGAGGGGTTGGGGGATGGGGTTGGGTTATATATATATTTATGTATATATTTATATGATATTCATTTTATATATATTTATATTGATAGTATATATATTTATATGATATTTATATTGATATATAAAAATTTTAATTTTTTATGAGGATTTTGTTATATATTTTTAAAAATTTTATTATTTTTTTAAAATTTTTAATGAAGGTTGATTGGGCTTTTCAATTTTGTGAAATTTTAATAAATAAATTAAATTTTTGGGGTTGTTGGGAAATTTTTTTTTTTTTAATTTAACGGTTTTGCCAGAACACTAACGGAAGTTGAGGTGCTGTCCCAAATGTGTTAAAAAATTTAGAGTTTTGGTCCTATAAGTGTCAACCTAAGTATTCAAAGTATATACCCTCCCCATCCAATGGGATCAAAAATGTAATTTTTCCAATATAACCAAACACTATGTTCACAAAAAAAATAAGAAAAGTAAAGGCTCCATAGAAATGGTAACAATTTTATTGGGCTAGTTGCAATTTACTCCCCTGTGATTTGGAAAATAAGCATCAAACCCTTCTATGAAAAAAAAATACAAAATAACTTCCTTATATTTTATAAAACCACTCACTCTGCCTCCCCCTTCACATTTGTTGCCCAATTAACATAATTTTAATATAAAAATACCAATTTACCCTTAATCATTTCACATATATACAATTCAATTTAAATAACTTTTTATTATCATATTTTATTTTTTTCTTTTTTTTTCATTCTTTTCTTTTCTTTTTATTCTCATTTCTCTCTTCTTCCATTATTTCATATATTTCTCATTTTATGCATATATATAAATTTATCATTGTTTCTCATTTCTCATTATTTCATATATTCTCATTTTATACATATATATGTATATATATTTGTCTATAAAATTTTAAATAATTTTTATTTTTGTCTTTTTTCCTTCTAATTATTCATACATGTATACTTATTTTTTCTATTTATATTTATTCACATATATATTATATACACATATATCAATTTATCAATAAAATTTAAATTACTTTATTTTTATCTATTTTTTCTGTTTATTCATTCCAAATTAAATAATATTTAATATTTATAAAAACATATATATATGTATATTTTTTATTCATACTTATATGCATATATAGTGTGTGTATATATATACACCACAAGAAAATAGGTTAATAACGGCATATATTTTGCGACGGTTTGTCTCAACCGCCGCAAAATATTAATTTGATGATGATTAAGCGGCGATTTATCCAAACCACTGCTGAATTAGCCATTTAGCAGCGATTTTGAAAAACTACCTCGAAATTCATAATAAATGGCGGCAGTTAGTGTAACCACCACTGAATGAATAACTTCGTGCTGATTTTTCTAAATGGTCATAATTAATAATATTGTTTCTTTGGCTTGTTAGATTGCCCTTAGTTTTTACTTTAAAGGGTTTTGTCCATAATTTTTCAATATATATATATATATATGTAATGCCAATTATTTTTTATAAATATTTTTTTATAAATTTCAAAAATAAAGTGTTTTATATTATAAGCTCTTCTACAAAATGTAAAGAGGTATTCACTTATTTTTAAAATTTGAACATACTACTGTAATAATTTAGACTGTTTGAATTTTAAGTTTTTATTTTATTCATACATTGCAAGGCTTATTTTAAAAGATAAAATCTGATATTTTTATAAGCTTAAAAAATTCTTATAATATCTTTTCATAAAAAACTTAGCTAAACACCCACTTAGTCTATATTTCTACTTGTCTGTTAATATTATATATTTTGATTAATGAAATGAATTATTATAATATTTTCTTTACCGAAAACTCACAATGCAAAAATTTTACTCCTTTACCTAACAATTTATATATACATATATGTAATAAAATTTATTTGCTTCATGCAGCTATGTTATATAATTATCCCATACTTTTTGTTTATTTAATTTAGTTCACTATTCAAATGACAATTACTATTTTATTTTTAAAAATAATAATATTATTCTAAAATATTCTAATAAACTAATTATGTCATATCATTAATTTTCAAAACTTATTTTTAATAGTGTAAAAAAATTCACACCTTTTACTCTTTCGACTAATATTTTTTATAATTTTATTTTATTTACATTAAGAACTAGGGGTATAAATGAGATGAGACGATTCATGAACAATTCGAGCTCGTCAATTAAACGAGTCAAGCTAATAAGTATTTATGCACATATCTATATTAACAAATATCAATTGTAGCCAAATTGGTAAGTACCTTGTTGCAGGCGAGGGCAGGTGCAGGTTCTAGTCCTTCGTGTAGCAGATTTTGAGTTTCCTTTTCTAGCAAGTGCGGGCGGCAGGTGCATTGGTTCTTCCTGCCCAAAAATCGTTGGGATGGGTGTTCTCCAGCCCATCTGTCGGCGGCCCATCATGCCATTGCCCAACACGCCTAATTCCACCGTGCCTTGACCCATTTAGGTGGCCCCATTTGTGAAGCCCAACCTTTAATCTAGTGTCAAGTCCATCAGTTAAGCCCTGAGATTGGGCTTCGACCAGCTGGAGCAGCCTATAGGGAAGACGACCCAGTTAATGTTGGGCCCATTCAGGCGGCCTCGACTCCAAGTTAATCAAGTCAAGCCCAAAGATTGGGCTTTGGCCAGTTGGAGCGGCCCATGGGGAAGACGGCCCAATTAATGTTGCGATGGGCTTTAGGGCACGAAACTTCAATAACAAAAAATTCGTTACCAATATTTTGGGTAACGAATTTCAGCATTATGGTAACAAAGTTATTAGTTACTAAAAGTGTAATTTGTTGTAATGAATATTAAGTCAAAATTGATAGAAATTAAAAGGAGTTTTAATTAATCCATGCCTTCAACCAATAGTACATGACATGACGATGCTACTATCTTTGTATGATGGCACTCATAATGGGGGTCACATTTAGGTAGAAAGTTGTGATCATATACTTAGCATATGATGCACTTTTGATTTGATGCTTCCCATGCGGACTCACATCACATGGCATGACATGGAGCAGTTTTGAATTGAAGTTTGATTGGTAAGTTTGATTTAATACCTAGTAGTGTTGAGGTCGTTCATCAAGGGGATCTACATGAAAAGTGAGGCAAAATAGATCAAGGGTTGCATAGTGATGCAATTAGCAAAAGTTGCTTACCTTTGGATTGTTTGTGGATGCACTCATCACGGGGGTCTACTTACAAATCCTTAAGGCCTAGATTCTCATTGGGAAATGGGATTTCCCAAATTCTTAGGGAGTGAGGAATTTGATAAATAGTTGAAGAAAAACATACTTGAAAGTCCACAAACATGTTTTCAATATCAATATTCATCACATGCTTATCCTCTTTTTTTCGCCTTTGTAGTTTTTGAAATCTCAAAATAACTATCTAAGAATCTACTCAACGCTATTTTAGAAACTAATAAACCAACTAGCCCAAACTTCTGTGATTGGTTGAGAAACCTCAAGATTATTCTAGATTATGAAAAGAGGACTTATATGCTTGATCAAAATCCGTCGGGCACCATTGACGATGATGCCACCGATGAGGCATGTGAACTGTTCACAAAGTTTGTAGATGATGATCTACAAACAAGATGCCTTATGATGGCTTCCATGTCTAATGAGCTTCAAAAGTCTCACGAGCACATGGAACATGCTCACGAGATCTACCTACACCTACAAGAGTTGTATGGTGTTCAAACTAGATATGAAAAGTTCTCATTGTCTAAAGAGCTCTTTAGGACAAGAATGAATGAGGGCTCAAGTGTCAATGACCACGGCCTAAAGATGTCGGTTTCACTGAGAAACTTGGTCAATTAGATATTATCATGGATAATGAGCTTTATGTGGATTTGATCCTTTATTCATTTGCCTAGCTCCTTTGACCAATTTTTTATTAAATTCAACATGTCAAAGCAAGAAGTAACAATTAATGAATTGGTCAACATGTTGGTGGCAGCTGAGGCGACCATGAAGAAAGACAAGCCTCTTATGCTTGCTTCATCCTCTAAGTCTGAGAGCGCTAGAGGTGCGAAAAAGGGAGATAAAAGGAAGAAGAGTTCTTTCTCTAAGGGAAAGCAAACCCTTAAAGAGTTCAGGGGAATCAAGAAGATAAAGTGGATAAAACCAATGCTACTTGTTTCCATGTGGTGAAAAAGGATATTGGAAAAGGAATTGCAAGGAATACCTTTACACACTTGAGAAGGGTATGTACTTTATTGAAGTGCACTTAATGACAAATTCTTCCTCATGGGTATTTGATACCGCACGTGGTTCTCACCTTTGTAATTCGTTACAGGGGATGGAAAGAAGAAGGAATCCCTTGTCTTGGAAATGGAACAAAAGTTGTTGCCATTATTGAAGGCAAAATCAAGTTAGACTTAGGGAATTCTTGCATTGTACTTGATCCTTATTTTTATGTACCCAATCTTGTTAAGAGCATTATTTCTATTCTAATTTTGGATAATGAAGGATATGATTTTTCTATATCTAAAGGGATGTTGAATGAATTAAAGAATAGTTCTTTAATTGCACAAGGTATATTAAACAATGGATTGTACATACTAGATTCTCAACCTTCATTGATCCACATTCAATCAAGTAAAAAAAAAATTAGATAACCAAAGATGCCATTTTGTGGCATGCAAGACTTGGACATATTTCTAAAAATAGGATAAGCAAGTTAGAAGTCCTCAAAGCATTAAATGTTAGTGGCGTAGAGGATCTTCCTACTTGTGAATATTGTTTAAAGAGAAAAATGGCCAAAGCTCCTTTTGTGGGACAATTGGAGCGAACCACAAGTCCTTTGGATTTGATCCATATGGATGTTTGTGGCCCACTAAAAATTAGTGCGAGAGGAGGCTATTCTTACTTTATCACCTTTACCGATGATCATACTCGGTTGGGACATGTGTATCTTATGAAGTACAAGTCCAAAGCTTTTAAAAAATTCAAAGAGTATAGGAATGAAGTAGAAAAGCAAAAGGGACTAAGTATTAAAGCTCTTCGATCGGATTGAGGGGCAGAATACTTAAGTACCGATTTCTTAGATTACCTAAAAGAGAATGCGATTCTCTTTCAATGGACTCCACCTGGCACACCCCAACATAATGGAGTAGCCGAGAGGAGAAACCGTACCTTGTTGAATATGGTACGTTCCACGATGAGCTTTTCTTATGTGCCTATATCTTTTTGGGGACACATCTTAGATATGGTGGCGAGGCTAATTAACATGGTACCCTCAAAGTCGGTGCCAAAAACACCGCATAAGATATGGTATGACAGAGCACCCTATTACTCTTTTTAAGAGTTTGGGGATCTCCCACTTACGTTAAACGACTAGTGGGAGAAAAGTTGGATAGTAGATTTACCTTGTGTAAGTTTGTGGGATACCCAAGAGTCTTTAGGTTATTACTTTTATGATCCCTCAGAACAAAAGGTGTTTGTTTCAAGGAATGCCTACTTTTTCAAGAAGGAATTTCTATTAGATAGAATGGCATTGTTGTTGAACTTGATGAAGTTCAAGATGATCAACAAATCCCACAAGCGGTGGAAACAAGTTAACATCAAGGGCCATGCACACAACCTCTGAGAAGGTTGGAACAGATCAAGAAGCAAATCGAAAGGTTTGAATTCCTTCATGAGATGGGCCAATCAAATAGCGATCCAAAAACCTATGAGAAAGCTATGTCGGACAGAGATTTAGGACATTAGCTAGACACCATGAAATCTAAAATAGACTCCATGTACTCTAACAAGGTATAGACTTTGGTTGATCCACCAAAGGGTATAGTACCCATAGGTTGTAAATGGATCTATAAGGGAAAGCTAGGAGTCGATGGAGAGGTTATGACCTTTAAGGCATAACTAATGGCAAAGGTTTACACTATAAGACCCCATATTAATTTTGAGGAAACTTTTTCACTGGTCGCAATGCCTAAGTCCATTCCAATTTTACTTGCCATACTCGCATATTATGACTATGAGATATGACAAATGGATGTAAAAATTGCTTTCCTCAATGGAAATATTGAAGAAGAAATCTATATGGATCAAGCACAAGGTTTTACGTCCAAAATGAGTGAGCAAAAAGTTTGCAAACTCGAGAGGTCCATTTATGGACTCAAGCAGGCACCCCGATGTTGGAATATACATTTTGATAAGACAGTCAAATCACTTCGCTTTGTCAATAATCAGTATGAACCTTGTGTGTACAAGAAGGCTGGTAAGAGCAGTATACAGTCTATTGTGCTTTACTCAATTCTCCATGAAGGATTTGTAAGAAGCATCCTACGTATTAGGAATATGTATGTATCTATAGAGATAGATCGAGGAGGATTCTGGGGCTTTCCCAAACACCATGCATTGACAAGCTACTAAAGAGGTTTAGTATGGGATAATGCAAGAAGGGATGCATCCCTATAGGACATGGTTTATGTCTCTTCAAGTCTATGGCCCCTAAGACTGACAATGAGAGACAAAGAATATCCCACATACCTTATACATCTGCTATAGGAAGCATAATATATTTAGTTCAATGTACAAGGCAAGATGTAGCACACGCTCAAAATGTTATGAGCTATTTTCAATCCGACCCTGGTGAATGTCACTGGAAAGCCATTAAAGCAATCCTTAAATACTTGAGAAGGACTAAGGATTTGTTTTTGGTATATGGCAATGTAGAATTGAAACTAGAGGGGTTTGCAAATTCTAGTTTCCAATCCGATGTAAATGACATAAAATCCACTTCTGAATTTATATTTTGCCTCAATGCCGGCGCCGTGAGTTGGAAGAGTTCTAAACAAGACACCACACGACCGATTCAACCATAAAGACGAATATATGGTGACTTTAAAAGCTGCAAAGGAAGGTGTTTGGATGAAAAACTTCATCCAAGAGTTGGATGTAGTGCCTAATATTGCTGAGCCTGTAGTTATCTTTTGCGATAACAATGTGTTGGAATAGTGCCTAGCAAGCCAATTAGATTGGCCTTGTAAAAGCTATTTCCTTGTAAAATAATTTTGATTGAATGATATTCTTTATATGGCCACCTTTATCTTATGCTTTATATTACTTCACTTGCATTTAGATGAAGCCCTTACATCACACATGACTACGAGACTTGGTCAGTTTATTGGGTGGTGATCATGGAATAAGTCTTACACGGTTGTGATCTTAAATTTCCAAGTCATAGGATCTTATGAGACGGGGCATCTAAGATCCAGATAGATTTGCACTAACGATGCATAAATCCAAGAGTTGTATATTGCTCCGTTCCATGAGCAATCTGTATGAGATACGGGTGCACGTTAGTGGGTGCTTGTTAGAGAACAGGGCACTGAAGACTCTCTGGAGAATCCACTAGACAGCCGTAGTGGCAAGTCAGTAGTGGTTAATTCTCCCACTTACGCTAGTGCATATTATTAGTTCTCTGACCTGAGGATCTATGGTAACCTTGTGTCCAGTCCTCATGCTTTGACTCTTCCTTGACCACTTAGCGGGTCTTTCGGGTTGAGATTAGGTATGAGCTACTTAGCATGGAGGTTTGTGAGATCCAAGATGAAATCTGACTCCTCGCTTTTGTAAATGGAGAGTGCATCTCCTATGTGTTCTATAATGGTCGATTCCAAGAAATCCTTACTCAAGATGATGTCATTACAAAAAATAATCATTATAATGGGAGTTATTTGGTGGGGTTTATTTGAAACCCCTACTAATTATGTTATTTTGTTGGGTTGTTAAATTAATAGCAGATAATGGGGGTTTTGAATATTTAGTTGGAGTTTAAACTCTCACTAATGATATTTAAATTTTAAAAAAATTACAATATTTTTAATAAAATAACACATTATAATTGTGGGGTTGCTAACCGCCGTTAATTTTATTATCTATTAAAATTTTACTTTGATTTTTTCTTTTTTGGTTCCAATTTTTTCTTCTCATTCCCACCTATTCTACCCCGCCCCCGCCCCCGCCCCCGCCCCCGCCCCCCCAAGAAGAAGAAATATTTACTTTTTCCCCCCCAATTTTTTTCCTTCTCATGGGTATTCATTCTCTCTAAAGAAAACCATTCACTGCAAAAAAAACCCTCACACTCTATTTGCATTCTTCAATCCAAATAAAAAATATGCTCTTCTTTAGAAAGTTGGTGATGGGTACATGATTTTTCAAGGTATGAAACCTCTCTCTCCTCTATCTCTATCTATAACGTCTTAGAATTAGGGTTTGATAAAAAATTTGGGAAATCAAAATTTGTTCATCTGTTTTATTTCTATTATTACTTTTCTTTCTTCATCCTAAAAAATTTGAGTAGTTAGTCTCATTCATTCTCCATTTTTTTTTCTGTATCCAAACAAATCCACAATAGTTATCCAAGACTCTCAGTGCAAGGATAACTGATTTTCTACCCAAAATACTGAATAGCTAAGGTCAGTTTGTTCCTTATACAAATTTTTGTTAATATAGAACTCATGTATTTTTCTATTCTTCAATGCATTCTTTGTTGTGGAGAAAGCTCAAAGCTTGTTTACATGAGTATTTATTGGTAATTTAGCATTCTTTTAGTTTTCATTACTTTCTTAAGGTCAGACATATATGCCATTAATATAATTAGTATATTATTGAAAGAATTACTGGATTTTTGGAACAATTTGTGTTAATGGGTTTTTATCCTCAAGGGGTGCAAAAATTATATCCGGGATAGAATTGTAGATACTGCAAGAAGACTGGGGTTGTTATTTATCTTTTCACCTCTAATTTCTTCTTCTCTCCTTCAATCAAGAAAGCTAGAAAGAATAGTTTTCTAAGAGAGAGAAACAGAGAAGACTCTGTGTGTGTGTGTGTGTGTGTGTGTAGACAAAGGTAGGATGGGAGGAGTGATGGAGGCGGATCTTGTTTTCTTCTTTTCAGCTTTTATTAAGGCTATTGTTGTTGATGTTTTATAAGATTTGTCTCTGTGTGTGTGTGTGTGTGTTTTGCTCTGATTATTTTTTCTGGCATTTAAGGGTCTTTTTATGCTTTGAGTTTAAAGCACTTGATAGTTAGTGTCAATACTATAAAATGGATTTTCATTTTCAATATTTTTGTTGCATCCTATAATACAGATATATATATAGATACATATTTATCTATATATATCTATATAAAAAAAATCTAAATATGTCTTGGAGTGTAAAGCACACACTGAATTTCTATTGGTTGAAGGCATTCAACCAAGTGATATTGTGGGAATTAAAGAGGTCACAAGATCTAATACTTTCTTTCCATTTTTCTTTTCTTTTATTTGGAGGGTTTGATATTGACGCTTGTAATGCACATTCCTCAGTGGAGATTGAGCAAAAAGTTAGGCCTTTTTGGGAATAACATGGATGTAGTTTTGCACTTGTAAGAGGAAAGTGATTGGGATTAGAAGAAAAAATTTAAGTGGGGGGTGGCGTTGGGGGGGAAGAAAATGCAAAGATAGGTCCCTTTGTGGGGAATTCTTTCTTCAGCCTATTGTTGATGTGGGAATCAAATGAGGTTTTTCGGTTTTTACCGTAGCAGTCAAATAATTATGAACAATTTGTGTTAATGAGTATATATAGAATTACTTTTCATGAGCTTTATTTCTTCATAAAAAGACTAGCAACGCTGTAATATCAGTTAAAATTCTGAGTTTTAAACCTTTATATGTATCTTTTATGATCAATTATATGGGTTCAACCTATCATAAATATTAACTAGTTATTTTTTTGGTTTAGATGGCAATTCAACAAAAATTTGAGAAATTTAATCTAATTTCAGTTCAAGGATTCTTCAAGCTTATGGATGTTGATTAATCTGACCATTGAATAACTTTTTCACAAAACATGGTCTAACTAAGAATGGCTTTGCCTAAATAATGAGGCTAATTTGAAAATCATGATGATGGCCTACTGAGTAATGCTACAAGCAATTCTTAGCAGTGGATATTTGCTAGAAAGAAAAATGGCTTTGCTACAAACATGGTCTCATGATTTAATTATCTCTGTCAAAAAAGTAGTTTATATATCAGTTGACAAAAAGGCAGGATTGTGATTGAAAGCAAGAAAATGTGTAGATTTTATTGATTTGAATCTGTTTATTGTGTGAATGACTAGCTGTGTTGCTATAGCAGTAGCACTGATGATAGATTTTAGTATTTATGTCTCTCTATCTCTATTGCTATATATTTATGATCTATTGAAAGTCTTTTATTAAAGATGGTGGTTTCCTGTTTTAACTTTATTGAAATGAATTGAAGATTTTATTTTATTTCTAAATAAAAAGAATTGATGTGTGCAATGAATGAAAAATGTCAAATTTACATTTTCATTTATATATAGAATATTTAAGCTGCATTGAAACATATTTTGCATTTCACCTTATTATTTAACTCAATAGGAATTAAAAGAAAATTCTTAGTCAAATTTCACTAAGGAATATAGGGAAAGAAAAGCCAGTGGTAGTTACATGAATTGAGTGATGAAATGATTTACTTTTGTTTAAAGAATAACTTCCATAAGTTTAAATTGTACTTAAATTATCACTCTCTACAATTAATAATACATGTAATGTCAATAAAAAGTTTGCTATAAATTATAATGATATTTTTGTTGCCGTTGGGTTATTACTATACATGTATTATTTATTATTAATAATAATAGTTCAAAACAATAATTTTTATTACTATTAAGTTATTATTAAAATGAAACAAAAAATTATCGCTTAATACTTATTACTAATAATAACTTTCATAACATTACTTAATATTTTTTAATCATTACTTATGTCATCATTTTTTGACGTGTTTTAAGCATCACTTGACTAGATTGGCTAAGTTGCAAGTATATATTGGTTAGCTTCATGAGGGTTCTAAACAAGTTGACTTTGTGAATTTTAGAAATTATAAAATCAGAAAGGCGAAGTCCAGGGGAAAGGGAACTACTGTTGATTATTGGTAAGTATTTATGTTTATTTATAAATAATAGTTTTATTTTATTAGTTTATATAATGCTTTTTCTTTTAAAACCTTGTGTTCTTTAAACTTAAATTCTTTATAATGTCGATCAACAAGTCTTGGATTACCAAGCCACACAATACTGTTGAATACTTGGATGGGTTGGATAAGTTTTCAGACTTTGCATTTGCAAATGCTAATGTTGAAAATGCAATTAAATGCCCTTGTCCAAAGTGTGGCTTTATGAAATAGCAAAGTAGAGATGTAGTACGTGACCACTTGATTTGCAAGTCTTTTCCAAGTACTTATGAAATTTGGACTTTTCATGGTGAAAAATTTGTGTAACAGCCTCTTAGAAATATAGGTATTGTGCAGGAGGCAGTGCATCCAAATAATCCTATAGAAATGTTGATCAAAGAAGCATTTGGATTTTAAAGACAGCATGACACAGAGTCTAACACACCACAACAATTAGTGGGTGAATATGAAACTTCAAATGATGAGTCTAATAAGGATTGTGGAGACTTTTACGAGTTGCTCAAAGATGTAAATGTACAATTATATCAGGGTTGCAAGAAATACTCAAAGCTAGAATTTTTGGTAAAATTGTACCACATATAGTGCTTGTGCAAAGTGAGTGACAAGGCAAAAACTATGATATTAGAGTTATTGAAAGATGTATTTGAGGATACGAAGGTCCCAGCTTCTTTCTACGAGGCCAAGAAAGTTATTAATAAACTTGGTCTTGACTATACCCAAATACATGCATGTCCAAATAATTGTATGTTATATTGCGGAGAATATGCAGAAAGAGAAGAATGCAAGAGATGCCACACCTCTAGATGGAAATCAAATAGTCAAGAAAGTAGAGATAAGGTTTCAGGATGTCATAAAAAGAAAAGAAAAAAACCTGCAAAGATTTTGCGATATTTTCCACTGAAACCAAGGCTTCAAAGATTGTTCATGTGTTCTAAGACTGCTAAGGACATGAGATGGCATGCTTTAGATAATAATAAAGATAGATTGATTAGGAATCCAAGAGATGCTGAGGCATGGAAAAATTTTGATAGAATGCACTTTGAGTTTGCTTCGGATCCTAGGAATGTTCGGCTTGGCCTTGCTACTAATGGTTTCAGTCCTTTTGGAATAATGAGAACTAGCTATAGCATTTGGCCAGTGGTTTTGATTCCATACAATCTTCCTCCTTTGATGTGTATGAAACAATCATCTGTTATGCTCTCAATGATCATTCCGGGTCCACAAATGCCTAGGAATAGCATGGATGTACACTTACAACCTCTTATTAAGGAGTTGAATGAGTTGTGGAGTGAAGGATTCAAAACATTTGACTGCTCAATGAACGAAAAATTTAGAATGTGAGCGGCTCTTTTGTGGACAATTATTGATTTTCTTAGTCTTGGTACTATTTTGGGCTGGAATACACATACTAGCCTTACCTACCCCATTTGTAACTTTGATGCAAAGCCATGTCCACTCCCTTTCAGTAGGAAGTGGTGTTTTATGGGCCATCGGCATTTTTTGGGAAGAAATCATATATTCAGGTTGAATCGAATGCGCTTTAATGGCAATACAAAGGAAAGAAATCCACTGATCAGATTATCCAGGTCTAAAATTTTAAGGCAAGTGGAGAATATTAATGTTACTTTTGGATCTATACCTAAAACTAGTGAAGGAGAAAATGGATCTAAGAGTAAAAGGTCTAGGAGAAAAAATGCCAAAGAGAGAAGTTCAGCAGTGGAGAAAGAAGAGTATATTTTTTGAACTTCCTTATTGGGAGTTTAATTTGTTACATCATAATCTAGATGTTATGCATGTTGAAAAAAATGTATGCAACATTATCATATACACTCTTCTAAATGAGAAAAAGAAGACAAAGGATAATCGTGAAGCTCGTAAAGATCTAAAAGCCATAAGTATAAGACATGATATTTGGCCAGAAGAGAATGGTAAATGTCCACTTGCATCTTTCACAGTTCCAAATTCAAAGAAAGAACAATTTCTCAATACTTTAAAGAATGTCAAAGTACCGGATGGCTACTCAAGTAGTATCTCCCGATGTGTTGATTTGGAACATAAAAGAATATTTGGCTTGAAAAGCCATGATTGTTGTATCATTATGGAGCAATTGTTGCCTTTAGCTATTCGCAATGTGTTCCCAAACAATGTGGCTGCAGTGTTGATAGAATTTTCTTCATTCTTTAAACAAATTTGTGAAAAATGTCTAAGCATCTTAAAACTTGAAAAGCTCCAAGATCGGATTGCGCTCACTTTGTGCCATTTAGAGATGGTATTTCCTCCATCATTTTTTACAGTTATGGTGCACTTGACGATTCATTTAGTTGATGAGGTAAGACTTGGAGGTCCGGTACATTATCGATGGATGTATCATATTGAAAGGTAAATATTTTTTTCTCATTTTTGGGTGATCTTTTTTTAAAAACCTATAACTTTACTAATTATTTACCAACATTCATATAGGTATTTAGTTTACTTAAACTCCTTGGTTCGCAATAAGGCACAACCAGAAGGGTCTATAGCTGAAGGTTACCTAGCCGAAGAAGCTCTTACTTTTTGCTCACGGTATTATGAGGATATTGAGACACGAATAAATAGACCAAGGCGTGTTAATGATAAACCAAATGATATATTAATGACATGTGAAGGGTCTTCATTGTTTCCTAAAACTGGCAAACCAGTAAGCTCTACTTCAAGAGTTACTTTAACTCTTTTGGAAAAATCACAAGCTCATCGATATGTGCTGCTAAATTGTCCAATGGTTAAGCCATTTATATCATGAGTATTTAGAATAAATTTGATGTGATTTATAACAAAATTGATATAGGTAGTCATGCACATATGTACTAACATATTTAGTGTATATAGTGAATTTAGAAAGCACATAAAGAGGAGTTCAAGTGGTCGAAGACCTTCAGCTACAAAGATAGAAAAGAGAGTTAATAAAGAGTTTGTTGATTGGTTCCCCAAGAGGGTTAATAACAAATAATAATGCATGTTTCCTTTGCTTTAAATCTTTTTGAAAATTTTCTAATATGAAAAAATTACTTTTCATTTAAGATTATGAATCCAGACATAAAAAACTCAATTCCAATTGATCTGAATTTTCTATCACAAGGTCCAATTACAGATACAAGAAGGTTCACGTCATATAACATTAATAGGTTTAAATTTCGAACTTTAGCTCGAGAGTATGGATTGAAAACTAAAAAAAGTGGAGTATTCCTAACTTCCAACACATCATGTGTTTCAAGTAGCGTGGATGGAAATGTAAGGCAAGAAGATTTGCCATATTATGGGAAGTTGGAGGATATCATTAAGCTTAATTATCATGGATATTTCATGGTAATCCTCTTCAAATGTTAGTGGGCTGACACCACACGAGAAATAGGATTTACAAGGGATCCTTGGAACCTCAATTCTGTAAATTTTTCTAGATTGATTCATATGGGTGAATGTGAAGGTCATGACCCTTATATTGAAGCTTCACAAGCACAACTAATCTACTATGTAGACAATGAGGCTAATGAAGGTTGGGCCATCGTTGTGCATCTTAAACCAAGAGATTTGTATGACATGGGTAAGGATCATGAAGAATGTGCGTATGAAAATGAGCCACACCAGCAACAAGATCTTCAACAGTTCTTTGACATTGAGGATATAAACATTCAATTAGCGAGAGCAGATGAAGATGGTGATGAGGTTACAGTAGATACTAATAGTGACATTGAAACATATGAGCAAATGTCTAACTAATTTGATGGTTTGGATTGTTATATAAGATCTCTATGTCTCTCTTTCTCTCTATGTGTGTTTATATAAATATACATACATCTAAGTTACTTGATGTTTTGATTATTTGTTTATATCTATTTTTTCTTCATGTAGGTGACATCTTCTCGAGGTACTACTGCACACATTTTTAAGGAAAAATTAGGACAAATTTGAGTTGAATGTGACATCTCTATTCCCTTTTTCAATTTTATCTCTCTTTTTATTTTTTCTAAAAGTTTATCTTTGAGTACCTGATGTGAATGTCCTGAAATTATTGGAAATTTTATTTGATGGGGATTACTCTATCTCTCTTGGTGGGGGTTTAAATCTTGCAGATGCATCAACTTTGCTTGAAATTGCGTAATGTAAATAAATAATTGATAAAAGGTGCAATTAAAAGTATTAATCATAGTGAAAAAAGACACGAAAAGACATTTATATCAATTGGCCAATACTAACGGCGGAGCTCATCGTTTTTTGTTTCGCTATGGAATTGTGATTTTTTTCCTAAATTTCTATATTTGAGAGTTTATAAAACTAAATGTCCTTCATATTTTGCCATATATTTGTGCTTGAAATGATATTCTAGTTTTTATAATTTTACTTAAAAAATGTGAGTAATTATTTGTAATTTTTCCTTAAAGTAAATAAAAAATCCACTTGACATGTAATTATATATATATTTTGAGTATCAAAAGAGGTTGACTTGAAATGAAAAAGCTATTAGGCTGTTAGCGTCGTGAAACAAAATTAATTATAGTGAAATGCGTAGAAAAAAATTAAAATAGAGAAAGGCTGGTCGACATGAAAAACTGTCCAACATCACGTTGTATCTAATATATCTGAGCTGGAAAATGCAATGTTTTGATGTGCTAAACATTAAATAATGAATCATGTATTTTACATATGTTAGTAGGCATGATAGCTTCAACTGAGATACTGCATCTTTTCCTTGTCCTATATATAATCCTACGTCATCTACTAACCTTAGGATCCCCTTACCCCGAGAAATCTGTATCTTTTAATCATGGAAAAAAGGGGTGGATGTGAGAAAATGATCTTATTCCTCTAGCATTTGATTTATCTAAAGTTGCAAAATGGAAGAAAAAAGTGAATTCCACTTATAGTTATTGAAAGAACCAACTTTATATGTGTTATTTTCATGGAAACTCCTTGTCACTTTGAATGTTCAAAGAAAGTGGGAAATAGATGGATTTGGTGGACCCAATTGATGATCTCCATAAAATAACAGAATAAAAAAATAGGTTAAATGTATGCACAATTAATGGAGAAGCCTAGCTTTTTGTAGTGTTGTTGGACAATTTTCGTCATAGGTTTGTAGGTAGTGGATCAAAAATCATTCCAAAGTTTGTAGGTACTAACTAACGGTGTTTGTTTGATTTTTTGTAGATGTACGGAGATTAGCACCACATTTCAAATTGTTGATTCTTGCAACCTTTTTTTTCTGCGAATTTCAGTAAGATGTTTCTTTAATTACTTACTTTTATTGCTTATTATGTTATCCCCTTATCTTCTTTCTCTCTGATTCATATTATGCTGCCCTAAATGATTGAGGTAAAGCTTAGGAGGCCTAATCATATGGTTCATGATTTTGGTTCAGACTTATGTTATATATACCAACTGTTGATAATTTAGTGAATGAATCGTGCAATTGCTCATTTTCGTCGTTAAATTAAAAGAAGTATGCATCATAAACTGATATAAACTAGCATCTATTGATGCTCCATTACTTGCAGATGAACCTACAGAAGCTTATGATTGGTGAATCTGAACTTGTAGCACTAATTGAATCACAATTAATATATAAGTTTCTTTAATTTATTCAAATATGTAATAACCCAAAATATATAAAGCTGGAAAGTGAGTTTTAGATGGCATGTACTATGATGACCAGATTTTTGTCCTCTCTTATAGCAATGCCAAAGGCTAAGCATTTTAAAAATACACACAAATCAACACAAGCCCTACCATCCATTCAACCACATGATCACGTAACAGAAGCATTAGATGATCCTCCACCATTAGCTCTACCACAGGCTCCACCACATGATGCTCCACCATTAGCTCAACATTATTTTCCATCATCACCACCATCAACTCCACCACAAGCACCACTAAACTCTGTTTCTTTAGAAGAAAATAAAAGTGGAACTCAGCCCACAACACAAATAGCAAGCCAAACACAAACTTCAAATTCATCAAATTACCATCATATTGGACATGAGTCAAAGCTATTTTGGATTGTACAAACAATAGGTATATCTGATTTTTTTCTTAATCAAGATATTCTTTTCTCAATTCTAGTAAATGTATGGAAATATAATTATTTGGAATTTAAATTTGCATTATGGTAATTCTTATTTATATCATCATTATAGATTCCAAGGAAACTACTAAGACCATCAAGCTGAAAGTAAGAGATGTTTTCCACTTACCAAATGGAGTGCAAATAGTGGTCCAATTTGATGATCTGAATCTTCCATATGGAGAAGAACAGGGCCTTCTTGCAGGATTTTATGGAAATTTGGTTGTTGATTCATCCATATTCCCAATCAATTTTAAAAAGTGGATAGATATGCTGATGCCCTACCTTGACGATTGTTGGGATAATGCAATTAAGGTATAATGATTACTTTAATAATAGTTATTTTATTGAATGTTGGTAATTTAATATATGGGATAATGTCATAAATGGTCCCTAAAGTTTTAGTTTAGAATCACTTTAGTCCTCAAACTTTAAAACTTCTTTTTTTAGTCCCTAACGTTTAGATTTAGTTTCAATCTAGTCCCTAAGTCAAGTTTCCGGCAACTTTTTAAGGGCAAAATTGTCAATTTAGTTTTATATTTCACTTTAGTCCCTATATAAGGTTTTATGTTCCACTTTAGTCCCTATATAAGATTTTATGTTCCAATTTAGTCCCTATCTTACTTTATTTGTTAATATATCACTAATCATACAATTAATATTATTAATTATAATAGTATCACAAATGATACAAAAATATATTATTTAATGTTAATAATAATATTAGTATCAATTATATATATAAACATGCACATATATATATAAAAAGAAAAAAAGAAAAAGAAAAAAAGTAACATAGGGACTAAATTGGAATATAAAATCTTATAAAATCATATGTTCCACTTTAGTCCCTATATAAGGTTTTATGTTCCACTTTAGTCCCTATATAAGATTTTATGTTTCAATTTAGTCCCTATCTTACTTTATTTGTTAATATATCACTAATCATACAATTAATATTATTAATTATAATAGTATCACAAATGATACAAAAATATATTATTTAATGTTAATAATAATATTAGTATCAATTATATATATAAACATGCACATATATATATAAAAAGAAAAAAAGAAAAAGAAAAAAAGTAACATAGGGACTAAATTGAAATATAAAATCTTATAAAATCATATGTTCCACTTTAGTCCCTATATAAGGTTTTATGTTCCACTTTAGTCCCTATATAAGATTTTATGTTCCAATTTAGTCCCTATCTTACTTTATTTGTTAATATATCACTAATCATACAATTAATATTATTAATTATAATAGTATCACAAATGATACAAAAATATATTATTTAATGTTAATAATAATATTAGTATCAATTATATATATAAACATGCACATATATATATAAAAAGAAAAAAAGAAAAAGAAAAAAAGTAACATAGGGACTAAATTGGAATATAAAATCTTATACAGGGACTAAAGTGAAACATAAAACCTTATATAGGGACTAAAGTGAAACATACAACTATAAATTGACAATTTTACCCTTAAAAAGTTGCCAAAAAGTTGACTTAGGGACTAGATTGAAACTAAATCCAAACTTTAGGGACTAAAAAAGGAAGTTTTAAAGTTTGAGGACCAAAGTGATTCTAAACTAAAACTTTAGGGACCATTTATGACATTTGGCCTTTAATATATAGATGGAAGAATTCATTAAATTTGGTAAATTTTTTTCATGAAGCTTCGATTTTGTTTCAAGACGAGTGAGAACATTACTAGACGTTATGTTCTACAATCTATTGGAAACAAGTGGGCTGGAAGTAGACTTAGGATTTGGAATGAGTTTTATGATCCTCTAAAGAGTAGAGATGAGCTGATAAGTAATGTTCCAGAAGGCATTGGACGAGATCAATAGGCCACTTATGTTGATTATCGTTTAAAATTGGAGACACAGGTAACATTGCAAATATATTAGCATTATGTTATTTTGATTTAGTATTGTATATTTACTGTTGTAATTATAACATTATAGGCACTTTGTAAGAAGAATGTTGAGAATAGAAAGAAACAAATAGTGTCACATACTGGAGGATAAAAATCTAATGCAAGAAGAAGACATGAGATGGTAGTTGTAATATTTTTTGTTAATTTGTTGTTATTTTTTTTCAGAATTGCATTGATATGGATAAATATATTAATTGTATTTCATTTGAAAACTTTAGGAAATGGAATACGGACATCCCATGGCTCGTGGTCATTTATTCCTTGCAACTCATAAGCATCAAGATGGATCTTGGGCCAATGACACGGCAAAGGAAAAAGAAGTAAGTTTTTTTTTAATTTATTGAGTTTCTACTCCCAACTTACAACATAGAAGATAGAAATTAAATGAATAGTATCTTATATATATTTTGCACTTGTAGGAGCAAATTGAGAAAGAAATGAGTCATGATCCTGTCGCCAACTCTATTATTTCACCTAATGATGTTGTTGCTAAGATCTTAGGAAAAGAGCATCCCAAACGAGTATAATGTATGGGTTTGGGAGTTACACCCACATCTTCTTTTGGAAACATAAGCCTTCGACTGCGTGGTTTAGGCGGCTTTTCATCAAATGGTGCATCTTGTAATCCCTAAAATGATGATAGATTGGTTCAGCTAGAGTCACAATTGAAAAATACTATGAGTGCATTCAAGACCTATATTCTGATTAAAAAAGGGTAGATTCCTAATGAGTTAGCTTCTATTTCGATCCACCTCCTCCACAGGTATTTGTTTACATTTTTTTTGTCCATATTTTGGAATGATTGATTATAGCTTAATTTGTTATATTGATCTTCTGAAATAATCATTTTTTTTCCCAACAGGCACAACATGATGCAGGTAGCCAACATGAACCTATTACTTCTCCAGTAGGAAGATCTTCAAGTGCTAGCAATCAAGATTATAATGAAGCTCCTCACTAGCTACTTATCATTTTTTTTCCCAACAGGCACAACATGATGCAGGTAGCCAACATGAACCTATTACTTCTCCAGTAGGAAGATCTTCAAGTGCTAGCAATCAAGATTATAATGAAGCTCCTCACTAGCTACTTATCTATAGTGTTCATCGAGAAACACTAAATAGTTTAGTATGTGTTAGAATTGACTTTAAGAATTTATATCCGAAAACTGCGTTATACATTTGTTTTAGTACTTTGAATCATGAACTTTATGTTTTGAGAATATTGACGCTTTTGAGAATTAGTTCTATGAATTGATTGTAAAATCAAATGGATTGTGTTGAATTTTGATAATGCAGTTCTATTGGTACGTAAATGGAATGGCATACAGAGATACGAAACCCCCACTAAAAGTCTTTAAAAAAAAACATTTTAATACCAGCAAGGGCTCAAACCCCTACAAGAATTATATAAAACAGTATCTCTTACTGAAAGTGGGGGTTTAAAAAACTCTGCTAAAATTATACAAAATAATAGTGGGGATTTAAAATCCCCACTAAAACTCTAACAAATAAAGTATTAATTAGTAGCCGGGGTTTCCAAACCCCCGTTATAATTATATGAAATAATATATTTTATTAGTGGCGACGGTTTAGAATCGCCACTAAAATTATAAAAAATTAATACGTTTTATTAATAGTGAGGATTTAAAACTCCCACTAAAATTTTATTGGATAATACTTTTTAATTACAGCGGGCTAATTTAAACAAAGACCCCACCACATTCACTTCATTATTAGAGGGGGTTGTAATGATGGTTGCTCGAAAGCCCCCACTAAAGGTATTAGTGGGCGTTAAAAACCCCTGCTAAATTTAAATTCAACCCCTGCTAAAATAATTTTTTTTTGTAGTGTGTGATAATTCGGAAAAGGAGTTTTCCAAAGGTGAGGCCATACAAGGGAATCGAACATTGAAAATAGAAATATATTATTGAGGCTATTAGGGAGCTGACAAATATCTTGCCCTAGGCCTCTTTCGGGAGATAAGAGACGAAAGGACAATATTTGCTTAGTACGCGTAGAGTTGTGATGGTTCTCCAAAATATTCATTTTGGCCAATTAGTTGGGCTCCATGGACTTGAGTTGGACATCAACCATGGAGATTGGGTACTCTTCAATTAATGAGATTAATTGAATTGAGTTGATTAGTTTAAAAGGAGTTTTAGACTAAAATGAATATAAGATATTCAAAAGTCACAAAGAGTTGTGAGCCCATGTCCAATGAATGATAGAACCTATTGGGTCACACACATAAGCCAACAAAATTGGTAGAGCAATTTTCTAAGTGTTAGAAAATTCACCCTTTAGTGACCAATTTTCAAGGTTCCAATTTTACGGTTAATTTTGGTTTGATTAATTTAAGTATTAAATTAATCAACTAATTTAAGAGTTAAATTAGACCAATAATTAAGGAGTTAATTATTTGGTACCATATTGATCATCAATTGGACAAGTTGACTTAAAGAGTTAAGTTGACTAATTTAAGCTTAAGAGTTAATCTTGTTTGATTTAAGAGTTAAATCAAAGGTTAATTAATTAAATTAAAGTGTTTAATTTAATTAATGGGAACAATACTTTTTGGAGGGAAAATTTAAATGAAGTGTTTATTTAAGTTAGCATCTTAATTAATTTGGAATTAGATTCCAAATGAAATTGAAATGCACTTGAAATTCAAGTAAGACTTGAATTTGAATTTTGCCAACTTGGCATGCCACTTGGGCTGTCACCTTGAGGAAGGTGTGATGCCAGAGTGCTTGCAAAATTCAAATAAGCATTGCTGAAAGTGTGAGAATTAGATTCTTGCATTCCCTCCAAAATCTCTCTCCATGCATTGCATCATGAGTTGAAGCTTTGCGTTTCTTCTTCCTCCCAACTTAAAAATTGGCCTTCTCTACCTCATTTTATCCTCTCTAACTCCAGCTTCTAATGAGGGAAAATTGGAAGATTATTTGGTGTGTGGATCATTTCAATAGAGGCAAGGCACTTGACTTGCTTGGATTTGGAGATCCACCTGCAATAGCTTTCAGTTGGCGATTTTTTATGGAGTGATCCAGAAGGCTTTTTGGCTCCAAGTTTTCAAGTAGTTTCCCTTGTATGTGGAGGTGTTCCAGATTTAATTTCGTGAATTTTGGAATAGTATAGCCAGGGCAAACATTGCCATATTTTTGTTGTGCTGGTTTCAGATAGTTTCTGGACTCATGAGAGATAGTTGATCTTCTCCTCATTTTTAGCTACAAGAGGTAATTCTTCATCCTAATCCAGATCTATAGCATAACTAGATCCTTGGTAGCTCAAGTAGCTTAGTTATTTTCAAGCTTGTGAAGTTTTGATTTATGGATCCTAACACTACTTTTGCCTTCATAATGGTACGGTGGGGTAAGCCAAAGAGCCAAGATCTCATCAGCAATCTAAGAACATTTTGAGATGATATCATTTGATCCATGAAATCATTAGCCTCAAAAGAGAATATAGCATATCCACTGACTAAACCCCTAAGGCAAAAGGTCTTTCAAAGACATCTTGAGAAAATGGGTCTTAAGACTATGGAGAATTGGCTTTAAGGCAAGTAGGAGATTGTTGGAATAGTACCCCACAACCAATTAGGTTGGCATGTAAACTATTTCACTTGTGATACAATCTTGATTAAATGATATTTATTATAAATGGTCATCTTCATCTTATGCTTTATTTACTTCACTAGCATTTAGTTGAAACCCTGATATCACACATAACTATGGGACTTGGTCACACACTGGGTGGTGATCATGAAACAAGTCTTACGCAGTCGTGATCTTAAAAAATTCCAAGTCATAGAATCTTATGAGACAGGGCATCTAAGACTCAGATAGACTTTCACTAACGATGCATAAATCTAAGGGGTTGGATATTGCTCTGTTTCATGAGTAATCTATATTAGACATGGGTGCATGTTAATAGGTGCTGGTTAGAGAACAAGTTCACTAAAGATCTGCCTAGAGAATCCACTAGGTAGCCGTAGTGGCAAGTTCTCCTGATTATGCTAGTGTATATTATTAGTCCTTAGACTTGAGGATCCATGGTAAGCTTGTGTTTAGGTCCTCATACCAAGTAAGGAATTAGGATTCAATAATAAAGCTTCAAAAGCTTAAATAAACTAGTGCTTACAAGAAACCAAGGATCTAAACATGTTTAGGATTCATATTTGGTAGAAAGTTACCCTGAATTGCTAATTTCCAAGGAGAAAAAGATGAACATTTCACTAATCCAGAATATGCCAGAAATCGGCACAGTAGGAAGAGAGCAATTTTGGCCTCAATTAAAATTCTCCAAAAATCCTCAAAAAAAATAATATATCCTCAAAACATCTTGGATGAGACTCTATAAAAAATTTGGATCAAAAAGCCTTCTAGATCTCTTAGAAAAAATTCACCAAATTGGTACTCTGTTTTAGTGGATCTCCAAAACTAGCAAACCAAATGTTTTGCCTCTATTGTAATGATCCACACGCCAATCAAACTTCCAATTTCTCCACACTTTAAGCGGGAGAAAGATAGGAGAAAAACAATAGTGAAGGATGATTTGAGGTTGGAGAAGAAGAATGAAAGCAAAGCCTCAACACATGATGCAATGCTTGGAGAGAAGTTTTTGGCATCACACCATCTTCTCTCTCTATATATAGATATAGAGGGTGTATGGTTCAGCCAATGCAAGATTAATGTGGAAAATTAGAATCTTTCACATTTTTCTCCAAAATCACATCATCCTCAAGGGGGACGGCCATTTGTATTGCCAAGGTGGCAAATTTGAATTCAAATCTAATTTGAATTTCACGTGCATTTCAATTACATTTGAAATCTAATTTCAAATTAATTAAGATGCTAATTCAAATGAGCTACTCATTTGAATTTCTCCTCCAAAATTTATTCTTCTCGTTAATTAAATTAAACACTTTATTTTAATTAAATAACATTTGACTTAACTCTTAAGTCAAGTAAGCTTAACTCTTAAGCTCAATTTTGTTAACTTAACTCTTTAAGTTAACTTGACCAATTGATGATCATTTGGCACCAAATAATTGACTCCTTAATTATTTGTTTAATTTAACTCATTAAATTAATTGTTCAATTTAACACTTAAATTAATCAAGCTAAAATTGACCTTCAAATTGGACACCTAAAAAAATCAGTCCTATGGAGTGATTCTCCAACTATTAGAAAATTCCTCCATTAGCTAGGAAGCTAATTGGCTTTTATGTGTGACCCAATAGATTCTACCATTCATTGAACATGGGGTCACTACTCTTTTTGACTTTTGAATACTTATATTCATTTTAGTTTAAAACACTTTTAAACTAATCGACTCAATTTAGTTAATCTCATTAATTGAAGAGTACCCAATCTCCATGGTCGATGTCCAACCTCAAGCTCATGGAGCCCAACTAGTTGGCCGAAATGAATGTTTTGGGGAACTATTATAGCTCTACGATTACCATCCAAATACGGTCCTTCCATCTCCTATCTCCCGAAAGAGGCATAGGATAAGATATTTGTCGGCTCACTAATAGCCTCGATACTATGTCTCTATTCTCAATGTTCGATTCCTTTGTATGACCTCATCTTTGGAAACTCCTTTCCAAATTGTCACACCACCATCTTGCGTAAGAATTTCTTGGAATCGATCATTATAGAACATATAGGAGATATACTCGGCCTTCACAAAAGCGAGGAGTTAGATTTCATCTTGGATCTCACAAACCTCCATGCCTAGTAGTTCATACCCAATCTCAACCCGAAAGACCTGCTAAGTGGTTAAGAAAGAGTCAAAGCATGAAGACCAAACACAAGGTTACCTTGGATCCTTAGGTTAGAGGACTAATAATATGCACTAGCATAAGTTGGAGAACTTGCCACTTCGGCTATCTAGTGGATTCTCTCGATGGGTCTTTAGTGCCTTGTTCTCTAACAAGCACCCGCTAACATGCACTCGTATCTCATATGGTTGCTCGTGGAACGGAGCAATATCCAACTCTTGGATTTATGCATCATTAGTGCAAGTCTATCCAAATCTTAGATGCGTCGTCTCAGAAGATCTTATGACTTGGAAGATTTAAGATCACGACTGTGTGAGACTTATTCCATGGTCATCGAACCAAGTCCCATAGTCATGAGTAATCTAAGGGCTTCATCCAAATACAAGTAAAGAAATAAAGAGCATAAGATGAAGATAACCATATATAAAGAATATTATTCAATCAAGATTGTTTTTACAAGGAAATAGTTTTACAAGGCCAACCCTATTGGCTTGCTGGTATTATTCCAACAATCTCCCACTTGTCCTAAAGCCAATGCCCCATGGCCTTGAGACCTATCTTCTCAAGATGTCATTCAAAGACCTTTTACTCCTAGGGGTTTAGACAGTAGTTCTACTAAATTCTTTTTTGAAGCAACTTTATCCACTCAGTTGTTGCCTCTATCAATTGATATAATATATCAAATGATAGTGCATTTAATATGTTTAGATCACTGATGCAATCTTGGCTCAAGTCCTAAGCTGTTTTCCAAACACAACAATGGGCTTATGCACGCTAGGCACTACATCCAACTCTTAGATAGAGTTTTCTATCCAAACACCTTCCTTTGCAACTTTCGAAGCCGTAATATATTTTGTCTCTATGGTAAAGTCGACCATTGTGTCTTGTTTAGAACTCTTTCCAACTCACCCCATTGCCATTAAGGCAAAATATGAATCAAAAAGTAGATTTTAGGTCATCTACATCAGATTGGAAACTTGAATTCGAAAACCCCTCGAGTTTCAATTTTCCATTACTGTATACCAAAAACAAATTCGTAGTGCTTCTCAAGTACTTAAGGATTACTTTAACGGCTATCCAATGACTCTTACTGAGATTGGATTGGAACCTACTCATAACACTTAGCGAGTGTGCCACATCTGGTCTCGTACATTGAACTTCATACATTATACTCCCAATAGTGGAGGCACAAGGTAGATGAGATATACTTTGGCTCTCGTTGTCAGTCTTAAGGGGTCATAGACTTGGAGAGATGAATGTCATGTCCATAGGAAGGAATCTCCTATTGGATTCTTCCATATTAAACCCCTTTAGTATCTTGTCAATGTACGGGGTTTGGGATAGCCTCAGCATCTTCCCAGATCTATCTCTATAGATATGTATTCCTAATATGTAGGATGCTTCTCCTAAATCATTTCATGTAGAATTGAGTAGATAATCACGCTTTACTATACTCTTAACATTTCTCTCTCATTCTCAATGAGAATAATGTCATCTGCATAAAGCACAATAAACTGTATACTACTCCCACTAGCCTTTTGTACACACAAGGTTCATACACCTTTTTGACAAAGCCAAATGATCTGATCATTTTATCAAAATGTATGTTCCAACTTCGAGATGCTTGTTGGAGTCCATAAATAGATCTATGGAGTTTTGCAAACCTTATGGTTACTCCATATAGATTTCTTCTTCAATGTCTCCACTGAGGAAAGTAGTTTTCACATCCATTTTTCATATATCATAGTCATAATATGCAGCTACGGCAAGTAGAATTCGAATGGACTTAGGAATTGCGATTGGTGAAAAAGTTTCCTTGAAATCAACACTGGGACTTTGAGTGTAACCTTTTCCTATTAGTCGCGCCTTAAAAGTCAGTACTTTTCCATCAACTCCTAGCTTTCGCTTATAGATCTACTTGCAACCAATTTGGAACTATTCCCTTTGGTGGATCTACCAAAGTCCATTCTTTGTTGGAGTACATGGAGTCTATTTCGAATCTCATGGCATCAAGCCAAAGTCCCGAGTCTATGTCCAACATAGCTTCCTCATAGGTTTTCAGATTATTATCCGATTAGCCTGTCTCATGAAGGAATCTAAACCTTTCGTATTGTTTCTTGATTTGGTCCGACTTTTTTAGAGATTATGTATAAGGCTTTTTGATATTTATTCGTTTCTACCACTTGTGGGATTTGACGATCGTCTTGAACTTCACCAAGTTCAACAACAACTCCTGTTTCTATCTTATAGAAATTTTTTTTCCAAAAGGTGGCATTTCTCGAAACAAACTCCTTTTATTTCGAGGGATCATAAAAGTAATAACCCAAAGACTTTCTTAGGTATCCCACAAACTTGCACAAGGTGGATCTACTATCTAACTTGTTTTGGGAGACCCCTAAACCTTTTAAGTAATGATAAGAGGTTGTTTTGTCATACCACATCTCATGCGGCTTCTTTGGCACCGACTTTTGATGGTACTACATTAGTAACTTCGCTGATCATCTTTGAGGCATATCCCCAAAAGGATATAGGCACATCGAAGAAGTTCATCATGGAATGCACTACATCCAACAAGGTACGTTTTCTCCTCTCAGCTACTCCATAATGTTAGGGTGTGCCGGGTGGAGTCAATTGTAAGAGAATCCCATTCTCCTTTAGATAATCTAAGAATTCGGTACTCAAGTATTTTCTCCCTCGATCCGATCGAAGAGATTTAATACTTAGCCCTAGTTGTTTTCCCACTTCATTCTTATACACTTTGAACTTTTCAAAGGCTTTGGACTTGTAATTCATAAGATACATGTGTTCGAACCGACTATAATCATCGGTGAAGATAATGAAGTAGGAATAGCCTCCTCTTCCACTAACTCTTAGTGGCCCACAAACATCCATATGGAACAAATTCAAAGGACTTGTGAAGTACTTCGTTTGTCCTACAAAAAAAGCCTTGGTCATTTTTCCCTTTGAAAAAGATTTACAAGTAGTAAGTTCCTCAATGCTACTAATATTTAGTACTTTAAGAGCTTCTAACTTGCTTATCTTATTTTTAGAGAAATGCCCAAGTATTGCATGTCATTACATGGCATTTTCTTGGATATCTAATTTTTCTTACTGTGTTGAAAGTCCATTAGTGATTGTTGAGAATCCAATATGCACAATCATTCGTCAAGTGTACCATGAGCTACTAAAGCACATATTCTTTAATGCCTTCAATCTCCCATTTAATATACAAGGATCAAATCCTTCGCTATCTAAAACGGGAATTGAAATAATGTTATCAATAATACATGGTACATTATAACAAAAGTCCAATATAAATATGGAATTCTCTAAGTCTAATTTATTGTGCGCCTTCGATTTTGGTCACAACTCTTGCTCCTTAGCCAAGGCGGTGGGTCATATATACATCACTTAGTTTTATTCTTCTTTCTTATTCTTTGTAACAACTTACAAAGATAAGAACCACATGCGATATCATATATCCATGAGGAAGAATTTATCCTTAAATGCATTTCAATAAAGTATATACCCTTCTAAAGGGTTGCAAGGTATCTCTTGTAAAACCGCTTCCAATAGCCTATTTAGCCAAAGCAGAAACAAATAATATTGACTATATTCTCTATCATCTTCTTAACTCTTTTGGATGCCTTTAATAGTTGTTTTCCCTTGGGTGAAGCACTTTTCTTCCTTTTACCTCTCTTTCCAGCACCCTTAGGGCCCATAGACTTGGAGGAGAAAACAAGTGTCAAAGGTTTGCCTTTGTCATGGTGTCTCTTTCTAGATCAATACTTTGATCAATAAAACTCGGCGAGGATGTGAGGACCAAATCCTCATGGAAATCATTGTCCATCACTATGTCTAAGTAGAAAAAGCTTCTCCAAGCCTAATCATCTTTAGACCGTAGTCAATGACACATGATTTCACATCCATCCTAGCTTGAAAAATCTCCTTGGACAACATGAACTTCTCATACCTTGTTTGCTTTACAATCCTTGTAAACTTAAACCAAGGTACTATTCATGTATCCTTGAGACTTTTAACGTTTGTAGATACCATCATGAGACTATGGGATAGGACGATCCTAAACCTCATTTGAGAACTTTTCATATGTCTCTTGATCTACTATAATCCCTATGGGATTAGGAGCACCTTGATACAGGACATATATCTACTTTCGGGAATCTAGAATGATTTTGAGGTTAAGTTAATCGTGGAAGTTTGGCTCAGTTGGTTTATTGGTTTTCAAAATAACGTTGAGTAGATCATTAAGCCATTCTTGAGATTTCTCAAATCCTCAAAGGTGAATAAGAGAATAAGCAAGTGATTGAATTTTGATATTGAAAACATGTTCATGGTCTTTCAAGCATGTTTTTCTCCCATTATTTTATCAAATCCTTCACCCCCAAGAATAATTCAGGAAATCTCATTTCCTAGTGAAAATCAAGACCCTAAAGACTTGCAACTAGACCCTCGTGACCGGATGTATATCCACAAGCAATCCAAAGGTAAACAACTTTTTCTAATTGCATCTCATGCAACTCTTGATATATTTTGTCTTACCATTTTATGTAGATCCCCTGTGTCGACGACCTCTACATTACTCGATGTTAAGTCAAACCTACCAATCAAGGTTTGATTCAAGACGGGCACCATAACATTCCCATGATCGAATGTATAATGTGTGGGTGCTCTTGAGTCAAAGGTGCATCTCATGGTAAGCATATGGTCACAGCTTTCCACCTAAGTGTGACCTCCGTGACTGGATGTATGTCACACAAAGGTGGTAGCATTGGCATGCCACATACTATTGGTAGAAGACTTGGATTAATTAAAACTCTTTTAATTTGTATCAATTTTGATTTACTATTAAAAGTACTTAGACATTCTAAGTGGAGGGTCTTTGCTTACAAAGATCTCATCATTTTTATCTTCTTATTCAAGTTTTCTATATCCTAAACATACATCTCATATATCAATAGGATATGGAAAGCACAAATAAGTAAATGCGCCTAGCATGCTCCTAGGGTGGGATGACCATAGGCCTGACCAAGTAGTGCACTTAAGCCATGGGTGCACCACCTAGTTAGTTTTAAGTGGGTTGATTAAATCTAACTATTGCATAATGTATCCCATACATTCATGGGTCTTCAAAAGTCTCCATGCCTGCAAGGGTCTCCTTTGCTCCATGTAACATTTACATGAAAAAGAAATCCTTACTCCTAGTGATTCTACTCTTATAACATTTACAATGTACAAATAAAGAGGCATGCAAGCCTCAATTTAATACAACCCTTTTCAACAACTTGAAACAAATAAAATCAATATTGAGGGCTCATGATCATCCCCCGTTCATTCATCATCTATTTAACAATTAAATGAACAATAAATAAATATAGAATTAATAATTAATTCCAACAATTAAATGTTTATCTCATAAACAAGTAATTGGTCAAGCATAACTTTTATGCCAAACTTAAAGATTAACTTTAACCAATTTTTAAAAGCATGCAAAAATGTCAAACATAATTTTGAGACCTTGCACAACATTTGTGCATCTATTATGTGTGTGTCAAAACTCTTTTGGTCACAAAAAAGAGCACAAAATAACAAAAACTCATGCTAAAATCAAAAACCGCCATTGTCCACCCAGGCTAGGCACACTGCAGCATAGGCGCGCCCGCTGCTTGGCCAGTGCCTAGCCAGGCTGGGCAACAGCCGCTGTTTTCACTTTGGCACCGAGTCAACTTCATTTTAGCTCAACTTTTGTGCATAAAAAATTTTATGACACTTCCCAAGCATCATAACACACATTATAGATGAATTTCCAGATTCAAATACCTTTTAAAAATGAAAATTCAAGTGCTCAAAAATGCTTTCAAAAACTAATTTAAGTAAGAATCATATTCTTCAAAAATCATCAATAAAACTCCAATCAAATTGGATCCAAAAATGACCAAAACTATTCTAGTCAATCAACAACATGCTATATCAACATATAACATCAATTAATGCCAAATCAACATTCAACATTAATAGCTATGAATTAAAACATACTAATCATATGAATCAACACTTAAAACACATAATAACATGCTTTTAATTCATCAATCAAGGAGCCCACACATCATCATCCAAACATTCCAATCCATCCTATGAATCGAGAATTTTGTGATTTTGATCATTCCATCACATGAATCAATCAATCAAAAAATCTAAATCTAAGCATGATTTAGGCTCCGATACCACTTGAAAGCAAGTAAGGCATTAGGATCCAATAATAAAACTTCAAATGCTTGAATAAACTAGTGCTTACATGCAACCAAGGATCTAAACATACTTTAGGATTCACACTTGGGTAAAGAGTTACCTTGAATTGCTAATTTTCAAGGAGAAAATGGTGAACATTTAACCAATTCAGAATCTTCCAGAAACTGCCGTAGCAAGAAGAGAGCAACTTTTGCCTTGGTTAAACTTCTCAAAAAATCACCAAAAAAATACTATATCCTCACAACGTCTTAGAGGAGACGATGTAAAAAATTTGGATCAAAAAGCCTTCTAGATCTCCTGAAAAAAATTCGCCAAATCGATGCTCTATTTTAGTATATCTCCAAAACTAGCAAACCAAATGTTTTGCCTCTATTGTAATGATCCACACACCAATCAAACTTCCAATTTCTCCTCACTTTTAGCTGGAGAAACAGAGGAGAAAAACAATGTTGAAGGCTGATTTGAGGTTGTAGAAGAAGAATGAAAGCGAAGCTTCAACACATGATGCTAGGCGTGTTAAAAAAAAATGAAAACCGACCGAACTGAACGAAAACCAAAAAAACCCAACCGAACCGAACCAAAACGAATTAGGTTCAGTTTGGTTTTTGGTTTTGTATTTCAAAAAAATTCAGCTTTCGGTTCGGTTCAATTTTTTTATTTGGTTAATCAAAACTGAATCGAAAATAAAAAAAAATTGGTTTTTTCGGTTTGGTTCGATTTTGTGTTTTTTTTTGTTTTTTGGGTTTTTTCATTTTTTACATATAAAATTTTATTATTTAAGTCCTACTAGTTTTAGTTTTTACTTCACATTTTTTATTAAATTTTTTAAGTTTAAGATAAATAAATATAATTTTTAAATAATTTAAACATTAATGTATTTTTAAATTTTTGGGATAAATAAAAGAATAGTTTTGATAAGGTGAAACAATTGATGAAAAAAGAAGTAAATTGGAGAAGGGAAACTAAAACTATATTGTCTTTATTTGATAAAATATAATTGATTTTATCATCTTATTACTAAATATATCAAAATAGTTATTAAAAACCCTACGTTTTATAAATAGTATAGATATTAATATATGACATAAAAAAAACATATAAAAACATGAATAGGTATGATATAAAGAGAAAAAAATGATATTTTTTTCCTAATTTTTTTATTATACAAACTAATACACATTACATATAAAAATATAGATAATTACAATTTAAAGAGCAAAAAATGTTATATAAAAAGAAAATTGAAAATTTTCTTTTTATTAATTTATTAAACTTAGATATATTATAGGGTATGTTGATGAGTAAAATTAAAAATTCAATTTAAATTGCAAACTAAAGGATAATGGATTGATTCATATTCGGCTATTCCTGTCCATCAACTGGTCAATAAAGATCTTATCCATATTATTATAAAAACAAAAACCATTTTATGTCAAAAATAGATTTTTTTTTTTGTTCATTTACATAATTTGTCCTTTTAATTATTCCAACAACAAAAATTGACAATACAATTTAAAGGATAAATTGCAGAATTCAACATAAAAAAAAAAAGAAGATAGTTTGGATACAAATTTTATCAATATTCCAAAATTATCCTTTAGAAATTATGATTTAATAAGGTTATAATTGTATTTTTCACAAAATATGTGTGTATTAAAATTTTTATAACATAAAATAATTAAAATATTTATTTATCTTCTTACATTTATAATATTTTAAATGTAAAATTTTATCAAAACAAATATTTTCAATATACAAAAAAAAAAGATCTAATTCAATATTTTCACCTAAAAACAAATATTTTTTATCAAATAAATTTTTGGATACTAAAAGAATAAGTAACCCAATTCAACTTTTTTATTAAACAAATTTTTATCAAACTTTTTTGGTACAAAAAATAAATGTTTTTTTCTTTTTTTTTTTGTTTCGATTTTGGTTTAAACCGAAACCGAAAAAATAAAAAATAAAAACAATTCTGTTTTGGTTAAAATTAAAAATCGAATCGAACCTACTTCGGTTCAATTTTTGGTTATGGCTTTTCAAAAACCAAAAATTTCGGTTAACTGACCGAACTATTCAATTCGGTTAATTTTAACCAAATGAATACCCCAACATGATGCAATGCTTGGAGAGAATTTTTGGAGGAAAATGTGAAAGATTCTAATCTTTACATGAATCTTGTATTGGCCGATCCACACACGCTCTATATCTATATATAGAGGGAGGATGGTGTGATGCGAAGTTGGCATCATGCCTTCCTCAAGGGGGGCGGCCACTTGCATTGCCAAGGTGGCAAATTTGAATTCAAATCTAATTTGAATTTCATATGCATTTCAATTATATTTGAAATCTAATTTCAAATTAATTAAGACACTAATTAAAATGAGCTCTTCATTTGAATTTTCCCTCCAAAATTTATTCTTCTCATTGATTAAATTAAATACTTTAATTTAATTAAATATCATTTGACTTAACTTTTAAATCAAGTAAGCTTAACTCTTAAGCTAAATTTTGTTGACTTTAACTCTTTAAGTTAACTTGGCCAAATGATAAGTTAACTTGACCAATTGATGATCATTTGGCACCAAATAATTAACTGCTTAATTATTGATTTAATTTAACTCCTTAAATTAATTGATTAATTTAAAACTTAAATTAATCAAGCCAAAATTGACCTTCAGATTGGACACCTCAAAAAATTGGTCCTATGGAGTGATTCTTTAACTTTTACAAAATTCCTCCATTAGCTAGGAAGCTAATTAGCTTTTGTGTGTAACCCAATAGATTCTACCATTCATTGGACATGGGCTCACAACTCATTTTTACTTTTGAATATATTATATTCATTTTAGTTTAAAACACTTTTAAACTAGTCAACTCAATTCAATTAATTTTATTAGTTAAAGAGTACTCAATCTCCATGGTTGATATCCAATCTCAAGCCCATGAGCCCAACTAATTGGCCGAAATGAATGTTTTGGAGAACCATTATAGCTCTACACTTACCATGCAAATACGGTCCTTCTGTCTCTTATCTCCCAAAAGAGGCCTAGGGGTAAGATATTTTTTGGCTCACTAATAGCCTCGATACTATGTCTCTATTCTCAATGTTCGATTCCTTTGTATGACATCATCTTTGGAAAACTCCTTTTCCAAATTTTCACACCACCTTACGCAAGGATTTCTTGGAGTCGATCATTGTAGAACACATAGGAGATGCACTCATACTTCACAAAAGCGAGGAGTCGGATTCTATCTTGGATCTCACAAACCTCCATGCCTAGTAACTCATACCCAATGTCAACCCAAAAGACCCGCTAAGTAGTTAAGAAAGAGTCAAAGCATGAGGACCAAATACAAGGTTACCTTGGATCCTCAGGTCAGAGGACTAATAATATGCACTAGCATAAGCTGGAGAACTTGCCACTGCGGCTATCTAGTGGATTCTCCCTGTGGGTCTTCAGTACCTTGTTCTCTAACAAACACCTACTAACATGCACACATGTCTCATATGGTTGCTTATGGAACGGAACAATATCCAAGTATTGGATTTATGCATCGTTAGTGCAAGTCTATCCAGATCTTAGATGCTTCGTCTCATAAGATCCTATAACTTGGAAGATTTAAGATCATGATCGTGTGAGACTTGTTCCATGGTTATTGAACCAAGTCTCGTAGTCATGAGTGATCTAAGGGCTTCATCCAAATGCGAGTGAAGTATTAAAGAGCATAAGATGAAGATGGCCATATATAAAGAATATCATTCAATCAAGATTATTTTTACGAGGAAATAGTTTTACAAGGCTAATCCAATTGGCTTGCTAGTCACTATTCCAATAGCTTGACCACATAGCAGGTCATTCGAGTTGAGATTAGGTATGAGCTACTTAGACATAGAGGTCCGTGAGATCCAAGATGGGATCCATCTCCTCGTCATTGTGAAGGGCGAGTGCATCTCCTATATATTCTATAATGGTCGATTCGAAGAAATTCTTGCGCAAGGTAGTATGAAAATTTGAAAATGAGTTTTCAAAAGATGAGGTCATAAAGGGGAATTGAACATTAGGAATAGAAACATAGTTATCGAGGCTATTAAGGAGCCGACAAATATCTTATCTTAGGCCCCTTTCGAGAGATAGGAGGCAAATGTAGAGCTAGAATAATTCTTCAAGAGCATATTCATTTCAGCCAATTAGTTGGGCTCCATGGACTTTAGGTTGGATATCGACCATGGAGACTAGATACTTTTCAATTAATAGGGATTAATTGAATTGAGTTATTAGTTTAAAGGAGTTTAAACTAATGTGAATATTTTGATATTCTAAATATCACAAGAGTTGTGAGCCCATGTCCAATAAATGATAGAACCTAATGGATCATATACAAAAACTAATAGGAAGTCCTATTTGATAACGGGACATGACTGATTTTGTGGAGGAAAAACGATTGGCTAATTTTTGGTTATTTCGGCTTGATTGATTTAATTGTTAAATTGATCATGGTAATTTAAAGAGTTAATATACCAATTAAATTAATGAGTTAGTTTAATTGGTGTCATATAACTATCAATTGGTCAAGTTAACTTAAGGCGTTAAGTTAACACCTTCTAGCTTAAAAAGTTAAGTTAAATGACATAAAGAGTTAAGTCAAGGTCAATTAATTAAATTGAATTAAGGGGTTAATTTAATTAATGTGCATAATTATTTTGGAGGGAAGTGCAAAATGAAAGAGTTCATTTGGAATGCATTTAGAATTTATTTGGATGACATTTCATGAGATGAAATGAAGATTCTAAATGAAATTCAAATGCAAGTGAAATTAACATTTCACATGCTCCATGCTTTGCTTAAGTGATGCCTCACCTCATGGGAGGTGTGATGCCAACTTGCATCACACCTTCTTTCCTCTATAAATAGAGGATAGGTAGCCACTTGCAAGCATGAATGCTAGATTCCCATTTTCCCTCCATTTTGTGTTATTCACTCGTATGTTGAAGTCTCACACTTTTTCTTCACCCTCCTTCCTAGATTTTCACCTCCATCATTTCTTCTCTCCTTGGTTTTCCAACTAACTAAGGATAGATTGAAATTTTCCAATGGTGTGTGGATCATTACATTAGAGGCTAGACAATTGGATAGCTTGGCTTTCGGAGATCTACTGTAGGGGCAATAACTTTGGAGGCAATTTTTCAGACCTTGCTGGATTCATTTTCTTCTGAAATTTTTACTGGAGCTTCCCTAAGGTGTTGAAGAGGTTGTGTCCAAATCTTAGGCAGATCTAAGGTGTTTTGGTTAGGCAATTGTTGCCGAGTTGCCCTTGTGCCAGAGAAAGATAATTTTGAAGTGTTCAAGCCTTTCTTCAATTCTACCTTATTTTTGAGCAATCAAGGTAACTTTCTGCGACCAAATCTGAATTAGAAGCGTGATTTGGTCCTTAGATTAAGTGTAGCAGAGTTTGAGTTTGCTATTATGTGCTTTATTAATTAGATCTTTGTGCTACACAAGACTTCACTAAGCACCTCCTGGCGAAGTTCACCAGCCTTCGCCATCAGCTGGGAATTTTTCATCACCATCCAAATGTAAGTGTCGGAGATGAGCTGTGTGTTTAACTCTATAGTAGATTCCCCTACCCAAGTTTGGAAGGATGCAGACTTAACCGTAATTGGGTGAAGGGCGTCGGCATCTGGGCCCCCAAGCTCCCTACTGAGATGAATCCAGGCCCTTCTATCTTGCATGGCCTCTACATGACGTTTATTCATGGCCTAGCCCATTTTGGCACACTATAGAGAGACAACAAACTAGTGAGCAAACTAATCAATAGTTTGGACAAAACATAAAACATGAAGTCCACCACATTATGGTAGAAAATGAATCCTTAGATAGCTTCAGAACCCAATAACCACATTTAGCTCGTCGATGTCCCGGTAAAATAAATGGGCATTGAACACCTCCCAATTGGCCACTTGTGGAGGATCGCCTTCGATCATGCTTTCCTTATTACTTACGATAAAGAAATGGGATTCGGGGAAAGGGAAAAGATTTACCATGTCCAAAGGGTTCATGTAGTATATCTTTTTTCTTAGGGTAGAGTTCAGTTGTTTTGATAGAGCTGCACCCAAGTTAATTCCAAAGGCCACTGTCGAAGCCACTATGTGCAGTAGATTTGCCACTAGAGCTAAAAAAGTTCCCTCATCCATCAACCTCTTTCCTTTTGATTGCGGAGGCAAAGTAGGAAGAGGTATTAGTTCTAGTGAATCGCCAAGACACACTAGGCAAAAGAGTCAATTGGTAGTTGGATGCCCAAACAGTTAGAGTTGAACCCCAAGAATGAGCTATCACATAGGCCAACTATTTTTCATGGTGAGACATGGCAAAGCTATAATTCACCCCCATATCTTCACTAAAAGCTCTTTACTTCGAATTCTGCTCTTTGGTTGATGGTATATTTGGTTTGTCCATTATCACTTTTTTACTTCCCTCTCCTTTGCTTTCTCATCTATGTATTCTATATTTATAGCACACTAGAAGGACGCTTGGCATCTCGTGATGTGTCACCAAAGGGCGCGAAACTGGCCATTATAATTTGGCAACATTAAATGCTCCTAAAAGCTCATGCCACACGTTCCACAGACCCTTCTCAAAAGTCAAGCATTTAATGCGACTGACAGTATCCCACATGCCAACATTGATGTATGTCAAAGCCCAGGTCGAATTAAGGAGGTTGACAGACAAATAGCTCCCTAGCTTAGCAGCTCGAACCATGCCAAGCCCGGCTAAACTTGAAAGTTGGGAAGGCTAATGATATGGGAATGATCCAAGCCCTCTCCCTTGGCCAGTAACCTCTATATCTTTTCCATGGAAAGCATTATAGACTAGCGACCCTCGATCTCGGAAAGTTCTATCTTAATTAATGGAAAATTGTACACTGTGCTATCTTATCACATCTCAAGGCGAAAATGACTGCTTTTTCCTATGTGATTGTACTAAAGCTGTTCCGCTGTAGTGAATAACATCTTATACAAAAGGCAACTAACACCCTATGGATAAACTTACAGGTAAATAGTCCCATCTACCCTTTCATAAAAGGGAGCTGATTGGCGCAAGGGAGGTTAAACAAGGAAATTCAAGATTATAACCATATAAAAGACGAAGAATCAATCCCCGGAGGGTAAGCTCACTAATTCACTTTCTGCCCTAGCTAATTATTACTTCGTTATTCTCTCTGATTTACTGACTTAAGCATCAAAGGGTGTTAGCTGTTGGTCAACTCAGCAAGCTTAGTGGGGCTTTGTGGTTGCAGGTTCAGCCTCCACATCTACTTGAAGATTGAGTTCGACCTTTTCACATCTCAATTCCCATCAAACATTCCCCCAATCTTCCTTCCCCAATTTTTCTCCATATCAACTTTTATATTCATTTTTCATTTTCAATATTTTTAGGATTTGCACAAATTGTTAATAAAGATGAATTTGAATTGAGCTTGTATTTGGATAAATTATTGAAAAACTAATGATTATGTTGAGTTTAGTAGCTTGCAAGTAGAGAGAGGCAGTAATAATGATTACATAGAAAGAAAATATATAAGTTATTGAGAGAATATATATAGGTTATTAAAAAATATGTTTTGAGAATAAAAATAAAAATATATTTGGTAAAAATGTGTATAAAGTAGGGGTGTAATTGAGCCGAGATGAGTCAAACTGAGTTTGGGCAAATTTTTCAAGCTCGAGCTCGAGCTTGAGCTTGAAATATATATATTAGTTTCGAGCTCGAGCTCGAGCTTAGCTAGATAAAAATTCAAGCTTGACTCAGCTCGACTAGATAAGGCTCAAATTGACAAATAAATTATAAAAACTATAGGCTTGAACTCGAACTTGAAATAAAAAATAGTAATATAATATATATTTGTTAATAAAATAAAAAATAATATTTAATTATATACTAGCTTGCGAGCCAGCTCATGAGCCTCGAGTTTAGATATAGATGGCTCGAGATCGGCTCGAATTAGAGCTCGAGCTCGCTCATGAGGCTCGTAAGCCTACTCAACTCGTTTGCACCCCTAGTATAAAAGTGATGTATTTCAATTTTTAAATACAACCATATCACTTTTTGGAGTTGCTGCACTCAACACTCTCAATTGAGCAAATATTATTCTTGCTATTGATGCCAGAAATTTTATCTTTCGGACCTTCTAATTTTGCTACTGTGCTCTACATGCTTCATTCTACTGACCTAAAACATTTAGAAAAAATAACAAATAAATGAATGATCAAAAGTTAAAAACACAAATAACCTCAAAAACCTACCAAAAAAAGTTACATTAGTCGGCATAATGCACCTAGAGCTAAAAAGTATCTCCACATGAAATTTTTTATAAAATCCCATTGACAGTCTATAATTGAAGTACAATTTATTTGACAATTACTCGATTTTATCACCTTGCCCAGGCATAGGTGGTCTTTTGATGCCGGGGGGGGGGGGGGTGTTGGAATTGGAGCAAAACCCTCTTCTTATAGTGAAAAGAAATTTGTAGGGCCTTTTAGCCAAAAAATAAAAATTAGGGATCTTCAAATTTCTCTCATTATATATTCAAATGAGGTAAAAAAGATTGATCTCTATACTTACGCTTACAACTAGTTTGTTTATGTTTTAAATTTATTTTCATCCTTTTTCACTATTTAAAAATGAATCATTAATAATTTTTCATCATTTTCACTTATATTCCAACTCATTCACTTAATATATTTTTCAATAACCTAGGAAACAATTAATATTAATTAAGATTTTTTTTTTTTTTTATGAAACAGACATATCAATATGCGTGGATCATACCTTTCTTCCACTTCCACTTCCTATGTTAATAAGAGTGGGATATATCTTCTCTCTCTTGTTATTTATTGTTAGTATATCTTTCTATCTACAATCTCCTAAGCCTTATATAAATTATTACTTTTCCAACATACTATCCAAATACTAACCTATTTTCCATCAATTTATTCTAATTAACTTTTTAAAATCTATAAATATTAAAAATGAAAATTGAAAATTGTAACACAACCAAACTGGCTGTTAGGTTTTTGGCTCAAATAAAACCTCACGACACGAGACGCGAGACGCGAGACGCGAGACGCAGATTGGGAGTAATTAGACCTGACCTCGTGGAAGATGAGAGTAATTTACCCAAAACCCTTTTACACGGGATCAAAATTAGCCGCAACCACTTCTTAACCCTCTGGCCTCTTTATATGCGTAAGAAAATTTCTTGGATACGGTGCTAACCTGAATCTAGCCATCTAGGTTTTGCAAATAGCCTTCGGGTTCGGGATGAGGGGTAACAATTTATTACAGCTAGAAATGGCGCCAGTAGGTGCGGAAAACCCTAAGGATTCTGATCCTCTGCTTGATTGCACACATTCATCATCATCCCTGGATTCTATTTCTGAGATTAAGAATGACGACGTTGAAGCTGGTTCCTTGCCTTGCTGTAGAATTTGCCTCGAATGCGACAGTGAACATGGTACCACCAATATAATTGCAATTTCGTTAATTCCTATAGATATTTTTTTTTATCATTTTCACTAGTTCTGTCATTTTTCGTGAAATTTTTACTCAAGCATTCCGGTATCTGCGGCGTGATTAGGAACTTGTTAATTCACTTGCTATGTAGATGCAATTCCTTGAGAAGTCGAAAATAGGTTTGAATTTTCTTACTTCCGATGTCAAAATTGGCAAATACTTCGTTTTCTTTCAGCAATGCATTGATCATGCATGTGTGTGGAGTTTGAAGATTAAATGTGAGTTATGATGTTCTAATTATGTTTTAATTTAATATCACTTACATAATTTCAAGTAAATTCCTTTTCATTAACCGATTTATGTCCTCATTTTTCCAAGTTCTGATTTTGGGTTTATTGGGATATTTTATGTTTTTTAGCCATTTGTACTGACTCCCACTGCTTGACCTTAAGCACAGCCAAGTGCATTGTAGAATGAGTCGTCTTTCTTTCTTGACATATAGTTTCCACATATAAATATTGGATCAATATTCTTCACCCTATAATACGTGTTTCATTAATCTAATCTTCTTTGCTTCACAGATGATGAATTGATATCTCCATGCATGTGCAAAGGCACTCAGCAGTTTGTGCATCGCTCATGCCTTGATCATTGGCGATCCGTCAAGGTGAGAATATCCCCTTCCCCTCTTTTATCTATTTGCATATGATTAAATAAGATGTTGACAGAAGTTCTGGTCAAAACCTTGTATTCTAAAATAGGAAGGATTCGCTTTTTCACATTGCACTACTTGTAAAGCTCAATTTCATCTCCGAGTGGCAGAAATGGAGGATAGCTCTTGGCGAAAACTAAAATTCCAAATTTTTGTGGCTTCGGATGTCTGCCTTGTGTTTTTGATTGTTCAAATCGTAAGTTCAACTTACAAAAATGCTGGTTCTCCATCTGAGTGAATTCTTAACCTTATTGATATCATCTTCTTTTTGTTGGTGCGACACAATTTCTTAAGGGTTGCATTTCCTGTGCTTCTTTTAAGAGTATAATGCTTATGGTTGTTGCGATGGTCTTAGATGAGGAATACATTAATTTACTGTGGCAGCTTGTATCTTGGTAGAACCTTAGAATAGATGGAATCCTTTCTGGATGCGAGACCTAGGCACTTCACTTTACTACTTTTGGGAAAAGAGGAGAATATGCACATCTTCATTGGCAACACTAATATATCAAGTGTGTCTTTTGGCTGAAATAGAGAACTAGAATCTAGAAGGCAATCATGCCTCTGTAATTAACTTCTTGAGCTGAAAGCTCTTATCAATGCCTCATTTCAAATAATAGTTTGTCCTTCCAAATAGTTTGTGATATGTTTTGAAAATATGCTGAAATTGCTTATAAGTGAGGAATGGTATGCTGCAGAAATCCATGGAAACTAAGAAGTCACTCGTGGACTTGGGTACAGGGACTAATGAATATTTTTATGATGTCAAGATTTGCCAATATGGCTTACCTCTAGGGCTCTCAGTCCTCACATCCCTCAATGTTACTGAAAGACTTTTGCCTAAAATTTTCATCGATACAAAGATGATTATAAATCCTCAAAAGGAATTTCAGTTTGCAAACGTGAATATCATCAATGCATAATATAAAGACAATGGTAATATTAAAGATGTGATGTCTTTTTGTTGTTTTCAACAAATGTGGTGATATGTCTCTGATATTCAAATGGATTAACTATTGAGTTTTGCATATTATCCTTTAATTTATATTTATCCTTTCAAACCTGACCTGATTTTAGACCTGGCAGTAAACACTTTTGGGAGAGTAACTTTTGAAAATACTTTAGAAATAACATCAACACGTTCCCAATTGATGAGACTGGGGAACCAAGATCTGATTAATTTCTTGTCGATTAATAGCATTTGCTGCCCATGGTGTCCTCTATGTTCTGTCATTCTTAGGTGTTAAGACATGCTAGTACAACAAATAAGATGATGTGTTCTTGCATTAAGACTATTGTCTGTCTTCCCATAGCTTGTTTACTTTGTTCATCGGTACCATATTTCAATCTAGTTTTAGGTAAATACCCTTGTATGAGAAGAATGTTGGTTCTCCTTTCTTATGGTATATTCCAATTCGATGAATGAATAAATAGGTTTTTTGTTTAAGGCTTGGGCATTTATGGGCTAATGCTGTTTAAGCTCAGTAAAGTTAGTAGCAATGATGTGAAGGTTGTTCAAATTCAGTTGGTTGGAAGATAACCATTCATGTCTAAAGTATTCCTCTTGGACTTTCTCTTGCACTGTCATGGCTTAATCAAATGATAAGTGATCTCTAGATTTGGTTGGAGTTGCCATAATAATATTATACCTATGCATATGGCTATCTATTAAGCAATGCATATGTGGAAGCTGATAGGCGTTGCACTATTTCTCCTACTCGAAAAGGAAAACTGCATGTCTTTATAAACCTGTCTCATATTGCAATACTTATGTTGAGAATAGAAAGTAAGCACTATGATATAACCAAATAAGAAAAACATGCTGGATATTTATAAAAACTAACGAAAAGCCAGGATGCATTATTAGTGCAATTCAACTGACAGAAAATTTTATACTATCCCTAAAGGTTTGCTACATGAGTCTTCTTTTTCTGATTTGCTTTACAAAGGGTCATCTCCAAATAACTGCCCTGGGATTTGCAAAATAATAAATAAATAATTTAATTAAAAAATAATTGAAACCATTACAATTAACTATGCCACCCTCCAAACTCTTATGTTAAGTCGAGTAGTATTTAAGTAGTTTAAATTCATGCTTGAAATCTCGGAAGCATATGTCCTGGGCCTTTATAGATTTGCAATGGTTGTTCCCACCAGCTTTTTGAGAATGATGTCAAGATGAGGTGTAAAGCCAATGGTATTGAAATTAAGTTCTGAACAACATAAAGTTGTACCAAATCAATTGCAACATCCTTATTTCTGCATTCTATTGTCCGTGATTGACAGGGAGTCAAAAAATTTCATATAGATTCCAAAGATCCTAGATGACGACATCCAATTTTAATTTATCCAGTTTTGTCCTTGGAGCTGAGCAGGATGATAGTGCTTGGACCACTAAGGGAAATATTATGTAGAAATCTCATGGATTTGGCCCCTTGATGAATGATATCTAAAACTTTCATTATTTGGAAATCCCCCCTTCCGCAACCGAGTTCATTTATCCTCTAAAATGTGTGGACAACGCCATCTTGTTTTACTTGAATGTAGTGGAACTCATGCTGCTGCTTATCTGACTATGGGATCTATGTCTCACTAACTGGTGGCTTTTTGGGACAAACCATATGATGCAGCCACAATGGCAGCAGGAAATACATTTGAAGACAAGTGTCCTGGGATAACAGCGAAATAAATAGGGGACAACCAGAAAGAATAGGAAAAAGGGGAGTGAAAAGTCAGTATATGGTTCAAATAAAATGCAACTTCATTCAATATGTTTATGTGAAAAAAACAATTGGTTTCGATCATAACATGCATATGTAACAATTTGGTTCAAATCAAATGGAACGTATGTAAGAGGTAACGTCTAATTTTTGTACAATTTTTAGTTTGAGTCATGAAAATCTAATAATGGATGGTTACCATGTTCTGACACAATATATCGTACCTGTCCCTGCTCTCCAGTCCATGTGACAGTGTAGAAGACTTGAAGTTGAATTTTAGCTGAAGATAGTGAATCAGGATCAGGGAGCCATTTTGATAGCAAATATGATACTAGAAAACATAATATTGATGAAACGGTCATGGAGTTTAAAGAACTTTTAGGAAGTTTATTTTAGCAGCAAATGGAAGGAAAGGCCTCCGTAGGTCTGTTGTCAGGTGGTGTCAGATTTGTGTGCTTACGCATTCCAATTTTATCTACCACTGGCTTGATTTGCTGCATGTCATTTTGTTTAACTCAAATGAATTTTTTTGCAGCATAATAAGTTAATATTTAATTGGTATTTCAATTGAAGACACAAATAATTCTTTTGAATTCCTTTCTAAAATGGACATAAAAGAAACTTCGGGCATCTGCTATCCCTCGCTCTTGGCTGTGGTTAGTAGTTTCTTTTGAAGTTTTGAAATTCAATTGTGCATTATCTTTTGGGAATATGAGTTTTCTGTTATTATCTGAATAACAGACATATATTAGCAGTCAAATACAAGGTTGATAAATTTCCACTTCCCATTTTTGGAATTGCACTGTAGTCAAGTTATGACTGAGAAACTAGCAATAAGAAGGAAATAAAAGCTCATGCTTGTTATACCAGGTGATTGTTGGAATTGGTGGTTTTGCATACATCATGGACAAAGATGGAACTTTTAGGAATTCATTTGATGACAATTGGGATCGCATACTTTCAAAGCATCCTATTCCTTTTTACTATTGTATAGGTAAATCTCTATACCAATATATTCTTATGCACATGAGAGAAGAAAGACGATATCAAAAAATATTGGCATTATGAGACTCAAATACTGAGTTTCTGGCCATTCTTATAGCTTTCAATATTCTAAATTTTCTAGCTGTAAAATTGTGTTTTCAGTTACTTCTTAGATTATTTGTGCAATATACGGTGAGACTTCTGTTTTCAAAGTATTCATGTAAATAAATTTTAAGGGCTGCAAGTAGTATGCAGACCCCACCAAACAGATTTAGAAACCAGAAAAATTAAGAACCAAAAATTAAAAAAATCATTTTCCAGCTTGCAGATTTTCTGAAACTTATTCCTCAAAAATAGTGCTGTGATTATATTCGTAGTGTGTGTGGTGTTAACTATATAATGAAAGCAGGGGTTCTTGGGTTCTTTGTGCTGCTTGGAGTTTTTGGTCTAATGCTGCAGTGTTCCTCCCTAAATAGCAATGACCCAAGGTTGGCTGGCTGTCAAAACTTTTGCTATGGCTGGGGGATCTTGGATTGTTTTCCTGCATCACTGGAAGCATGCTTTGCTCTGGTTGTCATTTTTGTTGTTATCTTTGTTGTCCTTGGCATTGCGTATAGCTTCCTTGCTGCCAGCATGACAATTCAGAGAATCTGGCAGAGACACTACCACATCCTCACCAAGAGAGAACTCACCCAGGTTTAACTTATGACATTATATTTGTAGTGAATCATTTTCCATGGTAAAAGCATATGCCATATAGTTTTTGTTATGACAGCTACATAGATATAATCTACTTGTTTTGCCTGTTGCCAGCTAAATAATGGCCGAAAAATAATTTTGAACAGGAATTTTACAAGCAAGTCTGGCCGTGCCTTTCCATTTATTTGCCTGTGTTGTTGCCTTAGTTTTGGTTTTCTTTTAATTTTTAGCTTTAACTTCTTCTGAATATTTCAGGAGTACATAGTGGAGGATCTGAAGGGCTGTTACACCACTCCAAAACTGGATCCAGAACATGAAGAACGTTTGAAGATGCTCAAGCTCTTGTAAAGAAACTGGACTCATCAAGGCATATCCTGTACTTATTGTTTAAAGTTGTTATTTTTCCTTCTTATAAAGTATAGCAGTTCCTACCTTCAACTGGTTTGCTTACTTTTTCTATTGCATTCCTTGATTTCACATTGGTTAAATATAGATTTCGCTCTTGAAAGGTACCCCTTGCTGCATTAGATACCCCTAATATTCAAAACTGAATTATGAAATATTAAATTTTTAAAAATAATGAAGAAATTGTAAAGCTAAAATAGGAAAATAAATTGTAGTTATAATAGGATGCAAAAATTGAAATTAGAAAGAAACATAATAGTGAAGTTTTTGAAAACTTTAGTAGCTGATATGGGGAAGTAACCGGGCCTAATAGGTTCAATGGTAGTCGACCAGGCCTAAGAGTGCTTTAGGCCGGTAAGCCAGTGTAAACTATCAGCACCCGTTTGGTCGATCAGAGTTTGGTCGATTAGCCCAAGTATGGTCGATAGGCCCTAGGTGAGAGTCCTCCGAGCCCTAGGAGATCTAGCATTTGACCAGAGTATAGCTGAGAGACTAACAACAATGAAACATCTTGACCAAAAGAGGTTGATTGAAAAAACAAGAAGTATTTCTCTATCATCAGTCACTATCGAATTAAATGCCATTCAACCATCATTTAGCCGCATTAAACATGCTGATAGGTGGTGTGCCTCCCCATTTAAGAAGAATGTCTCCACATTAAATGCGGAGATCTCCTTTATATCTCAAAGGAAAAGCGGGACATGCCACTTGGAGTATTTTCAGGCAAGGAAAGATCTAAAGGTCCTCAGACAAAGATAAAAATCCTCACTGTGTGATCAAGGGCATTATAGACATTTTGACCTCTCATGAGAGACTACAAATACCTCATTGCAACCCCTCATAGAGGTATGTTTACTATAACTTTGACCCTCAATCTGTCGCTTTAAATTTTGATTGAATTATACTGATTTGAGCGTCAAAGTGTCTTAATCGAGGGCCTCCTCGGCTAGCCTGACGTGTGTTGATTGGTTGTAGGACCCAACCCATTCTTGTCCTAATACGCACCTTCAGCTCATTTTTCAATCGACTATACTGGGCCAGAGCCCAACCCATTTATACACAAATCCAAGTATTATCATTTGACGTCGTTTGTGGGAACTAGAGTTCGTAAATTGAGCAAATGGTAAACACAAGTATAACCGTTTCTGAGAGGGATGAGACTAGAAGCCTGCGATTGCTTATGGGATAAAATCCCATTTTCCTAACTGTCAAACGCGAGACACGGACCAAGGTTTGCTTGAATGCAATACCATTTTATGGTCTTTAGGATTTAGAGGTATTCTTGGGTTTCATGCTTAAAAATGGTGGGGAGGGTAGGCTGACCCATTCTGTTTTCTCTTTCCTTTTGGTTTCCTTTTTATTTGTTTCTTTCATTGTTTCATATTTTGTTTGTTTTTTGTGTTTTAACATTTTTTATACTTTGTTAATATTAATTTATTATTTTAAGTATTTTTTTCCTTTTCTTATTTAAAATTGTATGAATATGCGTATTTCTAAATTTATTAAGAATTAGGTATTTATTTAAACTTATTATAGATAATTTAAAAATTATTATATTAGTTTAAAAAATATTAAGTTTGTATTTTTATGTAATAATTTTAAATACTATATATTTAATTATATCTAAATTTTATTTTTAAATTTAAAATGGAGAAGAATAATACTCTAAGAATTAATTAATATATATTTTTTGAATTTAAAAAGTACATATATATCTTACTAGGAAAAATATTTGATTTCAAAATTAAACTATATACTAATAGAATACAATAATAGAAGTTTTTTCACTATTACATTCCAAAATTTGGTCTTATATCATTTTCAATTATAGGAATATAAATATTCCTACAATAATTTTTCAGTTCCCATAGCGAGAAGTGTGGTCAAATTTCTTTTTTCTTCTTCTTCTTCTTCTTTTTTTTTTTTTAACAATATTGAAACCTAATTGGCCAAACAAAATTTTGAATTAGTTGATAATAATTAGCATTGTCATTTTAAACGAAATGAAAGTTTATTATTTTTACAATCGTCCATTTTATAAAAAAGAAGTATAAAAAATATTAAGTATATTAATTTATCTTTTCATTTATTTTCTTTAAACATAATTTTTGAAAATAAATTTGCATAAAAAAAAAAAAACAATGCCAAAATTATGTGATACGTATTTTTTAAATTATTTTATGAATAAATAAAAAATAAATATTAAATTTCTAACTAATTTGATTAATATGAGATTTGTTAAAATTTAATTCACAATATAAAAAAAAAATTGTTGTTTTCTTAGTTGGAACTTCATTTTCCTAAATTAATAAAATAATTCATTGCCTATTTTTAAATAATTTCTAAAACAATTAAAATTATTAAATTTATCTATTATTTTAATTTTTTTATTAATATTCTCAATCCTAAACAAACCAAAGAATTAAAACTCATAAAATATATCTTACAAATAATCTTACAACTAATTACAATATCACATCATATTAACTGATCACATTACAACAATTATTACATTTTATCTCACAATCAATCACAACTTCATCTTCTATTCTCATATCTCTAAAATACCAAAACAATCCCAAAATTTTTTAAACATGGAAAATGAGGCAATGCCTCACAAGCAATCACAGCTGAAGGATCCCTTCCCCTCTCTCTCATCCCCAATAAGAACAAGATGTGGTTGGGCTCAGCTCCTAGCCAGAGCAAGTAGTAACCATGACTATGCTACAACTTATGCAGATATCAGCCCAGCTCTTGGCCTAGTTGTTAGCAACTTTGCAAAAGCACAACAACTAGCCTGGAGCATCCGCCACCGCCCATCCATCTCATCACAATGAAAGGCTCCAGAAAGATGATAGGGCAAGGCATGATACACGTTGCCTGCCTAATCGACGTGACGATAGTCTAAGTCAATTCCTGTGGAAGGAGACCTGCCCACATCCTTGGGAAGAAGTAGTTGATTTTGTGGAACATCTTGCTTAGCCTATTCGAGCCCAGCAGCGCGATAGGGTCAAGCGATAGAAACCTCAACTGAACAAAAATCTATCACATACAGATTGAGAAGAATGGGAAGAGGTGTCGCACCAAGTCCAATAGCTAAATAGGCACCTCAAGAGATTTCACAGCAAAACACTGAAAAGAATCACCAGCATGACAACGTACACTGGCTCCGCAGCAAGCGGGAGTCACTATTTATCCAGGAGATAATTAACTAGCGCATAGTCGTCAACGCGAAGATTTCGACTAGTTTGCTCCAATGGTTCAATCGACCCGAGTGAGCACTTACTCCAGTTTGAGCATATGATGCAGCTTCGTGGGCATACTGAGTGCATTCATGTCAAAATATTGGTCACCACCCTCCAGGGAATAGCATTTGATTGGTTTGTTAAGTTGGGGCTAGTGTCCATTTTCTCCTATGATCAGCTTTGTGACAAGTTTCTCCACCAATTTGCTAGTAGAAAGTAAGCAAAACTCCCCTACACTTACCTGCATACAATGAAGCAAAACGAGGGAGAATCTCTTTAGGATTTTTTTGCTAGATTTAACACTACAGTGCTAAAAATTGACAGCCTTAGAACTGAGTTTTTGATCAATGTGTTGTTCCTTGGTCTCAAACACAAGGATTGGGCCAATGCCCTAGTTAAGGAGAGACCATGGTCAATGGAGGAGCTACTCGATCTCGTTGAGAGGTATATGACCTAAGAGGATATGAACAAATTGAAGTATAAGAACCCTGAAATTGATAAGAAGAAGGGCAAGGAGAAAGATGACAGACAGCAGACGGATGGTCATCGATCCCCCATCAAGAGGTTTCACAACTATACCCGGCTGAACACCATCAGAAAGGAGGTCTTGTTCTCTATTCAGAATGATACCCTCCTCAAAAAGTCCATGAAGTTGAATGAGACCGAAGCCATGAAGAGATCCAAAAAATATTGTCACTTCCATAGACAAAATGGACATGATACAAAAGATTGCTTCAACCTACATGAGGAGATTGAATAGCTCATTCGACAAGGACATCTAAAAAGTTTATTGATAGAAAGCCAGACAAGAGATAGGCCAGGTCCACCAGACTCCCCGTTGAGCAAGGTTAGTCAACCTGAGCAGAGAAGGCGAAGGGAAAAAAATAAGTTGACAACTAGCACCCTCCCGAAGTGTGATTGATACTATTACAGGGGGACCAACTAGAGGAGACTCCAAAACAGCAAGAAGCTAGAACCAATGGAGACTGGAATCGATTAAATTCTCACTAGTTGAAACAATTTTTCAACTCTCCACCAGCACAAAGCCTATCTCTTTCTCTAATTCTGACCTCTTGGACCTTGATCAAGGGACTGACAGTAAACTAGATTGCCCCCTTGTCGTGTTAGTTGAGATTGCCAACTTTGAAGTGAGAAAGATTCTGGTAGACAATGACAATTTTGCAAACATAATTTTCTTGTCAACTTTGAAAAGGATGACTTTGGGAAAGCTTAAGTTCGAGGTAGTCCATACCCCGTTGATCGGATTTGGAGGATCCGATATCATTCCTGAGGGATCTATTAATCTGACTACTTCATTTGGAGAAGCATCTAGAAGGCGAACACTTATAATCAACTATTTGGTGGTCAGCGCGCCTTTTGCTTATAATGCCATAATAGGAAAGCCTGCATTGAATGACTTTAGAGCAATTGTCTTGACCTACCATATAAAGGTGAAGTTTCCAACAATTGCAGGAACCAGAGAGCTACTCTACAATGTAAAGGAGGATTGGCGGTGTTATACCATTTTGGTCGAGGCAACTAAATAGAAAAATTGACCAAAACTGAAACCTTTGAGGGACGTCCCAGTAACAAAACCTAAAGAAGGATAGGAAAATAAGAAAAGGAAGCAAGAAGAAACTAGAGTCGAACCAATCGAGGAATTCAAGATTATAGAGCTCGAGCTGGGAAATCCCGACAAGACTACCAGAATCGAAACTAATTTGGGAAGTAGCATGGAATTCATGATAGTCGACTTCATCAATATTTTTGCTTGGAAGGCTATTGACCTCCAAGGAATCGACCCCCGCATCATTGTTCACCATCTCAATGTGGACCCTTTATTCAAGCTCGTTAAATAGAAGACTAGAATCTTCAATGTCGAAAGATTCTAGATCATTAAGGAAGAGGTTAACAAACTTTTAGAGGTAGGCTACATTGTAGAAATTTAGTATCCTAGTTGGCTATGTAATGTAATCCTTGTCCTTAAGAATGAGGGCAAATGAAGAATATGTAATGATTTTATTGATTTTAATTGATTTATCAGTTGATTCAACAATAGGTTGTGATCTTTTGAGCATGATGGATGTTTTCTAAGGGTAGTATCAAATCTTTATGACCTCTGAGGATAGAGATAAGACCTCTTTTTTGGTGCTCAATGGTTTGTACTGTTTTTTGGTCATGCATTTTGGTCTCAAAAATGCAGGAGCAACATATCAAAGATTGGTAAACTTTTGTTCAACAATGAAATCGATGGACCATAGAGGTCTATGCCAACATTGACGACCATGGAGGTCCATGTCAATGACATGATTGTCAAAACAGACAAGGAAGAAAACCACTTAGTTGACCTCGACCATACTTTCTCAATATTAAAGGCATTTGGCATGAAACTTAACCCCAATAAATGCGCATTCGGGGTAAGAGGAGGAAAGTTTTTGGGCTACATGGTTAGTGAAAGAGGTATAGAAGCAAACCCACAAAAATATAGCCAATTCAAGATATCTCATCGCCTAAAATGGGCAAAGACGTGCAAAGATTAGTTAGGAGGATTATAACGTTAGGTTAGTTCATCGCTCGACTAGCAAATAAAAGTTTACCATTTTCAAAATTTTCAGGAATGCGAAAAAGTTCTAGTGGATGGAAGAGTGTGACTATGGTCCTGTGGCCAGGCCTTGGTCGACCTCAAGTAGTATTTATCCGTTTCCCTAATGATTGGCAAGCCCGTGGTTGGGGAGGTCTTGTGCATTTACCTAGCGGTCTCGTCTGCAATAGTCAATTCAGTTCTAGTGTCGACATAGCATGGCACACACAAGCTGGTATATTATATTAGCAAAGTTTTGCAAGGTCCAGAAAACAACTACCTTGAAATCGAAAAGTTTGCCCTCGCTTTGGTCACCACAACCAGGAAGTTGATGCCCTATATCCAGTTGCACTCTATTATTATCTTAATGAACCAGCCCTTAAAATAGATACTGTCTAACAGGACACGTTAGGGAGGTTGACCAAATAGGCCATTCAACTAGGAGAGTTTGACGTCACTTTCCAGCCTCGAACAGCTATAAAAGCACAAGTACTAGTAGAATTTATAGCAGAGCAGTTGACCTCCCGGTCGAGGTCGAACCAGATCCACCTGTTTGGTCTTTACACATCAATGGATCAACAATTTTCATGGGAGGGGGAATAGGCGATTCTATATGCTCCCCTAAGTCGAGTAGTATGATTTTGCTATCAAACTTGGCTACCCTATCACCAATAATGAAGCAGAATATAAAGCACTTCTTGTCGGTATAAGGATGGACATTGATAGGGGGTCAAGCAGCTAGCAACTATTATAGACTTTTAATTGGTTGCAGAGCGGCTTGAAAGGAACTTTGAAGCAAGGGAAACTGCCATGAAAAAATGCCTTGCTGAGGTCAAAAAGTTGCAACAGTAGTTTAAGAAATTTACCTTCAGTCAAGTCCCCAAATCAAATAACAAAAGGGTAGATGCCTTATCCAAGTTTGCCAGCTCAACAAAAGGCACCAGGGAGAGAACCATCATGTTTTTGGTCTTAAAAGAATCTACTATAATTGACTCCGACCAAAAACAGATTTGGGAGATCCAAGAATTAGCTCTAACTTGGCAAGATGAAATTAGAGTCTATCTAAATGAAGGTAAGGTTCCAGAAGACAAGATGAGGCTTAGAGATTAAGAGGTTGAGCATCGAAGTTCGCCTTCGACATGTATAGTTAACTATTCAATAGATCCCTTTCTAGGCCCCTACTGAGGTATTTGACATCAGAGCAGGCCCAGGAGATCTTGTAGGAAATCTATTTAGGCATATGTGGTAACTACTCCGGGGGGCGAGCACTGGCCCATAAGGTCATTAGGCACGAGTATTTTCAACCGACCTTACTAAAAGATGTGATCAACCGGTTCAAATCATGTGGCCATTCGACTAGTGAGGGATAGACATTATTGGTTCCTTTCTAAAAGCTACACGTCAAACGAAATACATAATTGTGGTAGTCGAATATCTTACTAAATGGGTTGAAGTGGAGGCAGCCCTGAAGATAATCGACATGGCAATTAGAAGCTTCTTGTGGAAAAATATCATCTACAACTTTGGTCTGCCAAAGGTACTAATATAAGACGATGGAACCCAATTTCAGAGAAGAAAAACGAGGAATTTGTGTGAAATTTTGGGAATTCGACAACACTTCACCTCAGTTGGCAACCCCCAGGTGAATGGACAAACTAAAGTCACTAACAGAATGATTTTGGACTACATCAAGACTCAACTTGAGAGATCTAAAGAAAACTAGGCGGACAACATCGAAGGTGTCCTATGGGCATACAGGACCACTCTTAAAACTGCCACAGGGTACAACCCTTACAGTTTGGTCTATAGTTCAGAAGAAGTGATCCTAGCAGAACTGATACAACATACAGCTTGAGTGATTCATTACAACTCGATCAAGAATGTAGCTGAAAGGCAATTCGACCTTGAAATAGTCGATGAACTATAGCAGCAAACATTCACAAAAATGCAAATGTACAAATAAACCATGGTTAAACACTATGACAAGGGCATAAAGCTAAGAAAGTTCAAAGATCTAGTTATGAAGAAAGTTGAAGAGTAAAAAAATGTTGGAAAACTCGCCCCTAAATGGGAAGGCCCTTACTCGATAGTCAAGGTTGCCAAACAAACCCAATTCATACAAGATAGTGGATATGAATGGAAACGAGCTCCATCGACCATGGAATGTTGCAAACTTGCGAAAATTCTATGTATAAAGAGACTTTAGTCTCGATTCAACTCTTTTGTGATGCGTGAGATCTAGTCTTTCCAAAAAATGCACTTTTGTAATTTGGTTTAAAACAAATGAAATTGATTTATATTTGATCCACTCCTTACTTTCAAGCACAATCACGGCTTCTAGCTTGATCATTTTATAAACAATGAAATTGTTTAAAGTCAAGCCAGTAGCTAACTATAAAATTAGTTTCAAACCAACCAACAGATACATGTATATCGACTCAACGATTCCACAATAACTTGGTTTCAAACCAATGAAGTTAACTTATGTTCGATCCAATTTTTATTCTCAAGAACAATGGCTTCTAGCATAATTATTTAATATTGATGAAGTTGCTTAAAGATCAACCTAGCAGTCGACTACAAAGTTGGTTTCAAACCAACCAATTATCATGTGTGTGCTGGCTTGAAATCTCAGACCGATCGGTGCATCAGACGAGATAAATTTATTTATTTAAGGTAGACCTCAGAGTCGACCATTAAATAAGAGTATGCATATCACTTTGGCCATTTTTATAACAAATTTAGCTTCAAGCTCGTCAAATAAAAATATACAACATTCAAAGTATTATGTGAGACCAGAAAAGCAATATAAGGGCAAGGCAATGGTGCACGACTAGAAACACTGACATTGCGATAAGCTAAAGCGTTCAAATCATACAAAACATTCAAAGTATTCATAGCATTACATCAAATTGTTCATCATGCCTCTCGAGGAAGAATAAGTCAAATAAAATATAAACCAACAAAATAAATAGAAGCACTATCAGCTCGAGCCAAGTCCCTTCCCTCATACACTTTGAGCAATGCTTGTAGCCACTTCATAGGTGGCCCTATTGAGCTCGTCAATAAAATCCACGGGCACAACCATCGGGGGACCCTCGACCTCTTGGTCTACCCCAGAGCATGGAGCTCCCACAGGTTGAGATAGGCAGGCCTCCTTAGTTAAGAATACGCGATCGACGATTGGGAAACATGCAGCGATATCGATCTTCCTATCTTTGAGTTTGAGAGAGAAATAGTTAACGAATTCAAACTCTTTCCCCACTTCCGCTACTTGAGGATGAACTGGGGCCTCAATCTTCTCGACTGGTGCGTTCTCATCGTACTCCCCGAGATGCTTGTTTTGGAGTACATTTAGTCGGCCTTATCCTTCTCTCGAAACTAGTAGCCCAGGAACTCAAGCTGCTTGTAGGGCTCCTTGGCGTCGTCGAGAGTGAACACGACGCTAACCTCCGCGAGAGTAGGATTGAGCATAAATTGCTACACCACCTCCTTGCATATGTTTGGCAAGATCTTGAAGAATTCATTGCGAGCACACCTAAGGGCATTGTTATACTCCAAAGCTCGACCAAATAGCGAAGCCTCTTCCACCTTTGACCTTACCTTTTTTAACAGGTCATCTAGGTAGCTTTTCTCCATCACGACGGCCATCAGCTCCACATCTTTCTCCTCAACTTACTTCTCCAATTTTTGGATCCTTGATTCTAGGGTCTCGACATAAGTCTTGTAAATATCGGATTGTTCTTTTTGGAGCGCCTTGCAGTCAGCCAGGGCGAGGTTAGCCTTGCAGTAACAGTTGTAGCCCTATTGCCCGACCTAAAATAATGAAAGATTAGATTATAAACGATGTGTTTATCTGTAGCTGAAAGCTACTTAACCTTAAACTTATCATATTGGCATGGCAGGCAAATGCCTTCAAGGCATTGATCCCTTCGAGCTCTAACATCTTCTTCTAGTCTAAGAGGAAGAGACCAGCGGTAAGAACCTTTGAAGGGGCCATCTCTATCGACCTCATGTCTATCATTGTCGCGGTGTTTGCGATCCTTCATCGGGTCTAAACTTGGGGTTTGGAAAAGAAGGCAGAGGAAACGACTCCTCATCGAGCAGCGACCCAAAGAGTGGGATGTTAGTAGCTTTTCCCTTCATCTTTTCAGAAGCATTTCTCTTGGAAATAGGGGGGGTTAGTCGTTTGTAGCCCTCTTTTTTGTTGAGGAGCTGGGCCGGCGGCTTCCGCAATAACCGATCGAGCAGGTGGAGGTGTGGTCGGTGGTGCACACTGTACGGGAATACCTTAGGATACGACCTCTTACCGGGCGGCCAATTCTCGATGCTCTTGCACCTTTTGTTGATAGGCTATAGCTTGTTGTCGAGTATGATTCATTATTTTCGCTCGATCTATAGAAAAGCGCAAGCACAAATGTAATTTATCAACTAAAAACTATAAAATGAACAGCAAAAACAACCCAACAAAAGGTCTACCTAGTTGAGCATTAGCTGGGATATTCAGCCAAGTAGGCGACAAGCCTGCTAATACCATATTCCTCTCCATAGTATATCCCAACGCCTCCATCTCCCAAGCTAGACCAAATCTTAGATGAAGATGTTATCTCCAGTCGGGTTTTATTCCCAAGCATCTTGACTTGACATCTCAGCCACCCCCTCGGAATATTGAAGCTGACCCCACTAAGGTCATAAACGAAGAAGTATCTCTTCTTCCAAGATTGACCATGGGAAGAAAAGGGAGTCACAAATATTTTTCGATAAGGATGAGCGATGAGGTAATAAAAGCCCAACTCCTCGGTACTGCCCGACTTTCGGGGCATGGGGAGGTGAAATAGATCAGTAAAGTTTACAAATGAAGGTGGTTGGTTGTGTATTAACATTAAAATAATGAAGCTATATAGAATTGAAAAGAAATTGGGTAATAGTTGGGTGATATAGACTTAAAGGCCAGTGAGGAGGTCGAATATGGGCTGCGCAATTGAAAACCCAAGCCTACACTTTAAGGCATCCTCAAACATTGCTGTACAACCCTTAGGAGTTTTATGCATCTTATGACTAGGCTCGGGGACGATCAACTCGAACTCGGGGGGATATGGTATGTGCGCCTAATCAGTTCTAAGTCGCTCCCACTAACCTCAGACACTATGTCACTATAATGATTAGTTGTAAATAACCCGACCTGAGATACTGGGGGTCGAATAGCCTCCCCAGATGGCTTGTTAGAATAGTGCCACGCAACTAATAAGATTGGCATGTAAACTATTTTACTGGTGATACAATCGCAATTGAATGATATTTTTTATAAATGACCATCTTTATCTTATGCTTATGTCTCTTCATTGACATTTTGTTGAAGCCCTTAGATCACACAAGACTACGAGACTTAATCATACACTAGGTGGTGATCATGGAATAAGTCTTACATGGTCATAATTTTAAATATCCCAAGTTATAGAATCTTATGAGACAGGGCACTTAAGATTCAGATAGACTTGTATTGATAATGCATTAATCCAAAATTTAGATGTTGTTTCATTCTATGAGCAAATCATATGAGATATGGGTGCATGTTAGTGGGTACTTGTTAGAGAACAAGACACTGGAGGCCGCCTGAAGAATCCACTAGGTAGCCATAGTAGCAAGTCGGCAGTGGCAAGTTCTCCAGCTTACGCGAGCGCATATAATTAATTCTTTGACCTGAGGATCCATTGTACCCTTGTGTTTAGGTCCTCATACTTCGACTTATCCCTCGTCACCTAGCGGGCCGTTTGGGTTGTGATTGGGTATGAGCTACTTAGACATGGAGGCTTATGAGATCCAAGATGGGATTCGACATTCCAATAAGTCCTTGGCCAAGGCAGTATGACAGTTTAGAAAAAGAGTTTTCCACATATGCAGTTATAAATCAGAATCGAACATTGAGAATAGATGCATAGTATCGAGGCTATTAGGGAGCCGACAAATATCTTGCCCTAGGCCTCTTTCATGGAGATAGGAGCCGAAGGACTATATTTGCATGGTATGCATAGTGCTAGAATGGTTCACCAAAAGCAATCATTCGGCCAATTGTTGGGCTCCATGGGGTTGAGGTTCAAAATTGACCAAGGAGATTGGGTACTCTTCAATTAATAGAGATTAATTGAATTGGGTTGATTAGTTTAAAAGAGTTTAAACTAATGTCAATATTTGATATTTTAAAGTCACAAGAGTTGTGAGCCCATATCCAATGAGCGGTAGAACCTAATGGACCATACACAAGCCAATTGGAAATCCTATTTGATGAAGGGAATTTTCTAAGTGTTAGAAAGTTTCCTAGTAACCGAATATTGAGGGTTACGGTTGATGCAACTTTTAGTCATTTTGGCTTGATCAATTTGATTGTTAAATCGATCTAATTAATTTAAGGAGTTAAATAAAAATTAATTAAATTAAGTATTAATTTAATTTGATGCCACATGATTATCAATTGGTCAAGTTAACTTAAAGAGTTAAGATAACAATTACAAGCTTATAGAGTTAAGTTAGTTGACTTAAAAGTTAAGTCAAAGTTTAATTAAATTAAAGAGTTTATTTTAGTTAAACTGAAGAAATAATTTTGGAGGGAAAATTCAAATGAAGAGTTCATTTGGTGTGGAATTAGAATTTAGGGCAAATTATATAATTAATTCCTAAAGTTTTACTTTAGAATTACTTTAATCCTCAATCTTAAAAACTTCTTCCTTTAATCCATAACGTTAATATATCATTTAACTTTAGTCCCTAAAACTATTTTTCGTCAGTTTTTGGCCAAAAAGTTGATTAAGTTTGACATTTTCAAGGGTAAAATTGTCAATTTATAGTTTTATGTTCCACTTCAGTCACTGTCTGAGGTTTATTTCTAATATAGTCTCTATGTTACTTTTTTTTCCTTTTTCTTTTTTCTTTATAAATATATGTACATGCTTGTATATATATTTGTGTATAATATATGTGTATATATAGTTGATACTAATATTAGTCATACACTCATATTATTATTAATATTTAATAATATTTTAATGATATATTAATATCATTTGTGATACTATTACTAAGTATAGTAATAATATTGTCATATATTAATGATATATTAATAATAATAAAGATTATATTATAATAATTTTAATTATATTCATAATATGTAGTATTAATAATATTATAAATATTATTAAACTACTGAAGAATCTATTATATTAGATGGAAATGAAAAAGTTCTGAAACTTCTTAGTAGATCTGATATAGATTACTATAGAGAAAATTATAGATTTATTCATATTGGTCTTGTGCAAATTGCATTTAAACTATTAACATTAGAAAATCTGCCAGAAAGTTTTATAGCTGCTTTACGAGATGGTAGAAATATAAATTGGAAAAGATCTTTAATGGGTATTATACAATCTAGTTTGACTCATGGCCTTGTTTATTTTGATGTTTATCCTAATTTACAATTATCTTTATCTGATGTTAATATATTTGATGCTCTTACTTTGAATGTTAAAACACATGGTTATACGTATATGCCAGGAATAGAAGTTATATGTATCTGTTATAGAATTTATTTTAAACCACTTCACACACTAAATCCACAGTGCAAAAAGGTTAATGAACCTGTTAATGAAACAATTTTAATAGAAACCAATTTTAGTAGATCTAATATTACTACTAGAAGAGCTATAAAATGGGAAAAAATTGTTTTTCCTGAAAATTGGATTATTGATCAGGCTGTTAATTTAAAACCTATGATAAATACAAATGCTACTAATGTAATACAATCTTCTGATGGTTCTGTTCAAATACAGTTTGAAGATAATAAGAAATTGTTAGAATCTTCATCTAGATCCAGAATTTCTAGATCGCATTCTAATATATCTTTTTATTCTCATATTTCACCTTTTGATGATATTGATTTCCCATCAAGAGCTTCTACTTCTCAAATTAGAGAAATGTCTTCAAATGAATCCGAAATTCATAATAATAAAGTCAATGAATTAAGAATTCCTAAAAATAATATTGTTAGAGGAATTTATAATAATCAAGAACCGAAAATAACCGAATCTGAAATGAATTTTTCTATTTAATGGCTTATAGTTCAAAATTTGATTTTAGTTCTGGATCTCCAGCCAGGCAACTTATTCAAAAAGAATTTAATTTACCAAAATGGGAACCATTTAGAAAATGGTTTTTTGAAAATTTCAATGGAGAAGATAAATTAAAATTTCAAAATGAATTTTATTCTTTTGCTTCAAAAGAAAATAAAATTATTCCATTTGTTCCTTGGTTTATAACCAATTATGTTGAAAATTATATTTCTGTTTTAGAAATAAGTTATAAATTGAATAGTGGACAAGTTTTAAAAGCAATTTATCCACCTCAACAACCTTTTCAAATTTATAATAATGGAGAAAATTTATACTTTTCTGCATTTCAAAAATTATTTGAAAATGAAACTCTCCAAATTACTACTGCCACTATTAATAATTGAGTAAAACAAAAAAATTATGCTAACATGTATCTTAATGTTTTAGGAGAACAAATAGTGTCTCTTCATAATAGAGTTGAGAATTTATATTCTTTTGTTAATCAAGTTAAGAATTTGATTAGTATAGCAAACCTTAATCAAGGATAACCACAATCAACAGAGGTTATTGCTACCTCTAGTATTCAACCTCCACCTGAGATTCATAATTTCAAATTAAAATTTATTAGTGAATTAGAAAAAATTCTTGATAATAAGTTTAAGGGATTGAAACTTAATACTCCAAATAAAGAGTTTGAAGATGGCATGATTAATACTGATAGTTATAAACATTATATTAAAGATGAGATTAATAAAATTGAAAAGTATGCTGATAAGCCTACTATGAGGATGTATTATTATCATAGACCTTCACCTCAAGATGTTCTTCATGAGGAACAAGAATACATTTTTAATAATGGTTATAATGGTAAAAATATTTATGAATGGAATTTAGATGGTTACACTGAAAGACAGATTTATAATCTTGTTCGTAGAATGCTCATATATAGTACCATTTCAAAAACAAATGGTAATAGTGATAAAAGTGTTGCTAACATGATTGTTGCAGGTTTTACTGGCCAATTAAAAAGCTGGTGGGATAATTATCTTACGAGTTCTAATAGAATTGAAATTCTTAATACTATTAAGAATGAATCTGGTCATAATGTTGAAAATGCTGTTTATACACTTGTTGTTAATATTATAGAACACTTTACTGGTAGATGGTTTGATAATTCTGAGAATATCAGAACTCTTCTCAATGGTTTGAAATGTCCTACACTCACTTCATTTAGATGTATAAGGATACATTTTTATCTAGAGTAATGGAACTCCCTGAGTCTAATAGTACTCATTGGAAATCAAAGTTCATAGATGGTTTACCTTCTTTATTTGCTGAAAGAGTCAGAAAAAATCTTAGAAAAGGAGGTACTCAAATTGAATATGAAAATTATACATATGGTAAACTTATAGGAACCTGCATTCAAGAAGGTTTATCCTTATGTAATGAGATCAAATTGAATCAACAGATTCAACGCCATAATATTACAGAAAAAAGACAATTAGGTCAATTTTGTGGTCAATTTGGCATGGAACAACCTTTCACTAGTAAGCCTTATAGGCAGAAAAAAGATAAAGCCTCTTTTAATAAAAGGAAAGAGAAAAAAAGAGAAAAAAGAGAAAAAAGAAAGAATAGAAAAGAAAAAATCTAGAGCCTGTTTTAAATGTGGTAAAATAGGTCATTATGCTGATAAGTGCAAAATGAAGAAAAAGATTAATAATCTTAATATTGATAATGATTTGAAAGAAAGTCTTTCCAAATTACTTTTAAATTCCGATTCAGAAAATGATTATGATGTTTCTGAAAATTCTGACAATAGTTCTGAGAAATCTTTTTCTGATAATTTAAAACCATTAGAAAGTGAGAATTATATTTCTGAAGAAGAATGTTGTGATCCTTGTCAAAAAGGAAATTCTTGTTCTAAACAAAATAGTGATAATGAAGAATTTTATAAGATTCTTGCTGAATTTAAAAATTTAAATATAAATGTTTTAAATAGTGAAAATCTTATGGAGCTTTTAAAGTTCATAAAAGATCCAGAAATTAGATCTAAAATTATTGACCAAATGGAGAATACTCCGAAAACTTCTTCTTTTTCTAATAATCTTGATGATAATCAAAAAGTTTGTTTCTCAAGAACCTTATACTATGGCTGAGGTTCAAAAAATTTTGAAACAAAGAAATAAAATTGAAACTCCTACTACAGTTAATGATTTATCTGTAGAAATTAGTAATTTAAAAAATGAGATTTATAATCTTAAACAAGAAAATAAATTTCTTGATGAAAGAATTTCAAATTTGCAAAACAATAATAATAATAGAATTATGAGTTTTCATAATAAGGATATTGATAAAATAATAAGATTTCCTTCCAGTGATAATTTTCTTTCTACTCTTGAGATTATTACATCTCAAAAATGGCATGTGAAAATTACTTTACTTATTGATAATAGATTTAAAAAAGAATTAACTGCTTTGATTGATAGTGGAGCAGATTTGAATTGTATTCAAGAAGAAATAATTCCTACCAGGTACTTTCATAAAACTACTCATACTCTCAGTTCTGCTAATGGTCAGAAACTTGATATTCAATATAAATTACCTAAAGCATATATTTGTAAAAATAATACTTGTATTCCTACAAGTTTTTTACTTATAAAAAACATTACTAACCAAGTTATACTTGGTACTCCTTTTTTAAAGAAAATATTTCCTATAAAAAATATTGATGAAAAAGGTTTTAAAGGAACTTTTGAAGGAAAAGAAATATCTTTTCAATTTGTATCTGAACCCTTGACCAGAGTTCTTCATCAAATTCAAGATTTGCTTATAGCAAAAAATAATCAAATGAATTTTCTTAAAGAAGAAATTAATATTTTTACAATTGAAGAAAAACTTCAGAATCCTAAATTAAAGGATAAAATTAAATTGATAATTTCAAAGTTTTCTTTAGAAATTTGTAGTAAACATCTAAATGCTTTCTGGAATAGAAAAAAAACATATTGTTAATCTTCCATATGAAGATGATTTTGATGAAAAGAAAATTCCTACTAAAGCTAGACCCTGTCAAATGAATTCTGAATATTTAGAATTATGAAATTGCTTCTCTTTTACAAAAAGGTTTAATAAAACATTCTAAATCTCCTTGGTCTTGTACGACTTTTTATGTTAATAAACATTCTGAACAAGAAAGGGGAATACCTAAACTTGTGATAAATTATTAACCTCTTAATAAAGTTTTAAAATGGATAAGATATCCTATTCCTAATGAAAAGGATTTATTAGACAGACTATATGAAGCTGTAATATTTTCAAATTTTGATTTAAAGTCAGGATACTGGCAAATTCAGATTGCCAATCAGCAAAATACATGTTTAATAAGGATTTTAAACATGATGTTTCTAAGCAAATGTTTGCTAGATGGCAAGCTCATTTAGCTCCTTTTGATTTTGAAATTCATTATAAAAAAGGCATAGATAATAGGTTGCCTGATTTTCTTTCTCGTGAGTTCTTGCAGGAATGATCCCACAAGGAAGGGGTCAAAACTTCCCCTCTAATAGAGGAGGAAGAGGGAAAACCATTATACAACATGGTTATTAGAGGTTAATATCCTCCAATATTGCATCAACATCAGGAAATATTCCAAATGATCCTCTTTTCAAAGAATTTCTTGAATACAAGAAACAGAAAGATCAAAAGGAAGGTAATACTCCTTATGCTAATATTACTGTTGAAGAGGAAAATGATGATTCCTCTGCATGTGAAAAAGGTTTATCCAAAGAAGTAATACTACTCTTGGAAAATAAAGACCTACAATGGCAAGATGAGCTATAGACCTTAATGCAAAGGTACCTTGATACAACATCATATGCTGCAGGATCGTATAAACAAAGAATACATTATGAGAATATACCCATAAGTACTAGATCCTGTGAGATCAATCATTTTTATCCTGCTAATAGCAGATCCATTTATAATTTTAGCAAAATTATAATCAAGAAGATTATATCTTCTGAAGAATAGGGAATTAGTACCCTAAGAGAAAAATAATATTTTCATCAGGAGTTAAAAGCTCATATTAAATTTAATTATTGGGATTATATTGAGGAATTTAATAAAGCCCTTTTATATGAAACTTCAAAAAGAAAACATTCTTGGTTTATAAAAGTTTGTTCTGAAGTTTATAAACGAGAGCTTCCAAATTGGTTTCATGAATGGTGGATTAATTATGGTCCATCAATAAAAATTCTTCCAGAACTTTTTAAAGGTTTATATACCGAATGGGTTGATTGTTCACCTAAACTTATAAATATGGAATACCATAATAAATGGATTGAGGGAATTGCCCCAATGTATTTCTTTGTTGAATTCTGCATCCCATGGATATGGAAGTGGGCTCCTGAAGTGGCTTATACTCAGCAGAATATTCCTTGCTTAAAGAGATTATTCTTCACCAAAATCTGGAATAAATTGCTTCTGAAGAATAAAGAAACAAGATTTTTTTCTTGGACAGGAAACTTTTGATCATATTCAAGAAAAAAATATCAGAATATCAGCAGCTAATAAAAGCTAAGCAGCAGAGAGAATCTCCTAGTCCATTCCAACATGTGATGGGAAAAATTCAAATCACAAAAGGAGATATCTCCAGACATGAAATCATTGATTCATATATTGAAGAAATGAAAAAAGATTTAATAAAAAATCTGGATGCTGAAATGGACAATAAATCCAGTTCATCAATGGCAACTTCATCCAAAGGAGACAATCAATTCAATTGTCTAGTAGGAGAATCTCAAGATCTAGATGATGAAGAAAATATTTCAATTGAAGAAATTGATAATGTATTTAAGAGTTTAAAAGAAACTCTTAAAAATAATTGAAAAACTTGGAAGGATCTACATCAAAACAAGGATCAACTACCAAATAATGATTCAGCAGACAAGAATAGACTTGCCGGCAGAAATTTACTGTTGACTTTTTGACTTTTAAAAAGTCACTTTTGTAATAGTACTTTTCGAATGCGAAATTTTCGCAAAAGAGTTTTGTATAGAATTTGAAGTCCGGCCTTAATTGTCTATAAATAGGAAAGGCCTCTTCAGTTTTAGGTGGAAGCTTTCTAGTACTCCTCTTTCTCCTTTCACTGGAAACATCTCTCTGTAAATCTTATCTTTGTATATTTTCCAATTATAATAGAAGATTGAAGTTCTTCAAATATCTTCAGGTAATTTTTAATTTTTTTTTTGAATTAACATTTCTTTATTTTGATTGATATTAGCCTGAATGGCAGACTAATTTAATTCTGTGTTGGGCTACATGTTTCTTTACACTAATTGGGCATAATGATTCTCATGCTATAAAGGCTAAGTTTCAGGAAATGTTAAGGAGAATAGGATGATAAGGGGGTTTCGGGATCTTAATAGGCAATTTTAATTATGGATCTGGGGGTGTGCCCTGGTTTGCCCGCTGAAGCCGTGTAGAAGGCGTTTAGGGCTTTGTTGGGCCTAATCTTGATCTATAATTAGTACTTGACAGTTAGAGATCCTGAGCAAAACACCGCCTTCATGGCTGGTTCTTCCCTTGTTGCTGCCTTTCATAGCTGGCTGGACCTTTTGTCCTCGCATCCTTAACATAGCCTCGATTCTGCCCCCTGAATAATTATTATTATTAATGTATTATTAAAAATATTACTAATAATATTAGGTAATAATAATAATAATAATAATAATAATAATAATAATAAAATTAATTTAAATATTTATTAGTATCATGTATTATTAGTAATATTATAATAATTACTAATAATACATGATACTATAACTAATAATACATGATACTAATAAATATTTAAATTAATTTTATTATTATTATTATTATTATTATTATTATTATTATTATTAGGTAATTATTAGTAATATTTTTAGTAATAATAATAATATTACTAACAAAAATCCAAGTAGGCAAAGACTTTTTTCAAAAAGATAAAAAAATTGCCATATCAATTGGAAATTTGCCACCTAAGCAAAAATCCCCAAATTCAACAAACTCCGGCATACCACAATAGCATTTTTGGCCATTTTATGAGATTTCAACGACTTTAGGACTAAATGTGCAACTTTTTTTTAACATATAGTACTAAATTTGAAATTACGTAACATATATGACAAAATTAAAAGATGAGAAATCTTATAGGATGAAAAAAATATTTTTCCTGTTTGTTAGGGGTAGCTACCATGGCCAACCACCATTGGGTGGGGACTGGGCAGTTGGGGATGGGGATGGGGATGGGGGTTGCGGAGGGTGTGGGGGTGCAAGGATGGGTGGGATTATTATACAAATATAATTATATAGTGTTTATATATTTATATTTATTTATTAATATATATTATATACAAATATATAATATATACATATAACATAAAATATATACGTAAATATATTATAGGTTTATACATATGTATACATAATATATAGATTTATATATAATATATACAAAAATGAAGAAAGAAGAATAAATTAGAGAAATGAAAATGGAAGAACTAAAAATTGTTTTTAAATTTAAAGGGGATGAAAGAAGATATACGAAAATATATTTAAATAAATAAATTAATTAAATTGAAAATATATAAAATAATTAAGGGTAATATAGTCTTTATATGTTAAAATTGGGGTTTAATTGAAGCAAATTAGGAAAGAGAGGAGGTGTGCATAATTTCAAAATATAAAAAGGATTTGTGTCTTTTTTTATTCATAAGACACTTTTCCATTTTCATAGGGGGTAAAATGCAGTTTTTCCTAAAAAAGAAAAAAAAGAAAAAGTAACATAGGGACTAAATTGGAATATAAAACCTTAAATTGGGACTAAAGTGGAACAAAAAACTATAAATTGATAATTTTACCCTTAAAAATGTCAAACTTGATCAATTTTCCAGCAAAAAACTGTCGGAAAATGACTTTGGAGACTAAAGTGAAATGATATATTAATGTTAGGGACTAAAAGATAAATTTTTGAAGATTAGGGACTAAAGTGATTTTAAAATAAAATTTTAAGGACTAATTATGTGATTTGCCCTAAAATTTATTTGGATGATATTTCATAAGATGAAATGAAGATTCCAAATGAAATTTAAATTCACAAGAAATTCACATGCAAGTTGGCATGACATGTGGTGCTCCCTCCTTGAGGAAATTGTGATGCCACCTTGACATCACACCATCCTTCCTCTATATATAGATATAGAGGGGGGTGGTCAAAGCATGCATTTTGCAAGCATTAAGATCTAATTGTTAGATCCAAATTTCCCTCCAATTTTGTGATTCTATTATGAGTTGAGGCTTCACACCTTCTTCATCTTTCTCCCTCATTTTTTTGCCTTCATCACCTCTTGCTTTCTTTTTAGTTTTTACAACTGAACTAGGAAGAAAAAAATGTGTGGACTTTCACATTAGAGGCAAGACATTTGGATTGCTTGTTTTTGGTGATCATCTGTTCCAACAGTGATTTTCTGGAGTCTATTTGTTCCCTTGCTGGAATTATTTTGAGCTGAATTTTTTATTGGACATTCTCCAAGGAGTTGGAAAAATTTGGGTTCAAATTTCAACTCAATCAGAGGTGAGTTGCTTGGTCAAAAGTTGATCATACCTTGCTGCACCAGAAGCAGTCTGCTTTCGAGAAAAGAAGCTATTCTTCAAGTTTTGGTTGGATTTTGCTTGAGAGGTAATTATCTGACCTTGAACCATTTTATATGCATAAATTAGATCCTTGTGGAGGTGTAATTCAAGTTAGATTTTTGTTTTAAATGTTTTAGATTTGATCCTTGTCTTACACCATCTTTCACCCAGGAACCCCAACCTCATGGCCACCAGTCTCGCTCGAGTTGTTAGAGCTACTCAACCCCCCACTAGAAGATTCGCTAGTCTCATTAGATGAATCATTTACCCTTTTGGTTGACTTCCCAGACAACTGCATTTCCTTAGAATCACCCGACCTCCCATTACCCTCCCCAAAGATTCTAAGCATGTTTATGATTTTAAAGGTAGCAAAAAAAGAATGGCAAAGAACTAAAGCAAGAGGGATGAAAACTTATGAAACTGAGAAGAAGAGAAGGTTCGCGACTCTTGTTTGGAGTGGTAACTTTTACAGAGCTTAGCCTCTCACTGATGGGGTAAAAATGGTAAATGAGAGGGACCGCGCTATTCACAAGGTTTACCCAAGGGCTAATTCAACCATCTAAAGTAACCAATTATGATGCACCCAAGCACTTATTGCGTAACCACGAGTCATTTCATTTGCTTGCCCAATGTAACTGCCACATTTATTACGTTGAAACCCTAGCCAAGATTTAAAAAATAAGGTTGACACATACTTATTACAATTTGGAAAATTAGCTACTCCCCATTCCTTCTCATTGTAAGCTCGATTAGGACTCGAGAGTGAGGGGGGGACTCATGATATGAGTAAGTGAATTGAGCCTATAAGCCTAATGGTAGTCAACCAGGCCCAAGAGCGCATTAGGCCGATTAGCCAGTGTATACTATCAGCACCCCTTCGGTCAATTAGAGTGTGGTCGATTAGCTCGAGTATGGTCGATAGGCCTTCGGCCAGAGAGGCCTCTAGGCCCTAGGAGATCCAGCATTTGACTAAAGCATACCTGAGAGACTCACAACCAAAGAAATATCTCGACTAGAAGAGGCCGATTAGAGAAACAAAAAGTATTTCCTCGTCACCGATCACTATCGCATTAAATATAACTCAACCACCACTCAACCACATTAAATACACTGACAGGCAGCGTGCCTCCACATTTAAGAAGCATGCCTCCACCATACCACCAGAATTTTTGCATTAAATGCGGATATCTCCTCTATATCCCAAAGGAAAGGGAGATGCGCCACTTGGAGTTGGTTTTCAGGTAAGGAAAGACCTAAAGGTCCTCAAACAAAGACAAAAGTCCTCACTTGTGATCAAGGGCATTATAGACATTTTAACATCTCATGAAAGACTATAAAAACCCCATTGTAGCCCTTCATAGAGGTATGCTCATTATAACTTTGGCCCTTACTTTGTTGCTCTAAATTCTAGTCAAATTATATTGACTTGAGCATCGGAGTGCCTTAGTCGAGGCCCTCCTCGGCTAGCCAGGCATGTGTTGATTAGTTGCAGGACTCGACCCGCCCCCATCCTAATACTCACCTTCAGTTCTTTTTCTGGTTGACTATAGTGGGCTAGAGCCCAACCCATTTATACTCAAATCCAAGTATCGTCTGTACCTTTCTAAAGACAAATTTTCTTTTCTTTTAATTATATCTGTGTTTGTGTTAGAAGGAAATAATTTAGGTTTTAACTAATGCATATGACCTTTATTATTGTCAGTTTTACTGAATTAAAGGTTAAAGTAATACAGATCGGGTCATGTCTGTTTGAACTTTTTGAAGGGTGTATTAGGAAACTGAGACCAATACTACAAATTGGCAAAATTTGTGTGAATTCAAAGAAGTAAATTATTTGTTCTTTCTAATATATTTGTTATGCCATTTTTAATGAATCTTGAAATAAATAGTTTAAGTTGAATTTCATACAGCGCTCTGTGCATCTAAAGATTTTTATTGAATTTATCTAGACATAATGCCAAATACTTTCTCAAGTTCTGGATCAATTGTAATTTTTTCATCCTTCTTTCATTTTTTGATCAAATGAAATGAATTCATAATTTCTATTATTTCATTAGCGTTTGCATTCTATTTTAGATATTGTCGACATAAAGAAAAAGTTGAAGATGTCCTACTTATTACCATAAAACCTCTATGTACGGATGAAAGTCAAACCTTTAAGAAAATTATAAAAATTTGTTGAAATTTTGTTATTTTGTTTCAACTTGTGATTTTAATGTACTACTAGAAAGTAGACTTTTTTTTTTTTGAAAGGAACGATAAAGATGACATTAAATAGAATCATGGCAAGAGCATGTTCAATTACAACAGTAGCTTCTATCTCATTATTATAAATAGATATAGCTTTCTTCGCAAGGAAATGAGTATTGAAGTAGTCAACACCAGCTAGTGGGTTATCTATTGACCACGTTTGTAGCATGGTTTGTTTCATTATATGTTTATGGTTTTTTTTTTTTTAGAGTCCTTAGCATGTAGGAGTAATGGGTTAGTAGAATTGTTGCTTAGTTTTAGCGTCGAACATGCATCGTGGCAACGTCAGTTTGTTGCACTTGCAAGCCTATAAATAGGTAGTATTTTAGTCAAATAAAGTATCCCTTCACAAGTACTTATTCCTCTCTTGTTTATTTCTTTCTTAATGTTTTGTCATCTTCCTGTTTTATTATTTTTTTTTTAACATTTGGTATCGGAGCAAGTTTTTCTTTGGGAGATCATTTATTGTAGTTTTGTGAGAGTTTTATTGTCAACAAAATGATGGACCTGCAAGCTATTGGCGGAATGAAAAAGCTCAACAACAACAACTACAATACAAGGTCAACTTGCATGATGTCTTACATGCAAGGGCAAGACTTATGGGAAGTTGTCAATGGTAGCAAGGTGACGTAGCCGGAAGTGGAAGATGCAAACGGCATTCTGCGGAAGTGGAAAATCAAAGCGGGCAAGGCAATGTTCTCCTTGAAGACGACGATTGAGGAGGATATGTTAGAACATATCCGAGATGCCACAACCCCAAAGCAAGCTTAGGATATGCTTGCCAAGCTATTTTCGAAGAAAAATGACACGAGGCTCCAACTCTTAGAGAGTGAATTACTCTCGATAGCACAACGGGACATGATAGTTGCATAATACTTTCACAAAGTGAAGATGCTATGTTGGGAGATCTCGGAGTTAGATCCACAAGCACCAATCGGAGAGACGAGGATAAAGCAAATCATCATTCATAGTCTAAGTCTTGAGTAAAAAGGCTTCGTTGCTGCCGTATAAGGTTGGCAAACTAAGCCGTCGCTTGTAGAATTTGAGAATTTGCTAGCTAGCCAAGAAGCGCTAGCTAAGCAAATGGGAGGAGCTTCACCAAAGGGTCAAGAAAAAGCATTTTTTGTTAATAAAGGCAAATGGAATTCCATGAAGCATGGTGCCCGCTGATCTAAGAAGAATGATGACGAGATAGGAGGTTGTCACAGCGAAAGGAGCACTCATGGAGGGGGAGGCTCAAGGAATCGAAGTCGTGGCAAAAAGTTTGAAGGGCAGTGTTTTAACTGCAAGAAAAAGGGACATATAGCAAGAGAGTGTAAGTTGAAGAAAAAGGCCATGGAGAGTAATGCCGCTACTTCCAAGGTCGAGGAGGAGTGGGATGTTGAGGCATTCTTTGCTGCTGAACAGGAGGGCATTGCATTTATAGTTATAACATCCGATCGAATCAATTATGAAAAAGATTAGATTGTTGACTGAGGTTGCTCCAATCACATGACAGGTGACTTGAAAAAATTGTAAAATTTATCATATTACAAAGGAGGTCGTGTTGTGGTGATAACAAACAACTCAAAGCTACCGATAGCTCATGTCGGTTGTGCGGTTGTCTTTCCCCAATCTAGTGATGATGATGTGCCACTTCAAAAGGTCTATCATGTCCCAGGTATAAAGAAAGATCTTCTCTCAGTAGCACAATTAACATCTTTTGGCCATTTTGTCTTGTTTCGCCTACAAGATGTAAAGGTATATCGTGACCTCGAGATCATTGAACAGCCGGTGATGAATGGACAAAGGCTATAGTCTGTCTATGTGCTGTCAGCAGAGACTGCATATGTAAACAAGGCAAGGAGAAACGAGATTGCGGATTTATGGCATATACGGCTCAGTCATGTCAGTTATTCCAAGCTAGACGTGATGATGAAGAAGTCAATGCTAAAGGGACTTCCTCAAATTGAAGTGAGAACAGACGCAGTGTGTGTAGGCTGTTAATATGGAAAAGCACACCAGTTACCATTTGAAGAGTCCAAATTTAAAGCAAAGGAACCATTAGAATTAATACACTCTGATGTGTTTGGGCCAATAAGATAAGCTTCAATTAGTGGGATGAAGTACATGGTGACCTTCATCGATGACTTCTCAAGGTATGTGTAGGTTTGCTTTATGAAGGAAAAATTTGAGACTTTTTCTAAATTTAGAGAGCTCAAGAAGGAAGCAAAAGCAGAGGTTGGTGAAAAAGTTCATTGTCTACGTACCGACAATGGAGGAGAGTACACCTCAGATGAGTTTTTAGATTTTCTTCAGGAGTACAGGATACGGCATTAGTTCACGTGCTCCAGCACTCCACAACAAAACAGCTTTGCAGAAAGGAAGAACAGGCACCTGGCGGAAGCATGTCGAAGTATGCTTCACACTAAAAATGTTCCTGGACGATTTTGGGCAGAAGCAATGAGAACGGCTACATATGTGATCAATAGGCTTCCTCAACAAAGGCGAAGTTTCCTTTCACCATTCGAGAAGTTATGGAACATGAAGCCTACTATGAGTTATTTCAAAGTCTTTGGTTGTTTATGCTATGTATTTGTACTTGATCATTTACGTAACATGTTGGACAAAATGGCTGTTATGTGTATCTTTGTAGGATACGACAGTCAAAGGAAAAGGATGGCGGTGTTGTGATCCGATAATTAGGAAGTGCTACACATCTCAGAATATGGTATTTGACGAAGCTTCTTCGTGGTGGTCCTCAAATAAGGAAGTACTACCAGACTCAGATCTTTTTAAGGAGGCACTCGAATTTTCTCAATTCCACCTGAGTCTAGATGAAGTTGAAGATGTAGATAAAGAAAGAAATGTCGAAGAGGACGTGGCTCCAAATCCTTGGCAAATTGGTGTGTATCAACAAGCAAGCAAAGAAGGTGAGTCTAGTGGAGTGCAAGTAATAACTCTGCTCAGAAGGTCAACAAGAGCTAGAAAGCCAAATCCCAAGTGTGCCAATGCCGTCATTATAGAAGAGTGCAAGTTTATCCGAATCTTCGATGCCCTATCTCATGAGATCCTATGACTTGAAAGATTTAAGATCACGATCGTGTAAGACTTATTCCGTGATCACCATCTAATGCGTGATCAAGTCCTGTAATCTTATGTAATCTAAAGGCTTGTCCAAATGCCAGTGAAGCAAATAATAAGCATAAGACGAAGATGGTCATATAATGAATGTCATTCAATCAAGATTGTCTTACTAGGAAATAGTTTACAAGGCCAATGTAATTGGCTCACAGGGCACTTTTCCAACAAAATTTTGGAGTATCAGTCGAGTTAAAGGATTTCTAAAAATGGGCCTAAAACTAAGTTGAGCTCGAAAAAGGAGTCCTTGAGTGACCAACCTAATGGGAGAAGAGGAGGAGCCGATGAGGTAGCCTTTAGCCCATCAATCAACCAATCCCTGTAGCAGTGCCAGGTGCTTAGCAACTCGTGCATCGCCTAGGTTGGGCACTAGCCGCAGGGGGGACCATGAACGAGTGCCTACAATTTGCACGGACTGGTTCGTGCTTGCGAGGGTTTCCCTCGCATGGTGTTGCAGCTTATTATAATCCTTCTCTTAATGTACAAATAGTCCAGGCCTTAGAAAATTTTGAAGCGTTTCATAGCAATAGTGAATCTAGCAATTATCTTTATCGTTTGATTCTGATTCTAAAGATGGGGTTCTTTTAATGAGGAATCTAAGAGCATTCTTGCTATGGATAATAGCTTCTCTAAGGCAGTAGAGATTAAGTGTTTATTCTAGCTAGAAAAGCTAGATATTTTGTGGTTTAGGATTTATGTCTCCAATGAACGTAAGTTTGTTTTTTCTTCTCTTAAAGGTAACATGATGCCGCCTACCAGAGGGTATTTTGCAGTCTTTAGCAGTTACTTTACTTTTAGGTTTTCTCTTCCTCTGGCCCTGTTTTACTAGATATAGTGTAAAGCTATAGTATGTGTTTGTGTTAATTTGTGCCTGACTTATTGTGTCTTTTATGGGGTTTAGATAGTATCTGAGTGAGTTGGATTTACCAATATCTTTAGGCTCGTTTGGTTTTATTTTCATTTTTAATTTTCATTTCCATCATTTCTAAAATTTGAAAAGTTAGTCAGTGGAAGTGAGTTCAAAATTAGTTTGTATTTGGATAGATTGCTGGAAAAGTAATAATTATGTTGGTTTTAATAGGTTGTAGATGGAGAGAGATAGAAATAATTGAAAATAGAGAGAAGGTATATAGGTTATTGGAGAATGTGTTTTGAAAATAAAAATGAAAATGAAAATGATGTTGGTTGAAAATGTGTAAAAAGTGATGTGTTTCATTTCTTAAATTGTAGAAAATATGAAAATGACCTAGAAAATGAAACTAAATAGGACTTTAGATAGCTATCAAATTTTGTTTGGGGTGTATAAAGTGCCGAACGAGTCATTCTTACAATCCTTTCCCAAACCAAAAAGTAAATTCTTATGTGGTCTTCCTTCAATGAGAGGTCATTAAAAGAAGAAGTTCTTCTTTATTCAGGGCAAGGGGTGGGACATCCCTCGTGAGTGGAGTAGTTTTACTTTTATTTGCCCTAGTCATGTTCATCGCAACCTTTAGGCAAGTTCGCTGGTGTATGATTGTTTGATTCTTCTTTTGTGTTACTTATATGTTAGCTACTGGTACTTAGTATATTTTGTTTTTTTTTTTTAATTTGTGGCTCTTGTTTACGTGCATGAATTTATTTTTTTCATCTTTCCACACATTATTCATGGTTTGACATTATTTTTCTTCTCTTCCTTAGCGACAAAGAGGATTAGCTTTGTTAGGATCTGTGCTTGGAGAGTAGAGAGAGGGGCGTTGAGAGATATATCACAGAGTAGTGTCATAGGGAGAATCATCGAGTGGGCATTGGCCTAGCCCCTCGCCTCGCCAGCCAACTACGGGAGCTTTTGCTGCAGGAAATGAAGTTTAGGCATTGCCTTCTGGTATTATTGGGGAAGCGTGCTCGTGGATCCACTACTTGCTCACAATTCACTTGTCCTTCCCATGCTGGTGAAGGCAAAGGACTTTTTGTTATTGTTTATGACAGAGTTATGGGGTAAGCTCTAATTGGGATGTTGACGAGATTGCTTTTAGTGTTGATTACATGTAGATTGTGGTGTGCGAGTATGATCAAGAGAAGTTTGAGTTATTTTCCTCTTTCTAGTTAACCGAGATAGCTGCTGAACATTTTACCTGAGTATATGTTTGCTTTATTAATTTAATTTATTTATTTTTTTATGTTTCCTTTCTTTGTTGCTTTGCAATGATTTCTTACTCTTGCATGTTTATATTTTTTGAATGGAGGGGTGGAACTTGGTTGATTAGATGTGCTACCAAACAAAAGGAGCTTGTTTATGGTATAACGTCTTAAGGAAGATAGTAATAACAAGTAGGATTTATGTCTAGAAATTTGCTCAATATTTTCCAGTTAGCTTAAATAGGATGTTTGGTGTATCTTTTCCTTTTCGTATTGATTATCACTTTTGAGGCCAAGTGTTGACTGAATACCTTTGTGTTTCTTTTGCACTATTTCAATAAAATCCCTCTATTTTTGTTTATTTTGTGTTCTTGAGAACACTTAGCTAGTGGTATAACTTATTGACCTTCCATACTTGTATTTCAAAAATTGAGGAATGGGAGGCATAATGATGTTACGATTAAGTGTTGGAGAGAAATACATCATAAGCGTCGCATATGGCGTTAGATTTGGGCACGTGTGCAGGGTGGTAAACTTAGAAGCTTACATGCGACACGGGTTCTTAACTTGGGTGCTCGCGGGACGCCAGGAGAGGGCATTTGCTAAGGTACCTACTAGGAGCATACCTTAGGTGCCCCCATACGAGGCCCCTTCGCGGGATATTTTTCCTTTTCCTAGTTGTTCTGGTTTATGTTACTGGTTCTTTTTTCAAACTTGCAAATAGCGTAATGCCTTTTAATGATCACTCATGGACTTAGAGAATTTAATTGACAAGATACTTTAGGTACTTTAGCACGTATGGACTTAGAGTGACAGTCTTAGTTATGAGTGTAAGATAAGACAAAGCTTTCTTAGGGAGATGTAGAGCCCCTCATTTTGTTGGCATCAGTTCGCCTTGTGTAAAGCAGAGTCCTCCAAAGGAGGAAAGTTAGTTTTGCACTTCAGGATAGACATACTTTAAGTATTGGGATGAGAATAAGCGTATTCATGGGTCTCTTGGAAGAGTTCATAGTAAGTGTGCAATGACATGTGGAGTCACCGGACTTAGATATTTTGTTTTGAATATTTATTAAGTATTGAGGCGTTGCCACCATCTTCTTATTGAGGACTCAAGTTGGGCTTCTTTTGCTTGATGAGTAAGTGCCCTCTAAAGCATTCCTTAGTAAGTGTCTCCAGAGCGGTTGCCACGTACTTCCGAGGAAAGCTGATAATAGGCTTTTGTAGAGGATGCCAAATACTTTCGAAGGAAGCTAATAATGGACTTTTTTGTAGGGGTGCAATATAGTCCTGAAGGGAGCTGATAGTAGACTTTTCTAGAGGATGGCTATCACGTACATCCTTGGGGGCCTATAATGGGATTACTAAAAGCAAGTAAGGTACTAAGATCTAATAATCAAACTTCAAAAGTTTAAATAAACTAGTGCTTACAAGCAACTAAGGATCTAAACATGCTTGCAATGCATGCAAGTTGGCAAATTCAAATCTAATTTGAATTTGTGTGCATTTTAATTATATTTGAAATCTAATTTAAAATTAATTAAATGCCATACTAAAATGATCCTATCATTTGAATTTTCCCTCCAAAATATATTCTTCTCATTAATTAAATATTGCCTTAATATATGCTTGGATCTTTGATGAGATCTTGGCTCTTTAGCTTGCGCTACTGTCCTATTGTTGTCATAGAAGAAAACTACTGGCTCAGCAATGTTAGGCACTACATTCAACTCTTGAATGAAGTTTTTCATCCAAACACCTTATTTTGCAGCTTCTAAAGCCGCAATATATTCTGCGTCTATGGTAGAGTTGGCCGTGGTGTTTTGTTTGGAACTCTTCTAATTCACCGTGCCACCATTGAGGCAAAATATGAATCCAAAAGTAGATTTTAGCTCATCCACATTGGATTGGAAACTAGAATCCGAAAACCCCTCAAGTTTCAATTCTCCACTATCATATACAAAAAATAAGTCCTCAGTCCTTTTCAAGTATTTAAGGATTGCTTTTGTGGCCATCCAATGACTTTCACCAGGATTGGATTGGAAACGACTCGTAACACTTAGAGCGTGTGCCACATCCGATATTTTACATTAAACTGCATACATTTTACTCCCAATAGCAGAGGCATTAGGTATGTGAGACATCCTTTATCTCTCGTCATCAGTCTTAGGGGCCTTAGACTTGGAGAGACAAACGCTATGCCCTATGGGAAGGAATCCCCTTTTGGATTTTTCCATACTAAACCTCTTTAATATCTTTTCAATGTATGGGGTTTGGGAAAGCCCCAGCATCCTCCTTGATCTATCTCTATAGATACATATTCCCAATACGTAGGATGCTTTTCCCAAATCCTTCATGGAAAATTGAATAGATAATTCCATGCTTTACTATACTCTAACATTCCTACTTCATTTCCAATGAGAAGGATGTCATCGACATAAAGAACAATAAACTATACATCACTCCCACTAGCCTTCATATACACATATTGTTCATATACATTTTTGATAAAGCCAAACGATTTAACTATCTTGTCAAAACGTATGTTTCAACTTCAGGACACTTGTTTGAGTCCATAAATGGACCTCTGGAGTTTGCAAACCTTTTGCTCACTCCCCTTGGATGTAAAACCTTGTGGTTGCTCTATATAAATTTCTTTTTCAATATCTCCATTGACGAAATCAGTTTGTACATCCATTTGCCATATCTCATAGTCATAATATGTGGCTATGGCAAATAGAATCCGAATGGACTTAGGCATTGCGATCGGTGAAAAGGTTCCCTCAAAATCAATGTTGGGTCTTTGAGTGTAACCTTATGCCACTAGTCATACTTTAAAGGTCGCTACCTCTCCATCGACTCCAAGCTTTCGCTTATAGATCCACTTGCAACCAACGGAAACTATTCCCTTTGGTGGATCTACCAAAATCTATACTTTATTGGAGTACATGGAGTCCATTTCGGATCACATGGCATATAGCTAATGTCTTGAGTCTATGTCTAACGTAGCTTCCTCATTGGTCTTTGGATCACTATTTGATTAGCCCATCTCATGAAGGAATCTGAACCTTTCGGGTTGCTTCCTAATGCGGTCCGACCTTTTTAGAGGCATTCTTGATTCAAAGATTCATCTCATGCTAGGTGTATGCTCACAACTTTCCTCGTAAGTGTGAACCTCGTAATCGAGTGCCATCACACAAAATTGATAGCGTCGTCATGACATACACTATTGGTAGAAGGCTTGAATGAATTACAACTCCTTTTAATTTGTATATATTTTGACTTAATATTTGGAAAGCACTTAGACATTCTAAGTGGAGGGTTTTTGATTGCAAAGATCTCATCATTATCTTCTTGTTTAGGTTTTCTATATCTTAACCATGCATCTCATACATCAATCGGATATGGAAAGTATAAATAAGTAAATGCACTTAGCATGCTCCTAGGGTGGGATGACCATGAGCCTAACCAAGTGGTGCACTTAGAGCCATAGGTGCACTACTTAGTTGATTTTATGTGGGTTGATTAAATCTAGCTATTAAATGAGTGTATCCCCATACATTCATGGGTCTTCAGAAAGTCTCCATGCTTCCAATGGTCTTCTTTGCTCCATGCAACACTTACATGAGGAAGAAATCCTCACTCCTAGTGATTCTACTCTCATAACATTTACAAGTAGAATTAAGAGGCACGCAAGCCTCAATTTAATACAAACCTTTTCAACAACTTGAAACAAATGAAATCAATATTAAAGGCTCATGATCATCTCTATTCATTCATCATTCATTCAACAATTAAATGAATAATAAATAAATATAGAATTAACAATTAATTCCAATAATTAAATGCTTATCTCATAAACAAATAATTGGCCAAGTAAGAGGAATCATAACAATTATGCCATAATTCAAAGATTAACTTTAACAAAATTTTAAAAGCATTCAAAAATGTCAAACATAATTTTGAGACCTTGCGTAGCACTTGTGCATCTATAATGTGTGAGTCAAAACTTTTTTGGTCACGTAAAGGAGCACAAAAATAACAAAACCTCATGCTAAATGAAAAAGTGCGCAGCTAGGCTGGACACATTGCCGCGCGGTAGGCGCACCTACTGCTCGGCCAGCGCACCCACTGCTCGGTCAGTTCCTGGCCAGGCAGGGCAGCTTGCCCTGTTTTCACTTCTGCAACGAGTCATGTCCATTTTAGCTCAACTTTTGTGCACCAAAAAATTCAAGACATTTCCTAAAGATTAAAACACATATTATAGATGAAATTCTAGATTCAAAACTTCTTTTAAAAATAGAATTTCAAGTGCTCAATCATGGTTTCAAAAACAAGGTAAAGTAAAAATCACGTTCTTCAAAAATCTCCAACAAAACTCCTATCAAATTGGGTCAAAAAATGACCAAAAAACTTAAGGCCAATTAACACATGCTATATCAACATATAACATCACTTAATGCCAAATCAACATTCAACATTAATAGTTATTAATTAAAACATACTAATCATATGAATCAACACTTAAAACACTTATTAGCATATTTTCAATTCATCAATCAAGGAGCCACACACAATATCATCCAAACACTCTAGTCCATCATATGAATTGAGAATTTGATGATTTTGTTCAATCCATCACATGAATCAATCAAATAAAAAAAGTTCAAATCAAAATATGAATTAGGCTCCGATACCACTTGAAAGCAAGTAAAGCACTGGGATCCAATAATAAAACTTCAAAAGCTTAAATAAACTAGCGCTTAGAAGCAACGTAGGATCTAAACCATTTGGTTGCCTCTATCAATATGCTCCACACACTAATCCGATTTCCTACTACTCCTCACTTTTAACTGGAGAAAAAGAGAAGAGAAGAGAAGAGAGGGACATGGCCAATTTTGGTGTTGGAGAAGAAGAGAGAGGTGAACTTCAACACATGAGTGAACACCTTGAAAATGGAGGGAAACAGTGAGAACTTATTTCTTCACTTGAATTGCTAGTTAGCCGCCCACACTCACCTCTATATCTCTATATAGAGAGAGGATAGTTTGATGTCAAGTTGGCATCACACCTTCATCAAGGTGGGGGGGGGGGACCGCCAACATGCTTGCAATGCATACAAGTTGGCAAATTCAAATCTAATTTGAATTTGCGTACATTTCAATTACATTTGAAATTTAATTTCAAATTAATTAAATGAGACACTAAGATGATCCTATCATTTGAATTTTCCCTTCAAAATATATTATTCTCATTAATTAACTTAAACATTTTAATTTAATTAGTTTCACTCTTTAAGCTTAATTTTGTTAACTCTTTAAGTTAAATTGAACAATTGATGGTCACATGGAACCGAACAATTAACTCTTTAGTTATTGATCTAATTTAACTCTTTAAATTAGTTGATCAATTTAAAAATTAAATTAATCAAGCCAAAATTGACCTCAATTTTCGGTCACCTAAAATCGGTCTCTATGGAGTGAATTTTCTAACACTTAGAAAGTTCTTCCATTACTTAGAAAATGTAATTGACTTTTGTATGTGATCCGATAGGTTCTACAATTCATTGGACATGGGCTCACAACTCCTTATGTCTTGAATATCATATATTCCTTTTACTTTAAACTCTTTTAAACTAATTGACATAATTTAATTAATCTCCATTAATTGAAGAGTACCCAATCTCCATGGTCGATGTCAAACCTCAAGCCTATGGAACCCAACTAATTGGCCGAAATGAACGCTCTTGGAGAACCATTATAGCTCTACGCGTACCATGCAAATATGGTTCTTCTATCTCCTATCTTCCAAAAGAAGCCCAGGGCAAGATATTTGCCGGCTACCTAATAGCCTCGATACTATCTCTTTATTTTCAGTGCTCGATTCGACTTTATGGCATCATCTTTTGAAAACTCCTTTTTGAAATTATCATACTACCTTGCGTAAAGATTTCTTGGAATCGATCATTATAGAATACATAAGAGATGTACTCGCCCTTCACAAAGACGAGGAGTCGGATTTCATCTTGAATCTCACAAACCTCTATACCTAAGTAGCTCATGCCCAATCACCACCTAAATGACCTACTAAGTGACAAGGGAGGAGTCATAGCATGAGGACCTAAACACAAGGTTACCATGGATCCTCAGGTCAAAGGACTAATTATATGCACTAGCATAAGCAAGATAACTTGCTACTATCGACTTGCCACTTCGGCTATCTAGTAGATTCTCTGGGTGGGCCTTCAGTACCTTGCTCCCTAACAAGCACCTACTAATATGCATCCATATCTCATATGGGATTGCCCATGGAATGGAGCAATATCCAAATCCTTAGATCTATGCGTTGTTAGTGTAAGTCTATCTGAATCTTAGATGCCCTGTCTCTTAAGATCCTATGACTTGGAAGATTTAAGATCACGACCGTGTAAGACTTATTCCATGATCACTACCCAGTGTATGACCAAGTCCCGTAGTCTTATGTGATCTTAGGGCTTTAACCAAATGCTAGTGAAGTAAATATAAGCATAAGTTGAAGATGGCTATATCATTAATATCATTCAATCAAGGTTGTATCACAAGTGAAATAGTTTACGATGCTAATCTAATTGGCTTGTGGGGCACTATTCTAATAATTACATCGGCGACCACATACCCTAGGGAGCTTTATAATGGGATTATGCCTAATGACTACCACATACTCTTCACACTCATTGAAGAGCTTTTTAGTAGGCTTATGTCTAAACACTGCTCTCAAAATACTTCTCATAAATGCTAAAAAGTTTAGTATTTCAGAACAGGGATAATGATATAAAAAACATGAGAAATATCAATAGAAAATTTAGTGTCGTCCTCAAGTAGGTAGGCTTTATGGAATTTGACAAAAAGTGAACTAATAATAGTAACTAAAGTATCAAAGAAACTAAAATAAAGTACTTATCATCGGTATGCATTATCAATAATGCGTTTCAAGTATCACCAAGTGCATCTCATGATGCGTGTATTTCCACAAGGTCGAAATCTAGCATCACACCTTTGCCTTTTTCTTCTCTCTATCCTTTCTGGGGTTTTTTTGCTTGATCTACCTGAATAGTGGGAGCTTTCACGCTCCTTAGGGTATTATTATAAGATTTTCTAGCCATTTTCAAGTCTCCTCCTACTTCTCCGATTTGACTTGGTGTGGGGAACTTCATCTTCATGTGGTATGTAAAAATTACGGCTTAGAATAAGTTTAGAGTTGGCCTTCCTAGGTTCACCTTGTATGGGGATAGAGTCTTTCCCATTAGGAACCTTAAGATCTTTGTTGCCCTCTTTAAGTGAGTGCCTAAAGAAAGAGGCAGCGATATCTCATCGAGTGCTTCCACGATATCTCCTGTGAACCCTAATAGATGAGTGTTGATATGCTGCATTTGTGCATTATCCACTCCAAGTTGAAAGAATGCATTATGGAATAAAATATTGTTGAACTGCCACTATCCGTTAATATCTTTTTGACCTAGACATTGGCAAGGGACGCCAAGATCACTAAGGCATTATTGTGCCATCCTTGTTCGAGCTCTGTATCTTCTTATCTAAAAGTGATGTGAGGTATAAGTGGGTGCACTTCAAATATACCAAGAATAGGGTACAACTGTATGAGCTTATGTTTGCCTGACCACTCAAGCTAGTTTCTTTCTTGCATTTGAAGAGTCTTTTCTAGACGACACTCTAGAGATTACGGAGATAACTCCAGCCGTAGGGAGATTATCAGGGTCATTCTAGCATTGATGCTCATTGGGATCTGGGTGGTCACCTGACTTTTGCCTGTGGCTTTTGCACTCATCACCAGGCAAACTTTTCTTGGTCTAGACACCTTTTTGGTCTACGTACTTGATGAGGTATCATCTTTGAACTAGCTTCTCAATTTTATCTTTCAAATGCGACACTTCTCCATGGTATGTCCATCTGTATGGTAGAAACGACATTATTTATTTGATCTAGGCCTTTTAGGGTCAGCTGGTGTAATCTGCGGTGGTCATTGAATTTGATTGCATTATAGCATAATTGTTAGAATTTTTGTCTGAGACACGTTTAGGGGCATGTGCATGGTGAGCGCATGAGGAAAGTTACATCTTCGGTCTCCTAACCTCTTAATCTTATTTCTCCCTTCGTCACACATCTTTGACTTAGGGTCCTTTTGAGGGATTGCTATTTCCTCTATCTGAATATATTTTTCATCATGTATAAGAAGCTTTTCCAGCATAGCAGATGGCTCACCAGCAATTGGGTCCCAAAATTTGATGTGTTTCAGGTTCTACTGGATGATATTAAGAAGAAGCTCTTGAGTAACATACAAGATCTCATGGATAGGTTATATAAAGTGGTTGAGGTAGGTCTTCAGAGATTCTCCATTCTCTTACCTAGTGATGAATAAGTAAGCTACTGTCTTGGTGTACTTGTGATAGAGGAGAAGTTTAAAGGAAAAGCTGCGCTAATACTTTCTACCAAGTAATGGAACCTGCTAACATCTAGTTAAACCATATAAAGGCAAACTTCATGATGGTGGTGTGAAAGAGTTTGCAATACGGGGCCTTGTTCAGATTATATAGCTCCATCCACGCTAGGATATTATCCAAGTGCTTTTGGGGGTTTGCAATACCATTAAACTTCAGTGGCTGAGCTATCTTCATCCCATGGGGGAGTTCTTCTACTAGGATCTATGTAGAGAAAAGACTACGCCTTGGGAGTGCAATGGTTAATTTGTGTACTGGCTTCCTATTCTCCATATTATTGTGGCAATAAAGAATATGTTTGGACTCTTGTATGTACTGGTGTACGCCGAGTGGGGCTCGCCCAGAACAAAGAGTGGAAGTAAAGAAGGGTGAGTGACGCCACATCCTGAGTCAACTCTTTGCTCAGATCATTTTGGGGATGATGAAGGGCCCCTACTCCTATGAGAGGACTGGGTAGTGCTCCTTAATGTATTAGGCAATTACTTTGGCCGCAGCTTAATAGCGCTCTCTAATATGGTCTTCAGCATATTTTGAGCTATAGGTGGATTATGATCTCTTGAAGAAGGTACTTGTCGCACGCGCATCTCCTTCAGTATAGGTTATACATTAGGAGCTAGCTCAAGTTGGCGACTCTCTATATTTTCCAATATTGGGGCCAAGTGGTTGTCAGGGTTGTGAGCTATTAATCTCGTCAACATTCTCAGTGTTCCTTTTTCTTCGGGTGAGTTTCCACAGATGATGCCAAAATGGTGACGTTTAGAAATAAAGTAAGATCCTTTCTGGAAATAATAGAGTGTTAGTTTGTCTTCTCAGGATGCGCAGAGAGATCTGCTTTTCTTTAGTGTTCTTCCACTCTCAAAAATTTTGCAAATAATTTCTTATTCCCAATTTCTCTTTAGAACTTGGTATTTATAAATTTTAGTTTTGATGGACCAGGCCCATAATGGTTTTTTTTTGTTTGCCATTCTTTATGAGCTTGGTTTGTCCTTCTAGCTCATTTATTGAGTTAATTAATTTTTAAGCTTCATTTGTTATTTTTAGTTAATTTACCAAATTACCCTTATATCCAATTTTAGTTAAATCAGGTAGATTATTCAGTTTTGGGATTAAATTTATTCTATTATTAGATTATTCGATATGATTTAAGCTTAACTTTAGTTACATATTTGAAATAGAATTTACGGTCTAGCATAATTTGGATTATAGATTAGGATTTGGATTAATTTAAATATTGACTGTAATAATTTTAATTATATAGAGTTATTGAGTGTTTTGTAATTAAACTTTTTTTATTATTTTATATCTATGGTGATTTCGATGCATAATGCTTCACATACATCATAAGACCTCATATAGTTAATTTGATGGGATGTAGAATGATAAGATAAAATATATGATGATGTTAAGGATTGTGATTATTTTATCTTTATTATATTACATTCAGATTTTATGTTAGAATATAAGATAAGAAATTATAGTTTAAGTAGACTTTTTACTTACGAAGATGAGAAAATAGGATGAAATGTGTATTATCAAAAACACCCTCAATTAAAAAATAACAATTAAAAAAAGAGAAGGAAATAGAATTCCAAGCAATTTTCTCCACAAAATTATGTTGTACTTCTATTCAATAATCAGAAAAAAAAGAGTGTACTTCTGTTGTATCCAATTAAAGACTTACTTCTCCCCCTTTTCTTCATCCTCATTTCATCTTCTTTCTCTCTTACTCGCCTTCCTCTTCCACTCCACTTTCTGTTTTTTCTCACATCTTTTTTTTTCCTTTTTTTTTTTTTGTTTTCTTGTTTCCCTCTCTCCCTATTTATTCTTTCTCTATTGGCTGTATGAAGCTAAGACTTCTCCAAATTGGTTTTTAGCCCCTGCCGACACCCCACCTTGATTCCTTTTTTTTTCCTTTTCATTTTTTTGGTTTGTTAATTATATATACTCTAATCTCATATACCACAAAGAATTTGCAATTATTTTTGAGAGGACATTATGAAAGTTTAAAGTATTATTTATCATTTCCATTGAATGTGAATATTCATTTAATTTTGAGATTTGGCTAAAGCTACTATGTAAATAAATTGAAAAGTCAATGGGCAACATTGATATTTTGCAAGTTTAACCAATTCATGGCCATGACTGATAAATTGAAATGCTCATCCTGGTACAAGATGGGTTGGCCAACAAATCTAGGGCTTTTATGATGCAAGTATATGTGTGATGAGGCTAGATAATTTTCTTTATCTAGGTTCATCCCAAATATAAACAAGCCCTAAGTTCCCCTTTGCTTGGTGATAGAGGATGTAGAGTGATCGGAATTGACGGATGAATAGCAGGATTAGGATAATTTTATATTTTTTATATTATATTTACTTTGTAAGATGATATGAATGATAAAAGTGGACAATTGTATTAAATTTTACTTTGATGATATTGGGATAAATTTCAAAAGAATAAATACCTTTAATTAAAAAATTATTTATTTTTTATTTAACATAAAGAAATTAATTTTCTTCCGTTGCAACACAACATCCTTACACATAAAAAAAATTTAAAAATTAAAAAAAATTTAGGGTACATTTTTTTCTTTTTGTTATCAATATCATTACCTCAATTACAATTATTTTTAATATAAATACATTGGTATGAAAATATATAATAGTAAAAATTACTATGTTGTTATAAAAATGTATAGTAGTAATAAGAAACAAAGAAATAAAAAAAAAAAATGGTGGTGGAAATAAATAAGAGAAAAAAAGAAGAAGAAGAATAATAGTTGCTCATAAGGAGCACATAATTTGAATTTTGCAGCATCATCCCATCACTATGGTGTCTGTGGGATTTTTCATCCCACTCAAATAGAGGGATGCCACATCCACCAATTGGTATCTACAGTGGCAAGCTTCTTCACATTTGCTGGGCTTTGCTCATGTAAAGTAAACAAATAATAATGTGGGATTTGGGCTTTGATCCACCCACATCCCATTAAGTAAACAAGTCCTAAGTGTAGTAGGAATTTGATTGTGTTGGTACCAGGACTAGAACCAAAACTCATAAGACCAAAAGCAAACACTCAAGTCAATCTTTGTAACTTTCAATTTTGAAGTCCATCTTCACCCACTAATATAATATGTTGCTTAGATTTCTATTCTTCTTTGTTGTGAGAAAATTTTGACGGCATGTTTGTCGAAGGATAAGCATATATGCAAGCATTTCTAAAGTTAGGGTTCTAATTTTACCTAAATTGTATGCAACTTAAGTTTTCCCCAGACATGATACTGATTCGACATGTTTTTCATTTTTCTATCTATGATGTCATGCCTCATCAAATATTATATGAGAGGGCCAGTTGAGGAACTCTATATTCAATATCTAGAGGTCTCTCTGTGGGATGGTTTGGGTTACTGTTCCTCGCGAAATGATTATCTGTAAAACCACACTGATATACTCAATCAAATCACTAAGAGTATAAAAGTAAAAGTCCTAATAAAAGGCTAAGATGACTAATCAAAACAATCAACTAAACCCACTCAATGTAGGTTTCCTAAGCCTTATGTGTTTAAGCCCATAACGATTCAATTAATATTAATGCTAATTTCTATAGTAAAAAAAACATCTAAGCATGATTTTTTTAACTCGAGCACTGTTTTTATGCTAGCACGTTCTTCTGGCAGAAGCCTATATTCAATAATCTAAGGAAATGACTCCATATTTGATCTCATGCAGCATCATCTGCGCCATCTATGGGAAATACCTTTCTGCCTTGCAGAACATTTAGAATATAGACAAGATCCAAAGTTCAAGACTTAAGCATTTCAGCAGCACTCAAGGAGAAAATATAGAAAATAACCAACCGGATGTATATGTAGCTACTTTTGGTGACTAAACAAGCGCCTAATGCACCTCCTATATCAAAGGTACGCCTTAGGCTGTAAGCTATACCTCATGGAGAATAAACAATGTAGATCACCAAAGAGGCCCTATTGGCATTGATCGAAGATGCCTCAACATAAGTTGCAATGAAAGTAATACCCTAATATGCTAATGAGCATCGCCTGTAGGAGCAACCCCAATCCTCTTGCCAAAAGTGTTGTTATCTCCCAAGAGAAAATAGCGAAGGATAATAAGGAGTGAGGTATAGCTCCTCTACCACCCCAACCAATAGATGTAAAGTCCCCCATCTTCATTGACTAGTCTCAAGGATCATTGATTGTAGCTAAAACCATGGCCTCTTGCTCCATAATCCAATAGTGCACAATAGATGTAGGAAATAACTCTCTCTCCCTGGTAGTTAACCTCTCTTGGAGTAGCTTTTTTTGCCCGACCAACCTTGTTGGAGTAGTGCCCCACAACCAATTAGAATTGTTGTGTAATACTACTCCAATTATGAGATAATCTTGATTGAATAATATTCTTATAAAATGGTTGTCTTCATCATATGCTTTTTATACTTCACTTGCATTTGGTTGAAGCCCTTAAATCATACAAGATTATGGGACTTGGTCAGATATATGATAGTGATCAAGAAACAAGTCTCAAAGGTCATGATTTTAAATATTCCAAGTCATAGAATCTTATGAGAAGGGGCATCTAAGATTCGGATAGACTTGCACTAACGATGCATATTCTAAGGGGTTGGATATTGCCCCATTTCATGAGCAATATATGTTAGACATGGATGCATGTTTCTAACAAGTTCACTGAAGGCTTGCAAGAGAATCCACTTGATAGCTATAGTGGCACATCGGTAGTGACAAATTCTCAAGCTTATGATAGTACATATAATTAGTCTTTAGACTTAAGGATCTATAGTAATTTTGTGTTTATGTCCTTATGCTTTGACTTTTCCTCGACTAAGCCTATCAATGGGTAGGGTTTTACCTACCCATACCGATAACAATAGTACAATACCTATACCCATACCCAATAAATAGACATGAGACCTAGACCCTATCTAGAACCATTAAGAAAAATGGAATGTGTAAGGGTAGAGTTTATACCTATAAAATACCCAATTACCCAATACCCAAAAAATACCCAATATCAAATACCCATGTTCCAACTCCTTCCTTCCCAGCTTTAATCTTTTTTACTCATAGAACTTTATTTAGTTACTATTTTTGTCAAACCTAAACCCAAAAATATATTAAAAATAATTGAATGGGTGCAATTATGTTTATGTGCAAAACTTATCCACATATCCTATACCTTGAAATTACTCATTTTCCAAATACTCAAATTTAACTAGTTAACCTAAATTAGTTATATCAAAATTAAATTTATACTAAAAATCATGGCATACTTGAAGTATATACTTAAATTTTTAATATATATAAAATAAGAAAATTAAAATTATTTTACATTTATTTATTTATAATTATTGTACTTCTTAATTTATCTGAAATAGTAAAATTCTTTCTTACATGTTGGTTTACACATTCCAATTTGGATGTTTAGATGATACTTTCTTTTCATACAAACCATATAAATTTGATGTATACATAAAAAAATTAAATGTATACTTTTTTCTAATTTAAAAAAATTAAGTTAACATTTTTAAAATATGTCCAAAAAATATTATTCAATATTAATAAATTACTCTAGCATTCAAATATTAGGTAGTTTTAGCATCTTGATTGACAATAAGAAAATTTGGGAAAGATAAAAGAATTAGTCATATTAAAACACAATTAAAAAATTTGGTCTAATAAACTAGACCCAACTATAGACCCAATGGGTCATGGGTTTGATAAGGTAGGATTATTTTGGTATTTTGGGGTATGGGTCTAATTGGGTCAATGGGTTGAGTAGGATAGGAAAAACATAGGGTCTAACTATTTAGGTATGTTAGGGTATGGACTTGGGTAGGACAACACCCTACCTATTCCATTGATAGGCCTACCTCACCCCCATTATTGATATTAATTATATATCAAATACATTGAGTGAAGAATTTTTTGGAAAATAGTAGGAAAAAAAAAGGGTAGTGTCTGGATCAGACCCGAGAGTGATGGGTCCAAACAGCAAACCCAATGGGTAATGGGTCTAAGTGGGTAGGGTAGGTAAATGGGTATTAATTTTGGGTATTGTTTGGGTATGGGCCTATGTAGGGTAAAACCCTACCCATTTACAACCCTATGACCCTGACCACGTATCGGATCATGCAGGGTTGAGATTGGGCATGAGCTACTTAAGCATAGAGGTTTGAGAGATCCAAGATGGTATCCAGTTCCTTGTTCTTGTGAAGAAGGAGTGCATCTCCTATGTATTCTATAATGATCAATTCCAAGAAATCCTTGTGCAAGGTAGTATGACAATTTGGAAAAGGTATTTTTCAAAGTTGAGGTCATAAAGGGAAATTGAACATTGGATGTAGAGATATAGTTATTGAGGCTATTAGAGAGCCGACAAATATCTTGCCCTAGGCCTCTTTCGAGAGATAGAAGATAGAAGGACCCTATTTGCATGGTAAGCGTAAGCTATAATGGTTTATCATGATATAATTCATTCATCCAATTAGTTGGGTTCCATGGGCTTGTTGCTAGACATCGATCGTGGAGATTGAGTGCTCTTCAATTAATAGAGATTAATTAAAAGACTTATTCGTTTAAAAGAGTTTAAACTAATGTGAATATTTCAATATTCAAAATATCACAATGAGTTGTGAGCCCATGTCTAATAAATGGATGAACCTAATGGGTCACACACAAAAGCCTAAGGAAACTCTTATTTGATAGGAGGAATTTTCTAAAGAGTTAGAAAATCTAGTGCTAGGCATTTTTGGAGAGAGAAACAATTGACTAATTTCAATTGGTCATTTTGGCTTGATTAATTTAAGTTTAAATTAATCAAAATAATTTAAGGAGTTAAGTTAGGTGAACTAAATTAAGGTGTTAATTTAATTGATACCATATGATAATTGACTAGTCAAGTTAACTAAAGGAGTTAAGTTAACTCTAATTAACTTGAAGAGTTAAGTTAATTACTTAAGGAATTAAGTTAAATTAATTAAATTGAGAATTTAAGTTTCGGAGGAAAATCAAATGGAAGAGTCCATTTGAATTAAGTTAATTAGTATTTCATTTCAAGAGATGAAATGTAAATGGACGTTCACATGCAAATGCACACATGGGTTGGCAAGTTGGCCAACATGCATTGAGGGTGTGATGGAAGCATCCATAAGCTTCCATCCCTTCCTATAGATATGCCATGTGGCCAGCCATTTGTGCTTGGTTGGCATTCCTCACATTTTCCATCCAAAAGTGTGGTATAATTCATGTATTGAATAACCACACCAAAATCCTCTCTTCCATCTCTTCTCATCCAAAAAACCGCAAGTCCTATCATCACCATCTTCTTCTCTTCTCTAAGAAAGTAAGATTGATTGAGAACTAATCAGAGGTGTGTGGACTTACTAGGTTTAACACTTGGGGAACTTAGAAGTTCATTGGTGAACTATTTTGTGGCTGATTTCGGTAGATCGTTTGGATGATCTAGGGGCTGAATTTTTCAGTGATTTTCGGTCACAACCTTGCTGCTCTAGAAGTGAAATAGTGTGCCAATTTTGCTTATTTTTAGAGTTTTGGAAGGGTGCTAAGTCCCTATTAGTATTAATTTGAATATCATATTTAGGACATAACAAATAATTTTCTTGTTTTAAAAGTTATAATTCATTTGCTAATTGATGAAAATATTGGAATTGCAGGAATACAAATGGAGAAATTGCAAAGTAGGACAAAATGACTGAAGTTGGTGGGAATGACATGTCATTATCAAAGAAGGAGAGGAGAGTTTTTATTTATTTGAGTCCTATTCTAATGAGAAGACTTGTTCAAGTAGTTATAAATAGGTCTCTCAAATACTTCGGAAGGGGATTTGGATTTGCCATTTTGGAGATCAGAAGTATCGTGAGAATTCAGGATTCAGATGAGGACAAAATGGAGATCAGATTCCTCTAGGAATAGAGTTTCTTCTTCTCCCTTTGATTTTGATTTTAATTTTGGATTTGAAAACTATGTTTTGTTTTATTCATGTTTTGTTTGACAATTCAATCATGAACTAATTCGTTACTCTAGAATTATGATGGATTCTTTTGAATAAATTGGTGCATGATTTTCTTCCATGAAATTAGTAGCGCTTAAGGATATTTCTTCTATTGTGTGATTTTCCTATTTGATTGTCTGATCAATAGTCAAGTACATCATTAAACCTTAGAGGAGTCTTGGAAAAGAAAATCTAGGGATTGATTGACAATAGAAGACCTTAGGATTAATTGTTCAAATTGATGAACTAATTGATTTGTAAGTAGGATAGGAATATATCTACTTGCCCTAGGGAGTTAGTTGAGTGGTACAACTTTATTCATAATTTAGTTGATTCACATAGGAATATAGTGAATTGAATAAATTAAGGATTTGATTGTGGGTAATTCAGAAGAACCTCGTAATTACATAAGACTCAAGACTAATAAATTTTTATTAATTTCATAGGGAGAAAATTATGTAATCAACTTATTCGATTGATGAAATCATAATTCTAGGCTTTTATATCCTAATAGAAATCTTAATTAGTACCTTTTTTCTTATTTTCATTAGTTTAGTTTTAATTCTCATTTAATTGGTTTTGTTTGAATAAAATAAGTGTGTGATAGATTAGTAATTAGTAGCGAATAATTTAGTTCCTCGTGGAATTAACACTCTTCTCATCACTTTATTATTTGTTGCGACACGTGCACTTGCGTATTTGTTTGCATCATTTATTTTTGCACAATGCAACCAACAATTTTTTGGCGCTATTGCTGGGTAACTAAAATTATTTTATTTATGCTAATATTAGTTTTAAGCACCAAGTTTTAATTAAGATCTAATTTTATTTTATTTTATTTATTTATGGAATCCTTGCAATTATGTACAGGATAATCAGGCGCAGACGAGCACTTCATCGAGCAAACATAGATACTACAGAAATGGCAGAAAAATATGGATATCTAGGTGATTATACTATCCCACAAATTCAGGGCTTTCAGACAGGAATCGCTAGACCATCTGTTTAGGCTAATAATTTTGAAATTAAGCCCGCTATCATGCAGATGATATAAAGTTCAGTACAGTTTGGGAGGTCTCCAATAGAAGATCCGAATGCTCATTTAGCTAACGTTTTGGAGATTTGTGACATGTTCAAATGTAATGGAGTCTCTGATGATGCAATCCGATTGATTATTTCCATTTTCACTAAAGGACAAAGCAAAGAGTCCTAGCCATTGGGATCTGTTGCCACTTTGGAGAATCTAGCACAAATATTCTTGGCTAAGTTTTTTCCACCATCACGAATAGTCAAGTTAAGGAATGAAATCACTTCCTTTGATTAGTTTGATCAGGAAACGTTTTATGAGGCATGAGAAAGATACAAGGAGATGCTCAGAAAATGCCCTCATCATGGATTGAGAAAGTGGCTTCAAATGCAGACATTCTACAATGGATTATCTGCACAAATAAGAGGAATAGTTGATGCTGCTGCCTAAGGTATACTTATGCGAAAAAAGATTGGGGAAATATTTGAGTTATTTGAAGAGATGGCAGAAAATAGTTATCAATGGCCAACTGATAGATTAACTTAACCAAAGAAAATTACAGGAATCTATGAGGTAAATGCTGCTACATCTTTGAATGCACAGTTAGCAAAGAAGATGGACACAGTTGCAAGTATTATAACCCAGCCAGGACAACAAGTTCAAGCAATAGAAGGGCAATTTATTACTTGCGATAATTGTGGGGATGCACATTCGAGCGGTCAATGTCAACATAGTTTGGAATTAGTGCAGTTTGTTGGGAACTTTAATAGGAATAAAAATAATCCATACTCAAATACTTATAATCCTGGATGGAGACAACATCCCAATTTCTCATGGAGCAAAAACCAAGGACAATCTTCAGCTCCTAAACTTCCACCACCAGGCTTCCAGCAACAGATAACGCCACCAACTCAAGAAAAGAAGCCATCATTGGAAGAGATGTTTATGCAGTTCATGACAAAAATGGAAGTAGCAATTTAGAGTCAATCAACTTCAATTAGAACACTGGAAACAAAAATGGGGCAATTAACTAGCGCATTGAGTATGAGATAGCAAGGAACTTTGCCAAGCGATACTGAGATAAATCCTAAATGAGAAGGAAAAGAACATTGCAAGGCAATTACTTTAAGGAATGGATGAGAGTTGCACAAAATTCAAAAGGCACCTCAAGTCTCAAAAGAAGCAGAAGAACTACCAATAGTTGAGAAAGAAGAGGAGTTAGAGCAGAAGGCTAAGTCTAAAACCACCACACCACCTTCTCCTTTTCCTCAAAGGCTTAGGAAACAGAAATTGGACAAACAATTTAAGGATTTTATGGAAGTTTTCAAGAAACTCCAAATTAACATTCCTTTTGTTGAAGCTTTAGGACAAATGCTAAGTTATGTGAAGTTTATGAATGATATTTTATCTAGGAAAATGCATTTTGGGGAGTCTTAAATGGTGGCTTTAATAGAGGAATGTAGTGCAATTATTCAAAAGAAGTTACCACCAAAACTTAAAGATCCAGGAAGTTTCACAATTCCATGTAGCATTGGAACTCGCTTTTCTGGACGTGCACTTTGTGATTTGGGAGCAAGTATAAATTTTATGCCATTCTCCATTTATCAGAGGCTTGGACTTGGTGAAGTTAAACCCACAAGTGCGAACTTGCAATTGGCAGATAGATCATTCACATATCCAAATGGAGTAATTGAAGATATTTTAGTTAAAGTTGATAAATTGTTTTGGATATGGAGGAAGATCACGAAGTTCCTATTATTTTGGGTAGGCCATTTTTGGCCACATATAGAGCTCTTATTGATATACAAAAAGGTGAGTTGACCATGAGAGTTCAAGACCAAGAGGTAAAATTTAATGTTCTTAAGGTTATTAAATATCCTAGTGCTTCTGATGATTGTTTTGCAGTTAGTGTTGTAAATAGTCTTACAGGAAATATTTCTCAAAATACCTAAAACTCTGACCTCCTTGAAGTAGCTCTACTTGCCATAGCGGATGTTGATGATGCTGAAATATAGGAATTCCTAAATTTCCTAGAAGCTCCACCTAAGATTACTAAGCACCTAAAATTTGAAGATTTGGATCCACCCACTTTAGAATTAAAACCTCTTCCTGATCACTTATGATATTCTTATTTGGGAAATTCGTGTACATTACCTGTTATTATTTCATCCTTGTTATCTGATGAACAGAAAGGTAGGTTGTTGAGAGTATTAAGAGAGTATAAACAAGCACTTGGATGGACAATTGTAGATATTAAAGGAATTAGCCCTTTATTTTACATGCACAAAATTCTACTTGAGGACAATAAAAAGGGCTCCATTGAACATCAAAGGAGATTGAATCCCATAATGAAAGAAGTAGTGAAGAAAGAAATCATTAAGTGGCTTGATTCAGGTATTATTTATCCTATCTCAGATAGTTCATGTGTAAGTCCAATACAATGTGTACCAAAGAAAGGAGGAATGACAGTGGTGAAGAATGACAATAATGAAATTCCAATAAGGATAGTTAATGGATGGCGAGTGTGCATGGATTAGAGGAAGTTAAACAAAGCCACGAGAAATGATCACTTCCACTTGCCCTTCATTGATCAGATGCTGGATAGACTGGTAGGAAAGGAATATTATTGCTTCTTAGATGGTTATTCGGGATACAATCAAATTGCCATAGCTTCGGAAGATCAGGAAAAGACAACATTCACTTGTCCCTATGGTACTTTTGCTTTCCGGAGGATGCCTTTTGGCCTTTGCAATGCACCAGCTACTTTCCAGAGATACATGATGGCAATCTTCACTGATATGGTAGAAAATTTCCTTCAGGTATTTATGGATGATTTTTCAGTTTTTGAAAATTCTTTTGATGAATGTTTAAATAATCTTGCATTTGTTTTAAAAAGATGTGAAGAAACTAACCTTGTTCTAAATTGGGAGAAATGTCATTTTATGGTAAGAGAAGGAAAAGTCCTTGGGCATAGGGTCTCCAGCAAAGGAATTGAGATGGACAAGGCAAAAATTGAAACAATTGAAAAACTTGCACCCCCATCATCGATGAAAGGTATTCGTAGTTTTTTGGGACATGCAGGTTTCTATAGGTGTTTCATTAAAGATTTCTCTAAAATTTCAAAACCCCTATGTAAACTGCTAGAAAAAGATGTACCTTTTAAATTTGATGATAAATGTCTTAAGGCTTTCAATTTATTAAAAAGGAAACTTGTTTCTACACTTATTATTGTTGTGCCTGATTAGGATTTACGTTTTGAACTAATGTGTGATGCTAGTGACTTTGCTGTTGGTGCTGTTTTAGGTCAGCACATAGAAAAGATCTTTCATTTAATATATTATGTTAGCAAAACACTAACAGATGCACAGGTAAACTATACCACCAGAGAGAATGAACTATTAGTTGTAGTATTTGCCTTCGATAAGTTTCGCTCATATTTGGTAGGAACCAAGGTAATAGTATATATGCAGACCATTCAGCTATCAAATATCTAGTGGAAACGAAAGATGCCAAGCCAAGATTGATTAGATGGGTGTTTCTGCTACAAGAATTTGATATGGAAATTCGAGATAAGAATGGCTCAGAAAATCAAATTGCTGATCACTTGTCAAGGTTAGAAAGTACAAAAATTTTAAATTAGAAGACAATTATCAAAGAAACATTCCCGGATGAGCAGTTGTATGCAGTACAAGAGAAAGGGGTTCCATGATATACAGGCTTGGTAAATTATATAGTTAGTGGAATTTTCCCTTCAGAAATTAACTCTCAGCAAAAGAAGAAATTTCTCTCAGAAGTGAGGAAATATGTCTGGGATGAGCCATTCTTATTTAGAATTTTTCCAGACCAAATACTTAGGCGTTGTATCTCAAAAAAAGAAGTGAGGAGCATACTTGAGCATTGCCACTCATCCCCATATAGAGGTTATTATCAAAGTGATCGTACTACAACAAAGGTTCTTCAGTCAGGTTTTTATTAGCCTACCTTATTTAAAGAGTTTATACTTTTGTTGCATGTTGTGATAGGTGTCAAAGAGTAGGAAATATTTCTAGAAAAAATTAGATGCCTCTAAATGCAATATTAGAAGCTGAGTTATTTGATGTGTGAGGTAATGATTTTATGTGTCCTTTTGTGTCAACCTGTGGGAATCTATACATTTTTGTGGCAGTTGATTATGCCTCCAAATGGGTGGAATCTACCAACTAATGATTCTAAAGTTGTAACAAACTTTTTGAAAAAGAATATTTTTACTCGCTTTAGTACACCTAGAGCTATTATTAGTGATGGAGGAAGGCATTTTTGTAATAGATATTTTGATGCTCTATTAGCTAAATATGGAGTTAAACACAAATTGCCACAGCTTACCATCCACAAGCAAGTGGTCAAGTCGAAGTATCAAATAGAGAAACTAAAAGAATTTTGGAGAAAACAGTGAGTGCTACTAGAAAAGATTGGTCTAAGAAGTTAGATGATGCAATGTGGGCATATAGGATAGCTTGTAAAACTCCCATTGGGTTGTCACCTTACAAATTAGTGTTTGGGAACGCAAGCCACCTGCCGGTAGAATTGGAACATAATGCTTATTGGGCTACAAAAAAATTGAATTTTGACTCTCAAGCTGTGGGGGATGAAAGGTTATTGCAGTTAAATGAATTAGATGAATTCAGAATACAAGCATATGAGAATGCTAAGTTATATAAGGAAAAGACAAAGAAGTAGCATGATAAAAAAATTTTAGAGCGTCATTTGTAACCCGGACAACATGTTTTGTTATTTAATTCTCGGTTGAAGTTGTTTATAGGAAAACTCAAATCACGTTGATTAGGGCCATTTCACATCACTGAAGTTTTTCTGTATGGAGCAGTGGAGCTGGAAGATGAAGGAACAAATAGAAGATTCAAGGTGAATGGACAGTGAATCAAGCACTATTAGGAAGGCAATTTTGATCGCCAATGATCCACGCTCACCTTGGTTGATGTTGAATAATATCTGAAAAATTCAAGCAGATGACTATAAATCAGGTGTTTATTGGGAGGCAACCCAAATTTTCTTTCTACTTTTGTAATGTTTATTTTTCTTTTTATCTATCTATGATCTAGTGCTTAATTTCTTTCTTTTGTTTTGAAAAAAAAAGCAATAATTGTGCAAGATAGTAGCCTTGCGCCTGGCGCAAAACTCTCGCACCCTGGTGCATGGGCGTAAAACTTACAGCCCGAGATAGTTTACCTTGCGCCAGGGTGCAAGATTTTTGCACCCCAGCGCAAGGGCATAAAAAGTTTACGCCCATTCCAGAACGCCTTACGCCAGGGCGCAAGACATTCATGCCCCAGTGCAAGGTAGGGGATCCCATTACAGAACCCCTTGCACCAGGGCGCAAGACTTTCACGCCCAGGCGCAAAGCGTGCTTTGCCCAAGGCAGAATGCTTTACGCCAGGGCGCAAATAACCTACGCCCAAGCTTGGGTCGCACCCAATTGTTCTGTGTGCAGCCCCTATTCCCTTTTCCCTTATTATCTTTATTTTCAAAAAAAAAAAAAAAACCCCTCATTCCCCTTCCTCATTATCTTGTTTTAAATCTTCCAAACTACAAAACCCATTTACCTTACCTATTCTCTCTACCCACCGCCGACTATCACCATATCCACCTACAACCCACCGTCGGCAACCGCCATTCCTGTAGGTAACCTTCTGCCGGCGAACTCAACATTTTTCATCTCCCTTGGGCTAAGCTTCTTACTACTTCTAATACTCATAGTAAGTTGTTTACTTGGTTTCTTGTATAAACTTTCTTTGGATTTAGGTGTTTTGGGATTGGTTACTTGAATCTTGTGGAATATGATTGATTGTTTGGAAAAAAAAGTGATTTATATAAAAATCTTGTGGGTTTGTGTGAGTTTGCCACCATATTGTTGATTAGGCTAAAACTTAGTATGGCATTGATCTAATATTTGGAAATTACTAAGTTTCATCTTGCCATTGTAGAATGCTTAGATATTGATTCTTAGACAAGGAAATATTCATTGAATATTATCAAGTAGTACTAATCATAATATTGTGACACATTGAGCTCATTATTGAAAGGGGAATTGAATTGTCTTGAGAAAATTGAAATTTAGTTTGATGCATTCATTTGGTAGAACTGATAATTCTTTCAAGATTTTGGATTGAGGCTTTACTGATATTATTATTGACAATTTGGAATGATGTTGCTTGATTTTTTTTTTTGTTTTTGGCAATAATTGTGAATTGGAATAGCAGTGAGATGGCACCTAAAGCAAGTAGGAAAAGAAATAAGACGGATGCCTCTTGTAGTAGACGACCAACTTTTGATACCACCTAATTTGTTTTAGTAGAGGCAAAGCCACTATATTCACAAGCCACTATGTATTGACCCTTTGTTAGGGAAAGAGGATTAAGGGAGCACTCACGCCGTGATCCTACTAGAAGCTCAATTATACCATGGAGAAGTTGGCAAAAGTTTGTTAGCACACCAAAGGTTGCAGTCATACTAGTAGTGAGGGAGTTCTATAGCAATTTAGTATGCACTACTGAAGATACGGTATTTGTACAAGGTAAACAAGTGTCATTTTCTCAGGAAGATATCAATTAAGTCTTTGAGACACCTAACATTAATAGTGATAATGAGTTCCAGGAATTTCTAACTACAGAAATTGAAACGGAAGCAATGAAAAATCATCTACGTAGTCAAACTGTCGAGTGGAGGATGGGAGCTAAAAATCAGTATAGGCACTTCTCGAGGGCAAGTTTATCCCCATATATCTAGCATTGGTTCAAATTCATCTGTGCCCGTCTGTTACCAGTTCCCCATTGTAGCGATGTCACTAGAGAGCGAGTTGTTTTGTTGTATGCTATACATCAGATGATCCCTATTGATATCAGACTAATTATTAATCCTGCTATTCAAAAGGCATCACCAGGTGGAATACAAGATAACTTAGTATGTCCATATTTGGCGCAATATCATAACATTCCACCTGAGGATTATCCTACCTTTCCACAGCCACCACACTTTGATTTTCCTGTTATTGCAGTTCCACTCCCGGAGGCTGAGGAAGACGATGACGCCAATGATTAATCAGGGAGTATTTTCTTTTTTTTTTCTTCTTCTTTATTTTATTTTATTTTATTTTTATTTTTATTTTTATCTTTTTTGTCATATTAGTGTCTCTTATTTTCTTGCTTTCTCTTTCATGATAGTATTAGTACTTTAAGGGCAAAGTACCTCTCAAGTTTGGGGGGTGCTTTGCGCATAAATTTTTTGTCCTTTGTGTTCTTTTATTTTCTGTTGTTTTGATTTTGATTAGTGTTCAGTAATTGAGTCGATGTCTTGTATGTACAAAAATTAATCTTCTTGAATAAATGAAGATATTACTTCTTTAATTTTATGTTTTGAGAAAAATTATACTTGTGTGATGATGGACTGTGCAGTTTGAGTAGAAGCAATGGTAGGATGACATCCCCCTATTTTTGAGCACTCTCTTTCACTTCTAGTTATTGGTTAATTTAGAGGACATTTATGTATGAGTTACATAGGTAATACTTTAATTTCTAGAATTTGCTTGATAACCTATCAAGGTAAAATCCTAGAAAACGCTCAATTAAAGGAAATGACTTAGGCCATTTTTTACCCGTTTGAGCCTTTCAAGCCTACCAAATGATATTATATCCCTTGGGTCCCTTGTTGAGCCTATTTTTAAAAGCATCCATTTTATTTGACAATTAACTTAACAACCAATCTAGAAAAATGATCCCACCAAATAAATCCCACAATTACTTGTTGGATATTTGAAGTAGGAACAAACAGTATAGTGCCCATGAGTTTGATTTTATTTCTTCCAAAAAATAAAAAGGTGTAGATAAGGCCTTATGTACACAATGTGTGCATAGTAGCATGAGCACCGTCCACAAAAAAAAAAAAAGAAAGAAAGAAAGAAAGAAATTGAGAAGTACTGTTCAATAAGGCTGGGAGAGAATTAAGAGGTGATGATTAACAAGTGTTGTGGGTATTGAGTCGGAATTATCCATATCTTTCCTACCTTTACCCAAGCTTACATTTCAAGCTCTGAAAGTCCGAAATGGTCCTTTATTGAGTGTATTCTACATTAATGGAGATAGAGATGAAAAGAAAAGCAAACTTATGGAGCATTAGAGTAGAGTCTGGTACTTGTACATAAATTAATCCGAATTGCCAGTAACTATTTGTAGAGAAATGACACACATACACGGTGGATTCATTTGAACCTTGTATTTGCTTATTTGTGCATAGTGAATTTAGATCACAATTGTGGTTGACTACGAGCATAGCATTGAAGTAGTTCTGAGAGTAACAAAAAAGAAGTGATGTTTTTGTACATGTATTTTAGAGTCGATTTGTTTTCTTAGAATGTTTGAGAGTCATTTCTTTGTGTTGCTAGAGGCCAAGCAATGAATTAAGTTTTGGGGGTGTTTGTTAAGTCCCTATTAGTATTAATTTGAATATCATATTTAGGACTTAATAAATAATTTTCTTGTTTTAAAAGTTATAATTCCCTTGTTAATTGATGAAAATATTGGAATTTGCAGGAATACAAGTGGAGAAATTGCAAAGTAAGACAAATTGACTCAAGTTGGTAGGAATGCTGATTGGATGACACATCATTATCAAAGAAGGGCGGAAAAGTTTTTATTTATTTGAGTCCTATTCTAATAGGAAGACTCTTTGAAGCTGTTATAAATAGGTCTCTTAGATACTTCGGAAGGGGATTTAGATTTGCTATTTTGGAGATTAGAAGTATCGTGACAATTCGGGATTTAGAGGATGACAAAGTGGAGATCAGATTCATCTGGGAATAGAGTTTCTTCTTCTCCCTTTGATTTTATTTTTAATTTTGGATTTGAAATGAAGTTTCGTTTTATTCATGTTTTTTTTGACAATTCATTCATGGACTAATTCGTTACTTTAGGATTATGATGGAGTCTTTTGAATAAATTGACACATTATTTTCTTCCATGAAATTAGTAGCGCTTAAGGTTATTTCTTCTATTGTGTGTTTTTTCTATTTGATTGCCTGATCAACAGTTAAGTGAATCTTTAAACCTTAGAGGAGTCTTGGAAAAGAAAATCTAGGGATTGATTGACAATAGAAGACCTTAGGATTAGTTGTTCAAATTGATGAACTAATTAATTTGTGAGTAGGATAGGAATATATCTGCTTGCCCTAGGGAGTTAGTTGAGTGGTACAACTTATTCATAATTTAGTTAATTCACATAGGAATATAGTGAATTGAATAAATTAGGGATTTGATTGTAGGTAATTCGGAAGAACCTCGTAATTACATAAGACTCAAGACTAATAACATGTTATTAATTTCATAGGGAGAAAATTATGTAATCAACTTATTCGATTGATGAAATCATAATTCTAAGCTTCTATATCCTGATAAAAATCTTAATCAGTACCTTTTTTCTTATTTTTATTAGTTTAGTTTTAATTATTATTTAATTGATTTTGTTTGAATAGAACAAGTGTGTGATAGATTAGTAATTAGTAGAGAATAATTTAGTTCCTTGTGGGATCGACACTCTTATGATCATTTTATTACTTGTTGCGACACGTGCACTTGCATATTTGTTTGCATTGTTTATTTTTTCACAACACAACCAACAAAGGGGATAATTGGATCAAAGCATTGGTGCTTTTAGATCATCCATTGGAAGAGTCCTTGGAGTGATCTAGTTGATTCCTTTGTTTTAATTCACAAAGGTAAATTTTCTGCCTTCTAATCCTTACTTTGTGTAAGATTTTGATCCTTGGGAAGGAGATAATTGGTTTTATTTTTGCCTATTTTGGTTTCAATATTTGGATCCCAACCCATCTCCATCTTTTAAGTGGTATCAAAGCCATCTTCATGCTTATATTAGGATTTTAGTGAATTGATTCATGTGATGGATTGATTCTAGATCTCCAAACACTTGATTCAATTGATAAATTTAAGTGTTTGGATGATTTTGTGTGTGGCTGTTTATGTGTTGAATTGAAATATGTCAATATGTGTTTAAATGTTATTTCATATGTTAGCATGATTTTGATTCAAATCTTATGATATTCAATGTTGATATAGCATGTTAATTAGGGCTTTAATGTGTTTTGACTATTTTTGGATTCAATTGGATTGGATATAATTGGAGATTTTTGAAGAATGTTGATTCTTACTTAAACTTAATTTTTTGAAGCATGTTTGACCACTTTAATTTCCAGTTTTTAAAATATTTATAATCTGTAAATTTATCAAAATGTGTGTGGAATTGAGTCATGGAGGTGTCCATGGTGTTTGGAATGCAAAATAGCACAAAATGAGCTCAAAATACACATTAGCACATAAACCAACAGGGTTGCCGACCTGTGGCAGCGACTACCGCACAACGAGCATGCTGTGAGCACACTTGTCGTGCATCTAGGAGCACACCAAGGGCAACAACCCATCAGCAAGTGGCTAGGGGTGTTTCTTGGCTTTTTGGTGTTGTTTTGGTCTTCCTTTTAAGCTCATTTCATACTATTTTGATTCACAATAGTTGTGTAAGTATTCGAAACAATGTTGGATGTTTTTGCTAGCTTTTAAAGTCAAGTTTAAGTTAATCTTCTATTAGGTGCAAAAATGAGATGCATAGAGAGATGCTTATTTTTTCCTATTGATTACTTGTTTATGTGATAAGCATTTAATTGGTTGAATTGAATGTCGATTCTTATTTATGGTTCATTTAATTGTTGAATGGATGATGAATGAATGGGGGTGAACATGAGCTTTTAAATTGATTTTATTTGCTTCAAAGTTGTTTGAGAAAAGGTTGTATTAAATAGGGGCTTGCATGCCTCTTGATTTTTTGCCTTGTAAACAATACAACAATAAAGGTCTTTAATTATTCTTCAAATGGTGTAGCAATAGGCTGAAATCTATAGCACAAGGTCTTTTGCTACGAATTTTGTCCCACAGAGAATACAGTTGTGACCAATACTTTGCTACAGAAATAGCCTGTAGCAAATGAGTGTTGAAAAAACCAACTTTTTGGTATGACGTAGATGATTGTAGATACAACTTCTTTTATTACAACTAACTCCGGTAACACATAATTCAAAATTAGTTCAAAGTTCATTTGTTACACTTGTCATGGCATAGGAAAAACCTTTAATATGTTTTACTTATATATAATATTATTATAATTATTATTTATTAGTTCACCTGGCATTTAAAAAGCTCTATAAAGATTTCAATAAGAACACCTAATATCAATAGGAACCACAACCAACTAATCAAAATCTAAAAATCATAAGCATAATAACATTTTGAAACAAAACTAATATGTTATCATATCAACCATCAATTCCCTAATATATCATTTTTAAGCATTGAATATATTGTTTTTGAATTTCATAATTACAAAGTTGATAAGTACTAATACCACAGTTTTGAAGCTAAAGGAAATACATCATCATCATTGACAAAAAATTTAGAGGAGAATATACTGTCATTGACAAAAAAAAAAATGTCTAACTACTTCTCAAAATATGGTGACATGCATGTGCAAATTTTGTCTTTACATCTCCACAAACTACAACAAAATCAAGTAAATAATAAGTAAATGAAATTATAATTTCCCCAAGATATAAATTTAAATTGTTAGAACAGAAAAAGAAAAGTAAAGTCTCTTAGGTACATTAGCCAATTCCCAACTAATACATATGTGAACAACTATAGGAGAGAGATCCACCCACGTTTCGAGCTTCCATTCTTTTGTATGACTGATCGAAATAACTTGGTGCGTATAAAGCTTTTAAATCATCTCACAAGAGATGAGGTAAAAGTATTAATAAATGTAAAAGCATTCAAAATTTTCATATTTTCAATATTTATCTAAAAGACTTTATATCTATTAAGTTTCAATTAGTTGACAGAAAAAGATTCAAATGTCTAACAAATCAAAGCACTTTATATTATCCATTATAACTCTTGATTGAGTACATTCAGTATTCTATAAGGGATGAAACAATCAGCAAAAGAAAACTAAAGCTAGAAAGATAAAATAAATTGGAGCAAAGGGACACAAGGGAAATAAAATAGATTAAAAGTTTTCTTTTTCTTGTATATAAATAGAGTGGGGATTTTATAGCTTTACAACTCCCATTTATAACCTAAATATAGGTACACCCTATATGCCAAACAATAAAAGAAATAATTGCTTGTTTGGGAAGATGGGATGGGAAGGGATGGGTTTTTGCACCTAACTCTCATTTATTGTCTTTGTGTCTTAGCAACTACACAAGGAAAAAATATAATATTCCATTTTCCTTTTTTTCAATTTCTACAGTTAATCACCTAGATTAAAAAAAAAATGCTCCACAACTTTTTGTTTATTGATTTAATGATCACTTTACTGAAGTTATTTAAAATAAAGTGCATCATATCTAGATAATAAGATGTCTTTCTATCCTTACTAGATTATCAAATCCATAATAAATTAAATAATAACTCGTCCTTCCAATATGCTTTAACTAATGAGATATAAAGAAAATATTGAGATCATTAATAAATTAAATAATATTTTTCCCTCTAATATAATTGACTTATTTGACATAAAGAGAGTAAAAAAGGCTGATGAAGTATCACTCTTACATTATAATACGGTTTTTATTTTATAAAATCACAAATTCTATCATTAATGAAAATAGATACTCCACTTTTGTTTTAAAAGACAACTGAGTCTGTCAAATAAAGCACAAACAACGAAATTTCTAACAATTTTGATGTTTGACGTGTATATATGTGGATACACATATGTATATACTTATATACAATTAATTAGAAAGAAAATTTATGTGAGCAAGCAAGTTGTATATAGTTATGTAGTTTAATAATAAGGGATAGCAACATAAAGAAAGTGGTTTCTATTACTTGATTAAAATGCAATGAAACTCAAAATATAAGGCTAGAAAAATAGGCATTTAGGTTTATAAATTGCTTGCCCTCCAAGGCTAATTTTTTTATTTTCGAATAGGGTGAAATATATTAGATATGAAGAGAACAATTGCCAAGCCATCAAAGTTTGTAGGGATTAAAAGGAAGTAGAAACTTCCCATACATCATGCCAAAAAGATAAAAAGAACAATGAGCTAGCTACATAATCCCTATACGATGGATCCGACAATTTTCAATTTTAACAGAGTACAATGGATGTGGCCTATTATCATAATTTATACAAAAACTGTGCACAAGTGTCAAGACAAAAAAAAGGAGTTGTTTCCAAGGCTGACCACCAGCATTAATTCACATGAGGAGACTGGCTAAAAGGAAAACAACAACTATGCACAACATATTTTCAGCAGACTTTGCACAAAAAAACTGCTACATGATCTGAACATCTGTAACATTAAGTTCAGAACTGGATAGCAAGCTACTAGCCATTAACTGGACATGATCTAAGCAAATTCCCAAGAGAAATACCATCTAAAATTCAAGGACTAAATCTAGTCATATAGAGCTAGAAGCATAATAGCAGGTGTGGACTCACAATACCCGGAAGTGCAGTGATATTGATGCATGTATTGAGGTTCTTAATGTAGCAACAAACCATCAAAATGATCAAATAGTATGTCAATTATTTATATTTAAATGCAGGCCAATTTAACTCATCCATATGCAATGTAATCAGTATTTCCTTGGGAAGTTGGGATCTTTGAAAAATATGGTTGGAATCAGCTTTACAAGCTTCCTTAGCTAAGAGATTTGTAGCTGAGTTCCCTTCTCTGTAAGTGTGAATGAAAGAAATATTGAGAGGGTTCATCAAGCTCCTAATTTTGGCAACGGTGTGAGCAAGAGTTCAATGATGTGGCTGATTGTTGAGAATGAGATTCATAACTGCAAGAGCATTAGTTTCCACAATAATATTCTTGATCTTGTATTCTGAACATATTTCTAAACCTCTAGGAATTATAGCTAACTCAGCAATAGTATTGGTTGCTTGTCCCAAAGGTTGGATAAAGGCAAAGATTACTTCATGCTTACAGTTTCTGAGAGTACTTGCAGCCCCAATAGCACATGGATTACCTTGTGAAGCCTTGTTTGTATTCAGCTTAAAGAAGTCAGATTGAGGAGGCTTCCATCTGATGGCTTTGTAGGGAGTACCTTTCAAAACAATGAAAACAAAGTTGAAATCAACAACATTTGATAAATCCCCTTTCCAGTGTTCAGGTTTAAACAGATTGGCCTTATAAGTATTCTGAATATCCTGTTAGATTCTCCATATGTTTTTTCTCCAGGGTGGACGCTTGCCCTCCAAGACTTAATTCCTTGAGCTTTTATTCCTTGTTTATATAAATGAATTCAGGCAATTATATGCCCTTATGATAGGAGTTGAAGTTGTGCGCTATCCAATTTTGATGGTAACCTTCATAAAAGCATATGGGTACTATTGTCGAATTCTAGTAATTTAAAACCTTAATCTAGATGAAGGAAAATGTTAACAGGTTTATAAACTTTTCTTATTTCAAAACTTAAACGTGCTCTATATACAAAGGGTTGGTTAGTTCTTCTGATCATATCATCACTAGTTAAATCAGAAGAGGTTTTTCTCTATTAATTTTCTTACTGTAATTCAAACATATTAAATTGCATGCATTCTTTCCTAAAAGGTAAAAGAATGAAAAGGTAAAAGAAACTAAGGATATCTCACTACCTAATGCATGTGTCGACTTACTAAAGAAAGAGGAAAAAATGGTAAATAAAAAGCCAAAGTAATCTGAATCATTGTCCTTCTAGTTTCCCTCTTTATTCAACATATAATAGAAGCATATTTCCTTCAACAACCATATTAGTAAATAGAAGACAGAAACAATCCTAAAGAATCAATTATACCACCATCATAAAAAAATGAAATATAATTTTAACATCAAGGAATGCATGACAAAACATAAATTATGTGACAAAAAACAGAATCTATTATGTGTTTGTTAACAAAACTCAGTTTACAGAACTCTTCTTAAACATTAAAATGTGCAGGAGAAGAATAGAATAAATCATCAATAAATCACATATCATTTTTGTTTATATATATTTTGCATGATAAAATTTTATATTTTCATGCTGGATATGTGGAAAACTACTTCCCAATTAGTCAAAATAAGATACCTGGTTCTGAAAGGAGCTACCTTAGGTGAACATAGAAGACAACAAAATATATATGACATAATGCACTTAAATATTTGAGTCTACTCACAGAATAAGAAAAACAAGCTTATGCATAAAAAATCATGATAAACACAAGCTCAACTACCTCACCAGTACCATGAATCAACATAGACATGCTGAAATATGAGAATACCTCTATGGAAGCATGTTTGCAAAACTCTTCCTTAAAGAAGGATATTTTATTTGCAATTCCTTTGTTAACTAAATCACTAGGATTGACAAAAATTATACTTTATTACAACTTTAGATAATCTCACGATAGAACCAGCATGGACCTCGCTCTTTTGGTCTTTTAGAGACCTCTCCATCAATTAGTATTTCCTTATTAGCTCTCTAAGGATATCTTTAGCTACTATGTCTTTGAATCAAAACATAAGACTCAACTAGATCATTTGGAAGAATAAACATGCCGTCATTTGTTCAATTAATTTCATTAATACTTAAAGGAAATAATAAATGACAAGAAAACAAGTAAGGCTAAAAAGAATGCACATAAAATTACATGTACTTGGAAGGTTTAACTTGAGGATGAGCCAAAGCACCTCTAGAATGAGCTACAACACCTTTGATATTTTTGGAAACATGTATCAGAAGATCCACAATAGCACCACCATGGGAAAAAACAACATCCTCTAGTATGGTAAGTAATCCATAGTTTCTAGGAGTGTGAGTAGACATAATCCAGGGTACATACATTTGCAAAGTTACCTAAAATTAATATTTGTATAAATGAAAATGTTAGTAAGAAAGATATCTGAATCACAAAGAATAATACTATTAAGCATGTGAAAAACACCTACTCTAGAGTAGAAGAATAAATAAATCCCAAATTAGTAATACATTGACCATAGAAATGAGTTTATAGAACTAATGTTCCATGTTCTATGGGAAAAATTACACTTTTAGTCCCACAATACTACTGCGTTTTCACTATTGGTCCTTGAAAATCACGCCTCAACACTTAACATCCATTTTTAATAACTTTTTTCACATATTTAGTCCTACGCCAAATTTTCTGTTAACTTTGGATGAAAATAGCCACGTGCTCGTTCAAAAAGCTGAGTTTGAGGGGAAATAGTGACATGTAATCCACCTGGCCAACAAAGAAGGGAAAATCTGGCGCCTTTTTCCCTTGTAGAACGAAGTAAATATCTCCCCTTGCCACTCCAAATTGATATATAGACCCACAGAAAAGAAAAACTCCACACCACTCCACACTAAAAAGCGAAAAAACAAGAAACCTAACAGTGAACATGTCCTAATTTTAGAAACTTCATCAACAAGCATGGTGGAATGTTATTGTGGTCGGACTGCACAACTTAAGATCTCATGGATGAGTGATAATCCTAGACGGAGATTTCATGCTTGCTATTTGATGAAGGTGAAAGGAATAGTAACTTCTTCCTATAGGTAGACCCACAAATGTGCGCATGATTTATAGTGATCATCACTGGCCTATTGCGCCGTTTGAACAAGCAAGAAGATGACATTGCCGGCCTACGAAGGAGAATAAAAATCATGATGATGATAATGTGCTTCCTCTGTCTCCTGGTAGTTTTGCTTGCAATTGTTTGAGGAGACAATCTAGTTGTGTGTAGGTGTATTAGGTAGTTAGGGCCTTTTTTTTTTATTTTGTATTGTACGTATTATACACACTGGGAGGTTGGAATGGAATGGATTATGGTATTTTTGCATTATGCACTTGTATGTAGGTGTATAAGTTTGGTGGAAAATGTATTATGGTATTATGCTTATTGGAAACGTGACCAATTTGGTTTAGTTTCATTTAGTTTGGTTCACTTCAATGCCAATGCTAACTTGGTTTAGTTTGGTTCACTTCAATACCAATGTCAATTTGGTTTAGTTCGGTTCATTTCAATGCCAATTTGGTTTAGTTTGGTTCATTTCAATGCCAATGCCAAACTGAAACTGCTGCAAATAGTTGAACAAGGAAAAAAGAACAAAAAACTACTGCAAACAAGCACAATTGAACAAGGAAAAAAGAACAATGATTCATCAACCATTCCATTAAACATTTACTAAATCCATGCAGTAGAATTCCCAACAACAAAAAATGTACAAAAACCCTCATCATCAATCACAAAACATCCCCATTCCACTTCAACATTTACAACACCCTAGGAATTCATCACATTCTAGAAAAATGACAACCACCATCATTCAACTCTACATTTTTTAAACTTTGCCCTTAGACTTATTCTTAGTGGCAGCACTTCCAGATGCTTGACTAATTGTTGAACATTAAGTTAAAATTGGATCAGCTTGAGGTTGGGAGACATCTTGGCTTAGCGCAATGACAGGTTCAATTTGTTACCTCTTGCTTGGCCCTGAATCTTGCTTCTTAGTCTTTTTCCTAGCCTGCATATGTAAAGCTAACTCATTAAGATATATACAAAAATAAAACTAACAAAAATAACAATATAATAGGTACATAATCTTACTATCATCTTTATCTTCTTAGCCTGAGCAAGTCTACCATCCTCAAGAACATAACTTGTTCCACCAATACCAATATTCAACTCTTCATCACTTCTTAACCCTCAACATATGCATCATCAATCTTCTCTCTTTTCACGCTCCATCTTATTATGCCCAACTTCTCCACAATAGCGACATTTAACTTTATATGCTTGCTTTTTCATCTTAATTGGCCTTTTCTCCCCCATAGCAGTTTTCTTCCTTTTATTGACAAGTTCATCATTTTCCAACCTCCTAGCTTTGCTACACTTTCCAAATCCCTTCCCAAGATTAGGTGGCAGTGGTGGGATCAACCCTATTTTAGCCCACAACATAGGTCTATTAACTAGTAGTATAGCATGCTGGTAGGCCCTCAGAAAAGTACTCACATGGTAGCATTCATTGACAAAACTTTCTGGATCAAGACCTTGGCTACAAATGGCACTCATTCCATGATTACATGAAATGCCACTGAGTACCCATTTTCTGCAACTGCAACTTTGACTTTGCAAGTTAACTAAGTACCTAGCTCCATTATAACAATGAATTTCATAATGAAAATCATCTGCTTTTATGGGAATACAGTTTACAACCTTCTCAAGATTCTTGTCCACTTGTTTTCTTATTTTTTGATAGGTTTTCTTCCCATTCCATCTCTTCCTAGCTTTGTCTCTCATCTCTGTGAGCCTAGTCATTGTAAACTCCCTTATCCATTCTAACATTGTAAGAATGGGCTTTTCCCTAGCCTCAAGTATGATGCTATTGAAGCTCTCACATAGGTTGTTTAGGAGCATGTCACACTTAGGGAAGGTGCTAAAGTGTGACCTGCTCCATTGAGATGGTGGCTTGTCCTCAAACCAAGCCATAATTTTCTCATCCAAGATGGCCATCTACACCATTCTAAATTTGTACTCAAGTATTGAGGTTGCTCTTGCAGCATTCTACAAGGATTTCTTCAATACTAATTCTCTAAATATTGTTGTCTTCATATTTCCATTCAAGTGCTTTACACAGAACCTATTCTCCGCACCTGGAAAAACTTTCTCAAATGTAGGAACAAGACCCTTTTACTTATCACTGATAATTACAAAAGCATCATTTCTGACAATATGCAAATCTTCCTTGATCAGCCTAAGAAACCATTCCCATGCCTCCTTTGTTTCCCCAGAAACTACTGTATAAGATATAAGGAACAAATTATTATTGGGGTCCATAGAAACAGCAGTGAGCAATACACTACCATGAGGGCCTTTAAGATGATAGCCATCAACTCCTATTAGTGGCCTACAACCTGATAAAAAATCTTTTTAAGTGCATCAAAGCATATATAGAATTTACTAAACCTCTTTCTTTCTCTACCATCGTCACTATCTTTCATCACTATTAGTACAGTGGACCCTAGGTTGTTTTTTCTCAATTCTTCTGGATAGTCCCATAGCTGGTCATATTGATCTTCTGCCTTGCCTTCAATTGCATTAGGGTTTTTCTCTCAGCTCTGTATGCTTGGGATTTGGAGACACTACATCTGGGCTCCTTTGTAGCATCATTTCTGAATCCTTTCACATTTCTTTTAGGATCACTCTTAAAAGAGTCCTCATATCTTTCTGATAACCACTTGGAATCGACATTCTTCACATTGAAGGATGTGGTGCATTTATGCTCTAAATTGTACTCTCTAATATGGAATGTGTTTTCATTTCCTAATTTCAAACAATGGATTCTCCAGTCACAACCATCCCCTAAGCATCTTGCATATATTCTTCTCTTGTCATCTTAGCAATCCTCAGATTTCTTTTTATCTTCATAGCATGGCAGTGTACTGGTTTCTAAATTCTTCTTTATTGCTGAATATCATCCCAAGGTCAAAGGTAGGGTCATACTTATCTCTTGGATTAAACACATGGTATGATTCTCCTTGGTCTTCATTTGACCCTGCTGCACCATCAAAGTCATCATCACTTTCAATTATTTTCTCATCCTCATATGTGTCTGATGATCCATCGGATGAAGAGTCAGATTTTGGGACATCTTCTTCTGCAAAATCTAAGTCCTCTGAATCATCTTCTTCTAACTCAGCTTCTCTGCCATTTCAAACTCACTGTCATGCCATTCATCATCTTGTTGTGCCTCACCCTCATCTACATCTTCATCTGTCAGGTTTTTATCTTTCTCATATTCATCAGCATAGCTATCCATAATTTTGAATACTTCATCCTACTCATCAACAGGATCACCTACCCCTTGGTCCTCAATATAATCATTTTGAATGTCTTCATTCACCTCTTCCAAGTGCCTAGTGCCCTTAACCTTATCATTCAAATTTGCATGCTCAAAGTCCTTATTCTGGTGGTCTTTATTCACCTCTTCACCATGCTCTATAGATTGCTCAACCAATTCCTCATTCAACAGGTCTTCATTTACCTCTGAATCATGATGGACTTCTTGATCAACCAATTCCTTAATGCTCTGAACCTTATGCTCAAGGTCATCATTTAACAGGTCTCCATTTACCTCTGTATCATGCTGGACTTCTTGCTCAACCAATTCTTGAATGCCCTAAACCTTATGCTCAAGGTCCTCATTATTATGGTCTTTCTCATACTACTCTTCAACCCGCTGCAGTGGTTCTTCCTCTTCAAAAGCACAATTTGGCAACAGTTGTTTTTCATCATCATCACTAACATTGAGTATAGTTTCTTCAGCATCTTTACTCTTTGCTTCTAACCATGCTTGATATGGATCCACATCATCATTTTTCTCTGTATCTAAATATAGGATGGACTTTCTGTTCTTTATGTCAAAACCATCCAACAATTGTAATATGTCAGTCAAGTATTGAACTTGTCTAAACTTCTCCCTCACTAATATGTAGTACTTCTTCTGCCCCTTGTATTCCAGCTGCATACACATTTGGTCCAAGTTCTCAATACATATTTGAGTGACATCCACATAGTCGTAAATACTAACATGTCCTCCAACGTATTCTACCCTTGGTTTATGTACTACTTCACCCCCATGGTAGATTCTAATAGTCACAAAGTTTGTCTTTCCACCTAGAGAATAAAATAAACAACAAAAATGAATTAAACTAAGTGTACATGTTATACAATTTTGACTAATGCAGCTTAAATATAATAATTAATTAATTGAATAACTAACTTAATTTAGACAATTTATACTAATGCAACATAATTTAGATAATTTAGAATTAAAGAAGCCGAATTAAATAATTAATTGAAGACCTAACTTAAATATAGTCAACATATTTTGGACTAATGCACCAGAATTTATCTAATTGTACAAGTACAAGGATAAAGCCTAAAGTTGACAACTGTATTTAAGAGAATAAAAAAAATACAATCAAAGAACAAAAGTAATAAAATTAAAGAAACAAGTGCACAAACAAACAAACTAAGGAAGGGACCACATATTCAAATCCAAAGTTGTCCCCCATCAGCACATAAATTATGATAGCCCCTCAATACCACGAGAATACAAACAATTGTGCCCCAAAAGCATATAAAAAGATGGTCCCTTGACAGACAACACACACCCACAGAAGCACTGAACATTGCGTCAACAAACCCCAACCTAGATAAGCTATTCACTAAAGCATACACCACTAAACATAAAAAAAGTCAAGAAAACTTACTGTAAATTGGGTTTAAAAAGTGCGTCATGTGTGGACTCCTCAAGTACATTGTGTTAGTGCCTTTCTTCTTCAAATCCTGCATGCGAAAATTTTCACCTCATTACACTGAGAATTTGGAGAGAATAAAAGGGTAGATTAGGGTTTGAGATTTGGGGCTAGTGGGTCAAACTAACTTTTAATATTTTTTCTTCAGGTTTTTTTCATTTTTTTCCAAACGTACGAGCCACACGTTCTCTTTTGTTGGCTAAGTGGATTGCAGGTCACTATTTCCCCTCCAACTCAGCTTATTAAATGGGCATGTGCAAAGCACGTGGCCATTTCCATACAAAGTTAATGGAAAAATGGGCATAGGACTTAATGTGTGAAAAAAATTACTAAAAATGGGCGTTAAGTGTTGCGACGTGATTTTCTAGGGCCAATAGTGAAAACGCAGTAGTATTGTGGGACTAAAAGTGTAATTTTCCCATGTTCTATGTTAATACATCAATCAATTGAAAATTACAATAAAATACAAATACCTAAAATATCACAACATTAATTACAAATTTCCCAGGGAGTTATTAAAAAAAATTGTATCAGAAATACAAATTTATTTTAACAAAATACTTAAAATTCAAAGAAAGAAAAATTAGAAGTGGTTGTTTGTTACTTAATACCCATTAACTCTTGAAATCTCTGATTTTTGGCCAATCGTAAGAGGGATAAGCTGGATTATTGAAGTAAAATGGTTGTTGTGAGGAAAAATGGAGGGTTTATGAATTATGGGGCAGATGAAGCACTTAAGAAGATGAATGCAATAGATATGAATATACAAGAAAAGTGAAAGTGGAGAAAAGGGGGTTAATGTTGTTTTTGTGTAAAGAAAGAGAAACGACTGGAAATGAAGAGAGAAAGGTTATTCAACAATCTAGTATCAATTCTATAAAGGAAGAGAAAAATTCCATAGTGAAGAGAGAAATGCATGTTTGCTAGAATTTTGCAAAAGGGAAAATGTTGGGAAAATATTTTGGTTTCAATTTTTGGGGTAAATTTTTTTTTACTGTGATAAATGTAATTTTTATTACACGAGTTATAGTGCTGCAAATAAGTGTTTTTTTAGTTACCCCATTTGTGCATAGAAAAAACTTAATGTGATGTCGTTTTACTACTACTTTTGCCGCGCCAAGAATTTGTAGCAATAAAAGACTATTTGGAGCATTTTTACTAATGTAACAAAAAAAATCGTAATAAAAAGTCATTTTTGTTGTAGTGAAATGTTATGAGTGTAGAACTCTAGGAGTGAGGATTTCTTTTCTATTATAAATGTTGGAAGGAGACAAATGAGGGCAAAAGGATCAAGGAGGCTTGAAGACCCATGAATGTATGGGATACATTTATTATGTAATACATAGGATTTAATCACCCGCCTGAAATCAATTAAGTAGTGTACCTATGGCTCTAAGTGCACTACTTGGTTAAGGCTCATGGTCATCCCACCTTTAATGCATGATAGGTGCATTTACTTATTTATGCTTTTTCTTTATCCTATTAATGTATGAAATACATGGTTATGATATAGAGAACCTAAATAAGAGGTGATAATGTTGATGAGATCCTTCAAAGTAAGAAAAACCCTCAACTTAAAAGGAGTTTTAATTAAATTAAGCCTTCTACCAGTGGAAGGAGATGTGAGATGCTACCTTAATTTAGTGTTGGCACACGAGCCATGGGACACTTTATTAGAAGAAATCTATGTTCACTTCTTTGGCATTCAATACACTTTAATTTAAAACTCATTACAGTATTGTCTCATGAGTATTGGAATGACATAGTGGAGTTTACAATTAAAGATTAATTGGTAGGTATGACTTAACACCTAGTAGTGTAGGTGTCACACGAGTCGTGGGTCTATACGAAAAGTGAGGCAAAACACATCAAGGGTTGCATAGATATGCAATTAGCAATAGTTCCTTACCTTGGAATTGTTTGTGGATGTCTCACAAGTTGTGAGTCCACAAATGATGCCTTTTAACCTTGATTCTCACGAGGAAATGTGACTTCCCAAATTCCTTTAGGGGTTGAGGAGTTTGATAAAATAGTGGGAGAAAAACATGCTTGAAAGTCCATAAACATGTTTTCTGATATCAAATTCAATCACAAGGTTATATTCTCTTTTTCACTTCTGTAGATTTGGGAAATCTTAGACATAGCTAAAAATCTACTAAGCATCATATTGGAACTTAATAAACAAACTGGGCCGAACTACCATGATTGGCTTCGCAACCTCAAAATTGTTCTTGACTTCGAGAAACAAACACATGTCCTATATCAAAGTCCGCCAGATACCATAGACAAGGATGCCAATAAAGAGACACCTGAACCATTCACTAAATAGGTAGAAGATGACCCCCAAACCCGTTGGCTCATGATGACCTCCATGTCCAATGAGCTTCAAAGATATCATGAGCATATGAAAAGTGCTTTCGAGATACATTTACACATACGAGAGTTGTATGGTGTACAAACAAGACATGAGAGGTACATGTACTCAAAGGAGATCTTTAGGGCTAGAATGACGAAGGGGTCAAGTTTCCATGATCATGGGCTTAAGATGATTGGGTTTATTGAGAAGCTCGCTACTTCAGAAGTAGTGATGGACAATGACCTCTATGTGGATTTGATCCTTCAATCCTTGCCTAACTTATTTGACTAATTTGTAAAAAGGATGCCATTTGTTTCCATTGTGGCGATACGTGCTATTCAAAGCAAAATTGGAAGGAATATCTTGAAACCCTTAGAAAGGGTATGTACTTTATTGAAGTGCACTTAACTACCAATTTTTCCTCATGGGTATTTGATACCGAATTGGTTCTGACCTTTGTAATTTGTTACAAGGGATGGAAAGAAGAAGGAGTCTAAGTGATGAGGATTTGATCCTACACCTTGGCAATGGAGCAAAATTTGCAGCTAAAGTTGAAGGCATTGTGAAGTTAGACTTGGGAACTCCTTTATTGTATTAGATCCTTGTTACTATGTGCCAACTCTTGTGATGAATATTATTTCAATTCCCATTTTGGATAATGAAGGATTTGATTTATCAATCTCAAATGGGAAATTGAAAGCAGTAAAGAATGGTTCTTTGATTGCAATTGATACACTTAGTAATGGATTATACATTTTGGATTTTCAACCATCACTTATGCACATTCAACAAAGTAACAACAGAAAATTAGATAACCAAGAAAATACATACCTTTGGCATGCAAGACTTGGACATATTTCCAAAAGTAGGATGAACAATTTAGTAGCCCTTAAATCACTAAATGTTAGTGGATTAGAGGATTTACCAACCTATGAGTTTTGTTTAAAAAAAAATGACCACGATCCTTTTGTACGACAAACGGAGTGTTCCACCAGTCTATTGGATTTGATGAAAGTTAGTAAACTACTAGGATATAATTATCAAACTTTAAAAGCTCAAAAATAACTAATGCGTATAGCCAACCAAGGATCTAATCATTCTAGGAATTCAGATTTAGTTGGAGAATTACCTCAAAAAGCAAATTTTCAAGGTTGTAATGGTAACCACTTCACCAATCAAGAATCTGACAGGCTCTGGCATAGCGAAGAAAGAGCAACTTTTGCCTCGATTAAAATTCTCCAAAAATTACAAAAAAAATATGGAACTTCTTAAATCCTTGAGAAAGTTCCTGTAAAAAATTCAGCAAGTGATTACTCTATTTTAGTGGGTCTCCAAAGCTAGCAAATCAAATGTTTTGGCTCTGTTGATATGATCCACACACCAATTGATCCTCCAAATTCCACTCACTTTTAGCTGGAGAAAATGAGTAGAATATCAATGATGAAGGATGATTTTTGAGGTAGGAGAAAAAGAGAGAACAAAGCCTCAACACATGAAGTAATGTTTGGAAAGAGAGTTTTGGAGAGAATTGTGGAAGAATCTAATCCTTCACACTTTCTTCACATATGGCCGCCTCTCTATCGATATCTATATATAGATGTTGGATGGTGTGATGCCAAGGTGGCATCACACCTTCCATGAGGGGGGAAGGGCAGCCAAGCGGGGTGCCAAGGTGGCAAATTTGAATTCAAATCTCATTTGAATTAGCATCTTAGCTAACTCAAAAGTAATTAAAATGCACATGAAATTCAAATGAGATTTGAATTCAAATTTGCCATCGAATTTCAAGTTAGCTAAGATGCTAATTCAAATGAACCTTTCATTTGAATTTTCCCTCCAAAATTTATTCTTCTCTTTAATTAAATTAAACACTTTAATTTAATTAATTCACCTTTGACTTAACTCTTAAGCTTAATTTTGTTAACTTAACTTTTTAAGTTAACTTGACCAATTGATGGTCACTTGGCACCAAATAATTAAATCTTTAATTATTGATCTAATTTAACTCCTTAAATTAGTCGATTGATTTAAAACTTAAATTAATCAAGCCAAAAATTGACCTTCAATTTGGTATCTCAAAATCGCTCACCTTGGAGTAATTTTCTAACTCTTAGAAAATTGCTCCAATAACTAAGAGGTTAATTGGCTTTTGTGTGTCTCTCACTAAGTTCTGTCCTTCATCGGACATGGGCTCACAACTCCTTGTGATTTCTGAAAATCATATATTCATTTTAGTTTAAAACAACTTTTAAACTAATTGATTCAATTCAATTAATCTCATTAATTGAAGAGTAACCAATCTTTACGGTCGATGTCCATCCTCAAGCTCATGGAGCCCAACCAATTGGCCGAAATGAATACTTTTGGAGAACCATCATAGCTATACGCTTGCCATGCAAATACGGTCCTTCTGTCTCCTATCTCCCAAAAAAGGCTCAGGGCAAGATATTTGTTGACTCCTTAGTAGCCTCGATACTATGTCTTTGTTCCTTATGTTCGATTCCCTTGTGTGACCTCATCTTTGGAAAACTCATTTTACAAATTGTCATACCACCTTGCGCAAGGATTTCTCATAATCGGTCATTATTGAACACATAGGAGATGTATTCATCGCCCTTCACAAAGGTAAGCAGTCGGATTCCATCTTGGATCTCACAAACCTCTATGCCAAGTAGCTCATACCCAACCTCAACACGAAAGACCCGCTAAGTGGTCAAAGAAGAGTTAAAGCATGACTACTAGACATAAGGTTACCATGGATCATCAGGTTAGAGGACTAATAATATGCACAAGCACAAGCTGGAGAACTTGCCACTATCGACTTGCCACTCCGGCCATCCAGTGGATTCTCCAGTGGGTCTTCAGTGGCTTGTTCTCTAACAAGCACCCACTAACATGCACCCATATCTCATAATATTGCTCATAGAACAGAGCAATATCCAACTCTTAAATTTATGCATCATAGTACAAGTCTATCTGGATCTTAGATGGACTGTCTCATAAGATCCTATAACTTGGAAGATTTAAGATCGCAACCGTGTAAGACATATTTCATGGTCACCGAACTAAGTCCCATAGTCATAAGTGATCTAAGGGCTTCATCCAAATGTGAGTGAAGTAATAAAGAGCATAAGATAAAGATGGCCATATAAGGAATATTATTCAATGAATATTGTTATACAAGGAAATAGCTTTACAAGGCCAATCTTACTGGCTTGCTGGGCATTATTCCAACATTTGATCCATACGGACGTATGTAGGGCACTAAGAGTTAGTGCAAGATGAGACTATTCTTATTTCATTAATTTCACCGATGATTTCACTCAATTCAGACATGTGTATCTTATAAAATACAAGTCTGAAACTTTTGAAAGGTTCAAAGAGTATAAGAATGAAGTAGAAAATCAATTAGGACTTAGTATTAAAACTCTTTGATCGGATCGATGACGAGAATAGTTAAAATTGGTAAAGCATCATTCTTAAAAATAGCTTAGTGAAGCCTATCACATTTTTCTATACATTAATATGAAGCCTAACTTTTGAACAATGCTTACTTCATCAATTCACTAAAAAATTTGTGAACCTCAACTCATAGAAATAAGTTGGTGGAATGGAGTTAAATTATTCTATAAATCAGTGTAAAGAGTAATTTTTTAACAAAGCTTGCTTTACCAATTCACTAAAACATAGAGAACTTCAATTTTTACAAATCAATTTGTGAAGCCCGCTTAACTACTACTTTAAATTTATATGAAGCCCAATTTAAAGGAACCTCAATCCCTCAATTAATTGAAAATTAGTTCAAACTGACTTGTTAACAAGAACTTGCTCAAGCCTTCAAAATTAACAAAAAAATTGATTAATTTATATTAAAAAAAGGTGTAATGCTCAATTCACCAACTTTTTTATAGGCTTTAATTTGCATCAAGAAAGCCCAATGAAAAAAAGGCTCTCCTTAATTTAGATAAAAGAAGCCTAATTTGGAACATAAAGAATAGCCCAACTAGAACATTTGGTCTTTCTTTAATTTACGTAAGTTGTTAAGCTCAATTCAGTTTTTATGTGAAGCACAATTCATTTTCAGAAAGAACTATATTTATCTCGAATAAAATTGGAAATATTAGAAGTTAAATATATTTTTGAGAGAATCAAATAATTATGGCTAGGAATTTAATTTAATTATGAATAAAAATTAGAAACAAAAAAATTGGTTAACATAATAATAGAACAAAGGCGGCAATATGTTTTGGAGAGAAGTAAATTTAATTTTAGTAACTAAAATATTTGTTACAATATATTGTATTTGTAACAATTTGGCAAGGTTACAAAATATATGAATTTTTTTGACAAATAAATATTCCAAAATGGCAAGAAATATTATTCGTAACAATGGTTTAGGTTAGTAACAACTTTGTATTTAGTTACAAAGAAGCAAATTATTTGTTATGTGAAGTGTGTATACAACATACCTTTCTACTTGTAAGTTATGTGTAAATGAAAAAATGACCAAGGCTCCTTTTATAGGACAAACAGAGCAAACCATAAGTTCATTGGATTTGATCCATACTGAAATTTGGGGCTACTAAGAATTAGTGCTAGAGGAGGTTATTCTTACTTCATTACCTTCACCAGTAGAAAAGCAACAAATTACTTGGTATTAAAGATTTTCGATCAGATTGAGGAGGGGAATACTTAAGTACTAATTTTTTAGATTATCTAAAAGAGAATGAGATTTTGTCACAATAGACTCCACCTGGCACAGAGCAACATAATGGAGTAGTTGAGATAAGAAACCGTACCTTTTTGGATGTATTACGTTCCATGATGAGCTTCACAAATGTGCCTATCTCCTTTTGGGGATTCGCCTTAACAATGGCGGTGGATACTAAATATAGTACCTTCAAATTTGGTGCCAAAGACACCACATGAGATGTGGTATGACAAAGCACCATTTTACTCTTATTTAAAAGTTTTGGGGTCTCCCGCATAAGTCAAGAGGCTAATGGGAGACAAGTTGGATATGAGATCCACTTTGTACAACTTTATGGGATACCCAAAAGTATCTTTAGGTTATTATTTCTATGATCCCTCAGAAGAAAAGCTATTTGTTTCGAGGAATGCAACCTTTTTGAAAAAAAGAGTTTCTATTGGATAGAAAGGGCATTATCATTAAACTTGAAGTTTAAGATGATCATAGAATCACACAACAGGTAGAACTGTAGAAATAATAGAAGATCCCAAGCATAGTACACAACTTCTTAGAAGGTCAGACCACGTCAAGAAGCAATGCAAAAGGTTTGAATTTCTTCATGAGACGGGATAAATGGATAGTGATCCGAAAACCTATGAGGAAGCTATGTTGGACATAGATATGGGACATTGGCTTGAGGCCATGAAATCTAAAATGGACTCTATGTACTTCAATAAAATATAGACTTTAGTAGATCGACCAGAGGTATAGTACCTGTTAGTTGCAAGAGGATATACAAGCGAAAGCTAGGAGCTTATGGAGAGGTAACTATCTTTAAGGCTAGACTAGAGGCAAAAGGTTATACTCAAGACTCAGTATTGATTTTGAGGAAACCTTTTCACCAGTCGCTATGCCTAAGTCCATTAGAATTATACTTGCCATAGCCGCTTGCTATGACTATAAGATATGGCAAATAGATGTAAAAACTGCTTTTCTCAATTGAAACATTGAAGAAAAAATCTATATGGTGCAACCAAAAAGTTTTGACATCCAAAATGAGTGAATAAAAGGTTTGCAAACTCCAAAGGTCCATCTATGGACTAAAGCAAGCATCCTGAAGTTGGAACATACGCTTTGATAAGCCAATCAAATCGTTTGGCTTTGTCAAAAATGTGTATGAGCTTTATACGTATAGAAAGGTTAGTGGGAATTTAATACAGTTTATTGTGCTTTATGTTGATAACATTCTTCTCATTGAAAATGAGAAAGAAGGGTTATAGTGTAATAAAGCATGGTTTTCTTCGCAATTCTCCATTAAATATTTAGGGGGAACACCCTTCGTATTAGGAATATGGATCTATAGAGATAGATCAAAAAGGATGTTAGGGCTCTCCCAAACTGTGTACATTGACAATATACTAAAGAGGTTTAATATGGAAGAATCCAAGAAAGAATTTCTTCTCATGGGATATGGTCTTCTTCTCACCAAGTGTATAGCCCCTAAGACTAAAGACGAGGCAGAAAGAATGTCCCACATACCTTATGCATCTGCGACTTCGAGCGTAATGTATGCAATTCAATGTACTAGACCAGATGTAGTGCACATTCCAAATGGTACGAGCCACTTTTAATCCAACCCTAGTGAAAATCACTAGACAGCTATAAAAGCTATCCTTAAGTACTTGAGAAGAAATAAGGATTTATTTAGCTCACTGTAATGGAGAATTGAAACTCGAAGTCCAATGAAGATGACCTTAAATCCACTGCAGCATTTATATTTTGCCTCATGGTGGCGCAGTGAATTGGAAGATTTCCAAACAAGACACCATAGCTGACTCTACCACTGAAGTGGAACATATTGCAACTTTGGAGACCACAAAAGAGGGTGTTTGGATGAAAAACTACATCCAAGAGTTGGATATAGTGTCTAGTATTAAAGTGCCAATTGTTGTCTTTTGGGACAACAATAGAGCCGTTGCGCAAGCAAAAGATTCAAAATCTCATCAACGATCCAAGCACATGTTGAGGCGTTATCCTTTGATCCATGAGATCATTGATAGAGGCAACATTTGAGTGGAGATGGTGGCCTCAGAAGAGAATAAGTAGATCCACTGACTAGAGCCCTAATGCAAAAGGTCTTTGAATGACATCTTGAGAAGATGGGCCTTAAAGCTATGTGGAATTAGCTTTAGGGCAAGTAGGAGATTATTGGAATAGTGCATTTTAGTTAATTAGAATTGGCGTGTGATACTACTGTAGTTGTGAGATAATAATATTGATTGAATGATATTCTTATAAAATGGATGTCTTTATCTTATGCTTTTTATACTTCAATTGCATTTGGTTGAAGTCCTTAAATCATACAAGACTGTGGAACTTGGTCACATATATGATGGTGATCATGAAACATGTCTGTAAGGTCATGATTTTAAATATTCCAAGTCATAGAATATTATGAGAATAGGCATCTAAGATTCAGATAGACTTGCACTAACGATGCATATTCCAAGGGGTTGGATATTGCCCTGTTTCATGGGCAATTTATATTAGACAAGGATGTATGTTAGTGGATGTTTGTTAGAAGACAAATTCACTAAAGGCCCACAAGAGAAACAACTAGATAGGTGTAGTGGCACGTCGGTAGTGGTAAGTTCTCAAGTTTACGATAGTGCATATAATTAGTCCTTAGACATGAGGATCGATAGTAATCTTGTATTTAGGTCCTTATGCTTTGACTTTCCCCCATGCGGGGTTGAGAATGGGCATGAGCTACATAAGCATCGAGGTTTGTGAGATTCAATATAGGATCCAGTTCCTCGTTGCTATGAAGAATGAGTGCATCTCCTATGTAATCTATAATGATTGATTCCAAGAAATCCTTGCAGAAGGTAGTATGATAATTTGGAAAAGTTATTTTCTAAAGTTGAGGTCATAAAAGGGAATCGTGAAGGTTAGTAAGCCACTAGGATCTAATTATCAAACTTAAAAAGCTCAAAATAACTAATGCTTACAGCCTACCAAGGATATAATCATGCTATAAATTCAGATTTAGTTGGAGAGTCACCTCATAAAGCAAATTTCCAAGGTTGTGATGGTGAACACTTCACCGATCGAGAATCTGGCAGCTTCTGGTAGTGGATGAACAGTGACTTTCGCCTTGGTTAAAATGCTCCAAAAATCACGAAAACATTTTTTTAAGCTCTTAACTCCTTGAGGAAGGTGCTGTAAAAAATTCAGAGCAAAACAACTTCTGGATTGCTTGGAAAAAAATCGGTAAATGACTGTACTGTTCCAGTAGATCTCCAAAGCTTAGCAAATCACATGCTTTGCCTCTATTGATATGATCCACACACCAATCAATCCTCCTAATTCCACTCACTTTTAGATGGATAAAGCAAGTAGAATTAAAGTGGCGAAGGCCGATTTAGAGGTAGGAGAAGAAAAATTAAGTAAAGCTTCAACACATGATGCAATGCTTCAAAGGAGGTTTTGGAGGGAAATGCAAAGAGTATAATCTTCACACCAATTGTGATATGGCTGATTCTTCTCTCATCTATATCTATATATAGACGTTGTATGGTGTGATGCCAAGGTTCCATGAGGGGGAGGGGGAGCTAAATGGGGTTGCCAAGGTGGCAAATTTGAATTCAAATCTCATTTGAATTTCATGTACATTTTAATTACATTTCAAATATAATTTCAAGCTAATTAAGATGCTAATTAAAATGAACATTTCATTTGAATTTTTTGTCCAAAATGTATTATTCTCATTAATTAAATTAAATATTTTAATTTAATTAATTAACCTTTGACTTAATACTTAAGTCAATTAAGCTTAACTCTTAAGCTTACTCTTGTTAATTTAACTCCTTAAATTAACTTGACCAATTGATGGTCACTTGACACCAAATAACTAACTCCTTAATTATTGGTCTAATTAGACTCCTTAAATTAGTTGATTAATTTAACACTTAAATTAGTCAAGCTAACATTTGACCTTTAAATTAGCACCTCAAAATCGGTCACCTTGGAGTGATTCTCTAGCTCTTAGAAAATTGCTTCAATAACTAGGAGGTTAATTGGCTTTCGTATGTGACCTAATTGGTTCTACCATTCATTGGACATAGGCTCACAACTCCTTGTAAATTTTGAATATCATATATTCATTTTAGTTTAAAATAATTTTTAAACTAATCGACTCAATTCAATTAATCTCATTAATTAAAGAGTACCCAATCTCCATGGTCGATGTCCAACCTCAAGCCCATGGAGCCTAACTAATTGGTCGAAATGAATGCTTTTAGAGAACTATTATAGCTCTACGCGTACCATGCAGATACAGTCCTTCAGTCTTCTATCTCCCAAAAAGAAACCTAGGGCAAGATATTTGCTGGCTCCCTAATAGCCTCATACTATGTCTCTATTCCTAATGTTCAATTCCCATCTTTGAAAAACTCATTTTCCAAATTTTCACACCACTTTGCGCAAGGATTTCTTAGAATCAATCATTATAGAATGCATAGGAGATGTAATCGCCCTTCACAAAAGTGATGAGTGGGATTCCATCTTGGATCTCAAAAACCTCATTGCCAAGTAGCTCATACCCAATCTCAACCCGAAAGATCCACTGAGTGGTTAAGGAAGAGTTAAAGTATGAGGACAAGATACAAGGTTACCATGGATCGTCAGGTTAGAGGACTAATAATATGCACTAGCGCAAGCTGGAGAACTTGCCACAACGGAGGATGCTTTTCCCAAATCCTTCATCGAGAATTGTGTAGATAACCACACTTTAGTACACTCTAACACTCCTACCTCATTCCCAATGAGAAAGATGTTATGGACATAAAGTAAAATAAACTGTACACTACTCCCACTAGCCTTCTTATATACACATGGTTCATACACATTTTGACAAAGCCAAACGATTGGATCATTTTGTCAAAACATATGTTCCAACTTCAGGACGCTTGTTTGAGTCTGTAAATGGATCTCTGGAGTTTGCAAACCTTTTGCTCACTTCCTTTGGATGTAAAACCTTGTGGTTGCTCCATATAGATTTCTTCTTCAATCTCTCCATTGTGGAAAGCAGTTTTCACATCCATTTGTCATATCTTACAGTCATAATATGCTGCTATAGCAAGTAGAATTCGAATAGACTTAGATATTACGACCGGTGAAAAAGTTTTCTCAAAATCAATACCGGTTCTTTGAGTGTAACCCTTTGCCACTAGTCGCGCCTTAAAAGTCACCACTTCTCCATCTACTCCAAGCTTTCGCTTATAGATCCATTTGCAACCAACGAGAACTATTCCGTTTGGTGGATCTATCGAAGTGCATACTTTGTTTGAGTACATGGAGTCCATTTTGGATCTCATGGCTTCAAGCCAACATCCTGAATCTATGTTCGACATAGCTTCCTCATAAGTCTTCTGATCACTATCCGATTGGCCCGTCTTATGAAGGAATCTGAACCTTTTGGGTTACTTCTTGATTCAGTCTGACCGTCGTAGAGGTTATGTGTGAGACTCTTGTTGCTCATTTGTTTCTATCGCTTGTGGGATTTCTTGATCATGTTGAACTTCTTCAAGTTCAACAACAACGCCATTTCTATCTAATAAAAATTCCTTTTCCAAAAAGTGGGCGTTCCTTGAAACAAATACCTTTTATCCCAAGGGATCACAGAAGTAATAACCCATAGACTCTCTAGGGTATCCCATAAACTTGGACAAGGTGGATCTACTATCCAACTTATCTCCCACTGTCCATCTTATGTACATGGGAGATCCTCAAACATTGAGATATTGGAATGAGGATGCTTTGCCAAACCACATCTCATGTGGTGTCTTTGGAACCGACTTTGAGGGTACTATATTTAGTAACCTTGTCTCCATTAGTAAGGTGTATCCCCAAAAGGATATGGGCACATTGGAAAAGCTCATCATGGAATGTACCATATCCAACAAGGTACGGTTTCTCCTTTTGGCTACTCCATTAGGTTGGGGTGTGCCAGGTGGAGTCCATTTGGAGAGATTCCCATTCTTCCTTAGATAATCCAAGAATTTGGTGCTCAAGTATTCTCCTCATCGATTCAATCAAAGAGCTTTAATACTTAGCCCTAATTGCTTTTCCAATTCACTCTTATACTTTTTGAACTTTTCAAAAGCTTCGAACTTGTTCTTCATAAGAAACATGTGTTCAAACCGACTATAGCCATCGGTGAAGGTGGTGAAGTAGGAATAGCCTCCTCTCCCACTAACTTTTAGTGGTCCATAAATGTCCATATGGATCAAATCCAAAAGACTTCTGAGTGCTCCGTTTGTCCCACAAAAGGAGCCATGGTCATTTTTCTTTTTAAACAAGATTTACAAGTAGGAAGATCCTCAACGCCACTAACATTTTGTACTTTGAGAGCTTCTAACTTGTTCATCTTATTTTTAGAAATATGTCCAAGTCTTGCATGCCATAAAATGGCATCTTCTTGGTTATCTAACTTTCTTTTACTTGATTGAATATGCATTAGTAAGGGTTGAGAATTAAGTATGTACAATCCATTAATCAATGTACCATGTGCAATTAAAGAACCATTCTTTAATGCTTTCAATGAAAGCAAGTAAGGCACAAGGATCCAATTATAAAGACTTCAAACGCTAAATAAACTAGTGCTTATGTGCTAACTAGGATCAAATCATCTATTCTCTCGGCACCTAGCTTACATGCTAACCTTCTCTTGTTACTATCTTCCCAGGCTTCAAAAATAATGTAGCTCTGATACTAGGGGTTGGCCGGGAGCCTCCCGAGTTGATAAAGCTGCAAGCAAGTGCTTTCATTAATAGAAAGAGTCTCATCATGCCCAAGCCAAAGCGATATCCTTTTCTCGAGGACTAGTGGTAATTAGGCAGGCTCTGTTGGATTCCCTTCTAGTCAATAAAGGGCTTGCTAGAGTTCATCCGCTAAGAGGACCGTAGCATAAGGATCAAATCCATTTCTTTCTTCAGTCCATTTCTGATGCAAAGGATTCTCACACGGAGGCAAGTGCAGAGCATACTTTAGACTTTAGATGGGAAGACAAGCAGAAGGTCCAAAAGCATAAAGGCTAAAGATTTGAAAAGATTATGGAGAAACCTGAAATTATTTAAAAGGCCATTTGTGTAAGTAAGAACGGGGGTTTTATTTTTGCTAAGCTTGATCACAAAGTAGAATACAATCCCTTATTTATAAGCATGGAACTTAAAAGACTTCACAGTAGAATTGAATAGCCCTTTTGGAGTCCAGGATGACTATCCTACCTAAGGGACATTTGTTATCTACAGGTGATTACAACACACGATTCAACTAGACATGTGTCACTTTACTAAATATAGTACGTGGACACATGTCATAACAGAAGACACCTAGCTAGATATAACGACACATGTTATGTTGACCAATCTACAACTCCAGGACACGTGTCATGCAACTACCTAGCCTTGTTACACTTCAAGGACATATGTTAAAATAGGTGGACATATGTCACCTTTTGGCTATGCATGTATAGACTTGAGTTGCTAATGCTATCTACACCATTGAAGTTGCTATCACGTTCTTCAGGATTATTCTCGGGGGGGTTGTGATAGTTGTGGTAATCCTGGGACCATAGAAGCATCCAGAAGTGTCCAAAACCTTCATAATTGATTCTAATATCTCGAGCTGGTTCAGGGTCTAGTTCTACTATCCATCCGAACTCATCATCCTAGAAAGGAAGTGTTGGTGAGCAATGACTTAAGAGGGTGTGTCGGTACCTTGTTCATGTAACAGAGATATTTGTACAGTGCGTTCCTTTCCTCATGGTTGCAATCAAGTGATCCCAGAAGAGTTTTCCATGGATAGTAGTAGGAAGATGGCTGTAGTTCTGTAGCTTGTCTTATGTGATATGGTCTGTGGAAAATAATGATGACTTGTGTTTCTGATCCAACTCCTTCCTAGATGGCTTTGTAAAATAATTGTAACCAATTTTCAATGGAATCAAACCATAATAGGAATACCCATAGCAAGGATAGTTCATTTTCTTTATCATGCAAGAACTGGACCATTCTGTGAGGAGACATTTGCGCTGCAAAATAATATTGAACTGCCACGTACCATAAGTACCATAATCCATCTTCAGGTAAAAGAATGATGGAGGACAATTTTGGAAAACATAGGAATGGGTAATCCGGATAAAAGTAAGCTTTATCAAGGTTATAATTAATAGCATTTAAAAATTTTGCAAGATAACGGAATGGATAGTTCTTTGCAAAATCTTTAACGCTATCAAGGGTTTTGAATGCTTCATCGGATATGGAAGTGGGCAAAAAAGTGTTTTTGGATGAGGATGAGGACATTAGGATAATGGGAATGGTCTTTGTGGTAGAGATAAGATGGATAGATTTTGGTTTGGAGAGTAGGTCAGGGATGAGATTAGCATCTCCTTTGATATGTTGTACGGTGAACTGGTACTTAGAGAACCAGTCTTTAAGTCGTAATAGTTGGGGCTCTAGAACTCCTTTGTTCTTAAAATCCATAATCCTCGGGAAGGAGTAATTGTCCATCTATACAGTAAAATGATGTCCAACAAGCTGGAACTCAAATTTCTTAATGTCATACCTGATGGCAAGGATTTCTTTGTAGATCGTGTAATAGTATTTTTCTGCTTCTTTGAACTGTCCATTGGCATGTCCACAATAATGTTGTTTCACATTTATTTCTTCAATGAGTATGGCTCCCTAGAACTCACCGGTGGCATCAGTTTGTAAGATCCTATGGGCTGTGTTGGGAATCTTCAAAGGTGGTGGATTTTAGCATATCTCATTAAGCTTCATGACTGCTGTTGTCTGCTCTTTTCCCCAAGATGGGGCATTCTTCTTCAACATTCTAGACAGTTGGCTAGTATATTTAGAGGACTTAGGAAAGAAATCCTTAATATAGTTAACAATACCAAGAAATTATTGGATCTCCTTAGTAGGAAGTCCTTATCTGGAAACTTGAGGAGTTCTTAAGTGATATGTAGGCCAAGCTGGTAATGACCATATGAGAATTTCATTCCAAGGAATTCGATATGGGGCTGCCCAATAAAACTTTTCTTTTCCAATAGCATAATTCCCTAGGCCTGGACTAGATCCAAGAATTGTTGCAAAAGATTCTCATAGGCCGGCTTGTCTTGGGAGAACAACATGATATCATCAAAATAGACCAGTGTACTATGTAGGATGGGCTTAAATATCTTCATCATGGCTTTTTTGGAATAATGATGGAGCCACCTTGAGTCCGAATGGCATGACTATCCATTGGTATCGAGCATTTGGAATGCAAAAAGCCATTTTGTATCAATCTTTTGGGTCAATACCTAGTTGCCAAAATCCTGCTTTAAGATCAAACTTAGAGAATATTGTAGCTTGGGCTAGATATAAGAATAGCATCTGGGTTTTTGGAAGAGGAAACTTATCATCCCGTAAGAAATGATTCAAGAACTTATAATCAATAGCAAGCCTCTTTTTGCCTCTGACTTGTTTAGACCGCTTGTTCAACTAAAATGTTGGACATGCCTAACTGAATTTGGTTAGTTCAATCAATCCTAATACGGGAGCTAGCTGCAATCTTTTCTTGCTAAAGCAAGGTCATCTGGAGTCATTCTAGGGTGAGTGGCTTTGTAGGGTTGGCATCTTCATTCAACTTGAAAGGGAGATGAATGAAGAAACCTAGATTCTTCCATGCTAGACGATGATGATTGAATTTTGCATTAGACTCAGCAGAACATTGTTGGAGTTTCTAGACAAACTTAGAATACTCTTTAGGAGCATCTGTGAGAGTATAGATCTTTTGAGTGGTTGTGAACGGCTAGAAATTCCTTTTGAACTTGATGCCTGTGGGAAGGACCTGCAACCATTGGGCATTATAGTATAGATCAAAGCCAACAAAAAATCTTTACCATGCAACTTGCTTCCAAGGACTTACATCCAGATTGTACATTCTGGGAAGAATTGAATTCCAATAGGCTTCTTGCTGATTAGGGATGTCTTAAACCTTTGGCCGTCTATGGCTTGGAAATATTCATAATGAGGTTTCCAAGAGTCTTCTGGGAGGATTTCTAGATTCATCATGGTTCTCATTGCACATGTATCTACGAATCCAATATCCTTGACTAGCCTATTATATTTAGATTGAAGAATATGTACCGTAACATGAGGAGATGGAATGCTTTCTTGAAGAACTAAGCTGGCTTCGAGCATATATATAGTCAAATAATCTTCGGGCTCAGATTCTTCAACTAGGGGTGCTTCTTCATCATCGAAAGAAGAATCTTGGATAACAAACACCGCGTCTTTCATTTTTTCTTCTTGCTCAGAGTACAATGATTCAACATCTGTGTTAGATAGAGTTGTACCTAAACATTGTAGGACCTGGGACATTATGCGGGCGAACTTGTTCCTCTTATTAGAGAAATTCTTTGCAAAGTGCCTTTTCTGGCCACGAAGATAGCAACAATCAGTGTTCTTTTTCTAAAAGACTTTCTTCTAAAGAATCTTAACTGCTTCTTCTTCTTTTTCCTGAATTTTTTGAAATTTGGTTTCTTAGAAGAAGAACAATAACACTTTTCCTTGCCTCGACACTTTATCTCCAAGTAGGATTTGTTGTTGGCCTTTTTTAAGATAGATCTATTCTCTTGAAGCTCTTTAAAGAAGCTCTATTGCTTATAGAGTTTGTCAAGATTTGCAAGAGTCATTTGATGGATTTCGCCAAGGTCTGTATGAGCCATATCTCTTCTTGTGGAAAGAACCATTCTTTAGAGCTCAGGCTGGATTTCCTTTGGAAGTGATGCAAGGAAAATATGCTTTAGGATTGGGTCGTTAGATCCATGCAGCATGTAAAATAGTCGTAAGAGAACAGTATCTCATAGAGAAGTAATCTTGTTTCACCATTTTGCTTATGAGAAAGATATTTCCAAAAAAATCTTGGTGAATTTCCCATAAGGCTGTTGTTGGATTGTTGACCTGGAGAATTGCATCTGTCTGTATTCTCTGAGACTTTGGAACTAGTCTCTAAGAGTACTTGTAAATCTATATGCAAATTCTCCCAGAACAGCTTGCAGGTTGGCTCCCTCTCCTATAAGTTGTAAGTCAATCCAAGCAATAAAGGAATAAAGTCTATCTCTTCTTTTTGACACAGGAATATCATCAAAGGTGAACCACAGACCATTGGCTAGCTTGGAAAAGGAATTTTCTGTGGGTAAGGTCACAACTGGTTCAATATCCTAATGTGATTCTGTCTGAAAGTCAGAGTTTTCAGCAGCTCGTTCTTCTCTCTGCTGGCTTGATCTTGTTTTGGAGGCCATTAGAATTGATGTTATATTAGCAAGCTCCGTCTCTGAATCTTTGTCAGAATCACCATTGGAGGATTCTTCATGAGATATCTCAGACGAGGCATCTCAATCTACAATAGTGGGTTTGTCCTTTGTGAGATCTCTCTCAGCATCAAATGAGATATCTGTTTCCCTGGAATCTTTTAGTGTCATATAAGCTTTAGGATATGGGTTATCTTTCTATTATGTTTCATAGGAGGATGTTGGTGCCTTTATCTTCTCTTCAGCTGAGAGCTTTAGTTTGGAGGCTTTTGAGGAGGCTGTCCTTTTTTTGGGAAGACTAGACGTCATGAAGAAGTGTTTGGAGTAATCGGGTGGTGAGGTTGGAGTTGATTGTTGATAAGGGAGCTAGCCAGTATAAGTGGGATAGAAAGGTTATTTCACCCTTTGTTTATCAGCTTCTATATGATCAAGTTGGGATCTCAATTTTCTTATCTCAACTTCTTTTTGATAAAACTCCTCACCAAATTTTCTTTGATCTATAAGAAGACAGAGGTCTCTATCAAGAGTATGTACCTTATTAATAAGGTCATCATGGAATTTTTGCATCTTGGAGGCCAAACTATTAACTTTAGCTTCAATGGAGTGTACTTTAGAGACAACTTGTTCTATCTTACTATCAAGATCTTTTAAGACTCTATTCTGTGCTCTTGTGTTGGTAGTTTGCTAGTTGAGGACTTCTTCTGCCTATGTGCGAGGCTTTACCCTTCCATCACTATCAATTCTCGTCGACTGTATATAGGGCTTTGACGGAGAACAACCAGAATTGTCGATTTGTTTATCCAATGGTGGGAAATCTTGTTCATAATGAAACATCACACATAGTTGAGTAGTAGGAGATGAAAAGAGGGTACTTTTTGGTGGCTTGTATCCTGCACGAGGTACTTTATTCCTTTCGGATTGGTGCAAGGCCCTTTTTGTAGCAAGATAACGGTTGAGGTTGTGGGGGCTCAATGTTTAGATCTTCAGGATCTTGAAGTCAGCAAGATTTCTTCTTATTTCTTTTCTTCCGCTGCTTGCGACGTTAGTTATAATCTTCATCTTCATCATCAGAGTCCCATTCAACACAAGAGCCTCCTGAGTCATATTCTGAGGGATCTACATCCCAAATAAAGTGTCCATTGATCTTATCTGTGTAAGCTGCTCTTCCATCTAGATCAAAACAGCCTGGAGGAGTATAGAGGTCCTTTGCTTGTGTAGGAGCGAGTATAACCGTCATCTGTTGGAAGATAACACCTGATGGCCCTTCATTTCTTTGAATGTCAAAGATGATCTTTACACGTCCGCCACTAAGTCTTTGAAATTGGAAGCTAGAGGACTTCACTGTTTCATGAGTCTGATGTAAAGACTCATAATTAGTGATCTATTCTGTGGGCATAAGCTTCTCAAGTTCCTTTCTTTTAAGTTGTCTAGGGACCTGGACAATTTGGGAACTTATTGTCCTGAACCGGCAAAGTCCATCAAAGCGTCGTGTGTTCCTTGAAATCAAGGTTGTGGTTTTGTAACCTGTACACGATCTGGTGATGAAAAGTTACCATACCAACAGATGCAACTTGCTTAGCACCTGAGATTTGGACTTGGACTTTAAGTGTTGTTGGAACATAGGGATCTTCCAAAGACATGATATAATTGGGAAAGAGCATCACCATGATACTTCCACATTGAGAGTTGTCACCATAATACCAATTGTAACATTTTGGTACTTAATGAAACGAGTATTAAGGGGCGCTATCTTAGCTGAAACTGGCATTCATTTCCTTCCATGATGATAAAGGACGAGACGGATGGCTCCAAGGTGGAGATGGGTATAGCCTTTCCTTTTCCAATCAGATATAAATTGCGAGGGAAGGAGAGAGCTACGTACTGCTCTCCTTTGGAAGATCTGAGCACACACATGTCTATTTTGGAAGATTGTACATATTCTTTAATATGTGGTTGGGACTTAAGCAGAGCTTTGATGCTGTTAATACCTTGGGGAAAAGACCCTCTTCTTCGGTAAATGTTATAAGGGCTTATAAAAAGCGGAACTGCCTACTCTATTATGGCACCTTAAGGGATGGTAGAATATTCTACAAGGTTGTTTACTCTATTAGCACAACGTTTAGGTAAAGAAAAAGTAAAAGATACTTGAAGTAAATTTTCTATAGTATTTTGGGAATCCATGGCTTTGGGTTAACGATTCCTCCAATCATCTATTCTCTCGGCACCTAGCCTATATGTTAACCTTCTCTTACTACTATCTTCTTGGGCTTCAAAAATAACTTTGCTTTATCCCAGCTTTATCAGCTTGGGAGGCTCCCGACCAGCCTCTGGTATCGAAGCCACATTATTTTTGAAGCCTGGGAATATAGTAGTAAGAAAAGATTAGCATGTAGGATAGGTGCCGAGAGAATAGGTGATTGGAGAAACTGTTAGCCCAAAGCCATGGATCCCCAAAATACCGTAGAAAATTTACTTCAAGTATCTTCAACTCTTTCTTTAACCGAATGTTCTGCTAATAAAATAGACAATCTTGTAGAATATTCCACCATCCCTGAAGGTGCCATAATAGTGTAGGCAGTTCCGCCTCTTATAAGCCCTTATAATATCTACCGAAGAAGATGGTCTTTTCCCCAAGGTATTAAGAGCATCAAAGCTCTGCTTAAGTCCCAACCCCATATTAATGAATATGTACAATCTTCCAAAATGGACATGTGCGTGCTCAGATCTTCCAGAGGGGAATAGCATGTAACTCTCTCAATTTCCCCATAATTTATATCTGATTGGAAAATGGAAGGCTACACCCACCTTCACCTTGGAGACATCCATCTCATTGTTTCTCCTCATGGAAGGAAAGGAATGCCAGTTTCAACTAGAATAGCGCTCCTTGATACTCATTTTATTAAGTACCAAAATGTTGTAATTGGTATTATGGTGACAACTCTCAATGTTGGAAGTGTCATAGTGATGTTCTTTCCTAATTATACCATATTTTAGAAGCGTCAACAACTCAAGTCTATCCATGCATAGCCAAAATGTGACACATGTCCACTTGTTTTAACACATATCCTTGAAGTGTAATAAGGCTAGGTAGTTGCGTGACACATGTCCTGGTGTTGTAGATTGGGCAGTATAACATGTGTCGTTATATCTAGCTAGGTGTCTTATGTTATGACATGTGCCTACATACTATATTTAGTAAAGTGACACGTGTCCAGTTGAATCGTGTGTTGTAGCCACAGGTAGATAACAAATGTCCCTTAGGTAGGATAGTCAACCTGGACTCAAAAAGGGCTATTCAATTCTACTGTGAAGTCCTTTGAGTTCCATGCCTATAAATAGGGGATTGTATTCTACTTTGTGATCAAGCTTAGCAAAAATAAAACCCCCATTCTTACTTACACAAATGGCCTTCTAAATTATTTCAAGGTTCATCCATAATCTTTTCAAAGCCTTAGCCTTCATGCTTTTGGATCTTCTTCTTGTCTTCCCATCTAAAGTCTGAAGTATGCTCTGCACTTGCCTCCATGTGAGGACCGTGTGCATCAAAAATAGATTGAAGAAAAAAATGGATTTGATCCTTGTGCTACAGTCCTCTCAGCTGATAAACTCTAGCAAGCCCTTTACTGAGTAGAAGAGAATCCAATAGAGCCTGCCTAATAGCCTCTGGTCCTTGAGAAAAGGATATAACTTTAGCTTGGGCGTGATGAGACTCTTTCGGTTAATGAAAGCACTTGCTTGCAGCTTTATCAACTTGGGAGGCTCTCGGCCAGCCCCTTGTATCAAAGCCACATTATTTTTGAAAACTAGGAAGATATTAGTAAGAGAAGGTTAGCATGTAGGCTAGGTGTCGAGAGAATAGATGATTGGAGAAGTCGAATTTCATCTTGGATGTCACAAACCTCCATTCCAAGTAGCTCATACTCAACTTCAACTCGAAAGACTCGCTAAGTGGTTGAAGAAGAATCAAAGCATGAGACTAGACACAAGGTTACCATAGATCCTCAGGTCAGAGGACTAATAATATGCACTAAAGTAAGTTAGAGAACTTGCCACTACCGACTTGCCACTAGACTATATAGTGAATTCTCCAGTAGGCCTTCAGTGCCTTCTCTAACAAGCATCTACTAACATGCACCCATATCTCATACGGTTGCTCATGGAATGGAGTAATATCCAACTCTTGGAATTATGCATCGTTAGTGCAAGTCTATCCGGATCTTAGATGTCCCATCTCATAAGATCCTATGACTTGGAAGATTTAAGATCATGACCGGGTGAGACTTATTCCATGGTCATCAAACCAAGTCCTACAGTTAATAGTGATCTAAGGATTTCATCTAAATGCAAGTGAAGTAATAAATAGCATAAAATGAAGATAGCCATATAAAAAATATCAATCAATGAAGATCATTTTTCAAGGAAATAGCTTTACAAGGCCAATTATATTGGCTTGCTGGGCACTATTCCAACAATCTCCCACTTGTCCTAAAGCTAATGCCCGATGGCCTTGGGACTTATCCTCTCAAGATGTTCATCAAAGACCTTTCACGTTAGGGGTTTATATAGTGGTTCTACTAAATTCTTTTCTGAGGCAACTTTGTCCACTCAGTTGTCGTCTCTATCAAATGATATCATATATCAAATGATAATGCATTTACTATGTTTGGATCACTAATGAGATCTTGGCTCAACTCCAAAATTGTTTCCAAAGACAACCGTAGGTTCATGCATGCTAGGCATTACATCCAACTCTTGGATAGAGTTTTTATCCAAGCACTATATTTTGCGGTTTCCAAAACCACAAATTATTTCACCTCAGTGGTTGTCTCAACCATGGTGTCTTGTTGGAACTCTTCCAACTTCACCATGCTGCCATTAAGGTAAAATGTATAAATCCAAAAATTGATTTCACGTGATCAACATCGGATTCGAAACTTGAATCCAAAAATCCCTCGAGTTTCAATTCTCCATTGTTGTATACCAAAAATAAATATTTAGTCCTTCTCAAGTACTCAAGGATTACTTTAACAACTATCCAGTGACTCTCACTAGAATTGGATTAGAACCTATTCATAACACTTAGCAAGTTTGCCACATCCGGTCTTGCACATTGAACTACATATATTATGCTCCTAATGATGGAGGTATAAGGTATGTGGGACATACTTTGTCTCTCGTTGTCAGTCTTTAAGGGGCCATAGACTTGGAGAGATGAATGCCATGTCCCATAGGAAGGAATCCACTTTTGGATTCTTCCATACTAAACCCCTATAGTATCTAGTCAATGTACGGGGTTTGAGATAGCCCCAGCATCCTCCCAGATCTATCTTTATAGATACATATTCCCGATACGTAGGATGTTTTTCCCAAATCCTTCATGGAGAATTGTATAGATAACCACGCTTTAGTACACTATAACATTCCTACCTTATTCCCAAGGAGAAGGATGTCATCGACATAAAGCACAATAAATTGTACACTACTCCTACTAGCCTTCTTATAAACACATAGTTTATACACATTTTTGACAAAGCTAAATGATTTGACCGTTTTGTCAAAACGTATGTTCCAATTTCGAGATGCTTGTTTGAATCCATAAATGGATCACTAGAGTTTGCAAACTTTTTGCTCATTCCCCCTGGATGTAAAACCTTGTGGTTGCTCCATATAGATTTTTTTTCAATGTCTCCATTTAGGAAATCAGTTTTAACATCCATTTTCCATATCTCATAGTTATAATATACGGCTACGGCAAGTATAATCCAAATAGACTTAGGTATTGCGACTAATGAAAAGGTTTTCTTAAAATTCATACTGGGCCTTTGAGTGTAAGCTTTTGCCACTAGTCACACCTTAAAAGTCACCACTTGTCCATCTATTCCCAACTTTTGCTTATAGTTCCACTTGCAACCTACGGGAACTATTCCCTTTGATGGATCTACCAAAGTCTATACTTTGTTTGAGTACATGAAGTCCATTTTGGATCTCATGGCTTCAAGCTAACGTCCTAAATCTATATCCAACATAGCTTCCTCATAGGTTATTGGATCTGTGTGCAAGGCTCTTTGATATATATATATATATATATTTGTTCTACCACTTTTGGGATTTGATGATCATCTTGAACTTCACTAAGCTCAACAGCAATGCCTTTTACAATCTTATAGAAATTCCTTTTCTAAAAAAGTGGCATTCCTCAAAACAAACACCTTTTGTTTCGAGGGATCATAGAAGTAATAACCCATAGACTCTCATTGGTATCCTACAAACTTGCATAAGGTAGATCTACTATCTAACTTATCTCGCACTATCCATCTCACGTAGGTGAGAGATCTCCAAACCTTGTTATATTGGTAAAATGGTGTTTTACCATACCGCATCTCATGTGACATCTTTGGTACCGACTTTTAAAGGTACTATACTTAGTAACTTTGCCATTGTCTTTTAGGCGTATCCCCTAAAGGATATAGGCACATCAACGAAGCTCATCATGGAACGTACCATGTCCAACAAAGTACGCTTTCTCCTCTCGGCTACTCCATTATATTAGGGTGTGCGGTGGAATCTATTGTAAGAGAATCTCATTCTCTCTTAGATAATCTAAGAATTCAATGCTCAAGTATTCTCCTCCTAGATCCGATCAAAGAGCTTTAATAATTAGCCCTAATTACTTTTCCACTTCATTCCTATACACTTTGAACATTTCAAAGGCTTCGAACTTATACTTCATAAGATACACATGCCCGAACCGACAATAATTATCGGTGAAGGTGATGAAGTATGAATAGCCTCCTTTCCCACTAACTCTCAGTGGTCAACAAACATTCACATGGATCAAATCCAAAAGACTTGTGGAGCGCTCCATTTGTCCTACAAAAGTAGCCTTGGTCATTTTTCCCTTTAAACAAAATTCACAGGTAGGAAGTTCCTCAATGCCACTAACATTTAGTACTTTAAGAGCTTCTAACTTGCTTATCTTATTTTTAGAGATATGCCCAAGCCTTGCATGTCATGACATGGAATTTTCTTGGACATCTAATAGTCTTACTTTGTTGAAAGTGCATTACTTATGGTTGAGAATCCAATAATTTTTAATCATTTGTTAAGTGCACCATAAGCAATTAAAGAACCCATTCTTTGATGCCTTCAATCTCCCATTTGATATAGAAGGATGAAATCCTTTACTATCCAAAACGAGAATTTGAAATAATATTCTCAATAATATATGGCATATAATAGCAAGGGTTCAATACAATTATGGAGTTCCCTAAGTCCAACTTATTATACGCCTTCGGCTTTAGTCACAACTTTTGCTCCTTAGCCAAAGCAGTGGATCATATCCACATCATTTAGTTATATTCTTCTTTCTTATTCCTTGTAACAACTTACAATAATAAGAACCACATGTGATATCATATATCCATAAGGAAGAATTTATTTTTAAATGCATTTTAATAAAATACATGCCCTTCCGAAGGATTACAAATATTCCTTGCAAAATCGCTTCCAATTGCTTATCTAGCCAAAGTACAAACCAATAATATCAACTATTTCCTCTATAATCTTCTTGACTCCTCCGGACGCCTTTAATAGTTGTTTTCCCTTGGAGGAAGAACTTTTCTTCCTTTTACCTCCCAATTCTAGGACCTCTAAAGTCCATAGACTTGGAGGAGGAAACAAGTGTCAAAAGTTTGCCCTTGTCACGATAGTCTCCTTCTAGATCAATATTTTGATCAATAAAACTCGACGAGGATGTGAGGATCAAATCCTCATGGAGATTATTGTCCATTACTATGTCCAAGTAGAAAATGTTTCTCCAAGCCTAGTCATTTTTAGACTGTAGTTGATAACACATGACTTCACATCCATCTTAGCTTGAAAAATCTCTTTTGACAACATAAACTTCTCATACCTTGTTTGCTTTACAACTCTTATAAACTTTAACCAAGGTACTATTCATGTGTCTTTGAGATTTTTAAAGTTTGTAGATGCCACCATAAGACTATGGGATAGGATAATACTAAACCCAATTCGTGAACTTTTCACGTGTCTCTTGATCTACATTAATCCCCTTAGGATTAGGAGCATCTTGATATAGGACATATGTTTGCTTCTAGGAATCTAGAATGATTTTTGAGGTTAAGCCATTCATGGAAGTTTAGCCCCGTTAGTTTACAATGGCTCATAACACTTAGAGCGTGTGCCACATCCGATCTTGTACATTAAATGACATACATTATGCTTCCAATGGTGGATGCATAATGTATGTGAGACATTTTACGTCTCTCTTTCTCCATCTTAGGGGCCATAAACTTGGAAAGATAAAGACCGTGTCCCATAGAAAAGAATCCTCTCTTAGATTTTTCCATATTAAACGTCTTTAGTATCTTATCAATGTATGGAGTTTGGCAAAGCCCTAGCATCCTCCTCGACCGATCTCCATGGATACATATTCCCAATTAGTATGATGCTTCTCCTGAATCCTTCATAGAGAATTGAGTAGATAACCATGCGTTAGTACACTCTAACATTTCTCTCTTATTCCTAATGAGAAGAATGTCATCGACATAAAGCATAATAAATGGTATACTACTCCTACTAGTCTTCTTATACACACATGGTTCATACACATTTTTAACAAAGCCAAAAGATTTGACTGTCTCGTCAAAATGTATGTTTCAATTTCGGGATGCTTGCTTGAGTTTATAAATATATTTGTTGAGTTTGCAAACCTTCTGCTCACTCTATTTGGATGTAAAACCTTGTGGTTGCTCCATATAGATTTCTTCTTCAATGTTTTCATTGAGGAAAGCGATTTTCACATCCATTTTCCATATCTCATAGTCATTATATGCAGCTATGGCAAGTAAAATTCGAATAGACTTGGGCATTGCAAATGGTGAAAAGGTTTCCTCGAATTTGATACTAGGTCTTTGTGTGTAACATTTTGCTACTAGTCACACCTTAAGGCCATTACCTCTCCATCGACTCCTAGCTTTCACTTATAGATCCATTTGCAACCTACGAGAACTATTCATTTCAATGGATCTACCAAAGTCTATACTTTCTTCGAGTACATGGAGTCTATTTCATTTATGGCATCAAGCCAATGTCCTTAATCTATGTCCAATATAGCTTCCTTATAGGTCTTTGGATCGCTATCCGATTGGCCCGTCTCATGAAGGAATCCGAACCTTTCGGGTCGCTTCTTGATTCGGTTCGACTTTCTTAGAGGTAGTATGTAAGGCTTTTGATGCCTTTTTGTTTCCACCACTTGTGGGATTTGATGATCGTCTTGAACTTCATCAAGTTCAACAACAATTCAATTTCTATCTAATAGAAATTCTCTTTTCAAAAAGTGGCGTTCCTCGAGATAAACCACTTTTGTTCCGAGGGATCATAAAAGTAATAGCCCCAAATCTCTCTTGGGTATCCCACAAACTTACACAACGTGGATCTACTATCCAACCTGTCTCTCATTAGTTGCCTCACATAAGTGGAAGACCCCCAAACTATTAGAATAGTGCCCAGCAAGCCAATAGGATTGGCCTTGTAAAGCTATTTCCTTGTAAAATAATCTTGATTGAATGATATTCTTTATATGGCAATCTTCATCTTATGCTCCTTATTTCTTCACTTGAATTTGGATGAAGCCCTTAGATCACTCATGACAATGGGACTTGGTTTGGTGACCAAGGAATAAGTTTCACACGATCGTGATCTTAAATCTTCTAAGTCATAGGATCTTACAAGATGAGGCATCTAAGATCCGAATAGACTTGCACTAATGATGCGTAAATTCAAGAGTTATATATTGCTCCATTCCATGATCAACCGTATGAGATATGGGTGTATGTTTGTGGGTGCTTGTTAGAGAACAAGGTACTAAACACCATCGGAGAATCTACTAGATAGTCATAGTGGCAAATTGGTAGTGACGAGTTCTCTAGCTTACGTTAGTACATATTATTAATCCTTTGACCTGAGGATCTGTGGTAATCTTATGTCTGGTCCTTATATTTTGACTATTCCTTGACCACTTAGTCGGGTCTTTTAAGTTGAGGTTGGGTATGAGCTACTTGGCATGGATGTTTGTGAGATCCAAGATAGAATCTGACTCCTTACTTTTGCAAAGGGCGAGTACATCTCCTATGTATTTTATAATGGCCGATTCCAAGAAATCCTTGCATAATGTGGTGTGACAATTTGGAAAAGGAGTTTTCCAAAGATGAGGTCATACAAGGGAATTGAACATTGGAAATAAAGACATAGTATCAATTCTATTAGGGAACCGACAAATATCTTACCCTAGGTCTCTTTAAAGAGATAGGAGATGGAAGGACCGCATTTGTGTAGTACGCGTAGAGCTATAATAGTTCTCTGGAAGCATTCATTTCATCCAATTAGTTGGGCTCCATGGGCTTGAGGTTGGACATCGACCATGGATATTGGGCACTCTTCAATTAATGAGATTAAGTTAATTGAGTCGATTAGTTTAAAAGTTGTTTTGAAGTAAAATGAATATATGATATTCAGAAGTCACAAGGAGTTGTGAGCCCATATCCAATGAATGGTAGAACCTATTGGGTCACACATAAAATCCAATTGACCTCCTAGTTATTCGAGCAATTTTCAAAGAGTTAGAAAATTACTCCAAGGTGATCGATTTTTGAGGTGCCAAATTGAAAGTCAAATTTTGGCTTGATTAATTTAAGTATTAAATTAATCAACTAATTTGAGGAGTTAAATCAGACCAATAATTAGGGAGTTAATTATTTGATGCCAAGTGACCATCAATTGGTCAAGTTAATTTAACGAGTTAAATTAACAAAAATTGAGCTTAAGAGTAGTTAAGCTTGGTTGACTTAAGAGTTAAGTCAAAGGTTGATTAATTAAATTAAAGTGTTTAATTTAATTAATGAGCATACTACATTTTGGAGGGAAAATTCAAATTAAAGGTTCATTTGAATTAGAATTTTAGTTAACTTGAAATTATATTTCAAATGTAATTAAAATGAATATGAAATTCAAATGAGATTTGAATTCAAATTTGCCACCTTGGCACCCCACTTGGCCGCCCCCTTCATGGATGGTGTGATGCCACCTTGGCATCACACCATCCAACATTTATATATAGATATAGAGAAAGAGAGAGGATCGGCCATATGTAAAGATAGTGTGAAGGATTAGATTCTTTCAGAATTCCTTACAAAACTCTCTTTCCAAACATTGCTTCATGTGTTGAGGCTTTATTCTCTCTTCTTCTCCTACCTCAAAAATCAGCATTCACCATTGATATTCTGCTCATTTTCTCCAGCTAAAAGTGAGTGGAATTTGGAGGATCAATTGGTGTGTGGATCATATCAATAGAGGTAAAGCATTTTATTTGCTAGCTTTAGAGATCCACTGGAACAAAGCAGTCATTTGCCGAATTTTTTCCAAGTGATCCAAATTGAGTTTTGCTCTGAATTTTTAATAATGACCTCCTTAAGGAGTTACGAAGTTCCAAATTTGTTTCCCGATTTTTGGAGCATTTTAACTAAGGTAAAAGTTTCTATTTCTCCGTTGTGCTAGAGCCTGCCAGATTAGAAAATTTACTTTTTGAGGTAATTATCCAGCTAAATTTGAATTCCTAGGATGATTAGATCCTTGGTAGGCTATAAGAACTAGTTATTTTAAGATTTTGAAGTTTAATAATTGGAACCTAGTGGTTTACTAACCTTCAAGTTGTATCAGAGCCTAAATCATACTTAGATTTGGATTTTTGGATGTTTGATTCATGTGATGGATTGATCAAAATCACCAAATTCTCAATTCATATGATGGATTGGAGTGTTTGGATGATTTTGTGTGTGGCTTCTTGATTGATGAATTGAAAACATGCTAATATGTGTTTTATGTGTTATTTCATATTATTAGTATGTTTTAATTCATAGCTTTTAATGTTAAATGTTGATTTGGATTAATTGATGTCATATGTTGATATAGCATGTTAAATCTGACCTTAATATGTTTTGGTCATTTTTGGATCCAATTTGATTGGAGTTTTGTTGGAGATTTTTGAAGAGTATGATTCTTACTTAAACTAGTTCTTTGGAAGCTTGATTGAACACTTGAATTCCCACTTTTAAAAGCTATTTTGAATCTGGAAATTCTATCTATAATGTGTGATGATATGTTTAGGAGGTGTGCTAAATTTTTTGGTGCATAAAAGTTGAGCCTAAAATAATTTGGCTTGGTCCTTAAGCCAAAGACGCCAAGCTACCGAACACAACCAGAAGTTGGCTGGGCAGTGCGCACACACCCAGGCCGTGTGCCCAGCGAACACGGTAGTGGTTATCTTAGCATTAGGATGAGTTTTTATATGTTTTTGTGTCTCCTTTCATGCTCAAAATCATTCTGTATCACACATAATAAGTGCACAAGTGTTCAATAAAATGTTTGACATTTTCCAAGCTCCTTGAATCTTGTCAAAGTTAATCCCCAACATATTGCATAAGTGTTATGCATGACCAATTATTTGCTAATTTGATTATCATTTAATTGATGGAATTAATAGTTTTGTTTATTGTTTATTTAATTATTGAATGGATGATGAATGAGTGGGGATGATCATGAGCCTTTAATATTGATTTTATTTGTTGAAAGTTGTTGAAATGGGCTGTATTAAATTGGGGCTTGCATGCCTCTTTATTTCTATCTTGTAAATGTTATAAAAGTAGAATCACTCGGAGTGAGGATTTCTTTCTCATGTAAAAGGTACATGGAGTAAAGAGGCCTTGGAGGCATGGAGACTTTTGAAGACCCATGAATGTATTGGATACACTCATGTAATAACTATATTTAATCAACCTACCTAAAATCAACTGGGTGGTGCACCTTGTTGGAATAGTGCCCCACAAGCCAATTAGATTGGCCTCGTAAAACTAATTCCTTATAATACAATCTTGATTGAATGATATTATTTATATGGTTATCTTCATCTTATGTTCTTTAATACTTCACTTATATTTGGATAAAGCCCTTGGATCACTCTTGACTGTGTGACTTGGTTTGATGACCATGGAATACGTCTCACACGGTCGTGATCTTAAATCTTCCAAGTTATAGAATCTTACAAGACGGGGTATCTAAGATTCAGATAGACTTGCACTGACGATGCATAAATCTAAGAGTTAGATATTGCTTTGTTCCATGAGAAACCATATGAGATATAGGTGCATGTTGGTGGGTGCTTGTTAAAAAACAAGGCACTGAAGGTCCACCGGAGAATCTACTAGATAGTTGTAGTGGCAAGTTGGCAGTGATGAATTCTCCAACTTATGCTAGTGCATATTATTAATCCTCTGACCTGAGGATCCATGGTAACCTTTTGTCTTACCCTCATACTTTGACTCTTCATTGACCACTTAATGGGTCTTTCGGGTTGATGTTGGGTATGAGCTACTTGGCATAGAGGTTTGTGAGATCTAAAATAGAATCCAACTCCTCGCTTTTGTGAAGGGCGAGTGCATCTCCTATGTATTCTGTAATGGTAGATTCTAATAAATCATTGCGTAACGTGGTGTGACAATTTGAAAAATAAGTATTCCAAAGATGAGGTTACACAAGGGAATCGAACGTTGGGAATAGAGACACAGTATCGAGGCAATTAGGGAGTTGGCAAATATCTTGCCTTAGGCTTCTTTCGGGAGATGAAAGATGAAAGGACCATATTTGTATGGTAACCGTAGAGCTACAATGGTTCTCCAAAACATTTATTTTGGCCAATTTGTTGGCTCCATGGGCTTGAGGTTGGACATCGACCATGGAGATTGGGTACTCTTCTATTAATGAGATTAATTGAATAGAGTCGATATGTTTAAAAGTGTTTTAAACTAAAATGAATATATGATATTCAAAAGTCGCAAGAAGCTGTGAGCCCATATCCAAAGAATGGTAGAAGCTATTGGGTCACACACAAAAGCCAATTAGCTTCCTAGTTAATGGAGCAATTCTCTAAGAGCCAGAGAATCTCTCCAAGTGGACCGATTTTGAGGTGTCCAATTTAAAGGTCAATTTTGGCTTGATTAATTTAAGTGTTAAATTAATCAATGAACTTAAAAGGTTAAATTAGGCCATTATTTAAGGAGTTAATTATATGGTGCCAAAGTGACCATCGATTGGTCAAGTTAACTTAAAGAGTTAAGTTAACAAAATCATGCTTAAGAGTTAAGCTTGTTTGACTTAAAGTTAAGTTAAAGGTTAATTAATTAAATTAAAGTGTTTAATTCAATTAATGGGAAGAATACATTTTGGAGGAAAAACTCAAATGAAATGTTAATTTGAATTAGCATCTTAATTAGCTTGAAATTAAATTTGAACGTAATTAAGATGCACAAGAAATTCAAATTGGATTTGAATTTGCATTTGCCACCTTGGCAATACAAATTTGTTGCCCAGCTTGAGGAAGGAGTGATGCCAACTTGACATCACACCAATCTCAACCTATATATAGATATAGTGGGTGTGAGGATAGGTCATTGCTAAAAGTGTGAAAGAATTAGATTCCTTTGCAATTCCCTCCAAAACACCTTGCAAGCATTGCATTCATGTGTTGAAAGCTTCGCTCTTTTATTCTTCTTCTTCTTCTTCTTCTTCTTTTTCTTCTTCTTCTTCTTCTTCTTCTTCTTCTTCTTCTTCTTCTTCTTCTTCTTCTTCCTCTTCCCTACCTCAAATCGGCCTCCACCATTATCATTCTCCTATCTTATTCTAGCTTATAGTGAGGAGAATTTGGAAGTTTCATTGGAGTGTGGATCATATCAATAGAGGCGAAGAAGTTAGTTTGCTACATTTGGAGATCCACTTGAGCAGAGCATTAATTTGGCTAATTTTTCTAGGGAGATCCAGAAAGCTTTTTGATCCTAATTTTTTACTGAGTTTCCTCCAAGGATTTGAGAGGTTGCATTATTTGTTTCGTGAATTTTGAATCAGTTTTAACAAGGTTAAAAACCGTTCCATCTGTGCGGTTTCTGGCGGAATCTAGATTGGTGAAAGGTTTCTCCTTGGATATTAGCATTTCACGGTAACACTCTATCTAAATCTGGATTTTAGGCATGATTTGATCCTAGTTAGCATTTAAGCACTAGTTTATTTAGCTTTTAAAGTTTTTATAATTGGATCCTAGTGCATTACTTGCTTTCAAGTGGTATAGAGCCTAAATCATGCTTAGATTTAGATTTTTTGTTGATGATTTATTCATGTGATGGATTGATCTAAATCACCAAATTCTCAATTCATATGATAGATTGGAGTGTTTGGATGATGTTGTGTATGGCTCCTTGATTGATGAATTGAAAACATGCTAATATGTGCTTTAAGTGTTAATTTATATACTTAGTATGTTTTAATTCATAGCTATTAATGTTGAGTGTTGATTTAGCATTAATTTATGTTCTACATTGATATAGCATGTTGATGGTTGGCTAAAATAGTTTTGGTTGTTTTTGGATCCAATGTGATTGGAGTTTTGTTGGAGATTTTTGAAGAATGCGATTCTTACTTACATTGATTTTTGAAGCTTGATTGAGCACTTAAATTTCTAGTTTTAAAATGTGTTTTAGATCTAAAAATTTGTCCATAATGTGTGATTTAATGTTTAAAAAGAGTTCTAGAATTTTTGGCGCACAAAAGTTGAGCTAAAAATCAACTTGACTAGTCTTTACCCTAAAACAAGGCCTGCCGGCCACCAACCTTGGTGCAAGCTGGTAGGGCAGTGGCTCTCCAACTATGCGCTTGGCATGGCCAACAGCGCTCGATTATAGGTTGGGTAGGTTTTGAGCTTTATTTTTGGCTCCTTTAGTAGCTAGAAATGATGTTAAATCATGTGTTATGGATGCACAAGTGTTGTGCAAGTTCTCAATTTTATGTTCGACATTTTTCAAGCTCCTTAAATCTTGTTGAAGTTAATCTCCATATGTTTCATAGGTGTTATGCATGTCCAATTATTTGTTAATTTGAATAGCATTTAATTGATGGAATTAATTGTTAATTCTAGATTTGTTCATTGTTCATTTAATTGTTGAATGGGGATGATCATGAGCCTTTAATATTGATTTTATTTATTTCAAGTTGTTGAAATAGGTTGTATTAAATTAGGGCTTGTATGCCCTTTTATTTCTACCTTGTAAATATTATGAGAGTAGAATCACTAGGAGTAAGGATTTCCTTCTCATGTAGAAGTTACATGAAGCCAAGGAGGCCATGGAGGCATGGAGGCTTTTGAAGACCCATGAATGTATGGAATATACTCATGTAGTAGCTAAATTTAATCAACCTACCTAAAATCAACCAGGTGGAGAACCTATAGCTCTAAGTTCACCACTTGGTTAGGCTCATGTTCATCCCACCCTAGGAGCATGCTAGGCGCATTTACTTATTTATGCTTTCCATATCCTATTGATGTATGAGATGCATGTTTCAGATATAGAAAACCTAAATAAGAAGATAAAATGATGAGATCTTTGCAAGCAAAAACCCTCCACTTAGAATGTCTAAGTTGTTTTTCAAATATTTAGTTGAAATGGATACAATTTAAAAGAGTTTTAATTAATCCAAGTATTTTACCAATAGTGTATGCCATGACGATGCTACCAATTTTGTGTGATGGCACTCGTACATAGGAGTCACACTTAGGAGGAAAGCTGTGAGCATGAACTTAGCATAAGATGCACTTTAAGTTAGGAATGCCCACAGGGGATAAAGTGGTGCCCGTCTTGAGTCAAAGATTGATTGGTAGGTACGACTTACTGCTTAGTACCATTGATGGCACACGTACACATGGGTCTATGTGAAAAGTGAGGCAAAATATATCGAGAGTTTCATGAGATGCAATTAGCAAAAGTTGCTTACCCTCCGATTACTTGTGGATGGCATCATACATGGGGGTCCACTTGCAAGTCCTTGGGATCTTAATTCTCACTAAGAAATATGATTTCCCGTATTCTTCTAGGGGGGAAGAATTTGATAAAATAGTTGGAGGAAAACATGCTTTAAAGACCATGAACATGTTTTAATATAAAAATTCAATCAAATTTTTATACACTTTTTTCACCACTTGTAGACTTTTGAAATCTTCAAACAAAATGGCTAAGAATCCATTCACATCAATTTCGGAAACGAATAAACTCACCAAGCCTAATTTCCAAGATTGATTGAGAAACCTTAAAATACAGCTTGACTCTGAAAAGCAGACTTACGTCCTTGATCAAAGTCCCGTGGAGACACTTGGTGATGACGCCACAGACCAACAACGTGTTGGAATAGTGCCCGGCAAGCCAATTAGATTGGCCTTGTAAAAGCTATTTCCTTGTAAAACAATCTTGATCGAATGATATTATTTATATGGCCACCTTCATCTTATGCTTTATATTACTTCACTTGCTTTTGGATAAAGCCATTAGATCACACATGACTACGGGACTTGGTTTGATGACCATGGAATAAGTCTTACCCGGTCGTGATCTTAAATCTTCCAAGTCATAGGATCTTACGAGACAGGGCATTTAAGATTCGAATAGACTTGCACTAGTGATGCATAAATCCAAGAGTTGGATATTGCTCCGTTCTATGAGCAACCTGTAGGAGATACGGGTGCATGTTAGAAAACAAGGCACTGAAGACCCTCTGGAGAATCCACTAGATAGCCGTAATGGCAAGTCGGTAGTGATCCATTCTCCTACTTACGCTAGTGCATATTATTAGTCCTCTAACCTGAGGATCCATGGTAACCTTATGTCCGGTCCTAATGATTTGACTCTTCCTTGACCACTTAGCGTGTCTTTCGGGTTGAGGTTGGGTATGAGCTACTTAGTTTGCAGGTTTGTGAGATCCAAGATGGAATCCGACTTCTCGCTTTTGTGAAGGGCGAGTGCATCTCCTATGTGTTCTATAATAATCGATTCCAAGAAATCCTTGTGCAAGGTGGTGTGACAGTTTGGAAAAGAAATTTTCCAAAGGTGAGGTCACACAAGGGAAGCGAACATTGGGAAAAGAGATAATATCGAAGCTATTAGGGAGCCGACAAATATCTTGCACTAGGCCTATTTCGGGAGATAGGAGACGGAAGGACTGTATTTGCATCGTACACGTAGAGCTATGATGGTTCTTTAGAATATTCATTTCAGCCAATTAGTTGGGCTACATGGGCTTGAGGTTGGACATCGACCATGAAGATTGGGTACTCTTCAATTAATGAGATTAATTGAATTGAGTCGATTAGTTTAAAAGGAGTTTTAAACTAAAATGAATATGAGATATTCAAAAGACACAAAGTGTTGTGAGCCCATGTCCAATGAATGATAGAACCTATTGGATCACACACAAAAGCTAAATAGCTTCCAAAATTGGTAGAGCAATTTTCCAAGTGTTGGAAAAATCACCCTTGGGTAACTGATTTTCAAAGGTTCAATCCAATGGCCAATTTTGGTTTGATTAATTTAAGTGTTAAATTAATCAACTAATTTAAGAGTTAATTAGACCAATAATTAAGGAGTTAATTATTTGGTACAATGTTGACCATCAATTGGACAAGTTGACGTAAAGAGTTGAGTTGACTAATTTAAGCTTAAGAGTTAAGCTTGTTTAATTTAAGAGTTAAATCAAATGTTAATTAATTAAATTAAAGTGTTTATTTAATTAATGGGAAGAATAATTTTTGGAGGGACAATTTAAATGAAGTGTTCATTTAAATTAGCATCTTAATTAATTTGGAATAAGATTTCAATTAAAATAGAAATGCACTTGAAATTCAAGTAAGACTTGAATTTGAATTTTGCCAACTTGCCATGCCACTTGGGCGGTCACCTTGAGGAAGGTGTGATGCCAACTAGCATCACACCTTCCTCCCTCAATATATGGATATATAGAGCATGCAAAATTCAAAATTATGGCTGAAAAGTGTGAGAATTAGATTCTTGCATTTCCTCCAAAATCTCTTTCTCCGTGCATTGCATCATGAGTTGAAGCTTTGCATTCCTTCTTCTTCCCAACCTGAAAATCAGCCTTCTCTAACTCATTTTCTCCTCTATAACTCCAGCTTCTAGTGAGGGGAAATTGGAAGATTTTTTGGTGTGTGGATCATATCAATAGAGGCAAGGCACTTGACTTGCTCTGTTTTGGAGATCCACCTGCAGCAGCTTCTAGTTGGAGAATTTTTCTGGAGCAATCCAGAATAATTTTTGGCTCCAATTTTTCACAGTATCTTACCTTATGTGTGTAGGTTTTCCATATTTTATTTCGTGAATTTTGGATTAGTTTATCCTGGACAATTGTTGTCATCCTGCTGCTGTGCCAAATCCAGATAGTTTCTGGACTCGTGAGAGATAGTTGATCTTCTCCTTGATTTTGAGCTACAAGAGGTAATTCTTTATCCTAATCCAGATATATCATGTCTAGATCCTTGGGAGCTCGAGTATCTTAGTTTATTTCATGCTTATGAATGTTTATTTATGGATCCTAATGCAACTCTGGCCTTCAAGTGGTATTGGAGCCTTTTCATGCTATGTTTTGGATTATTGTTTGATTGATTCATGTGATGAATTGATCAATATAACCAAATACTTGATCCAAGCCATGGATTGGAGTGTTTGGATTATGATGCTTGTGGCTCTATTGCTTGATGGATTGAAAGCATGCTTTTGTGTGATTTAAGTGTTAATTCATGTTTTAGTATGTTTCAATTCATAGATATAAATGTTGAATGTTGATTTAGCATTTATTAATGTTATACGATGATATAGCATGTTGATGTTTGATCAAAAGAGTTTTGGTCATTTTTGGATCCAATGTAATTGGAGTTTTGTTGGGGATTTTTGAAGAATACGATTCTTACTTGAACTTGATTTTTGAAGCTTGATTGAACACTTAAATTTCCAGTTTTAAAATGTGTTTTAGATCTGAAAATTGGTCCATAATGTGTGATTTAATTTTTAGAATGAGTTCTAGCATTTTTGGTGCACAAAAGTTGAGCCAAAAATGGCCTAACTTGCCTTTGACCCAAAACAGGGGCCGCTGCCGGCTTTGGTACACATTGGCAGGGCTGTGACCGAAAGTTACTGCCCAGCCATGTGCTTGCCTTGGGAAGAAGTGCCCAATCATGGGTTGTGTAAGTTTTTGTCCAATTTTTGGGCTCCTTTGGTGACTAGAAATGATGTTAAATCATGTGTTATGGATGCACAAATGTTGTGTAAGTTCTCAATATAATGTTTGACATTTTTCAATCTTCTTAAATCTTGTTAAAGTTTATCTCCAATAGTTGCATAATTGTTATGCTTGTTCAATTATTTGTGAATGAGATAAGCATTTAATTGTTAGAATTAATTGTTAATTCTAGATTTATTTATTGTTCATTTAACTGTTGAATGAATGATGAATGAATGGAGATGATCATGAGCTTTTAACATTGATTTTATATATTTCAAGTTGTTGAAATGGGTTGTATTAAATCGAGGCTTGCATGCCTCTTTATCTCTACCTTGTAAATTTTATGCGAATAGAATCACTAGGAGTGAGGATTTCTTTTTCATGTAAAAGTTACATGGAGCAAAGTAGACCATGGAGGCATGGAGACTTTTGAAGACCCATGAATGTATGGGATACACTCATGTAATAGCTAGATTTAATCAACCCACTTAAAATTAGCTAGGTGGTGCACCTATGGCTCTAAGTGCACCACTTAGTTAGGCTCATGGTCATCCCACCCTATGAGCATGCTAGGAGCATTTACTTATTTATGCTTTCCATATCCTATTAATGTATGAGATGCATGGTTAGGATATAGAAAACCTAAATAAGAAAATAATATGACGAGATCTTTGAAAGCAAAAACCCTCCACTTAGAATGTCTAAGTGCTTTACAAATATTAAGTCAAAATGGATACAAATTAAAAGAGTTTTAATTAATCCAAGCCTTCCACCAATGATATATGGCATGACGATGCTACCACCTTTGTATGATATACATCCGGTCACGGGGGTCATCTTTGGTGGAAAGTTGTGACCATACACTTTGCATGAGATGCACATTTGACTTGGGAATGCCCACACATTATACATCTGGTCAGAGGGGATGCTGTGATGCCCGTCTCGAATCGAAGATTGATTTGTAGGTTTGACTTGACACCGAGTAATGTAGAGGTCGTCCATCAGGGGATCTACATGAAATGGTGAGGCAAAATTTATGAAGAATTGCATGAGATGCAATTAGCAAAAGTTGCTTACCTTTGGATTGCTCGTGGATATACATCCGGTCACGAGGTCCACTTGCAAGTCTTTAAGATCTTGATTCTCACTAGGAAATATGATTTCCCGAATTCTTCTAGAGGGTGAAGGATTTGATAAAATAGTGGGAGAAAAACATGCTTGAAAGACCATGAACATGTTTTTAATATCAAATTCAATCACATGCTTATTCTCTTTTTCACCTTTGAGGATTTGTGAAATCTCAAGAATGGTTTAATGTTCTACTCAACAATTTTTTGGAAACCAATAAACTAACTGGACAAAACTTCCACGATTGACTTAACCTCAAAATTGTTCTAGATTCCTAGAAACGGATAGATGTCCTATATCAAGATGCTCCAAATCCCATCGGGCTTAAAAGTAGATCAAGAGACACATGAAAAGTTCACGAATTGGATTTAGGATAGTCCTATCCCATAGTCCCATGATGGCATCTGCAAACTTTAGAAGTCTCATTGACATATGAATAGTACCTTGGTTAAAGTTTACAAGAGTTGTAAAACTAACAAGGTATGAGAGGTTCATGGTATCAAAAGAGATTTTTCAAGCTAGGATGAATGTGAAGTCATGTGTCATCAACTACGGTCTAAAGATAATTAAGCTTGGAGAAGCTTTTTCTACTAGGATGTAGTGATGGACAATGATCTCCATGAGGATTTGATCCTCACATCCTCTCTGAGTTTTATTGATCAAAGTGTTGATCTAGAAGGAGACTACCATGACAAGGACAAACGTTTGACACTTGTTTCCTCCTCCAAATCTATGGGGCCTAGGGGTGCTAGAAAGGGAGGTAAAAGGAAGAAAAGTTCTTCCTCCAAGTGAAAACAACTATTAAAATCATCTGGAGGAGTCAAGAAGATTGTAGAGAAAATAGTCGATATTATTTGTTTCTACTTTGGCAAGATAGGTCATTGGAAGCCATTTTGCAAGGAATACATTGCAACCCTTTGGAAGGGTATGTACTTTATTGAAATGCATTTAAGGATTAATTCTTCCTCATGGATGTATAATATCACATGTGATTCTTATCTTTGTAAGTTGTTACAAAGAATAAGAAAGAAGAATAAAACTTAGTGATGTGGATATGATCCACCGCCTTAGCTAAGGAGCAACAGTTGTGATGAAAGCCAAAGGCATATAATAAGTTGGACTTAGGGAATTCCATAATTGTATTGAACCCTTGGTATTATGTGCCATATATTGTTGAGAACATTATTTCAAATTCCCATTTTGGATAGTGAAGGATTTGATCCTTCTATATCAAATGGGTGATTGAAGGCATTAAAGAATAGGTTCTTTAATTGCTCATGGTACACTTAACAAAGGACTATACATATTGGATTCTCAACTATCACTAATGCACTTTCAACAAAGTAAGGAAATTAGATATCCACGAATATGCCATTCTTTGGCATGCAAGACTTGGTCATATCTCTAAGAATAGGATGAACAAGTTAGAAGCTCTCAAAGCACTAAGTGTTAGTGGTATTGAGGATCTTCCTACTTGTGAATCTTGTTTAAAGGGAAAAATGACCAAAGCTCCTTTTGTAGGACAAACGGAGCGCTCCACAACTCTCTTGGATTTGATCCGTACAGATGTTTGTGGACCACTAAGAGTTAGTGGGAAAGGAGGCTATTCCTACTTCATCACCTTCACCGATGACTATAGTCGGTTCGAATATGTGTTTCTTATGAAGAACAAATCTGAAGCCTTTGAAAAGTTCAAAGTGTATAGGAGTGAAGTGCAAAAGCAATTAGGGCTAAGTATTAAAGCTCTTCGCTAGGATCGAGGAGGAGAATACTTAAGTACATAATTCTTGGATTATCTAAAGGAGAATAGGATTCTTTTGTCAATGGACTCCACCCAGCATACCCCAAGTCAAATAGAATAACCAAGAGGAGAAACTGTACCTTGTTGGACATAGTACATTCCATGATGGGCTTCTTCGATGTGCCTATATCCTTTAGGGTATACGCCTTATAGACGATGGCGAAGTTACTAAGTGTAGTACCTTCAAAGTCGGTGCCAAAACACCATATGAGATATGGCATGGCAAAGCACCCTCTTACCAATATATCAAGGTTTGGGGATCTTTCGCTTACGTGAGATGAATAGTGGGAGATAAGTTGGATTGTAGATCCACCTTGTACAAGTTTGTGGGATACCCCAGAGTGTCTATAGTTATTACTTCTATGATCCCCCGGAACAAAAGGTGTTTGTTTCGAGGAACGCCACCTTTTTAGAAAAGAAATTTCTATAAGATAGAAAAAGGCGTAGTTGTTGAACTTGGTGAAGTTCAAGATGATCATAAAATCCCACAAGCGGTAGAAACAAATATATATCAAAGAGCCTTGCACACAACCTCTAAGAAGGTTGAACCGAATCAAGAAGCAACCCGAAATATTCGGATTCCTTCATGAAATGGGCCAATTGGATAGTGATCCGAAAGCCTATGAGGGAGCTATGTTGGACATAGATTCAGGACGATGGCTTGGAGCCATGAAATCCAAAATAGACTCTATGTACTCAAACAAAGTGCGTACTTTGGTAGATCTACCAAAGGGAATAGTTCCCGTTGGTTGCTAGTGGATCTATAAGTAAAAGCTTGGAGTAGATGGAGAAGTGATGACTTTTTAGGCGCGACTAGAGGCAAAAGGTTACACTCTAAGACCCGATATCAATTTAGAGGAAATTTTTTCACCGGTCGCTATGCCTAAGTCCATTCGGATTCTACTTGTTATAACCACATATTATGACTATAAGATATGGCAAATGGATGTGAAAACTGTTTTTCTCAATGGTGACATTGAAAAAGAAATCTATATGGAGCAACCACAAGGTTTTACATCCAAGGGGAGTGAAAAAAGTTTGCAAACTCCAGAGATCCATTATGGACTCAAACACGCGTCTTGAAGTTGGAACATATGTTTTGACAAAACGATCAAATTGTTCGGCTTTCTAAAACATGTGTATGGACCATGTGTGTATAAGAAGACTAGTGGAAGTAGCATACAGTTTATTGTGCTTTATGTCGATGACATCCTTCTCATTGGGAATGAGGTAGGAATGTTAGAGTGTACGAAAGTGTGGTTATCTACATAATTATCCATGAAAGATTTGGGAAAAGTATCCTACGTATTGGGAATACGTATCTATAGAGATAGATCTGGGAGAATACTAGGGCTATCCCAAACCCCATACATTGACAAGATACTAAAGAGGTTTAGTATGGAAGAATCCAAGAAAGGATTTCTTCCCATGGGACATGGCATTCGTCTCTCCAAGTCTATGGCCCCCAAGACTGACAAGGAGAGATAAAATATGTTCCACATACCTTATGCCTCCCCCTATTGAGAGCATAATGTATGCAGATCAATGTACAAGACTGGATGTGGCACACTCGCTAAGAGTTACGACTAGGTTCCAATCCAATCCCAGTGAAAGTCACTGGATAGCCGTTAAAGCAATCCTTGAGTACTTGAGAAGGACTAAGGACTTATTTTTAGTATACGTCAATGGAGAATTGAAACTAAAGGGGTTTTCGGATTCAAGTTTCCAATCTGATGTAGATGACCTCAAATCCACTTTTGGATTAATATTTTGCCCCAATGGCGGCGTGGTGAGTTGGAAGAGTTTCAACAAGACACCACGGCCGAGACAACCATTGAGGTGAAATAATTTATTGTTTTGGAAACCACAAAACGAAGGTGTTTGGATAAAAACTTCATCCAAGAGTTGGATGTAGTGCCTAGCATACATGAGCCCACAATTATCTTTGGAAGACAATTTTTGGACTTGAGCCGAGATCTCATTAGTGATCCAAACATGGTAAATGCGTTATCATTTGATATATGATATCAAATTGATAGAGGTGACAACTTAGCAGACAAAGGTGCCTCAGAAGAGAATTTAGCAGAACCACTGTCTAAACCGCTAATAGAAAAAGGTGTTTGAAGAACATCTTGATAAGATGGGCCTCAAGGCCATAGGACAATGGCTTTAGGGCAAGTGGGAGATTGTTGGAATATTGTCTAGCAAGCCAATCAGATTGGCCTTGTAAAAGTTATTTCCTTGTAAAACAATCTTGATCGAATGACATTCTTTATATGGCCACATTCATCTTATACTTCATATTACTTCACTTGCATTTGGATAAAACCCTTAGATCACATATGACTATGGGACTTGGTTTGATGACCATGGAATAAGTCTTACATGGTCGTGATCTTAAATCTTCCAAGCCATAGGATCTTACGAGATAGGGCATCTAAGATCTGGATAGACTTGCACTAACGATGCAAAAATCCAAGAGTTGGATATTGATCCGTTCCATGAGTAATCTATATGAGATACGGGTGCATGTTAGTGGGTGATTGTTAGAGAACAAGGCACTGAAGACCCTCCGGAGAATCCACTAGATAGCTGTAGTGGCAAGTCGGTAGTGATCAAATCTCCCAGTTACGCTAGTGCATATTATTAGTCCTCTGATCTGAGGATCCATGGTAACCTTGTGTCCGGTCCACATACTTTGACTCTTTCTTGACCACTTAGCGGGTCTTTCGGGTTGAGGTTGGGTATGAGCTACTTGGCATGGAGGTTTGTGAGATCCAAGATGGAATCCGACTTCTCGTTTTTGTGAAGACAAGTGTATCTCCTATGTGTTCTATAATGATCAATTCCAAGAAATCCTTGCGCAAGGTGATGTGACAATTTGGAAAAAGAGTTTTCCAAAGGTGAGGTCACATAAGGGAATCAAACATTGAGAATAGAGACAAGTATCGAGGCTATTAAGGAGCCGACAAATATCTTGCCCTAGGCCTCTTTCGGGAGATAGGAGACGGAAGGACCGTATTTGCATCGTACACATAGAGCTATGATGGTTCTCCATAATATTTATTTCGGCCAATTATTTAGGCTTCATGGGCTTGAGGTTGGACCTCGACCATGGAGATTGGGTACTCTTCAATTAATGAGATTAATTGAATTGAGTCGATTAGTTTAAAAGGAGTTTTAAACTAAAATGAATATAAGATATTCAAAAGTCACAAAGAGTTGTGAGCCCATGTCCAATGAATGGTAGAACCTATTGAGTCACACATAAAAGCCAAATAGCTTCCAAAATTGGTAGAGCAATTTTTCGAGTGTTGGAAAAATCACCCTTGGGTGACCGATTTTCAAAGGTCCAATCCAATGGTCAATTTTGGTCTGATTAATTTAAGTGTTAAATTAATCAACTAATTTAAGAGTTAAATTAGACCAATAATTAAGGAGTTAATTATTTGGTACCATGTTGACCATCAATTGGACAAGTTGACTAATTTAAGTTTAAGAATTAAGCTTGTTTGATTTAAGAGTTAAATCAAAGGTTAATTAATTAAATTAAAGTGTTTAATTTAATTAATGGGAAGAATACTTTTTGTAGGAAAAATTTAAATGAAGTGTTCATTTAAATTAGCATCTTAATTAATTTGGAATAAGATTTCAAATGAAATTGAAATGCAATTCAAATTCAAGTAAGACTTGAATTTGAATTTTGCCAACTTGGCATGCCACTTGGGCATTCACCTTGAGGAAGGTGTGATTCCAACTAGAATCACACCTTCCACCCTCTATATATAGATATAGAGAGCATGAAAAATTAAAAATTAATGGCTGAAAAGTGTGGGAATTAGATTCTTGCATTCCCTCCAAAATCTCTCTCTCCATGCATTGCATCATGAGTTGAAGCTTTGCATTCCTTCTTCTTCCCAACCTGAAAATCAGCCTCCTCTACCTCATCTTCTCCTCTCTAACTCCAGATTCTAGGGAGGGGAAATTGAAGATTGTTTGGTGTGTGGATCATATCAATAGAAGCAAGATACTTGACTTGCTCGATTTTGGAGATCCACCTGCAGCAACTTCCGGTCGGCAAATTTTTATGGAGCAATCCATAATGATTTTTGGCTCCAATTTTTCACATTAGCCTACCTTGTGTGTGGAGGTGTTCCATATTTTATTTCATGAATTTTGGAGTAGTTTAGCCTTGACAATTGTTGTCTTCCTTCCACTGTGCCAGATCCAGATAGTTTCTGGACTTGTGAGAGATAGTTGATCTTCTCCTTGATTTTGAGCTACAAGAAGTAATTGTTCATCCTAATCTAGATCTATAGCATGTCTAGATCCTTGGTAGCTAGAGTAGCTTAGTTTATTTCATGCTTATGAATGTTGATTTATGGATCCTAATGCTACTCTAGCCTTCACAACATGAAATGTTCACAAAATTTGTAGATGATGATCTACAAGTTAGATGTGTCATGATGGCCAACAAGCTCCCAAAGACCCATGAGCACATGAAACATGCTCGAGATATCTATGTATACTTACAAGAGTTGTACGGTGTACAAAATAGACATGAAAGGTTCACTTTATCTAATGAGCTCTTTAGAACAAGGATGAGTGAAAGGTTCAATGTCCATGATCATGTCCTCAAGATGGTAGGACTCATCAAGAAGCTTGGACAGTTGGATGTGGTCATGGACAACGACCTTTACATAGATTTGATCCTATAGTCATTGCCAACATCGTATGATTAATTCGTTATGAACTTCAATATGTCCAAGCAAGAAGTTACGATTAACGAGTTGATCAATATGCATGTGACCACGGAGGCGACTATGAGAAAAAAGAAGCCCCTTATGTTTGCATCCTCCTCCAAGTTGAAGGGACCTATTTGTCCTAGAAAGGAGGTAAAAGGTAGAAAAGTTCTTCCTCGAAAGAGAACCAACCCTAAAAGAGTTCCAGGAGGGTTAAGAAGAAAGCTAAAATTAAAGCTAGTTGTTTCTATTGTGGCAAGAAGGTGCATTGGAAGAGAAATTGCAAAGCTTACCTTATAACCCTTGAGAAGGGTATGTACTTTATTGAAGTGCATATGACTACTAATTCTTCCACATGGGTGTTTGATACCGCATATGATTCTCACCTTTTTAATTTGGTACAGGGGATGGAAAGAACAAGAAGTCTTCGTGAAAGGGATATAATCCCCTGCTTAGGAAATGGAGCAAGATTTGTGGCCACTTTCCAAGATATTATTGGACTTGGGGAATTCATGCATTGTACTTGATCCCGTATATTATGTACCCCATCTTGTTAAGAGCATTATTTCAATTCCCATTCTTCATAGTGAAGGATTTGATTTTTCTATATCGAATGGGATGTTGAAAGCATTAAAGAATGGTTCTTTAATTGTACAAGGTATATCAATGAATGGCTTGTACATACTTGATTCTCAACATACACTAGTGCGCATTCAATCAAGTAAAAAAAAGTTAGATAACCATGTTTTGGCATGCCAGACTTGGACATATTTCTAAAAATAGGATGAACAAGATAGAATCCCTCAAAGCACTAAATTCTAGTGGCATTAAGGATCTTCCTACTTGTGAATATTGTTTAAAAGAAAAAATGACCAAGGCTCCTTTTGTAGGACAAACGGAGTGCTCCACAAGTCTTTTGGATTTGATCCATATGAATGTTTGTAGTCTACGATGGGTTAGTAGGAGAGAAGGCTATTCCTACTTCATCACCTTCACCGATGATTATAGTCAATACGAATATGTGTTTCTTACGAAGAACAAGTTTGAAACCTTTGAAAAGTTCAAAGAGTATAGGAATGAAGTAGAAAAGCAATTGAGGCTAAGTATTAAAGCTCTTTGATCGAATAGAGGGAGGAATACTTAAGCACTTAATTCTTGAAATATCTAAAAGATAATGGGATTGTCTCTCAGTAGACTCCACTCGGCATAACCCAACACAATGGAATAGCTGAGAGGCGAAACAGTACCTTGTTAGACATGGTACGTTCCATGATGAGCTTGTTTTGACGTGCCCATATCCTTATGGGGATACGCCTTAGTCATAACAATGAAGCTAGTAAATATCGTACCTTCAAAGTCGATGCCTAAAACACCATATGAGATATGGCTTGGCAAAGCTCCTTCTTACCAATATCTCAAGGTCTGGGGAGCTCTCGCCTACGTGAAACGGATAGTGAGAGATAAGTTGTATAGTAGATCAACCTTGTGCAAGTTTGTGGGATACCCTAAAGAGTTTATGGGTTACTACTTCTATGATCCCTCGAAATAAAGGGTGTTTATTTCACAAAATGCCCACTTTTCAGAAAAGGAATTTCCAGATAGAAATGGTGTTATCGTTGAACTTGATGAAGTTCAAGATAATCAAGAAATCCCACAATAGGTGAAAATAAATGAGTTACAAGAGCCTTACACACAATCTCTAAGAAGGTCGGACCGATTCATGAAATAACCCAAAAGGTTTGGATTCCTTCATGAAACGGGCCAATCCGATAGTGATCCGAAGACCTATGAGGAAGCTATGTTGGACATAGATTTGGGATGTTGGCTTAAAGCTATGAGATTTGAAATGGACTCTATGTACTCAAACAAAGTATGGACTTTGGTAGATCCACAAAACGTAATAGTTCTCATTGGATGCAAATGGATCTATAAGCGAAAGCTTGGAGTACTTGGTGAAGTGGTGACTTTTAAGGTGCGACTAGTGGCAAAGGGTTACACTTAAAGACTTGATATCGATTTTGAGGAAACATTTCCACCGATCGCAATGCCTAAGTGTATTCGGATTCTACTTGTTGGAATTGTGCCCAGCAAGCCAATTAGATTGGCCATGTAAAAACTATTTTCTTGTAATACAATCTTGATTGAATGATATTCTTTATAGGGCCATCTTTGTCTTATGCTCTACATTACTTCACTTGCTTTGGATAAAGCCCTTAGATCACTCTTAACTATAGGACTTGGTTTGATGACCATGTAATAAGTCTCACACGGTCGTGATCTTAAATCTTCCAAGTCACAGGATCTTATGAGACGGGGCATCTAAGATCTGGATAGACTTGTAGTAACGATTCATAAATCCAAGAGTTGGATATTGCTCCACTCCATGAGCAATTGAATTATATATGGGTGCATGTTAGTATGTGCTTGTTGGAGAACAAAGCACTGAAGGCGCACCAGAGAATCCACTAGATAGCCATAGTTGCAAGTCGGTAGTGGCAATTTCTCCAATCTACGCTAGCGCATATTATTAGTCCTCTGACTTGAGGATCCAAGGTAATCTTGTGTCTTGTCCTCATGATTTGACTCTTCCTTGACCTCTTAACTGGTCTTTCGAGTTGAGATTAGGTATGAGCTACTTGGCATGGAGGTTTGTGAGATCCAAGATGGAATCCAACATCGCACTTTTGGGAAGGGCGAGTGCATCTCCTATGTGTTCTATAATAGTCGATTCCAAGAAATCATTGCACAAGGTGGTGTGACAATTTGGAAATGAAGTTTTCCAAATATGAGGTCACACAAGAGAATCGAAAATTGGGAATAGAGATGTAGTATCGAGGCTTTTAGGGAGCCGACAAATATTTTATCTTAGGCCTCTTTTGAGAGATAGGAGACAGAATGACTGTATTTCCATGGTAAGCATAGAGCTATAATAGTTCTCAAAAACATTCATTTCGGCCAATTAGTTAGGCTCCATGGGCTTGAGGTTGGACATCGACTATGGAGATTGGGTATTCTTTAATTAACGAGATTAATTGAATTGAGTCGATTAGTTTAAAGTATTTTAAACTAAAATAAATATATGATATTCAAAAGTCACAAAGAGTTGTGAGCTCATGTCCAATGAATGGTAGAACCTATTGGGTTACACACAAAAGCCAGTTAGCTTCTTAGTTAATGGAGCAATTTTCTAAAAGCTAGAGAATTTCTCCAAGTGGACTAATTTTGAGTTGTCCAATTTAAAGGTCAATTTTGGCTTGATTAATTTAAGTGTTAAATTAATCAATTAATTTAAAAGGTTAAATTAAGCCATTAATTAAGGAGTTAATTATTTGGTGCCAAAGTGACCATCGATTGGCCAAGTTAACTTAAAGAGTTAAGTTAACAAAATTAAGCTTAAGAGTTAAGCTTGTTTGACTTAAAAGTTAAGTTAAAGGTTAATTAATTAAATTAAAGTATTTAATTTAATTAATGGGAAGAATACATTCTGGAGGAAAAATTCAAATGAAATGTTCATTTGAACTAGCATCTTATTAGCTTGAAATTAGATTTCAAATGTAATTAAGATGCACATGAAATTCAAATTGGATTTGAATTTGCGTTTGCCATCTGGGCAATGCAAGTTGGCCGCGCATCTTGGGGAAGGTGTGATGCCAAGTTGGCATCACACCAACCTCACCCTATATATAGATATAGTGGGTTTAAGGATACGTCATTGCTGAAAGCGTGAAAGAATTAGATTCTTTTGCAATTCCCGCCAAAACTACTTCAAGCATTGCATTTATGTGTTGAAAGCTTTGCTCTCTTCTTCTTCTTCTTCTTCCCTACATCAAATTGGCCTCCACCATTATCATTCTCCTCTCTTATTCTAGATTATAGTGAGGAGAGTTTGGAAGTTTCATTGGTGCGTGGATCATATCAATAGAGGCGAACAAGTTAGTTTGCTACACTTTGGAGATCCACTTGAGCAGAGCACCGATTTAGAAAATTTTTCCAGATATATCTAGAAATCATTTTGATCCAAATTTTTTTAATTCATTTCCTACAAGATGTTGAGAGGTTTCAATATTTTTTTTGTGAATTTTAGAGGAGTGTTAATGAGGTTAAAAAATACTCCATTCCTGTTGTGCGGTTTCTAGCAGATTCCGAATTAGTAAAAGGTTCACCACTTTCTCCTTGGATTTTTGCATTTCAAGGTAACACTCTATCTAAATCTAGATTTTAGGCATGATTTGATCCTATTTAGCATGTAAGCACAAGCTTATTTAGCTTTCGAAGCTTTTATAATTGGATCCTAGTGCCTTACTTGCTTTCAAGTGGTACCAGAGCCTAAATCATGCATAGATTTGGAATTTTTGTTGATGATTGATTCATGTGATAGATTGATCAAAATCACCAAATTATCAATTCATATGAAGGATTGGAGTGTTTGGATGATGTTGTGTGTTGCTCCTTGATTGATGAATTGAAAGCATGCTAATATGTGTTTTAAGTGTTGATTCATATGATTAGTATGTTTTAATTCATAGCTATTAATGTTGAATGTTGATTTAGCATTAATTGATGTTATATGTTGATAGAGCATGTTGATGAATGGCTAAAATAGTTTTGGTCATTTTTGGATTCAATGTGATTGGGGTTTTGATGGAGATTTTTGAAGAATACGATTCTTACTTGAACTTGATTTTTGAAGCGTGATTGAGCACTTAAATTTTCAGTTTCAAAATATGTTTTAGATCTGGAAATTGGTCCATAATGTGTGATTTCATGTTTAGAATGAGTTCTAGCATTTTTTGGTGCCCAAAAGTTGGGCCAAAAATGGCCTAACTTGCCTTTGACCCAAAACAGGGGCTATTGCCGACTTTGGTGCACACTGGCAGGGTTGTGACCGAGACTCACTGCTCAGCCATGTGCTTGCCTTGGCTAGCAGTGCCCGATCATGGGTTGGGCAAGTTTTGTACAATTTTTGGGCTCCTTTAGTGGCTAGAAATGGTGTTAAATCATGTGTTATCGATGCACACGTGTTGTGCAAGTTCTCAAAACTATGTTTGACATTTTTCAAGCCCCTTAAATCTTGTTAATGTTAATCTCCAAATGTTGCATAAGTATTATGCAAGACCAATTATTTGTTAATATGATTAGCATTTAATTGTTGGAATTAATTTATAGTTCTAGATTTCTTTATTGTTCATTTAATTGTTGAATGGATGATGAATGAATAGGGATGATCATGAGCCTTTAATATTTATTTTATTTATTTCAAGTTGTTGAAATGGGTTGTATTAAATTAGAGCTTGTATGCCTCTTTAATTTCTACCTTGTAGATGTTATGAGAGTAGAATCACTAGGAGTGAGAATTTCTTTCTCATATAAAAGTTACATAGAGTAAATGAGGCCATGGAGACTTTCAAAGACCCATGACTATATAGGATACACTCATGTAATAGCTAGATTTAATCAACCTACTTAATCAATTAGGTGATCCATCTATGGCTCTAAGTCCACCACTTGGTTAGGCTCATGATCTTCCCACCCTAGGAGCATGCTAGGTGTATTTGCTTATTTATGTTTTTCACACCATATTAATGTATGAGATGCATGGTTAAGATATAGAAAACCTAAATAAGAAGACAAAATGATGAGATCTTTGCAAGCAAAAACCCTCCACTTAGAATATCTAAGTGTTTTTCAAATATTAAGCTGAAATGGATACAAATTAAAAGAGTTTTAATTAATCCAAGCCTTCTACCAATAGTGTATACCATGACGATGATACCGATTTTGTGTGATGGCACTCGTACATGGGGGTCACACTTTGGGGGAAATCTATGAGCATGCACTTAGCATAGGATGCACTTTGACTCAGGAACGTCCACACATTAGCACTCGTACACGGGGGATGATGTGGTGCCCATCTTAAGTCAAAGATTGATTGCTAGGTATGACTTAATGCTTAGTACCATAGATGGAACACGTACACGTGGGCCCATGTGAAAAGTGAGGCAAAATATATCGAGAGTTGCATGAGATGCAATTAGCAAAAGTTTCTTACCCTTCGATTTCTTGTGGATGGCACTCGTACATGGGGGTCCACTGGCAAGTCCTTGGGATCTTGATTTTCATTAAGAAATATGATTTCCCGAATTCTTCTAGGGGGTGAAGAATTTAATAAAATTGTGGGAGGAAAAACATGCTTGAAAGACCATGAACATTTTTTTATATCAAATTCAATCACATGCTTACACTCTTTTTTTGCCTCTTGTAGATTTTTGAAATCTTCAAACAAAATGGCTAAGAATCCATTCGTATCTACTTTGGAAACCAATAAGCTCACGGGGCCTAACTTCCAAGATTGGTTGAGAAACCTTAAATTATTTCTTGACTCTGAAAAGCGGACTTACGTCCTTGATCAAAGTCCCATGGACACATTTGCTGATGAAGCCACAGACATACAACATGAAATGTTTACAAAAGTTGTATATAATGATCTACAAGTGAGATGTGTCATGATGGCCTCAATGTGCAATGAGCTCCAAAAGACTCATAAGCACATGAAATATGCTCAAGAGATCAATGTACACTTACAAGAGTTGTATGGTGTGCAAAATAGACACAGAAGGTTCGCTTTATCCAAGGAGCTCTTTAGGACAAGGATGAGTGAGGGGTCCAATGTCTATGATCATGACCTCAAGATGATAGGACTCATCGAGAAGCTTGGAAAATTAGATGTGGTCATAGACAATGACCTTTACGTGGATTTGATCCTACAGTCATTGCCACAATCGTATGATCAATTTGTTATGAACTTCAATATGTCCAAGCAAGAAGTTATGATTAACGAGTTGATCAACATGCTTGCGACTGCGGAGGCAACTATGAGAAAAGGCAAGCCCTTTCTGCTTGTATCCTTCTCCAAGTCGAAGGTCCCTAAGGGTCTTAGGAAGGGAGGTAAGAGGAAGAAATGTTCTTTCTTGAAAGGGAAGCAACTCGAGAAAAGTTTCGAAAGGGTTAAGAAAAAGGCTAAAACCAAAGCTAATTGTTTCTATTGCGGCGATAAGTAGTATTAAAAGAGAAATTGCAAAGCTTACCTTGCAACCCTTGAGAAGGGTATGTACTTTATTGAAGTGCACATGATGACTAATTCTTCCACATGGGTATTTGATACTGCATGCGGTTCTCACCTTTGTAATTCATTATAGGGGATGAAAAGAAGAAGGAGTCTTCGTGAGGGGGATATGATCATCCACTTAGGAAATGAAGCAAGAGTTGCGGCCACTTTCCAAGGTGTTATCAAGTTGGACTTGGGGAATGCTTGCATTATACTTGATCCCATTTATTATATACCCCATCTTGTTAAGAACATTATTTCAATTCCCGTTCTTGATAATGAAGGATTTGATTTTTCTATATCGAATGAGATATTGAAAGCATTAAAGAATAGTTCTTTGATTGGACAAGGTACATTGATGAACAGATTGTACATACTTGATCTCAATATTCACTAAAGTGCATTCAATCAAGTAAAAAAAAAGTTAGATAACTAAGAAGATACCGTGTTATGGCATGCAAGCCTTGGACATATTTCTAAAAATAAGATGAATAAGTTAGAAGCTCTCAAAGCACTAAATGTTAGTGGCATTGAAGACCTTCCTACTTGTGAATCTTGTTTAAAAGGAAAAATGACCAATGCTCCTTTTGTAGGACATGAAACGGAGTGCTCTACAAGTCTTTCGGATTTGATCTACATGGATGTTTGTGGTCCACTAAGGGTTACTGGAGGAGGCTATTCCTACTTCATCACCTTTATCGATGATTACAGTCGGTACAAAAACGTGTTTCTTATAAAAAACAAGCCCGAAGCCTTTAAAAAGTACAAAGAGTATAGAAATGAAGTAAAAAAGCAATTGGGGCTAAGTATTATTGCTCTTCAATTAGATCGAGGAGGAAATACTTAACCATCGAATTCTTAGATTATCTAAAAGAGAAAGAGATTCTCTCTTAATAAACTCCACCCAGCACACCCAACACAATGTAGTAGCCGAGAGGAGAAATCGTACCCTTTTAGACATGGTACATTCCATGATGAGCTTTTTTTATGTGCCCATATCTTTCTGGGAGTATGCCTTAGTCACATCAATGAAGCTACTAAATACAATACCTTCAAAGTCGATGCCTAAAATACTATATGAGATGGCGTGGCAAAGCACCTTCTTACCAATTTCTCAAGGTTTGGGGATCTCCCACCTGCGTGAGATGGACAGTGAGAGATAAGTTGGATAGTAGATCTACCTTGTGCAAGTTTGTGGGATACCCTAGAGAGTCTATGGGTTACTACTTCTATGATCCCTTAAAATAAGGGTGTTTGTTTCAAGGAAAGCCCATTTTTTGAAAAATAAATTTCTAGATAAAAATGGCATTATCGTTGAACTTGATGAAGTTCAAGATGATCAAGAAATCCCACAAACGGTGGAAACAAATGAGCAACAAGAGCCTTACACACAACCTCTAAGAAGGTCGGACTAAATCAAGAAACAACCCGAAAGGTTTGAATTCCTTCATGAAATGGGCTAATCGAATAATGATAGAAGACCTATGAGAAAGCTATGATGTACATAGATTTTGGTTGTTAGCTTGAAGCCATGAGATCCGAAATGGACTCCACGTACTCAAACAAAGTATGGACATTGGTAGATCCACTAAAGAAAATAGTTCTCGTTGGTTCCAAGTGGATCTATAAGCGAAAGCTTGGAGTAGATAGAGAAGTGGTGACTTTTAAGACGCGACCAGTGGCAAATGGTTACACTCAAAGACCCAGTATCAATTTTGAGGAAACCTTTCCACCAGCCACAATACCTTAGTCCATTCGGATTCTACTTGCCATAGCCGCATATTATGACTATGAGATATGGCAAATGGATATTAAAACCACTTTCTTTAGTGGAGACACTAAAGAGGAAATCTATATGGAGAAACCATAAGGTTTTACATCCAAGAGGAGTGAGCAAACGGTTAGCAAACTCCAGAGATTCATTTATGCACTCAAATAAGCATCCCGAAGTTGGAACATACATTTTGACAAAACGGTCAAATTGTTTGGCTTTGTCAAAAATGTGTATGAACCATGTGTGTATAAGAAGGCTAGTAGAGTAGTGTACAGTTTATTGTGCTTTATGTTAATGACATCCTTCTCATTGGGAAAGAGGTAGGAATGTTAGAGTGTACTAAAGCGTGGTTATCTACATAATTTTCCATGAAGAATTTGGGAGAAGCATCCTACGTATTGGGAATATGTATCTATAGAGATAGATCTGGGAGAATGCTGGGGCTATACCAAACCCCATACATTGACAAGATACTAAAGAGGTTTAATATGGAAGAATCCAAGAAGGGATTTCTTCCCATGGGACATGGCATTCATCTCTCCAAGTCTATGGCCCCCTAGACAGATGAAGAGAAATTAACGATGTCCCAAATACCTTATGCCTCCACTATTGGTAGCATAAAGTATACAATTCAATGTACAAGACCGGATGTGGCATACCTGGTAAGTGTTACAAGTAGGTTCCAATCCAATCCCAGTGAAAGTCACTGGATAGCCGTTAAAGTAATCCTTAAGTACTTGAAAAGGACTAAGGACTTGTTTTTGGTATACGACAATAGAGAATTGAAACTGGATGGGTTTTTGGATTCTAGTTTCCAATCCAATATAGAAGACCTAAAATCCACCTCTAGATTTATATTTTACCTCAATAGTGGCGCGGTGAGTTGGAAAAGTTCCAAACAAGATATCACGGCCATTCTACCACAAAGGCAGAATATATTGCTGCTTCAGAAGCTGCAAAGAAAGGTGTTTAGATGAAATATGTCATTCAAGAGTTGAATGTAGTGCGTAGCATTGCTGAGCTAGTAGTTGTCTACTGTGACAACAACGCGACAGTGGCATAAGCAAAAGAGCCAAGATCTCATCAAAAATCCAAGCACATTTTGAGGCAATATCCTTTGATCTGGAAAATCATTAATAGAGGCGACATCCGAGAGGAGAGAGTTGCCTTGAAAGAGAATATAGCAGATCCACTAACAAAATCCCTAACACAAAAGGTCTTTGAAGAACATCTTGAGAAGATGGGTCTCAAGGCCACAGGGCATTGGCTTTAGGGCATGTAGGAGATTGTTGGAATAGTACCAGGGAAGCCAATTAGATTGGCCTTGTAAAAACTATTTCCTTGTAATACAATTTTGATTGAATGATATTCTTTATATGGTCATCCTCATCTTATGCTCTATATTACTTCACTTGCAATTGGATGAAGCCCTTAGATCACTCTTGACTACGGGACTTGGTTTGATCACCATGGAATAAGTCTCACATGGTCGTGATCTTAAATTTTCCAAGTTAGGATCTTACGAGATGGGGCATCTAAGTTCCGAACAGACTTGCACTGACGATGCATAAATCCAAGAGTTGGATATTGCTCTATTCCATGAGCAACTGTATGAGATATGGATGAATGTTAGCGGGTGCTTGTTAGAGAACAAGGCATTTAAGGCTCACCAGAGAATCCACTAGATAGCCATAGTGGCAACTTCTCTAGTCTATGCTAGTGCATATTATTAGTCCTCTGACCTAAGGATCCATGGTAATCTTGTAGCTTGTCCTCATTCTTTGTCTCTTCCTTAACCACTTAGCGGGTCTTCTAGGTTGAAGTTGGATATGAGTTACTTGGCATGGAGGTTTGCAAAATCCAAGATGGAATCCGACTCATTGCTTTTGAGAAGGGCGAGTGCATCTCCTATGTATTCTACAATGGTCGATTCCTAAAAATCCTTGCGCAACGTGGTGTGATCATTTGGAAAGGAGTTTTCCAAAGATGAGATCACATAAGGGAATGGAACATTGGGAATAGAGACATAGCACCGAAGCTATTAAAGAGACAACAAATATCTTGCCCTAGGCCTCTTTCAGGAGATTAGAGACGGAAGGACCATATTTGCATGGTATGCGTAGAGCTATAATGGATTTCCAAAACATTCATTTCGGCCAATTAGTTGGACTCCACAAGCTTAAGGTTAGACATTGACCATGGAGATTGGTTATTATTCGATTTATGAGATTTATTGAATTGAGTCGATTAGTTTAAAAATGTTTTAAACTAAAATGAATATATGATATTCAAAAGTCACAAGAAGTTGTGACCCCATGTCCAATGAATGGTAGAACCTATTGGGCTACACACAAAAGCCAATTCCTAGTTGATAGAGTAATTTTCTAAGAGTTAGAAAATTTCTCCTAGTAGGCCGATTTTGAGGTGTCCAATTTAAAGGTCAATTTTGGCTTGATTAATTTAAATGTTATATTAAACAATTAATTCAAAAAGTTAAATTAGACCATTAATTAAAGAGTTAGTTATTTGGTGCCAAAGTGACCATCGATTGGTCAAGTTAACTTAAAAAGTTAAGTTTACAAAATTAAGCTTAAGAGTTAAGCTTGCTTGACTTAAGAGTTAAGTCAAAGGTTAATCAATTAAATTAAAGTGTTTAATTTAATTAATGGGAAGAATACATTTTGGAAGGAAAAGTCAAATGAAATGTTCATTTGAATTAGCATCTTAATAAGCTTGAAATTAGACTTCAAATGTAATTAAGATGCACAAGAAATTCAAATTGGAAGGAAAATTCAAATGAAATATTCATTTGAATTAGCATCTTAATTAGCTTGAAATTAGATTTCAAATGTAATTAAGATGCACATGAAATTCAAATTGGATTTGAATTTGCATTTGCCACCTTGGCAATGCAAGTTGGCCGCCCACCTTGCGGAAGGTATGATGCCAACTTGGAATCACACTAACATCACCGTATATATAGATATAGTGGGTGTGAGGATAGGTCATTGCTGAAAGTGTGAAAGAATTAGATTCTTTTGCAATTCCCTCCATAACACCTTACAAGCATTGCATTCATGTGTTGAAAGCTTTGCTCTCTTCTTCTTCTTTCCTACCTCAAATCGACCTCCTCCATTATCATTCTCCTCTTTTATTCTAGCTTATAGTGAGGAGAATTTGGAAGTTTCGTTAGTGTGTGGATCATATCAATAGAGGCGAACAAGTTAGTTTGCTACGGTTTGGAGATCCACTTGAGCAGTGCACTGATTTGGCGAATTTCTCCAAGGAGATCCAGAAAGATTTTTGATCCGCATTTTTTACTGCGTCTCCTAAAAGGTGTTGAGAGGTTGTAGTATTATTTTTGTGAATTTTTGGAGGAGTCTTAATGAGATTAAAAATCACCCCATTTTTGTTGTGCGGTTTCTAACAAGTTCTGGATTGGTGAAAGGTTCACCACTTTCTCCTTGGATTTTAGCATTTCAAGGTAACACTCTAACTAAATCTAGATTTTAGGCATGATTTGATCCTACTCAGCATGTAAGCACTAGTTTATTTGGCTTTTGAAGTTTTTGTAATTGTATCCTAGTGCCTTACTTGCTTTCACTACTTGCCATGGCCGCACATTATGATTATGAGATATGGCAAATAGATGTTAAAACTACTTTCCTCAATGGAGACATTGAAAAATAAATCTATATAGAGCAACCATAATGTTTTACACCCAAGGGGAGTGAGCAAAAGGTTTGCAAACTCTAGTCAAGAAAGGTATTTGGATGAAAAACTTCATTCAAGAGTTGAATGTAGTGCCTAGCATTGCTAAGCCAGTGGTTGTCTATTGTGACAACAACGGGGTAGTGGCACAAGCCAAAGTGCCAAGATCTCATCAGAAATCCAAGCACATTTTGAGGTGATATCATTTGATCCGGGAGATCATTAATAGTAGCGACATCCAAGTGGAGAGAGTTGCCTCGAAAGAGAATATAGTAGATCCACTAACAAAAACCTTAACACAAAAGCCCTTTGAAAAGTATCTTGAGAAGATGGGTCTCAGGGCCATGGGGTATTGGCTTTAGGGAAAGTGGGAGATTGTTGGAATAGTACCTGAAAAGCTAATTAGATTGGCCTTGTAAAACTATTTCCTTGTAACGCAATTTTGATTGAATTATATTCTTTATATGGCCATCTTTATCTTATGCTCTTCTTCTCTTCACTTGCATTTGGATAAAGCCCTTAGATCACTCATGACTACGGGACGTGGTTTAGTGACCATGGAATAAGACTCACACAGTCGTGATCTTAAATCTTCCAAGCCATAGGATCTTGCGAGATGGGGCATCTAAGATCCAGATAGACTTGCACTGACGATGCATAAATCTAAGAGTTAGATATTGCTCCATTCCATGAGCAACCATATGAGATATGTGTGCATGTCAGTAGGTGCTTGTTAGAGAGCAAGGTACTAAAGGCCCGCCAAAGAATCTACTAGGTAGTTGTAGTGGCAAGTCGGTAGTGGCAAATTCACCAGCTTATGCTAGTGCATATTATTAGTCCTTTGACCTAAGGATCCATGGTAACCTTGTATCTGGTCCTCATTCTTTAACTCTTCATTGACCATTTAACGGGTCTTTCGGTTTGAGGTTGGGTATGAGCTACTTGGCATGGAGGTTTGTAAGATCCAAGATGGAATCCGACGCCTTGCTTTTGTGAAGGGCGAGTACATCTCCTATGTATTCGATAATGATCGGTTCCAAAAAATCCTTGCCCAAAGTGGTGTGACATCTTGAAAAATGAGTTTTCCAAAGATGAGGTCACACAAGGGAATTGAACATTGGGAATACAGATATAGTATCGAGGCTATTATGGAGCTGGCAAAAATCTTGCCCTAGGCCTCTTTCAGGAGATAGGAGATGAAAGGACCGTATTTGCATAGTAAACATAGAACTATAATGGCTCTCAAAACATTCATTTCAGCCAATTAGTTGGGCTCCATGGGCTTGAGGTTGGACATCGGCCACGGAGATTGGTCACTCTTCAATTAATGAGATTAATTGAATTGAGTCGATTAGTTTTAAAATGTTTTAAAGTAAAATGAATATATGATATTTAAAAGTCACAAAGAGTTGTGAGCCCATGTCCAGTGAATGGTAGAACCTATTAGGTCACCCACAAAGCCAATTAGCTTCCTAGTTGATAGAGTAATTTTCTAAGAGTTAGAGAATTTCTCCTAGTGGACCGATTTTGAGGTGTCCAATTTAAAGGTCAATTTTGGCTTGATTAATTTGTGTTAAATTAATCAATTAATTTCAAAAGTTAAATTAGACCATTAATTAAGGAGTTAATTATTTGGTGCCAAACTGACCATCAATTGGTCAAGTTAACAAAATCAAGCTTAAGAGTTAAGTCAAATGTTAATTAATTAAATTAAAGTGTAATTTAATTAATGGTAAGAATACATTTTGGAAGGAAAATTCAAATGAAATGTTCGTTTGAATTAGCATCTTAATTATCTTGAAATTAGATTTCAAATGTTATTAAGATGCACATGAAATTTAAATTGGATTTGAATTTGCATTTGGCGCCTTGGCAATTCAAGTTGGCCGCCCACCTTGAGTAAAGTGTGATGCCAATTTGGCATCACACCAACCTCACACTATATATAGATATAGTGGGTGTGAGGATAGGTCATTGTTGAAAGTGTGAAAGAATTAGATTCATTTGCAATTCCCTCCAAAAAACCTTACAAGCATTACATTCATGTGTTGAAAGTTTAGCTCTCTTCTTCTTCTTCTTCCCTACCTCAAATCGGCCTCCACCATTATCATTCTCCTCTCTTATTCTAGTTTATAGTGAGAAGAATTTAGAAGTTTCATTAGTGTGTGGATCAAATCAATAGAGGCGAACAAGTTAGTTTGCTATGGTTCGGAGATCCACTTGAGTGAGCACCGATTTGGTGAATTTTTTCAAGGAGATCCAGAAAGCTTTTTGATTGGAATTTTTTAGTGTGTTTCCTCCAAGGTGGTGAGAGGTTGCAGTATTTTTTTTCGTGAATGTTGGAGGAATTTTAACGAGGTAAAAGATCGCTCCATTCCTGCTACGCAATTTCTGGAGATTCTGGATTGGTGAAAAGCTCACCACTTTCTCCTTAGATTTTAGCATGTCAAGGTAAAACTCTATCTAAATTTGGATTTTATGCATGATTTGATTAAAGTCAGCATGTAAGCACTAGTTTCCTTAACCTTTCACATTTTTATAATTGGATCCTAGTGCCTTATTTGCTTTCACTATTTGCCATGGCCGCATATTATGACTATTGATATGAAAAATGGATGTTAAAACCGATTTCCTCAAAAGAGACATTGAAGAAGAAATCTATATGCTACAACCATAATGTTTTACATCCAAGGAGAGTGAGCAAAAGGTTTGTAAACTCTAAACTTCCATTTATGGACTCAATTGACCATCTCGAAGTTGGACCATCTGTTATGACAAAACAGTCAAATCATTTGGCTTTCTCAAAAATGTGTATGAACTATGTGTGTATAAGAAGGCTAGTGGGAATAGTGTACAGTTTATTGTGCTTAATGTCGATGGCATCCTTCTCATTGGGAATGAGGTTGGAATGTTAGAGTGTACTAAAGCATGGTTATATACCCTATTCTCCATGAAGAATTTGGGAGAAGCATCCTATGTGTTAGGAATACATATCTATAAAGATAGATCTAAAATGATGCTGGGGCTATCCCAAACCCCATACGTTGATAAGATACTAAAGAGGTTTAGTATGGAAGAATCCAAGAAGGGATTTTTTCCCATGGGACATGGCATTCATCTCTCCAAATCTCTGGCCCCCAAGATAGAAGAAGAGAAACAAAGGATGTCCCACATACCTTATGCCTCCGCTATTGGTAGCATAATGTATCCAGTTCAATGTACAAGGCTGGATGTGCCATATTTACTAAGTGTTACGAGTAGGTTCCAATCTAATCCCAGTGAGAGTCATTGGATAGCCGTTAAAGCAATCCTTAAGTACTTGAGAAGGACTAAAGACCTATTTTTGGTATACAGCAATGGAGAATTGAAACAAGAGGTGTTTTTGGATTCAAAACAAGACACCATGGCCAATCCTACCATGGAGGCAGAATATATTGTGGCTTCGAAAGCTGCAAAGGAAGGTGTTCAGATGAAAAACTTCATTCAAGAGTTGAATGTAGTGCGTAGCATTGCTGAGCCAGTGATTGTCTATTGTGACAACAACGGGGCAGTGGCACAAGCCAAAGAGCATAGATCTCATCAGAAATCCAAGCACATTTTGAGGTGATATCATTTGATCCAAGAGACCATTGACAGAGGTGACATCCGATGGAGAGAGTTGCCTCGAAAGAGAATATAGCAAATCCACTAACAAAACCTCTAACGCAAAAGGTCTTTGAAGAATATCTTGAGAAGATGGGTTTCGAGGTCATAGGGTATTAGCTTTAGGGCAAGTGGTAGATTATTGGAATAGTGCCCGGCAAGCTAATTAGATTGGCCTTGTAAAACTATTTCCTTGTAATACAATCTTGATTGAATGATATTCTTTATATGACCATCTTCATCTTATGCTCTTCATTTCTTCACTTGTATTTGGATAAAGCCCTTAGATCACTCATGACTTCGGGACTTGGTTTGGTGACCATGGAATAAATCTCACACGATCGTGATCTTAAATCTTCCAAGTCATAAAATCTTACGAGATGGGGCATCTAAGATCCAAAGAGGCTTGCACTAACAATGAATAAATCCAAGAGTTGCATATTGCTCTATTCCATGAGCAGCTGAATGAGACGTAGGTGCATGTTAGTAGGTGCTTGTTAGTAGGTGCTTGTTTGAGAACAAGGCACTGAAGACCCACTAGATAGTCGTAATGGCAAGTTGGTAGTGATGAGTTCTCTAGCTTACGCTAGTGCATACTATTAGTCCTTTGAACTAAGGATCCATGGTAACCTTGTGTATAATTATCATGCTTTGACTCTTCCTTGACCACTTAGCTAGTCTTTCGAGTTGAGGTTGGGTATAAGCTACTTGACATAGAGGTTTGTGATATCCAAGATGGAATCCGGCTCCTCGCTTTTGTGAAGGGCGAGTGCATCTTCTATGTATTCTACAATGGTGGATTCCAAGAAATCCTTATGCAAGGTGGTGTGACAATTTGAAAAAGGAATTTTCCAAAGATGAGGTCACACAAGGGAATCGAACATTGGGAATAGAGATATAGTATCGAGGCTATTAGGGAGCCAGCAAATATCTTGCCCTAGGGCTTTTTTGGGAGATAGGAAACGGAAGGACCATATTTGCATAGTAAGCATAGAGCTATAATGATTCTCTAAAACATTCATTTCGGCCAATTAATTAGGCTCCTTGGGCTTTCGGTTGGAGATTGGGTATTCTTCAATTAATGAGATTAATTGAATTGAGTCTATTAGTTTAAAAGTGTTTTAAACTAAAATAAATATATGATATTGAAAAGTCACAAGGAGTTGTGAGCCCATGTCCAATGTATGGTAGAGCCTATAGGGTCACACACAAAAGCCAATTAGCTTCCTAGTTAATGGAACAATTTTCTAAGAGTTAGAGAATTTCTCCTAGTCGACCAATTTTGAGGTGTCCAATTTAAAGGTTTGGCTTGATTAATTTGAGTGTTAAATTAATCAATTAATTTAAAAGGTTAAATTAGACCATTAATTAAGGAGTTAATTATTTGGTACCAAAGTGACCATTGATTGGTCAGGTTAACTTAAGAAGTTAACAAAATTAAGCTTAAGAGTTAAGCTTGGTTGACTTTAAAGTTAAGTCAAAAGTTAATTAATTCAATTAAAGTATTTAATTTAATTAATGGGAAGAATACATTTTGGAGAAAAATTCAAATGAAATGTTCATTTGAATTAGCATCTTTATTTGCTTGAAATTCGATTTCAAACGTAATTAAGATGCACATGAAATTCAAATTTGATTTGAATTTGCATTTTCCATCTTGGCAATGCAAGTTGGGTGCCCACCTTGAGAAAGGTGTGGTGCCAACTTGGCATTAGACCAACCTCAACCTAGATATAGATATAGATATAGAATGTGTGAGGATAGACTATTATTGCTGAAAGTGTGAAAGAATTAGATTCTTTTGCAATTCCCTCCAAAAACACCTTGCAAGCATTGCATTCATGTGTTGAAAGCTTTGCTCTTTTCTTCTTCTTCCCTACCTCAAATAAGCCTCCACCATTATCATTCCCCTCTCTTATCGCAGCTTATAGTGAGGAGAATTTGGAAGTTCTGTTGGTTTGTGGATCATATAATAGAGGCGAACAAGTTAGTTTGCTACGATTTGGAGATCCACTTGAGCGGAGCACCAATTTGGAGAATTTTTTCAGGGAGATCCAGAAAGATTTTTGATCCAAAATTTTTACCATGTTTCCTACAAGGTGTTAAGAGGTTTCAGTAGTTTTTTCGTGAATTTTTTATCAGTTTTAATGGGTTTAAAAATCACGCCATTCCTGCTGTGCAGTTCCTGGCAGATTTTGGATCAATGGAAGGTTCACCACTTTCTCCTTGGATATTAGCATTTCAAGGTAACACTCTATATAAATCTGGATTTTAGGCATGATTTGATCCTATTTAGCATGTAAGCATTAGTTTATTTAGCTTTTGAAGTTTTTATAATTGGATCCTTGCGCCTTACTTGCTTTCAAGTGGTATCAGAGCCTAAATTATGCTTAGATTTAGATTTTTTGTTGATGATTGACTCATGTGATGGATTGATCTAAATCACAAAATTCTCGATTCATATGATGTATTGGAGTGTTTGGATGATGTTGTGTGTGGCTCCTTGATTGATGAATTGAAAGCATGCTAATATGTGTTTTAAGTGTTAATTCATATGATTAGTAGGTTTTAATTCATAGCTATTAATGTTGAATGTTGATTTAGAATTAATTGCTGTTATATGTTGATATAGCATGTTGATGATTGGCCAAAATAGGTTTGGTCCCATTTGGATCCAATGTGATTGGAGTTTTGTTGGAGATTTTGAAGAATGCGATTCTTACTTAAATTGATTTTTGAAGCTTGATTGAGCACTTAAATTTCCAATTTTAAAATGTATTTTAGATCTGAAAATTGGTCCATAATGTGTGGTTTAATGTTTAGAAAGAGTTCTAGAATTTTTGGTGCACAAAAGTTGAAATAAAAATCAACTTGACTAGTCTTTACCCCAAAACAGGGGCTGCCGGCCAGCCTTGGTGCAAGCTGGCAGGGCAGTGGCCGAGAGCCATTGCCCAGCCGCTCTCCTGGCATGGCCAGCATCGCCCAGTTATGAGTTGGGCAGGTTTTGAGCTCGATTTTTTGCTTCTTTAGTGGCTAGAAATGATGTTAAATCATGTGTTATGGATGCACAAGTATTGTGCAAGTTCTCAATTTTATGTTTGACATTTTTCAAGCTCCTTAAATCTTGTTAAAGTTAATCTCCATATGTTATATAAGTGTTATGCTTGTCCAATTATTTGTGAATTTGATTAGCATTTAATTGATGGAATTAATTGTTAATTCTAGATTTGTTTATTGCTTATTTAATTGTTGAATGGATGATGAATGAAAAGGGATGAACATGAGCCTTTAATATTAATTTTATTTATTTCTAGTTGTTGAAATGGGTTGTATTAAGTTGGGGATTACATGCCTCTTAATTTCTACCTTATAAATGTTATAAGAGTAGAATCACTAGGAGTGAGAATTTCTTTCTTATGTAAAAGTTACATGGAGCAAAGGAGACCATGGAGGTAGGGAGACTTTTGAAGACCCATGAATGTATGGGATACAATCATTTAATAACTAGATTTAATCAACCTTCCTAAAATCAACTAGGTGGTGCACTTATGGCTCTAAGTGCACCACTTGGTTAGGCTCATGGTCATCCCACCCTAGGAGCATGCACTACAACAAATTACACTTTTAGTAACGAATGAATTCGTTACCAAAACGCTGAAATTCATTACTTAAAATATTGGTAACGAATTTTTCGTTACCAAAGTTTAGTGCCCTAAAGCCCGTCACAAAAAGTATTAGTAACGAAATTTATGGTTCGTTACGATTGATGGCCTTATGGCGACAAAATGTATCGTTACAAATAGTTTCAAATTAGTGACAAAACAATGTTAGTTACAATAGATTTCTATAGCGTAATGAAATACTTAGTTAACAAAATATTGGCCGTTTTGTCGCCTTCTATTTTTCGTTACCAATGTATATTATAATATTATTATTTATTTATTTTAGTTTCATTACGAATTGTTTGGGTAACAAAAACTTTGGTTACAATTAGTTAAATAATATTTTTATTTTAATAAGCTTGTCGTTACTAATAGAATACATAACTAACAAATTCGTTACAAAAGATATTAAGAGTTTTGTTACAATTGTTATATACAACTAAATGTTTCGTTACCTATGAGCTGTAAGATTAAAATATTTTGTTACAAATAAGTAATGAGTTGGTTACAAATAATTAATTTCTTAACTAAGATTGAATAATTATTTGTTACGAATCAAAAAATAATTCGTTACGAATAAGTAAAATAATTCGTTACGGATACATAAAATTAGATTGTTACAATTAAGAAAAGTACCAACAAATTTTGTTGCCAATAAATTGTTTTTGTAACAATATAATTTCGTTACAAAAAGTGTTTTTTTTCCGTTACCAATAAAATATTTTTGTAACAATATAATTTCACTATAGAAAGTGTTTTTTCCCCTGTTCAATAGCTAAATTTGGATATATTTGTAGAAGAAATTAAAATGTGAAGTATACCAACTTCCTAAATATAAATAACTCAAAGTCATTCCTTAAGTAAACAAAAGAGTAAGCACATCCATCCATAGACATAATAATAACCACATCCATCCATCCATAGGTATAAATATAACTTCAGAACATTAATCCCAAATTCAAGCTAGCTACCAAAGTCATGATAACCAAATGGGTATATGAGTCAAACAAAAGTGATGAGTTTTGAAGAAGTATTCTCATTCAAGTGACAAAAGATATACAAAGCATCTTCCTTAATCCTCGTCAACTTCATCAAAAAGTGGGTTACTTCCAACAACCTGCAAAAAATAATTGCACAAAACACTATGAATATAAAGAACATCAAATTAGATATTACATATGTTTAACCAATTAGTATACATCTATTTTTTCTTAGATTGGATAAGTAAGGTACATAGGAAAAACAAAGGGTTAATATAACATAAAAAAAACATGCCAACAATAATAGCACAATTCATAGGAGGAAGTTGCAATACCCAATAAATCATATTAGTATGATACCATCTCTTGTCCAACATAAACTACACAAAATATCATAGAAGATAATATTTAATTCATTAGCTATATAACCAAATGAGTCATATTTTTTTCTAATAACACGACTTTAAATTGAAAAGTCCATAATAATCTCCAAGCTAAAAGTTCTCCCAATTATTTACATATATGAAACTCACATGTTGAAATAAAGTACGGTAAAATTCTGAAAATTATAATTCTTGTAACTTAAGTAAACTCAGCTAATCATTCTACACATGACAAGTGAAAAACAATCAAATCAAACAACAATATAAAGCCTCAAAGTTCATAACTTTAAATTTATTATTCTTAATGTTGATTATCATATATCACAAAATTTCATATATTCAAAATTCAAGTAAAATCATATTACATCATAAGAACATGCATACCTTCAAGTGAGTTTGTCTTGCAACGCCACCAACAACTGCTTCAGCTCGGTCTGACCGTCTTTAAGGCTTGTTATTTCTGCAGCTTGCTGTTGGCATTGCTCTTGTTGAGTTTTTATGAGACCCAATGCACTTTCTAAGTCATTTTTAGCTTTGCTCAATTTCTCCTTCATTGCTTCAAGTTGTATAGCTTGAAGTTTCATCTTCTTGCTTCCTTTAGACGGTAGAACTCCATGACCCATCCTTGTGCCCAACGACTCCTTAATAATGTCTCTTTCAGAAACTTCCTAGATTCCTTCTTGTAATGCTTCATCTCTCCTCCTTCTCACTTTATCCTGTCACGATCATAAATATATAGATATAAGTACATACTTATATATAGGGGATATTTTATTATAGAACTTGAGCTCACATGCTTGTTCACAGCTGTAGCATTCACATATTCTCTCCACTACCTTTCTTCATATGAGTGGCACTAAAATTGTCCACTGCACTTTGATTTTCCTTTGCAATTGTAAGTAGAAGTTTTAGTATAATACTTTATATAATAACAAGAGAAAATATAAATAAAAGAAAGTTAAAATGATATGTTACCATTTCCATTAATCGTACAGTGAATGATTTAGAACCGGATGTATGACAGTATGGCATAAGTGCTCTATTTCTTGCATTGATCCTCGACCTTTCCTGTATTTATATATAATTATGTGAAGACGTAGAAAAACAAACTTATGTCAATTTCAACTTGATATATTTTAAAGTGCGCCTCGACTTAAAGTCCAAACATAGCAAATTTCAATTTCAAATTGAAAATTGAATCTCAATTTGAAGCTCAAACTGACCAACTTGAAACTGACCACACTTAGGTTTGTTTCAGCTAAAAACTGCCCTCATTTTCAGCTCAAAGTTGAGCTGAAAATCTGTCTAGTTTAGGGTCAATTTTACCTTGAACCTACACTTTAATGCCATCTTAAAATTGAGGTGAAAATGGATAGAATTTGAGCTAAGTTGCAAGCTAAAACTAGGATTACTTCTATGCTAAAATAGGGCTTCAATTGGTCTTGATTATACGCAACAAATAATTATATGAAATAACCAACAAAATTAATCCAACATTTAGAATCTCAACATTTGTCCCATCTACTTACAAAAATAAAATGCATTAGCATCCAATTAACAAAAAATAATAAAAATTATGCAACAAATAATTACATAAAATAACCAATAAAAGCAAACTAACATTTATCCCATCCATCTACAAAAAAATCAAATACTCCAGCATCTAAGAAAACTAACAAAATGTTCAACAAAAAATGACATCAAATAACAATCAAACCAAACCAACATTTAGAATTCAAGCATTTATCCCATCTACTTATAAAAATGATATATATCAACATCCAAAAAAAAAAAAAAACAAATTCTTAGCAGCTAGAAAGAAAAGATAATTGTTCATCATCAACATGCAATAAATAAAAACCCCAATATTGCCAACAATAGTTATTATATAATTAGATACCTGAAACTTAGCATCTCCAAAGACATCACATAATCCCAACCATTTGTCTTGTGGGATCCAATCAGAAGGAACCTTACTCCTTGGATTCACACCATTTTGAACCATTTTCCTATACATCTCACTCAATCTTCCCTTATAATGTTTGTAGCTGTCTGCAAACATGTCCTCTACATACATTGTGACCACATGATCGGTCTGCCATCCTTTGATTGAAAACCATTGCTAGGAATACATTAAATTAGACACAAAGTCAATCATTAAGATAATAAATATTCATGCGCATATAATAAATGGAAAACTTAAAAATTTATCAAATAAGTAATGAACTTACATCTAGTCCAGTATACACAGGCAATTTATCATGTTCTGGAACTTTTTTCCATGTTTTTTTCCAATCAAGTTCAGGACTATGGCGAACAATAATACCAATCCTATTAGATAAATGGGAAGCACACTTGATCGGCCTCTTTAAGCCCTCAGGAAATTCAATTTCCAACACCTTGCCTCCCTGATAAAATCATAAATAAGAAAACTTAAGTGAACGCATTGAAATATAACACATAACATATTGAAGGTACTAACACTTACATTTTTTGCAATTTCTCTCTCTATTGCCTTGTTTGTGCTTGCACTGCGACCTCTTTTTTTGGTGGGACCTATTTTTGATTTGTCAATATACAAATATAAAAATAGTAGACACGATTATAAATTATATGAACTAAAAAAGTTAATTTGATATAGATGTATTAACCTGTGGTCGAAGTAGAATCTGTAGTTCCAATCTTTCCAATACCCCCTTCAGAGAGTAGAGTTCCTAAAGACTGAGTCTCTTCTTGTGGCTGAGTACTTGATGATGGAGGAATGAATGGTGCATCTATTGATGATGATGGCATGGCATGAGGATTTGAAATAGCTAGAGATGATTGTTGATTAGCTGCAGCATTCCTCGTCACGTGGAGTTACCTGGTGGTGTGTAGCTATAGGGTCAATTTGAATAATAGCTGGAGAATATTCTTCTTGGTTTGTAGATAAAGAAGTCTGACTCGTAGTCATAGGTGGAGATGTGGAAGGATCTACAACTGTCATAGGCTTTGGAGGTATAGGAAACAACTTCCTACTTGTACTGGTGGTACTCTTGGTTGTGGGCACATCAAAAGTTGAAAGTTGATTTTTAGTGAAATGTGGAGATTTGCACAAAGGTGTGGGATTAGGAACTTTTGTGGTTGAAGGATTTTGAGTGCCTTCATTCATCCTTAATGGAACATTCCTAGTTATTGGACGATGTAACACAACTCCCTTAGGTGGCATTTTAACTGTAAAAAGGAAAAAAAAGAAAATAAATTAATCATTTCAATAATAACATCAAATAAAATATGTAGAACGAGATAAACATTCCAACAAAAGTATTCAAATAAAATTAAAAATTTAGAAATGTAAGAATCATATTCTATTGAATTTGAAATTCAACAAAACAAAAAATTTGTAGTTTAGAATTTAAACAATAAAATGCAAGGCATGACATTTAATAGCATTTGGCAACATGTATATAACATGACTAAGACTTAAGTTAGAATGAAAATGAACAAAAGAACTATATTTTATATTGCATGAAAGTCAAACAATAGAAATGAATGCAATTATGTTGACAAATACTTACGTAAATTATTCTATTGAATGCATAACATTTGAACTTATGTTACATTAAATTAAATGGTTGTTTTTGTAGCTTACTTTTCATGAGGAAGTATGAATATCATCTTTATCTTCATCAAAATATTGATTTAATGTTTCATCTTCCTCATCACATGAATCATATTCGACATCATATCCATGCTCTCTAATGCCATTCAGAACATCTTCATCTATAACATCATGCTCAATATCTTCTCTAGCTAAATAGGTCAAATCAATGTCATCCCTATTTGCCAATATTGTTGCATCCCTATTTGAATCGTGATGCTGAAATGCGTCAGTCTGACCCCTCAATTCAACATTACTCTTATCTACTACATCTGGTTGTTCGTGTTCAGAAAGATCCCAAAGATGCCTATGGTGTATACATTGCACAATTCGTCAATTATCACCAAACTTAGTGTCATGGATGTAGAAAGCTTGTTGCACTTGGTTTGGAAACACAAATTGATCATCTTTGTACCATCGAGATCTTATACGAATACTAAAAAAATGCTTGTCCTGTCTTATTATGGTTTTCCTACCAGTATTGAACCACTCACTAAAATAATACCACTTTGTATCCACAAATATATGTGACCTCTAATACTTCAGTTAAGAAGCCATATAACTCTACCATCTCATTATTGTGCTCCCCCTCCACAATCAATCCACTATTTTGTGTGGTTCGGCGATCATCTCGATCTTTTGCATGAAATCAAACTTCACTGACACAACAACCAGAATAAGACTTTGTTAAGTACGATTGAGGACTATTTTCCAGTGACCACAGTTCTTTAGAAACATGCTCAAGGTGTTGGTGATAGACTTTGTTGATCTACAAATAAATATAGATGTAAAATGGTGAGCGCTAGTACAATTCATAATTAAACTAGTATGGGTATAATTTGCAACTCACATGCTCCCTAAACCAACAATGGAATTCTTCTTGATATGTTTTTTGAATGTCTCTCATATTGAGCCTCTTTAAATCCTCCAAGTTCTTTCTAAACCATATAATTATCTTAGGTTATGAAAAGTATTAAGTTCAAAATATTATATGTCAAGCTTAAGATGAATTTTGTCTTACCCTTTGTAAAGATCCACTTCATTGCAGTTATTAAATATAAAATTGTGGGCTACCTGAAGTTGCTTTTGGGATAGTGGAACAACACGTTTAAGGGGTCCAAACGGATGAACTTTGAATGTAAAGACGGAAAGCTCGCATTCATTTGGTTGGTCAGCACCATCATTGTTTCTTGCAACCCTATTAGACCTTTTTTCAATGTCATTCAGATACATTGACATGAATGTTAAACACTCTTTGACTATGTATCCATCAGCAATAGATCCTTCAGGTTGAGCTTTGTTGCGCACATAACCCTTAAGAGATTTAAGGAACCTAAAATAAGATGTTACATAAAGAAACTTTGTTAATACCCTCTTTTTGGATTTATTTAAGTAGGAATTTTTGTATGTGATAAAAACATAAGATTACTTTTACCTTTCAATTGGATACATCCAACGAGAATGAACTGGACCAGCAATTTTTGCCTCTTAAGATAGGTGAATTGCTAGGTGGACCATGATATCGAAGCAGGAGGAAATATTCTCTCTAACTTGCATAAAATAAGAGGAATATTTCGCTCCATTTTCTCAATATCAACAATTCTTAGTGTCTTTGAACATAAGGTGCTAGAGAATTCACCCAATTCAAATAACACTTCACTAACATCCTTATAAAGATAACAACGAATGGCTGCAGGTATCAAACGATGTAAGAGTACGTGGCAATCATATGTTTTTAACCCAGATATCTTTCCATCTTTTCACATCTAGAAATATTTGCAGCATATCCATTGGGGAACTTGACAGATCTAGGGAAATCACAGATGGCCTTTTTCTCTATGGATGAAAGGTTGTAATATGCCTTAGGCTTTATTGTTACATTCCACATCTTTGTAGGTGCAACTCCTTTCTTATATTAAGATCACGCAAGTCTTCTCGTGCCTTTTCTGTGTCTTTCGTTTTTCCATCAATGTTCAGTAATGTTCCCAACATACTATCACAAATATTTTTCTCCACATGCATGACATCAATATTATGTCAAATTTTTAGTTTATGCCAATAAGGCAAATCAAAAAATATACTTTTCTTTACCCAATTCCTTCCTCCATACTTCATTTTCTCTTTCGATTACTTGGGTGTTTCCCAAGTATGTCGAACAAATGCTCAATGTTGTTCAAGTGTAGAAGCACTTCATCCCCAGTCCATTCCATAGGTGTAGAACGACTTTCTGACTTACCATCAAACAATTTGCTCCTACAAAAGGGATGGGCATTATCCAAGTAGCGACGATGACCCATGTAGCATATCTTACTTCGAATCTTTCTTGAATCCGTGTCATAGAGACAACAAGGACACGCTGCGTATCCTTTCATGATCCATCCCACCAAATTACTGAGTGCAGGAAGATCATTAATTGTCCACAAAATTACTCCACGCATTTGGAAAGATTGCTTACTAGAGACATCATATACCTCGACCCCTTTCCATAATTCTTTTAACTCTTCTATCAGTGGTCTAAGATAAATATCAATATCCTTTGCAGGAGCCCAAGGACCAGAGATAAGCAAAGGCATCATAAAAAAGTCATCTTTCATGCCTTTGTATAGTGGTATATTATATGGAATTACTACAACAGGCCATATACTGTATGAATTGCTCATGTTTCCAAAAGGATTGAACCCATCTATAGCAAGACCAAGGCTGACATTGTGTGGATCTGAGGTAAAATCTGGATATTGAAGATCAAATTCCTTCCAAGCAGGTGAATCTGCAAGATGGCTCATACTTCCTTCTATATCCAAATGTTTCTCAGCATGCCACTACATATCAGAAGCAGTTTTAGAACACATATAAAGTCTTTGAAGCCTCGGAGTCAAAGGAAAGTACCACAACACCTTTTGGGGAATTTGTTTTCCTTTCATTTCATGAAGTTTCCAACGAGGCTCTTTACAAATGGGACAACATGTTTCATTTTCATTCTCTTTCCAAAATAAAGCACAATCATATTTGCATGCATCTATTTTTGTATACCCCAATCCTATTCCTGAAAGTAGTTTTCTAGCCATGTAAAGATTTTTTGGAACCACATTACCCTCTGATAGGACCTCTTTAAACAATTCAAGTATCATGTTTATTGCTTTATCAGACATTCTATTCATTACTTTGATATGCATCAATTTCACAATAAAGTTCAACAAAGAATGGTTCTTGCAACTAGGAGTTCACGAGTGGCATCATGTAATAGCCTTTCAAAATTTTGTTCTTTTGATTCAGAATAGGTTTCAGAAAATTATGCATCTCTAATTTCCCCTATCATTTCAGGTAGTTCATCATTCCCATCACCATCACATTCATCACATTCTTGAGATAACCACATACTATCATTTTCAAGAGGACCACTACTATGAGTACTTTGACTATAAGAAACGGACCGATCTGATTCATGTTCCCCATGATGTATCCAGTGTCGATAGTATGCATAAAAACCCTTTATATGCAAATCTCTTTTAACCTCAACAAGACTTTTTCTTTTAATATTTCTACATGTATTGCATGGACATAGAATTTTATTGTCTAAGTCAGTTGCATTTTCCCTTGCAAACTTAATAAATGAGTCAACACCAGCAATGAACTTGAGACTGAATCTATCTTTCTCATCTATCCAACTTTTATCCATATCTGCAATACATAAATAAGTTTGGGATTATGTGAATCACATACTTATTTTAAGAAGCTTAATTTCCACGTTTTTATATTTCAATACTTGATTTTATTTGGTTATTAATTCTTACATAGAAAGAACATGTGTTTAGATCAATGATTTCAAAATATTTACTTATAGAATTAAAAGTGATATTTTAATATAAGAGTTATAAAGTTTTAATATAAATATGTTCTTTTACATCAAATCAATCAAATAATATTGTGATATTATTGTGGATCTTTTTATTTTCTTTACGTCCCTCCATTGAAATTATGTTGGGATAAAATTTATTACAACTTTAATAAGAATATAAAAGAAATTACAATACAATTACTTAATAAATTTTAATTTTTTTTAGTTAATTAAATATGAATTATTTGATAAGTACATTAAATTAATACTAAATTACAAAGAAAATTCAAAAACATATTTTTAATATATTCACTTACTTTTGTCCCTTTGTGTCAATATTGTTAAAGTTAAAATCACAAATTTAATTGTTTTCAAGTCCTTAAGGTTTTTTTCACTAAACCCCTATGCATCGTTCTCACACAAATAGAATGAAAATACTCTAATAGGTCTAACCTAATTACAACATTCATTTGATTACTTGATTGTGATTATAGACTTAAAAATTTGTGTTGAATTTATAAGATTAAATTAATGAAATTAATTTTTATCATTAATTAAAAATTAATTAATTTAATCCAATAAATGTACACAATTATTCTAATTATCTTGTGGTCCAACAAGAAAACTTAAATCTTCTAAAATTAATGGATGTTAATTACAAAATTAATATTTCAATTAAAATTAAATAATATATTCTTTAAAAATTGGAAATTAGCTTTACTATCATTAAATACTTTTAGATCAAGACACAGCAAATACTTAAGTCTCTGTGGACATGCATGATATTCAAAAATTTTAAGACAAAGCCAATTAGTTAAAATTAACTAGTTAACTATCAATTTTGTAAATTTAAAAATTAACTAAGAATCAAGAAAGCCTTTGTAGCTTATCCTTGAATGAAGCCCACAAACCAACATGGTAATCCTATATATGTTTTAATTATGCCAATATATCTGAGCTTCTATATCATATAGGGGGTTTACATATTGGTGAAGAATAAAGCACATAATCATATATTTGTATAATATTGTTTGGTTCCCATGCATAACCCAGTAATTGCACCTTAACACTATTCAACATAGCTCCAAAAATAGAAATTAAGGCATAAAAGAGAAGTAATTCATATATTAAAAGAGTAAAGCAATAGAACATAGAAATTTAAATTTACTGTACTAACCTGTAGCAAGTTGGCTTGAAGCCTTGAACTATGTTTTTAATCTCTTCAGGTAGAACAGGCCTAAGTAGTTGGCTGATGTCCGGATTAGGCAAAAACTCCTCTGTTGCTAAAAGCCTCTACAAATTTACATGATTGACTCTGAAATTAGGAGTAGAGAAAAGAAGAAAGTGGAAGACTACAAAAACAAACACAAATAACTAAAAGAAGAAATGCCATCTGTCCAAATGCTAAATGAAGCGATCATATAATTGGAGCCCAATCCAACACGAAATGAGACATTCGATAACTGAATTGCATGCTGCCTGAATGGAATCCAAAAAGTTATGTGGCCCATCAATTAAATATAGGTGCCTCTGGGCGCCACAATTAGCCCATAGTTGCCCTAAATCAATCTATCAAAATGAACATCTATATAAAGGGAAAATCCAGCTTATTGGTGACTTGGGGTATAGCTTAATGATGAATATCATGCCAAAAGCAACCCATTATTAGTTTCTTACACTGATGTGTCACATTACTAATTTGCTTAAAGTTGTGTCTGTATTTGTGGAAATTCCCTTACATGCAAATTCCCGTTTAAAGACATCCAACCTCCAAAATCATTGGACCTAATTTAACATGTAACCTCCAAAATAGTGAAGACTTTCAACAGCAGGAAATTTTTTTGGGGGTAAAAAAGGAAGGGAGAAAAACTAATTCAATGACTGTGTGAACCCACCCGTATATCCAAGAATTTTTCGTTGATAACAATTTTGAGGAATTTTCTGTTGACAAGAGTAGCACCTCAGATTATTTTATTCCTACATTTCTTCCAGATTTTTCAAAATCTCCCCTGGGGTTCTATCCAGGCCATCTGCACTTTCACATTGCATATCCTAGACATCATTGGGAACTGTTCGCATAAATCTCCATCGATCACATCCTGCAAAAGAATTGCAAAGCTTCATTTCATCAGCCATTAACAAAAATCTTAGGGAAAACAAGAAAGGAACAGGTAATATGAGAACAGACTCAACTGAGGCAACTATTGTGTCCGCCAAGATAAAAGACTTAACAGAGGCAACTGAGGGAAAAAAGAAATGAAGGTAGACTAAAAGAATGGCTACTTGGGCATCACAGTAGAGTCTTTTAACCACAACAGAGGCTGCTGTCACAACAGAGGTAGTGCATACAGTATTGTTGCTGTTCTTCTACATTCTACTGCCGGAAATAGAGTAACACAAACTTGCAGGATTATGGACTTGCAATAAACCGCTATCCACACAGAAATTTGCCAACCCAAACCAAGGGCTTTGGGATATTCAAGCCATTTACTGAAAATCGACTTTCTAGCAGCAGTAACAGTGAACGGTGAATGACTACCCGAGGAGGCAGCGCCGGTAACAGTCAGCTGCAGAACCAACGTGAACAGTTAACGCCAAGCAGAGAACAGTGAGAAGGCAGCAATTTTTTTTTTTCAGGCTGTAAATCTAATTCGAGCAGGGGATGAAAATTAGGAGAGTTGTGTAAAGTTCACCGGTGAACAGACAGCAGCAGAAGCAACGTGAATGAACATCGAGCAGTGAACGGTGAGAAGGCAGCAGATTTTTATTCAGGCCGTAAATCTGGTTCGAGCAGAGGATGAAAACTGGGAGACTTGTGTGAAGTTCATCCTTCTTGGCTTCTTCAGCAACCTGTTCCTAAGTCCACAATACCAGAATCTAAATGAAGTTTAAATCTGATTTTATCTTTCAACCGCTGTAGTTGACTGTCTCATTGCAGGAAGCAAAGTACTTTGGCATCTTTTTCCCACATTTTTTATTTTTTAAATGCTTTATTATTTTTTCTATCAAAAAAAATACAAGGTCATTTTGTTTTCTTCACCCTTTTGTTGAACTACTACACGTGCACACACTATTATTTTAGTTTTTATTGGAATTAAATATTAAAATAATTTAATATTTAAAAAGAAACTAGATATTAAAAATTTGTTATCTGGTTTTTGCTATAATTTTCAATTTAGTTTTGTTTAATTTGTCAACCAAACTGTTAAAAGTGCTATTTTTACTTACACCTGCATATTATTATTATTATTATTATTATTATTATTATTATTATTATTATTATTATTATTCAAAAAGAATCAACTACATAATTTTATTTTTCATGTTTAATAATGTCATATATATTTATTAGTAAAAATAAAAAATAATATTTAATTATCTACTGACTCACGGGCCTCAAGGCTAATTCAGACGGCTCGAGATCGGCTCGCATTAAAACTCAAGCCATATTCGAACTCAAGTAAAGCTAGATTGAGAATGGCTCGTGAGACTCATGAGCCGGCATGACTCGTACGCACCCCTAGACTGAGTAAATATTTTTAAAAAATAATAAAAAGATATTAAAAAAATCTATTATATTAGATAACATAATTTTATAATTTTATATATATTTTAAAACTATCATCCTAATAATATAATTTAATTTCAAAATAGCACTAAATTAATGTTAATCATTTCAAGATAATTCCAATATAGTTTAAATCAGGTTGAACAATATAAATTAATAAATTTTAAATAAATAAAATAAGTGAAAATAATTTTTTTCAATTAATACTTAATAATATATATAAAAAAAAATTACAACAAATACTATTATTTTAATAACTTTTTACAAAAGGGCTATTTGGTTATTTAAAAAATTCAATTCATTCATACTGGTAATTTCTATTTACCATTCATTAGAATGGAATCAATAAGGGAATGATGATTCCATTTTTTTGTTATTCATTATACATACCGACCATAGGATAAAATATACCAACATCATTCTATTCATAGAATCATTCCATTCCCACCCAATTCCATTTCTACATACCTATCGTACCATTAACGGAGATGAACGAAAAGTATTTCATAATTTAATTAAATATATGGGGGTAAAAAATAATTTTATTAAGCTTATAACTATATTACTAAGTTTATATTACAATGTCATGAGTATTTCAAAATAATTTCATTTCCAACTATATTAACGTTATACAAGTTGATCAATTTCATAACAATTTACTTGCATTCCTTTATAAAATTTTCAATAAATGCATGCTCAAATTGTCCACATTAATATATTATTAGTACAGAATATTTTAATTTTTAAAATGAAATTAATTACACATAAAGAGTAAAGTTTTTAAAATTTGTAAAAAATATTTTCTAAAATCTTTGTATTCAAAAACAATGTCCTAATAAATAATAACAAAGAATAGAGTTACATTTTTTCCCCCAGAATAATATGTTATAATTCATCTTATAATATAAAATAAAACAAATAATTTTTTGTATATACTAGAGGAATTCATTTTGGGGGGGAATCTAATTTTTTGAAGGAAATATAATATGTAGACATATAATATGTAGACCGACTAACTCTTAAGGACAACTTGTTCAAGTCCATGAAAGTTAATGGTCATTATATTTAATAAGGCAAAATATATTTTATCCTCTTGTACCCAAATTTCATCTCACTTTATCCCCTCTATACTTTTAATTGTATCATTTTGTTTCCCTGTACTCTCAATTTTACTTCACTTACTTTAATACAGTTAAAGCTTCTTCAATTTCTGGTAGCAAATCAATCAAAAAATGGTTTAGTGGATTTATGTTTGAAGATATAATTTATATTTTATTGGAATTTACTAATAAAATAATTTAATATTTAAAAAGAAACTAGATTCTAAAATTTTTTTATCTGATTTTTCCAAGAGTTTTGAATTTGGTTTTGTTTAATTTGTCAACCAAACTATGAAAAGTGCTACTTTTACTTCTTCTTCTTCTTTATTATTATTAATAAAAAATATATTTAAAAAATAATCAACTACATAATTTTATTTTTTATGTTTAATAATATAATATATATTTATTAGTAAAATAAAAAATAATATTTTATTGTATACTGGCTCAAGAGCCTCGAGTCTAGATACAGACGGCTCGAGATCGGCTCGCATTAAAGCTCGAACTCGACTAAAGCTAGCTTGAGATTGGCTCGTGAGACTAGATAATATAATTTGGAATTATATCTATTACAATATTAAAATAATAAATATATCTAAAATAATATAGTTAAATATAATTAGCTTTATTTATTAACTGAAAAAAAAATTAAGAATAAATATCAAATCTAAAACTATCATCCTAACAATATAATTTAATTTAAAATAAACACTTAATTAATGTTAATCGCTTCAAGATATCCTAATATATTTTAAATCAGTTTGAACAATATAAATTAATAAATTTCAAATAATTTAAATAAGTGAAAATAATTTTTTTCAATTAATAATTAATAATATAAAAAATATTTCACTAATAAATACTGTTATTTTAATAAGTTTTTCCAAAAGGGCAATTTGGTTATTTAAAAAACAAATATAAGATGAAACAAATAATTTTTGTATATACTATTTATAAACAAAATGGAGGGAAGAGCCAAAATTTGGAGAGAATAAAAAATGAATAGGAAAATTTGTTTTTGGAGGGAAATATATTTTTTGAAAAAAATATAATATGTAGAGTGTAGACCAACTAATTCACACTATGATGGCCAAGGACATGGGCTAGCTCCCACCTCATACTCGAATGGGTCCATCCATTCATTAGCCCACTAGTTGAGCTTGCTGTGAAGAATGGAAAGACAGAATTTGCTGCCAGCAGGACTCCAACCTGCGCCTGCGCCAACATGCAACAAGCAACAAACCATCTTGGCTACATCCAGCATAAGTTGTTGTTGGTTGCTGCACACATACTTATACATCTCAAGCACTATCTCTTGTATTCTTCATTTGCAAGTCTTCTTGAGCAAAGCCTTCGCCTACGACATTATACTTTTTATGATTTGATATTAATAAAATTGAATAGGGGTAGCCTAAGCCTCTATTTTTTTTTCAAAAAAAAAAGGGGTCTATAAAAGTAAATAATCATTATATTTAATAGAGTAAAATTTACGTTATCCCCTTGTACTCAAATTTTGCCTCACTTTACGCCCCCTATACTTTTAATTGCATCATTTTGTCTTCATGTACTCTCAATTTTACTTCACTTACTTTAACACCGTTAAAACATCTTCAATTTCTGTTGGCAAATCAAGCAAAAATAGTTAAATCACCATATTTTATATTAATATACCCAAAATGTCTATACCTCAATATTTTTTTGTCAATCTATCATAGCTACTCTTCTCTTATATGAATACAAATTTTTTATACAAAATAATATTCAAATTAAATTAAAAGATCCAAGCTAAATGCCGAAAAGTGAAACTTGTATATATATCAGTACTAACTGCACTATGAATATATTAAACACTTGCATCATATACAAATAGTACATCTCTAGAAGAAATAATTATTTCTTCTCTTTTGCTATTAAGGTATGTAACCTTTAACTATTTATTTTAAGGAGTTTTTAGAATTTTTTTAAAAGAATATTATAATAAATTATAATAACAAATTATATTCTTAAGCACCAAAATTTATAAATCCAAAATTTAGTACTACTTTAACTATTATAGAAAGTCATTTAATCATTTAAAAAATCATATGTTAATTCATTATATAATCTAAGATAAAAGAAATTAAGTTTGCTATAAATTATTTATACCAAAAAAATAGAGGGGGGAGCTATAATGTAGAGGAATCGAAAAATTGAAGAGAATTCATTATTAGAGGGAATCAGATTTTTGGAAGTAATGAAGTTAAATTATTATGTCAAACTAATAATAAAAATAATTGTTAACATACCATTCATAAGATAAACTATACCAACATCATTATATTCCTAAACTCATTCCACTCCCACTTAATTTCATTTCTGCATACTTATTGTAACATTAAATGGAGATGAAACGAAAAGTATTTCATAATTTAATTAAAATATGTGGGTAAGAAACAATACCGTTAAACTTATAACTATATTACTAAGTTTATATTACAATGTCATGAGTATTTCAAAATAATTTGAAATTTTCCAACTGTATTAATGTTATACAAGTTGATCAATTTCGCAATAATTTGCTTGCATTCCTTTAGAAAATTTTCAATAAATGCATGCTCAAATTGTTCACATTAATATATTATTAATACATAATATTTTAATTTTTAAAATGGGATTAATTACAAATAAAGACTAAACTTTTTAAAATTTATAAATAATTTTTCTAAAATCTTTTTGTTCAAAAATAGTGTCCAAATGAATAATAACAAAGAATAGACTTAAATTTTTACCCACCAAAATAATACGTCATAATTCATCTTATAATATAATATAAAACAAATAATTTTGGTATATAATATTTATATACAAAATGGAGGGAGGAGCTAAAATTTGGAGGCAATGAAAAATTAATAGGGAAATTTGTTTTTGGAGGGAAACTTATTTTTTGAAGAAAATATAAAATGTAGAGTGTAGACCAACTAATTCACACTAGGGCCAATTGGACATGGGCTGACTCCAACCCCTCTTACTCGAATGGGCCCATCCACTCATTAGCCCACCAGTTGAGCTTGCTGTGAAGAATGGAAAGACAGAATTGTTGGCAGCAGGACTCGAACCTGCGCCAGCGCCAGCAACAACAAGCAACAAACCATCTTGGCTACATCCAGCATAAGTTATTGTCGACTACTGCACGAATACTTATACATTTCATGCACTATCTCTTGTATTATTGACTACTGCACTAGAAATGTTGAATATTATTGAATTGAAGTTGAATTAAAAAATAAAATTTAATTCATAAACATATCTAAAGTAATTTAAATCAAATTCAATTAAATGTATTCATTAATTAAATAATAAAATAATTTGATTAAATTTATAAATTAGTTAAAAAATGAATAAGTAGAAAAAATTAAAAAATCCAAAAAAAAAAAAAAAAAAAAGAAAGGAAAACTTGCCTTCACCCCAACATTGTACACACAATTAAACTGCAGTATCAAAAAAGTGATTCTCCCAAAAAAATTGTTATCATTTCAATGAAGCCCTTACTTTTCTTTCTTTTTGCTAATGCAGTATTTAGTTGAGAATGAGTTTTCAAAGTAGAGTTGGGAAATGTGATAATTGTGTTAGAGAATGTGATAAATGTTTGTTTATATTTTGGATAATAGCTAAAAATTTATTTTGGAGAATTTAGGTATGTTTGCAGTTAATAATTTGTAGACTAATAAAATTATTTAAATTGAATTGTATATATGTGAAATGATTAAGGGTAAATTGATCTTTTTATATTAAAATTATGTTAAATGGGCAAAAAATGTGGAGGGGGAGGCGGTCTGCATGGTTTTATAAAATATAAGGAAGTTATTTTGTGTGTATATATATATATATATATTTCACAGTAGGGTTTGAAATTGAAACAAATATTTGAAATAATTATTTTAAATCAAATTGGCAGGTTGAATTGGGTGGATTTGAGTTAGCGAGTTGATCAAATAAAAATTAAGCTGACCCAAACCTGACCTGATACGATTCAAATTGGATTAGTGTTGAATATTTTTAGGTTGTCATCAGGTTGGATTGGGTTAGGGTTGAGATAATTAGTGTTATATACCCCTACTTCAACCCAATCCGAACCTGCATGACCCACCCAAATTGCCACCCCTATTGACACCAATTCATTATAAAATTAGTGAAGCCCAATTAATAAAAAAGGAGTTGCTAAAGCTCAATTTATCAACTCTGCAATTTGATGTCAAACCCAATTCTTTATCAAATGACATTAATTTACTAAAAAATCGGTGAACTCGCAATCTCATATTAATAAAAGAAAAGTTGCAAATACACAATTAATCAATTCTTTAAGTTAATGTCATATCCAATTCATGTTGAAATCCAATTCACTAATTTACTAGAAGAATTATTGAAGCTCAATTAATGAAAAGGAAGTTGGTAAATCCCAATTAACGAATTCTTCAATTAGTATGAAGCCAATTAGTTACAAAAAAAAATAGGCTGGTCAACTCAAAGTAATCAATTATTTGAACTAATGTGAAGCCCATTTAATACAAAATAAGCTCAGTTCCTTGAAAAAAGCATGATTCATCATTTACCTCACTTCAAATTTGTTCAAGACCAACTCTTAAAATGAAGCCTAATTCACTACTTAATTTACTATAAATTTGGTCATATCTATTTCATAAATGAAAACTCCCAATTCATTGAATAATTCACAAATAAGTTATAAAGCCCAATATTTTAAAGAAATTGGCCCAACTAATGGATTATTCACTTCAAATTTCTTTAAACTCAATCTTTAAAATAAAACTCAGTTTAGTAATAATTCACTAAACAATTGGTTAAACCCAATTAACAAATTCTTTATTGTGAAGTCCATTTCTTGAACAAAAGCCCAACCCACAAGTATTACTAAAAATTTAATTTAATATTCGTTTATAATTAGTAACGAAATCATTGTTACCATATGCGTACAATTGATATTTGGAGGGAATGAATTTTGGAGAGAAGTTAATTAAATTTTAGTAACTAAAAACTTTGTTATAATATATGTTATTTGTAACAAATATTTTGTTGTTACAAAAGGTACCAAATTTTGTTACAAATATATCTTTTTATATGACAGAAAATGTTATATGTAACAAAATAATATTTTTCGTAACGAATTATTATTTAGTTACGAACACAAAAAATTTAAGGTAACAAATTTGAGTTAAAGGTAACAAGACTTTTACTTTGTTACTAAAGAAATGTTATTTGTAACGAAAAATCAATTTTGTTACAATAAATCTAACATATTTAACGAATTTTATCTTTGTTACCAAAATTTTTGTTACATAAAGTGCAATTTGTTGTAGTGATGCTAGGCGCATGTACTTATTTATGGTTTCCATATCCTATTGGTATATGAAATGCATGTTTAGGATATAAAAAACCTAAATAAGAAGATAAAATGATGAGATCTTTGTAAGTAAAAACCCTCCGCTTAGAATGTCTAAGTGTTATTTCAAATATTAAGTCGAAATAGATACAAATTAAAAGAGTATTAATTAATCCAAGCCTTCTACCAATAGCGTATGCCATGACGATGCTACAGATTTTATGTGATGGCACTCGTACATGGGGGTCACACTTAGGAGGAAAGTTGTGAGCATGTACTTAGCATAAGATGCACTTTGACTTAGGAACGCCCATATATTGGCAATCGTACACGGGGAATGATGTGGTGCCCATTTGAGTCAAAGATTGATTGGTAGGTACGACTTAACGCTTCGTACAATAGATGGCACATGTACATGTAGGTCTATGCGAAAAGTGAGGCAAAACATATCAAGAGTTACATGAGATACAATTAGCAAAAGTTTTTTATCCTTCGATTGCTTGTGGATGACACTCATACACGGGGGTCCACTTGCAAGTCCTTGGAATTTTGATTCTCACTAGAAAATATGATTTCCCAAATTCTTCTAGGGGGTGAAGAATTTGATAAAATAGTGAGAGGAAAACATGCTTGAAAGACCATGAACATTTTTTAATAATCAAATGTTTATACTTTTTTTTCCCCTCTTGTAGATTTTCGAAATCTTCAAACAAAATAGTTAAGAATCTACTCGCATCAATTTTGGAAACCAATAAACTCACGGGCCTAACTTCCAAGATTGGTTGAGAAACCTTAAAATAATTATTGACTCTGAAAATCGGACTTACGTCCTTCATCGAAGTCCTACGAACACACTTGGTGATGACGCCACTAACCAACAACATGAAATCTTCACGAAATTTGTAGATGATGATGTACAAGTTAGATGTGTCATCATGGCCACCATGTCCAATGTGCTCCAAAAGACTTATGAGCACATGAAACATGCTCGAGAGATCTATGTACACTTACAAGAGTTGTATGATATACAAAATAGACACGAAAGGTTCGCTTTATCCAAGGAGCTCTTTAGAACAAGGATGAGTGAAGGGTCCAATGTCTATGATCATAGCCTCAAGATGATAGGACTCATCGAAAAGCTTGAATAGTTAGATGTGGTCATGGACAACGAACTTTACATGAATTTGATCTTACAGTTATTGTCACTATCGTATGATCAGCTCATTATGAACTTCAATAAGTCTAAGCAAGAAGTTATGATTGACGAGTTGACTAAGATGTATGTAACTGTGGAGGCGACTATGAGAAAAGAGAAGCCCCTTATGCTTGCATCCACCTCCAAGTCAAATGGCCCAGGGGTCCTAGAAAGGGAGGTTAGATGAAGAAAAGTTCTTTCTCGAAAGGGAAACAACCCGAGAAGAGTTCTTGGAGGGTTAAGAAGGCTAAAACTGAAGCTAGTTGTTTCCATTGTGGCGAGAAGAGGCATTGAAAGAGAAATTGCAAAGCTTACCTTGAACCCTTAAGAAGGGTATGTACTTTATTAAAGTGCACATGACGACTAATTCTTCCACATGGATATTTGATACCACAAGCGGTCCTCACCTTTGTGATTCATTAAAGGGGATGGAAAGAAAAATGAGTCTTCGTGAAGGGGATATGATCCTCCACTTAGAAAATGGAGCAAGAGTTGTGGCCACTTTCCAAGGCGTTATCAAGTTAGACTTGGGGAATGTTTGCATTGTACTTGATCCCATTTATTATGTATCCCATCTTGTTAAAAACATTATTTCAATTGTCATTCTTGATAATGAAGGATTTGATTCTTTTATATCGAATGGGATGTTGAAAGCATTAAAGAATGGTTCTTTAATTGCACAAGCTACATTAATGAATGGAATGTACATACTTGATTCTCAACCTTCACTAATACATATTCAATCAAGTAAAAAAAGTTAGATAACCAAGTAGATTCCATGTTATAGCATGCAAGACTTGAACATATTTATAAAAATAGGATGAACAAGTTAGAAGCCCTCAAAGCACTAAATGTCCGTGGCATTGATGATTTTCCTACTTGTGAATCTAGTTTAAAAGGAAAAATGACCAAGGCTCCTTTTGTAAGACAAACGGAGCGCTCCACAAGTCTTTTTGATTTGATCCATACGAATGTTTGTAGTCCACTAAGGGTTAGTGGGAGAAAAGGCTATTCCTACTTTATCACCTTCACCGATGATAATAGTCAGTACAAACACATGTTTCTTATAAAGAACAAGTCCAAAGCCTTTGAAAAGTTCAAAGAGTACAGGAATGAAGTAGAAAATCAATTAGGGCTAAGTATTAAAGCTCTTCGATTGGATCGAGGAGGGAATACTTAAACACCGAATTCTTGGATTATCTAAAAGAGAATGAGATTCTCTCTTAATGGACTCCACCTAGCACACCCCAACATAATAGAGTAGCCCAGAGGAGAAATCGTACCTTATTACACATGGTAAGTTCCATGATGAGCTTTTTCGATGTGCCCATATCCTTCTAGGGATACGCCTTAGTCACAGTAATGAAGCTACTAAATATAGTACCTTCAAAGTCAGTACCAAAAACACCGTATGAGATATGGCGTGGCGAAGCACCCTCTTACCAATATCTCAAGGTTAGGGGATCTCTCGCCTACGTGAGACGGACAATGGGAGATAAGTTTGACAGTAGATCCACGTTGTGTAAGTTTGTAGGATACCCTAGAGAGTCTTTGGGTTACTACTTCTATAATCCCTCGGACCAAAAGGTATTTGTTTCAAGGAACGCCCACTTTTTGGAAAAGAAATTTCTATGATATAGAAATGTCGTTATCATTGAACTTGATGAAGTTCAAGATGATCAAGAAATCCCACAAACAGTGGAAAAAAAGAGCAACAAGAGCCTCACACACAACCTATAAGAACGTCGGACCGAATCAAGAAGCAACCCAAAAGGTCATATTCCTTCATGAGATGGGCCAATTGAATAGTGATCGGAAGAACTATGAGGAAGCTATGTTGGACATAGATTCAGGATGTTGGCTTGAAGCCATGAGATCTAAAATAGACTTCATGTACTTAAACAAAGTATAGACTTTGGTAGATCCACCAAAGGAAATAGTTCCCGTTGGTTGCAAGTGGATCTATAAGCGAAAGCTTGGAGTAGATGGAGAAGTGGTGACTTTTAAGGCATGACTAGTGGCAAAGGGTTACACTCAAAGACCCAGTATCGATTTCAATGAAACTTTTTCACCGGTCGCTATGTCTAAGTCCATTTGGATTCTACTTGCCATAGCAGCATATTATGACTATGAGATATAGCAAAAATGTGTACGAACCATGTGTGTATAAGAAGGCTAATGGGATCAAGTATAGTTTATTGTGTTTTATGTCGATGACATCCTTCTCATTGGGAATGAGGTAGGAATGTTAGAGTGTACTAAAGCCTAGTTATCTACACAATTGTCCACGAAGGATTTAGGAGAAGCACCCTATGTATTGGGAATATGTATCTATAAAGATAGATCTAAAAAGATGATTGGGCTATCTCAAAATCCGTATATTGATAAAATACTAAAGTAGTTTAGTATGGAAGAATCGAAGAAAGGGATTCATTCCCCTAGGACATGGGATTCATCTTTCCAAGTCTATGGCCCCGAAGATTGAAAACAAGAGACAAAGAATGTCCCACATACCTTATGTCTCCACTATTGGTAGCATAATGTATGCAGTTTAACGTACAAGGCTGGATGTGGCACACTCGCTAGGTGTTATGAGTAATTTCTAATCTAATCCCACTGAGAGCCACTAGATAACCGTAAAAGCAATCCTCAAGTACTTCAGAATGACTAAGGACTTAATTTTGGTATACAACAATGGAGTATTGATACTAGAAGGGTTTTTGAATTCAAGTTTCCAAGACACCACGGCTGATTCTACCATTGAAGCAGAATATATTGTAGCTTCGGAAGCTACAAAGGAAGTTGTTTGGATGAGAAACTTCATTCAAGAGTTGAAAGAAGTTCCTAGCATTGCTGAGCTAGTAGTTATCTATTGTGACAACAACAGGGTAGTGGCACAAGTCAAAGAGTCAAGATCTCACTAGAAATCTAAGCACATTTTAAGGCTATATCATTTGATTCGGGAGATCATTGATAGAGGTGACATACGAGTGGAGAGAGTTGCCTCAAAAGAGAACATAGCAGATCCATTAATAAAACCCATAACACAAAAGGTCTTTGAAATACATCTTGAGAAGATGGGTCTCAAGGACATGGGGCATTAGCTTTAGGTCAAGTGGGAGATTGTTGGAATACTGCCCAACAAGCTAATAGGATTGGCCTTGCAAAGCTATTTCCTTGTAAAACAATCTTGATTGAATGATATTCTTTATATAGCCATCTTCATCTTATGCTCTTTATTTCTTCACTTGCATTTGAATGAGGCCCTTGGATCAGTCATGACTATGGGACTTGGTTTGTTGACCATTGAATAAGTCTCACACAGCCATGATCTTAAATCTTCCAAGTCATAGGATCTTACGAGACGGGGCATACATGATCCGGATAAAATTGCACTGACGACGCATAAATCCAAGAGTTGGATATTGCTCCATTCCATGAGCAACCAGATGAGATGTGGGTGTATATTAATAGGTGCTTGTTTCAGAACAAGACACTGAAGACCCACTGGAGAATCCACTAGATAGTCGTAGTGGCAAGTCAGTAGTGATAAGTTCTCCAGCTTACACTAGTGCATACTATTAGTCCTTTGAACCGAGGATCCATGGTAACCTTGTGTCTAATCCTCATGCTTTGACTCTTCCTTGACCACTTAGCGGGTCTTTCCGGTTGAGGTTGGGTATGAGCTACTTGGCATGGAGGTTTGCGAGTTCTAAGATAAAATTCGACTCCTCGCTTTTGTGAAGAGCGAGTACACCTCCTATGTATTCTATAATGATCAGTTCCAAGAAATCTTTGCACAATGTGGTGTGACAATTTGGAAAATGAGTTTTCCAAAGATAAGGTCACATAAGGGAATCGAACATTAGGAATAGAGACATGGTCACACATAAAAGCCTATTAACCTCCTAGCTATTTGAGCAATTTTCTAAGAGTTTGAAAATTACTCTAAGGTGATCGATTTTTGAGGTGCCAAATTGAAGGTCAAATTTTAGCTTGATTAAATTAAGTGTTAAATTAATCAATTAATTTAAGGAGTTAAATTAGACTATTAATTAGGAGTTAATTATTTGGTGCCATGTGACCATCAATTGATCAAGTTAATTCAAAGAGTTAATAACAAAAATTGAGCTTAAGAGTTAAACTTGTTTGACTTAAGAGTTGAGTCAAATGTTGATTAATTAAATTAAAGTGGTTAACTTAATTAATGAGAAGAATACATTTCGGAGGGAAAATTCAAATAAAAGGTTCATTTGAATTAGCATCTTAATTAACTTGAAATTAGATTTCAAATGTAATTAAAATGCACATGAAATTCAAATGAGATTTGAATTTCAATTTGACACCTTGGCACCCCTCTTGGCCGCCCCGCTCATGGAAGATGTGATGCCACCTTGGCATCACACCATCCAACATCTATATATAGATACAGAGAGAAAAGATCGGCCATATGTGAAGATAGTATGAAGGATTAGATTCTTCCGCAATTCCCTCCAGAACACTTGTTCTAAACATTGCTTTATATGTTAAGGCTTTGCTCTCTCTTCTTCTCCTACCTAAAAAATCAGCCTTCACCATTGGTATTCTACTCATTTTCTCCGGCTAAAAGTGAGTGAAATTTGGAGGATCAATTAGTGTGTGGATCATATCAATGGAGGCAAAGCATTTAATTTGCTAGCTTTGGAGATCTACTGGAATAGAGCAGTCACTTGCCGAATATTTTCCAAGCGATCCAGATCAAGTTTTGCTCTGAATTTTTTATACCGACTTCCTTAAGGAGTTAAGAAGTTCTAGATTTGTTTTTGTGATTTTTGCAGCATTTTAACCAAGGCAAAAGTTGTTGTTTCTCCATTGTGCTAGAGCTTGCTAGATTCTGGATTGGTGAAGTGTTCACCATTGCAACTTTGGAAATTTTCTTCTTGAGGTAATTCTCCAACTAAATCTGAATTTCTAGCATGATTAGATCCTTGGTAGGATGTAAGCACTAGTTATTTTAAGCTTTTGAAGTTAAATAATTGGATCCTAGTAGCTTACTAACCTTCATAAACTTTTAGATAAGAGTAAGAGAATGCTTTGCCATACCACATCTCATGTTGTGTCTTTGGCACCGACTTTAAGGGTATCACATTTAGTAGCCTCGCAAACATTTTTGAGCCATATCCCCAAAGGGATATACTAACATTGGAAAAGCTCATCATGGAATATACCATGTCCAACAAGGTACAGTTTCTTTTCTCAACTACTCCATTGTGTTGGGGTGTGCTTGAATGAGTCCATTGAGAGATAATCTCATTCTCCTTTAGATAATCCAAGAATTTGGTATTTAAGTATTCTCCCCCTCCATCTGATTGAAGAACTTTAATACTAAGTCCTTTTTGCTTTTCTACTTTAATTCTATATTCTTTGAACTTTTCAAAGGCTTCACACTTGTACTTCATAAAATATACATGTCCGAATCAAGTATAATCATCAGTAAAGGTGATGAAGTAAGAATAACCTCATCTCGCGCTAACTCTTGGTAGGCCACAAACATCCATATGGATCAAATCCAATGGACTTGTGGTTTGCTCCGTTTGTTCCACAAAAGGAACCTTGGTCATTTTTCTCTTTAAATAAGACACAATTAGGAAGATCCTCAATGCCACTAACATTTAGTGCTTTAAGAGTTTCTAACTTGTTCATTCTATTTTTAAAGATATTTCCAAGTCTTGTTGCCATAAGATGGCATCTTCTTGGTTATCTAAGTTTCTTTTACTTAATTGAATATGCATCAATGAAGGTTGAGAATCAAGTATGTACAATCAATTATTTAATATACCTTGCGCAATTAGAGAACCATTCTTTAATGCTTTCAACATCCCATTTGATATAGAAAAATCATACCCTTCATTATCTAAAATGGGAATAGAAATAATGTTCTTAACAAGAGAAGGTACATAATAACATAGATCAAGTACAATGCAAGCATTTCCCAAGTCTAACTTGATTACACCTTCGACCATGGCCGCAACATTTGTTCCATTTCCAAAGAGGATGATCATATCCCCTTTATTGAGACTCCTTTATCTTTCCATCCCTTGTAACGAATTACAAGATGAGAACCACATGCAATACCAAATACCTATGAGGAATAATTTGCCATCAAGTACACTTTAATAAAGTACATACCCTTCTCAAGGTTGCAAGGTAAGCTTTGCAATTCCTTTTCCAATGCTCTTTTTCGCCACAATGGAAATAACTTACATTGATTTTAGCCTCTGTCTTTTCTTTAATTTCCTCGAAAGGTTTCAAGGATTGCTTCCTTTTCGAGGAAAAACTCTTCTTCTTGTTACCTCCCTTTGTAGGACCACTGGAGCCATTTGACTTGGAGGAGGATGCAAGCATAAGAGGCTTGTCCTTTTTCATTATCGCCTCGGTCGTTACTAGCATGTTCACCAATTCATTAATCGTCACTTCTTACTTGGACATATTAAAGTTCATAACAAATTGATCGAACGAGCTTGGCAATGATTGTAAGATCAAATCTATATAGAGGTCAATGTCCATGATCACGTCTAATTGTCTGAGCATTTCGATGAGTCCAATCATCTTGAGCCCATGATAATGGACACTTGAGCACTCTACTATCCTTAACCTAAAGAGGGCCCTAGATAAAGCAAACTTTTCATGTCTAGTTTGGACGCCATACCATTCTTGTAGGTATGTATAGATCTCGCGAACATGTTTTATATGTTCATGAGTCTTTTGGAGCTCATTGGTCATGGAAGCTATCATGAGACACTTTGTTTGTATATCATCATCCACAAACTTCATGAACAATTTCACGGGCCTCATCGGTAGCATCATTGCCAATAGTGTCCGGCAGACTTTGGTCAAGAACATAAGTCTTCTTTTCAGAATCAAGAATTATTTTGAGGTTTCTCAACCAATCACAAAAGTTTGGCTCGGTTAGTTTATTGGTTTTCAAAATTGCATTGAATGGATTCTTAGCTATTTTGAGTTTGACGATTTCATAAATCTACAAAAAAATAATGAAAGAGAATATAAACATGTGATTGAATTTAGATATTTGAAAACATGTTCATGGTCTTTCAAGCATGTTTTTCTCCCACTCTTTTATCAAATCCTTCACCCCCTAGAAAAATTCGGGAAATTATATTTCCTAGTGAGATTCAAGACCCTAAGGACTTGTAAGCAGACCCCGGTGATCTAGTGCTATCCACAAACAATTGAAAGGTAAGCAACGTTTGCTAATTGTATCTCATGCAACTCTTGATATATTTTACCTCACTTTTCATTTAGACCTACGTAACCGTGCGCCATCTACAATACTAGGTGTTAAGTCGGACCTACCAATCAAACTTTGATTCGAGACTGCTCCACGACATCCCCTATGACCAAATGCTAATGCATGGGAAGCCTCAAATCAAAAGTGCATCTATGCTAAGTATACGATCATATCTTTCCACGTAAGTGTGACCCCAGTGATCGAGTGTCATCACACAAAGATGGTAGCGTCATCATGCCATATACTATAGGTAGAAGGCATGGATTAATTAAAACTCCTTGTAATTTATATCTATTTTGACTTAATATTTTTGAAGCACTTAGACTTTCTAAGTTGAGGGATTTTCTTGTTCGCAAAGATCTCACTAATGTTATCTTCTTATTTAAGTTTTCTATATTCTAACCATGCATCACATACATCAACTGGATATGGGAAGCATAAATAAGTAAATGTACCTAGCATTTTCCTAAGGTGGGATGTCCATGAGCCTTAACTAAGTGGTGCACCAAGAGCCATTGGTTTTGTTGGAATAGTGCCCTGCAAGCTAATTGGATTAGCATGCAAACTATTTCACTTGTGATACAATCTTGATTGAATGATATTCATTTTATATGGCAATCTTCATCTTGTGCTTATAATTCTTCATTAGCATTTGGTTGAAGTCCTTAGATCACATAAAACTACGGGACTTGATCACGCATTGGATGGTGATCACGAAACAAGTCTCACACGTTCGTGACCTTAAATCTTTCAAGTCATAGGATCTTATGAGACAGGACATCTAAGATCAGGCTAAAATTGCACTAACGATGCATAAATCCAAGGGTTGGATATCGCTCTGTTTCATGATCAATCCATATAAGATATAGGTGCATGTTAGTGGGTGCTTGTTAGAAAACAAGTTCACTGAAGGCCCACCGAGAAAATCCACTTGATAGTCGTAGTGGCAAGTTCTCCAATTTAAGCTAGTACATATAATTAGTCCTTTGACCTGAGGATCCATGGTAATCTTGTGTCTAGGTCCTCATACTTTAACTCTTTCTTGACCACTTAGCGAGTCTTTCAGGTTAAGGTTGGGTTTGAGCTACTTAAACAAAGAGGTTTATGAGATCCAAGATGGGATTTGACTCCTCGTCATTGTGAAGGTCGAGTGCATCTCCTATGTATTCTATAATAATGGATTCCAAAAAATCCCTCCGGAAGGTAGTATGACAACTTGGAAAATGAGTATTCTAAAGATGAGGTCATAAAGGATAATCGAACATTGGAATATAAATATAGAATTGAGGTTGCTAGGGAGGCGACAAATATCTTGTCGTAGTCCTCTTTCGGGAGATAGGAGACGGAAGAGCCATGTTTGCATGGTAAGCATAGAGCTAGAATAGTTCTCCAAAAGCATTCATTTCGGCCAATTAGTTGGGCTCCATGGGCTTGAGGTTGGACATCGATCATAGAGATTGAGTACTCTTCAATTAATGAGATTAATTGAATTGAGTTATTAGTTTAAAGAAGTTTAAGCAAATCCAACTTGATGAAGGGGAATTTTCTAAGAGTTACAAAATTTCCACCACGATCGATTTTTGAGGTAGGCGAATTAACATAATTTTTGTTCATGTTGGCTTGATAAATTTAATTGTTAAATTGATCCAATTAATTTAATGAGTTAAATTAGACCAATTAATTAAAGAGTTAATCAATTGGTGCCACATGACTATCAATTGGTCAAGTTAACTTAAGGAGTTAAGTTAATAATAACTAGCTTAAAGAGTTAAACTAATTGACTTAAGAGTTAAGTCAAAGGTTAAATAATTAAATTAAAGTGTTTAATTTAATTAAAATGAGGAATCAGTTTTGTAGGAAAAATTCAAATGAAATGTTCATTTGGTGTGGCATTAGAATTTATTTGGATGACATTTCTCGAGATGAAACAAAGATTTCAAATGAAATTCAAATGCACATTTAAATTCACATGCCACTTGCTTGCCAACTTGAGGAAAGTGTGATGCTACCCTGGCATCACACCTTTCCTCCCTCAATATATAGATATAGAGATAGAAGGGGGCAGCCACCTTTGTATGTGATTACAAGCAATATAGATCTAAGAGTTAGATTCTCTCATTTTCTCTCCAATTCCCATGTGTTGCCTCATGAGTTGAAGCTTCACGTTTCTTCATCTCCTACCTCCAAATCAAGCCATCATCCTTGCATTTCTCCTCCTCATTCTCTAGCTAACATTGAAGAGAATTGGATTGTGCATTGGTGTACGGATCTTATCATTAGAGGCAAAACAATTAGATTGCTAGCCTTTTGGAGATCCTCTATTTAGGCAAAAATTTGGGAGCGTCCATTGGGGTCTTTCCAGAACTTTTTTGAGGTGAATTTTTTTATTGGAGAATCATCAAGGCGTTGGTGATCTTTTGGTCCAAGTTTCACTCAATTTAGAGCTCGTTTGGTTGGACAAAAGTTGCTAGAAAACTGTTGTGCCACTGCAAGACAGATTCAAGGAGTTGAAGTCTTCCTTCTACTTTCCTTTTATTTTGAGCAAATCAAGATAATCCTTATACCAAATATGAATCTAAAGCATGTTTATATCCTTGTCTTCATATGTGGCCTAGTTATTTTGGCATTTTTGTGCTTTGATAATTGGATCTTAGCACTACATGTGACTTTAAGTTGTATTAGAGCCTAATTCATGCTTTGATTTAGATTTTCGATTGATTGATTCATGCGATGAATTGATCTAAATCTCCAAATACTTGATCCAACCTATGGATTGGAGTGTTAGGATAATAATGTATGCGGCTTCCTTGCTTGATTTATTGTAAACATGCTAATATGTGTTTTAAGTGTTAATTCATACGATTAGTATGTTTTAATTCATAGTTGCTAATGTTGAATTTTGATTTAGCATTAGTTGATGTTATATGTTGATATAACATGTCATTAATGGCCTTAAAGAGTTTGGTTATTTTTAGATCCAATTTGATTGGAGTTTATTGGAAATTTTTGAAGAATGTGATTCTTACTTGAACTTGTAGTTTGAAGCATGTTTGAGCACTTGATATTCCATTTTTGAAAGGAGTTTTGAATCTAAAATTTCATCAATATTGTGTGATTTGAAGTTTAGGAGAAGTCCTAAATTTTTAGGTGCACAAAAATTAAACCAAAATTGAGATAACTCGAATGTGACCTTGAAAACAGAGGACTCCCCGCTTAGGCCGTGCGTTGGCCAGGCAGCGTGCGAGCCTGACGCACACTAGCCGTGCATTTTTGTGCCTAGTGCCAGGCAGGCAGTGGCTGCTTTTGGTTTTACCTGAGTCAACTCATTTTTTGGTGTTCTTTTTGTGACTAAAAGTGTTTTGAATCATACTGTATTGATGCACAAGTGTTGTGTAAGTTCTCAAAACTATGTTTGACATTTTTTATTGCTTTTTGAAACTTGTTCATGTTAATCTCCAATTTTGTGCAAAAATGAGAAGCATAAATGTTATGCTTATTTTTGCTTGACTAATTAGTTGTTTATAAGATAAGAATTTAGTTGTTGGAATTAAATGTCAATTCTTGATTTATTTATTGTTCATTTAATTGTTGAATGGATGATGAATGAACGGGGATGATCATGAGCTTTTAATATTGATTTTATTTGTTTCAAGTTGTTGAAAAAGGTTGTATTAAATTGGGGATTGCATGCCTCTTAATTTCTATCTAGTAAATGCTATAAGAGTAGAAACACTAGGAATGAGGATTTCTTTCTCTTCTAAATGTTGCAAGGAGCAAGGAAGACCATAGGAGGCATGAAGACCCATGAATGTATGGGACATGTTGGAATAGTGCCCCACAAGCCAATTAGATTGGCACATAAACTATTTCACTTGTCATACAATCTTGTTTGAATGACATTTATTAAAGGGTTATCTTCATCTTATGCTTATATTTACTTCACTGGAATTTGGTTGAAGCCCATAGACCACACATGACTATGGAACTTGGCCATACATTGGCCGGTGATCATGAAATAAGTTTTACACGGTCGTGATCTTAAATCTTTCAATTTATAGGATCTTAAAAGATAAGGCATCTGAGATCCAAATAGACTTGCACCAACAATGCATAAATCTAAAAGTTGGATATTGCTCCATTTCATGAGCAAAGCTATATCAAATATAGGTGCCTATTAGTGGGTGCTTGTTAGGGAACAAGTTCACTGAAGAAGGCCCGCTTGGAGAATTCACTAGATAGCCGAAGTGGCAAGTTCTCCAGCTTACGCTAGTGCATATAATTAGTCCTTTAACCTGAGAATCCATGGTAACCTTGTGTTTAGGTCCTCATTCTTTGACTCTTCCTTGACCACTTAGCGGGTCTTTTAGGTAGAGGTTGGATATGAGCTACTTAGACATAGAGGTTTGTGAGATCCAAGAAAGGTGAATACGTCTCCTATGTATTCTATAATGATCGATTCTAAGAAATCCTTGCGCAAGGTAGTATAACAATTTGGAAAATAAGTTTTCCAAGGATTAAGTCATAAAGGGTAATTAAACATTAGGAATAGAAACATAGAATTGAGGCTATTAGGGAGCCGACAAATATCTTGCCCTAAACCTCTTTCGGGAGATAGGAAACAGAAGGACCATTTACATGGTACGCGTATAGCTAGAATGGTTTTCCAAAAGCATTCATTTTGGCAAATTAGTTGGGCTCCATGGGCTTGAAGTTGGACATTGACCATGGAGATTAGATACTCTTCAATTAATAAAGATTAATTGAATTGAGTTATTAGTTTAAAGAAATTTAAACTAATGTGAATATTTGATATTCTATAAGTTACAATGAGTTGTGAGCCCATGTAGAATGGATGGCAGAACCTAATAGGTCACACACAAAATCCAATTGCAAATCCTACTTGATGAAGGGGAATTTTCTAAGAGTTAGAAAAATTCCTTAATGACCGATTTTGGAGGTAGACAGTTGATGCAATTTGTGGTCGTTTTGGCTTTGTCAATTTAATTGTTAATTGATTCGATTAATTTAAGGAGTTAAATTAGACCAATTAATTAAGGAATTAATTATTTGGTGCTACATGACTATCAATTGATCAAGTTAACCTTAGGAGTTAAGTTAATAAAGACTTACTTAAAGGGTTAAGCAAATTAATTTAAGAGTTAAGTCAAAGGTTAATTAATTAAATTAAAGTGAAGAATTAATTTTGGAGGGAAAATTCAAATGAAGAGTTCATTTGGTGTGGCATTAGAATTTGTTTGGATGACATTTCATGAGATGAAATGAAGATTTCAAATAAAATTCAAATGCACACAAAATTCACATACCACTTGCTTGCCAGTTTGCAGGCAAGTTGGCACCAACTTGAGGAAAGTGTGATGCCACCTTGGCATCACACCATCCTCCCTCTATATATAGATATAGAGTGAGAGATTGGGCGGCCACTTAAAGGTGTGAATTACAAGCAATCTAGATCTAAGAGTTAGATTCTTTCATTTTCCCTCCAATTTCCTAAGTGTTGCCTGATGGGTTGAAGCTTTACTTTTCTTTGTCTTCTACCTCCAAATCAAGCCTTCATCATTGCATTTCTTCTCTTTGTTCTCCAACTAACATTGAAAAGAATTGGATTATGCATTGGTGTGTGGATTTTTTCATTAGAGGTATGACAATTAGATTGCTAGCCTTTTAGAGTCCTCTGTTCAGGTAGAAAATTTGGAGTGTCCATTAAAGACCTTGTTGGAACTGTTTTGAGGTGAAATTTATATTTTAGAATCATCAAGATGTTGATCTTTTGGTCTAAGTTTCACTCAATTTCAAGTTCATTTGATTAGGCAAAAGTTGCTTGAAAACTATTGTGCCGCTGGAAGGCAGATTCAAGGAGTGGAAGTCTTCCTTCTTGTTTCCTTTGATTTTATGAAAATCAAGGTAATTTTCATACCAAATCTAAATCTATGGCATGGTTAGATTCTTGGCTTCGTATGTAGCCTTGTTATTTTGGCATTTTTATGCTTTGATAATTGGATTCTGGTGCTATATGTGACTTCAATACATTCATGTAATAGCTAGACTTAATCCACCAACTTAAAATCAGCTAGGTGGTGCACTTATGGCTCTTCTGTACCACTTAGTTAAGGCTCATGATCCTCCCACCCTCAAAGCATGCTATGCGCATTTACTTATTTATGTTTTTCATATCATATTGATGTATGTGATGCATGGTTAGGATATAGAAAACCTAAATAAGAAGATAAAATTGGTGAGATCTTGGCAAGCAAGAAAATCCCTCCACTTAGAAAGTCTAAGTGCTTACAAAATATTAAGTTAAAATGGATACAAATTAAAAGGAGTTTTAATTAATCCATGCCTTCTACCAATAGTATATGACATCACGACGCTACCATCTTTGTGTGATATACACTCGGTCATAAGGGATGTTGTAGAGCGGTCTTGAAGCAAAGTTTGATTGGTAGGTTCGACTTAACACCTAGAATATAGTAGTCATCTAATCACAGGGATCTATATGAAAAGTGAGGTAAAATATATAAAGAGTTGCATGAGATGCAATTAGCAAAAGTTGCTTACCTTTCGATTGTTTGTGGATATACACTCAGTCACAGGGATCTACGTACAAGTCCTTAGGGTCATGATTTTCACTAGAAAATATGATTTCCCCAATTCTTCTAGGGGTGAAGGATTTGATAAAATAGTGGGAGAAAAACATGCTTGAAAGATCATGAACATGTTTTCAAAATATCAAAATTCAGTCACATGCGTATATTCTCATTTATCATTTTTTTCGTAGATTTATGAAATCATCAAACTCAAAATGGCTAAGAATCCACTCAATGCAATTTTGGAAGGAAATAAACTAATTAGGCAAAACTTTTGCAATTGGTTGAGAAACCTCAAAATAATTCTTGATTCCGAAAAGAGGACTTACAATCTTGATCAAAGCCCGCCGGACACTATTGGTGATGATACCACCAATGAAGCACATAAATTGTTTATGATGTTTATGGATGATGATCTACAAACAAAGCGTCTCATGATGGCTTCATGACCAATGAGCTTCAAAAGACTCATAAGCATATGAAATATGCTAGCGAGATCTATACACACCTACAAGAGTAGTATGGTGTCCAAACTAGACACATAACGTTTGCTTTGTCTAGAGAACTCTTTAGGTCAAGGATGGTAGAAAGCTCAAGTGTCCATAATCACGGGCTCAATATGATTGGACTCATCAAAAAGCTTTGAAGATTAGATGTGATCATGGACAATGACCTCTATGTAGATTTGATCGTACAATCATTGTTAGCTCGTTCGATTAATTTGTTATGAACTTTAACATGTCCAAGCAAGAAGTGACGATTAACAAATTGGTGAACATGATAGTGACTATCGATGCAATGATGAAAAAGGAAAAGCCTCTTATGCTTACATCCTCCTCCAAAGAGGTAAATGGAAGAAGTGTTCTTTCTCCAAATGGAAGCAACCCTTGAAGAGTTCAGGGGAAATTAAGAAAAGGAAAGAGGCTAAAACTGATGCAAGTTGTTTCCATTATGATAAAAAGGGACATTACAAAAGGAATTGCAAAGCTTACCTTGCAACCTTTGAGAAGAGTATGTACTTTATTGAAGTGCACTTGACGACTAATTCTTCCTCATGGGTATTTGATACCACTATGGAGAACCTAAAGGGTCACAAACAAAAGCGTAGAACACTCTAATTGATAGATTGGAGAAATAATCTAAAGAGTTAGATAATTAAAGTGGGCAAGTTTCAAAGAGAACAAATTGACTAATTAGAGTTAGTCACATAAACTTGATTAATTTAATATGTTAAATTAATCAATTAATTTAAAGAGTTAAATTAGACTAATTTAATTAAAGAGTTAATTAAATTGGGGCTATGTGGCAATTTAATTAGCCAAGTCAAGTTAAGGAGCTAAGTTGATTTAAATAACTTAAAGAGTTAAGTTGATTTAATTAAATTAAGGAGTTAATTTGATTAAAAATATAATCTAATTTTTGGGGAAAATTAAAACGGAACAGTCCATTTTATATATTGAGTTGTCATTTTAATTTTGAAAATTAAAATTCCAACTAAGCAAGCAAGTGAGCGTGCTAGTTTGCAATGTGTGAGGATAGTATGATGGATGCTTTTAGGAGCATCCAAGTAACACTATAAATACACTATCATCCTTACACATGGCCGGCTATTCCTAGAAAATTTTCCTCCCAAAGACATTACCTCATATGTTGAGAAAAACCTCTCCCCAAAATTCTCTCCAACCACTTTCTCTCTCTTCCAACCCCCTCACACCATCACCCTTCTTCCTTCTTCTCACTCATCCATATTCTAGTAATTAAGTGAGGAACTAGAGTGCTTTAAGTGTCTGGATAAACTTTAGAGGCACTACAATTGGAGTGCTAGGTGTTGGTGAACTAGATCTTGCATTTGGAGAAGAGTTTTCCATAGACTGGAGATGAGTTATTGGAGGATTTTTCACCGATAGCCATAATGCTTCTTAGCACATTTTTGCTTTTGTTTTGTCCTCATTTTAGAAGAGTTTCCTTGGGAAAACATTGCCGTCCAAAGTGGTCTAAGATGTGGAGAAGAAGATCCAAGAGAAACGAGTGGAAGATCATTCATAGAAATGGTTCTAGTGGAAGATCTCTTTCTTGAATTCAAGTTTTTCATTCAAGGTACTTTCTCTTGAACCAAATCCTTAATTTGGGCATAAATAAGACCCTTAGATTATGATATTGCAAGTTTAATTTTGCCTTGATTTTGAAATTATTTTGGATCTTTACAATATTACTTCATTCAGTTTTATGATTAATTTGAGAGATACTATGCGGCCATGAAGGAGGTCACAGGTCAAGTAAAGAGTCCCTTCGCCCTCATCGAGCTTAGGTGAGCATAGGGTCGAAAGGGCTAGAGTCCATCCTAGTTACTTTGCTCAACCTGAAGGAAACAAATGGGATGAAGTCTCCTATTATGTTCAATAACGTAACAAGTGACTCTAAGATTTTTCCCATAGATAGTCCATTTACATTTCTCACGGAAACAACTATGCCTAGTGTTGATGTTATGATGAGACTTATCACTTTTCCAAGAGATTCAGTTCTATGATTAATTTGAGAGATACTATGCGGCCATGAAGGAGGTCACGGGGTCAGGTAAAGAATCCCTTCGCCCTCATCGAACCTAGGTGAGCATAGGGTCGAAAGGGCTAGAGCCCACCCTAGTTACTTTGCTCAACCTGAAAGAAACAAATGGATGAAGTCTCCTATTATGTTCAATAACGTAACAGGTGACTCGAAGATTTTTCCTATCGATAACCTGTTTACATTTCTCATGACAACAACTATGCCTAGTGTTGATGTTATGATGAGACTTATCACTTTTCTAGGAGATTCTCGACGAAAGGGTTGGTGTTGATCCTAAAATCCCTAATGTACTTTCTATTGGAATAGTGCCCGGCAAGCTAATTAGATTGGCCTTGTAAGACTATTTCCTTGTAAAACAATCTTGATTGAATGATGTTCTTTATATGACCATCTTCATCTCATGCTTTTTAATACTTCACTCACATTTGGATGAAGCCCTTAGATCACTTATGACTGCGCGACTTGGTTTGATGACCATGGAATAAGTCTCACACGATCATGATCTTAAATCTTCCAAGTCATAGGATCTTACGAGACAGGGCATCTAAGATCGGGATAGACTTGCACTAATGATGCATAAATCTAAGAGTTGGATATTGCTCCGTTCCATGAGCAACCATATAAGATATGCGTGCATGTTAGTGAGAGTTTGTTAGAGAACAAGGCACTGAAGGCCTACCAGAGAATCCACTAGAGATCCGTCGTGGCAAGTTCTCCAGCTTACGCTAGTGCATATTATTAGTCCTCTGACCTAAGGATCCATGGTAACCTTGTGTCCAATCCTCATGATTTGACTCTTTCTTGACCACTTAGCGGGTCTTTCGGGTTGAGGTTGGGTATGAGCTACTTGGCATAGACGTTTGTGAGATCCAAGATGGAATCTGGCTCCTTGGTTTTGTGAAGGGCAAGTGCATCTCCTATGTATTCTATAATGGTAGATTCCAAGAAATCCTTGCACAAGGTGGTGTGACAATTTGGAAAAGGAGTTTTGCAAAGATGAGATCACACAAAGGAATTAAACATTGAGAATAGAGACATAGTATCGAGGCCATTAGGGAGCCGACAAATATCTTGCCCTAGGCCTCTTTCGTGAGATAGGAGATGGAAGGACAGTATTTGCATGGTATGTGTAGATCTATGATGGTTCTCCAGAATATTCATTTCAGCCAATTAGTTAGGCTCCATAGGCTTGAGGATGGACATCGACCATGGAGATTGGGTACTCTTAAATTAATGAGATTAATTAAATTGAGTAGATTAGTTTAAAACTATTTTAAACTTAAAAGAATATATGATGTTCAAAAGTCACAAGGCATTGTAGCCCATGTCCAATGAATGGTAGAACCAATTAGATCACACACAAAATCCAATTAGCTTCCTAGTTGATGGAGCAATTTTCTAAGAGTTAGAGAATTTCTCCTAGTGGACCGATTTTGAGGTGTCTAATTTAAAGGTCAATTTTTGCTTGATTAATTTAATTATTAAATTAATCAATTAATTTAAAAGGTTAAATTAGACCAATAATTAAGTATATAATTATTTGGTGCTAAAGTGACCATCAATTGGTCAAGTTAACTTAAAGAGTTAAATTAACAAAATTAAGCTTGTTTGACTTAACAGTTAAGTCAAAGGTTAATTAATTAAATTAAAGTGATTAATTTAATTAATGAGAAGAATACATTTTGGAGGAAAAATTCAAATCAAAGGTTCATTTGAATTAGCATCTTAATTAGCTTGAAATTAGATTTCAAATGTAATTAAGATACACATGAAATTCAAATTGGATTTCAATTTGCATTTGCCACCTTGGCAATACAAGTTGGCCGCCCACCTTGAGGAAGGTGTGATGCCAACTTGGCATGACACCAACCTCACCCTATATATAGATATAGTGTGTGCGAGGATAGGTAATTGATGAAAGTGTGAAAAAATTATATTATTTTACAATTCCCTCCAAAACACCTTGCAAGCATTGCATTCATATGTTGAAAGCTTTGCTCTCTTCTTCTTCTTCCCTACCTCAAATCGGCCTCCACCATTATCATTTTCCTCTCTTATTCTAGCTTATAGTGTGGAGAGTTTTGAAGTTTCAATTGGTGTGTGGATCATATCCATGGAGGCAAACAAGTTAGTTTGCTATGATTTGGAGATCTACTTGAGCAGAGTACTAGTTTAGAGAATTTTCTAGGGAGATCCATAAATTTTTTTATCCAAATTTTTTATTGTGTTTCCTACAAGGTGTTGAGAGGTTTTAGTATTTTTTTGGTGAATTTTTAAGGAGTTTTAATGAGGTTAAAAATCGCTCAATTACTGTTGCATAGTTTCTAGAAGTTCTGGATTGGTAAAAAGTTCTCCACTTTCTTCTTGGATATTAGCATTTCAAGGTAGCACCCTATATAAATATGGATTTTAGGCATGATTTGATCCTAGTTAGCATGTAAGAACTAGATAATTTAGATTTTGAAGTTTTTATAATTGGATCCTAGTGCCTTACTAGCTTTTAAGTAGTATCGGAGCCTAAATCATGCTTAGATTTGGATTTTTGTTGATGATTGATTCATGTGATGGATTGATCATAGTCCCCAAATTATCGATTCATATGATGGATTGGAGTGTTTGGATGATGTTGTCTGTGGCTCCCTTATTGATGAATTAAAAGCATGCTAATATGTGTTTTAAGTGTTGATTCATATGATTAGTATGTTTTAATTCATAGCTATTAATGTTGAATGTTGATTTAGCATTTATTGATGTTATATGTTGATATAGCATGTTGATGAATGGCTAAAATAGTTTTGGTCATTTTTGGATCCAATGTGATTGGAGTTTTGTTGGAGATTTTTGAAGAATACGATTCTTACTTGAACTTGATTTTTGAAGCTTGTTGAGCACTTAAATTTCCAGTTTTAAAATGTGTTTTAGATCTAGAAATTGGTCCATAATCTATGATTTAATGTTTAGAATGAGTTCTAGCATTTTTTGTGCACAAAAGTTGAGCCAAAAATGGCCTAACTTGCCTTTGACCCAAAACAGGGGCTGCTGCCGACTTTGGTGCACACTAGCAGGCAGTGACCGAGACTCACGGCCCAGCCATGTGATTGCCTTGGCCATCAGCACCTGGTCATGGGTTGGGCAAGTTTTTGAGCAATTTTTGGGCTCGTGTAGAGGCTAGAAATAGTTTTAAATCATGTGTTATGGATGCACAAGTGTTGTGCAAGTTCTCAAAGTTATGTTTGACATTTTTCAAGCTCCTTAATCTTGTTAAAGTTAATCTCCAAATGATGCATAGGTGTTATGCATGACCAATTATTTGTTAATTTGATTAGCATTTAATTGTGGGAATTAATTGTTAATTCTAGATTTGTTTATTGTTCATTTAATTGTTAAATGGATGATGAATGCATGGGGATGATCATGAGCTTTTAATATTGATTTTATTTGTTTCAAGTTGTTGAAATGGGTTGTATTAAATTGGGGCTTGCTTACCTCTTCATTTCTATCTTGTAAATGTTATGAGAGTAGAATCACTAGGAGTGAGGATTTCTTTCTCATATAAAAGTTACAAAGAGGCCATGGAGGCATGGAGACTTTTTGAAGACCCATGAATACCATATACACTTATGTAATAGCTAGATTTAGTTAACCTACTTAAAATCAACTAAGTGGTGCACCTATGGCTCTAAGTACACCACTTGGTTTGGCTTATGGTCATCCCACCCTAGCAGCATGCTAGGCGTATTTACTTACTTATGCTTTCCATATCCTATTGAAGTATGAGATGCATGGTTAGGATATAAAAAACCTAAATAAGAAGATAAAAATGATGAGATCTTTGCAAGCAAAAACCCTCAACTTAGAATGTCTAAGTGCTTTTCAAATATTAAGTCGAAATGGATATAAATTGAAAGAGTTTTAATTAATGCAAGACTTCTGCCAATAGTGCATGCCATGAAGATGCTACCAATTTTGTGTGATGGCACTCGATTATGGGGGTCACACTTAGGAGGAAATTTGTGAGCATGCACTTAGCATAAGATGCACTTTGAGTTAGGAACGCCCACACATTGACACTCGATTATGGGGAATGACGTGGTGCCCATCTTGAGTCAAAGATTGATTGGTAGGTTTGACTTAACACTTAGTACCATAGATGGCGCACAATTACGTGGGTCTATGTGAAAAGTGAGGCAAAATATATCAAGAGTTGCATGAGATACAATTAACAAAAGTTGCTTACCCTTCGATTGCTTATGGATGGCACTCGGTTATGGGGGTCCACTTGCAAATTCTTGGGATCTTGATTCTCACTAGGAAATATGATTTCTCGAATTCTTCTTGGAAGTGAAGAATTGGATAAAATAGTGGGAGGAAAACATGTTTCAAGGACCATGAATATCTTTTTTTAATATCAAATTCAATCACATGCTTATTCTCTTTTTCGTCTTTGAGGATTTATGAAATGTCCAGAATAGCTTAATGTTCCAATAAACATTATTTTGGAAACCAATAAACCAACTGGGCCAAACTTCCACGATTGACTGAACCTCAAAAATTATTCTAGATTCCTTGAAGCGGATATATGTCCTATATCAAGGTGCACCTAATCCCATGGGGATTAAAGTAGATCAAGAGATACATGAAAAGTTTACAAATTGGGTTTAGGATCGTCCTATCCCATAATCTCATGATGGCATCTACAAATTTTAAAAGTCTCAAAGATACATGAATAGTACCCTGGTTAAAGTTTACAAGAGTTGCAAAGCAAACAAGGTATAAGAAGTTCATAGTGTCAAAGGAGATTTTACAAGCTAAGATAGATGTGAAATCATGTGTCATCAACTACAGTCTAAAGATGATTAGGCAAGGAGAAGCTTTTTCTATTTGGAAATCTAGATGGACAATGATCTCCGTGAGGATTTGATCCTCACATCCTCACCGAGTTTCATTGATCAAAGTGTTGATCTAGAAAAAGACTTCCATGACAAGGGCAAACCTTCGACACTTGTTTCCTTCTCCAAGTCTATGGACCCTAGGGGGGCTAGAAAGGGAGGTAAAAGGAAGAAAAGTTCTTCCTCTAAGGGAAAATAACTATTAAAGGCATCTAGAGGAGTCTAGAAGATTATAGAGCATATAGTCGGTATTATTTGTTTCTACTTTCGCTAGATAGGCCATTGGAAGCCATTTTGCAAACAATACCTTGCAACCCTTTAGAAGGGTATGTACTTTATTGAAGTGCATTGAAGGATAAATTCTTCCTCATGGATATATGATATCGCATGTGGTTCTTATCTTTGTAAGTTGTTACAAAGAATAAGAAAGAAGAATAAAACTAAGTGATGTAGATATGATCCACCACCTTGGCTAAGGAGCAAAAATTGTGACCAAAGCCGAATACGTATAATAAGTTGGACTTAGGGAACTCCATAATTATATTGAACCCTTGCTATTATGTGCCATATATTATTGAGAACATTACAAATTTCCATTTTGCATAATGAAAGATTTGATCCTTCTATACCAAATAGGAGATTGAAGGTATTAAAGAATGGGTTCTTTAATTGCTTATGGTACACTTAACAAAAGATTATACATATTGAATTCTCAACCATCACTAATGCACTTTCAACAAAGTAAGAAAATTAAAGATCTAAGAAAACGTCATGTTATAACATGCCAAACTTGGGCATATCGCTAAAAATAAGATGAGCAAGTTAGAAGCTCCTCAAAGTACTAAATGTTAGTGGCATTGAGGAACTTCCTACTTGTAAATCTTGTTTAAAGGGAAAAATGACCAAGGCTCCTTTTGTAGGAGTGCTCCACAAGTCTTTTGGATTCGATCCATATGGATGTTTGTGGACTACTAGAGTTAGTTAGAGATGAGGCTATTCCTACTTTGTCACCTCTACCGATCGATTCAGACACGTGTTTCTTATGAAGAACAACTTCGAAGCCTTTGAAAAGTTCAAAGAGTATAGGAGTGAAGTGGAAAAGCAATTGGGGCTAAGTATTAAAGCTCTTTGATCGGATCGAGAGAGAGAACGCTTGAGCACTAAATTCTTGGATTATTTAAAGGAGAACGTGATTCTCTCTCAATTGACTTTTAAGGAGTTACTAGTGACAAAGGGTTACACTCAATGACTAGGTATCGATTTTGAGGAAACCTCCAGCCACAATGCCTAAGTCCATCCGGATTCTACTTGCCATAACCGCATATTATGAGTATGAGATATGGCAAATGGATGTTAAAACCGCTTTCCTTAATGGTAACATTGAAGAAGAAATCCATATGGAGCAACCACAAGGTTTTACATCCCAGGGGAGTGAGCAAAAGGTTTGAAAACTCTAGAGATCTATTTGTGAACTCAAACAAGCATCCTGAAGTTGGAACATACATTTTGACAAAATGGTTAAATTGTTTGGTTTGAAAATGTGTATGAGCCATATGTGTATAAGAAGGCTAGTGGGAGTAGTGTATAGTTTATTGTGCTTTATGTTGATGATACCCTTCTTATTGGGAATGAAGTAGGAATGTTAGAGTGTACTAAAGCATGTTTATCTACACAATTCTCCATGAAGGATTTGGGAGAAGCATTCTACGTATTGGGAATACATATCTACAAAGATAGATCTAAGAGGATGCTAGGGCTATCCCAAACCCCGTACATTGACCAGCTACTAAAGAGGTTTAGTATGGAAGAATCCAAGAAGGGATTCATTCCTATGGGATATAGCATTCGTCTTTCAAGTCTATGGCCCCTAAGACTGAAAGCGAGAGATAAAGAAAGTCCCACATACCTTATGCCTCCGCTATTGGTAGCATAATGTATACAGCTCAATGTACAAGACCAAATGTGGCACATTCGTTAAGTGTTACTAGTAGGTTCTAATCCAATCCCAATGAGAGTTACTGGATAGCCGTTAAATCAATCATTGAGTACTTGAGAAGAACTAAGGATTTGTTTCTGGTATACGACAATGGATTATTGAAACTTAAGGGGTTTTCAAATTCAAGTTTCCAATCCAATGTAAATAATGTGAAATCCACTTTTGGATTTATACATTTTGCCTTAATGGCAGCATGGCGAAGTTGGAAGAGTTCCAATAAGATACCACAGTCGAGACAACTATTGAGGTGAAATAACTGGTGGTTTTGGAAACCGCAAAAAAAGACGCTTGGACAAAAACTCCATCCAAAAGTTGGATGTAGTGCCTAGCATATATGAGCCCATAGTTGTCTTTGGAAGATAATTTTGGAGTTGAGCCAAGATCTCATCAGTAATCCAAACATAGTAAATGCATTATCATTTGATACATGATATCAAATTGATAGAGGCAACAACTAAGTAGATAAAGTTGCCTCAGAAGAGAATTTAGCAGAACCACTATCTAAACCCCTAAAAGCAAAAGGTCTTTGAATAACATCTTGAGAAGATAGGTCTCAAGGGCATGGGGCACTAGCTTTAGGGAAAGTGGGAGATTGTTAGAACAGTGTCCGGCAAGCCAGTTAGATTGGCCCTATTCTCTAACAAGCACCCACTAACATATACCCACATCTTATTTGGCATTGCTCATGAAATGAAATAATATCCAACTCCTTAGATTAATGCAATGCTAATGCAAGTCTATCCAGATCTTAGATGCCCTTGGTCTCACAACATCCTACGACTTGGAAGTATTTTAAGATAACGACTGTGTAAGACTTGTTTTATGATCACCACTTAGTGCGTGACCAAGTCCCATAATCTTGTGTGATCTAAAGGCTTCAACCCAATGCGAGTGAAGCAAGCACATATGTGCATAAGATGAAGATGGTCATTTAAAGAATATCATTCAATTAAGATTGTATCACAAATGAAATAGTTTACAACGCCAATCCTATTAGCTTGCAGGGTACTAATCCAACAATATGATAAATTAAGTTCAAAAAGGTAAAAAAGAAAAAAATAAATCCAAAATGCCTAATTGATTAGATAAACAAATGAATAAAAGGCCAGAGATCTTAGTTAACTAAGCTTACCAAGAAGAACATCAAAACTTTAACAGGCCAAAACCTACTAAGAAAAAAAAGACTATAAATAGCAAACCTCAAAGAGAAATTAGATACCAAAAAACTATTCACAAAGGCCATAGATCCTAATTGACTAAGCTTACCAAGAAGAGCATCAAAACCCTGATGAGTCGTAACCTACTAAGGGAAAAATATTATAAATATTAAGCCTCAAAGTGAAATTAGATACTAAAAAACTATTCACAAAAATTAAGAATTGGGAATTCTTTACACTGCCTTCCACAGGAAAAGAACTCTGAATTCTATTGACTACCTAAAAGGTTGCTTTATTTCCATGCAACATCATCCCTTCTACTTGAACACTAAACCAAGAAGAAAGATCGTTGAGAATGTAGAAAAGATCCAATGTTCAACATTCTAACAATTAGGTGGTCCTAAAGTCGAAAACATGGAGAGCACCAGCCTAAAGCACAATCACATCTGCTGTTAGATCCCACCTCGGAAGTATAATTAATGCTGGAAGAGATGCGTATGTAGCAGGTACCACCTTTTGGGAATCCAATTATATAGATGATCTATGAGGCTTTAAAGACTTTGCAAGAGAATTCCACCACTCAAGCTGTAGTAAAAACAATCGCCCAATATGTTGGGAATACTGTCTCCAAGAGTAGCCACAGTCCTCTTGCCAAAATTAGGGGGCTTTGTCATCTCCTGAAAGGATAGAATGAAAAACTAACTGAAAAAAAGGCACCATTACTCCTCATCTACCTCCATAGGTGGACATACAGTCATCCCTTAGAGTAGACTCCTCCTAGCAACTACTTGTTGCCACTAGAGTTTAGACTCACATATCGATGCTACAACCTTTAGGAGGAGCGGTGAGCTAGTACCTCAATTAAGTCATCGCTCTCCCAAGATATAGTCCCTTATATATACAACTATCTTGGCAGAGGCATTTCTTCTCATCATGAAGATAGCCAATTTACCGAAGTTTGATGGCACAACAGACTCACAAGAGCACCTAGACAACTTCTTTGTGAGAATGGAGCTTTACGACATGAGTGAAGTAACATATTGCAAGGTCTTCTACACCATGCTCACCAAGAGTAGGCCAACTTAAGGATTCATTTAACTTAGAATTTTTTTTTTATTTTTCCCAGTGTTGAGATATCACCACCTTTCTCTTTGCGAGGACTCAAGGTGAGCTTTTTTGCTTAATTGTTCTAGTGTCTCTCAAGAGGTAGTGTAGTGGATCTTTTTTCAGAATAAATACCATGTGCCTGCCAGTGAGCCTTTAGTAGGTTTTCCCAGAAAAATTGGCATATGCCTCTCGGGGGCCCTTTAGTGTCTTTTTTAGAGGAGTTGTCACGTGTCTCCTGAGGGCCTTTAATAGGCTTTTTTTGAGTGGAAATCATATGCCTCCCAAGTGAAGTATGTACTAACACAAGGATCCAATCACACATAGAATTTAGAGAAAAAAAATTCATCACATGAAAAATAACTTGGATCACAACATACAAGGATCTATTTTATTCCATAAAGATGGATTTAGGGAGAAGAATTAATTACCTTTATCAATTTTTCAAAAACAAAGTGCAAAGCACCTTCACTTATCTTCTCAATTGAAGATCTACCGCTTCCTCTTGCTTGATCTTACTTTCTCACTTCTTGGCCTCAATTCATAGCTACTTAAGGCCTCCAAAAATACCTCAAAAATGTGCTAAAGTGCTAGCAATTGGATCGGCTACAATAACCCTAAAAAGCGGCATCTATATACTTGAAGAATTCTTCTTCAATGATCTCTTTTGTTCACCAACAAAGTACCCCAAGCATGGTATCTCTATGGTATGCACACACCTTACAAGCACACTAATCTTCAATCTTTTGCTAGAAGAAGAATGGATAATAGAAGAGGAATTTATGGAGAGAAGAAGAAGGACTCTTAAAGAGAATCTTGGAGGAAAGAGTTTTTATTCACATCAAACCTAGGAAAATTCCGCTTTTTGTGAAAGTGAGTGGTTGTCCACTTACAGGAAAAGGGAAGACAATTTATAGTGTGTGATGGATGCTTCTAGATGCATCCTTCTCACGTTCCTCTCATATGTGGCCCACTTGTATGCCAAGTAGGATATTAATTTCCACTAATTAAAATTCTATTTTTAATTAGGAAATTAAAATCCTACTTAATTTTAAATGGACTCTTCCATTTAAATTTTCCTTCAAAACTTGATTCTCTAAATAAATTAACCCCTTAATTTAATTAAATTAACTTAATTCTTTAAATTAATAGGACTAATTAAATTGTCACATGACCCCATTTAAATTAACCTTAATTTAATTGGTCTAATTTCATTTCTTAAATTATTTAATTAATTCAACACTTTAAATTAATCAAGCCATTACGACTAACTCTTAATTAGTCAACTTAATCTCTTCCAAACTTTACCAATCTAATTATCTAACTCCATAGATAATTTCTCCAATTCCAATTAGAGTGGCCAAGGCTATTGTGTGAGACCCATTAGGTTCACCAATTAATAAGAGATCGGTTCACAACTCTTTGTGATTTATTGAATATTAAATATTTCGATTAGTCTAAACTCTTTTAGACTAACCACTCTTTTAATTAATCTCCATTAATTGAATAATACCCAATATCTATAATCAATGTCTAGCACAAGCCTATGGAGCCCAACCAATTAGATGAATTAGTTCTAGTGAACCTTTTTTTATTACGATTACCATGCAAATACGGTCCTTCCATTTTCTATCTCCTGAAATAAGCCTAGGGCAAGATATTTGTCAGTTCTCAAAAAGCTTTGATAACTATGTATCTATTCTTGATGTGTGATTCCTAATTATTACATCAACTTTGGAAAACTCCTTTTTCAAATTGTTATATCACCTTGTGCAAGGATTTCTTGGAATCGATCATCACAGAATACAAAGGAGATCAACTTGTTCTTCACAACGAGTGAAATGGATCCTGTTTTAGAACTCACTAACCTCCATACTTAACAGTTGTGCCCAACCTAAGCCCGGATGACCCTCTCAGTGGTCGGGATAAAATCAAAGTATAGGGACCTATGCACAAGAATACCATGGATCCTCAAGTCAAAGAACTAATTATATGCACTATCATAAACTAGACAATTTTTCACTATTGACAATCCACTTCAGCTACCTTGTGGATTCTGTAAGCGAGTCTTTAGTGAACTTGTTCTCTAACAAGCATTTACTAATATGCATCCATGTCATACATAGATTGCCCATGAAACGAGGCAACATCTAACCCCTTGAGTATGCACCGTTAGTGTAAGTATATCCAAATCTTAGATATCTTGTTTCATAACATTCTATGACTTGGAATATTTAAAATCATGATCATGGTGACTTATTTCATGATCACCATCATATGCGTGACCAAGTCCCATAATCTTGTGTGATTTAAGGGCTTCAACCAAATGCATGTGAAGAATATAATTAATTACATAAGATGAAGATGGCCATTTTATAAAATATCATTCAATTAAGATTGTTTTACAAGGAATAGTTTTTACACACCAATCTAATTTGTTACGGGGTACTGTTCCAATACCAGGGGTCTTATGATGAGATTGACCCTGCAACCACATGCCCTTGGAAGGTTGTATAGTGAGATTAGGCTAGGTGCTATCACGTCCCTATCGAGGGCCTATTGTAGGTTTATGCAAAAAAGTCTTCAAGAGCACTTCGAAGAAGGGAATGCGGTCGCAGAAAAGATCAAAGGTATAAAAGAGATCACTGTAATATGAAAACATGCATTTCCTCAAGAAATTATTAGTAAAAAAAATGAATATCATTCCCAAGTGGGTAGGCCTTATTCAAATCAAAGGAAAGGAACTAAACAATACTTAAAATGATTAAGAATACTCTTAGAAGAAATAGGAAGTGTCTGCGGATGCAATCAGTGGCATGTCCAAATAATGTATGGGATAATTTTCAAGCACAACTGTAGCGGCAATCTTAGAGTTTTGGAGCCTACTAGCATAGTTTTTTTCCTCCACAACTTCTTGTGGTGTTGTTGTTTGGTTAGCCCTATCAAAGGGATGGTTGTTGTTCCTGTAGTGCTGGTGTTTGGGATCAAACTTCGGGTAGAGATCTTTGAGTTATTCTAGTAGCTCTTTTTACGAGGACTACTGCCATGCTTGTGGTTAGTGCAGAACTCCAGTCCTGACGTGGGTGCTTTTTAGGTGGACTCTTTAGGTTCTTATTTTCTTTATTACGAAGCTACTCTTTTAGCAGAGTTTCTTGGTTAATCAACATATTTACTAAGGTACCCTTATTGGGTTAACATTTCAATCTTGTCCCTCAAGTTATAGTATTCTTTTGTGGTATGTCCAACAAAATTATGAAAGTTGCAATACTTTGGGTATATTTGCCTACTTTGACTTTTCATGTCCATTGAAGGGTACCATATTAGGCTTTATAGTATGGCAACTTGAAGTATCTTTAGCTTCTTGGCTACAAGGGATGTGCACCTGAGTGTTGCCTATTCGGCTTGTTGTGCACTTACAGTCCTCCCCTGGCCAGTACCAGCTCTTAAGTTCAACATTTTGGGTGGGTTAGTATCTTGTGAAGTCACCATTTCTTGTCTCCTTCTTCGTTTGTCTTTTCATGCTTGGAAATTTTTTGGAATTGTAGAAGAATTGCAGCTTGCAAGTTTTGTGGTCCTTAGTGCATCAACTTCCTTGGAATACCACTTGTTATCGAGGGTTGGCCTTTGAAGATACCTAATGTAAGATGAACGATATAGGCTTGCTTGCGTGTTGCCTCTTGCATCATTAGTTTCTTAGTACTAGCACCACCTATGTTAGTTGGTCCTCCCGAGAACATCAAGGATGCCTCGGTACTACGAAGATAATCCTTACTGCACAAATATTAGTGGTTGACAAGCTTTGGATGTTCATTGACCATGGCTAGAAGGATCTACTCTCTCAACTTCTGAAGCTTCCTTAGGACAGTTCAATCGCTGTTTTACATACTCGTTAAGATGTCTTTCCTAGATCGACTTCTCAATCTCATCCTTTAAGTGTCTACATCACTTAATGGTGTGCTTGCGAGTGGTGGAAGTGGCACCATTTGCTTGAATTTAGCTACTTCATGTCTTTCGCCTGAAGGTAGAGGACATGCTAAGATCCATAAAAATTTGCAAAAATAGGCAAAATTAACTAACACATCCTCTGCCCAAGGATTTATTATATGCCTCAAAATTGGATAAAAAAGATGGAGAAAAGTTACCTTAATCCCAAAATTGGAAGGTAACTAGAAGATCTCACTATGGAACACTTTCCAAGCAACAAAATCGCCGTTTTCTCCAAGGATCTCCAACTCTGCTCTTATGGACAACAAGTCCAACTACTCTTAAATGAAAAATATCCTCCAAGATGTGCTATATTGGGCTGCAAAACAGCAACCAAAATACAAAAACCTCCAGCAACAAAAAAATTCAAAATTGGCCATAAACTTGGAAGATCTTGATTCCCCACCTCAAAGCTCCCCAAATGTGAAGCCTCTAAAGCTAGTCTACTCACCTAAAATCACTCTCAATATTCTCTCAATTAGCTATAAATGTCAGGAGGATGAAGTATGATGAAAAATAAAGTGTGAGGAAGTTATATGAGAGAGAAAGTTGTTAGAGGAAATCTAAATAGTGACTTCTCTCAACGCATAAGATCACCACACAAATGTAAGGGAAATTGTAGCTAGAAAATTGGCCTCCATATGGCTGGCCATGAGGTGTTTTATAGTTGATTTGGAAGCTTAAGGAAGCTTCTATCACACACACTTCACTATGCGACCTAAGATGCCAACTTGCTAGTCAAGTTGCATTTTTAAATTCTCAAATTTAAAATGCCAACTCATAAATATTGAATGGACTCTTCCATTTAATTTTCCCCCCAAAATAAGATTTCCATACTAATTAAATTAATTCTTTAATTTAATTAGATTAACTTAACTCCTGAAGTTAATAAAATCAACTTAACTCTTTAAGTTGACTTTGCTTAATTAAAATTGTCACATGGCACCAATTAAATTAACTCGGCCTAATTTAACTCTTTATATTATTTTTATTAATTTACCACTTAAATTAATCAAGCCAAAGTGACCAAATGATGATTAGCCAATTTGCTCTCCCCCTTCCCCCATCCCACCTCCCAATAAACTTGATCATCTCAATTATCTAACTCCTTAGATAATTTCTTCAATCAAGTGAGAGTGTTCTAGGCTTTCATGTGTGACCCTTTAGGTTCACCAATTTATTAGACATGGGCTCACAACTCTTTGTGATATTTGAATATTAAAAATATTTGAATTAGTTTAAACTTTTGTAAACTAATAACTCTATCAATTAATCTCTATTAATTGAAGAGTACCCAATCTCCATAGTCGATGCCTAGCACAAGCTTATGGAGCCCAAAAAATTAGATGAATGAATTATAAAGTGGTGAACTATTACCGTGCAAATATGGTCCTTTTGTTTTCTATCTCCTAAAAGAGGCCTAGGGTAATATATTTGTTGGCTCCTTAATAGCCTCGATAACTATGTAACTATACTTGATGTTTGATTCCCATTATGACCTCAACTTTGGAAAACTCCTTTTTCAAATTGTCATATCACCTTGCACAAGGATTTCTTGGAATTGATCATCTTAAAATATATAGGAGATCAGCCCGCTCTTCACAAACGGACGAAATGGATCCCATCTTGCAACTCACCAACCTCCATACTTAGGTAGTTTGTGCCTAACCTAAGCCCCAATTGAGCCACTATCTGGTCAGAGCAAAATTAAAGCACAACGACCTAAATATAAGGTTATTGTGGAACCTTAAGTTGAAAGACTAATTATATGCACTATCGTAAGTTGGAGAACTTGCCATTACCGACATGCCACTATAGCTATCTAGTGGATTCTCTAAGCGGACCTTTAGTGAACTTATTCTCTAACAAAGACCCACTAACATGCAATTATGTCTAACATAGATTGCACATAACAAAGGACAATATCCAACTCCTTGGAATATGCATCATTAGTCCAAATCTATTCGAATCTTAAATGCCCCATCTCATAATATTCTATGACTCAAATATTTAAAATAATATATGTCGACACTTGTTTAATGATCACCATCATATGCGTGACTAAGTCTCATAGTCTTGTATGATTTAGGGGCTTCAACCAAATGCATGTGAAGAAATCATAAACGCATAAGATGAAGATGGCCATTTTATTTAATATCATTCAATCAAGATTGTTACATAGAGTAGTTATACATGCCAATCTAATTGGCTTGCATGGCACTATTCCAACAATCTCTTACTTGTCCTAGAGTTAATTCCCCATAGTCCTTAAGCCCATCTTCTCAAGATGTCTTTCAAAGACCTTTCACGTTAGGGTTTTAGTTAGTAGATATGCTATATTCTCTTCCAAGATGACTCTCTCCACTCAGATGTTACCTCTATTAATGATCTCTCGTATTAAGTGATATCACCTCAAAATGTGCTTGGATCGTTGATGAGACCTTGACTCCTTTGTTTGTGCAATAACTCCATTGTTTTCATAAAAGACAACTATTGGCTCTTGCATACTAGGCACTATATCCAACTCTTGGATGAAGTTTTTCATCCAAATACCTTCCTTTGCGGTGTTCGATGCTATAATATATTCTGCCACAGTAGTGGAATCAACCGTAGTGTCTTGTTTGGAAGTCTTCTAACTCACCGCACTACCATTAAGGCAAAATATAAATCTGAAAGTAGATTTTAGGTCATCTACATTGAATTGGAAACTAGAATCCAAAACCACCTTAAGATTCAATTCTCTGTTGTTGTATATAAGAAACAAGTCCTTAGTTCTTCTCAAGTACTTAAAGATTATTTTTACGTCTTTCTAATGACTCTCATGGGGGTTGGATTGGTAGCAGCTCGTAACACTTAGAACGTGAGCTACATTCGGTCTCGTGCATTGAACGGCATACATTATGTTTCCAATAGTGGATTCATAAGGTATGTAGGGCATTCTTTCTCTCTCCTCCTTGATCATGGGGGGCCATAAACTTGGAGAGATTAATGTCATGTCCCATTGGATGGTATACTCTCTTGGATTCCTCTATACTAAACATCTTTAGTATCTTGTCATTGTATGTGGATTGGGAGAGCCCCAACATTTGTTTTTATCTATCTCTATAGATTTGTATTCCTAATATAAATGATGCTTCTCCAAAATCCTTAATGGAGAATTGTGTAGATAACCATGCTTTAGTACACTCTAACATCTCTTTCTCATTCCCAATGAGAAGGATGTCATCGACATAAAGCACAATAAACTGTATCGAACTCCCATTAGCCTTTTTATACACATATGGCTCATATACATTTTTTATAAAGTCAAATGATTTGACTATCTTATGAAAATGTATGTTCCAACTTCGAGATACTTGCTTCAGTCCATAGATGGACCTTCAGAGTTTGCAAATATTTTGCTCACTCCTTTTGAATATAAAACCTTGTAGTTGCTCCATGTATATTTCCCCTATCAATGTTTCTATTGAGAAAGGCGGTTTTTACATCTATTTTCTAAATTTCATAGTCGTAGTAAGCAGCTATGACAAGCATAATCCTAATAGACCTAGGCATGACGAACAATGAAAAGGTTTCTTTAAAATCAATACCAGGTCATTGAGTATAATATTTTGCCACTAGTCTATCCATACAAGTTGTTACCTCCCCATCAACTCGTAGCTTATGCTTATAGATCCACTTGCAACAAACAAGTACTATACACATTGGTGGATCAACCAAAGTCCATACTTTGCTGGAGTACTTAGAGTCCATTTTGGATTTCATGGTCTCAAGCTAATAACCAGAATTTATGTCCAACATAGCTTCTACATAGGTCCTTGGATCACTATCCATTTGCCCTATCTCATGAAGAAATTCGAACCTTTTAGGTTGCTCCTTGATTCAGTCGGACCTTCTTGGAAATTGTGTGATAGACTCATTTTGCTCTCTTGTTTCTATTGCTTGTGAGATAATATGATCGCTTTGAACTTCATTAAGTTTAACGATAATGCCTTTTCTACCTAATAGAAACTCCTTTTTCCAAAAAGGTAGTATTCCTTGAAACAAACACCTTTTATTTTGAGGGATTATAGAAGTAATAACCCAAAGACTCTTTTGGGTATCTCAAAAACGTACAAAAAGTGGATCTCACATCTAACTTATCTCCCACTAACCTCTTGATATATGCGGGAGACCCCCAAACTCTTAGATAAGAGTAAGTGGGTGTTTTGCCAAATCATATCTTATACAGTGTCTTTGGCATCGACTTTGAGAGTACTATATTTAGTATCCTCACCCCTGTCTCAAGGGCGTATCCCCAAAAGGAGAAAAGGATATCGATAAAGCTCATCATGGAACGTACCATGTCTAACAAAGTATGGTTTCTCCTCCTAGCTACTCCATTATGTTAGAGCATGTTGGGTAGAGTCCATTATGAGATAATCCCATTCTCTCTTTGATAACCCAAGAATAAGGTACTTAAGTATTCACCTCATCGATCCGATCGAAGAGTTTTAATACTAAGTCTTAATTGCTTTTCAACTTCTTTCCTACACTCTTTGAACTTTTCAAAAGCTTTGGACTTGTAGGTCATAAGCTACACACATCTGAACCGAGTAAAGTCATCGGTGAAGGTAATGAAGTATGAATAATCTTTTCTTGCACTAACTCTTAGTGGCCCACACACGTCCATATGGATCAAATCCAATGAACTTGTGGATCGCGTCATTTGTCCTACAAAAGAAGCATTGATCATTTTTTCTTTTAAATAAGATTCACAAATAGGTAATCCTCTAATCCACTAACATTTAGTGATTTGAGGGCAACTAACTTGCTCATCTTATTCTGAGAAATAGTCCAAGTCTTACATGCCAAAAGTGTGCATTTTCTCGGTTATCTAATTTTCTTTTCCTACTTTCTTGAATATGCATAAGTGATGGTTGAGAATCCAAAATGTATAATCTATTATAAGTATACCATTTGCAATTAAAGAACCATTCTTTATTACCTTCAATTTCCCATTCGAGATAGAAAAATTAAATCCTTTATGATCTAAAACGAGAATTGAAATTACATTATTTATAAGAAAATGTATATGATAACAAGGATCTAATATAATGAAGGAGTTTCCTAAGTCTAACTTGACAACGCCTTCAACCTTGGCCGCAGCTTTTGCTCCATTGCTGAGGTATAGGATCATATCCTCATCACTTAGACTCTTTCTTTCCATCCCCTGTAACAAATTACAAAGGCGAGAACCACATGTGGTATCAAAGACCTATGAGGAAGAATTTATCATTAAGTGCACTTCAATAAACTACATATCCTTGTCAAGGGTTGCAAGGTATTCCTTGCAATTGCGTTTCCAATGCTCAGTTTCACCACAATATAAACAAGTAGCGTCTTTCTTATCCTTTCTTTCTTTCTTAACTTTTTCAGACGATTTCAATGCATTTTTTCCCTTTGAAAAAGAACTCGTCTTCTTCTTACCTCCTTTCCTCATTCCCCTAAGGCCTTTATACTCGGAAAAGGAAGTAAGCATCAAAGTTATGTCCTTTTTCATTGTCGTCTCTGCAATTACCAATATGTTAACTAATTAATTGATCGTGACTTCTTGTTTAGACATGTTAAAGTTCATCACGAATTGGTCAAACGAACTTGGCAAGGATTGGAGGATTAATTCCACATAGAGGTCACTGTCCATTACTACTTCTAAAGTAGCGAGCTTTTCAATAAGCCTAATCATCTTGAGCCTATGATCATGGACACTAGACCCCTCAATCATACTAGCTCGAAAGAGCTCCTTCAAAAGAATGTACCTCTCATGCTTTGTTGACACACCATACAACTTTTGTAGGTGTAGATGTATCTCAGCGGTACTTTTCATGTGGTCATGAGACTTTTGAAGCTCATTTGACATGGAGGCCGTCATGAGGCAAAGCGTTTGGAGGTTATCCTCAACCCATTTTGTGAACGTTTCACGTGCCTCTTGATCAGCATCCTTGCCTATGGTATCCAGTAGACTTTGATTAAGAACATTGTCTATTTTATGAGTCAAAAGGATTTTGCGGTAACAAAGCCAATCGCGGTTGTTCGGCCCAGTAAGTTTATTAGTTTCTAATATGATTCTTAGGAGATTTTTAGCCATGTTGAAGATTTTGCAAATCCACAAAGGCAAAAAAAAGAGAATATGAGTATTTGATTGAATTTGGCATTGAAAACATGATTATGGACTTTCAAACATGTTTTTCTCCTACTATTTTATCAAATTCCTTACCCTCTTAGGGACTCAGGAAATCTCATTTCTAGTGAGAATCAAGGTCCAAAGGCATCATTTGTGGAACCACGACTCGTGAGACATCTACTCATGATCCTAAGGTAGGCAACTTTTGCCAATTATATCTTTATACAATCCTCGATGTATTTTGCCTCACTTTTCATAATGACCCACGACTCGTGCGACATCTATACTACTAGGTGCTAAGTCATACCTACCAATGAATCTTTGATTATAAATTCAGACACAATCATTCCACAACTCGTGAGATAATGTCATGGTGAATTTTAAATCAAAGTACATCTTATGCCCAAGCAAGTGATCATAGCTTTCCTTCAATTAAGTGTCTTATAATTCGTGAGCCGACACAAAATTATGTAGTATCTTATGTCATTTTCTATTGGTAAAAGGCTTGGATATATATAAACTCGATTTATTTTTATCCAATTTGACTTAGTATTTTGATAAACTTAGACTCCTCTAAGTTGAGGGATTTTTCTTGCTTGGAAGATCTCGTCAATATCTTTTCTTGCTTATTTAGGTTCTCTAAATAATAACCATGCATCTCACACATCAATAGAATAAGAAAGTGTAAATAAGTAAATGTGCATAGCATGGTCCTAGCATGGGATGATAGTGCACTTAGAGCCATAAGTGTACTACTTAATTGATTTTAGGTAGGTTGATTAAATTAATAGATCATATCTATTACATGAATATATCCCATACATTCATGGACTTTCAAGCCTTTTTGAGCACCTTGGCCTCCTTTGCCTCCTTACAACAATTTACAGGAGGAAAGAAAACTTCACCCATGGAGTTCTACTCTCATAACATTTACAAGGTAAAAAATCAAGAGGCATACAAGTTCCATTTAACACAATCCATTCAATCAATATTTAACTTTAGTAAAACCAAATTAAAGGCTCATGTTCATCTCCATTCATCCATCATCCATTCAACAATTAAATGAATGATAGCTAGAATTGACATTCAATACAACAATTAAGTGCTTATCACATAAACAATTAATTTGAGGAAAAATTAAGCATAACATTTATGTATCTCAATTTTGCACCAACTTGAAGATGAACTTAAATTTGACTTTAAAAGTAAGCAAAAATGCCTAACACAATCTTAAGTACTTATACAACAATTGTGCATCAAAAGTGCACGAAAAAATCAAGTTTAGAAGGGCAAAAATGCACAAAATGGAACACTGGTCATGGATATGTAGCCATGGGAAAGCAGGCTACGCGGGTGCTATAGTGCCCGTGCTACCCAGCCAGGGGCCCTGCCACAAGGCCCCTAGGCCACCGTTTTGCCTCATTTTTGCTCTTTTGCCATTCCAAACCTTATGGACACTTTCCATAACTCCATTCCATACATTTTATGAAAAATGTTCAAGTTATAAACACTTTTAAAATTGGAAATTAAGTGCTAAAATTGCTTCAAAAATAAAATTTAAGAATCACTATTCTTCAAACACCTTCAAGATATCCATTTAAATTGGATCCAAAAAATTACCAAAATACTTTTAAGCAATTATCAACATGCTAAATTATTATTTAACATCATCCAATGCTAAATCAACATTTAACATAATATGATCTGAATCAAAACTCATGCTAACATATGGATTAACAATTAAACATATATTGACATATTTCAATTCAACACATTAAGAGCCATAAGCAACAACTCCTAAATCTTAAATCCATCAATTGAATCAAGAAATATGACTCCAAAAATCAATTCATCACATGAATCAATCCAACAAATCAAAAATTAGGCATAAAATCGGCTCCAATACCACTTGATGTTAGAGGACATGCTACGATTCATAAAAATTTGCAAATATAGGAAAAATTAACCAACGCATCCTTTGCCCAAGTATCTATTCTATTTCTAAAAATTGGATTAAAAAGATGGCAAAGAGTTACCTTAATCCCAAAATTGGAAGGCAACTAGAGGATCTCATTATGCAATACTTTCCAAGCAACAAAATCGTATTTTTCTTCAAGGATTTATAACTCCTCTCTTATGGAAAGAAAATCCAGCTACTCTTAGATGAAAAATATCCTCCAATATGTGCTAGATTGGATGGCAAAACAGCAACCAAAGTGCAAAAACTGTTGGTCACAAAAAAAAACTATCAAAATCAGCCAAAAACTTGGAAGATCTTGATTTAGCACCTCAAAGCTCCCCAAATGTGAAGCCTATAAAGCTAGTCCACACACCCAAAATCACTCTCAATACTCTCTCAATTATCTAGAGATGTGAGGAGGATGAAGGTGGATGAAGAAGAAAGTGTGAATAAGTTATCAGAGAGAGAAAGTTGTTGGAGGGAATCTAAAGAGTTATTTCTCTCATCACATGGATCACCACACAAATGGGAGGGAAATTGCAGCTGGAAAATTGGCCTCCATATGGCTGGCCATGAGGTGTTTTATAGTGTGATTTGAAAGCTTAAGGAATCTTCTATCACACACCTCACTATGCCACCTAGGACGCCAACTTGCTAGTCAAGTTACATTTTTAATTTCTCAAATTTAAAATGCCAAATGAAAAATGTTAAATGGACTCTTCCATTTAATTTGTCCTCCAAAATAAGTTTCCCATACTAAATAAATTAACTTTTTAATTAAATTAGATTAACTTAACTCCTTAAGTTAATAAAATCAACTTAACCCTTTAAGTTGACTTTGCCTAATTAAAATTTCCACACTAACTCCTTAATTTAATTGGTCTAATTTAATTATTTAAATTATTTTGACTAATATAACACTTAAATTAATTAAGCCAAAGTGACCAATTGATAATTAGCTAATTTGCTCTTTGTCTCTCCAATAAACTTGATCAACTCAATTACCTAACTCCTTAGATAATTTCTTCAATCAAGTGGGAGTGCTCTAGGCTTTTGTGTATGACCCTTTAGGTTCATTAATTCATTAGACATGGGCTCACAACACTTTATGATATTTTGAATATTAAAAGTATTTGAATTATTTTAAACTCCTTTAAACTAACAACTCTATTAATTAATCTCTATTAATTGAAGAGTACTCAATCTCCATAGTTGATGCTTAATACAAGTCTATGGAGCCCAATGAACTGGATGAATGAATTATAAAAAGGTGAATCATTATTGCTTATGGTTGCTGTGCAAATGCGGTCCTTCTACTTTCCTCCTGAAAGAGGCCTAGGCAAGATATTTGTCGGCTCCCTAATAGTCTCGATAACTATATATCTATTCTTGATGTTTGAGTTATAAAGAAGTGAACCATTACTGCTTATGATTGTCATGCAAATATGGTCCTTCTATTTTCTATCTCCTGAAAGAGGCCTAGGGCAAGATATTTGCCTGCTCCTTAATAGCCTCAATAATTATGTATCTATTTTTTATGTTCAATTCCCATTATAACTTCAATTTTGGAAAACTCCTTTTCCAAATTGTCATATCACCTTGCACAAGTATTTTTTGGAATCGATCATCTTAGAATACATAAGAGATCAACCCGTTCTTCACAAATGGGTGAAATAGATCCTATCTTAGAACTTACCAACCTCCATACTTAAGTGGCTTACCTAAGCCTCGGATGACCCACTACATGGTCGGAGCAAAATTAAACAACAAAGACCTAAATACAAGGTTATTGTGGAACCTCAAGTCAAAGGACTAATTATATACACTCTATCTAGTGGATTCTCTGAGGGGGGCTTCAATGAACATGTTCTCTAACAAGCACCTATTAACATGCATCCATGTCTAACAAAGATGGCCCATGAAACGGGGTAATATCCAACTCTTTGGAATATGCATCGTTAGTGCAAGTCTATCCAAATCTTAGATACCCCATCTCATAATATTCTATGACATGGAATATTTAAAACCATGACCATAGAGACTTGTTTCATAATCACCATCATATGATTGACCAAGTCTTATAGTCTTGTACGATTTAGGGGCTTTACCCAAATGCATGTGAAGAAATCATAAAAGATAAGATGAAAATGGCCATTTTATTTAATATCATTCAATCAAGATGTTACATGGAGTAGTTGTACACATCAATCTAATTAGCTTGTGAGGTACTATTCAACATTGTCGTCCTTTGGGGAAGGCATAGGAAGAGGCCACGTCACAAGGCTTCAAACAGAATCTCTCCTCATGGAACAATGAATGGAGTATAGATGGTGAACCCTCGAGACTGGTTATATTTGTGCACCTTTGGCATCATGTCATTGTTACCTCCTTTACTATGCAATTCATAGCTATTTATTTTCGAAGCTGTTGTAGATGAGAGCAAGCACCTAACCCCACCTCGTTCACGACCAATTTCTTGGGTAGTTTTCTTTAGGGAGGGCGAAGCCCCCTAATCCCAATGATAGAGTTGCAACAGCTCCTCCACATAATGAGCAATTGCATTGGCTGGGACTCGAGTGGTAGCACTTTTTAGGACACTTGTTTATTCCTCAGGTAGAGGGCAAATTGGGTCTCAACCCATGATTCCAACCCAATTCACTTTAGGTAGGGTTGGGTTGGGTTTTGGTGGGTTGAATATGGGTTGGGTTTTAATGGGTTGAAATGGGTTTTGAATGTAAATGGGTTGAAAATATGTTGAATGTGGTTTCTAAATAATTCAACCCAATTTCAATCCCAAAATTATCCTTTCATTTTTCTTATTATCTCAAGATCATGCATCACTTTATTTTTATTTCTATAACACTTTAAAAATGAAAAAAAATAATGAATTGAAAATTAGATAAATTATATATCACCAATTAATCATTTACCATTTCTCCACCTCATTTGATTTTAAAATATTAATTTATTAGCTTAATTCGAATGAATTAATCAAGTAACGTTTTACTTGAGATTATGATCTAAAAATTGATTATATCATTATTTGGTTTATAAACTCCAATTTTTTATAAAAAAATTTAGCCAGTTAACTTTATAGCCCCCCAAAAATTTCAACTTTGCAATATGAAAATAAATAAAAAATTATTTTTCTTTTTTCTTTTTATAATTTTTACAAACTACCAAAATATTAATATGTAAACACATCAAATTTATTGTGTAGTGGTAAGCATGTGAGAGAACAGATTGCGGCCGTCCATTTCATTTACTTTCTCTCCACATGAAGAAAGGGCCCCAACTTTATTTTTATTTTCAGTTATAATATTTTCAAAAATTAAAAAATTAATTATATTTCAATATTTTTTGAGTATTTTATTTAAAAGTAATAATTTAGGTAGATATAAGAATTTAAATTTAAATGATTTATTTTTTATTCTTAAAAAGACTTATTTTTGAAGATGTATGCATATTTTAATTGTTTTAAAATGATAGTAATACTTTTATGTCAAATCGAATTTAAATTTGATCATTGTGATAAAAGGTAATGAACTAGATTGAAAAAATTAAAAATAAAATAAATAGTACTTTTTCAAATATTGACTAAATATAAAAAGTAAAAAACAAAAAACAAAAAACAAATTGGACTAGTATAGTAAATATTTTGTTGGGTACAATGTAAACATTTTGTGCTAAAAATTTAAAATATTTTATATAATTATGTTTTATTCATTGAGAAAGATTGTTATTTTGTATTAAAAGAAAAAAATATATGTTTAAAAGGATTTAATAATAATTAATTAACATATGTCAAATAAAGATAAAAGATTATAGTTCAATAAAATAATATAACAATGTATTTACCAAAAAGTTTATATTTTTTTCTTTTTTGTATTGGACCAGCCCAAATTCGACCCAACCCGTTTTCAACCCAACCCATTTTCAACCCATAAATATAAACCCATTTTGAACCCAACCCATAAAGACCCAACCCACCCATTTGTCACTACTAATCTCTAGGGTTAACGATGATGCAAGGTCTTTAAAAGTGGTGCTTGGTTCATGGACATCACCTTTAGGGAAATAGGTGTGTGGGGAGACGGCTCCGGTATTGATCGTAATGGTACTTCAATTTGGTGGCTCTCCACTTCATCAGACATAGGGGTCAACCTGGGTGTTAAAGTAGTAAGCTTCGGATCATGTCTGCATTCTCAATATTCCTACTTCCTTCTTGAGTTTTCCACAAACAATGCCAAAATGATGTTGCATGAATATGGAGCAGATAGAAATTCTTGTTGGTTCTTTTTCTCTAGAACACATGCAGAGACATCTTTTCTTCTTGAAAGCTCTTTGAGTTTGCCATTTTTTGTGAATAATTTGTCCTCCTCAAGTTCTTTCTAGGACTCAATATTATAAATGTTAGTCTTCATGCTTAAGCCCATTAGAGTTTTTGCTCTTCTTTGTGGGCTTAATTTATCTTTTAGGCTTTCTGGCCTTTCATTTGGTTAACTAATTATAAGTTATTGGGCTATTTTTAGTTAATTTATTGAATTGTCCTTATAGTCAATTTTACTACAGTATCAAAGATGTAACAACTTCTAAAGGTGTTAAGGAGGTTCATTATCTTAGGTAATTCCTTATTGATTTGTAGGTCATAAAAGATGGTTTGACTCTAATCACATTACATTATGATACTGATAGTTCCATGACTAACTCTTAGGGACCAAGAAGTCGTGAAAAACACAGAGAGGAAATTTCACATCATTAGAGAATATGTGGATTTTTATGAGGTTGTAGTTACAAAAGTAGCATCAATTAATAATTTAGTAGATCCCTCTACCAAGAACCTGGTATAAAAGACTTTTGAGTCACATGTGGAATGAATTGGTGTTACATTCATAGCTAATTGGATTTGCTCATATGTGGGCGATGAAGTCAAGTACCGCATTAGTATTCAATAAATAAAGCACAAAATAGCTAAATTAAATAGGCTACACTCGAAACCAAGGATATAATCATGCTTCAAGTTTAGATTTGGATGAAGGATTACCTTGAATGCTAAAATATCCAAGGAAATGAGGAGGAACACTTCAACACTTAAAAACTGTCTTCCAACGGCACAGCAGCAACTCGGCAACAATTGCCTAATCAAAACACCTCAAAATTCACTAAACATTGGATACAACCTCCTCAACACCTTAGGAAAGCTCCAGTAAAAAATTTAGCCAAAATGGAATTCGGCAAGGTCTGGAAAAATTGCTCCAAACTTTTTGCACAAGTAGTAGATCTCTAAAAGCTAAGCAATCTAAGCATCTTGCCTCTAATGTGATGATGCACACATCAGTGGCTAATGCAAATATCTCCTAAGTTAGCTAGAAAACCAAAGAGAGAAGAGATGGGATGTGATCACACTAATGGAAAATCCAAATCCAAATCCAAATTTTGAAGGAAGAATTGAAGAAAATGTGAAGCCTCAACACATGAGAGAATCACACAAAATTAGAGGGTAAAAGGGAGTCTAACAATGAGATTATGCAAGACTCAATGGCCGGCCACCTCCCTCCTATTTATAGGAGTGGTGCATCACACCTCTCATGAGGTTGGCACCAACTTGCAAACAAGTTGCATGTGTGAAATTCTTAATTTCACCTGCATTTAAATTTTATTTGGAATCTATTGGAATAGTGCCCCACCATTAAGATTGGCATGTAAACTATTTCACTAGTAATACAATCTTGATTGAATGATACTCTTTATAAATGGCCATCTTCATCTTATATTTATCTTTCTTCACTGGTATTTGGTTGAAGCCCTTAGATTACTCTAGACTACGAGACTTGGTTAGTACACTCTTGGTGATGATCATGGAATAAGTCTTACATGGTCATGATCTTAAACATCCCAAGTCATATAATCTTAAGAGACAGGGCATCTTTGAATAGACTTGCATTGACGATGCATAATCGAAGGGTTGGATGTTGCTCCGTTCCATGAGCAAACCATATAAGATATGGATGCATGTTAGTGGGTGTTTGATAGAGAACAAAGTACTGGAGATCTGCCCAAAGAATTCGCTAGGTAGCCGTAGTGGCAAGTCGGTAATGGCAAGTTCTCCACCTTACGCTAGTGCATATAATAGTCCTTTGACCTAATGATCCATTGTAAACATGTGTTTAGGTCCTTATACTTTGACTCATCTCTATTCACCTAGCGGGCCATTCGGGTTGTGCTTGGGTATGAGCTACTTAGATATGGAGTTTTATCAAATCTAAGATGGGATCCAACTCCTTATCTTTGTGAAAGGCGAGTGCATCTCTTATGTGTTCTATAATGATTGATACCAAGGAGTCCTTGGCCAAGGCAGTGTGACAATTTGGAAAAAGAGTTTTCCAAAGATGAGGTCACAAATCAGAAATGAACATTGAGAATAGATGCATAGTATCGAGGCTATTAGGGAGTTGACAAATATCTTGCCCTAGGCCTCTTTCATGTAGATAGGAGACGAAAGAATCGTATTTACATAGTACGCGTAGTACTAGAATGGTTCACCAAAAACACTCATTCAGCCAATTATTGGGCTCCATGGGCTTGAGGTTGGACATCGACCATAGAGATTAGGTACTTTTCAATTAATAAATATTAATTGAATTGAGTCGGTTAGTTTAAAGGAGTTTAAACTAACATGAATATATGATATTCTAAAGTCACAAAAGTTGTGAGCCCATGTCCAATGAGTGGTAAAACCTAATGGGTCACACACAAAAACTAATTGGAAATCCTATATGATGAGAGGAATTTTCTAAGTGTTAGAATAATTCCAAGGTGACCAAAAATTGAGGGATTCGGTTGACACAATTTTTAGTCATTTCAGTTTGATCAATTTAATTGTTAAATTGATCTAATTAATTTAAGGGGTTAAATTAAGACCAATTAAATTAAGTGTTAATTTAATTTGGTGCCACATGACTATTAATTGGTCAAGTTAACTTAAAGAGTTAAATTAACAAAAACTAGCTTAAACAGTTATGTCAGTTGACTTAACGGTTAAGTCAAAGTTTAATTGAATTAAAGTGTTTAATTTAATTAAAGTGAAGAAATAATTTTGGAGGGAGAATTAAAATGAAATGTTGATTTGGTGTGGAATTATAATTTATCTAGTAGATATTTCATAAAATGAAATGTAGATTCCAAATGAAATTCAAATTCACGCACATGCATATGCAACTTCCAAGATGCTTCCAAGTTGGCATGCTTATATAGCGCCCCTTCTTGAGGGAGGTGTGATGCCAACTTGGCATCACACCATCCTCCCTCTATATATAGATATAGAGGGGAGACAGCCATATGAGTTGATTACACACATTTTTCATCTAAAAGTTATATCCAAAATTCCCTCCAAAATTGTGATTCTCTCATGAGTTGAGGTTTCACTCTCTTCTTCACCTTCCTCACCATTTCAGCCTCCAACCAAGCACTCTTTCTGCTTAGCTTTTCCAGCTAAATTAAGGAGAAAAGGATTGTCCAATGGTGTGTGGACTTTGGCATTAGAGGCAAGATGAATTTCGGATTGCTTGCTTTGGTGATCCTCTGTTCTAGGAAAGATTTTTTGGACATTCTCCATTGATTTGGCAAAATTTTGGTCAAGATTTAGCTTGAATCCGAGGTGATTTGTCCGATTAAAAGTTGGTTACACCTTGCTGCGCTAGATGCTGTCTACTTTCAGGAAAGGAAGCACAACTTCAAGTTTTAGTTGGATTTTGCTTAAGAGGTAACAATCTGACCTTGATCCATTATATTGGCATGGTTTAGATCCTTTATGGTGGTGTAAACTAAGTTAGATTTTAGTTTTTAAATATTTTAAATTGGACCCTTAGCTTTATATCTCTATCAGAATCTTCATTTAATTTCATTTCATGAAATATCATCCAAATAAATTCTGAATGCACTCCAAATGAACTCTTTCATTTGAATTTTCCTTCCAAGTTAATTATTCACTTTAATTAAATTAACCCCTTAGTTTAATTAATTAATCTTAACTCAACTCTTTAAGTTAATTAGCTTAACTCCTTAAGCTAGAAGGTGTCAACTTAACTCTTTAAGTTAACTTGACCAATTGATAGTCATGTGGCATCAATTAAATTAACTCCTTAATTTAATTAGTCTAATTTAACTCCTTAAATTATTTAGATCAATTTAACAATTAAATTGATCAAGCCAAAATGACCACAAAATTAGTAAACCGTTTCCCTCCTTAAAATCAGTTAAGAGGAATTTCTTAACTCTTAGAAAATTCCCTTCATCATATAGGATTTCCAATTGGCTTTTGTGTGTGACTCATTATGTTCTACCATTCATTGGACATGGCCTCACAACTCTTGTGATATTTAGAATATCAAAATATTCATATCAGTTTAAACTCCTTTAAACTAATAACTTAATTCGATTAATCTCCATTAATTAAAGAGTACCCAATCTCCATGGTCGATGTCCAACCTCAAGCCCATGGAGCCCAACTAATTGTCCGAAATTAATATGCTCTTGGAGAACCATTCTAGCTTTATGCTTACCATGCAAATACGGTCTTTCCATCTCTTATCCCCCAAAAGAGGCCTAGGGCAAGATATATGCCAGCTCCCTAATAGCCTCAATAACTATATTTCTATTCTCAATTTTTAATTTCCATTTACAACCTCATCTTTGGAAAACTTCTTTTTGTAATTGTCATACTACCTTGCGCAATGATTTCGTGGATGAAGTCACATGTAGCACTAGGATCAATTTATCAAAGCTCAAAAATGTTAAAATAACTAGGCTACATATGAAGCCAAGGATCTAAACATGCCATAGATTCCAATTTGGTATGAGAAATACCTTGATTTTTACAAAATCAAAGGAAGGTGGAAAAAGATCTCAACGCCTTGAAAATTGTCTCCCAAGCGGCACAGAGGATTTTTGAAAACATTTGCCCAGCCAAATTAACTCCAATTTGAGTGAAATTTAAACCAAAAGAACACCAACTCCTTGATGTATCTCTAATGAAAAACTTAGCTTAAAATAGATCCGGAAAGACCTCCACTGGATGCTCCAAAATCACTACCCGGAATAGAAGATCTCCAAAGGCTAGCAATCCAATTGTTTTGCTCTAATGAAAAGATTCACACACCAATGCACAATCTAATTCTCCTCAATATTAGCTGGAGAATAAAGAGGAGAAATGCAAGGATGAAAGCTTGATTTGGAAGTGGGAGATGAAGAAAAGTGAAGCTTCAACACATGATGCAACACTTGGGAAATTGGAGGGAAAATGAGATAATCTAATTCTAGCTTGCAATTCACATGTTATGTCAAGTGGCTGCCTACTCCACACTCTATATCTATATATAGAGGGAGGATGGTGTGATGCCAAGGTGGCATCACACCTCCCTCAAGGGTGGCACCAAACAGCCCTTCCAAGTTGGCATGTGAATTTGAATTTCATTTGGAATTTTTATTTCATCTCATGAAATGTCATCCAAATAAATTCTAATTCACACCAAATGAATATTTTATTTGAATTTTTCCTCCAAAACTAATTCTTCATATTAATTAAATTAAACGCTTTAATTTAATTAATTAATTTTTAACTTAACTCTTAAGTCAATTTGCTTAACTCTTTAAGCACGTAATTGTTAACTTAACTCATTAAGTTAACTTGACCAATTGATAGTTATGTGGCACCAAATAATTAACTCCTTAATTAATTGATCTTAATTTAACTTCTTGAATCAATTCCATAAATTTAACAATTAAATTGATCAAGCAAAAAATGACTACAAGTTGTATCAATCGGTCAACCTCCAAAATCGGTCATGAAGGAATCTTTCTAATTTTTAGAAAATTCCTCTTCATCAAGTAGGATTTGTTATTGGCTTTCGTATGTGGCCTATTAAGCTCTACCATTCCTTGGACATGGGCTCACAACTCTTTGTGACTTTAGAATATCAAATATTCATGTTAGTTTAAACTCTTTCAAACTAATCAACTCAATTCAATTAATCTCCATTAATTGAAAAGTACTCAATCTTCATAGTCGATGTCCAACCTCAAGCCGATGGAGCCCAACTAATTGGCCAAAATAAATGCTTTTGGAGAACTATCCTGGCTATATGCGTACCATGTAAATACGATCTTTTCGTCTCCTATCTCCCAAAAGAGGCCTAGGGAAAGATATTTTTCAGCTCCCTAATAGTCTCCATACTATGTTTCCCAATGTTCTATTCCCCTTTATGACCTCATCTTTGGAAAACTCATTTTCCAAATTATCATACTACCTTGCGCAAAAATTTCTTGGAATCGACCATTATAGAATACATAGGAGATGTACTCACCCTTCATAATGACGAGGAGTTAGATCCTATCTTGGATCTCACAAACCACCATGTCTAAGTAGCTCATCCCTAATCACCACCCAAACGACTGGCTATATAGCTAGGGAAGAGTTAAAGCATGAGGACCTAAACACAAGGTTACCTTGGATCCTCAGGTTAAAGGATTAATTATATGCACTAGCGTAAGCTGGAGAACTTGCAACTATCGACTTGTCTCCTTAGTTGTCTAGTGATTCTCCAGGCGGGCCTTCCGTGCCTTGTTCACTAACAAGCACCCACTAACATACATCCATATCTCATATGGTATTGCTCATGAAAAAGAGCAACATCCAACCCTTGGGTTTATGCATCAGCAATGCAAGTCTATCCGGATCTTAGATACCCTATCTCATAAAATCCTACGAATTAGAAGATTCAAGATCACGATTTTGTAAGACTTGTTTCATGATCATCACCGAGGGTATTGGCCAAGTCCCATAATCTGGTGTGATCTAAGGGCTTCAGCCAAATGTCAGTGAAGTAAATATAAGCATAAGATGAAGATGGCTATTTAATAAATATCATTCAATCAATATTGGATCACAAGCGAAATAGTTTACATGCTAATCTAATTAGCTTGTGGGACTCATTCCAACAATCTCCTATTGGAATAGTGCCCCGCAAGCCAATTAGATTGGCCTTGTAAACTATTTCCTTGTAAGACAATCTTAATTGAATGATATTCATTATATGGCCATCTTCATCTTATACTACTTATTTACTCACTAGCATTTGGATAAAGCCCTTAGATCACATATGACTATGGGACTTGATTACGCATTGGATGGTGATCATAGAATAAATCTTACATGATCGTGATCTTGAATCTTCCAAGTCATAGGATCTTACGAGATAGGGTATCTAAGATCCGGATAGACTTGCACTAACGATGCATAAATTCAAGAGTTGGATGTTGCTCCGTTCCATGAGCAATTCCGTATGAGATATGGATTCATGTTAGTAGGCGCTTGTTAGAAAACAATGCATTGAAGACCCGCCTAGAGAATCTACTAGATAGCCAAAGTGACAAGTCAGTAGTAGCGAATTCTCTAGATTACGCTAGTGCATATTATTAGTCCTTTGACTTGAGGATCCATGGTAACCTTGTGTTTGGTCCTTATGCTTTGACTCTTCCTTGGTCACTTAGCTGGCCACTCGGGTTGAGATTAGGCATGAGCTACTAGACATGGAGGTTTATGAGATCTAGGATGGAATCCGACTCCTCATTTTTGTAAAGGGCGAGTGTATCTCCTATGTGTTCTATAATGATTGATTCAAAGAAATCCTTGCGCAAGGTGATGTGACAATTTGGAAAGGTATTTCCAAAGATAAGGTCACTAAGGGAATCGAACATTAAGAATAGAAACATAGAATTGAGGCTATTAGATAGCCGACTAATATCTTGCCTTATGCCTCTTTCATGGAGATAGGAGATGGAAGGATTGTATTTGTATGGTACGCGTAATGCTAGAATGGTTCTCCAAGAGCAAGTTGCATGTGAATTTATGATGCATTTGAATTTCATTCGGAATCTTTATTTCATATCATGAAATGTCATCCAAATAAATTATAATGCACTCTAAATAAACTCTTTATTTGAATTTTTGCTCCAAAATTATTTCTTCATTTTAATTAAATTAAACACTTTAATTTAATTAATTAGCCTTTGACTTAACTCTTAAGTCAATTAGCTTAACTCTTTAAGGTAGCTATTGTTAACTTAACTCCTTAAGTTAACTTGACCAATTGATAGTCATGTGGCACCAGATCTAATTTAACTCCTTAAATTATTTAGATCAATTTAATAATCAAATTGATCAAGCCAACATGACCAACAATTTAGTCAACTGTCTACTTCTTGAAAATCGGTTAAGGTGGAATCTTTCTAACTCTTAGAAAATTCCCCTCCATTAAGTACGATTTTCAATTGACTTTTGCATGTGACCCATTAGGTTCTACCACTCATTCGACATGGGCTTACAACAATTTTTACTTTAGAATATCATATATTCATGTTACTTTAAAACTCCTTTTTAAACTAACCGACTCATATTAATTAATCTCCATTAATTGAAGAGTACATAATCTCCATGGTCGATGTCCAACCTTAAGCCCATGGAGTCTAACTAATTAGCCAAAATGAATACTTTTGGAGAACTATTCTAGCTCTATGCTTATCATGCAAATACGGTCCTTTTGTCTCTTATCTCCTAAAAGAGGTTTAGGGCAAGATATTTATTGGCTCCCTAATAGCCTCGATATTATATTTCTATTCCAATGTTCGATTCCCATTTATGACCACATCTTTGGAAAACTCCTTTTCCAAATTGTCATGTTACTTTATGCAAAGATTTCATGAAATCGATCATTATAGAAGACATAAGAGATGCACTTATCCTTCACAATGACGAGGAGTCAGATCCCATCTTGGATCTCACAAACCTCCACGTCTAAGTAGCTCATACCCAACCTCAACCTGAAAGACCTGCTATGTGGTCAAGGGAGAATCAAAGCATAATGACCTAAACATAAGGTTATCATGGATCCTCAGGTCAAATGACTAATTATATGCACAAGCGTAAGCTGGAGAACTTACCACTATAGTTTCTAGTGGATTTTTAGGGCGGGCCTTTAGTGAACTTATTCTCTAACAAGCACCCACTAGCATGCACCCATATCTCACATGGATTGCTCATGAAACAGAGCAATATCCAACCCTTGGATTTATGCAGTGTTAGTGCAAGTCTATCTAAATCTTAGATGTCCTATCATATAAGATCTTAGAACTTAGAAAATTTAAGATCACAACTGTGTAAGACTTGTTTCATTATCACAATGCGTGACCAAGTCCCGTAGTCTTGTGTGATCTAAGGGCTTTAACCAAATGCTAGTGAAGAAATATAAGCATAAGATGAAGATGGTCATGTATAATGAATATCATTCAATTAAGATTGTAGCACAAGTAAAATAGCTTACATGTCAATCTCATTAGCTGCGAGATACTAATCTAACAATCTCCCATTTGTCCTAAATCAGTTCCCCATAGTCTTACGACCCATCTTCTCAAATGTCCTTCAAAGAGCTTTTGGGTTAGTGGTTTAGTTAGTAGATCTGCTATATTCTCTTCCGAGGCAACTCTTTCCACTCGAATGTCACCTCTACCAATGATCTCCTAGATAAAATGATATCGCCTCAAAATGTGCTTGGATCTTTGATGAGATCTTGGCTCCTTAGCTTGTGCAACCGCACCATTGTTGTCACATAAGACTACTATAGGCTCAATAATGCTAGGCACTATAGCCAACTTTTAGATAAAGTTTTGATCTAAACTCCTTCTTTTGTAGCTTCGAAAGCCACAATATATTCCGTCTCTTTTGTAGAATCAACCGTGGTGTCTTATTTTGAACTCTTCCAACTCACCGCATCACCATTCAGGCAAAAATATAAATCCAAAAGTGAATTTTAGGTTATCCGCATCGGATTGGAAACTAGAATCCAAAAACCCCTTAGGTTTCAATTCTCCATTGTTGTACACCATAAACAAATCCTTAGTCCTTCTCAAGTACTTAAGGATTGCTTTAACAGACATCCAGTGACTCTCACTCCAGTGACTCTCACTGAGGTTGGATTGAAAACGGCTCGTAACACTTAGAGCGTGTGCTACATCCAATCTTCTACATTGAACGGAATATATTATGCTCCCAATAGTGGAGGCATAAGGTAAGTGAGACATCTTACATCTCTCTTCCTCTGTCTTAGGGGCCATAGACTTGGAGAGACGAAGATCGTGTCGCATAAGGAGGAATCCCTTCTTGGATTCTTCCATGCTAAACTTCTTTAGTATCTTGTCAATATACAGGATTTGGGAAAGCCCCAACATCTTCCTCAATCTATCTATATAGATACGTATTCCTAATACATAGATGCTTCTCCCAAATCCTTCATGGAAAATTAAGTAGATAACCATGTTTTAGTACACTCTAACATTTCTCTCTCATTCCCAATGAGGATAATGTCATGATATAAAGCACAATAAACTGTATACTACTCCCACTAGGCTTCTTGTACACACAAAGTTCATACACATTTTTGACAAAGCCAAATGATTTTACTGTCTTATCAAAATGTATGTTTCAACTTCGGGACGTTTGTTTGAGTCTATAAATGGATCTCTTGAGTTTGCAAGCCTTTTGCTCATCCCTTTGGATGTAAAACCTTGTGGTTGCTCCATTTAGATTTCTTCTTCAATGTTACCATTGAGAAAAGCAGTTTTCACAGCTATTTGCCATATCTCGGAGTCATAATATGTGGCTATAGCAAGTAAAAACTTAATAGACATAGGCATTGCAACTGATGAAAAGGTTTCCTTGAAATCAATACCAGGTCTTTAAGTGTAACCCATTGCCACTAGTCACGCCTTAAAAGTCATTACCTCTACATTGACTCCTAGCTTTTGCTTATAGATCCACTTGTAACCAATGGGTACTATACCCTCAGGTGGATCTACCAAAGTTAACACTTGTTTGGAGTACATGGAGTCCATTTCATATGTCACGGCGTTAAGCTAATATCCCGAGTCTATGTCCAACATAACTTCCTCATAGGTCTTCAGATCGCTATCCGATTGGCCCATCTCATGAAGGAATTCGAACCTTTTGGGTTGCTTATTGATTCAGTCCAACCTTTTCAAAGGTTGTGCATAAGGCTCTTCCTGCTCACTTGTTTCCACTGCTTATGATATTTGATGATCTTCATAAACTTCATTAAGTTCAACAACGCTGCCTTTTCTATCTAATAGAAAATCCTTTTCCAAAAAGGTGGCATTCTTTGAAACAAACACCCTTTGTTCCAAGGGATAATAAGAATAATAACCCAAAGACTCTCTTAAGTATCCTAAAAACTTGCACAATATGGATCTGCTATCCAACTTGTCTCCCACTAAAGGGGAGACACCCAAACTCTTAGAGTAAGAAGGTGCTTTGACATACCACATCTCATACGGTGTCTTTGGCACTGACTTTGAAGGTACTACATTAAGTAACTTTGTTGCCGTAAGTAGTGTGTATCCCCAAAAGGCTATAGGCACATCGGGAAAGCACATCCTGGAACGTACCATGTCCAACAAGGTATGGTTTCTCATCTTGGCTACTCCATTGTGTTGGGGTGTGCCGGATGGAGTCCATTAAGAAATAATCTCATTCTCCTTTAGATAATCTAAGAATTCGGTCCTTAAGTATTCTTCTTCTTGATCCGATGGAAGAGCTTTAATACTAAGTGCCTTTTGCTTTTCTACTTCATTCGTATACTCTTTGAACTTTTCAAAGGCTTCGAATTTGTACTTCATAAGATACATGTGTCCAAACCGAGTATAATCATCAGTGAAGGTGATGAACTAAGAACAAACTTATTTCGCACTAAGTCTTAGTGGGCCATAAACATCCATATAGATCAAATCCAAAGAACCTGTGGTTCACTCCATTTGTCCTACAAAATGAGCCTTGGTCATTTTCCTTTTAAACAAGACTCACAAGTAGGAAGGCCCTCAATGCCATTAACATTTAGTATTTTGAGAGCTTCTAACTTGTTCATCCTATTTTTAGAAATATGTCCAATTCTTGCATGCCATAAGATGGCATCTTCTTGATTATCTAATTTTCTTTTACTTGATTGAATATGCATTAATGATGGTTGAGAATCAAGTATGTGCAATCCATTGTTTAACGTACCTTGTGCAATTAAAGAACCATTCTCTTTAGTGCTTTCAACATCCCATTCGATATAGAAAAATAATATCCTTCATAATCCAAAATGGGAATAGAAATATGTACTTAACAAAATTGGGTACATAATAATAAGGATCAAGTACAATGCAAGCATTCCCCAAGCCTAACTTGACTACGCCTTCAACCATAGCCACAATCTTTGCTTCATTTCCAAGGCAGAGGATCATATCCCCTTCATTGAGACTCCTTCTTCTGTCTATCCCTTGTAACGAATAACAAAGTTGAGAACCACATGTGATATCAAATATCCATGAGGAAGAATTTCTTGCCAAGTGCACTTCAATAAAGTACATACCCTTATCAAGGGTTGCAAGGTAAGCTTTGCAATTCCTTTTCCAATGTCTATTTTCGCCACAATGGAAACAACCAACATTGGTTTAGCCCCTTTCATTTTCTTGATTCCCCTCAAACTCTTCAAAGGTTGCTTCCCTTTAGAGGAAGAACTCTTCTTCCTTTTACCTCCCTTTCTAGGACCCTTAGGGTCCTTAAACTTGGAAGAGGATACAAGCATAAGAGGCTTATCCTTTTTCATCGTTACCTTGGCGGTCACCAATATATTCACCAATTCGTTAATCGTCACTTATTGCTTGGACATATTAAAGTTCATAACAAATTAGTCGAATGAGCTTAGCAATGATTGGAGGATCAAATCCACATAGAGCTCATTGTCCATGATCACATCTAATTGTCCAAGCTTCTCGATGAGTCCAATCATCTTGAGCCTGAGATCACAGACACTTAAGCCTTCAATCATTCTTAACTTAAAGAGCTCCCTAGACAAAGTGAACCTTTCATATCTAGTTTGAACACCATACAACTCTTGTAGGTGTGTATAGATCTCGTTAGCATGTTTCATATGCTCATGAGTCTTTTGGAGCTCATTGGTCATAGAAGCCATCATGAGATACCTTGTTTGTAGATCGTCATCCACAAACTTCATGAACAATTCTCGAGACTCATCGGTGGCATCATATCCAATTGTGTCTGGTGGACTTTGATCAATTACATAAGTCCTCTTTTCAGAATCTGGAATAATCTTGAGGTTTCTCAACCAATCGTGGAAGTTTGGCCCAATTAGCTTATTAGTTTCCAAAATAGCATTGAGTGGATTCTTAGCCAATTTGAGATTGAAGATTTCAAAAATCTACAAAAAAGTGATAAAAGAGAATATAAGCATGCAACTAAATATAGATATTTGAAAACATGTTTATGGCCTTTCAAGTATGTTTTTCTCCTACTATTTTATCAAAATCTTCACTCGCTAGAAGAATTCAAAAAATCTCATTTACTAGTGAGAATCAAGGTCCTAAGGACTTGTAGTGGACCTATGACTCATGACACATCCACAAACAATCAAAAGGTAAGCAACTTTTGTTAATTGCATCTATATGCAACCCTTGATATATTTTGCCTCATTTTTCATGTAGACCCACGACTCATGCAATATCTACACTACTAGGTGTTCAGTCGGACCTACCAATCAAACTTTGATTCGAGACCGCTCTATGTCATCCCACAACTCATGTGCTAATGTATGGGAAGCATCAAATCAAAGGTGAATCATATGCTAAGTATATGATCATAGCTTTCTACCATAAGAGTGACCCACGATTCATGAGATATCACACAAATGTGGTAGTGTCGTCATGTCACATACTATTAGTAAAAAGCATAGATTAATTAAAACTCCTTTTAATTTGTATCCATTTTGACTTAATATTTAAAAATACTTTGATATTCTAAGTGAAGGAATTTTCTTGATTGCTAAGATCTCACCAATTTTATCTTCTTATTTAAGTTTTCTATGTCCTAAACATGCATCTCATACATCAATAGGATATGAAAATCATAAATAAGTAAATGCGCCTAGCATGCTCCTAGGGTGGGATGACCATGAGCCTTAACCAAGTGGTGCACTTAGAGCCAAAGGTGCACCACTTAGTTGATTTTAAGTGGGTTGATTAAATCTAGCTATTGCATGAGTGTATCTCATACATTCATGGTTCTTCAAGCCTCCTATGGCCTTATTTGCTCCTTATAATATTTACATGAGAAAGAAATCCTCACTCCTAGTGATTCTACTCTCATAACATTTACAAGATAGAAAATAAGAGACATTCAAACCCCAATTTAATACAAGTTTTTTCAACAACTTGAAACAAATAAAATAAATACAAAAGGCTCATAATCATCCATATTCATTCATCATCCATTCAATACTTAAATGAACAATAAATAAATCAAGAATTGACATTAAATTCCAACAATTAAATGCATATCTCATAAACAATTAATTGGTCAAGCAAAAATAAACATAAACATTTATGCATCTCATTTTTGCACCTAATTGAAGATTAACTTTAACAAGATTTAAAAAGCAATAAAAAATATCAAACACAATTTTGAGAACTTGCACAACACTTGTGCATATATTATGTGTGATGTAGAACACTTTTGGTCACTTAAGGAAGACTAAATAACACCAAAAACTCATCAAGACCAAAACTGCCTACTGCCACCCAGCCTGGGCACACAGCCGCGTTGTAGGCGCGCCTGCTACCTGGCCAACGCTCGGCCTAGGTTGGCAGCAACCCTGCTTCAAGGTCATGATTGAGTCATGTCATTTTTTGCTCAATTTGTGTGCACCAAAAAATTTAGGACACCTGCTAATCACTAAATCACATAATATAGTTAAAATTCCATATCTAAAACACCTTTTAAAAATGGAATTTTAAGTGTTCAATCAAGCTTCAAAAATCAAGTTTAAGTAAGAATCACGTTATTCAAAAATCTCCAATTAAATCCATTCTAATTGGATCCAAAAATGACCAAAACTCTTTAAGGCCAAATTTAACATACTATATCAACATATAACATAAACTAATGCTAAATCAACATTCAACATTAGCAACTATAAATTAAAACATGCTAAACATATGAATTAACACTTAAAACACATATTAGTATAATTTCAATTTATCAAGCAAGGGAGCCACATGCATCATCATCCAAATACCCCAATCCATAAATTGGATCAAGTATTTGGAGATCTAGATCAATCCACTGCATGAATTAATCAAACAATAATCCAAATTAAAGCATGAATTTAGACTCCGATACCACTTGAAAGAAGGTGTAAGCCAATGATCCAATTAAAAACAATTAAAAATTGAAATCAAACTTGATTAAACCTCCCAAGGACCTAATTCATGCATCTAAAGTGGATTAAGTTCAAAAAATTACCCAGATAACAAATTCCAACCAAAGAGATGAAGACTTGCTTAAACTCAACAATGCAGTCTCCTCCTGGCACAACAACTTGTAGGCAACTTTTGCGCAACAAAATCACCTCAAAATCGAGTGAAATTTGGATAGGAAATCACCAACACCTTGCCGAACCTTTAGTAAACAATTCAGCCAAATCAAAAAATCAAAAGCCACTCCAAAAATACCTCCACGTTTCTGCCCAAACAGAGGATCTCCAAAAGGCGGGCAATCCAATTATTTTGCCTCTAATGACAAGATCCATACACCAATGGACAATCCAAATCTCTTCCATATTAACTGGAAAACAAAGGAGAGATGTGACATGATGAAGGCCGATTTTGGAGGTAGAAGATGAAGAAATTTTTAAAACTTCAACACATGAGGCAACACATGCAAAATTAGAGGGAAATGAAGAATCAAACAATTAGATCTAAAATGTTTGTGTATCACATGAGCATGGCCGCCACCTTCTATATCTATATATAGATGGAGGGAAGGTGTGATGCTTAGGTGGCATCACACCATCCTTGTGGTTGGCGCCAACTTGCAAGCAAGTTGCATGTGAATTTATAATGCATTTGAATTTCATTTGGAATCTTCATTTATCTCATGAAATGTCATCCAAATAAAGTCTAATGCACTCCAGATGAACTCTTCATTTGAATTTTCCCTCTAAAATTAGTTCTTCATTTTAATTAAATTAAACACTTTAATTTAATTAATTAATTTTTGATTTAACTCTTAAGTCAATTAACTTAACTCTTGAAGCTAGTTATTGTTAACTTAACTTCATAAGTTGACCAATTGATAGTCAAGTGGCACCAATTAAATTAACTCCTCAATTTAATTGGTCTAATTTAACTCTTTAAATTATTTAGATCAATTTAACAATTAAATTGATCGAGACAAAATAACCAACAATTTAGTCAACCATCTATCTCCTCAAGATCGGTCAAAGTGGAATCTTTCTAAATCTTAGAAAATTTCCCTTCATCAAGTAGGATTTCCAATTGACTTTTGTACGTGACCTATTAAGTTTTACCATTAATTGGACATGGGCTCACAATGAAGGCACATGTAGCACTAGGATCTAATTATAAAAACTTTTAAAACTGAAATAAACTAGGCTACACATGCAAACAAGGATCTAAATATGCTCATAATTCAGATTTGGATGGAGAATTAAAATGATTAGCACAAATCCAAAGGAATGATGAAGAACACTTCTTCAATCTAGAAACTATCACAGAGCGGCACAGCGGATTGGATGCAACTTTTGCCCAATCTAAACTTCTCCAAAAATTCCAAAAAAATTACAGCACCTTCTCAACTCCTTGATGAAGCTACTATAAAAAAATCAGCTCAAAAACCTACAGGGAAGTGCCAGAAAAAATTCACAAGTGGACTGCTCTGACAGTGGGGCTTCCGAAAGCAAGCAATCCAAATGTCTTGCCTCTAACAATATGATCCACACACCAATACTAGATCCTAATCTCCTTGGTGTTAGCTGGAAAACACAATGGAGATTTGCAGAGATGGAGGCTTGATTTGAGGTAGGAGAAGAAGAGAGAAAGTGGTGCTTCAACATATGAAGCAACACTTAAGATTTGGAGAGAAAATGTGAAAGAATGTTGCTTAAGATTTGGAGAGAAAATGTGAAAGAATCTAATTCTTCACATGGAACATAAATGGCCGCCCCTCTTTCTCTCTATATATATATCTATATATAGAATGAGGATGGTATAATGCCAATGTGGCATCACACCTTCCTCAAGGGGGACCACAAACGTGCCTTGTAAGTTGGCAAGTTGCAATTCAAATGTGAATTTGAATTTTGTGTGCATTTCAATTTCATTTGAAATCTAATTTCAAATTAATTAAAATGCCACACCAAATCAACATTTCATTTGAATTTTTCCACCAAAATGAACTCCTCTCATTAATTAAATTAAATATTTTAATTTAATTAGTTAACCTTTGACTTAACTCTTAAGTCAATTAGCTTAACTCTTTAAGCTAGTCATAGTTAACTTAACTCTTTAAGCTAACTCGACCAATTGATGGTCATGTTGCACCAAATTGATCAAGCTAAAATGACCCATTGATCAAGCTAAAATGACCTCAATTTTGCCAATCCTCAAATTGGCCCGCAATGAGCATTTTTCTAACACTTAGAAAAATTTCTCCATCAATTAGGAAATGCAATTGGCTTTTGTGTGTAACCCGTTAGGTTCTACCATTCATTGGACATGAGCTCACAACTCTTTGTGACTTTTGAATAGCAAATATTCATTTTAGTTTAAACTCCTTTAAACTAATCGACTCAATTCAATTAATCTCCATTAATTGAAGGGTACTCAATCAACTAATTGGCCAAATGAATGCTTTTGGAGAACCATTATAACTCTATGTATACCATACAAATACGGTCCTTCTGCCTCCTATCTCTCGAAAGAGGCCTAGGACAAGATATTTGCTAGCTTCCTAATAGCCTCAATACTATGTTTCTATTCCTAATGATTGATTCCTCTTATGACCTTATCTTTAGACAACTCATTTTTTGAATTATCATACTACCTTGCGCAAGGATTTCTTGGAATCAATCATTATAGAATACATAGGAGATATACTCACCCTTCTTAAAGACGATGAATCATATTCCATCTTGGATCTCACAAACCTCCATACCTAAGTAGCTCATGCCTAATCACTACCCGAACGGCCCGCTAGGTGACCAGGGAGGAGTGAAAGCATGAGAACCTAAACACAAGATTACCATGGATACTCAGGTCAAAGGACTAATAATATGCACTAGCGTAAGTTGGAGAACTTGCCACTACCAACTTGTCACTTCCGCTATCTAGTGGATTCTCCTGGTGGACCTTCAGTGCCTTGTTCTCAAACAAGCACCTATTAAGATGTATCTATATCTCATATGGGATTGCTCATACAATGGAGCAACATCTAACCCTTGGATTTGTTCATCATTAGTGCAATAATATCCAGATCTTAGATGCCCTATCTCATAAGATTCTACAACTTGGAAGATTTTAAGATCACGACCATGTAATAATTATTTCATGATCACCACCCAATGAGTGACCAAGTCCTATAATCTTATGTGATCTAAGGGCTTCATCCAAATGTCAGTGAAGTAATAATAAGCACAAGAGAAAGATGGCCATATAAAGAATATCATTCAATCAGAATTGTCTTATAGGGAAATAGTTTACAAGGCCAATCTACTTGGCTTGCAAGGCACTATTCCAAAAATCTCCCACCTGCTCTAAAGCCAATTCCCCATGGCCTTGAGACCCATCTTCTCAAGATTTCTTTTAAAGAACGCTTGCGATAAGGGTTTAGTTAATGGATCTGTTATATTCTCTTCCGAGGCAACTCTATCAACTCAAATGTTGCCTCTACCAATGATCTCCCAGATCAAATGATATCGCCTTAATATGTGCTTGAATCGCTAATGAGATCTTGGCTCTTTCACTTGTGCTACCGCCCCGTTGTTGTCACAAAAGACAACTATTGTCTCAGTAATGCTAGGCACTACATTCAACTATTGAATGAAGTTTTTCATCCAAACACCTTCCTTTGCAGCTTGTTAAGCCACAATATATTCTATCTCTGTGGTAGAGTCGGCCGTGGTGTCTTGTTTGGAAATCTTCCAACTTATTGCGTCGCTATTGAGGTAAAATATAAACCTAGAAGTAGATTTTTTGTCACTTATATCGAATTAGAAACCAAAATCCAAAAACCCCTCGAGTTTCAATTCTCCACTGTTGTATACCAAAAATAAATCCTTAGTCCTTCTCAGGTATTTAAGGATTGCTTTTACAGCTATCAGTGACTTTTACCAGAATTAGATTGGAAATAGCTCATAACACTTAGAGCGTGTGCTACATCCAGTCTTGTACATTGAAGCATACATTATGCTCCCAATAGCAGACGCATAAGGTATGTGGGACATTCTTTGGGACATTCTTTGTCTCTCGTCATTAGCCTTAGGGCCACATATTTGGAGAGAGGAATGCCATGTCCTATGGGAAAGAGTCTTCTCTTGAATTCTTCCATACTAAACCTCTTTAGTATTTTGTCAATGTACAAGGTTTGGGAAAGCCCCAGCATCATCCTCGATCTATCTTTATAAATATGTATTCCTAATAGGTAGGATGCTTCTCCCAAATCCTTTATGAAGAATTGAGTAGATAACCACGATTTAGTACTCTCTAGCATTCCTACCTCAATCCCAATGAAAAGGATATCATCGACATAAAGCACAATAAATTGTACACTAGTCCCAATAGCCTTCTTGTACACACATGGTTTATACACATTTTTGAGAAATCCAAATGACTTGACTGTCTTGTCAAAACATATATTCCAACTTTAGGATGCCTGTCTGAGTCTATAAATGGATCTCTAGAGTTTGCAAACATTTTGCTCACTCCCCTTGGATGTAAAACCTTGTGGTTGCTCTATGTTGATTTCTTCTTCAATGTCTCTATTAAGGAAAGTGGTTTTCACATCCATTTTCCATATCTCATAGTCATAATATGCAGCTATGGCAAGTCAAATCTGAATGGATTTAGGCATTGCAATAGGTGAAAAGGTTTCCTCGAAATCAATACCGGGTTTTTGAGTGTAACCTTTTGTTACTAGTCACGCCTTAAAGGCCATTACCTTTCCATCAACTCCTAACTTTCACTTATAGATCCACTTGCAACCAATGAGAATTATTCCCGTCTGTGGATCTACCAAAGTCTATACTTTGTTAGAGTACATAGAGTCCATTTCGAATCTCATGGTGTCAGGCTAATGTCCAGAGTTTATGTCCAACATAGGTTTCTTATAGGTCTTCAAATCACTATTCGATTAGCCTATTTCATCAAGGAATCTGAACCTTTTGAGTTGCTTTTTGATTTGGTTCAACCTTATCAAAGGTTGTATGTGAGGCTCTTGATGCTTATTTGTTTTTACTGCTTGTGGGATTTGTTGATCATCTTGAACCTCATCAAGTTCAACAATAACGACATTTCTATCTAATAGAAAATCCTTTTCCAAAAAGATGAGTTCCTCGAAACAAACACCATTTGCTTCGAGGGATCATAAACGTAATAACCCAAAGACTCTCTTGGGTATCTCAAAAACTTGCACAAGGTAGATCTACTACTCAACTTGTCTCCTATTGTCCGTCTCACATAGGCAAAAGACCCCCAAACCTTTAAATAACAGTAAGTGGGTGCTTTGCCATACCACATCTCATGCAGTGTTTTTGGCACCAACTTTGAAGATACTACATGCCATTTCTAAGGTGTATCCTCAAAAGGATACAGGCACATTGGAGAAGCTCATCTGGAATGTACCATGTCCAACAAGGTACGGTTTCTCTTTTCGACAACTCCATTATGTTTAGGTGTGCCGGGTAGAAAAGCTTTAATACTAAGTTCCTCGATCCAATTGAAGAGCTACAATATTAAGTTCCTTTTGTTTTTCCAGTTCACTCTTATACTCTTTGAACTTCAAAGGTTTTGGACTTGTACTTCATAAGATATAGATATCCAAACTGACTATAATCATCGGTAAAGGTGATGAAGTAGGAATAACCTCCTATCGCACTAAGTCTTAGTGGGCCACAAACATCCATATTGATCAAATCCAAAGGATTTGTGGTGTGCTCCGTTTGTCCTACAAAAGGAGCTTTGGTCATTTTTCCCATCAAACAAGATTCACAAATAGGAAGGTCCTCAATGCCACTAGCATTTAGTGCTTTGAGAGCTTCTAACTTGTTCATCCTATTTTTAGAAATATGTCCAAGTCTTGCATGCCAAAGAATGGCGTCTTCGTGGTTATCTAATTTTCTTTCACTTGATTGAATGTGCATTAGCGAAGGTAGATAATCAAGTATGTACAATCCGTTATTTAATGTACCTTGAGTAATCAAAGAACCATTCTTTAATGCCTTCAACATCCCATTCGATATAGAAAAATCATATCTTTCATTGTCAAAAGCGGAAATTGAAATAATGTTCTTAATAAGATTGGGTACATAATAAAATGGATCAAGTACAATTCAAGCATTCCCCAAGTCTAACTTGATTACACCTTGGAACATGGTGGCAACTATTGCTCTATTTCCTAGGTGGAGGGTCATATCCCCTTCACAAAGACTCTTTCTTCTTTCCATCCCCTCTAATGAATTACAAAGGTGAGAACCACTTGTGGTATCAAATACCCATGAGGAAGAATTAGTCGTCAAATGCACTTCAATAAAGTACATACCCTAACCAAGTGTGCCAAGGTATTCTTTGCAGTTTTTTTTCCAATGCCTATTTTCGCCACAGTAAAAACAAGTTGCATCAATTTTGTCAGCTTTCTTTTTCTTTACTCCCCCAAAACCTTTCAAGGGTTGCTTCCCTTTCGAGGAAGAGCTCTTCTTCCTCTAAACTCCTTTTCTTGAAGCCCTAGGGCCTTTTGACTTAGAGGAGGAAGCAAGCATAAGAGGTTTCTCCTTTTGCATAGTCACATTGGCGGTCACAAGCATGTTCACCAATTCGTTAATCATCACCTCTTGCTTGCACATATTAAAATTCATAACGAATTGGTCGAATGATGGGGGTAATGACCGAAGGATCAAATCCACGTAAAGGTTATTGCCCAAGATCACATCAAGTTGTCCAAGCTTTTTGATGAGTTTAATCATCTTTAGCCTATGATCATGGACATTTGAACCCTCTACCATCCTTGATCTAAAGAGCTCTCTTGAGAAAGTGAACCTTTCGTGTCTTGTTTGCACACCATATAACTCTTGTAGGTGTTTATAGATCTCACTTGCACGTTTCATATGCTCATGAGTCTTTTGGAGATCATTAGTTATGGAAGCCATCATGACTTATCTCACTTGTAGATCATCATCTACAAATTTAGTGAACAATTCACAGGCCTCATCAATGGTCATCACTCAATGTGTCTGGTGGACATTGATCAAGGACGTAAGTCCTTTTTTCAGAGTCAAGAATGATTTTAAGGTTCCTTAACCAATCACGGAAGTTTGGCCCAGTTAGTTTATTGGTTTCCAAAATGCTTGCAAGTGGATTTTTGGCCATTTCCTTTTTTAAAGATTTTAAAAATCTACAAAAGGCGAAAAAAGAGTATAAGCATATGATTGAATTTTGATATTAAAAATATGTTCATGGTCTTTCATGTATGTTTTTCTCCCATTATTTTATCAAATCCTTCACCCCCTTAGAAAAATTTGGAAAATCTCATTTCCTAGTGAGAATCAAGATCCTAAGGACTTATAAGTAGACCCACAACTCGTGAGACATCCACAAACAATCGAAAGGTAAGCAACTTTTGCTAATTGCAGCTCATGCAATTCTTGATATATTTTGTCTCACTTTTCATGTAGACCCACGACTCGTGCGACATTTACATTACTTGGTGTTAAGTCGAACCTACCAATCAAACTTTGATTTGAGATGGCTCCACGACATCCCACGACTCGTATGCCAATGCATGGAGATTCTCAAATCAAAGGTGTATCATATGCTAAGTATATGGTCACAGCTTCTCACCATAAGTGTGACCCACGACTCGTGAAACATCACAAAAATGATGGTAACATCGTCATGCCACATACTATTGGTAGAAGGCATGGATTAATTAAAACTCTTTTAATTCATATTCATTTTGACTTAATATTTGAAAACACTTGGACATTCTAAGTGGAGGGTTTTTTCTTGCAAAGATCTCATCATTTTATATTCTTATTTAGGTTTTCTATATCCTAACCATGCATATCATATGTCAATAGGATATGGAAAGCATAACTAAGTAAATGCACCTAATGTGCTCCTAGAGTGGGATGACCATGAGCTTAACCAAGTGATGCACTTAGAGCCATGGATGCATCACCTAGTTGATTTGAAGTGGGTTGATTAAATCTAGCTATTACATGAGTGTATCCCATATATTCATGGGCCTTCAAAAGTCTCTGTGCCTCCAATGGTCTTCTTTGCTTCTTGTAACAATTACATGAGAAAGAAATTCTCACTCCTAGTTATACTACTCTCATAACATTTACAAGGTAGAAATTAAGAGGCATGCAAGCCCCAACTTAATACAATTCATTTCAATAGTTTGGAACAAATAAAATTAATATTAAGGCTTATGATCTTCCCCATTTATTCATCATACATTTAACAATTAAATTAATAATAAATAAATCTAGAATTGAAATTCAATTCCAACAATTAAATGCTTATCTAATAAGCAAATAATTGGCCAAGCAAGAGCTAGCATAACAATTATGCAAAAAAATTGGAGATTAACTTCAACAAATTTTAGAAGCAATAAAAAATGTCAAACATAATTTTGATAACTAGCACAACACTTGTGCATCTATTATGTGTCGCTTTGGTCACCTAAAGGAGCCAAAAAGAAGGCTCAAAACTTGCCCAACCTAAACCAGGCACTACTGGCCGAGGTTTGTGCACGACTGGGCTGCAGCTCTTGGTCGCTTCCCTTGCCTGTGCGCTGCCATAGCTCGGCAACACCCCTATTTTAGGGGTTAGGACCAAGTTAAGCCATTTTTGGCTCAACTTTTATGCACTAAAAAACTTAGAACAACTTCTAAATATTAAACCACACATTATAGATGAAATTTCAGATCTAAAACACCTTTTAAAACTAAAATTTCAATTGCTCAATCATGTTTCAAAAACAAGTTAAAGTAATAATCACATTCTTTAAAAAATCTCCAACAAACTCCAATCAAATTAGATCCAAAAATGACCAAAATTCTTTACGGCCATCAACAACATTCTATATCGACATATAACTTCAACTAATACTAATTCAACATTAAAAGCTATGAATTAAAGCATACTAATCATATGAATAAACATTGAAAACACATATTAACATGCTTTCAATTCATCAATCAAGGAGCCACACACAACATCATCCAAAGACTCCAATCCATCATATGAATCGAGAATTTGGTGATTTTGATCAATCCATCACATGAATCAATCATTAAAAAATCCAAATCAAAGCATGCATTAGGCTCCGACACCACTTGAAGGCACATGTAGCACTAAGATCCAATTATAAAAAATTTTAAAACTGAAAAAAAATTAGGCTACACATGAAAACAAGGATCTAAACATGCTCATGATTCATATTTGGATGGAGAATTACCTTGATTAGAAAAAATCCAAAGGAATGATGAGAACACTTCTTCAATCCAGAAACTGTCACACAGTGGCACAGCGAATTGGATGCAACTTTTGCCCAGTCTAAACTTCTCCAAAAATTCTGAAAAAATTATAAAATCTTCTTAACTCCTTGATGAAACCACTGTAAAAAATACAATTCAAAAATCCATAGGGAAGTGCCATAAAAAATTCCCGAAGAGGACTGCCCTGACAGTGGATCTTCCAAAAGCAAGCAATCCAAATGTTTTGCCTCTAACAATATGATCCACACACCAATGCTAGATCTTAATCTCCTTGGTGTTAGATGGAAAACACAAAGGAGATTTTCAGAGATGGAGGCTTGATTTGAGGTAGGAGAAGAAGAGAGGAAGTGGAGCTTCAACACATGAGGCAACACTTAAGATTTGGAGGGAAAATGTGAAAGAATCTAAATTTTCAAATGGAGCATGAATGGCCATCCCTCTCTCCCTCTATATCTATATACAGAGTGAGGATGTTGTGATGCCAAGGTGGCATCACACCTTCCTTAATGGGGACCGCCAACTTGCCTTGTAAGTTGGTAAGTTGCAATTTAAATATGAATTTGAATTTTGTGTGCATTTTAACTTCATTTGGAATCTAATTTCAAAGTAATTAAAATGACACACCAAATGAATCTTTCATTTGAATTTTCCCTCTAAAATGGATTCCTCTCATTAATTAAATTAAATACTTTAATTTAATTAATTAACCTTTGACTTAACTTTTAAGTCAATTAACTTAACTCTTTAGGCTAACTTGACTAATTGATGGTCATGTTGCACCAAATAATTAACTCCTCAATTATTGGTCTAATTTAAATCCTTAAATTAGTTGATCAATTTAATTTCCAAAATGACCTCAATTTCGCCAATCCTCAAATCAGTCCACAAGGAACATTTTTCTAGTACTTAGAAAAATTCTTCTATCAATTAGGAAATGCAATTGGCTTTTGGGTGTGACCCTTTAGGTTCTACTATTTATTAGATATGGGCTCACAACTCTTTGTGACTTTTGAATATCAAATATTCATTTTAGTTTAAACTCCTTTAAACTAATCGACTTAATTCAATTAATCTCCATTAATTGAAGAGTAGCCAATCTCCATGGTCGATGTCCAACCTCAAGCTCATGGAGCCCAACTAATTGTATGAAATGAATGCTTTTGGAGAACTATTATAGCTCTACACATACCATGCAAATACAATCCTTCCGCCTCCTATCTCCCGAAAGAGGCTTAGGGTAAGATATTTGTCAGCTCCCTAATAGCCTCGATACTATGTTTCTATTCTCAATATTCGATTCCTCTTATGACCTTATCTTTGGAAAAATCTTTTTCCAAATTGTCATACTACCTTGCGCAAGGATTTCTTGGAACCGCTCATTATAGAATACATTAGAGATGCACTCGCCCTTCACAAAGACGAGGAGTCAGATTCCATCTTGGATCTCACAAACCTCCATGTCTAAGTAGCTCATGCCCAATCACCATCCGAACGGCCCGCTAGGTGACTAGGGAAGAGTTAAAGTATGATGACCTAAACACAAGATTACCATAGATCCTCAGGTCAAAGAACTAATAATATGCACTAGCGTAAGCTGGAGAACTTATCACTACTGACTTGTCATTTCCACTATCTAGTGGATTCTTCGGGTGGGCCTTCAGTGCCTTTTTCTCTAACAAGCACCCACTAACATGCATTCATATCTCATATGGGATTACTTATGGAATTGAGCAACATCCAACCCTTGGATTTATGTATCGTTAGTATAAGTCTATCCGGATCTTAGATGCTCTATCTTATAAGATCCTATGACTTGGAAGATACTAAGATAACGACCGTGTAAGACTTATTTCATAATCACCACCTAGTGCGTGACCAAGTCCCGTAGACTTATGTGATCTAATGGCTTCATCTAAATGCTAGTGAAATAACAATAAGCATGAGACAAAGATAGTCACATAAAGAATATCTTTCAATTAAGGTTGGCTTACAAAGAAATAGTTTACAAGACCAATCTAATTGACTTGTGAGGCATTATTCCAACTCACAACTCTTTTGATTTATAGAATATCAAAATATTTACATTAGTCTAAACTCCTTTAAACTAATGACTTAATTCAATTAATCTCCATTAATTGAAGAGCACCCAATCTCCATGGTCGACATCCAACCTCAAGCCCATGGAACCCAACTAATTGGCCGAAATGAATGCCTTTGGAGAACCATTCTAGTTCTACACTTACCATGAAAATACAGTCCTTATGTCTCCTATCTTTTGAAAGAGGCCTAGGGCAAGATATTTGTCGGCTCCCTAATAGCCTCGATATGATATTTCTTTTCCAATGTTCGGCTCCCCTTTATGAGCTCATCTTTGGAAAACTCCTTTTCCAAATTATCATACTACCTTGCGCAAGGATTTCGTGGAATCAATCATTATAAAATACATATGAGATGCACTAGCCCTTCACAATGACGAGGAGTCGGATCCTATCTTAGATCTTACATAAATGTATCCCCATACATTCATGGGTCTTCATACCTCCAATGGTCTTCTTTGCTCCTTATGACATTTACATGAGAAATAAAATCATCACTTTTAGTGATTCTACTCTCATAACTTTTACAAGATAAAAATTAAGAGGCATGCAAGCCCCAATTTAATATAACCATTTTCAACAACTTGAAACAAATAAAATCAATATTAAAGGCTCATGATCATCCATATTCATTCATCACCCATTCAACAATTAAATGACCAACAAATAAATCAAGAATTGACATTCAATTCCAACAATTAAATGCTTATCTCATAAACAATTAATTGGCTATGCAAAAATAAGCATAACAATTATGCATCTCATTTTTGCACTAATTGAAGATTAACTTTAACAGGATTTAAAAAGCAATCAAAAATGTCAAACATAAATTTGGTAACTTGCACAACACTTGTTCATCTATGTAGCATGATTCAATTCACTTTTGGTAACAAAAAATAAAAATAAAAAACACAAAAACACATTAAAACTCGTGCAAAATAAAAATCGGCTACTGCCTGCATAGCTGCGCGGCCGGCACGAGTCTGTCGTGCTCGCTGCTTGGCAAGCACCCTCTGCTAGGGCTGGCAGAATGCCCTGTTTCAAGGTTAGCATCGAGTCAATTGGTTTTTGGCTCAATTTTTATGCAACAAAAAATTTAGGACACCTCATAAACATCAAATCACATATCATAAGTGAAATTCTAGATTCAAAACATATTTTAAAAATAGAATTTCAAGTACTCAAACATATTTCAAAAATTAAGTTTAAGTGAGAATCAACATTCTCCTAAAATCTCTATTAATCTCCAATCAAATTCGATCCAAAAATGACCAAAACACTTTAAGGCCAAATTAAATGTGCTATATCAACATCTAACATCAACTAATGCGAAATCAACATTCAACATTAGCAACTATGAATGAAAACATTCTAACACATGAATTAACTCTTAAAACACATATTAGCATAATTTCAATTCATCAACAAAGGAGCCACAAACATAATCATTCAAACACTTCAATCCATAAATTGGATCAAGTTTTTGGAGATCTAGATCCATCCATCAAATGAATCAATCAATCAGAAATTCAAATCAAAGCATGAAATTAGGCTCTGACACCACTAGAAGTCAAGTGTAGCACTATGATCCAATAAAAAAAACACGAAATAGCTAAATTAACTAGGCTACATTCAAAAATAAGGGTCTAATCATGCTTCAAATTCAGATTTGGATGAAGGATTACCTTGAATGCTCAAAATCCAAAGAAAGGAGGAAGAACACTTCAACACTTGAAAACTATCTTCCAACATCGCAGCAGCAACTCGACAACAATTGCCTAAACAAAACATCTCAGAATTGACTGAAAATTGGATAAAAACTCCTCAACACCTTGGGGGAGCTCCAGTAAAAAATTCAGCCAAAAAGGACACCGGCAAGGTTTGGAAAAATCACTCCAAACTTTTTGCCCAAGTAATGGATCTCCAAAAGCCAAGCAATTCGAGCGTCTTGCCTCTAATGTGATGATCCACACACCAATGGCAAATCCAAATCTCTCCTAGGTTAGCTAGAAAACCAAAGAGAGAAGAGAGAGTATAAAGGTCAAATTTCAGAGGACGAGGTGAAGAAAATGTGAAGCCTCAATACATAAGAGAATCACACAAAATTGGAGGGTAAAATGGAATCTAACTATTAGATTATGCAAGACTCAATGGATGGCCACCTCTATCCTATTTATAGGAGTGGTTGCATCACACCTCCCATGAGGTTGGCGCCAACTTGCTAGCAAGTTACATGTGTGAAATTCTTAATTTCACTTGCATTTGAATTTCATTTGGAATCTTCATTTCATCTCATGAAATGTCATCCAAATAAATTCTAAATGCACTCCAAATGAATTCTTTCATTTGAATTTTTGCTTCAAATTAATTCATCACTTTAATTAAATTAACCCCTTAATTTAATTAATTGGTCTTTACTTAACTCTTTAAATCAATTAGCTTAACTCTTTAAACTAGAAGGTGTCAACTTAGCTCTTCAAGTTAATTTGACCAATTGATAGTCATGTGGCACCAATTAAATTAACTCCTTAATTTAATTGGTCTAATTTAACTCCTTAAATTATTTAGATTAATTTAACAATTAAACTGATCAAGCCAAAATGACCACAAAATTAATCAACTGTATCCCTCCTTAAAATTGGTCAAGAGGAATTTCCTAACTCTTGTGATATTTAGAATATCGAAATATTCACATTAGTTTAAACGCTTTTAAACTAATGACTAAATTCAATTAATCTCCATTGATTGAATAGTACCCAATCTCCATGGTCAATGTCCAACCTCAAGCCCATGGAGTCCAACCAATTGGCCGAAATGAATATATACTTGGAGAACCATTCTAGCTCTACACTTACCAAGTAAATACAGTCCTTCCATCTCCTATCCCTCGAAAGAGGCCTAGGGTAAGATATTTGCCGGCTCCCTAATAGCCTCGATAACTATGTTTTTCTTGTCAATGGTTGATTCCCTTTTATGACCTCATCTTTGGAAAACTCATTTTCCAAATTGTCATACTACCTTGTGCAAGGATTTCATGAAATCGATCATTATAAAATACATAGGAGATGCACTTACCCTTCAGGATGACAAAGAGCCGATCCCATCTTGGATCTCACAAACCTCCATGTCTAAATAGCTCATGCCCAAGCTCAACCCGAACAACCTGCAAAATGGTCAAGGAAGAGTCAAAGCATGAGGGCCTAAACACAAGGTTACCATAGATTCTCAGGTCAAAAGACTAATTATATGCACTAGTGTAAGCTGGAGAACTTGCCACTGCAGCTACCTAGTGGATTATCTAGACGGGCCTTCAGTGAACTTGTTCTCTAACAAGCACCCACTAACATGCACCCATGTTTCACTTGGTTTGCTCATGAAACGGAGCAATATCCAAGTCTTAGATTTATGCATCGTTAGTGCAAGTCTATCCGAATCTTAAATGCCCCGTCCCATAAAATTCTATGACTTGAAAGATATAAGATCACGACTGTATAAGACTTGCTTCATGATCACTACCAAGTGCATGACCAAGTACCATAGTGCTGTCTGATCGAAGGGTTTCGACCAAATGCTAGTGAAGTAAATAAACATAAGATGAAGATGGCCATTTATCATGAATAGTATTCAATCAAAATTGTATCGCAAGTGAAATAATTTACATGCCAATCTAATTGTCTGTGGGGCACTATTCCAACAATTTTGTTAGGGAATGTGTGCCATAAAACTCAATTGTATTATGTATTTGTATACTCTTATTTATGAAATTGAAAATTATTTTAAGCTGTGTGTATTTTGTACTATATGCTATTAGATGATCATATTATTTGTTGTATGATGGTATTCTAAATGGAAATGTTGTCCCATGAAAAAAGATGTCGATTATGGAAATCGTATCATATTTGAGCTTGTCGATGGTGATAAGAATAATTTCTTATCTACACAGAGTATAATATATTTTATGTGATGATTGTCTTTAATTATGGGAATAGAGATTCCAAATATATGATATTAGTATATGCCAAAGAGATTGGAGCATTGAACTAGACTACTTGAATCACATTTTAAACTACCATCTGAAATGAGTAATTCATAAGTATTGACTCTAAATCCTATGGATACTGCGGCTTTATGCATGCAGCCCTAAATTATTTTGGTTTACCCAGAATAGAGGTAATAGGTGGCCAATATACTATGTATATTGGATGGTTGCATGAAATATGATAAGGAAGGACAGTTAACAGGAAATCTATAATTTTTTTATGAGGATATATATATATATATTCCTTAGAATATTTTGCAAACTTCAATTTTTTTCTAAAACTTTGGCTAAAGTATTTAGTGTAAAGTGTCACTAGAAATTATATGAAAATGTGACTTTTCATATGAAATATTTGAATAAAGGAAAATTGAGTAGTTTAGGATAAGATGTAAGAAAAATAAACTGATAGTAGCTCAATTTAGTTTTCCACAAATATCACATAGAGGAGTCAATTGTAAAATGATGGGAACTCTCGTACAATTTAATTAATCCAAAAGTGCAATAATATTTATTTAATGGGATTAAATATAGTCTAATGGTAATCAAATATTATTATATGATGATATTTCAGTTTTGATTCATTTGAAGCTAAAATTAATTTTTTTCTCAGGTCTCTTCAAGCCTCCAGATTAAAACTCAACTAAAACTAAAGATATTTAACTATCCTCCATATGCAGGGTTGTAAATGGATATTCAAAAATTCGTTTACCATTCGCATTCGTATTTGTTTATATAAAATTTATCTGTATCTGTTTAAAGTGGATATTATCCATATTTGATTAATAAATATTCGATTATAAATGGATAAGGATATGGTAAATGCGTATCCGATCCGTTTAATATTCGATCCGAATATATATTTATTAAATAATATATTATTTATATTTTTCAATAAAAATCTCATAATTCATATATATATATATTATAATTGAAGAATTAGAAGAAGAAAGAATAAATTTAAAAAATTATTGTAATATAGAGAAAAATTGAAGAATAAAGTTAATGAACATAATTATTGTTGGTTGACTTTATAATTAATATACTTAAATGTCATTATTATTATTATTATTATTATTATTATTATTATTATTATTATTATTATTATTATTATTATTATTATTATTATTATTATTATTATTATTATTATTATTATTAATCAATTATAAAGTCAAATATTAATTAAAAATTATGCCATTTGTTTGATTCGTTTCGTTTTAATGAAATTATACAGTTCCTTCTATTAATTAAAATATGTATTTGTTATAGGTTTATAGATTCACATATTTGTATATTTGTAAATGGATATCTAAATAATTATTATCGAATATGAATATAAAATAATAATTCGAATATGGATGATTTTAATAAAATATGAATGCATCTGAATAGTTATAATCGAATACGGATATATCCGAATCAAGCCCATATCCGACGGATATGAATTTGGATATCATCTTTAAATATTCGTCAAATTCGTATCCATATCCGAATATTCTAAAAGTTAAACGAATACGAATATGAAAACAGTGTATTTGATCCGTTTAATATCTATTTATACCCCCATCCATATGATAGATATGATGGGCCAAGAGGGGAAAGAAAAGTAAAAATTTTATTTTTCTAAAACAAGAGAGGGGGGAAGGGGTTTTTCTGGCTCATGTAGTGCATGCGCATTATTCAATTCGCTTAATTGTGGCAGGGGTTGCTTTTGGATGGGTTTTTTAAACTAAAAAAAATCCAATTTTTGAATTTTTGTTTCATCCACATCTGAAAACTCCATGCTTCTTAAACTTCCACCTCCTATACAAAGGAGTATTGGGAATTGATCAACTACAAGAAGTAAAAAGTTTATCGTAATCTTCTCGTTTGCGTTTAAGAATATTTCGCTTAAAGGAAAAGTTATTTTTTATACAAATTTTTCTAATTGAATGTTTTTGGGAGCCCATAAAAAACTCCAAGTTATCGAGGGATTGTTATAGAAAAATTTTGCAATGAACAAGTTCATCACAACTTAATAAATCCAGCTACGTTTCCCGCTTCGTTATCTTTTTAGCTTTATGGACTATGTGCATTAACTAAATTGTTTAATTGATTATTTTATTACTTTCATAATTTGTTTGATTCAGTTTATTTTTTTTATGTTATGCATACATATATAAGAACGATATTCTTATTCTTTATTTTGATGTGTCTAATTTTGAGATTATTTCTGAAACTATTCCCAACACCAAGATCTATATATAGTGAAATATTATTGCCAAAATTTATAGTTTCAAAAATCATGAATTTTAGATTTTCTTTAAGCATGAAATAATACTATATTGATTCAATCAAGTAAAACAAGTGATGACGAGCCATATTGTTGCTGATACACACTATTGAAAATACCTTTGGTAGAATAATATTGAGATGGGTGGACTAATATTATCTTTTATTTAGTGGAAGCTTCTTGGATACGATCTTAGATCAAATCTCACCTATAAACCTTTCAATGCACATGAACTACAAGTTTCTAGACTCAAACTACTACAAACAATCTCTACTTGTCCCGGAGTTGCTACTGGAGTTTTCATTAACTTACCACCTTAAATCCTTAGAGACAAATATTGGTGGTGCTCCAAAAAGATTAGAAAGTAAAAATGACATTGAGGAATATAGAGATAGTATTTTCTTGCGGGAGAAATAATTACTCATGCTGTGTACTCTAAACTTCCAGAAATGGGGCCTTTTATAGCTAAGTCTTTCTATAGTAGAGTCCTAATCTAACAAGGAATATTAATATAGATATGTATAAGGATCATCAAACGCAAAGAAGAACAATTGATCTAGATATGTATGAGGATCCTCATATAACTATAAGGAAAATTTCTAATCTAACAAGAAGCATCTAGATGTGGATAAGACTCCATATCCAAAGAAGATTTCCAAACTAATAAAAATTGTAATCTCATGTAGAGTGAATTTGGATCAAATCTACTTAAAAAGAATATCAATCAAGAGTTTAAATCTGATCCAGTTTGTAACAAATACAACAAAAATAAAGTGAGCAATTTAACCAATTAAGTTTTTCCTTTTTATTTTTGTGCTAGACAATGATTCAATAACTTATATAAATAATTTTAATTATTAACAATCAATTGATAAATTAAATTTGAAAATTTCTTGTAATATGTTATAGATGCCAACATTTAAAAATTTATTAAAGATTTTTGATGTGTTAGAGCTTATTGGGTAAGTAACAACAATAGTAGCATAGTTTGTTTTGTTCTATACTTTATTTTTGTTATATAAAGAAATAGAGTCGAAAAAAATTATATTGTCAATGATGCATCTGTTATTAAATCTTATCCTTTTAATTTTTTCACCCAAAGTTGAAGGGAAATACAATTGGTTTATGGAAAGATTTCATGTATAGCACATTATTCTTCATCTTTAATTATTATTGTTTTAAAATTAAATACATAATTTTCTATTCACCCAATTATATTTTTATTTTCTTATTCATTTTTGGTTAAACCAAAGGCGCTGTGTGACCCAAGCAAGCGAAGGCCGCCGTATTTAAATTTAATATATCATGACCCGCACTAAAGACAGGAAAGAGGGGCAAATTAGGTATAGTACTGGAAACAGGAGGTGTTTAATAGAGAAGTTGAACGAGAGGCGGGAGGGCCAGATGGGCACTTGCAAATGTTGTTGTTATTTCTTTTGTTTTTTGTTACTATAAAAAAGGAGTTGCTGGATGCAAATGCATAACAAGTGATACGCTGTTCTCTCTCTCTCTCTCCTCTTCGAGGATTTTCCTGTTTCCCGAAAAACCTCCAGAAAAAGAAAATATAAAATTAAATTTGTTACAGGAAAAAAAGAGGAACACCTCAAACGATCGCAAACCCTAGAAGTCACGCGGGTCTCCTCCAACGGGTTTGCTGATCCAACATTGAAGATTTTCCTTGTTTGATTGCATTGATTATAAAGTATTTTCTCTGAATTTTCTGACCTTTATAAAGGTGCTTTTGTTTTCTTTATGGCAATTTCAACACTTTGGAATTCATTTCGTCTTTTGTCATTTCTTTTGATCTGCAAGATTTGAATGATTGAGTTCTATTTGCTGTTTGTTGGCAACAAGAATGGAGGGGTAAAAGGGGAGGAAGGCTTTATTTATTTATTTATTTATTTTTTCTTTTCGGAATTTGAATTGCAATGTGGTGTGATTAGGTCGTTGAATGCTCAGATCTACTTTTAGTTTTTATTGGCCTTGGTGGGTTTTTATTTTATTTGTCCGCTGGAACTTTTTAGTGATTCAATTTGTTTTGAATTTAGTTGCTTCGGTGTTGCGTGTTATTAATTTTCGTTCTGATTTTATATTGACATAAAGTTGTTTGTGCATAAGCGATAAATAATTCAAAATCATATCTTTCTATTTAATTGCTTTTAGCTGATCATAGAACTTTTGTAACGGCTAGAATTCATTTACTTGTAAACGCATCTGTGTTATTGTGTCTGCAATACAGGGCTGTTCCTGTGCAGAACAATGCTAATTATCATTTGACTTTTATGGGGGAATTGTTTGCACTTTTCTTGTACTTTTGCCTCTATCTTTTCTCTTCTGTCATTTTGTCTCATTTCAACTGAAAAAACAATGATGGAATTTTAAGAAACTATGATTCACACTATGTGGAAATTGGTTGGTAATATATTCTGATTTGTACATTATATTAATCTGCAGAGAGGACATGGCACCCTTGGAAGAATTTTGGTGATATTTGATCTAGTTGGTCCATATGCTTGTGGGTTGAATTCCCCGAAAAATTCTTTAGTTTAGTTTCACTCGATTTTCTTCTCCTGTTATAGACTGTCGTGGTACATTGAAATAATTACATCATGGTAACCACTGCTGCGACTTCTGCATTTCTCCCAGTAGCTTCTCCAGCTTCAGATTCTCCCGGGAAAGCATTGGGGAAGATTGGAGGAAGCATACCTGCAAGTGTTGATGCTCGTGGAACTAGCGTTAAGTCAAAATCCACATCTTCAGGAAAATTACAGGTTAAGGCCAATGCACAAGCACCTCCCAAGGTGAACGGGACTAAGGTCGGAGCTATGGATGGTCTTAAGACTGAGGATGAGGTGACCGTGTCACCTCCCCCAAGGACATTTATCAACCAATTGCCTGACTGGAGCATGCTCCTTGCTGCTATTACTACAATATTTTTGGCAGCAGAGAAGCAATGGATGATGCTTGATTGGAAACCAAAACGGCCAGATATGCTTGTTGATCCTTTTGGTTTGGGGAGGATTGTGCAGGATGGTTTGGTATTCCGTCAAAACTTCAGTATTAGGTCATATGAAATTGGGGCTGATCGGACTGCTTCCGTGGAGACACTGATGAATCACTTGCAGGTGCATACCGAACCTTATTATTACAATGCGATGATGTGTTTATTTTTACAATTCTGTATTATTAAAAGTTTTGCTCACTCTTGGTTGGCAAACTTGCTCAATTTCTACAGGAAACGGCTCTAAACCACGTAAAGAATGCTGGACTGCTTGCTGATGGCTTTGGTTCAACACCAGAGATGTGCAAAAGAAATTTGATTTGGGTAGTGACTAAGATGCAGGTTCTTGTGGATCGTTATCCTACATGGTAAGTTTTAGTTCATGATGCTCTCAAGCAAACTTGAGCTTTTCTTTTTACACTCGAGTCTTATATAGTTGTATGGTAATCCTAAGTCAGGGTAAGGGAAGAAGAAGATTATGTTTTTTATTCAATTTAATGGCCTGGGATGTTCTCTCGCAGGGGTGATGTTGTTCAAGTTGATACTTGGGTAGCTGCATCTGGAAAGAATGGTATGCGTCGAGATTGGCTTGTGCGTGATAGCAATACGGGTGACATATTAACTAGAGCTTCAAGGTTAGAAAATGTAGATTAATTCAAGTAACAACTCTTTTTTCAATTGTCACAATTTTGGGTGGTTGTTTCATTGTCAGTAGACCTCCATTAGTCTTTATATCAATTACTATTGGTACTCTACAAAGCAGATTCTTTCCTTCTGAGAATCTAGATTAACATGAAGAAGAGGTGAAAATTGACACTTGGACTCTGCTTCCAAGCTTCAATCCTCTAGGGATGATTTCTAAGACTCAAGTCAGGGTTGATGGAATATAGTGCTGTATGTTTTATAGATTGTGAGTTCCAGTTCAACAAACTGAAGAATTTATCTTAGTTTTTTCCCCCTTTCTTCTCTCTTTTTGGATTAATGGCAGTCTATGGGTGATGATGAATAAAGAGACAAGGAGATTATCTAAAATTCCAGACGAGGTCCGAGAAGAAATAGGTGGCTATTTTGTGGATTCGCCTCCTATAGTGGATGATGATAGCAGGAAGTTACCAAAACTTGATGATAAAACTGCAGACTATATCCGTACTGGTTTGACTGTAAGCAGCAGGCTATTTTTTTGTTAAAATATTAGTCTGTATCCTAAAAATTCATTGTTTTCTATATCTTTTTGCCTTCCTTAGTCTATATGTTCTTTGCTTGCAGCCCAGATGGAGTGATTTAGATGTGAACCAACATGTGAATAATGTAAAATATGTTGGTTGGATTCTTGAGGTAAAATTCTTTTGGCCTCTCCTTTTTACTTTGTTGACTATATACTGCTTTTTGTACCTTCAGGTGTTTAAAACTACTTTTCGCTTGAAGTTGGAATTTAGGATCTGACCTCTTGCTTTTTGCTCGATTAGTGCTTCAAACTAATTTCTGTTTATATTTGGATAATATTCTAATTCTCGGAAGCTATCATGTTTGAATGACTATCAAATTCGATTGTGTTCTAAATGAAGATCTTATCCATGATGGGATGACTATGAATCTGCAAATGTTTTTTTGGAGTTTATTTTATAAGTTACTGGCTTGACCATATTGAAGTTCAGATTTGGTTCACTGCTATGTGACATCTCAGATTTTTGTATATTTGTTTGCATAGCATATAGATGCATGTCCATGAACATGTCGGTCTGTTCATTTTGTCTTTTGGATTCTTTCTAATAGCCACCAAGTTCAACTCGATAATGGGCTAGAATTTTTATAGAGAGGCTTGCTTTAGTGCGTGCATTTTGTTAGCTGGCAGTTGTTTGGTAAGTTTGGTTGCACTTGTGTAGCTGGAGAGGCTCTAGTACCTGCATGTATGGAATACATAAATTGTTTACAAAGAACCAGTTAAACCCACATATTTATGCAATCTGCGAATGGGATTTTATAATCTGTTCAGCATCAATTCGAACATCTTTAACAACTCATCATTTATTTAATTGGTCAAGAGAAATATGCGTCTGTTATCAGTGAAGACTGTACTGAATTTTTTCTGGTTGTCCTCGTGAGCCATCCTTCTGCTTTTTGCATTTGGAGAACTTGCTCTGCATTAACTGCGTTGGAGGGATGGAATGCGTGCAATTGCCATTATTGAAAGCCTACTGCCCTATCTGCTACTTGCATAAAACCTGGAAAAAGAATGGACTTTATGCAGACAAAATGAGTGTCTTGATAGTTGAGCTCCAGTAACCAAACAGGTTTCTCAGATTCAACTATCCATTTGGATGGGGACAACCATGACTTTCAATGTGAATAAACTGGGGGTTTCTTCCATCAATTCAGCTTTCCCCAAGTACAACAACTTGAAGGAAATTGAAGAAGTTGAACTTTTAATGCTGTTTTGCTTCATTGTCCATAAATCAAAGTGCTTTTCCACATATAAGTAGTAGTGCGTCATGGTTTCTGTTGGACTCCATGTCGTGTTCTTTTGTGACTAGCTTCTAGGTGATATCTATTTATCAGGTTGTCATCATTTTTGATTGCAGAGTGCTCCATTACCAATATTGGAGACTCATGAGCTTGCTGGTATGACTCTGGAGTATAGGAGGGAGTGCATGAGGGACAGCGTGCTGCAGTCCCTCACATCGGTTGTGGACAAGGGTAAGTGTGTGGAGGATTTGGCAAATTCTGGTTATGTTGAGTGCCAGCATCTGCTCCGATTGGAGGGTGGTGGTGGTGAAATTGTCAAGGGAAGGACCCAATGGAGGCCCAAACATGCTGACAGGATTGGGAGCTTGGGACAGCTCCCGGCAGAAAGTGCTTAGCGTGCCATGCTTTATTGCTGCTCCTTGTTGCCGTGTAGTAGTTTTATACTGCTTGTGCTGCTGAGCCATTTTTATTTTGTTAATCCCATGTAATATCAAGTCTAATTTATGTTTTTATTTTTATCCTTTTTTTTCTGATTTTTATTAATTTTTTTATTCCTTTGGATAAAGATACAATCAGTTTATCTCTTTTGAGTCATTTGTAAGTACCTCCTCAGCTCCTCTTGTTTCTCTCAAGATGTTTAGCTGGCTGCCATTAATTTCCAGCTGCACCGATTGTGCCGTTCTAGTGTTAATAATGTATCTTGTGGCGATTATTTATTGTTTGCAAGGAAAGTAGGGTGGTAGCTAGTTGTCCATTTCAGTACAGTTGAACCATAGATTCTACTCCAAAATATACAATTAATAAGTGTTAAATGATCTTTCGCACGTAGAAGTAACCCTATTAGTGGCTAATAAAATTGGAGGTGATTATGGCGCTACCAACGACCAATACGGCCAAGATAAATGAAAATTGTTGGCCAATCAATGGATGTTTTTCGTTGGGGGCTGTCTTTTTCATGATTTGGTTCTCTTGCCTTTGTGTTCAATTACGTGTAAACTTCACGTTGTCGAGAGGTTCTGATAGGGTGGACGATTGGTATGTAGAAATAAAATGATGTGGAGGAATAGAATGACGTTCGGAAGGAAATGACTTGTTTGTTTATCTATATCTGAAAATATGATAATAGATTTTTTATTTTAATCAACTGTTTAGACAACTCATTTTAACAACATAATATAATAATATTTTGTTTTTAATGTTTGATTCGTGAATGAAAATTAATAAAAGAATCTATCCGAAATTAGTTAATAAAATGCTATTAGTCGCTCTTTATGTTTATATATATATATATATATATTAATAGGGCTGTAAATGAATATTCAAAAATTCGTTTACCATTTACATTTATATTCGTTTATACAAAATTTATCTGCTTCTGTTTAAAGGGGATATTATCCATATTCGATCAGTAGATGTCTGATTATAAATGGATACGATTATGGTAAATGCATATTCAATCTGTTTAATATTATTCACTTTGAATATATATTTATTAAATAATATATTATTTATATTTTTCAACAAAAATCTCATAATCCATAAGTGTGTGTGTGTATATATATATATAAATTATAATTGAAGAATTAGGAAGAAAAAAGAATAAACATAACAAATTATTGTAATATAGAGAAAAAGAATTGAAGAATAAAGTTAATTAACATAATTATTATTGGTTGACTTTATAATTAATATAGTTAAATGTCACTGTTAATATTAATTAGTACTAATAATTAATTATAATCAATTATTAATTAAAAATTATGCTATTTGTTTGATTGCTTTCTTTTTAATGAAATTGTATAGTTCCGTCTATTAATTAAAAATATGTAGCTATTATAAGTTTATAGATTCACGTATTTGGATATTCGTAAATAGATGTTTAAATAATTATTATCGAATATAAAATTAAAAAACTAATTCAAATACAGATAATTTTAATAAAATATGGATGCATTTGAATAATTATAAGCAAATACTAATGTATCCGAATTCAACCGATATCCGACGGGTATGAATTCATATATCATTTTTAAATATCCACCAAATCCGTATTCGTATCTGAATATTCAAAAAGTTAAATTGATACGAATATGAAAAGAGTATATTCGATTTGTTTAATATCTATTTACACCCCTAATATATAGTTAGATATTATATATTGACATATAATATATTCCACTATATGTTGGCTATTTTTTATTTTTTCAATAATTAATATTAGTAACTTGTTGAAATCTATACTTACTTATCTTGATTCTTTTTACACACAAGTAATCATTTACCTAAAATACTAATTAGTAATTCAATTAATTAGTCGGTATAATAATAGTTGCAAAAGATAGTTACGAATTTTATAGCAAAGTGGTTTTCCAATAATTAATAATCATTATTTGCCTTAGTGTTGTATAATAACATAGTACAGAAATATAAATATGATTAATTATAAAATCATTTTTTATGACTAATAAAAGTATAATAATACTTGAAATAGAGATACTAATATACTAACTCGTCAAGAACATTACGTAATATTAACTAAAAAATAATTAATATATCTTCTGACATTATTATTTCAATTAAATAATTATTATTGATAGCAACACAATATTAGTATATCATTAATTTAGGACATGGAAAAACATTTAAAATATATACTTTAAATTTACATAAGAGCATTCTAGGAGTAAAAATCCAATTTACTTCGTTGATTCTTGAAAAGGACCCCTATTCCATTTTCATTCAACATCATCTTGGCGCCGTCTGTTGGCAATCCCTTATGAAGCAAGGAACGTTGAGGATGTTGTTGGAATAGTGCCTGACAAGCCAATTAGATCAGCCTTATAAAAGCTATTTCCTTGTAAAAACAATCTTGATTGATTGATATTCTTTATATGGCCATTTTCATTTTATGCTCTTCAGTACTTCATTTGCATTTGGATGAAGCCATTAGATCACTCATGACTACGGGACTTGGTTTGATGACCATGGAATAAGTCTCACACGGTCGTAAACTTAAATCTTCCAAGTCATAGGATCTTATGAAACAGGGCATCTAAGATTCGGATAAACTTGCACTAACGATGCATAAATCCAAGAGTTGAATATTGTTTCGTTCCATTAGCAATAGTATGAGATATGGGTGCATGTTAGTGGGTGCTTGTTAGAGAACAAGACACTGAAGACCCACCAGAGAATCCACTAGAGAGCCGTAGTGGAAAGTTCTCCAGCTTACGCCAGTGCATATTATTAGTCCTCTGACATGAGGATCCATGGTAACCTTATGTTTGGTTCTCATGCTTTGACTCTTCCTTGACCACTTATCGGGTCTTTCAAGTTGAGGTTGGGTATGAGCTACTTGACATGAAAGTTTGTAAGATCCAAAATGGAATCCGACTCTTCGCTTTTGTGAAGGGCGAGTGCATCTTCTATGTATTCTATAATGATCGATTCCAATAAATCCTTACGCAAGGTGGTGTGACAATTTGAAAAAAGAGTTTTCCAAAGATGAGTTCACACAAGGGAATCGAACATTGGGAATAGAGACATAGTATTGAGACTATTAGGGAGCTGACAAATATCTTGCCCTATGCCTTTTCGGGAGATAGGAGAAAGAATGACCGTATTTGCATGGTAAGCATAGAGCTATAATTGTTCTCCAAAACATTCATTTCGTCCAATTAGTTGGGCTCCATGGGCTTGAGGTTGGACATCGACCAAGGAGATTGGGTACTCTTCAATTAATGAGATCAATTGAATTGAGTCGATTAGTTTAAAAGTGTTTTAAACTAAAATGAATATATGATATTCAAAACTCACAAGGATTTGTGAGTCCATTTCCAATGAATGGTAGAACATATTGGATTACACACAAAAGCCAATTAGCTTCCTAGTTAATGGAGTAATTTTCTAAGAGTTAGAGAATTTCTCTTCGTGGACCGATTTTTGAGGTGTCCAATTTAAAGGTTAATTTTGGATTGATTAATTTAAATGTTAAATTAATCAATTGATTTAAAAAGGTTAAATTAGACCAATAATTAAGGAGTTAATTATTTGGTGTCAAAGTGACCATCAATTGGTCAAGTTAACTTAAAGGGTTAAGTTAACAAAATTAAGCTTAAGAGTTAAGCTTGTTTAACTTAAGAGTTAAATCAAAGGTTAATTAATTAAATTATACTATTCAATTTAATTAATGGGAAAATTCAAATAAAATGTTCATTTGAATTAACATCTTAATTAGCTTGAAATTAGATTTCAAATGTAATTAAGATGCACATGAAATTCAAATTGGATTTGAATTTGCATTTGCCACCTTGGCAATGCAAATTGGCCGCCCACCTTGAGGAAGGTGTGATGCCAACTTGGCATCACACCAACCTCACCCTATATATAGATATAGAGGGTGTGAGGATAGGTCATTGTTGAAAGTGTGAAAAAATTAGATTTCTTCCACAATTCCCTCCAAAACTCCTAGTAAGTATTACATTCATGTGTTGAAAGCTTTGCTCTCTTTCTCTTCTTTTTCTTCTTCTTCTTCTTCTTCTTCTATCTTATTCTACCCTAATTCAAATCAGCCTCCACCATTGTCATTCTCCTCTCTTATTCTAGCTTATAGTGAGGAGAATTTGAAAGTTTCAATTAGTGTGTGGATCATATCAATAGAGGAACAAGTTAGTTTGCTAAGTTTTGGAGATCTACTTGAGTAGAGCACCGATTTGGCGAATTTTTCCAGTGAGATCCAGAAATATTTTTGATCCAAATTCTTTACTGTGTTTCCTCCAAGGTAAGAGGTTGCAGTAATTTTTTGGTGATTTTCGGAGGAGTTTAGATGAGGCAAAAATTGCTCTATTCTTGCTGCGCTGGTTTCTGGCGGATTCTAGATTGGTGAAGAGTTCACCACCTTGGAAATTAGCAATTCAAGGTATCACTATAACTGAATCTAGATTATAGGCATGATTTGATCCCTGTTAGCTTGTAAGCACTAGTTTATTTAGCTTATAAAGTTTTATAATTGGATCATAGTGCTTTACTTGCCATCAAATGTAGACAAAATTTAGAGCTCGAGACTCCAACACTTAAGTAGCATCACAAGGTCAGAATACAAATAATAATCTATCAGAAGCATAATTCACTCTAGCCATACAACCTACACTTGAAGCGGATCCGCTTCTAGAGGAGACGCTAACACAGCGAACTCTTTTCCATGAAGGGTAATGCTGCAGATAGATTAGGAAACATTATTGGTGCTAATGGAGAATGACTTTACGCGAGCTGCAGCCAAACTAATGGCTTAATTGTTGGAATAGTGCCCGACAAGCCAATTAGATTGGCCTTGTAAAAGCTATTTCTTTGTAAAACAACCTTGATTGAATGATATTCTTTATATGGCCATCTTCATCTTATGCTCATTATTACTTCACTTGCATTTGGATAAAGCCCTTGGATCACTTTAGACTGCGGGACTTGGTTTGGTGACCATGGAATAAGTCTCACAAGGTTGTGATCTTAAATCTTCCAAGTCATAAGATCTTACGAGACGGGGCATCTAAGGTCCAAATAGACTTGCACTAACGATGCATAAATCCAAGAGTTGGATATTGCTCTGTTCCATGAGCAACCATATGAGATATGAGTGTATGTTAATAGGTGCTTATTAGAGAACAAGGCACTGAAGGCCCACCGGAGAATCCACTAGAAAGCTGTAGTGGCAAGTTCATCAGCTTACGGTAGTGCATATTATTAGTTATCTGGCCTAAGGATCCATGGTAACCTTATTTCTGGTCCTCATGCTTTAACTCTTCCTTGACTACCTACTTGGCATGAAGGTTTGTGAGATCCAAGATGAAATCCGACTCCTCATTTTTGTGAAGGGCGAGTGCGTCTCCTATGTGTTCTACAATGATCGATTCCAAGAAATCTTTGCTCAAGGTGGTGTGACAATTTGGAAAAGTAGTTTTCCAAAGGTGAGGTCACATAAGGGAATAGAACATTAAGAATAAAGACATAATATCGAGGCTATTAGGGAGCCGACAAATATCTTGCTCTAGGCCTCTTTTGGGAGATAGGAGACGGAAGGACCGTATTTGCATAGTACGCGTAGAGTATGGTTGTTCTCCAGACTATTCATCTTGGCCAATTAGTTGGGCTCCATGGGCTTGAGGTTGGACATCGACCATGGAGATTGGGTACTCTTCGATTAATGAGATTAATTGAATTAAGTCAATTAGTTTAAAATGAGTTTTAAACTAAAATGAATATAAGATATTCAAAAGTCACAAAGAGTTGTGAGCCCATGTCCAATAAATGGTAGAACCTATTGGGTCACACACAAAACTAATTAGCTTCCAAAATTGGTAGAGCAATTTTCTAAATGTTAGAAAAATCCACCATTTGGTGACTGATTTTCAAGGAACCAATTTAATGATCAATGTTGGTTTGATTAATTTAAGTGTTAAAATAATCAACTAATTTAAAGAGTTAAATTAAACCAATAATTAAGGATTTAATTATTTGGTGCCATATTAACCATCAATTGGTCAAGTTGACTTAAAGAGTTAAGTTGACTAGTTTAAGTTTACGAGTTAAACTTGTTTGATTTAAGAGTTAAATCAAAAGATAATTAATTAAATTAAAGTGTTTAATTTAATTAATGGGAAGAATATTTTTTGAAGGGAAAATTTAAATGAAATGTTCATTTAAATTAACATCTTAATTAATTTGGAAATAGATTCCAAATGTAATTGAAATGCACATGAAATTCAAGTGAGACAAGAATTTGAATTTGACAACTTGGCATGCCACTTGGGCAGTCACCTTGAGAGAGGTGTGATACCAACTAGCATCACACCTTCCACCCTCTCTATATAGATATAGAGGGTGAGCAAATTAAAAAATACCCATTGCTGAAAGTGTGAAGATTAGATTCTTTGCATTCCCTCCAAAAACTCTCTCTCTCTCCATGCATTGCATCATGTGTTGAGCTTTGCATTCCTTCTTCTTCCCAACCTGAAAATCAGTCTCTTCTACCTCATTTTCTCATCTCTAACTCCAGCTTCTAGTAAGGGGAAATTGGAAGAATGATTGGGGTGTGGATCATATCAATAGAGGCAAGGCATTTGACTTGCTTAATTTTGGAGATTCACTACAGTAGCTTTAGTTTGGCGAATGTTTTTGGAGCGATCTAGGAGCCTTTTTGCTCCAATTTTTTCAACAATAGCTTCTTCATATGTGTAGGTGTCTCAGGTTTAATTTGGTGATTTTTGGAGTAGTATAACTGGAGCAAAGGTTGCCGCATTTCGGCTGTGCCAATTCGAGATAGTTTTTGGATCCGAGAAAGATAGTTGATTTTCTCCTTATTTTGAGCTACAAAAGGTAATTCTTCTTCCTAATCCAGATCTATAGCATGATTAGATCCCTAGTTGCTTGAGTAGCTTAGTTATTTTCAAGCTTTTGAAGTTTTGATTTATGGATCCTAATGCTACTCTTGCTTTCATTAACACGTGGAGAAGCTTCATTATCCTCAGAGAGGATAGAGCGTATGATGAATGAAGAATTGGGTATTGCCCTTCCACCTTAACACGTGGGCATACAGTCTTCCCTCCGAGCATACCAATCATAGTGACTGCCTACTGCAATAGTTTCAACCCATTTAGCAGTCTTCAACTCTCAGGAGGAGCTAGAAGTGAATATCTTCCTTTGGTTGTTGTCCTCTTGAGACATAGCCGCCCATTTTACCTATCCATCTTAGTATAGTCACTCCTCTCGAGCACGAAGACCCCCAACTTTGAGAGTTTGATGGCATGATTGACCTATAGGAGCACCTTGATGACTTCTTGGCACTAATGGAGCTCTACGAGTTAAGCAAAGCTTAGGCATGACAATGGGTTCGGGTAGACCGGATCCTCGCCCCTAGTGGGACGGGTTAGGAGTCAAATAAACGGGTTATGGGTCCCAATTTTATGGACCCGGCTGGGTTCGGGGCGGGTTACGGGTTTAAGTAAACCCGCCCCGGATAATTAATATATAATATATTATAAATATATTATATATAGTATATGTACATAAAATAAAAAAATTAGGATTCTAATAGCATATATATATATATATTTCATCAAATAAATAATAATTTTGTACTCATTCAATTATCATTAAAATGATGAAAAATTATACTAAAATCAATTAATATGGATATTTTATTTTAAAATTTGAAAAATAGTGTTAGAAACTTATTATATATTAGATTTTAATTTTGAACTATACATGTACAGATATTCTTTGTGTATCTTTATCTTAACCAATTTTGAAAACATATGAGTTGTAAAATTATATATTTTAATAAAAAAAGTAAACAAAAAAAAAGAGAAATGGGTTTGGCGGGTTAGACCCGTCGGGTTAGGAGTCTCAAGCGGGGCGGGACGGGTCCCGAGTCCAAATAGAAGTAAGCGGGGTGGGTTTCAGGTCCTGTCAGACCCGCCCCATACCCGTTCTGTTGCCATCCCTAGCGAAGCTGCTTACTGCAAAGTACTCCATCTTATTCTCATAAAGCATGCTCTGACGTGGTTCCATTAAACACCAGTAGGATCCATCACTGGCTAGGAGCAATTGGAGGAACATTTCGTCCATAACTTTTCATTCAACTACAAGTAGCCTAAATAACAGCTTACCGTGCATCAAATCTCGCACATTAGCACAAGAGCTTCTACCCAGCATAATCCAACAGAACTTCAAATGTTGACAATTTTGATATGTAACACCCCTAATTATTTAATTAATTATGATAATTATTATTTGGGGAATTATGTTAAATTATTATTTTATTTATTCTTGATTTATGAAATTTTATTTAATTAGTTTATAAAGTTTGGGGGTTTGAATTATGAATTTTAAAAGGATTAAATTGAATATTTTCTTGATTTGAGGGGTTTGCATGGTAGATAAAAAGTCAACAGGGACTTATGAGAGATTTTAAAAACTTCATGGATTCAATTGAGCAAAGTCTTTGTTTCAAGGGTTAAATTGCAAATATGGACAGTTAGATTTTTAAAAAAAGACCAAATCGGGGGCAGCAAGACATTTTGTTCATTTTCTTTCCTTTATTTTTCTTTCTTCTTTCTTCCTTCTTCCTTCTCCTTTCTCTTTCATAACTTCACTGAGGACATAACCATCTCCGGCGAGACTCTGGTCATCACTCCAAACCAACTCCCCTCACCTCCAGTACTCCACTTGCACCACCACACGCAGCGGACAACCGCCAAAACAGAGTAATGAAGAACGACCGAAAACCATCTCACGGTGAGCAACTGGGTTACTCATTTTCTGGTGTCTAACGGAGCATCTAAAGGGTGGTTTAGCTAGTATTCGACGAGCGGAACAAGGTGGAGGTGTTGCATGGCTGATCGGAGCAGCGACAACAGCTAAAAATGGAGGAATAGTCACGGTGGCGGAAATGGTGTTTTAAGGCTGTGATCTTCGATTGAAGGCCTTCCAGGCCTCAAAACTTAAAACTAAACACATCGTTGGACTCAGGAGGAAGAAAGGAGGAGAACGATGGTGGTTTTGATATTTTTTGGCGATGGTAGACGGTGGCGATCCGGCAGGCCGGTGGCGGTGCTCTGGCGGTGCTCTGGTGACCCTAGACCAGTTTCTTCTCCTCATTTCGACGATTGCAGTGGTGCTCTTGGTTCGTGATTCCAAGGCCTAGATAAGCAATTTGGGTAATATGGAGTGTAAGCATTAAGCTTTAGTTGGTTGTGCCTTGTTATATCTTACTCATGTGGGTGCACTCCAAAGCTTTAGTGGCATCTTCTTGTGTTTCAAATTGCACAAACATAAAGTTCCTATGAATGCGTACATTGAGAACCTTCCCATAAAGCTCAAAGTGCCTTTCGATATCATGGACTCTAGTGCGTATAGGGTCAAAGTTCATCACAAAAAGAGTTTTAGTTGGTCTCTGGTCTGCTGCCCTCCTATCACAATGCCCACTATGTTTACCCTTAGCCCATTCTATTGATAATTTACTCTAGCCATACCCAAATGGTATGTTGTCAATACCACAAATGGCATCTTCTGCCTTACGTTCATCCTCAAAATATACAAAAGCAAATCCAGATTTCACTTCAATGCATTCAACTCTTCCATATTTAGAGAACAACTGTTCCAAGTCCGATTACCAAGTGTCATACTCAAAATTTTTGCAAAAAATAGGTCTAATCTTTTCTCCTCACAAAATTTTAACCTTTGCAAAAACCCTGCAAATTGGGTGAAGAACAAATGTGGCTTCAAGTGTAATTCTCTTGTTAATTGATGAAAATTTAGAATTGTAGGAATACACGTGGAGAAATTACAAAAAGGGATAAATTGACACAAGTTGGTAGAAATGTGGCAGGATGACACCTCATGATTTAATCAAGGATGAGCAAGAGAATCTTTTTATTTATTCGATTCCTATTCTAATTAGAAGACTTTTAATTAGTTATAAACAAGCCTTTCAGACATCTGTTTTGAGACCGATTTAGATTTTCTATTTTGAATGTTAGATGTTTTGCGAGAATTCGGGATTCAAATGAAGACAAAGTGGAGACCTGATTCATCTAGGAATAGAGTTTCCTCTTCTCCATTTGATTTCCTTTTTAATTCTAGATTTGATACAATGTTTTATTTTGTTTATGTTTTGTTTGACGATTCATTCATGAACTAATTCATCATTCTAGGATTATGTGGATCTCTTCGATAAATTGATGCATGATTTTCTTCCATAAAATTAGTAGTGCTTTAAATTATTTCTTCTGTTGTGTGCTTTTTCTATTTGATTGTCTAATCAATAGTTAAGTGCATCTTTAAACCTTTGAGGAGTTTTAGAAAAGAAAATCCATGAATTAATTGACAACAGAAGAGCTTAGGATTTAATATGCAAATTGATGAATTAATTAATTTGTGAGTAGGATAGGAGCACACCTGCTTGCCCTAGGCAGTTTGCTAAGTAGCACAACCCTATCCATAATTTAGTTAATCGACATAGGAATATAGTGAACTAAATAAATTAGAGATTTGATTGCAGGTAATTCATAAGAACCCTGTAATTGCAATAGACTCAAGATTAATAATTGTTATTAATTTTATTAGGAGAAAATTATGTAATAAGACCATTTGATTGATAAAATCATAATTCTTGGCTTCTATATCCTGGTAGAAAACTTAATTAGTACACTTTTACTATTATTTTATTTTCATTAGTTTAATTTTAATTCCTACTTAGTTGATTTTTGTTTGAATAAAATAAGTGTGTGATAAATTAGTAATTAGTAGTGAATAATTTAGTTCCTCGTGGGATCGACACTTTCTCATCACTTTATTACTTGTTGCTAAACATGCACTTGCGTGATTGTTTACATTATTTATTTTGCACACCAACAAGTATTTGGCACCATTACTGGAGAACTAAAAGTATTTTTTTATGATAATATTAATTTGAAGTGCCAAGTTTTAATTCAAACTTTTTTTTACTTATTTATTTTATTTTATCTTTTCTATTTACTTCGAGGATCTCTACTATCATATACAAGATAATCAAGAGCTTGAATTAGTGCCTTTTGATCTACGAATTGAGAGAACTTTTCGGCAACATAGACAAGTAATCCAGCGAGCAACGAGGATACTGCAGAAATGACAAAGGAAGATGGATATTTGGGAAACTATGTTATCCCGCAAATTTAGGGCTTTCACACTGGAATTGCCAGACCAGCTATTTAAGTAAATAATTTTAAGATCAAGCTAACCATCATACAAATGATACAAGTTCAGTATAGTTTGGGGGTTCTCCAACAGAAGATCCGAATGCTCATTTGGCTAGATTTTTGGAGATTTATGACACCTTCAAATATAATGGAGTTGTTGGTGATGCAATTAGACTGAGGTTTGTCCTCATTCACACTGAGGGACAAAGTAAAGAGTTGGTTAGCATCTTTGCCATCGAGTTCCATTACCACTTGGAAGGATTTAGCGTAGATATTCTTGGCTAAGTTTTTCACACTATCACGAATAGTCAAGTTGAGGAATGAGATTAGTTCCTTTGTCCAATTTGATCAGGAAACATTTTATGAGGCATGGCAAAGATATAAGGTGATGCTAAAAAAATACCTTCATCATGGATTGAGAAAGTGGCTTTAAGTGCAGACGTTCTATAATGGATTATCTGCACAAATCAAAGGAATAGTTAATGCTGCTATAGGGGATACACTTACGCAGAAGAAGATTGGGGATATGTTTGTGTTACTTGAAGAGATGGCAGCAAATAGTTATCAATGGTCAACTAAGAGATTAACTGAAGCAAAGAAAGCTGCAGGAATTTATGAGGTAAATGCTACTACATCTTTGACTATGTAGTTAGAAGCTTTAACGAACAAGGTAGACATGCTTGCAAGTATTATAACTTAGCTATTGCAGTAAGTTCAAGCAGTAGAGAACCAATTTATTACCTGTGATATTTGTAGGGATAGGCATTCAAGTGATTAGTGTCAACATACTTCGAAAACATAGTAGCTCATTGGGAGCTTTAACAGGAATCAAAATAATCCGCACTTAAATTCTTATAATCCTGGATAGAGACAACACCCCAATTTCATAGAGCAACAACCAAGGACAAACATTAGCTTGTAATCCACCACCACCGAGCTTCCAATAACAAACAAAGCTACTAACTCAAGAAAATAAGTCATCATTAGAAGAGATGATGTCTATATAGTTCATGGAAAAAACTGAGGCAGCAATTCAGAGTCAATCAATGTCAATAGGAACATTAGAAACACAAATGGGCCAGCTAACCAATGCATTGAGTATAAGACAATAAGGAACTTTGCCAAGCAACACTGAGATAAATCCTAAATGATAAGGCAAAGAACATTGCAATGCTTTTTCTTTGAGGAATGGTAGAGAGTTGCAAGAATTTCATAAGGTCACTCCATCTTCAGAGGAATTGAAAGAAGAATCACCAGTTGAGAAGGAAAAGGATGAGAAGCAAAAAACTAAAGAAGTTAATTCTATCAGACCACCTTTATACTTTCCTAAGAGGCTGAAGAAGTAAAAATTGGACAAGCAATTTCAACAATTTTTAGAGGTTTTCAAAAAACTCTACATAAATATTCTATTTGCTGAAGCCTTAGAACAAATGTCAAGTTATGTAAAGTTCATGAAAGCTATTTTATCTAAGAAAAGGTGTTTGGGTGATTTGAGATAGTGGTTCTCACAGAGGAATGCACCATAATCATACAAAAGAAGTTATCCCCAAAACTCAAGGATCTTGGGAGCTTCACCATACCATGCAAAATTGGTACTAAATGTTTTCGAAGGGCACTTTGCGAATTGGGGCAAGCATAAATTTGATGCCACATTCTATCTACCAATGACTTATATAGGTGAGATCAAGCCAAACTAGCTTAACCTTGCAACTTGCGGATTGAGCATTCACGTATCCTAAGGGCATAATAGAAGATGTATTGGTAAAAGGTGATAAATTTATTTTCCCAGCTAATTTTATTATGTTGGACATTGAGGAAGATACTGAAGTGCCGATCATCCTTGGGAGACCATTCTTGATCACAGGTAGAACTATCATAGATGTGGAAAAAAGTGAGCTAACCATGAGGGTCCAAGATGAAAAGGTAAATTTTAATGTATTCAAAGTATTTGATTTGCCCAAGTACATTGAAAAATGTTTTGCAGCTAGTGTGATGATTAAAAACGTCAAGTCATATAAAGGAGAGGATCCTTGCTTCACCATATACTTCAAGTGGTATTGAGCCAATTTTATACCTAATTTTGGATTTGATTGAATTGATTCATGTGATGGATTGATTCTTGACCCCAATTTCTTGATTCAATTAATGGATTAAAATTTTTGGAGTTATTGCTTGTGGCTCTTGATGTGATGAATTGAATTATGTCAATATGTGCTAGATAGTGATTTGGATTATGTTGATATAAGTTTGATTCATATGCTATATATTGATTTAGCATGATATTGATGTTAAACTATGATTTAGCTTGTTGTTAATTGCTCGGAAGAGTTTTGTTAATTTTTGGATTCAACTGGATGTGATATTCTTGAAGTGGTTTATTGAATAGTGATTTAACCTTGTTCTTGATTTTTGAAGCCTGATTAAGTAAGGAGCTTAATTTTCAGTTTTAAAGTGTTTAAAATCTAAAAATTTGTCGAAATGAGGATGAAATAATGTTTTGAAAGAGTTTAAGAATTTTTCCCTAGCATAGTTGCTAAAAATAGCAAAGAAAAATGCACTTAACTGCTTGGAGCAAGGGCAGCCAGCCATGGCCAACCCCTAGGTACTATACTAGGGGCAGTGGGCACCCGCACTACACATTCGGGCAACTGGCAATGGCTGCTGCCTTGCCCAGTCCGGCCACTTGGTGGTATTTTTTCTTTGCGATTTTGTGGTTTTTTTACTTGCAAAAATTCATTGTTTTTCCTACTTTGATGCATAATATTATGTAACTCTTCAAGTTAATGTTGGACATTTTTGCATGCTTTAATATCAAGTATAAGTTGCTCTTCAAGATTTTGCAAAATTATGATGCATGCGTTTTATGTAATTTTCCTTAATAGTTAATTGTTTATGTGATAAGCTTTAATTTATTGACTTATCTTATTATCAATTATTTAATTTTTTAATGTATGATATTATGGATGGATTGTTGGAATAATGCCTCGCAACCAATTAGATTGGCATGTAAACTATTTCACTTGTGATACAATCTTGATTGAATAATATTCATATCAAATGGCCATCTTCATCTTATACTTATTTTACTTCATTGGCATTTGGTTGAAGCCCCTAAATCACACAAGACTATGGGACTTGGTTGCACACTGGGTGGTGATCATGAAATAAGTCTCTATGGTCATGATTTTAAATATTCCAAGTTGTTGAATCTTACGAGATAGCTCATCTAAGATTCAAATAAACTTGCACTAAGAATGCGTGAATCCAAGGAGTTGGATATTGCTCTGTTTCATGTGCAATCCATATTAGACATGAGTGTATGTTAGTGGGTGCTTATTAGAGAACAAGTTCACTGAAGACCATTTAGAGAATTCACTAGATAGCCGAAGTGGTAAGTCGGTAGTAGCAAGTTCTCCAACTTACACTAGTGCATATAGTTACTCCTATGACCTGAGGAATCATGGTAACCTTGTGTTTTGGTCCCCATGCTTTGAATCTTCATCGACCACATAGTGGGTCATCCGGGTTGAGATTGGGTATGAGCAACTTAGACATGGAGGTTTGTCAGATCCAAGAAAGGATCTGTCTCCTCATCGTTGCGAAGGGCTATAACATTTCTTATGTATTCTATAATGATCGATTCCAAGAAATCATTGCGCATGGTAGTATGATAATTTGGAAAAGGAGTTTTACAAAAATGAGGTCATAAAGGAGAATCGAACATTGCAATTAGAAATATAGTTATCGAGCGTATTGGGGAGCAGACAAATATTTTACCTTAGGCTTCTTTCGGGTGATAGGAGATGGAATGACCATATTAGCATGGCAAGCATAGAGATATAATGGTTTATCAAGACAAATTCATACATCCAATTAGTTGCTCCATGGGCTTGTTGTTAGACATCAATTGTGGAGATTGGGTACTCTTCAATTAATGAAGATTAATTGAAAGAGTTATTAGTTTAAATGAGTTTAAACTAATGAGAATATTTTAATATTCAAAATATCACAATGAATTGTGAGCCCATGTCCAATGAATGGATGAACTTAATGGGTCACACACAAAAGCTTAAAGGAAGTTCTTACTTTATGGGAGCAATTTTCTAACAATATCTAGGCATTTTTGGAGAGAGAAGTCGGTTGACTAAGTTTTTGGTCATCTTGGTTTGATTAATTTAATTGTTAAATTAATCAAAATAAGTTATGGACTTAAATTAGACCAATTAGATTAAAGAGTTAATTTAATTTTTTCCTTGTGGCCATTAATTAGTCAAGTTAACTTAAAGAGTTAAGTTGACACCTATTAACTTAAAGAGTTAAGTTAATTGATTTAAGGAGTTAAATCAAACTAATTAATTAAATTAAAGAGTTAATTTAATTAAAATGAGAATTTGGTTTTGGGGGTAAAATCAAATGAAAGAGTTCATTTGAATTTAATTAGAGTTAATTTGCATTACATTTCATACGATGAAATAAAGATGCAAATTTAATGCAAATGCATGTGAAATTCAAATTCACATGCAAGTTGGCAAGTTTCCAACAAGAATGGAAGGTGTGATTCCAACTTGCATCACACTCTCCTCTCTATAAATAGGCAAGTGGCTGACCATTAGATGGTCCTCATTAGAGATTCCCATTTTCTCTCCAAAAGTGTGATTTTTCATTTGTTGAAGCTTCACACTCTCCAAACTTTCTCCTTCTTCAATTCTTCTCCAAACACCACTCCCTTGCCTTTATCATCTCATTATCTAGCAGATCTGAGGTTGATTTATAGCTTTCCTTGGATGATTGGATTAATATATTAGAGGTCCAACACTTGGGGAACTTGTTGCTCCTAGGTGAACCACTGCTGTTTGGCTGTTTGTGCGGCAGATTTGAAGGACTTAGGAAGTTCTGATTTGCACAAAATTTTTATAGAATCTACCTTGGTGTGTGGTGGTTCTCTCTGAAAAATTTTAGGATTTTTGAAGTTGTGGAAGGCCTTCATTTGTTGATCGCTTCTGCTGTGCGCGAGTTGCTTCATTGAAGAGTTCATTGGAGTATTTCTCTTCTTACCTTTTGATTTAGCTTTAAAGGTAAATTTTCTGGATCTAAATCCTTATTATAAGATGATTAGATCCTTGGAGTTGATTAGCTAAGTTATATTTATCCTATTTATGGTTTTATATTATGGATCCTTAGCCTACTCCTACTTACAAGTGGTATCGGAGTCTATTACATGCTTTAATTTGTATTGTGGTGGATTGAATCATGCGATGAATTGATCCTCATCACCAAATACTTGATTCAATTGATGAATTTGAGTATTTTGGTTGATTTTGCATGTGGCTCCTTTGTTGATGAATTGAGATATGCTAATATTTGATTTAAAAACATAAGGGTTAGGAGTACAAAAAACATGAATTGGGGATCAAAAGATTGATCACTAGGTGGCTAGGCAAGGTTGCCTAGCCCGGCAAGCAGCGGGCATGCCATGCCCGCACCTGTCGCGCGCCAAGCTGTGTGGTAGTGGGTAGCCAAGGCTACCTTATGGTCGCTTGTTGGTGTAATTTGTGTTGTTTTGTGTCTCTTACTTATTTTTCACATATATTTAGATGCACAAAAGTTGTGTAAGTGTTTCAAAATTATGTTTGAAATTTTTGCATACTTTTAAAGTCTTGTTCAAGTTAATCTTCAATTAAGTGCAAAAATGAGATGTATATAGAGTTATGCTTATATTTGCTAGTTAATTAATTATTTATGAGATAAGCATTTAATTTGTTGAATTGAATGTCAATTCTTATTTATTATTCATTTAATTGTTGAATGAATGATAAATCTATGGGGACGAACATGAGCCTTTAAATTAGTTTTATTAGTTTCAAATTGTTGAAAAGAGTTGTATTAAATAGGGGCTTGCATGCCTCTTAATATTCTATCTTGGAAATGTTATGAGAGTAGAAAAAATAGGTGTGAGGATTTCTTTTCTCTTGTATATGTTGCAAGGAGACAAAGAAGGCCAAAGGAATCAAGGAGGCATGAAGACCCATGAATGTATGAGATATATTTATGTAATAACTAGATTTAATCAACCCACTTAAAATCAACTAAGTAGTCCACTACTTTGTTAAGGCTCATGGTCATCCCACCCTAGAAGCATGCTAGGTGTATTTACTTATTTATGCTTTCTTTATCTTATTGATGTATGAGATGCATGGTTAGGATATAGAAAACCTAAATAACATGAGATAAAATTGATGGGATATTTCAAAGTAAGAAAATCCCTCCACTTAGAGGAGTCTAAGTGCTTTCAAAATATTAAGTTAATGTGGATACAAATTAAAAGGACTTTTAATTAATCCATACCTTCTACTAATAGTTTGTGACATGAGATGCTACCACATTTGCATGATGTCTCACGAGTTATGGGTCATGTTTATGGAGGAAAGCTATGCTCACTTACTTAGCATATGATGTACTTTGATTTAAAACTTTCTATGACATTATCTCACAAGTCATGGAATGACATAGTACGGTTTCTAACCAAAGATTTATTGGTAGGTCCGACTTAAACACCTAGTAGTGTAGATGTCGCACGAGTAATGTGTTTACATGAAAAGTGAGGCAAAATATATCAAAGGTTTCATAGAGATACAACTAGCAAAAGTTGCTTACCTTACGATTGTTTGTGGTTATCTCACGAGTCTTAGGTCTGCTACAAGTCCATTGGGCCTTGATTCTCACTAGGAAATGAGATTTCCTGTATTCCTTATGGGGAATAAGGAATTTGATAAAATAGTGGGAGAAAAACATGCTCGAAAGTCCATGAACATGCTTTCAATATTAAAATTCAATCATATGCGCATATTCTCTTTTCTTTTCGCCTTTGTTGATTTTTGAAATCTCAAAACAAATGGCTAAGAATCCACTCAACATGATTTTGGAAACTAATAAGCTAACCCGGCCAAACTTTTGCAACTGGCTTAGAAACCTCAAGATAATTTTTGACTTCAAAAAGATGACCTATGTGCTTACTCAAAGTAAGTAGGACAACATAGGTGATGATGCTGATGATGAGGCACATGAAATGTTCACGAAATGGGTAGAAAATGATCTTCAAACCTAGTGCCTTATGATGGCTTCTATGTCTAACGAGCTCCAAAAATCCCATGAGCACATGAAAACCGCTTATGAGATATATATGAACCTACAAGAGTTGTACGGCATGCAAACAAGACATGAGCGCTTCTCATTATCTAGGGAACTCTTTCGGACTAGAATGGTTGAAGGCTCAAGTGTCGATGACCATGGCCTTAAGATGATCCGTTTCATTAAGAAACTTGCTCAATTGGACGTGGTCAAGGATAATAAGCTTTATGTGGATATGATCCTCTAATCATTACTGAGCTCTTTTGACTAATTTGTTATGAACTTCAACATAAGAAAGTAAGAGGTAACTATTAACGAGTTGGTCAATATGTTGGTGACTGCCGAGGTGACTATGAAGAAAGACAAACCTTTAATGCTTGCTTCCTCCTCTAAGTCTAAGGGCCCTAGGGGTGCTAGAAAGGGACGTAAACAGAAGAAGAGTTCTTTCTCGAAGTGAAAGTAACCATTGAAACCCTTTGGTGGAGTTATGAAAAAGAAAGAGGATAAAACGAATTCAACTTGTTTTTATTATGGCGAGAAAGGCTATTGAAGAGAAATTGCAAGGAATACCTTGCAACTCTTGGGAAGGGTATATAATTTATTAAAGTACATTTAACAAAAAATTCTTCCTCTTAGGTGTTTGATACCGCATATGGTTCTCACCTCTGTCATTCGTTACAGGGGATGAAAAGAAGGAGTCTAAATGAGGGGGATTTGATCCAAGCCTTGGCAATAGAGCAAATGTTTCGGTGAAAGTCAAAGGTGTAATGAAGTTAGACTTAGGGCACTCTTTTCTTGTATTAGATCTATATTATTATGTACCAAATCTAGTTAAGAACATCATTTCGATCCCCGTTCTAGATAGCAAAGAATTTGATTTTTCTATATCAAATGGGAATTTAAAGGCAATAAAGAATGGTTCTTTAGTTGCTAATGGTACAATTAACAATGGATTATGCATCTTGGATTCTCAACCATCATTAATGCTCATTCAACAAATTAAGAGAAAATTAGATAACCAAAAAGATGCCATCTTATAGCATGCTAGACTTGGACATTTTCCAAGAATAGGATGAACAAGTGAGAAGCCCTCAAAGAACTAAATGTTAGTGGCATAGAGGATCTTCCTACTTATGAATTTTGTTTAAAAAGAAAAATGACCAAGGCTTCTTTATAGGACAAATAGAGCGAACCACAAGTCATTTGAATTTGATCCATATGGACGTTTGTGGACCACTAAAAGTTAGGGCGAGAGGTGGCTATTCATACTTCATTACCTTCACCAATGATCATACATGATTCGGACATGTGTATCTTATGAAGTACAAGCCCGAAGCTTTTGAAAAGTTCAAAGAGTGCATGAATTAAGTAGAAAAGCAACAAAGACTAAGTATTAAAGCTCTTCGATAGGATTGAGGATGATAATACTTAAGTACTGAATTCTTGGATTATCTTAAGAAGAATGAGATTCCCTCACAATGGACTCTACCCAGCACACCCCAATACAATGACGTAGCCGAGAGGAGAAATCGTACCCTGTTAGATATGGTACATTCCATGATGAACTTCACCGATGTGCCTATATCCTTTTGGGGATTCATCTTAACAACAACGGTGAGGATACTAAATGTGGTCCTCTCAAAGTTGGTGCCAAAGACACCACATGAGATGTGGTATGGCAAGGCACATTCTTACTCTTTTTTAAGAGTTTGGGGGTCTCCCACATACGTCAAGAGGTTAGTCGGGGACACGTTGGATGCTAGATCCACTTTATGCAAGTTTGTGGGATACCTACGAGAGTCTTTGGGTTATTATTTCTATGATTCCTAGAATAAAAAGGTGTTTATTTCAAGGAATGCCATATTTTTTGAATTTTTTTTTCTATTAGATAGAAAAGGCATTATCGTTGAACTTGATGAAGTTCAAGATGATCATAAAATCTCACAAGCAGTAGAAACAAGTGAACATCAAGAGCTTGGCACACTACCTCTATGAAGGTCAGATCGAATTAAGAATTAACCTAAAAAGTTTGGATTCCTTCATGAAACAGGCCAAGCGGATAGTGATCCAAAGACCTATGAGGAAGCTATGTTGGACATATATTCGAGACATTAGCTAGAGACTATGAAATCTAAAATAAACCCCATGTACTCCAACAAAGTATGAACTTTGGTAGATCTACCGAAAGGTATAATACCCGTTGGTTGCAAATGGATCTGTAAGCAAAAGCTAGGAGTCAAAGGAGAGGTAACGACATTTAAGGTGAGACTAGTGGCAAAAGGTTACACTCAAAGACCCAATATTGATTTTGAGGAAATCTTTTCATCAGTCGCTATGTCTAAGTCCATTAGAATTATACTTTCCATGGCCACATATTATGAATATGAGATATGGAAAATTAATGTGAAAACTACTTTTCTTAATAGAAATATTGAAGAAGAAATCTATATGGAGCAACCATAAGGTTTACCTCGAAGAGGATTGAACCAAAGGTTTACAAACTCCAAAGGTCCATTTATGGACTCAAACAAGCATCCCAAAGTTGGAACATACATTTTGATAAGATAGTCAAATCATTTGGCTTTATCAAAAATATGTATGAACCTTGTATGTACAAAAAGGCTAGTGGGAGTTCGATATAGTTTATTGTGCTTTGTGTCGATGACATTCTTCTCATTAGGAATGAGAGAGAATGTTAAAATGTACTAAAGCATGGTTATCTTCACAATTCTTCATGAAGGATTTAGGAGAAACATCCTTCGTATTAAGAATATGGATCTATAGAGATAGATCAAAGAGGATGTTGGTACTTTCCCAAACATCGTATATTCACAAGATACTAAAGAGGTTTAGTATGGAAGAATGCAAGAAAGAATTCCTTCCCATGGGACAAGGTCTTCGTCGCGTCAAGTCTACAACCTTGAGACTTTGACAAGAGGGAAAGAACCCCACATTCCTTATGCATCCGCCATAGGGACCATAATGCATGCCATGCAATGTACAAGGCTGAACGTAGCACACGCTCTAAGTATTACGAGCTGCTTTCAATTTGACCTCGATGAACATCACTGGCAAACCATAAAAGCAATCTTAAAGTACTTGAGAAGAAGTAGGGAATTATTTTTGGTATATGGCAATGGAGAATTGAAACTCAAGGGGTTTTTAGATTCTGGTTTAGAATCCAATGAAGATGACCTAAAATCCACCTCAAGATTTATATTTCGCTTCAATGGCAGCGCGATGAGTTGGAAGAGTTCCAAACAAGATACCACGACTGATTCTACCATTGAGGAGGAATATATTGCAACTTTGGAGACAACAAATGAGGGTGTTTGGATGAAAAACTTCATCTAAGAGTTGGATGTAGTGCCTAGCAGTGTTGAGCTAGTTGTTGTCTTCTATGATAATAACGGAGCGGTTGTCCAAGCAGAAGACCCAAGATCTCATCAGTGATCCAAGCACACTGTAATGCATTCTCATTTGACTTGGGAGATCAATGATAGAGGTGACATTCAAGTGGAGAAGGTAGCCTCAGAAGAGAATATAACAGATCAACTAATTAAACCCCTAATGCAAAAGGTCTTTGAAAGACATCTTGAGAAGATGGGATGGGCTTTAGGACTATGGGGAATTAGTTTTAAGGCAAGTGAGAGAATATTGGAATAGTGCCCCGCAGCCAATTAGATTGGCATGTAAACTATTTCACTTGTGATACAATCTTGATTGAATGATATTCATATCAAATGACCATCTTCATCTTATGCTTATTTTACTTCACTGGCATTTGGTTGAAGCCCCTAAATCACACAAGACTATGGGACTTGGTTGCACACTAGGTGGTGATCATGAAATAAGTCTCTATGATCATGATCTTAAATATTCTAAGTTATAGAATTTTACGAGACGGAGAATCTAAGATTCGGATAGATTTGCACTAACGACACATAAATCCAAGGAGTGGGATATTGTTCCGCTTTATGATCAATCCATGCTAGACATAGGTACATGTTAATGGGTGCTTGTTAGAGAACAAGTTTACTGAAGAACCGCTCGAAAAATCCACTAGGTAGCTGGAGTGACAAGTTCTCCAGCTTACGCTAGTACATATAATCAGTCCTCTGACCTGAGGATTCATAGTAACCTTGTGTTTATGTCCTCATGATTTGACTCTACACCGACCATGTAGCGGGTCATTTGGGTTGAGATTGGGTGTGAGCCAATTAGATATTGAGGCTCGTGAGATCTAAGAATAGATCCGTCTCTTCGTTGTTGTGAAAGGCGAGTGCATCTTCTATGTATTCTATAATGATAGATTCCAAGAAATCCTTGCATAAGGTAGTATGAAAATTTGGAAAAAGAGTTTTCCAAAGATGAGGTTATAAAGGGGAAATTGAACATTGAAATTAGAAATATAGTTATCGAGGCTACTGGGGAGCCGACAAACATCTTGCTGTAGGCCTCTTCTGGGAGATAGGAGATGGAAGGATCGTATTTGCATGGCAAGCATAGAGCTAGGATGGCTTATCAAGATATATTCATTCATCCAATTAGTTAGGCTCCATGGGCTTGTTGCTAGACATCGACTATGGAGATTGGGATACTCTTTGATTAATGGAGATTAATTAAAAATTTATTAGTTTAAAGGAGTTTAAACTAATGTGAATATTTCAGCATTCAAAATAACACAATGAGTTGTGAGCCTATGTCCAAATGAATGGATAAACCTAATAGGTCACACACAAAAGCCTAAAGGTGGTTCTTATTTGATGGGAGGAATTTTCTAAGGAGTTAGAAATTTCAACCTAGGCGTTTTTGGAGAGAAAACTGTTGACTAATTTTTGGTCATCTTAGCTTGATTAATTTAATTGCTAAATTAATCAAAATAAATTTAAGGGGTTAAATTAGACCAATAAAATTAAGGAGTTAATTTAATTGGTGCTATGTGATAATTAATTAGTCATGTTTACTTAAGGAGTTAACACTAATTAACTAAAAGAGTTAAGTTAATTGACTTGAGGAGTTAAGTCAAACCAATTAATTAAATTAAAATTTTAATTTAATAAAAATGATAATTTGGTTTTGGAGGAAAAATCAAATGAAAGAATTCATTTGAATTTAATTAGAGTTAATTTGTATTATATTTCATAAAATGAAATGAAGATGCAAATTAAATGCAAATACATGTGAAATTCAAATTCACATGCAAGTTGACAAGTTGCCAACAAGCATAGGAGGTGTGATGCTAACTTGCATCACACTCTCCTCTCTGTAAATAGGCAAGTGGCCAGTTATTAGATGGTCTTCACTAGATATTCTTATTTTCCCTCCAAAAGTGTGATTTTCATTTGTTGAAGCTTCACACACTCCGAACTCTCTCCTTCTCCAATTCCTCTCCAAACACCACTCCCTCACCTTCATCCTCTCATTATCTAGAATATATGAGGTTGATTTAGAGTTGTCTTTGGGTGTGTGAATTGATACATTAGAGGTCCAACACTTGGGGAACTTGTTTCTCTTTGTTGAATCATCGTTGTTTGGCTGTTTGGATGGCAGCTTTGAAGGACTTAGAAAATTCTAATTTGCACGAAATTTTTATAGCATTTACCTTGGTGTGTGTGGAACTCTTTGAAGAATTTTAGAATTTTTGGATTTGTGGAAGGCCTTCAATTGTTGATCGCTTCTGATCTGCACTAGTTGCTCCATTAAAGAGTTTATTGGAGTTTTTCTCCTCTTGCCTTTGGATTTAGCTTTAAAGGTAATTTTTTGTGGATATAAATCCTTATTAAGCAATATTAGATCCTTGGAGTAGAGTAGCTAAATTATATTTAGTGTTTTTATGGTTTTATATTATGGATCCATAGCTTACTCCTGCTTACATGGATATGGATGAACATGAGCCTTTAAATTTGATTTAAATTGATTCAATGTTGATTGAATGAGTTGTGATTAAATGGGGCTTGTATGCCTCTTAAATTTCACCATGTAAATGCCTTCCTTATTATTGTAATGAGAGTAGAACATTTAGATAGTGAGGGTTTTCTTTTCTAATAATTGTTGCAAGGAAGCCAAGGAGAACACGGAGGCTTGAAGACCTGTGAATGCATAGGATGTATTCACGTAATAGATAGGTTCTATTAAATTAATTAACACACCTAAATCAACCAAGTGGTGCACCTATGGCTCTAAGTGTATCATTTAGCTAAGGCTCATGCTCTTCCCAAGTTTAGATGCATGCTATGTTTCTTTACTTATTTATACTTTCTTTATCCTTTGATGTATAGTTATGCATGCTTAGAATAGAGAACCTGAATAAGTAAAGAGGAAAATGAGAAGATCTTCCAAGTAAGAAAATCTTTCATTAGGAAGAGTCTAAGTTCAAATAATATTTAGTCAAAATGAATAAAATTAAATGGGCTTTAATAATCCATGCCTTCTACTGATAGGTTTGTGACATGAGACGTGAAAGAGGTGTAAGGCCAAGGATCCAATTTAAAACATTTAAAAAATGAAATTTAATTTATCTTACACCACCACAAGGATCTAAATCATGCATATATAGTGGATTAAGGTTAGATTGTTACCTCTTGAGCAAAATCCAACCAAAGGTTTTCCCGAGAGGAAACTGCTACTGGCATAGCTAAGTGTGATCAACATTTGATCTTGCAAATCACCTCAGAATTCAACCAAATATGGATCAAATGAAAGCTAATTCAAAGGGGACTATCCAAATATAAAATTCACCACGAGAATCCTTTGAAAAGACCTCGAACAGAGACCTCAAATTTTCTGCTGGAACAAAGGATCACCAAAGCAAGCAATCCGTAATACATTTGCCTCTAATGTCAAAGTCCACACACCTTCGGACTATCCTTTCCCTCTCAATGTAGCTGGAAAAGTCAAGAAGGAAGAGAACTAGGTTGAAGTCCGAAAATGGACGGGAGGAAGAAGAGAGTGAAACCTCAACTCAAGAGAAAATCACTTTTGGAGGAAATTTTTGATCTAACAATTAGATGCAAAACTGGCTGAGTCTTCTTGTTGGCTGCCCCCTTCTATATCTATATATAGAGGGAGGATGGTGTGATGCCAAGGTGGCATCACACCTTCCTCAGGGGGTGCCAACTAAGCATGCCAACTTGCAAGCTTTATTTTAAATTTCCCTCCAAAACTCATTCTTCCATTTAATTAAATTAAACACTTTCATTTAATTAAATATTGACCTAACATTTAAGTCACCAAACTTAACTCTTTAAGTTCGACTTGACCAATTGATAATCATGTGGTACCCAATTAAATTAACAGTTAATTTAATTGGGTCAATTTAACAATTACACTTATGAAACCGAATGACTAAAAATTGCACTAAGATTTCTTCCTCACATTTTCAGTCCTCTTGGAATTTTTCTAAAACTTAGAAAATTCCTCCTCATTATTTAGGATTTCCAGTAGGTTTTTGTGTGTGACCCATTAGGTTCTAGCGCTCATTGGACATGGACTCACAATAATTGTGACTTTAGAATATCATATATTCACGTTAGTTTAAAACTCCTTTTAAACTAACTGACTCATATCAAATAATCTCTATTAATTGAAGAGTACCTAATCTCCATAGTTGATGTCCAACCTCAAGCCCATGGAGCCCAACAATTAGCCGAGTGAATGCTTGTAGTGAACCATTCCAGCTTTATACGTACCATGCAAATACGGTCCTTCCATCTCATATCTCCATGAAAAAGGCATAGGGCAAGATATTTTTTGGTTCCCTAATAGCCTCAGTATTATGCATCTATTCTTAATGTTCGATTCCTTTTGTGACCTTATCTTTGGAAAACTCCTTTTCCAAATTACCACACTGTCTTAGCCAAGTACTCCTTAGAATCGATCATTACTGAACACATATGAGATGTACTCTCCCTTCACAAAGACAAGGAGTCGAATCCCATCTTCGATCTCATAAACCTCTATGTCTAAGTATCTTATGCCGAATCACCATCGGAACGCTCGTTAAGTGGCCAGGGAGGAGTCAAAGCATGAGGACCTAAACACAAGGTTACAATGGATCCTCAGGTCAAATGACTAATTATATGCACTAGCATAAGCTGGAGAGCTAGCCAATACCGAATTGCCACTACGACTATCTGGTGGGAACTCCAGGTGGGTCCCCAGTGCCTTGTTCTCTAATAGGCACTCACTAACATGCACCCATATCACATATGGTTTGCTTATGGAATGGAGCAACATCCAACCCTTAGATTTATGCATCGTTAGGGCAACTCTATCTGAATCTTAGATGCCTCATCTCTTAAGATTATATGACTTGGGATGTTTAAGATCATGACCGTGTAAGACTTATTCCATGATCACCACCAAGTGAACTGACCAAGTCCCGTAGTCTTATGTGATCTAAGGGCTTCAACCGTATGCCAGTGAAGTAATATGAGCATAAGATGAAGATGGCCATATAAGAATAATATCATTCAATCAAAATTGTATCACAAGTGAAATAGTTTACATGCCAATCTAATTAGCTTGCTGGGCACTATTCCAACAATCTCCCATTTGCCCTAAAGCCAATGCCCTACAGTTTTAAGACCTATCTTCATAAGATGTCCTTTGAAGACTTTCTGCATTAGGGGTTTAGTCAGTAGATCTGCTATATTATCTCTAGAGGCAATCCATTCCACTCGGATGTTACCTCTAATCAAATGATAATACCTCAAAATGTGCTTGGATCGCTGATGAGATCTTGGCTCCTTAGCTTATGCAATTGCACTGTTGTTGTCACAAAAGACAACCATAGGCTCAGATATACTACGCACTATATCTAACTGTTGGATGAAGTTTTTGATCAAAACACTTTCCTTTGCAACTTCCGAAGCCGTAATATATTCTATCTCAGTGGTTGAATCGACCGTAGTGTCTTGTTTGGAACTCTTCCAACTCACTGCGCCATCATTAAGGTAAAATATGAATAAAGATGTGGATTTTACGTCGTCTACATTAGATTGGAAACTTGAATACGAAAACACTCGAGTTTTAATTTTTCATTTCCGTATACTAAAAATAACTCCTTCCTTCTTCTCAAGTACTTAAGGATTGCCTTAACAGCCATCCAGTGATATTCACTGGGGTTGGATTGAAAGTAGCTCATGACACTTAGAGCGTGCGCTACATCCGGTCTTGTACATTGAACTGCATATATTATGCTCCCTATAGAGGATGCATAAGGTATTTAGGACACCTTTTGTCTTTCTGCCTCAGTTTGGGGGACCATAGACTTAGATAGACGAATACCAAGTCCCATAGAAAGGAATCCCTTCTTGGATTCTTCCATACTAAATCGCTTTAGTATTTTGTCAATGTATTGTGATTGGGAGCTTCTTCTTCGATCTATCTTTATAGATATGTATTCCCAATACGTAGGATGCTTCTCCCAAATCTTTCATGGAGAATTGAGTAGATAACCATGCTTTAGTCTGCTCTAACATTCCTATCTTATTCCCAATGAGAAGGATGTCATCGACATAAAGCACAATAAACTGTACACAATTTCCACTGGCTTCTTGCATACACATGGTTCATACACATTTTTGATACAACCAAATGATTTGACTGTACTATCAAAACGTATGTTCCAGGATTGGGATGCTTTCTTGAGTCCATAAATGGACCTTTGGAGTTTGCAAACCTTTTGCTCACTTCCCTTGAAAGTAAAACTTTGTGGCTACTCCATATAAATTTCTTCTTCAATGTTGCCATTGTGGAAAGTGGTTTTCACATCCATTTTCCATATCTCATAGTCATAATATGCGGCTATGGCAACTAAGATCCATATGGACTTAGGCATTGCAACTAGTGAAAAGGTTTCCTCAAAATCAATATCTAGTCTTTGAGTATAACCTTTTGCCACTAGTCGTGCCTTAAAGGTCACTATCTCTCCATCGACTCCTAGCTTTCACTTATAGATCCATTTGCAACCAATGGGAATGATTCTCCCCGGTGGATCTACCAAAGTCTATACTTTGTTGGAGTACATGGAGTCCATTTCGGATCTCATAGCATCAAGCCAATGTCTCGAGTCTATGTTCAACATAGCTTCCTCGTAGGTCTTTGAATCTATATCTGATTGGCCCGTCTCATGAAGAAATTCAAACCTTTCGTGTTTCTTCTTGATTTAATCCAACCTATATAGAGGATATGTGCTAGGCTCGCTACTTGTTTCCACCACTTGTGAGATTTGATCATCTTGAACTTCATCAAGTTCAACAACAACACCTTTTCTATCTAGCAGAAACTTCTTTTCCAAAAAGGTGGCATTCCTTGAGACAAACACTTTTTGCTCTGAGGGATCATAAAAGTAATAACACATAGATTATCTAGGGTATCCCATAAACTTGCACAAGGACATTTAACTATCCAACTTATCTCCCACTAATCTCTTGACGTAGGCGGGAGGAGACCCTCAAACCTTTAGATATTGGTAAGAGGGTGCTTTGCCATACCACATCTCATGTGGCATTTTTGGCACAGCCTTTGAGGGTACTGCATTTAGTAGTCTTGCCGTTGTTAGCAAGGCGTATCCCCAAAAGGATATAGGCACATCGGAGAAGCTCATCATGGAACGCGCTATGTCCAACATGGTACGGTTTCTCCTCTCTGCTACTCCATTGAGTTAGGTTGTGCTGGGTGAAGTCCATTGAGATAGAATCCCATTCTCTTTTAGATAATCCAAGAATTTAGTACTTAAGTATTCTCCTCTGCGATCCGATCGAAGTTTTAATACTAAGTCCCTTTTGATTTTCTACTTCACACCTATACTCTTTGAACTTTTCAAAGGCTTTGGACTTGTTTTTCAAAAGATACACATGTTCGAATCGAGTGTGATCATCGGTGAAAGTGATGAAGTAAGAATAGCCTCTTCGTGCACTAACTCTTAGTAGACTGCACACATCCGTATGGATCAAATCCAAAAGATTTGTGCTTCATTCCGATTGTCCTACAAAAGGAGCCATGGTCATTATTCCCTTTAAACAAGACTGACAAGTTGGAAGTTCCTCAATACCACTAACATTTAGTACTTTGAGAGCTTCTATCTTGTTCATCCTATTCTTAGAGATATGGCCAAGTCTTGCATGCCATAAAATGGCATCTTCTTAGATATCTAATTTTCTTTTACTTGATTGAATGTGCATCAATGAAGGTTGGGAATCCAATATGTACAATCCATTATTTAATGTACCTTGTGCAATTAAAGAACCATTCTTTAATGCTTTTAACTTCCCCTTAGATATAGAAAAATCATATCCTTCTTTATCCAATTCAGGAATTGAAATAATGTTCTTAACAAGATTAGGTACATAATAACAAGGATCAAGTACAATTTAGGAGTTCCCCAAGTCTAACTTGATTACACCTTGGACCATAGCTGCAACTTTTGCTCCATTTCCTAAGCATAGGATCATATCCTTTTCATTGAGACTCTTCATTCTTTCTAACCCCTGTAATGAATTACAAAGGTGAAAACCGTACGTGGTATCAAATACCTATGAGGAAGAACTAGTTGTCAAGTGCACTTCAATGAAGTATATACCCTTCTCAAGAGTAGCAAGATAAGCTTTGAAATTTCTTCTCCAATGCCCTTTTTTGCCACAATGGAAACATATAGCTCCGGTTTTAGCCTCTTTTTATTCTCAATTCCCCTTGAACTTTTCAAGGTTTGTTTCCTTTTGGCGGAAGAAACAAGTGTAAGAGGCTTGTCTTTGTTTATAGTCTCCTTGGTGATTACCAACATATTAACTCATTCATTAATCGTTACTTCTTGTATCAACATGTAGAAGTTCATAATGAATTGGTCAAATGTGTTAGGTAGTGATTGAAGGATCAAATGCACAAGGAGCTCATTATCTATGACAACACCTAATTGACCGAACCTCTCAATGAGAGTGATCATTTTAAGCCCGTGTTCATAGACATTAGTGCCTTCAATCATTCTACTTCTAAAGTAACTCCCTAGATAAAATGAATCCTTCGTGTCTAGTTTGAACACCAAACAACTTTTGTAGGTGCGTATAGATGTCATGTGCACATCTCATGCGCTCGTAAGTCTCTTGAAGCTCTTTAGATATAGAAGCAATCATAATGGACATTGTTTGTAGATCAACATCCACAAACTTCATGAACAATTCACGTGCCTTATTGGTGGCATTATTGTTAAGGGTAATCGGCAGACTATGATCAAGCATATAAGTCCCCTTTTCGAAATCAAGAATAATATTGAGGTTTGTCAACCAATTGTGGAAATTGGGCCTGGTTAGTATATTGGTTTCCAAAATTGTTGTGAGTGGATTTTTAGCCATTTTGAGTTTGAAGATTTCACAAATCTACAAAAAAGCGATAAAAGAGAATATAAATATGCGATTGAATTTTGATATTGCAAAAACATGTTTATGGTCTTTCAAGCATGTTTTCCTCCTATATTTTATCAAATCCTTCACCCCCTTAGAAGAATTAGGGAAATCATATTTCCTAGTGAGAATTAAGACTCCTAAGACTTGCAAGTGGACCCCCGTGACCGAGTGCCATCCACAAGCAATCTAAGGATAAGCAACATTTGCTAATTGCGTCACATGCAACTCTTGATATATTTTACCTCACTTTTCATGTAGACCCATGATTTGTGCAACATCTACATTACTAAGTGTAAAGTCGAACCTACCAATCAAACTTTGATTCAAGACCGCTCCACAGCATCCCTCATGACTGAGTGCCAATGCGTGGGAAGCCTCAAATTAAAGGTGTATCGAATGCTAAGTATATTCTCACAGCTTTCCTCCTAAGTGTGACCCCTATGACCGAGTGCCATCACACAAATTCGGTAGCATCAATATGGAATATACTATTGGTAGAAGGTATAGATTAATTAAAACTCATTTTAATTTATATTCATATTGACTTAATATTTGAAAAACACTTAGACATTCTAAGTGGAGGGATTTTCAACTTGCTTGCCAGGATCTCATCAATTTTATCTTCTTATTTAGGTTTTCTATATCCTAATCCATGCACCGCATACATCAATAGGATATGAAAAGTGTAAATAAGTAAATGCGCCTAGCATGCTTCTAATGTAGGATGACCATAAGCCTAACCAAGTGATGCACTTAGAACCATAGGTGCATCACTTAGTTGATTTTAAGTGGGTTGATTAAATCTAGCTATTACATGAGTGTATCCCATACATTCATGGGTCTTCATAAGTCTCCATGCCTCCAAAGATCTTCTTTGCTCCTTGTAACAATTACATGAGAAAGAAATCATCACTTCTAGTGATTCTACTCTCATAACATTTACAAGATAGAATTTAAGAGGCATTCAAGCCCTAATTTAATACAACCCATTTCAACAACTTTGAAATAAATAAAATCAATATTAAAGGCTCATGATCATCCCCATTCATTCATCATCTATTCAACAATTAAATGAATAATAAATAAATTAAGAATTGACATTCAATTCCAACAATTAAATGCTTATCATATAAACAATTAATTAGCCAAGCAAAAACAAGCATAACATTTATACAACCTATTTTTGCAGAAATTGGAGAGTAACTTAAATTTGACTTTAAAAGTGAGCAAAAATGTCCAACATTCTTTTGAGTACTTACACAACAATTGTGCATCAAAAGTGTATGAAAAAAATCAAGTTTTGGAGGGTAAAAATGCATAAAACGGCAAACCGGTCATGCCATGATAGCCTTGGGCGGGCCTGTTGCCAGGCTGACCATCCAGGCAAGCAGCACGGGCACTATAGTTCCATGCTGCCCTGCCAGGGGCTGGCCGGCTGGCCGGGCTACTGCCATAAGTTGCCTAGGCCACCGTTTTACCACATTTTCACCTTTTTCCCTTTCCCAAACCTTATGGATACTTCCATAACATAACTCCATACATTTTATGATAAATTTTCAGATTATAAACACTTTAAAAACTATAAATTAAAGTGCTCAAATTGCTTCAAAAATCAAATCTAAGGAAGAATCACCATTCTTTAAACACCTTCAAGGCATTCAAATAAACTCCAATTATGTCCAATCCAATTGGATCCAAAAATGACCAAAACAATTTAAGGCCAAATTCAACATGATATATCAACATATAACATCATCCAACACTAAATCAAAATTTAACATTAGCTAAACATGAATCAAATTATACTAACATTTGAATTTAACAATTAAAAACACATATTAGCATAATTTCTATTCATTCCCATAGGAGCCACATACAACATCATACAGAAACTCCAATCCATGACTTGAATCAAATGTTTTAAGATCATGATCAATTCATCACATGAATCAATCAAAAGAGAATCCAAAATATAGCATGAAATTAGGCTCCGATACTACTTGAATGAAGTGTAAGGCTAAGGATCCAATTTAAAACATTTAAAAACTGAAATCTAACTTATCTTACACCACCACAAGGATCTAAATCATGAATATATAGTGGATTGAGGTTAGATTGTTACCTCTTGACCAAAATCCAACCAAAGGTAGAAGAAGAGCTTCCTTTCCCAAGAGGAAACTGCTACTGGCACAGCTAGGCATGATAAATGTTTGATCTAGCAAATCACCTCAGAATTCAATCAAACCTGGACTAAATGAAAGCTGACTCAAAGAGTAGCGTCCAAATATAAAATTCACCACTAGAATCCTTCGGAAAGACCTCAAACAGAGACCTCAACATTTTTGCTGGAATAGAGGATCACCAAAGCAAGCAATCCATAATATGTCTTGCCTCTAATGTCAAAGTCCACACACCTTTGGACTATCATTTCCTTCTCAATTTAGCTGGAAAAATAAAGAAGGAAGAGAGCTAGGTTGAAGGCCGAAAATGGAGGGGAGGAAGAAGAGAGTGAAGCGTCAACTCATGAGAGAATCACTTTTGGAGGGAATTTTTGATCTAACAATTAGATGCAAAAAGTGTGACTGATTCTTCTTGTTGGTTGTCTCCTTCTATATCTATACATAGAGGGAGGATGGTGTGGTGCCAAGGTGGCATCACACCTTCTTCAAGGGGGGTTGCCAACAAAGCATGCCAACTTGCAAGCTTAATTTTAAATTTCCCTCCAAAACTCATTCTTCCATTTAATTAAATTAAAATGTTGATTAAATTAAACACTTTAATTTAATTAAATATTGACTTAACATTTAAATTACCAAACTTAACTCTTTATGTTTGACTTGACCAATTGATAATCATGTGGTACCAAATTAAATTAACAATTAATTTAATTAGATTAATTTAACAATTAAACCGATGAAATTGAATGACTAAAAATTGCATCAAGATTTCTTCCTCAAATTTTCTGTCCTCTTGGAATTTTCTAACTCTTAGAAAATTCCTCCTCATTATTTAGGATTTCCAATAGGCTTTTGTGTGTGACCCATTAGGCTCTACCGCTCATTGGACATGGGCTCACAACAATTATGACTTTAGAATATCATATATTCACGTTAGCTTAAAACTCCTTTTTAAACTAACTGACTCATATTAATTCATCTCTATTAATTGAAGAGTACCCAATCTCCGTGGTTGATGTCCAACTTTAATCCATGGAGCCCAACAATTGGCCGAATGAACGCTTATGGTGAACCATTCTAGCTTTACGCGTACCATGCAAATACAATCCTTCTGTATCCTATCTACATGAAAGAGGCCTAGGGAAAGATATTTGTCAGCTCCCCAATAACCTCAATGCTATGCATCTATTCTTAATGTTCGATTCCTTTTGTGACCTCATCTTTGGAAAACTCCTTTTCCAAATTATCACATTGTCTTGGCCAAGGACTCCTTGGAATCGATCATCATAGAACACATAGGAGATGTACTCTCCCTTCACAAAGACAAGGAGTCGGATCCCATCTTGGATCTCATAAACCTCCATGTCTAAGTAGCTCATGCCCAATCACTACTGGAACACCCGCTAAGTGGCCAAGGAGAAGTCAAAGCATGAGGATCTAAACACAAGGTTACAATAGACCCTCAGGTCAAAGGACTAATTATATGCACTAGCGTAAGCTGGAGAACTAGCTACTACTGACATGCCACTATGGTTACCTAGTGGGATCTTTGGGCAGGTCTCCAGTGCCTTGTTCTCTAATAGGAACCCACTAACATGCACCCATATCACATATAGTTTGCTCATGGAATAGAGCAACATCCAACCCTTGAATTTATGCATCGTTAATGCAAGTTCATCTGAATCTTAGATGCTCCGTCTCTTAAGATTCTATGACTTGGATGTTTAAGATCACGACGGTATAAAACCTATTCAATGATCACCACCGAGTGAACTGACCAAATCATATAGTCTTATGTAATCTAAGTGCTTCAACCATATGCCAGTGAAGTAATATGACCATAAGATGAAGATGGTCATGTAAGAATAATATCATTCAATCTAGATTGTATCACAAGCGAAATAGTTTACATGCCAATCTCATTGACTTGCTGGGCATTATTCCAACAAAGCTACCATAATTATGTGTTATCAAATGAGTCATGAAGCATAATTTTTTGGTGGAAAGATATGATCACTACCTTAGCATGAGATACACTTTAATGTGACCTTCTAATGATATTATCTCATGAGTCATGGAATGTTTATAGTCGAGTGCACAGTTAAATAAGGATTGGTAAGTTCAACTCAACACCAAGTAATATTGGTGTCGCATGAGTTGTGGATCTATATGAAAAGTGAGACAAAATATATTAAGGATTGCATAGAGATGCAATTGATAAAAGTTACTTACCTTAAGATCATAAATGAATATCTCAGGAGTTGTAGATCCATGGGTGATGCTTTTGGGCCTTAATTCTCACTAGAATATATGATTTCCCAAATTTCTCATGAGGGTAAAAAATTTGAAGAAATAGTGGGAGCAAAACATGCTTGAAAGACCATGATTATGTTTTTCAAAATATAAAAAATTCAATCAAATTCTTATATTCTCTTCCTCGCTGTTGTAGATTTTAAAAATGTCCAAGATGGCTAAAAATCCACTATCATTATGGAAACTTATAAACTAATTGGGCTGAACTACCACGATTGGCTAAGAAACCTCAAGATTATTCTAGACTCCAAGAAGAGGACATACGCCTTAACTTAAAGTTTGTTGGATACCATTGGGGACGATGCCAATCAAAAGGCATGCAAAGCGTTTGGAAAATAGGTTCAGGATAAGTGATATATAATATGGCCATCTTCATCTTATGCATTTATGATATTCTTCATGTACATTTAGTTGAAACCCTTAAATCATACAAGATTATGGGACTTGATCAAGCATATGATGGTGATCACGAAGCAAGTCTCTATGGTCCTGATTTTAAATATTCCAAATCACAGATCTTAAGAGATAGGGCATATAATATTTAGGTGTACTTACACTAATGATGCATACTTCGAGGAGTTGGATATTGCCCATGAAGTTGGATATTGCCCCATTTTACAGACAATCTATGTAAGACATGAATGCACTATAGTGGGTGTTTATTAGAGAACAAGTTCACTGAAGACTCGCCTAGAGAATCCACAAGGTAGCTAAAGTGGCATGTCGGTAGTGAGAAATTCTCTAAGTTACGATAGTGCATATAGTTAGTCCTCTGACTTGAGTTTTCACGATAACCTTGTATTTAGGTCCTTGTGCTTTAGTTTTGTCCCGACCACATAGCAGGTTGCTTGGGGCTTAGGTTGGGCACAAGCTACCTAAGTATGGAGGTTGGTGAATTTTAAACTGGGATTCATTTTGCTCGTTTGTGAAGAACGAGATAATCTTCTATGTATTCTAAGATAATCGATCCCATAAAATTTTTAACCAATATAGTATGACAATTTGGAAAAGGAACTTTCCAAAGACAAGGTCATAAATGAAAATCAAACATTCAGAATAGATAAATAATCATTGAGGCTACTAGGGAACTGACAAATATCTTGTCCTATGCCTCTTTTAGGATATAGGGAATGGAATGACCATATTTGCATGATAATCATAAAATCATAAGTAGAATAGGTTCACTTAAGATTAATTCATCCAATTGGTTAGGCTCCATAGGCTTGTGCTAGACATCGACTATAGAGATTGGGTACTGTGAGTGATTATATGCTTAAGAGGGGGGGTGAATTAGGCCTAAGGGATTTTATTGCAATTGAAGTTTATGACTTTTTTTAGCCTTTCAAAATAGTTCATGTCTTTTGCAGAAAACTGTTTTAGTTACTGAATGGAATTTGTAAATACGAATTCAACTACTAGTTAGACAAGTGAAAGATGAAGCAATAAAACAATAGTAAATAGACACTGATATTTATAAAGGTTCGACAAGCCTACTTCTCTACCTAAGTTTTCACTTAGGATTTTCAACCTATCAAATTAATTAATATGTAAGAATGTTTTTACAAATAATAATAATAATTTGACAATAAGAAAAGTAAAGGATTAGAAACATCCTAATAAGGTGAAAAACCAACTCTTCGCAAAGAGCTAAACTAGCATTTTAGACAGGATAAGGCAGATTCCAGAGCACTGTGAAACCAACTGCTTATGAAAAGGTCCAGGGGAACTTTTGCTAGATGCAATTGCACAACCTCTGTGGACTGATGAATGAGTTGCTGCCACTCCGTATGGCAAGCTCCAATATCTTATTCTAAACTAGAACTAAGAATACTGCAGAAGATTCCAAACAGTACCGCCTTACTAGTTTCTTTACCTAGAGGTCCTTAGAGCAACCAAGCACCGATTTGTTCTCTTCACGGGTTCCCTCAAGAGCAGATACGACTTGTATCCCTCTTCACCACTAGGTCATTTGAGACACAAACTGCCTTATCCTCATCTCTCTAGGGTTCATCGAAGGCAAGCTCCACTTGACATTCTTCACCACAAGGTCTCTTGAAAACACTTGTAGAGAAAGGAATTAGCAACATTAAGCACAAAACGTGTGTGAGAGTATTACACAACTTCTCAAGATACTTAACAAAGTTCTTTCCCAACTAAGTGATTCACTCTTAGAATGCTACATATTTTCTAATATATAGATGTACTACCAATAGCTATAAGCTCCAGTTTGATAAGTGACCGTTAGATATAAATAAGGAAATAACCCATAAGGCAAGAAGCTGTTAGAGGTCATGATTAAACATAATTGTAGACTTAACTAATGATGCAGCAAAGCTAATCTTCTTTCCTATCTAATGAAGATATAAATTTTAAGCTAGAATCCTTAAGTGATCAGATTAAATAAGAAAAGTTAATTCCAGCACATTCTGACAGATTCCAGTAGATAAATAAGGAAAAAATAGTTTAAAATAATTATGGCATATCAAATAAATATATTCAGTAAGCTAGTTATGCAAGATTTAGAGCCAAGAAGGATAGACTTTCCTAGTATGAAAGATATGAGAATCAATCTAGCTGATCTCTATGAAAAAAGTAAGCTAGAATCCAGTTATTTATGGAAAGCATATTCTAGACAAGATTTATAAATTTTCTGTAAATTATTTGAAGATAATTTAATATGTCCATACAGAAAAATGCTCTTTTCTTAAATCATCAAAAGGTTATCAATTTGGAAAAATATAATAGAAAAAGGAAAGAAGCTATTAGTCAATCATTTCATATACTACATTCATTGAATCTAGCCATGATGAACACATATTTAAATTGAAGATCAGTAACATGATTTTCCTTCCATAAATAAAATATATGATGTGCTAAATCAAATATAAAGTTATGCTATCAAAATCAATATAAGGAAAGATAAGTTCCAGACAGCCCAAGACAGTTTCCAAACAACATAAGGCAATTTCCAATAGATTTTGGGAATAGTTAACATCAATCATGCAACAAATATTGTCATAATCAAAACTCTAAAGCTAATGTAGAATCATCAAAGGGTTAATAGGTATTCTTCAATTAATAAAGATTAATTGAAAGAGTGATTAGTTTAAAAGAGTTTAGACTAATCGGAATATTTGATATTCACTAAATCACAAAGAGTTTTGAGCCCATGTCTAATTAATTGGTGAACCTAAAGGGTCGCACACAAAAGTCTAGATCACTCTAATTGGAATTGGAGAAATTATCTAAAGGGCTAAATAATTTAATTGGTCAAGTTTGAAAAAGACCAAGTTGACTAATTACGAGTTGGTCAGAATGACTTGATTAATTTAAAGTGTTAAATTAATCAAATAATTTAATGAGTTAAATTAAACCAATTAAATTGAAGTGTTAATTTAATTAGATCCATGTGACAATTTAATTTGTCTACTCAACTTAAAGAGTTAAATTACTTTGATTAAATTAAGAAGTATTAATTTAATTAATAGAAGAATCTAATTTTGGAAAGACAATTAAAATGAAAGAGTTCATTTAAATATTAGGTGGCATTTTAATTTTTGAATTAAAATTAGATTTTCATTAGTGAAAATTAGAATCCCAATTAGTATACAAGTAGGCAAAGTGTGAGGAGAATGTGAAGGGTCTAAATACACCTAACACTCTCTATAAATACCCCCTCCTCACACCATATTTCCAGCCATTACACTCCAATATTTCCCTCAGAAATTCTCTCAATCAGTTGAGGAAAGCAATAACTCTCCTAGGTTCTTTTCAACCTTCTATCTTCCAAACTTCATCATCCCTTCTCCATCACATTCCTTCATCATCTTCATTCTATTTTCTAGCTTTAGAGTGAGGGTTTAGAGTGTGATAGGTGTGTGGATGCCTTTAGAAGCACTGCATTTGGAGTGCAAAATTCTTGGTGAACAAGGAAGAGTATTAGAAGAAGAGTTATTCAAGAAGTGATCCAAGCTAGTTTCCATCGGCGGCTTTGCTCTCATGGAGGGCGACTTGCTGCTATTTTTGCCACCATTTGGAGGACATTTGGAGGCCAAAAGTTTCTAGACTTGAAGGCCAAGGAGCGGGAAGAAGAGTCCTAACAAAGAAAAATGGGAGATCTTCACTAGAGACGCTTCTATTGGAATATCTTCAAGTTGATTTTGTGAAAATAAAGCAAGATACTTTGTCTTGACCTTAAATCCTTAATTATGGCACAATCTAGATCCTTAGGTGTAGTGATGCAAGTTACTTTTGAAGTTTTAATTTTCTATGGTGAAAGGACTCTTGCCTCACTACTACCTTTACTTCAAATGTCTCGTGAAAACATGAAAAATACCTTACACATATATTTGCACCTACAAGAGTTGTATGGCATGCAAAATGTTGTAATAGTACCTCGCAGGCAATTAGAATTGTCGTGTAATAACTATTTCAATTGTGAGATAATCTTGATTGAATGATATTTTAATAAAATAACTGTCTTTATCTTATGCTTTTTATACTTCACTTGCATTTGGTTGAAGCCCTTAAATCATACAAGACTACGGGACTTGGTCACGCATGTGATTATGATCATGAAACAAGTCTCTAATATTGCAAGTCATAGAATCTTATGAAAAATGGGCATCGAAGATTCGGATAAACTTGCTCTAACAATTAATACTCTAAGAGGTTAGATATTACCCCATTTCATGGGCAATCTATGTTAGACATGGATGCATGTTAGTGGGTGCTTGTTAGAGAACAAGTTTACTGAAGGTCTGCCAGAAGAATCTACTAGATAGCTATAGTGACAATGTCAGTAGTGGCAAGTTCTCAAGCTTACAATAGTGCACATAATTAGTCATTTGACTTGAGGATCCATAGTAACCTTGTGTTTAGGTCCTTATGCTTTGACTTTGTCCCGACCACGTAACAGGTCATTTGGGGTTTAGATTGGGCATGAGCTATTTAAACATAGAGGTTTGTGAGATTCAAGAAGGGATCCATTTCCTTGTTGTGAAGAAAAACTACGTCTCCTATGTATTCTATAATAATTGATTCTAATAAATCCTTGCGCAAGATAGTATGATAATTTGGAAAAAGTGTTTTCCAAAGTTGAGGTCATAAAGCGGAATTGTACATTGGATGTTAAGGCATAGTTGTTAAGGCTATTAGGGAGCCAATAAATATCTTGCCTTAGGCCTCTTTCGGGAGATAGGAGACGAAAGTATCATATTTGCATGGTAGGCATAAGTTATAATAGTTCATCAAGATATAATTCATTCACCCAATTAGTTGGGCTCTATGGGCTTGTTGCTAGACATTGACCATGGAGATTGGGTGCTCTTCAATTAATAGAGATTAATTGAAAGAGTTATTAGTTTAAATGAGTTTAAACTAATACGAATATTTCATATTCAAAATATCACAATGAGTCATGAGCCCATGCCCAATGAATGGATGAACCTAATGGGTCACACACAAAAGTCTAAGAAAACTCTTACTTGATGGAATGAATTTTCTAAGGAGTTAGAAAATTGCTTGCTAGGTGTTTTTGCCTAAGGAGAGAAAGAAATTGACTAATTATCAATTCGTCATTTTAGCTTGATTAATTTAAGTGTTAAATTAATCAAAATAGTTTAAGGAGTTAGATTTGGCCAATTAAATTAAGGTGTTAATTTAGTTGGTGCCATATAACAAATTAATTAGTCAAGTTAACTTAAGGAGTTAAGTTAAATTAATTAAATTAAGGAGTTAACTTAATTAAATGAGGAACTCTAGTTTTAGAGGAAAATCAAATGGAAGAGTCCATTTGAATCATGCAAATTGGCATTTCAATTTACGAAATGAAATGCAAATGCAAATTTAAGCTAAATGTATATTTAGCAAGTTGGCAAGTTGGCACGCATGTATATAGAGTGTGATGGAAGCTCCTATAAATACATATGGTCAGCTAATTGCTAGGAGTATTGAAGCTCTCACATTTTTCCTCCAAAAGGTGGTATAATTTATATGTTGAATAACCACATCCAAGATTCCCTCATCTTTTCCTCCTCCAAAACCACCTACCATCCATCATCACCTTTTTCCTCTCTTCTATAGCAAAGTAAGGTAGATTGAGAGCTATTCCTAAGTGTGTGGAATATACATTCGGAGTTCTACACTTGGGGAACTTAGAGTTGATTGATTGAACCATTTTTGTGGCCGATCTAGTGCTTCAATTGGGCGACCAAGCAGCTAAGTTTTCTCCTAATCTTCAGCCAACAACTCACTATTTTTGTGGTGAAAGAGTGTGCAAATTTTGTTGAACGTTGGAGGCTTGGAAGTGGAGAAATCGGATCAAGTGTTGGAGTTTGCTAATCTTCAATTGGAGGAGTCCTTTGAGAGATCTACTTGATTCCTTTGATGTCATCCTCAAATGTACTTTTGAGCCTTTAAATCCAAAATTTTGGCATGTAGTTAGATCCTTGGAAAGGAGATGATTAGTTTAATTTTGCTTCTTTTTGGTTTAATTTTATGGATCTTAATCCATCTCCTACCTTTACAAACAAGGCATGAAAGATATATGTTGTGAAAAGAGCTTTTTAGGGCAAGAATAGTTGAGGGGTTAAATGTCCACGATCATAATCTAAAGATGATAGGTTTATCGAAAAGCTCACCAACTTGGAGGTCGTAATGGACTACAACCTCTATGTGGATTTGATCATCCAATCATTGCTGAGTTCATTTGTCCAATTTGTGATGAACTTCAACATGTCCAAACAAGAGGTTACAATCAATGAATTGGTCAATATATTGGTAACCGTTAAGGCTACTATGAAGAAAGATAAAAGGCAAGAAGAAAGGGGGAAAAAAGAAGAAGGGTTCTTTCTCTAAAGGGAAATAAGCATTAAAGGTCTTGGAGTTAATAAAAAGAAAGAGAATAAAATGGATGCAACTTGTTTCTATTGAGCCAAACTGGGATATTGGAAGCGCAATTGCAAGGACTACCTTGCTACCTTTGGAAAAGGTATGATGTTTGTTGAAGTTCACTTAATGATAAATTATTGCTCGTGGTATTTGATACCGCATGTGGTTCTTACCTTTATAATTCGTTCTAGGGGATGCAAAGAAGAAGGAGTCTTAATGATAGGAATATGATTCTCCGCCTTGGCAATAGGGTAAGAGTTGCGGTTGAGGTTGAAGGCATAGTCAAGTTAGACTCAGGGGATTTTATGATTGTACTTGATCCTTGCTATTATGTATTGAATCTTGTTCAAAACATCATTTCAATTCCCATTTCAAATGATCAAGGATTAGATTTTTCTATCAAAAATGGGAAATTAATGGCAATAAATAATAGTTCTGTAGTTGCTTGCGGAACATTAAATAATAGATTACACATTCTAGATTCTCAATCATCTCTTATGCACATTCAATAAAAACAACAAAAGAAAGTAAGATAACCAAGAAAATAGTTATCTTTGGCATGCTAGACTTGGACATATTTTCAAGAATAGGATGAGCAAGTTAGAAGCCTTAAATTTACTAAGTGTTAGTAGGTTAGAGTACTTATTTACTGGTGAATCTTGTTAAAGGGAAGAATGACCAATGCTCCATTTGTTGGACAAAAGAAAAGATCTACTAATCTTTTGGGTTTGATCCATATGGATATATATGAGCAACTAAGAGTTAATGCAAGAGAAGGTTGTTCTTACTTCATCACCTTAATTGATGATTTCACTTAGTTCGGAGATGTGTATCTTATGACGTAAACGTCTGAAGCCTTTGAAAAGTAAAAAGACAATAGGAATAAAGTAGAAAAGCAACTAGGACTTAGTATCAAGGCTCTTCGATCGGATTGAGGAAGAGAACACTTAACTTCCAAATTCTTGGATTATCTTCGAGAGAATGGGATTCTCTCGCAATGGACTCCATACGACACACCCCAATATAATGGAGTGGACAAAAAGAGAAACCATACATTGTTAGACTTAGTACGGTCCGTAATGAGCTTCACTGATGTCCCTATCTCCTTTTGGGGATTCACTCTAGAAAGGGTGGCGAGACTATGAAACATAGTAGCCTCAAAGTCAGTGCCAAAGACCCCACATGAAATGTAATATGGAAAAGAAACTTATTACTCTTATTTAATAGTTTGGGGGTCTCCCACATATGTGAAGAGACTAGTGGGAGAAAAGTTGGATGCAAGATTCACATTGTGCAAGTTTGTGGGATACCCAAAAGAGTCTTTGGGTTACTACTTCTATGATCCCATAGAACAAAAGGTGTTTGTCTCAAGGAACACCATCTTTTTAGAAAAGGAATTTCTATTAGATAGAAAAAACATTATCGTTGAACTTGATGAAATTTAGGATGATCAACCTATCCCACAAGTGATAGAAACAAAAGAGCATTCCTAGCCTAGTACATAATTTCCTGAAAGGTGAGACTGGATCAAGAAGCAACCCAAAATTTTTGGGTTCTTTCATGAGATGAGTCAAATGGATAGCGATCCAAGGACCTATGAGGAAGCCATGTCGGACATAAATTCAGGTCATTGACTTAAGGCCATGAAATCCAAAACAGACTCTATGTACTCCAACAAAGTATGGACTATGGTAGATCTACTAGAGGATATAATACCCATAGGCTACAAGTGGATTTATAAGTGTAAGCTTGGAGTTGATGGATAAATTATTATCTTTAAGACTAGACTTGTGGCAAAAGGTTATACTCAAAGACTCAATGTTGACTTTGAGGAAATATATCCACCAGTCTCTATACCTAAGTTCATTGGGATTATGCTTGCCATAGCCACTTACCATGACTATGAAATTTGACAAATTGATGTAAAGACCACCTTTCTCAATCGAAACATTGGTAAGGAAATTTATATGGTGCAACTGGAAGACTTTATATCCAAAGAGAGTGAGCAAAATGTTTGCAAATACTGAGGGTCATTTACGAATCAAGGAGCCACACACAAGATCATCCAAACACTCCAATCCATCATGTAAATTGAGAATTTGGTGATTTTTATCAATCCATCACTTAAATCAATCAATCAAAAGTTCAAATCTAAGCATGAATTAAGCTTTGATACCACTTGAGATCAAAACCTTGAGGAAGCTTCTGGAACAAATTTCAGCTCGAAAATCCTTCTATATATCCTGGAATAAAATTGACAAGAGACTGTTCTTGCAGGTGGATCTTCAAAGGCTAAGCAAACCACTTGTTTTGCCTCTATCGAAATGATCCACATACCAAAGAAATTTCCAATCACTCCTAAAAATAATTTGAAGATTGAGAGGAGATGAGAGAATAGATGTTATGGCCAATTTTTTAGCTAGGAGAAGAAGAGGATGGTGAACTTCAACATATGAGTGAACACCTTGAAAAATGGAGGGAAAGTGATGATCTAATTCTTCACTTGTTGATTGTGTGATTGCCGCGCCCCACCACCCACTCTATATCCATATATAGAGTGAGGATGGTGTGATGCCAAGGTGGCATCACACCTTCCTCAAGGAGGGGAACCGCCAACTTGCATCCCATGCAAGCTTAGTTGACAAATTCAAATCTAATTTGAATTTGCATGCATTTCAATTACATTTGAAATCTAATTTCAAATTAATTAAAATACCACACTTAAAATGATCATATCATTTGAATTTTCCCTCCAAAATTTATTCTCCTCATTAACTAAATTAAACACTTTAATTTAATTAATAACCTTTGGCTTAACACTTAAGTCAACAAGCTTAACTCTTTAAGCTTAATTTAGTTAACTTAACTCTTTAAGCTAACTTGACCAATTGATGGTCACATGGTACCAAATAATTAACTCTTTAATTATTGGTCTAATTTAACTCTTAAATTACTTGATCAATTTAACACTTAAATTAATCAAGCCAAGTGACATCAATTCTTGGTCGCCTAAAATGCAATTGGCTTTTGTGTGTGACCCGATAGGTTCTACCATTCATTGAACACGGGCTCACAGCTCCTTGTGATTTTTGAATGTCATATATTCATTTTAGTTTAAACTCCTTTAAACTAGATTGACTCAATTTAATAAATCTCTATTAATTGAAGAGTACCCAATCTCCATGGTTGATGTCCAACCTCAAGCCTCTGGAGCCCAACTAATTGGCTGAAATAAATGCTTTTGGAAAACCATTACAACTCTACGCTTACCATGCAAATACGGTCCTTCCATCTTCTATCTCCCGAAAGAGGCCTAAGGCAAGATATTTGCGGCTCCCTAATAGCATTAATACTATTTGATTCCACTATATAACCTCATCTTTGGAAAACTCCTTTTCTAAATTGTCACACCACCTTGCACAAGGATTTCTTGGAATCGATCATTATAGAACACAGGGAAGATGCACTCGTCCTTCACAAAAGCAAGGAGTTGGATTCCATCCTAGATCCCACAAACCTCCATGTCTAGTAGCTTATGCCTAACCTCAATCTGAGAAGCTAGCTATGTTACCAAAGAAGAGTCAAAGCAGACGGACCAAACACAACGTTACCATGGATCCTCAGGTCAGAGGACTAATAATATGAACTAATGTAAGTTGGAAAATTTGTCACCACCAACTTGCCACTCCGGCTATCTAGTGGACTCTTCCGGTGGGTCTTCAGTGCCTTGTTCTCCAACAAGTACCCACTAACATGCATCTATGCCTCGTATGGTGTTGCTCATGGAACGGAGCAACATCTAACCTTTGGATTTATGCATCGTTAGTGCAAGTCTATTTGGATCTTAGATGCCCTGTCACGTAAGATCCTATGACTTGAAAGATTTAATATCACGATTGTGTAAGACATATTCCATGATTACCATCTAATGCATAATCAAGTCCCGTAGTCTAGTGTGATCTAAGGGCTTCATCCAAATGCGAGTGAAGTAATAAAGAGCATAAGATGAAGATGGCCATATAATTAATATCATTCAATCAAGATTGTTTTATAAGAAAATAGTTTTACATGGTCAATCTTATTGGCTTTCTGGGCACTATTCCAATAATCTCCCATCTTCTCAAGATGTCTTTCAAAGACCTTTTGCGTTAGGGGTTTAGTCAGTGAATTTGCTATATTCTTTTTCGAGGCAACTCTCTCATCTCGGATGTCACATCTATCAATGATCTCCCAGATCAAATGATATTACCTCAAAATATTCTTAGATTGTTGATGAGATCTTGGCTCTTTAGCTTGTGCTCTCGCTCCATTGTTGTGATAGAAGATAACTACTAGCTCGGTAATGCTAGGCACTATATTTAACTCTTAAATGAAAATTTTCATCAAAACACCTTCCTTTGCAGCTTCCGAAGTCGCAATATATTCTGACTCTATAGTGGAATCAACCATGGTGTCTTGTTTGGAACTCTTCCAACTCACCATGCCACCATTGAGGCAAAATATGAATCCATAAATAGATTTTAGGTCATCCACATTGGATTGGAAACTTGAATCCGAAAACCCCTCAAGTTTCAATTCTCCATTGTTGTATACCAAAAACAAGTCCTAAGTCCTTCTCAAGTACTTAAGGATTACTTTAATAGCTATCCAGTAACTCTCATAGGGATTAGATTAAAACCTATTCGTAACACTTAGCGAGTGTGCCACATCCGATCTTGTACATTGAACTGAATTCATTATACTTCCAATGATGGAGGCATAAGGTATGTGGGGCATCCTTTGTCTTTCGATTTCAATTTTAGGAGCCATAGACTTGGAGAGACGAATGCCATGTCCCATAGAATGGAATCTCTTCTTGGATTCTTCTATACTAAACCTCTTTAGTTTTTTGTCAATGTACGTGGTTTGGGATATCCCTAGCATCCTCTTAGATCTATCTCTATTGATACGTATTCTTAATATGTAGGATGCTTCTCCCAAATCCTTCATGGAGAATTGAGTAGATAACTATACTTTAGTACAGTCTAACATTCCTACCTTATTCCCAATGAGAAGGATGTCATCGACATAAAGTACAATAAATTGTACACTACTCCCACTAGCCTTCTGGTACACATATGGTTCATAGACATTTTTGACAAAGCCAAACGAACTGATCGTTTTTTTAAAATATATGTTCCAACTTAGGATGCTTATTTGAGTCCATAAATGGATCTCTAGATTTTGCAAACCTTTTGCTCACTTCCCTTAGATGTAAAACCTTATGGTTGCTCCATATAGATTTTTTCTTTAATGTCTCCATTGAGGAAAGTGATTTTCACATCTATTTTCCATATCTCATAGTCATAATATGCGACTATGGCAAGTAAAATTATGTAAAGTAGAATCCAAATGGACTTAGGCATTGCAACTGCTGAAAAGGTTTCCTCGGTATTAATATCGGGTCTTTGACTGTAACCTTTTGCCACTAGTCACGCCTTAAAAGTCACCACTTCTCCATCTACTCATAGCTTTCGCTTATAGATCCACTTGCAACTAACGAGAATTATTCCCTTTGGCGGATCTACCAAAGTCCATACTTTGTTGGAGTATATGGAGTCCATTTCGGATCTCATGGCTTCAAGACAACGTCCTGAGTCTATGTCCAACATAACTTCTTTATAGGTCTTCGAATCATTATCCGATTGGCCCATTTCATGAAGAAATTCGAACCTTTTGGGTTGCTTCTTGATTCAGTCCAACCTTCTCAGAGGATGTGTGTGAGGCTCTTGTTGCTCATTTGTTTTGTTGGAATAGTCCCGGGCAAGCCAATTAGATTAGCCTTGTCAAAACTATTTCCTTATAAAACAATCTTGATTGAATGATATTCTTTAAATGGCCACCTTCTTCTTATACTTTATATTACTTCAATTGCATATGGATGAAGCCTTTAGATCACACATGATTACGGGACTTGGTTAGTTCACTGGGTGGTGATCATGGAATAAGTCTTACACGATTGTGGTCTTAAATCTTCCACGAGTTGGATCTTACATGATAGTAGGTGCTTGCTAGAGAACAAGGCACTGAAGACCCTCTAGAAAATCCACTAGACAGTTGTAGTGGCAAGTCGGTAGTGAGTAATTCTCGTGCTTACGCGAGTGCATATTATTAGTCCTCTGAGTTGAGGATCTATGGTAACCATGTGTCCAGTCCTCATGCTTTGACTCTTTCTTGTCGACTTAGCGGGTCTTTCGGGTTAACCTTGGGTATGACCTACTTGGCATGGAGGTTTGTGAGATCAAAGATGGAATCCGACTCTTTTCTTTTGTGAAGGGCGAGTGCATATCCTATGTATTCTATAATGATCGATTCCATGAAATCCTTGCACAAGGTGGTGTGATAATTTGGAAAAGGACTTTTTCAAAGGTGAGGTCACACAAGCGAATCGAACATTGAGAATAGAGATATAGTATCGAGGCTATTAGGGAGCCGGCAAATATCTTGTCCTAAGCCTCTTTAGGGAGATAGGAGACAGAAGGACCGTATTTGCTTGTATGGTATGCATAGAGCTATGATGGTTCTCCAGAAGATTCATTTCGGTCAATTAATTGGGCTCCATGGGCTTGAGGTTGGACATCGACCATGAAGATTGGGTACTCTTCAATTAATGAGATTAATTGAATTGAGTTGATCAGTTTAAAAAGATCTTTAAACTAAAATGAATATAAGATATTCAAAAGTCACAAAGAGTTGTGAGCTCATGTCCAATGAATGGTAGGATCTATTGGGTCACACACAAAAGCCAACTAGCATAAAAAATTGGTAGAGCAATTTTCTAAGTGTTAGAAAAATCACCCTTTGGTGATTGATTTTCAAGGATTCAATTTGACGGTCAATTTTGGTTTGATTAATTTAAGTGTTAAATTAATCAACTAATTTAAAGAGTTAAATTGGACCAATAATTAAGGAGTTAATTATTTGGTACCATGTTGACTATCAATTGGACAAGTTGACTTAAAGAGTTAAGTTAACTAATTGAAGCTTAAGAGTTAAGCTTGTTTGATTTAAGAGTTAAATCAAAGGTTAATTAATTAAATTAAAGTGTTTAATTTAATTAATGCGAAGAATACTTTTTGGAGGGAAAATATAAATGAAGTGGCATCTTAATTAATTTGGAATTAGATTCCAAATGAAATTGAAATGCACATGAAATTCAAGTAAGACTTGAATTTGCATTTTGCCAACTTGGCATGCCACTTGGGCAGTCACCTTGAGGAAGGTGTGATGTCAACTAGCATCACAGCTTGCACCCTCTATATACAGATGTAGAGTACAAGCAAAATTCAAAGATTACGTTGCTGAAAGTGTGAGAATTAGATTCTTGCATTCCCTTCAAAATCTCTCTTTCCATGCATTGCTCCATATGTTGAAGCTTTGCATTCCTTCTTCTTCCCAACCAAAAAATTGGCCTCCTCTGGCCTCCTCTACCTCATTTTCTCCTCTCTCACTCCAGCTTATAGTGAGGGGAAAGTAGAAGACTTTTTGGTGTGTGGATCATATTAATAGAGGCAAGGTACTTGACTTGCTCTATTTTGGAGATCCACCTGCAGCTGCTTCCGGTTGGAGAATTTTTATGGATTGATCCAGAAGGATTTTTGCTCCAATTTTTTTAAAGTGTCTTCCTCTATGTGCATAGGTGTTCCAGATTTAATTTCGTGAATTTTGGAGGAGTTTAGCATAGGCAAAGATTGTTGTCTTTCTGCTGTGCCGATTCCAGACTATTTCTGGATCAGAGAGAGATAGTTGATCTTCTCCTTGTTTTGAGCTACAAGAGGTAATTATTCATCCTAATTTAGATCTATAGCATGAATATATCCTTTCACGCTTGGGTAGCTTAGTTATTTTCAAGCTTATGAAGTTTTAATTTATGGATCCTAACGCTACTCTTGCCTTCAAGTGGTACGGAGCCTTTTTCATGCTGTGTTTTGGATTATTGATTGATTGATTCATGTGATGAATTGATCAATATCACAAAAAAAATGATCCAAGTGATGGATTGGAGTGTTTGGTTTATGCTGCTTGTGGCTCTATTGCTTGTCGAATTGAAAGCATGCTTTTATGTGATTTAAGTGTTAATTCATGTTTTAGTATGTTTCAATTCATAGTGATAAATGTTGAATGTTGATTTAGCATTTATTGATTTTATATGGTGATATAGCATGTTGTTGATTGATCAAAAATGTTTTGGTCATTTTTGGATCCAATTTGATTGGAGTTATATTGGAGATTTTGAAGAATATGATTCTAGCTTTTTCTAATTTTTGGAGGCATGATTGAACACTTGAATTTTGTTTTTTAATAGAGGTTTTAAATCTGTAAATTTATCTATAATGTGTGTTTTAGTGTTGGGAACATGTGCTAAAACTATTGGTGCATGAAAGTTGAGTGGAAAATTGTTTGACACACTTTGAAACCCCAAAATAGGGGACTGTCGAGAAATTCGGGGCGCTGGCCTAGCACTGCGCACATGCCATGCATGCAGCCTACCCAATCATGTGCCTAGGCTGGGTGGCAGCCCCTATTTTGAAGTTTTGGTGTGTTTTGAGTTTTTTCTCCAACTCCTTTTATGCTTGAAATGTTTTTGCACCACACATAGTAGATGCACAAGTGATGTGCAAGTTCTTAAAATTATGTTTGATATTTTTGAATGCCTTTAAGAATTGGTTAATGTTTATCTTCCAATTGTGGCATAAATGTTATGCTTGCTTAATTATTTGTTTATGAGATGAGCATTTAATTGCTAGAATTTATTGTTAATTCTAGATTTATTTATTGTTCATTTAATTGTTGAATGGATGATGAATGAATGGGGATGATCATGAGCCTTTAATATTGATTTTAATTATTTCAAGTTGTTGAAATGGGTTGTATTAAATTAAATCTTGCATGTCTCTTTATATCTACCTTGTAAAAGTTATGAGAGTAGAATCACTAGGAGTGAAGATTTCCTATTCATGTAAATATTGCATGGAGTAATGGACACCAATGGAGGCATGGAGACTTTTGAAGACCCATGAATGTATGTGATACAATCATGTAATGGCTAGATTTAATCAACCCATTTAAAATCAACTATGTGGTGCACTAATGGCTCTAAGTGCACAACTTGGTTAGGCTCATGGTCATCCCACCCTAGGAGCATGCTAGGTGCATTTACTTATTTATGCTTTCCATATCTTATTGATGTATGAGATGCATGTTTAGGATATAGAAAACCTAAATAAGAAGATAAACTGATGAGATCTTTGCATGCAAAAACCCTCCACTTAGAATGTCTAAGTGTTTTCAAATATTAAGTCAAAATAGATACAAATTAAAAGAGTTTCAATTAATCCAACCCTTCTACCAATAGTATATGGCATGACGATGCTACTACCTTTGTGTGATATACATCCGGTCACAAGGGCATACTTAGCTGGAAAGCTGTGACCATACACTTTGCATAAAAAACACCTTTGATTTGGGAATGCCCACACATTATACACTGGGTCATGGGGATGTTGTGGCGCGTGTCTCGAATTAAAGTTTGGTTGGTAGGTTTACCTTAACATCGAGCAATGTAGAGGTCATCCATCAAGGGATCTACATGAAATGGTGAGGCAAAATATATCTAGAATTACATGAGATGCAATTAGCAAAAGTTGCTTGCTTTTGGATTGCTCGTGGATCTATATTCGATCACGGGGGTCTACTTGCAAGTCTTTAGGATCTTGATTCTCACTAGGAAATATGATTTCTCAAATTGTTCTAGGAAATGAAGGATTTAATAAAATAATGGGAGGAAAACATGCTTGAAAGACCATAAACATATTTTTAATATCAAATCAATCACATGCTTGTACTTTTTTTTCTCCTCTTGTAGATTTTTGAAATCTTCAATCAAAAATGGCTAAAAATCCTCTCGCAAGCATTTTAGAAACCAATAAACTAATCGACCGAACTTCCAAGATTGGTTAAGAAACCTTAAAATCATTCTTGACTCTAAAAAGCGGACTTACATCCTTGATCAAAGTCCCGTGGACACACTAGGTGATGACGCCACTGACGCACAACGTGAAATGTTCATAAAATTTGTAGATAATGATCTACAAGTAAGGTGTGTCATGATGTCATCCATCTCCAATGAGTTCCAAAAGACTCATGAGCACATGAAACATGATCGAGAGATATATGTACACTTGCAAGAGTTGTATGGTCTACAAAGTAGACACGAAAGGTTAGCTTTGTCTAAAGAGCTCTTTAGGGCAAGGATGAATGAAGGGTCCATGTCCATGATCACAGCCTCAAGATGATAGGACTCTTCGAGAAGCTTAGACAGTTAGATGTGGTCATAGACAACAACCTTTACGTGGATTTGATCCTACAGTCATTGCCACCATCATATGATCAATTCGTTATCAATTTCAATATGTATAAGCAAGATGTTATGATTAACAAATTGATCAACATGCTTGTGACCATGGAAGCAACTATGAGAAATGAGAAGCCCCTTATTCTTGCATCCTCCTCCAAGTCCAAGGGCCCTAGGGGTCCTAGAAAGGGTGGTAAGAGAAAGAAAAGTTCTTCCTCTAAAGGGAAGCAGCCCCAGAAGAGTTCTGAGAAGGTTAAGAAGAAGGTTAGAATCGAAGCTAGTTGCTTCCATTGTGGTCGAAAGGGGCATTGGAAAAGAAATTGCAAAGCTTACCTTGCAACCCTTGGGAAGGGTATATACTTTATTGAAGTGCACATGACGACTAATTCTTCCACATGGGTATTTGATACCGCATGCGATTCTCACCTTTGTTAAGAATATTATTTCGATTCCCATTATTGATAATGAAGGATATAATTTTTCTATATTGGATGGGATGTTGAAAGCATTAAAGAATAGTTCTTTGATTGCTCAAAGTACATTAATAAATGGATTATACATACTTGATTCTCAACCTTCACTAATGCACATTCAATCAAGTAAAAAAGAATTAGATATCCAAGAAGATGCCATGTTTTGGCATGCAATACTTGGTCATATCTCTAAGAATAGGATGAGCAAATTAGAAGCTCTCAAAGCACTAAATGTTAGTGGCATTGAGGACTTTCCTACTTATGAATCTTGTTTAAAGGGAAAAATAACCAAAGCTCCTTTTGTAGGACAAACGGAGGGTTCCACAAGTCTTTTGGATTTCATCCATATGGATGTTTGCGGACCACTAAGAGTTAATAGGAGAGGAGGCTATTCCTAGTTCTTCATCTTCATTGATGACAATAGTCAGTTCGGACATGTGTTTCTTATAAAGAACAAGTCCAAAGTTTTTGAAAAGTTTAAAGAATATAGGAGTGAAGTAGAAGAGCAATTTGGGCTAAGTATTAAAGCTCTTCGATTGGATCAATGGGGATAATACTTAAGCACTGAATTCTTGGATTATCTAAAGGAGAATATGATTCTCTCTTAATAGACTCCACCCGGTACACCCCAACACAATAGAGTAGCCGAGAGGAGAAACCATACCTTATTGGACATACTACGTTCCACGATGAGCTTTTTCAATGTGCCCATATCCTTTTGGGGATACGCCTTACTTATGGCAGCGAAACTACAAAATATAGTACCTTCAAAGTCGGTGACTAAAACACTATATGACATATGGCATGGCAAAGCATCCTCTTACCATTATCTTAAGGTTTGGGGATCTCCCGCCTATGTGAGACGAATAGTGGGAGATAAGTTGGATAGTAGATCCACCTTGTGCAAGTTATGGGATACCCTAGAGAGTCTACGGGTTACTACTTCTATGATCCCTCGAAACAAAAGGTATTTGTCTCGATGAACGCCTACTTTTTGGAAAAGCAATTTCTATTAGATAGAAATGACATTATTGTTGAACTTGATGAAGTTCAAGATGATCATGAAATCTCACAAGCGGTGGAAACAAGTAAGCAAGTGGAGCCTAGTACACAACCTCTATGTAGGTCGGATCGAATCAAGAAGCAACCCGAAAGGTTTGGATTCCTTCATGAGACGGGCCAATCGGTTGATGATCTGAAAACCTATGATGAAGTTATGTTGGACATAGAATCGGGATGTTAGCATGAAGCCATGAGATCCAAAATGGACACCATGTACTAAAATAAAGTATGGACTTTGGTAGATTCACCAAAGGGAAGACTTTCTGTTGGTTACAAGTGGATCTATAAGCGAAAGCTTGGAGTAGATAGAGAAGTGATGACTTTTAAGGCGCGACTAGTGGCAAAGGGTTACACTTAAAGACCCGATATCGATTTTGAGGAAAACTTTTGACCGATCGCTATGCCAAGTCTATTTGGATTCTACTTGCCATAGCCGCATATTATGATTATGAGATATGGCAAATAAATGTGAAAACTGCTTTCCTCAGTGGTGACATTGAAGAAGAAATTTATATAGAGCAACCACAAGCTTTTAGATCCAAGGGGAGTGAGCAAAAGGTTTGCAAACTACAAAGATCCATTTATGGACTCAAATAAGTGTCCCGAAGTTGGAACATACATTTTTACAAAATGGTCATATCATTTGGCCTTGTCAAAAATGTGTATGAACTATGTGTGTATAAGAAGGCTAGTGAGAGTTCAGTACAGTTTATTGTGCTTTATGTTGATGACATCCTTTTCACTGGGAATGAGGTAGGAATGTTAGAATGTACCAAAGTATGGTTATCTACATAATTCTCGATAAAGGATTTAGGATAAGCATCCTATGTATTGGGAATACGTATCTATAGAGATAGATCTAAGAGGATGCTGGGGCTATCCCAAACCCTGTACATTGACAAGATACTAAAGAGGTTTAGTATGGAAGAATCTAAGAAGGGATTTTTTCCCATAGGACATGGCATTTGTCTCTCAAAGTCTATGGCCCCTAAGACTGAGGAAGAGAAACGAAGAATGTCTCGCATACCTTATGTCTCCGCTATTGGTAGCATAATGTATACAGTTCAATGTACAAGACCAGATGTGGCACACTCGCTAAGTGTTACGAGTAGGTTCCAATCTAATCCTAGTGAAAGTCACTAGATAGTTGTGAAAGTAATCCTTAAGTGCTTGAGAAGGACTAAGGACTTATTTTTCTTATACGACAATGGAGAATTGAAACTAGAGGGGTTTTTGGATTAAAGTTTCCAATCCGATGTAAATGACCTCAAATCTACTTTTTGATTTATATTTTGCCTCTATGGTGGCGCGGTGAGTTGAAAGAGCTGCAAATAAGACGCAACGGCCGATTCCACCACTGAAGCAGAATATATTGTGGCTTTGGAAGCTGCAAAGGAAGGTGTTTGGATGAAAAACTCCATTCAAGAGTTGAATGTAGTGCCTAGCATTGTTGAGCCAGTTGTTATCTTTTGCGACAACATTGGGGCAGTGGTATAAGCCAAAGAGCTAAGATCCCATCAGAATTCCAAGCACATTTTGAGGTGATATAATTTGATCCGGGAAATAATTGATAGAGGCGACATTCAAGTGGAGAGAGTTACCTCGAAAGAGAATATAGCTGATCTACTGACTAAACGCGCAAAAGGTCTTTGAAGAACATCTCGAGAAGATGGGTCTCAAAGCCATGAGGCATTGGCTTTAGGGTAAGTGAGAGATTGTTAGAATAGTGCACGACAAACCGATTAGATTGGCCTTGTAAAAACTATTTTCTTCTAAAATAATCTTAATTGAATGATATTCTTTAAATGGCCATCTTCATCTTATACTTTATATTCACTTGCATTTGGATGAAGCCCTTAGATCACACATGATTACGGGACTTGGTCAGTTCACTGGGTGGTGATCATGGAATAAGTCTTACACGTTCGTGGTCTTAAATCTTCCAAATCATAGGATCTTATGAGACGGGGCATCTAAGATCCGGATAGACTTGCACTAACGATGCATAAATCCAAGAGTTGGATATTACACCATTCTATGAGCAATCTGTATGAGATACAAGTGCATGTTAGTAGGTGCCTGTTAGAGAACAAAGTACTAAAAACCCTTCGGAGAATCCACTAGATAGCCGTAGTGGTAAATCGGTAGTGGTTAATTCTCCTACTTACGCTAGTGCATATTATTAGTCCTCTAACCTGATGATCCATGGTAACCTTTTGTCTAGTCCTCATGCTTTGACTCTTTCTTGACCACTTAGCGAGTCTTTCAGGTTAAGCTTGGGTATGAGCTACTTGGCATGGAGATTTGTGAGATCCAAGATGGAATTCGACTCCTTGCTTTTGTGAAGGACGAATGCATCTCCTATGTGTTCTATAATGATCGATTCCAAGAAATCATTGCGTAAGGTGGTGTGACAATTTGGAAAAGGTGTATCCCAAAGGTGAGTTCACACAAGGGAATCGAACATTGAGAATAGAGAGATGGTATTGAGGCTATTAAAGAGCTGGCAAATATCTTGCCCTAAGCTTCTTTCGGGAGATAGGAGACGGAAGGACTGTATTTGCATAGTACGTGTAGAGCTATGATGGTTCTCTAGAATATTCATTTCGACCAATTAGTTGGGCTACATGGGCTTGAGGTTGGACATCGACCATGGAGATTGGATACTCTTCATTTAATGACATTAATTAAATTGAGTCGATTAGTTTAAAAGGAGTTTTAAACTAAAATGAATATAAGATATTCAAAAGTCATAAAGTGTTGTGAGCCCATGTCCAATAAATGGTAGAACCTATTAGGTCACACACCAAAGCTAACTAGCTTCCAAAATTGGTAGAGCAATTTTCTAAGTGTTAGAAAAATCACCCTTTGCTGACTGATTTTCAAGGATTCAATTTGATGGTCAATTTTGGTTTGATTAATTTAAGTGTTAAATTAATCAACTAATGTAAAGATTTAAATTAGACCAATAATTAAGGAGTTAATTATTTGCTGTCATATTGACCATTAATTGGTTAAGTTGACTTAAAGAGTTAAGTTGACTACTTGAAGCTTAAGAGTTAAGCTTGTTTGATTTAAGAGTTAATTTAAAGGTTAATTAATTAAATTAAAGTGTTTAATTTAATTAATGAGAAGAATAATTTTTGGAGGGAAAATTTAAATGAAGTGTTCATTTAAATTAGCATCTTAATTAATTTAGAATTAGATTCCAAATGAAATTGAAATACACATGAAATTCAAGTAAGACTTGAATTTGAAATTTGCCAACTTGGCATGCCACGTGGGCGGTCACCTTGAGGAAGGTGTGGTGCCAACTAGCATCATACCTTCCACCCTCTATATATAGATATAGAGAGCATGCAAAATTCAAAAATTACATCGCTAAAAGTGTGAGAATTGGATTCTTGCATTCCCCTCAAAATCTCTCTCTCCGTGCATTGCATCATGAGTTGAAGCTTTGCATTTCTTGTTCCTCCCAACCTTAAAATCAGCTTTCTCTACCTCATTTTCTCATCTCTAACTCTAGCTTCTAGTGAGGGGAAATTTGAAGATTTTTTGGTGTGTGGATCGTATCAATAAAGGCAAGGTACTTGACTTGCTCGGTTTTGGAGATCCACCTACAGCTGCTTTTAGTTGGAAATTTTTTATGGAACGATCCAGAAGGCTTTTTGCTCCAATTTTTTTATAGTAGCTTCCCATATGTGTGACGGTGTTCCAAATTTAATTTTGTGAATTTTGGAGCAGTTTAGCCAGGGCAAAGGTTGTCGTCTTTCCGCTGTGCTGATCTAGATAGTTTCTGGATTCGAGAGTGATAGTTGATTTTCTCCTTGTTTTGAGCTACAAGAGGTAATTCTTCATCCTAATTCAGATCTATAGCATGAATAGATCCTTGGACACTTGAGTAGCTTAGTTATTTTCAAGCTTATGAAGTTTTGATTTATGGATCCTAACGCTACTCTTGCCTTCAGTTTCCACCGCTTGTGGGATTTCATGATCATCTTGAACTTCATCAAGTTCAACAATAATGCCATTTCTATCTAATAGAAATTGCTTTTCCAAAAAGTAGGCGTTACTTGAAACAAAAACCTTTTGTTCCAAGGGAACATAGAAGTAATAACCTATAAAGTCTTTTGGGCATCCCACAAACTTGCATAAGGTGGATCTACTAATCCAACTTATCTCTCATTGGCCGTCTTACGTAGGCGAGAGATCCCCAAACCTTGAGATTTTGGCATATCACATCTCATGCGGTGTCCATGGCACCGACTTTGAAGGTACTATGTTTAGTAGCTTCGCCGCCGTTTCTAAGGCATATACCCAAACAGATATAGGCACATTGAAAAAGCTCATCATGGAACGTACGATGTCCAACACGGTACGGTTCTCCTTTCGACTACTCCATTATGTTGGGTGTGCCGGGTGGAGTACATTGAAAGAGAATCCCATTCTCCTTTAGTTAATCCAAGAATTTGGTGCTCAAGTATTCTTCCCCTCAATCCGATCGAAGGGCTTTGATACTTATCCCTAATTGCTTTTCCATTTCATTCCTATACTCTTTGAACTTTCCAAAGGCTTTGGACTTGTTCTTCAAAAGAAACACACGTCCTAACTGACTATAGTCATCAGTGAAGGTGATGAAATAGGAATACCCTCCTCTCCTACTAACTCTTTGTGGTCCACAAACGTCCATATGGATCAAATCTAAGAGACTTGTGGAGTGCTTCGTTTGTCCTACAAACGGAGCTTTGGTCAGTTTTCCCTTCAAACAAGATTCACAAGTAGAAATGTCCTCAATGCCACTAATATTTAGTGCTTTGAGAGCTGCTAACTTGTTCATCCTATTTTTAGAAATATGCTCAAGTCTTGCATGCCAAAGAATGACATCTTCTTGGTTATCTAAATTTTTCTTACTTGATTGAATGTGCATGAGTGAAGGTTGAAAATCAAGTATGTACAATCTATTAATTAATGTACTTTGAGCAATTAAAGAACCATTCTTTAATACTTTCAACATCCCATCCGATATAGAAAAATCATATCCTTCATTATCAAGAATGGGAATCAAAATAATGTTCTTAACAAGATGGGGTACATAATAAACTGGATTAAGTACAATGCAAGCATTCCCCAAGTCCAACTTAATTACGCTTTGGAAGGTGGCGGCAACTCTTGCTCCATTTCCTAGGCGGAGGATCATATTCCCTTCACGAAGACTCTTTTTTCTTTCCATCCTTTGTAACAAATTACAAAGCTGAGAACCACATACGGTATCAAATACCCATGAGGAAGAATTAGTCATCAAGTGCACTTTAATGAAGTACATACACTTCTCAAGGGTTGCAAAGTAAGCTTTGCGATTTCTCTTCCAATGTCCCTTTTCGCCATAATGGAAGCAACTTGCTTTGATTTTAGCCTTATTCTTAACCCTCCCAGAACTTTTCTCGAGTTACTTCCTTTTGGAGGAAGAACTCTTCTTCCTCGTACCTCCCTTTCTTAGACCCTTAGGGCCTTTCAAATTGGAGAAGGATGCAAGCATAAGAGGTTTCTCTTTTCTCATAGTCACCTTGGTGGTCACAAGCATGTTCACCAATTCGTTAATCGTAACTTCATGTTTGGACATATTAAAGTTCGTAAAGAATTGATTGAACGATGGTGGTAGTGACTGGAAGATCAAATCCATGAAGAGGTCATTGTTCATGACCACATCAAGTTGTCCAAGCTTTTCGATGAGTCCAATCATCTTAAGCCATTGATCATGAACACTTGACCCCCTCACTCATCCTTGATCTAAAGAGCTCCTTCAACAAAGAGAACTTTTCGTGTCGTAGGTGTTGATAGATCTCATGAGTGTGTTTCATGTGCTCGTGAGTCTTTTGGAGCTTGTCAGACATGGAAGCTAACATGATGCATCTTACTTGTAGATCGTCATCTACAAATTTCATGAACATTTCATGAACATCGTCAGTGGCGTCATCACCAATTGTGTCCATAGGACTTTGATCAAGGACGTATGTCCTCTTTTCAGAGCCAAAAATTATTTTAAGGTTTCTCAACCAATCTTGGAAGTTAGACCCGGTGAGCTTATTGGTTTCTAAAATACTTGCGAGTGGATTTTTAGCCATTTTGTTTGAAGATTTTGAAAATATACAAGAGATAAATAACGAGTACAAGCATGCGATTGAATTTGATATTAAAAATATGTTTATGGTCTTTCAAGCATGTTTTCCTCCCATAATTTTATCAAATCCTTCACCCCCAAAAAGAATTCGGGAAATCATATTTTCTAGTGAGAATCAAGACCCTAAAGACTTGCAAGTGGACCCCCAGGACCGAATGTATATCCACAAGTAATCCAAAGGCAAACAACTTTTGTTAATTGCATGTAATGCAACTCTACGTTACTTGGTGTTAAGTTGAACTTACTAATCAAGCTTTGATTCAAGGCAGGCACCACAACATCCTTCGTGACCGAATGTATAATGTGTAGGTGTTCTCAAATGAAAGGTTTATCTCATGCTAAGTATATGGTCAACACTTTCCACCTAAGTGTGACCCTATAACCAGATGTATATCACACAAAGGTGGTAGCATCGGCATGCCACATACTATTGGTAGAAGGTATGGATTAATTAAAACTCTTTTAATTTGTATCCGTTTTAACTTAATATTTGAAAAACGATTAGACATTCCAAGTGAAGGGTTTTTGCTTGCAAATATCTCATCATTTTTATCTTCTTATTTAAGTTTTCTATATCCTAACCATGCATCTCATATATCAATAGGATATGGAAAGCATAAATAAGTAAATGCGCCTAGCATACTCCTAAGGTGGGATGACCATGAGCCAACTAGGTGGTGCACTTAGAGCCATATGTTCACCACCTAGTTGATTTTAAGTGGGTTGATTAAATTTAGCTATTATATGAGTATATCCCATACATTCATGGGTCTTCAAAGTCTCCATGCCTCTATTAGCCTACTTTACTCCATGTAACATTTACATGAGAATGAAATCCTCACTCCTAGTGATTTTACTCTCATAACATTTACAAGGTAGAAATTAAGAGGCATGTAAGCCTTAATTTAATACAACCCTTTTCAACAACTTGAAACAAATAAAATCAATATTAAAGACTCATGATCATCCCCATTCACCATCCGTTCAACATTTAAATGAATAATAAATAAATCAAGAATTGACATTCAATTCCAACAATTAAATGCTTATCTCATAAACAAATAATTGGCCATGCATAATGAGTGTGTAACAAAATAGTTTTGATCACAAAAAGGAGCCAAAATATCAAGGCAAAATAGCCAAGATCGAAACCAACCATTTCCCGCCCAAGCTGGGCACACAGTTGCACGGTAGCCGGCTAGCACCCGGCCGAGGCAAGGCAATCTGCCTTATTTCACGGTCTCATCCAAGTCAAGGTAATTTTTCTCAATGTGCACTAAAAGACTTAGAACAACTTCTAATCATTATTACACACAACATAGATGAAATTTAGGATTAAAACACCTTTCAAAACTGAAATTTAATGCCCTAAAAAATGCTTTCAAAAAGCTAGTTTAAGTAAGAATCATATTCTTCAAAAATCTCCAACAAAACTCCAATCAAATTGGATCCAAAATTGACCAAAACAATTTTAGTCAATCATCATCATGCCATATCAACATAGAACATCAACTAATGCTAAAGTAACATTCAACATTAGAAGCTATGAATTAAAACATACTAATAACATGAATTAACTCTTAAAACGCATAATAGCATGCTTTCAATTCATCAATCAAGGAGCCACACACAACATCAACTAAACACTCCAATCTATCATATAAATCAAGAATCTAGTGGTTTTGATCAATCCATCATATGAATCAATCAATCAAAAACTCAAATCTATGCATGAATTAGGCTCTGATGCCCCTTGAAAGCAAGTAAGGCACTAGGATTCAATAATGAAACTTCAAAAGCTTAAATAAACTAGTGCTTAAAAGCAACCAAAGAATTTAACACGCTTTAGGATTCAGATTTGGTTGAAGAGTTTCCTTAAGAGCTTAAATCCAAAGGTAGATTGAAGAACTCATTCTTCAAATAGAATATGTCAGACAGCGGCATTGCTGGAAGCGAGCTACTTTTGACCAATTCAAAACTCTTCAAAAATGCTGAAATAATTCTAGTAGATGATCAAAACCTTGAGGAAGCTTCTGGAATAAATTTCAGCTCGAAACTCCTTCTATATATCCTGGAATAAAATTGACAAGAGACTGCTCTTGCAGGTGGATCTTCAAAGGCTAAGCAAACCATTTGTTTTGCCTCTATCGAAATGATCCACATACCAAAGAAATTTCCAATCACTCCTAAAAATAATTTGAAGATTGAGATGAGAGGAGAGAATAGATGTTATGGCCAATTTTTTAGCTAGGAGAAGAAGAGGATGGTAAACTTCAACATATGAGTGAATACCTTGAAAAATGGAGGGAAAGTGAAGATCTAATTATTCACTTGTTGATTGTGTGATTACCGCGCCCCGAGGTGGCATCACACCTTCCTCAAGGAGGGGGAACCTCCGACTTGCATCCCATGCAAGCTTAGTTGACAAATTCAATTTGAATTTGTATACATTTCAATTACATTTGAAATCTAATTTCAAATTAATTAAAATGCCAACACTTAAAATGATCATATCATTTTAATTTTCCCTCCACAATGTATTCTCCTCATTAACTAAATTAAACACTTTAATTTAATTAATTAACCTTTGACCTAACACTTAAGTCAACAAGCTTAACTCTTTAAGCTTAATTTAGTTAACTTAACTCTTTAAGCTAACTTGGCCAATTGATGGTCACACAGCACCAAATAATTAACTCTTTAATTATTGGTCTAATTTAACTCTTACATTAGTTGATCAATTTAACACTTAAATTAATCAAGCTAAGTGACATCAATTCTTGGTCACCTCAAAAATCAGTCACAATGGAGTTAATTTTCTAACATTTAGAAAGTTCCTCCAAGACATAGGAAACACAATTGGCTTTTGTGTGCGAGTTGATAGGCTCTACCATTCATTGGACATGGGCTCACAGCTCCTTGTGATTTTTGAATATCATATATTCATTTTAGTTTAAAATCCTTTGAACTAAATCAACTCAATTTAATTAATCTCTATTAATTGAAGAGCATTCAATCTTCATGGTTGATGTCCAACCTCAAGCCCATGGAGCCCAACTAATTAGCCGAAATGAATGCTTTTGGATAACTATTACAGCTCTATGCTTACCATGCAAATACGGTCCTTCCATCTCTTATCTCCCGAAAGAGACCTACTGCAAGATATTTGTCGGATCCCTAATAGCATCAATATTATATCAGTATTCTCAATGTTTGATTCTACTATATGACCCTATCTTTAGAAAACTCCTTTTCCAAATTGTCACACCACTTTGCACTAGAATTTTTTGGAATCGATCATTATAAAACACATAGGAGATGCACTCACCCTTCAAGAAACGAGGAGTTGAATTCCATCTTGGATCTCACAAACCTCCATGTCTAGTAGCTTATCCCCAACCTCAATCTGAGAGGCCCGCTATGAGACCAAAGAAGAGTGAAAGCATAAGGATCGAACACAAGGTTATCATAGATCCTCAAGTCAAAGGACTAATAATATGCACTAGCATAAGCTCAAGAATTTGCCACAATCGACTTGCCACTCTAGCTATCTAGTGAATTATCCCAGTGGGTCTTCAATGTCTTGTTCTCTAATAAGCACCCACTAACATGCATCTATATCTCATATAGGATTGCTCATAGAACGAAGCAACATCTAAGCCTTGGATTTATGCATCATTAGTGCAAGTTTATCCGGGTCTTAGATGCCCCATCTTGTAAGATCCTATGACTTGGAAGATTTAAGATCATGATCGCGTAAAACACATTCCATGATTATCATTTAATACTTAATTAAGTCTCATAGTCTAGTGTAATCTGAGGGCTTCATCCAAATGTAAGTGAAGTAATAAAGAGCATAATATGAAAATGGCCATATACTGAAAACATTCAATCAAGATTATTTTACAAGGAAATAGTTTTACAAGGCCAATCTTATTGACTTGCCGGCCGGTATTCCAATAATATCTACCTATGGGACATGGCATTCATCTCTCTAAGTTTATGACCCCTAAGACAGAGGAAGAGAGGAAGAGGATGTCCCATATATCTTATGCATCTGTCATTGGAAGCATAATATATACTATGCTATGTACGAGATTGGATGTAGGAAACACTCTAAGTGCTACGAGCCACTACCAATTCGATCTTGGTGAGAGTCATTGGAAACCCATAAAAATAATCATAAAGTACTTAAGAAGAATTAAGGATTTGTTTTTGGTATGCGTCAATGGAGAATTGAAACTCAGGGGGCTTTCGAATTCTAGTTTTCAATTCGATGAGATGAATTTAACTACATCTATGTTGATATTTTGCCTCAATAGTGATGCAGTAAGTAGGAAGAGTTTCAAGAAAGACACCGCGGTCGACTCAACCACTAAGACATAATATGTTTTGACATTGAACACCGTAAAGGAAGGTATTTGGGTGAAAATTTTCATCCAAGAGTTAGATGTAGTATCTAGCATTGTAGAGCCAATTGTTGTCTATTGTGGAAACAATAGAGCCATTGTGCAAGCAAAGGAATATAGATCTCATTAGCGATCCAAGCACGTATTGAGGTGTTACATTTAATTCGAGAGATCATTGATAGAGGCAACATTAAAGTAGAGAGTTGCATTGCAAAAGAATATAACAAATCCAATAACTAAACCCCTTATGCAAAAGGTCTTTGAAAGACATCTTTAGAAGATGGGCTTAAAGGCTATGGAGAATTAGCTTTAGGGTAAGTGGAAGATTGCTAGAATAGTGCTCGGCAACCAATTATTGGATTGTAAAACTACTCCTTGTATGACAATCTTGATTGAATGATATTCTATAAAATGACTATTTTATGCATTTTATGATATTGTTTACAGGCATTTGGTTGAAGCTCTAAAACAATAAAAGACTATGTGACTCGATCACGCATATGGTGGTGATCATCAAACAAGTCTCCATGGCCATGATTTTGAATATTCCAAGTTATAGAATCTTAAGAGACAGAGCATCCAAGATTCAGATAGACTTGCACTAACGATGCATACTTCAAAAGATTGGATGTTGCCTCATTTCATGGGCAACCTGTGTTAGACATGGATGTATATGCTGGAATAGTGTCTCGCAGCTAATTAGATTGGCATGTGAACTATTTCACTTGTGAGACAATCTTGATTGAATAATATTCATATTTCAATGGCCATCTTCATCTTATGCTTATTTTACTTCACTAGCATTTGGTTGAAGCCCTTAGATCACACAAGACTATGGAACTTGGTCACACACTGGGTGGTGATCATGAAACAAGTCTTACATGGTCATAATCTTAAAATATTCCACATCGTAGAATCTTATGAGACAGGGCATCAAAGATTTGTATAGACTTACACTAACAATGCATAAATCCAAGGTGTTGGATATTGCTCTGTTTCATGAGCAATCCATGTTAGACACAGGTGTATGTTAGTAGGTGCTTATTAGAGAACAAGTTCACTGAAGGTCCGCCTAAAGAATCCACTAGATAGCTGTTGTGGCAAGTCGATAGTGGCAAGTTCTCTAGCGTACGCTAGTGCATATACTTAGTCCTTAGACCTGAGGATCCATAGTAACTTTATGCTTAGGTCCTCATGCTTTGACTCTTCCTTAACCACTCTATGGGTCATCTGGGTTTAGCTTGGATGAGCTACTTAGAATGGGATCTATTTCCACATCATTGTGGAGGGCGAGTGCGTCTCCTATGTATTCTATAATGATCAATTCCATGAAATCTTTGCACAAGGTAGTATGACAATTTGGAAAAGGAATTTTCCAAAGATGAGGCCATAAAGGGGAATTGAACGTTGGGAATAGAAATATAGTTATCGAGTCTATTAGGGATTGGCAAATATCTTGCCTTAGGCATCTTTCGAGAGATAGGAGACGGAAGGACCGTATTCGCATAGCAAGCGTAAAGCTAGAATAGTTCACCAGGAGCATATTCATTTTGACCAATTAGTTGGGCTCCCTGGGCTTGTAGGTGGACATCGACCATGGAGATTGGGTACTCTTCAATTAATAGAGATTAATTGAATTGAGTTATTAGTCTAAAGGAGTTTAAACTAATGTGAACATTTCGATATTCAAAATATCATAAAAGTTGTGAGCCCATGTCCAATGAATGGGATAACCTAATGGGTCACACACAAAAGCCTAGAGGAAGTTCGATTTGATGAATGGAATTTTCTATGGGTTAGAAAATTCCTAGTGACTAATTTTATGGAGGAAAATGGTTGGCTAATTTTTTGGCCATTTTCGCTTGATTAATTTAATTGTTAAATTAATCAAAAGAATTTAAGGAGTTAAATTAGACCAATTAAATTAAGGAATTAATTTAATTGGTGTCATATGACAATTAATTAGTCAAGTTAACTTAAGGGGTTAATTAAGTTAACACTTTCTAGCTTGAGGAGTTAAGTTAGTTGACCTAAGGAGTTAAGTCAAAACCAATTAATTAAATTAAGGAGTTAATTTAATTAATGTGAGGAATTAATTTTGGAGGGAAATTCAAATGAAGGAGTTCATTCGAAATGCATTTAGAACTAATTTGGATGACATTTCATAAGATGAAATCAAGATTCCAAATGAAATTCAAATGCAAGTGAAATTCACATTTCACATACAAGTGGCCTTGCTTAGTTGGCACCTTACCTCATGGGATAACACCTCCTCATCTATATATAGAGGTGGCCGGCCACATACTTCACAAGAATGCTAGATTCTCTTTTTCCCCACAAAAGTGTGATCCACTCATGTGTTGAGGTTTCACACATTCTTCTTCACCTTCCCTCCACTTTTCGGCCTTCATCACTTCTTCATCCTTTGGTGATTCAGCTGACTAAAGGCTAATTGTATCTTGCCTTGGGTGTGTGGATCATTTCATTACAGGGTAGACACTTGGATAGCTTTGCTCTTGAAGATCCACTGCAGTGTAGAATCTTTGGAGGCAGTTTTGGAGCACTTTTTGATTTTTGTTTTTCCTAAAATTTTTGCTGGATATTCCTCAAGGTGTTGGGGAGGTACTTCCAAATTTAAGCCAAATTTAATGTATTTTTCTAGCATAAAATTTTCCAAATTTCTGCTATGCTAGGAGGAGGCAATTTTGAAGAGTTTAACTTTGTCTTCGACTCTACCTTGGATTTAAGCGATCAAGGTAATTTACCCTCATACAAATCCATTTTTAAACAAGATTTGATCCTTGGATGGAGTGTAGTCAAGTTTTGATTTAGCTATTTTTGCTTTAATACAGGGATCATTGTGCTACACTCTCCTTCAAGTGGTATCGGAGCCTATTTCATGCTATAATTTGGATTTTTTATTGATTGATTCATGTGATGGATTGATCTAGATCTCCAAATACTTGACCCAAATTATGGATTTGAGTGTTTGGTAGTTTTTTCTTGTGGCTCATTCGATGATGAATTGAATTATGCTAATATGTGTTTTAAGAGTTAATTCATTTGTTCGTATGATTTTGATTCATGGATGATAGTGTTAAATTTTGATTTAGCATTTGATGATGTTATATGTTGATATAGCATGTTAAATTTTTCCTTAAGGTGTTTTGGTCATTTTTGGATCTAATTGGATTGAATACAATTGGAGATTTTGAAGAATAGTGATTCTTACTTAAACTTGATTTTTGAATCATGTTTGAGCACTTGAATTTCTATTTTTGAAAGGTGTTTTAAATCTAAAAATTTGCCTATAATGTGTGATTTAGTTTTAAGGAAGAGTCTTTAAATTTTTGCTGCACAAAAGTTGAGCCAAAATTGGCTTGACTCGATCCTAACCTCAAAACAGATGAGCTACCGCACACAACAAGGCGTTGGCCACGCAGCGGGCACGCTTGCCATGCATTCGTGTGCCCAGGCTAGACAGTAGCACTCGATTAAGGTGTGGATGAGCTTTGAGCCATTTTTGTATTTATTTTTGTGACCAAAATTGATCTAAATCATGCTACATAGAAGCACAAGTATTATGCAAGTTCTCAAAATTATGTTTGACATTTTTGATTGGTTTTAAAATCTTGTTCAAGGTAATCTTCAATTTGGTGGAAAAATGAGATACATAAATGTTATGTTTATTTTTATTAGTTAATTAATTGTTTATGAGATAAGCATTTAATTATGGAATTGAATGTCAATTTTTTATTTATTGTCCATTTAATTGTCGAGTAGATGATGAATGAATAGGGATGATCATGAACCTTTAATATTGATTTTAGGGTAAATAGCAGACAACCCTCCAATGTATAGGGTCATTTGCACTTTTCCCCCAACCGTTGCAAGTGTGCGGAACGATTATCCAACCTTTGCTCAATACGCTTAAATACCACATGTTCCAACTTTCCGCGGCATATTTAAAAAGTTGTTGCACTTTGCCCCCTAATGTTCTAAAAAAAATTATATTTAGCCACCTAAAGTACTTTAAAATATTACCTTTAGCATTAAATTCATATTTTAGTTGAATAAAGTCAAATATTTTGTCAAATATTGTTATCATATATTACTTAATTGTCAATATATCACTATTTCAGTCAATTTGAGTTGTCTGAAATCCATAACAACTTAATGGTATAAATTTTTCTAAATTAATGTGTGTAAGATAATTAAAAAATAATTTTAGAGTTATACCAAATGATTGTTATGGTGTACTTATAAATTTGTGTTTATTTGTTTAATTAAGAGTGTAAGTAGTTTAGGGTTTTAATTTGAATAAGAATATATAAGATAGACACTAGTTGGATGAATATTAGTAGCAAAAAATATAGATCTTAATATCAACATTATCTCTCCCATTTATTACTCTATTTAAATTGAAAATATTTAATATCATTTGCTAACAAATATGCATAGTGTTATATTGCTATAAAATCAATTAGGATGTAATTTTAAAATTAGTTTTAATCAACTATTCATATAAACTAAGTAAAATATAATTATAAAATTAATTTATAAATATATAATTGCTTAAATTGATTTATTTGTCCATATATTGATAAGTGACTAGTGTATGATAATATTTTGCATAAACTATTTCACTTAATTCCACAAAAATAAAATCTAATGATAAAAGTACTACACTTTAGAATGATTAAGGTGTTAAATGCACATTTTGTTAAAGTTCAGGAGGTAAAGCGAAACATATCCAAAGTATTTCAATATCTCCAGTGGAATATTCTGCTGAAAATGGAATAAAGAGGTATTCAAACATATTTAGCAAAGGTTGGGTAATCTTTTTATGCATCTACAACAGTTGGGGGGCAAAGTGCACATGACCATATACTTTAGGAGGTTGTCTGTTATTTACCCTTAATTTTATTTGTTTCAAGTTGTTGAAAAGGGTTGTATTAAATTGAAGCTTGCATGCCTCTTAATTTCTATCTTGTAAATGTTATGAGAGTAGAATCACTAGGAGTGAGGATTTCTTTCTCATGTAATTGTTGCAAGGAGATAAGAAGACCATTCGAGGCATGAAGACCCATGAATGTATAGGGATACATTTATGTAATAACTAGATTTAATCAACCTACTTAAAATCAACTGAGTAGTGCACCTATGGCTCTAAGTGTACTACTTGGTTAAAACTCATGGTCATCCCACCTTAGGAGCATGCTAGGCACATTTACTTATTTATGCTTTCCATATCCTATTAATGTATGAGATGCATGGTTAGGGTATAGAAAACCCTAAATAAAAAGATAAAATTGATGAGATCTTTGCAAGCAAGAAAATCCCTCCACTTAGAAAAGTCGAAGCGTTCTCAAATATTAAGTTAAAATGGATACAAATTAAAAGGGATTTTAATTAATCCATGCCTTCTACCAATATTACATGACATGACGATGCTACTATTTTTTGTGATGGCACACGACACGTAGGTCACACTTATGGTAGAAAGTTATGATCATATACTTAGCATATGATGCACCTTTGATTTAATGCTTCCTATGCATTGGCATACGACAGGTGGGATGTCATAGTGTGGTTCCAAATCAAAGTTTGATTAGTAGGTCTGACTGAGCACCTAGAAATGTAGATGGCACACGACACATGGGTCTACATGAAAAATGAGGCAAAATATATCAAGGGTTGCATAGAGATGCAATTAGCAAAAGTTGCTTACTAATTGATTGTTTGTGGATGGCACACGATATGTGGATCCACTTACAAGTCTTTAGGACCGTGGTTCTCACTAGGAAATGACATTTCCCGAATTCTTCAAGGGGGTGAGGAATTTTATAAAATAGTAGGGGGAAAACATGGTTGAAAGCCCATAAATATGTTTTCAATATCAAAATTTAATCACATGCTTATACTCTTCTTTTCGCCTTTGTAGATTTTTGAAATCTCAAACAAAATGGCTAAGAATCCACTCAACGCTATTTTGGAAACTAATAAACTCACCGGACCTAACTTCCATGATTGGCTTAGAAACCATAAGATTATTCTAGATTCTGAAAAGATGACTTATGTGCTTACTCAAAGTCCGCCAGACACTATTAGCAATGATGCCATCGATGAGGCACGTGAAGCATTCATGAAGTTTGTGGATGATGATCTATGAACAAGATGCATCATGATGGCTTCTATATATAGTGAGCTCCAAAAGCACGAGTACATAAAAACTGCTCACGAGATTCATTTGCACTCACAAGAGTTGTATGGCATACAACCTAGACATGAAAGGTTTTATTGTCTAAGAAGCTTTTTGGGACTAGAATGAATATAGGCTCAAATGTCTATAACCATAGCTTAAAGATGATTCGTCTCATTAAGAAACTTGGTCAATTGGATGTAGTTATGGACAATAAGCTCTATGCGGATTTGATCCTTCAATCATTGCTTAGCTCTTTTGACCAATTCTTTATGAACTTCAACATGACAAAGCAAGAAGTAACAATTAACGAGTTGTTCAATATGTCTGTGACTGCCAAGGCGATAAAAAGAAAGAAAAGCCTCTTATGCTTGCTTCATCCTCCAGGTCTAAAGGCCCTAGGGGTGCTAAGAAGGGAGGTAAAAGGAAGAAGTGTTCTTCTTCAAGGGAAAGCAACACTTGAAAGGTTCAAGGGGAATCAAGAAAAAGAAAGAGGCCAAAACTGATGCTACTTATTTCTATTGTGGCACAAAAGGCCATTGGAAAAGGAATTGCAAGGAATACCTTAGCACCTTTGGGAAAGGTATCTACTTCATTGAAGTGCATTTAACGACAATTTTTTCCTCATAAGTATTTGATACCGCATGTGGTTTTCACCTTTGTAATTCGTTACAGGAGATGGAAAGAAGAATGAGTCTCAATGAAGGGGATATGATCCTCTGGTTAGGTATAGAGCAAAAGTTATGGTCATGGTCGAAGGCGTTATCAAGTTAGACTTGGGGAATTCCTACATTGTACTTGATCCTTGCTACTATGTACTCAATCTTGTTAAGAACATTATTTCTATTCTCGTGTTGGATAATGAAGGATATGATTTTTCTATATCTAATGGGAATTTGAAGGCATTTAGAGAAGGCAGGCACAAGGTACATTAAACAATGGATTGTATATTTTGGATTCTCAACCATCATTAATGCACATTCAATAAATTAAAAGAAAATTAAATAACCAAGAAAATGCCATCTTGTGGCATGCAAGAGTTGGACATATTTTCAAAAATAGGATGAACAAGATAGAAGCCCTCAAAACACTAAATGTTAGTGATATTGAGGATCTTCCTACTTGTGAGTCTTGGAAAAAATGACCAAAGCTCATTTTGTAGGACAAATAGAGTGAACCACAAGTCCTTTGAATTTGATCCATACAGATGTTTGTAGGCCACTAAGAGTTAGTGCAAGAGAAGGTTATTTAGACTTCATCACCTTTACCAATAATTATACTCAGTTCAGATATGTATATCTTATGAAGTATAGGTCCGAAATCTTTGAAAAGTTTAAAGAGTATATAAATGAAGTAGAAAAGCAAAAGAAACTAAGTATGAAAGCTCTTCGATCGGATCAAGGGAGAGATTACTTAAGTATCGAATTCTTAGATTATCTAAAGGAAAATGGGATTCTCTCTCAATAAACTCCACTCGGCACACTCCAACACAATGGAGTAGCCGAGAGGAGAAATCGTAACTTGTTGGACATGGTACGTTCCAGGATGAGTTTTTTTGATGTGCTTATATCCTTTTGGGGATATACCTTGATATCGATAGAGAGGCTACTAAATGCATTACCCTCAAAGTTGGTGCTAAAGATGCCGTATGAGATGTGGTATGGCAAAATACCTTCTTACTCTTTTCAAAAAGTTTGGGGGTCTCCCGCTTACATCAAGCAGCTAGTGGGAGACAAGTTAGATGCGAGATCCACCTTGTGAAAGTTTGTAAGATACTCAAGAGAATCTCTAGTTTATTATTTATACGATCTATCAAAACAGAAAGTGTTTGTTTTGAAGAAGGCCTACTTTTTGGAAAATGAATTCTTATTAGATAGAAATAGCTTTGTTGTTGAACTTGATGAAGTTCAAGATGATTAACAATTCCCACAAGCGGTAGAAATAAGTGAACATCAAGAGCATTGCATACAACCTCTGAGAATATCAGACCGAATCAAGAAGCAACCCAAAAGTTTGGATTCCTTCATAAGACGGGCCAGTCGGATAGTAATCTGAAGACCTATGAGGAAGCTATGTTGGACATAGATTTGGGACGTTGGCTTGATACCATGAAATTCAAAATGGACTCCATATTGATAGATCTACTGAAAGGTATGGTACCCATTGGTTGCAAGTGGATTTATAAGTGAAAGCTAGGAGCCGATAAAGAGGTTAGGGTTACACTCAAAGACCCAATATTGATTTTGAGAAAACCTTTTCACCGATTGCTATGATTAAGTCCATTAGGATTTTACTTGCCATAGCTGCATATTATGACTATGAGATATGACAAATGGATGTGAAAATAACTTTCGTCAATGGAAATATTAAAGAAGAAATTTATATGGAGCAACCACAAGGTTTTACATCCAAAAAGAGTGAGAAAAAGGTTTGCAAACTTGAAAGGTCCATTTATGGACTCAAATAGGCATCTCGAAGTTGGAATATACATTTTGGTAAGATAGTCAAATCGTTTGGCTTTGTCAAAAATGTGTATGAACCTTGTGTGTACAAGAAGATTAGTGGGAGTAGTGTACATTTTATTGTGCTTTATGTCGATGACATTCTTCTCATTGGGAATGAGAGAGAAATGTTAGTGTACTAAACTATGGTTATCTACACAATTCTCTATAAAGGTTTTTGGAGAAGCATCATACGTATTGGGAACACATATCTATAGAGATAGATCGAGAAGGATGTTGGGGCTTTCCCAAATACTGTACATTGACAAAATACTAAAGAGGTTTAGTATGGAAAAATCTAAGAAGGGATTCATCCCCATAGGGCACGGTCCTTGTCTCTCCCAGTCTATGGCCCCTAAAACTGACAACGAGAGACTTAAAATGTCCCATATACCTTATGTATCCGCCACGGAAGCATAATGTATGCCGTTCAATGTAAAAGATTGGATGTAGCACACACTCTAAGTGTTATGAACCGCTTTCTATCCAACCCCGGTGAACGTCACTAGAAAGCCATTAAAACAATCCTTAAGTATCGAGAAGGACTGAGGATTTGTTTTTGGTATACGATAATAAAGAATTAAAACTCGAGGGGTTTCCTGATTCTAGTTTCCAATTTAATGTAGATGGCCCAAAATCCACTTCTGGATTTATATTTTACCTCAATAGCAACGCAGTGAGTTGGAAGAGTTCCAAACAAGATACCGCGGCTGATTCTACCATAGAGGCAGAATATATTGTGGCTTCGAAAGTTGGAAAGAGAAGTATTTTAATGAAAAACTTAATCCAATAGTTGGATGTTGTGCTTAGCATTGCTAAGCTTGCAGTTGTCTTCTATGACAACAATGGAGCGGTTGTGCAAGCTAAAGAGCAAAGATCTCATTAGTGATCCAAGCACATTTGGAGACGATATCATTTGATTCATGAGATCACTAATAGAGGCTACATTCGAGTGGAAAAGATAGCCTTGAAAGAGAATATAGAAGATCTAGTACAAAATCCCTAACGCAAAAGGTCTTTGAAGGACAACTTGTCAAAACATGTCTTAAGCCTATAGGGAATTGGCTTTAAGGCAAGTGAGAGATTGTTGGAATAATGCCCTGCAACCAATTAGATTGGAATGTAAACTATTTCACTTGTGAGATAATCTTGATTGAATGATATTTATATTTCAATGGCCATATTCATCTTATGCTTATTTTACTTCACTAGCATTTGGTTGAAACCCTTAGATCATACAAGACTACAAGACTTGATCACACACTAGGTGGTGATCATGAAATAAGTCTTACACAATGGTGATCTTAAAATATTTCAAGTCGTGGAATCTTATGAGACAGGGCATCTAAGATTCGGATAGACTTGCAATAACGATGCATAAATCTAAAAGGATGAATATTGTTGCGTTTCATGAGCAATCCATGTTAGACATGGGTGTACGTTAGTTGGTGCTTGTTCAAGAACAAGTTCACTGAAGGCCTGCCTAGAGAATCCACTAAATAATCGTAGTGGCAAATCGATAGTGGCAAAGTTCTCCAACTTATGCTAGTGTATATAATTAGTCTTTAGACCTGATGATCCATGGTAACCCTATGCTTAGGTCCTTAAGCTTTGACTCTTCCTTGACCATTCTGCAGGTCTCCAGGTTGAGCTTGGGTATGAGCTACTTAGGTATGGAGATTTATAGGATCCATCTCCTCATCATTGTGAAGGATGAGCGCATCTCCTATGTATTCTATAATGATCGATTCCACGAAATCCTTGCGCAAGGTAGTGTGACAATTTGGAAAATAAATTTTTCAAAGATGAGGTCATAAAAAGGAATAGAACATTAGGAATAGAGACCTAATTATCAAGGCTATTAGAGAGCCGACAAATATCTTGCCCAAAGCTTTTTTTGAGAGATAGGAGACTAAAGCATCGTATTTACATGGTAAGTGTAGAGCTAGAATTGTTCACCAAGAGCATATTCATTTCGACCAATTAGTTGGGCTCCATGGGCATGCGGGTAGACATTGACCATAGAGATTTGGTACTCTTCAATTAATAAAGATTAATTGAATTGAGTTATTAGTTTAAAGGAGTTTAAACTAATGTGAATATTTCGATATTCAAAATATCATAAGAGTTGTGAGCCATATCTAATGAATGGGAGAACCTAAAAAGCCTAAAGAAAGTTCTATTTGATTAAGGGAATTTTTTAAGAGTTAGAAAATTCCTAGCGACCAATTTTGTGGAGGAAAATGGTTGGCTAATATTTTGGCCATTTTCACTTGATTAATTTAATTGTTAAATTAATCAAAAGATTTTAAGGAGTTAAATCAGACCAATTAGATTAAGGAGTTAATTTAATTGGTGCCATATGACAATTAATTAGTCAAGTTAACTTAAGGGGTTAATTAAGTTAACACCTTCTAGCTTAAGGAGTTAAGTTAGTTGACTTAAGGAGTTAAGTCAAGAACAATTAATTAAATTAAGGAGTCAATTTAATTAATGTGAGGAATTAATTTTGGAGGGAAATTCAAATGAAGGAGATCATTTGAGATGCATTCAGAATTAATTTGGATGACGATTCTTGAGATGAAATCAAGACGCCAAATGAAATTCAATTGCAAGTGAAATTCACATTTCACGTTCAAGTGGCCTTGCTTAGTTGGCACCGTACCTCATAAGAGGTGTGACTTGCATCACACCTCCTCATCTATATATAGAGGTGGCCAGCCACATGCTTCACAAGAATGTTAGATTATTTTTTTCCCTCCAAAAGTGTGATGCACTCATATATTGAGGTTTTCCACATTCTTCTTCACCTTCCTTCCATTTTTCGGCCATCATCACTTCTTCATCCTTTGGTGTCCCAGCTGACTAGAGGCTGATTGAAGCTTATCTTGGGTGTGTGGATCATTTCATTAGAGGCGAGACACTTGGACAGCTTTGCTCTTGAAGATCTACTGCAATGCAAAATCTCTGGAGGCAATTTTTGAGCACTTAATGATTTTTGTTTTTGCTGAAATGTTTACTGGATATTCCTCAAGGTGTTGAGGAGGTGTTGTCCAAATTTCAGCCAAACCGGAGGTAGTTTGCTAGGGCAAACGTTGCCAGATTTGTGCTGCACCAAGAGGAGACAATTTTGAAGAGTTCAACTTTGTCTTCCACTCTACCTTGGATTTTAAGTCATCAAGGTATTTATCCTCATCCAAATCCATTTTACAGAATGATTTGATCCTTTGATAGAGTGTAGTCAAATTTTGATTTAGCTATTTTTGCTTTATTACATGGATCATTGTGCTACGCTCTCTTTCAGTATAAGTTCACTGAAGACTCATTTAGAGAATCCATAAGGTAGCTAAAGTGGCTTGTCAGTAATGGAAAATTCTGTAGCTCACAGTATTACATATAATTAGTCCTTTGACTTGAGGTTCTACAATAAACTTGTACTTATGCCCTTGTGCTTTGATTTTGTCCCAGCCACTTAGTGGGTCGCTCGAGGCGGCACAAGCTACCCAAATATAGAGGTTGGTAAGTTTTAAGATGGGATCCATAGCACTTGTTGTGAAGAATGAGCTGATCTCATATGTATTTTTTGATGATTGGTTCCAAGAAATCCTTGAGCAATGTAGTATAACAATTTGAAAAATGAGGTTTCCAAAGTTGATGTCATATTTAGGTACTATAAATCAAGAATAGAAACATAGTTATCAAAACTATTAGGGAACCGACAAATATTTTATCTTAAGCCTTTTTTGGGAGATAGGAAATAGAATGGTTGTAATTTGCATGGCAATCGTAAGCAGAAAAGTTCACTAGATTTAATTCATCCAATTGGTTGGGCTCCATTGGCTTATGCTAGACATAACTATGGAGATTAGGTACTCATAAATTATTGGAAATTAATTAAAAGAGTGATTAGTTTAAAATAGTTTAGATTAATCGAAATATTCGATATTTAATAAATCACAAAGAGTTATGAGGCCATGTCTAATTAATTAGTGAACCGAATGGGTCACACTCAAAAGCCCAAAACACTAATTAGAAATGAAGAAATTAGCTAAGGAGTTAGATAATTATATTGGTCAAGTTTGGAAGAGAACAAATTGACTAATTAAGAATTGGTCATGATAGCTTAATTAATTTAAAGTGTTAATTTAATCAAATAATTGAAGGAGTTAAATTAGACCAATTAAATTAAAGTGATAATTTAATTGAGGCCGTGTGGCAATTTAACTAGTCTTACTAAGTTAAAGAGTTAAGTTAGTTTAATTAAATTAAGGGGTTAATTTAATTAAATGGAGAATCTAGTTTTAGAGGAAAATTTTAAATGGAATAGTCCATTCAAAATTAAGTGAGAATTTTATTTTACTAATTAAAATATGCTTTTAGTTAGTGGAAATTAATATCCTACTTGGCATGCACATTGGCAATACATGGGAGGAGTGTTAGAATAGTGCCCCACAAGCCAATTAGATTGGCATTGTAAACTATTTCACTTGTGATACAATCTTGATTGAATGATATTCAATAAATGGATATATTCATCTTATGCTTATTTCTACTTCAGTAGCATTTGGTTGAAGCCCTTAGATCACACAAATACTATGGGACTTGGTCACGCACTGGGTGGTGATCATGAAACAAATCTTACACGGTCGTGATCTTAAATCTTCCAAGTTGTAGGATCTTATGAGACAGAGCATCTAAGATCCGGATAGACTTGCACTAACTATGCATAAATCCAAGGAGTTGGATATTGCTTTTTTTCATGAGCAATGCTATATGAAATATAGGTACATATTAGTGGGTGCTTGTTAGGGAACAAGGCACTGAAGGCTCACCAGGAGAATCCACTAGATAGCCAAGGTGGCAAGTCAGTAGTGGCAAGTTTTTCAGCTTATGCTGGTGCATATAATTAGTCCTATGACCTAAGGATCCATGGTAACCTTATGTTTAGGTCCTCATGCTTTGACTCTTCCATGGACATATAGCGGGTTGTTAAGGTGGGGGTTGGACATGAGCTACTTAGATATGGAGGTTTGTAAGATCGAAGATGGGATCTGACTCCATGTCTAAGTAGCTCATACCCAAGATCACCCAAAAGACCCGTTAAGTGGTCAAGGAAGAGAAAAAGGTTGAGGAATTAAACACAAGGTTACGATAGATCCTCAAGCTAAAGGACTAATTATATGCACTAGCGTAAACTGGAGAACTTACCACTACCGACTTGCCACTACGGCTATCTAGTGATCTTTAGTGAACTTGTTCTCTCACAAGCACCTACTAAATGCACTTATGTCTAACATGGCAATATCTGACCTTTGGATTTATATATCATTAGTACAAGTCTATCTGAATCTTAGATATCTTATCTCATAGGAATTTACAACTTGGAAAAACTAAAATCATGATCGTGTAAGACTTATTTCATAATCACTACCCTATGAAGTGACCAAGTCTCATAGTCTTGAGTAATCTAAGGGCTTCAACCAAATGCTAGTGAAGTAAAGTAAGCATAAGATAAAGATGGCCATTTATAACGAACATCATTTAATCAAGATTGTATCACAAGTGAAATAGTCTACATGCTAGCCTAATTAGCTGTAAGGTACTATTCCAATAATCTCCCACTTCCCCTAAAGTTAATTCCTCATAGTTTTAAGACCCATTTTCTCAAGATGTCCTTCAAAGACCTTTTGCAATAGTGGTTTAGTCAATGGATCTGCTATATTCTCTTCCGAGGCAATCTTCTCCACTCAGATGTCATTTCTATCAATGATCTTCCTAATCAAATGATATCGCCTCAAAATGTGCTAAGATCTTAGCTCTTTAGCTTGCGCTACCGCCTTGTTGTTGTCACAGAAGAAAAGTACTGGCTCAGCATTACTGAGCACTACATCCAACTCTTGGATGAAGTTTTTCATCCAAATACCTTCTTTTGTAGCTTTTTAAGCCGCAATATATTCTGCCTCAGTAGTTGAATCGGCTATGGTGTCTTGTTTGGAACTTTTCCAACTCACTGTGCCACCATTGAGGTAAAACATGAATCTAGAAGTCAATTTCAAGTTATCTACATCAGATTGGAAATTACAATCCAAAAACCCCGCAAGTTTCAATTCTCCATTGTCGTATACCAAAAATAAGTCCGTAGTCTGCAAGTACTTAAGGATTATTTTAACTGCCAGCCAGTGACATTCACTAGGGTCAGATTAAAAGTAGCTCATAATACTTAAAGCGTGTGCAACATCCGGCCTGGTACGTTGAACGGCATATATTATGCTCCTAATGGAAAACGCATAAGGTACGTAGGACATTCTATGTCTCTTTTCATTAGTCTTAGGGGTCATAAACTTGGAGAGACAAAGACCGTGTCCCATAGGGAGGAATCCCCTCTTGGATTCTTTCATATTAAACCTCTTTAATATCTTGTCAATGTACAGTGATTGGGAAATCCCCAACATCCTCCTCGATTTATCTCTATAAATACGTATTCCTAATACATGGGATGTATCTCCCAAATCCTTCATGGAAAATTGAGTAGATAACCCTACTTTAGTACACTCTAACATTGCTCTCTCATTCCCAATGAGAAGAATGTCATTGACATAAATAACAATAAATTGTATATTATTCCCGCTAGCCTTCTTATACACACAAGTTTCATACACTTTTTTGACAAAACCAAACGATTTGACTGTCTTATCAAAATGTGTGTTCTAACTTTGAGACGGCTGTTTAAGTTCATAAATGCATCTCTCGAGTTTGCAAACATTTTGCTTACTCCCTTTAGATGTAAAATTTTATGGTTGCTCCATATAGATTTCTTCTTCAATGTTTCCATTGAAGAAATGGTTTTCACATCCATTCGCCATATCTCATAGTCATAATATGCAGCTGTGGCAAGTAAAATCCTAAGAACTTAGGCATAACAATAGGTGAAAAGGTTTCATCAAAATCGATATTAATTCTTTGAGTGTAACCCTTTGCCACTAATCGTGCCTTAAAGGCCATTACCTCTCTATCAACTCCTAACTTTTTCTTACAGATACACTTGCAACCAACAGGTACTATACCCTTTGGTGGATCTACCAAAGTCCATACTCTGTTGGAGTACATAGAGTCCATTTTGGGTTTGTAGCATCTAGCCAATGTTCCTGAGTCTATGTCCAACATATCTTCCTCATAGGTCTTCGGATCACTATTCAATTAGCCCATCACATGATGAAATCCGAACCTTTTGGGTTGGTTCTTGATTTAGTCCAACCTTCTCAGAGGTTGTGTGTAAGGCTCTCATTGCTCATTGGTTTTCACCGCTTGTGGGATTTGATGATCATTTTGAACTTCATCAAGTTCAACGACAATGCTATTTCTATCTAATGGAAATTCCTTTTCCAAAAAGTGGGCGTTCCTCAAAACGAACACCTTTTGTTCCAAGGGATCATAAAAGTAATAACCCAAAGTCTTTCTTTGGTATCCCACAAACTTGCACAAGGCATATCTACTATCCAACTTTTCTTCCACTAGTTGCTTGACATAAGCGGGAAACCCCCAAACTCTTAGAAAAAGGTAAATGGCTGCTTTGCCAAACCATATCTCATGCGGTGTCTTTGGCACCAACTTTGAAGGTACTACATTTAGTTACTTCGCTGATGTCAATAAGGTGTATCCCTAAAAGGATATAGGCATATTGAAAAAGCTCATCATGGAACATACTATGTCCAACAAGGTATAGTTTCTTTTCTCAGCTACTCCATTGTGTTGGGGTATACCAGGTGGAGTCCACTAAGAGAGAATCCCATTCTCCTTTAGATAATCCAAGAATTCTGTACTTAAGTATTCTCCACCTCGATCCGATCAAAGAGCTTTAATACTTAGTCCATTTTGCTTTTCTACTTCATTCCTATACTCTTTGAATTTTTCAAAAGCTTCGGACTTGTACATCATAAGATACAGAAGTCCGAACTGAGTATGATCATTGGTGAAGGTAATGAAGTAAGAATGGCCTCATCTCGCACTAACTCTTCGTGGGCCACAAACATCCATATGGATTAAATCCAAATGACTTGTGGTTCGCTTCGTTTGTCCCATAAAAAGAGCCTTGCTCATTTTTCCCTTCAAAAAAGACTCACAAGTAGGAAGGTCCTCTATGCCACTAATATTTAGTGCTTTGAGTGAAGTCACATATAGTACTAGGATGTAATTATCAAAGCTCAAAACGCTAAAATAACTAGGCTACATATGAAGTGAAGGATCTAAAAAGCCATAGATTTAGATTTGGAAGGAGAACCACCTTGATTTTCAAAAAATAAAGGAAGGTGAAATAAGATCTCAACTCCTTGAAAATTGTCTTCCAGCAGCATAGCAGAATCTGAGAAACTTTTGCCCAACCAAATGAACTCCAATTTGAGTGAAATTCATACTAGACAAACATCAACTCCTTAATGTATCTTCAGTAAAAAATTTAGCTCAAAATGGATCCGACAAGACCTCCAAAAATCGCTCCAAAATCACTGCCTGAAACAAAGGATCTCCAAAGGCGAGCAATCCAATTGTTTTACCTCTAATATAAAGATCCACAACCTAATTCCCAATCCTTTTCTTCTCAATGTTAGCTGGAGAACAAAGAGAATAAGATCTTGGATGAAGGCTTGATTTGGAGGTAGGAGAAGAAGAGAAGTGAAGCTTCAACACATGAGGTAACACTTGAAATTTTGGAGGGAAATTGAGATAATCTAATTCTAGCTTGCAAAATTCATGTGGCCGCCGCGCCTCTTGCACTCTATATCTATATATAGAGGGATGATGGTGTGATTCCAATTTGGCATCACACCTTCCTCAAGGTGGCCGTCCACTTACTCTTGCAAGTTGGCATGCGAATTTTGTATTTTATGTGAATTTAAATTTCATTTGAAATCTTTATTTCATCTCATGAAGTGTTATCCAAATAAATTCTAATTCAAACCAAACGAACATTTCATTTGAATTTTCTCTCCAAAATTAATTCTCAATTTTAATTAGATTAAACGCTTTAATTTAATTAACTTTAACTTAACTCTTTAAGTCAATTTGCTTAACCCCTTAAACAAGACATTGTTAACTTAACTCTTTAAGTTAACTTGACCAATTGATAGTCATGTGGCACCAAATAATTAACTCCTTGATTAAGATCTTAATTTAACTTCTTAAATTAATTAAATCAATTTAACAATTAAATTGATCAAGCCAAAAATGACTATAAGTTGCATCAATTGGTCAACCACCAAATTTGCAATCGGCTTTTGTGTGTGACCCATTAGGTTCTATCATTCATTGGACATGGGTGCACAACTATTTGTGACTTTAGCATATCAAATATTCATATTAGTTTAAAGTCCTTTAAACTAATCGATTCAATTCAACTCCATTAGTTGAAGAGTACCCAATTTTCATGGTTGATGTCTAATCTCAAGCCCATGGAGCCCAACTAATTGGCCAAAATGAATGCTTTTGGATAACCATTCTAGCTTATGCATACCATGCAAGTACGGTCCTTCCATCTCCTATCTCCCAAAAAAGTCCTAGGGCATGATATTGTTTGCCTCCCTAATAGCCTCGATTCTATGTCTCTATTCAAATGTTCGATTTTCCTTTATGACCTCATCTTTGGAAAACTCCTTTTTCCAAATTTTCATACTACCTTGCGCAAAGATTTCTTGAAATCAATCATTATAGAATACATAGGAGATGTACTCACCCTTCACAACGATGAAGAGTCGGATCCCATATTAGATCTCACTAACCTATATGTCTAAGTAGCTCATGCCCAATCACCACCCGAACGACCTGCTATGTGGCCAAGGATGAGTCAAAGCATGAGAACCTAAACATAAGATTACCAAGGATCCTTAAGTCAAAGGACTAATTATATGCACTAGCATAAGCTGGAGAAGTTGCCACTACCGACTTGCCTCTTCAGTTATCTAGTGGATTCTTTGGGCGAGGCCTTCAGTGCCTTGTTCTCTAACAAGCATCCATTAACATGTACTCATATCTCATATGGGATTGCTCATGAAATGGAACAACATCCAACCCTTGGATTTATGCATTATTAGTGCAAGTCTATTCAGATCTTAGATGCCCTGTCTCGTAAGATCCTATGACTTGGAAGATTTAAGATCACGACTGTGTAAGACTTATTTCATGGTGCACCACTCAGTGTGTGACCAAGTCCCGTAGTCTTGTGTGATCTAAAGGCTTCAACCAAATACCAATAAAGTAAATATAAGCATAAGATAAAGATGACCATTTCAAGAATATCATTTAATCAAAATTGTATCACAAGTGAAATAGTTTACATGCCAATCTAATTGGCTTGTAGGGAACTATTCCAACATTGAGGGCTTCTAACTTGTTCATCCTATTTTATGAAGTGTGTCCAAGTCTTGCATGCCACAAGATGGCATCTTCTTGGTTATCTAATTTTCTTTTACTTGATTGAATATGTATCAATGAAGGTTGAGAATCTAGTATATTGAATCCATTGTTTAATGTACCTTGTGCAATTAAACAACCATTCTTTAATGCTTTCAACATCCCATTAAATATAGAAAAATCATATCCCTCATTATCCAAAATGGGAATAGAAATAATGTTCTTAACAAGAAAATGGTACATAGTAACAGGGATCAAGTACAATGCAAGCATTCCCCAAGTCTAACTTGACTACGCCTTCAACCATGGCTGCAACTTTTGCTTTTTTCCAAGGCGGAGGATAATATCACCTTCATTGAGACTCCTTCTTCTTTCCATCCCCTATAACAAATTACAAAGGCGAAAACCACATGTGGTATCAAATACCCATGAGGAAGAATTTGTCGTCAAGTGCACTTCAATAAAGTACATAGCCTTCTCAAGGGTTGCAAGGTAAGTTTTGCGATTCCTTTTCTAATTCCTTTTCCAATGTCCTTTTTCACCATAATGGAAACAAGTAGCGTTGGCTTTAAGCTCTTTCTTCTTCTTGATTCCCCCCAAACTCTTCAAGGGTTGCTTTCCCTTAGAGAAAGAACTCTTCTTCCTTTTACCTCCATTTCTATGACCCCTAGGGCCCTTAGACTTGGAAGAGGAAGCAATCATAAGTGGTTTATCCTTTTTCATAGTTGCCTCGGCGGTCACCAACGTGTTGACCAATTCTTTAATCGTCACTTCTTGCTTGGACACATTAAAGTTCATAACGAATTGGTCAAATGAGCTAGGCAATAATTGAAGGATCAAATCTACATAGAGCTCATTGTCCATGATTACCTCTAATTGATCAAATTTCTTTATGAGCCTGATCATCTTTAGCCTATGTTCATGAATATTTGTGCCCGCATTCATTCTTAACCTAAAGAGCTACTTAAACAAAGCTAACCTTTCATATCTATATGAACACCATACAATTCTTGTAGGTATAGGTAGATCTCGTGAGCATGTTTCATGTGCTCGTGAGTCTTTTTTAGCTCATTAGTCATAGAAGCCATCATGATGCATCTTGTTTGTAGATCATCATCTACAAACTTCGTGAACAATTCATGTGCTTCATCGGTGCCATCATCGCTAATGGTGTCTGGTGAACTTTGATCAAGTACACAAGTCCTCTTTCTAGAATCTAGAATTATCTTGAGTTTTCTCAACCAATTGAGGAAGTTTTTCCCAGTTAGTTCTTGGTTTCCAACATAACATTGAGTAGATTTCTAACCATTTAGAGTTTGAGATTTCAAAAATCTACAAAAGGCAAAAAGAATAGTATTAGCATATGATTGAATATTGATATTAAAAACATGTTCATGTTCTTTCAAGCATGTTTTTCTCCCACTATTTTATCAAATCATTCACCCGCTAGAAGAATTTAGGAAATCTCATTTTCTGGTGAAAATAAAGGCCCTAAGGACTTGTAAGTGGACCCACGCCTCATGTGCCTGTTGAAATAGTGCCCGACAAGCTAATAGGATTGGCCTTGTAAAGCTATTTCCATGTATAATTATCTTGATTGAATGATATTCTTTATATAGCCGTCTTCATCTTACGCTCTCTATTTCTTCACTTGTATTTGGATAAAGCCTTTAGATCACTTATGACTACGGGATTTAGTTCGATAACCATGGATAAGTCTTACACAATTGTGATCTTAAATCATTCAAGCTATAGGATCTTACGAGATGGTGCATCTAAGATTCGAATAGGCTTGCACTAATGATGCATAAATCCAAGAGTTGGATATTGCTCCATTCTAGGAGCAACCATATGAGATATAGATGCATGCTAGTGGGTGCTTGTTAGAGAACATGGCACTGAAGACCCACTGGAGAATCCACTAGATAGTCGGAATGGCAAGTCAGTAGTGGCAAGTTCTCCAGCTTGCGCTAGTGTGTATTACTAGTCATCTGACCTGACGATCCATGGTAACCTTGTGTTTGGTCCTCATCTTTTGACTCTTCCTTGACCACTTAGTGGGTCTTTTGGGTCGAGGTTAGGTATGAGCTACTTGGCATGGAGGTTTGTGAGATCCAAGTGGAATCTGAATCCTACTTTTGTGAAGGACGAGTACATCTCCTGTGTATTCTATAATGATTTATTCCAAGAAATTTTTGCGCAAGGTGGTGTGACAATTTGGAAAATAATTTTTCCAAAGATGAGGTCACACAAGGAAATTGAACATTGGGAATAGAGATATAGTATTGACGCTATTAAGAAGCCGGCAAATATCTTGCCTTAGGCCTCTTTCGGGAGATAGGAGACGGAATGACCGTATTGGCATGGTATGCGGAGAGCTACCATGGTTCTCCAAAAGCATTCATTTTGGCCAATTAGTTGGGCTCCATAAACTTGAGGTTTGACATCGACTATGGAGATTGGGTACTCTTCAATTAATAAAATTAATTGAATTGAGTTGATTAGTTTAAAAGTTGTTTTAAACTAAAATAAAAATATGATATTCAAAAGTCGCAAGGAGTTGTGAGCCCATGTTCAATAAATAGTAAAACCTATTGGGTCACACACAGAAGCTAATTAACCTCCTAGTTATTAGAGCAATTTTCTAAGAGTTAGATAATCATTCCAAGGTGACCGATTTTTGAGGTACTAATTTGAAGGTCAAATTTTGGCTTGATTAATTTAAGTGTTAAATTAATCAACTAATTTAAAGAGTTAAATTAGATCAATAATTAAGGAGTTAATTATTTGGTGCCAAGTGACCATCAATTGGTCAAGTTAATTTAAGGTGTTAAATTAACAAAATTGAGCTTAAGAGTTATGCTTATTTGACTTAAGAGTTAAGTCAAAGGTTAATTAATTAAATTAAAGTGTTTAATTTAATTAATTAGAAGAATACATTTTGGAGGGAAAATCCAAATGAAAGGTTCATTTGAATTAGCATCTTAATTAACTTGAAATCAGATTTCAAATGTAATTAAAATGCACATGAAATTCAAATGAGATTTGAATTCAAATTTGCCACCTTGGCACCTCACTTGGCTGCTGCCCCCCTCCCCTCATGGAAGGTGTGCTGCCACCTTAGCATCACACCATCCAACATCTATATATAGATATAGAGAGAGAGGATCGACCATATGCATAAAAGGTGTGAAGGATTAGATTCTTCCATAATTCCCTCCAAAACCTCTTCCAAACATTGCTTTATGTGTTGAAGCTTTATTCTCTCTTCTTCTCCTACCTCAAAAATGGGCCTTCACCATTGTAATTTTGCTCATTTTCACCATAAGTGGATTTTGGAGGATCAATTGGTTTGTGGATCATATCAATAGAGGTAAAGCATTTGATTTGCTAGCTTTAGAGATCCATTGGAACATAGCAGTCACTTGCCGAATTTTTTTCAAGAGATCCAAATTGAGTGTTGCTCTGAATTTTTTACAGTACTTTCCTCAAGGCATTAAGAAGTTCTAGATTTGTTTTCATGATTTTTGGAGCATTTTAACTAAGGCAAAAGTCACTGTTCATCCGTTATGCCAGAGCCTACCAGATTTTGGATTGGTGAAGTGTTCACTATCACAACCTTAGAAATTTGCTTTTTGAGGTAATTCTCCAACTAAATATGAATTCCTAACATGATTAGATCTTCAGCAGGCTGTAAGCACTAGTTATTTTTTGACCCTTTGAAGTTTAATAATTGGATCCTAGTAGCCTACTAATTTTCAGTGCCATCTACAAACAATCGAAAAGTAAGCAACTTTTGCTAATTGCATCTCTATGCAACCCTTATTATATTTTGCCTGACTTTTCATATAGACCCACGCCTCATGTGCCATCTACATTACTAGTTGTTAAGTCAGACCTACCAATCAAACTTTGATTTAAGACCGCTCCATGTCATCCCACACCTCATGGCCAATGCATGGGAATCATCAAATTAAAGGTGCATCATCTGCTAAGTATGTGATCACAGCTTTCTAGCTCAAATGTGACCCTCGCCTTGAGTGTCATTACACAAAAGATAGTAGCATTGTCATGTCACATACTATTTCTAGAAGACATCATTAATTAAAACTCCTTTTAATTTGTATCCATTTTGACTTAATATTTGGAAGCACTTAGATATTCTAAGTGGAGAGATTCTCTTGCTTGCAAAGATACCATCATTTTATCTTTTATTTAGGTTTTCTATATCCTAAACATGCATCTCATACATCAATAGGATATGGAAAGAATAAATGAGTAAATGCGCCTAGTATGCTCCTAGGGTGGGATGACCATGAGCCTTAACCAAGTGGTGCACTTAGAGCCATAGGTGCACTACTTAGTTGATTTTAAGTGGGTTGATTAAATCTAGCTATTACAAAAAATGTATCCCCATACATTCATAGGTTTTCATGCCTCTAATGGTCTTCTTTGCTCCTTGTAACATTTACATGAGAAAGAAATCATCACTCCTAGTGATAATACTTGCATAACTTTTACAAGATAGAAATTAAAAAGCATGCAAGCCCCAATTTAATAAAACCATTTTCAACAACTTGAAATAAATAAAATCAATATTAAAAGTTCATGATCATCCCCATTCATTTATCATCCATTCAACAATTAAATGAACAATAAATAAATCAAGAATTGACATTCAATTCCAACAATTAAATGCTTATAAACAATTAATTGGCCAAGCAAGAACAAGCATAACATTTATGCTACATTATTGAAGATTAACTTTAACAAGATTTTAAAAGCAATCAAAAAAGTCAAACATAATTTTGAGGACATGCACAACACCTGTGCATCTATGTAGCATAATTTAATGCACTTTTGGTCACAAAAAGAACATAACAACTCAACGAGACACGCCTGAAATCGAAATTGGCCGTTGCCTACCCGGCCTAGGTGCACAGCTTTGCGATTGGCGTGCACCAGGCACGCCCGCTGCTTGGCATGTGTGCGGCTAGGGCTGGCAGCTTGCCCTGTTTCAAGGTATAGGCCAAGTCATTTGATTTTTAGCTCAATTTTCGTGCAACAAAAATTTTAGGACTCTTCCTAAACATCAAATCACATATTATAGATGAACATGTTTTAAAAATGGAATTTCAAGTGCTCAAATATGCTTCAAAAATCAAGTTTAAGTAAGAATCACTATTCTCCAGAAATCTCCAATAAAATACAATCAAATTAGACCCAAAAATGACCAAAACTCTAATGGCAAATTTAACATGCTATATCAACATATAACATCATCCAATGTGTAACACCCAGGCTTTTGGATTATAAATTGTAAACAATTATGTTAACAAAATAATATGTTGATAGAATAAATTATGTTTGGTAATTGCTTAAATTAAATCAATCAAGGTTTATGCGTAAATATTGGGAATTGAAGGATTTAATGGCAAATAAGAAAAAGGACTTAATTTTCAAAAATTATAAAATTTAGGGGTCAATGTGAAAGGATTAAAAGTTTAAGGGCTTTAAAATAAATTAGATTGGACTTAATTGATTGAAATTTGAAATGTCTGGGGTCAATGTGTGAAAAATCAAACTTTAAAGGTTGAATTGAAGATTAGAGACTAAAATGAATGTAGTTCAAATTCAAGGGGCTTGATTGAAGGCGGTTAATAATTCTAGGGCCAAATTGAAGAGGTTGAAAATATTATTATATATATAGATTAAGGACCAAACTTTGTTAAATTTTGAAAAAACCACCCCAACCCCCACCTCACTATTGAACTACCGAAGAACGACCGTAAAACCCAAAACCAACTAGAAAAAAATGTTTCTCTCATCACGATGATCATTTCCAAACCACATACCAATCAAAGTAACCACGGAAAGGGAGAAACATTGGCGGACAATAAAGCTCGATAGGTTAGCAGCGGGAAGAAGGTTTTCGACAATATCTAATGGCAGGTAAAGGGTGGAAAGTGACGGGTTTGTTGAGAGAAAGCTATGTGTAGTGTCAATTTTTAGTTTCATTGGCTAGAAACAGAGAATCTATGGTGGTGTCATAATAGCGCGCGGCCTGGCGGCTTTTCATTCAATTAACTTGCAAATAGGCGGCGAAACAGAAAATTAATTGAGAACTTATACTGGGCTCAACCCGGTGCATCTGTTCATGGTATTGGTTTTCATCTCCAGTGGCGGCGGAGCGGCAGTAACCTAAACACAATTTACTGGAAATTCCTTTTTAAGTCCAATCGGGCAAAAAATAGATCTTGATTTGGACTCGAACCTCATCAAATTTGGTGAGTTTCAATTTATCAAATTAATTAGTCCTAAATTGCTATGATTTAGTTATTCTCGATTGGATTAGATGCTTAATTTAATACTAAACAAAATTAACTCTAAGTTAAGATCGAATTAGGCGAGGGATTGGATTCTTATTTGCTTAGTTCGGATAATTCATATGGAATACTAGCTAGATTAGTTTTTATTTTTGATTAAAATCTTGATGGAATTAAGGTTAATAAATTATAAATGGGTCTAAGTTAGTAAATAATATTGTAAGTGTTAAACCCAATGACACAAATGATTAAACGAAAATTGATTGACATGTTGGACCGGATAAACTGAGAAAGGATTGTTAAATTATTGCTAAGATCTTCAGTAAGACTTTGACCACGCTACATTTATGAATAATCACCTACCAACCTGATTATTGATCCGAAAGCTATGAGTGGTTATATTTATTATCTTAAATGTATAAGTAATATGAGAATTGAGGAAACTATGACTAAACGAAGTGAGTTAACTAAGGAACTCGGTAAGGACATTTGAGTACAATTAGATATATAAATCAAAAGTTATTACAATATTGGTTCAAGTGATCTTATGCTGAATTTTGGATTGGCTAGGGAGCCAAGGCTTGAGCATCGATAGAACTAGGGATTCCTCTACAATTTCCAGGTAAGGATTATATTAGCTTTCTTTGCTGGGGAAAGAACCTAAACTAGTGAATATAATATTATTGCCTATTCGTTCTTGCATTGAAACTATGAAATCGATTCATTGCTTCATACTGGTCTATTTCTGATATGTTTATTTTTGAACTATTACATTTGAACTCCTACATTAAACTTAGGGTACTAGCTAAATATTTCGCTTGGCTCATTTCTCAAATGTTACCTTGGAATAATAATCTAAAACAAGATGTTCTGAACAACAATGTTTCATCTGAAGAACTTTGAAAACTATCATTTGAAATTGGGAATGTACTAATGATCTTACCTATACTAAATTTCTTTTATTTGTCAACTGAACTATGATTTGAATAATCCATTCTAGACCTAATTGTCGTATCTTGCGATATTATTGTGAGGTAGTCTTGCTGACTAGCCGTTACTAATTAACTTATTAGTTTGTTGCAATTTTCTATTTTATATGGTGATTATGGTATAAAGGAAATTATGTTGACTGTTGGGACTCTCAGGCTTATACATACTATTCACATTCATAATACCCTTAGGGATGCCTTTGGGGAACATCTTAGGCCTACAAGACTGGTTGGTAAGATGACCAAGACAATATTGGGCTATCGATGGATCAATTTAACAATTAAATCAATCAACCCAAAATGACTAAAAATTAGCCAACCGATTTTCTCCACAAAAACAGTCATACCAAATTTTGCAACTCTCAAAAAAATCCTTCTATCAAATAAAACTTCCTTTAGGCTTTTGTGTGTGACCCATTAGGTTCTCCTATTTATTGGACATAGGCTTACAACAATGGTGATATTTTGAATATTGAAATATTTACATGAGATTAAACTCTTTTAAACTAATAATTCATTTAATTAATCTCTATTAATTGAAGAGTACCCAATCTCCATGGTCAATGTTTGGCCTCAAGCCCATGAAGCCCACTATTAGAATAGTGCCCACAACTAATTAGATTGGCATGTAAACTATTTCACTTGCAATACAATCTTGATTGAATAATATTCATTATAAATGGCCATCTTCATCTTATGCTTAATTTACTTCACTAGCATTTGGTTGAAGCCCTTAGATCACACAAGACTACAAGACTTGGTGATTTCACTGGGTGGTGATCATGAAATAAGTCTTACACGATCGAGATATTAAATCATCCAAGTCGTAGAATCTTATGAGATAGGGCATCTAAGATTCGGATAGACTTGGACTAACGATGCATAAATTCAAGGATTTGATATTGCTCTGTTTTATGAGCAATCCATGTTAGACATGAGTGCATGTTAGTGGGTGCTTGTTAGAGAACAAGTTCACTAAAAATCCACCTAGAGAATCCACTAGATAGCCGTAGTGGCAAAGTCAGTAGCGGTAAGTTCTCCAGCTTATGCTAGTGTATATAATTAGTCCTTTGACCTGAAGATCCATGATAACCTTATGTTTAGGTCCTCATGCTTTGACTCTTCCTTAACCACTTAGAAAGGTCTTTCGGGTTGAGCTTGGGTATGAGCTACTTATACATAGAGGTTTGTGGGATCCAAGATGGGATCCGACTCCTTGTCGTTGTGAAGGGCGAGTGCATCTCCTATGTATTCTATAATGATCGATTCCAAGGAGTCCTTGCGCAAGACAGTATGACAATTTGGAAAAAGAGTTTTCCAAAAATGAGGTCATAAATTGAAATTGAACATTGGGAATGGAAACATAGTATTGAGGCTATTAGAGAGCCAAAAAATATCTTACCTTAGGCCTCTTTCAGGATATAGAAGAGGAAAGGACCCTATTTGCATGGCAAGTGTAGAGTTAGAATAGTTCTCCAAGAGCATATTCATTTGGCCAACTAGTTGGGCTCCATGGGCTCGAGGTTGGACATCGACCATGGAGATTGGGTACTCTTCAATTAATAGAGATTAATTGAATTGAATCATTAGTTTAAAGGAGTTTAAACTAATATGAATATTTTGATATTCTATAAGTCACAAGAGTTGTGAGCCCATGTCCAATGAATGGTAGAACCTAATAGGTCATAGAAAAAAGCCAATTGAAATCCTACTTGATGAAGGGAATTTTCTAAGAGTTAGAAAAATTCCATTTTGACCAATTTTGGAGGGAAACAGTTGACACAATTTTTTGGTCATGTTGGCTTGATTAATTTAATTGTTAAATTGATCTAAATAATTTAAGAAGTGAAATTAGAACAATTAAATTAAATAGTTAATTTAATTGGTGCTACATGACTATCAATTGGTCAAGTTAACTTAAGGAGTTAAGTTAACACCTTTTAGCTTAAAAAGTTAAGCTAATTCACTTAAAGAGTTCAGTCAATGTTAATTAATTAAGTTAAGGGGTTAATTTAATTTAATTAATATGAAGAATTAATTTGGAGGGAAATTCAAAATGAAATTGTTCATTTGGTGTGCAGTTGAATTTATTTGGATGATATTTCCTAAGATGAAACGAAAATTCCAAATGAAATTCAAATGCAAGTGAAATGTGATTTCACGTGCAACTTGCTTGCTTAGGTGGCACCTCATGGGAGGTATAATGCCAACTAGCATCACACATTCCCTTCCTCTATATAAGGATATAGTGGCCGGCCACTTGAAGCTTATGTTGGCAAAATCTAGATCTAATAGTTAGATTCCATTTTCCCTTCCAATTTTGTAATTCTCTCATGTGTTGAGGTTTCACATTTTCTTCACCTCTACCTACTTCTAAACTTAGCCATCATCCTTTCTCTTCTCTCCTTGATTTTCAAACTGATCTGGGAGAGATTTAGATTGTCCATTGGTGTGTGATCATCGCATTAGAGGCAATGCACTTAGATTGCTTAGCTTTCGGAGATCCATTACAGTCCAGTTAGTTTGGAGGCATTTCTAGAGTGGCTTCCAATTTTCTATTTTAGCTGAATTTTTTACTAAAGCTTCATCACGTTTCAACCAATTTTGAGGTGATTTTGGTAAGCAATTGTTGCCGACTTGATGCTGCGCCACTAGAAGACAACTTTCAAGTGTTGAAGTGTTCTTCTTCCTTTCCTTGGATTTTGAGCATTCAAGGTAATCCTTCATCCAAAGTTGAATTTAAAGCATGATTAGATCCTTGGTCTCAAGTGTAACCTAGTTAGTTTAGCTATTTTTGTGCTTTATTATTGGATCCTAGTGCTACGCTTGACTTCAAGTGGTATTGGAGCTTAATTTCATGCTTTGATTTGGATTTTTGATTGATTGATTTATGTGATGGATTGATCAAAATATCTAAATATTTGATCCAATTTATGGATTGGAGTGTTTAGATGATGATGTATGTGGCTCCTTTGTTGATGAATTGAAATTATGCTAATATGTGTTTTTAGTGTTAATTCATATATTTAGCATGTTTTAATTCATAGTTGCTAATGTTAAATTTTGATTTAGCATTGTGTAGTGCCCCGACTCGGGAGATGCCTGCTCCCGTATGGAGTGCTACCTCGGTCGAAATTTCACTGGTAACTTTGTTTTACCTTTCTTTTCCAAATAGACTTAAAGCAAAACATAAATCTATAATAAGTTAGATTAGGAACGGACTCATAATCAGGGAATCATATCTTTGTCAACTTGTCATGCCACAAACTGTAACCAAATTTAAGTCCCTATAATTTTATAATCGCTTAGGGACTCATACCAAATATCACGAACTCTAATCTATTACGTTTCATGATAAGGTAAAATTGGTAATCTATTGATAGACCCACTATTACATTACAAGCATGTATACATGCTACATTTTTACTATTTAAAAAGATCATAATAACATTATATATACTATCTGCCCTGTGGTCTAAGCTCATAGTACCTTTTAGTCCTCAATCTAGGGTAAAGAATAGAAAGAACATTACAAGAAGGGTAAGTTCAAATGACTTAGTCAGGTAATGATCAAGTTACACAAACACTAATAACAATGATTATTCAGTATAGAATAATGTCAGTTCGACTTATCACAACTATAAGTAAATGTCAACGGAACAAGTTGTTAAACAATCGATAGGTTTCACGAGATCAAAACATGGATTGGAAGAATAATATGTTATGTTTACACATCATGAGCTGACTCCATGCCATCCTATACCAGCGAAGAGGCATCTCAAGTTTTCATAATATTTCATAGGGAACTTTATATTTCAAAATTCAAGAGCTGAATTAATTCTAAACAATCGAGTGTATAAGAATGTGTTAAGTTGCAAAAAGCTCAAATTCAAAATCTAGGATTTCATTCAGTTTTACAAAATCAATTGTATAAGAGATATTTTTATAGATTCAACCATGAAACGGCCTTTCCCCTTATGACTCCCAGTATTAAGTATAACTAATTCGATTGTGGAATGGTCTGCTCCCTTATCTCGCCTCAACAACTCGCCAAACCTGTGTAGCATGAATTGTTATAATCGATCCTCGCCAATCAATCTTCAAGCAATAGCCGACCATCGACTGTCCTAAAGTTAAATTGGGTCTTGGTGGGTAGACTAGCTCACACATGATTATGGGACTTGGTTTGATGAACATGGAATAAGTCTTACACGATCGTGATCTCAAATCTTCCAAGTCATAGGATCTTACGAGATTGGGCATCTAAGATCCAAATAGACTTACACTAACAATGCATAAATCCAAGAGTTGGATATTGCTCTATTCCATGAGCAATCTGTATGAGATACGGGTGCATGTTAGTGGGTGCTTGTTAGAGAACAAGGCACTGAAGACCCTCCGGAGAATGCATAAGATAGCCGTAGTGGCAAGTCGGTAGTGGTTAATTCTCCCACTTACGCTAGTGCATATTATTAGTCCTCTGACCTGAGGATCCATGGTAACCTTGTGTCCAGTCCTCATACTTTGACTCTTCCTTGACCACTTAGCGGGTCCTTCGGATTGAGGTTGGGTATGAGCTATTGGGAATGGAGGTTTGTGAGATCCAAGATGGAATCTGATTCCTCGTTTTTATAAATGGCGAGTGCATCTCCTATGTATTCTATGATGATCAATTCCAAGAAATCCTTGCACAAGGTGGTGTGACAATTTCAAAAAGGAGTTTTCCAAAGGTGAGGTCACACAAGGGAATCAAACATTGAGAATAGAGACATAGTATTAAGGCTATTAGGGAGCCGACAAATATCTTACCCTAGGCTTCTTTCGGGAGATAGGAGATGGAAGGATAGTATTTGCATGGTACACGTAGATCTATTATGGTTCTCTAGAATGTTCATTTTAGCCAATTAGTCGGGCTCCATGGGCTTGTGGTTGGACATCGACCATGGAGATTGGGTACTCTTCAATTAATGAGATTAATTGAATTGAGTCGATTAGTTTAAAAGGAATTTTAAACTAAAATGAATATGAGATATTCAAAAGTCACAAAGAGTTGTAAGCCCATGTCCAATGAGTGGTAGAACCTATTGGGTCACACACAAAATCCAAATAGCTTCCAAAATTGGTAGAGCAATTTCCAAGTGTTGGAAAAATCACCCTTGGGTGACCGATTTTCAAAGGTCCAATCCAACGGTCAATTTTGATTTGATTTTTAAGTGTTAAATTAATCAGCTAATTTAAGAGTTAAATTAGACCCATAATTAAGGAGTTAATTATTTGGTACCATGATTGACCATCAATTGGACAAGTTGACTTAAAGAGTTAAGTTGACTAACTTAAGCTTAAGAGCTTGTTTGATTTAAGAGTTAAATTAAAGGTTAATTAATTAAATTAAAGTGTTTAATTTAATTAATGGAAAGAATAATTTTTGGAGGGAAAATTTAAATGAAGTGTTCATTTAAATTATAATCTTAATTAATTTGGAATTAGATTCCAAAGGAAATTGAAATGCACTTGAAATTCAAGACAAACTTGAATTTGAATTTTGCCAACTTGGCATGCCACTTGGGCGGTCACCTTGAGGAAGGTGTGATACCAACTAGGATCACATCTTCCACCCTCTATATATAGATGTAGAGATCATGAAAAATTCGAAAATAAGTTGTTGAAATGTGTGAGAATTAGATTCTTGCATTCCCTCCAAAATCTCTCTCTCCATGCATTGCATCATGAGTTGAAGCTTTGCATTCCTTCTTCTTCCCAACCTGAAAATCGGCCTCCTGTACCTCATTTTATCCTCTCTAAATCCAGATTCTAGTGAGGGGAAATTGTAAGATTGTTTCATGCGTGGATCATTTCAATAGAGGCAAGGCGATTGACTTGCTCAGTTTTGGAGATCCACCTGCAGTAGCCTCCGGTTGTAGAATTTTTATGGAGTGATAAAGAAGTTTTTTTGGATCAAAATTTTCACAGTATCTTCCCATTTGTGTGGAGGTGTTCCATATTTAATTTCATGAATTTTGGAGCAGTTTATCTTGGAAAATTGTTGTCATCCTTCCTCTGTGCCAGATCCAGACAGTTTCTGGACTTGTGAGAGATAGTTGATCTTCTCCTTGATTTAGAGCTACAAGACGTAATTCTTCATCATAATCCAGATATATAGTGTGTATAGATTCTTGGGGGCTCGAGTAGCTTAGTTTATTTCATGCTTATGAATGTTGATTTATGGATCCTAATGCTACTCTAGCCTTCAAGTGGGATCGCAGCCATTTTCATGCTATGTTTTGGATTATTGTTTGATTGATTCATGTGATGAATTGATCAATATCACCAAACACTTGATTCAAGCCATGGATTGGAGTGTTTGGATAATGATGCTTGTGGCTCTATTGCTTGATGAATTGATAGCATGCTATTATGTGATTTAAGTGTTGATTCATGTTTTGGTATGTTTCAATTCATAGTGATAAATGTTCAATGTTGATTTAGCATTTATTGATATTATATGGTGATATAGCATGTTGATATTTGATCGAAAGAGTTTTGATCATTTTTGGATCCAATTTGATTGGAGTTGTATTGGAAGTTTTTGAAGAACTTGATTCTAGCTTTCTCTAATTTTTGAAGGCATGATTAAGCACTTGAATTTCCTTTTTTTAATAGAGGTTTTAAATCTGGAAATTCATCTATAATGTGTGTTTAAGTGTTGAGAACATGTGCTAAAACTATTTTTGCATGAAAGTTGAGTGGCAAAGCACTTGATTCACTTGGAAGACCCAAAACAGGGGGCTGCCGAGCAACAGCCGGGCACTGGCCGGGCACTGCGCGCACACTGTGCGTGCAGCCTGCCCAACCGTGCGCCCAGGCTGGGCGGGCCTGGGCGGCAGCCCCTATTTTGTGGTTTTGGTGAGTTTTGAGTATTTTTTCCAATTCCTTTTGTGCTTAAAATATTTTTGCACCACACATGATAGATGCACAAACGTTGTGCAAGTTCTCAAAATTATGTTTGACATTTTTGAATGCCTTTTAAAATTGGTTAAAGTTCATCTTCCAATAATGGCATAAATGTTATGCTAGTTCAATTATTTTTTTATGAGATAAGCATTTAATTGATGGAATTAATTGTTAATTCTAGATTTGTTTATTGTTCATTTAAATGTTGAATGGATGATGAATGAATGGGGATGATTATGAGCCTTTAATATTGATTTTAATTGTTTCAAGTTGTTGAAATGGGTTGTATTAAATTGAGGCTTGCATGCCTCTTATTTTCTACCTTGTAATTGTTATGAGAGTAGAATCACTAGGAGTAAGGATTTCCTATTCATGTAAAAGTTACATGGAGCAATGGAGGCCAATGGAAGCATGGAGACCTTTGAAGGCCCATGAATGTATGGGATACACTCATGTAATAGCTAGATTTAATCAACCCACCTAAAATCAACTAGGTGGTGCACCCATGGCTCTAAATGCGCCACTTAGTTCGGCTCATGGTCATCCCACCCTAGGAGCATGCTAGGCACATTTACTTATTTATGCTTTCCATATATCCTATTGATGTATGAGATGCATGGTTATGATATAGAAAACTTAAATAAGAAGATAAAATGATGAGATCTTTGCAAGTAAAAACCCTCCACTTAGAATCTCTAAGTGTTTTTTCAAATATTAAGTCAAAATGGATACAAATTCTTTAATTAATCCAAGCCTTCTACCAATAGTATATGGCATGACAATGCTACCACCTTTGTATGATATACATCCGGTCACGGGGGTCATGCTTAGGTGGAAAGTTGTGACCATACACTTTGCATGAGATGCACCTTTGACTTGGGAATACCTATACATCATACACTTGATCACGGGGGATGTTGTGATGCCCATCTCGAATCGAAGATTGATTGGTAGGTTTGACTTAATACCGAGTAATGTAGGGGTCGTCCATCAGGGGATCTACATGAAATGGTGAGGCAAAATATATCAAGAGTTGCATGAGATTTAATTAGCAAAAGTTGTTTACCTTTAGATTGCTCGTGGATATACATCCGATAATAAGGGTCCACTTGCAAGTCTTTAAGGTCTTGATTATCGCTAGGAAATATGATTTCCTGAATTCTTCTAGAGGGTGAAGGATTTGATAAAATAGTGGGAGGAAAACATGCTTGAAAGACCATAAACATGTTTTTAATGTCAAATCAATCATATGCTTATACTCTTTTTTCGCCTCTTGTAGATTTTTAAAATCTTTAATAAAAAAATAGCTAAATATCCACTCACAAGAATTTTGGAAACCAATAAACTAACTGGGCCAAACTTCCAAGATTGGTTAAAGAACCTTAAGATCATTCTTGACTCTGAAAAGTAGACTTACGTCCTTGATCACAGTCCTGTGGACACACTTGGTGATGACGCCACCAACGCACAATGTGAAATGTTCACTAAATTTGTAGATGATGATCTACACATGAGGTGTTTCATGATGGCATACATGTCCAATGAGCTCCAAAAGACTTATGAGCACATGAAACATGCTCGAGAGATCTATGTGCACTTACAAGAGTTGTATGGTGTACAAAGTAGAAATGAAAGGTTCGCTTTGTCTAAAAATCTATTTAGGGCAAGGATGAGTGAAAGGTCTAATGTCCATGATCATGGCCTCAAGATGATTGGACTCATCGAGAAGCTTAGGCAGTTGGATGTGGTCATGGACAACGACCTTTACATAGATTTGATCCTACAATCATTACCATTGTCATATGATCAATTCGTTATGAACTTCAACATATCCAAGCAAGATGTTACAATTAACGAATTGATCAATATGCTTGTGACCATGGAGGCAACTATGAGAAAGGAAAAGCCCCTTATACTTGCATCCTCCTCCAAGTCAAAAGGCCCTAGGGGTCCTAGAAAGGGAGGTAAGAGGAAGAAGAGTTCTTCCTCGAAAGGGAAGCAACCCCAAAAAAGTTTCGAGAGGGTTAAGAAAAAGGTTAAAACTAAAGCTAATTGTTTCCACTGTAGCGAAAAGGGGCTTTGGAAAAAAAACTGCAAAGCCTTCTTTGCAACCCTTGAGAAAGGTATGTACTTCATTGAAGTGCACACTACGACTAATTCTTCCACATGGGTATTTGATACCACATGCGGTTCTTACCTTTGTAATTCGTTACAGAGGATGGAAAGAATAAAGAGTCTTCGTGAAGGGGATATGATCCTCCGCCTAGGAAATGGAGTAAGAGTTGCCGCCACTTTCCAAGGCGATATCAAGTTAGACTTGGGGAATGCTTGCATTGTACTTGATCCAGTTTATTATGTACCCAACAATGTTAAGAACATTGCTTCAATTCTTGTTCTTGATAATGAAGGATTTGATTTTTCTATATTGAATGGGAAATCGATGGCATTAAATAACAGTTCTTTGATTGCTCAAGGTATATTAATAAATGGATTGTACATACTTGATTCTCAACCTTCACTAATGCATATTCAATCAAGTAAAAGAAAATTAGATATCCAAGAAGATGCCATTCTTTGGCATGTAAGACTTGGTTATATCTCTAAGAATAGGATAAACAAGTTAGAAGCTCTCAAAGCACTAAATGTTAGTGGCATTGAGGACCTTCCTACCTGTGAATCTTGTTTAAGGGGAAAAATGACCAAAGCTCCTTTTGTAGGACAAACGGAGCGCTCCATAAGTCTTTTAGATTTGATCCATACGGATGTTTGTGAACCACTAAGAGTTAGTGGGAGATGAGGCTATTCCTACTTCATCACCTTCACCGATGACTTTAGTCGGTACGGACACGTGTTTCTTATGAAAAACAAGTCCGAAGCCTTTGAAAAGTTCAAATAGTATAGGAATGAAGTAGAAAAGCAATTGGGACTAAGTATTAAAGTTCTTCGATTGGGTCGAGGAGGAGAATACTTGAGCATCGAATTCTTGGATTATCTAAAAGAGAATGGGATTCTCTCTCAATGGACTCCACCCGGCACACCCTAACTCAATGGAGTAGCCGAAAAGAGAAAATGTACCTTGTTGGACATGGTACACTCCATGATGAGTTTTTCCAATGTGCCTATATCATTTTGGAGATACGCCTTACATATGGCAGCGAAGCTACTAAATACAATACCTTCAAAGTCGGTGCCCAAAACACCATATGAGATATGGCATGGCAAAGCACCATCTTACCATTATCTTAAGGTTTGGGGATCTCCCGCGTACGTGAGACGGACAGTGGGAGATAAGTTAGATAGTAGATCCACCTTGTGCAAGTTTGTGGGATACCCTAGAGAGTCTATGGGTTACTATTTTTATGATCCCTCGGAACAAAAGGTGTTTGTCTTGAGGAACGCCTACTTTTTGGAAAAGCAATTTCCATTAGATAGAAATGGCGTTGTTGTTGAACTTGATGAAGTTCAAGATGATCATGAAATCCCACAAATGGTGGAAACAAGCGAGCAAGTAAAGCCTTGTACACAACATTTATGTAGGTTGGACTGAATCAAGAAGCAACCCAAAAGGTTCAGATTCCTTCATGAGACGAGCCAATCGAATGATGATCTGAAGACCTATGAGAAAGCTATGTTGGACATTGATTTGGGACGTTAGCTTGAAGCCATGAGATCCAAAATGGACACCATGTACTCAAACAAAGTATGGACTTTGGTAGATTCACCAAAGGTAATAGTTCCCATTGGTTGCAAGTGGATCTATAAGCAAAAGCTTGGAGTAGATGGAGAAGTAGTAACTTTTAAGGCGCGATGCCTAAGTCCATTCGGATTCTACTTGCCATAACCACATATTATGACTATGAGATATGGCAAATGGATGTGAAAGCCGCTTTCCTCAATGGTGACATTGAAGAAGAAATATATATAGAGCAACAACAAGGTTTTACATCCAAAGGGAGTGAGCAAGAGGTTTGCAAACTCCAGAGATCCATTTATGGACTTAAACAAATATCCCAAAGTTGGAACATACGCTTTGACAAAACGGTCAAATCGTTTAGCTTTGTCAAAAATGTGTATGAACCATGTGTGTGCAAGAAGGCTAGTGGGAGTTCAGTACAATTTACTGTGCTTTATGTCGATGACATCCTTCTCATTAGGAATGAAGTAGAAATGTTAGAGTGTACTAAAGCATGGTTATCTACACATTTTCCATAAAAGAATTTGGGAGAAGCATCCTACGTATTGGGAATACGTGTCTATAGAGATAGGTCTAAGAGGATGTTGGGGCTATCCCAAACCTCGTACATTAACAAGATACTAAAGAGGTTTAGTATGGAAGAATCAAAGAAAGGATTCCTTCCCATGGGACATAGCATTCGTCTCTCAAAGTCTATGGCCCCCCAGACTGAGAAAGAGAAATGAAGAATGTCTCGCATACCTTATGCCTCCACCATTGGTAGCATAATGTATAATACAGTTCAATGTACAAGACCGGATGTGGCACACTTGCTAAGTGTTACAAGTAGGTTCTAATCCAATCCTAGTGAGAATCACTGGATAGCCATGAAAGCAATCCTCAAGTACTTGAGAAGGACTAAGGACTTGTTTTTAGTATACAGCAATGGAGAATTGAAACTAAAGGGGTTTTCGGATTCAAGTTTCCAATCCGATGTAGATGACCTCAAATCTATTTCTGGATTCATATTCTGCCTCAATGGTGGCGTGGTGAGTTGGAAGAGTTCCAAACAAGACACCACGGTTGATTCCACCACTAAAGCAGAATATATTGCGGCTTCGAAAGCTACAAAGGAAGGTGTTTGGATGAAAAACTTCATTCAAGAGTTGAATGTAGTGCCAAGCATTGCTGAGCCAATTGTTGTCTTCTGTGACAACACCGGGGCGGTAGCGCAAGCTAAAGAGCCAAGATCTCATCAGAAATCTAAGTTGACAGAGGTGACATCCGAGTGGAGAGAGTTGCCTCGGAAGAGAATATAGCAGATCCACTAACCAAACCCCTAACGTAAATGGTCTTTAAAGAACATCTTGAGAAGATGGGTCTCAAGGCCAAGGGGCATTGGCTTTAGGGCAAGTGGGACATTGTTGGAATAGTGCCCGGCAAGCTAATTGGATTAGCCTTGTAAGAGCTATTTCCTTGTAAAACAATCTTAATTGAATGATAGTTTTTATATGGCCATCTTTATCTTATGCTTCATATTACTTCACTTGCATTCAGATGAAGCCCTTAGATCAAACATGACTACAAGACTTAGTTTAATGACTATGGAATAAGTCTTACACGATCGTGATCTTAAATCTTCCAAGTCATAGGATCTTACGAGATGGGGCATCTAAGATCCGGATAGACTTGCACTAACGATGCATAAATCCAATAGTTGGAATTACTTCGTTCCATGAGCAATCTGTATGAGATACGAGTGTATATTAGTGGGTGCTTCTTAGAGAACAAGGCACTGAAGACCCTCCGGAGAATCCACAAGATAGCCGTAGTGGCAAGTCGGTAGTAGCAAATTCTCCCACTTACGCTAGTGCATATTATTAGTCCTCTGACTTGAGGATCCATGGTAACATTGTGCCCAGTCCTCATACTTTGACTCTTCCTTGACCACTTAGCGGGTCTTTTGGGTTGAGGTTGGGTATAAGCTACTTGGCATGGAGGTTTGTGAGATCCAAGATGGAATCTGATTCCTCACTTTTGTGAAGGGCAAGTACATCTCCTATGTATTCTATGATGATCGATTCCGAGAAATCCTTGCTCAAGGTGGTATGACAATTTCGAAAAGGAGTTTTCCAAAGGTGAGGTCACACAAGGGAATCGAACATTAAGAATAGAGATATAGTATTGAGGCTATTAGGGAGCCGACAAATATCTTGCCCTAGGCCTCTTTCGAGAGATAGAAGACGGAAAGACAGTATTTGCATGGTATGCGTAGAGCTATGATGGTTCTCTAGAATATTCATTTCAGCCAATTAGTTGGGCTCCATGGGCTTGAGGTTGGACATCGACCATGGAGATTGGGTACTCTTCAATTAATGAGATTAATTGAATTGAGTCAATTAGTTTAAAAGGAGTTTTAAACTAAAATCAATATGAGATATTCAAAAGTCACAAAGGGTTGCGAGCCCATATCCAATGAGTGGTAAAATGTATTGGGTCACACACAAAATCTAAATAGCTTCCAAAATTGGTGGAACAATTTCCAAGTGTTGGAAAAATCACTCTTCGGTGACTGATTTTCAAAGGTCCAATCCAACGGTCAATTTTGGTTTGATTAATTTAAGTGTTAAATTAATCAACTAATTTAAGAGTTAAATTAGACCAATAATTAAGGAGTTAATTATTTGGTACCATGATTGACCATCAATTTGATAAGTTGACTTAAAGAGTTAAGTTGACTAACTTAAGCTTAAGAGTTAAGCTTGTTTGATTTAAGAGTTAAATCAAAGGTTAATTAATTAAATTAAAGTGTTCAATTTAATTAATGGGAAGAATACTTTTTGGAGGGAAAATTTAAATGAAGTGTTCATTTAAATTAGCATCTTAATTAATTTGGGATTAAATTCCAAAGGAAATTGAAATGCACTTGAAATTCAAGACAAACTTGAATTTGAATTTTGCCAACTTGGCATTCCACTTGGGCGGTCACCTTGAGGAAGGTGTGATGCCAACTAGGATCACACCTTCCACCCTCTATATATAGATATAGAGAGCATGGAAAATTCAAAAATAAGTTGTTGAAAAGTGTGAGAATTAGATTCTTGCATTCCCTCCAAAATCTCTCTCTCCATGCATTGCATCATGAGTTGAAGCTTTGCATTCCTTCTTCTTCCCAACCTGAAAATCAGCCTCCTTTACCTCATTTTCTCTTCTCTAACTCCAGCTTCTAGTGAGGGAAAATTGGAATATTGTTTGGTGTGTGGATCATTTCAATAGAGGCAAGGCGATTGACTTGCTCCGTTTTGGAGATCCACCCGCAGTAGCCTCTAGTTGGAGAATTTTTATGGAGCGATCCAGAAGGATTTTTGGCTCAAAATTTTCACATTAGCTTCCCCTGTGTGTGGAGGTGTTCCAGATTTAATTTTTTGAATCTTAGATCGGTTTATCCTGGGTAATTGTTGTCATCCTTCCGTTGTGCCAGATTCGGATAGTTTCTAGACTTGTGAGTGATTGTTGATCTTCTCCTTGATTTTGAGCTACAAGAGGTAATTCTTCATCCTAACCTAGATCTATAGCTTGTCTAGATCCTTAGGAGCTCGAGTAGCTTAGTTTATTTCATGCTTATGAATGTTGATTTATAGATCCTAATGCTACTCAACGTCTAACTATTGCATAAAGTTTTACATCCAAACACCCTCTTTTGCGATTTCGAAAGACGCAATATATTTCACCTTGATGGTAGAATCGGCCGTGGTGTCTTGTTTGGAACTTTTTCAACTCATTGTGCCGCCATTAAGGCGAGATATAAATCCTAAGGTGGATCTGAGGTCATCTTCATTGGATTGAAAACTAGAATCCAAAACCACTTGAGTTTCAATTCTCCATTGTCGTATACCAAAAATAAATCCTTAGTTCTTCTTAAGTACTTTAGGGTTGTTTTTATAGCTTGCCAGTGACATTCACTAAGGTTGCATTGAAAGAGGCTCGTAATGCTTAGAGCGTGTGCTACATTCGGCCCTATACATTGAATAACATACATTACGTTCCCTATGGCGAACGCATAAGGTATGTGGGGTATTCTTTCTCTCTTATCTTTAGTTTTAGGGGCCATAGACTTGGAGAGACAAAGACCATGTCCCATGGGAAGGAATCCCTTCTTGGATTCTTTCATACTAAAACTATTTAGTATCTTGTCAATGTACGGTGTTTGGAAAAGCCCTAACATCCGTTTTGATCTATCTCTATAAATCCGTATTTCTAATACGAAGGATGCTTCTCCTAAATCCTTCACGGAGAATTATGAAGATAACCATACTTTAGTACACTCTAACATTTCTCTCCCATTCCCAATGAGAAGAATGTCATTGACATAAAGCACGATAAACTGTACACTACTCCTACTAGCTTTTTTGTACACACAAGTTTCATACACATTTTTTATAAAGCTAAACAATTTGTCCGTCTTTTCAAAACATATGTTCTAACTTTGGGATGCTTGTTTAAGTCCATAAATGAACCTTTCAAGTTTGCAAACCTTTTGCTCACTCCCTTTGGATGTAAAACCTTGTGGTTGCTCCATATAGATTTCTTTTTCATTGTTTCCATTGAGGAAAGTGGTTTTTACATCTATTTTCCATATATCATAGTCATAATATGCGGCTATGGCAAGCATAATCCTAATGGATTTAGGCATACCAACTGGTGAAAAGGTTTCCTCAAAATCAATATCGGGTCTTTGAGTGTAACCTTTTGTCACTAGTCTTGCCTTAAAGGTCGTAATCTCTCCATCGACTCTTAGCTTTCGCTTATAGATCCATTTGCAACCAACGGGTACTATACCCTCTAGTGGATCTACTAAAGTCTATACTTTGTTGGAGTACATGGAGTCAATTTTGAATTTCATGGCCTTAAGCCAATGTCCTGAATCTATGTCCAACATAACTTTTTCATAGGTCTTAGGATCACTATCCGTTTAGCCCATCTCATGAAGGAATTCAAACCTTTCGGGTTGTTTCTTGATCAGGTCCGACCTTCTCAGAGGATATGTGCTAGGCACTAGATGTTCACTTATTATTGCTTGTGGGATGCTATGATCATCTTGAACTTCAACAAATTCAACAATAATGACTTTTTTATCTAATAAAAAAAAAATCCCAAAAAATATCATTCCTTAAAATAAACACCTTTTGTTTTGAGAGATCATAGAAGTAATAGCCCAAAGACTCTTTTGGGTATCCCAAAAACTTGCACAAGGTGGATGTAGCATCCAACTTGTCTCCCACTAACTGTTTGACATCTACGGGAGACCCCTAAACTCTTAGAAAAGAGTAAGAAGGTGCTTTATCATACCATATCTCATAAGGTATCTTTAGCACAGACTTTGAGGGCACTACATTTAGTATCCTTACCTCTATGGTTAAGGTAAATCCCCAAAAGGATATGGGCACATCAGTGAAGCTCATCATGGAATGTACCATCTCCAACAAGGTATAGTTTTTTCTCTCGGTTACTCCATTATGTTGGGGTGTACTGGATGGAGTCTATTCAGAGAGAATCTCATCATCCTTTAGATAATCCAAGAATTTGGTACTAAAGTATTCTCTTCCTTGATCTGATTGAAATACTTAGTGCTTGTTACTTTTCTACTTAATTCCTATACTCTTTGAACTTTTCATAAACTTCAAACTTGTACTTTATAAGATACACATGTCCAAACCAAGTATGATCATTGGCGAAGAAAATGAAGTATGAATAGCCACATTTCGCACTGACTTTTAGTGGTCCACAAATGTCCGTATGGATCATAACCAACAGACTTGTAGTTCACTATAATTGTTCTACAAAAAGAGCTTTGGTCATTTTTCCTTTTAAACAAGATTCATAAGTAGAAAGATCCTCTATGCCACTAACATTTAGTACTTCGAGGGCTTCTAACTTGTTCATACTATTTTTTAAAATATGTTCAAGTCTTGCTTGCCATAACATGGCATCTTCTTCGTTATCTAACTTTCTCTTACTTTTTCTAATGTGCAATAATGATGGTTAAGAATCCAAAATGTGTAATCTATTATTTAATGTATCATTTTCAACTGAAGAACTATTCTTTGTTGCCATCAATTCCCATTTGATATTAGAAAAATTCAAATCCTTCGCTATCTAAAATAGGAATTGAAATGATGTTCTTAACAAGATTTGGTACAAAATAACATGGATGAAGTACAAGAAAGGAGTTCCCTAAGTCTAACTTCATAACGCCTTCGACTTTGGCCGCAACTTTTGCTTCATTGCCTAGGCGTAGGATCATATCCCCATCATTTAGACTCATTTTTCTTTCCATCCCCTGTAAAGAATTACAAAGGTGAGAACCACATGCGGTATCAAATACCTATGAAGAAGAATTTGTCATTAAATACACTTACATACCCTTCCAAGGGTTGCAGGGTGTTTCTTGCAATTTCTCTTCCAGGGCCTTTCTCGCCCTAATAGATACAAGTTGCATCAACTTTATCCTCATTCTTTTTCTTAACTCTGCTGATGGTTTCAATGGTTGCTTTCCCTTTAAAGAAGAATTTTTCTCCCTCTTACCTCCCTTTCTAGCAACCTTAGGGCCCTTAGACTTAGAGGAGGAAACAAGTATCAAAGGTTCGTCTTTTTTCATAGTCGCCTTAGCCGTCACCAATATATTGACCAACTCGTTAATCGTTACCTCTTATTTCGACATGTTGAAGTTTATAACAAATTGGTCAAAAGAGCTAAAAAATTATTGTAGGATCTAATCCACATAAAGCTCATTATCCATAATCACATCCCATCGAGCAAGCTTCTCAATGAGACCGATTATCTTAAGGCTATGATCATGGACACTTGAGCCTTCAACCATTCTAGTCTGAAAGAGTTCCTTAGATAATGAGAAGCGCTCATGTCTTATTTGCATGCTGTACAACTCTTGTAGGTGCATATGTATCTCATGAGCGATTTTCATGTGCTCGTGAGATTTTTGGAGCTCGTTCGATATAGAAGTCATCATAAGGCATCGTATTTGTATATCATCATCTACCCACTTTGTGAATGTGTCATGTGCCTCATTATTGACATCATCACCTATGTTGTCCGGTGGGCTTTGAGTAAGCACATAAATCCTCTTTTTGGAATCAAAAATTATCTTGAGGTTTCTAAGCTAGTCACGGACGTTTAGCCCTGGTTAGCTTATTAGTTTTCAAAATCATGTTAAGTGGATTCTTAGCCATTTGCTTTGAGATTTAGAAAATCTACAAAGGCAAAAAAAGAGAATATGAGCATGTGATTGAATTTTGATATTAGAAAACATGTTCATGGACTTTCAAGCATGTTTTTTCTCCCATTATTTTATCAAATTCCTGACGACCCCATAAGGAATTTGGAAAATCTATTTACCTGGTGAAAACCAAAGCCCAAAGGACTTGTAGCAGGCCCACGACTCGTAAGACATCCACAAATAATCATGAGGTAAGCAACTTTTGCTAATAGCATCTCTATGCAACCCTTGATATGTTTTACCTCACTCTTCATGTAAACCCACCACTCGTGCAACAAATACACTACTAGGTGTTTAAGTTGGACCTACCAATTAATCTTTGATTTGAAACCGCACTATGTCATTCCACAACTCATTAGACAATGCATAGGAAGTGTCAAATCAAAGTGCATCATCTACTAAGTAAATGAGCATAGTTTTTCTCTATAAATGTGACCCATCATGAGACATCATGCAAATGTGGTAGCATTTCATGTCACATACTATTGTTGGAATAGTTCCCCATAGCTAATTAGATTGGCATGTAAACTATTTCACTTGTGATACAATCTTGATTGAATGATATTCAAATTCAATGGCTATCTTTATCTTATGCTTATTTTTCTTCACTGGCATTTGGTTGAAGTCCTTAGATCATACAAGGCTACGGGACTTGGTCACACATTGAGTGGTGATCATGAAATAAGTCTTATATGGTCATGATCTTAAAATATTCCAAGTCATAGAATCTTATGAGACACGGCATCTAAGATTTGGATAGACTTGCACAACGATGTATAAAACCAAGTTGTTAGGTATTGCTTCGTTTCATGAACAATCCATGTTAGACAAATGTGCATGTTAGTGGGTACTTGTTAGAGAACAACTTCACTGAAGACCCATCCAGAGGATCCACTAGATACCCAGAGTGACAAATCGGTAGTGGCAAGTTCTCTAGCTTACGCTAGTGTATATAATTAGTCTTTAGACCTGAGGATCCATGGTAACTTTGTGTTTAGGTCCTTATGCGTTGACTATTCCTTAACCATGTAGCAGGTCATTCGGGTTGAGATTTGGTATGAGCTACTTAGACATGGAGGCTTGTGAGATCCAAGATAGGATCCATATCCTCATCGTCATCAACGACGAGTGCATCTCCTATATATTCTATAATGATAGATTTCAAAAAATCCTTGTGCAAGGTAGTATGACAATTTGGAAAATGAGTTTTCCAAAGATTAGGTCATAAAGAGGAATCAAACATTGGGATTAGAAACATAGTTATCGAACCTATTGGGGAACCGACAAATATCTTGCCCTAGGGCTCTGTAGGAGATAGAACACGAAAGGACCGTATTTGCATAGCAACCGTAGAGCTAGAATGGTTCACCAAGAGCATATTCATTTCAACCAATTGGTTGGGCTCCATGGGCTTGTTGCTAGACGTCGACTATAGAGATTGGGTACTATTCAATTAATGGAGATTAATTGAAAGAGTTATTAGTTTAAAAGAGTTTAAACTAATGCGAATATTTTGATATTCAAAATATCACAATTAGTTGTGAGCCCATGTCCAATGAATAGAATAACCTAATGGGTCACACACAAAAGCCTAAAGGAAGTTCTACTTGATGGGAAGAATTTTCTAAAGAGTTAGAAAATTCACCTAGGCAATTTTTATGTAGAAATCGATTGACGAGTTTTTGGTCATTTTGGCTTGATTAATTTAACTGTTAAATTAATCAAAATAATTTAAAGAGTTAAATTAGATCAATTAAATTAAAGAGTTAATTTAATTGGTACCATATGACAATTAATTAGTCATGTTAACTTAAAGAGTTAAGTGAATTGACTTAAGGAGTCAAGTCAAACTGATTAATTAAATTAAAATGTTAATTAAATCTAGCTATTACATAAATATATCTCATACATTCATGGGTATTCATGCCTCCTTGATTCCCTTGGCCTTCTTTGTCTCCTTGCAACATTTACAAGAGAAAAGAAATTCTCACACCTAGTTTTTCTACTCTCATAACATTTACAAGATTGAAAATTAAGAGGCATATAAGCCTCTATTTAATATAACATTTTTCAACCACTTGAAACAAATAAAACCAATTTAAAGGCTCATGATCATCGCCATACATTCATCACCCATTCAACAATTAAATGAACAATAAATAAGAATTGATATTCAATTCAACAAATAAAATGTTTATCTCATAAACAACTAATTAACTAGCAAAAATAAGCATAGCTCCTTATGCATCTCATTTTTGCACTTAATTGAAGATTAACTTAAAGAAGACTTTAAAGCATGCAGAAATGTCCAACATTGCTTTGAACATTTACACAACATTTATGCATCAAAATAAGGATGAAATAATCAAATTTGATGGGCCAAAAATAACAAAATAGCGTAAAAATGTGTTCTAGGGTGACTTGGGCAAGACACTACCCAACCGGCCGGTCAGGCATGTAGTGGGAATGCACAAGGCACTCCAACAGCCGTGCCTAATTACTGCCAGGCAGCATGGTGGCCCTACCACAAGTTGCACCAATCAATCGTTTAAGCACCGTTTTGTGCTTTTGCCACTCTAAACCATATGGAGACCTACATAACATCATTTCATACAAATATTAAAAAATATCCCAATTGTAAACACCTTTAAAAACTGAAAATTAAAGTGCTCAAAGTGCTTCAAAAATTAAATCTAAGTGAGAATCAACATTTTTCAAAAATCTCCAATTAACTCCAATCCAATTAGATTAAAAAATGACCAAAGCACTTTTGGTCAAATAAATCGTGCTATATCAACATATAACATAATACCATGCTAAATCAACATTTAGCATTAACTAACATGAATGAAAATCATGCCAACACATGAATCAACACTTAAACCACATATTAGCATATCTCAATTCATCATCAAAGGAGCCACATGCAAAATCATCCAAACACTCAAATTCATCAATTGAATTAAGCATTTGGTGATTTGGATCATCTCATCACATGAATAAATCCACCAAAATCCAAATTAAAGTATGAATTAGGCTCTGATACCGCTTGAAAGTAGAAGTAGGCTAAGGATCCATAGTATAAAGCCACAATAAGCTAAATATAACTTCGCTACTCTACTCCAAGGATCCAATCATTCTTACAATAAGGATTTAAGTCTGCAAAATTTACCTTGAACCCTAAATCTAAAGGTAAGAGGAAGAAGATTCCAATGAACTCTTCAAAAGATAAATCGCGCACAGTAAAACATCGCCAATGGTTGACCACTTTCCACAACTCCAAAATATCTCAAAATTTACAGAGAACACATCAACCACCAAGGAAGATGCTGTAAAAATTTTGTCCAAATCAGAACTTCCAAAGTCCTTCAAATCTTCCACGAAAGTTACTAGACAACAATGGTTCACTAAGGAGCAACAAGTCCCCCAACTGTTAGATCTCTAATGTAATAATCCACACACCCAAGGAAAGCTCTAATTAGCCTCAAATCTTCTAGACAATGAGAGGATGAATGCAAAAGAGTGGTGGTTTTAAGATGAATTGGAGAGGGAAAGTGTTTGGAAAGTGTGAGCTTTCAACACATGAAATGTCATACTTTTTGGAAGGAAAACGGGAATCTTGTGATTAAGCCATCTAATAGCCGGCCGCCTAGGTATTTATAGAGAGGATGGTGTGATGCAAATTAGCAACACAGTTCTCATGCTTGTTGGCAACTTGCCAACTTGCATGTGAATTTGAATTTCACATGCATTTACATTTAATTAGCATCTACATTTCATCTTATGAAATGTAATGCAAATTAACTCTAAATTAATATCAAATGAACTCTTCATTTGAGTTTTCCTCCAAAATCCTAATATTCACTTTAATTAATTTAACTCTTTATTTTAATTAATTGGTTTGACTTAACTTCTTAAGTCAATTAACTTAACTTTTTAAGTTAATGTGTGTCAACTTAACTCTCTAAGTTAACTTCACTAATTAATTGTCGCATGGCACTAATTAAATTAACTCTTTAATTTAATTAGTCTAATTTAACTCGTTAAATTATTTTGATTAATTTAACAATTAAATTAATCAAGCTAAGATGACCAAAAATTAGTCAATTGAATTATTCTCCAAAACCACCTTGGTGAATTTTCTAACACCTTGGAAAATTCCTCCCATCAAGTAGAAATTTCTTTAAGCTTTTGTGTGTGACCCATTAGGTTTATCCATTCATTGGACATAGGCTCACAATTCATTATGATATTTTGAATATTAAAATATTCACATTAATTTAAACTCTTTTGAACTAATAACTATTTCAATTAATATCCATTAGTCAAAGAGTACCCAATCTCTATAGTCGATGTCTAGTAATAAGACCATGGAGCCCAACTAATTGGATGAAATGAATATGTCCTAATGAACCATTCTAGCTCTATGCTTGTCATGCAAATACGGTTTTTCCATCTCCTATCTCCCGAAAGAGGCCTAGGGCAAGATATTTGTCGACTCCCCAATAGCCTCGATATCTATGTTTCTAATTTCAATGTTCAATTCCCCTTTATGACATCATCTTTGGAAAACTTCTTTTCCAAATTAACATACCACCTTGCGCAAGGATTTCTTGGAATCAATCATTATAGAATATATAAGAAATGCAATCACCCTTCACAACGATGAGGAGACGGATCACATCTTGGATCTCACAAACCTCCATGTCTAAGTAGCTCATACCCAATCTCAACCCGGATGACCCGCTGTGGTCGGTGAAGAGTGAAATTATGAGAACTTAAACACAAGGTTATCATGGATCCTCAGGTTAAAGGACTCGTTATATGTACTAGCATAAGCTGGAGAACTTGCCACTCCGACTATCTACTGGATTATCCGGGTGAGTCTTTAGTGAACTTGCTCTCTAACAAGCACCTACTAACATACACTCATGTCTAACATGGATCGCTCATGAAACAAAGCAATATCCAACTCCTTGGATTTATGCATCGTTAGTGAAAGTCTATCCAAATCTTAGATGCCTCATCTCATAAGATTCTATAACTTGAAATATTTTAAAATCACGACCGTAGAGACTTATTTCATGATCACCACCTAGTGTGAAACCAAGTCCTATAATCATAATATGATTTAGGGGCTTCAACCAAATGCCAGTGAAGTATAATAAGCATAAGATGAAGATGGCCATTTTATAAGAATATCATTCAATCAAGATTGTATCAGAAGTGAAGTAGTTTTACATGCCAATCTAATTGGCTGCGGGGCACTATTCCAACACCATCTTCTTCTAGCCAAAGAGTGAAGATTCTGAGTGCTTATAAGGTGTGTGGATACAATTGGAGGTACCACACTTGGGGTATTATTGTTGGTGAACAAACAAGAGTCAATTGAAGAAGAGTTCTTCATCATTTGGTGGTGATTTTGGGGTTGTTTTCAGGTCATTTTTTTTTTGTTGCACTTTTTGCACATTTTTGAGGTGTTTTGGAGCCCTTTAGTTGTTGTAAATTGAGGCCAAGAAGTGAGGGAGAAAGATCTAAGGAAAAGGAAGTGGTAGAGCTTTAATTGAGGAGTCAAGAGAAGCTTCTACACCTTGATTTTTGAAGAATCACTTTAAGTATTTGATTTTTCTCTGAATCCATCATTATGGCATAAAATGAGATCCTTAATGTGTGGTGAATCAAATAATTTGTTGCTTTGAAAGTTTTAAATTTCGTTGTGCGATTAGATCTTTGCTTCACCACACACTTCATCTAGAACTACTTAAGTTCTGCACCAAATAGTCTTTAAGGTGTGTTCTCTACATCAGCCTCCCAATTTCATCCTTCAGGTGCTTCCACTCCTCAGGTGTCTATCCATCATTGTGATAAGTGGGTCACCATTTATTAGATCTTCGCTTTTTAAGTCTGTTGTCATCTTTTGAGGAGCCGTTAATGAAGCCACACTGCAATACCTATGTTAATCTCCATTTAGGGGTAGTAAGTCGCTTATAGGTGGCGAAAGCCCAGATTGGACTGTGCTCGCAATCTCTCTACCCTTTGTTGTTATTGTTTCCTTCATTGAATTTTTTGCACTTGCCAGAATCTTGATAGGTCGCAGCTTCTCTGCATATGCTAGGAGCTCTTCTAGAGTGGTGCCCGGGGGGTTGTTAGTGATTGGCTTCCAAAAATTCAAGTGCCTTAGGTTTTGCTAAATGACTGTGGACAGCAACTTGATTGACATAAGGGATCTCATACACTGCATGGACGAAGCAGTTGAGGTAATTCCTCATGAACTCTCCATCTTTTTACTTGATGGTAAACAAGTATGCAACTATCTTCAGGTATCTACGGTTGATAAAGAAGTTCTAGGTACAAAAAAAACTTGCTTTTTCTTATGGATTTCTGACATAGCAATGATGGATTTCCCATGAAATTTTTTTGCGAAAAAAAAAAAAAGTCCTCCTCGCAAATTAGTTTCCATCACATTTCTAATAGAGTTCATCAAAAAATTATTTGGCAAAATTTCTGATCGAAGAAACTATCGAAAAATTTCCAATGGAATTTCAATAGTTTTTCAATGGACTTGGATTTTTTTATTATTTTTTTCTTTTTTCTAATGAAATTGTGAGTCCGAGTCTTAATTCTTCTATTAATAAATTTATTGTTAACTTTTGAAGAAATTTTCTTGGATTTTCGTCAAAAATTAATTTTCTAATTACTTTTTTAAATTTTCATTTGAATACATCTTGTATACAAAATACCATTAAAGTGAAAAATAATAAAATTACGAATACATAAAAAATATAATTTTTAAAAAAATATAATTTTATAAATATAAATCTCGAAAAGTAATAAACATTCATTACAAAAATATATATTAAAAAAATATATATCTACTGGTTAGTAGCATGACCACCGAAGTCGAAATAGTCATTAGCATCACCATAGTAATCATGCTCAACCAGAACCCCGATCTCGACCGATGGAGGGGCAGATACCAGATTGGTCTGCCACATGTAAAATAAAAACAATATTTATTCGAGGCATTTAAATCCTTTTAATATGGATTAAATAAAGAGTCTATAATGGGAAAAAAATCAAACAGAGTTTCTCCCTAATATATAAAAATCCAAAATTTCAAAAAATAAATAGAAAATCAAATAAATCAATAAAACAATATATCCATATAATAGGGGCCAAAATCTTTTTACCCCCTTGTGAAATGTGAAATGGGTGGTTTACCTCTCTACGATTAAAAAAAAAAAAAAAAAAGAGGTTGGCTTATATTTTTAAACTGTGGCTCACTGCCTCCTTCCATCTATTTGAGTTGAATTTTGTATTGTATGGACAAAAATACCCTCGTATACATGTAAAATTATTTTATATTCTTATGTTTTTCTTTTTCTTTTGTTTAATCTAAACTAAATAATTTCATATTTATAAAATATATAACATATATATAAATTAAATACTATTTAATATTTATACAATTATATACACATACATACATATAAAATTATATGTATACATATATGTATATAAAATTATTTAAAACATATTTATATACACATATTATATAAAATATATATTTATTTTTCTTTATAAAAATAAAAAATATATTTTTATATATACATAGATACATATAATATATATAAAAGTATACACCCCCATCCCAACCCCCACCCACCTCCCCAAAACAGTTTCCATGGTTGCCATAGCAGCCCGCAAGCTAGCCAACCGAACTTGGCCAGATCTAGTCGGGTCTTGCCATCGGCCATCGTGACCGGCCGCATTGGGCATGGCGATCAGCTACATTTTTTTAAAAATATTATATTTATATATATATACACTTTCTGACACACATATACACACACACACATATATATATCTTGTATATATACATATATATTGATTTTTATGCAGTAGCATTGGCGGCCATGGCCGCTTGTTTTTAAGGTTGGCCACAGTAGCTAGTCAGCCTTATTTTTGCGGTGGCCATGGCCGTAGTCTTTTAAGGCTGGCAGCCTATGGCTGGGCACCCAAAGGGGATGGGGGTGGGGAGGAAGGTGGAGGGGGCGTGTTAGGGGTTTTATTAATATATTAAATATATATTTTTATTTAAAAGTATATATATATTATATAATATAACATATTTATATATAAATTATTTTATATTTTTTTATAGATGTTGTTTAATTTGGACAGTTGAATTTTTCAAAAAAATCCAATGATTGATAACTCACGCCCATAAAGGGGTTTGTTGCATTATTTTAAAAATGAAAAGTAGCTTTTTTAAACCCTTTTTTTCACAAAGGGGTAAATCACTATAACCATATTTGACAGAAGGGTTAAATTAAAATTTCCCCCATATAATATATCGCATCCCTTGATCAAGACATGCAAGCAATCAGAAATCAATGGCAATAAATGAGAAGGCTCTACTCCTTCCCCCAATTCCCATGTTCCTTGCTAGCCATGAATTCTACCTGAACTACACACCTAATGCATGTTTAATATTCATAAAAATATGACTTTGGTAACACAATGGATATTATTTAAAAAGAAACCCTAAGTGCCTGTTCTTTATCATTTTTTCAAAATATTTTCCAACTCAATTTCAAAATGTGCACATTCTTCATTCTTTTTTTTAAAATATAAAAATTTTATACCTAAAAAATCCCTCCCAAAACAATCTCAAAATACCCTACACCCTAAAACCATACCTAACCCCTCATTTTCTCACTCTACCTTTCACATCACTCATTCATTTATCACTCTCTTACTTCACTCATCCATATATATATATATATACACATATATAATATACATGTATGCATATATGAAAATATTAAAAATTTACTAGTTATAAAATTCTAAACCTTATGTTTACAAATTTAATTAAAGTAATTGTCAAATTTAATTATATGTTATTTATATTATTACTAAATAATTTATTTACTAGATAACGTATTAAATTAATTAATTAAATAATGTATTTAGTTATATTTAATATTTAATCTATTGATTAAATATTACATTTATTCATTTAATAAATAATTTAAGATGTTTTAATCTGATATAATAAATAAATTAATCTTCTTCAAAAAATTTAATCTTCGTTAAATATTAATCTTCACAGTTATTCAAAATTATAATAAAAAAATTTAATTATAGTGTGATATTTATTTAATAATCTATTAAGTTTAATAAATTAATATTAATATAATTAAAGTAATTATGAAAAAAATTAATTAAATTTAAGTAAAAATTATTTGATTATTTAATAAGTAATTTATTTACTAAAAAATGCATTAATTAAATAACAAGTTAAAGTAATTAAGTAATGTATTAAATTAATTAAATTTATTTATTTAATTATTTAAATGACTTGTATTTATATATTAACTATGTTTCATATTTTTATGTATAATTAAATATTAATTTTATTTGTTTAATAAATAGTTTAAGATGATTTAATTTCATATAACATAAAATTATTTATTTTTTTAATTTGGTGAATTGTTATGAGTATTTTTTATATAAATTATTAAATAAATTATTTTATTTAAATCTGTAATAAGTTTTATTTGTATATAAATCATAAATAATAAATATTTAAATAATTATATTTTAATTAATAAATAGTAATGAGTTTATAATTAATGTAAAGTAATTAATTTTTTTGTATAAGCCGATATTAACAATTATGATATAAGCCGATTTTTATAATTATGATTTCATAAGTTATTAATATTTATTAATAAATATTTTCTTCTAAATAATACATCATTTGCTAATGTTAAATTTATAAAAAATATATATATATATAAAATTCAAAATAAATCACCAATTAAATTAATTACACACATCATTTTATTACAACCATATATCAATTATTACACACACACACACACACACGCACATACACACACATCATCAAACTATAAATATACATACATACATTAAATAAATAAATAAATCACTTTCACCTTACAAATCCAACAAAAAAATAACTAATTTGACATTTACAGTAAAATTTGTCTCCTCCCAAAATACAAAGAAACAAACAATTCATTCTCAAATCATTTTTCCTATTTTTCCAAAACAAAAATAAATGCTTGACACTTTTTCCAATCTTTCTCCCAAAAACTCATTCTCCCAAAATATTTTTCAGAAAACACCCAAAACATAAGAGAACAGAGCCTAAACTATTTCAAATAAATTTAAACTATAATAAAACATTAAATGAACAACATAACTTATAATTTGCTAAATTTTAAATCTTAAATTGAACCCTAACTAGTTGAAAAACTTTAAATCCTAATAATATTATTTATTGAATAATATAACCTAACTAATTGAACAATTTACAAAAATTGAAATCTTATATTCAACACTCACAATTAGAAACAAATTCAAATCCTTCATCCTAATTTAACCTATTAAAATACAACATTAATTAAAATAACTCATATTCTACTTAAATAAAATTAATACATACTAACATCCCCAAATTCAATATAAAACATATTTACTTGCAAAAAACTAATTGGAAACATTATACATAAAATTTGTTATAGTATGGTAATTTTTGCACATATACTAACATGCCTAAAATTCAATATAAAATCTCATATATTAACATTAATAAACCTAAAATTCAATATATAGCATATAAACAATTTAATTGGTCATAAGATTAATATAAATAATGTAATACATAATACATAAAAATGAACAAAAACTAATATAGAAACTCATTGGAGACTGACCTCACGACAGCGACGGTGGTGGAAAGGCAGGGAAGGCATGATGACAGTGGCGAAAGCACGGCAATGGCGGAAAGGTGCGAGGATGGTGACAATGCTGGAAATGATGTGGTGACGGCAGGATAGCGTGAAGAACACGTGGCAACAACAAAAATAGGTGGAGAAAGGACGAAAATGAAGGAAATAGAAGGGAAGCGACAAAGATTGAATATTTTTTTAGGGGGGGGGGAAGAAGAAAATGTAGAAAAAGAAATGGGAAAAAAGGCCGATGCAGGTGATTTTATTAAGTCAGTGATAGAATTTTCTATTGGAAATACCATCAGAAACTTACTTTTTTAAAAAAAATATTCAAATTTTCAATGAAAATTCTATCAAAAAATCTATTGGAAAATCGACCTTTTTCTAAAAAAATTGACGTTTTTAAAATGAATAATTCAATTTTTTAGACAAAAATTCGATCATAGACCAACCCTTTTTCTAAAAAATATATATTTTTAAAAAAAACATAATTTAAGAGATGAATAAAACTTGCATTAGAAATCTTTTGAAAACAAAATATAATTCAATTTTCCATAGGAAATTTTTGTCGAAAATTCCATCAGACAGCAATTTCCATAAAAAATTTGATGGAAATGCCATAGCACATGTTTGCACCAAGCTCCAGTCAAATTCGCTCCAAATTTTTAGACGCTTTTTCATTGGATTTTCAATGAACCTTTTATCCCATGGAATTGCTTTGGAAATTTTTGAGGAAAATGCACCATCAGAAAATTCCATTAGGAAAAGCAAATTTTTTTTGTAGTGTCTGGAGAAAGCACTAGGCCAACAACTCCATCCTGTGATAGATCAAGCTAACATTTGGTTGAACCACATTAAGGTCCGTTTGGTAAGCATGGTGCAGAATAACTTGTTGTAGACTGCTTCACTCAGGCCGTAAAGCTCCGTCCTCGCTAGGGAGTTGTCCAATTGCTTTTGAGGGTCCACATTAGTACTGAACTTTGGCAAGTTGACTATCTTCGTCCCAAGGGGAAGTGCCTCCATCAAGATGACTGGGAGAAGGGAGAGCAACAATTAAAGAGTGGTACTGGATCCTTGCTCCTCCTGAGGTTATGGCACTAGTGAGTAAGTCTGAACTCGGGTAGCAGCAGGTATTAGTTGGGTGGAATTTGCTCGGAATGAAGAATAGGTGTCCACCTGCTAAGGTAAAGGGGGAGGAGTAATACCATACTTGGAGTTGGCTCTCTGCTTGGTTTTCTTTGAGAACGGCAAAGCACCCCAACTTTAGTGAGAGGATTGTTGCTACTGTTGGGGGGCGTTCCTCAGTATATTGGGTGACCGTTTTAGTCGTAACTTGAGCAATGGCATTCTCCAGTAAGGTCTTCAACACCTCTTGGGTCATTTGTAGAATGGGATCTTTGGAAGGTGGTGTCAGTTGTCCGGGCATCTCCTTTGGTATTGGTTGCATGTACGGGGTTGGCTGTGACACTAGACATGATTGTGCTTTAGATTGGTGGCTCTCCATGTCCCCGACCTTGGGACCATTTGTTTGTTAAAATCATGAACTTTGGAACTCATCAGCATTTTTAGCGTTCTTGTTATGACCTTAAATCTTATTTGATAACAACTTAAAATGTTAGTTCTTATTACTGTTAAATCATTTTGGAGTAAACTAAAAATGATTTACACTTACAGTATTTTTAATGACAAAAATATAAGAAATTGTCATTTGTGAAAATTTTTATATTATCATTTATTTTTTGGTAACTAACATTACATTTTTTTTCAGTGAATTTCATAACTATCATAAGTTAGAATAGATGCAGCCGAATAGTGGGGTGAGTTAAGATTTAGAAGATCCTAATTATTATCCATGCAAATAAATAGAAGACTGAGGGATTATCATATATATATATATATCATTGCCAAATGGTCTGTGGCCTAATGGTATAAGTCTCCCACATAATGTGGAAGGTTATGTGGGAGGTCAGAAATTCGAGTTTTAACGGACTCCTAACATGCGTGCGTGTGTATAAATAATATATATATTCTCTAAAAATAATAATAAACCATACATTTTAATGGATTACAATATGCCAAGTGGCTTGTAGCCCAAATAGCATTAGTCTCCCCTATTATGTGGAAGATCTCTTGTTCGACTCGAATAGATGCCGTTTATCTTAAAAAAAAAAGGATTACAATACATTACTTTCAATTTTATTCATGAAAGTAGATGAGCCCATAATAAAATTGTGGCCTAGCAAAGTTGCAAACACTTTATTCTTGTGTTAAGCTGGCCCACAGTATGAGGGCCCATTCTCTATTTTAGGAAGGCCTGATTCGTAGCCCAACAATGACTCGGCACCAGAACGATGCCCAGAAAGGAAATCCTTGTGCACGTATGTGCTCATTCATATATTATGTATAATAATAATACAACAGAAGCCGGAAAGGCGGCCCGCGGCCGACTTACGTATTATTAGAAATATAAATATAAAAAATATATATGTTTTCCATCCAGCCAACACTAGCCTTCCACGTCAGCCCACACAAAATGAAACTTTATATATATATGTATATATAATTTTCTACCTCTGTGCTTTCTTACAAACCCTAGCCCCCCAAGGTCCACGGGCTCGGTGGACCTGCAATCGCCACCAAATTAGACGATCTGCTTGAAATCAATCGAACCAAGCGAGCCTCTCCTCTCTTTTGTTTTTCTGGTGGTTTCACTTTTAAGTCGACCTGTGAGGTATTCTGATTTTCTTGGCTTTCAATTTTTAGGGGATTTAGATATTTGAATTTGAATTGGATTGGGGTAGCGGAGTTGCCCGTTTGTATGACTATTATGGTGTTTGATTTTGTGTAGGTATGTTCTGGTTTGTGGGGCTGTGCGGTGTATTCTGATGTTCGAGTTGGGTTTGTAACTTGATGATTTTGTAAACAAATTTGTTTTTTCCTCTGCTGGGAACTTGTTTAAAGTTGGAGGGGATTCAAGAGAGCTATTTCGTTTTATGCTGTGTGTGGTCTATTTCCTGCATATACTTTCTCTATGAATAAGTTGAGGTTAAGAATCTGATTAAATTCTGTTTATAGATTACTGAATGTTTCATGGAGTCTTTGGCTCTAAAGTCTTTTGCCTCGCCCTTTATATCTCTGGAGTTGTGAGAATTGTGGATTTGTCTGCTATTGCTGAAATTATAAGGTTCAATCGCTAGGTGAATGCTGGGAAAATATTGTTATTGTAGATTACCAAAAGAGTGAGGGTTCTTTTGGTTCTGAAGTCTTTATACTTGTTATATCTCTAATTTTGTAAGGATTTTTTATGTGGATTTGTCTGCGGTTGCTAAAGTGTTAGGTTCGGAAGATAGGTGCATCCCTGAAAGATAATATTATTGTAGCTTTCTTTCCAGCTTATGCTTCCATATCTTTGTTGGGCTTAATGGAGGTCAAAGATTTTGGGTTTCAGTAGTGAACATAAGTTTTCAAATGTCTCTATTGTGTATCTACACCTGTTCAAAACTTATAGAGTTTGATGAATACAATGCTATGCTTTTAATTGAATAGCTGGTAATTAACGCTGACTCTAGGTTGTCACATAAATGGGATCAAGAAAGATGTTATTGAATGATAAGTATTCTCAGACTTCATATCCAGCAGTCCACCATGTTTTGTTTTGTTGCAACCATCTTGTTGTGGCTGTGGCTTATTTTACTTTGTGTGATGTGGACTGGGGCTTTGGGTTTTTGAAGCAATTGTCAGGCTCTAGATTTGTATTTGAATACCACCACATGTACAAAATCTTTAGTCTGTCAATGAAGGGGCTGTTGGGAGAGGGGTTGGTGTTTGGAAAGAGGTGGCAGCCGCCAGAGGGTGCTGCAAGAGGGGGTGGATGCCTGATTTGGTAAGAGACAAAGACTATGATGGCAGAGGGTTGCAATTGAGTAAACTTATTTGGCGCGAGACTATGGTGGAGTGTATGGGAATAGTGTGGCGTTCTGTCTTAGGAGGAGACACAAATGTCAATGCTATGGGTATAATATAAAAGATGAATTTGGACGGAATGTGACCTTTGATGGGGAACATATTTACATTTATATTTTTTTTCCCTTTATGGATTAAACTGGGATAATCTGGTTTAATATCTCCAAATAAACGGGTGGGGCCTGAGATAGCAAATAAGTTCCTGTCCCTCGCCAAAACACTATGCTATCAAGTCAATGCATGAGATGATAAGAATTGAACTTTAATTGATATTGTTAAGAGTCATAAATGGCTTGCCTTATTGCGCAACTCTTTTTTAAGTTGGTAGGGGGCGCTGTTTATTTACTTAGCGTTTGCAGAGAAGAAAATCGGGTTCTTAACATTGTGGCATTGTGCTAAAGAAAAGAATTGCCCTTTAGCCTTTGTGTTATCGGTTTTAGTCAATAAGGTCTTGATGTCATCAACAATGATGAGAGCAAGGAGGGAGGAGGGTGAGGAATATTTTACTTGTCGAAAAGTTTTTATCATGAGTTTGCCATGGGAAATTATGATCTCTGATTACTCATTAGTTGATGAAAATATATATATATATATATATATATAAAATAATATCACAATAAATTGGATAAACTTAGAAAAAACAAACCAAGGTATATCTTTTTGATCAGAGGTTAAATCGATCAAGTTTCTTTTTTACATGCTCTGTATATCGTGATTAATATTTTTTAGACTTTGCAAATATTCTCAGTTAGTGGCATATAGTATGTTTGATTTAAGAATAAAAAAGGATGTGTTCTTTTTCAACAGTTGACAGTTGTCTGATGCTTGTATAATTGGCTGGATTGATATCATTTGGTGGGTGTTACGTGCACCTGGGTCAAAAACATTGGCCATTGCTGTGCTAATGCACGTGGCTGTATTCTTGGTGAAAGGTTCTAAATACTGAATGAAAAGTGTCCCAATTCCATCTCACGAAGCTATGGATCCTTATTCTTTTAGGTTTTATATTTTTATGTTCCTACAAATATTTTCAATCCTCCAGCCACTGTTCATTTGTTAGATGTCGGGTTTTACAAGGTCCACTTATTTCTGTGTGTGTAGTGCTTATTCTGCACTGTTTTGGTTGTAGGTCCCTTTTTTCTGTACCTGTTGAGAGGAGTTATTTGCGTCCATCCTTGTATTGACATCTTAATATGCCTAAAGAGAGAAGAGACCGTTCTTTGTCCCTTGATAGGTCAAGGCTATCTCCTTTCCCTTGCAGTTCTAGTTGTTCAAGACAATCCTTGCCAAAAAGCCCTTTAGAGGATGATAAGAATATTAAACAATGGGAAGATGCACGATGCCCTGTTTGTATGGAACATCCACACAATGCCATTTTACTTTTATGTTCATCACATGAGAAAGGCTGCCGTCCTTTCATGTGTGACACAAGCTACCGCCATTCGAATTGTTTTGACCAGTTTCGCAAGTCATTTGGCGATGCTTCAGCAGAGTTACCAAGACAAGAGGACCAGCAAAACGTGATGTCACCATTGCTGTCTTCCACAACTATTTCAGAAGCTGCGGTTTCCAACCTTGAAGGTGAAGGAAGTCTGGAAGGATCAATTTCCATGCTTGCAGTGCCTTCTGAGAACCCAGTGAAGTCAAAGCTGGTGTGCCCACTTTGCAGAGGCCCGATAAATGGGTGGACCGTTGTCGAGTCTGCTCGGCATTTCATGAATGCTAAATCAAGAAGTTGTGCCTGTGAGACGTGTGATTTCAATGGCACATATACAGATTTGCGGAAGCATGCGAGATTGGTGCATCCCCTTGTGAGGCCCACAGATGCTGATCCAGAAAGGCAGCGTAACTGGAGAAGATTAGAAAGGCAGAGGGATCTGGGAGATTTACTTAGCACACTTCAGTCTTCCATGGGAGAAGAGAGGACTGAGGAGAGCACTTTGACCATTGATGAGGGTGGTTGGCTGACTGTCTTTTTTCTTGTCCGGTTCATTCGACCGGAAAATGTTTCAAGTAGATCTAGTACTTCAAGAGCCCGTGCTCAAGTGGCTGTGCGGAGAAGATCATCAAGAAGGCTTTGGGGTGAGACCTATGAGGGGGAACCGGATTCCAGAGATGACAACGATGAATCGTCTGATAGTGCACAAGGTGTTCGTAGGCAGTATGTAAGGAGACGTCTACGTGATCCCGAGAGTCAGTGACTGCTACTGCTGCAGAGAGAATTGTCTGTGAAAATGGAAGCGAATAACATTGTATCTCATTATATTTTGGTTTAATTAATATTTTGCCACCAGTTGGATCCAAATACGATATTGTTCTTCCTTGAATTAAGTCGGATTATTTTGTTATTTCTCCTACGATAATGAGATGGAGAGTTGCATTATCTTGTATAAATCAAAAACTTTGTGTTGCTTCGATTTTTCAAGAGTTTTGACATGTAAGATTCAGGGTTACATACTTGAGGCTGGGGGATTGCATATTCTTAAGCTGCAGGGCACAAAGGCTCAAACCTCGTTGCGTGGCTTATGGTCGGTTGGATGCGCAAAGGGAATAGCATGTTGTGTAGGGTAGAGGAATGATAATTTTTTTTTTCAGTAAGGTGGGGCTATTTCTTTAGTTTTTCAATCTTACCGTTTGCATCACGTATGTTGCGGGAATAAGAGGAGAAAAGTAACAATTGTTGTGGAATAACATGATTCATTTGTAGAATGAAGGGCTAATGACTTGGATTCGAGAGATTTGGTATATATTTTCATTAAAATTCACCACCGTAAAGTTAGAAATACCATTCTAAAACCAAAAAGTGGCTGTCAGACTGGACGATGGGAGTGAAGGTGGATAGAATTTAGAGAAGTGAGGAAAATGGTATCTATTTTAATCCCATTTCTCAAAATAAAAAATTAATAAAAAAACAAGAAATGATGAGTATTTTTCCAAAATATTATTTTAATAAAGAATAATTTCCAAATTATCTCTCTTTCAAAATTATTTTCCATATTATTGTTTTTCTATAGCTACATACTTCCATGTAAACGAAAATTGATTAGTTGGAATTCATATTCCTTTTCCTTATTTCATAAGACAACCAGAATTTATAAACTAAAATTTATAGGAGTGGTGATTTTGTTCTTCTTCCCTAAATAGAGGGAGAGAGAATAAGGACATGAGTGAGGTAATTGGGTCTCCATCTCATTTTTTTCCCTTTATTAACAAGATAGTAATCACATTAATTAGACGCTTATACACACACCTAATCATATTAAAATTTAACCAAAAAAAAAAAAAAAGCTCGTATACACACTTAAGCCAATAAGACCATGTATTTGGGCAAAAAAAATTTCAATAGAATCTGGAGATAATTACATGAAACAAGAGTCAAAAACCAATCAAAAAAATAAGTCTTAAAAAATAAATCACATGGTAAAAAGAATATCACACACTTTTTGTGATAATAAAAAATATTGAACAATAAAAGTTAATATATCAACAAATTATTTTATTAACTACATAAATCCACCAAATGAAGTAAGATCAAGAATCCTAAGAGATTAATTCGCAGCATCAATGAAATTTTATTTTACAAACTCTTACTATAATTTTATGATATTCTAAAAGGCGAAAAACAATTAATGATTGGCTCTTACTTTGCCAATATTGAGACGTGTAGATTAAGAATGAAAAAGATAACTAAACATATTTGCTACTTTTTGAGTTTAGAAGATGGTGAAATTCCATCAAAAAATAGAGTAAAAAAAGAAAAGAAAAGAAAGTTCCAATGAGTAAAATTTTGGTGGGGCTTTTAGATAATGAAAAATTATAAATTTCAACTATAAGGTTTTACTTACATGGGAATTCATGTGGCAATAAGGTAATAATATGAGAAATAGTTTTGCAGGAGTGATAGTTTGAAAATTATTCTTTATTAGAACAATATTTTGGAATAACATTCAAGAAATGATAGAACTGATCCCACTTAAAAAAATTACAGAAACCAATATCCTATGAAAAAGTACGTGGAGAAATATTTACATATACATATACATATACCTATAATATGATATATATATAATAGATATATTAATACAACAGCACACACACACACACACACATATATATATATATAACATATATTTTATGTGTAATGTTACACAAAAATGGAGTTGGGGTTCTTTCCATGAATCAGTAAGCTTTGGGTTTCTACTCCTAGAACACATTTGTGTAAAATTAGAGGTTGAGTTGTAAAGATGATTGCTATAAGGCTATTAATGAATATTTGAAAATTCGATTACCATTTGCATCTGTACCCGTTTATATGAAATATTATTTGCATCTGTTTAAAGCATTTATTATGCTTATTCGATTAATAAATATTTAGTTATAAATGAATACGAATATGATAATTGAGTATTCGATCTGTTTAATATCCGCTCTAAGTACATATTCATTAGATATAACCATTTACATGTTGGATTATTCGTAACTTAATTAAATCTAATATTCGTATTTGACAAATAATATTAAAAAAATTACTATATACAATACAATCTATTTTTCATGTATTTTAAATATAAAACGTTATATCTAAAAAACATTGTATCTAATATATTATTATAGATAATACATTATTTGTATTTTTAATAAAAATCTCATAACCTATAAATATGTATATGTATAAAATTATAATTGAACAGTTCAGAAGAAAAATAAGATACTTAAAAAATTATAGTAATATTGAGGAAAAATTAAGGAATAAAGTTAATCATCATAAATTATTATTATTAGTTGACTTTATCATTAAATAGATGTCATTATTAATATTAAATAGTGATAATAATCAATTATTATTAATTAAAATTTTTTTTATTTCGATTTCTTTCTTTCTAACAAAATTGTATAGTTTATTCCATTAAATACATATATATATACTCATTTATTACAGGTTAATGAATTCATATATTCGTTCGCATACAAATACCCAAATAATTTCCATCAAATATGAATATCCAAAAAAATAATACTTGAAGTCGGATACAGATAATTTTAATTGAATATGGATGCATCTGCATAATTATAATAGAATACGGATAAATGTGATTTCAATTAATATCTGCTGGGCACGAGTTGGATATTATTGCATAAACATCTATATCCGAAGGATATGGATACGAATATTCAAAAGGTTAATTGAGTACGAATATAAAAATAATATATTTGATCTTTTTAATACATGTTTATACCCCTAATTGCTTAGACGCATTTTCAACTTTAGAGTTAATTTTTATACTAATTAAGTCCTTGGTAGGCTTCAGGCCACTTGGGTTAGGAAGCCATCTTTAGTAGACTTAATTTGGTAAGCTTAGTGGTCCTCTTTTTTATTTAATTAATTTGATTTCTTATTCAATTTTACTTTATTATCCCTTAGGGGTCTTAATTTGGTATATCATCAATCCCCTTTACTTTCAATTAGAAATTTACCTTTTCAAATTGAACATATATTTTAATTGTTAATTTTAGTTTATCTTACCATAGTAATTAATTTTATTTACATTTAATTTATTTTAACTAATTTTGATAATCAATTAATTGAATAATTGATAAGCTTATAAGTCATTTTATCCGTTACCTTTAGGAGGTAGCACTTTACATTCGAATTGTATTCCCCAAAAGACAGTAATTTGGTGCTGCTCAAAACTTGGGAAGTTTCATTTATTGCCAAGATGAGTTTAAAAGGCAAGTTTTTACTCTCTCTTTTACTATTTCCCACTTCTTAGATTTACTGACACCTTTTGAGAAAGTTACTTTTTAAGGATTCCTATAGGTTGACTTGTCGTGCATGCCATCATCTACTACTTTGCAAGCTACCAGATGCAGTAGGTTTGGAACCCTAACCCCTGAGGTGTTGATCACTTGATCTCAATCGATTAATAGGGGGGCATCCATAAGGGCATTAAGTTGGTTATGTATTCGCGGGGGTCATCCTTTTTCTTGGTATCACTATGTTTTTCAAGTTTACAAGCCCTTCTTTGGGCGCTCTCATGTACAATTTTGGGCCATGGAGTTTCAGATCATGAGCATGTTCTTTAATCCTTAGTTGTTGAATCTTTTTCTTAATCATAATCAAGGTCTAATTTAGAATCTAAGTCCAGAGAGCTGGACTCCTTTGAGGAGGGTTCTGAAGGTACTGCCGTTGTAAATGAAAGTCTTACTAGTATTAAAGTTTTGTCTAGTTCGCTTACTCCGAAGGAGTTAGAGCTTTAGAGATATGAGATTTCTCTTATTGAAGAGTTTGAGTTGTTTCTACCTTCTTCATAGGATTGTATTATGCTACCCTATCTAGGGTACTTTAGTATTTTAAGTGGGTTCTCCTTTTCCCTGATTCTTTGTTGTTAGAAGTTGTTGCGAATTATGGGATGTGCTTGAGTCAATTGAACCCAAGTTTATTTGCATACTTTATGGGTTTCCAGCATAATCTTGGACAGTTGGGTCTTCTTGTTCCTTTAGACAGTAGTAAGGAAAATTTGAATGTGTCCTTTCTTTCACTTTTTAGCTATATCGAGTTATAGGCTTTAGTTGGATTGCCATCTTCTCAATGGTCCTAGAAGAATTGATTTTTCTTTGTGAGAGGTGAGAGTTGGGTTCCCTTATGTTTAGAGTACTATACCTTTCTTAATGCGTTTGTGGAAGCTTCATCATAACCTACTCGCGCATTCACTTTTGAATTCATGACTTCTCCACAAAACTTGTACTTTTTAATTTATACATTTTTCTAAACTTAATTAACTTCACTTGCTCTTGGTAGGGAAGAAGCACAACTTAATAAGGATTCAAGTTCGAAGGGTAAATGGCGGCTCCCACAAGAGGCCTTATATGGAGTTGCAACACAAGGTTCACATTTAGTTGGCTGACGTTCGAGTTCTCCATAGAGGCATTCCTAAGAGCCTCAACTTTTATCTCTTCCTTCTATTCCCTAGTCAGATATAGGTAAAGGTTTCAAGCTAGTAATTTTGGAACAAGCTGAACCAAGCTCGGGAGTTTACTATTGGGGCTTCTTGCTCTAGGTTTTCTTGCTTTTTTCATGTTGGTGAGGGCAAGGGACTGTTTCATGATGGGTTACGAAGGAGTTTCAGTATTGGCTCTTATTGGGATGTTGATGAGATTTTTTTTAGCATTGATAGCCTCTATGGTGGAGTCAATGAGTATAACTATGGAAAGTTGGAGACTTTCTCCTCTTTACAACTAATAGAGCTTGTTGGTAGGGATTTAGCGTGGGTAAGTGCCTTCTATTTTCCTTACTTTATTTAATTCGCTTATCATTTTTAAGTTGTGCATTACCATTTGAATTTTTTTTTTTTTTTTTGAATAAGCCTTAAACTTGATGGTGCAAATACCTCGTCGAGCAAAGGGGATTGCTGCTATAATAGCCAAGTTTAAGGAATAGGTTGCAAGACTTTATCAGAAGAGGGATTGGAAAGATGAAGAGCTCGCTAAGGTGCTGAAGGAGCTTGACTAGCTGAAACAGCTGTGTGTTAAACAGATGAAGACGGAGAGAAAGTTTCTGGAGTCTTCATTGAGGAAAACACTTTTGTCCATAAGAAGAAATAGTGAATGAGTTTAGTGGTTCCAACGATTTCTCTAAGATGGGTAAGGTAGAGGCCATCATGATCCATGAGCACACCATCTATAGTTGTCACTGTACGCCTTAGTGAGACTAGACAGTATTCTTTAGAGGACTTGCTACTGCTTGACTCTACTATCCCCGTTAACCTCCTTGTTGGGATGGATCCTTAGAAGCTGGCCCTAATATCATGGCAGAGGATCCAACTATTGTGACTTTGCGAGAAGCTGAGTAGGAGATAAACTAGAACTTAGTTTTTTTTTTTTTTTAGTTGAGGACATCTTGGCTTTCATTTTTCTCTAGTAATATGTTAGTTGTCTAAATGTAGGCAGAGTATCCTTTGCTATCTTATACTGCAATTTTTGTTGGAATAGTGATCCACAACTAATTAGGATTGGCATGTAAATACTACTCCAATTGTGAGACAATCTTGATTGAATGATATCTTATAAAATGGCCATCTTCATCTTATGCATTTTATTCTTCACTTGCATTTGGTTGAAACCCTTAAATCATTCAAGACTATTGGACTTGGTCACGCAAATGATGGTGATCATGAAACAAGTCTTTAAGGTCAAGATTTTAAACTTTCAAGTCATAGAATCTTAAGAGAAAGGACATCTAAGATTTGGACAGACTTGCACTAATGATGCATACTTCAATAGTTTGGATATTGCCCCATTTCATGGGCAATTTATGTTAGACATAGATGCATGTTAGTGGGTGCTTGCTTGAAAACAAGTTCACTGAAGGTCTGCTCAGAGAATCCACTAGATATCCGTAGTGGTAAGTCGGTAGTGAAGAATTCTCAAAGCTTGTGATAGTGCATATAATTAGTCCATCGACTTGAGAATCTATAATAATCTTGTGTTTTGGTCCTTATATTTTAACTTTGCCCTAAACACAATCATTCGGGTTTATATTGAGCATGAACTACTTGAATATGGAGGTTTGTGAGATCCAAAATAGGATCAGTTTGACTGTTTCCTCGCTGTTGTGAAGAATGAGTGCATCTACTATGTATTCTATAATGATTGATTCTAAGAAATTTTTGTGCAAGGTAGTATGACAATTTAAAAAATGTGTTTTCCAAAGTTGAGGTTATAAAGTGGAATCAAGCATTGGATGTAGAGACATAATTATCGAGGCTATTAGGGACACGACAAATATCTTGCCCTAGGCCTCTTTCGGGAGTAGGAGACGGAATGATCGTATTTGCACGGTAGACGTAAGCTATAATGGTTCATCTAGATATAATTTATTCATCCAACTAGTTGGGCTTCATGAGCTTGTTGCTAGACATCGACTATGGAGATTGGGTACTCTTCAATTAATAGAAATTAATTGAAAGAGTTATTGGTTTGAATGAGTTTAAACTAATTCGAATATTTTAATATTCAAAATATCACAAAGAGTTGAGAACCTATGTCTAATGAATGGATGAACCTAATGGATCATACACAAAATCCTAAGAAAACTCTTATTTGATAGGAGGAATTTTTTAAGGAGTTAGAAAATTACTATGTGGGCGGTTTTTGGCCTAAGGGAGAGAAAACTAGTTGGGTAATTATCTATTGGCCATTTTGGCTTGATTAATTTAAGTGTTAAATAAAATTAATCAAAATAATTTAAAGAGTTAAATTAGGCCAATTTAATTGGTGCCTCATGACATTTTAATTAGTCAAGTCAAAGAGTTGAGTTAAATTAATTAAATTAAAGAGTTAATTTAATTATATAGAGGATTCAAGTTTTGGTGGGAAAATAAAATGGAGGAGTCCATTTTAATTAAGTGTGTTGGCAATTAAATTAATTAACTTAAGGAGTTAAGTTAAATTAATTAAACTAAAGAGTTAATTTAATTATATAGAGAATTCAAGTTTTGAGGGAAAATAAAATGGCAGAGTCCATTTTAATTAAATGAGTTGGCATTTTTTAATTTATGAAATTAAAAATCCAATTCAAAGTAGAAGAATCTAGCAAGTTGGCACATGTGTTGGAAGCCTCGAAAGGCTTCCGTCCTCTCCTATATATACACCATGTGGCCAACCATAGCAAGGTAATCCATGTTTCGATTTCTTCCCTCCAAAATGTAGTACAACCTATGTGTTGAGTAACTACATCCTAGATTCTCTCTTCTCTCCCTCTTCCTCCCAAAAACTGCCACCTCTTGTCATCATCTTCTTCCTTTCTTCTCTAGAAAAGAGTGTGAGGATTTGAGAGATCTCTTAGGTGTGTGGATCAACATTAGAGGCTTCACACTTGGGAAGCTTAGAATTGGAGATTGAACCTTCCTTGTTAGCCGATCTTTGGAGCTTTTTTGGGCAGACTTTGGAGCTATTTTCCTCCTCATTTTTGGGAACTGAGAGGCTTTATTGGAGGTCATTTTCTATGCAAAATTTTTTGATTTAAGGAGGTGTTGGTGTGGAGAAATTAGATCTAAGAAGAGAAGGTAGTAGATCTTGATTTGGAAGAGTCCATTGGAAGATCTTCTTCACTCCTTAGAATTTTCTTCAAAGGTAATTTTCCAGCCATTAAATCTTAATTTATGACATGTTGATTGATTCTTAAGTTGGAGATAACAAGTTAAATTTTTGCCTTATTTTGGTTTTAATTTATGGATCCATGCCTATCTCCTACTTTTAATTTTGTTAGGCTTTATGCTTTTGTTATAGATACTTGAGAAGTTTTTGCACTCTTTTTGCACTTGATTGCTTTAATAATTGTTTGACTTGTGCCTTTTGGATCTTTTACTCTATTTTGTGCCTTGTCATGATTTTAAATCATCAGGGTTTCACCATGAGATGGTTCTTTACTTTCTGCCTCTTTTTTCTCTTATTTTTTTAGCATGCGTCTCTTAGGACTTTTACCATGGGAAATTATGTCTACATGCTCCCTTAGGAGTCTTGTAGCATACTTGGTTTCTATGAGCGTCCCTTGGCGGTGCAGTGATTTGTTATTTCTATGTGCTCCTTTGGGAGGTCTTACAACAATCTTTATTTCAGCATGTCCTCTTGGAGATCTTATAGAAGTTTATATCACTATGTGCCCCATTAGAGATCTTACAATAGTTTTTGTCACTACATGCCCCTATGGGGTTTTTATAGCTGTCTTTATTAATACGTGCCCATTTGGGAGTATAGCACTCCTTTTTCACTATGACTTCCCTTAGAGGCCTTATAGTGGTCTTTATTGGTTTTTCATGCACCTCCTTAGGATCTTATTGTTGTAATAGTGCCCCATAAGCCAATTAGATGGGCGTGAAAAAATACTTCTCTTGTGATACAATCTCAATTGAATGATATTCTTATTAAATAGCCGACTTCGTCTTATGTTTTTTATACTTCACTTGCATTTGGTTGAAGCCCTTAAATCATACAAGACTATGGGAATTGGTCACACATATGATGGTGATCATGAAATAGGTCTCCATGGTTATGATTTTAAAGTATCGAGTCAGCTATCCCCTGGCTGTATCCAGCTTTCCAAGTCATAAAATCTTATGAGATAGGCTATTTAAGATTCTGATAGACTTGCACTAATGATACATATTCTAGATATTGCTCTGTTTCATGGACAATCTATGTGAGACATGGATTCATGTTAGTGGATGCTTGTTAGAGAATAAGTTCCCTGAAGGCCTCCCCAAAGGAATCCACGAGATAGCTATGGTGGCATGTTGGTAGTGGCTAGTTCTCAAGCTTATGATAGTGTGTGTAATTAGTCATTGGACCTAAGGATCTATAGTAACCTTGTGATCAAGTCTTTATGCTTTGACTTTTCCCCCACCACACAGCGGGTCATATGGGGTTGAGATTGGGCATGAGATACTTAAGCATGGAGGTTTGTAAGATCCAAGAAGGGATCTGTTTCTTCGTTGTTGTGAAGAATGAGTGCATCTCCTATGTATTCTATAATAATTGATTTTCAGAAATTCTTGTGTAAGGTAGTATGAAAATTTGGAAAATGTGTTTTTCAAAGTTGAGGTGAAAAAAGAGAATTGAACATTGGATATAAGGACATAGTTATTGAGGCTATCAGGGAGCCAACAAATATCTTGCTCTAGATTTTTTTCGGGAGATAGGAGACAGAAGGACAATATTTGCATGGTAAGCGCAAGTTATAATGGTTTATCATCATATAATTCATTCATCCAATTAGTTGGTCTCCATGGGCTTGTTGCTAGACATCAACCATGGAGATTGGAAACTCTTCAATTGATAGAGATTAATTGAAATAGTTTAAACTAATGAGAATATTTCAATATACAAAATATCACAATGAGTTGTGAGCCTATGTCCAATTAATGGATGAGCTTAATGAGTCACACAGAAAAGCCTAAGGAAACTCTTATTTGATAGGAGGGTTTTCTAAAGAGTTAGAAAATCATGAACTAGGCGTTTCTAGAAAGAAACAGATGACTAATTTTAAGAGGTCATTTTAGCTTAATTAATTGAAATGTTAAATTAATCAAAATAATTTAAGGAGTTAAATTAGGCCAATTAAATTAAGATGTTAATTTAATTGATTCCATATGACAATTAATTAATCAAGTTAACTTAAGGAGTTAAGTTAACTCTAATTAACTAAAAGAGTTAAGTTAATTAACTTAAAGTGTTAAGTTAAATTAATTAGATTAAGGAGTTAATTTAATTAAATTGAGAATTTACATTTCGAAGAGAAATCAAATGGAAGAGTTCATTTGAATTAAATTAACTGGTATTTCATTTCATGAGATGAAATGTAAATATTAATTCAAATGCAAATGCACACAAGTTGGCAAGTTGGCCTACATGAATGGAGGGTATGATGGAAGCATCCAAGAGCTTCTATCCCCTCCTATATATATGCCATGTGGCCAGCCACTTGTGCTAGTTGGCATTTCTTAGATTTTCCCTCCAAAAGTATGATATAATTCATATTTTGAATAATCACACCAAAAATTCTCTCATCCATCTCTCCTCAAAAAACCGCCATTCTCCTATCATCATTATCATCCTCTCTTCTCTAGAAAAGTGAGGTTGATTGAGAGCTTGTCCTAGGTGTGTGCCTCCTTAGGTACCAATCACGTGTTAAGAGTAAAGTCTGGCATTGGACTAGACGGTACTTCTTACTATGACTTTCCATATTCTCCGTGCTGAGGTTACTTCATTGATGAGTTCACAAGCTATCTACCTTATATGCATCCTTAGCATCCCTCCTTCTTCTTTTGAGTTTTCATAGACGATGCCAGAATGGTGTTACTTGAAATTAGAGCAATCTTGGTTTTGAAAGATAGTAGAGTATTGGTTTGTCTTCATAGGAAGCAGAGCATTAGTTCGTCTTTATAGTAACACGTGCAAAAAGATCTGGTCTTCCCAAGAGTTCTTCCACTCTAAGAAATTTGGCAAATGATTTCTTGTATCCCGTTTCTCTTTGAGACTAGGTATTTAAATTTTAGACTTGATGGGCCTAGGCCTTTTAGAGTTTTTTTGCCCCCTTGGCGGGCTTGGCTTATCTTTGGTCTCTCTAGTCTATTTACTTAGTTAATTAATTTTAAGATTAGTTGGTCATGTTTAGTTAAATTATCAAAATGTCCTTAAATCTATTTTTAGTCACATCATATTGAGCATGAGCAAAATTTTCTTGTAAAAGCTCATTGGTTATGAGAAACTCTTCCTCTTCCTAGCTCATTGATTATGTGCATGTATTCTCTTTACAAGCCTACAGTTTACTAGCTATAGTTCAAGAAAAGCTCATTAATTTTAAGTGGATTTGCTTATGAACTCATTAGCTACGAGTAGATTTCTCACTTGAACTCGTTGATTATAGGCTAATATTTCCTTTATGAGCCCGTTGCATATAGGTTAGAATTTGAGAAAAGTTTATTTAGTATGAACAAGGGTTCCTAGATGGGCTTATTGATGATGAGTTGATATTTTTTATCTATGCTCGTCAATTATAAGAAAATTTTCTATTTGAGCTCATAGATTATGAGAATATTTCTTATTCAAACTCATTTATCATGAAGAAAATTTCTTATCTAAACTTATTGATTATGAATGAGTTTGTATTTCAACTCAGGATTGTTGGCAAATTTTCTATTCAAGTTCATTGATTTTGAGTAGATTTTCCACCTAAGCTTATTAATTATGGGTAAATGTTTTCTTCACAAGCTCGTAGCTTACTAGTTGTGATTCAAGAAACTTTCACCGATCATGAGCAAATTTTCTATGTGGGTTTACATTATTTTTATGAGCTTGTTGTGTACAAGCTAAAATTCAAGAAAATTCGTTAGTTATGAGAAATTTTCCTATATGAGCTTATGAGTAACGAACAGATAATTTCCACAATGTCCTTCCCATGAGGGGCACTGGGTGCTCGAACCTCTGATGGATTTTAGCTACATTCTCAGTGTTAAGTGAATCAAAATTTCCATAAATAATGCTAAAATGATGTGCTCCAAATTGGAATTTGAGGATTTGCTTGATAAATGATGAAGTGAAGAAAAAATAGGCCTCTTGACACGAGAGCATGAAATGTCTATTAAGAGAATTATGAATCTCATAAAAAAATGTTATAAGAGGAATGTCACTAGATGCCCTAATAGTTATTAATTAGAGTATTTATATAGCTAAGTTTCAAAGGTTATCTTATTGTGTGCAAAAGTTCATTTTATTATCTTGTCCTATATTTGTGTGAATTTACTAATATTCTCTTTAAACATATTATCGGTACATCAATTAGCTAGGGAAGCTATTTTTTTTTTTCTAGTGAAAATTATTTAATATTTGACTTAGAAAGACAATTTTTCTTATTAGGAAAAAGTATGAATTAGATGCTATAAAATAATGAAGAATATGCCCTAAGTTATAGTTCATTTTTGTTTCATATCTTAAAATATTTAGTTTTCTCATCAAACACTATTTTATTTGGAAGCCTATTCTTAAAATTCAACTCTTTTCTCACACACACAATTCTTCTAATAACTCTATAACTCTTATTAAAATCCTTGTTGGTTAAGTGCCTGACGAAAAATATTCGATATTGATACCATTAGGCTTCTACTACCCTGTGTTGCATACGATGGGCCTCACTACAAGTGGGAATGATCTTAATACATAACTTGACTAGCCCATTAATGGCAAAACCCAAGTTTTTATGGTGGAGCTTACCTAATAAGCTGAAGGCAGAGCTAACATAACCCTGAAGGCTGAGCTTACGTAGCCCTCCTTATTTCTTGGTCACATTCTCGTAGCTGAGCTGGCCTTAAAGTAAGATAGTTAAACTGATCCGATAGTGCTAGATCAGCTCAGTCTTCTACCTGTCACACTTTATCCATGCCTTATCCTACTCAGCCATGCTATGGCCTCATGCATAAGGAGCTGACCTGAGCACCGATGCACTATTCCGCTTTCTCATGTGATCACCAGATTTTTAGGAATGGCAAAGATGAGATTAAAGGAAAGAGGTATCAAAGAATTAGATATTTGTAGCCAAAGTTTGAGATACGTTTATCTCCCAAAACAACATCACATAAAGTAAGGTAAATTTTATTTCTGATATGCATACATAGACACATAACAAAAAGAGTCAAGAATCTACGTTATTTCTACTAAGAAAAAGGATTGATTTAAGCATCAAAGGGTTTTTACCGAAAACCTTTTTGGCAGCCCAAACAGACTCTATTTTGCAGGCTTATTCAGCAGATTCGAGAGTTTATCTAGAGTTGATCTATTGTGCAAGTAAAATTTTTACATCAATCGGCGCTGTATGCGGCAAGTATTTGGAGTGTAAGGCATAAGGAAATACATGGTTTATTGGGATGCACAGTGTGACCTAGAGGCTGATGCTTAATCTATCCCCCAAGCCCATCGACCTTGTATGAATAAACAACAAGGTTGCAATTTTAACATAGCCTAGTTTAAAGTGGAGCTATTTGCAAATTTGGTAGTTGCTATTATTGATGTTGTACTGGTCAGGCATAGGTTGATCATTTAGGCATGGCAAGTTCTAGTTAGAATGCCTTAATCCTCACAAGCAGTGAGACAAAAAAACCCAAATCCAATTCCCAAAGTTGACTTGACATTGCCTAATCCTTAAGGATTAGGAGATTTGGAGGATAAGGGTTTTTTTCCATCCGGCTGGGGGACCAAGTAGTCGGACAGTAAGATTTTCCTTCAAAAATAGTCAGAATCAGGTGTGAAATGGATGATATGCGTAGGGCTCTTGCTGGGAGACATATTATCAAATGAAAAGGGGCCACTGTTGGTAAAGAGATCATAGTTGAGTCGAATTCCATTAAATTTTTGCATTATAAACATTCTGGATTATTTAGGATTATTATATCTCGCTGAACATCTATGTAAATTTGAGCATTCTGTATTGTTATATCAGTATACTGGAGGTCTCAAGTGCAGAGTGTTTGTTAATACTTTTGTAAGAGTAAACCATTTCAGTATTTGTCAATACTTTCGTAGGAATAACCCAGAAATGGTTTAGTTAGGTACCTATTAGATGCATTTATTTGATCAACTTAGCAAGATGTTTCTCCACTAATTCACTAGCAACAAGTAGTATCAAAAGACATCGTTTAGCCTGTTAAACATACTTTAAGAAAAATGGGAGTTCTTACGTAGCTATATTAAGAGATTCACTGCTGAGGCCCTGATGTATCAACCACCTCACAAGAGATATTAGCTAATGTCTTTGTTACAGAATTGAGGAAAGGACCATTCTTTGATAGTTTGGCTAAGAAACCCATCTAGGATTTTAACAACTTACTGTCAAGGGCAGAAAAATATATAAATTTGAAAGAGACAAATGTGGCTAAGGATTTGGTGAGAAGCGTAAAGATTATAAGGATGAGCAGCTAGTGACTAAGAAACCTCAAGTTGAAGAAAGAGATAGAGAGAGAAAAAGTTGTAGCCTTTTCCCAAAAGTTAGAGAAATTCACACCTTTGAAAGTTATGCGTTCATAATTGATGGTTGTGATTGAGTCATCTAATCTCCTTACATGGCCCGCTAGGGCTAGCTAGGCTCCCTCTAGTTCCTAGTCTGATAAATTTTACACATTCCATAATGATTATGGCCATGTTATAGACATTTGTGCTCACTTGAGGGATGAAGTAGAGAGGTTGATACAAAAATGATATGTTAAGGAGTTTCTCACTAAAAGGAGTAAAGTTCTAGCTAAAGAGTTGCATCGGGACCCACAATAGAGAAAAAAAGGGGCATCGAGGAAATCAACAAGCTTTAGAAAAGCCCAAAATAGAAGAGTATCGGGAGCATAATGCCTCATCTCATAGGAAGTGAGTTATAAATATGATCTCAGGGGGTCCTACTAATGGAGACTCTTATCATACTAGAAAGGGCTACTCTCCAAAGTAAAAAAGGATAGCTACTGTAAGTATGGTAGGAATCGAAATTGGGCTTATACTCTCTTTCAGACCAGATGACCTATGAGAGGTCCAATATCCTCGTTAGGATATCCTAGTAATCACTACTAACATAACAAATTACAACGTGGCCAGGATGTTAGTGGATGGAGGCAGCTCTGTTGACATATTATTCTGGAAAGTATTCAGACATATGGATTTAGGACTTGTGGACCTTGAGCCTGTCCATACCTCTTTAGTAGGTTTTGCGGGAGAATCTATACAACCCCTTGAGCAGATCTCTCTACCCATTACACTAGGAAAATAGGAAGTGAGGAAAACTCGAATGATATAATTTCTAGTTGTAGACTCCCCTTCTACCTATAATGCAATATTAGGAAGGCCTATGCTAAATGCCTTCCAAGCAGTTGCTTCTACATACCACATGTAAATCAAGTTTCCTATTAGAGATTAGGTAGGTGAAGTTTAGGGAGATTAGGATGTTGCCAAGAAATGATATGTGGAAGCTATAAGGATAGAAAGCAAGAGGAGTATAGATATTGATCGAGCTAACACCTCTAGAAAATAATAGACTATTAAGGAAATTGGTGGGGAGCAGACCGAAGAGGAACCGATTGATGAGTTGCTGACTGTGGAGTCAATTTTGAGCCAAGGAGAAACTATCACTCAAGTGGGTGCTCATCTATCTACGAAGATGCTTAACCATCTGATGGCATTCTTAAGGTAATGTTGATGTATTTGCCTTCTCACCAGGAGACCTAACAAGAATTAGCCCAAAGGTTATAGTGCATAAATAAAAAGTAGATCTGAGCGTCCAACTTGTGTAGCAAAAGGAAAAAAAAAAGAAGAGAAATTTTAGATCAGGAAAAGACATAATCATTAAGGATGAGATTGAAAGATTATTGGATGTTGCGCATATATTGGAAATCTGATTCCTAAAATGGTTGTCCAATGTTGTGCTCATGCGAAAGAATGTCGGTAAATGGAGGGCCTACATTGACTTTACGGATCTGAATAAGGCGTGACCACAGAACTTTTATCCTTTACTATGTATAGATCAATTGGTGGATTCCGGATCTGGCTGTGAGCTTATCAGCATGATGGATGCTTCTTAAAGATACCACAAATTATATTTCAGACTAAATACCAAAAGTAGGTCATTTTTATTACCTCATTCAGAACTTATTATTATTTGGTAGTGCTTTTTGATCTTAAGAACGCAAGTGCGCCCTTTCAAAGATTGGTGGATATGATGTTTCATGCCCATCTAGGGCGGAACATGAGAGCATATATTGATGACTTGCTAAGAGTGCGAAGGCTGGAGACCACATTTGATCTGAATGAAACATTTGAAACTTTAAGGCATTTCAGTATGAAGCTGAATCCTACTAAATACGCTTTTGGAGTCCAATGAAGAAAATTTTTGGGATACATGGTTACTTAAAGAGGTACTGAGGCTAACACAGCCAAGATCTGAGCTATTCTAGAGTTGGAACATCTTCAATGCATCCAGGATATGTAGTGCTTCACTGGTCGGCTAGTAGTATTTAATAGGTTTATCTCTAGGGCAGCATAATGGAACCTCATATTCTTTAAAATGCTAAGAAAGATGGGAACATTTGAGTAGGGAGGAGCTGCCAAAAGGCCTTTGAGGAGCTAAAGCAGTATTTGGGTTAGTTACCTCTATTCACCAAACCTAACCTAAGTGAGTTTTTGTATCTCTATTTAGCTGTTTTAGAATATGCTCATAGTTCTGCCCTAGTAAAAGAAGAGCAAGTTGTCCAAAGATCAGTATACTATGTAAGCAAGGTATTGCATTATGCTAAGCTGCAGCATTTGGAAATAGAGAAAGTAGCATTAACCTTGGTGGTCAGGGCTCGTAGATTGAGGCTTCATTTTCTATATTATGTTATTGTGGTGTGAACGAATCATCCCATGAAGCAAATTCTCAACCATTTTGACGTGTCAGGAAGAAGAGTTAAGTGGGCTATGGAGCTGGGGGAATATGATATATAATATGAGCATTAAGTTACTATTAAGGGACGGGCCCTTGTGGATTTCTTAGCATAAGTAATGATGACAGGTGCTGGACCTTGCATGTTGATAGGTCTTCTACAAATGTGGAAAGTAGGGATGGAATCGTCCTCACTAGCCCTGAGGGAGATGTTTTAGATGTAGCTATCAAATTCATGTTTTTAGCTTCAAATAATGAGATAGAATATGAAGCCCTGGTTATGGGATTGAGAATTGGCATGGAGCTTGTAGGATAGTTATGTATTCTGATTCGCAATTAGTAATGAAGCAAGGAGAAGAGGTTTATAAGGTCAAAGAGGAAAGAATGGAGAGGTATCTAAAGAAGGTGAAGGAGTTAAAGTATAGGTTTGGGAAGTTCCAACTTATGTAGGTCCCTCGAGCCGAAAAATTTTGAGTTGATCAGTTAGCCAGAATGGCGAATTCTTTGTCAGGATTTGATAATACAAATGTGTAGGTTCAGGAAATAGAAAAACCTAGCATTAAGGAAAAGGTGCTGAATGTTTCAGAAGAAGAGGATTGGCGAGCCCCCATAATTAGACGCCTCACCGATTTAGTTTTAGGAGACAAGAGGACCTAAACCCAAGTTGCCAGGTTCATACTTTTGATGATAGACCACACAAGAGGTCCTTTACTCTTCTCTACTAAGGTACCTTGCAGGACTTGATACCGAATATATCTTGAGAGATGTGCACGTCGAGTGCTCGATAATCACTTAGGGGGAATGGCTTTGGCTAATAAAGTACTTCAAGTTGGATACTTTTGGTCGACACTCTGAGTAGATGCCCAAGAGTTAGTAAAACAATGTGGTAGTTGCCAAAGGACAGCTAATGCTATTCACCAAGCTGCTGAAAAAATTATAATGATAAGCTCCCCTTGTCCATTTGCTAAGTAGAGGATCAATTTGGTGGGACCTTCACTTGTAGTAGTAGCCCAGAAGAAGTTTCTATTAGTAGTTGTAGATTATTTTCAAAAGTAAGTGGAAATAGAGGCCCTCATGAAAATTATTGAGAATGAGGCTTTGAAATTTATATCGAAAAACATAGTCCGTAGGTTTGGGTTGCCTAGAGAACTGGTGTCTGATAACAGGATTGATATGGGTAAACAAGTAAACCCACAGCTCAATAGAAGCTCTAGTCCCCGTATCAAACCTAAACAAGATAAGTTCTGAGCCCAGACAAATTAGCCTAATTTGTCATTTCTGGACTTTCTGGTAACTTCCTATTGACCCCTGAGGTCAAGGAGGTCGAGTTACCCCGACCTCAAAAGGTCAAAAACTCATTGTAGTTAATGTGACTGTTTCTCCGTGGACGCATTAATGGTGGAGTCTGCCTTCTACCGCATTCACATTAAATGCACTCAAACTACCTTCATGTCCGCATTAAATGGCTTTGACGGCATATCACATTCGCATTAATGACGGTAAGGGCTCCCTTTAAGCTAGTCAGTCACAAGCAAGACTCAAAAACAAAGTTCTGAGCTAAGTTGGAAAGACCTAGATTAGCCTTACTTATGGAAGAGAAAGTCTAACTTGTATCAAGGCGAAACTAGTATTTTCCATTGCTCACTAAACACAATAAATACCTCTTTTTTTCAGAGACCAAGGTACGCTTTAAAGCACTTCCTAAGCCGTTACTCTGCCAAATTATCTCCCAATCAAAAATTGACTTAAGCATTAGAAGGTTTTAGCTGAGGACCCTCTCAGCTAGCCTAATGTTTGTTTGTTGGCTATAGGATTCGAACCACATTACTTATTTCTTATCTTTTGGGTCGAGACCAAGAAGCCTATTTCACCAAAATTGACTTCAACATTTGGTGTCGTCTATGGGACGTCAAACCTAAAGTCAAAAAGTGGTGAACACTATATTGAAATAGGGCCCTACAAGCCAATTAGATTGGCCTTGTAAACTATTTCCTTGTAAGATAATTTTGATTGAATGATACACTACAACACTTTGCACTCCACGTAACAAAAATTTTGGTAACAAAGGTAAAATTCGTTACATATGTTAGATTTATTGTAACAAAATTGATTTTTTGTTACAAATAACATTTTCTTTAGTAACAAAGTAAAAGTATTGTCACTTTTAACTCAAATTTGTTACCTTAAATTTTTTATGTTCGTAATTAAATAATTATTCGTTACGAAAAATGTTATTTTGTTACATATAGCATTTTTCGTCATATAAGAAGATATATTTGTAATAAAATTTGGTACCTTTTGTAACAACAAAATATTTGTTACAAATAAAATATATTGTAACAAAGATTTTAGTTACTAAATTTTAATTAACTTCCCTCCAAATATCAATTGTATACATATGGTAACAATGATTTTCGTTACTAATTATAAATGAATATTAAATTAATTTTTTACAAATACTTGTGGATTGGGCTTTTGTTCAAGAAATGGACTTCACAATAATGTAAAGAATTTATTAATTGGGCTTAACCAATTTTTTAGTGAATTATTATTGAACTAGGTTTTATTTTAAAGATTGAGCTTGAAGAAATTTGAAGTGAATAATCCATTAGTTGGGCCAATTTCTTTAAAATATTGGGCTTTATAACTTTTTTTGTGAATTATTCAATGAATTGTGAGTTTTCATTTAGACGAAAAATGCAAAATTGGTCCCGTAACTATACCCTACTGGCAAATTTTGACTTTATGTTTTTGGTACACTGACTTTTGAATTTTGGCAATCTGATGATAAATCTAGCCCGAATTCATTTGCAGCAGGCCCGATCCACATGGCGCCACGTCACATCCTCTCTCCTACATGTCATGTGGTGTGGCAACCCCTTCTTGCCATGTATTTTACTAGACCAAAAAAAAAAAAGGATATTTGCACAAAAAATTAAAAATAGGTACATAAAAATTGAAAAAAGTAAAATGATAAATCTTGAAAAATATTTATATACTTATATATTTATATATATATATATATTCACATATATAAACACACATACACATGTATCCCACTTGCTAAATTATCAAATTAAATGAATTGAGTCCTAAAAAAAATTTAAAACTTGCACATTAGAATTTAAAATATCAAATATCCTTCAAATTTATAAAATTTTATTTCCTACGAATTTACCATCTAAAATTTTTTAAAAATCTAATTTATCACGTTAGGCCATACAATTTTAATAATATTAAGTTAAAATATCTAATAATGTTAAAATAGTAAAATATCTAAAAATTTAAATAAATGTTGTTGACTTTATTTATTAAGTTAAAAATGAAATAAAAATTAAACAATAAAAATTTAAGTCTATCCTATTATCTATATAATTCAAAATTACATAAGAATATTAAAATGATAAATACATCTAAAATAATTCTGTTAAATATAAATATGTTTTATTTGTTAATTCAAATATGACAAAAAAAAACTTAAACAATAAAATTTTAAGTCTATCATCCTAACTATAAATTATAAATTACATAATAATATTAAAATCAAAAATATTCTAAACATTAGAATTTAAAATATCAAATATCCTTCAAATTTATTCAATTTTATTTCATACGAATTTATCATCTAATTTTTTTTTTAAATCTAACTTATAACTTTAGGCCATATAATTTTAATAATATTAGTTAAAATATTTAATAATGTTAAAATAGTAAAATATCTAATAATTTAAATAAATTTTGTTGACTTTATTTGTTAAGTTAAAAATGAAATAAAAATTAAACAATAAAAATTCAAGTCTATCCTATTATCTACATAATTCAAAATTACATAATAACATTAAAATGATAAATACATCTAAAATAATTCTATTAAATATAAATATATTTTATTTATTAATTAAGATATAACAAAATAAAATTTAAACAATAAAATTTTAAGTCTATCATCCTAACTATATTCTTGTAGATTACATAATAAAATTAAAATAAAAAATATTCTAAAATAATTCAATTATTCAATTAATATAAATAAAGATTCAATTATAATAATAATATTAATAATAATAATAATAATAATAATAATAATAATAATAATAATAATATGAAGAAGAAGAAGAAGAAGAAGAAGAATCCCTACTCTTCCCCTCCAGTACTTCATATATTTCTCATTTCTTTTCTTTTTTCTTCATTCTTTTCTTTTCTTTTTATTCTCATTTCTCTCTTCTTCCATTATTTCATATATTTCTCATTTTATACATATATGTATAAATTTATCATTGTTTCTCATTTCTCATTATTTCATATATTCTCATTTTATACATCTATATATATATATAAATTTATCTATAAAATTTTAAATAATTTTTATTTTTATCTTTTTTCTTTCAAATTATTCATACATTTATACTTATTTTTTCTATTTATACTTATTCACATATATATAATATACATATATATAAATTTATCAATAAAATTTAAATTACTTTTATTTTATCTATTTTTTTATTTATTCATTCCAAATTAAATAATATTTAATATTTATAAAAACATATATATAATATAATTTTTTATTCATACTTATATACATACATATATAAATTTATCATTATTTCATATATTCTTATTTTATACATATGTATAAATTTATTTAACGAATTTGGATGGCAATGCAATTTTGTTTCCCTCCAACTTTGTATTCCCTCCAAAATTTGGCCCATAAAAAATATTAACAATTGTTTTTATTATTAGTTTGAATAATAATTTAACTTGATTTCTTCCAAAAAATTAATTCCCTCTAACAATAATTAATTCTCTTCATTTTTTCGATTCCTCTAAATTTTAGCTCCTCCATTTTTTTTGTATAAATAATCTATAGCAAAATTAATTTCTTTTATCTTAGATTATATGATGAATTGACATATAATTTTTTAAATTATTAAATGATTTTCTATTATAGTTAAAATAGTTAAATAACATATAATTTGGACTTATAAATTTTGGTGCTTAACAATTTAATTTTTTATTATAATTTATTACAATATTTATTTAGAAAAATTCTAAAAATTCCTTAAAATAAATAGTTAAATGTTACATACCTGAATAACAAAAGAAAATAAAGAAATCTAGTTTACCATAATACTTAATGAAAAGAAAACGGTCCCTGACGTTAGGTCTGTTAATTTTACATTTCGTATTTTAATCGTTGTATTGGCTAATTAAAGATTTTTATAACTTATAGATATCTATATGTTAATTGTATGTATGTTTTACTATATAAGTTGCTAAAATAAAGATAACTTTCATGGTTTAATATAGTGTAAAAAAAGTATTAACTTAAAGTATATTATTAAATATAATGATTATTAACATTCATAGACCTGAACAAATTATTCTTAAAAATTAGTTGGTCTACATATTATATTTCCTTCAAAAAATAAGTTTCCCTCCAAAAATGAATTCCCTTATTATTTTTTAATTCCCTCCAAATTTTTGCTCCTCCCTCCATTTTGTGTATAAATAGTATGTACAAAAATTATTTATTTTATCTTATATTATAAGATGAATTATGATGTATTATTATGGAGGTTAAAAATTTAATTCTATTTTTTGTTATTATTTATTAGGACATTGTTTTTGAACAAAAAGATTTTAGAAAAATTGTTTACAAATTCTAAAAACTTTAGTCTTTACGTGCAATTAATTTCATTTTAAAAATTAAAATATTATGTACTAATAATCTATTGATATGGACAATTTGAACATGCATTTATTGAAAATTTTCTATATTTAATTAACGCAAATTGTTTTAAAATTGATCAACTTGTATAGCTTTAATATAGTTGCAAATTTTGAAATTATTTTGAAATACTCACGATATTATAATATAAACTTAGTAATATAGTTATAAGTTTAATAAAATTAATTTTCATCCTCATATATTTAATTAAATATTTGAAGAATTGTTAGCATCCTTAACAAATTTGTAGACGTCAGTTGAAAATTTATATTAAAATTCAAAAATATCCTTCAAAAGCTATTTTGATTATCTTTAAGACAAAAATACCCTTGGACTTATTTGTAACTTTAACATAGGGGTTTAACGTCAATATTATTTAAATTACTCAGAATAAATTTAAATAATTTTTTTAAATATTAAATAATCTTTTAATTAAAGTTGGATTAAAAAAAATAAAAATTTAAAATCATCAACATATGTAAAGTAATTTAATCAAATTTAATTAAACATATTTATTAATTATAAAATAAAAATAAAAATCAAATCCATCTCTTAATTAAATGATTTTATTTTTAAATTACATCTCAATAATATTAAAAAATAATCATATCTAAAATAATTTATTTATATTAAGTTAAATGTATTTATTAAATATAAAAAATATTTATTAACTAAAATAAATAATTTAAAAATAAAAATAAGATCTAAAAATATCATACTAACACTAGTAATTTTAAAATGTCTATTTCACCCTATCAACCTAATAAAAAAATTATTGATATAATATCTTGTTCGCTTCTAAAACACAAATAAATAAATCATTTTCTCACAATTTATTTTTTACCTACCACCCAAAATACAAACAAACAACCATTACATTCTCCAACCCCACTTCCAAAAAACCATATTGCTAAAATATTTTGACAAAATGCTCCAATTCATAAATAAACAAGCCCTAATTTAAACTAATTTCATTAAATTTATTAATTAATAAAAATTAAATAAGTCAAAATGTGGGAAATATAGAGTTGGAATCCTATGAGACCTTGATGTGTGTGTGTGTGTGTATAAATAAAAAAATTATATTTATTTATTAATCAAAATAAATAATTTAAATAAAAATAAAATCTAAAATTTTATCCTAACAATATAATTTTAAATAAATAACATAAGTAAAAAAATTTAATTTAAGCTCATTTAATTAATTAACAATAAATAATTAAGTAAATATATATATATATATTTATATATTTTCCTTCCTTCTTCCACATCCCCTCCCCCCCCCGCAACCCACCCCTGCCTCTTCCAACCAGCACCCCCCACCCCATCAACCCCACCCCAGGCTAGGCCATGGCCGGCCAGATCTGGCCGCTGGCTGCTGGCCATTTGTCCATGGCTAGGCGACCGGCGGTAAGGGGTTGGGGGAGAGAGGGGTGGGTATTACATATATATATTTATGTATATATTTATATGATATTTATTTTATATATATTTACATTGATATTATACACACACACACACATATATATATTTATATGATATTTATATTGAGATATAATTTTTTTTATGAGGATTTTGTTATATATTTTGCAATTATTTATTACTATTTTAAATTTTTTTAATGAAGGTTGATAGGGCAATTCAAAACTTGTGAAATTTTTATAAATAAGTCAAAATTTTGAGCTGTTGGGTAATTAAGTTTTTTTAATTTAACAGTTTTGCCTGAATACTAATGGAAGTTGAGGTGTTATTCCAATAGTATTGAAAAATTTAGAATTTTGGTCCTATAAGTGTCAACTTAATTACCGAAAGTGCAAACCCCCCATCCAAATATAATTTTTCTATTAAGTTTTTTTAATTTAACAGTTTTGCCTGAATACTAATGGAAGTTGAGGTGTTATTCCAATAGTATTGAAAAATTTAGAGTTTTTGTCCTATAAGTGTCAACTTAATTACCGAAAGTGCAAACCCCCCATCCAAATATAATTTTTCTAATATAACCAAACACTACATTAGCAAAAAAAAAAAAAGAAAACTAAGGGCTCCATTGAAATGGTAATAATTGTATTGGGCTAGTTGCAATTTACCCTAATGTGTTTTGTGAAATAAGTGTCAAACCCTTATGTGAAAAATATATATATATATACAAAACAGTTTCTTTATGTTTTATAAAACCACGCACACCGCCTCCCCCTCTACATTTATTGCCCATTTAATGTAATTTTAATATAAAAAGATCAATTTACCCTTAATCATTTCACATATATACAATTCAATTTAAATAACTTTTTATTATCATATTTTATTTATTTTTTCTTTTTTTTCATTCTTTTCTTTTCTTTTCTTTTTATTCTCATTTCTCCTATTATTTCATATATTTCTCATTTTATACATATATATAAATTTATCACTATTTCTCATTTCTCATTATTTCATATATTCTCATTTTATACACACACACACACATATATATAAATTTATCTATAAAATTTTAAATAATTTTTATTTTTATCTTTTTCTTTCTAATTATTCATACATGTATACTTATGTTTTCTATTTATACTTATTCACATAAATATAATACACATATCTATAAATTTATCAATAAAATTTAAATTACTTTTATTTTTAACTATTTTTCTATTTATTCATTCTGAATTAAATAATATTTAATATTTATAAATATGTATAATATAATTTTTTGTTCGTACTTATTTACATATATAGTGTATATATATACGCCACAAGAAAATAGGTTAATCGCGCCATATACTTTGTGCTGATTTTTCTAAACTACTGCAATTAATAATATTATTTCTTTTACTTATTAGATTGCTCTTTGTTTTTAACTTTAAACGGTTTTGTCCACAATTTTTTAATATATATATATATGTAATGCCAATTATTTTTTAAAAACAATCTTATTTAATTTTAATTTTTGATTAAAAATCAATTAAGTTGAGACAAAAAAGTAAAATAAATCAAAATAAATATAAAAAATAGTTATAAAGTTAAAATCAATATTAGTATATAAGTTAATAGAAACCTTTTAATTTGACTCATAACTTAGTTATCGAATAATTAAGTGAAGAAAAGAGTTTGGCATTAGTCATATAAAGTTAAAACTATAGTAAATTGATAAAATAATTATAAACTTAAAATTGATTTTAAAATATGAATTAGTGACAAAATATGAGGATGAAATTATAATGTAAAATAAAATATAGAAAAAACAAATTATTGTATTCATTCTCAAATTTTTGTATAAATATAATTGGATATTCATATTATTTTTTTCAAATAACAAAAAAATAGTGAATAACAAAAAAGTTGTTAACCTGTCAAATAATCAAAATCAAAATTTCTCATTATTTCTTATATTCTCATTTTATACATACATACATATATATATAAATTTATCCATAAAATTTTAAATAATTTTTATTTTTATCTTTTTTCTTTCGAATTATTCATACATGCATACTTATTTTTTTCATTTATACTTATTCACATATATATAATATACATATATATAAATTTATCAATAAAATTTAAATTACTTTTATTTTATCTATTTTTTTCTATTTATTCATTCCGAATTAAATAATATTTAATATTTATAACTGTGTATAGAATATAATTTTTCATTCAAACTTATATACATATATAATATATATATACACACAACTACAAGAAAATAGGTTAATCGCGGCATATATTTTGTGACGGTTTTATCTCAACCGCCGCAAAATATTAATTTGATGGTGGTTGAGCAACGATTTATCCAAACCACCATGGAATTCATAATAAATGGCGGCGGTTAATGTAACACTCCCTGAATGAATAACTTCGTACTGATTTTTCTAAACCGCAAGAATTATTAATATTATTACTTTTGCTTGTTAGATTGCCCTTTGTTTTTTACTTTAAAGGGTTTTGTTCACAATTTTTTAATATTTATATATATGTAATGCCAATTATTTTTTATAAATATTTTTTTTATAAATTTCTAAAATAAAGTATTTTACATTATAAGTTCTTCTACAAAAATATTAAGCCTTTACCTAACAATTTATATATACATATATGTAATAAAATTTCTTTACTTCATATAGCTATGTTATATAATTATCTCACACTTTTTATTTATTTCTTTTAATTCACTATTTGATACTCTTATTTTATTTATTCAAATGATAATTATTATTTTGTTTTAAAAATAAAATAATGTTTGCTTGATAACATGTGAAATTGCTTGAGAGCTCTGTATGGAAGAGATGAATAAGTAATTGAGCAAATGCAAATATTAGCTATTGGACATGCAACCAAGATGGTTAGGGCTTGCTTGAGGGTGGGCAATGGGTGCGGGTTCGAAACCTCATGGCAGCATGTTTCGATGAATTTGCGCTAGGCCGGCGCGGGCGCTGGGCTTGTGCGCACTCGGGTGGGCCGGGTGTGAGTTGGACCTTCCATTTTGTGGGCTAGCGTTGGCGCTGGGCCGTCGTGGGTGCTGGACCGTCGTGCGTTGGGGCGCTGGGCCATTAGTAACGAAATTCTTATTTTTGAATTAAAATTTTATTTAACTATTTGTAACCAAATATTTTGTTACATAAACAATTAGTAACTATACGTAATTAAATAAATAATATTATTATATTATGCATTGGTAACGAAAAAATAAAATGCAACAAAATTGCCAATGTTTTAGTAATTAAATATTTCGTTACGCTATAAAAATCTATTGTAACTACTACACTTTTTTGTTACTAATATCATATTTTGGTAATGATAAATTTCGTCGCCATAAGTCCATCATTCGTAACGAACCATAAATTTCGTTACTAAAACCTTTTGCGACGGGCTTTAGGACACTAAACTTAAGTAACAAAAAATTCGTTACCATTATTTTGGGTAACGAATTTCAGCTTTATGGTAACAAAATTATTCGTTACGAAAAGTGTAATTTGTTGTAGTGATATTTATTATATGGCCATCTTCATCTTATGCTCATTGTTTGCTTCACTGGAATTTGGATGAAGCCCATAGATCACATTAGATTACTGGACTTGACCAGTCATTGGATGGTGATCATGGAATAAGTCTTAAATGATTGTGATCTTAAATCTTCCAAGTCATAAAATCTTACGAGACATGGCATCTAAGATCCAAATAGACTTGCACAAACAATGCATAAATCCAACGGTTAGATGTTGCTCCGTTCTATGAACGATCCCATATGAGATATGGATGCGTATTAGTGGGTGATTGTTAGAGAATAAGGTATTGAAGGCTCACCTAGAGAATCCACTAGATAGCTACAATGGCAAGTCGGTAGTGTCAAATTCTCCAATTTACGCTAGTACATATTATTAGACCTTTGACCTGAGGATCCATCGTAGCTTGTGTTTGGTCCTTATGCTTTGACTCTTCCTTGGTCACTTAGCGGGCCACTCAGGTTGAGATTGGGCATGAGCTGCTACACATGGAGGTTTGTGAGATCTAAGATGGAATCCGACTTTTCGCTTTTGTGAAGGGTGAGTGCATCTCCTATACATTCTATAATGATCGATTCCAAGAAATCCTTGCACAAGGTGATGTGATAATTTGGAAAGGTGTTTCCAAAGATGAGGTCACTAAGGAAATCTAACATTGAGAATAGAAGCATAGTATTGAGGCTATTAGGGAGCTGACTAATATCTGGCCCTAGACCTCTTTCAAGAGATAGGAGACAGAAGAATCGTATTTGTATGGTATGCGTGATGCTCGAATAGTTCTTCAAGAGCATTTATTTCAGCTAATTAGTTGGGCTCCATGGGCTTGAGGATGGACATCGACCATGGAGATTGGGTACTCTTCAATTAATGAGATTAATTGAATTGAGTCGCTTAGTTTAAAAGAGTTTAAATTAATGTGAATATTTGATATTTCATAAGTTACAGGGACTTGTGAGCCCATGTCCAATGAATGGTAGAACATAATGGATCACACACAAAAGGCAATAACTTAACCTATTGAGAGAAGGAGAATTTTCTAAGAGTTAGAAAATTCTTTACCGAATTTGAAAGAGGGGAAAATTGTAGTCATTTTGACTTGATCAATTTAAATGTTGAATTGGTCATTCTAATTTAAGAGTTAAGTTAAGATCAATTAATTAAGAGTTAATTAATTGATCTCTCATGACTATCAATTGGTCAAGTTAATTTAAGAGTTAAATTAATTTTGACTAGCTTAAAGAGTTAAACACTTTGACTCAAGAGTTAAGTCAAAAGGATTGTTAATTAAATTAAAGTGTTTAATATAATTAAAATTGGAGAGTTTATTTTGGAGAATATTATTAAATGAAGGGTTCAGTTAATTTGGAATTGGAAATCATTTGGAAGACATTTCATTAGATGAAATGTAAATTCCAAATGACATTCAAATTCACATTAACACTAATTGTTAGTGGCAACCTTGGCATGGACACTTGGCACCCTCTCCTTGAGGATGGTGTGTGAGCACACATCATCCCACTCCTGTATATAGATATAGGAGGAGAGGGGGTTGCTAGATGGAGAAGAATTCCTAGGTGTCAATTATTCTCACAACAAACTTGGATAGTAGGCATCTAATTGTTAGCATCCCATTATTCTCTCCAACCTCCTTGCTTTTCTCCTCCATTTTCGAGCCTTCTCTTCTTCTTTTACTCTGCATATATCTCCAACCATATTGTAGAGATTAGGTCCTAGCTATGGTGTGTGGACTATGTCATTAGAGGCCAACTGTTTTGTTTAAGGCAGTTTCTGGCAGCCATTTGGACCGAGTTCTAGGAGGCCTTTTGGTGTTTTTTTTTGGCTGATTTTTGGAATGTTGTATCTTCAAGGTGTGATGACACTCCAGTAAACTTTTCAGCCCAAAAGGAGAAGTCTAACAAAGGGAAAACTGGAGGTGAATATGCTGCACCACTGAGAAGCTTCTTCAACGGTTGAATAAAGTTTTTCTTGCTCCTTGAATTTTCTGTTTTCACCAAAGTATTTCCCTTCTCTAAATCTGATTCCTATGCATGTCTTGATCCTTGGATATGTGTGTGGGCTAGTTACATTTGATTTTTGTTGAAAATATTTGGGTCCTAAGGCCATACACACCTTCAAGTGGTATCAGATCTATATTCATGCATGGATTTGGATTTTGCTTGGCTTGGATGATTGGTTCTTGTGAAGAATTGATCAACATCACCATGTACTCAATATATGATGGGTTTGAGTGAATGGATGATCTTGTTTGTGGCTCCTTGATTAATGGATTAAATCATGCTATTATGTGCTTTAAATGTTAAATAATGTGATTGGTATGTTTTAATTCATTTTGCCTCATGTTGAATTTTTATTTGGCATTGGTGGGTGTTATATGTTGATATAGCATGTTGTCAATCGCCTCAAGTTGTTTTGGTCATTTTTGGGTCCAATGAGATTAGATATATTTGGAGATTTTTGAAGAATATGATTCTTGCCTAAGCTTGTTTGTCAGGCAACTTTGGGCACTTGAAATTTTCAGCCATGTTGTGTGTTTTGATATTTAGAAATTGTTCTAAAATTCTTGGTGCACAAAAGTTAAGCCAAAAAAGGCTTGACTCGGCCAGACCCCAAAATAGGGGAGTTGCCGGCACTTGGTAGCCCACAGTAGAGCGGTGGCCGAGAGCTACTGCCCATCAATTTGCAAGCCTCAACCAGCAGCCCCTAGTTGGGTTTGGATGAGTTTTGAGCTTTTCTTTTGGTTTCTTTTGCGACCAAACTTATTTTGAAACACACACAATGGATGCACAAGTGTTGTGCAAGGCCACAAATTTGTGTTGGACACTTTTTGGTTGCTTTTGAAACTTGTTAAAGTTGATTTCCAATTATTGCAAAAATATGATGTATAAATGTTATGCTTGTTTTTTTTTTTTTTTGACCAATTATTTGTTAACTTGATTAGCATTTAATTGATGGAATTGAATGTCAATTCTTGATTTATTTATTGTTCATTTAAGTGTTGAATGGATAATAAATGAATGGGGATGATCATGAGCCTTTAATATTGATTTTATTTATTTCAACTTGTTGAAAATGATTGTATTAAATTGGGGCTTGTATGCCTTTTTTATTTCTATCTTGTAAATATTATGAGAGTAGAATCACTAGGAGCGAGGATTTCTTTCTCATGTAAATGTTACAAGGACCAAAGAAGACAATTGGAGGCATGAACACTCATGAATATATGGGATACATGTAACTGCTAGATTTAATCAACCCACTTAAAATCAACTAAGTGGTGCACCTATGGCTCTAAGTGCACCACTTGGTTAGGCTCATGGTCATTCCACACTAAATGCATGCCAGACGCATTTATTTATTCACGTTTTCCATATCCTATTGATGTATGAGATGCATGATTAGGATATAGAGAACCTAAATAAGAACATAAAATGATGAGATCTTTGCAAGTAGAAACCCTTCACTTAAAATGTCTAAGAGATTTCAAATATCAAGTCAAAATTGATACAAGTTAAAAGAGTTTAATTAATCTATACTTTCTACCAATAGTATGTGGCATGACGATGCTACCATTATTTGTATGATGTCTCACGAGTCGTGGGTCACACTTATAGTGGAAAGTTGTGACTATATACTTAGCATGAGATACACTTTGATTTAAGAACGCCCATGCATTGGCACACGAGTCGTGGGATGTTGTGGGCCCATCTCAAATTAAAGATTGATTGGTAGGTACGACTTGACACCTAGTAATGTAGATGTCTCATGAGTCATGGGTCTATATAAAAAGTGAGGTAAAATATATCAAGATTTGTATGAGATGCAATTAGCACAAGTTGCTTACCATTGGATTGTTTATGGATGTCTCACAAGTCATGGGTTTACTTGCAAGTCCTTAGGATCTTGATTTTCACTAGGAAATGAGATTTTCCGAATTCTTCTAAGGAGTGAAGGATTTAATAAAATAGTGGGAGAAAAACATGCTTGGAAGACCATGAACATGTTTTTAATATCAATATTCAATCACATGCTTATATTCTCTTTTCACCTTTGAGGATTTATGAAATCTTAAAATGGCTAATAAACCACTCCACATTTTTTGGAAACCAATAAACCAACCAGGCTAAACTTCCACAATTGACTTAACCTAAAAAATCGTTCTAGATTCCTAGAAGTGGATATATGTCCTATATCAAGGTGCTCCTAATCCCAAGGGGATTATAGTAGATCAAGAGACACATGAAAAGTTCACAAATTGGGTTTAGGATCCTCCTATCCCTTAGTCTCATGATGGCATCTACAAACTTCAAAAGTCTTAAGGACACATGAATAGTACCTTAGTTCAAGTTTACAAGAGTTGTAAAGCAAACAATATATCAAGAGTTCATGTTGTCAGAGGATATTTTTGAATTTAGGATGGATGTGAATTCATGTGTCATCGACTACAGTCTAAAGATGATTAGGCTTAAAGAAGTTTTTCAACTTGGATGTAGTGATGGACACTGATCTCCATGAGGATTTGATCTTTACATCCTCGCTGAGTTTTATTGATCAAAGTGCTGATCTGGAAAGGAGACTACCATGACAAGGGCAAATCTTTAACACTTATTTCCTCTAAATCTATGGGCCCCAGGGGTGCTAGAAAGAGAGGCAAAAAGAAGAAAAGTTCTTCCTCTAGGCGAAAACAACCATTAAAGGCATCTAGAGGAGTCAAGAAGATTATAGAGGGCATAGTTGATATTACTTGTTTCTACTTTAGTGGGATAGACCATTAGAAGCAGTATTGCAAGGAAAACCTTGCAACCCTTGAGAAAGGTATGTACTTTATTAAAGTGCATTTAAGGATAAATTCTTCCTCATGGATATATGATATCGCATGTGGTTTTTATCTTTGTAAGTTGTTACAGAGAATAGAAAGAAGAATGAATCTAAATGATATGGATATGATCCACCGCCTTGGATAAGAAGCAAGAGTTGTGACCATAGCTGAAGGCATATAATAAGTTAGACTTAGGGAATTCCTTATTTGTATTGGACCTTTGTTATAATGTACCATATATTGTTGAGAACATTATTTCAATTCCCATATGGATAGCGAAGGATTTGATCCTTCTACATCAAATGAGAAATTGAAGGCATTAAAGAATAGGTTTTTTAGTTGCTTATGGTACACTTGACAAAGGATTGTACACATTGGATTCTCAACCATTACTAAAGTAGTTTAAACAAAGTAAGAAAGTTAGAGGCATGCAAGACTTGGGCATATCGCCAAGAATAAGATGAGCAAGATAGAAGCTCTCAAAGCACTAAAAGTTAGTGGCATTGAGGACCTTCCTACTTGTGAATCTTTTTTGAAGGGAAAAATGACCAATGCTCCTTTTGTAGGACAATTGGAGCGCTTCATAAGTCCTTTGGATTTGATCCATATGGATGTTTGTGACCCACTAAGAGTTAGTGCGAGATGAGGCTATTCCAACTTCATCACCTTCACTAATGATTATAGTCTGTTCGAATATGTGTATCTTATGAAGAGCAAGTCTGAAGCCTTTGAAAACTTCAAAGTGTATGAAAATAAAGTGGAAAAGCAATTGGCACTTAGTATTAAAGCTCTTCGATTAGATCGAAAGGAATAATACATAAGTACTGAATTCTTGGATTATCTAAAAAAGAATAGGATTCTCTCTCAATAAACTCCACCCGGCGCAGCCTAACACAATGAAGTAGCCTAAAGGAGAAATCATACCTTGTTGGATATGGTACGTTCTAAGATGAGCTTTTTCGATGAGCCTATATCCTTTTGGGGATACGCCTTAGAAACGGCGGCAAAGATACTAAATATAGTACCTTCAAAGTCGGTGACAAAGACGCCGCATGAGATGTGGTTTGGAAAAGCACCCTCTTACCACTGCCTTAGGGTTTAGGGGTCTCCTACTTACGTGAGACAGACAGTGGGAGACAAGTTGGATAGAAAATCCACCTTGTGCAAGTTTGTGGGATACCCCAGAGAGTCTATGGATTATTACGTCTATGATCTCTCGGAACAAAAGGTGTTTGTTTTGAGAAACATCATCTTTTTGGAAAGGGATTTCTATTAGATAGAAACAAATAAATATCAAAGAGCCTTACACACAACCTCTGAGAAGGTTGGACCAAATCAAGAAATAACCTGAAAGGTTCAGATTCTTTCATGAGATGGGCTAATTGTATATTGATCCAAAGACCTATAAGGAAGCTATGCTGGACATAGACTTGGGACATTGGCTTAACGCCATGAGATTCGAAATGGACTCCATATACTCTAATAAAGTATGGACTTTGGTAGATCCACTGAAGAGAATAGTTCCCATAGCTTCCAAGTGGATAGCTTCCAAGTGGATCTATAAGCGAAAGCTAGGAGTAAATGGAGACGTAGTGACATTTAAGGTGCGACTAGTGGCAAAAGGTTTCACTCGTAGACTCGGTATCAATTTTAAGGAAATATTTTCACCAATCACAATGCCTATGTCTATTCGAATTCTAGTTTCCATAGCCGTGTATTATGATTATGAGATATAGCAAATGGATGTGAAAACCATTTTGCTCAATGGAGATATTGAAGAAGAAATTTATATGGAACAACCACAAGTTTTTCCATCTAAGGGGAGTGAGCAAAAGGTTTGCAAACTCGAGAGTTCTATTTATGGACTCAAATAGGCGTCATGAAGTTGGAACATACATTTTTTATTAGAAAGTCAAATCATTTGGCTTTGTCAAAAAGGTTTATGAACCTAGTGTGCACAAAAGGCTAGTGAGAATAGTATATAGTTTATTGTGCTTTATGTTGATGACATCCTTCTCATTGGGAATGAGGTAGGAATATTGGAGTACACTAAAGCATGGTTATCTATATAATTATCCATGAAGGATTTGGGATAAGTGTCCTATGTATAAGGAATAGGTATCTATAGAGATAGATCGACGAAGATGCTGGGGTTTTCCCAAACCCTGTACATTGATAAAATACTAAAGAGGTTTAGTATTGAAGAATGCATTTAGGGATTCCTTCCCATGGGACATGGCATTCGTCTCTCCAAGTCAATAGCCCCTAAGACTAAAGACGAGAGATAGAGAATGTCCCACATACCTTATGCATCTACTATAGGGAGCATAATATATGCAGTTTAATGTACAAGACTAGATGGGGCAGACTCGCTAAGTGTTGCGAGTAGATTCTGATCCAATCCCGATGAGTCATTGGGTAGCTGTTAAAGCAATCCTTAAGTACTTGAGAAGGACTAAGGATTTGCTTTTGGTATATGATAATGGAGAATTGAAACTCAAAGGGTTTTTGGATTCTAGTTTTCAATCCGATGTAGATGACCTGAAATCCACTTCTGGATTTACATTTTACCTTAATGGTGGCATGGTGAGTTGGAAGAGTTTCAAATGGGACACCACAGCCAAGATGACTACTGAGGTGATATAATTTGTGGTTTTGGAAACCACAAAGGAAAGTGTTTGGATAAAAACTTTATCAAAGAGTTGGATGTAGTGCCTAGCGTGCATAAACCTATGGTTGTCATTGGAAGACAGCTTAGGACTTGAGCTAAGATCTCATCAGTGATCCGAACACAGTAAATGCATTGTCATTTGATATATAATATCAATTGATAGAAGTGACAACTGAGTGGATAAGATTGCCTCATAAGAGAATATAGCAGAACCACTATTTAAACCCCTAAATGCAAATGGTCTTTGAAGGACATCTTGAGAAGATAGGCCTTAAGGATATGGGGAATTGGCTTAAAGGTAAGTGGGAGATTGTTGGAATAGTTCCCTACAAACCAGTTAGATTGCCCTTGTGAACTATTTTTTATAAAATAATATTGATTGAATGATATTTATTATATGGTAATCTTCATCTTATGCTCATTATTTTCTTCACTGGCATTTGGATGAAGCCCTTAGATCACATTAGACTACTGGACTTGATCACGCATTGGATGGCGATTGTGGAATAAGTCTTAAATGGTCATAACTTTAAATCTTCCACGTCACAAGATTTTACGAGACAAGCCGTCTAAGATCCGGATAGACTTACACTAACGATGCATAAATCCAAGGGTTGGATGTTGCTCCATTCCATGAGCGATCCCATATGAGATATTGATGCATGTTAGTAGGTGCTTGTTAGACAACAAGGCACTGAAGGCCCGCCCGAAGAATCCAGTAGACAGCCGCAACGGCAAGTCAATTGTGGCAAGTTCTCCAGCTTTTGCTAGTGCATATTACTAGTTCTTTAACCTAAGGATCTATGGTAACCTTGTGTTTAGTTCTTACGCTTTGACTCTTCCTTGATCACTTGTGGGCCACTCGGGTTGAGATTGGGCATGAGTTGCTGCACATGGATGTTTGTGAGATCCAAGATGGAATCCGACTCCTTGCTTTTGTGAAGGGAGAGTGCATCTCCTATATGTTCTACAATGATCGATTCTAAGATATCATTATGTAAGGTGATGTGATAATTTGGAAAGGTGTTTCTGAAGATAAGGTTATTAAGGGAATCAAACATTGAGAATAGAAGCATAGTATTGAGGCATCAGGGAGTCGACTAGTATCTTGCCCTAGGCCTTTTTCAAGAGATAGGAGATGGAAGGGCCATATTTGTATGGTGCGTATAATGCTAGAATAGTTCTTCAAGAGCATTCATTTTAGCTAATTAGTTGGGCTCCATGGGCTTGAGGATGGACATCGACCATGAAGATTTGGTACTTTTCAATTAATGAGACTAATTGAATTGAGCCGCTTAGTTTAAAGGAGTTTAAATTAATGTGAATAGTTGATATTCCATAAGTCACAAAGAGTTGTGATGCCATTTTCAATTAGTGGTAGAACCTAATGGGTCATACACAAAAGCCAAAAACTTGACCTATTGAGAGAAGGAGAATTTTCTAAGAGTTAGAAAATTCTCTACCGAATTTGAAGGAGGCAAAAATTATAGTCATTTTGACTTATCAATTTAAGTGTTAAATTGGTCAATCCAATTTAACAGTTAAATTGATGTCACATGACAATCAATTGGTGAAGCTAATTTAAGAGTTAAATTAATTTTGACTAGCTAAAGAATTAAGCACTTTGACTTAAGAGTTAAGTCAAAAGGATTGTTAATTAAATTAAAGTGTTTAATTTCATTAAAATTGGAGAGTTTATTTTTGGAGAATATTATTAAATGAAGGGTTCATTTAATTTGGAATTAGAATTCATTTGGAAGATATTTCATTAGATGAAATGTAAATTCCAAATGACATTCAAATTCACATTAACACTAATTGTTAGTGGCCACCTTGGCATGGACATTTGGCACCCTCTCCTTGACCACACACCATCCCATTCCTATATATAGATATGGGAGAAGATGGGGTAGCTAGATGGTGAAGAATTTCTAGGTGTCAAATATTCTCCCAACGAACTTGGATAGTGGGCATCTAATTTTTAGAATCCCATTATTCTCTCCGACGCCCTTACTTTTCTCCTCCATTTTCAAGCCTTTTCTTCTTCTTTTTCTCTACATATACCTCCAACCATATTGTAGGGATTAAGTCCTAGATATGGTGTGTGGACTATGTCATTAGAGGTGACTGTTTGGTTGCTATTGCTCTTGTTTGAGGCAGTTCCTAGCAGCCATTTGGACCTAGTTCTGGGAAGCCTTTTGGTGTTCTGTTTTGGCTGATTTTTGGAGTGTTATATCCTCAAGGTGTGTGACATTCCAGTAAATTTTTCATCCCAAAAGGAGAAGTCTAACCAAGGGGAAACTGGAGGTGAATCTGCTCCGTGAGTGAGAAGCTTCTTCAACGGCTGAAGAGAGTTTTTTTTGCTCCTTGAATTTTCTGTTTTCACCAAGGTATTTCCCTTCTCTAAATCTGAATCCTATACATATCTTGATCCTTGAGGATGTATATGGGCTAATTACATTTGATTTTTTGTTTTTAAATATTTGGATTATAATGCTATACACATCTTCACACTAGCCGAATCACTTCCAAAAGGTAGAGTGACCGCCAATCACCACTACCTCCCCCACCACCGCCACAACCTCAACCGGACCAGCAATTTGGTGGCCTAAGCTCTCAACTAGAGTAGGTGGTCAGTTTGACCATCTCTCAGCTCTCTACACAATTATCTGTCGCCTTACAAAGACACAACAACCAACCAATGACCGCCGCTCGTGCCACACCACATCCCTCCAACCAAGAAAAGAGACCACTGCATGAGGATAAAGCAAGGAATGAAACTCATCACAACCCCAGTAGACAAAATTTAAGCCCAAGTCATTTTCTGTGATATGAAACACATTAGCAACATCGAGAAGAGGCAGTGGATTTAGTGGAGCACTTTGTTCAACCTAATCAAGCCCAACAACGTGAGAGGGCCAAGCGCCAAAGACCTCAACTAAGTAAAGACTTATCTAGGGCAAATCGAGATGATTGAGAGAAAGTGTCACACAAAGTCCAACAGCTGAACAGACCATTGGAAGAGATCCTAAGAAGAAATGTCAAAATAATTTAGCTTGATAATGCCCCCAGACTTCGACGAGAAAGAGAATCCCCATTCATCCAGGAAATAATTGAGGAGTGAATAGCAATCGATGAAAAAATCCCGACTGGACTGCCTAGATAAGATGGGTCAACTGACCCCAATGAGCGCCTGCTACAATTCTAGCACATAATGCAACTATTGTTGGAATAGTGCCTCGCAGCCAATTAGATTGACATGTAAACTAATTCTCTTGTGACATACCGGCAAGCCAATAGATTTGGCCTTGTAAAGCTATTTTCTTGTAAAAACAATCTTGATTGAATGATATCTTGTATATGGACACATTCATCTCATGCACCATATTACTTCACTGGCATTTGGATGAAGTCCTTAGATCACTTAAGACTACGGGACTTGGTCACGCACTAGGTGGTGATCATGGAATAAGTCTTACACGGTCGCGATCTTAAAACATTCCAAGTCATAGGATCTTCAGAGACAGGACCTCTAAGATCCGGATAGACTTGCACTGATGATGCATAAATCCAAGGGGTTGGTTATTGCTCTGTTCCATGAGCAACCGTATGTGATTCGGGTGCGTGTTAGTGGGTGCTTGTTAGAGAAGAAGGCACTGAAGACCTACCGGAGACTCCACTAGGTAGCCCAAGTGGCAAGTCAGTAGTGGTTAGTTCTTCTACTTACGCTAGTCCATATTATTAGTCCTCTGACTAGAGGATCCATGGTAACCTTATGTCCGATCCCCATGCATTGACTCATCCTTGGTCACTTAGTGGGCCGTTCAAGGTGAGATTAGGTATGAGCTACTTTGCATGGAGGTTTGTGAGATCCAAGAGGGAATCTGACTCCTTGCTTTTGTGAAGGGCGAATACATCTCCTATGCATTCTATAATGATCGATTTCAAGAAATCCTTGCGCAACGTGGTATGATAATTTGGGAAAGGAGTTTTCCAAAGTTGAGGTCATACAAAGGAATCAGACATTTAGAATAGAAGCATAGAATCGAGGCTATTAGGGAGCCGACAAATATCTTGCCCTAGGCCTCTTTCGGGAGATAGAAGACGGAAGGACCGTATTTGTGTGGAACGTGTAGAGCTTTAAATGGTTCTCATATAGATATTCATTTTGACCAATTAATTGGGCTCCATGGGCTTGAGGTTTGACATCGACCATGGAGATTAGGTACTCTTCAATTGATGAGATCGATTGAATCGAGTCGACTAGTTTAAAAGGAGATAAATAACTAGAATGAATATTAAACATTCAAAAGTCACAACGGGTTGTGAGCCAATGTCCAATGAATGATAGAACTCAATGCGTCACATAGAAAATCCAAAAGACCTTCCGAATTGATGGAGAAATTTTTCTAAGTGTTAGAAAGATAACCTTTTTCCATGGCCAATTTTTGGGAGACTTTTGAAGATCAATTTTGGCTTGATTAATTTAAGTGTTAAATTAATCAATTAATTTAAGGTGTTAAATTAGGCAAATAATTAAAGAGTTAATTATTTGGTTCCACATTGATCATCAATTGGTCAAAGTTAACTTAAGGGGTTAAGTTGACTAAAGTAAACTTAAAGAGTTAAGTTTACTTGACTTAATTGTTAAGTCACGGTTAATTAATTAAAATAATTAGATTAATTTAATTAATGGAAGAACAAGGATTTTAAGAGGGAAAATTCAAATTGGATTTGAATTAATTTGGAATAAGATTCCAAGTTGACAAGTTGAAATTCAAATTCAATTGAAATTCAAATTGCCAACTTGCACATAACTAATTTTCGGTCCCCACATCTTCATGGGAGCTGTGATGCCACCTTGACATCATAACTCACACACTCTATATATATATATATATAGCTGGATGAATTTTAGAGTAATTTTCAGCATTAGAAAATCAAATCCTAAATGCTTTCCCTCCAAAAAACCTTTATAGGCAAGATATTCATGTGTTGAATTCTTCATTTTCTTCCCTGTCAAAACTCTCCAAAAACCGATCATACTCCATCTCCATCTTTAGATCTAATCCAACTTAGGATCTGGAGATTTAGGATCTCATCTTTGGTGTGTGGATCAACGTTGGAGGTGATTTCGCGTGAGATCGCTATTTCACAGTTTCCTGCAGATCGTCTGACTTTGTGAATTTTTTCTGGAAGCTGTTATACGATTTTTTTATCCAAATTTCTACTGAAGATAGCCCAAGGTGTTAGGTATCTCCCAGATTTTGTTTCGAATTGATTGAGAGTTTTGGTTGGTCAAATTTGGATCTGAATCCACTGCGCTAGATCCAAACGTGAATCTGCCAACACTTGGAGATTTGGTTTTCTTCCTTGGATCTTGCTTCTAAAGGTAAGTATCTTCTTCTAATTCTGAATATACTACATTGTATGACCCTGGCATGACCGATTGGCATTGGATTTGGTGTTTTAATTTTGAATTATTGTGCATCCTAATACCGATTGTTCCTTCATAGGCAACATGTCAACATTGGACACTTAATCCTATATTACTTTCACTATGCCTTCAACCATTCTTTAAAAAATCTTCCATATGGCATGCTTCTAACATGAATTTTTCAAAAATAAAATGTTGTCTTACACTCCTGCTGGGTTGAAGATCCTAATAAGCATAAAATCGTTGACTTACAAAGTCTAAGGAAAATGAAAATTCAATACGGGGAAGATGGGTTTTAGTTTACGAGAACATCTACCACTGTTGCCATTCACGCACCACAACGCTAATATTTCAGAGCCAAGTGAAAAACTCCTATCTATTCTGTCACTGATTCTATTCCTAGTACTCATTCCGCTACCTCAGATGCAGTCACATCCAAAAGACAACCTCCTTTGGAAGTTCCACTCCGTCAGATTCTTAGCTCTATAAATGCACTATCTTCCAGAGTTACTAATCTTCAAACACAAATCTCCAGTCTTACCACTACTACCACTTCCATTCAGACTCAAGTTCCTACCTTTCCTGTATCTCTTGATGCCAACATTAGATGTTCTCACAACCATCTTAGTAACCTATGTCATGACGTTAAGGACCTTCGTACAATCTTCGAAGTGGTCCCACGGAGACTAGCTTTTTGATGATGAAGAGGGAGAGTGGCTCATTCCTCTGCACTGCAGTCCCTGTTTCTCCTCAATATGTATGTTTTTGTTTTTTTGCTACTTGTGTTGCTTTTTACTAAGGACAATTGCTGCTACTCTAAGTTTGAAATTGCATTTATGTTTATGGTTAAATGTTAGGACAATTGCTACTTTAAGTCTGAAATTGTACTTATGTTTATGGTTAAATGTTTAGGACAGTTGCTACTCCTTTTGATCGTACTGCTACTATGCTTATATCCTTACTTATTCAATATGTCGGTTCAGCGGTGCTGATAGTTAAATTGTATTTTTTAAAGTGGTGCTCATGCTCTTTACTAATTCAATATGTTAAGTTCTGCCATGCTGATAATTAGGTAATTTACTCAGCAACAGTTATATAGCTTATGCTTCTTTTAATGCTACAAAAACCAGGGGGAGAAAATAGTAAACTCAATTTGACGGGGGGAGAATTTTTTTTTGAAAAGATGTCGTAATGTTGCTCATTTTGTGCACCTGACGGGGGAGGTAATTTTTTGTCTGGTCATCATCAAAAAGGGGAAGATTGTTAGGATCTTTTCAAAAATTGAATCTTGATTATGATTTACTTGTTTAGATTTTGATTATGACCAACCAAACTCATTGTTTTATTCTTGTAATTTTGGAAAGTTACCATTTGGAGATCTTTCTATTTGCTAACCATGACGGCACATTTTGGCAAGTTATCTATTGAAAGGAAAGATGAACAGTTGCCAATACAATGAAGGAAACAACAAAATAGTTGCCAAAGACTATGTCCTGTGAACAGTATATAAAGAGAAATCCATGTCGGACATAAAGGATGTCTCACAATATACTTTATAAGCCTCTAGTTGGTTGCAGTTCAGTTGAGTGAGTACTTGTGTATTGCTGTCATATAGTCAACGTTTGTAGCAGTGCAAGTTCCAGCCTTTTGGTAATTTGTATCTTGTATCTGCTCTTCTTCTAATAAAATTGCAGGTTCAAAATCCTCAGTGCTATCACTTAGGTAGTAGAGTAGGCCTGCCGAACCCCTATAATCATTGTGTCTCTTTACCATTATTCTCAATAGTCTTTTGACAATTGCAATATTCCAATTCACATTATTTCACTTTTACTTAATACACCCCAAAAACATTTAGAGTACTCTACCCTCCGGTAGATCTACCAAAGTCAATACTTTATTGGAGTATATGGAGTTCATTTTGAATTTTATGGCTTCAAGTCAATGTCCTGAGTCTATGTCAAACATAGCTTCCTTATAGGTCTTCGGATCACTATCTGATTGGCTCGATTCATGAAGGAATCCGAACCTTTCGGGTTGCTTCTTGATTCGGCCCGACCATCTTAGAGGTTGTGTAAGGCTCTCTTTCCTCACTTGTTTCTACTGTTTGTGGGATTTGATGATCATCTTGAACTTTATCAAGTTCAACAACAATGTCATTTCTATCTAATAGAAATTCCTTTTCCAAAAAATAGGTGTTCCTTGATACAAACACCTTTTGTTCTAAGGGATCATAAAAATAATAACCCAAATACTCTTTTGGGTATCCCACAAACTTGCACAAGGTAGATCTACTATCCAACTTGTCTCCCACTAACCGCTTGACGTAAGTGGGAAACCTCCAAACCTTAAGATAATGGTAAAATGGTGCTTTGCCATACCATATCTCATGCAACATTTTTGGCACCGACTTTGAGGTTACTACATTTAGTAGCATTGCTGCCATTTCTAAGGCGTACCCCAAAAGGATATAGGCACATCAAAAAAATACATCATGGAAAGTACTAGTCAAATAAGGTACGATGTCTCCTCTCGTCTAATCCACTGTGCTGGGATGTGCCTGGTAGAGTCCATTGGGAAAGAATCTCATTCTCCTTTCAATAACTCAAGAACTCGGTACTTAAGTATTCTTCCCCTTAATTTGATTGAAGAGTTCTAATACTTAGTCCCTCTTGCTTTTCTACTTCGTACCTAGATTCTTTGAACTTTTCAAAGGCTTCGGACTTGTACTTCATAAGATATATGTGCCCGGACCGACTATAATCATCAGTGAAAGTGATGAAGTAAGAATAGCCTCGTAGTAGGCCACAAACATCCGTATGGATCAAATAGAAATGACTTGTAGTGTGTCCGTTTGTCCCACAAAAAGAGCCTTGATCATTTTTCCCTTCAAACAAGATTCATAAGTAGGAAGGTCCTCAATGCCACTAATATTTAGTGCTTTGAAAGCTTCTAACTTGTTCATCATATTTTTAGAGATATGTCAAAGTCTTGCATGCCATAGAATGACATTTTCTTGGTTATCTAATTTTCTTTTACGTGATTGAATATGCTTCAGTGAAGGTTGAGAATCAAGTATGTAAAATCCATTATTTAATATACCTCGTGCAATTAAAGAATCATTCTTTAATGCTTTCAACATACCATTCAACATAGAAAAGCATATCTTTCATTTTCAAGAATAGGAATAGAAATAATGTTCTTAACAAGATTAGATGCATAATAAGAAGGATTTAATACAATGCAAGCATTCCCTAAGTCTAACTTGATAACACCTTGGACCAGGGCAACAACTCTTACTCTATTTCCTAGGTGGAGGATCATATCCACTTCATTGAGACTGTTTCTTCTTTCCATCCCCTATAATAAATTACAAAGGTGAGAACCACATACGGTGACATACCCTTCCCAAGGGTACCAAGGTATTCCTTGCAATTTCTTTTCCAATGGCCTTTTCAGGACAATAGAAACAAGTAGCATTGGTCTTAGCCTCCTTCTTTTTCTTGACTCTCCCCGAACTCTTCAAGGGTTGCTTCCCTTTGGAAGAAGAACTCTTCTTCCTTTTACCTCCCTTTCCAGGACTCCTAGGGCCCTTAGACTTAGAGGAGGAAGCAAGCATAAGAGGCTTTCCCTTAGACAAATCAAAATTTGATTCGAGATTGCTCCATGACATCCTCCGTGACTGAGTGCCAATGCATGGGAAGCCTCAAATCAAAGGTGCATCATATGCTAAGTACATGGTCACAACTTTCCACCTAAATGTGACCTCCGTGACCAAGTGCCATCACACAAAGATGGTAGCATTGTCATGACATATACTATTAGTAGAAGGCATAGATTAATTAAAATTCCTTTTAATTTGTATCCATTTTGACTTAATATTTGGATGCAGTTAGACATTTTAAGTGGAGGGTTTTTTTTTGCTTGCAAAGATCTCATCATTTTATCTTCTTATTTAGGTTTCTATATCCTAACGATGCATTTCATACATTAATAGGATATGAAAAACATAAATAAGTAAATGCGCCTAGCATGCTCCTAGGGTGGAATGACCATGAGCCTTAACCAAGTGATGCACTTAGAGCCATAGGTGCATTACTTAGTTGATTTTAAGTGGGTTGATTAAATCTAACTATTACATGAGTGTATCCCCATACATTCGTAGGTCTTCATGCCTCCAATGGCCTTATTTGCTCCTTGTAACATTTACATGAGAAAGAAATCATCACTCCTAGTGATTCTACTATCATAACATTTACAAGATAGAAATTAAGAGGCATGGAAGCCCCAATTTAATATAACCCTTTTCAACAACTTCAAAAAAATAAAATCAATATTAAAGGCTCATGATCATCCCCATTCATTCATCATCCATTCACCAATTTAATGAACAATAAATAAATCTAGAATTGACATTTAATTCCAACAATCAATTGGCCAAGCAAGAGGAAGCATTCAATTGTGCAACATTATTGAAGATTAACTTTAAAAAGTTTTCAAAAGCAATAAAAAATGTCAAACATAATTTTGAGAACTTGCACAACTTTTGTGCATCTATTATGTGTGAAATAAAATACTTTTGGTCACTTAAGGAACCAAAAATTACACTTTAAACTTACATAAATCGAAACTGTCTACTGCCGGCCTAGCCTAGGCACACGGTCGATATGCAGGCATGCCCATTACCTAGCCAACGCCTAACTAAGGTTGGAAGCAGCCATGTTTCAAGGTTTTCAACGAGTCAAGTGGATTTTTGTTCAACTTTTGTGCACCAAAAAATTTAGGACACCTCCTAAACATTAAATCACACAATATAGATGAAATCTCAGACATAAAACACCTTTTAAAAATGAAATTTCAAGTGCTCATTCATGCTTCCAAAAACAAGTTTAAGTAAGAATCACATGCTTCAAAAATCTCCAATAAACTCCAATCATATTGGATCTAAAAATAACCTAAATGCCAAGGCCAATTTTAACATTCTATATCAACATATAACATTAACTAATGCCAAATCAAAATTCAATATCAGCAACTATGAATTAAAACATACTAATAATATGAATTAACACTTAAAACACATATTAGTATGCTTTCAATTCATCAAGTAAAGGAGTCACATACAACTGTTGGAATAGTAAACTATTTCCTTGTAAGACAATCTTGATTGAATGATATTCATTATATGTTCATCTTTATCTTATGCTCGTTATTTGCTTCACTGGCATTTGGATTAAACTCTTAGATCACATTAGACTGTGGAATTTGATCACAAATTAGATAGTGGTCATGGAATAAGTCTTACGTGGTTGCAATCTTAAATCTTCAAAGTTATAGGATCTTACAAGATAGGGCATCTATGATCTAGATAGACTTACACTAACGATACATAAATACAAGGGTTGGATGTTGCTCTATTCCATGAGCAATCCCATATGAGATATGGATGTATGTTAGTGGGTGCTTGTTAGAGAACAAAGCACTGAAGGCCTACCTAGAGAATCCACTAGATAGTTGAACTGGCAAGTTGGTAGTGGCAAGTTCTCCAGCTTACGCTAGTGCTTATTATTAGTCCTCTAACCTGAGGTTCCATGGTAACCTTGTGTTTGGTCCTTATGCTTTGACTCTTTCTTGGTCACTTAGCAGGCCATTCAGGTTGAGATTGGGCATGAGCTACTAGACATGGAGATTTGTGAGATCCAAGGAGGAATCCAGCTCCTTGCTTTTGTGAAGGGCGAAATCATTTCCTATTCATTCGATAATCATGGATTACAAGAATTTCTTGCGCAAGGTGATGTGATAATTTGGAAAGGTATTTCCAAAGATGAGGTCATTAGGGGAATCGAACATTGAGAATAGAAGCATAGTATCGAGGCTATTAGGGAGTTGACTGATACCATGGTACACATAATGCTAGAATGGTTCTTCAAGACATTCATTTTGGCCAATTAGTTGGGCGCCATGGGCTTGAGGTTGGACATCGACCATGTAGATTGGGTACTCTTCAATTAATGAGATTAATTGAATTGAGTCACTTATTTTAAAGGAGTTTAAACTAATGTGAATATTTGATATTCCATAAGTCACAAGGAATTGTGAGCCCATTTCAAATGAATGGCAGAATCTAATGGGTCACACACAAAATCCAATAGCATGACTTATTGAAAGAAGGAGAATTTTCTAAGAGTTAGAAAATTCATGACCAAATTTGGAGGTCCCGAAAAATAGAGTCATTTTTGGCATGATCAATTTAAGAGTCAAATTGGTTAATTTAATTTAAAAGTTAAATTAAGATCAATTAACTAAGATTTAATTAATTGATGCCACATGACTATCAATTGGTCAAGTTAATTTAAGAGTTAAATTAATTTTGACTAGCTTAAAGAGTTAAGCACTTTAACTTAAGAATTAAGTCAAAAGGGTTGTTAATTAAATTAAAGTGTTTAATTTTGTTAAAATTGGAGAGTTTATTTTGGAGAATATTATTAAATGAAGGGTTTATTTAATATGAAATTAGAATTTATTTGGAAGACATTTCATTAGATGAAATGCAAATTCCAAACGACATTAAAATTTACATTAACACTAATTGTTAGTGGCAACCTTGGCATGGATACTTGGCACCTTCTCCTTGAGGATGGTGTGTCCTATATATAGATATAGGAGCAGAAGGGGTGGCTAGATGGGGAGCATTGCTAGGTGTCAAATATTCTCCCATCAAACTTGGATAGTGGCATCTAATTGTTAGCATCCCATTATTATCTCCAACCTCCTTGCTTTTCCACCTCCATTTTCAAGCCTTCTCTTCTTCCTATATTTGAAAATATATCCATCTATAATTGTAGAGGATAGATCCTAGATATGGTGTGTGGACTATGTCATTAAAGGCCAACCGTTTGGTTGCTATTGCTCTTGTTTGAGGCAATTTCTAGTATTTAGACTAAGTTTTGGGAGGCCGTTTGCTGTTCTGTTTTGGCTGATTTTTGGAGTGTTGTGTCCTCAGGGTGTGGTGACATTCTAGTAAAGTTTTTAGCATAAAAGGAGAAGTCTAACTAAGGGAAAATGAGTGGTGATTCTGCTACGCCAGTGAGAAGCTTCTTCAATGGTTGAAGAGAGTTTTTCTTGCTCCTTTAATTTTCTTTTGTCATCAAGGTATTTCCCTCCTATAAATCTGATTCCTATGCATATCTTGATCCTTGGGGACTTGTGTGGGCTAGTTACATTCAATTTTTTTTGAAAATATTTGGATCCTAGTGCCACACACACCTACAAGTGGTATCGGAGCCACATTCATGCATGAATTTAGATTTTGCTTAGCTTGGATGATTGGTTCTTGTGAAGAATTGATCTACATCATCATGTACTCAATCCATATGATGGGTTAGAGTATATGGATGATCTTTTTTGTGGCTCCTTGATTAATGGATTAAATCATGCTATTATGTGCTTTAAATGTTAAATCATGTGATGAGTATGTTTTAATTCATTTTGCCTAATGTTGAATTTTGATTTAGCACTGGTGGGTGTTTTATGTTGATATAGCATGTTCTGAATGGGCTTTTTGGGTTGAATGAGATTTGATATATTTGGAGATTTTTGAAGAATATGATTCTTGCTTAAACTTGTTTTTCAAGCATCTTTGGGCACTTGATATTTCAGTTCTAAAAGCTGTTTTCATCTGAAATTTTCATCCATGTTGTGTGTTTTGATGTTTAGAAGTTGTTCTAAAATTCTTGGTGCACAAAAGTTGAGCCAAAAAAGGCTTGACTCGCTAATGACCCCAAAAACAGAGGAGCTACCAGCACTTGGCAGCACATAGCAATGCAGTGGCTGAGAGCTACTGCCCAATAGTATGCAAGCCCAGCCGACAGCACCAGATTAGGTTTAGGATAGGTTTTGAGCTTTTCTTTTAGTTCCTTTTGTGACTAAACTTATTTTGAAACACACACATTGGATGCACAAGTGTTGTGCAAGTTCTCAAAATTGTGTTGGACACTTTTTGGTTGCTTTTAAAACTTGTTAAAGTTGATTTCCAATTGTGGTAAAAATAAGATGCATAAATGTTATGCTTATTTTTGCTTGACAAATTATTTGTTAATTTGATTAGCATTTAATTAATGGAATTGAATGTCAGTTCTCGATTTATTTATTATTTATTTAAGTGTTGAATGGATGACAAATGAATAGGGATGATCATGAGCCTTTAATATTGATTTTATTTGTTTCAAGTTGTTGAAAATGGTTGTATTAAATTGGGGTTTTGCATAGCTCTTTTATTTCTATCTTATAAATGTTATGAGATTAGAATTACTAAAAGTGAGGATTTATTTCTCATGTAATTGTTACAAGGAGCAAAGATCACCATTACAGGCATAAAGACCTATGAATGTATGAGATACACTCATGTAATAGCTAGATTTAATCAACCCACCTAAAATCAACTAAGTGGTGAACCTATGGCTCTAAGTGCACCACTTGGTTAGGCTCATAGTCATCCCACCCTAGGAGCATGCTAGGCGCATTTACTTATTTATGCTTTCCATATCCTATTGATGTATGAGATGCATGATTAAGATATAGAGAACCTAAATAAGAAGATAAAATGATGAGATTTTTGCAAGTAGAAACCGTCCACTTAGAATGTCTAAGTGCTTTCAAATATCAAGTCAAAATGAATACAAGTTAAAAGAGTTTAATTAATCCATACCTTCTACCAATAGTATGTCGCATGACAACACTACCATTATTTGTGTGATGTCTCATGAGTCGTGGGTCACACTTATAGTAGAAAGTTGTGACCATATACTTAGCATGAAATACACATTGATTTGAGAATGCCCATGCATTAGCACATGAATCGTGGGATGTCGTGGGTCCATCTTGAATTGAAGATTGATTGGTAGGTATGACTTGACACCTAGTAATGTGAATATCTCACAAGTCATGGGTCTACATGAAAAGTAAGGCAAAATATATCAAAAGTTGTATGAGATACAATTAACAAAAGTTGCTTACCTTTCGATTGTTTGTGGATGTCTCATGAGTCGTGGGTTCACTTGCAAGTCCTTAGGATCTTGATTATCCTAGGAAGTGAAATTTCCCAAATTCTTCGAGGGGGTGAAGGATTTACTAAAATAATGGGAGAAAAACATGCTTAAAAGACCATGAACATGTTTTTTGTATCAATATTCAATCACTTGCTTATACTCTTTTTTTACCTCCTATAGATTTTTGAAATCTTCAAAAACAAAATGGCTAAAAATCCACTCGCAAGCATTTTGGAAACTAATAAGCAAACTGGGCCAAACTTCCACGATTGGTTAAGAACCTTAAGATAATTCTTGACTCCGATAAGAGGACTTATGTCCAAGATCAAAGTCCTATGGACACATTAGGTGATGACGCCACCGATTAGGACCATGAAAGGTTCATGAAATTTGTAGATGATGATCTATATGTTAGATGCCTCATGTTGGCTTCCATGACCAACGAGCTTCAAAAGACTCACGAGCATATGAAACATGGTAGAGAGGTCTACTTGTACCTACAAGAGTAGTATGGCGCAAAAACTAGACACGAAAAGTTTGTTTTGTCTAGTCAAGGATGAGTGAGGGAACAAGTGTCTGTGGTCACGGGCTCAAGATGATTGGACTCATCGAGAAACTTGGACAACTTGACGTGGTTATGGACAATGACCTCTATGTGGATTTGATCTTCCAATCATTGTCCCCATAATTCGACCAATTTGTTATGAACTTTAATATGTCCAAACAAGATGTTAAGAATATCAAATTGGGGAACATGCTTGTGACTGCTGAGGTGACTATGAAAAAAGAGAAGCCCCTTATGCTAGCTTCTTTCTCCAAGTTGAAAGGCCCTAAGGCCCTAAGAAAGAGAGGTAAGAGGAAGAAGAGTTATTCCTCGAAAGGGAAGTAACCCATGAACTGTTCAAAGGGGTCAAGAAAAAGGCTAAAACCGACGCAAGTTTTTTCCACTATGGTGAAAAAGGGCATTGGAAAAGAAACTGGAAGGCTTACCTTACAACCCTTGGGAAGGGTATATACTTTATTAAAGTGCATTTAATGACCAATTCTTCTCATGGGTATTTGATACCGCATGTGGTTCTTATCTTTGTAATTCGTTATAGAGGATAGAAAGAAGAAAGAGTCTATGTGAAGGGGATATGATCCTCCGCCTAGAAATGGAGCAAGAGTTGCAGCCGTAGTCCAAAACGTTATCAAGTTAGACTTGGGGCACTCTAGTTTTGTACTTAATCCAATTTATTATGTACCGAATCTTGTTAAGAATATTATCAATTCCCATTCTTGATTATGAAGGATATGATTTTTCTAGATCAAATAAGACATTGAAAGCATTGAAGAATAGTTCTTTAATTGCTCAAGGTACATTGATTAACGGGTTATACATACTTGAATCTCAACCTTCATTAATGCACATTCAAACAAGTATAAGAAAATTATATAACTAAGAAGATGCCATCCTTTAGCATGTAAGACTTAGGCAAATCTCTAAGAATAGGATAGGCAAGATGGAAGCTCTTAAAGCACTAAAAGTTAGTAGCAGTGAGGACCTTCCTACTTGTGAATTTTGTTGAAAGGAAAAAATGACCAAGGCTCCTTTTGTAGGACAATCAGAGTGCTCCACAAGTCCTTTGGATTTGATCTATACGGATGTTTGTGGCCCACTAAGAGTTAGTACGAGAAATGGTTGTTCTTAATTTATCACCTTCATTGATGACTATAGTTGGTTCGGACACGTGTATCTTATGAAGTACAAGTTAACCTTTGAAAATTTCAACGAAGATATAAATGAAGTGGTAAAGCAATTGGGACTTGGTATTAAAGCTCTTCGATCTAATCGAGGGAGAGATTACTTAAGTACTAAATTCTTGGATTATCTAAAATAGAATTGGATTCTTTCACAATGGACTCTGCCCGGCACACCCCAACACAATGGAGTAGCCGAGAGAAGAAATCATACCTCATTGGACATGATACGTTCTGCGATGAGCTTTTTCGATATGCCCATATCCTTTTGGGGATATGCCTTAGAAATGGCGGTGAAGTTACTAAATATAGTACCTTCAAAATCGGTACTAAAAATGCCGCATGAGATGTGGCATGGCAAAACACCTTCTTACCATTGCCTTAAGGATTGGGGATCCCCCATCCATGTGAGACGGACAATGGGAGATAATTTAGATAGTAGATCCATATTGTGTAAGTTTGTGGGATGCCCAAGAGAGTCTGGATTATTACTTTTTTGATCCCTCGAAACAAAAGGTGTTTGTTTCGAGGAATGCCTACTTTTTGGAAAAATAATTTCTATTAGATAAAAATGGCATTGTTGTTGAACTTGATGAAATTCAAGAAGATCATGAAATCCCAAAAGCAGTGGAAATAATCGAGCAACAAGAGCCTCACACACAACATCTGAGAAGGTCGAACCGAATCAAGAAGTAATTCGAAAGGTTCGGCTTTCTTTATGAAACAAGCCAATTAGATATTGATCTAAAGACCTATGAGGAAGCTATGTTGGACATAAACTCCGGACATTGGCTTAACGCCATGAGATCTAAAGATGGACTTCATGTACTCCAATAAAGTCTGGACTTTAGTAGATCTACCTAAGAGAATAGTTTTCGTTGGTTACAAGTGGATCTATAAGACAAAGCTATGAATAAATGAAGTGGTAGTGACCTTTAAGGCGTGACTAGTGGCAAAGGGTACACTTAAAGACCCAGTATTGATTTCAAGGAAACCTTTTCACCGGTTGCTATGCCTAAGTCCATTTGGATTCTACATGCCGTATTATGACTACTAGGTATGGCAAATGGATGTGAAAACCACTTTCCACAATGGAGACATTAAACAAAAAATCTATAAGGAGCAACCATAAGGTTTTACACCCAAGCGGAGTGAGCAAAATGTTTGCAAACTCTAGAGATCCATTTTTGGACTTAAACAGATGAACCGAAGTTGGAACATGCATTTTGACTAGACAGTTAAATCGTTTGGCTTTATCAAAAATGTGTATGAACCATGTGTATATATGAAGGCTAGTGGGAGTAGTGTACAGTTTATTGTGCTTTATGTCGATGACATCCTTTTCATTAGGAATAAGGTAGAAATGTTAGAGTGTACTAAAGCGTGGTTATCTACACAATTTTCCATGAAGGATTTTGGAGAAGCATCCTACATATTATGAATACGTATCTATAGAGATAGATCAAGGAGGATGCTAGGGCTTTCCCAAACTCCGTACATCGACAAAATACTAAAGAGGTTTAGTATGGAAGAATCTAAGAGGGGATTTCTTGCCATGGGACATGGCATCCGTCTCTCCAAGTCTATGGCCCCTAAGACTAAAGACGAGAGATAGAGGATGTCCTACATACCTTATGTCTCTGCCATTGGGAGCATAATGTATGTAGTCCAATGTACAAGATTAGATGTGGCACACTCGCGAAGTGTTACGAGTAGGTTCCAATCCAATCCCGATGAGATTCACTGGACAGCTATAAAAGCAGTCCTTAAGTACTTGAGAAGGACTAATGATATGTTTTTTATATACGGCAGTGGAGAATTGAAACTCGAGGGGTTTTTGAATTCTAATTTCCATTCCGATGTAGATGACTTGAAATCCACTTTTGGATTCATATTTTGCCTCAATGGTAGTGCAGTGAGTTGCAAGAGTTCCAAACAAGACACCACAACCAATTCTACCATAGAGCCAGAAGATATTCCAGCTTTGGAAGCTACAAAAAAAGGTGTTTGGATGAAAAACTTCATTTAAAAGTTGAATGTAGTGCCTAGCATTGCTGAGCCAGTAGTTGTCTTCTGTGACAACAATGGGGCAATAGCGCTAGCTAAAGAGCTAAGATCTCATCAGCGATCTAAACATATTTTGAGGTGATATCACTTGATCCACCGAGTGGAGAGATTGCCTTGGAAGAAAATATAGCAAATCCACTAACTAAACCCCTGTCGCAAAAGGTCATTGAAGGACATCTTGAGAAGATGGGTTTCATGTCCATGGGGCATTGGCTTTAGGGCAAGTAGGAGATTGTTGGAATAGTATCTCGCAAACCAATCAGATTGGCTTTGTAAAGTATTTCCTTGTAAGACAATCTTGATTGAACGATATTCAATATATGGCCATCTTCATCTTATGCTTATTATTTGCTTCAGTGGCATTTGGATGAAGCCCTTAAATCACATTAGACTGTAGGACTTGATCACGCATTGGATGGTGATCATAGAATAAGTCTTACACAATCGTTATCTTAAATCCCAAGTTATTGGATCTTACGAGACAGGGCATCTAAGATCCGTATAGATTTGCACTAACGATGCATAAATCCAAGGATTAGATGTTGCTCTGTTCTATGAGCAATCCCGTATGAGATATGGATGCATATTAGTGGATGCTTGTTAGAGAACAAGGTAGTGAAGGCCCACTTAGAAAATTTACTAAATAGTCGAAGTGGCAAGTCGATAGTGGTAAGTTCTCCAGCTTACGCTAGTGCATATTATTAGTTCTTTGACCTAAGGATCCATGTTAACCTTGTGTTTGGTCCTTATACTTTGACTCTTCCCTGGTCACTTAGCGAGCCATTCGGGTTGAGATTAGGCATGAGCTACCAGACATGGAGGTTTGTGAGATCCAAGAAGGAATTCAACTCCTCGCTTTTGTGAAGGGTGAGTGCATCTTCTATGCATTCTATAATGATCAATTAAAGAAATCCTTGTGCAAGGTGATGTGACAATTTGGAAAAGTGTTTCCAAAGGTGAGGTCACTAAGGGAATCGAACATTAAGAACAGAAGCATAGTATCGAAGCTATCAGGGAGCTGACTAATATCTTTCCCTAGGCCTCTTTCACGAGATAGAAGACAAAGGGACTGTATTTGCATGGTACACGTAGAGCAATAATAGTTTTCCATGGGCTTGAGGTTGGAATCGACTATGGAGATTGGGTACTCTTCAATTAGTGAACATTAATTGAAAGGAGTCAATTAGTTTAAAGAAGTTTAAACTAATGTGAATCTTTGGTGTTCCATAAATAACAAGGAGTTGTGAGCCCATGTCCAATGAATGGTAAAATCTAATGGGTCACACACAAAAGCCAATAGCATAACCTATTGAAAGAAGGAAAATTTTCTAAGAGTTAGAAAATTCATGACCAAATTTGGAGAAGGCAAACATTAGAATCATTTTTTGCTTGATCAATTTAAAAGTTAAATTGGTTAGTTTAATTTAAGAGTTAAATTAAGATCAATTAATTAATAGTTAATTAATTGATGCCACATGACTATCAATTGGTCAAGTTAATTTAAGAGTTAAATTAATTTTGGCTAGCTTAAAGAGTTAACACTTTAATTAAATAGTTAAGTTACAAGGATTGTTAATTAAATTGAAGTGTTTAATTTAATTAAAATTGTAGAGTTTATTTTGGAGAATATTATTAAATGATGGGTTCATTTAATATGGAATTAGAATTCATTTGGAAGGTATTTCATTAGATGAAATGCAAATTCCTAATGTCATTCAAATTTACATTAACACTAATTGTTAGTGGCCACCTTGGCATGGACCCTTAGCACCCTTTCCTTGAGGATGGTGTCTTACCACACACCATCCCACTCCTATACATAGATATAGTAGGAGAAGGGGTGGCTAGATGGTGAGCATTGCTAGGTGTGAAATATTCTCCCAACAAACTTAGATAGTGGGTATTTAATTGTTGGCATCCTATTATTCTCTCCAACCTTCTTGCTTTCCACCTCTATTTTCAAGCCTTCTCTTCTACCTATCTCTACAAATATCTCTAGCCATAATTTTTGAGGATAGGTCCTAGCTATGATGTGTGGACTATGTCATTAGAGGCCAATCATTTGGTTGTTATTGCTCTTGCAATTTCTAACAGCCATTTGAATCGAGTTCTAGGAGGCCTTTTGGTGTTCTATTTTGGCTTATTTTTGGAGTGTTGTATCCTCAAGGTGTGGTGACATTCTAGTAAAGCTTTCAGCCTAGAGGGAGAATTCTAACTAAGGGAAAATCGGTGGTGATCCTGTTTTGCCAATGATAAGCTTTTTCAACGGTTGAAGAGCGTTTTTCTTGCTCCTTGAGTTTTTTGTTGTCATGAAGGTATGTCTTGATCATTGGGGATATGTGTGGGCTAGTTACATTCAATTGTTTTTGAAAATATTTGGATCCTAGTGCCACACATACCTACAACATTATCCAAACACTCCAATCCATAGGTTGGATCAAGTATTTGGTGATTATGATCAATTCATTAGATGAATCAATCAATCAAAAATCCAAATCATAGCAAGAATTAGGCCCCGATACCACTTGAAGTCACATATAGCACTGGGATCCAATAACCAAAGCATAAAAATGCTAAAATAACTCGGCTACACATGAAATAAGGATCTAAACATGCCATAGATTCAGATTTGGAATGAGGATTACCTTGATTTTCACAAAATCAAAGAAAATTGGAAGAAGGTCTCAAGTTCTTCAAAACTGTCTCCCAGGCGGCATAGTAGAATCTGAGCAACTTTTGCCTAGCCAAATGATTTTTCGTCTAGTTGAAATTTTTACTATAACTCACTAACGCCTATGGATCTATAGTCCAAAATTCAGCTGGAACAAAAAATGAAAAGGCTATCCAGAATAGCCTCCAAGCGACCACTAGAAATAGAGGATTTCCAAAGGCTATCAATCCAATTGTCTTGCCTCTAATGTTAAGATCCACCCACTAATGCACAAACCTTTTCTCCTCAATATTAGCTGGAGAATATAGAGGACAAATGCAAGGATGAAAGCTTGATTTGGAGGTAGGAAAACAAGAGAAGTGAAGCTTCAACATATGAGGCAACACTTGGAAATTTGGAGGAAAATTGAGAGAATCTAATTCTAGCTTGCAATTCACATGTGACCGTCCACTCCGTACTCTATATCTATATATAGAGGGAGGATGGTCCTTCCTCAAGGGTGGTGCCAACTAGCCCTTGCAAGTTGGCATATGAATTTGAATTTTGTGTGTATTTGAATTTTATTTGGAATCCTCATTTTGTCTCATAAAATGTCATCTAAATAAATTCTAATGCCACACCAAACGAACTCTTCATTTGTATTTTTCCTCCAAAATTAATTCTTCAAATTAATTAATTTAAACTCTTTAATTTAATTAATTATCCTTTAACTTAACTTTTAAGTCAATTTGCTTAACTCCTTAAGCATGTCATTGTTAACTTAACTCCATAAGTTAACTTGACCAATTGATAGTCATGTGGCACCAAATAATTAACTCCTTAATTAGTTGATCTTAATTTAACTCCTTAAATTAATTAGATCAATTTAATAATTAAATTGATTAAGCCAAAATGACTATAAACCGTCTTCCTCCAAAATCGGTCATCTAAGAATTTTTCCAACTCTTAGAAAATTCCTCTTCACCAAGTAGGATTTGCAATTGGCTTTTATGTGCGACCCATTATGTTCTGCCATTCATTGAACATGGGCTCACAACTCTTTGTGACTTATAGAATATCAAATATTCACATTAATTTAAACTCCTTTAAACGAGTGACTCAATTTAATTAATCTCCATTAATTGAAGTGTATCCAATCTCCATGGTCGATGTCCAACCTCAAGCCCATGGAGCCCAACTAATTGGCCAAAATGAATGCTCTTGGAGAATTATTCTAGCTCTACGCGTACCACGTAAATATGAACCTCTTGTCTCCTATCCTCTAAAAGAGACATAGGGCAAGATATTTTTCGACTCCCTAATTGCCTTGATTCTATGTTTCTATGTTTGATTCCCCTTCATGACCTCATCTCTGGAAAACTACTTTTCAAAATTGTCATACTACCTTGCGCAAAGATTTCTTGGAATCGATTATTATAGAATATATAAGAGATGCACTTACCCTTCACAACGATAAGGAGTCAGATCCCATCTTAAATCTCACAATCTTCTATGTCTAAGTAGCTCATACCCAATCTCCACCCAAACGACCCGCTAAGTGGTCAAGAAAGAGTTAAAACATAAAGAACTAAACACAAGGTTACCATGGATCCTCGGTCAAATGACTAATAATATACACTAGCGTAAGGTGGAGAACTTGCCACTACCGACTTGCTACTACGGTTATCTAGTAGATTCTCTCGGCGGGCCTTCAGTGAACTCGTTCTCTAACAAGCACCCATTGACATGCACCCATATCTCATATGGTTTACTCATGAAATGGAACAATATCCAACTCTTAGATTTATGCATCAATAGTGCAAGTCTATCTAGGTTTTAGATGCCTATCTTATTAGATCCTACGACTTGGAAGATTTAAGATCACGACTGTGTAAGACTTATTTCATGATCATCACCGAGTGTACTAACCAAGTCCCATAGTCTTGTGTGATCTATGGGCTTCAACCAAATGCCAGTGAAGTAAATATAAGCATAAGACGAAGATGGTTATTTAATGAATATCATTCAATCAAGATTGTATCACAAGTGAAATATTTTACATACCGATCTAATTGGCTTATAAAGCACTATTCCAACAATCTCCCACTTGCCATAAATCCAATTCTCTATAGCCTTAAGGTCCATATTCTCAAGATGTCCTTCAGAGGCCATTTGCACTTACAGGTTAAGACAGTGGTTTTGTTATATTCTCTTCTGAGGTAACCGTTTCCACACAGATGCCGCCTCTATCATTTGATGTCATATATCAAATGATAACGCATTTATCTGTGTTTGGATCACTGATGAGATCTTAGCACAAGTCCAAAGTTGTGTTCAAAAGACAACCATAGGCTCATACATACTAGGCATTACATCCAACTCTTGGGTGAAGTTTCTATCCAAACACCTTTCTTTGCGGTTTCCAAAATCGTAATGTATTCCGCCTCTATGGTTGAATAGGTTGTGGTGTCTAGTTTAGAACTCTTCCAACTCACCCCATTGCAATTAAGGCAAAATATGAATCCGAAAGTGGATTTTAGATTATTTACATCGAATTGGAAACTAGGATCTAAAAACCCTTTGAGTTTCAATTTCCATTATCGTATACTAAAAACAAACCCTTAGTCCTTCTCAAGTACTAAAGGATTATTTTAACGGCCATTGACATTCACTAAGCTCGGATTGAAAGCGGTTTGTAACATTTAGAGCATGTTCAACATCCGGCCTTGTACATTGAACGGCATACATTATGCTCTCTTTGGCAGACGCATAAGGTATGTGGGACATTCTTTGTCTCTCGTCATTAGTCTTAGGGGCCATAAACTTAAAGAGATGAATGCCATGTCCCATAGGGACGAATCCCCTCTTGGATTCTTCCATTCTAAACCTCCTTAGTATACTACTCCTGCTAGCTTTCTTGTACACAAAAGGTTCATACATATTTTTGACAAACCCAAATAATTTGATTGTCTTATGAAAAGGTATGTTCTAATTTCGGGATGCCTATTTGAGTCCATAAATAGATCTTTGGAGTTTGCAAACCTTTGGTTTCAATCATTTTGATTGTAAAACCTTATGGTTGCTCCACATAAATTTCTTCTTCAATGTTTCCATTCAGAAAAGTAGTTTTCACATCCATTTGCCGTATCTCATAGTCATAATACATGGCAAGTAAATCCGAATGGACTTAGGCATAGCAAGTGTGAAAAGGTTTTCTAGAAATCGATACCGAGTCTTTGAGTTTAACGCTTTGCCATTAGTCGCGCCTTAAAGGTCATAACCTCCTTATCGACTCCTAGCTTCACTTATAGATCCACTTGCAACCAACAGGAACTATTCCCTCAAGTGGATCTACCAAAGTTCATACTTTGTTGGAGTAGATGGAGTTCATTTCGGATTTCATGGCATCTAGCTAATGTCCCAAGTCTATGTCTAACATAGCTTCCTTATAGCTCTTCGGATCGCTATCTAATTGGGCCGTCACATGAAGAAATCCAAACCTTTTGGGTTGCGTGTCGATTCGGTTTGACCATCTTAGAGGTTGTGTGTAAGGCTCTTGTTGCTCACTTATTTCTACGACTTATGGGATTTGATGATCATCTTGAACTTCATCAAGTTCAACAACAATGCCATTTCTATTTGATAGAAATTACTTTTCCAAAAAGTAGGCATTCTTCGAAACAAACACTTTTTGTTCCGAGGGATCATAAAATTAATAACCTAAAGACTATCTTGGGTATCCCATAAACTTGCATAAGGTGGATCTGCTATCCCACTTGTCTCTTACTAACCTCTTGACATATACGGGAAACCCTCAAACTCTTAGATAAAGACAGGAAGGTGCTTTGCCATACCACATCCCATGTAGCGTTTTTGGCACCGACTTTGAAGGTACTATATTTAGTAACTTTTCCAGTATTTCGAAGGCATATCCCCGAAAGGATATTGGTACATCGAAAAAGCTCATCATGGAATGCACCATGTCCAATAAGGTACAGTTTCTCCTCTCGGCTACTCTATTGTGTTGGGATGTTCCAGATGGAGTCCTTTGAGAGAGAATCCTATTATCCTTTAGATAACCCAAGAATTTGGTACTTAAGTATTCTCCCCTTGATCTGATCAAAGAGCTTTAATACTGAGTCTCTTTTGCTTTTCTACTTCATTCCTATACTCTTTGAACTTTTCAAAGGCTTCGTGCTTGTACTTCATAAGATACTAAGTTTGAACCGACTATAATCATCAGTGAAGGTGATGAAATAAGAATAGCCTCCTCCTATACTAATTTTTAGTGGGCCACAAACATCCGTATGGATCAAATCCAAAGGACTTGTGGTACACTCCGTTTGTCCTACAAAAGAACCTTGGTCATTTTTCCTTTCAAACAAGATTCTCAAGTCGGAAGGTCCTCAATGCCACTAACATTTAGTACTTTGAGAGCTTCTAACTTGTTCATCCTATTTTTAGATGTATGCCCAAGTTTTGCATTCCTTAAAATAGCATCTTCTTGGTTATCTAATTTTCTTCTACTTGATTGAATGTGCATCAGTGATGCTTGAGTATCCAAAAATGTATAAACCTTTTTTAAGTGTACCATAAGCAACTAAAGAACCTATTCTTTGTGCCTTCAATCTCCCCTTTGATTTAAAAGGATCAAATCCTTTATTATCCTAAACGATAATTGAAATAATGTTCTCAACAATTTATGATACATTATAACAAGGGTTCAATACATTTATGGAGTTCTCTAAGTCTAACTTATTGTACACCTTCAGCTTTGGCCGCAACTCTTGCTCTTTTTCTAAGGCAATAGATCATATCCACATCACTAAGTTTTACTGTTCTTTCTATTCCTTGTAACGACTTACGAAGATAAGAACCACATGCAATATCATATATCCATGAGGAAGAATTTATCAATAAATGCACTTCAATAAAGTACATACCCTTCTCAAAGGTTGCAAGGTATTCCTTGCAATATCACTTCCAATAGCCTTTCTCGCCAAAGTAGAAACATGTAATATCAACTATATCCTCTATAATCTTCGTGACTCCACCAAATACCTTTGATGGTTGCTCTCCCTTGGAGGAAGAACTTTTCTTCCTTTTACCTCATTTTCTAGCACCTCTGGGGCCCGTAAACTTGGAGGAGGAAGCAAGCTTTGAAGGTTTGTCTTTGTCAAGGTAGTCTCCAACTAGATCAACACTTTGATCAATGAAACTTAGCAAGGATGTGAGGATCAAATCCTCATGGAGATCATTGTCCATCACTATGTCCAAGTTGGAAAACTTCTCCAAGCCTGATGACATATGACTTCACATCCATCCTAGCTTGAAAAATCTCCTTTGACAACATGAACTTCTCATACCTTGTTTGCTTTACAACTCTTGTAAACTTTAACAAAGGTATTATTTATGTGTTCTTGAGACTTTTGAAGTTTGTAGATGCCATCATGAGACTATGGGAAAGGACGATCCTTAACCTAATTCGTGAACTTTTCACGTGTCTCTTGATCTACATTAACCCCCATGGGATTAGGAGCACCATGATATAGGATCTGTTTCTTGGAATCTAGTGTTAGAAATAGTGCCCGGCAAGCCAATGATTTTGGCTTTGTAAAACTATTTTCTAAAGAGACAATCTTGATTGAATGATATCTTACATATGGCCACATTCATCTTATGCATTATATTACTTCACTAGCATTTGGATGAAGTCCTTAGATCACACATGACTACGGGACTTGGTCAGTTCACCAGGTGGTGATCATGGAATAAGTCTTACACGGTCGTGATCATAGGATCTTACGAGACAGGACATCTAAGATCCGGACAGACTTGCACTAACGATGCATAAATCCAAAGAGTTGGATATTGCTCCGTTCCATGAGCAACTGTATATGATACGGGTGCATGTTAGTGGGTGCTTGTTAGAGAACAAAGCACTGAAGAGCCACCGGAGACTCCACTAGGTAGCCGTAGTGGCAAGTCAGTAGTGGCAAGCTCTCCTGCTTACGCTAGTGCATATAAATTAGTCCTTTGAGCAAAGGATCCATTGTAACCTTGTGTCCGGTCCTCATGCTTTGACTTATCCCTGGTCACCCAGCGGGCTGTTCGGGGTATGATTGGGTATGAGCTACTTGGCATGGAAGTTTATGAGATCCAAGATGGAATCCGACTCCTCACTTTTGTGAAGGGCGAGTACATCTCCTATGCATTCTATAATGATCATATTCCAGAAATCCTTGCGCAAGGTGGTATGACAGTTTGGGAAAAGAGTTTTCCAAAAGATAAGGTCATACATCGGAATTGAACATTTAGAATAGAAGCATAGAATCGAGGCTATTAGGGAGCTGACAAATATCTTGCCCTAGGCCTCTTTCATGGAGATAGGAGATGGAAAGACCGTATTTGCATGGAACGCATAGAGCTTTAAAAGTTTCATACAGAGACATTCATTTCAACCAATTAGTTGGGCTCCATGGGCTTGAGGTTGGACATTGACCATGGAGATTAGGTACTTTTCAATTGATAGAGATCAATTGAATCGAGTCGACTAGTTTAAAATGAGTTTTAAACTAGAATGAAAATTTGATATTCAAAAGTCACAAGGAGTTGTGAGCCTATATCCAATGAATGGTTGAACCCAATGGGTCACACACAAAAGCCTTGAACTTTTCTAAGTGGTGAAAGAAGAATTTCTAAGTGTTAGAAAATACGTCCCTCTTAAGGGACCAATTTTGAGAGAGAGATTTCAATATCAATTATGGCTTGATTGATTTAAGTGTTAAATTGATCAACTAATTTAAGGAGTTAAATTAGGCAAATAATTAAGGAGTTGATTATTTGAGCCACATTGATAGTTGAATAATTGAAGTTGACTTAAAGAGTTAAGTTAACTAAAGAAAACTTAAAGAGTTAAGTTTGCTTGATTTAATTGTTAAATCAAGTTGAATTAATTGGATTAATTTAATTAATAGGAGAATATATTATTCGAGGAAAGAATTCAAATATGATTTGAATTAATTGGAATTAAGCAAGTTGGCAAGACCACATGATAGTGGAATTACCAACTTACAATTATGCCCTTGGAATTTTCAGTCCCCCCCCTTAGCATGGGAGGTGGCATCACACCTCTCACACCGCTATATAAGGGGAGGTGGAGTGGCCGAAAATCAGTCTATATTCATTAGCCAAAATTCTGAATTTTGCAAGCTAAATTCTTCCTCCAAAATTCTCTCCAAAGTTAGTGGAGATCTAACTTCCATCCATTCTCTCTCTCACTCACTCAAAAACCTCCTTCTTCACCAAACAACTCCAGATCTTCTCCAGCTAAAGATATGGACTTTCTAGGATTGCTTTAAGGTGTGTGGACTTGCATTGGAGGTGACCACAAGTGAGGCCACTCAATTCCAGAAAAGGTTTTTGCAAAATAGTCCACTTCACAATTTTCTACTGGAGCGATCCGATGGATATTTGAGCCAATTTTTTTCACAGAAGATTTGAATTTGAATTAGATTTCTGGAGAATTTTTCCTTATTTCATTTGGAGGTTGGAATTGGAAAATATTCTCCTTTTTCTCCGCTGTGCTAGAAACTGCCGGAAATCTATGATAGGAAGAATCATCCTTCATCTCCTTGGATTTTGAGCAATTCAGGTTGGTATCCTCTGATTAATCCATTTATGTTGTATGATATATGCCTGGGGGTGTTGCTTTGGTTTGAGATTTTCTATTTAATTTTGAATTTGTTTAGCTTATCTCGGCCATAGCACTTTCATTTAGAATGATTTTTGAGGTTAAGTCAATCATGGAAGTTTGGCCCGATTAGTTTATTAGTTTCCAAAATAATGTTGAGTGGATTTTAAGCCATTCTTGATATTCCACAAATCATAAAAGGTGGAAAAGAGAATATAAGCTTGTGATTGAATATTGATATTGAAAACATGTTCATGGTCTTTCAAGCATGTTTTTCTCTACTATTTTATCAAATTATTCACCCCTAGAAAAATTCAAAAAATCTTATTTCCTAGTGAGAATCATGGCCCCAAGGACGTGTAGCGGACCCATGACTCGTGAGACATCCACAGACAATCAAAAGGTAATTAACTTTTTCTAATTGCATCTCTATGCAACCCTTGATATATTTTGCCTCACTTTTCATGTAGACCCACGACTTGTGCGACATCTACACTACTAGGTGTTAAGTCAAACCTACAAATCAAGCTTTTATTTGATAAAACTCCACATCATCCTATGACTCGTTTGCCAATGCATAGGAAGCCTCAAATAAAAAATGCATCATATGCTAAGTATATGGTCACAACTTTCCAGCATAAGCATAACCCATAACTCGTGAGACATTAGACAAATGATGGTAGCGTCGTCATGCCACATAATATTAGTAAAAAGCATGGATTAATTAAAACTCCTTTTAATTTGTATCTATTTTGACTAAATATTTGAAAGCATTTAGACATTCTAACAGGAGGGATTTTCTTGCTTGCAAAGATCTCATTATTTTATCTTTTTATTTAGGTTTTCTATATTCTAACCATGCATCTCATACATCAATAGGATATGGAAATCATAAATAAGTAAATGCGCCTAGCATGCTCATAGGGTGGGATGACCATGAGTCTTAACCAAGTGGTGCACTTAGAGCCATAGGTGCACCACCTAGTTGATTTTAAGTGGGTTGATTTTAACTTGAACAAGTTTTCAAAAGCAATAAAAAATGTCAAACATAATTTTGAGAACTTGCACAACACTTGTGCATCTATGTAGTATGATTTAGTTCACTTTTCGTCACAAAAAGAACACTAAAATGCACCATGACTCTTGCAAAACTGAAACTGGCCACTATTCACAGCCGTGCGATAGCATGTCCTGTTTCAAGGTTAGCACGGAGTCAAGTTGATTTTGGCTCAATTTTTGTGCACCAAAAAATTTAGGACACCTCCTAGAAACTAAATCACAAATCATAGAAGAATTTTCAGATCCAAAACACCTTTCAAAAATGAAATTTCAAGTGCTGAAACATGTTTCAAACTTCAAGTATGAATCACATTCTTCAAAAATCTCCAATAAAGTAATCAAATTGGATCCAAAAATAACCAAAACATATTTAAGCCAAATTTAACATGCTTTATCAACATATAACATCAACTAGTGCCAAATCAAAATTCAACATTAGCAACTATGAATTAAAACATAATAACTATATGAATTAACACTTAAAACACATATTAGCATGTTTTCAATTCATCAAGCAAAGAAGCCACATAAAACATCGTCCAAACACTCCAATCCATAGGTAAGATCAAGTATTTGGATATTTAGATCAATTCATCACATGAATCAATCAAATGAAAAATCTAAATCATAGCATGAATTAGGCTCCGATATCACTTGAAGTCACATATAACATAGGATCCAATTATCAAAGAAAAAAAAATGACAAAATAAATAGGCTACATATGAAGCCAAGGATATAAATATGAAATACATTTAGATTTGGTTTAAGGATTACCTTGATTTTCAGAAAATCAAAGAAACTTGGAAGAAGATCTCAACTCCTTGAAAATTGGCTCCCAGCGGCATAGTGGCTTTTTGGAAACTTTTGCCCAACCAAACGAACTCTGAATTGAGTGGAACTTGGACCAATAGATCACCAACGTCTTTATGATGCTCCAATAAAAATTTCACCTGAAAATGATTCTAGCTAGGTCTCCAACAGATACTCCAAAAATTCTGCTTGAACAAAGGATCCCCAAAAGGCTAGCAATCCAATTGTCTTGCCTCTAATGATACGATCCACACACCAATGTACCATCCAATTCTCTTCAATTTTAGTTGGAGAACAAAGAGAATAAATTCAAGGATAAAGGCTTGATTTGGAGGTAGGAGATGAAGAAAAGTGAAGATTCAACACATGAGGCAACACTTAGGAAATTGGAGGGAAATGAGAGAATCTAAATTACATATAGATTGCTTGCTTTCACATGTTAGTGGCCACCCCTCTTCTGTCTGTATATAGAACGAGGAAAGGTGTGATGCCAAGGTGGCATCACACTTTCCACAGGTTGGCAAACAAGTGGCATGTGAATTTTGCGTGCATTTGAATTTCACTTGGAATCTTCATTTCATATCATGAAATGTCATCCAAATAAATTCTAATACCACACCAAATGAAGATTTCACTTGAATTTTTCTTGCAAATTAATTCTTTATTTTAATTAAATTAAACACTTTAATCTAATTAATTAACCTTTGACTTAACTCTTAAGTCAATTTGCTTAACTCTTTAAGCAAATCATTGTTAACTTAACTTTAAAGATGTTAAAACGAGCTAGAATCAACCTTTAAGAAAAAGAGGCATGCTCAAACTGTTTCTTAAACTTTTGAGGCTCAAGAGAGAGTTGAAACTTTGGAACAAGGGTGTTTTTGGTAATATTTTCCCTAAAGTTAAATAAGCAAAAGGGGCAGCAGCTCAAGCTGAAATGAAATATAATGTCAATCCATCTCCAAAGGGCCGCATGAAAATGGCTTTCAAGAGGGTGAACAAAATATTACTTTCTTTTAAAGTGTGGCCAAGAAAACAAATAAAGAGCAGAATATTTGAAATATGTGATCACGGGCAGACCATCTCTAATCCAACTGAGATTCTGAACTCGGCAGCCTCATACTTTGAGCATCTTCTCACAAAAATTGATCCAAATTTTTTCGAGGCTAATCTGGATTGTATCCCCCAGGTGTTGACAGATTCAGGTGCTAATTTTCCTAAGCAAACCTCTACATCTGATGAGATAAAAGAGGCAATTTTTAGGATTGATTTTGAAAGCATTGCTGAACCCATGAATGTATGGGATACACTCATGTAATAGCTAGATTTAATCAACCCACTTAAAATCAACTAAGTGGTGCACCTATGGCTTTGAGTGCATCACTTGGTTAGGCTCATGGTCATCCCACCCTAAAAGCACACTAGGCGCATTCACTTATTTATGCTTTCCATATCTTATTGATCTATGCGATGCATGGATTAGGAAATAGAAAACCTAAATCAGAAGATAAAATTGATGAGATCTTGGCAATCAAGTTGAAAATCCCTCTACTTAGAATATCTAAGTGTTTTTCAAATATTAAGTCAATATGGATATAAATTAAAAGGAGTTTTAATTATTCCATGCCTTTTATCAATAGTTTATTCCTTGTTGATACTGCCAAATTTGTGTAATAGCACTCGGTCACGGGGGTCACACTTAGGAGAAAAGCTATGAGAATATACTTAGCATTCGATGCACCTTTGATTTGAGGCTTCCCACACATTGGCACTCGGTCATGGGGGTCATACTTAGGAGAAAATTTGTGAGAATATACTTAGCATTCAATGCACCTTTAATTTGAGGCTTCCCACACATTAGCACTTGGTCACGGGGGATGTTGTGGAGCAGTCTTGAATCGAAATTTGATTGGTAGGTTTGAGTTAACACTTAGTATTGTAGATGTCGCATGAGTAGTGAGTCTACATGAAAAGTGAGGCAAAATATATCAAGCGTTGCATGTGATGCAATCAGCAAATGTTGCATATCCTTAGATTGCTTGTGGATGGCACTCGTTCACGGGGATCCACTTGCAAGTCTTAGGAGTCTTGATTCTCACTAGGAAATATGATTTTCCGAATTCTTCTAAGGGGATGAAGGATTTAATAAAATAGTGGGAGGAAAATATGCTTGAAAGACCTTAAACATGTTTTTGCAATATTAAAATTCAACCATATGCTTATATTCTTTTTATTGCTTTTTTGTAGATTTGTGAAATCTTCAAATTCAAAATGGCTAAAAATCCACTCACAACAATTTTGGAAACCAATATACTAATCGGGCCCAATTTTCATGGTTGGTTAAGAAACTTCAATATTATTTTTGATTTCAAAAAGGGGACTTAGCTTTATCATAGTCCACCGGTTACCCTTACAATGATGCCACCAATACGGCATGTGAATTGTTCATGAAGTTTGTGGATGTTGATCTACAAACAATGTCCTTTATGATGGCTTCTATTTCTAAAGAGCTTCAGAGACTCATGAGCGCATGAGATGTGTACATGAGATTTATGCACACCTACAAGAGTTGTTTGGTGTTCAAACTAGACACGAATGGTTCGTTTTGTCTAAGGAGTTCTTTAGAAGTAGAATGATTGAGGGCACTAATATCTATGAACACGAGCTTAAAATGATCACTCTCATTAAGAGGTTTGGTCAATTAGGCGATGTCATAGATAATGAGCTCCTTGTGGATTTGATCCTTCAATCATTACCAAACACATTTGACCAATTCATTATGAACTTATACATGTTGATGCAAGAAGTAATGATTATTGAATTAGTTAATATGTTGATAATTGCTGAGGAGACTATAAACAAAGACAAGCCTCTTACACTTGTTTCCTTTTTCAAGTCTTTGGGCCCTAAGGGTGCTAGAAAGGAAGGTAAAGGGAATAAGAGTTCTTCCTTCGAAGGGAAACAAACCTTGAAAAGTTCAAGGGGAATTGAGAATAACAAGAGGCTCAAATTGGAGCTACATGTTTCTATTGTGGTAAAAAAGGGCATTGGAGAAGAAATTGCAAAGCTTATCTCGCTACTCTTGAGAAGGGTATGTACTTCATTGAAGTGCACTTGACGACTATTTTTTCCTCATGGGTATTTGATACCGTATGCAGTTCTCACCTTTGTAATTCGTTACAAGGGTCAAAAAGAAGAAAGAGTCTTAATGAAGGTGAGAACAAAAGTTGTAGCCATGCTTGGGAAATGGAGCAAAAGTTGTAGCCATGCTCCAAGGCGTAATCAAGTTAGACTTGGGGAACTCCTAAATTATACTTGATCCTTGTTATTATGTACCTAATCTTATTAAGAACATTATTTCAATTCCCGAATTGGATAAAGAAGGATACGATTTTTCTATATCTAAGGGAAAATTGAAAGCATTAAAGAATGGTTCTTTAATTGAACAAGGTACATTAAATAATAGATTGTATATATTGGATTCCTAACCTTCATTTATGCAAATTCAATCAAGTAAAAGAAAATTAGATATCCAAGAAGATGTCGTTTTATGGCATGCAAGACATAGTCATATCTCTAAGAATAGGATGAATAAGATAGAAGCTCTCAAAGTACTAAATGTTAGTAGTATTGAGGAACTTCCAACTTGTGAGTTTTGTTTAAAGGAAAAAATGACCAAGGCTCCTTTTGTAGGACAATTGGAGCAAAGTACAAATCCTTTGGATTTGATCCATACGAATGCGTGCGGTCCACTAAGAGTTAATGCACGAGGAGGCTATTCTTACTTCATCACCTTCACCGATGATCACACTTGATTCGGACATATATATCTTATGAAGAACAAGTCTGAAGCCTTTGAAAAGTTCAAAGAATATAGGTATGAAGTAGAACAGCAAAAGAGACTTAGTATTAAAACTCTTCGATCGAATCGAAGAAGAAAATACTTAAGTATCGAATTTTTGGATTATCTAAAATAGAATGGGATTTTCTCTCAATGAACTCCACCCATCACACCTCTACTCAATGGAGTAGCTGAGAGGAGAAACCTCACCTTATTGGACATGGTGCGTTCCATGATAAGCTTCTTCGATGTGCCTATATCTTTTTTAAGGATACGCCTAGCTAACGGCGGCAAGGCTACTAAATGTAGTACCCTCAAAGGCCGTGCCAAAAATGCCACATGAGATGTGGTATGGCAAAGCACCCTCTTACCAATATCTAAAGGTTTGGGGGTTTCCCGCCTATGTCAAGAAGTTAGTGGGAGACAAATTAGATAGTCGATCCTCCTTGTGAAAGTTTGTGGGATACCCTAGAGAGTCTATAGGTTATTACGTTTATGATCCCTCAGAGGAAAAAGTGTTTGTCTTGAGCAATGCCACCTTTTGGAAAAGGAGTTTCTTTTAGATAGAAAAGGCGTTATTGTTGAACTTGATGAAGTTCAAGATGATCAAATCCCACAAGTGGTGGAAACAAGTAGCGAGCCTTGCACACATCCTCTACGTAGGTCAGACGAAATCAAGAAGCAACCCGAAAGGTTTGGATTTCTTCATGAGATGGGCCAATCAGATATAGATCCAAAGACCTATGAGAAAGCTACGTTTGACATACACTCGAGACATTAGCTTGATGCTATGAGATCCGAAATGGACTCCAACAAAGTATGGACTTTGGAAGATCCACCGTAGGGAATCGTTCCCGTTGGTTGCAAGTGGATCTATAAGTGAAAACTAGGAGTCGATGGAGAGATAGTGACCTTTAAAGCGTGACTAGTGGGAAAATGTTTTACTCAAAGACTCGGTATTGATTTTGAGGAAACCTTTTCACTAGTTGCAATGCCTAAGTCCATACGAATTCTACTTGCTATAGCTGCATATTATGACTATGAGATATGGCAAATGGATGTGAAAACCGCTTTCCTTAATGGCAACATTGAAGAAGAAATCTATATAGAGCAACCACAAGGTTTTACATCCAATGGGAGTGAGCAAAAGGTATGAAAACTCCAAAGGTCCATTTACGGACTCAAGCAAGCGTCCCAATCTTAGAACATATGTTTTGATAGCACAGTTAAACCGTTTGGCTTTATCAAAAATGTGTATGAACCATGTGTGTACAAAAAGGCGAGTGGAAATTGTGTACAGTTTATTGTGCTTTATAACGATAACATCCTTCTCATTGGGAATGAGGTAGGAATGTTAGAGCAGACTAAAGCGTAGTTATCTACTCAATTCTCCACGAAAGATCTAGGAGAAGCATCCTATGTATTGGGAATACGTATCTATAGAGATAGATCGAAGAAGAAACTGGGGCTATCCCAATTACAGTACATTGATAAAATAATAAAGTGGTTTAGTATGGAAGAATCCAAGAAGGGATTCCTTCCCATGTTTCACAGGTCCCTCATTGGAGAAGAATGGCAATCGTAACTTGAAGGGGTGTTAGGAGCAACAAGGCATTGTCGGCGCACCTGGTAGGGCGGAAACGGCCCATGAGCAGAGAATCTTGCGAGGTGAGGATTGCAAAAATGTTTCAATGGCATACTCTCTAAGGTATGAGGATGCTTCCCACCAAGTTTGAAGTCATTACGTGTCTGTTTGGGCACCAAACATTTAGGGCGACCGGGAGTGGTCTTGCTGCGCGCGGGTAGCGCAAAGATGCATTGTGCAGAATGGCTTGGAAAGGAATTTTGTGAAAATGTTTCTGTGGGATGTCCCTTGAGGTGTTTTCAACGTTCCAACGTTCCCACCAAGTTTCACCAGTAGACAGTTTCGTTTGGATAGGAAACAGCGAAGATGTTTAGAATGCGGCAGTGCAGTGGCATTGTTTGGATTCCAGCTTATTGCGAGGGAAATTACTGTTCCAGGGAGAGTCAGACAGGGCTGGAACTGGGCAGAATTAATATAGAAGCTGAGAGCTATCCAACGGTTCAATTGGCAAGTGATTTGGATGTTGGGAGGCAAAGTTGCTAAAATGTATACATGCTCGGCATTTCAGTATCTAATGTGGGGAAAACAGAAATCTTTTTAAGCCTATTATAAGGGGGATAGGCATGTCTGAAGTGCTGTTGGGATAGTGGGCATGCCACGGTGGGCAATTGGCCAGTTCTCCCCGTGTTGTCAAGGCACTACGCGGGCAACTCCTTGAAGGCGATGGGGAGCCTTCAAGGGCCGGCTCTAGACATCTCAATGGAGTATTTAGAGTCCCCGGACGGGTTGGGAACCGAACGGACGGCGTGGGGCCAGGTGGGTGGCAAGAGGTTTGAAGGCGAAAATGCTATTGCCCCATGGGCTACAAAAATTATGGGGCAACACCTCTAGGCCGATTGAGTGATCGAGACGAACACCCAAATGTCTTGTGAACTAACTCGCTAAGCATATGCTATGGGTTCTAGCCTTGTTGTGGGGGTCCGTTAAGACATGTGGTCGTGGGGCGACACCGCATAGTGGGAAAGTTGTGGCATGTTGCTAGCAAGTAGGAAACGATGTCCAATGCTTCATGCGGAACTAATATAAGATGATGGCACATCACATAAGCCTTGGACTTACATGTGGCCCTACTCGGGCGAGGCACAAACAAAGGGCACTACGGCACGGCCTAAGCGCTCCGAACAAGTGAAGAGCACGAGGATTGTGTTTTGGGCATGTGAGTGACCTTTAATGCCGAGATGGAGTGAGATTGCTCCTTTGCCATCGAAAGATGCATGTAAGGGACCTAAGATTGAGAATGTGCATGCTGGCTAGTCGGGGACCGTTAAGGAAACACACTTGGCGTGATGGACGCGAGCCTCCGATGATTGTGGGCATTCGAAATAGGCAAGTACGCAAGTATCAGAAGGCGTTCTGATGCTTATGCTGGTAAGTTACTGGGCTGAATCGAGGAACGGGTCATGAGAAAGACTCGAGGTGGACGTTGGCGGATTGAAGGTTGGGTGGAACCTGAGATGCCACATGGACAGACAAGTGTTCCGCTGCATAAATAGAGTCCGTCCGTGACAGGTGGTATCGGAGCCTGAGTTTTTACTGTCTGTGAGGATTCAGGCAGGAAGTGAAATGAGCCGATCAGACGATCAATCTTCCGGAACCCAGATACTATTTGAATAGGGGATTGGCACACGAACTCGACATGATCTAGTGGGTTGAAACCTAGGACTTTTTCATAGAATCATGCCGGTTTGCAGCACAGATTGTGTTGGCTTGTTGTCTTGGGCTTTAAAATGCTTCAATGAGCCATTTGTAGATTGGATATGATTTTGGGGATGTCGGTTATCGAGTTTGCTATCAGTTGGCATCCTGATTTTGTGCAGTGGGCGTTGCTTGCAGAGACTGAGCTTTTAGTGCAACGGTTTGGCTCCGAGAGCACCATTATTGACGACTATAGCTTGGGCGAAGCTTATTAGCCCGAGTTCTAGTGCAAATGTTAGTTGGGCGAATTTTAGTAACCCGATTGTGCAGTTGTGGTCGGTAACACTCAAAGAGTACTCTAGAGTACCGAGTTATTGATATCTGCAGATTGTGTGAAGTTTATTAGCTAATTTGCAATCTAGCCGTTATGATTAGGTGAAGTGCATTAGCCTGATTGTTTTGTGCTTATCAGTGACTACAATTGATCTCTGTGGGCATCATCGGTAACTCTTTGGTTGGCAGTTTGTTTGCGCTGGGCGCATGGCTACCGAAAATTGCATGAGGCAAGGAACCAGTAAGCGCAATAAGATATTTTTTGGGTAGCCGGCTGTTGATCGTTTTTGTGGAAATTTTTCAGTAACATAATCTGATTGATATATTCATCTTGACTTCTATTTGGGGACATGCCGGAAGAGCCGGGTGGACTGAGTGAGCCACATTTGCGAGGATAAGCGTCCATGTTGCGGAGGGCCGCAAGTCAGGAGGTGATTAAGGCAATGTGGCCATTTTGGTGGATAGAATGCCATCTTTGAGAAACTTTCCATGAGGGAAAGACGAGTGTATTGTTGAGACGGTGTAGAGACGCCTGGGCACATGAGGTGCACCAATGGAGTGAAGTCCCGATAATTTTTCTTGGACGTTGTGGGAACAGAGAGTTCAAGCTGAGAAGCTACTAGAAGTCTTGGACACCATGTAGCGACTTTATGAGGATTTAAGTTTCTCGGTTGGGAATGAATACTCTTGAGCAAAGTTGCATGCTTCAGACAAGGACGCACACTTTTAGGTTCGAAATTGAAATAAATTTCAATTCCGTTCGTGACAAGTGGATCCCGTATTGGATGCAGTCAAGTTGAGACTTGTTTCGAGCTTGAGTAGGGGAGCCACCAAGCCGATTTGAGCTAAATTGGGGATGTTCTTTGAAGGGATTCTGACACCGATATATGGGCTCTGCGGTCTAGGGATTTCTGAGAGGGGCAGTCGAGAGTTGAGAAGGGCATGAGGCCCACATGTAGAATTGAACGAAGCAGCAGTCTCCATAGCAAATTTTGAACGGAGCGTCGGGCTCCTTGGACGGTGCCAGTCGATAGAGTTGGCCAAGCTGGGCGACCAAATTTGGGATTTGATGAGGTCCCATGAGCGGAATTGAGCGGAGCATCAAGAGCTTCTTTTTGCAGTGACAGTCGGTAGAGTGGCCGAGCTAAGCAGTCGAGTTTGAGATCAGGTAGAGAGTCCTGAGTCTCAAGTGTTGGGCAGAGGCCTTGAGTTTTGGGTTCAAGTTGGTGCAGAGAAGTCACTTGACGAGGACGAGTGTTTGCCGAGGGCGGCAACACATCCAATGGGGGAGAGTATGGAGATCGCACATGCACTTCCCATTTCATGGCTTGAATTGAGCAGAGTTGGCTGAGTTTAGGGCCATATTTTTCTGATGATCATTGAGCAGCCGTGCAGGCTTCTTTTGGGTTGTGCCTGAGGGCACTGTTCAGAGGAATGAACTGAGTTGTCCAGAGGCACATTTTTTAGAGCTCAGAGGAGCTAACTCATCTGGTGAAAAAGAGATCAGAGTTGAGTTGGGGCACCACATACACTTCAAGTCCTTGTGTATGTGTTGATGAGGACGTCAACGGATCGAGTGGGGGAGAATGTCATGGGTCGCTCATTGGAGAAGAATGGCGACCGTGACTTGAAGGGGTGTTAGGAGCTACAAGGCGTTGTTGGCTCACCTGGTAGGGCGGAAACTGCCCATGAACAGAGGTACTTGCGAGGTGTGCATTGCAAAAATGTTTCAATGGCATACTCTCTAAGGTATGAGGATGCTTCCCACCAAGTTTGAAGTCATTCCGTGTCCGTTTGGGCACTGAACATTCAGGGCGATCGGCAGCAGTCTTGTTGCGCGCGGGTAGCGCAAAGATGCATCGAGCCGAGTCTCTTGGAAAAGGAATTTTGTGAAACTGTTTCTGTGGGATGTTACTTGAGGTGTTTGTAACGTTCCCACCAAGTTTCACCAGTGGACAGTTCCGTTTGAATAGGAAACGACGAAGATGTTTAGAATGCGGCAGTGCAGTGGCATTGTTGTGATTCCAGCTTATTGCAAGGAAAATTACTATTCCATGGAGAATCGGACAGGTCTAGAACTTGGCAGTGTTAATGTAGAAGCTGAGAGCTATCCAATGGATCAAGCGGCAAGTGATTTGGATGTCAGGAGGCAAAGTTCCGAAAATGTATACAAGTTCGGCATTTCAGTGTCTACTGTGGGGAAAACAGAAATCTTTTTTAAGCATATTATAAGGGGGACAGGCATGTCTGAATAGCTGTTGGGACGGTGGGCAACCGGCCAGTCCTCCCCATGTTCTCAAGGCACTACGCAGGCAACCCCTTGAAGGCGATGGGGAGCCTTCAAGGGCTGGCTCTAGATATCTCGAATGAGTGTTTAGAATCCCCGGACGGGACGGGAACCGAACGGGTGGCGTAGGGCTAGGTGGGCCCGTGTTGGGTCCAGGAGGGTCCTGAGAGGTTTGAAGGTTGAAACGCTATTGTCCCCCGGGCTTCGAAAATTATGGGGCAACACCTTTAGGCCGATTGAGTGATCGAGACAAACACCCAAATGTCTCGTGATCTAACTCGCTAAGCATGCGCTATGGGTTCCAGCCTTGCTGTGGGGGTCCGTTGGCTTAAGACATGCGGTCGTGGGGCAACACCTCATAGTCGGCAAGTTGTGGCATGTTGCTAGCAAGCGAGAAACGATGTCCGATGCTTCATGCGGGACTAATGTAAGATGATGGCGCATCACATAAGCCTTGGACTTACATGTGGCCTTACTCGGGCGAGGCACAAATGAAGGGCGCTATGGCACGGCCTAAGTGCTCTGAGCAAGTGACGAGCACGAGGATTGCGTTGTGGGCATGAGAGTGACCCTCAATGCCGAGACCGAGCGAGATTGCTCCTTTGCCATCGAGAGATGCACGTAAGGGACCTAAGATTGAGAACGTGTATGCTAGCTAGTCGGGGACCGTTAAGCAAACACGCTTGGCGTGACGGACGCGAGCCTCAGATGATTGTGGGCATTCGGAATAGGCAAGTACGCAAGTATCGGGAGGCATTCTGATGCTTATGCTGGTAAGCTACTGGGCTGAATCGAGAAACGGGTCATGAGAAAGACTCAAGATGGACGTTGGCGGATCGAAGGTTAGGTGGAACCTGCCACACGGACAGACAAGTGTTTCGCTGCATAAATAGATTCCGTCTGTGACACTATGGGACATGGTATTCATCTATCTGAGTCTATGACTCCCCAAACTGAGGCAGAAAGACAAAAGATATCCTAGATACCTTATGCGTCCACTATAGGGATCATAATGTATGCATTTCAATGTACAAGACCGGATGCAACTCATGCTCTGAGTGTCACGAGCCACTTTCAATCCAACCTCGGTGAATGTCTCTGGATGGCTGTTAAGACAATCATTAAGTACTTGAGAAGAACTAAGGAGTTGTTTTTAGTATACGGCAATGGAGAATTGAAACCCAAGGGGTTTTCGGATTCTAGTTTCCAATCCAATGTAGACGACCTAAAATCCACCTTTGGATTCATATTTTGCCTTAATGCCTGTGTGGTAAGTTGGAAAAGTTCCAAACAAGACACCACGACCGATTCAACCATTGAGGCAGGATATATTACAGCTTCAGAAGCTATAAAGGAAGGTGTTTGGATCAAAAACTTCATCCAAGAGTTAGATGTAGTGCCTAGCATATCTGAGCCTACGGTTGTCTTTTGTGAAAACTACGGTGCGGTTGCACAAGCTAAGAAGCCAAGATCTCATCAGCAATCTAAGCACATTTTGAGGCATTGTCATTTGATATATGATATCATTTGATTAGAGCCGACATCTGAGTGTAATGAATTGCCTCTAGAGAAAATATAGAAGATCCACTAACTAAACCCCTATCGCAAAAGGTCTTTGAAGGGAATCTTATGAAGATGGATCTTAAGACTGTAGGGCATTGGCTTCAGGGCAAGTGGGAGATTATGGAAATAATGCCCAGCAAGCTAATGAGATTGACATGTAAACTATTTCACTTATGATACAATCTTGATTGAATGATATTATTCTTATATGGCCATCTTCATCTTATGCTCATATTACTTCACTAGCATACAATTGAAGCCCTTAGATCACATAAGACTATAGGACTTGGCCAGTTCACTCGTTGGTGATCATGGAACAAGTCTTACACGATCATAATCTTATGTATCCCAAGTCATAGAATCTTATGAAACGGGGCATCTAAGATTCAGATAGACTTGCACTAACGATGCATAAACCCAAAAGTTGGATATTACTCCATTCCATGAGCAAACCATATGCGATATGGGTACATGTTAGTGAGTGCTTGTTAGAGAACAAGGTACTAGAGACTCGTCCGAAGATCCCACTAGATAACCTAGTGGCAAGTCCGTAGTGGCTAGTTTTCCAGCTTACGCTAGTGCATATAATTAGTCCTTTGAGCTGATGATCCATTGTAATCTTATGTTTAGGTCCTCATGCTTTGATTCCTCCTAGGCCACTTAGCAAGCGTTCCGATGGTGATTGGGCATGAGCTACTTAGACATGGAGATTTATGAGATCTAAGATGGGATCTGACTCCTCATTTTTGTGACGGGCGAGAATGTTGGAATAGTGCCTGCAAGCCAATTAGATTGGCCTTGTAAAAATTATTTCCTTATAAAACAATCTTGATTAAATGATATTCTTTATATAGCCATCTTCATATTATGCTCTTTATTACTTCACTTGTATTTGGATGAAGTCCTAGATCACTTATGACTACAAGACTTGGTTTGATGGCCATAGAATAAGTCTCACACGGTCGTGATCTTAAATCTTCCAAGTTATAGGATCTTATAAGACAGGGCATCTAAGATCACAATAGACTTGCACTGACGATGCATAAATCCAAGAGTTGGATATTGCTCCATTCTATGAGCAACCATATGAGATATGGGTGCATGTTAGTGGGTTCTTGTTAGAGAACAAGGCACTAAAGGCCTATCGGAGAATCCACTAGATAGCCATAGTGGCAAGTTAATAGTAGGAAGTTCTCCAGCTTACGCTGGTGCATATTTTTAGTCCTCTAACCTGAGAATCCATGGTAATCCTATGTCTGGTCCTCATGCTTTGACTGTTCTATGATCACTTAGCAGGTCTTTTAGGTTGAGATTGGGCATGAACTACTTGGCATGGAGGTTTGAGCCTATGTCCCATGAATGGTAGAACCTATTGGGTCACACACAAAAGCCAATTACTTTCCTTATTAATGGAGAAAAGATTTTCTAAGTGTTAGAGTCACCTAGTGGATTTATGAGATCCAAGATGGAATCCGACTCCTCGCTTTTGTGAAAGGCGAGTGCATCTCCTATGTATTCTTTAATGATCGATTCCAAGAAATTCTTGCACAAGGTAGTGTAATAATTTGGAAAAAGAGTTTTCCAAAGATGAGGTCACATAAGGCAATCGAACATTGAGAACAGAAGCATAGTATTGAAGCTATTAGGGAACTGACAAATATCTTGTCCTATGCCTCTTTCAGGAGATAGGTGATCGAAGGACCGTATTTGCGTGGTATGCTTAGAGCTATAATGGTTCTCTAGAATGTTCATTTTGGCCAATTAGTTGGGCTCCATGGGCTTGAGGTTGGACATCGACCATGGAGATTGGGTACTCTTTAATTAATGAGATTAATTAAATTGAGTCGATTAGTTTAAAAGTATTTTAAACTAAAATGAATATTTGATATTCAAAAGTCATAAGGAGTTGTGAGCCCATGTCCAATGAATGGTAGAGCTTATTGGGTCACACACAAAAGCTAATTAGCTTCCTTATTAATGGAGGAAAGATTTTCTAAGTGTTAGAAAATGTCTCCTAGTGGACCAATTTTAAGGTGCCAATTTTGAAGGTCAATTTTGGCTTGATTAATTTAAGTATTAAATTAATCAATTAATTTAAGAATTTAAATTAGATCAATAATTAAGGATTTAATTATTTGGTGCCAATATGACCATCAATTGGTCAAGTTAACTTAAGGAGTTAAGTTAACAAAATTCAAGCTTAAGGGTTGAGCTTATTTGACTTAAGAGTTAAGTCGAAGGTTAATTAATTAAATTAAAGTGTTTAATTTAATTATTGGGAAGAAAACATTTTTGAGGAAAAATTCAAATGAAACGTTCATTTGAATTAGCATTTTAATTACCTTGAAATTAGATTTCAAATGTAATTAAAATGCAAGTGAAATTCAAATTAGATTTGAATTTGCATTTGCCAAGTTGGCCGCCCCTTCTCCTCATGGGAGGTGTGATGCTACCTTGGAATCACACTTTCCATCCTCTATATATAGATATAGAGAGAAAGGGCTGGTCATTATGTCAAAAGGTGTGAAGAATTAGATTTTCCACCATTCCCTCCAAAATCATTGCAAGCATTACGTTCATGTGTCGAAAGCTTTGCTTTTTCTTCTTCTTCTTCGCTATCTAAAATTGGCCTCCTCCAGAGCTAATCTGGCCTTATTCCAGATTATAGACTAGAGATTTTGAAAGATCTATTTGGTATGTGGATCATATCAATAGAGACAAACTACTTTGTTTGCTATGGTTTTGGAGATCCACTGCACAAAGTCCAATTTGGAAATTTTCTATAGGGAGATCCAAATGGCTTTTTGGTCTAAATTTTTTACTTAGAGTTCCTCGAGGTGTTTATAATCTCCAGTAATTTTTTCGTGAATTTTGGAGGTGATTTGATGGAGGAAAAAACCACTCCTCTCCTGCTGCACATTTTCTGGCAGTTTCGGGAAAGGTGAAGAGTTCACCTCATTCTCCTTGGATTTTGCAATTTCAAATTAACACTCTATTCTAATCTGAATCTCAAGCATGATTTGATTCTATTTAGCATTCAAGCACTAGTTTATTAGGCTTTTGTAGTTTTTATAATTGGATCTTAGTGCCTTACCAGCTTTCAGAGTACATCTCCTATGTGTTCGGTGATGATCGATTCCAAGGAGTCCTTGGCCAAGGTAGTGTGACAATTTGGAAAAGGAGTTTTCCAAAGATAAAGTCACTAAATAAATTGAACATTAAGAATAGATGCATAGCATTGAGGCTATTAGGGAGCCGACAAATATCTTGCCCTGGGCCTCTTTCATCGAGATAAGAGATAGAAGAACCATATTTGCACAGTACACATAAAGTTAGAATGGTTCACCATAAGTATTCATTTGGCCAACTGTTGGGCTCCATGGGCTTGAATTTGGACATCGACAATGGAGATTGAGTACTCTTCAATTAATAGCGATTAATTGATATGAGTTGGTTAGTTTAAAAGGAGTTTTAAACTAACGTGAATATATGATATTCTAACATCACAATTATTGTGAGCCCATGTCCAATGAGCGGTAGAACCTAGTGGGTCACACACAAAAGCCTATTGAAAATCCTAAATAATGAGGAGGAATTTTCTAAGTGTTAGAAAAATTCCAAGAGGACTGAAAATGTGAGGAAGAAATCTTGATGCAATTTTTAGTCAGTCGGTTTCATCAATTTACTTATTAAATTGATCCAATTAAATTAATTGTTAATTTAATTTGGTACTACGTGATTATGAATTGGTCAAGTCAAACTTAAAGAGTTAAGTTTGGTGACTTAAATATTTAATTAAATTAAAGTGTTTAATTTAATTAAATGGAGGAATGAGTTTTGGAGGGAAATTTAAAACTATTCTTGCAAGTTGGCATGCTTAGTTGGCAACCCCCCTTGAGAAAGGTGTGATGCCACTCCCTTTATATATAGATATAGAGGGGGCAGCGAAAAAGAAAAATCAATCACACTTTTTGCATCTAATTGTTAGATAAAAAATTCCCTCCAAAAGTGATTCTCTCATGAGTTGAGGTTTCACTCTCTTCTTCCTCCTTTCCATTTTCAGCCTTCATCCAAGCTCTCTTCCGTCTTGATTTTTCCATCTGAATTGAGAAGAAAAGGATAGTATAAAGGTGTGTGGACCTTGACATTAGAGGCAAGACGTATTATGGATTGCTTGCTTTGGTGATCCTCTTTTCCAGAAGAAACTTTGAGGTCTCTGTTCAAGGTCTTTCCGAAGGTTTCTCGTGGTGAATTTTATATCTGGATGCTCCTACTTGAGTTAGATTTCATTTGATCCATATTTGGTTGAATTCCAAGGTGATTTGCTAGATCAAACATTGATCACGCCTAGCTACACCAGTAGCAGTTTCCTCTCGAAAAAGGAAGCTCTTCTTCTAACTTTGGTTGGATTTTGCTCAAGAGGTAACAATCTAACATTAATCCACTATATATGCATGATTTAGATCCTTGTGATGGTGTAAGATAACTTAGATTTTAGTTTTTAAATGTTTTAAATTGGATCCTTAGCCTTACACCTCTATCACTTGTGATTGCTGAGGTGACTACGATAAAGGAGAACCCCCTATGCTGAGGTAAGAGGAAGAAGAATTATTCCTTGAAAGGAAAGCAACCCATGAAATGTTTTGGGGGGTCAAGAAAAAGGCTAAAATCGATGCAAGTTGTTTCCACTGTGGTCAAAAAGAGCATTGGAAGAGAAACTGAAAGGCTTACCTTGCAACCCTTGAGAAGGGTATGTACTTTATTAAAGTACATTTAACGACCAAGTCTTCCTCATAGGTATTTGATACCGTATGTGGTTCTCATCTTTGTAATTTTTTATAGGGGATGGAAAGAATAAAGAGTCTACGTGAAGGGGAAATGATCCTCCGCCTAGGAGATGGAGCAAGAGTTGCAGCTATGGTCTAAGGCGTTATCAAGTTAGACTTGGGACATTCTAGTATTGTACTTAATCCAGTTTATTATGTACCGAATCATGTTAAGAACATTATATCAATTCTCGTTCTTGATTATGAAGGATATGATTTTTCTATATCGAATGGGACATTGAAAGCATTGAAGAATGGTTCTTTAATTGCACAAGGTACATTGATTAATAGGTTATACGTACTTGAATCTCAACATTTACTAATGCACATTCAAACATGTAAAAGGAAATTAGATAACCAAGAAGATGCCATCCTTTGGCATGCAAGACTTAGGCAAATCTCTAAAATAGGATGGGCAAGATGGAAGCTCTCAAAACACTAAAAGTTAGTGGCATTGAGGACTTTCCTACTTGTGAATCTTATTTAAAGGAAAAAATGACCAAGGATCATTTTGTAGGACAATCGAAGCGCTCCATAAGTCCTTTGTATTTGATCTATATGGTTGTTTGTGGCCCACAAAATCTTAGTACGAGGAATGGTTGTTCTTACTTCATCACCTTAACCGATGATTATAGTCAGTTTGGACACATATATCTTATGAAGTATAGGTCCGAAGCCTTTGAAAAGTTCAAAGAGTATAGGAATGAAGTGGAAAATCAATTGGGCCTTAGTATTAAACCTCTTTGATCGGATCAAATGGGAGAATACTTAAGTACGGAATTCGTGGATTATCTAAAAGAGAATGGGATTCTCTCACAATGGACTTTGCCTGATACACTCCAACATAATGGAGTAGCCAAGAGGAGAAATCGTACCTTGTTGGACATGGTACATTCCATAATGAGCTTTTTCGATATGTCGTTATCTTTTTGGGGATACACCTTAGAAACAGCGATGAAGTTACTAAATGTAGTACCTTCAAAGTCAGTGCCAAAAATGCTGCATGATATATGGTATGTCAAAGCACCCTCTTACCATTACTTAAGGTTTAGGGATCTCCTGCCTATGTGAGATGGACAATGGGAGATAAGTTGGATAGTAGATCCACCTTGTTCAAGTTTATGGGATACCCAAGAGAGTATGGGTTATTACTTTTACGATCCCTCAGAACAAAAGGTGTTTGTTTCAAGGGACGCCTACTTTATGGAAAAGCAATTTCTATTAGATAGAAATCACATTGTTGTTGAGCCTTATAATGTTCAAGATGATCATGAAATTCCATAAGTAGTGGAAACAAATGAGCAACAAGAGCCTCACATACAACCTCTGAGAAGGTCGGACCGAATTAAGAAGCAACCCGAAAGATTTGGATTTCTTCATGAAACTAGCCAATCGGATATTGATCCGAAGACCTGTGAGGAAGCTATGTTGGACAAACACTCCGGACATTGGCTTAATGCCATGAGATCCGAAATGGACTCCATGTACGCCAACAAAGTATGGACTTTAGTAGATCCACCGGAGGGAATAGTTCCCGTTGGTTGCAAGTGGATCTATAAGCAAAAGCTATGAGTAAATAGAGAGGTAGTAACCTTTAAGGCGCGACTAGTGGCAAAGGGTTACATTCAAAGACACGGTTTCGATTTTGAGAAAACCTTTTCACTAGTTGCTATACCTAAGTCCATTCATATTCTACTAGCTATATCCGCATATTATGACTATGAAATATGGCAAATGGATGTGAAAACCGCTTTTCTCAATGGAGTCATTCAAAAATAAATCTATATGGAGCAACCACAAGATTTTACATCCCAAAGGAGTGAGCAAAAGGTTAGCAACTCCAGAGATCCATTTATGGACTCAAACAAACGTCCCAATGTTGGAACATACATTTTGACAAGACAATCAAAATGTTTGGTTTTTTTAAAAATGTGTATAAACCATGTGTGTATATGAAGGCTAGTGGGAATAGTGTACAGTTTATTGTGCTTTATGTCGATGACATCCTTCTTATTGGGAATGAGGCAGGAATGTTAGAGTGTACCAAAGCATGGTAATCTATACAATTCTCTATGAACTATTTGGGAGAAACATCTAATGTATTAGGAATACGTATCTATTGAGGTAGATCAAGGAGGATACTGGGGCTTTCCCAAACCCCGTACATTGAAAAAATACTAAACAAGTTCAGTATAGAAGAATCCAAGAGGGGATTTCTTCCCATGGGACATGGCATCCATCTCTCTAAGTCTATGGTCCCCAAGATTAAGGACGGGAGATAAAGAAGGTCCGCCATTGGAAGCATAATGTATGCAGTTCAATGTACAAGGCCGGATGTAGCATACTCGCTAAGTGTTACGAGTAGGTTCCAATCCAATCCCCATGAGAGTCATTAGATAGCCGTTAAAACAATCCTTAAGTACTTAAGAAGGACTAAGGACTTATTTTTGGTATACGGCAATCGAAAATTGAAACTAGAGGGATTTTCGGATTCAAGTTTCCAATCCAATGTAGATAACCTAAAATCCACTTTTGGATTTGTATTTTTGCCTCATGGAAGTGCGGTGAGTTGGAAGAGTGCCAAACAAGATACCACGACCAAGTCTACTATAAAGATAGAATATATTGCGGCTTTGAAAGCTATAAAAGAAAGTGTTTAGATGAAAAACTTTATTCAAGAGTTGAATATAGTACCTAGCATTACTAAGTCAGTTACATTTTGAGGCAATATCATTTGATCCAGAAGATCATTGATAAAGGCGACATCTGAGTGGAGAGAGTTGCCTCGGAAAAGAATATAGCAGATCCACTAACAAAACCCCTAACGTAAAAGGTCTTTGAAGGACATCTTGAAAAGATAGCTCTCAAGGCCATGGGGCATTATCTTTAGGGCAAGTGAGAGATTATTGGAATAGTGCCCGGCAAGCCAATAGGATTGACCTTGTAAAGCTATTTCTTTGTAAAACAATCTTAATTGAGTGATATTCTTTATATGTCCATCTTCATCTTATGCTCTTTATTACTTCACTTGCATTTAGATGAAGCCCTTAGATCACTCATGACTACGGAACTTAGTTCAGTGACCATAGAATAAGTCTTACACGATCGTGATCTTAAATTTTCCAAGTCATAGGATCTTACAAGATGGACATCTAAGATCTAAATAGACTTACGCTAACGATGCATAAATCCAAGAGTTGGATATTGCTCAATTCCATGAGCAACCATATGAGATATAGGTGCTTGTTAGTGGGTGGTTGTTATAGAACAAGGCACTGAAGACCCATCGAAGAATCTACTAGATAGCCAAAGTGGCAAGTTGGTAGTAGCAAGTTCTCTAGCTTATGCTAGTGTATTTTATTAGTCCTCTGACCTGAGGATCCATGGTAACCTTGTGTTTAGTCCTTATGCTTTGAATTTTTCTTGGTCCCTTAGCGGACCTTTTGGGTTGAATCTGGGCATAAGCTACTAAACATGGAGGTCTGTGAGATCCAAAATGGAATCCAACTCCTCCCTTTTGTGAAGGACGAGTATATGTCCTATGTGTTCTACAATGATCGATTCCAAGAAATCATTGGGCAAGGTGGCATGACATATGGAAAAAAAGTTTTTCAAAGATGAAGTCATACAATGTAATCGAACATTAAGAATAGAGACATAGCAACGAGGCTATTAAGGAGTCGGCAAATATCTTGCCCTATGCCTCTTTTAGGAGATAGTAGACGAAAGGACCACATATTCATGGCAAGCGAGAGCTACAATAGTTCTCCAAAATCATTCATTTTGGCTAATTAGTTGGACTCCATGGGCTTGAGGTTGGATATCGACCATGGAGATTGGGTACTCTTTAATTAATAAGATTAACTAAATTGAGTCGATTAGTTTAAAAGTGTTTTAAACTAAAATGAAGATAAGATATTCAAAAGTCACAAAAGTGTTGTGGGCCCAATCCAATGAATGGTAGATCATATTGGGTCACACACAAAAGCCAATTAGTTTCTTAGTTAATGAAGGAATTTTCTAAGTATTAGAAAATTGCTCCATGGAACTGATTTTTGAGGTGTCCAATTTGAAGGTTAATTTTAGCTTGATTAATTTAAGTGTTAAATTAATCAATTAATTTAAGGAGTTAAATTAAATCAATAATTAAGTAGTTAATTATTTGGTGCCAAATGATCATCAATTGGTCAGGTTAGCTTAAAGAGTTAAGTTAACAAAACTAAGCTTAAGAGTTAAGTCAAAGGTTAATTAATTAAATTAAAGTGTTTAATTTAATGAAAGAGAATAATACATTTTGGAGGGAAAATTCAAATAAAAGGTTCATTTAAATTAGCATCTTAATTAATTTGAAATTAGATTTCAAACGTAATTAAAATGTACTCAAATTCAAATTTGATTTGAATTTGAATTTGCTACCTTGGCAGAGCAAGTGGCCGCTCCCCTTGAGGAAGGTGTGGGCTCACACCTTCCTCTCTTTATATATAGATATAGAGGTGATAGAGGATCGGCCACTAAGCATCATAAGTGTGGAGATTAGAATCTTTCACAATTCCTTCTAAAACTCTCTCCAAGCATTCATCATATGTTAAAGCTTTGCTTTATTTCTTCTTCTCCTACCTCAAATCAGCCTCCACTATTGTTTTTCTCCTCTCTTACTCTATCTTATGGTGAGGAGAAATTGGAAGTTCAATTGATGTGCGGATCATCACAAAAGAGGCAACACACTCGGTTTGCTAGCTTTGGAGATCTACTGAAACAAAACAGCGATTTGATGAATTTTTTCCAGGGAGATCTAGAAGGTTTTTTGATCCAAAATTTTCACAGTATCTTCTTTAAGGTGTTGAGAGGATATAGGAATTGTTTGCTGATATTTGGAGAAGTTTAACCGAGGCAAAAGTTGCTCTCTTCTTTCTGCGCTGCTGTCGGGTATATTTTGGATTGGTGAAGAGTTCACCATTTTCTCCTTGGAAATTTGCTATTCAAGGTAACTCTCTAGCTAAATCTAAATCCCAAGCATGATTCGATCCTTCTTATCTTGCAAAGCACTAGTTTGTTTAAGCTTTTAAAGTTTTGTTATTAGATCCTAGTACATTACTTGCCACCAGCTCCGTTCCATGAACAATCCCATATGAGATATGGATGCATGTTAGTGAGTGCTTGTTAGAGAACAAAGCACTTAATGCCCGCCTGGAGAATCAACTAGATACCCGAAGTGGCAAGTTCTCCAACTTACGCTAGTGCATATTATTAGTCATTTAACCTGAGGATCCATGGTAACCTTATGTTTAGTCCTTATGCTTTGACTCTTCCTTGGTCACTTAGCGGGCCACTCGGGTTGAGATTAGGCATGAGCTACTTTCCATGGATGTTTGTGAGAACTAAGATGGAATCCGACTCTTTGCTTTTGTGAAGGACGAGTGCATCTGCTATGCGTTCTATAATGATCAATTCCAAGAAATCCTTGTGCAAGGTGATGTGGGAATTTGGAAAGGTATTTCCAATGGTGAGGTCACTAAGGGAATCGAACATTGAGTATAGAAGCATAGTATCGAGGCTATTAGGGAGCCGACTAATATCTTGCCCTAGCCCTCTTTTGGGAGATCGGAGACAAAATGACCGTATTTGCATGGTACGAGTAATGCTAGAATAGTTCCTCAAGAGCATTCTCTTCGGCCAATTAGTTGGGCTCCATGGGCTTGAGGTTGGACATCGACCATAGAGATTGGGTACTCTTCAATTAATGAGATTAATTGAATTGAGTCGCTTAGTTTAAACTAATATGAATATTTAATATTCCATAAGCGCAAAGAGTTGTGAGCCCATGTCCAATGAATGGTAAAACATAATAGGTCACACACAAAAGCTAATAGCATGTCATATTGAAAGAAGGACAATTTTCTAAAAGTTAGAAAATTCATGACCGAATCTGGTGGAGGCGAAAATTGGAGTCATTTTTAGCTTCATCAGTTTAAGAATTAAATTGGTAAATTTAATTTAAGAGTTAAATTAAGATCAATTAATTAATATTTAATTAATTGATGCCACACAACTATCAATTGGTCAAGTTAATTTAAGAGTTAAATTAATTTTGACTAGCTTAAAGAGTTAAGCACTTTGACTTAAGAATTAAGTCAAAAGGATTATTAATTAAATTAAAGTGTTTAATTTAATTAAAATTGGAGAGTTTATTTTGGAGAATATTATTAAATGAAGGGTTCATTTAATATGAAATTAGAATTCATTTGGAAGACATTTCATTAAATGAAATGCAAATTCCAAATGACATCCAAATCCACATTAACATTAATTGTTAGTGGCCACCTTGGAATGGACATTTGGCACCCTCTCATTGAGAATGGGTGTGACCACACACCATCCTATTCCTATATATAGATATAGGAGGAGAAGGGGTGGCCACATGGTCAAGGATTGCTAGGTGTCAAATATTCTCCTAACAAACTTGGATAGTATGCATCTAATTCTTAGCATTCTATTATTCTCTCCAACGTCCTTGCTCTTCCACCTTCATTCTCCAAGCTTTCTCCTCTCCTTTTTATGCAAATATCTCTAGTCATATTGTAGAGATTAGGTCCTAGCTATGGTGTGTGGACTATGTCATTAGAGGCCAATCGTTTGGTTGCAATTGCTCTTGTTTGAGGTAATTTTTGGTAGCCATTTGGACCGAGTTCTGGGAGACCTTTTGGTATTCTATTTCAGTTAATTATTGGAGTGTTGTATCCTCAAGGTGTGGTGATATTCTAGTAAATTTTTCAACCTAAAAGGAGAAGTCTAACTAAAGGAAAATCGATGGTGATCTTGCTGCACCCATGAGAAGCCTCTTCAACGATTGAAGAGAGTTTCTCTTTCTCCTTGAAATTTCTGGTATCATCAAGGTATTTCCATTCTATAAATATGATTCCTATGCATGCCTTGATCCTTGGGGATGTGTGTGGGCTAGTTACATTTAGTTTTTTTTGAAAATATTTGGATCCTAGTGCCACACACACCTACACTTTAATGGGACTCCGTTACCTCGTGGCTACCTCATGGCTTCTTGGCTATTACCATCACTCTCATCCCTAAAGTTAGCACCCCTTCTTCTTGGAAACATTTTAGGCCTATCAGTCTTTGCAACACAACCACTAAAATCCTCTCCAAAGTCATGAACACTAGACTTTCCTCCATTCTTCCTCGCTTAATTTCTCCTAACCAAAGTAGTTTTTTCAGAGGCCGTCTTTTCCATCATAACATTTTTTTGGCTCAACAAATGGTCCATCATCTTGGAAGAATCAAGGATAATTTCATGATGAAGTTAGCTATGGAGAAAGCTTATGATAGAGTGAATCGGAGAGTCCTTGAAGCCATTCTCAGCAAGTTTGGGTTCCCTAATGCTTAGATTGAACTCATTATGAATTTGATCAATAACAATTGGTTTTATGTCCGTGTCAATGGTGTTAATTCTGTTTTCTTCAAATCTAGTAGGGGCTTGAGACAAAGTGATCCAATCTCCCCAAGTCTCTTCAGGGGTTTGGAAACTTTGTTTCAAAGGAATATGGATATGTACTTTGAAGTAGGCATAAGCATTTGGTTGAGTCAACTTTCTTATGCATATGGCATTATAGTGTTTATGAAAGCTAAACCTCTTTAACTCAACCTCTTCAGACATTTTTTCTATGAAGATGCTCTAAATAGTTGATCAGTTCCTTTAAAAGTTCCTATATCACTTATAACAGCCCCTCAAGTATAAATTCCCTCATCTCAGACATCATCGGGTTCACCAAAACTCAACTCCCTTTTTCCTACCTTGGAGCCCTTCTTCATGAAGGAAATCAAAAATGTCAAATGTATGATCAAGTCATTGCCAAAATCCAAAAAAAAAAACTCTTGGGATGGGAACATAGCAAACTTTCCTTTGGGGTAGACTTGCTTTAATCAATTCAACCCTTCTTTCCATTCCTATTCACATCCTTCAAGTCATGAATCCCCCTAAAGGAGTCTTTTTGAAGATTGAGAGAATGTGTAATAAATATTTATGGGGTTCTACTTTGACTGAAAAGAAAATTCATTGGAGGTCTCGGAGTAGAATGTGTTTCCCTTTAATAAAGGAGGGCTTAATGTGAGGAAGTTAGCGGATGTTGTGATAGTCTTCACTTTTAAATTGTGGTGGAGATTTAAGAGCCAATCCTGTTTATGGGTTGATTTTATTTGTTAGAGATATTGTGGTGGTTGTCATCCCCTTGTCATCAAAGTTTCTCCTCAATACTCTTATGTTTGGAAAAGACTCTGTGCCATCCGTTCTGATGTGGAGAAAAATATCTTTTAGACCATTTGTGAGGGTAATCCTTCCTTTTTGGCATGACTGTTAGATCGGTGAATCTTCTCTTAACTCCCTTCTTAACTCTAAACACCTCATTTCATTCCGGTCAAATCCTTTTGGGATAATGGTGAGTGGAGCAGACTACTGTTAGATGATGTGCTTCCATCAGATATTGTTGAACAAGTTTGTTGTATCCCCATCCTTCACTATTCTAAAGAAACCATGTTTTGGAAACTTTCCCCTACCAGAACCCTCCTTACCAAAAGCGCATGGTAATCCATTAGACAAATCAGTCCTCTCTTTCCTTTTTTCTCTTCCATTTGGAACAACATTATCACTCCTACTATTTCTGTTTTTGCTTAGAGGCATCTCAATAACGTTATTCCCTCGGACCAAAAACTCCAAGACAAGGGCATGATTCTTGCATCTAAGTAATAGCATTGCCATGAATTTGAGAGCATGGTCCACCTTTTTATCACTTGCAATTTAGCTAAAAAAATTTGGAGTTTCTATGCTAATATTATTCACTTCACTATACCTAACACCACTAATATCTCTTTACTTTTTCAAGCTTGGAAATTTAGGATTTTTGCAAGTTCACAAGTAGGGGTGTTAATGGATGTTAAACGGATCGGATACACTGTTTTCATATTCGTATCTGTTTAACTTTTTGAATATTCGGATACGAATACAAATTTAACGGATATTTAAAAATAATATCTGAATTCATATCCGTCGGATATCGGTCGAAAACGGATATATCTGTATCTGATTATTATTATTCAGATGCATTCATATTTGATTAAACTTATCCGTATTCGAATTATTTTTTTGATATTTATATTCGATGATAATTATTTAGATATCTACTTATGAATACCAAATACGTGAATCTATAAACCTATAACAAATACATATTTTAATTAATAGAAGGAACTATACAATTTCTTTAAAAAGAAAGTAATCAAACAAATAGCATAGTTTTAATTAATAATTGACTTTATAATTGATTATTGGTACTAATTAATATTAATAACGGCATTTAAGTGTATTAATTAAAAAGTCAACCAACAATAATTATGTTGATTAACTTTATTCTTCAATTTTTTCACTATATTATAATAATTTTTAAAATTTATTCTTTTTTCTTCCCAATTCATCAATTATAATTTATATATATACATATATGGATTATGAGATTTTTATTGAAAAATATAAATAATATATTATTTAATAAATATATATTTGGATTAGATATTAAACAGATCGAATATTCATTTACCATATCCATATCCATTTATAATCGAATATCTACTAATCGAATACGGATAATATCCGCTTTAAACAGATGCGAATAAATTTTGTATAAATGGATATGAATGCGAACGGTAAATGAATTTTCGAATATCCCTTTACATCCCTATTCGCAGGTTTATATCAGAAGCATTCTACCAATCATAATCTGTTTGTTTTTATGGTGCTCAAGGAATAACTCAAACACAGGGGAATTAGGTGTACGCCAAAAAAAGTCATTTGGAAGATCTAGCAACACATTTTGACTATCCACAAAGCTGGTCTTTTCAAAGCAGTGCACTGGAAAGGAGATCTAACTTCGACAGCTATGTTCAACATGTTATTCACATATAAGGAACCCCCCCCCCCCCCCCGCAAGGTTGTGAAATGAACACCGCCGAGCACTAATTTTTTGAAATTAAACACGGACGGAGCCGCACAAAATAATCCTAGAAAGGCCAGAGCTGGCGGCATTCTGAGAAACAAAGACAAACAAGTGATTTTTTCATTTTTACATCCTCTTGGTAAAGCCACAAATACTGTCGCAGAATTGGCGGCGGTTTTGAAAGGATTAGAGTTATGTTCTCAATATCATATCTCTAATATAATTGTGGAAATGGATGCCTAGGTTGCCATTCAACTTATGAACAATAAGAAATCCCACAGCTGGAACATGGCTCACTTGATCATAAAAATAAAAAAGCTCATACAGCCCCTAAATGTCTCTTTCAGCCATATTTACAGAGAGGACAATAGTGCAACTAATTTTCTTGCCAAGAAAGCTTGTAAGGTTGAACAAAGTGTATTCCTTCAAATTCATCAACTTCCCAAGAAGGTAGAGGCTATCATTCATTTTGAAGGACTTGGTATCCCATATTTTGAGTCAGATGAACAAATACGCTGCCCTCTTTTTCAGTCTTTATTCTGTTATTGGTTGTATGAGGGTTTGGCTGCTCAATTTAATTTTCTCGGTTATGCATGAAATATGGCATTTGTCATATGTAATCTCTTGGTTGAGAATGTTACTGGAATCTGGAATTTTGACTGTCCGAAATGTGTTTGTGGCTGTCAACAACTTTGTTGTAATTATGCCATTTTTTATGGAAATCGATTTGGAGCTGCTGAATTACTGTTGGAGCGCAACGGAAATAATTTAGGCATGAGATTTAATTTATCAGGAATTCACAAATTACACTCACAAATTTAATGACAAAATTAATACCCGACAGATAGAAAAATAAAACAGACACAGATTTACGTAGTTCGGCAAATTCTATCTACCTCCACGGGAGTTTTCTTTCTTCAATTATGATAGACCAGTACAAGTCAACCCTTGAATTTGACATGCCCAAAATCAAGCCACAAAAACCCCTTGTACAACCACTAACATAACTACCAAAGAAATACTCACTCCTCCCTTTTGTATTGCCCTACTCGTACTCACAATAACTACCCCATGAGTATCATATCATGAGTTCCACGAGTGTCCTCTCTATAAAGTAATCAAATAAATACCTCTATTTATAGTAGAAAATTGCTTGACTACTTTATCTAGAACTAGGAAACCCAATACAAGAAGGAGTCCTAATTCTAGTCAAACTTGGTCTCTCGATAACCAAGTCAAATCCCAACAACTCCACCTTGATGAGGTTTCTCATCTCAACAATTGTTCATGACTCCATCGCAAACCAAATTCCATTAGCCTTCAAAGATACCACTGCACATGCCGAATTAGTAAGGTCCTGACTCAAACTAACTCCTCCCGACCAATGCACATGTACAGCTTAATGTGTGACTTTCAGGACTCCACATTCAGTGAATATTCACAACCTTAGGAATCCAATTGGCTCTGGACTCCACCTTCAGTAAATATTCACAACCTTTGGAATACCCCTAGCTCAAGGAAATTAGATTATTTCGTGTCTTTAGGGCATAGGTCACACCACCTAAAGTACAAACCACTCCAACAACTATTTTGATTTTCCCCCCTTCAATACCCATGACTCACCAAGTAAAATCATCACACAAAGACAAATTACCTGTCTTCCATGATTGAAGTGAATCAAAAATAATTTTCCATGGAGCAAACATGCATTACGCATCTGGAATCCAAAACCTATTAATCTCCACAACATTAATGATAATGTTGTCCGCAATACAAAGTCAAATCTTCCCGCTGTAAATCCTTCATATCTGTTGACTTCTCCAACCTTTCCTTCAACGTCACTGCTAGGCCCCATTAAATTAGGAGATCCTCCACTCTTCCCTGCCAAAAAGTGAAATTCCCTTTGTCATCAAAATTTTGAACTGTGAAGTGATTTTCTAATAACTCTGCCCATCCCCGAAAAATTAAATCTCAACTTACAGCCCCAACCAAAAGCTCTGATACCAGTTTGTTGGAGCACAGTGGAAATAATTTAGGCATGAGATTTAATTTATCAGGAATTCACAAATCACACTCACAAATTTAATGACAAAATTAATACTCGAAGATAGAAAAATAAAACAAACACAGATTTACGTGGTTCAGCAAATTCTGCCTACCTCTACGGGAGTTTTCTTTCTTCAATTATGATAGACCAGTACAAGTCAACCCTTGAATTTGACATGCCCAAACTCAAGCCACAAAAATCCCTTGTACAACTACTAACATAACTACCAAACAAATATTCACTCCACCCTTTTATATTGCCCCACTCGTACTCACAATAACTACCCCATGAGTATCATATCATGAGTTCCACGAGTGTCCTCTCTATAAAGTAATCAAATAAACACCTCTATTTATAGTAGAAAATTGCTTGACTACTTTATCTAGAACTAGGAAACCTAATACAAGAAGGAGTCCTAATTCTAGTCAAACTTGGTCTCTCGATAACCAAGTCAAATCCCAACAATTAAACCTACTGGAGCCCACTCTAGTTGATTTCAGTTTGACCAGTTGACTTTTTGGGAATTAGTATATATGGATGGACCATTTAATTGCTTGCCCGCTAATGCTGATGTCGCCTTTTTGGATTTTACTATTGCACGTGAAGCTGCATGCGTGAATCTATCCGCATGGACTGTTTGGGATCCTTTTTCTGATTGGCCTATTGCATGGAGAAGCATCCCACTAGAAGATTTTATCTCATTTCTTCTGTTCTCGGCCTCAATAGTGATGTGCATTCTTTTATTTTGATTGGTCATTTTGGGAGCATGTTCCCTCTTGTTGATGGTCATACTCATTGTAAATTTATTTTCATATCAATATATTTTAACCTTATTCAAAAAAAAAAAAAAAAAAAAAAAAAACTTAACTCCTTAAGTTAACTTGACCAATTAATAGTCATGTGGCACCAAATAATTAACTTCTTAATTAATTGGTCTTAATTTAACTCCTTAAATTAATTAGATTAGTTTAACAACTAAATTGACCAAGCCAAAATGACGACAAACCATCTACCTCCAAAATCGGTCATCTAGGAATTTTTTCAACTCTTAAAAAATTTCCTTCATCAAGTAGGATTTGCAATTGGCTTTTGTGTGTGACTCATTAGGTTCTACCATTCATTGGACCAAGGCTCACAACTCTTTGTGACTTATAGAATATCAAATATTCACATTAGTTTAAACTCCTTTAAGCTAATGACTTAATTCAATTAATCTCCATTAATTGAAGAGTACTCAATCTCCATAGTCGATGTCCAACCTCAAGCTCTAAAGCCCAACTAAATGGCCGAAATGAATGCTTTTGGAGAATCATTCTAACTCTACATGTGCCATGCAAATACAGCCTTTTCATCTCCTCTATCCCAAAAGAGGCCTAAGGCAAGATATTTTTTGACTTCCTAATAGCCTCGATTCTTATTTCTATTCCTACTATTCAATTCCCCTTTATGGCCTCATCTTTGGAAAACTTCTATTCCAAATTATCATACTACCTTGTGCAAGGATTTTTTGGAATCGATTACTATAGAATACATAGAAGATGCACTGGCCTTTCACAACAATAAGGTGTCAAATCCTATCTTGAATCTCATAAACCTTCATATCTAAGTAGCTCATACCTAATCTCCACCCGAACAACCCGCTAAGTGGTCCAGGAAGAGTCAAAGTATGATGATCTAAACACAAGGTTACCATGGATCCTTAGGTCGAAGGATTAATTATATGCATTAGCGAAAGCTGGAGAACTTGCCACTACCGACTTGCCACTACAGCTATCTAGTAGATTCTCCGGGTGTGCCTTCAATGAACTTATTTTATAACAAGCACCCACTAGCTTACATCCATATCTCATATGGCTTGCTCATAAAACGAAGCATCCTCTTTGATCTACCTCTATTGACACGTATTCATAATACGTAGGATGCTTCTCCAAAAAAGTATAGATAACCATACCTTAATACACTCTAACATTGCTCACCCATTCCCAATGAGAAAAATGTCATCAACACAAAGCACAATAAACTATATACTACTCCCACTAGCCTTCTTGTACACACAAGGTTCATACACATTTTTCACAAACCTAAACGATTTGATTGTCTTATAAAAATGTATGTTCTAACTTCAGGACACCTATTTGAGTCCATAAATAGATCTCTCAAGTTTGCAAACCGTTTGCTCACTCCCTTTAGATGTAAAACCATGTGATTGCACCATATAGAATTCTTCTTCAATGTTTCCATTGAGGAAAGCAGTTTTCACATCCATTTACCATATCTCATAGTCAAAATATGCGGCTATAGCAAGTAAAATCCGAATAGACTTAGGCATAGCAATTGGTGAAAAGTTTCTCTCAAAATCAATACCGCGTCTTTGAGTATAACCTTTTTCCACTAGTCGTGCTTTAAAGGTCATTATTTGTCCTGAGTCTATTTCAGATTCATGGCATCAAGCCAATGTCATGAATCTATGTCCAACAAAGCTACCTCATAGGTCTTCGGATTACTATTCGATTAGCCCATCTCATGAAGAAATTTGAACCTTTCGGGTTGCTTCTTGATTCGGTCTGACCTTCTGAGAGGCTGTGTATTAGGCTCTTCTTGCTCACTTGTTTCCACTGCTTGTGAGATTTGATGATCATCTTAAACTTCATCAAGTTCAATAACAGTGCTATTTCTATCTAATAGAAATTTCTTTTCCAAAAAGGTGGCGTTCCTTGAAACAAACAGCCTTTGTTCAAAGGGGTCATAGAAGTATTAACCTAAAGACTCTCTTAGGTATCCCACAAACTTGCACAAGGTGAATCTACTATCCAACTTATCTCCCACTAGCCGCTTGATGTAAACAGGAGACCCCCAAACTCTTAGGAAAAAGTAAGAAGGTACTTTACCAAACCACATCTCATGCGATGTCTTCAACATTGACTTTGAAGGTATTACAGTTAGTAACTTCGTGGCCATCTATAAGGCATATCCCCAAAAGGATATAGGCACATCGAAAAAACTCATCATGGAACGTACCATGTCTAACAAGGTACGGTTTCTCCTTTTGGCTATTCCATTGTGTTAGGTATGCCAACTAGAGTCCATTAAAAGAGAATCTCATTCTCTTTTAGATAATTCAAGAATTTGATACTTAAGTATTCTTCCCCTCGATCCGATCGAAGATCTTTAATACTAAGTCCTTTTTGCTTTTCTACTTCATTACTATACTCTTTGAACTTTTTAAAGGCTTTGAACTTGTACTTCATAAGATACATATGTCCAAATCGAGTATGATCATCAGTAAAGATGATGAAGTAAAAGTAGCCTCCTCTTGCACTAACTCTTAGTAGGCCACAAACACTCGTATGGATCAAATCTAAAGGACTTGCGGTTCGCACTGATTATCCCACAAAAGGAGCCTTGGTCATTTTTTCTTTTAAACAAGATTTACAAGTAGGAAGGTTCTTAGTGCCAATAAAATTTAGTGCTTTGAGGGCTTCTAACTTATTCATCCTATTTTTATAAATATGTCCAAGTATTGCATGCCACAATATGGTACCTTCTTGGTTATTTAATTTTTCTTTTACTTGATTGAATGTGTATCAATGAAGGTTGAGAATCCAATATGTACAATCCATATTTCAAGGTACATTGTGTAATTAAAGAACCATTCTTTAATACTTTTAACATCCCATTAGGTATAGAAAAATCATATCCTTCATTATCCAAAATAGGAATAGAAATAATGTTCTTAACAAAAAAAGGTATATAATAACAAGGATCAAGTGCAATGCAAGCATTCTCCAAGTCTAATTTGATTACGCCTTCAACCATAGACGCAACTTTTGCTCCATTTCTAAGGTGGAGGATCATAACCCCTTCATTGAGATTCCTTCTTCTTTCGATCCCCTGTAATGAATTACAAATGTGAGAACCACATGCGGTATAAAATACTAATGAGGAATAATTTGTCGTTAAGTGCACTTCAATAAAGTACATACCCTTCTCAAGGGTGCTAAGATAAGCCTTGCAATTCTTTTTCCAATGTCATTTTTCACCACAATAGAAATAAGTAGTATCGGTTTTAGCCTTTTTCTTTTTCTTGATTCTTCCCGAACTTTTCAAGGGTTGCTTCCCCTTTAAGGAAGAACTCTTCTTCCTTTTACCTCCCTTTCTAGGACCCCTAAGGCCCTAGATTCAAAAGAGTAAGCAAGCATAAGAGGCTTGTCCTTTTTCAAAGTTTCCTCGACAATCACCAACATGTTGACCAATTTATTAACCGCCACTTCTTGCTTAGACATATTAAAGTTCATAATGAATTGGTCAAAGGAGCTAGGCAATGATTGAAGGATCAAATCCATTTAGATGCCATTATTCATAATCATGTCTAATTGACCAAGTTTTTCAGTGAGACTGATCATCTTTAGCTTGTGTTCATGAACACTTGTGCCATCATTTATTCTTATCCTAAAGAGCTCCCTAGATAAAGCGAAACTTTTGTGTCTAGTTTGAACACTATACAACTGTTGTAGGTGTAGATAGATCACACTTGTATGTTCCATATGCTCATGAGACTTTTGTAGCTCATTAGACATAGAAGCCATCATGATACATCTCATTTGTAGATCATCATCCACAAACTTCATGAACAATTCACGCATCTCATTGGTGGCATCATTGCTAATGGTGTCTGGTGAACTTTTATCAAGTACATATGTCTTACTTTTGGAATCTAGAATAATCTTGAGGTTTCTCAACCAATCGAGGAGTTTGACCCGGTTAACTTGTTAGTTTCCAAAATAACATGGAGTATATTTGTAGCCATTTTGAGTTTGATATTTCAAAAATATACAAAAGGCAAAAAGAAGCATATAAGCATGTGATTGAATATTGATATGAAAAATATGTTCATGGTCTTTTGAGTATGTTTTGCTCCCACTATTTTATCAAAATTTTCACCCCCTGGAAGAATTCTGCAATTCTCATTTCCTAGTGAGAATCAAGGTCATAAGACTTGTAGTGGACCCATGACTCATGAGATACTCACAAACAATCGTAAGGTAAGCAACTTTTGTTAATTACATCTCTATGCAACCTTTGATATATTTTGCCTCACTTTTCATGTAGACCTACGACTCGTGCGACATCTACATTACTAGGTGTTAAGTCTAAAAGCAAGTAAAGCACTAGGATCCAATAATAAAACTTCAAAAGCTAAAATAAACTAGTGCTTACAAGCAACCAAGGATCTAAACATGCTTTAGGATTCAGATTTGGTTAAAGAGTTACCTTAAAAAGCAAAATCCAAGGGTAGATTGAAGAACTCCTTCTTCAAACAGAATCTGCCAGATAGTGGCATAGCTGGAAGCAAGTGATTTTTGACCAATTCAAAACTCTCCAAAAATACTAAAAAAATTCTAGTAGATGCTCAACTCCTTGAGAAAGCTATTGGAAAAAATTCAACTCGAAACTCCTTCTGGATCTCCTGATATAAAATCGACAAAAGACTAGTCTCGTATGTAGATCTCCAAAGGCTTAGCAACCCATTTGTTTTGCCTCTATCGAAATGATCCACACACCATTCCAATTTCTACTACTCCTCATTTTTAGCTGGAGAAAAAGATGAGAGTTCAAAGGGAGATGGTCGATTTTTGGGTAGGGAGAAGAAGAGGAAGGTGATCTTCAACACATGAATGAACACCTTGAAAATGGAAGGAAAAGTGAGAATTTAATTCTTCACTTGCTTGAATGCTTGATTTTCGCCCCCCTCACTCTATATCTATATATAGAGTGAAGATGTGGTGATGCCAAGGTGGCATCACACCTTCCACAAGGGGGATGGGACCACCAACATGCATGCCTTGCATGCTTAGTTGGCAAATTTAAATCTAGTTTGAATTTGTGTGCATTTCAATTACATTAGAAATCTAATTTCAAATTAATTGAATGCCACATTAAAATGATCCTATCATTTCAATTTTCCCTCCAAAGAATATTCTCCTCATTAATTAAATCGAACAATTTAATTTAATTGATTAATTCTTGACTTAACTCTTAAGTCAACTAGCTTAACTCCTTAAGCTTAATTTTGTTAACTTAACTCTTTTAAGTTAACTTGACCAATTGATGGTCACATGGCACCAAATAATTAACTCCTTAATTATTGGTCTAATTTAACTCCTTAAATTAGTTGATCAATTTAGTAATTAAATTAATCAAGCCAAAATGGCCTCAATTTTCGGTCACCCCAAAATCGGTCTCCATGGAAAGAATTTTCTAACACTTAGAAAATTCCTCCATTGCTTAAGAAACGTGATTGTCTTTTGTGTGACACCCGATAGGTTCTACCATTCATTTGACATGGGCTTACAACTACTTGTGACTTTTGAATATCGTATATTCATTTTAGTTTAAACTCATTTAAACTAATCAACTCAATTCAATTAATCTCCATTAATTGAAGAGTACTCAATCTCTATGATCGATGTCCAACCTCAAGCCGATGGAACCCAACTAATTGGCTGAAATGAATGCTTTTGGAGAACCATCATAGTTCTACACGTGCCATGCAAATACAGTCCTTCATCTCCTATTTCCTGAAAGAGGCATAGGGTAAGATACTTGCCGACTCCCTAATAGTCTCAATACTATGTCTCTATTCCTAATGTTCAATTCCACTTTATGACCTCATCTTTGAAAAATTCTTTTTCCAAATTTTCATACTGCCTTGTGTAAAGACTCCTTGGAATTGATCATTATAGATTACATAGGAGATACACTCACCGTCCACAAAGACGAGGAGTCGGATCCCATCTTGTATCTCATAAACTTCCATGTCTAACTAGCTCATGCCCAATCACCATCCGAATGGCCCACTAGGTGACTAGGGATAAGTCAAAGCACAAGGACCTAAACACAAGTTACCATGGATCCTCAGGTCAAAGGACTAATTATATGCACTAGCGTAAGTTGGAGAATTTGCCACTACCGACTTGCCACTCCGGCTATCTAGTGGATTCTTCGGTGGGTCTTCAGTACCTTGTTTCCTCACAAGCACCCACTGACATGTATCCATATCTCATATGGGATTGCCCATATAACAGAGCAATATCCAACTCCTTGGATCTATCCATTGTTAGTGCAAGTCTATCCGAATCTTAGATGCCCTATCTCTTAAGATCCTATGACTTGAAAGATTTAAGATCACGATCGTGTAAGATTTATTCCATGATCACCACCCAGTGCATGATGAAGTCCCGTAGTCTTGTGTGATCTAAGGGCTTTAACCAAATGCCAGTGAAGTAAATATAAGCATAAGTTGAAGATAGCCATATAAAGAATATTATTCAACCAAGATTGTATCATAAGTGGAATAGTTTACAACGCTAATCTAATTGGCTTGTGGGCTACTATTCCAACAATCTCCCACTTGCCCTAAAGCCAATTCCCCTAGCCTTAAGACCCATCTTTTCAAGATGTCCTTCAAAGATCGTTTGCATTTAGGGGTTTAGACATTGGTTCTGCTATATTCTCTTATGAGGTAACTGTTTCCACTCAATTGTCACCTCTATGAAATGATATCATATATTAAATGATAATGCATTTATATGTACTTAGATCACTGATGAGATCTTAGCTCAAGTTCTAAGTTGCCATCAAAAGATAATTATAAGCCCATGCACGCTAGGCACTACATCTAACTCTTGGATGAAATTTTTATCCAAACACGTTCCTTTGTGGTTTGCAAAACCACAAATTATTTCACCACAGTGATAATCTCAGTCATGGTGTCTTGTTTGGAACTCTTCCATTTCACCACGCTGTCATTAAGGCAAAATAGCTTATACCAAAAAATAAGTTCTTAGTGCTTCTCAAGTACTTTAGGATTGTTTTAATGGCCATCCAGCGACACTCATTGGGGTCATATTGGAAATGACACATAACACTTAAAGCGCGTACCATATTCGATCTTGTACATTGAACGGCATACAATATGCTTTGCATAAAGTATGTAGGACATTCTATGTCTTTCATTGTCAGCCTTAGGGGTCATAGACTTGGAGAGATGAATGCTATGTCCATTAAGAAGAAACCACTATCGGATTCTTCCATACTAAAACTCTTTAGTATCTTGTCAATGTACGATGTTTGGGAAAACCCTAGCATTCTTCCCGATCTATCTCTATAGATACATATTCTCAATACGTATGATGCTTCTCCCAAATTCTTCATGAAAAATTGTATAGATAACTATGCTTTAGTACACTCTAACATTTCTCTCTCATTCTCAATGAGAAGAATGTTATTAACATAAAGCATAATAAACTGTATACAACTCCCACTAGCCTTCTAAAACACACAAGGTTTATACACATTTTTTATAAAGCCAAATGATTTGACTTTTCAATCAAAATGTTGGTTCCAAGTTTGGGACGCCTGTTTGAGTCCACAAATAAACTTGTGGAGTTTACAAACCTTTTGCTTACTCTCCTTAGATGTAAAACATTAAGGTTGCTCCATATAGATTTCTTCTTCAATGTTTCCATTGAGGAAAGTATTTTTCACATCCATATGTCATAACTCATAGTCATAATATGCGATATGGCAAGTAAAATTCGAATAGACTTAGGCATTATGATCGGTGCAAAGGTTTCCTCGAAATCAAAAATTGGGTCTTAGAGTCTAACCTTTTGCTACTTAGTCGCGCCTTAAAGATCATTACCTCCCCATCGACTCCTAGCCTTCACTTATAGATCCACTTGCAACCAATAGGAACTATTCCCTTTAGTGGATCTACCATAGTCCATACTTTGTTGGAGTTCATGGAGTCTACTTTAGATTTCATGGCTTTTAGCCAATGTCCCAAGTCTATGTCTAACATAGCTTCCTCACAGGTCTTCGAATCACTATCTAATTGGCCCGTCTCATAAAGGAATAAGAACATTTTGGGTTGCTTCTTGATTCAGTTTAACTTTCTTAAAGGTTGTGTGTGAGGCTCTTATTGATATTTGTTTGTTTCTACTATTTGTGGGATTTTAATGATCATCCTGAACTTTACCAAGTTCAATTACAATGCCTTTTCTATCTAATAGAAATTTCTTTTCCAAAAAAGTTGGTGTTCCTTGAAATGAACACCCTTTGTTCCAAGGGATCATTAAAATAATAACCCAAAGACTCTCTTGGGTATCCCACAAACTTGCACAAGGTAGATCTACTGTCCAACTAGTCTCCCACTAAACGTCTCACGTAGGTAGGAGACCCCCAAACCTTTAGATAATGGTAAGAGGATGTTTTGCCATACCGCATCTCATGCGACGTCTATGGCACCGACTTTGAAGGTACTACACTTAATGACTTGGTCGCCATTTTTAAGGCGTATCCCCAAAAGGATATAGGCACATTGAAAAAAACTCATCATGGAACGTACTATGTCTAACAAAGTACGATTTCTCCTTTTGGCTACTCTATTATTTTAGGGTATGTCGAGTGGAATCCATTGAGAGAGAATTACATTCTCTTTTAGATAATCCAAGAATTTTGTACTTAAGTATTCTCCCCCCTCGATCCGATCGAAGAGCTTTAATACTAAGTCCCTTTTGCTAGCCTACTTCATTCCTATACTCTTTGAACTTTTTCAAAAGCTTTGGACTTGTATTTCATAAGTTACACATGTCCGTACCGACTATAATCATCAGTGAAGGTGATGAAGTAGGAATAGCCTCCTCTCGAAGTAACTCTTAGTGGGCCACAAACATCAGTATGGATCAAATCCAAAGGACTTGTGGTGCGCTCCATTTGTCCTATAAAAGGACTTGTGAAAGCTTCTAACTTGTTCATCCTATTTTTTTGAAATATATCCAAGTCTTGCATGTCATAACATACCATATTCTTGGATATCTAATTTTCTTACTTTCTTGAATGTGCATTAGTGATGGTTGAGAATCCAAAAATGTATAATCCTTTGTTAAGTGTACCATAAGCAGTTAAGAAACCCATTCTTTAATGCCTTCAATCTCCCATTTGATATAAAGGGATCATATCCTTTGCTATCTAAAACAAGAATTGAAATAATTTTCTCAATAATATATGTTACATATTAGCAAGGGTTCAATACAATTATGGAGTTCCCTAAGTCTATCTTATTATACCCCTTCAGCTTTAGCTGCAGCACTTGCTCCTTAGCCAAGGCGGTGGATCATATCCCGTCACTAGGTTTTATTCTTCTTTCTATTCTTTATCACAACTTATAAAGATAAGAACCACATGCGATATCATATATCCATGAAGAAAAATTTATCCTTGAATGCACTTCAATAAAGTACATACCCTTATCAAGGATTGCAAGTTATCCCTTGCCATTCAAACTTCCAATGGCCTATCTTGCCAAAGTAGAAACAAGTAATATCAACTATATCCTCTATAATCTTCTTGACTCTTCCGGATGCCTTTAATGGTTGCTTTCCCTTTATAGGAAAAACTTGTCTTCCTTTTACCTCCCTTTCTAGCACCTCTAGGGGCCATAGACTCAGTGGAGGAAGCAAGCATTAATAGTATGCCCTTGTCATGTTAATCTCCATCTAGATCAACACTTTGATCAATAAAACTCGACAAGGATGTGAGGATCAAATCCTTATGGAGATCATTGTACATACGTCCAAGTTGAAAAGCTTCTCCAAGCTTAATAATATTTAGACGGTCGTTGATGACACATGACTTTGTATCCATCATAGCTTGAAAATTCTCATTTGACAACATGAATTTCTAATACCTTGTTTACTTTACAACTCTTGTAAACTTTAACCAAGTTATAATTCATGTGTCCTCGAAACTTTTAAAGTTTATAGATGCCATCATGAGACTATGGGATAGGATGACCCTTAACCTAATTCGTGAACTTTTCACGTGTCTTTTGGTCTACTATAATCCCCATAGGTTTAGGAGCACCTTGATATAGGACATATACCCGCTTCTAGTTGTAGTAGGCTCACAACTCTTGTGACTTCTAGAATACCAAAATATTCATATTAGTTTAAACTCCTTTAAACTAATGACTCAATTTAATAAATCTCCATTAATTGAAGAGTACTCAATCTCCATGGTTGATGTCCAACCTCAAGCACATGGAGCCTTACTAATTGGCTAAAATGAATATGCCTTTGGAGAACCATTCTAGCTCTAGCTTGTTATGCAAATACAGTCCTGCCGTCTCTTATTTTTCAATAGAGGCCTACAGCAAGATATTTGCCGACTCCCTAGTAGCCTTGATACTATGTTTCTATTACCAATGTTTGATTTCCCTTTATGACCTCATATTTGGAAAACCCCTTTTCCAAATTGTCATACTGCCTTACGCAAGGACTTCTTGGAATCGATCATTATAGAATACGTAAGAGATGCACTCGCCTTTCACAACCACAAAGAGTCGAATCCCATTTTAGATCTCACTAACCTCTATATATAAGTAGCTCATAGCCAAACTCAACCCAAAAGACCCGCTAAGTGGTCAAGAAGAGTCAAAGCATAAGAACCTAAACATAAGGTTCCCATAAATCCTCAAGTCAAAAGACTAATTATATCCACTAGCGTAAGCTGGAGAACTTGCCACTACCGACTTGCTACTATAGCTATCTAGTAGATTCTCTGGATGGGTATTTAGTGAACTTGTTCTCTAACAAGCACCTATTAACATGCACCCATGTCTCACATGGTTTGCTCATGAAATGGAGCAATATCCAACCCTTGGATTTATGCATTGTTAGTGCAAGTCTATCTGAATCTTAGATGCGCTGTCTCATAAGATTCTACGACTTGGAAGATTTAAGATCACGACCGTGTAAGACTTGTTTCATGATTGCCAACATGTGCGTGACCAAGTCCCATAGTCTTGTGTGATATAAGGACTTCAACCAAATGCTAGTGAAGCAAAATCAACATAAGATGAAGATGGCCATTTATAATGAATATCATTCAATTAAGATTGTATCACAAGTGAAATAATTTACATGCCGATATAATTGGCTGCGTGGCACTATTCCAATAGATCGAACATTGTAAATAGAAATATAGTTATCGAGACTATTAGGGAATCGAAAAATAGCTTGCCCTACGCGTCTTTCGAGAGATAGGAGACGAAAGGACCATATTTGCATGGTAAGCGAAGAGCTAGAATGGTTCTCCAAAAGCATATTCATTTTGGCCAATTAGTTAGGCTCTACGGGCTTAAGATATTTTGATATTCTAAATATCACAAGAGTTGTAAGCCCATGTCCAATGAATGGTAAAACCTAATGGGTCACATACAAAAGTTAATTGAAAATCCTATTTGATGAAGGGAATTTTCTAAGAGTTATAAAATTCCACTTGACCGATTTATGGAGATAAAACGGTTGACTAATTTTTGGTCATTTTGGTTTGATCAATTTAATTGTTAAATTGATCTAAATAATTTAAAGAGTTAAATTAGACCAATTAATTAATGATTTAATTTAATTGGTGACACATGACTATCAATTGGTCAAATTAACTTAAAGAGTTAAGTTGACACATTCTAACTTAAAGAGTTAAGCGAATAGGCTTAAGGAGTTAATTAAGGGGTTAATTTAATTAATATGAAAAATTATTTTGGAGGGAAATTCAAAATGAAAGAGTTCATTTGGAGTGTATTTAGAATTTATTTGGATGGCATTTCATGAGATGAAATGAAAATTTCAAATGAAATTCAATTGCAAGTAAAATTAAAATTTCAAATGCAAGTTGGCGCCAACCTAATGGGAGGTGTGATGCCAACTTGCATCACACCTCCACTACTATAAATAGGAGATGAGGGGCCAGCTATGCCAAGTTTGCACATCTAATTGTTAGATTTCATTTTTGTGTGATTCACTCATGTATTGAAGTCTCACACTTCTTCTTCATCCTACCTATTAATATCAGCCTTCATATCCTTCTCTCTTTGGTTTTCCAACTAACTAAGGAGTGATTTGGATTTTCCATTAGCGTGTGGATCTTCACATGAGAGGCTAGACAATTGGATAGCTTGGCTTTTGGAGATTCACCACAAAGGCAGAAAGTTTGGAGCGGTTTTCCCAGACCTTTCCGATCTCATTATTTGTTGAATTTTTTATTGGAGCTTCCCCAAGATGTTAAGGAGGTTGTGTCCAAATTTCAGAAAAATTGAATGTGTTTTGATAGGGAAATTTTTGTTGAGTTGCTACTACACCTACTGGAGACAGTTTTGAAGTGTTTAAGCTATTCTCCATTATACCTTGGATTTTTGAGCAATCAAGGCAATCCTTCATCCAAATACAAATTAGAAGCATGATTAGATCATTGGTTTTGAGTGTAGTAAAGTCAATTTAGCTATTTTGTGCTTTATTTATTGGATCCTTGGGCTACACTTGATGTCAAGTAGTATTGGAGCCTATTTCATGCTTTAATTTGGATTTTTTATTTATTGATTCATGTGATGGATTGACCTAGATCTCCACATACTTGATCCAATTTATAGATTGGAGTGTTTGGATGATGATGCATGTGGCTCCTTCGTTGATGAATTAAAATTATGCTAATATGTGTTTTAAGAGTTAATTAATGTGTTAGTTTGTTTTGATTCATAGTAGCTAATGTTAAATGTTAACTTAGTATTGGATGATGTTATATGTTGATATAGCATGTTAAATTTGGCATTAAGGTGTTTTAGTCACATTTGGATCCAATTGGATTGGAAGTTATTGGAGATTTTTGGAGAACGGTGATTCTCACATATTTTTGAAGCACATTTGAGCACTTGAATTTTCATTTTTAAAAGGTGTTTTGGATTTGGAAATTCATCTAAAATGTGTGATTTAGTGTTTAGGAGGTGTCCTAAATTTTTTGGTGCACAAAAATTAAGCCAAAATCCATGTGACTCGTCATAACCTTGAAAGAAGGCATACTGCCAGCCCTAGCCGGACGCTCCTGGCATGCACCAACTGCACAGTTTTGCGCCTAGGCAGGGCAGCAGTGACTGATTTTGGTCATGGATGAGTTTTGGTGAGTTTTTGTGTTCTTTTTGTGACTAAAAGTGATCTAAATCATGCTACATAGATGCACAAGTGTCGTGCAAGTTCTCAAAATTATGTTTGACATTTTTGATTGTTTTTAAAATCTTGTTAAAGTTAGTCTTCAATATTAGTGCAAAAATGAGATGCATAAATATTATGCTTATTTTTGCCAATTAATTAATTGTTTATGGGACAAGCATTTAATTGTTGGAATTGAATGTCAATTCTTGATCTATTGTTCATTTAATTGTTGAATGGATGATGAATGAAATGGGATGATCATGAGCTTTTAATATTAGTTTTATTTGTTTCAAGTTGTTGGAAAATGTTGTATTAAATTGGGGCTTGAATGCCTCTTAATTTCTATCTTGTAAATGTTATGAGAGTAGAATTACTAGCATTGAGGATTTTTTTCTTGTGTAAATGTTGCAAAGAGCAAAGAAGACCATTAGAGGCATAAAGGCCAATGAATATATAGGAATACATTTATGTAATAGCTAAATTTAATCAACCTACTTAAAATCAACTAAGTGGTGCACTTATAGCTCTAAGTGCACCACTTGCTTAAAGCTCATGGTCATCCCACCCTAAGAGCTTGCTAGTCATATTTACTTATTTATGCTTTCCATATCTTATTGATGTATGAGTTGTATAGTTAGGATATAGAAAACCTAAATAAGAAAATAAAATTGATGAAATCTTTGCAAGCAAGAAATACCCTCCACTTAGAAGAGTCTAAGTGCTTTCAAAATAATAAGTCAAAATAGATACACATTAAAAGGAATTTTAATTAATCCATGCCTTCTACAAATAGTATATGACATGACGACGCTACTATCTTTGTGTGATGCACTCATCATGAGGGTCACACTTACTAGAAAGTTGTAATCATATACTTAGCATATGATGCATCTTTGATTTGATGCTTCCCATGTATGGCTCACATCACATGGCATGACTTGGAGCGGTTTTGTATCAAAGTTTGATTGGTAGGTCTAACTTAACACCTAGTAATGTAGAGGTCATCCATTGAGGGGATCTACGTAAAAAGTGAGGCAAAATATACCAAGGGTTGCATAGAGATGCAATTAGTAAAAGTTGCTTACCTTTGGATTATTTGTGGATGCACTCATCACGAGGGTCTACCTACAAGTCTTCAGGAGCTTTATTTTCACTTGGAAATGAGATTTCCCAAATTCTTCTAGGGGGTGAGGAATTTGATAAATTAATAGGAGAAAGACATGCTTGAAAGTCCATGAACATGTTTTCAATATTAATATTCAATCCCATGCTTATACTCTCTTTTCTAAATTTTGTATATTTTTGAAATCTCAAACTCAAAATGGCTAAAAACCCACTCAACTTTATTTTGGAAACTAATAAGCTAATAGGGCCAAACTTCCGCGATTGGTTGAGAAACCTCAAGATTATTCCAAATTCCAAAAAGAAGACTTATGTGCTTGATCAAAATCCATTGGACACCATTGGCGATGATGCCACCAGTAAGGCACGTGAATTGTTCATGAAATTTGTGGATGATGATCTACAAATAAGATGCATCATGATGGCTTCTATGTCTAATGAGCTACAAAAGTCTCATGAGCACATGAGACATGCTAATGAGATCTACTTACACCTACAAGAGTTGTATGGTGTTCAAACTAGACATAAAAGGCTCTCATTATCTACAGAGCTCTTTAGGATAAGAATGAATGAGGACTCAAGTATCCATGACCACGGCCTAAAGATGATCGATCTCATTAAGAAACATGGTTAATTGGACGTCATCATGGACAATGAGCTCTATGTGGATTTGATCCTGCAATCATTACCTAGCTCATTCGACCAATTTGTTATGAACTTCAACATGTCAAAGCAAAAAGTAACGATTAATAAATTGGTCAATATGTTGGTGACCGCCGAGGTAACTATGAAGAAAGACAAGCCTCTTATGCTTGCTTCCTCCTCCAAGTCTAAGGGCCCTAAAGGCACTAGAATGGGAGGTAAAAGGAAGAAGAGTTTTTCTTCTAAGTGAAAGCAACCCTTGAAGAGTTTGGGGGGAATCAAGAAAAAGAAAGATGCTAAAATCGATGCTACTTGTTCTGTGGTTAAAAAGGACATTAGAAAAGGAATTGCATGGAATACCTTCGCACCCTTAAGAAGGGTATGTACTTTATTGAAGTACACTTAACAACAAATTCTTCCTTGTTAGTATTTGATATAGCATGTGTTTCTCACCTTTGTAATTCATTACAGGGGATGGAAAGAAAAGTCTTAATAATGGGGATATGATCCTCCACCTTGGAAATGAAGCAAAAGTTGCAGCCATGGCTGAAGGCTTAGCCAAGTTAGACTTGGGGAATTCTTACATTGTGCTTGGTCCTTGTTTCTGTATACCCTATCTTGTTACAAACATTATTTCTATTCTCATCTTGGATAATGAATGATATGATTTTTCTATGTCTAACAGGATGTTGAAAGCATTAAAGAATGGTTCTTTAATTGCACAAAGTACATTAAACAATGGATTGTACATATTGGATTCTCAACCTTCATTGATGCATATTCAATCAAGTAAAAGAAAATTAGATAACCAAGAAGATGCCATCTTGTGGCATGCAAGATTTAAACATATCTCTAAAAATAAGATGAGCAAATTAGAAGCTCTCAAAACACTAAATGTTAGTAGCATTGAGAATCTTCCTACTTGTGAGTCTTGTTTAAAGAAAAAAATGAGCAAGGCTTCTTTTATAGGACAATTGGAGCAAACCACAAGTCCTTTGGATTTGATCCATATGGATGCTTGTGGCCCACTAAGAATTAGTGCGAGATGAGGCTATTCATACTTCATCACCTTCACCGATGATCATTCTCAGTTCGAACATGTGTATCTTATAAAGTACAAGTCTGAAGCCTTTGAAAAGTTCAAAGAATATAGGAATGAAGTAGAAAAGCAAAAATGCCTAAGTATTAAAACTCTTTGATCAGATCGAGAGAAAGAATACTTAACCATCGAATTCTTGGATTATCTAAAGGAGAATGAGATTCTCTCTCAATGTACTCCACTCGGCACACCCCAACACAATAGAGTAGCAAAGAAGAGAAACCGTACCATGTTGGACATGGTATATTCCATGATGAGTTTTTTCGATGTGCCTATATCCTTTTGGAGATACGTTCTAGATACGGCGGCGAGGCTACTTAACATGGTACCCTCAAAGCCAGTGCCAAAAATGCCACATGAGATGTGATATGGCAAAGCACCTTACTACTCTTTCTTAAGAGTTTGGGGGTCTCCTGCTTATGTCAAGCGGCTAGTGGGAAACAAGTTGGATAGTAGATCCACCTTGTGCAAGTTTGTGGGATACCTAAGAGAATTTTTGGGTTATTACTTTTATGATCCCTCGGAATAAAAGGTGATTGTTTTAAGGAACACTTACTTTTTGAAAAAAAAAAATTCTATTAGACAGAAATGGTATTGTTGAACTTGATGAAGTTCAAGTTGATCATCAAATCCCACAAACGGTAGAAACAAGTGAACATCAAGAGCCTTACACACAACCGCTAAGAAGGTTGGACCGAATCAAGAAACAACCGAAAAGGTTCGGATTCCTTCATGAAATGGGCCAATCGGATAGTGATTCGAGGACCTATGAGGAAGCTATGTTGGACATAGCTATGAGGACCTATGAAATTCGAAATGAACTCCATACACTCCAACAAAGTATGGATTTTGGTAGATCTACTGAAGATATAGCACCCATTGTTTGCAAGTGGATCTATAAATGAAATCTAGGAGTCAATGGAGAGGTTCTAACCTTTAAGGTGCGACTAGTGGCAAAGGGTATAGACCCGGTATTGATTTTGAGGAAACCTTTTCACTGATCACAATGCCTAAGTCCATAAGGATTTTACTTGCCATAGCCGCATATTATAACTATGGGATATGACAAATGGATGTGAACACTACTTTCCTCAATGGAAACACTAAAGAAGAACTTTATATGGAGCAACCACAAGGTTTTACATCCAAATGGAGTAAGCAAAAAGTTTGCAAACTTGAGAGATTCATTTATAGACTGAAACAAGTGTCCCGAAGTTAGAACATACATTTTGATAAGATAGTCAAATCATTTGGTTTTGTCAAAAATGTGTATGAACATTGTTTGTATAATAAGGTTAGTGGAAATACTATATAGTTTATTGTGATCTATGTTGATGACATTCTTCTTATTGGGAATGAGATAGCAATGTTATAGTGTACTGAAGAATGGTTATCTACTCAATTCTCCATGAAGGATTTGGAGAAGCATGCTATGTATTAGGAATACGTATATATAGAGATAAATCGAGGAGGATGTTGGGGCTTTCCCAAACACCATATATTGATAAGATACTAAAGAGGTTTAGTATAGAAGAATCTAAGAAGGATTTCCTCCCTATGGGACACGGTCTTTGTTTCTCCAAGTCTATGCCCCTGAAATCGACGACGAGAGACACAGAATGTTCCACGTACGTTATGCATCTGCCATAGGGAACGTAATGTATGCTATTCAATGTACAAAGTTGCATGTAACACATGCTCTAAGTGTTACGAGCCATTTTCAATCCGACCCCAGTGAATGTCATTGGATGGCCGTTAAAGCAATCCTTAAGTACTTTAGAAGCACTAAGGATTTGTTTTTGGTATATGGTAATAGAGAATTGAAACTCAAGGGGTGTTTGGATTCTAGTTTCCAATCCGATGTAGATGACCTAAAATCCACTTCTGAATTTATATTTTGCCTCAATAGCGGTGCAATTAGTTGGAAGAGTTCCAAATAAGACACCACGTCCAATTCTACAGTAGAGGCAAAATATATTGTGGCTTCAAAAGCTGCAAATAAAGATGTTTGGATGAAAAACTTCATCTAAGAGTTGGATATAGTGCCTAGCATTGCTGAGCCTGTAGTTGTCTTTTATGACAATAATGGAGCGGTAGCGCAAGCTAAAGAGCTAAGATCTAATCAACGATCCAAGCACATTTTGAGGTGATATCATTTGATCTGGGTGATCATTGATAGAGGCGACATCAGAGTGGAGATGGTAGCCTCAGAAGAGAATATAACATATCCACTGACAAAACCCCTAACCAAAAGGTTATTGAAGGACATTTTGAGACGTTGAGTCTTAAAACTATGGGGAATTGACTTTAGGGCAAGTGGGAGATTATTGGAATAGTGCACTGTAGCCAATTAGATTGGCATGTAAACTATTTCGCTTGTGATACAATCTTAATTGAATAATATTCATTATAAAAGATCATTTTCATCTTATGCTTATTTTTACTTCACTAGCATTTGGCTAAAGCCCTTAGATTACATGAGACTATGGGACTTGGTCATGCACTGGGTGGTGATCATGAAACAAGTCTTACACAATTGTGATCTTATGAGACAGAGCATCTAAGATTCAGGTAGACTTACACTAACGATGCATAAATCCAAGGGTTGGATATTTCTTTGTTTCATGAGCAATCTATCTTAGACATGGGTGCATTTATTGGGTGCTTGTTAGAGAACAAGTTCACTAAATGCCCGCCTCGAGAATCCACTAGATAACCATCGTGGCAAGGTGGTAGTAGCAAATTCTCCAGCTTACACTAGTGCATATAATTAGGCCTTTGACCTAAGGATCCATGGTAATTTTGTGTTTAGGTCTTCATGCATTGACTCTTCCTTGACCACTTTGTGGGTCATTTGGGTTGAGCTTGGGTATGAGCTATTTAAACATGGAGGTTTGTGAGATCCAAGATGGGATCCACCTCCTCGTCGTTGTAAAGGGCATGTGCATCTTCTATGTATTTTATAATGATCAATTCCATAAAATTTTTACGCAAGGTAATGTGACAATTTGAAAAAGGAGTTTTCTAAATATGAGGTCATAAAGGGAAATCAAACATTAGGATTAGAAACATAGTTATCGAGGCTATTAGGAAACCAACAAATACCTTGCCCTAGGCCTCTTTCGGGAGATAGGAGACGGAATGACTATATTTGCATGGTAAACACAGAACTAGAATGGTTTTCCAAAAGTATATTCATTTTGGCCAATTAGTTGGGCTCCATGGGCTTGAGATTGGACATCAACCATGGAGATTGGATCCTCTTCAATTAATAGAGATTAATTGAATTAAGTTATTAGTTTAAAGTAGTTTGAACTAACGTGAATATTTTGATATTCTATATATCCCAAGAGTTGTGAGCCCATGTTCAATGAATGGTAAAACCTAATGGGTCTCGCATAGAAGCCAATTGGAAATCCTATTTGATGAAGAAAATTTTTTGAGAGTCAGAAAATTCCACTTGATCGATTTTATGGACGCAAAACAGTTGGCTAATTTTTGGTCATTTTGCCTTGATCAATTTAATTGTTAAATTGATCTAAATAATTTAAGAAGTTAAATTAGACTAATTAAATTGAGGAGTTAATTTAATTGGTGCCACATGACTATCAATTGGTCAAGTTAACTTAAGGAGTTAAGTTGATACATTCTAGCTTAAAGAGTTATTAAGCTAATTGGCTTAAGGAGTTAAGTCAAGATTAATTAATTCAATTAAGGGGTTGATTTAATTAATGTGAAGAATAATTTTGTAGGGAAATTCAAAATGAAAGAGTTCATTTGGAGTGCATTTATAATTTATTTGAATGACATTTCATGAGATGAAATGAAGATTACAAATGAAATTCAAATACATGTGAAATTAAAATTTCACATGCAACTTGCTTGCAAGTTGGCGCCAGCCTCATGGGAGGTGTGATGCCAACTTGCATCTCACCTCCACTCCTATAAATAGGAGAGAGGTGGCCGGCCATGCCAAGTTTGCACATCTAATTGTTAGATTCCATTTTTCCCTCCAATTTTTGTGTAATTCACTCATGTGTTGAAGTCTCACACTTCTTCTTCATCCTACCTCTTAAAATCAGCCTTCATCTCCTTCTTCTCTCTTTGGTTTTCTAGCTAACTAAGAAGTGATTTGGATTGGCCATTGGTGTGTGGATCTTCACATGAAAGGCTAGACAATTAGATAGCTTGACTTTTGGAGATTCATTGCAAAGGTAGAAAGTTTGGAGCGGTTTTTCCAGACCTTGCTAATCTCAATTTTTGATGAATTTTTTACTGGAACTTCCCCAAGATGTTAAGGAGGTTGTGTCCAAATTTCAGAAAATTTGAATATGTTTTGATAGGGAAATTGTTGTTGAGTTGCTACTGCACCTACTGGAGACAGTTTTGAAGTGTTCAAGCTATTCTCCATTCTACCTTGGATTTTTGAGCAATCGAGGTAATCCTTCATCCAAATCTGAATTTGAAGCATGATTGGATCCTTGGTTTCGAGTGTAGCCAAGTTAATTTAGCTATGTTGTGCTTTATTTATTGGATCTTTGTGTTATTACACTTGACTTCATAATGCTCTGGCCTAGACACAAAAAGGTAACTTCCTTTCCACCTTTCCACAATGCTGGGTGATCCTGTTAAGAAATGAGCATTTCTTGTGAAGTCAAGTAGAAACATCTCCTATCCAAGGATTTGGGATGAAAAAATGTGCAAGAAAATGCAGCGCTTGCTGGGGTTTCTAAATACCTACATAAAACGGCATATCTTACCATAATCTTTATAGCATTTAGGGTGAACTAGGATAAGGGGATCATGTAAGCATGAGAGATGTCAATGAACAAAAGGTTAAGGGGCAATCTAAGACCCGATTTAAGTTGCTCAATGTGGAAAGTTGCAAAATGAAGAGGATGATGGGGGCGATCATTGGGGTTAGCGGTACAAATCATGTGATCCTCAGGAATCTCGAAAAACTCCCTCAACATGCTCTTTTGCTTATTTTGAACTCGCTCAGCTAAAATTCATAGAAGAAATCACTCGAAGCCTCACCTCCATATTTGCTCGATTTGAAGAGGAACTCACATTGATAAGAACTACGGCAATGAAGGAATTTTTTCAAATCTAAAAATGAGAAGAAGAGTGAGAGATAAGAACCTGTGATTGGAAAGAGAAAAAGAAGCCTTTTGAAGTAGCGGAGGAGAAAATAGGATAAAGGTGAAGATGAACCCTCCAAAAGAAACGCAAGTAATTGTTGTAAGGGAGGACAATATGAATGAATTTGAAAAGCAAACTAAATGACAAAGGAAGAAGGATCGATAACCGTACACGTGTTTTAATGAAAAGAATGAACAACACCATCAGATTGTAAAAGGGCTGCGAGGATCCATGATGTGTCTCTTGATGTGAAATTGAAAAGACGTTTTGATTGAGAAATTAAATGCTAACCGCCCTTATTTCCCAATAGAGGGAGTAAATAGTGATACCACCAGGCTTTTGCTGCTTCTATTGCATAAGCTGGGCCTCCCTAGAAGTGGGGATGATCTTAATACATAATTCAACTAGCCCATTAATGGCAAAGACCAAGTTTTTATGGTGGAGTTGACCTCATAAGCTGATAATAGAGCAAACCTAAAGCTGAAGGCAAAGCAAACCTAACCCTAAAGGTTAAGCTTACCTAGCCCTCCTTGTTTCTTGGTCACACTCTTCTGGCTGAGTTGGCCTCGAAGTAAGCCGATAGTTAGACTGATCCGACAATGCTAGAATAGTTCTTCCACCTATCACACCTCAGCCATGCCTTAACCTGCTCAACCATGTTATGGTCTCATGCATAAAGTGCTGATCTAAGTTGGATGCACTATTCTGCTTTCTCGCATAATCCCCAGATTTTCAGGATTTTAAATAGTAAAGACGAGATTAAAGAAAGGAGATATCAAAGAATTGTTGATTTGTAGTTGAAAATTGATATATGTTTATCTTGAAGAACAACATCACATAAAAATAAGGTAAATTTTGTTTCTATTACACAGATACAGACACACACCAAAAAAAAATCAAGAATCTACCTGATTTTAACTAGGAAAGATGATTGATTTAAGCTTTAGAAGGTTTTTGCTGGAAACCTTTTTAGTGCCCATAATCAACTCTATTTTGCAGGCTTGTTCAGTGAATTCGAAAGTTTGTCTAGTGTTGATTTGTTGTGCAGGTAAAATATTTACATAAGATATACATTATGTAAAAGTATTTTATGAAATTGGGAGCAAACATAGGCGTATTTTTATGTTATTTTTGTATGTATCATATTTGTACTTATTTTTAAATTTGGAAAAAATATTTTATATATCATCAAATTATTTAATTTATAATTATGATAAAAAAATTTGATAATTATTGAAAAATAATTAATATTTTTTGTAAATTACTAAGAAGTTTCCTTTTCTATTTATACGTGATATGATGAATTAAGTCCTCAAGGATAACAAAGTAAAACTAGACTAGAAATGCTCAATTAATTAAATATATCAATGAATAAAATGCTAGAGAATCCAATTGACTAAACCCATGAAGGACATAACAAACTTCTTCGCACGTACACCACATATAAACATCATTGTAAACTTGTAAAGGCATTAAAGGTTTCCTAATATGATTGATTTTTCATATATACATCTTCTTGAATATATGTCTCTGATATGGATATATTTATTCCAAGCCAAAAATGTAACAACTTTTTTCCCCATGGTTGATTCCTTATTCTGCAAGCTGAAGGAATGATATATAATCTCGTTCAGCTCAGCCCCCATGTCTGCACAAAATCCAACAAAGGTTCTTCTGTTAGTACTCAAAAAAGACTGACATAAGCATTGGAATTGTTTTTGTATTTGAAAAATTGGTGAGTTAATAGTGGGTTCAGAACTAATAATTCATTTGTATTTGACTTTGTTAGTGAATAATTGTTGGTAATTAAGGGAGGAATAGGAAGAGTGTAGTTACCTGAATTCTGCCATCAGATGTCCCAATAAGCAACACATCTTGATTGGTATCAAGAGCCATGCAAAGAATTCTGGTGGTGGGAATAGTTTCAAGTGTTTCTACTCTAATATTTTTCTTTTTGCACCAAACTTCAACAATCCCACCTTTACACCCCAAATATATCAGTTCTGAGCTAACCGCCATACTCCGTACTTCCACGGTGGATGGCACTGATCCAACCATGCTATAATTTGAACTGCTCCATATCTAAGCAATCACATAAATTTCCATATATAATTATAATTAAGCAACGGATTGTTAACAAGTAATTTCTTGGCAAAAACATTAATATATGATAAATTACCTTTACATTTGCTCCATCAAATGAAGGGCCAGCTGCATATATTAGCCCATCATGAACTTGCAGGGCATAAATAGGATATGCTTTCCCTAGCAGTTTCTTAGACCCACTCTGTATATTTCCAACTGTTCCTGTCACCAAATCGACTTCCTGTGAAATCAGCCAAACATAAATAAAAAGATTAATGTTATAAGCATAAATAAAATCAGCTTAGCAAAAAAGAGTAATTACATTAATCACACTTAATTTGGTACCTGAATGCTATTATCATTGCATCCACAGTATAGTTTTCCTTGTACAAGAGCCAAACATTTCACGTACTTTTGTTGATTTAGTAGCCTAGAGGATCCACTACTCCATGAATGTACCTGGAATAAAAGAATAGCCATAGCCACGGCCATATATATATATATATATATATATATAGCACAGAGAATGTATGTATCAGCTTATATATCGGAAGAATGGAATCGTGCAATAGTTATGTGAATCATCCTTCAGAAAGGTTGTAAGATTAAAGATCACAGAGCGGAAAATTGTCAGAAATATATATAGAGTATTTTCTTACCTTAACACCAGCTCCTTGAGGAATATAGCATGCTATGCTATTAGCAACTACAAGGTTGTTTATCTGATCCTTTATCTCCTCAACTTGTTCACAATAAATTCCATCCTCGTTTACTGACCAGACCTGCCAATATTTCAAAACTATATAAACTGTGCAAAAATACAACTCAACAAGTTTTACAGAGTCATATATGTGTTATACCCTCACAGTCCTATCAAGTGAACCACTGTAGAGTTTGTCTGATGAATGCAGCACCGCCAAGCTAGTAACCGGTTTTGTGTGTTCCTGGATTTCTTGGATAAGATTTAGCTTGGAACCTCCACTAGTCCATACCTTCAGAATTCATAACAATAATGCTACCATACTCAACTCAATACTTTTATGTCTTCATTCCTTAACAAATAACTAGAGGAATCAATGCAAGCAGGTTGAAGAAAAATACACTCATGGACGCACCTTTATAGTTCCATCCGAATGGCCAGAGAAAACTTTGCCTTTGAAGTAAATGATGCTGAGAACTTCTCCATTAGTACAGCAATCTTCTTGATTTAGCTCTTTATGATTCCATATATCCTGCAAATTAACCTCATGTAGGTTAAATCCTGTTGCATATCTTCTGAAACCAGAAAAAAAAAAAAAAAAATGTAGTAAAATGCAAGAAACATACGGCACTGTTTTCATGCTCTTCTGACAACACTTTTAGCATCTCAAATGCCATGGAAGAGGATTTCTTAAGCTCCCTCAATCCTTTCAGAATATCCTTCATGTGACCTGCTAGATCCTGCAATCCTTCTGAAATTTGCAGCAGAGGTGTGCAATGAGGATCACATTCTAAGTCATGATGTCTATTATTCTCTATTTGTACATAATCAATGGTTTGGATTTGAAGTGCAAGAACAATGAAACTAAAGAGACCTATCTAGCAACAACTTATGAAAAAGAAATTTCTTGAAATATATGGCCCACCAACCAGGGTCACAGATGAAACTGTTGAGTGCAAGCATAGAGAGGGCTCTATCTTCGGGATTGTTCTCATATTTGAAAATGGACACAAAGTGCTTGAGTAAGCATACACGCGCAGCTCCTCTTATCCCTGTGTCGGGGAGAATGGACAGCATGTATGCAAGCCAAGTGGCTGTCATGAAGCATACTGAATGTAAATCCTCATATTTGCATTTTAGGCCTTCCGCCAGAGCCTCAAACAGTAGGCCAAATTCATGGCTCACAAGAACAAAGGCCACTTTTCTTTCCCAGTCTCTAGCAGCTTTCTCATCTTCCTACATGATCAGGAAAGCCAATAGATTCAGGCACCAAATTTCTTGTAGCAAAAGACAAATGCTCTAAGAAGTAATAAATCAAATTATCAACAACGGAAGTTAAGAATCAAAGGTTTGTGGCGGAAGAAGCTAACCATTGTGTCTTGACCTTCAGCAGAAATGTTTAGGCGATGCTTATCCTTTTGCATAAAGGCTTTATAACTCCTGTCAAGCCCAGCACGTTTAAGGAGAATGGCCCTGGAAAGAGACTTTCCTGAATAAGAGAACCTTCCTTGCAGGGATAAAACTGTCTCTGCTGCAGAAATTTGAGCAACTGGGAATTCTGAATTTCTGAGACATGAAATAAGAGTATCTATTGCCTCTTCTCTGTATATGCTCATCTTTCTTGGCTCATCCTGATAGAACGGACCAGTAGTTAGACTACAAATATCTCTCTCTCTTTCTCTCTCCCTCTCTCTTTCTCACACACACAAACCTAGATAGATACACAGAAAGGTACCAGAAGATCAAGTTGCAGAAGTAGACCAGCCACAATAGGAGACTGATCCTGGAGGGCATTTTGAAGGTATATAAGAAGGGTATGCATTGTACTAAAAGCACCCTCATCCTTCAACATATGCAGGATTTGATCATTTAAATCCCTCCTGCAGAATTTGGAGAGGGTAAGTGAGATTAGTTCACTCAAGATACCAAGACTGACAAATACAGATAGACAGGGTTCAACACCTGTTTAATTTAACTAATTCTGAGAGGAAGTGAACTATCTCAAACCGTTCTTCATCATTTACTCCAATGAAGATCTCTAGGACATGGGCTAATTCAGCTTTCTGAGCAATTATGTTCCTACACTTGCCATCCTCCAGAATGCATCTCAGCAAGATACTCACAGCAGCAATCCTTTCCTCAACCTGTTCAGCTTGTAAATGAAGTATGATTTTCTCAATTGCATTAGTTGAAACAATGCTTCTTACAATTTCTGCTAGACTGGCTTCGCTTGAACTTCGAAGAACATTTCCCAGCAGAATCACTGCAGCTGTTTTTGGCTTCATACACATTTTCAGCAAATCATCATCGTCTTTCTGACCAAGCATAGCCAAAATAGAGTCGACCAAGTCCATTTCTATGAGGCTCATTGCAGAAGGCCTTAAGAGATGGAGTAACACAACAGCTTCTAGCAAACCTTTCTTGAAAAGTTCAACAATGCATTCAACATCCGAATCAACTCTGGTCAGTGTCTGGATAACATTACCATCTCTTGATCCAAGCTCTGTCAGGAGAAGAATAGTGGTTCTCAAGACTTGATTATCCACAGAATTGAACAAGATCTCAACAAAACCATTGATCACAGGAGGTTTTGTTAGCATGGGCCGCATTTCCAGCTCCATATTCGCTTCCTGCCAGAACCGCTCAATTTTGAGTACTGCCATTTCAGCCTCCCTTAAGACTTCCGATGTACATAAGTCAGTAACTGCAAGTCTCAGCTCACTCATGGTGCCATCAATGGTGGCTTGTCTTATGACGCTATCAGGTGAAACTGACCAAATTGCTGGCTTGGATTTATGGCCATTTCCTGCTTGCAATTCTTCAGATTGGCCAAGAGGTGACTTTGGATTTTGTTCTCTCCAACTTGCAATGAGCCGCTTCAGCACATAATTAGTTTTAGGCAGTTGAGTGCTTTGCAGCTTCTGGCGAGTAATGGGACAAGTGGAATTTCCCCTGTCAAGCCATTCTTGAATAGCTTTTCTTTCGTAAGTCTGGCCTGTCTCAAGAGTCACAGGGTCATCGAATATGTGTGTAGTTATGGGGCAGACGAAGTCCTTTGGCGGCGTATGCTTTACTCCACCAGGCACGTTGTCAACATCCTCCATGAAAGGATCCACCGGAGAACTGATACATGAGGAAATTAGTCAAGAAAACCAATTAGCATAAAAAGCAGCTAAAAACCAATTAATTTCCTACCGGCGCAATTCTTGTGCCAACAAAAGAGGTTGCTTTTGTTTCTGGGGTTGGCTCTTTCTGGAGTCAAACAATGCCACTTTCTTGATCTTTTCCTACAAGACATGTAGACCTTTTATAAATAACTAAAACAATTAGCTTTGGTGTATCAGACCACATAGGGAGTATATTTTTCATTGTTGATATCGAACACCTTTTGCTCGGCTTCAGAATCCGATGAGGAATAATCACTCAAGTTGTCATAGGCGGGAGAATGATCATTATTTGGCGATGTCCCCAATTCTTTTGAAGATCTTTGATTTGTGAGTACGTTTGGAGAGACTCTCTCAGCAAAGAAGGATGGAAACTTGGATAGGCTCTTGGCCTTGTTGCTGCTAATTAATTCAACTGATCCATCTCCTTCGGTCCATATTGGCTGCACCAATATTAGAAGAACCAACAGCAATGATTTTCTGAGAAACTTTGCAGGAGAAAGACAAAAAGTACAAAAGTTGGTAAATTAATATTTTCGATACCGGCCCAAGTTCAATTATTTCGTTGGACTTATAATTTCGAAGAATGAGAGCTTTTAGACCCGCAATTTGATTTCTTTCTTTCCTTAATCGTGACAAAAATAGCCGTGGAGTTTTCTTTACCATTAGTCCAAGAAATATGTGTGCGCTTGATTTTCTTCCCTGTGAAATGCTTTTCAATTGCGTTGACAGTGTCAAAGATGAATTTTTCAGCGAGTAGAAGAGATACAAACAAGAAGGAACTTGTATATGTTTTCTAAAGCAATATTTAAACGATATTTGCGAAGAATGAAGACTCCCATGGAGAGTAAGGACAAACATCATCTCAGCAGGAGAATAAAAAATTCATTCCACCATGGTAGAAACTAGAAATACATGCTACCCAATGCCAGAACTAGTCAGCTAAACTGCCAATTCAAAAAAATCTACCAATATTTTTAGGCTGAGATCTAAAACAAATCTAAGTCCTTAATAACAACACATATGAGATATGCTAGAATTAATAAGAGAAAGAAATTATATAGGCAAAAACTGATATCTTTTCCGGCGTCTGGAATAATTTGGTTGGCTGGTAACAATCATAATTCCACAATCACTCTTACGCCTTGGATTGCTTGATCCGAAAGTATTCTACATATACAAGTTCCACAGCCCGTCATATGCCCCATTCCCGGCATTGGTTTCACTGATGGTAACAAATTTGTCAATGGAAGGACCACATGTGCGAATACGAGGACTAAGGTGTCAAAGGCAATCCAAGGCTTAGTACTAAAAGTGACTAGTCTAAAAGGAGACCAAATATGTAACTTTGCTAACTATGTTAGGATCAATCTGCATCCAAAGTTTGGATAAAAAGTATGTAGTAGAATTAAAGTTTGAATGAAATCAACTTCAATTTTAGTGAAATATATATCAATACTAGGAAGAAAAAAAAAAGAAAGTTAAGTATTACATTATACCGTCTGTTTGTCGACCCGAATTCTTGGCTTTTGATCTTCATGTCTTCATCGCTATACACAGTTAGCTTATCAGTACTAGTTTCAGTACTGATCTTCCGCAGTAGTATTGTCGGTGGAAAAATTATTTGGTCTCCATGTTTGTTTTGTAGAACATCCTTAAAATACTGGATGAAGATCCTGCAGTTTTGATCAAGTAAAACCTTGTAATCCCTCTCCAAGTCCTTGAGTGCTGAAGCTTGATCGCCACTCATTTTGGACAAGAGTGTCGTGGCGGAAACAATGGATTGGTCATCACTGTTATAACCAGAATTTAAGGACAGAGAGGACATGAGGATATTTGTTCTTTGCTGGTTGTACCATTCTAGTATGGGGGGAAAATGAATGAGAAACAGTTCTTGGAACAAAAGTGGTGCCATTTCAAGTCTAGCCAATGAAGGGTCAGCATGAAACACGTCTAGAAGACTAAGGGATGCATCAATTTCGCGGTGGCAAAGATAGTAAACAAGAGATAAAAGAAATGAAGAGAAGGGGTTATCAGAGTTGGAGAGGAGGAGCTTTTCTGCTAGGCGAAGAGATGAGGATCTGATGGAGGGGCTGGTGGTGGAGATGGCATTTTCTATGGTTTGTGAGGCTAAGTTTAGGGGCTTGATGAGAGTGGTCGAGAGCCTTTGGAGGAAGGTGGAGGAGATATGGTGGCGGAGGTCGGATTGGGAAAGAGTCTCTGAGAAGAAGTTGGCTGTGTGGTGGAGGATTTGGGCTGAGGTTGCGGCGGCAGACATGGCTGCAGCGGCGGTGGTTCAAGTGGGCCTCTTGTTCGGTTAATGGGAGATATGGAGATGATGAAGACTGGCAAGTCTTCAAATGTTTATTTGAATAGGCACTGTGGAGGACGGCCTGCTCGTCAAGCTCCAACATTGCAATAATACCACTGGCACTAACTATTTATTAGGAGGAGGTAAAAGGAAAATTAAATTTCTTATATATATTTAGCATCATCTATAAAACCATGAATTTTCACGTAATATATGATCTGATCGTACAAATAATTATAATTGTTTAGATTTATTTTTATTTTTTTTAATGATTTAAATAATATTATTCAACTTGTGATTTAGTCCAACTTCTCCAGCCATTTCGTATAGATAGATCATAGCTATAATTAAAAAACGCAACAAATTGTATTGTTTTTTGAACCGTCTTGATATTGACCATCAATTTGTAACTCAATACGTATTCCCTCTCCCTCATATTTTCAAAAACTAAAAATGGTCTAGTTGGTTTGGAAATACCTTTTAATAAATGCTTTTTTCTTTTCTTTTCTTTTTGTTTTTATTTTGAAAGCCCAGCCTTTATTCAATACTCGATTCAAATCATCTATTCTATTCTTCTCTATTTCATCTCTTATTTCATTTTATGAATATATGACACGTGTATTAAATATTTTCTTATATAAATAATTAATTGAGAATCAAATATACTTAATATAAATACAACAAATCAAAATAAAAGATGAAATAAAAAATATAATAGAGTATCAAAGTGTCCAATACTTTCTAATTAATACGTTATGTTTTCCACAAGATTGGGATTTGGGAAGTAGAGTATGAAAAAGTCTGATGTAGAACAAGTGGATTCATTTGAGACCTTCGTTGCCGCCTTCGCCGGCCTTTAATTGCCCAATAAAATCATACATCATACAAAATCTCTCTTTTGGTTGCTTTCAAGTCCAAAATCTAAAATCACACCAAATACTACGTTTAGTTTGTACTCCCTCAATTTTATTTACTTTCATGACAACAACCATTATTTTAATTAATTAAATCAAAGTAATTTATTAATTTAAGATTAAATAATAAAAAATATTACTTTTTCTTTTTCGATTTCAGATTTATTTATTGCTTTAATTTTCTTAGACATTCTGATATAAGATCCCATTTCCTCAAACAAAATTTTTCCATCAATTGTGTTTTCGGGACAGTAATCTATGCATACATAAAATCTTTCACTTTTTTACATTAAAAAATAATGATAAGGTAATTTTTCTTTTCTCCTCTTATTGTTTAACTTTTTTTCCTTTTTAATTATTCTTTTCTTCAACTATTTTATTCCATCTTAATTTTTTTAATTTATTCTAAAAATTCAAATAAATATATTGAAACTATTAAGAAATTATAGTATTATACAAAAAAGTAAATGAGTACTTTATTTACTTCACAACATAATAAATTTTAGCACATGCATGGAGTCTGTCAAAATTATTAATAAAAATAATTACCTAATAATCTAGTTGGAATATTACTAAACTTGTATATTGCTCTTTTTGTCTACATTTGAATATCTAGTCTCCTAAAATAAGAAGTCAAATTATTGAATGTATTTAAAACTAATTTTATTTTAATTTGATACTTGTTGACATTATAAAGTTTTCATATCATAGTATTGTTTATTTAGTTAAACTAATGTCATTAATATATCTTATAAATAAAATCGATTGCATTAATTTATAATACATTCAGAAAATGGTAAAATGAACAATACCAAATTAATATCTAATTAAGAAAAGAGGTAGCAACATATAGTTTGACATTTTATATGACACTAGTAGGTGGTGCATACTCAATGTGTGTGCATCTAAATATTAAAGTACAATTAATATGCATATATATAAAAGGCATATATATATATATAATTATTATAAGTTTTAACTATATTATCTAACAAATGTGCATTTAATATCTAAAATATTTAATATTTTCAATTAGATATGAAGTTTTACAAACCACCTTTTTTCGGATATTTATTGCTTATAAAGTGAGAGTATGATATGTGAGATGGTAGTTGGATAAAGTAATAAATAGTTATTCATGTAGTTATAAGAATTTAAAGTAACAATTGAGAGCATTTTAGTCCCATAATTCGAAAACACACAACTAAAGCGTTCGAACATTATAAATGGTATAGATTCTTATGGTCATATGCCATCAATCTCTCTCTCTCTCTCTCTTTCTTCTTCTTCTTCTTCTTCTTTTTTTCTTTTTTTTTTTTCCTCCTAAAAAAAATTGTTTATGAGGATTTGGCGAGCTCGTTAGAGAATGAACTGCATATGGATGTGGACAAAAATCCTTTTATAAAATGGTGAAAAAGAATATATCGGAGTTCTTTAACCCACACATGTATACAATTGATCGAGTCACATGCAAAGTTAGCGTTTGCCATTTGCATTTGCAGATCACCACCAATCAAATGGTTCCTTTTTATAAATATCAACACCTAATTCTTTTATTTCTTACTTAGAGGCTAATCACAAAATTTCTGTTCTCTCTGTCTCTATTTGTATTGCAAGATCTAATTTACAATAATACAATTCTTGCTCTAAAATGTTATGATTGACGCGTCGGGTTTGTTATTTTAACCATTTTGATGTTATAAAGCTTTCAAATCACATTTGCTAGAAATATATTATACCAGCCAGTATGGCACAGTTCATGTATACATAAAGTAATTTAGATTGTCATAGTATTAATATTAATTATATTAAAAATAATACAATATTTAATTTTTATACAATATAATTGTAAACGCAAATTTCTTTGTCCGTCATAAATAAAATTATAAGACAAGAAAAATTGATACAAATAAAATGAAATTCAAACTTATCAATTGTTGGTTCAATCTCTAATTTAATCCTCTAATTCTTCCCTTTCAAATATAATCTTAAATTTAATGAGCTCCGCACAGAACGTCGTGAATCTCCTTAAATTTGATTTGAAGAAATAACACAAATTTGAAGGCTCCGCACCTCAATCTCAAAGCAAATGCCAAAATATATAAGCTCCGCGACGAACGCCTTGAACGTCGTGGATCTTTATGAATTTAATTGAGAGAATTACTGGGCTCCTTCAAAGTTCCTCTCACTTGCTGGAATTTGTGTTGTGTGTCTAATGAGCTTTGGCTACCCCTTTTATATAGATGCTTGATAGGAGATTTCCATATTGATTTGAACTTCTTTGATAGTTATTTCTTTAATAAGATAATATCAAATATCAAGAGATAATATCATATATCAATATGTAATATCAAATATCTTTGATTTGATTGGTCCATAGACATAGATATTTCATCTTTGACACTTGTCAATATTTGATTTGAGCATGAAATAAATACTAGAGTATTAATTAAAATTAACTATTTATCATTTGGAATTAAATTTAGTAAATTCCAATATATAAATAAAAAATTTTAATTAATAACTAGCATATTACTTTACACGTGTCATTTCTCAATTGGCCAAAAATTGATATGCCTACAAATGCCCCCACTTCAAGACTTGGTGAAAGATATACCAATCATCCACAAAAGAGGCAAGGTTTGAAGTATTTGAGAAGTTTTCCTTTTCTCCTATTTTTTTCACATATGTTTGAGACAAGAACATCTTCCAAACACTCCTTGAGTCATAACATAATTCAATGTAAATATCCTTTTAAAGGGAGTGACGTACACAATTTATGCTCATGCAGGCCAGGAGTAACATGTTGTTTAGGCTCGTGAGTCAAGGAGCATATTTAACTTGAATAGACATTTTATACTCATGTCAAAGAGTTCACTTGAATTTGGTTGACAATTTGTACTCATATCAAGGAGTTTACTTGAGTTTGACTTACTAGACAATTTATACTTTTATCAAGGAGTACATAGGGAGAATTGGAATATTTAGTAGTTTATACCCGTACCTAGGAGCCTTATATAAAGTTTAAGATCATATCAAGGAGCACATAGGGAAACTTTGAATATTTAGATAGTTTATACTCGTATCTATGAGCCTTATTGACAGTTGAACTCTTATCAAGTAGCACATCGGAAAACTTTAGTTTCAAATTTTTAGATAATTTATGCTCGTATCTAGGAGCATTTGTAATTTGATGACTTGAGCTTTCAATTTGAAGACTTGAAGATTTGAGTCTTGAATTTGGACATATGGAAACTTGAGTCTTGAATTTGAAGACTTGATGACTTGAGTTGTGGATTTAGAGACATGGAGGGATTTAGAGACATGGAGACTTGGGCTTGTATTTGAAGACTTGAGTTTGAATTTAGAGACTTGAAGATTTGAGTCTTTGATTTGCAAACTTGAAGACTTGAGTCTTGAATTTGAAGACTTGAAGACTTCAGTCGTACATATAAAGAGATTTGTAGAGTTGAGTTTTGAATTTGAAAACCTTGAAACATAAGCCTTAACTTGAATACTTGGACACTTGAGAATTTAGATAGTTTATGCTCTTATTTGGAAGCATTATTGACAATTTAGGCTCGTATCAAGGAGTATTTGGAATTTGAAGATAAAAATTATTTGCCCCTAATATCTTCATCATCATCGGCATCACTTGAGTCTTCTTGTTCATCAAAATTTTTGCTCATTTCAATATTATGTGCATGCATTGCCAAATCTTCAAAAGTTTTTGATTTGATTCCTTGAAGATACTCCAATGCATTCCTTGGATACACATCTCAATTACTAAAGCCCCAACAATTGATCTTTGTAGTTAAGACTCAAATTTCTCCAGCGATTGATGTATTCAATGACTGGCTTTTCTTTCCACTGGCGAAAGTTGGTGAGTTCAATCATATTGATTGTTCTTCGAGTGTTGTAGAAATGATTGAGGAACTCTTGTTCCAATTGCCCCCAACTATCGATGGAGCCTGCCTCCAAGTCAGCATACCAATCAAAAACATTTCCCTTTAATGATCGAACAAATTGGTTGACCAAATGATCTCCATATGTCCCAGTATTGTTACAAGTCTCAATAAAATGAGCCACGTGCTTCTTTAAGTTACCTTTGCCATCAAATTGCCAAAACTTTGGGGGTTGGTAACCAATCGGCATCTTCAAGTTATCAATCCTTTGAGTATATGGCTTAGAGTAAGTCATAGACGACTTAGAACTTTCATCAAGCTTGTATTTGATAGTCTCCATGATAAACTCCTTCAATGGGTGAATGGAAACTAGTCCATCAATGGAAAATTGTAGTTCTTTATTTGCAATCTTTTCATTTTCGGCTGACTATTTCTTTGTGGATGTTTTTCCTTCATCCTGAGCCTCAATTTATTTCTCAACCATGCAACTTTCATCGAGATTATCCACTTTACTCATCAATTTGGAGATTTGAAAGTCTCGCTCTTGGACATACTTCATGAGTCCTTCAATAGCATTCGTCAAATTTGCAATTTGTTCCTCCAAAGTTGTAGCACTTATTACCATCACCTTCACCGCATTTAAGGAATTTGATGTTGAGCAGGGAATGGATGATGCAAATTCTTCCTTTGAGTTTCCACCATCTTTATTTATATTATCTTTTCCACAGCAAACGAAAGAGCCACTTCCGAAGATGATTGCAACTTTTTGGACATACTTCTTGTAATGACACCAACACTTTTTGTTCCAATACTTGAGGAATTTGAGATAGTAATTTTCAATGCTCCAGTCTTGTTGGCGGCTATGATACTTTAGTCTTGATGAAGGCAAGAGAAGTAGAGATCATCCCACCGGGTGTGCCAAAATTTATAAGTGCAAATTTCTTTGTTAGCAATAAATAAAATTACAAGATAATCTCTATTCTAATACTCTAATTCTTCTCTTCCAAATATGATCTTAAATTGAATGAGCTCCGCACATAACACCTTGAACGCCGTGGATCTCCTTAAATTTGATTTGAAGAAATAACACAAATTCGAGGGTTCCATACCTTAATCTCAAAGCAAATTCCAAAATATATGAGCTCCACGAAGAACGCCTTGAATGTCATGGATCTCCTTGAATTTAATTGAGAGAATTGCCGGACCCCTTCATAGTTCCTCTCACTTGCTGGAATTTGTGTTATGTGTCTAATGAGTTTTGGTCACCCCTTTATATAGATGCTTGATGGGAGACTTCTAAATTGACTTGAACTTCTTTGATAAGATAATATCAGATATTAAGAGATAATATCAGATATCAAGAAATAATATCATATATCAATAGATAATATCAAATATCTTCAATTTGATTGGTCCATAGACATAAACATTTCATCTTTGACACTTGTTAATATTTGATTTGAGCATAAAATAAATATTAGAATATTAATTAATAGGGTCAATTACATCCACCTCCCCTGAGATTTGGCGTAATTACCAAAAATTCTCATTGTTCTAAAAATCACATTTACCCCCTTGAACTTTGTCGACATCCAATATTTCACCCCAGCCGTTAGGGTTATGTCCAACTGTCGTTAAAAAATTTGGGTGAAATTTCAAAATTGCCCTTAAGGTCACTGACTAAATTTTTGACCCTGTTTGGCTTTTTTTAGTGGACAAAAATACCCTTAGGGGTGGTATTGTAAGATATTTTAATTGCTTAAGGGTGTATTTGTTATATTATTTTTTTTTTTTGAGGTCTTAAATGTAATAAAACAAAGAAGAATCCAGGCTACCCGTTTTATAGCCGGTTATTCTATTGCCTATATTCACACACATATTTCTTTGATTTTCTTGCCAAAAGGCTTCATCGTGGAGCACATCATCTAGTAAATGGGGGCATTGAAATAAAGAAATGAGAGGTGCAAAAGGTAAAATTGTGGGAAGAAAATATCAACATATTTAGGATCAAAATTATACTTAATAATATTAAATAAAAAATATATAATATAATTAATTAAAAATATTTATCGATTAAAAATAAATGAATAAAAAATTATAAAGAAGGACAAATGAAGAATTTATTAAAATTTATTCTTCTAAATTATTTGTAATTAATATTTTTTAGGACTAAAATATAAAATTATCATTTTTAGTTGCATACTTAATAATATATATTAAATAATAAACATTTAAAATAATTATTTGAATATATTTATTGATTAAAAACTAAATAACCAAAAATTTTTAAAAAAAAAAGATAAGTAAAGAATTTATTAAAATTTATTCTTCAAAATTATTTGTAATTAATATTTTTTAGGACTAAAATATAAATTAGCATTTTTATTTGCATGCTTAATAATATATATTAAATAACAAACATTTAAAATAATTATTTGAATATATTTATTGATTAAAAATAAATAACCAAAAATTAAAATAAAAGATAAGTAAAGAATTTATAAAAATTTATTCTTCAAAATTATTTCTAACTAATATTTTTTAGGACTAAAATATAAAATTAGCATTTTTAGTTGCATGCTTAATAATATATATTAAATAACAAACATTTGAAATTATTATTTGAATATATTTATTGATTAAATAATAAATAACCAAAAATTGAAAAAAAAAAAGATAAGTAAAGAATTTATTAAAATTATTCTTTGATTTTAAAGAATTTATTCTTTAAAATTTATTAAATAATAAAAAAAGACCCATCTCAGGCGAGGAGCCAGCCACTGGCCATAGCTAAGCCACGATAGGCCCCTGGCCACGCAGCGAGCGACCGACGATCTGGCCATAGCCAGACAGCATCCCGGAATAGGGGTGAGGGTTGGGTGGTGGTGAGTGATGGGTGGTGTTTTTATATATAGATATATGTGTATATATGTATACATGTATGTTTTTATTGTATAGTTACATATATATGTTTATATATGCACCTTTATATTATAGTTAGATAATGATTTAAATTTTTATTTTTAATTAATTATTTTATTTTTTAATAATAAATAAATTTAATTAAATTATTAAAGCAATTCACTCTTAAAATTATTAAAATCATGTTGTATAAGCTAATATATTTAAATCTTTATTTTCTATTTTTACTTATTTTATCTATGTATTGCTAAATTTTAATAAACTATTTTATATATGTTTTCTATTTATCATTATTAAATATGTAACTCAAAGTTAATAGAAATATATTATCTAAGGTTATAAATTTAAATTTTTAAAAAATTGAAGATGATAAAAATATATCAAATAAACCCTCATAAATTCAAAAATATTACAAATAGGTCTAAGGGTATTTCTATCTTTTGATATTTCTATTATTTTTTTCATTTTTTCATTTTTTTTTAATTTTTAATGGAAGGGAATTTTGGTCATTTTATACTTTCCGTCAGCATTACATTTTAGTTTGAAAGTTCAAGAGGGTTAATGTAATTTTCAAATCAATGAGGGTTTTTTGGTAATTACGCCAAACTCAGGGGATATAGATATAATTCACCCTAATTAAAATTAACTATTTATCTTTTGGAATTAAATTTGGTAAATTCCAAAATATAAATAGAAAATTTTAAATTAATAACTAGCATATTATTTTACACGTGTTACTTCTCAATTGGCCAAAAATTGATATGTCTACAATAATTTTCATAATCTTTTAAATTAAATATATGCAATATTCAGTATGGATTAATATTAACTTATATATGGCAAAACAATTTCTGCTTCAAAAGTTCATCAATTGAGAGTATATTGGCCTACATATTCCATAAATTTTTATATTATGTTTTGACCATTTTGGTTGTGTTTAATCATTTCACATGGAATAAGAAAGACATTTTGAAAACTAACCATAAGGGATATAATTGGTGATTTAAAATCTAGTGTTATATGATTTAACCACAACCTTGACTATGTAAAAGATTTTTCTTTTTTATATAGCATATGAATAAATATTTCTGTTCGAAAAAGCTCAACTACATTTATTTGGGGAATAGTTATTAATTTATGTGGAAGCCAAGCTTATATTGGGATACTTATCTGATATGATTAGTTAAGTATACAAGAGTAAATTTGTAAAAGAACTAAAAAAGGCCCAATAGATCAAAGAGAATAATTAAACAAAAAGGCCAGATATAATCTAAACTGATTAAGCCCATCAAGAAGGGTTTCAAAACCCTAATGGACTCGAGCCTATTAAAAAATAACTATAAATACTAAGCCCCATAGAGAAACATGACACAAAAAATCATTCGCAAGAAATCATGAGACTTGAGAATTGAGAACTCTCTATATGCCTTCTAGAGAAAATGAACCTGATGCCTTGTTGTTTATAAAATAGGACCCAGGCTCCATTTCCGTACAACATCATTTTGGCACTGTTTGTGGAAAATTTGAACAAAGAAAGAACGTTGAGAATGTGGAAAGAACCAAAGCTTACAACTTTAACAAGTAGGTAGCCCTACGGTCAGAAAATATAGAAAGCCACTAACATGAAGCATCATAGACCCCGGCACTGGAGCAGACCCGCATGCATGACCAATACTAGACCAGACATCTGCACAACAAAAACTAGCTTTCGAAGATACCATTCTACAAATGACCTAAAAGGCATTAAGGACCTTACTGGAGAACGCCATTGCTCAAGTTACAGATAAAGCGATCGCTCAATATGTTGAGGAGCACTATCCCAAGAGTAACAACAATCCTTTCGCTGGAGATGGATGCTTCGTCTTCCTTGGAGAGAATCGAGCATAGAGCCAATTTTGAGACTCCACTTATCCTCTTTTGCCTTGTGGTCACCCACTCCTCACTCCAAGCTTATTCCACCCAATGAATGCCTACCCGCCACTACCAAAGTTCAAACTCACTTACTGGTGCCGCAACCTTCAAGAGGAGCAAGAAATTAGTACCACCTTTTAGTTGTCACTCTCCTGAAATTCAACCCTTTCACCCTAGCTATCTTAGCAGAGACATTTCTCCTTAAGACGAAGATAGGCAACTTGTTGGAATTTAATGGCAATGTGGACCCCCTAGAGCACTTGGAGAACTTCCTGGCAAGGATAGAGCTTTACAACCTGAGTGAAGCAACATGCCGCAAGTTGTTCTGCAACATGCTCACGAAGCATTCCTTTACGTGGTTCAACCAGATGCCAATTGGATCTATCACGAGCTGGGAGTTATTAGATAGTGTCTTCTCCAAAACTTCTCCATTAATTATAGATATTCACAAACAGCGGCTTCCCTATTTACCGCCAAGCAAAAAGATAAAGAATGTTTGGGGAACTATCTCAATCATTTCATCTAAGGGGTACACAAAATCGACCACATCAATTAAGAACACTTGCTTAGCATCATTCAATAGAACTTGAAGCACTTGAAGTTTCGGGAGTCAATTGTCAGAAAACCTACTACTCTAAAGAACTCCTAGTGGCATGTAGAAATACATTAGAATTGAAGAAGCTGTGGCCTCTCAAGATGCTGATAGACGCAAAACGAACAAAGAAGAAAATAATAACAACAAGTAGTAGGGAGATTGCAGGTGCAAGCCACTTCAGACTTTCTCCACATACATGCCATTTACTGCCCCTAGAATGGAGGTTCTGACGTGGCATTGTAACTCATCCAACAACCTTCTCAAAAGACAAAGGAAGACTCAAAGAAGTAGAAATCTAATAAGCAGTAATGTTTCCACTACAATGGCAGACATACTACTGAGGAGTGCAGGCACCTAAATGATGGGTTGAGAGGCCGATCTTGTTGGAATAGTGCCCCACAGCCAATCAGATTGGCATGTAAACTATTTCACTTATGTTACAATTTTGATTAAATGATATTCATATTAAATGGCCATATTCATCTTATGCTTATTTTATTTCACTGGCATTTGGTTGAGCCCCTAAATCACACATGACTATGGCACTTGGTTATACACTAGGTGGTGATTATGAAATAAGTCTTATATGATAGTGATTTTAAATATTCCAAATATAGAATCTTAAGAGACGAGGCATCTAAGATTTGGATAGACTTGCACTAACGATCCATAACCCAAGGAGTTGGATATTAGGAGTTGGATATTGCTCCATTTCATGAGCAATCCATGTTAGACATGGGTGCATATTAGTGGGTGCTTGTTAGAGAACAAGTTCACAAAAGACCTACCCTGAAGAATCCACTAGATAGCTGAACTGGAAAGTCAGTAGTGGCAAGTTCTCTAGCTTGTGCGAGTGCATATAATTAGTCATTTGACCTGATGATCTATGATAACCTTGTGTTTAGGTCCTTATACTTTGACTCTTCACCAACCACGCAGTAGGTTATTTGGGTTGAGATAGGTATGAACTACTTAGACATGGAGGTTTGTGAGATTTAAGATAGGATCCGTCTCCTCATCGTTGTGAAAGGCGATTGCATCTCCTATATATTCTATAATGATCAATTCTATGAAATTCTTACGCAAGGTAGTATGACAATTTAGAAAAGTTTTTTTCCAAAAATAAGGTCATAAAGTGGATCGGACATTGGAATTAGTAACATCGTTATTGAGGCTATTGGAGAGCCGACAAAAATGTTGCCCTACGCCTCTTTTGGGAGATAGGAGATGAAATGACCGTATTTGCATCATAAGCATAGAGCTAAAATAGTTCATCAAGACATATTCATTTCATCCAATTAGTTGGGCTCCAAGGGCTTCTTGCTAGACATTGACTATGGAGATTGAGTATTATTTGATTAATGGAGATTAATTAAAAGAGTTATAAGTTTAAAGGAGTTTAAACTAATATAAATATTTTAATATTCAAAATATCATAGTGAGTTGTGAACCCATGTCCAATGAATGGATAAACCTAATAGATCGCACACAAAAGTCTAAAGGAAGTCCTTACTTGATGGGAGAAATTTTCTAAGGAGTTAGGAAATTCATTCTAGGCGTTTTTGGAGAGTAAATCGGTTGACTAAATCTTTTGGTCATCTTGGGTTGATTAATTTGATTGTTAAATTAATCAAAATAATTGAAGGAGTTAAATTAGACCAATTAAATTAAGGAGTTAATTTAATTGGTGCCATGTGATAGTTAATTAGTTATGTTAACTTAAAGAGTTAAGTTGACAGATATTAACTTAAAGAGCTAAGTTGACATATTAACTTGAAAAGTTAAGTTAATTGACTTAAGGAGTTGAGTCAATTTAATTAATTAAATTAAAGAATTAATTTAATTAAAGTAAGTATTTAGATTTCGAAGGGAAATTCAAATGAAGAGTTCATTTGAAATTAACTTAGAGTTAATTTGCATTACATTTAATGAGATGAAATGTAGACGCTAATTAAATGCAAATGCATGTGAAATTCAAATTCACATGCAAGTTGGCAAGTTGCCAATAAGCATGGAAGGTGTGATACCAACTTGCATCATATCATCCTCTCTATAAATAGCCAAGGTGGCCCGCCATTAGATGGTGATTCACAACATTCCCTTTTTTCCTTCAAAAGTGTGACATTTCATGTGTTGAAGGCTTACAATACTCTCCAAACACTTTCCCTTTCCAATTCCTACCCAAAAGCTACTTCATCGCTTTCATCCTCAAGTGTTCTAGTAGATTTGAGGCTAAATTAGGACTCTCCTTAGGTGAGTGGACTTATACATTAGAGGTCTAAGACGTGGGGGACTTGGTGCTCTTAGGTGATCCGTTGCTATCCAGTAATTTTTGTGGTAGATTTGAAGGACTTCAAAAGTTTTGATTTGCACAAAAAATTTTAAAACACCTTCCTTGGTGTGTTGAGGTGCTCTCTGTAAATTTTGAGGAATTCTGGAGTTGTGAAAGGCGGTCAACTATTGGTAACTTTCTACTATGCGCGATTGCTCCTTTGAAGAGTTCATTAGAGTCTTTCTCTTCCTACCTTTGGATTTAGCTTTGAAGGTAAATTTTATGGACCGAAATCCTTATTAAATGCATGATTAGATCTTTATAGTGGAGTAGCTAAGTTATATTTAGCCTTTTACGATTTTATATTGTGGATCTTTAGCCAACTCTTACTTTCAAATGGTATCGGAGCCTAATTCAAGCTTTAATTTGGATTTTGGTGGATTGATTCATGTGATGAATTGATCCTTATGACCAAATACTTGATTCAATTGATGAATTTGAGTGTTTGGTTGATTTTTTATGTGGCTCCTTTGATGATGAATTGAGATATGCTAATATGTGATTTAATTATTGATTCGTGTGTTGGTATGATTTTGATTCATAGATGATTATGTTAAATGTTGATTGAGCATTGAATTATGTTATATGTGATATAGCATGTTTAGTTTGGCCTTAATGTGTTTTGGTTATTTTTGGATCCAATTTGATTGGAGATAATTGGAGATTTTTTTGAAGAATATTAATTCATACATGGACTTGAATTTTGAAGCATGTTTGAGCACTTGAATTTCCATTTTTGAAAGGTGTTTTAAATCTGGAAATTCATCTAATATATGTGAATTAATGTTATGGAAGTGTCCATAATTTTTTGGTACATAAAAGTAGGCAAAAAATGGCCTTGACTCGATTCATATTGCAACTTGGCAAACTACTGCATAGGCTGCCCGACCTTGGCCAAGCAGTGTGCACGCACAAACAGGCACACGAGCTAGCAGGGCAGCAGCGAGCTAAGGGCAATTGGATAAGTTTTAAGGATTTATTTTGTGTTGCTTTGTGCTTAAAATAGATTTTAATTCATGCTAATTATGGCTCTAAGTGCACTACTTGATTAAGGCTCATGTTCATCCCACCTAGGAGCATGCTAGGTGCATTTACTTATTTATGCTTTTTTTTTTTTTATCCTATTGATGTATGAGATGTATAGGTAGGATATAGAAAACCTAAATGAGAGAAGATAATATTGGTGAGATCTTTCAACACAAGAAAATCCCTCAACTTAGAGGAGTCTAAGTGCTTTCTCAATATTAAGTCAAAGTGAATACAAATTAAAAATAGTTTTAATTAATCCATTCCTTCTACCAATAGTATGTGACATGAAATACTGCCACATTTGCATGATATCTTACGAGTCATGGGTCACGCTTATGGAGAAAAGCTATGCTCACTTACTTAGCATATGAAGCACTTTGATTTGAAGCTTCCTATGGCATTGTTTCACAAGTTGTAGAATGACATAGTGCGGTTTTGAATCAAAGATTGATTGGTAGGTCCAACTTAAACACCTAGTAGTGTAGATGTCACACGAGTTGTGGGTCTACATGACAACTCCTTGAAAATTGTCTCCCAGCAGCATAGTGGAATCCGAGCAACTTTTTCCCAACCAAACGAACTCTGAATTGATTGAAACTTGGACCGTTAGATCTCCAACATCTTGATGATGCTCCAGTAAAGGTTTCACCTCAAAAAAATTCCGGCAAGGTCTCCAATAGATGCTCCAAAGATTCTGCCTAAACAGAGGATCTCCAAAATGCTAGCGATCCAATTGTCTTGTCTCTAATGAAAAGATCCATACATCAATGCAGAATCCAATTCTTCTCAATGTTAGCTGGAGAACAAAGAGAAGAAATGCAAGGATGAAGGCTTGATTTGGAAGTAGGAGACAAAGAAAACCTGAAGCTTCAACACATGAGGCAACACGTCGGAAATGGAAGGGAAAATGAAAGAATATAATCTTAGATCTAGATTGCTTGCATTAAAATCACATGTGGCTGTCCCCTTCACACTCTATATCTATATATAGAGGGAGGATGGGGTGATGCCACCTTGGCATCACACCTTCCTCAAGTTGGCGCCATTTAGCTTGCAAGTTGGCAAGCATGTGAATTTTGTGTGCATTTGAATTTCATCTGGAATCTTCATTTCATCTCATGAAATGTCATCCAAATAAATTCTAATGCCACACCAAATGAGCTCTTCATTTGAATTTTTCCTCCAAAATTAATTCTTCATTTTAATTAAATTAAACGCTCTAATTTAATTAATTATCCATTGATTTAGCTCTTAAGTTAATTTGTTTAACTCTTTCAGCAAGTCATTGTTAACTTAACTCCTTAAGATAACTTGACCAGCTGATAGTCATGTAGCACCAAATAATTAACTCCTTAATTAATTGGTCTTAATTTAACTCCTTGAATTAATTAGATCAATTTAACAATTAAATTGATCAAGAAAAAAGGACTACAAACCATTTACCTCCAAAATCGGTCATCAAGGAATTTTTCTAAATTCTAGAAAATTTCCCTTCATCAAGTAGGATTTACAATTGGCTTTTATATGTGGCCTATTAAGTTCTACCATTCATTGGACATATGCTCACAACTCTTTGTGACTTATAGAATATAAAATATTCTCATTACACTACAACAAACTACAATTTTAGTAACGAATAATTTCGTTAACATAACGCTGAAATTCATTACCCAGTAACAAATTTTTCGTTACTGAAGTTTCGTTCCCTAAAGCCCATCGCAAAAAGTCTTAATAATGAAATTTATGATTCATTACGAATGATGATCTTATGGCGACGAAATGTATCGTCACAAAAAGTTTCGTATTAGTGATAAAACAATGTTAGTTACAATAGATTTCTATAACGTAACAAAAAACCTAGTTACCAAAACGTTGGTATTTTTGTCACCTTTTATTTTTCGTTACCAATGCATATTATAATAATATTATTTATTTATTTTAGTTTCATTACAAATTGTTTGTGTAACAAAAAGTTTGGTTACGATTAGTTAAATAATATTTTATTCTAATAAGCTTCTCGTTACTAATAGAATATATAACTAACAATTTCATTACAAAAGATATTAAGAGTTTTGTTATAATTAGTATATACAACTAAATGTTCCGTTACCTATGACTTGTAAGATTAAAATATTTTGTTACAAATAAGCAATAAATTGGTTACAAATAATTAATTTCTTAATTAAGATTGAGTAATTATTTGTTACGAATTGGTAAATAGTTCGTTACAGATAAGTAAAATAATTCGTTACAAATACGTCAAATTAATTTGTTACGATTAAGAAAAGTGACTAACAAATTTCATAACCAATAAATTGTTTTTGTAACAATACTACTTTTGTTACAAAAAGTGTTCATTTTTCCCTATTCAATAGGTCAATGTGGATACAAAATTGCTGAAGGAATTCAAATTTGAAGTATACCAATATCCTAAATATAGATAATTCATAGTCATTCCTTCAATAAACAAAAGAGAAAGCACATCCATCCATCCATAGACATAACACCAACCACATTCATCTTTCTATAGACATAAATATAATTTCAAAGCATCAATCCCATATTCAAATCACAACCAAAGCCATGATAACCAAATGGGTATATCAATCAAACAAAAGTGTTTTCAAGAATTGTTATCGCTCAAGTAACAAAAGATATCTCCAAAACATGCTCCTTAATTCTCGTCAACATCATCACAAAGAGGGCTACTTCCAACAATCTGCAAAAAAAGATTCCACAACACACTATAAATATGAAAAACATCAAATTTGGTACTACATCTGTTTAACTAGTCACTACACATCTATTTTTTCATAGATTGAATAAGTATGATATATAGGAAAAACAAAGGTTTAATAGAACATAATTTAAGAAGAAGAAAAAAACACTCCACAAAATAATAGTACAATTCATGGGAGGAAGTTCTAATAAAATATTTGTATGATATCATCTTTTATCCAACATAAACTACACAAAATATTATAGAAGATAATGTTGAATACAAAAATACATTTTATTTCTATGTTACTAAATGAGTTCAAACAGTATGTAGCATATCATGTGCTTTTCAAATAACACGACTTTAACTGGAAAAGCCCATAGAAATCTCCAAAATGTATGGTTTTTCTTTCTGTAAAGTGGTTAACAAACTGTTTTTGCTTTTTTGCTTTGTTATTTTTATTGTTTTATTGAGATATTTTCAAGATATGGTTGCCATTTATTGTATTATTTCTTTTTTCCCTTTAAACTTTCTCCATATCATGATTATATACTACTATTTTTTGGGATGGTGATCTATAGTGTTGAATTATCCAAATAGATACACGCGCAAGAATTTGATAGATTGACATTTTACAAAATGTATTGCTAGGGAGAAAGAACAATTCATAAGAATGAAACAAACTTTCAAGCAAGACAATGGGGTATATATGAAGAATCCATTTGATGTCAACATCCATAAAAAGAAACAAAAGCAATGTCAAAGTATCAAATTTATACAAAAATTTACAGCATGAAAAGATCATGAAGCTATAAAGTTTATATCCACATTTGACACTAGTAAAAACAAAATTTAAAAGAAGAAAACATTTCTTTTGTTCACGTATCACACATTCCCCAACGCCCTTGTGTATTGTCATTTCCTCATCCTTACATCCCAAATTATCTCACTAGACACTTTAAACAATCCAACAAAAAGACTTCTAATTCAAGAAAAGAAACAACAAAGCAAATATGAAATAAATAACTCCCCTGGACATTTAACCTTGAAAAACTAAGTTTAATATCAAATTAGAAAGAAAGAATATGTGAATGAACCAAAAAAGGCAGCAAAAGAACTTAGAGTAGTTGCCCAAGGGGGATTGTGTGTTGTGGTTCATAGAAAACACATAAATAGAAGTAATATGAATTTCCCAATTAAAAACACAGGTTTGTTAAATTGGTAAGAAAAATGACAAGATAAGAGGCTACTCTAACCATGCAGTGAATGAGTAAGTTGAGAATACATCCAACATAAATAGAAAATGAGTGTTGAATTCTGATTCGATAACATATGGTACTCTAACCACAACTGTTGATAGACGTATCATGTTAAGAATCTCAAATCCAGTCAGCTTTCAAAGAGATTTGAGCAAAAGGTTAACTGTCATCCAAAAAGAAATATGAAAGGACTTGAGAATCTAAGATTCGATAGGTCTTGCATCTGTTCAAGCTCTAAAATTTGGTTTTGCTTCTGATTAGTGTGGATGGTTGTCATTCTAACGGAAAATATGAATACTGTTGAAAGCAGTAGGCATTAAATCTTTATCCCAAAGGTTCAAAACCATTAGTTGCAGCTAATAGCATGATGCCTAGCCAGACCTCATCCCAATTCACAAAAATATCTTTGTCTTACAAGAGAGACAGACATTCCAGCCAAGAATTAACACTTCATTATATTAGCACTTCGCTCTAAGCAAGCACATGGAAAGTTCATCATCAGTTCAGACAATCTTAGGTCTACTACTGTTATAGAATATTTACATGGATAAAACATTACAAAATACTTGCAAAAAGTGCACATATATTAATACATTAAAATAAGTGATAGAGTGAAGAACAATTACTAAGTAGAAAGTCAAGCCTAAAGAGTTCACAAATAATCTCAACCATCACATGCCCATAAGTTGAGCATATTAGTGATATGGTCTCTCCTCATTACTCATCATCTACTGCTAACTATATTACTTGTGAGGTCATATAATTCACACAAATTAAGGGCAGTTGAGTTGGAATATGATAATGATATGCACTAGCACTCTAAATTGAGTCCTCACATTCACAACAATCTCAGCGGTCATTTATCTTGTTCTACTAAGATCCTTGATTCCTTTCCTATGCTAACATTCAATTAGTAATTAATAGCAGGATTTCCATAGAAATACCAACTTACAAAGTCATGGGCACTCAACAAATCAACATCAACTTTTTTATTTCCTTTTCATAAATTTGTCAATTTTGTTTGGAAATATCTGCTTAGAGAAAAATTATATAAAACAGAAAAATCTAACACAAAAGATGTTACTTCAACACACTAATCAGTAACCATACTCTAATGCAACATATTATATCAAGGAAAGAAAAAGAAAATGAAGTTGACCATAAAATGGGAAAATAAACTTAGGAAAATCAGATTTACAGAAGTTAGAAAATGGTAAGATAGCAGAGTTTAAAGAAAGATTTGCTTACTAGGACCCATTCAATTTCGCACAATCCAAAAGAAGAGTGCAAAGAACAACTCACGCCAACTGCTAGAATGCTAGTCTTCTTGAGCAAATAGCTAAGAAAAATATTTATACACACATTTCATCAAACAAGTGGTAGGCATCCTCAAGAACAATTTCCCTAACTACAATAACAAAACAAAATCCACAAAAACATGAAGAAAAAACTAAGGAGTAATTACCTGGAGTACGATTCTTCCCAATTATACTCTGAATTTCCCTGTGCAAGTCTTCATTATACTCTAAAAACCAACATATAAAACCCTTCTCAATAGGGGAAAATAGGGGAAATGGGGCAGGTAGAAAGGGAGAGAAATGACGCAGGGGAGAAAGGAGAGAAATGAAACCCTTCTGAATAGAGTGAGAAATTTGTTTTTAGAAATTTTCTAATTAATATTAATTTAATTTATGGAGGGAAAAAATTTCACTACAAAAATTTGGAGGTAAATGAAAAGAAAAGAAATAATACCAGGGAAAAGATTGGAGACACTTGACAAAATATTTAATTTGTTATTTTGTGAGGATTTTTTTGCATTACTATTTTCGTTTTCACTAATTATTTATAATTTGTATTTTTTATTAATATTTTCTTTTATAAAAACTTATGATTTTTTATCATTTCACAAATTATTTTTAACATATAATCAATTTAAGACATAAAAAAGTTTGGTATAATATCATATAAAAAGTATTTTAATAAATAAAAAAATTTAATAGATTATAATAAAGTAAACTTTGATTTTAGAATCAAATAACTTAAACAAACGATGTAGTTACAAAAGATGTAGTTATAAGAATAAAGTAACTTTGATCAGTCAATAATATCTACAAAGTGCCACTTATTTGGAAATCAACAAACAAACACCATTACAGGTTATAAGAATAACCAACTAACATACATTCACACAAGAACTGTTTTTGATATCGAAAGCCTTGGTCTTCCATATGAGACACTTTCTATGTAGCTATAGAAAGAAGCTTTCTTTTCATCACTTCATTCATATTGTAAATTTACATTTAAAAGAGAGTAAAAATCAATAAGTAGGTCTTGCACAGTCTTCTATGTAAAAGTTAAAATATCAATAGAAAGTCTAACCGCCCCTCAATATGATCTAGATTCTTCACCTTTCACTAATAACATCAGATGTTCAAGAAAGAAGTGTCCATAACTCATAAAGGTGCCCGAATGGAAGATGCTAATTGTGTATGCGACTAAAATATAGCCTAATAGGCATCAAAGAACTTTTTCCAATATATTTAACTGACCTTCTTGTGCAAAAGTTTCTACCAATTGAAATCAATTCTCTCATTCGGTTCCCACACATAATTCCTTGCGTCCTGCAAGGCAAAAAGTATTTTACACATTATTTGAATGAAAATGTAAATTTTCACATACCATTGACAAGTAACTGAAATAGAAAATAGAAGGAACAAAGCACTGAGAAATGCAGCAAGTACAAAACTAAGTATTCCAAATATACTTAATTCTAAATAAAAACTGGATAATCTATTATCTCCTAAAACAATTTAGTAACAAAAGTTTTTCTAGCATCCCATACTTCTCAATCAGCATAAATCAACACAACTAAAAGAATGGTTTCCAGGCATAACTTAAAACTTCCATATTATAATAGAGAAAATAGGTTTGCGAGACTAAAGGAAAGAACTACATATAACTACTTCTCTTCTAAAGGAATGTTCAAGCCCAAGTAATATTATCAAAGAAGAAAAACTAGATGATAAATCAGCACATAGAACATAAGAAATGATGAACATAAATTTTCTAAAAAACAACACTGCCTTATCATCTCTTCATGATTAAGTTAGAATCTCACCTCCAGTTCAGGCCCAAATGAAGCACCATAGACCAAAATCTTTTTAGGAACAAAATCATGAATGACATACCTGAAATATTTAAATAAAAAATCACTATAATAATAAAAAAATTTAAAAAAAAAAAAGATGGGTGGGGGCGGAGACCCCCAATGCTGCTACTAGACAGGAGAGTCCAGTTGCTGTTGGTCTCCCAAAGGAAGGCCAGGCCAGCTCTGACAAGGGCCAGCTGCCAATGTTATTGTGAAAAAAAAAAAAAAAAAAAGAAGAAGAAAGGAAGAAGAGAGAGTACCAAAATGGGTGGGAGGGAAATGAAATGGATCAGTGGGAAATGAAATTAAAATGTAAAGGGAACTAGGGTTTAGTAATTTTGTCACTCTTTTCTTTTATATTTTTTATTGTTTTATTTTTTTATTTTGATAATTTTTATTTAATTATAGTAATTAATTTTTTAAAAATTTAAATTTTAAAATTTAATTATTCACTTGTTTGTTATATATGACTAGGGATGCAAATGAGCCAAGTTGAGCCAAACTTTGACCATTTTTTTAGGTTCGAGCTCGAGCTCAATGGGCTTAGGAAATTGAGACTCGAGCTCGGCTCGAGTACTTGTTTAGGCTTAGCTCAGCTTGACTCGATTCATTAGGCTCGAACTCATAGTTAAGCTATAGGCTCGAGTTCGAGCTCGAAAAGTTAAATTATTTTATAAAAAAATTTAGAATTAGTATATTTTATTTTATTATATTTAAAATTATCTATAGGCTTGAGTTCGATTCGGGTTCGAGCTTGAAAAGTTAAATTATTTTATAAAAAAAAATTAAAATTAGTAGATATTATTATATTTTTTTATATATAAATATTTTTTTAAATAAAAAATAAAGGCTCGTGAGCTTGTGAACAAGAATTATTTGGCTCGAGCTCGAACACTTTTTGAACCAGCTTGTCAGGCTCGTGAGCTGGCTCGGTTCGTTTGCATCCTTATATATGACTCTAATTCATATTTTGATACTTAATATTTTTACATATTATATTTTAATATAATTTTAAAAAATTAGATTTTACGATGATTATTGAATATTGACATTTAGTTTTAGATATGTAGATATAATAATGTTAATCAATAAAAATATTTTCTATTATTAATATTTTTGGGGTTTAAAATTATAGAAATTGTGAGATTTTAGGATCTAGAGTTTAAGTTTTATATTTGGCAAAATTACAAAACTCATCCTGTAATTTTACCCCATTTGGTTTTTCGTCCTATAACGTGCATAATATCAATTATAGTCCTATAAGTAATAAAAAATTGTCATTTTTCGTCCTTTTTTCTCCGGAGCCGACGAAACTCACCGAAAAATGTGACGTGGCACGCCGGGTATGTGACATTTCTTGTTTCTGGCTCATTGGCAGCTGACATGGCTTGATAAATTAAAAATAAAAAAATAAAAAATGCCAACCAGATATACAATAATATATATGATATATATTTATATATACACATATATATCTAAATATATGTATTTATATATACATACACATACATATGTACATATTCCCCCACCACCATCCCTACCCATCCGGTGGCCAGCACTTCGCTTGGCCAGATCTGGCCAGGCAAGGTGTTGGCCATGGTAGATGGCAGCAGCACCTCGCCTGGCCAGATCTGGCCATGCGAGGTGCTGGCCACCATGGCCATGGGCTGGCCATGGTGAGCTCGCCCATGGCCATGGTGGCCGCCTGCATAAGTCGGCCATGGCCAAGAGGCCTCCATGGCTGGCCCGTCATGGTGGGTGGGTGGGGGGGTGGCGAGGCGGGGGTTGGGGTGGGGTAGGAGTTAGGAATTTTAATTTATATTTAAATTAAATTAAATTATTTTAAATATGTGAGTTAAAATAATATTGTTAATGGTAAATTAGGGGAATGTTTGTTATATTTTTTGTGTGATTTTATTATGTATTTTGAGAGAATAAATTATTGGAGAATGTGAAAATTGTATTGGGAAATGTGATTAATTTTTGGTTATATTTTGGAAAATAGTTAAAAATTGAATTTCAAGAATTTTGGTATGTTTGTTTATGTTTTGGGGGAGAGACATTGTTTTTACTATAACAGTTAAATCAATATTTTTTTGTTAAATTTTTGGAAATTGTGTGATTTTTTTATTTTTATAATAGTAATAGTAATAATAATAATAATAATATATATTATGTATATATAATATATGTATGTATATATTAAAAAATGGGAAAGTTTTGGGGATAATGAAGGATATTCAAGGAAAAAAAATGTGTTTTGGAGGAAAAATGATGATATGTAATATATAAATAGATGTGTATATATATGTGTGTGTATATATAAATTATATAATATATTTGAAATTTAAAAAAAAAAGGAAAAGACATGTGTGCTGCCAACTAAGCAAGAAGAAGACAAAACATGCCTACTAGGCAGTGCAATGAGGCAGAAACAAGAAATGTCCAGCGAGTTTCGCCAGCTCGGCGAAAAAAGGACGAAAAATGATAATTTTTTAATACTTATAGGACTAGAATTGATATTATGCAAGTTATAGGACAAAAAACCAAATGGGGTAAAATTACAAGACGAATTTTGTTATTTTGCCTTTATATTTAGATAAATTTTATTAGTTTTCTAAATTAACAATAGTACAAATCTACAAAATAAAATTATGAAATGATGTATTCATTTTGTATTGTAGGTATAGAGTCGAACACTTTTCGAATTAGCTTGTCAGGCTCGCGAGCTGGCTCGGTTGGCTTGCATCCCTATATATGACTCTAATTCATATTTTGATACTTAATATTTTTACATATTATATTTCAATATAATTTTTAAAAATTAGATTTTACGATGATTATTGAATATTGACATTTAGTTTTAGATATGTAGATATAATAACGTTAATCAATAAAAATATTTTCTATTATTAATATTTTTGGGGTTTAAAATTATAGAAATTGTGAGATTTTAGGATTTAGAGTTTAAGTTTTATATTTAGATAAATTTTATTAGTTTTCTAAATTAACAATAGTACAAATCTACAAAATAAAATTATGAAATGATATATTCATCTTGTATTATAGGTATAGAGTATAGTCAGATATTTTAAAACATTTAAAAGTTGTTTGGGTGAGTTTATAAGCTTCTCAAAATATTTTATAAGATGTTTGGTAGCTTATAAAATGTTAAAAAGTGTTTCGTAATCTTTTTAAGAAAAAATCTTATAAAGATTCTAAAATAATATCTTTGAAATTTATAATCTCTTTTTTAAAAAGTAAGAAGTTTTTAAATTATTTTTAAAATCTTAACAAGCTCCCTGAATTTTAATTATATTAATTATGAAATTATCATTACTAATACCTTATAAGCTCAAAAATTTTATTATCCAAACACTTTGAGAACTTACTTTTAGAAAAAGATCTAGCATATTGAAAAATATAGGATGCCGGAACTTCAAAAATATCTTATAAGATGTAGAAGCTTATAAGACCTTTTAAATAAGTTTAGCCAAACACCTTCTTAATGTCCCTTTAGCTAGTTAATAATTTTAGTATTTTGCAATTTTATTTTAGAATTAAAAAGTCAATTATTCTTGATTTAGTTAATTTTTTTCTAAATTATTTACGCAATTAAATTTATTTTTGTAATATTCTTTTATACAATATTTATCTAATATATCTAAATTTTTTGTATGAAAATTATTTCTTCCATGATAAAAATATTTCAAAAGTAAACTTTTCTTTTTTTTTTGTAAATTGAAAAATAAATAATATTTTTCAAATATAAATTTATGCTTGACATGAATTTGTTTTGTAAATTACAAACTAATACCCACCAACATATTAAATATGAAATAGTTTAATTTGTGAAATAATTCAATGGTTTTATAAAATTTGAAAATAATTTTTTTTCAAAAAAGAAATCTTGTTTTTAGGTAATAATATTTGAGAAAAGTTTTAAAAATAGAGACTTACTCACTACAATACTACATATATTTAGTTTAAGTATTGTTATTAAGCATTGATTTTAATATTATTCAAAATAATTATTTTCTACTATTTTATTTTATTAAAATATATTATTCAAAATGATTTAAATTGCATTAAGATGATTAAAATTATCAAATTATTTATTTGAAAATGTCAAATTACTTAATTTTTAAATTATTGAATTATACTAAAAATATTTATTATTTTAATATTATGAAGTAATTAATTTAAAATTATAAAATTTATATTATTTAGAAGATGAATTTTTATTTTCTATTTTATATTACTTATTTATTTTATTTTTTAATTAATAAATAAATTTAATTGAATTTGATTAAATTACTTTACATATGTTTATGGTTTTTATTTTTTTTAATTTAAGTTGGATTTAAAGATTATTAAATATTTAAGAAACTTTATTTATGATAAAATATATTTAAACTTATTATGAGTACTTTAAATAATATCAAAATTACAACCCAATGGTATAAAGAATATTACAGATAGGTCCTAGGGCATTTTTATCTAAAAAATAATCAAAACAATTATTTGGGATATTTTTAAATTTTCACATAAAATTTTGAATGATGTCAACAAATTTATTAAATGAGCTTAACGAATCTTCAAAACTTTTCAATTGACTGAAATATTAGGAGCTCATTGCAAATTTTTTTGGGTTTATTTGTAATTGAGTCAAACTTTAGGGGTTCTATGTAATTAGCTCAAATGAAAATGTTAGTGGATTCTTTCATAAATAAATCAAACTTGAGGGGCTCTTTTATAAATATATAACAATTTTTGCCAAATATTTAATGAAAAATTAGATGGAGGACAAAAATTGTTAAAAAAATTATAAATTTTGGACTAAAAGTGGTGAAGTGCCAATTTTTGGGACTAACAGTGCAAACACAGTTGTATTGTTGGATTAAAAGTGTAATTTTTCGTATGTTTGCAGTTAAAAATTTCTAGACAATTAATTATTTACCCATAAAAAATTAAATTAAATAAAATCATGAAAAAATAAATTATATGAAATATAAATATAATAATAATAATAAATAAATACATAAAAAAGGAAAACATATAAAAATAAAACTATATATGCACATATACATATTAATATATAGATATATATACAAATATCATGTACACATATAAAATGAACCCAGCGCCCCGCCAATGTGGCAATTGAGCTTTCCATTGGGCTAGGTGTAGCTGGTTTGAGGGGGGGGGGAGGGCACTCGATTTGGGTTTTCTTAATATTTGTACTTTATTTAATTATAAAATTTGTTAAACCGATTAATGGTTTGACATGTAGATCTAAGTAGATTCAAATAAAGAATAATTTTGTGTTTTACTTTTTAGATATTTTATTTTATTTTTAATTTTTTTAACTATAGTGAAGGGTGACATGGGTATATAGGGAGGTGCCAGTTTTTGGAGGAAATTTTTAGAAAATTGCACTTTTGGTCCTATTGATGGGGGGTTTGCACCTTTGGTACTAGGTTTGGCACTTATAGGACCACAACTTCATTTTTTAAACACATTTGGGATATTTGCCTAATGTCTGTTAGTTTTTTAACAAAAATCGTTGAGAAAAAAAAAAAATAATTACCCTACAACCCCAAAATTTTAATCTATTTATGTAAAGCCCCACAAAATGTAAAATATTATAATAACCCTTACCCTCACTAAAAAAATTTAAAAACTAATAATAAAAAAATATAAAAATAAATACCACAATACCCTTTATAAAAAAACACTTCAAAATATTATGTATATATAAATATATGTAAATAAGTATCATATAAATATAAATATATATATACACATACATACAAACCCGCCACCCGCCCACCCTTGCCCCCCACAATCCCTACGTGGCCGAACATGGTCAGTGGCCACTTGACCATGGGCGGCCGTTGGCTGCAGCCAAATCTAGCTAGGCCGGCCGCCTAGCCACGGCCAACCAGCGGCCATATCTGGCTAGGCCTAGCCATGGCTGGCTGTTGGTCGCAGCCAGGTCGACCCTTGCCCTGATCGGCTATTGGCTGCGGCCAATGGCTACTTAGAGTAGGCATGGGGGAGATAGGGGTTGGGTGGGTAGGTGTTGGGGGGAGGATGTTGTGGGAGATAAGAAAAGGATAGGTAAATTTTAACTTATTTATTTTTTAGTAATTAATAAATTTAATGAAATTAGTTAAAATTAGGGCTTGTTTGTTTATAAATTGGAGCATTTAGTCAAAATATTATAGCAAAGTGGTTTTTGGGAAGTGAGGTTGGAGAATGTGATGGTTGTTTATTTGTATTTGGGTAGTAAGTGGAAAATGAATTAGGAGAAAATTATTTATTTATTTATTTGTGTTTTAGAGAGAACAAGATATCATATCAATAACTTTTTTATTGGATTGGTGGGGTGAAATTGACATTATAAAATTACTATTGTTAGTATGATATTTTTAGATCTTATTTTTATTTTTAAATTATTTATTTACAAAATTTTAGATGAGTGTTTTAGTAACAAAATTCCAGTCTCATTACAAAAAATCATGATTCTGTAACGAAATTTTACTTTGTTACCAAAATTTTTGTTACAAGAAGTGCAATTTGTTGTAGTGAATTAGTTTAAACTCCTTTGAACTAATGACCCAATTCAATTAATCTCCATTAATTGAAGAGTACACAATCCCCATGGTCGACGTCCAACCTCAAGCCCATGGAGCCCACCTAATTAGCCGAAATGAATGCTTTTGGAGAACCATTCTAGCTCTATGTGTATCATGTATATACGGTCATTTTGTCTCCTATCCCCCGAAAGAGGCCTAGGGCAAGATATTTTCCGGCTCCCTAATAGCCTCGATACTATGTTTCTATTCCTAATGTTCAATTCCCCTTTATGACCTCATTTTTGAAAAACTCCTTTTTCAGCTTGTCATACTACCTTGTGCAAGGATTTCTTAGAATCGATCATTATAAAATACATAGGAGATGTACTCGCCTTTCACAATGACGTGGATTTGGATCCTATCTTGGATTTCACAAACCTCCATGATTGACTCTCACGTCAAAGGACTAATTATATGCACTAGTATAAGTTGGAGAACTTGTTGAAGGCACATGTAATACTAGGATCCAATAATTAAAACTTTAAAAATTGAAATTAACTAGGCTACACATGCTAACAAGGATCTAAACATGTTGTTGATCCAAAATTGGAAAGAAGATTACCTTGAATCGCTCAACAACCAAGGAGATGTTGAAGATGACTCCAACAAGAAGAAATTATCGCACAGTGGTAGCTCAGTTTGGGTGCAACTTTTGCCCAATCCAAACTCCTCCAAAAATTTCATAAAAATTACAATCTCTTCTCAACTCCTTGATGAATCTACTATAAAAAATTCAGCTCAGAAAACCACTAGGAAGTGCCAAAAAAAAAATCGCCAAGCGGATTGCCCTAATAGTAGATCTCCAAAAGCAATTCAATTGTCTTGCCTCTAATTGTTGTGATCCACACACCAACGCTAGATCCTAATCTCCTTAATATAAACTAGAAAATACAAAGGATATTTTCAAAGATGGAGGCTTATTTTGAGGTAGGAGAAGAAGACAGAAAGTGAAGCTTCAACACATGAGGCAACACTTAAGATTTGGAGGGAAAATGTGACATAATCTAATTCTTCACACAAAGCATAAGTGCCCCCCCCTCTCTCTCTATATATAGAGTGAGGATGGTGTGATGCCACTCAAGGGTGACCGCCAACTTGCCTCATAAGTTGGCAAGTTGCAATTCAAATGTGAATCTGAATTTCGTGTGCATTTCAATTTCATTTGGAATCTAATTTCAAATTAATTAAAATGCCACACTAAATGAACCTTTCATTTGACTTTTCCCTCCAAAATTAATTCTCTTCATTAATTAAATTAAACACTTTAATTTAATTAATTAACCTTTGACTTAACTCTTAAGCCAATTAGCTTGACTCTTTAAGCTAAGATTTGTTAACTTAATTCTTTAAGCTAACTTGACCAATTGATGGTCATGTGGCACCAAATAATTAACTCCTTAATTATAATTAGTTGATCAATTTAACAATTAAATTAGTCAAGCCAAAATTGACTTCAATTTCGCTAACCTCAAAATCGCTCCACTAGGTGTGATTTTCTAACTCTTAGAAAATTCTCCTTCATCAAGTAGGAAATGCAATTGGCTTTTGTGTGTGAATTATTAGGTTCTACCATTCATTGAACATGGGCTCACATGGTTGATGTCCAACCTCAAGTCCATGGAGCCCAACTAATTGGCCGAAATGAATGCTTTTGGAGAACTATTCTAACTTTACTCGTACCACGTAAATACGGTCTTTCCATCTTCTATCTCCCAAAAGAGGCCTAGGGTAAGATATTTGCCGGCTTCCTAATAGCCTCGATACTATATTACTATTCCCAATGTTTGATTTCTTGATAAGACATCATCTTTGGAAAACTCCTTTGCCAAATTGTCATACTACCTTGTGTAAGGATTTCTTGGAATAATTCATTTATAGAATACATAGGAGATGTACTCGCCTTTCACAATGACGAGGAGTCGGATTCCATCTTGGTTCTCACAAACCTCCATATCTAAGTAGCACATGCCCAATCACCACCCGAACGACCTGCTATGTGGACAAGGAGGAGTCAAAGCGTGAGAACTTGGACACAAGGTTACCATGGATCCTCGGTCAAAGGATAATTATATACACTAGCGTAAGCTGGAAAACTTGCCACTATTGACTTGCCTTTTTGGCTATCTAGTGGATTCTCCAGGCAGGCCTTCAGTACCTCGTTCTCTAACAAGCACCCACTAACATGCATCAATATCTAATACAAGATTGCTCATGGAACGAAACAATATCCAACCCTTAGATTTATATATCGTTAGTGCAAGTCTATCTGGATCTTAGATGCCATGTCTCGTAAGATCCTATGAGTAAGAAGATTAAAGATTACGATCGTGTAAGACTTATTTAATGATCACCACCCAGTGCATGACCAAGTCCCCTAGTCTTATGTGATCTAATGGCTTCAACCAAATGCCAGTGAAGTAATAACAAGCATAAGATGAAGATGATCATATAAAGAATATCATTCAATTAAGATTATCTTACAAGGAAATAGTTTACAAGGCTAATCTATTTAGTTTGTGGGGGCACTATACAAACATTTTCCACTATTAACTTGCCACTATAGCTATCTAGTGGAATCTCCTAGCAGGCCTTCAGTGAACTTGTTATCTAACAAGCACCCATATCTCATATGGCTTACTCATAAAATGGAGTAATATCTAACTTTTGGATTTGTGGATTGATAATGCAAGTCTATCCAGATCTTAAATGCCCTGTCTCATAAGATCTTACGATTTGGAAGATTTAAGATCACAATCGTGTAAAATTTATTTCATGATCAACACCGAGTGTACTGACCAAGTCTCATAGTCTTGTGTGATCTAAGGGCTTCAACCAAATGCTAGTGAAGTAAATATAAGCATAAGATAAAGATGGCCATTTAATGATTATTATTCAATCAAAATTGTATCACAAGTGAAGTAGTTTACATGCTAATCTAATTGGCCTGCGGGGCATTATTCTAACAATCTCCCGTTTGCCTTAAAGCTAATACCCTACAATCTTAAGACCCATCTCTCTAGATGTCCTTCAAAGACCTTTTGCGATAGGGGTTTAATTAGTGGATCTGCTATATTCTCTTTGGAAGTAACTCTCTCCACTCAAATTTTGCCTTTATAAATGATCACCCGGATCAAATGATATCGCCTCAAAATGTGCTTAGATCATTGATGAGATCTTAGCTCTTTAGCTTGCGCTACCGCCTAATTTTTGTCATGGAAGATAACTACTAGCTCAGCAATGCTAGGCACTACACCCAACTCTTGGATGAAGTTTTTTGTCTAAACACCTTCCTTTGTAGCTTTCGAAGCCGCAATATATTCTGCCTCTATGGTTGAATCGGTCATGGTGTCTTTTTTGGAACTTTTCCAACTCACCGCGCCATCTTTGAGGCAAAATATAAATCCAAAAATGGATTTTAGGTCCTCTACATTGGATTGGAAATTGAAATCCGAAAACCCCTTGAGTTTAATTGTCCGTTGTCGTATATAGAAAACAAGTCCTTAGTCCTTCTTAAGTACTTAAGGATTGTTTTAACATCTATCCAGTGACATTCATCGGGGTTGGATTGGAAACGACTCGTAACACTTAGTGCGTCTGCCATATCTAGTCTTGCACATTGAACGTCATATATTTTGCTCCTTATGAGGGATGCATAAGGTATGCAGGACATTCTTTATCTCTCATCATCAATCTTAGGGGCCATAGATTTGGAGAGACGAAAGCCATGTCCCATAGGGAGAAATGCCCTTTTGGATTCTTCCATACTAAACCTCTTTAGTATCTTGTCAATGTACGAGATTTGGGAAAGCCCTAGCATCCTCCTCAATCTATCTCTATAAATACATATTCCTGATATGTAGGATGTTGCTCCCAAATCCTTCATGGAGAATTGAGTAGATAACTATACTTTAGTACACTCTAACATTTCTCTCTCATTCCCAATAAGAAAAATGTCAACAACATAAAACACAATAAACTATATACTACTCCTACTAGCCTTCTTGTACACACAAGGTTCATACACATTTTTGACAAATAGACATTTTTGACAAAGCGAAACAATTTGACTATCTTATCAAAATATATGTTCCAACTTCACGATGCCTGTTTGAGTCCATAAATGGATCTCTAGAGTCTACAAACCTTTTGCTCATTCCCTTTGGATGCAAAACCTTGTGGTTGCACCATATAAATTTCTTCTTCAATGTTTCCATTAAGGAAATAGTTTTCCACATCCATTTGCCATATCTCATAGTCATGATATACGACAATAGCAAGTAAAATCCGAATAGATTTAGGCATTGCAACTAGTGAAAAGATTTCCTCAAAATCGATACCAGGTCTTTGAGTGTAACCTTTTGCCACTAGTCACGCCTTAAAGGTCGTTACCTCTCTATCGACTCTTAGCTTTTGCTTATAGATCCACTTGCAACCAATGAGAACTATTCCTTTCGGTAGATCTATCAAGTCCATATTTTGTTGGAATACATGGGGTGCATTTTGGATTTCATGGCTTCAAGCCCATACTTTGTTGGAGTACATAGAGTCCATTTTGGATTTTTGTTGGAGTACATGGAGTCCATTTTGGATTTCATGGCTTCAAGATAATGTCCCAAGTCTATGTCCAACATAGCTTGCTCATAGGTCTTTGGATCACTATTCGATTGGCTCTTCTCATAAAGGAATGCAAACCTTTCGGGGTTGCTTCTTGATTTGGTCTGACCTTTTTAGAGGTTATGTGTAAGGATCTTGTTGCTCATTTGTTTCCACCATTTGTGGGATTTGATAATCATCTTGAACTTCATCAAGTTCAACAATAACACCATTTCTATCCAATAGAAATTTCTTTTCCGAAAAGATGGCGTTCCTTAAAACAAGCACTCTTTGTTCCAAGGGATCATAAAAGTAATAACCCAAAGACTCTCTTGGGTATCCCACAAACTTGCACAAAGTGGATATGCTATCCAACTTGTCTCCCACTAATTGCTTGACGTAAGGGGGAGACCCCTAAACCATTAGTTAATGGTAATAGGGTGCTTTGTCATACCATATCTCATGCGGCGTTTTTGACACTGACTTTGAAGGTACCACATTTAGTAGCTTCGCCGCCATATGTAAGGCATATCCCCAAAAGGATATAGGCACATCAAAAAAGCTCATCATGGAACGTACCATGTCCAACAAGGTACGATTTCTCCTTTCGGCTACTCTATTATCTTGGGGTGTGCCGGGTGGAGTCCATTGAGAGAGAATCTCATTCTTCTTTAGATAATCCAAGAATTCGGTACCTAAGTGTTTTCCTCCTTGATTCGATTGTAGAGCTTTAATAGTAAGTCCTTTTTGCTTTTCTACTTCATTCCTATACTTCTAAACCTTTCAAAGGCTTCGGACTTGTACTTCATAAGATACACTTGTTCAAACCGAGTATGATCATCAATGAAGGTGATGAAGTAAGAATAGCTTCCTCTCGCACTAACTCTTAGTGGGCAACAAATATCTATATGGATGAAATCTAAAGGACTTGTGGTACGCTCCGTTTGTCCCACAAAAGGAGCCTTGTTTTTTTCCCCTTCAAACAAAATTCACAAGTAGGAAGGTCCTCAATGCCACTAACATTTAGTGCTTTGAGAGCTTCTAACTTGCTAATCCTATTTTTAGAGATGTGCCCAAGTCTAGCATGCTACAATATGGCATCTTCTTGGATATCTAACTTTCTTTTACTTGATTGAATGTACATTAATAAAGGTTGAGAATCTAGTATGTACAATCCATTATTCAATGTACTTTGTGCAATTAAAGAACCATTCTTTAATGCTTTCAACATCCCATTCGGTATAGAAAAATCATATCCTTCATTATTAATAACGGGAATAGAAATAATGTTCTTAACAAGATTGGTTACATAATAACAAGGATTTAATATAATGCAAGAATTCCCCAAGTCTAACTTGATAACGCCTTGGACCATGGCAACAACTCTTGCTCCATTTCCTAGGAAGAGGATCATATCCCTCTCATTAAGACTCTTTTCATCCCCTATAATGAATTACAAAAGTAAGAACCACATGTAGTATCAATACCCATGAGGAAGAATTAGTCGTCAAGTGCACTTCAATAAAGTACATACCCTTTTCAAGGGTTACAAGGTAAGCTTTGCAATTCCTTTTCCAATGGCCTTTTTCACTGTAATGGAAACAAGTAGCATCGGTCTTAGCCTCTTTCTTCTTCTTGACTCCTCCTGAACTCTTCAAGGGTTGCTTCCCTTTGGAGGAACAACTCTTCTTCCTTTTATCTCCCTTTCTAGGACCCTAGACTTAGAAGAGGAAGCAAGCATAAAAGGCTTTTCCTTTTACATCGTCTCCTCGGTGGTCACCAATATGTTCTACCAATTCGTTAATCATCACCTCTTGCTTGGACATATTAAAGTTTATAACGAATTGGTCGAACGAGGAGGGCAATGACTGTAGGATCAAATCCACGCAGAGATCATTGTCCATGATCACATCAAGTTGTCCAAGCTTCTCGATGAGTCTAATCATATTAAGCCTGTGATCATGGACACTCGAACCCTCAACCATTATTGACCTAAAGAGCTTTCTAGATAAAGTGAACCTTTCATGTCTTATTTAAACACCATGCAACTCTTATAGGTGTGTGTAGATCTCACTAGAATGTTTCATATGCTCATGAGTCTTTTAGAGCTCATTGGTCATGAAAGCTATCATAAGGCATCTAATTTGTAGATTATCATCTACAAACTTGGTGAACAGTTCATGAACTTCATTGGAGGCATCATCACCCAAGGTGTCCGATGGATTTTGATCAAAGACATAAGTCCTCTTTTTGGAGTCTAGAATTATATTGAGGTTTCTCAACCAATCGCGGAAGTTAGGCTCGATGAGTTTATTAGTTTCCAAAATAATGTGGAGTAGGTTCTTTTCCATTATGTTTTGAAGATTTCAAAAATCCACAAGAGGCGAAAAAGAAGAGTATAAACATATAATTGAATATTGATATTGAAAATATGCTCATGGTCTTTCAAGCATGTTTTTCTCCCACTATTTTATCAAATTCTTTACCCCCTAGAAGAATTCGGGAAAATCTCATTTTCTAGTGAGAATAAAGGCCCCAAGGACTTGTAGCAGACCCACAACTCATGAGACATCCATAAACAATCGAAAGGTAAGCAACATTTGCTAATTGCATCTCTATGCAACCCTTGATATATTTTGCCTCACTTTACATGTACACCCACGATTCGTACAACATCCACACTACTAGGTGTTAAGTCGAACTTAACAATCAAACATTGATTTGAGACCGCTCAACACATTGTGTGCCAATGCATGGGAAGTCTCAAATCAAAGGTGCATCATATGTTAAGTATATGCTCACAACTTTCTATCTAAATGTGACCCCCGTGATCGAGTGCCATCACACAAAGATGGTAGTGTAGTCATAACATATACTATTAGTAGAAGGCATAGATTAATTAAAACTCCTTCTACTTTGTATTCTTTTTGACTTAATATTTGAAAGAACTTAGACATTCTAAGTGGAGGTATTTTCTTGCTTGCAAAGATCTCATCATTTTATCTTCTTATTTAGATTTCTATATCTTAACCATGCATCTCATACATCAATAGAATATGGAAAGCATAAATAAGTAAATGAGCGTAGCATGCTCTTAGGGTAGGATGATCATGAGCCTTAACCAAGTAGTGCACTTAGAGCCATAGGTGCACTACCTAGTTGATTTTAAATATGTTGATTAAATCTAGCTATTACATGAATGTGTCCGCATACATTCATGGGTCTTCATGCCTCTAATGGTCTTCATTGCTCCTTGTAACATTTATATCAGAAAGAAATCCTCGCTCCTAGTGATTCTACTCTCATAGCATTTACAAGATAGAAATTAAGAGGCATGCAAGCCCCAATTTAATACAATACTTTTCAACAACTTGAAACAAATAAAATCAATATTAAAGGCTCATGATGATCTCCATTCATTCATCATTCATTCAATAATTAAATGAACAATAAATAAATCTAGAATTAAAATTAAATTCCAATAATTAAATGCTTATCTCATAAATAATTAATTGATCAAGCAAAAACAAGCGTAACATTTATGCATCTCATTTTTTGACAAATATTAGAGATTAACTTGAACAAGTTTCTAAATGCAATCAAAAAATGTCAAACATAATTTTAAGGACTTGCACAACACTTCTGCATCTATGTAGCATGATTTAGATCAATTTTGGTCACTTAAGGAACACAAAAAATAGCTCAAAACTCATTCAAATTCTAACATGGTGCTGCTATCCCAGCATGGCCAGCTAGCCGTGTGGCTGGCGCACCACTGCTAGCAGCGCCTGGCCAGGTTATTGGAAATACCCCTGTTTTGGGGTTTTGATTGAGTCAAGCCAATTTTGGCTTAACTTTGAAATTCCATATTTAAAACACCTTTCAAAAATGGAATTTGAAGTGCTCAAAGATGCTTCAAACTTCAAGTTCAAGTAAGAATCACATTCTTCAAAAATCTCCAATAAACTCCAATTATATTGGATCCAAAAATGACTAAAATATCTTAAGGCCAAATTTAACATGCTATATCAACATATAACATCAACTAATTCTAAATCAAAATTCAATATTAGCAACTATGAATTAAAACATACTAATCATATAAATTAACACCTAAAAAACATATTAGCATGCTTTCAATTCATCAAGCAAGGGAGCCACATTCAACATCATCAAAACACTCCAATCCATAGGATGGACCAAATATTTGGAGATTTTTATCAATCCATCACATGAATCAATCAAACAAAAAATCCAAACATAGCATGAATTAGGCTCCGATATCACTTGAAGTTACATGTAGTGCTAGAATCCAATTATCAAATCTTAAAAATGCTAAATAACTAGGATACACATGAATCCAAGGATCTAAAGATGCCATAAATTCAAATTTGATATGAGGATTACCTTGATTTTCACAAAATCAAAGAAACTTGGAAGAAGATCCCAACTCGTTGAAAATTGTCTCCCAGCAGCGTAGCGGAATTTGAGCAACTTTTGTCCAACCAAACAAACTCCGAATTGAGTGAAACTTAGACCCATAGATCACCAACGTCTTGATGACACTCCAATAAAAATTTCACCTCAAAATAATTCTAGCAAGGTCTCTACTTGACACTCCAAAGATTCTACCTAAATAGAGGATCTCCAAAAGGCTAGCAATAAAATTTTCTTGCCTCTAACGAAAAGATCCACACACCAATACACAATCCAATTATTCTCAATGTTAGCTGGAGAACAAAGAGAAGAAATTCAAGGATAAAGGCTTGATTTGGAGGTAGGAGATAAAGAAAACTCAAGCTTCAACACATGAGGCAACACATGGGAAATGGGAGAGAAAATGAAAGAATCTAATCTTAGATCTAGATTGCTTGCATCAAAATCACATGTTGCCGCCCCCTTCACACTCTATATCTATATATAGAGGGAGGATAGTGTGATGCCAAGGTGGTGTCACAGCTTCCTTAAGTTGGCGCCGTTTAGCTTGCAAGTTGGCAAGCAAGTAAATTTTGTGTGCATTTGAATTTCATTTGAAATCTTCATTTCTTTTCATGAAATGTCATCCAAATAAATTTTGCCACACCAAATGAACTCTTCATTTGAATTTTCCTTCAAAAATTAATTCTTTATTTTAATTAAATTAAATACTTTAATTTAATTAATTATCATTTGACTTAACACTTAAGTCAATTTGCTTAGCCCTTTAAGCAAGTCATTGTTAACTTAACTCCTTAAGTTAACTTGACCAATTGATAGTCATGTGCCACCAAATAATTAACTCCTTAAGTTAACTTGACCAATTGATAGTCATGTGCCACCAAATAATTAACTCCTTAATTAATTGATCTTAATTTAACTCCTTAAATTAATTAGATCAATTTAACAATTAAATTGATCAAGCGAAAATGACTACAAACCATCTACCTCCAAAATCCATCATCAAGGAATTTTTCTAACTCTTATAAAATTCCCCTTCATCAAGTAAGATTTGCAATTGACTTTTATATGTGACCTATTAAGTTCAACCATTCATTGGACATGGGCTCACAACTCTTTGTGACTTATAGAATATCAAATATTCACATTAGTTTAAACTCTTTTGAACTAATGACTCAATTCAATTAATCTCCATTAATTGAAGAGTACCCAATCTCCATGGTCGATGTCCAACTGCAAGCCCATAGAGCCCAATTAATTAGCCAAAATGAATGTTTTTGGAGAACCATTCTAGCTTTATGCGTACCTTGCAAATATGGTCATTCCGTCTCCTATCTCTCGAAAGAGGCATAGGGCAAGACATTTGTCGGCTCTCTAATAGTCTCAATATTATGTTTCTATTCCCAATGTTGTATTTTCCTTTATGACCTCATCTTTGGAAAACTCATTTTCCAAATTGTTATACTACCTTGCTCAAGGATTTCTTGGAATCAATCATTATAGAATACATAGAAGATGTACTTGCCCTTTACAATGATGTGGAGTCGGATCCCATCTTTGATCTCACAACTTCTATGTCTAAATAGCGCATACCTAACCTCTACCCAAAAGACCTGCTAAGTGGTAAAGGAAGAGTCAAAGCATGAGGACCTAAACACAAGGTTACCATAGATACTTAGGTCAAAGGACTAATTATATATACTAGTGTAAGTTGGATGACTTGCCATTATAGCTATCTAGTGGATTCTCCAGCAGGGCCTTCAGTGAACTTATTTTCTAACAAGCACTCATTAATATAAACCCATATCTCGTATGGCTTGCTTATGAAATGGAGCAATATCCAACTCTTGAATTTATGGTTCAATAGTGCAAGTCTATTCAGATCTTAGAAGCCATGTCTCATAAGATCTTGCAACTTGGAAGATTTAAGATCATGATCGTATAAAACTTAATTCATGATCAACGCCGAGTGTACTGACCAAGTTTTGTAGTCTTGTGTGAAGGGCTTCAACCAAATGCCAGTGAAGTAAATATAAGTATAAGATGAAGATGGTCATTTAATGAATATCATTCAATCAAAATTGTATCACAAGTGAAATAGTTTACATGCCAATCTAATTGGCTTGCGGAATACTATTCCAACATATATCTCCTAAGTGTTATATAATGATCGATTCCAAGAAATTCTTGTGCCAGGTAGTATGACAATTTAGAAAAGGAGTTTTCCAAAAATGAGATCATAAATGGGAATCAACCATTGGAATTAGAAACATAGTTGTCGAGGCTATTAGGGAGCCGACAAACACAACTCTAAGTCTTTCGAAGAAAACCGACTCCCTACAAACATAAAAAAGGCCCTCTTAGACCCGAGACACGATAGGGTCCATCTAGATGCATGATGAACAAAAGTACTCCCTAAGGAAAAGGAGCTAGGTGATTGACGAAGGCCATGATCTCTACTGATGAAGGATCTCCAAAACATGAAACATCCAAATAAAATTTTGCAATATCCTCAATATCATCCACGACACAAATCTTAGTCACAAGAAATCTTTCTAAATCTCCCCAAGAAGTTATGTTACTTTCACCATTATTTAGCGCTCAAATGGGCCCTTTCACTAGGAAAACAAATGGTCACATTCACTAAAGGAACAAATGCCTTGAAAAATTTAACAGAATCCCAATGCCTCCAAAAAGGCCAAATGGCCTAACATTAGAGGAGGCACTACAAGCCCAGCAGGCACTGACTTGGGCACCAAATAGGACACTAGGCACCCCACCCCAGCGCTTGTATAACAGCTACCATGACGACCGCTCAAGAGGCAAGCATCGACTCATTGGCAGCGGCACTCGCACTGGTGCCACCCTCTCCTTTCCACAAACTTTGACTTGGCAAGGACTCTAACTCGAATTAGGTCCTACTTTCCTGTTTTCAAAGCATGAATAATTAATTAAGTGATCACCTTATTTTAATAAATTAAAAGTTAAGATAAAATTAAAATCCAACTTTATGTTATACTTTCAAGATGAAAATAGCTTTTCAAATTGAAAATAGGGAGCTTGATAATATGTCTAATTACGTCCTTAAAGGTAAAAAAGTTAAAACAGAACAAAAAAGCTCAATTAATTAAATAAAATATGAATAAAAAGGCCAAAGAGCCCAATTGACTAAACCCACAAAAAAGGGCATTTAGACCTTAGTGGACCAATGCCCACTTAAAAAAAAAAAAAAAGAGACTATAAATACTAAGTCCAAAAGTTGAATTGCACACGAAAAATCAATTATAAAAAATTGAGAATTGAGAACTCACTACTGCATTCTAGAGAAAAAGAATTCTAAAAATTGCTAACTTCCAAAAAGGACCATTGCTTTGTTTCTAAGCAACATAATTTATTTTTTTTGAATAATTTAACAATATTTTTTACCTTTTGTTTGAACTTATTTTTTATGGGCCATTGGCTTTCGATGTTACAATATTGTTCGTCATTTTTAATCTGTTAGGGCATTGTTTTTTTAATTTTTTTTAAGTTCCATATAAACTTTATGAGGTTTTCGTTAGAAGTATAAGTTTTTATATTTTTTTACATTGTGCCTTTGTAAATATAATAATATTATAACAGGCATTGATTTTGCAATTTAGTGAAAAAAATTTCAATTTGTATTGTTTATCTAATTAAAGGATATATCATGAGTTAAATTTTCTTTTACATAAAATTAAAATTATATATAAATTATAATTAATTTAATTTGTACATAACACACTGAGTTATATATACATAAAATTATATAATTTGGTCCACTCCATCATTCACTTCATGACCCATTGAGTGATCCTATTCTAACATCAACGATGAGAAGTAAATATATAGTGTTGAATCATTATCTGTAGGTGTGTAAACTAACATTAAATGGATCGAATACATTGTTTTTATATGCGTGTCTGTTTAATTTTCTGAATATTCAGGTATGGATACATATTTGATGGATATTTAAAAATGATATCTAAATTCATATCTTTCGGATATCAGTCCAATTCGAATATATCCGTATTCGATTATAATTATTCAAATGCATTTATATTTTATTAAACTTATTCGTATTTGAATTATTATTTTATATTCATATTTGATGATAATTATTTAGATATCCATTTACGAATATTCAAATACGTAAATCTATGAACCTATATCAAATACATATTTTAATTAATAGAAGCAACTATATAAATTCATTAAAACAAAGCAATCAAACAAATAACATAATTTATAATTAATAATTGACATTATAATTGATTATTAGTACTTATTAATAATAATGGCATTTAAGTATATTAATAAAGTCTACTAACAATAATTATGTTGATTAATTTTATTCTTCAATTTTTTCTCTATATTACAATAATTTTTTAAATTTATTCTTTTTTCTTCCCATTTCTTCAATTATAATTTATATATATATATATATAAATTATGAGATTTTTATTGAAAAATATAAATAATATATTATTTAATAAATATATATTCGAATCGGGTATTAAACAGATCGGATACGTATTTACTATATCCGTATCCATTTATAATCAGATATCTACTAATCGAATACGGATAATATCCGCTTTAAATGGATGCGGATAAATTTTGTATAAATAGATACGAATATGAACGATAAATGAATTTTTGAATATTCATTCACAGCTCTAATCATCTATATATATATATATATATATATGAATTTATGAAAACATTAATAGTAGTAATGATCGAAACCAATATTAAAATAAAGGCTTATCATGACGAACTCACAAATTCGAATTAATGGCATTAATTCAAGTTGGTAATTGTAATCTGAACAAAATGCATAGCATCAGAAGCAGTCAGCCTTGAATTTCTTAGCAGATTGACTGCTCATGATGTTATATCATTTTTATCAAGTTTCTGATCATCAATTAGTAATACAAAGTATATACTGATTATTATTTTTATCGAAAGTTTGCACCAAAAGCTGGAGCCCAATAATCAGCTCCATTGTCACTCCCAACATGAAGTGTGCAAGATATTGGAACTAGGCACAGCCCTCTACTCCTTAAGTCCTTGTTTGGTTCTTCATCAGCTTCCTATTCCCAGAAAAAACAAGGAAACATATAAATAAAGTAAATGCATATTTCAGGAGTTTCATTAATTGATTATTCCAATGCCATCAAACATAGACAGATATAGATTACAGGAATTAAAGGCAAGAGTATTTTAAACTTTGTACCAGAACCGATATTCCTTTGCTCTTAATGCAGTTTTCATTCAACAGCTACATTGAAAGAACAATGGACTCAGAAATTTTCGAAAATCCCACTTACAGCAGCAATTAAATAAGGGAATCAATTATGGAAAAGTGTGATGTTAATGGTGTAAAACTAGCGGTTTTTGCAGTAGAAATTCTTAATTAACAGGAAAGAGAGTAATAAATGTATAATTAGCTTAATTTGAAAGAAGCAAGGTGGCGGGCCTCCCTCAAAAGTGTTTTGAGGAGGTAATGGATCCAATAAAGCATACCTGCCCAGGGTCCTCTGGAAATAAACAATTCCTCTCCCCCTGAACCTGAATATGATTAAGATTTAGCCAATAATTTAGAATTATGTTCACTTGAACATGCTCCATTCTACTGTTCCCTCACATATCCCCACATGCATAAAAACCACTCACACGCACACATTTCTTAGAGAGAGAGAGAGAGAGAGGACTTTATATATGTTGGTTTCTTACGGGGTTTTGTTGCTTCATGGTTCCTGATGCACTGCCCAAGTACGGTAGGCTTAGGGCCTGCAGCATAATTCAAGGGGGGATAATGGAGAATGTTTTGGGAACAAGACTCATCACTAAAACTCAAGATGTTGCATCAATAAGCTTGCAAATAAATATTGAAAGGGGACAGAAAAGTCACCTCAATTTGACTCTGAAGGAATCTAATGTATCCAATAGCTTCTAACAGGACAGAAGCTGTGTCAGTCTGCAAAAGATTTTATTTTATTTTATTTTTTGCATCAAAAGATGAAAAATAAATCAAGAATATATAGCCTTGTTGTGTCACGTACTTTGTCTTCTTTTATGTTTAAAGAATTCTCTCAAAGCAAACCCTAAAAGACGAAAAAGGTTAAAAGAGAAAGAGGGCTTTCATCTCTATAAAGAATTTCTTCATTATGGGTTCTCAAATGCATTATTTCTTAATAATGGCCTAACCCCCTGTACAACAATTATTTATTTGGTAGGAGTTTACCTTGCCAAATGGGGAAACTAGCTGGTGGAGGGCTGTAATTCTATCTCCCAATTTTTCTTTCCGCACCTGTTTACAGAGTTCAACATCATAAACAAGTGACCGAAGAAGAGAAATTTTATTAATCCACTTCATATACATGAAAAGATATGCTCTCTTTTTGTGTGTGGACTAGATAAGAGCTAGATTGCCAAAGAATAATTAGCAAGGAGATCAGGACAATCAAGAAAGACAAAGTGTTAAATTCCAAACCGAAAAGAGAGATTGAGAAATGAAAGAGGCGTCTAAGAAAGAAAGAGTGAGGAATATGGAGTCAAGTGCCTTTAGTTAATTACCTTGAAGGTAGATTGGACTGAAGAAGGTTGAATTCTAGCTTTCTTGGCTGCCCAACCTGTGGCCGTGCTTTTGCACTTCACAAAAAAATAAAATAAATAAATAAAAATTCGTCATCTTGGCATGGGTAGGCTGAACTCTTTGTAGATCTACTATTTAGCTTAGCCAATTTGCGAACCAAACTTACAAGAATAGAGTTAATTAAACTATGCCTATTCTTAAAATTCAATTCATCAATTGGTTTTTGCATGAATATTGATTTTAATTTAGCAACCTCAAGCCCGAAATATTAAACTTACATCTCAACCCATGTTGGTAGAAGACTTTCAAGAATTAATGGAAAGATATTTCTATACTCGAACATGTCTTATAAGCATGAATGAAGAATTTAGCAATTAGCCTTGAGCCTAGATGATTAGACAAAGAAAATTGTATTTCTTCCACAAACGCTAGATGTAATTAAGCAGTTATATATCTTCCATGTATGATGTATACATACCTGATCAGAAGAAGGACCTTGGAGTGGGTGCTTCCCATCTGACGATTTAGGAGAGAAATCCAGCATGTTGTTACTCAAAGTAGTAATACATGACTTGGGAGACGAAGCAGATACCGCCATCTGATGAGACGACGACCAAGAATTATTGGGTTTTACAGCCTGGAATTCTACATTTCCGGGGCCATAAGTACAGCTGTTAGCCGAGTTTTCTTGCTTGGTTACGTCAACACCACAACCGCTTGAAGTCTGATTCAGAAGTTGTTCCCAACTCTCTAACTTTTTGGCCTGCATATGGCTTAAACCAGCCTTATCCTCTTCACCAACCAACCCTCCTCTGAAAAACACATGAGAGTATACATTTATCATCAGATTCGCAAGACTAATATAATTTATAGCCAGGTCATGGAGAACAAAGAAAGAAAACCACTGAAGAAAAAAGTAGGGAAAACTGCCACTTTCTTGAATCTATGAGTTATAGCCGCCAGATGCTGTGAACAAGAAATTAGTATGTAAACATTGGTCTTCAAGATATTGTATGTAATGGAGGCAATATACTTGAGCGCATGCATCAAGTAAAAGGGATCTATAGGCAGGCAGGCAGAGAGAGAGAGAGAGAGGAGAATTTACAATAGTAGTTGGCTCCATGACTCAGGAAGTTCCTGGCTATCATTCCACGAAGAATTAGTAATGAGGGGAGGTGCTAACTGATGAGCTGGGAACTGATGGTGTGGCGGCGCAACCAAGAAAGAGTGGTGTTGATGATGATGGGAAGGAGGCCTCATATTGTTCGTGCTCCACCAGTTGGGGCTGCCGGCAGCCACCATCTGCTGCACCGGTGAGCTCTGTACGACACCTTGATTCATTATTTGTTTTTGCTAATCCCTTCTCTCTTTGCCCCCTCAAGTTAAAAGGTTGATAATCAATGTCTCCTCTTTCACTTTCTCAGCTTGACCATATGGTTTGTCTTTCACTTTCACTTTTCCTTTTTTTTCTTGAGAGCTCTTGAAGAGGTCTTTGTAGAAACTTTTTCGAGGGTCTCTTCTACACTTGATTAAGAAGGGAAAGTCATGGGGAGAGAGAGAGAGAGAGAGAGAGGAACTATAAATCATTCATGGGGTTATGAGAACCTTTGTCTTTGTGTCCTCTCTTTCTTTGTTAGTTTTCTTTTCTCTTTCTTCCTTTCTTTTATGTTTTTCTTTTTCCTTGCTTTTGCTTTATCGCCAAAGTGGGGAAAAAAGTGGTACCTATTTTTCTCAAGTAAAAAACAGTTAATAAATCAGTAAAGCTATAGACAAAAAAGTAAATTCTGCTAATCTTAGCACATGTGCGTATAATGCTTCTTCTATGCATTGAAGTTTAATAGTAGACTGGAGTGCTAATCCGAACTAGGCTATATAAGCTAAGATTCTATCCCCAATCAGTTCGTTGTGACGACAGGGTACATAAATTTATACTTTTCTTACAACTAATATGCAATTTAAATAAAGTAATTGTGAATTAATGCCCTGAATTTGAAGCAGAGCGCAAAAGGAGTATGCCCGCGAGCAAAGGACAGTCAGCCGCGTGCCCAGGCACGAGAGGGGCGCCCGATTGTAGGGGCAGTGCGCCTGGCGCAAAATGGGGCACGGTAATCTGCACAAGTTTTCTTTTTTATGGCGTCCCTGAGCAAGTCTTTTGCACTCCCGACACGCGCAGCCATCAACCAAAAACATCAACAGGCTTTTTAGACGGTTTCATGTCATTTCTTTGATATAGCTCTCAGCAAAATAGGGTTCTACACAAGTTTTGATCAAATTTCTTTGTTAGATTTATAGATGGGACAAAGGCAAAAGAGTTTGGTGTTTCTCCGAGGATGAGACTAACATCTTGGTCTGTGTATATAGGCACATTGCCAAACTACATAAATTTTTATTTATTTTATTTATTTTCTTTTTTTTTTCAGGAATTTTCATTCTATTACATATTTGCTTTATTTAGATTACAACAAACTGATGTCAATGTTAGTTTGATTGAAGATATTTGTGATAAAATACGAGATAGAAAAATTCAATAAAAACTTTAACCTATGGAAAATGAAGATGCACGCCTCTTCAAATAGCGGGATTTACAAAGAGTTGTAAAGGGAAGAGAATTGTTGTAGAAGATGCTTTCAGATGAGAAGAAGGATTAGTTATGGCAAAGGCTTTGGGTACATTAGTTTTACTACAGGCAGAACATACACCGAGAGAAGTCACCAGAGAAAGTACACAAGTAGTTTTATGGTTTAAGCTTGAGAATTTGTACATACAAAGTCACTCACAAATCATTTATACTTGAAACAACAACTCTATGCCATCAGGATGAAGAAAGGTATATCGATAACACAATATATTGACTACTTTAATAAAGTAATTTTGGAGCTTGCTAGTATATGTGCATGTATATAATGAAGATCAAGCCTTAATTCTTTTATGCTCTCTACTTAAGTCTTATGAACACTTATTGACTACCTTATTGTATGGAAGAGACATAATATCAATGGAGGATGTAAAAGCTTCATTGAGTTCTAATGAGTTGAGAAAGAATGTTTTGAGCAGTAATGATAGTGAGAGTACTAGTGAAGGTTTGATTGCTAAGGGAAGACTAAATGATAAAGAGAGGAATAATATAGGTTGATCTAAGTTCTAAGGAAAAAATAGTCGAATTGATAAATGCTATAGCTATGGAGACAAAGGGCATTGAAAACGAAACTATCCGTAATGTGGAAAAGAGAAGGATTTAGGTGAATTTTTAAGTTAGAATAGGAATAATGTAGCTAGGGTAGTTGAGGATGAGGTTGACAGAGCACTTTACTAAAGGTCTTTTGAGTCTCGAGTGAATTTGGGATAGTAACTGTTCCTATCTTATGCTTCAATGCGAGTATTCGTTTATTACTTATAGAAAATATAATAGTTCTAAGTCCTAATGGGAAATGATGAATCATGTAGAGTAGTTGTAGTAGGCACAGTTAGTATCAAAATGCATGGCGAAATTGTGAAGAAGTTGACAAAAGTACATCATGTTCCTATTTGAAGAACTTGATTTCTTTAGGCACATTGGATGAAAATGGTTGTGAATATAGGACTCAAGATTGAGTCCTATAAGTTTGGAGGGAGCTGAACTTTTGTGAATAGTATTTTCTCATGAAGCAATACCAAGTGAAGTTCAACACAATAGCTTCACGAACCAAGGGCACTTTATACTACATTTATTCAAACCTTTGGGAGCTTTCTCAAGTTCCCCCAAAGGGTAGTACCAGACACATAATTTCATTTACTAATAACTTCTCATAGAGGGTTTGGGAGTACCAGATGAAGCACAAAGATAAGGAATTTGTCACTTTCTAGAAATAGAAGACCTTGATTGAGAAATAGAATAAGAAGAAGATCAAATGCTTAAGGATTAATAAAGGCTCGAAATTCTGCAACAAAGAGTTCAATAGTTCTGACAAAGAAGGGATTGTAAGGCATCACACTGTCGTTCATACACCATAGTACTTAGAATAGGGTCACAAAATGAGTGAACAAAACACTATTGTAGAGAGCACAATGCATGCTTACTAACATAAGTTGTTAAAGAATTTTTTGGCTAAAGCTATCAACACAACTTACTACTTGTTGAATAGGTCATTATCTACTGCTTTGGATTGCTTGACATTGGCATATATATGGTCAGATTCTCCTACTTAGCACTTTATTTTGATAGTGTTCTGGTGTTCTGCCTATGCTGAAGTTCTTGATAAGAAGCTTGAGTCAAGGGCTAAAAGGTGCATATTCTTGGGCTTTATAGATGGAGTTAAAGGTTATTTTTGGTGGTGTATCAATGATAATTGCTCCAAGTTAGTGATCAGTGAAGTGATGTTTGATAAGTCTGCATGTTAAATGAGCAAGGTGAAAGTAACTAAAAGGGCCTTATAAAAAAAGATGAAGTTTGAAATTAGCACTTCAAAAAGTATTCTAAAAGGGAAACAAAAGGGCTAGATGAAGCGAGAAAACAAATCACTACATGATTATCATATAGCTCAAGATAGATGGAAAGACAGATCAAACTACCACAAGGTTAGGATACCCTCATCTGATAGCTTGTACTTTGAGTATAGCCGAAGATCTTGTGGGAAATGATCCGATCGCACACAAAGAGGCCATCTCACATGCAGATTCTGATAAATGGATAGCTATCATGAGCAAAGAGATTAAGTTCCTCCATAAAAATGGTATGTGAGAGTTGATTTCGAGACTTGATTTGTACTCTTAAACTCTGATTGAATTAATAAAACTCGTATCTCTATCCATGATGTAAGCATATTGTCAAACTATATAAATTTTATATATATTTTGTCTATTTTCTTTGCAAGCATTTCATTCAATTACATACTTTGTCCATATGACCTATAACGATAACTAACCATTAAACACGCATAATACCATTTGATTAACTAAACGTGGTCAAATTGGAGCAAGATGTATGACTCGGATGGCATTGACACACCTATGTAATAATGTAATCCGTACGTTAAAACAAAGGCATAATTACAGAAACTACCCCTGAGGTTGGGGGATAATAACAGAAACTACCCCTGTTGTTTGGAAAATTTTAAAAAAAAACCCTCTAGAAAACTGTCATTCAAAAATTGTGGCAGAAATTGTTAAAAGACCATTCCACCTTTAAGTTATTTCTTTTTTTTTTAAAAAAAGGAACAAAATATATGTAAAAGAAGAAAGACAAGAATACCGTCTAAGTAAAATAAAGAGAAAATGGGCAAAAGCTTCTTCATTGTCCCACACAAGAACCTATTTGCCTTCTCTGTCTTTCTTCATTTCAGGCCTGTAGCATAAAAAGTGACCGCCATTGATTGCCTACCGAAATCCTTGACCGCCATTGAATTTTGTCATTATTGGGCAACATTTCATCCAGTTTGAGGTAGTAAAGGTGATACCCCATTTATTATTCACTCCTTTTGGTTTATTTTGTTTAGAATCTTTATATAATGTGTAAAAAATCATTTATTTTTGCATTATTGTTGTCATTCATATGCCTAGGCTTTTGTAAGAATGCATTATGTTAGGGTTTTGCTTTAAACAATGATTTTGGTATGATGATTTGATGAAGATGGCTAGTTATTTTGTTTGAGTTGGCTATATTTCCAAAACCCCAAAATTTTGGGCTACAAAATCCTAGTTTACATTTCTTTTGTTTGGTGTTTTACATTTAGCTTAGATGTATTGAAGCAAGGTTATTTAAGTCGTTGCGGTCCATTTCTAGGAGTTGACGGGTGTTATTTGAAAGGGCCTTTTGATGGTGTGCTCTTAGCTGTAGTTGCATTAGATAGGAACAATAGACTTTATCCTTTAGCATTTGCTATGATGGAGATAGAATGCAAGGACTCTTGGGGGTTCTTTTTCAGACGCTTGGAGGAATTTGTTGGAGGTTTCAATCTAAATATACTCTGGACTTTCATGACAGACAGGCAGAAGGTACTGTTGCTGCTTTAAACTACATTATTTCTGAAAATATTTAAGGTTCTTTTTTGTTATATTTTTAAGTACTCAGGGTGCTACTTGTTATATTCTATAGTCTGTTGTTTGTTGAACTTGAGTTCTGTGTAGCGTCGGAAAATGCTAAGGGTTCTTTGTGTCATGATTCTGAGTTCATAGGTGGATAATTGTAGTATTTTAAAGTTTGTTGTCAGTTGAACTTGTGTTTTCTATAAGAATGTATGAAATACTTCAAGATTCTTTTTGTAATAGGTTTCACTACACAGGGGGTTAATTGTAGTGTTTTAACGTTCGACGTTAGTTGAATATGAGATTTAATGCATTTAGAAAATGTTTAGGGTTCCTTTTGTAATGATTTTTAGTGCGTAAAGGGCTAATTGTAATGTTCTAAATTTTGGTGTCAATTGAATATGACTTTTGTGCGATGTATCAAAATATTTTAAGGTTCTTTGTGTAAGTATTTTATTTACTCAGGGGCTAATTGTAATATTTTATTGTAGGGCCTGGTCGATACAATATTGAATTGGTAGAAATGCTATTGCTACTGTTGCCACCGTTCGAAATGCTTAACATGGAGGTCTTGCTGTTGTTGCCTTTGAAGAAAAAGATGGGGGTTTATTTGTTGATGACATTACTTTTGATGATGATTTTATGCAACTGTTGATGGACATGTGGAGTCAATTGTTGAAAGTGCTAGTGGAGTTGGAGGTTTTAATGATGTTGGACGTTATGATGGAGCTGCTACTACACATGGTGCTGTTAATGGAGTTATTGGTGCAGGTGCTGTAGATGGAGGGGCTACCAAAGGTTGAATATTGTTCTTATTTATGTATTGAAACTAACTAATATTTTTGTCACTTACATGTGAAGAATCAACCTATTATCTTTTGTGCACTTTGAAAATAATTATTTAGCTATTTCTACATATCTTATGTATTTTGAAAAACTGAATGTTGTAGGTTTGATTTGATTTGTGGTGCGTTACTTTGTGCATTTAGAATGTTTCTGTTGCTCCATAAGGGATGTGCTTGTAGGTTCGAAATCAAACAGCAAAAATTAATAAATTTTAATTAATTAAATAGTCTAAAAATATGATTAGTTAATTAAAAATGATATAATTTCTCATTTAACTAAGTCCGTTATTTACATTAATTAATTACTAAATTATATATTCAATGGTAAGATTAAGCATTATTTTAGTTTGTTACTTTAATCCCCCTAGTATGCTTATTATGTTACAATTACATCCCCACATGTATAGGTATATGCTCAAAAATTGCAAGGGCATTTTGTTCCCCAAAAAAAGTCAATAGGTTGGAGTAGTCAACTAAAGGGTAAAATTGAAATTGTAAAAAGTTCAACATGATGCTAGCAAATTTCGTTAGTTTGACCAACGGCAGAATCTCATTCTTAGATGACAACAAATTTTAGGGGATGTGATTGTAAATTTTCAAACAACAGGGATAGTTTCTATTATTACCCCAAACCTCAAGAATAATTTTTGTAATTATCTCAAAAACAAAATACTACATGGAATATATGGAATGGCAAGACTTCATTCACTCATAATACAGTCGGATTTCGGACTTCTATTTACCATAGAGAAACCACATATAAATATGGTTAAAAAAGACACGTGGCACCCAAAAATTAATAATGAAAAAAGATTAGTCAGTATCTTTTTTTTATTTATACACGTCCAAATTAAAATTTGTATGATTAGTAAATGCAATATCATTATCATTATCATTATCATTATCATTATCATTATCACTTTTGCGTCTTCTTCATCGTTAATTATTAGCACATTAATTTAATCATTTTGTTGTTGTTGCCGCTGTAATGGTGGTATTAATTCATCTTGTGCTGGTATGTTTACAAGTATCATTGTCTCTGTTACCACCATCAAATGATCAATTAATACAATATACATTTTCTTTATTTCATATTTATTAAGAAAACAGCACTTTTTAAAATATTTCCTTCTAAGAAATACTTTCTTAAAGTCATGAGAATGTATTACTTTCTAAGGACCAGCTATAATGGAAAATATTAAAAAAGGTTTTTCTCGTTTTCAATTCATCTGAAATTCTTTATCAAATCTAACCAAAACAGTAAAAGTGGGCCCAGAGAAAGAGAAACTATCAAAATGTGTAAACAGAAAATATCAAACATTAGTAAAGTTGGTTTTATGTACTTATAATTCAACAAACTTGGACGGACCCACATATTTACAATCCCTACACTTTGATGACGATATTATGACAATCACGTGACGTAGTACAAAAAGCACGAGCCATATTAAAGTTAATCTAAAACTAAATCAAGAAAATATTATTAATGTGCTGGATGGATCTAAATTATGATTTGACCCGAGAAGTTCACGGTAAGATCCAAATTGGGGGAAAGTGGAGGTTAGTACTGGTAACGAAAGGCATGGGCTGAGAAGCCTGTGGTGCGTCTTGAAATGGAGGAAAAAATAAAGATTTGTGTTGATAGTAAAAGTCATGGGTCGATAGATCCGAATCTGAAACCAAACATTGATCTTGTGAAATGTACGATTGGCGATGCCCTCCTCAGTATGGAGCAATCAAAATATTGTATATGTTTTGGGTCCATTTGGCTCAAATGAGTATTTAGAAAAACACATGATTTAGAGTTTTGTAAAAGAACATTGATTGTACGCTTTCACTTCTTAAGAGCGAAATTTTCTCTCAATCTTACTCGTGGATAGTCGAACCATGTTAAATTTTTATGAATTTCTTTTTCTGTCTCTTTTCTTTGCAGTAGCATGTGCTATGTAGTATATATGAATTAAATTAATTATAAATAAAAATATAGTTTATATACATTATTTTAATATCACGTAACATGAATTTAATTCTATTATATTTTTTATAAGTTACATTCACAAAATTAAAAAAAAAATCATGAAATTACTATGATTAAATTAAAGATAATGAGAATTTATATTGGTCACAACACCATTACATCTATAAATGCACAATATAGAAAAACAAAAACACTTATATTTTTTTATAACAAAAAATATCTCAATAAATTTAAGGCAACTCAAACAAAATAATAAAAATATTGTGATACCCTGATCTTAACCTCCCGACCTGACGACACTGATGACAACATGGTTGGCCTTAGAGAACGGAGCCCGGTCTAGCTCGCATTGACGATAATAGAGATGTTTGGAGTTTGGGCACCATGTGAGGTTGGTGGTCGGAGGTTGGGAACCAATTTTGCTCCACACTGACATCAAATAAGATCCAATGCGTTTAATGTTGTCCCCTTTAGGATGCCCCCGCATTAAATGCAAGGGGACGTGCAACCTTGTGTCAATGTACTATGCTCTAGAATTGCGTCATCTCCGTCAGAGGAAGTTAAAAGACCATGTCTATCCCTCAGGCGGAAGAAAGGGCGACCTTTCAGCATGAGGCAAAAAGATAAATTCACCCCAATCATGCAAGACTATAAATCCCCAGGCCAAAGCTCGGATTCAGGTATGCAAACTAATATACTCACTTTACACTCTCTTTCCCACTCCTTCAGCTCAATATTGACTTAAGCATTAAAGGGCCTTTGCCGGAGGCGTTTCCATTGAGCCTAGCATTTGCTGTGTTGCAGGTCGACCCGTTTCTAGTAGCTTCTACCACCCGTGCTTGTGAGGTTCCCTGAATATGAAAATATGAAAATTGTAAAAAATACTGAGAAAATATAAACCTATTGCACAATACAAAATCAACTCAAATAAAAGGTGAATACTGTTTAAATTATTTTAAAAAGTAAAAATTATACCACAAAATTATTTTACATATATAGAAAACATATGGTCATATATCCTTATTTATTTATTTTTTCAAAAATCATTCTTATTTGGACATTTAATTGGAAAACAAGAAGAAAAAGAAAAAGGATCAAAATCACGATTTATGGTATAACTAACTTTGATTTGTCAAAATGTTAATAATATGATTTTTTTGAATAATAAAAGAAAAAAGAAAATATGAATAGATTTGATATTTTTTAATATATATTTTCTATAAACTATTGCTGCCTTTATCCAATTTTCATCTATCAATTATTCTTTTTCTTTTCTTTTATATATATTTTCAATATTTACCACCAATTGCATTTTCTTAATGAAAATATTGCATGTTTTTTATTTATTTATTTTTTGCCTGTTTGCACCATGAGTATTAATGAAAATTTTGTGCAAATAAGACAAATATTATAAGTAAAAATAAAAATGTCAAAATAAATTTATTAAATAAAATTATGAATAAAACTTTATTTTCTCATAAATTTTCAATTAATGTTCCCATATTCTTGACTCTTTTATCGTTATTTCTCTCGAGGGATTAAATATCGTATTTTCTATGTAATAAATAGTTGAGATTTTATGTTTTGATGAATGAATAATGAAGAACTTGAATCATCAACAAAACATTTTAATGAACAGAGAAAGTATCTGCTTTCAAATAGGGAATTAAATAATTTATACATTATTTTCATGTCTCGCTATTAAGATGTCACATCATATAAATAATATTCATCACTATATGCCCATTGCACTTACAATAAAGTTGAATATTCAAATAGTTTTATTTCTTAATAATATTTATTTTACTTTAAGTAATTAAATAATAAAAATATCTTTTAAATATTTTGAAAAGAACTTACTATTTAATAACATAAACTGGAGATTTCATTTGCAAAATATCAAAATTTGTATAACTTGACTAAATGAGAGAGTATCAGTAGTTGCTCACTTTAGATCTATAGATTATACTTAGATTCTTAAAATTGTCAAATTTCAAAAAATCAATAAGAAAATATAATAAATGATGGAGCAAAGTACTTTTATTTAATATAATTTCAAAAGATTACATATACAAAATTTTTAACATGATATATCGACAACCTATTCTTTGAATATAAAATATCTTTAGTATGATCTTATTAAGACAATAAGTTTTATTACACTTTAGGATTTGAAAATGTTAATTATTTGTTAAGATTTATTTACTTTTATTTATGAAATTTTGTATCATTTTTAAAATTATCAAATCATGCACATATTTTACATGTCGTGTAAATTGTTATAAAATAATAATTGATTTTCAATATCTTAATATATAATACGTATTAATATCTATATATATTTACTTTTATTTATGAAATTTTTGTATCATTTTTAAAATTAACAAATCATGCATATATTTTACATGTCGTGTAAGTTATTATAAAATAATAATTGATTTTCAATATCTTAATATATAATACATTTTAATACCTCATTAAACACAAAATGTAGAAATAATTTAACGCAATTCTTAGTTTCAATTAAACTTAAATTATTGATTTAATATTGTTCCTATCTAAAATAATATATATATATATATATATATTGATGAAGTTAATTTTTAGTACAATGGAATCATGGATCTCGACCATAAGGGGTTGCTTGACCAAAAAGATGTGTTTGTGGGTGTGGGGTGGAACTTGCAGCCACGGAGCAGACGTCAGGCTAGCCAAGAGGGTCCTTGGCTAAGGCCCTCCGATGATTAAGTCAATAAATTGACTTGGGAATGGTTGGATAAAGTAACAGTTCAAAGAGAGTATAAAAGCTTACCATCACTTCCAAAGGATAAAGTATTTATAGTGTCTGCTTAGGGGTAAAAAGATGCGTTTCTCCTTAACATATTCCAGATACTTACCCCATGAGTAGGGGCAAATTTGGTCTTTCCGCCTTAAGCCAGGGCTTTACAAATGGCCTATTCGCCAAAAGGGGGATTCATACCACCATTAATGCGGAGGTAATGCGTCGTCAATCTAATTGGTACGGACGGTTTGGTGGTTGAGATGTATTTAATGCAGATGCGATGGGTGGCAGAGCCTAACATTAATGCTCTGGCCTTGCTCGTGCCAACCTCACGGTCGAGAAATTCGACCTCTGGGGTCAAAATGGGACTTCCTGTAACTCTAATATGGTCTATCAGGCCTACAAGTGGGTTCTATTGGGCCTACATGTGGACCTGTCCGTGATATAATCATGTTGGGACTGTTGGGCCTAGCTATATCATGAGTCCCCCCCACTCCATAGTTTGACCGTAAAATGGTCGGGATTAGGAATAGCTTGATAAATTATGGTTAATATGTCAACGAGAATCGTAGAAGTAGGAAAAACTTTTTGAATTTCGACCTGGACTAGGAAGGCGGGAGTCATTATAGGCGATTACACTGATAAATGTCAGTGGTGACCGGCAGTTAGGCAATTACTAAGGGGGTTATCGGTTAACTTAACCAGTTGATATTCTGGGCTTACCTATAAGTTGTTGCTTTCACCATTCATTTTTCACCTTTTACCGCAACGCATTGAGGTCAAACACTGAGGATTTGAGATCAGCTTTTGAAAAGTCTTCAGGCTTTAAATCTCTACTCGCTTCATTTATAAGTCTTTTCCCTTGTCATTTAAATTTTTGCATCAATATTTGCTCATAGAATGTCGAGTTTAAGTATGGATGTGGAAGCTACAGCTCCGCAGATGCCCTAACTAGTGGGGCAGACTCAAGTGAGTCATCTAGTGGGATGTTGGGATCTTCTTATGAACCTGAGTTGGTCATACCAGAGGGGGCACTAGAAGTAGATGAGGATGTGGGTCTTTCTAACCCTGCTATGGATGAAGTTGGGCTTTCTGAGCCCACGGTCGAAGAGGCGAGGTTAGTAGAAGAAATAAATGAACCTCCCAAATTGAGGTGTAGGCTATTCATGACCAGTCATTATAGTGACATCGTGTCCACAATATCTTTAAATGACCTTAGGTCTATTAGGTCGAAGTATTATATACCAAATGAATTCGAACTAATTAAGCCTAGGGCCATAGATAGAATGCACATCCCCCTTAGAGGTGTATAACTGTCTTTGAAGACACCATGAAATATGGCCTTAGGTTTCCCCTAGCTGATTCGGTAGTCGACCTGCTAAGAGGTTTGCAAGTTTCTATAACTCAGTTCATGCCCAATTGCTTTTCCTTTATGTATAATTTTTGTTGTTCTAATGACCATCTCCGATCAGCCTCCTTCATGGGCCAATTTTAGCAATCTATTTCATTTGCCCATATCATAAAAGTCGGGTTTGGCTGGGGAATCAGGATTTTATTACTTGATAGCTCGACCTCGCAGAAAGGTATTTAGAACCCTGGCCTCCTCTCATGGCTAAATGTGGAAAGAGAGGTATTTTTATGTCTGATTCCCAGCGGGGTTGATTTTAATATCCCAAGATGGTGAATGATGGGTAGGGTTGAGCTGAATGCAGAGGAAAACCTATTATGGAACAACATCTTTGTCCGAGATCTGCTTGAGTTTGAGGAAATGGATGTTTCCATGTTTATAAGGGTTTGGTTCTGGAGGGATTGCCGACTGGCCCCTTAAGGTTGGATGCTAACGCTCGCTTAGGTAGAAACTAACCTTTGCAGTTTTTGCATTTTGTTATTCATGATCTGTAGAAACTAATTTCTCTAGTCGACGCTTGTTTGTTTTCCAAGTCTAGTCGTCAGAAATGCATGAGGCAAATAGCGATGCGAAAATAACAAGAGGTGCAATAGCATTGGGAGAATGATGCTGCTGCTCGACGAGCGGTGGATGCTCAACTAGATGGGGTCAGTTCAACGGCTCAAGAAACTCAACATGTTGTTGTTCAAAGCGCTGGAGTGGCGAGCAGCCTGTCTCCATTGCAGAAAAGGAAGGCTGTTGAGACTACAGTGTAAAATGTCCCCAAGAAGACTACGGTTGAGAAGGGAAAGAAAAAGACGCATGAGTCAGACGAGGCTGCCTATGCGATGCTGCTGTTGGAACATTTGTGCAATCTGTCGATATTTCTGGAGCCATAGTTTGGCGATAAGGTAGGGGTGTCGAATACAGCGACCATGATAGGTGCTAGTGGATGTCGGTAACATTACTAGCTGTTTTGACGGTTGGTCCATTTCAAAAAGATCAGGTCGAGATATTCAATCATGAGCAGCTCGACGCCTTGAAAGCTTTCGCCTATCATGCGAACATGGTAATATTTCTTGTCGAATTCTCCCACTTGTTATTAGAAGAGCAATGTTCTCACGTATTGTTGAATGTTCCGTAGGTCGGGCAGTGGGGCTATAATCTCCATCAGAGGTATGAATTAAGTGAGACCAACCATCGATGGCTAGAAGAAAGGTATGAAGAGTTGGAAACGGAGTAAAGTGACTTAGTCAAGATAAAGGTAGAGTTGCTTAAGTTGAGGTTGGCCGAGTTAACTAAATAGCTCAAGATAATGGTCAACTTAATTCAAGAGGCCTCTGAATCAGGTCGAGCACTGGGCTATGATAGTGTATTAAAATATGCTTGGGCTGAATTCTTCAAGGCACTATCTAGAATCCGAAAAGAGGCCGTGCAACAATTTATGCTCTGTTTAGCTTTCACCGACGCAAGCATGGCCTTTAGCATGGATGTGCAAAAGAGGCCTTCGATCGCCCCATGAAACAACTTGAGTTCCTCAGTTATGAAATTCGAGCAAAGGATAAGGTGCGCATCGATGTGATGAAGAACGAGCACCTCGAAACCATTGACGAGAATGCCCCTCTAGAAATTACCACCGTAGCTACTGCTCTCTTCTTCCACGGGTCGTTGTTGTATGCGATGAATTTGGGTTTGCAGGCGAGTTCGCCCTAGATATAAAGAACAAGGAAGTAAACATGTTGAGCTTTTTCCCCTACGGTGGTTATGTATTTTTGACTGAAGTCTCAACCCGCTAGAGCACCGCATACTAGCCTAAGCAAGAGGTCGAGGGCCCATCTCTGGATGTAAGCCTTGATTCGATTGAAGAGTTGTTCAAGGCCATCGATGAGGTGGCTAATAAGGCCAAGGCTTGACAAGGAGAGGGCACGGGGTCTAGTTGAATTATTTTGCACAGTATGTGATTTTTGTTTTCTTGAAAAGTGTATCTCCAAAGGTCTTTCGGATGATTTTTAAATTTATATTTTAATGCCAACATTGCTTTTGATTATCGAAATGTCCTATATTTTGTTCGATTTCAACACCTATTGTTTTCTTTTACGAACTATAAATTTAAAATGTTTGAATCACAAATAAATCATTGGGTCGAACGAACCGTTCTGTAATAATGGGATTATGTTTCTGCTCATGCAATTATGGGGTTGATTTGATCATTATATGATAATTAAATTATACATAATTTTGGATAATGCGACTACAAGGTCGACTTGATCATTACTTAATAATTAAATTATGCACAATTCTAATCACACGACTATAGGGCCGACTTGATCATTATTTGTTAATTAAATTATGCATAATTTTGATCACGTTACTACGAGGTCGACTTGACCATTACTTGATAATTAAATCATGGGCAATCTTGATCGTACGACTACGGGGTCACGAAATAAAATTCATTAAAATATGTGCTTTCTGTACAATGCAGTCTACACATAAAAACTTTCTCAGGTTAATCGCATTCCAAGGTCTAGGGAGTTCATTTTCTGTCATGTCAACTAATCGATAATAGTTATGTTTCGCCACTTTTACTATAGAGTATGGGCCTTCCCATTTTGAGTTGAGCTTATTGACATTTTTAGAGACCTCAACCTTTTTGAGGACAAAGTCTCCAACCTTGAAACAATTGGGCTTAACACCTTTATCATAGTGCTTGATCATGATCGACCTATACCTTTGCATTTTGGTGAAAGCTTGTTGTTGGAGTTCACCGATTATTTCTATGTCGAATTCTCTTTCAACTTGATTGCTGATCGGGTTGTAGTGTATGACTCACGCCATATGTTGAATTAATTCTACAGGGAGAACTGCATCTGAACCCCAAACTAGACTGTAGGGGCTTTGTCCGATCGCAGTTCTTGAGGTGGTCCGATAGGCCCAGAGGAGTTTTGGTAGGTCATCCGCCCAACTTGCTTTAGAACCCTTTAGTTGAGTTTTGATGTGGTCCAGGATAGTTCTATTGGTGACCTCCATTTGACCATTCGCTTGCGGATTCTCCACCAAAGTAAAGTGTTGCCTAATTCCAAGGCTTTCACACCATTCTCTGGTTCGTTTGCTTTGGAATTAGGTGTCGTTATTAGATATGAGTTGAGGAATAGTCAAAGTAACCACCTGCTCCGGTTAAGAACTGGGGCCTCCTACTTGCTGGTTAGGCTGATCCCCTGGATGTGGTGGTGGAGGTGATCTACGGTCACTCTGTCTCTTGAATGTAGTTCGCTTGGTATTGACCATTTTTAGCTAAAAAAGTTCCTATTTCCCACATACGGTACCAACTGATGAAGTTAATTTTAGTACAATAGATTCCTGGATCTCGACCTGAGGGGGTTGCTTGACCAAAAAGATGTGTTTGTGGGCATGGGGTGGAACCTACAACCATGGAGAAAATGTTAGGCTAGCCGAGAAGGCCCTCAACTAAGGCCCTCCGATGATTAAGTCAGTATATCGACCTGAGAATGCTTTGAGAAAGTAACAGTTCAAAGGGAGTATGAATGCTTACCGTCACTCCTAAAGGATGAAGTATTTATAATGTCTACTTAGGCGTAAAAATATGAGCTTCTCCTTCACATATTCCAGACACTTGCCCCATGAGTAGGGGCAAACTAGGTCTTTCCACCCTAAGCCAGGGCTTTACAAATGGCCCATTCGCCCAAAGGGGCATCCATACTGCCATTAATGCGGAGGTAATGCGCCATCAATCCAATTAATGCGGATAGTCCGGTAGTTGAGGTGTATTTAATACGGATGTGATGGATGACAGAGCCTAACGTTAATGCTCTAGCCTTGCTCGTGCCGACCTCACGGTCAAGAAATTCGACCTCTAGGGTCGAAATAGGCCCCTTATAACTTTGATATGCTCTATTAGGCTTACAAGTGCGCTCCATTGGGCCTACAAGTAGGCCTGTCCATGATATAAGTATGTTGGGTCTGTTGGGCCTAACTATATCGTATATATATATATATATAATGTTCTTTAGTAAATTCTTACTAAACAAAAATGTGGAAAATATGGTCTATGACACAAATACTAAAATGTGCAAGTAAATATATTCAAAATGTAAAGATTGGCGTTTAGTCGCTATTTTAGGTGTTCATTATCAAGTTTTTGGAAATTTCAACCATATGAATAATATAATTATGACTTTATAATGAATTTGCTTCAGATATTTGGGAATGGAATTTTTATATTGTGTAACTATTGAAAAATAAAATATTTTTGGTTGAAAATTTTGATAGTATAAAAATAAAATTAAGAGATTATAGAAGTAGTAGAAAATAATATTTCATATTTATAATGTACTTTAAATTAAAATTAAAATATTAATTATATTCTTGACATATGGTCTTATCTAATATATTTTTCATATTTAAAGGAGATTATTTTTAAAATAATTAAATTTGAAAAACTTTTGATGAGTTTAATACTTACAAGTCAACCAATGCAAACTTATTCATTTATCAAATTTAAATTTTTTGCGAAGAATTAAAATAATAATTTGATATTTCACAAAATACGTATATTATCCTTCTTATAACAAATATGTAATTTCGTAAGTTCTAAAGTCTTTTAAGTAAATCATAATATATAAAAGATAATCACAATCGTGTAGTTATTTTTTATTTATGAAATATATTAAATATAAATTATTAAAAAATTTATATGTGTATTTAAAATTATAAACTGTTGAGGAGATAATTTTTAATTAAAATATAAATACAATTCAAGAATGTATATTTCAACTGGAAATAAAGCACCAATTTGGTTTTCTTTTCATTTTTAGATTTCATTTCTTTTATTTTTACAATTTGAAAAATTAGCTAGTGAAAATGAGTTGAAAATGAGTTTTTATTTGAATAGATTATTGGAAAAGTAATGATTATATTGAGTTTAGTAGGTTGTAGGTAGAAAGAGATATAAATAATGAAATAGAAAAAAAGATGTATAGGCTATTGAGAGAGTATATATATATGTATATATATAGGTTATTGGAAATGTGTTTTGAGAATGAAAATGAAAATGATGTCGGGAAAATGTGTAAAAAATGATAGTGTCAATTTTCAACTAGTAAAAAATATGAAAATGGAGTTTGAAAATGAAACCAAATGGGCGCAAAGTGATTATACAATTGAAATACAAAAGATTATTAGACATAAAAAATTAATCTGTTTATTTCGTTATAATTTAAAACATAATTACTTTATCTAAATAAATTTTGAATTGTTCTTGTAATATAAATATTTTTGTTTAATTAAAATTTTCAAATTTAAAAATACACTTGTTAGATAGTCTCAATGTGTTTACTTTATGCATTATTTTCTATCATGTCAAGGCACCAATAATAATTTTTAATCATTAAAATTATCAAAATATAAGTTACTAAACTACAGAATATGGCCATTCTATACAAAAGGATATTTTATTTAGTAATGAATTTTAAGATTCTAATTAATTGTATTTAAGTTGTTAAAAATTAATTTATACATATGTATATATTTTATTTAGCATTTGATAGAGAATTGAGATACCTTATATAAGAAAATTATAGATATCGGTAAATACTCAATTAATGGAATATACATACCAAGTATAATTAAGTAAATTCCATATAAAAAAATTATACTCAAGTAATTGAATATTAATATTCTTATACTAAATCTAATTAAGCAAACCCCATATAAAAACATAATTTTTCCTTCATGTATTTAACAGGAAAATTGGATTAATTTTAAATATTTAGCAAAATAATATATTTCAAAAAGTCATATTATTTTTTTATCTAGAGAAATTGTAAGACCCCGAATTCTGAAATCCTAAAATAAAATATGGAATCTATAATTTTGGCTAGATTAATTTTAGGTTAGACTTAGTTAAAAATCTATAGTTAAATATTTGCAATCAAAGAATTAAATTGGGAATAAGAGAAGGACTTGATTGTTTAAAATTATAAAATTTAGGGAGTCAATGTAAGTGAATTAAAAGTCTGAGGACTTCAGAATAATTAAATTTGGACCCAATTGCCCAGAAACAGAAATGTTAGGGGTTAATATGTAAGAAATAAAAGTTGGAGGACTTGATTGTAACTTAGGGATCAAACTGAAGCCAGTTTAAAAGTTCAGGGGTCAATTGAAGGCGGTCAAGAACTTCTGGGGTTAAATTGAAAGGGCTGGAAAATACATTTATGTATATAGGATTAAGGACTAAATTTTATCAAGGGTAAAAATTGCATTTTTGGTCCCATAAGTTAGACTCATTTGGATTTTGGTCTCATTCTTTATGACTTTCGCACATTGCATCATATAAGTGCATTTTTTTTGCAATTTAAGGACCATGACGGCTTTCCGTCCAATAATTAATAGAGCAGTCACGTGCCACTTACGTGGCCATTAAATTGTTGCTTTTTTGGTCCCATAGGTTATGCTTGTTTGTATTTTTTGTCCCAACGATAGTTCCAATAATTTTTTTTTAAGTTTTAACAACTTTTCTTCATTACATTCAACATCCTAAACAATCCAAGTATCATTTGTTTTGTTTTTTCACACAATTTGAGGGTCTTTCCAAGCAAAGAAACCACATCTACTATTTATGGAAGCATAACTATGAAACCTCCTATTTGGATTTTCATTTTTCCATGAGGTTTTCAATGAAGATGGTGTGCCACAAAAATAAATAGCACATTCACTTGCAGCTATTTTTCGTTCTTCTTCTACAAAAATTTATTGGAGCTATCATTGAGACCAAAAATGTAAACGGGCCTAACTTATGGGACCAAAAAAGCAAAAATTTAACGGCCATGTGACTACTCCATTAATCATTGGGCGGAAAGCCCTTTTGAGTCCTGAAATTGCAAAAAAATTGCACTTATGGGATGCAATGTGCGAAAGTCATAAAGAATGGGACCAAAATTCAAATGGGTCTAACTTATGAGACCAAAAATACAATTTACACTTTTATCAAATTCTCAAAATTTACCCAAACCTTACCACATCGGCGAATCACTGAAAAACAACCCCAACACTTAAAACTAAAATTGTGGTTAGCTTCCTCTAGCAGAGAGGAGTACAACCATACTAAGCATGACAAAAAATAATCAACGAATCAGCTGAAAAATGCAACCCAACGGTGATGGGCAATTGGGGTGGCAGTTCCGCCACTTCCGACAGTGGAAAATGACTGGATTATGGTGGGTTTTGGTCAGAAAGTCATGGGCAAGTTGATGGTGGTGTTGATTTGGTGAAACAATGAGCGGCGGTGGAGAAGTTGGATGAAGCGGCAACTAGCAGCACAAGGGTTCGTGGTAGTTTCAAATGGCTAATTGACGACCTAAAAGATTGAGATTCTTGAAATTGTTTTGGGGCTTTTGATCCAGGCGACGAGATGCACCGATTGGTGATGGTGGTCTTCATCTCCGGCAGCGACACGTGCACCGATTTTTGGACAGTTTATGCAGAATTGAATCCTGGACTCATTTGGACTATTTCCAACTTGAAATTGGATTTTGATTTGATTTGATTGGGTAAATTTCATATCGAATGTTAATTCAATTGATTTTTACTAATTTCAATTTAATATTTATTAAATTAAGACTATTGAAATGTAACTTCATTTGAAATGATGATTAATTTTATAAGTCTTGAATAAGATTGATTGTCATCCTAAATCTGGTAAATTGAGAAAGATTTATTTAAAATTATAAAGGCATAGTACATTGTAAGTGGAAAATAGTTAAGCTTAATAAAAAAATTAAACTATATGAATATTAGAACAAAAATGGATTATCCAACTTGGAGCTATTAAGACGATTAGAACATTAAGACGATAAAATGGGGGTAAATAGGTTCAAGTAAGTAAAGTTTTGTAATACTGAATGTATCATGTATTAGAAGAATAAATGAGACCACAATGATATAGGTCACATCAGTAACCCATTCCTCAACTGATTAGTTAAGAATCACCATATTTAAATGGCTTAAGTATTTAGGTATGAAACCAAGATTACTAGAACTGTGTCAGAATAACCTTAAGTTCAATAAAGACAGTGACTATATTTATACCTAAGATTCAAAGGATTAATAAGATGATAATTTGGCTTATCTTATGATAGTTCTCGATTGTACTAGGAAGCCAGGACCTGAGCAACCATACAACTAGGAATTCCTTTGCATTTGCCAACTGAGTTTATACTTAATAATATGAGATTTTCTTGCTGGGGAATGAACATATATACTCATTATACATCCTGGTTGCTTGATTCCTTCCAACATACGTGTTGAGAAATGTTTCACACATCGTTTCCTACATCGAATACGAACCTTATTTGATTATAGTTTATGACCCCATGTGAAATTGGCGATTGTGTGTGGAAAATGGATTTTGAAATACATGTTCTATCTTGCCACGACTACTGCCTTGGGATGAACTCGATATTAATTGATTGATTGCTTGCATATCATGGCGGATTGACATGTAATTGAAATGCAGTTGAACATGTTACATATTATTCATGAATATAAGTAATACCCTTGAGGGTAGACCCTGGGATTGCTTACGAAAGACGGCTAGGTCGAATGGTCCACAGTGACAGATCTTTCGACTGATACCTATATGCGATGTACATATAATTCCTACTTGTAGACCAGCCGGAGGTAGTCGTCCGAAGCGGGATAAGGCATGTGGATAACTACGCCTAATGTTTGCTTGCTTGTCCGAGCCGATCACTTGGAGTTGGAGAAATAAGGATTTTCATGTTTTCAAAAGTGGAGTGACAAGATAGGAGAACCACCAACAACTTTTACTTGAAATTGTTTACTAAATTGTAATTGGTTAATTTCTTAGATTGAGGTTTATGCTTTGAAACTCGAATATTTATGAAGTCACATCACTGGTATGGGACGGTGGTAAGATGGATTACCTAAAATTTTGACTTAAACCTTCTCTCGCAACTTTTGGAAGTTTTAATACCTCTATATGCCTCTTATATAATATTTGTGAAATTGTCACTCTATTGTTATCGCTATGATATCTCACTAAGTCACTCGAACTTACCTTATTTTTACTATTTTTTTTTTCGTTCTTTACCCCAGATAAGGCCGAGTGACAAAGATAGAGTAACCAAAGTGGTACATAAGGTAATGAAGATGGTAAAAGAGCTGCACATGATTTATGATATTTCGATTTATAATTGTACCTTTGTTGGATGTCGCGTGTAGATATTAAATACTTTGGATTTTCATAATTATATTTTCTATTATCCAGGAGACTTTGGTATAGAATGGGTAGCACCTCGGACAAGAGCAGATGCCTCTCGGCCGGGGTGCTACAGAGGTTGTATCAGAGCTTATGTTTGAAAATGTGAGCTACGCTAGGCTATGATCCTCGGAATGTGAAGGTTTTGGTTAGTGGAGAATAAGTAAGATTCTAAAATCTAATTAGGACATGGATTTTTGGGATAATGTTCGATCCTAAGGACGTGAAGGGTTATAGTTAGGCGGCTGACCAATGTAAAATCTGTAACTCCTAAGGTATCGAGCATGCAACTTCTTATATTTGGAAGGAGTAATATTCTTGAGGGCTTATATTAGATGCAAACTTATTTGAGAGCACTCTAATCGGTGGCGTGAGTCAATGACTGTTTTAGATGGAGCTGAGTTGATAAGCAAAAGATCCTTTAGATCAATACTTAGGACATGAGAGAATATTTTGACCTAAATGACATGGCTATTTAGGAAGTGGTATGTTGATAACTCGAATCTCCTTGGAATATGGGATATTAGGATTAATGGAGGTTATAAAGTTTCACAAGGAAGTCTGGTTATGATGTGAACTTCTGGGATATTGCTTGATATCAAAAGAGGGAAGGATTGATAGTGGGTGGCTAACCAGCATCTGATCCACTACTTTTAAGATGTTAGGCATATGATTTTAGTAATGTTTGGTGGGATAATATTTTTGGTATCACATTGTAGTGTTGGTAAATTTGTGATAATGGAACTTGAGAAGCCAAGGATCATTCTGGAATAATCTATATTTAGTTTATAAGTATGGTTGAGGCCCATAGCATATTTATTGTTACAAAGAAATCGATACTTTATCAGTGGATTTAACTGGTATCACTGCATTATGGTATTTGAGAAAGAAATAAGGAATATTTCCTATAAGGAAATCTTTTAAAAAAAACTAAGACTAATACATGTGTATGCTTATGATTTAAATGTTTGGGAGAGATTAGCTTATAAATAGTAAGAAAACTCATTAGCATGAGCACAAGGTGATAGCAAACAAAACAATAGAGAATTTACCTATAAGGATGAAGTTGCAAAGAAAATGTTGTGACTTGAGGATAAGGGGACAATGTTTGTTAAAGAATGCAGAAGACACTTATAGTTAGTAATGCAATCTTAAAGGAAATATCAAGTAGGGATATAGGAATCAACGAAGAAGGATTTGAAGGGATCAAATGGACAGTTGTGAAGGATGGGGACTATTATACCGATACACTATAACTGATTATCAAAACTGAAAAAAGACATAGGACTTATAGCTGGAAAATAAAGGATAAAGATACATATTTGGAAATAATAAACCCTATTCAAACTCTTGACAATAGAGAACTAGAATCTTAAGTTATGGAGGTTGAAATAATCTAGAACCTGAATAAGTATATCTATAAGGACAACTCGTTGTCACACATCCATATATTAGACATTATTGAATAAATAATTGTATTGACAATATGATAGATGAAACTAGTTTTACTCACCACAACCTAAAACAATCAATTGGATCGAATAAATACCTTAATATCTTTAAGGATGATATCTGCATACACGCACTAATATAACTACAGATAAGGCTCGTGTATAACTAAGAATGGACATATTAACTAAACTCCACAAAGTCTTACACTCCATTTTGGTATCCTATAGCTTCAAAAATGAAATGGTGACTCTGACGATTATTTACCAGTTAATAGGTTTAATAAAGAAAGTTCCAGTACTCTTAAAGAACTAGATAGACATATATATATACATATATATATTTTTGGCAGTTCGTGTACAAGCGTAATTGTGTGCACATATTTGAATTCTAGGAACCTCATCACATATTCAAGTACCCTACGCTTCCCAACAACATAATAACTTTAGTACTAGTTAGGAATATCTCAAGTTGAATGAAGGAGACTCCCTTGCTCTAGGATTAGCTTCGAAAGTCCAGAATCATGATGTGCCAGAAGACATAAACATAGATCGATATGTAACAGTGGAAATTCCATCATGACAATCTCATGAATAGATTATAAAGCAAGACAATGTAGGTTAGGATTCTGGTTGAAGCAAAATGATGCCCATGTAGTTTATTAGTAAACAAGATTAGGCTATGTAACTTTAGAGGTATTATAAAAGACCTTACATAAAACATCTTACACAATTTCTTGGGTTTCAATCACTAAAATCTACGAGAGGATTAACGATTGGAACATAAGGGCATCGGGTGAAATGAAAGAAAGTCTTTAGAATATTAAGAAAAAATCCAGTATCACTAATGAAGACTTATGGGATAATGATAAGAACTGAATGAGCTCTTTTAAATATGGAATCTAGATATCTCTTCACATAAACTACCTAGTCTTGAATGAAAATTTATAGTTACCTTATGGATAAGCTAACATATACTAAAAATAGATATAATGAGAATTGCCATATGCTATGTTAAGAGTGCTATGGATTAAATTAATTTCATTTGGATTGACCAACACTTTTGCAGCACTTACAGGATGATGTATAGGATGTTTTAATTTATTGGGTTAGCTTATAACAATTTTAAGGATATCTAATATATTCAAAAAGGAATAAAGAGCTTTATTGCAGTCACACTCGGAGTCGACAACGCCTATAAGAATACCAACTATATGTTAGCTTAACCGGTTGAGTATCAATTGAGGGAAATATATAAGAAGAGATAGATATTGGCGCCAAGTCCTTATGCCAATTTCGTGAGTAGATTCTGAAGGAAGGAGGTAGATGATAGAATCTGATTATAAGGAAATGATACCTATATGAAATAGTGATAGACATGACTAGACTAATAGTTCTAAAAGTATCGTGGAAGACCTTATGGAGAACCCCATAGGTATTTAGAATCCATTCACCGAAGTTTATGGGGAGATTGACAATTAGAACACGAAAGCATTGATTAAAAATGTGAAGGAATCCCCTGATTACTGAGAAATGGACCATGAAATTATTGATACTAATTTGGAAGATATTAATAAGAATCGAACTAGTCCATTGAGTGCCAAACTGAAACACCTTGCCCACACAAACTACTTGTCTTAGTGTAAGGATGCATAGTTTATTTAAGGTTGAACTAAGCTAAGAATGCTCTCAGTTAGAAGCTTGTGGAAAAGGGTACACTGGTAATTACTTCTTATTCATAATAGTTACTATGGACTAAAACAATGTCATTTGGGTGATTAGGTTTTTACAACGTTTGCGGATATGATATACGGGATGTTTTGATTTATTGAATCAGTTTCTAACGATTCTATTAAGAACATTTGGTGAACTTGGAATCGAGGGAAGAATCATACTATATTCACACTTGGCATTATGAATACCTGCAGAAATACCAATTATGTGTTAAGTTAATAATCTAAGTATCAATTGAAAAAAAAACGTACATTTAAAGGTGCATAACCTCATAAGAAGTAGCAAAGTGACCTTGCTAAAACCAAGATTGTTAGACGATTGAAAATGGACAGGAGATATGTTAAGCAATACAAGGTCCTATAGGTTCTGCCCGTTAGTAGCACATATGTATTTTAGATTTTTGTTAAGTAGTGGATATGTTGATTCACTTAAACAAAGAAGATTGGTGAACTTAATACATGAGGAAAGGTATGAAGCGATCCTATGAAATGAAGGAGAGAATTAGCTTGTGCTAGTTAATATTTCACTTATAGAATGTATAGAATTGTTCTATGCATCTATGCTATCACCAAAGGTTAGATTACAAGAATAGGATTATAGTTACCCTAAGAAAACTTAAATCCTAAAAACATAATTGTCCCATTAGGAATAAATGACTTGTCACTTCAGGTTGCCTCACTAAAATAAAATCACTCTTGCGAGCCAATGGAATTTTCTGAAAAATATGGGTTATAGTATGTTATCTAAGTATAGACATTCAAATCAAAAGATCAAGAGGGATAAAGTTATATATCCAAGTTGCAAATGTGAAGTTCTATTTGAAATTGAAGTATTGCAAAGCATGAGACTTCTGGAGAGAAAATAGAATTTGTTCAGAACAAAGTCGGGGCCATAAAAAGCTAAAGAAGATTGAAGGATATGTCAAGAATAAAAGTTTCTTAGGCTTTGATAACTCGTGCCAAATATGATCTTCCTAAGGTCATAGATCCGCCGATTGAAATAATTGAAACGGGGCAAATCTTTGAATGTATAGAGATGTGTAGAGAATTTTGAGAATTAGAGAGATTGATTAATCCCAATACTAGTTTTACCTTCCTTTGGGAAATTTAAGAAAAATATCAACTATGCCTATACCTTGAAATAAATATTGGGGTCATGATAGAATGATCTCACATACATTGGAAAGATTTAGGACATAGGAAATGATGATCTTGTCGGACATGGGACATGGAAGACAACCCAAACACCTGATAAAACATGGAATGCTCAGGTGAGTATGAGTAAATGTAGAAACTCACAACAATAATTCCCACTAAGAAGGATTTCCACTTTTCTACAACAAGTAAGAGTCACTTGAGATAAGAGAAAAGAATATGGGTGAACCAATTGGATTAAAAGAGATAGGAATCCATACAAAATCATCCTTGAGAATAGTAAGATGGTAAGTGATGATACTATAAGATCTTTCATATGCCAAAGAGCCCAAATTCCCTTAAGGGCAGGGAAGGGGGGGAGGGGAGTTGTAACACCCCAAATTCTGAAATCCTAAAGTAAAATATGGAATCGATAAGTTCGGCTAGATTAATTTTAGGTTAGACTTAATTAAAAATCTAGAATTAAATATTTTTGATCAAAGAATTAGATTGAAAATAAGAGAAAGAGACGATTGTTTAAAATTACAAAATTTAGGGGGTTAATGTAAGTGAATTAAAAGTCTGAGGAATTTAGAATAATTAAATTCTGACCCATTGCCCAGAAACAGAAATGTTAGGATTTATTGCGTAAGAAATAAAAGTTGGAGGACTTGATTGTAACTTAGGGGTCAAACTTAAGTCGATTTAAAAGTTCAAAGGTCAATTGAATGCGGTTAAGAACTTTTGGGGTTAAATTGAAGGGGCTAGAAAATACATTTATATATATAGGATTAAGGACTAAACTTTATTGAACACTCAAAATTTACCCAAACCTTACCCCACCGGCGAATCACTAGAAAACAACCCCAACACTCGAAATTAAAATCGTGGTTAACTTTCTCTGGTGGAGAGGAGCACAACCAAACCAGCATGACCAAATACAATCGGCGAATCAGCTGAAAAATGCAACTCGACGATGATGGGCGATAGGGGTGGTGGTTCCACCACTTCCAGCGGCAAAACGTGGCTGGGTTTTGGTGGGTCTTGGTCAAAAAATCATGGGCAAGGTAATGGTGGTGTTGATTTGGTGAAATAATGAGTGGCGGTGGAGGAATTGGACGCGGCAGCAATTGGTGGTGCGAGGTTTCGTGCTGGTTTCGAATGGCTAATTGATGACCTAAACAACAGATATTCTCAAAATTATTTTGGGTTTTTGCTCCTGGCGATGAGACGCACCGACTGGTGGTAGTGGTCTTCATCTCCAGCGGTAGCGCGTGCAGCGGCATTTGGATAATTTATGCAGAATTGAATCCCGAACTCATCTGGACTATTCCTGACTTGAAATTGGATCTCGATTCGATCCAATTGGATAAATTTCATATTGAATGTTAATTCAATTAATTTTTACTAATTCCAATTTATTATTTATTGAATTAAGACTATTGAAATGTAACTTCATTTGAAATGATGATTAATTTTCTATGTCTTGAACAAGATTGATTATAATCCTAAATCTGGTAAATTGAGAAAGATTGATTTAAAACTATAAAGACATACTACGTTGTAAGTGGAAAATAGTTAAGCTTAGTAAAAAAATTAAGCTATATGAACGTTAGAATGAAAATGGGTTATGCAACTTGGAGCTATTAAGACGGTTAGAACATTAAGATGTTAAAATGTGGTTAAATAGGTTCAAGTAAGTAAAGTCCTATAATACTAAAAGTATCACATATCTGAAGACTAAATGAGACCACAATGATATCGGTATATTAGTAACCCATTCCTTGACTAATTAATTAAGAATCACCACATTTAAACGACTTAAGTATTTAGGTATGAAACCAGGATTACTAGAACTGGGTAAGAATAACATTAAGTTTGATAAAGACAGTGACTATATTTATACCTAAGACTCAGGGGATTAATAAGACGATAATGTTGGAATACTGTCCCACAGCCAATAAGACTAGCGTGAAAACTATTTTGTTGGTTATACAATCTTGATTGAATGATATTCTTTATAAATGGTCATCTTCATCTTATGCTTATATTTCTTTATTGGCATTTGGTTGAAGCCCTTAGATAACATAAGACAACGGGACTTGGTCCCACACTAGGTGGTGATCATGGAATAATTCTTACATGATCGTGATCTTAAATATCTCAAGTTATAGAATCTTATGAGACAGAGCATCTAAGATTCAAATATACTTACACTAACGATGCATTAATTCAAGAGTTGGATGTTGCTCCGTTCCATAAGCAAACCATATGAGATATGGGTGCATGTTAGTGGGTGCTTGTTAGATAACAAGGTACTGGAGGCTCGCCTAGAGAATCCACTAGGTAGCTGTAGTGGCAAGTTCTCCAGCTTACGCTAGTGCATATAATTAGTCCTTTAACCTGAGGATCCATCGTAACTTTGTGTTTAGGTCTTCATACTTTGACTCATCCCTGGTCACCTAGCGAGCCGTTGGGGTTGTGATTAGGTATGAACCACTTAGACATGGAGGTTTATGAGATCTAAGATGGGATCCAACTCCTCGTCGTTGTGAAGGGCGAGTGCATTTGCTATGTGTTTGATGATGACAATTTCCAACGAGTCCTTGGCTAAGGCAGTATGACAATTTGCAAAAAGAGTTCTCCAAATATGAGGTCATAAACCAGTATCGAACATTCAGAATAGATGTATGGTATCAAGGCTATTAAAAAGCCAACAAATATCTTGTCCTAAGCTTCTTTCATGGAGATAAGAGACGGAAAGACCGTATTTGCATAGTATGCGTAGAACAAGAATGGTTCACTAAAAACATTCGTTCAACCAATTGTTGGGCTCTATGGGCTTGTGGTCGGACATTGACCATGGAGATTGGATAATCTTCAATTAATAGAGATTAATTAAATTGAGTTGATTAGTTTAAAGGAGTTTAAACTAATATAAATATTTGATTTTCTAAAGTTACAAGAGTTGTGAGCTCATGTCCAATGAATGGTAGAATCTAATGGGTCACACAAAAAATCCAATTGAAAATCCTACTTGATGAAGGGAATTTTCTAAGTGTTAGAAAGATTCCTGGTAACAGAAAATTGAGGATTACGATTGATGCAATTTTTAGTCATTTTGGCTTGATCAATTTAACTGTTAAATTGATCTAATTAATTTAAGGGGTTAAATTAAGATCAATTAAATTAAGTGTTAATTTAATTTGGTGCCACATGACTATCAATTGGTCAAGTTAACTTAAAGAGTTAAATTAACAATTACTAGCTTAAAGAGTTGAGTTAGTTGACTTAAAAGTTAAGTCAAAGTTTAATTAAACTAAAGTGCTTAATTTAATTAAAGTTAAGAAATAATTTTGGAAGAAATATTCAAATGAAGAGTTCATTTGGTGTGGAATTAGAATTTATTTGGATGATATTTCATAAGATGAAATGAAGACTCCAAATAAAATTCAAATTCACAAGAAATTCACATGCAACTTGCAACTTGATTGCAAGTTGGCATGACATATGGCGCTCTTTCCTTGAGTAAGGTATGATGCCACCTTGGCAACACACCGTTCTCCCTCTATATATAGTCATAGAGAGGGGCAGTCAACACATGCATTTTGCAAGCATTAAGATCTAATTGTTAGATCTAAATTTCCCTCCAATTATGTGATTCTTTCTTAAGTTAAGGCTTGACACCTTCTTCATCTCCATCCTTCACTTTTTGGTCTTCATCGACCTCTTGCTTTCTTCTTAGTTTTTCCGGCTGAACTAGGAAGAAAAAGATTGTCCATTGGTGTATAGACTTTCACATTAGAGGCAAGACATTTGGATTGCTTGTTTTTGGTGATCCTCTGTTCCTACAGTAACTTTCTGGACTCTATTTGCTGCCTTGCCGGAATTATTTGGCGCTGAATTTTTTCTTGGACATTCTCCAAGGAGTTGGCAAACTTTTGGTCTTTATTTGGCTCAAATGGGAGGTTATTTGCTAGGTCAAAATTTGATCACACCTTTCCATGCCAGAGGCAATCTGCTTTCGGAAAAGGAAACATATCTTCAAGTTTTGGTTGGATTTTGCTTGAGAGGTAATTATCTAACCTTAATTCATTTTATAGGCATGAATTTAGATCCTTGGGATGTGTAATTCAAGTTAGTTTTGAGTTTTTATATGTTTTAAATTGGATCATTGGCTTACGCCATCTTTCAAGTGGTATTGGAGCCTCAATTCATGCTATAATTTGGAATTTCTTTTGATTGATTCATGTGATGAATTGATCTAGATTTTCTAATGCTTGATATGTATGATAGATTAGAGTGTTTGAATGATGATGCTTGTGGCTCCTTTAATGATGAATAGATATTATGTTAATATGTGTTTTAATTGTTAATTCATATGTTAGTTTAATTTGATTCATGATTAGCTAATGTCATATTTTGATTTAGCATTGCATGATGTTATATGTTGATATAGCATGCTAAATTTGGCCTTAAGTTGTTTTGGTCATTTGTGGATCCAATTGCATTGGATTTAATTGGAGATTTTTGGAAGAATGTGATTCTCACTTAAACTTGATTTTTAAAGCTTGTTTGAGCACTTGAAATTTCAGTTTTAAAAGGTGTTTTAGATCTAAAATTTCATCTATATCGTGTGATTTAATGTTTAGAAAGTGTTCTAAATTTTTTAGTGCACAAAACTCGGCCATGACCATAAGACAAGGCATGCTGCCCAACCCGGCTGAGCACTAACTGGCAGCAGGCACGCTAGGCACGAGCTTGTTGTGCGGCAGTGCACAGAGCATAGGCGGCCTAGTTTGGTTAGGCGAGTTTTGGCTCCTTTAAGTGACCAAAATTATATTATTTCACACATAATAGATGCACAAGTGTTGTGCAAGTTCTCAAAATTATGTTGGAAATTTTTTAATGCTTTTTAAATCTTGTTAAAGTCAATCTCCAATTGGGGCTTGCATGCCTCTAAATTCTATCTTGTAAATGTTATGAGAGTAGAACCATTAGGAGTGAGGATTTCTTTTTAATGTAATTGTTACAAGGAGCAGAGAAGACCATTGGAGGCATGAAGACCCATGAATGTATAGGGATATATTTTTCTAATAGCTAGATTTAATCAACCCATTTAAAATCAAATAAGTGGTGCACCTATGGCTCTATACATAACTTGGTTGGGCTTATGGTCATCCCACCCTAGGAGTATGCTAAACGTATTTACTTATTTATGCTTTCCATATCCCATTGATGTGTCTCATGCATGGATTAAGATATAGAAAACCTAAATAAGAAGATAAAATTAATGAGATCTTGGCAAGCAAGTTAAAATCCCTCCATTTAAAATTTCTAAGTACTTCAAAATATTAAGTTAAAATGGATACAAATTAAAAGAAGTTTTAATTAATCTATGCCTTCTACCAATAGTATATGCTATAATGATGCTATTGATTTTATGTGATCGCACTTGGTCATGGGGTTCACACTTTGGAGAAAAGATATGAGCATATATTTAGCATAAGATGTATCTTTGAGTTGAGGCTTCCCATCCATTGGCACTCAGTCACGGGAGATGTCGTGGAGCGGTCTTAAATTAAAGTTTGATTGGTAGGTTCGACTTAACACCTAGTAATGTAGATGTCGCACGAGTCGTGGGTCTACATGAAAAGTGAGGCAAAATATATTAAGAGTTACATATTATGCAATTAGCAAATGTTGCTTACCTCTCCATTATTTGTGGATGACACTTGGTCACGGGAGTCCACTTACAAGTCCTTAAAGTGTTGATTCTCACTAGGAAATATGATTTCCCAAATTCTTCTAGGGGATGAAGAGTTTGATAAAATAGTAGGAGAAAAACATGCTTGAAAGATCATAAAAATGTTTTCAAATACCAATATTCAATCACATGCTTATATTCTCTTTTATCGCTTTTTGTAGATTTTTGAAATCTTCAAAACTCAAAATGGCTAAGAATCCACTCATACTCAGTTTGGAAACTAATAAACTCACTGGGCCCAATTTCCTCGATTGGCTGAGAAACCTCAAAATAGTGCTTCACTCCGAAAAGATGACTTATATACTTGAACAAAATCCACTGAAAACCATTGGTAATGACGCCACTAATGAGGTCCATGAATTGTTCATGAAGTTTATAGATGATGATCTACATACAAGGTATCTCATGATGGCAACTATGTCTAATGAGTTGCAAAAGACACATGAGCATATGAAGCATGCAAGTGAGATCTATGCACACCTACAAGAGTTGTATGGTGTCTGAACTAGACAAGAATGGTTCGCTTTATCTAGAGAGCTCTTTAGAAGTAGAATGACTAAGGGCATGAGTGACCATGACCACGGGCTCAAAATGATCGAGCTTACTAAAAAGCTTAGTCAACTTGATGTGATAATGGACAATGACCTCTGTGCGGATTTGATCCTACAGTCATTGCCAAGTTCGCTCGACCAATTCTTTATGAACTTTAACATGTCCAAGAAAGAAGTGATAATTAAAAAAATGGTGAACATGTTGGTTACCACTACGGTAACAATGAAAACGGACAAGCCTCTTATGCTTGCATCCTCCTTAGGGGTCCTAGAAAAGGGGGTAAGAAGAAGAAAAGTTCTTCTTTGAAAGGGAAGCAACCTTTGAAAGGTTCGGGGGGAGTCAAGAAGAAGAAAGAGGCTAAAATTGATGCTACATGTTTTCATTGTAGTGAGAAAGGGCATTGGAGAAGAAATTACAAAGCCTATCTTGCAACCCTTGAGAAGGGTAATGTACTTTATTGAAGTGCACTTGACGACTAATTCTTCCTCATAGGTATTTGATACTGCATGTGGTTCTCATCTTTGTAATTCGTTATAGGGGATGGAAAGAAGAAAGAGTCTTGACGAAGGGGATATGATCCTCTGCCTAGGAAATTGAGCAAAAGTTGCCACCACGGTCCAATATGTTATCAAGTTAAACTTGGGGAATTCTATAATTGTACTTGATCTATGTTTCTATGTACCCAATCTTATGAAGAATATAATTTCAATTCCTATTTTGGATAATGAAGGATATGATTTTTCTATATTTAATGGAAACTTGAAGGCATTAAAGAACAGTTCTTTAATTGCACAAGGTACGTTGAATAACGAATTGTACATATTAGATTCTCAAACTTCATTGATGCACATTCAATCAAGTAAAAGAAAGTTAGATATCTAAGAAGATGCCATTCTTTGGCATGAAAGACTTGGACATTTCTCCAAAAATAGGATGAACAAGTTAGAAGCTCTCAAAACACTAAAAGTTAGTAGCATTGGGGAGCTTCCTACTTGTGAGTCTGATTTAAAGGGAAAAATGACCAAAACTCCTTTTGTAGGATAATCGGAGTGAACCACTTGTCCTCTAAATTTGATCCATATAGACGTGTATGGCCCACTAAGAGTTAGTGCGAGAATAGGCTATCCTTACTTCAATTACCTTCGTCGATGATCACACTCGGTACGAACATGTGTATCTTATGAAGTATAAGTCCCAAGTCTTTGAAAGGTTCAAAGAGTATCGATATGAAGTAGAAAAGCAAAAAGGACTTAGTATTAAAGCTTTTCAATTGGATCGAGTAAGAGAATACTTAAATATCGAATTCTTGGATTATCTAAAAGAGAATGGGATTTTCTCTCAATGGCCTCTGCCCGGCACATCCCAACACAATGGAGTAGCCAAGAGGATAAACCGTACTTTATTGGACATGATACGTTCCATGATGAGCTTCTTTGATGTGCCTATATCCTTTTGGGGTTACGTCTTAGAAATTGTGGCGAGGCTACTAAATATAGTACCCGACTTTGAGGTGCCAAAGACACCGCATGAGATGTGGTATGACAAAGCACCCTCTTACCATTATCTAAAGGTTTGGGGGTTTCCCACTTACATCAAATGGTTAATGAGAAATAAGTTGGATAGTCAATCCACCTTGTGCAAGTTTGTGGGATACCCTAGAAAGTCTATAGGTTATTATTTCTATGATCCCTCATAACAAAATTTGTTTGTCTCGAGGAACGTCACTTTTTTGGAAAAGAAATTTCAATTGGAGAAAAGGCATTGTTGTTGAATTTGATGAAGTTCAAGATTATCATCAAATCCCACAAGCGGTGGAAAAAAGTAGTGAGCCTTACATACAACCTCTAAGAAGGCGGGACCAAATCAAGAAGCAACTTGAAAGGTTCGGATTTCTTCATGAGATGGGCCAATCGAATATCGATCCGAAGACCCGTGAGAAAGCTATATTGGACATAGACTTAGGACATTGGCTTGATGCCATGAGATCCGAAATGGACTCCATCTACTCCAACAAAGTATGAACTTTAGTAGATCCACTGGAGTTGTAACGACTTTTAAGGCACGACTAGTGTCAAAAGGTTATACTTAAAGACCCGATATTGATTTCGAGGAAACCTTTTTACCAGTTGCAATGCCTAACTCCATTCGGCTTATGCTTGCCATAGTTACATATTATGACTATGAGATATGGCAAATGGAAGTGAAAACTACTTTCCTCAATGGCAACATTGAAGAAGAAATCTATATAGAGTAACCACAAAGTTTTACATCCAAAAGGAGTTAGCAAATGGTTTGCAAACTTGAGAGATCAATTTATGGACTAAAACAAGTGTCCCAAAGTTGGAACATATGTTTTGATAAAACAGTCAAATCGTTTTGCTTTATAAAAAATGTGTATGAATCTTGTGTGTATAAGAAGGTGAGTGGAAATAGTTTATAGTTTATTGTGATTTATATCGATGACATCCTTCTCAATGGGAATGAGGTAGGCACATTAGAGTGTACTAAAGCGTGGTTATCTACTTAATTCTCTATAAAAGATTTAGGATAAGCATCCTACACATTAGGAATACGTATCTATAGAGATAGATCAAAAAGGATGCTGAGGCTATCCCAAACCCCGTACATTGACAAAATACTAAAGTGGTGTAGTATGGAAGAAACCAAGAAGGGATTCCTTCCCATAGGACATAGTATTCATCTTTCCAAGTCTATGGCCCCTAAGACTAAGGCAGACAGACAAAAGATATCCTGTATACCTATAGGGAGCATAATAAATGTAGTTCAATGTACAAGACTGAATGTAGCGCACACTCTGAGTGCCACGAGCTGTTTTCAATCTAATCCCGATGAATGCCACTAGATTGCCATGAAAACAATCCATAAGTACTTAAGAAGGACAAAGGACATGTTTTTAGTATACGATAATAGAGAATTAAAACTCGAGGAATTTTTGGATTCAAGTTTCCAATCCGATATAGACGACCTAAAATCCATCTCTTGATTTATATTTTGCATTAATGGCGGCACGGTAAGTTAAAAGAGTTCCAAATAAGACACCATGATTGATTCAACTACTAAGGCAAAATATATTGCAGCTTCGGAAGCTGCGAAATAAGAAGTTTGGATCAAAAACTTCATCTAAGAGTTGGATGTAGTGCCTAGTATGTCTGAGCCTATAGGTGTCCTCTGTGACAACAATAGTGCGGTTGCACAAGCTAGGGAGTCAATCTCTCATCAACAATCTAAGCATATTTTGAGGCGATACCATTTAATCCGGGAGATCATAAGTAGAGGCAACATTCGAGTGGAAAGAGTCACCTCGAAAGAGAATATAGCAGATCCATTAACGAAACCCCTATCACAAAAGGTCTATAAAGGACATCTTGTGAAGAAGAGTCTTACGACTATGGGGAATTGGCTTTATGGCAAGTAAAAAATTATTGAAATAGTACCTCACAACTAATAAGTTTTTCATGTAAGCTATTTTACTGGTGATACAATCTTGGTTGAATGATATTCTTAATAAATGTCCATCTTCATCTTATCCTTATATTGTTGCTTCACTAGCATTTGGTTGAAGCCCTTAGATCACACAAGAATATGGGACTTGGTCACACACTAGGTGGTGATCATGGAATAAGTCTTATACAGTCGTGATCTTAAATAACCTAAGTCATAGAATATTATGAGATAGGGCATCTAAGATTCAGATAAACTTGCACTAACGATGCATTAATCTAAAGGTTGCTCCATTCCATGAGCAAACCATATGAGATATATGTGCTTGTTATAGAATAAGGCACAGGAGGCCTGCCTGGAGAATCCACTATGTTGCCATAGTGCCAAATCAGTAGTGGCAAGCTCTCCAACTTATGCTATAGTACATATAATTAGTCCTTCGACCTGAAGATCCGTTGTAACCTTGTGTTTGGGTCCTTATACTTTGACTCTTCCTTGGTGACCTAGCCGTCCATTCTGGTTGTGATTCGGTATGAGCTACTTAGAAATAGAGGTTTATGAGATCCAAGATGGGATCTGACTCCTTGTTGTTGTGAAGGGAAAGTACATCTCCTATGTGTTCTATGGTGATCGATTCCAATGAGGCCTTGGCCAAGGCAGTATGAAAATTTGGAAAAAGTGTTTTCCAAAGATGAGGTCATAAACTAAAATCGAAGATTGAGAATAGATGGATAGTACCAAGGCTATTAGGGAGCCGACAAATATCTTGCCCTAGGCCTCTTTCATGGAGATAGGAGACAGAACGACCGTATTTGTATGGTATGCGTAGAGCTAGAATGGTCCACCAAAAGCATTCATTTAGCCAATTTTAGGTTCCATGGGCTTGAGGTTGGACATTGACCATGGAGATTGGATACTCTTCAATTAATAGAGATTAATTGAATTGAGTCGATTAGATTAAAGGAGTTTAAGCTAATATGAATATTTGATATTCTAAAGTCACAAAATTTGTGAGCCCATGTCCAATGAATGGTAGAATCTAATGGGTTACACACAAAAGCTAATTAGAAATCCTACTTGATGAGGCGAATTTTCTAAGTGTTAGAAAGATTCCTAGTGATAGAAAATTTAAGGTTACAGTTGATGCAATTTTTAGTTATTTTAGCTTGATCAATTTAATTGTTAAATTAATCTAATTAACTTAAGGAGTTAAATTATGACTAAATAAATTATGTGTTAATTTAATTTGGTGCCACATGACTATCAATTGGTCAAGTTAACTTAAAGAGTTAAGTTAACAATTACAAGCTTAAAAAGTTAAATTTGGCTAAAGATATCCCTGAAAGTTGGAACGTGCACTCTGCTACATGGAAATTTCACCTCAGTTATTCTTGCATGGGAATAGTCCAGTTGACCACAAATCCGATTGGAGCTTGCTCATTGTTAGAAATTTACATGTGTGGGACCAGCTTGCTTCTATTCTCGTGCCAACTCGTCTCAACTTTTGTACACATGCACATATTTTGTATAGTTGGGAATTAAGTGGATGGTGTTTGTTTTGGAACCATCCATTAATTCAATTATTTCCTTAATTTTGATGTAATTATTCTTGCCTACTGAATTGTAACCTTGTGGCCTTTTCAGTCTTGTAAAGGAAGTTTGTTCTTCCTACTTAATTGCCACACCCTGATGAACGATGTAATTATTTTGTGATCTCTAATATACTATGAACCTATTCCAAGTTAAGTTAGTTGACTTAAAAGGTAATTTAAAGTTTAATTAAATTAAATTGTTTAATTTAATTAAAATGAAGAAATAATTTGGAGGAAAATTTCAAATAAAGAGTTCATCTGGTGTGGAATTAGAATTTATTTGGATGACATTTCATAAGATGAAATGAAGACTTCAAATGAAATTCAAATTCACAACAAATTAACATGCAACTTGCAACTTGCTTGCAAGTTGGCATTACTTGTGGCACCCCTCCTTGAGGAAGGTGTGATGCGACCTTGGCATCATGTCATCCTCCCTCTATATATAGATATAGAGAAGGGCGACCAACACATGCATTTTGCAAGCATTAAGATCTAATTGTTAGATCAAAATTTCCCTCCAATTTTGTTATTCTCTCATGAGTTGAGGCATCACCCTTTTTCACCTCCCTCCCTTACTTTTCAGCCTTCATCAACCTCTTGCTTTCTTCTTAGTTTTTCCAGCCGAACTATGAAGAAAGGATTGTCTATTGGTGTGTGGACATTCACATTAGAGGCAAGATATTTGGATTGCTTGTTTTTGGTGATTCTCTGTTCCAGCGGTGACTTTCTGGACTTTGTTTGCTGCCTTGACGGAATTATTTGGAGCTGTTTATTTTACTAGACATTCTCCAAGGAGTTGGAGAAATTTTGCTCCTAATTTGGCTCAAATTGGAGGTGATTTGCCTGGTCAAAGGTTGATCACACCTTGCTGCGCTAGAAACAGTCTGATTTCGGGAAAGAAAGCACATCTTCAAGTTTTGGTTGGATTTTGCTTGAGAGGTAATTGTCTGACCTTGATCCATTTTATGGGCATGAATCTAGATCTTTGGGAGGTGCAATTCAAGTTAGTTTTCAGTTTTTAAATGTTTTAAATTGGGTCCTTGGCATATACTGTCTTTCAGATAACTCAGGTTATCTTATTATGATTCTCGATTGGACTAGGAAGCCATGACTTGAGCTACCATACAACTAGGAAGTCCTCTGCATTTCCCAGGTGAGTTTAAACTCAATAATATGAGATTCTCTTGTTGGGGAAAGAACATATATACTCGTTATATATCCTGGTTGCTTGATTCCTTCCAATCGACATGTTGAGAAATGTACCACACAGCACCCGTTACACCGAATACGATCCTTATTTGATTATAGTTTATGATCCCATGTGAAATTAGCAATTGTGTGAGGAAAATAGATTTCAAAATATATGTTCTAATCTTGCCATGACTATTGTCTTGAGATGAACTCGATATTAATTGATTGATTGCTTGTTCATCATGGCGAATTGACATGTTAATTGAAATGTTGTTGGACATGTTACATGTCATTCATGAATTTAAGTAATACCTTTGGGGATGGGCCGGGGATCGGTTACAAAAGACAGCTAGGTAGAATGGTCCGCAGTCATAGATCTTTCGGGTGATACCCATACGAGATGTACATATAATCCATATTCATAGACTAGCTGGAGGTAGCTATCTAGAGTGGGATAAGGTATGTAGCTATCCATGCCTAATGCTTGCTTGCTTGTTCGAGCCGATCACTCAAAATCAGAGGAATAAGGATTTTCATATTTTCGAAATGGAGTGACAAGGTAGGAGAACCATCAATAACATTTACTTGAAATTGTTTGCTAAATTGTAATTGGTTAATTTCTCACTTGAGGTTTATGCTTTGAAACTCAAATATTTGTGAAGTCTTATCACTAGTATGGGACGCTGATGGGATAGATTACCTAAAATTTTGACTAAAACCTTCTTTCGCAACTTCTGGAAGTTTTAATACCTCTATATGCCTCTTATATAATATTTGTGAAATTGTCACTCTATTGTTATTGCTATGATATCTCACTAAATCATTCGATCTTACCTTGTCTGTATTGTGTCTTTTCGTTCTTCACCCCAGATAAGGCCGAGTGACAAAGATAGACTACCCCAAGTGGTACATAAGGTAATAAAAATTGTAAAAGAGTTGGGTGTGATTTATGATATTTCGATTTATAGTTGTACCTTTGTTGGATGTCGCTTGTAGAAATTAAATAGTTTGAATTTTCATAAATGTATTTTCTATTATCCAAGAGACTTGTGGTATAGAATGAGTAGCATCTTGATCGGGTGTAGAAGCCTCTCGATCAGGATGTTACATAAATTAGAAAAATCATAGTGAAAAAAATAGTAAAATATAAATTCAATAACCAAACACGTTTTGAATTTTAAATTTATGCAATGAGACAAAATATTAAACCTGTGATAGTATATTTTTTGAACTTTACGATGAAGTAAAGACCAACTATTATGAATATTTTATATAATTTCTCATTAGATAAAAATTAATGCTATAATGGAATTCTTTTCCATGCTTGAAAATCCTCTCCCTTCTTCCACACTATAATTTCTCATTAGATAAAAATCAATGCTATAATTTCTAATTAGATAAAAATGCTCCGATACCACTTGAAGTTATGTGTGGCACTAGGATCCAAATATTTTCAAACAAACTGAATAAAACTAGCCAACATACATCCACAAGGATCTAGACATGCATAGGATTCAAATTTAGAGAAGGAAATACCTTGATGAACCCAAAAATCAAGGAATAAGAGAAACCACTCTTCAACTCTTGAAGTTGTCCCCTCACTGGCACAGCATAAACACCAATGGATTTTCCCAAGTAAAACTTCTCCTTTTTAACTGAAAATTTTACTGTATTCCCTCAACGCCTTGAAGATCCTACAACCAAAATTTTAGCTTAATTAGAATAAAATAAGTCCTCCCAAAACTTGTTGCAAGCGGATGCCAAAAACTATTTTCCAAGAGCAAATAGCAACCCAAACATATTGCCTCTAACGAGATAGTCCACAAACCAAATAGAGTGACCCTTTCTCTACAAAAATATCTGGAGATATTTGTAGAGAAATGGAGGAAGGAAGACCAAGTATGGATGGGGAGGATGAAGGAGGTTGGAGAGGTATGTGGAGAATCTAACTATTAGATGCCCACTAACAAAGTTTGTTATTGGGAGAATAATTCAAACCTTGCCTATGGCATTTCTTGTCGCCGCCCCCTCTTATATATATGGGAAGAGGATGGTGTGTGGTCTCACACCATCTTCAAGGAGGGGATGCCACATATCCATGCCAAGGTGGCCACTAATAATTAGTGTTGCGTGAATTTGAATGCCATTTGAAATTTACATTTCATGTCATGAAATTCTTCCAAATGAATTCTAATTCCATATTAAATGAACCCTTCATTTAATAATTCTCTCTAAAATTAACTCTCCAATTTAATTAAATTAAACGCTTTAATTTAATCAATAATACTTTGACTTAACTTTTAAGTCAAAGTGCTTAACTCCTTAAGCTAGCCAAAATTAATTTAACTCTTAAATTATTTTGACCAATTGATAGTCATGAGGCATAAATTAATTAATTTATTAATTGATCTTAATTTAACTTTTAAATTAAATCGGCCAATTTAACTCCTAAATTGATCAAGCCAAAAATGACTTCAATTTTTGCCTTATTCAAATTCGGTCAAGAGTGAATTTTCTAACACTTAGAAAATTCTCCTTCCTTCAATAGGTCATGCAATTTGGCTTTTGTGTGTGACCCATTAGGTTATACCATTCATTGAACACGGGCTCGCAACTCCTTGTGACTTATGGAATATCAAATATTCTCATTAGTTTAAACTCCCTTAAACTAAGCGACTCAATTCAATTAATCTCATTAATTAAAGAGTACCCAATTTCCATGGTCGATGTCCAACCTCAAGCCCATGGAAGCTAACTAATTGGCAGAAATAAATGCTCTTGGAGAACTATCTAGTATTATACGTACCATGCAAATACAGTCTTTCCGTCTCCTATCTCTATGAAAGAGGCCTAAGACAATATATTAGTCGACTCCCCAATGTCCTCAATACTATGCTTCTATTCTCAATGTTCGATTCTCCTAGTGACCTTATCTTTGGAAACACCTTTTCAAATTATCACATCACCTTGCATAAGGATTTCTTGGAATCGATCATTATAGAACACATAGGAGATGAACTTGCCCTTTATAAAAGCGGGGAGTTGGATTCCATCTTAGATCTTACAAACCTCCATGTCTGGTAGCTCATGCCCAACCTCAACCCGAGTGGCCCACTAAGTGATCAAGGAAGAGTCAAAACATAAAGACCAAACACAAGGTTATCATGGATCCTCAGGTCAAATGACTAATAATATCCACTAGCGTAAGCTGGAGAATTTGCCACTATCGATTTGCCACCTCAACTATCTAATGGATTCCTCGGGCGGCTCTTCAGTGCCTTGTTCTCTAACAGGCACCCACTGATATGCATCCATATCATATATGGGATTGCTCATGGAATAAAGCAAGATCTAACTCTTGGATTTATGCATCGTCCGTGCAAGTCTATTCGGATCTTGGACACCATATCTTGTAAGATCTTATGACTTGGAAGATTTAAGATCACGACCATATAAGAATTATTCTATGATCACCATCCAATGCGTAATCAAGTCCCGTAGTTTTATGTGATGTAAAGGCTTTATCCAAATGCCAGTGAAGTAAATAAGTAGCATAAGATAAAGATGACCATATAATGAATATCATTCAATCAAGATTGTCTTACAAAGAAATAGTTTACAAAGTCAATCTAATTGGCTTGCGGGATATTATTCCAACAAGAATATCTAAGGCTAGATTTATGGCTAAATGTTTTACTCATAAAGCTTGTATTTACTATGGTGAAACCTTCTCTCTTGTTTCCTCCAAAAATTCCTTTAAGATCATTATGAGTTTAGTAGCTCCATTTGATTTGAAACTCAATCAAATGAGTTTGAAGAATTTTCCTTATGGTGACCTTAATAAAAATGTTTATATGACTGAAACTAAGGGTTTTGTTCAAGAAGAGAAGGAGCACCTAGTGTGTAAGCTAAATAAGTCAATTTAAGGCTTTAAACGGGCTTCTCGTCAATGGTACTTGAAGTTTGATAAGGTAATGACTTCATTAGGCTTTAAAGCAAATAAAGTGGGCAATTGTATTTATCTCAAGACTAGTTGGAGTAAATTCATATATTTGGTGCTTTATGTTGATGATATTTTACTTACTAGTAATGATTTAATTTTGCTCCATGAGATTAAACAAATGTTGTGTCGTGGTTTTGATATGAAAGATCTTACTAAAGCATCATTTGTTCTTAGAATTGAGATCCATTGTGATAGAGATGCTTGTTAGGACTTTCTCAAGTGAGTTACATTGATCGTGTTTTGACTAGATTTAACATGCAGAATTGTCAACCTAGTGATGTGTTTATTATGAGAGGTGATAAACTTAGCATTGCACAGTGCCTAAAAACAAACTTGAGTAAGAGCCAATGAAAAATATTCCTTACTCTAGCGTTGTTAACAGTCTGATGTATATACAAGTCTGCACTAAGCCTGATATGGCCTTTGTTTCTTGTGTTCTTGAGTGCTATCTCTCTAATATAGGACAAGAACATTAAGTGGTTGTTAAGTAAGTCTTAAGATATTTGAGAAAATTCTAAATAACTTCATTTCAAAGTTTTTTGGTTGATGATTCAATTTATAGGCCCATTGAGGATTTATTATGATAATGCTGTTGATGTGTTTCTTTTTAAGGAATAATAAGTCCTCTAGGACATCTAAACAAGTAGAGCTTAAAATATCTTGTTGTGAGAGACTTGGTCAAAAATGATACCATTATTATAGAGCATGTTGATATCAACTCTATGCTTGCAAATTCTTTGACCAAGGGATTGAGACCTACAATTTTCAAAAGACATGTACAACACATGGGTATGATTGAGTCTTTTGATGTATTAGGTTAAGTGAGATATATTTCATTATTGAATTTGTTATAATATTGAAGCCTATGTCTCGTTGGCTTTTATTAATGTGATATTCTTTTTCAACTGTTCATATATTTGTTATAATTGTGTGCACATTTTTGATGTTGTATCTTGCTTGATATATATCTTGAGATTAGGTTGATCTTGAGAGTTGTGTATATCTCATAAATGACACTATATTGTATTTTTAGTATTGAACGAGGCATATATGGCTTTTTTTGAAGTTGGATTTTCTTGGGATTTCATATTGTTTTCAAAACTCCATGTCTTGTAAGAAAATCATGGAATTTTTTTGGATATCCTATGAAAGCAAGTAAGGCACTAGGATACAATTATAAAAACTTCAAAAGCTTATAAAAACTTCAAAAGCTTAATAAACTAGTGTTTGCATGCTAACTAGGATCAAATCATGCCTAAAATTCAAATTTAGACAGAGTGTTACCTTAAAATGCAAAATCCAAGGAGAATGTGGTCAGCCTTTTACCAATCCAGAAATTGCCAGAAACCGCGCAGCAAGAATGGAACGATTTTTACCAATGTCAAATCTCGTCCAAAAATCACAAAAAATAAATATTGGAGCTTCTCAACACGTTAGGGAACTCTCAGTAAAAAATTTAGATTGAAAAGCTTTTTGGATTTCCCTGGAGAAAATTGCAAAATTGGACTCTGTACAAGTGGATCTCCAAACTATAGCAAACTAACTTGTTTGCCTCTCTTAACATGATCCACACACTAAATAGATCTTCCAAAATCTCTAATCTATAAGCTGGAATAATAAGACCACATACATGCTATGGTGGAGGCCGATTTTAGGTAGGGAAGAAGAAGAAGAGAACAAAGATTTCAACAAATGAATGCAATGCTTGCAAGGAGTTTTTTGGAGGGAATAGTGGAGAATCTAATTCTTCACACCTTTTGGCATAATGACCAGCCATCTCTCTCTCACTATATCTATATATAGATGCTAAAAAATGTGATGCCAAGGTGACATCACACCTTCCATGAGGAAAAGGGGTAGCCAACTCGCATTTTGTCAAGGTGGCAAATGCAAATGCAAATCTAATTTGAATTTCATTTGCATTTTAATTACGTTTGAAATTTAATTTCAAGTTAATTAAAATGCGAATTCAAATGAACATTTCATTTGTATTTTCCATCCAAAATGTATTATTTCCATTAATTAAATTAAACACTTTAATTTAATTAATTAACTTTTAACTTAACTCTTAAGTCAAACAAGTTCAACTCTTCAGCTTGGATTTTTGTTAACTTAACTCTTTAAGTCAACTTGACCAATTGATAGTCATATTGACACCAAATAATTAACTCTTTAATTATTGGTCTAATTTAACTCCTTAAACTAATTGATTAATTTAACACTTAAATTAATCTATCCAAAATTGACCTTCAAAATTGGCACTTGAAACTCGGTCCACTAGGAGACATTTGTCTAACTCTTAGAAAATATTTTCTCCATCAAATAGGAAGCTAATTGGATTTTGTGTGTGACCTAATAGGTTCTACCATCCATTGGACATGGGCTCACAACTCCTTATGACTTTTGAATATCATATATTCAATTTAGTTTAAAACACTTTTAAACTAATCGACTCAATTTAATCATTCTCATTAATTAAAGAGTACCCAATCTCTATAGTCAATGTCCAACCTAAAGCCCCTAGAGCCCAACTAATTGGCTGAAATGAATGTTTTGGATAACCATTATGGCTCTACGCTTACCACGTAAATACGGTCCTTCCATCTCCTATCTCTTAAAAGAGGCCTAGGGTAAGATATTTGTCAGCTCCCTAATAGCCTCGATGCTATGCTTCTATTCTCAATGCTCGTGTAACAACAATTTTTCTTGTCTGCAAAAATTAAAATTACAAAACAAAAAAAAATTGTACAAATAAAATAAAATAAAAATCAATTAATCAACTGTGGATTCTATCTCTAATCCAATCCTCTTATTCTTCTCTTCCAAATATAATCTTGAGCTCCGTGAAAAATGTCTTAAACGCCGTGGATCTCCTTTGAATTTGATTTGAATGGAATAACGCTAATTTGAGGGCTTCGCACCTTAGTCTCGAATTAAATGCGAAAAAAGTATGGATTCCACGAAGAATGCCTTGAATGTCGTGGATCTCCTTTGAATTTGATTTGACTGGAATAACGTCAATTCGAAGGCTTCGTATCTTAATCTCAAATCAAACGCCAAAAATATATGGATTCCGCAAAGAACGCCTTGAATTTCGTGGATCTCTTTGAACAAAATAATGCCAATTCGAAGGCTTCGCACCTTAATATCGGATCAAACGCCAAAAATATATGAATTCCTCGAAGAACACCTTGAACGTCATGAATCTCCTTGAATTTGCTTGAGAGAATTGCTGGTCTCCTTCAGAGTTTCTCTCATCTGCTGGAATTTTGTGTTGTGTCAAATGAGCTGGAATCATCTCTTTATATAGGTGTTTGATGGAAGACTTGTGATTGACTTGAATTCCTTCAAAGGTTATCTCTTTCATAAGATATTATCAAATATCAAGAGATATATTTGATTTTGATAATATCAAACATCAAAAGATAATATCAATATCAAATATCTTTAATTTAATTGGTCTAGAGATGCAGAGACTCCATCTTTGACACGTGTCAATGCTCGATTTGAATATAAAATAAATATTAAATTATTAATTAAAATTAACTATTTATCTTCTCGAATTAAATTTTATATATCCCAAAATTTAAATAGAAAATTTTAAATTAATATTTAATATATTATTTTACATGTATCACTTCTCAATTGGTCAAAAATTTAATATGTTTACAAATGCCCCCACTTCAAGGCTTGACGAAAGGGAACAAATCAATCCCAAAAGAGACGAGACTTAAAGTATTTGAAAATATATGTTCAATAATATATGTGGGCCAAACAAAAGCCCATGTCAAAATTCACATGGAAGGCCCAAAATTACTTATTCATGGCAAAACCGTGGAAATAAGATTTTTTTTTTTAGGTAATATATGGGCCCACATGTATAATTCAAAATTCTAATTGTCAAATTTTCCTTGACTATTTTCGAGGCCAAGAAAGTCAAGATTGCTAAGAATTGTCCAAGGGACCCACGTTACATTAAGCCATTGCCATCAAAAACTTTCCGCCGCGAGGAGTGTCTAATAGCAATATAGAAGGTTTGTGAAGTAAACTGGATTCTGGGAACAACCTTATGCAGCTGACTTCTTTTGTATGATAATTTGAATCTCACTCAAAGTCCCACTTTTTGTACGATTCTTACCTCAACTGTGCGAGTTGGATTCTTGATTATCCTTTCAAAATCAACACTCTTGGCTTCATGATATTAGATTAACATGAACTTGGATTTCATTCCTAATCTTATTTGGAGTAGAACTCTTGCAAAGCATACTATAAAAAGATCATTCCACCAGATTAATTCCATCAAATTGATTGTTGGAGAAGCTATGAAAACTTGAGTTGAGGATTTGTGGATTTATTCACTTCTCCATTCATTATCCATTCCTCTCTTTGTTTTCGCACATCAACCGTTCGACGAAAGGGATTTCAAATAATTATTAGCCCTATTCATTCAAGGATCAATTGTTGCAATTGAAGGAAGATTACTTGACCATTCTTTCACCAAGGTATGAATTAACGGGCATACTTCAAGTAAGTCATCAAATTAATGATGTTTCCACCATTATTTGATTCTTTTATGAATATCAATCTTCTTAGAACATCCTCTTTTCTCCTTCTTTTCCTTTTCATGATTAATTTTTCTTTTGGTACGTTGCACTATGATTTACTTTAAGGATGTTTCAACTGGCCCTAGAGTGAAATATTTAATTATCCTTGAAGAAAAGAATCAACTTATGGAGAAATGCACAATTTTGACCACTTATAATCCATTTATTGGTAGATATGCATCAAAGTGGCCACGACTGACTAATTCACTTCATACCGAGGAGTGGTCCCAGGAGATCAAAACTTCCAAGGTGTGGACTTTAAGGGCAACTCATCATTTTCCTCCAAACGAAATAATTCATCATCAACAATCAAATGAATCAATTTTTTTGCCAACATTAGGTCGCAACATTATTAAGGGCAAAGCTAAGTGGGGAGAACTCTTCAATTCAATGGCGAGTTCCATTATATCAAAGGATACTGGGAGTGGACTGAAGATGTCCTTAGCTGATGCAAGCACAAGTTAATTGCCGCACAAATATATGATCCAGTTTATGCTTCATTATTCACATATGATAGAAATTCTGAGATTATCAAAGCATTTTGTGAGGCATGGTGTCCACTTACAAATACTCTCTTAACTTCCTGTGGAGAATTATCCATATCTCTATGGGATTTGCACAACTTTGCAGGCCTCCCTATTACAGGAATTCTTTATGATGAAGTGATTCCTTGTGCCAAGGAGCTTACCGGTGTTGATGAGAAAGGATGTAAATTTATCCCCAACTCCTACAAATACTTATTTTAAGCTTATCATTTACTTCAAATGAGTGTCTATGGAGGTTAACTTTCTCAAGTTACTATGGAAAAATAGGTGAAGTATTGGTCTTGGAAAGCAATAAAATACCATCAACCACCATCATGCAAGGAGAAAAAGACGGTCCGGCCCAAGTCAACTCATAATCCTGTTGGCGATCTTGGTGTTCATAGAGAATGGTCCACTCCAGAGGAGGCATTGTTTTCAAAACTTGGAATTCCTGGGAACTTGAGAAAAGAAACTTATTTGGCGGCATTTTTGGCTTGTTGGCTTTGCTTGTTTGTTCTTCCTACCAATGATGTAAATTCAATACGCCCCAGCACTTTTAAGATAGCATGCATCATGGCCACCAGTAGGAAGGTTAGTCTTGTTATTCTAGTTTTAGCCAGCATCTACAACGGTTTAAATAAACTTTCAGGTTTCCCAAGGCTAAGTCGTGTCCGTTCTTCTTTTCCCATCCACTTTGTCTATGCTTGGTTGGCGCACTACTTCAAAACACATTATCCAGTTTGGCAAGGAATGTGTGGCCCCAAAATGGTAATTTATTCCGGCAAAGGATACGCAAAATATTATGATTCAAAGGAGGCTCGCAAGAGAATTCACAAAGGGGATTTTGTTTCCTGGACTTGCACCATGATTACTAAAGACAAAGGATTTTCATATATTGATGATGGGAAGGCTAGAGAATTGGAGCAAAAATATTTTATTGCTATTCGCTCAAATTATCTTCCTTTGCGGCAAGGCGATTATTTTTTTATTGAACCTTATAGTCCTCATCGCTTCAGTCGTCAATTTGGATATCATCAAGAGGTTCCTGGGATTCTCTCTCATGACATTCGCACAACCCATTTGGATGAAGGACTTCACTATTGGCGCGTATGCACTTTGCATAATTCTATGTCTACAGCATAGTTTCCTTGTGTGCCCCCTAATGCAAAAAATTTTTCTTCGAATGCTTACAAGAAGTGGTGGACTAAAATTCATGGAGATTACTTTGAGAAAAAATTTATGAGATTAATCAACTTGAGTCCAATCAAAATTTCCCTTCAGGACAAGGATGCTGATAAAGGGAATAGACCACTTGTTGAAGCTATTCAAAATCCTCCCAACTTAGAAGAGATCGAGCCTTCGAAGGAAAAGAGAAGGAATCATTATCCTTTAGAAATGAGCAGCAGTAGTAATGCAGATCGGCATTGGAAAAGGCTTAAAAAGGGTCCCAGATCTCCGAAGCCAAGTAATTCTTCACCAATAGAGAACTTTGCCAAAGAGGTTATTTTCTTTTCTTCATCCCCTCCTTTTTTATATATAAGCCCCATTTTGGTCATTGGATAACTCAAATCATGTAAAATTTCAATTGGAAAATGAAATTATTAATGTTGATGAAGATGAGACATCCCAAGGTAGCCGAGGATCAATTATGGGACCTAACTTGTTGGTCATGAGCGTTTCAATTGACACAACCATGCAAAACGAGGTACTTCACAGTATGAAAGCTAAACAACCATCTCCTCGTGCTCCAGTCTTAGTATTTGAAGGTGAGAAATTTGTACTTAATCATCAAAAAAAGTATCTTCAAATGTTATGGGATGGCCTTTGCAAGAGAATAGCAAATACCCAACTTGATTCCCTCTCATCTATCAAAGATAGTGTTCAATTTGTGCTTGAATCAATGAGGAGCTTCAGCAAATTTGACATCTCCAATGTGGAAGAATTATTGCAAGTATTGTTTGACAAGGCCCTTGCTTATGATGAAGCAAAGTCAGCATCTTTTGAGAAAGCTTCCAATGAAATTCTTGCACAACAACTAGATGAGGTCAAAAGTCGTCTCCATAATGCTCAAAGTAGAGAAAGCAAAGAAATGAACCAAATTAAATCCACCCAAGAAGAGCTGGAATGTGTTGGGAAGGAGTTTGATAATTTGAAGGAACGCAAGAAGAATTTGACTTTATCATTGAAACGCCAACAATAACTTCTCTAAAGTGCTCAAGTTGAAATTCATGAGATTGAAGAGGAAATTGCTGCTATCAAGAGTACTCTTCCATTGAGCAATAAAGTGGTTGAGAATTTACAAACTTCAATGGAACACTTGGAGGCTGTCAAAGAAGAATTGAAGAACTTGAGTCCTTTTGCTTGAAATTTGTTTAGAACTTTTTGCTCTTCCTTCTTTTTTAATGAACTATGTTGCATTGTTTTTTTGAGATTACATAATAGAATTTTTTTTTTATCTTGCAATCTCTGTTGATTTTTTTTTAACATAATAAACTAAAAATTCAAACTTACTAAAAACTATTTTTTTTTTTAAAGAAAACTTAACTAATCTTTTTAAAATAAACTAAGACTCAAACTTAATAAAAACGATTAAACTACTAAAAACTCAAACTTTAATAAAAACAACTAAACTACTTTTTTTTTTTTTTTGAAGAAAAGTTAATAAACTAAAAGCTCAAACTTAATAAAAACAATTAAACTACTAAAAACTCAAACCAACTAAAATACCTTTTTTTTTTTTAAAAAAAAAAAACTTAATAAACTAAAAACTCAAAAAAAAAAAAAACAATTAAACTACTAAAAACTCAAACCAACTAAACTACTTTATATATAAATAAATAAACTAAGACTCAAACTTAATAAAAACGATTAGACTACTAAAAACTCAAACTTTAATAAAAACAACTCAACTACTTTTTTTTGTTTTTTTTTTAAGATAACTTAATAAACTAAAATCTCAAACTTAATAAAAACAAAAAAAAAAAACAATTAAACTACTAAAAACTCAAACCAACTAAACTACCTTTTTTTTTATATAAAAATAAACTAAGACTCAAACTTAATAAAAACGATTAAACTACTAAAAACTCAAACTTTAATAAAAACAACTAAACTACTTTTTTTCTTTTTTTAAGAAAACTTAATAAACTAAAAGCTCATACTTAATAAAAACAATTAAACTTCTAAAAACTCAAACCAACTAAACTACTTTTTTTTTTATAGGAAAACTTAATAAACTAAAAACTCAAACTTAATAAAAAAAAAAAACTAAACTACCCCTTTTTTTTTAAAGAAAACTTAATAAACTAAAAACTCAAACTTAATAAAAAAAACTAAACTATTTTTTTTTTTTAAGAAAACTTAATAAACTAAAAACTCAAACTCAATAAAAACTACTCTTTTTTTTTAATGAAACCAAGGGAAAATGTGTTTAAAATAAACTCATGACTAAACTTAGAGAATATATAAGCTGCCTATGTACCCAATAAAGGGATCAAGTCATAACGTAGTTCAAAGAAATCAACATTTTAGGGGGGTGCCGTTCACAGTTTATACTGATGCGGGCCGGGAGTATCAATTGCTTAACCACCTTAGACTAGGTAGGGTATTTGATATTTTAACCACATAAAATACCTTTAGTGGGGTAAGTTAGCAGTTTAACCACATGTACTACCTTTGGTGGGATAAGTTAGTAGTTTAACCACATGCACTTTCTTTGGTGGGTACTGTTCACAGTTTATACTCATGCGGGTCAGGAGTAACATGCAGTTTAGGCTCGTGCGTCAAGGAGCAATCTCCCAACTTTATGCATAGTAGCGCTTCAGGAACTTCCCATTTATGGGGCCAATTCTTAATCCATCTTCAGGAATCAACTTATATGCACCATTTGTATAGACTTCTTTGACAATATAAGGACCATCCCATTTTGATGTCAACTTATTCCTAGTTCGATGAGTCATGATGATGGGTCTTCTCATAGGGAGCACCAAATCTCTAACTTGAAAAGATCGTGATCGCACCTTCTTGTTAAATGTCTTGGAGAGCCTAGCTTGGTAATACTCAAGTCTTTGTTGTGCTTCCAACCTTTTCTCATCAAGGGACTCCAATTCTTCAAGATGTAAGCGTGCATTTTCTTCCTCGGTCAATTCTTCTTGTATGGCTATCTTTAATGATGAAATTTGCTGCTCAAGAGGTAAAACAGCTTCAACACCATGAACCAATGAATACGGAGTTGCTTGTGTAGGTGTTCTATGATTAGTTCAATATGCCCATAAAGCTTCTCCGATCCTTTCGTGTCAATCCCTCTTCATCTTTGAGACTACTTTCTTCAGCAAATTACATAGAGTTTTATTGAATGCCTGAGCAAGACCATTAGCCATGGCATAGTACATGGAAGAATTCCTCTACTTGAAATTGAATTTCTGACAAAGTTTATCTATCAAACTATTACTAAAAGGCTTTCCATTATCAGTGATTATGTATTGAGGAACCCCATAGTGGTATATAATGTTGATGTGGATAAAGTCAACAACATTTTCCTTCTTTACTTCTTTGAGGGGTATTGCTTCAGCTCACTTAGAGAAATAGTCTACTGTAGCCAATATATACAAGTGCCCAATAGAAGACTTTGTCATTGGCCCAACCACATCTAATCCCCAAGCATCAAATTGCCATGAAACGACAGTTGGATGTAATGGCTCGGGTGGTTGGTGAATGAAATTTGCGTGAAATTGGCAGGCTTGACATCTTTGAGCATAATCCATGCAATCTTTTACCATTGTCAGCCAATAATAGCCCATTCTTTTTATTCAAAAAAGTAATTTTGGACCAGACTGGTGGGCACCACAAATTCCAGAATGGGCTTCTTGCATGGCTTGGATAGCTTCATCATCACCTAAACATCGCAAGAAGACTCCATCAAATGACCGCCTATAGAGCACACCTTTATAATAGATGAAGCGAGCCACGTGATGTCGGATATCAACTCTTTGGCGTGGATCATCAGGTAACTTCCCGTACTTCAAGTAATCTACAATTGATTGGCGTCAATCTTCTTTCTCTATCTCAAACACTTGAATGACATGGCTTTCATCTTCTTCATAATCCTCATCCTCAAAAATTGGCAATACAACCCAACTTTTACATATTGGAATTCTCACTTCATTTTTAGGTATGGCAAGTGAAGAGGCCAATTTAGTTAACGCATCTGCCTGCTTATTTTCCTTCCTTAGCACATGTTCGATTTCTATTTCCCCAAGCTATCCAATGAGTCTGTTTGCGTAATTAAAGTAGGGGAGTAACTCAGGCCTCTTAACTTCATATGATCCAAGCAATTGGTTGACCACCAACTTAGAATCTCCATAGACTTTATGGCGTAACTATTTTATGTCGACTGCCATCTCCAACCCAAGAATAAGAGCTTGATATTCAGCAACATTATTGGAGCACTTGTCAATTAAAGTGAAGGAATATGGTAATACTTCGTCATTTGATGTGATGAACACCACTCCAGTACCAATTCCTTCTCTGTGGGATGCTCTATCAAAGTACATGTTCCAAAGAGATGCAATTTCAACTACCAAGACATCTTCATCGGAAAGGTCATCAGATAATTCCCACTCAGCAGGGATGGGATGATCAGCCAAGAAGTCAGCGAAAACTTGCCCTTTTACTGCCTTCTGCGGAACATAGATAATCTCAAACTATTGTAATTGAAGGTACCATCTCATAAGTCTATTAGAGAGGACATGTTTTGATATGGCATATTTTAATGGATTTGCTTTTGAGACAAGACGGACAGTATGTGCCTGAAAGTAATGCTTCAACTTTTGGATTACAAAAATTAGAGCCAAATATATTTTCTCAATTGGCGAGTATTTCACCTTATTTGGCATCATCATCCTGCTCAAGTAGTACAAGGCATTTTCTTTTCCTTCATCATTTCCTTGTGCTAGTAAAGCTCCGATGGAACGTTCTTAAGCAGCGATATAAAGGATTAGTGGACGTCCAAGTATTGGTGTGACCAATACAGGAGGCCTCATCAGATAAGCTTTTATGCTCTTAAAAGCATTGCTACAAGCTTCATCCCATTCAAATAGAACGTCTTTCTTCATCATATGGCTAAATGGTTGACACCTACCAGCTAAATTTGATATGAATCTCCGAAGATAAGTTAATTTCCCTTGCAAGCTTTTAAGTTGTGTATGTCTCGAGGTTCTGGCATTTTCAAAATTGCATCGATATTTGCTTGCTCAATTTCTATGCCTCGATGACGAACGATGAATCCTCAAAACTTACCCAATGTAACACCAAATGCACATTTTAATGGGTTCATTTTGAGTTGATATTTTCTTAGGCGCTCAAAAACTTATCTCAAATCTTGGATATGATCTTCTCGCCTTTTGGACTTAACAACCATGTCATCAACATAACATTCAATGTTCTTATGGAGCATATCATCAAAAATCTCCTGCATAGCTCTTTGATATGTGGCGCCAGCATTCTTCAACCCAAACGGCATCATTTTATAGCAATATATACCCTTAGGAGTACGAAATTCCGTCAACTCCTCATCTTTTGGTGACATACGTATTTGATTATATCCTGATGATCCATCCATAAATGAGAGTGCTTCATGCCCTGTGGTGGCTTCAATCATGAGTTCAGCAATGGGCAATCGAAAATCATCCTTAGGACAAGCACTATTCAAGTCCTTAAAGTCAACACAAACTTGAATCTGTCCATTTTCTTCCTTACTGGGACAATGCTGGAGATCTATGTTGGACACTTGACTTCTCAAATGAACCCAACCTCAATGAGCTTGTTCACTTCAGCTTTAATTAAAGGAACCAGTTCAGGGCGAAACCCCTATTGAGCTTGTTTGACTGGATGAGTTCCTTTCTTTACTGATAGATGATAGACTGCCACTTTTGGATCTAACCCAGGCATCTCTTTGTACGACCATGCAAATATATCTTTGACTTCATGTAATAACTCAACATATATTTCTTCTTCCTTAACAGTCAACAAAACACTAACATAGATAGGCTGAGGGTCATTGGCATCACCTAAATTGATCTCTTTCAATTCATCTACAGTGGCTTTAACACCTTCTTTGAACTCAAGATGAGCAGTTTCAGCATCTTCTGACCTCATCTTTGGAAAACTACTTTTACAAATTGTCATACTACCTTGCGCAAGGATTTTGTGGAATTGATTATTATATAATACATAGGAGATGCACTCGCCCTTCACAACGATGAGGAGATGGATCCCTTCTTGGATCTCACAAACCTTTATGCCTAAGTAGCTCATACCCAAGCTTAACCCAGATGACCTACAGAGTAGTCAAGGAAGAGTTAAAAGCATGTGAATCTAAACGCAAGGTTACCATGGATCCTTAGGTCAAAAGGACTAATTATGTACACTAGCGTAAGCTGGAGAAATTGCCACTACGACTATCTAAGGGATTCTTTGGGCGGGCCTTCAGTGATCTTGTTCTCTAGCAAGCACCGACTAACATGCACCCATGTCTAAAATGGATTGCTCATAAAACGAAGCAATATCCAATCCCTTGGATTTATGCATCGCTAGTGCAAGTCTATCTGAATCTTAGATGCAATATCTCATAGGATTCTATGACTTGAAATATTTTAAGATCATGACCGTGTAAGACTTGTTTCATGATCATCCCCCAATGTGTGACCAAGTCATGTAGTCTTGTGTGATCTAAAAGCTTCACCAAATGCTAGTGAAGTAAATTAAGCATAAGATGAAGATGGCCATTGAATTATGAATATCATTCAATCAAGATTGTATTGCAAGTGAAATAATTTACATGCCAATCTAATTGGCAGTGAGCCACTATTCCAACTATAGGCTACAAGATAAGCACTTTTCAAGCATGAGCGCGCACACACACACAAAATCATTAACCAGGGAAACTAAGAATACACAATTCATAAACACAATTCATATAATTATAACTTAATACTAAAATAATTTACCTTTTACAATGCCCAAAAGATGCAAAATTTCAAACCTGCATAAATAAATAAAACATCACTATAATTATAAAAATTTTAAATAAATAAATAAATAAATTGTGGGGAGGCCAGCAACTGGACTAGCGAATCTAGCTGCTAGCAACAACTGGCCTCCCATGATCGCAGAAGCCAGCAGATTTGCTGACCCCGCAGCTCACAAAGCTAGTTGTTGTTGGCTCCCAGTTTTAGACTCACCAGTGCTTTTGCCGGCGAGAGCATTAGGAAAATGAAATAAAAAAAAATTAGGGTAGAAAAAGAAAGGAAGAAAATAGAATACCTAGTAAATGTTGGCTAGTGAGTCTTGAATTGAAATTGAAATGTATATGAGAGCTAGGGTTTAGTCATTTGTCACTTTTGTGTTTTATATTTTTTTTTTGATAATTTTTATTTAATTATAGTAATTAATTTTTTAAATTTAAAATTTTTAAATTCAAAATTTAATTATTCACTAATTTTTTTATTTAGTAGTTAATTTTTGTTATAAAATTTAATTTTATATAATTATTATTTATATATATAACTATAAAAAATGCAATTATTAATGATACTTAATTCATATAACTTTTAATTTTTTCTTTAATCAAATAATTATTAACAATAATGTGTTGAGGAACATATTAATGAATTATTAACAAATTATTTTTGTAAGTAATTTTACCAACGAATTACAAATAGAGTTATATCTCTTAGAAACCTTACCAACTGATTGCCGACGGAATCATATCTCTCAGAAATTGTCCAATTGATTGCCAACAGAAGTACATCTCTAAAAAATTTTACTAGCGAATTACCAACGGAATTATATATATTGAAAAATTACTGATGGATTACCAACGAACGTTGCTTTGTTGGAATGTTATCAATGAATTACCGATGGAATTTACTTCAGTTGGAAAAAGTTAATGACCTATTACCAACATATTTTATTTCTCTTGCTACTTAACAAATCGATTACCAATGGATATTTTGTCTGTCAATGATTCCGTTGGTAATCCGTTGGTACATTCATTGGCGAAACTTTTTAAAGTTTGATTTTGATATCCCTCGGTCATTTGTCAGTAGTTTGTCAATAATTACCAACAAAATTCATCCGTTGGTAATTTTTCGTCGGTGAAAGTCAATTTTCTTGTAGTGGATAGAGATTGATCAAAGCCAACTTATAATACAAATAACATTTTAATACTAGACTATAAAGTAATAAGACATTTTCATGAAGTAAAATCGCTACATGAATTGACTGATAATAATTTATATTTTGTTAAAATATGATTTTAATTTCACAAATTTAACAGTGATAAAAAATAAATTTATAAGTAATTAATTTTGAAAATTAATAAAATGTGTAAGTAATTTTATAACAGCACAAACTATTAACATAGAAAAATTAGGATTGACAGAACCGAAACTTACAAAATTTATAAATAGCATAGCAATTTTTAAATATTTAACTGAACCAGTCTATTAAAGTCAATTATTCACTAAAAATGTTCCACATTTTGGTAGTTTCAACATCTTATATATTAAAGCTCTTTAATGTAAAATTACAAGGTTTAATGATAACGTTAGTTAATTTGGATAGTTTCTGAAGTGCAATAATTATTAGGACTATATAATATACTTTATATACATATATATATTTAATAATTATGGTAATTAATGCAAAGTAGTTGTTTGATCTATCTGAATACTATGAATTATGTATTTTTTAACGGACAAACATGATTTTCACTTAAATGAAACACTCACTACTAAAAAATAGAATTTTAGTGACCGCCAAACAATGACCACTCCCTGCAGTCACTAATCAATGGCAAACTTGTGACCACTTTGTGACCGATTTTATATGAAATTTAAAAAAAATAATAAGTAATGAATTAGTGATCGATTTGTGATGGAATTAATGACCCCAAACTTGCCAGTCACTACTCGGTAATTAAATTAGTGACCTATTTTTTTGGGTCACAAAAGCAGTCATTAAATCCTCCTATTTCTTTAACACAAGTCACTAATTAGTGACAATAGATAGAGCAGTCAAATATCTATCACAAATTCTTAAATAAAATTTGAAATAAGCAGGAATCAAACCAGCAACATCAATAAAAATTTTACTTTTACATTCCATTAGACCATAAGGATTATGAAGAATTGATAGATGGTAATAATGATAATTAAACAATACTAAATTAAGAAAAAAATTGAAAAATCAATATAAAATTTGTAACACCCCTAAAATTCGGTATTTTGAAAACAAAAAAGATTTAGAAATCAAGGTATTGGTTAATCGGATTTTAGGGCTCGAAAAATAAAATAAGAAATACTTGATTGTAAAAATTTAGAAAGTTTTGGGGTCAAAATGAAATTTAGGAAAACCTGATTGGATTAAACTTGAAAGTTTTGGGGTTGCATGGTAATTATTTTGGGTCAAAGGGGTCAATGTTAGGCACTCACTTTGTTAGGGACTGAATTGAAGTCTGTGGAAATCTTGGAAGACCTAATTGAAATCTAACCAAAAGTTTTAGGGGCCAAATTGAAATTTCTAAAAGTATCTCCTATAAATATGGAAATTTCATTTCATCATCTTCTTCACCGCAGATTTCTCTCTCCTCTCACCAGCGAACTTTTTGGTGATGCCCCATTTCCTATAACCAACTCGCCCAACCTCTTTCCCTCACTCTCATGACCACAACCATACCCTCTTCTCCCTGAATCCACTGGTGAACCACCGAAAATTGAAGCTCCAAATCTCGACCTCGGCAATGGTTGGTGGGTTTTCCATCTCCAGTGACCAAACTGAGTTTTGAGTGGTGGGATTTGTAGAGCTCAGTTCAAGGAGCAATTTGGTATGCTGGGCTTTGCATTTGGGTCACTGTTGACAACAGAATCGGAAGAAAAATGATGTAGCGGTGAGCGATAAGTGGTGATCTAGGTGATTAAAGCTCAAATTGAAGGGTAATTTAGTGGTGAATGGAAAAATTAAGCTGGGCATCTTGTTATTTGAGCTGAAAGGTGGTGGTTTGGGCTTTTTCTGGCTACTGTGCACGGCAGCGCTCCAGCTACCTCCGGGCAGAAACTTCAACTTGTCACAGTGATCTTGGTTTATGGTTTCAAGGCTCTGATAATCGAATTGTGGGTATTAGAAGTTGGATGGAATGTCTATATATGCATATGTTGTATTATAATTCCTTCAATCTTGTATTATGAGGATTTATATATAGTTGATTTAAATATATTCCCATGCATGATGAGTAAGGATTAATTGAGTTAATTAAGATTGATCTATGATTTTATGAAATTGGAACTCGAGAAATGATAATTAGGTGATTTGAGATGATACGGGACTAGGACTTGGTATATGTATGTGCCAGTATAAGTTCGATAAACTTGGATTATATTATTTTATGAAAATATTAGGAATTATCAAGTTAATTGGAAGAGAAAACCCTAATTTTGTGAATTTGGAATCTAGGTGGAAATAATTGGGATAATTAGATAAATAGGGTTGTTATTGTTGATTTGGGACCTTGATATGAGGTTAATTGGGTAGTTACTTATTTTAGACTGTTCATAGTAAGACTGTAATTATTGAAGGTTATCGAAGTCGAATAAAGATTTTGATTGTGAATTATTCCTTTAGTTTGGTGACAAAGGAGTAGGTTCTGCAGACTAGTAGACTGTTGATTGAGGTTATAGTTTTCTGAGACTACGGAGATGAAAGTCTAACCTCCTAGGTGTTATTTTTGTATGCCCTGTGAGGGTCTGCCAATCTAGCACTTTCTTTTAACTATTATCAGTCATTGTGATTAAACCTTGTGAGGGTTTCCTATTTCTGTTTTGTACTTGCTCTTGTTATTGAAATCGTACTTGCATGAGTACCTGTACTTGTTATTGGAATCATGCTCGCTTGTGATTTCATTTGTTATTCATTAATTGACATGTATACCTCGATGGGGGTTATTTCTTTATTGCAATCTGCTATGAGTTCGTTCTTGTTCATTCTGGCACCAAAAACTTCCGTTTGTTAATTATTGATGTCTTGTTATCTATTTGTCTAGTATTTGTTACCGATCCATTTTGTTGATCCTAGCTGTTAAGCTCGGGACAATCCATTATATTGATCCCAACTGTTAAGCTTGGAATGATCCATTATGTTGATCCCAGTTGTTGAGCTTGGGACGATCCGTTATGTTGATCCCAGTTGTTGAGCTTGGGACGATCCGTTATGTTGATCCCAACTATTGAGCTCTGGGTGATCTATTATGTTGATCCCAATTGTTAAGCTTGGGACGATTCGGTATGTCGATCCTAACTGTTGAGTTAGGGACAATCTGTTATGTTGATCCCAGCTGTTAAGCTCGGGACAATCTGTTATGTTAACCCCAACTATTGAGCTTAGGATGATCTATTATGTTGATCCCAATTGTTAATCTCGGGATGATCTGTTATGTTGATCCCCACTGTTGAGCTCGGGACGATCCATTACGTTGATTGACTGACTAACTAATTGATTGCCTAACCATTTGTTGATTGCTTTACTAATTGACCAACTGACTAACTAACTGACTGATTGATTATCTGATTGATTGACTGACTGATTGACTGACTGATTAACTGATTGATTGTCTAACTGATTGCCTGATTGATTAACTGACTAACTAATTGGCTGGTACAAGGAGAATCTAATATGCATGTCATGTTCTGATTTGTTGGACGGCATATGATATTTGTGTTTATTTTATTTTGACTATTACCCGATTGTTTGTGTCCTGCTCGTGGAGTAATAAGGATGGTATAGCTTCTTTGTTTAGGTTGGGCTATTGTTCGAGCTAAATGAGTCGTTTGCATTTTCTCTCGAACTGTGATAGGTTGAGAATGACCATTCCTCCATAGCAGAATTGGCTGACATGATACTAGGTTTTTCTAGCCGACAGTCACAACACCAGGCTAGTAGCTACTTGAAATTTTGAAATTGTTAATGCTTGTTTACCAAACTTGTTAATGCCTGTTTCTTGATACGTTCCTGTACTATATGTTATTTGACGATCTGTTGAGTTGATTCTTCCTCGATAAATCCCTACTACTTATTATTATGAATATTCCTCACTAAATCCATTGGATTTACCTCCTTCCCTGTATTTCATTAATTTTCTCAGACAGGAATAAGTTGTGAACTGGAACTTCAGGCTTAGGTCGGCAATCACATTTTGTAATAGAGAAATGTTTATATATGCTTATGGGTACTCTCGGACATTTTGTATATTATAGGAATATTATGATATGTCTGGTTTGCACTTAAGGTTTGCAGCATGTTTAAACAATGAATGATTGGATATGTTATGGCAGGTAATTTGTTCTTTTGTTAAAGTTGTTTAAGATGAAATCCGCAGCTATTTCTGATAAGTTTGAAGAGTTTATTATGGGCCTATTGATTGTTTATGGGTTAAGAATTAAGATTAAACTGAGTAGCATCTCAGCTAGGGGCTACCCCGAGTGGGGTGTTACAGAGGTGGTATCAGAGCCTAAGTTTTCGATGATCTAAGCATTTGGGTATCATTAGGATTTGTGACTAACCTTTGTTTAGGTTAGTTTGAGTATGAATTTTAGGTGTTTTTCATATTGGGAGTTCTTGTGTGATTCGAGGATTTAAGATAAATTTGATCAGTTGACGTAGGAAGCTGAGTTTATGTATTGCGTGATACTTAAAGGATCTTTTCGTACATCGTAGAATGATTAAGACTTGTGTATCCTTGAGTTTAGTTTACTCACATCTGATCCTTCTATTCCTTTTATTCTTGGAAGTTTAGGGGAGTTAGAGTTGATGGACTTACTTGAGATTAAGCTTAAATTAGGAATCATTTAGAATGTAAGCACTTGAGTTAAGGGATAACTAAGCTATGTAGGAATAGGATTCTTGGATGGATTTTGGGCAGGAAAATATAAAGTTGGAAGTTGATGGCGTCTCAAGGCTGGTTAAGGTAGAAACTAAGGATGTGATACCATGCATAGAAATCCGAGGAAGAGATGAATTGAGGAAATAGCCATATTATATATGTGTTTAGGCTATGAGCTCACGGACATTTAAGGAAATTTGGATATGCGAGAACAATCTCATATGTCTTGGGAATGTATGACTTATTATAAAAGTTAGTATGTAAATGTGAACTTGTGGTGTCAATAGCCGTTTGTGGCCATAGTGGTTTTGTAGGCTCTTGGAAAAAAAAACGTTAAGTATTGAGATGGCATGTGATTGAGGCAACAAGGAATAAGAATGTTATAAGTACTGGTACTATTTGAAGTTCAGATACCGTGAATTGAGATTGCCAAGATGACAGTTAGGGACAGAGTATATCCAGTAGAGTCGAGGAAATGGAAATGGTAGCTGAATACCTAGAGGTATTCCTAAAAGACACGAGATCAATACGTCTCACCCTACATAGAAATATTATTTAACTTTTTGCAGGGACCAGAATCTTCTCAAAGTTGGAGTTAGACAGGGGTACTACCAGCTGAAGACTAGAAAAGACCACGTAAAACACTTATGCATGGTTTTCGGAACCTTGAGAGAGCATCAGTTGTATGCAAAATATAGCAACTACAGACCTTCAATAAAAAATGTGGCTTTTCTTAGACATGTCATACCCCAAGATGGGGCAGAGGTTGATCCCTCTAAGATAGAGATGGTAGTCAACTGGAAGAGACCGGAAAACGTGATAGAAGTTTGTAGTTTTCTGTATCTTATCAGTTATTAACGAAGATTGTGAAGAATTTTTCTAATTAGCTGACACTTTGACTAAATCAACTCATAACTGTCAACCATTTGACCAAAATGAGAGTCTGAATAGGAAAAAACGCTGATGGTTGGAAATTCTAGAATATTGCAATTTCTCCATCACCTATCACCTGTAAATGTAGTGGCTATGCCTCGAGTTGAAAGGCTAGAATGGCTCACTTATAGGAAACAGAAGCATCAAAAAGCTTAAGAACGGGTGTTGTGTTTAAATTAATACAGTGAGTAGGATTGTAGGGATAAGTGTGGTCTAAATCATAGGATAAAATGTGATGAGCCCTAAGATAAAGATATATGAATGTTGAAACTGAAGGAAACGTTGGAAGTTCTAGAGATCTGAGTTCAATACCAAAAATCAAGATATCAATTTGTTCCATAACAAAATATATGTGCCAGAAGAAATGGAAGAAAGTTCGCTATGTGGCCCACAAGTCAAGAGACATGATGCATTCAAGAGGTATGAAAATGCATTGGGACATGAGGAGCAATTCTGGCAAAATGTAATGAAGGAAGAATATAGATCAACTAACCGAATCTACTTATTTTCTATCGGTCTAAACAGTACTCAAATAAGAATCTAGGGACCAAATTCTTTTAAGGGGGAAGGTCTGTAACACCCCTAAAATTCGATATTTGGGAAAATAAGGATTTAGAAATTAAGGTATTGGGTAATCGAATTTTAGGGCTCAGAAAATAAAATAAGACTTGATTGCAAAAATTTTGAAAGTTTTGGGGTTAAAATGGAATTTAGGAAAACTTAATTGGATTAAACTTGAAAGTTTTGGGGTTGCATGGTAATTATTTTGGGTTAAAGGGGTCAATGTTAGGCACTCATTTTATTAGTGACTGAATTGAAGTATGTGGCAATCTTGGAAGACCTAATTGAAATCTGATCAAAAGTTTTAGGTGCCAAATTGGAATTTCTAAAAGTATCTCATATAAATATGGAAATTTCATTTCACCCCCCCATTTTATCAACTTCTTCGCCGCAGCTTTCTCTTCCATCTCACTGGCGACTTTTCAAACGACGCCCCGTGTCCCAAAACCAAACCGCCCAACATCTTCCACTCACTCCCATGACCACAACCATACCATCTTATCTCCGAATCCACCAGTGAACTGCCAGAATATGAAGCTCCAAGTCTCAGCCTCAACGGTGGTTGTTGGGTTTTCCATCTCCAGCGACCAAACTGAGTTTTGAATGGTGGGATTTGTAGAGCTTAGCTCAAGGAGCAGTTTGGTATACTGGGCTTTGCATTTGGGTCACCGCCGGTGATGGAATTAGAAGAGAACTGATAATAACGAGTGGTGGTCTAGGTGATCGAAGCTCAAATTGAAGGGCAATTCGGCAATGAATGGCAAAATTGAGCTTGGCATCTTGTTATTTAAGCTAAAAGGTATCTTTTGGTGGTGGTTTAGGCTTTTTTCGGCAACTGTGCACGGCGATGCTCCAGCGACTTCCAGGCAGAAACTTCAATTCGTTGCAGTGATTGTGGTGGGATCTGGTTTGTGGTTTCAAAGCTCTGATAATCAGATCGTTGGTATTAGAAGTTGGATGGAATGTTTATATATATATATGCATATATTGTATTATAATTCCTTCAATCTTATATTATGAAGATTTATATATGGCTGATTTATATCTATTCCTATGCATGGATTAGGACATCGCATAGTAGGCACGGATTATGTATTAGTAGATGATGAGTAAGGATTAATTGAGTTAATTAAGAAATGATAATTGGATGATTTGAGATGATACGGGACTAAGACTTGGTATATACATGTGCCAGTATAAGTTTGGTAAACTTGGATTATATTATTTTATGAAAATATCAAGAATTATCGAGTTAATTGGAAGAGAAAACCCTAATTTTGTGAATTTCGAACCTAAGTGAAAATAATTAAGATTATTAGATAAATAGGGTTGTTATTGTTAATTTAGGACCCTGATACGAGGTTAATTGGACGATTATTGATTTAAGACTATTCATAGTAAGACTGTAATTATTGAAGGTTATCGAGGTCGAATAAAGATTTTTATTGTGAATTATTCCTTTGGTTAGGAGATGAGTGAGTAGGTCCCGTAGACCAGTAGACTGCTGATTGAGGTTGCAGTTTTCTGAGACTGCGGAGGTGAGGGTCTAACCTCTTGGGTGTTAGTTTTGTATGCCCTGTGAGGGTTTGCCAATCTAGCACTTTCTTTTATCTGTCTGTCATTATGATAGATCGCTGTGAGGGTTTCCTGTTTCTGTTTTGTCCTTGCTCTTATTATTGAAATCGTACTTGCATGAGTACCTGTACTTGTTATTAGAATCGTACTCGCTTGTGATTTCGTTTGTTATTCATTAATTGATATGTATACCTCTGTGAAGGTTATTTCTTGATTGCAATCTGCGATGAGTTTGTTCTGACGCCCAGAACTTCCGTTTGTTAATTATTGATGTCTCCTTATCTATTTATCCGATATCTGTTACCGATCCATTACGTTGATCCCAGTTGTTAAGCTCGGGATGATCTGTTATGTTGATCTCAGCTGTTGAGCCGGGGATGATTAATTATGTTGATCCCAACTGTTGAGCTCGGGATGATCCGTTACGTTAATTGACTGATTGACTGGCTGCTTGACTGATTGATTAACTGAATAACTAACTTACTGATTGATTGTCTAACTGATTGCCTAACTGACTGACTGACTACCAGACTGGCTGGTATAAGGAGAATTTGATATGCCTATCATGTTCTTATTCGTTGGACGGCATATGATATTTAGGTTTGTTTTGTTTTGACTTGACTGTTCCCCGATTGTTTGTGTCCTGCTTGTGGAGTAATAAGGATGGTTTTAGGTTGGGCTGTTGTCCGAGCTAAACAAGCCGTCCTTATTTCCTCCCGAACTATGATCGGTTAAGACGGACCATTCCTCCAGAGCAGAATCGATTGATACAATATCGGACCTTTTGAGCCGATAGTCATAACACGGAGCTAGTACCTACTTGAAATTTTGAAACTATTAATGCTTGTTTACTAGACTTGTTAATGCCTGTTTCTTGATACGTTCCTATACTATATGTTATTTGACGATCTGTTGAGTTGATTCTTCCTCGACGGATCCCTACTGCTTATTATTATGAATATCCCTCACTAATTCCATTGGACTTACCCCCCTCCCCCCGTATTTCATTCATTTTCTCAGACATGAATAGGTGGTGAGTTGGAACTTCAGGCTTGGATCGGCGATCACATTTTGTAATAGAGAAATATTTGTATATGCTTATGGGTACTCTCGGATATTTTGTATATTTTAGGAATATTATGATATGTCAAGTTTGCACTTAAGGTTTGCAGCATGTTTGAACAATGAATGATGGGATCTATTATGATAGGTAATTTGTACTTTTGTTAAAGTTGTTTAAGATGAAAAACTACTGCTATTTCTGATAAGTTTGCAAAGTTTGTTATGGGCTTATTGATTGTTTATAGGTTATGAATTAAAACTGAACTGAGTAGCATCTCAGCTAAGGACCATCCCAAGCGGGGTGTTTCAAAATTATTGTTGTTTTATTTTATAATTAAATTATATTAGTGTCATTTTATTAATATAATTAATCATAAAGTCAATCAATAGTAAGAAAAAATTATTAAATCAAGAATAATTAACTTTTAATTCCAAAATAAAATACTAAAATACTAAAATTATTAACTAGCTAAAGGGACATTAAGAAGGTGTTTGGCTAAACTTACTTAAAAGGAGTTATAAGTTCCTACATCATATAAAATATTTTTGGAGCTCCTGCATCTTATATTTTTCAATCTTTAAGATGCTAGATTTTTCTTAAAAAATAAGTTTTCAAAGTGTTTGTATAATAAGATCTTGGAGCTTATAAGGTATTAGTAATAATAATTTTATAATTAATATGATTAAAATTCAGAAAGCCTGTTAAAATCTTAAAAATAATTAGTTACGAACTCCTTACTTTTTTAAAAAGTGCTTATAAGTTTCTAACATTTTATTTTAGAATCTTTATAAGTTCTTTTCTTAAAAAGATTACGAAACACTTTTTAACATCTTATAAGCTACCAAACATCTTGTAAAATATTTTGAGATGCTTATAAACTCAACCAAACAACTTTTAAATATTTTAAAATATCTAACTATACGCTATACCTATAATATAAGATGAATATATTATTTCATAATTTTACTTTGTAGATTTGTACTGTTATTAATTTAGAAAACTCATAAAATTTATCGAAATATAAAAACTTAAACTCTAAATCCTAAAATCTCACAACTTCTATAAATTTTAGACCCCAAAATTATTAATAATAGAGAATATTTTTATTGATTAACATTATTATATCTACATATCTAAAACTAATTGTTAATATTCAATAGTCATTGTAAAATCTAATTTTTTAAAGTTATATTAAAATATAATATGTAAGAATATTAAGTATCAAAATATGAATCAGAGTCATATATAACAAACTAGCGAATAATTAAATTTTGAATTTAAAGTTTTAAAATTAAAAAATTAATTACTATAATTAAATTAAAATTATCAAAATAAAATATAAAACAATAAAAAATGTAAAAGACAAGAGTGACCAAATTACTAAACCCTAGCTCCATTTACATTTCAATTTCAATTCCCTCCAACCCATTTACCAAGTATTCTCTCTTTTTCCTTTCTTCTCTCCTCTCTCTCTCTCTTAACTGTTATGTTCTCGCCGGCACTTTTGCTGGTGAGATGCTTGTCGCCGAGAGCCAGCAACAGCTGGCTCTTAGCCGGGAGGCTAGCTATAGGGTCTCCCGCTGGCTTGCTGGCCTGACCCGTCTCACCCAACAGCTGTTGGGTCTCCCGATCCCCATCCCCTCTTTCTATTTTTTTTTATAAATATTTTTTATAATAATAGTGATTTTTTATTTAATTGTGCAGGTTTGAAATTTTGCATTTTGGGCATTGTAAAAGGTAAAATATTTTAATGTTAAGTTATAATTATATGAATTTGGTCATTGTAATTGCTTGCATGTGGTATAATTATATGAATTTTTGTGTTGTAATTTGGGGTATAATAGTGTTGGATGGATTAATACAAGAGGATAGAGAAGGTGGTGCTTTATATAGATAGGATAGGAGAGGTTTGAAAATGGTGGAAAAAAGATGGCATGTGAGAGAGGGGAAGTGGCAACAAAGTCGCTATTGGTGTTTAATTATTATATTAGTTGTTACTTAATTATTATTAATTAAGCACACTCTTATAAACCTTGGGGGGGGGGGGGTTTAACTATTATATTATAGTTGGCTTTTTAATACTTAGTGAGGGCAGGGCTCTGAAGTTTGACACTTTAGCTTTCTTGTTTCTATGTATGTGGAAAATGGGTTATTTCTTCTCTTTTTTCTTTATTTTTAAAATTTTTATTTTCTTTTTAATTTCTACTTGTTTTTCCAATCAAGTTGTCATGGAATTGTGTAAATTTGCATAGAACTTTCAAATTTATGCAAGTAGGAATTTTATAACCAAAAGATATACTTATTGACCAAATAGCAATATAAATTTTGTGGCATCTAAAAAGCAGCAAAGTCATTTATTTCATGAGTAACACCATGCTTCCAAGATCAATTATCCAAAAAATTCTGATTTACCTTAATTGTATTGATTCTTTTTAATTTTTGGGCACATAGTTCCAATTCCTTTTTCAGTCTTCTTTTACCCACCACAAACTGAGCAAATCAAAACAAATGTATGGAGATGACATTAAAGACACTAGGGGATAGACAAATTACTGAAGTAATGATATACATGTAACTAAATGGATTGTGAATTATTAAAAGGAATATACAATAATGTTGTTAAGTAAAGCAAGATATGTATTTAAGTGGTTTAGGAATCATTAAAAATGAGAATATGATTGGACATGTACAATAATAAATGAGACTTGTAGATTAATTAAGAATTTGACTTCAAAATTAGGAAGTTTAGAAAAAATTCCATTAATACTATTATAACACATCTGAATATATGCTAAATAGTATGGCCTGATTCTATCTTATGAGAACTGCCCCTCAAATGTCTTTTTCTTGTAATGGCTCTATTTTCCAATACTATTCAAATTGGAAAATTCTATTCATTTGAGTATAGTTGAACTTAAACTGTCATATGAATTTGGTTAATAATTTTCTTTGTAGGTTACTGAACACGGAGTTGAAGGTTACCTTCAGAACTTTTTCCACCTGAGGTGCGGTCCAAGAAGGAAGAGACAAAAGATTTTATGTAGCAAGCTAAAGAATATCAGATAGTAAAACACTCCATCTTTTATTTTTGCTTTCCAAATGAATTTCTTGAAATTGTTTGTCTTTGTATTTTTGAATGAGCATATAGTGTCCTTCACTTGTGATTCTCTGCTATCATTCACTATTGAAACAAAAAGCTTGTTGAATAAATTAAAAAAAGACTGTGTTAGTATCCACTGTTTGGACTTGTTGAGATTGTGTTAGCTTGTAATTTTTTATTGTATATTATGATTCTATTACCTATATTGGAATGTATTTTGATTAAGGACTTATCTACTACTCGGTGGTTATAATTGATATTTAAGTCTATATTTCTAATAACATACAGGTGAAAATCAATCTCAAAACAAGTAAATATAATTTTAATGATATGTGAATCAATTAAAGAGGTTTAGCTCCATTGATAAAGTGAATATTTTTGGACTCAACCACACTCCATCAATAGTCATAGAACAAACTATGTCAGTACAAGAATATTAATATTATCGTACATATTAATTAATTAATTAATTTATCGTGCAATCACTTAATTTAATTTGTAACCACGATGTTCTACAGTCATGTACTTATCTCTGACCATTTATAAATAACGTCTGTATGGTACATAGGCGTCTTAATGTTTTTAGGAAAGATGATTTACAAATAATTAATATTCATAATTAAGAAAATATAAATTGAAAATAAAAGGGGCAGTAATTAATTTCAGTTTTTCACCTGTAATGACTGCTGCAATTTATTTATTAAAATTTAAGAGTGCAACACCCCAAAAATTCGTTGCCGCACTTTTTCTTTTATGCATCTTGAGTATTTTTCAGTTTTTTGTTTCCCTTTTTTGGCATTAATTGATGTAGGACTTCTATCTCAAATATTTTTTTTCTACAAAGGGTTAATTTGGATTACATTGCCCCTACTTATTTTTAGGCTAGACTATGAATTTGATAAAAAAATTTATATTACTTGGAGTAATTATATTAAAGGGTAAATTGCATTTAACCCCCCTGCATTATTCATAAATTGCAAAAAACTTCCTTATGAAAAAAATAAGCAGTGACTCTCCGTATGCTTTTGAAAAAATAGTAAATTACCCCCCTCCATCCCGCGGTGTAGTTCACGCACCATAAATGCAATTGGTTTAGGATTTTTTATTGCTAAAATATCAATTTTGCCCCTAAACATCACCCGTTGGATGTATTAAATAAAATTGACGGCTCAAATTATTTCTACCTTAAAAAAAATATAAAATATATAAATATATTTATATACAACATATATGTATATATTTATTAAATATATAGTTATTATAGACTTATTTGTATATAACAGTATTTATATATAGTCAAATATATGTGTGTATATTTATATATATGCATATATATAAAAATATATATATAGAACCCACCCTCCTCAACCCACCAAGCCTCCCCCACCTCTTGAGCGGCAGCCGCCCCTCGCAAGGGGAAAGCAACCTACCATGGCTGCCGTTTTTTACATAGATATATAACTTCAGAAAAATGAATACCACCGGCCGCCATGGCCAGATGCGGCTGGCCATGGTGGCCGGTGGTCAGACTTGGCCAGATCTGGCCAGGTATGGAAATTTTTGTGGCTGCCATGGCAGCCATTAAAGGTAATGGGCCGAGGGGTTAGGGCGGGTGGGGGGTGGGGTAGGTAAATATAATATATTTATATGTTTATGTTTATTTATTAATATCTATATTTATATATAAATATATTATATAGTTATAATGTATTATATTACATACTTTATATTTATACTTATAGTACTTATATATTTGTATTTAATATATATAAGTGAAAAAAATAGAATAAATTAGAATAAATATATTTATGTTTACATTTATATATAATATATAACGTATAAATTTTGTATATTTAAATACAAAAATATAAATATATACATGAATATTATTAAATAATTTATATATATATTTATATATTTACATATTTATACTTAAATATATACAAAAATAAAAAATAACTAAATTACAGAAATGAAATATAATATATGAATGTTTATGTACAAATATATTTATAAATATATCAATATATTTATGTTTACATTTATATATAAAATATAACATATATATTTTGTATATCTCTATACAAAAGTATAAATATATGCATAAATATTATTAAATAATTTATATATATTTATATATTTACATATTTATATTTAAATATATACAAAAATTAAAAAATAACTAAATTAGAAAAATGAAATATAATAAATGAATATTTATGTACAAATATATTTATAAATATATCAATAGATTTGTGTTTACATTTATATATAATATATGACATATAACTTTTGTATATCTATATACAAAAATGTAAATATATACATAAATATTGTTATATAATTTACATATATTTATATATTAAACATAAATATATAATACATTATGTATAAATTTTGTATATTTATATACAAAAATATAAATATATCCATAAATATTATTAAATAATTTTTATATATTTATATATTTACATATTTATATTTAAATATATACAAAAATAAATAAATTAGAGAACGAAAATAAATAAATTAAAAATAGATGAAATGAGAAGGGTAATATAGTCTTTATATATAAAAATTAGAGTTAAATTGCATCAAATAAGGAGGAGGAGGTAGTGTGTTATTTTTTCAAAAACATAAGGGGGGTCACTGCCTTTTTTTTTTTTTTTTTTTTTTTCATAAGGGAGTTGTTTGCAACTTATAAATAACACAGAGGGGTAAAATGTAATTCACTCTTATATTAAGCCTCAAAACTTAGAGTTCTCCCAACGATTAAGAATAATCCTAGAGGAAAAAAAAGGAAAAAATAATTAAATTATGAACTGATATAACCTTCTATTGAAGCTAAATGAGTTTTTCAAAAAAGAAAATGACAAAATTGAGAAATTAACACGAGTACTAGTCTTTATTTTTATTTTCTATTTCAATTCATCTTATAACTTAGTACAACATCATTTATAATGTGAAAATTTCATTAATAATTTGGTTTTTGACACATCACAATTGCGGGAGCATTTTAGTGGGCAACTTTTATTTCATGCCATATGTTTTTCCTTTTTATTTCTGTGTAGAATACAAGTTGATTATGAGCCACAAAACATGGATAAAAATACTACACCATGGTTAACAATATCCCATTTCTGCTCATGAAAAGTAACAGGATTATATGTATCCACAAATGCATTATCTTCTTGGCTTTTTATTGAGGATTTTGTATTATAATTTATATGTTGGATTTTGTCCACATGACCCGATAGCCAATATAGAATATGAAATACTAATAGACTTAACGGATTCAAAATATCTCGTTATCTCAAAATTTGGTATGAGAAATATTGGTAGGACCACTTTCATAAAAAATGCTTATGATGATTTATTAATCATAGAGCATTTTCATGAAGTGTTTTTATTTAAGTATTTTTAGTTTTAATAAACATTAGTCTTTTTCTCTATTTGAACTAATTGTGTTTGTAATATTTAGATGTTCAAATATGATGAATATTGTTAAGAATACGTTAGTCAACATGGCAGCAATCCTACTCCTGAAAGCACATTTGATGCTAAAAAATGGTTTGAGATCAATGGTGGTCCATGTAAGGGTAGAGTGCATGGATTTGGGAACACTTACCACTGTCGTGAGCTTACTGCTATTTGGACTTCCTCAGAGTCATCACCATCCACAGCATCTTCACCCACCTTTGTGAGTCAGGAGCAACTATAAGATGCGATTGCAAAAGCAATTAATCAAGAATTGGCCAAACAAAGAGAAGAAGCAACAGCAAGAGAAGCAAGCATTATGGAACAGACTATCAGGGTAAGAGATGAGGCATTGAGGCTAGTTGAAGAATCAAAGGTGAGAGAAGAGGCTTTGATGAGGACATTAGGAGCGATGATGGAGAAACTAAATTCAATTCAAGGTGTTTCTTCCTCTCGCAGGAAAGAGGGTGATGGTGGGAAAGACAAATAACTCTCTTTAAATTAAACTTGGCATGCTTGGATTTCATGAACTTGCTCATGTTTTAAAATCTTTGTTTTGTTTATGGATTTAGATACAATATTATTGAATTTTAGTTATTGTTTGGTGTTATTTGGATTGTGAATTGTGTTTTAAATGATGTGGTTTTAAATTGTTATCAATGAGGACAAAAAATAGGTTGGATAAATATATTAAATTAAACATTATAAACAAAAAAATTAATAAATCAATGACCGATTAGTGACCCCAAAGGTGGTCACTAAATGGAGGAAATACAGAAAATTGTTGACCGCAAGCAGCGGTCACAAATCTGTGACCGATTGATGACCCCAAAGGCGGTCACTAAATGGAGGAAATGCACTCATCATTTTTGAAAATTTGTGACTGCCACTTGCAGTCACAAATCTATGACTAATTAGTGACCCCAGGGCGGTTACAAATCAGTAACAAATAGAGTAGTCACATGGCCAACTATCAGTGACCCACACTACGGTCACTGATTAGTGACTGCTTATTCACTATTTTCTACAATAAATTAGTGACCGAATTTAAATTGTTAGTGACTGCACTGGCGGTCACTAATTTGTAACCCCATGGTCCAACGGTCACAAACTTGAATTTGTGACGAGGGTTTTTGTGACCGCTGTGATCGGTCACAAATGTGGTCACTGATAGTGATTTTTTGCTGCGTTTGTGATTGATTTGGCTATCACAAAAGCCATTTTTTTGTAGTGAATAGTTAAGATTTTGTTTAAACAATCAATCAATTATTTAAAATTAAGTGGTTTACATGCATGTAGATCAATTTATTTTTTTAATTAAATTAGTTGACTGAATTTGATAGGATATATAAGAAAATTTAATGGTCGTGGAGACATAAACACAATTCTACTTAAATTGGCATTTTAATAAATCATATTATTTTAATAGTTCATTAAATAAATAAATTTGATTTGTGCCTTCATAATTCTAAAAAACAAAATTGTTGGTCTTACTTTTTTAATTTTTAATAAATTATCACTTTCATATATACATTTTCAAAGTTTCTTATGTTCTTTAATTACGTAATGTTATCATCTTTATATAATGTGTGTATCTATAAGACGTCAGTTTAGTGAATAATTTTTTTTAGAATTTTCCTTATTTGTATATTTATAGAGGTTATTGTATTTTTTCTATATATGCTATAATTTTAGTGAATGAGTCCATTATATTTAAATATGTGAATTTAGTTATTATGCTCACTATAATATTATAAGTTTTTATTTCCTTTTCTTTTATTATAACATAGATTTATTGTTGCAACTTTATTAATAATGAATTGTGAGTATTAACATATGCTAATAATCAATAGCGAGCACAACTTGTTATTCGTCGCAGCTAATAATAATTTAGGAATTTTTTTTATCACTACTAAATTTTTAAAGTTCATTTTTATTGTCTCATCTCTTAATATATATATATATATATATATATATAATTCATAAGAATTTTAATATTATCACTTGACATATAGTTAATTATCTTAATATTTGAGACACACTTTTGAGTATTTTCCTATATACTCAAAAATGAGATGGAATTTACCCTTCTTCAAATTCATCTAAGAAAGCTAGCAGCCAACAAAAAAATTTTAATCCTGGATTACAATACACCATGTAAGGGAGATAGTATCATTAATGTGATTCTCATTTGTAAAAGAAATATCAAACCATTTCCACAATATTCTGGTCTCTGTACGTACATGCAATCTAAAAATACCAAAAGTGCACATAAATACATATATATATATATATATATCTCCTAATCTTCCTCCTACAGATACTTACAAACATTAAACAGAATCTTAACACATAATTGTCAAAAAGGTTAAATAAAAATGTGAAAGAAGCCTTGCCCAGAAGCTTATCTTGAATATTAACGCTGTCTGGAGCATATATATACATGAGATGATCATAGAAACCCATGGAAGTACTAGGAAACAAATAGTACACAAATTTTTAAGTGGTCAACGTTTTGGGCTTTGAAATCTCTAAACCTTAGATAACAACTAAGGAATGATCACTAGTGCCTAGAGTTTCGTTGTTTACCACCAATATTATGTATCAGCCGAAAAAAAGATAAGTAATTTTCTCAATTCAAATTCTAGTTTGAATGTTTCACTTTAATAAAGTATTTATTAAAGATATTAATTAAAAATATTTAATATTTTAACTTTTAGATAAAATGTTCATGATTAAATAAGATATAAGACATTCTAAATAAGTGGTCCTCCATTGATATTTAAATCTCAACACCATACATTAATGAAAGAGTTTTATGTACTATATTTAAAAAAAAAAAAAATGGTTACCACGTTCCTATAATATAGCTTATTAGAGATATTATTTAAAAATAATTGGATACATTCCATGAATGTGCTAAAAATTTTACATCATATAGTAAATAAAATAAATATTTATTTTTAGAATAATATTAATTTTTTAAGTAAGATTTGATATTCATTTAGCTTTTTAATATAACATTGACACAGAAATTATGATAAGATGATAATTATGAGCATAAAATGTGCGGATTTTGAATAGTAATTACTACATAAGTTATAGTTATGAGGTTTAAATAAAAGAAATAAGGGCATTTTAGGTACACATCACGAAAAAATATCAAAAATGAATAATTGCTTTATTAATAGTATAGATGTTGAGATGGTATGGCCATTATTCAGTATTGTTAAATTAAATTATTTAATTTATTGACTAATTTATTACGACGCTGATGCTTGACAATTTTGGTATTATTGAATTTCCTAATCATAATTATATATATATATATATATATTCCTATGTTGCTATAACATTTTCACATATCAACTCAATTATAATGTATCAAATTAATATAGTCACACATATAAACAATTGATGCAACATGTTGTTCATACGAAATTCCCCTACAACCTGAATCTCATTCAAATACGACCAGATAATATTAAGGGCTAAATTCATTTTGCCCCCCTCTATTATGGAATTGGTATCAATTACCCCCCTCTACTATCAAAACCTTCAAACACCCCCCTAAACCTCTAACACCATTAGTGAATTAATGAAAAAAGTGGATGATGTGGCAATTATGCTCCCTTTTTTGAACTTCTAAATTTTTATTCCCAAATTGGCCTCATGATATCTATATAATGCACTATCATTTTTGCAACATGAACATTAACTTTCTATAAATAAATAAATGAACAAAAAATTAAAAAAAAAAAGGCCATCCATTTGTTTGCTAAAAAATTTCAATTTCATTTATATGCTCACCTCATTAACCAAAATTCATAACAATTCTTCCAATTTGAAATTTTTAAATAGTATTTGTTGATGCTCAAGCACTTATACATCTAATTTTAGAGAAGCATGGTGTAATTGTGTTAAACCACCACCTATACACACTTCATAGATTCTAAATAATTTGGGGAAAAAAATTTGCTGGTTGTTGTTATTAGGATGTATGTAATTTTTATTTATAAATTTTTAACTATTTATGATATCTACTAATTTATTTATTTTTTATAGAAGTCAAATGGATGCAAATTTATTGTTGGATTGAGCCAAATGTACTTGACAGAGGAATATAGATTAGATAATTATTATTGAAGTTTATGGATCAAAAAAATGAAAAAAAAAAAAATTAATAGCTTGCAAGGAATCAATGGAATCTTTCAACTTAACAATGAAAAATTACACAACGAAAGTAGTTATAATGATTCTTTTTTCTAATAACCATTTTTTAAATGAAATTGAAATTTGTTAGCAAACAAATGGATGACCTTTTTTTTTTTTTTTAATTTTTTGTTCATTTTTTTTTTTTTATAGAAAGTTAATGTTTATGTTGCAAAAATAATAGTGCATTATATAGATATCATGATGCCAATTTGGGAATAAAAACTTAGAAGGCCAAAAAAGTGAGCATAATTGCCACTTCATCCACTTAATCCATTAATTCACTAATGGTGCTAGAGGTTTAGGGGGGTGTTTGAAGGTTTTGATAGTAGAGGGGGGGTAATTGATACAAATTCCATAGTAGAGGGGGCAAAATGAATTTAACCCTAATATTAATGACAATCAGAGGAGTTGGATCTTTGCGTTTCGAAATTCCAACTTCCAAATGCAAGGAATATTATTACATGCACGATATAGAATATAAGAGGAAGAATATAATGTTTCACAATTAATTAATTTATTCTTTATGTAATTAATCTATTCTTTTCAATAATCTTTAATTTATCACACCATACATTCCCTTTGGTAACTTAAATTTTTGGGTTGCTAACAGAGACAGATACCCTTGGAAGTTGAGAGAATGACTGTGCAGATGCAATATAATTATTTTATGGAGATGAGTGAAGGACAGAAGGAGTGTATATATATATATATATATGGGCTTCTTGTCTGCTAAAATCTTTGTCGGGAGGCTTCTTGTCTTTTATTGGGCACAGTGCACACCCCTTTTATTCCCTCCTCAATTTTCCCAAACCTTTCTCCCTTGTCCTTTTCCCATCCTCATATATATTCCCTATGTTTGAATTTTATTTTTATAAGCTTAATTTGTATAATCAGGTTCATGTGGTTATTGTTATATGTTTTTTCTAGACAAGGGATTCAAAATTTATAATTTGAAAAAATTGAAAAGTGACTTGCATGACTTTGGGACCCAAATAAAGTTTTAATTAATGTTATTAACCAGCCAACCTTAATACTTCTTTTCTGACATATATCAATAAATTACAATTTAGCTATAACTGAGTGGTATTTAATAAACATAAAATATTAACATTTCAAAAAATTTGTAATATATATCAGAATTACTAAAAAATCATATGACAAATACATCAACAATATCAAAATCATGTATTGACAAAGGGATATAATTATTCTATAGAGGTCACTGCAAAAAATAGAGTTTTAGTAATTGCATTTAACTAATCACACACTGCAGTCACGAATTAATGACTGCTTAATGATCAATTAATTACTGATTTAATATAATTTTTAAAAAATTAGTGATCGATTAATAACCACATCTATGGGGTCATTGATTTGGTCACTAATTAATGATCGATTTTTATCTTAATCACTGATTGATTATTAATTAGTGACCAAACTTATTTTTAGTCACTAATTTGACCATTAATTAATAATCAAATTATTTTTTTGATTATTAATTTATGATTATATTTTCTTTCAGTCATTAATGTAAGCACTAATCAGCGACTGCAGTTTTTTAGTCAATAATCAGTTACAAATATAAAGTTTTATTTCTTTACATATTTTCATAATATGAAAGAATAAAATTTATGTAATACTTTACAAGTAATAAAATATCATCTTTGTTTAGATAAATATATACATATAGTTTGTTATATATTTATCTATTTTTGTAGATAATAATGTGTTTGTATATCTAAATAATATATAAATATCTCTACTTATATATATTCATGTATATTTATATATTTCTAGTGATAAAAGTATCTCTAGGTAATTTATATAAATAAAAATATATAAATACATATAATTTTATACATAAATATATAATTATTAAATGTCTTTATATTATATGCATATAATTGAGCTTTTATAAGACATGCATAGATACACAAAAAAATAAAATAAAAATAATATTCTTAAATAAAGAAAGAATATGAGAATTAATTAATATATATACATATCATGATATCAATAATGCGTAAGTCGAACACTTCGGATCCAGCATCTGCATTAGTTAATGAGGTTAATATGTGCCAACATTAATTTATATATACATATATTATGAGAACATATATATACTAACATATATAAGATTATATATTAGTGACTGTAGTTATTAGCATATACATGTACTGTTATATGTGTGTATACTATTTATTACTATACATATTAGTATCACTATAAAAAATATAATATTAGTAATAAATTAATAGGTAACAATGTAAAAATTGTCACTAGTGATACGTATTAAGTGGCAATAACTTTTATATTGCCACTAATGATATTTTTTAAAAGACAATAATTATTATTTTGTTACAATATGACTTATTACTGACAAAAACTAATTGTTAAGTTGCAGGCATGTCAATGGATAGGGTAAACCCTACCCATATCCATGACAATAGTACAATACCCATAACCATACCCATACTCAATAAATAAATATGAGACCTAAACCCTACACAGACCCATTACGAAAAATGGAATGGGTAAGGGTAGGGTCTATAACTATAAAATATCTAAATACTCAATACTTGAAAAATACTCAATATCAAATACCCATGTTTCAATTCCCTTCTTCCCAACTTTAATCTTTTTTACTGATAAAATTTTATTTAGTTATCATTTTCATCAAACTTAAACCCAAAAATATATTAAAAATAATTGAATGGGTATAATTATATTTATATGCAAAACTTACTCATATATCCTATACCTCGAAATTACTCATTTTCTAAATACTCAAATTTAACTAGTTAACCTAAATTACTTATATCAAAATTAAATTTATACTAATAATCATGGCATACTTGAAGTGTATACTTAAAATTTTAATATATATAAAATAAAAAATTAAAATTATTTTGAATTTATTTATTTTCAGTAGCTTTGGACAGTGGAGAAGAAAGAATATTTGAAGGACGTTTACGTTACTATAGAAAAATTTATGGGCTCGTTTGCTTTCAATAATGTGATTAGAAGTGATATATAAGCAAATGAATATAGTTTAAGCCCATTGTTTTAATTTTATGTTCGGTTGGTAAGATTAATATATAAATAAATTAAAATATAATATATAAATTTACTATTATATCCTTTATATTTTTTATCAAGTTTTTCATAATTTCCTCATTCTTCCCGATTTTTAGGAACAAGGTTTAATTGGAAATAAGATTAAAAAAAAAAAAGCCCTATTTGATTTTTGTAATTCTAATCACACCAAATCAAGCATTCCCCACTTGATCCATTTTTCAAAAGCAACAATAAATAATGTTGGGCCAAGGATTTATCAAGGGCTTTTATCAATTAAAACAAACATTAAAATAGGTTTGATTATATATGTATCACACCTAATCAAGCCAAGCAAACAAGGCCTAAGAGTATAAGTATTATTAAATTCTTCTTTTTTTGGTTTGGGGGGGGGGAGTGCTTTAGTGCTTGATGCAAGTAATTTTGATGCATTACGGGTTGAGAAGGCTTTATATATATTAAAGTTGAAATTGCATTTGTTATTCGTGTGTTCACATTTTTTTGTTTATATTTTTGTAGCGCCCCCACTCGAGATGACCCTGAGCGGAGGTGCCACCAATTCAAACTTGAAATCTAGATCAAATAATAACTTAGGGTTCCAAGAATTTAATCAATCTCTAGGAGAGACAACTTGCACCAAGCCAAAATATCACTACTGTATAATATGTACAACTAAGTATCTTAAGTTCATACAAACATCTTCATAATATCTCTTAGTTGTCTTGATCAGATATAGACTACATGTACAATCATAAAGCCTGATCTATTACAAAATATAGTTTCTAGACCTCCACAAGCTCCTGCTTCTCATTTGGACCTATATCGGAAAAGAATAAAGAATAGCAAAGATGGTGAGTTTTAAGGACTTAGTGAGGGAAACATATAATAGGAGATAGAGGAAAATATTGAATTTCAATGGCAATAAACAAGGTTATTGATAATAATTAGATAATCAGTTCATGATTGAAGGAAATTAGATTTAGACTCATAAAAAAACATTGAAACATGTAAACATTTAGCGGGCATGTTGGCATCCATCCTTATTGCTCCTTGATGAATACAAGATAACTTTTCAATAGCACTTAACTTGAATATGAGAAATTTCTCTTTATCTATAACTTTACAATAGCATTTAACTTGAACATGAAAATTTTCTCCTTATCTCTCCATTTGCTCGAGCACACAGCTCGACGTGTAACAACTTGCTTTTATGGCATGATTGACAGCATGCCTGATCTCGCCACTCACAATTTGCTACCTCCAGCTGCTTGTAAGTCAGGATTGTAGGTGGGTACTAGTCGGGAGATCTGTCACCGTCGGTCTGTACCGCACGGCCGTCTTTCTGGACCTAGCCTCGGGCCCAACTTCCCATGGCGTCCGGGTTGAACTTCTCAAGGGTGTCCCTGTGGGTTGAATGATATAATACCAATAGATATCAATTCAACTTTTCAAGTAATAACATGAACATTTCGGAACTTTACAAGATTTGCAATTTACAAGGCAAACATTTTCCAATAACGGCCGACAATGCCTATTCCAATAAACAAGGTACATAAACAATTTAAGAGAACTTTTGGCACAAAAGGTCTACCAGACCTTTTCAAACATTACTTTCACAGATATCAAGAATATGGGGTTAGCCGGCAAGGCTGGGGTACAAGGACAGAAAATCTAACAATGTAAAGAAAGTTCTGGGCACCAGAACAGATTTGAAACATATTCAAGAATGCAGGCAAGTCATGAAATTTGATAATTGAGAATCAATAAGTTTCCGAATCAAGTCAAATAGCCCTCACAAGGGTTCATCATGAAACAAACAGGTATGAGAAAATGCTAGAGTGACAGACCCTCACCTCTGTAACCTTAGAAAACTACAACCACAACCAGCAGTCTACTGATCTGTGGGATCTACTCCTTCGTCACCTAACCAAAGGAATAAATTCTCAATTAAATCTTCATTCAACCTCGGTAACCTTCAATAACTATAATTTTACTATTAACTGTTCTAAAATTGAGAACTATTATCCAATATTAACACGATACTAACAGAAGGCATAATTCGGTCCTTATTTATATAATTAACCTCGTATCATATCCTAAATAACAATAACAGGCCAATTAGCTTATTAACCCAATTATTGCTATTTAGGTCCCAAAATCATAAAATTAGAGTTTTTTCTTCCAATTTAACTTGATAATTCCCAATATTTCATAAAATAATAAAACCTAAGTTTACCAAATTTATACTAGCACATGCATATACCAAGTCCTAGTCCCATATCTTCTCATATTACCCAATTATCAATTCTTGAGTTCCAATTTCATCAAATCATAATTTAATCACTTGATTAACTCGATTAATCCAAACTTATCATTTAATAATACATAATTTGGGTCCACTATGCCATGTCATAATCCATGCATGAGAATGTACATATACCAAATCATATCTCAAATCCTCATTTTTGGCATATTACAAAGTCGGCAAAATTACAAAATTCGTCTTGTAACTTTACCTCATTTGGTTTTTCATCCTATAAATTGCATTATATCAATTTTAGTTCTATAAGTATTAAAATATTGTCATTTTTCGTCCTTTTTTCGCCGGAGCTGGCAAAACTTGCCAAAAAATGTGACGTGGCACACCAGGCACGTGGACATTACTTGTTTCTGTATCATTGGCAGCTGACATGGCAGGCAAAATTACAAAAATTCATCTTGTAACTTTACCTCATTTGGTTTTTCATCCTATAAATTGCATAATATCAATTCTAGTCCTATAAGTATTAAAAAGTTATCATTTTTTGTCCTTTTTTCGCCAGAGCCGGCGAAACTCACCGAAAAATGTGATGTGTCACACCGAGCATGTGAACATTACTTGTTTCTGCCTCATTGGACTGCCTAGCAGGCATTTTTTGTCTTTTGCTTGCTTAGTTGGCAGCATGCATGTCTTTTCTTTTCTTTTTTAAATTTCAAATATATTATATAATTTACATATACAGACACATATATATACACATCTATTTATATATATATATATTACATATCATCATTTTTCCTCCAAAACATAATTTTTTTTCCTTGATTATCCTTCATTATCCCCAAAATGTTCCCATTTTTTAATATATACATCATATATATATATTTTATTATTATTATAACAATAAAAAAATCACTCAATTTCATTTTCACCCCAAAAATCTAACAAAAAAGCATTGATTTGACTGCTACAGTTAAAAAAAAAAAATCTCCCACGAAACATAAACAAACATATCAAAATTCTCCAGAACCAATTTTTAACTATTTTTCGAAATATAACAAAAAATTAATCACATTCCTCAACACAATTTTCATATTTTCCAATAATTTATTCTCCCAAAACACATAATAAAATCACACAAAAAATATAACCAAACATTCCCCTAATTTTCCATTAACCATATTATTTTAACTCACATATATTTAAAATAATTTAATTAAATTTAAACATATATTAAAATTCCTAACCCCCACCCCACCCCAACCCTCGCCTCGCCACCCCCCACCCACCCACCATGACGGGCCGGCCACCATGGCCGCAGCTTGGCCAGATTTGGCCAGGCAGCAGCCAAGTGAGTTGCTGACCATGGTGAGCTCGGCCAGCCACCCACCGAGTGGTTGGGGGGAGGTGGGGTTTGGGGTGGGGTTTGGGGTAGGGTGGGGGAAGTTTGGTGGGGGTAAGGAATTTTAATTTATGTTTAAATTTAATTAAATTATTTTAAATATGTGAGTTAAAATAATATGGTTAATGGCAAGAATTTTTTTTTACTGTAGCAGTCAAATCAATACTTTTTTGTTAGATTTTTGGGGCGAAAATGAAATTGAGTGATTTTTTTATTGTTATAATAATAATATATATATATGATGTATGTAATATATATATGTATATATTAAAAATGGAAAAGTTTTGGGGATAATGAAGGATATTTAAGGAAAAAAAATTGTGTTTTGGAGGGAAAATGATGATATGTAATGTATAAATATATATATATATAGATGTGTATATATATGTATGTGTATATATAAATTATATAATGTATTTGAAATTAAAAAAGAAAAGAAAAGACATGTATGCTGGCAATTAAACAAGAAAAAGACAAAAAATGCCTACTAGTTAGTCCAACGAAGCAGAAACAAGAAATGTCCACACGCCTGGTGTCCTACGTCACATTTTTCGATGAGTTTCACTAGCTTCGAAGAAAAATGGACAAAAAATGACAATTTTTTAATACTTATAGGACTAGAATTGATATTATGCAATTTATAGTACAAAAAACAAATGAGGTAAAGTTACAGGATGAATTTTATAATTTTGCTTGCCATGTCAGCTGCCAATGAGGTAGAAACAAGTAATGTCCACACGCCCGGTGTGCCACATCACATTTTCCGGCGAGTTTCGCCGGCTCCGGCGAAAAAAGGACGAAAAATGACAATTTTTTAATACTTATAGGACTAGAATTGATATTATGCAATTTATAGGACGAAAAACGAAATAAGGAAAAGTTACAGGACGAATTTTGTAATTTTGCCTACAAAGTCTAATGGAAATAATGGTACATTACATGTATATATACATATATATAAGGATATAAAATCTAACTCCCTTTTACCTACAAATTTGCTTAACCAGACCTCAAAACCACTATCCAAGACCACCATCACAATCCTCGTGACGAGCTGAAGTTTTTTGCCCGAAAGTCAGTGGACCATCGGACTGCCGCCGTGCACAGTCGCCGAAAAAGCTTAACAATACTACCAAAATGCTCCTTTCAGCTCAACTAAATAAACCCCCAAGTCAATTTTGCCAAACACCACCGAATTGAGCTCCAATTTCAACCTCAATCGCCTGGCACCACCACCTCCGCCGCCGTGGTTTTTCCTTAATTCCTCCGTCCACAGTGGTCCGTTTGAGAATCTGAAAGCACCAGAGTGATCCTTGAGCTAAGTTCTATAAAACCCAGTACCCATACTTGAACTTAGGTCGCTGGAGATAGAAGACCCACCAAGCCCTGCCGTGCTGAAACTTCCAGCCCATTTTTCGATCACTACGCTGGTAGGTTCAAGGAGAAACTTATACCGTTGTGTTCTACTCGAAGAGAATAAGAGAATGATATATAATTTGATGGGTTTCGGTGGTCAGAGTGAAAATCCGTTGAGAAAGGGAAGCTCTCGGTGCATGGGAAGAAAATGGAGGGAAAATGAAGAAGAGTTGACCAACATTTTTAAATGCAATTTTTCTAAAATTGCAGTTTCATCCCCAAAATTTTACCTCATTCTTCAATTAGGTCCTCAAAAGTTATTTCATCTTTAATTTTAGTCCCAAATTTAGTTAGTGCCTAACATTGACCCCTTTGACCAATAATAATTCCATGCAAACCCACAAAATAATGAAAATGCGGTCCAATCAAGTCTTGACTACTTGCAATTTTGACCCCCAAAACTTTCAAAATTCTTGCAATTAAGTCCTCTTTATCATTTTTTTCGAGCCCTAAAATCCGGCCAACCAATTTCTCAATTTGTAAATCCTATTTTTTCAAAATACCAAATTTTAGGGGTGTTACAACTTTGAAAATGAAACATTATCTTTTAAAATATGAAAAATTATGGTGCATTGTTTGAAAGTTTTTATTTTTCAAAAATATTTTTTAAAATTATATTTTATTAAACATGTTCTCTTCAAAAAAAAGAAAAAAGAACTTATTCAAGAATGATTTGAAGACGTCCTTGTCTTTTTTCTTTTTCCTTTTATTTATATTTAAAAATATTTACTAAATATAATAGCAAAATTTTTTTTTCTACTGTTTACATATATTTGATTGAATATATTACATGAAATAATAATATTTCAAAAAAATGAAAAGAATAAAGTTAAAGAAAGAAAAAAAGAATATCTTAGGGGAAAAATAGAAAGAAAAAAAACATAATATGAGGATAAAAGAGAAAAGTGATACGTACTCTTGTGGTTCTTATTTGTTTAATATACCAGAAATTAAATATATAAATTAACTAAATTAAATTAAACGACTAAATTTAAATGTATACTTTTTTTCAATTTAAAAATTGAGTTAACTTTTTTGAAATATGCCAAAAAAATTAGCCAATATTAATAAATTACTCTAGCATTCAAATATTAGGTAATTTTAGTATTTTGATTGACAATAAGAAAACTTGGGAAAGATGAAAAAATTAGTCAAGTCAAAAAACAATCCAAAATTAGGATAGGGTCTAGTTTATGGTCTATTATTTAGCTATTTTAGGGGTATGGGTTTAATTGAGTCTATGGGTTGAGTAGGGTAGGATAAATATATGGTCTAATTATTAGGGTATATTACGCTCCGTTTGTTTTCATTTTCTCCTCAAAATGAAAATAAAGAATTATCACTATCTACATCATTTTTCTCAAACATTTTCATTTTCAAAACATTCATTATTATATTCTCTCTTCATTTTCATCCCTTTTTCAACTCCTATCATTACCTCAATCATTTTTATCTTCCCAAGACTTCTCATACACCATTCACAACAAAATTATTATAAATTCAAATTCAAATTATAATATTATTTTTTCAAACAATCACACATCACATTATCTATTCAAATACAAAAACTACACAATTTTTAATACAAAAACACCCAACATCCAAATACATCTTATTTTCACACCTATATAAGCCTATATAAACCTATAATTTTCTACAACATATCCAAATAAAACTTCATTTTCTACAACAACTATTCCAACTAACTTTTCATTATGCATTTTCACTACAAAATGAAAATGACTCCAGAAAATGAAACCATACGGGTTGCTAGGGTATGGGCTTGGGTAGGGCAATACCATACTCATTGACAGGCCTATGAAGTTGTCACTCTTGACAATTAATGAGATGCCTAGTGACAATAAAAATTATAACTATAATTTGTAATATGATTTCATTATAACTAAGTTGTCATCATAAGTGCATCACTAATTGTTAATGGTGACAACTTAAATACTAGTCTTATTACTATTTAGTTTATAAAAATTATTAAGGTGACAAGATAAAAATTTTTGTTACTTAATATATATAATTATTGACAATTTTGTGTAGCCACTTATTATTTTGTCACTAACTTATTTTTTTTTCTTGCAATGTATGTATATACTATTTTTAATGTGTACATATTATGATAAATATATAATAATTATCACCAATAAATATTGCACTTCATGTTGTTAAAGTTTTAAAACTAAAAAATAATAGTAACTTATTAATCAGAATGTTAATTATAATTATTTTTGAATTAATATATGTGATGTATAGTACATTGTAGGATTTATTATACGAAACCATATTTGATCTAGTGGTTAAAAGATCATTTTACAGACGATAGGTTAAGTGTTTAAATCTTTAAGGTTGTAGAAATAAGGGTGGCTCTACCTTTTGTCAAGAAAGACGATCGCCTTAGGCCTCCAAATTTTTGAAGCCTAACTCCTATATGTAATTTTTTTTTCTATATTTTAGGCCTCAAAAATAAAAATATAAGGCATATATCTTTTTTTCTTTTTACATTGTAGACCTTAAAAAAATAGGTCTGTAGTTTAGAAGCACCATATATATTTTCTTTTTCAAACAATTTAGGTCTACAAAAAAGTATAAGACCTTTAATTTGGAGGCCTTATTAGTTAAACTTATAATAAACAATTAATTAATAATATAAATTTAAATTTTATTACTTTTGATTTTCCTAAATCTCCACTATTCTTTTAATTCTTATTCTTTTGCTTATCAAAATCCTATCTCATTTATTCTTTTTCAATACTAATCACTAAATAATACTAACGCTAATTCTCTTTTACTGTAAATCAAGGTTTATTTCTTAAATTTTTTTTTTCAAAATAAGTTTTTCAAAATTAAAACAGATAAAATCTGTTAACGTCTTAACAAAAATAAAATGGGTTAACTATGGAATCAATTGAAAAACAAAGTTAGTTGAAATTAATTATAAAAGTATAATTAATAATTTTACGTCTCAAAAAAGTCAGAGAATAAAATTTAGATAATAATGTTTTATACTATAATTTTTTTCTATAAAATACGAAATGATACTAAAAAGACATGTGTATTACAAAATTAATTTTTTTATTATATATTAAAGGCCTCATTTTTATGTTTCGCTTTATGCCACCAATTTTATTGAGACAGTCTGTGTAGATTTTTTTTTTTTCTTAGACCTTTTTTTTTTAAACACTAAATCAGTGATCACATATCGCCAGCGACCAAACTAATTCATAATCAAAGTTTTTTGACCGATTCAAGTAGTGGTTATTAAATTGATTATTGAATTTGTTAGTGACCGATTTCTATTTATTAAACGGTCACTAATATTTTTTCTCTTTTGACAGGAGGTGCAATTTAAGGGGAAAATTAGAGCTCGTTGTTTTTGTTGGCTCATTTTCTGCTGAAAATGATAATAGAGAGCCATCAATTTCTCCCCTATTTTCACAGATATTTTCATTCTCAAAATATTCTTCCAGATAAACTCTTACACTCTCTCTCCATTTTCACTTTTCATTTTTTTTACTCACATTTGCACAATTTTTAATACAAAAATACTATATTTTCTAAAAACAACTTATTTTTAACCCTACATAATCATTATATTTTAAACAAAACATTCAAACAATATTTATTTTCAAAAACATATATATAACTAACTTTTCACTATTTATTTTCGCCAGAAGATGAAAATGCCTCTAAAAAATAAATTCAAACGGCCCCTTAATTAATTTCAGTGTAGCAAGAAAATTTCTTAAAACATTGGGTTTTGAAATAAGAATACACAGAAAATCACATGGGCGGGGAATGGGAATTGATTAGGATAACTACGTTAATTACTTGATAAAATTTGTTATATAATGCTTATGAAATGGTCATCACCGTACTTTTTTTCAATTTTCAATTAGTTTTCATCATGTGAACAGAAATAATAATTTCGAGTTAAAAAAAATACGTTTTAGTAGATTTATACAGAGCCCATAAGAACATTGAATGAATATTATATATGTAGATATGTATATATATATATATATATTAGTAATCCAAATAAATAGATATCAATTCTTGAAAAATCAAAATCTTTATGAATTTATTTTTCTAAAGTTTTCCTATAACTTGATGAAATTCGCCTACTATAAACAAAAAGTAAAATAAAATAAAACTTGTTGTTCCGCTATGTGAAAAAAAAAAAAAAAAAAGTAATCGCTTAAGTGTTTAAATTAATAACGAATTGAACTATTGGTATATATATTCATGTTATTATAAGTATTTGATTCATTTGTTTGATCGTTGTGGACTAAATCTGGTGCATTATATCGCAGTCAATACAGTTGCCACATCAATCATAGCGGCAATAGTTGATACTTGTCCGGTAAATTCCAATTACTATGCCAGATTTAGTCACTTACATATGATCAAGCAGATCCACGTGAAATTAATTTACGGAGATGAATTGCCTCCCCGTGATCCAACGACTGTTGTGCATGTGACTTAATATGGATATTTATAGGATATTTACCTTGTATTATTTGGTTCTTTTATTTTTCTATACTACTATAATAAAAGAAAAGGAAAGAAAAATGAGAAATTGACAAGGACAAATTGGTAGCTGACATATATGTTTCGGTTGCCTTGATGGTCGAATTAATAAAACAATTTACTTCCTCCACGCAATCTCTCACTTGGAATTTTCTAACTCTTAGAAAATTCCCTTCATCAAATAAAACTTTCTTTAGGCTTTTGTGTGTTACCAATTAAGTTCTCCCAATTATTAGACATGGGCTCATAGCTCTTGTGATATTTTGAATATTGAAATATTCACATTATTTTAAACTCTTTTAAACTAATAGCTCAATTCAATTAATCTTTATTAATTGAAGAGTACCCAATCTTCATGGTCGATGTTCATCCGCAAGCCCATGGAGCCCAACTAATTGGTCGAAATGCATATGCTCTTGGTGAACCATTCTAACTCTATGCTTGCCATACAAATACGGCCCTTCCGTTTTCTATTTCTTGAAAGAGGCCTAGGGCAAGATATTTGCTGGCTCCCTAATAGGCTCGATAACTATGTTTCTATTCCTAATGTTCAATTCCCCTTTATGACCTCATCTTTGGGAAACTCATTTTCTAAATTGTCATACTGCTTTGCGCAAGGATTTCGTGGAATCAATCATTATAGAATACATAGGAGATATACCCACCCTTCACAACGACGATGAGATGGATCCCATCTTAGATCTCACAAACCTCTATGTCTAAGTAGCTCATACCCAAGTTCAACCCAAGTGACCTGCAAAGTGGTCAAGGAAGAGTCAAAGCATGAAGACCTAAACACAAGGTTACCATGGATCCTCAGGTCTAAGAACTAATTATATGCACTAGCGTAAGTTGGAAAACATGCTTCTACCGACTTGCCACTACGGCTACTTAGTGGATTCTTCAAGTGGACCATTAGTGGACTTGTTCTCTAACATGCACCCATGTGTAACATGGTTTGCTCATGAAATGGAGCAAAATCCAACCCCTTATATTTATGCATCGTTAGTGCAAGTCTATCCAAATTTTAGATGCCCTGTCTCATAAGATTCTACGACTTGAAATATTTTAAGATCATGAGCTTATTTCATGATCACCACCCAGTGTGTGACCAAGTCCCATAGTTTTTTATGATCTAAGGGCTTCAACCAAAATCTAGTGAAGTAAAATAAGCATAAGATGAAGATGACCATTAAAATATGAATATCATTCAATCAAGATTGCCTAACAAGTGAAATAATTTACATGCCAATCTAATTGCCTGCAGAACACTATTCCAACAAATGTAATGATGCGATGGTGAACGGTTGGCTAATTTTTTGGTCATTTTGGCTTGATTGATTTAATTGTTAAATCAATTAAAAGAATTTAAGGAGTTAAATTAGACTAATTAAATTAAGGAGTTAATTTAATTGGTACCATATGACAATTAATTAGTCAAGTTAACCTAAGGGGTTAACATCTTCTAGCATAAGGAGTTAGGTTAGTTAACTTAAGGAGTTAGGTCAAGACCAATTAATTAAATTAAGCAGTTAATTTAATTAATGTGGAGTTAATTTTGGAGGAAAATTCAAATGAAGGAGATCATTTGAGGTGTATTTAGCATTTATTTAGATAACATTTCATTAGATGAAATGAAGACTCCAAATGAAATTCAAATGCAAGTAAAATTCATATTTCACATGCAAGTGGCCTTGCTTAGTTGGCACCTTACCTCATGGGAGGTGTGATGCCAACTTGCATCACACCTCCCTATCTATGAATAGAGAGGTGGTCGACCATTTGATGCAATTCATGCTTTATTCTCTTTTTCCCTCCAAAAGTGTGATCCACTCATGCATTGAAGTTTCATACATCTTTACCTTCCCTGCACATTTCGACCTTCATCTCTTCTTCATCCTTTGGTGATCCAACTGACTAAAGGCTGATTAGAGCTTGCCTTAGGTGTGTGAATAATTTCATTAGAGGCTAGACACTTGGACAGCTTTGCTCTTGAAGATCCACTATGGTGTAGAATCTTTGCTGATTTTTGTTGGAATAGTGCCCGGCAAGCCAATAGGATTGACTTTGAAAAGCTATTTCCTTGTAAAAAAATCTTGATTAAATGATATTCTTTATATGGCCACCTTCATCTTATGTTTTATATTACTTCACTTGCATTTGGATGAAGCTCTTAGATCACACATGACTACGGGGCTTGGTTCAATGACCATAGAATAAGTCTTACACGATCGTGATCTTAAATCTTCCAAGTCATAAGATCTTATGAGACGGGGCATCTAAGATTCGGATAGACTTGCACTAACGATGCATAAATCCAAGAGTTGGACATTACTCCATTCCATGAGCAGCCGTATGAGATATAGGTACATGTTAGTGGGTCCTTGTTAGAGAACAAGGCACTAAAGACCGACCGGAGAATCCACTAGATAGCCGTAGTAGCAAGTCTGTAATGCCCTAGAATTTTACTTCGTATTTAATCGATTACTAGATCTTAATTTATTTTATTTATTATTTCAATTAAAGACATAGTAAGGCATAAATTATCATTCTTTTAAGAAAATATTCATAAATTGAAAATTAAAAAAAAAAATTAAATTATCTCCTAGTAATATATCGATAACTATCATATTCAATATTTATTTTTGTATCAATAATAAATCCTTGATTTTAGTCATAGTAAATTGTATTCTTCTTGAATTGATTATAATATTACTAGGAGTATGAGTTATTAATTATAGGAGTTGTTAAATTTTATGTAACTAGAATTAATAGCAAACAACTATCCTAGTTCTAGAGTGAGTATAATTAGAGTCCTCCATGAACTAAACCGCTTCTTTCATATAGATTACACTTCAAATCAAAACCCTAAACATATTAAACAACAACAACAACAACCAAAAAACGAGAGAGAGAGAGAAAGAAATAGGGGAAGAAGATAGGGTTGCTGGCTGCAACCATTCTCAAGCCAAAATCAAGGTAAAGTTTAGAATTTTTAATTGGTATACTACTTGAATTGGGTGTGTGAAACAGCCTGATGCTTAGTTTAGATTGAAAGTGTTAGTTTATAGTGCTATTGTGATGGAATTTAACTAATAGAATCTTAAGATTTATTGTGATAGTTGCTGTACATATTTGCTGCCTAGCAATTGGGAAAACAAATTATTTGTCAATCTTTTAATAATCTTCCCACCACTTAGTATCTAACCTGCATGATATGTAACCTATAAAGACAAATTTAAGTTTAAGCCTTTTGTTGAATGAGCGGGAAAGTTTAAGCCTTTTGTTGAAGTGTTCATTAGATGAAATTGATTTAATTATCATTATTACTTAGCAGGTTATTCAAGCTAACCTTGGGAGATTATTGGTCAGATGAATGCAGAGCATTGTGAGTGTCTAAACCTATGTATTATACGATATTATGTTTTAAAACCTAGAAGGATATATGCTATTGTACCAATTGCTCGTAATTTTTTTCAAGATAAAATGCACTCTATATGTATTCCACTGTACACAAAATGAAAATTTCTTCTCTTGTTTTTATTTCTAGTTAAAAGAAATATTTTTTTTTTCTTTCTCTTGCTATCTTATTTCTGGATAAATGAAAACCTATGTTTTTATGGCTTATCTTATGTTTCTAGACTAGCAATTAAATTCGATGATCAACTGATTACTATTACTGTTATTGCTTCTGTTATCGTTAGTTGGATCCAACTTGGTCTGGGTGTGCGAGGGACTTCACTGGGCAGCGGCGGGCTAGCCAGTTGAATACCAAGCTCCCATGGCCCAATCCCCCCAGCGCACAACAAAAGTCGTTTGTGGCTGACGCAGGTCGTAGGAATTCCCGAGAACGCTCGGGCACTATTTTGGTAAGATCGCACCTTGCCCGAAACAATAAGGGACTATTATGGTGGGAGTCATAAGGTTGACTGGCTACAGCAAAACTGACTAATCATCGTATTTAAGTTGATAGTCTAGGAAATCGTTTAATAAAATTCTAATTGGTTACTGCTTGATCGTTCATAAATTTCTCGACTGTTACTATTAGACTGTTTTATAAATCCCACTTATATTACTGGAAAAATTCCCACTGTTCAAAATAATTTTAATTCAAGAACTCACTTTACACACACTTGGCACTCATTGAGTCTTTTACTCACACTCCTTTCTTTTCTTTAACTTCATTATGGCAGACATAAATTCTAGTCCTTGTGAGGAGGTGGATCCTACATATGATGAGAATCAAAGGTGAAGACGTAGTTTTGGAATTTTCAGTAGACTAGTATATTTTCTATTAAGTTCGTTAGTTTTGTTTATTTGTTATGGATTGTATTGTGTTTAGCTCTGGAAACATTTCGACACTTTGAGTTTTATGTTGTGAGTTTGCTAGGAATTGGATGAGTTCTTATTTAACCCTATGTTTTTGGATTACTAGTTTCATTTATCAGGATTAAATTTCACGCTCAATTCTAGTATAAATATGGTTTAATTTTGAGGCGTGACAAAGTCGGCAGTGATCAATTCTCCCGCTTACGCTAGTGCATATTATTAGTCATCTGACCTGAGGATCCATGGTAACCTTGTGTCCGGTCCTCATGCTTTGACTCTTCCTTGACCACTTAGCGAGGTCTTTCGGGTTGAGGTTGGGTATGAACTACTTGGCATGTAGGTTTGTGAGATCCAAGATGGAATATGACTCCTCGCTTTTTTGAAGGACGAGTGTATCTCTGATATGTTCTATGATGATCGATTCCAAGAAATCCTTGCGCAAGGTGGTGTGACAATTTGGAAAAAGAGTTTTCCAAAGGTGAGGTCACACAAGGGAATCGAACATTGAGAATAGAGACATATTATTGAGGCTATTAGGGAGCCCGCAAATATTTTTCCCTACGCCTCTTTCGGGAGATAGGAGACGGAAGGATCGTATTTGCATGGTACGTGTAGAGCTATGATGGTTCTCCAGAATATTCATTTCGGCCAATTAGTTGGGCTCCATGGGATTGAGGTTGGACATCGACCATGGAGATTGGGTACTCTTCAATTAATGAGATTAATTAAATTAAGTCGATTAGTTTAAAAGGAGTTTTAAACTAAAATGAATATCAGATATTCAAAAGTCACAAAGAGTTGTGAGCCCATGGCCAATGAATGGTAGAACGTATTGGGCCACACACAAAAGCCAAATAGCTTCCAAAATTGGTAGAGTAATTTTCCAAGCGTTGGAAAAATCACCCTTTGATGACCGATTTTCAAGGTTCCAATCTAATGGTGAATTTTGGTTTGATTAATTTAAGTGTTAAATTAATCAACTAATTTAAAAGTTAAATTAGACCAATAATTAAGGAGTTAATTATTTGGTACCATATTGACTATCCATTGGACAAGTTGACTTAAACAGTTAAGTTGACTAATTTAAGCTTAAGAGTTAAGCTTGTTGATTTAAGAGTTAAATCAAAGGTTAATTAATTAAATTAAAGTGTTTAATTTAATTAATGGGAAGAATACTTTTTGGAGGGAAAATTTAAATGAAGTGTTCATTTAAATTAGCATCTTAATTAATTTGGAATTAGATTCCAAATGAAATTGAAATGCACTTGAAATTCAAGTAAGACTTGAATTTGAATTTTGCCAACTTGGCATGCCACTTGGGCGGTCACCTTGAGGAAGGTGTGATGCCAACTTGCATCACACCTTCCACCCTCTATATATAGATATAGAAAGCATGCAAATTTTGAATTTAATGGCTGAAAGGTGTGAGAATTAGATTCTTGTATTCCCTACAAAATCTCTCTCTCTATGCATTGCATCATATATTGAAGCTTCGCATTTCTTCTTCTTCCCAACCTGAAAATTGGCCTCCTCTACCTCATTTTTCTCCTCTCTAACTCCAGCTTCTAGTGAGGGGAAATTGGAATATTATTTGGTGTGTGGATCATATCAATAGAGGCAAGGCACTTAACTTGCTCTATTTTGGAGATCCACCGGCAGAAGCTTCCAGTTGGTGAATTTTTTTGAAGCGATCTAGAAGGATTTTGGCTCCAATGTTTCATAGTATCTTCCCCTGTGTGTGGAGGTGTTCCAGATTTAATTTCATGAATTTTGGAGCAGTTTAAACGTTGCCATCTTTCTGCTGTGCCAGTTCCAGACAGTTTCTGGACTCATGAGAGATAGTTGATCTTCTCCTTGATTTTGAGCTATAAGAGGTAATTCTTCATTCTAATCCAGATCTATAGCATGACTAGATCCTTGGGAGCTCTAGTAGCTTAGTTATTTTCAAGCTTATGAAGTTTTGATTTATGGATCCTATTGCTACTCTTGCCTTCAATTTTTGTTTTTGCTGAAATTTCTACTGGATATTCCTCAAGGTGTTGGGGAGGTGCTGTCCAAATTTCAGCCAAATCGGAGGTTGTCTTAGGCAAACTTTGCTGGATTTCTGCTGTGCCAGGGGGAGACAGTTTTGAAGAGTTCAACTTTATCTTCAACTTTACCTTGGATTTTAAGTGATCAAGGCATTTATTCTCATCCAAATCCATTTTATAGCATGATTTGATCCTTGGATGGAGTGTAGTAAGTTTTGATTTAGCTATTTTTGCTTTATTACATAGATCCTTGTGCTACACTCTTCTTGAAGTGGTGTCGGAACCTATTTCATGCTTTAATTTGGATTTTTGTTTGATTGATTCATGTGATGAATTGATCTAGATCTCCAAATACTGGATTGGGGTGTTTGGTAGATGTTGCTTGTGGCTCCTTTGATGATGAATTGACTTATACTAATATGTGTTTTAAGAGTTAATTCATATGTTAGTATATTTTTTATTCATGGATGATAAATTTTAATTTAGCATTGGATGATGTTATATGTTGATATAGCATGTTAAATTTGGCCCTGAGGTGTTTTGGTCATTTTTGGATCCAATTGGATTAGAGTTAATTGGAGTTTTTTGAAGAATGGTGATTCTTACTTAAACTTGATTTTTGAATCATGTTTGAGCACTTGAATTTTCATTTTTAAAAGGTGTTTTAAATTTGAAAATTTGTCTATAATGTGTGAATTAGTGTTAAGGAAGAGTCCTTAATTTTTTGGTGCACAAAAGTTGAGCCAAAATTGGCTTGACTCCGTCTTAACCCTAAACTAAGGGAGCTGCAATGCAGCGGGTGCACTTGCTGTGTAGCTGTGTGCCCAGGCTGTGGCAGCAGTGCCTGATTAGGGTGTGGATGAGTTTTGAGCCATTTTTGTGATCAAAATTGATCTAAATCATGCTATATAGATGCACAAGTATTGTGCAAGTTCTCAAAATTATGTTTGACATTTTTGATTGCTTTTAAAATCTTTTTCAAGTTAATCTTCAATTTGGTGTAGAAATGAGATGCATAAATGTTATTCTTATTTTTGCTAGTTAATTAACTATTTGTGAGATAAGCATTTAATTGTGAAATTGAATGTTAATTCTTAATTTATTGTTCATTTAATTGTTGAAGGAATGATGAAAGGATGGGGATGATCACGAGCCTTTAATATTGATTTTATTTGTTTCAAGTTGTTGAAAAGGGTTGTTTAAATTGGGGCTTGTATGCCTCTTAATTTTCATCTTGTAAATGTTATGAGATTAGAATCACTAGGACTGAGAATTTCTTTTATCATACAATTATTGTAGGGAGACAAGAAGACCATTAGAGGCATGAAGACCTATGAATGTATGGGGATACATTTGTGTAATAGCTAGATTTAATCAACCCACTTAAAATCAACTAAGTAGTGCACTTATGGCTCTAAGTGCACTACTTGGTCAAGGCTCGTGGTCATCTCACCCTAGGAACATACTAGGCGCATTTACTTATTTATGCTTTCTATATCCTATTGATGTATGAGATGCATGGTTAGGATAAACCTAAATAAGACGATAAACTTGATGAGATCTTTGCAAGCAAGAAAATCCCTCAACTTAGAAAAGTCTAAGTGCTTTCAAATATTAAGTCAAAATGGATACAAATTAAAAGGAGTTTTAATTAATCTATGCCTTCTACCAATAGTATGTGGCATGACGATGCTTCCACATTTGTGTGATGTCTCACGAGTCGTGGGCCACACTTGTGGTGGAAAGCTATGATCACATACTTAATATACGATATAGCTTTCATTTGATGCTTCCCATGCATTATCTCACGAGTCGTGGAATGAAATGGTGCAGTTTCAAATTAAAGTGTGATTTGTAGGTTCAACTTAACACCTACTAGTATAGATGTCATACGAATCGTGGGTCTACATGAAAAGTGAGGCAAAATATATCAAGATTGCATAGAGATGCAATTAGCAAACGTTGCTTATCTTAGGATTATTTGTGGATGTCTCACGAGTCATAGGTCCACTACAAGTCATTTTAGCCTTGATTCTCACTAGGAAATGAGATTTCTCAAATTTTTCTTGGGGGTGATGAATTTGATAAAATAGTGGGAGAAAAACATGCTTGAAAGTCCATAAACATGTTTTCAATATCAATATTCAATCACATACTTATACTCTCTTTTTCGCCTTTGTCAATTTTTGAAATCTCAAACAAAATGGCTAAGAATCCACTCAAGGCTATTTTGGAAACTAATAAACTCACTAGGCCTAACTTCCGTGATTGGCTTGGAAATCTCAAGATTATTCTAGATTTCGAAAAGGAGACTTACGTGTTTACTCAAAATGCACGGGCACCACTAGCGATGATGCGACCAATGAGGCACGTGAAACATTCATGAAGTTTGTGGATGATGATCTACAAACAAGATGCCTCATAATGGATTCTATGTCTAATGAACTCTAAAAGTCTCGTGAGCATATGAAAATTGTTCACGAGATCCATTTGCACTTGCAAGAGTTGTATGGTGTGCAAGCTAGACATGAAAGGTTTTCATTTTCTAAGGAGCTCTTTAGGACTAGAATGGATAAGGGCTTGAGTGTCCATGACCATGGCCTAAAGATGATCGGTCTCATTGAGAAGCTTGGTCAATTGGATGATGTCATGGATAATGAGCTCTTTGTCAATTTGATCCTTTAATCATTGCCTAACTCTTTTGACCAATTTGTTATGAACTTCAACATGATGAAACAAGAAGTAACAATTAAAAAGTTGGTTAATATGTTGGTGACCGCCGAGGCGACAATGAAAAAAAACAAGCTTTTTATGCTTGTTTCCTTCTCAAAGACTAGAGGCCCTAGGGGTCCTAAGAAGAGAGGTAAAAGGAACAAGAGTTCTTTCTCTAAGGGAAAGCAATCCTTGAAAAGTTTAGGGGGAATCAAGAAAAAGTAAGAGGCCAACGCCGATGCTACTTGTTTCTATTATGGCCAGAAAAACCATTGGAAAAGGAATTGCGAATACCTTAGCATGTGGTATTTGATACGTTTATTGAAGTGCACTTAACAACAAATTCTTCCTCATGGGTATTTGATACCGCATGTAGTTCTCACCTTTGTAATTCGTTACAGGGGATGAAAAGAAGAAGGAATTTTAATGAAGGGGATATGATCCTATGCTTAGGCAATAGAGCAAAAGTTGCGGCCATGGTTGAAAGCGTAATCAAGTTAGACTTGGGGAACTCCTACATTGTACTTGACATTGCATTTATGTACCCAATCTTGTTAAGAACATTATTTCTATTCCTATATTAAATAATGAATGATATGATTTTTCTATATCTAATGGGAATTTGTAAGCATTAAAGAATTGTTCTTTAATTGCACAAGGTACATCAAACAATGGATTGTACATTTTGGATTCTCAACCATCATTGTTGCACATTCAATAAAGGAAAAGAAAATTAGATAACCAAGAAGATACCATATTGTGGCATGCAAGACTTGAACATATTTCCAAAAATATGATGATCAAGTTAGAAGCTGTCAAAACACTAAATGTTAGTAGTATTGAGGATCTTCCTACTTGTGAGTCTTGTTTAAAAAGAAAAATGACCAAAGCTCTTTTCGTTGGACAAATGGAGCAAACCATAAGTCCTTTGGATTTGATCCATATGTATGTTTGTGGGCCATTAAGAGTTTGTTGGAATAGTGCCCTGCAAGCCAATTAGATTGGCATGTAAATTATTTCACTTTTGATACAATTTTGATTGAATGATATTTCTTAAATGGCCATTTTCATCTTATGCTCATATTTACCTCACTGGCATTTATTTGAAGCCCTTGGATCACACAAGACCACAGGACTTGGTCACGCACTAGGCAGTGATCATGAAACAAGTCTTACACGGTCGTGATCTTAAATCTTTCAAGTTGTAGGATCTTATGAGACAGGGCATCTAAGATCTAGGTAGAATTGCACTAACGATGCATAAATCTAAGGATTGGATATTGTTCCATTTTATGAGCAAGGCCATTTGAGATATGGGTGCATATTAGTAGGTACTTGTTAAAGAACAAGTTCACTGAAGGCCTGCCTGAAGAATCTGCTAGATAGTTGAAGAGAAAAGTCGGTAGTGGCAAGTTCTCTAACTTATGCTAGTGTATATAATTAGTCCTTAGGCCTGAGGATGCATGGTAACCTTGTGTTTAGGTTCTCATACTTTGACTCTTCCTTAACCGTGGAGATTAGGCATAAGCTACTTAAATATGGAGGTTTGTGAAATCCAAGATGGGATTTGACTCCTCCTTGTTGTGCAGGGTGAGTACATCTACTATGTATTTTATAATGATCGATTCCAAGAAATCCTTATGCAAGGTAGTATGACAATTTGGAAAAGGAGTTTTCCAAAGATTATGGAATTAAATTAAGACCAATTAATTAAGGAGTTAATTATTTGGTACCACATGACTATCAATTGGTTAAGTTAATTTAAGGAGTTAAGTTAAAAATGACTTGCTTAAAGAGTTAAGCAAATTGACTTAAGAGTTAAGTTAAATGTTAATTAATTAAATTAAAGTGTTTAATTTAATTAAAATGAAGAATTTATTTTTGAGGGAAAATACAAATGAAATGTTCATTTGGTGTGGCATTATAATTTATTTGGATGACATTTCATGAGATGAAATGAAGATTCCAAATGAAATTCAAATGCACACAAAATTCACCTACTTGCCAACTTGCAAGCTAAATGGCGCCAACTTGAGGATCACCATCCTCCCTCTATATATAGATATCACATATGAATTGCAAGCTAAGAATTAGATTCTTTCATTTTCCCTCCAATTTCCCATGTGTTGCTTCATGTGTTGAAGTTTTACTTTTCTTCATCTCTTATCTCCAAATCAAGCCTTTATCCTTGCATTTCTTCTCTTTGTTCTCTAGCTAATGTTTAGAAGAAAAGGATTGTGCATTAGTGTGTGGATCTTATCGTTAGAGGCAAGATAAATGATTGATGACCTTTGGAAATCTTATATTTCTGGCTGTCGCTTGGAGGCCATTCTGGAGAGTCTTTTTGTTTTTTGTTCCAGCCGAATTTTTGAATGTAGATCTATCAAGGTGCTGGTGAGTTCCAGTAAAAAAATTAGCCAGAGGAAAAATCATTTAGTTAGGCAAAAGTTGCTCCGAATCCGCTATGCCGCCTAGGAGACAATTTTCAAGGAATTGAGGTCTTTGTCCAAGTTTCTTTGATTTTGTGAAAATCAAGGTAATCCTCATACCAAATTTGAATCTATGGCATGTTTAGATCCTTGTATTTATATGTAGCCTAGTTATTTTAGCATTTTTATGCTTTGATAATTGGATCCTAGTGCTATATATGACTTCAAGTGGTATCGGAGCCTAATTATGCTATGATTTGGATTTTTTGATTGATTGATTCATGTGATGGATTGATCAAAATATCCAAATACTTGATCCAACATATGGATTGGAGTGTTTGGATGATGTTGTATGAGGATCCTTTGCTTGATGAATTGAAAGTATGCTAATATGTGTTTTAAGTGTTAATTTATATGATTAGTATGTTTTAATTTATAGTTGTTAATGTTGAATTTTGATTTGGCATTAGTTGATGTTATATGTTGATATAGCGTGTTAAATTTGGCCTTAAGGTGTTTTGGTCATTTTTGAATCCAATTTGATTGGATTTTAGTAGAGATTTTTTAAAGAATGTGATTCTTACAGTGCGCCCAGCGCCGGACAGGCAGTAGTAGTTTTCGGTCTTGCCCTTATTCAACTTATTTTTTTGTGTTCTTTTTGTGGCTAAAACTGTTTTGAATCATACTATATTGATGCACAAATATTGTGCAAGTTCTCATAATTATGTTTGACATTTTTGATTGCTTTTAAAAACTTGTTAAAGTTGATCTTCAATAATGTTGCATAATTGTTATGCTTCCTCTTTCTTGGCCAATTAATTGTTCATAAGATAAGCATTTAATTGTTGGAATTGAATGTCAATTCTAGATTTGTTTATTGTTCATTTAATTTTTGAATGGATGATCAATGGATGGGGATGATCATGAACCTTTAATATTGATTTTATTTGTTTCAAGTTGTTGAAAAGGGTTATATTAAATTGGGGCTTGCATTCCTCTTAATTTCTATCTTGTAAATGTTATGAGAGTAGAATCACTTGGAGCAAGGATTTATTTCTCATATAAAAATTACAAGGAGTAAAAAAGACCATTGGAGGTATGAAGACCCATGAATATATGTGCAAACACTCATGTTATAGCTAGATTTAATCAACCCACTTAAAATCAACTAAGTGGTGCACCTATGGCGCTAAGTGCATCACTTGGTTAAGGCTCACGTTCATCCCACCCCAAGAGCATACTAGGTGCATTTACTTATTTATGTTTTCCATATCCTATTGATGTATGAGATGCATGGTTAGGATATAGAAAACCTAAATAAAAAGATAAAATGATGAGATCTTTGCAAGCAAGAAAAACCCTCCACTTAGAATGTCTAAGTGCTTCCAAATATTAAGTCAAAATGGATGCAAATTAAAAGGAATTTTAACTAATCCATGCCTTCTACCAATAGTATATGGTATGATGATGCTACTATCTTTGTGTGATATACATCCGGACACGGGGGTCATACTTAGATGGAAAGCCGTGACCATATATTTAGCATATGATGTACCTTTGATTTGAGGCTTCCTACACATTATACACTCGGATACGGGGGATGTTGTGGAGAGGTCTCGAATCAAAGTTTGATTGCTAGGTTCGACTTGAAACCTAGTAATCTAGAGGTCGTCTAATTAGGGATCTACATGAAAAGTGAGGCAACACATATCAAGAGTTGCATAGAGATGCAATTAGCAAAGACGAGGTCATAAAAGGGAATTGAACATTAGGAATAGAAACATATAATCGAGGCTATTAGAGAGCTGACAAATATCTTGCCCTAGGCATCTTTCGGGATATAGGAGACAGAAGGATCGTATTTGCATTGTATTCATAAAGCTAGAATGATTCTCCAATAGTATCCATTTCGGTTAATTAGTTGGGCTCTAAGGGCTTGAGGTTGGACATCGATCATGGAGATTGGGACTCTTCAATTAATGGAGATTAATTGAATTGAGTCATTAGTTTAGATGAGTTTAAACTAATGTAAATATTTGATATTCTGCAAATCACAAAGAGTTGTGAGCCCATGTCCAATGAATGGTAGAATCTAATGGGTCACATACAAAAGTTAATAGCAAATTCTACTTGATGAAGGGTAATTTTCTAAGAGTTAGAGAAATTCCTTCATGATCGATTTTTGGAGGTAGACATTTGTAGTCATTTTTGGATTGATCAATTTAATTGTTAAATTGATCTAATTAATTTATGGAGTTAAATTAAGACCAATTAATCAAGGAATTAATTATTTGGTGCCACATGACTATCAATTGGTCAAGTTAATTTAAGGAGTTAAGTTAACAATGACTTGCTTAAAAAGTTAAGCAAATTAACTTAAGAATTAAGTTAAAGGTTAATTAATTAAATTGAAGAACTTATTTTGGAGGGGAAATACAAATGAAATGTTCACTTGGTGTGGTATTAGAATTTATTTGGATGACATTTCATGAGACGAAATGAAGATTTCAAATGAAATTCAAATGCACACACATGCTTGCCAACTTGCAAGCTAAATGGCGCCAACTTCAGCAAGGTTTGATGCCACCTTGGCATCACACCATCCTCCCTCTATATATAGATATAGGAGGGGGGCGGCCACTCACATGCGAATTGCAAGCTAAGAATTAGATTCTTTCGTTTCCCTTCAATTTCCCAAGTGTTGCCTCATGTGTTGAGGCTTCACTTTTCTTTATCTGATACCTACAAATTAGGCCTTCATCGTTGCGTTTCTTCTCTTTTATCTCCAACTAACATTGAGAAGAAAAGGATTGTGCATTGGTGTGTGAATCTTATCATTAGAGGTAAGACAATTGGATTGCTAGCCTTTGGAGATTCTATATTTCTGACAGTCGCTTGGAGGCTGTTCTGGAGAGCCTTTTCATTTTCTGTTCCAGTTGAATTTTTGATTGTAGATCCATCAGGGTGTTGGTGAGTTCCCATAAAAATTTCAGTCAGAGTAAAAATCATTTGGTTGGGCAAAAGTTGCTCTGAATCTGCTGTGCCGCCTGGGAGACAGTTTTCAAGGAATTGAGATCTTCTTCCAAGTTTCTATGATTTTGTGAAAATCAAGGTAATCCTCATTCCAAATCTAAATCTATGGCATGTTTAGATCATTGTATTCATATGTGGCCTAGTTATTTTTCTTGGAATAGTGCTCCGCAAGCCAATTAGATTGGCGTTGTAAACTATTTCACTTGTGATACAATCTTGATTGAATGATATTCTTTAAATGACCATCTTCATCTTATGCTTATAAATATACTTCATGAAGGCTAGAGTGGCACTAGGATCCATAAATTATAACTTCAAAAGCTAAAATAACTAGGCTACTCAAGCAAATCAAGGATCTAAACATGCTAGTGAAATGGATTTAGTTAAAGGGTTACCTTGATAAGCTAAATTCCAAGGAGAAAGTGAAGAACTCTTCTTCAATCCAGAATCTGCCAAGTAGTGGCGCAGCAGAAACAATGCAACTTTTGCATGAGTTAATCTTCTCCAAAAATTCCAAAATAAATTCAGTAGCTCCTCAACTCTTTGATGGATCTATTGTGAAATTTTAAGATCAAAACTCCTTCTAGATCACTTGGGAAAAAATCTGAAAGTGACTGTTCTCGCAGGTGGATTTCCAAAGGCTTAGCAAACCATTTGTTTTGCCTCTATCGAAATGATCCACGCACCAATCGAGTTTTCAATCACTCTTCACAAATAGCTGGAGATTGAGAAGAGATATGAGAGCTAGTGGCCGATTTTAGGGGTTGGAGAAGCAGAGGAAAGTGATCTTCAACACATGAATGAACACCTTGAAAATGGAGGGGAAAAGTGAGAATCTAATTCTTCACTTGAATTGTGTGTTAGCCACCCATCCTCACCTCTATATCTATAAATAGAGGAAGGATGTTGTGATGCCAAGTTGGCATCACACTTTCCTCTAGAGGGGGGGGGGGGGACCGCCATATGCTTGCAATGCATGCAAGTTGGCAAATTTAAATCTAATTTGAATTTCTGTGCATTTCAATTCCATTTGAAATCTAATTTCAAATTAATTAAATGCCCCACTAAAATGATTATATCATTTGAATTTTCCCTCTAGAAATGATTCTTCTCATTAATTAAATTAAATAATTTAATTTCATTAATTAATCTTTGACTTAACATTAAGTCAACAAGCTTAACTTTTTAAGCTTAATTCAATTAACTTAACTCTTTTAGCTAACTTGACCAATTGATGTCACATGGTACCAAATAATTAACTCTTTAATTATTGATCTAATTTAACACATAAATTAGTTGATCAATTTAACACTTAAATTAATCAAGCCAAGTTAAACATCAATTTTCAGTCACCCCAAAAATTGGTCACTTTGGAGTGAATTTTCTAACACTTAGAAAGTTCCTCCAGACTTAGGAAATGCAATTACCTTTTGTGTGTGACCTGATACGTTCTACCATTCATTGGACTTGGGCTCACAACTCCTTGTCACTTTTGAATATCATATATTCATTTTAGTTTAAACTCTTTTAAACTGAATCAACTCAATTCAATTATTCTCCATTAATTGAAGAGTACCCAATCTTCATGGTCGATGTCCAACCTCAAGCCCATGGAACCCAACTAATTGGTTGAAAAGAACGGTTTTGGAGATCCATTATAGCTCTACACTTACCATGCAAATACGGTCCTTCCGTCTCCTATCTCCCGAAAGAGGCCTAAGGCAAGATATTTGCCGGCTCCCTAATAGCTCAATACTATATCTCTATTCTCAATGTTCAATTCCATTGTACGAACTCATCTTTGGAAACTCTTTTTCCAAATTGTCACACCACCTTGCGCAAGGATTTCTATAAATCGATCATTATAGAATACATAGGAGATGCACTCGCCCTTCACAAAAGCAATGAGTTGGATTCCATCTTGGATCTCACAAACCTCCATGTCTAGTAGCATATGCCCAACCTCAACCCAAGAGGCCCGTTAGGTGACCAAGGAAGAGTCGAAGCATAAGAATTAAACACAAGGTCACTCTGAATCTTTAGGTCAGAGGACTAATAATATACACTAGCGTAAGCTGGAGAATTTGTCACTACCGACTTGCCACTCGGCTATCTAGTGGATTCTCCTGGTGGGTCCTCAGTGCTTTATTCTCTAACAAGCACCCACTAACATGTATCCATATCTTATATGGAATTGCTCATGGAACAGAGCAACATCCAACCTTGGATTTATTCATTGTTAGTGCAAGTCTATTCGAATCTTAGATACCCTATCTCATAAGATCCTATGACTTGGAAGATTTAAAATCACGACCCTGTAAGACTTATTCAATTATTACCATTTAATGTGTAACCAAATCTTATAGTCTAGTGTGATTTTAGGGCTTCATCCAAATGCAATGGAAGTAATAAATAGCATAAGATGAAGATGGTCATATAAATAATATCATTCAATGAAGGTTGTTTTACAAAAAAATAGTTTTACAAGGCCAATATAACCGGCTTGCCAAATACTATTCCAATAATCTCCCACTTACCTTAAAGCCAATGCACCATGGCCTTGAGACCTATATTCTTAAGATGTCCCTCAAAGACATTTTGCGTTAGGGGTTTAGTTAGTGGATATGCAATATTCTCTTTCGAGGTAATTCTCTCCACTCGGATGTCGTTTCTATTAATGATCTTTTGGATCAAATGATATTGGCTTAAAATATGCTTAGATCGCTGATGAGATCTTGGCTCTTTAGCTTGCGTTACCACCCTATTGTTGTCACAGAAGACAACTACTGGCTCAGCAATGCTAAGCTCTACATTTAACTCTAAAATGAAGTTTTTCATCCAAACACCTTCCTTTGTAGCTTCTGAAGCCACAATATATTCTCCCTCTGTGGTAGAGTCGGCCGTGGTATCTTGCTTGGAAATCTTCCAACTTACCGTGTTGCCATTAAGGCAAAATATAAATCCAGAAGTGGATGTTAGGTCATCTACATCGGATTGGAAGATTGAATTCAAAAACCCCTCGAGTTTCAATTCTCCATTGCTGTATACCAAAAACAAATCTGTAATCCTTGTCAAGTACTTAAGGATTACTTTAATGGCTATCCAGTAACTCCCACTGGGATTGGATTGGAACCTACTCGTAACATGTAGTGAATGTGCCACAGTTGGTCTCGTACATTAAATTGCGTACATTATACTCCCAATAGCGAAGGTATAAGGCATGTGGGACATCATTTGCCTCTCATCTTCAGTCTTAGGGGCCATAGACCTAGAGAGACGAATGCCATGTCCCATGGGAAGGAATCCCTTCTTGGATTCTTCCATACTAAACATCTTTAGTATTTTATCAATATACAGGGTTTGGGATAGCCCCAACATCCTCCTCGATCTATCTCTATAGATACGTATTCCTAATAGGCAGAATGCTTCTTTTGTTCGAATGCTGCCCAGCAAACCAATAGGATTGGCCTTGTAAAGCTATTTCCCTGTAAAACAATCTTGATTGAATGATATCCTTTATATGACCATCTTCATCTTATGCTCTTTATTCCTTCACTTGCATTTGGATGAATTCTTAGATCACTTATGATTGTAGGACCTGGTCAATACACTTGGTGATGACCATGGAATAAGTCTCACATGGTTGTGATCTTAAGTCTTCCAAGTCATAGGATCTTACGAGATGGGACATCTAAGATTCAGATAGACTTGTACTAACGATGCATAAATCCAAGAGTTGGATATTGCTTCGTTCCATGAACAATCGTATAAGATATAGGTGCATGTTAATGGGTGCTTGTTAGAGAACAAGGCACAAAAGGCCCACCAGAGAATCCACTAGATAGCCGTAGTAGCAAGTCGGTAGTGGCAAATTCTCCAGCTTACGCTAGTGCATATTATTAGTCCTCTGACCTAAGGATCCATGGTAACCTTTTATCTGGTCCTCATGCTTTGACTCTTCCTTGACCACTTAGCAGGTCTTTCAGGTAGAGGTTTGGTATGAGCTACTTGGCATGGAGGTTTGTGAGATCCAAAATGGAATCCAACTCCTTATTTTTGTGAAGGGCGAGTTCATATCCTATGTATTCTATAATGATCGATTCCAAGAAACTTGCGTAAGGTGGAGTGACAATTTGGAAAAGGAGTTTTCCAAAGATGAGGTCACATAAGGGAATCGAACATTAGGAATAAAGACATAGTATTAAGGCTATTAGAGAGCCAACAAATATCTTGTCCTATGTCTCTTTTTGGAGATAGGAGACGGAATGACCGTATTTGCATAGTACGCATAGAGCTATAATAGTTTTCCTAAAGCATTCATTTTGGCCAATTAGTTGGGATCCATGGGCTTGAGGTTGGACGTCGACCATGGAGATTGGGTACTCTTCAATTAATGAGATTAATTGAATTGAGTCGATTAGTTTAAAAGTTATTTTAAACTAAAATGAATATATGTTATTCAAAAGTCACAAGGAGTTATGAGCCCATGTCCAATGAATGGTGGAACCTATTGGGTCACACACAAAAGCCAATTAGCCTCCTAGTTATTGGAGCAATTTTCTAAGAGTTAGAAAATCACTCCAATGTGACCGATTTTGAGGTGCCAATTTGAAGGTCAATTTTTGGATTGATTAATTTAAGTGTTAAATTAATCAACTAATTTAAGGAGTTAAATTAGGTCAATAATTAAGGAGTTAATTATTTGGTGTCAAGTGACCATCAATTGATCAAGTTAATTTAAGGAATTAAATTAACAAAGTGAGCTTAAGAGTTAAGCTTAATTGACTTAAATGTTAAGTCAAAGGTTAATTAATTAAATTAAATGTTTAATTTAATTAATGAGAAGAATACATTTTTGAGGGAATATTCAAATGAAAAGTTCATTTGAATTAAGCATCTTAAATAACTTGAAATTAAATTTCAAATGTAATTAAAATGCACATGAAATTCAAATGAGATTGGAATTCAAGTTTGCCACCTTTGCACCCCACTGGCTGCCCCCCTCATGGAAGGTCTGATGCCACCTTGGCATCACACCATCCAACATCGATATATAGATATAGATGAGAGAGAAATCAACCATAACATAAAAGGTGTGAAGAATTAGATTTTTTGCAATTCCTTCCAAAACCTCATCCAAGCATTGCATCATGTGTTGATGCTTTGCTTAGTTTTTCTTTTCCTACCTCAAAAATTGGCCTTCACCACTATAATTCTACTTACTTTCTCCAGCTAAAGTGAGTGGAAATTGGAGGATTGATTGGTGTGTGGATCATATCAGTGGAGGCAAAGCATTTGATTTGCTAGCTTTGGAGATCTATCGGAACAGAGTAGTCACTTGCCGAATTTTTTCCAAGCGGTCCAAATCAAGTTTTGCTCTGAATTCCGCTATGCGAGAGCCTACCAAATTCTAGATTGGTGAAGTGTTCACCATATCAACCTTGGAAATTTGCTTTTTGAGGTAATTCTCCAACTAAATTTGAATTCCTAGCATGATTAGATCCTTGGTAGGTTGTAAGCACTAGTTATTTTTGAGCTTTTGAAGTTTGATAATTAGATCCTAGTACCTTACTTCCTTCAAGTGGTATCGGAGCCTAAATCATGCTTAGATTTTAACTCTTTAGTGATTGATTCATGTGATGGATTGATCAAAATCACCAAATTCTCGATTCATATGATGGATTGGAGTGTTTAGATTATGTTGTGTGTAGCTTCTTGATTGATGAATTGAAAGCATGCTAATATGTGTTTTAAGTGTTAATTCATATGATTAGTATGTTTTAATTCATAACTTTTAATGTTAAATGTTGATTTAGCATTAATTTATGTTATATGGTGATATAGCATGTTGAATTCGACCTTAATGTGTTTTGGTCATTTTTGGATCCAATTTGATTGGAGTTTTGTTGGAAATTTTTGAAGAATGTGATTCTTACTTAAAGTAGTTTTTTTAAGCTTGAATGAACACTTGAATTTCCACTTTTAAAAGTTTTTTTGAATCTAGAAATTCTATCTAAAATGTGTGATGGCAAGTTTAGGAGGAGTCCTAAATTTTTTGGTGCATAAAAGTTGAGTTGAAAATAAGGTAACTTAGTCTTTAAGCGAAACCATGTAGCCTGCCGCACATGGCTGGGTATTGGCCGGTAGCGTGCTCATGCTTTGCGTGTGTGCTCAAGCAGCATCCCTAGCCCGTGCGGCAGTGGCACTATTTACCAAGGATGAGTTTTAGCCTAATTTTTGTGTCTCCTTTAATGCTCAAAATAATTTCACGTCATACATAAAAGGTGCACAAGTGTTGTGCAAGTGTTCAATAAAATGTTTGGCATTTTTTCAAGCTCCTTAAAACTTGTTAAAGTTAATCTCCAAATGTTGCATAAGTGTTATGCATAACCAATTATTTGTTAATTTGATTAACATTTAATTGATGGGATTAATTGTTAATTCTAGATTTGTTTATTGTTCATTTAATTGTTGAATGAATGATGAATGAATGAGGATGATCATGAGCCTTTAATATTGATTTTATTTGTTTCAAGTTGTTGAAATGGGTTGTATTAAATTGGGGCTTGCATGCTTCTTCATTTCTACCTTGTAAATATTATGAGAGTAGAATTACTTGGAATGAGGATTTATTTCTTATGTAAAAGTTACATGGGGCAAGGAGGCCATGGAGGCATGGAAACTTTTGTAGACCTATGATTGTATGGGATACACTCATGTAATAGCTAGATTTAATCAACCCACCTAAAATCAACTAGGTGGTCATCCCACCCTAAGTGCACCACTTGGTTAGGCTCATGGTCATCCCACCCTAGGAGCATGGTAGGCGCATTTACTTATTTTTGCTTTCCATATCCTATTGATATATGAGATGTATGTTTAGGATATAGAAAACCTAAATAAGGATATAAAATGATGAGATCTTTGCAAACAAAAACCCTCCACTTGGAATGTCTAATTGCTTTCAAAATATTAAGTCAAAATGGATATAAATTAGAAGAGTTTTAATTAATCCAAGCCATCTACCAATAGTGTATGCCATGACGATGCTACCGATTTTATGTGATGGCACTCGTACACAGGGGTCATACTTAGGAGGAAAGTTGTAAGCATTCATTTAGCATATGATGTAATTTGACTTAGGAACGCCCACACATTGGCACTCGCATACAGAGGATGATATGGTGCCCATCTTGAGTCAAAGATTGATTGGTAGGTATGACTTAACACTTAGAACCATAAATGGCATGTGTATACGTAAGTCTATGTGAAAAATGAGGCAAAATATTTCAAAAGTTGCATGAGATACAATTAGCAAAAATTGCTTACCCTTCGATCACTTATGGACGACACTTATACACAGGGGTCCACTTGCAAGTCCTTGGGATCTTGATTCTCACTAGAAAATGTGATTTCCTGAATTCTTCTAGAGGGTAAAGAATTTGATAAAATAGTGGGAAGAAAACATGCTTGAAAGACCATGAACATGTTTTTAATATCAAACTCAATCACATGCTTATACTATTTTTTTCCTCTTGTAGATTTTTGAAATCTTCAAACAAAATGGCTAAGAATCCACTCACATCAATTTTGGAAACTAATAAACTTACTGGGCCTAACTTCCAAGATTAGTTGAGAAACCTTATAATAATTCTTGACTTTGAAAAGTGGACTTACATCCTTGATCAAAGTCCCGTGGACACTTGGTGATGACGCCACTAACTAAAAAAGTGAAATGTTCACAAAATTTGTAGATGATGATATACAAGTTAGATGTGTCCTGATGGCATCTATGTCCAACGAACTCCAAAAGACTTATGAGCACATGAAACATGCTCGAGAGATCTATGTATACTTGCAAAAGTTGTATGGTGTACAAAATAGACACGAAAGGTTCGCTTTGTCAAAGGAGCTCTTTAGGACAAGGATGAGTGAAGTATCGAATGTCCATGATCATGGCCTCAAGATGATAGGACTCATCGAGAAGCTTGGATAGTTAGATGTGGTCATGGACAACGACCTTTACGTGGATTTGATCTTATAGTCATTACCACCATCATATGACCAATTCGTTATGAACTTCAATATGTCCAAGAAATAAGTTACGATTAATGAGTTGGTTAATATGCTTGTGACCACGGAAGCAACTATGAAAAAGAAGAAGCCCCCCATGCTTACATCCTCTTCCAAGTCGAAGGGCCCTAAGGGTCCTAGAAATGGAGGTAAGAGGAAGAAGAGTTCTTCCTCAAAAGGAAAGTAGACGGGAGGGTTAAAAAGAAGGCTAAAGCTGAAGCTAGTTGTTTCCATTGTAGTGAGAAGGGGCATTGGAAGAGAAATTGCAAAGCTTACCTTGCAACCCTTAGGAAGGGTATGTACTTTATTGAAGTGCACATGATAACTAATTCTTCCACATGGGTATTTGATATCACATGCGGTTCTCACTTTTGTAATTTCGCTACAGGGGATGGAAAGAAGAAGGAGTCTTTATGAAGGGAAAATGATCCTCCGCCAAGGAAATGGAGGAAAAGTTGCGGCCACTTTCCAAGGCGTTATCAAGTTGGACTTAGGGAATGCTTGCATTGTACTTGATTCCATTTATTATGTACCCCATCTTGTTAAGAATGTTATTTCAATTCCTGTTCTTGATAATGAAGGATTTTATTTTTCTATATCGAATGGGATGTTGAAAGAATGATTCTTTAATTGCACAAGGTACATTAATAAATGGATTGTACATACTTGATTCTCAACCTTCACTAATGCACATTCAATTAAGTAAAAGATAGTTAGATAACCAAGAAGATGCCATGTTGTGGCATACAAGACTTGGACATATTTCTAAAAATAGGATAAACAAGGTAGAAACTCTCAAAGCACTAAATGTTAGTGGCATTGAGGATCTTCCTACTTGTTAATCTTGTTTAAAGGGGAAAATAACCAAGGCTCCTTTTGTAGGACAAACGGAGCGCTCCACAAGTCTTTTGGATTTGATCTATATGGACGATTGTGGACCACTAAGAGTTAGTGTGAGAGGAGGCTATTCCTACTTCATCACCTTCACTGATGATTATAGTCAGTTCGGACACATATTTCTTATGAAGAATAAGTCCGAAGCCTTTGAAAAGTTCAAAGAGTATAGAAATGAAGTGGATAAGCAATTGGGGTTAAGTATTAAAGCTCTTTGATCAAATCGAGGGGGATACTTAAGCACCGAATTCTTTAATTGTCTAAAGGAGAATGAGATTTTCTCTTGATGGACTCCACCCGGCACACCCCAACATAATGGAGTAGTTGAGAGGAGAAACCGTACCTTGTTGGGCATGGTACGTTCCATGATGAACTTTTTTGATGTGCCTATATATTTTTGGGGAAACACCTTAGTCACGGCAATGAAGCTAGTAAATATAGTACCTTCAAAATCGGTGCCCAAAACACGACATGAGATATGGAATGGCAAAACACCTTTTTACCAATATCTCAAGGTTTGGAGACTCCCGCCTATGTGAGACAAATAGTGGGAGATAAGTTGGATAGTAGATCTACCTCATGCAAGTTTATGGGATACCTTAGAGAGTATATGGTTTACTGCTTCTATGATCCCTTAGAACAAAAGGTGTTTGTTTCAAAGAATGCCCACTTTTTGGAAAAGGAATTTTTATTAGATAGAAATGGCATTGTTGTTGAACTTGATGAAGTTCAAGATGATCCAGAAATCCCACAAGTGGTGGAAACAAATGAGCAACTAGAGTCTCACACACAACCTCTGAGAAGGTTGGACCGAATCAAGACGCAACCCAAAAGATTTGGATTCCTTCATGAGACGGGCCAATCGGATAGTGATCCGAAGACCTATGAGGAAGCTATGTTGGACATAGAAGTGGGACGTTGGCTTGAAGCCATAAGATTCAAAATGGACTCCATGTACTCAAACAAAGTGTGGACTTTGGTAGATCCACCAAAGGGAATAGTTCCCATTGGTTGCAAGTGGATCTATAAGCGAAAGTTTGGAATAGATGGAGAAGTGGTGACTTTTAAGGTGTGACTAGTGGCAAAGGGTTATACTCAAAGGCCTGATATCAATTTCGAGGAAACCTTTTCATCGGTCGCAATGCCTAAGTCTATTAGGATTCTACTTGCTATAGCCGCATATTATGACTATGAGATATGACAAATGGATGTGAAAATCGCTTTCCTCAATGGAAACATTGAAGAAGAAATTTATATGGAGCAACCACAAGGTTTTACATCCAAGGGAAGTGAGCAAAAAGTTTGCAAACTCCAGAGATCCATTTACGGACTCAAACAAGCATCCCAAAGTTGGAACATACGTTTTGACAAAACGATCAAATTGGTTGGCTTTGTAAAAAATGTGAATGAACTATGTGTGCATAAGAAGGCTAGTAGAAGTTCGATATATATTGTGCTTTATGTTAATGACATTGTTCTCATTGGAAATGATGTAGGAATATTAGAGTGTACTAATGCATAGTTATATACACAATTCTCTATGAAGAATTTGGGAGAAACATCCTACGTATTGGGAATATGTATCTATAGAGATAGATACAAGAGGATGCTGGGGCTATCCTAAACCCCATATATTGACAAGATACTAAAGAGGTTTAGTATAGAAAAATCCAAAAAGGGATTTATTCCCATAGGACATGGCATTTATCTTTCCAAGTCTATGGCCCCTAAGACTAAAGATGAGAGAGAAAGAATGTCTCATATATCTTATTCCTCCGCCATCGGTAGCATAATGTATGCAGTTCAATGTACAAGACCGAATATGGCACACTCGCTAAGTGTTACGAGTCGGCAAATATCTTGCCCTAGGCCTCTTTTGGAAGATAGGAGATGGGAAGGCTGTATTTGCATGGTAAGTGTAGAGCTATAATGGTTCTCCAAAAGCATTCATTCGGCCAATTAGTTGGGCTCCATGGGCTTGAGGTTACACATCGACCATGGAGATTGGGTATTCTTCAATTAATGGAGATTAATTGAATTGAATCGATTTAGTTTAAATAAGTTTAAACTAAAATGAATATATGATATTCAAAAGTCACAAGGAGTTGTGAGCCTACGTCCAATGATCGCTAGAACCTATCAATTCACACACAAAAGCCAATTGCATTTCCTAAGTCTTGGAGGAACTTTCTAAGTGTTAGAAAATTCACTCTAAAGTGACTGATTTTTGGGGGTGAAGTGTTAAATTGATCAACTAATTTAAGAGTTAAGTTAGATCAATAATTAAAGAGTTAATTATTTAGTGCCATGTGAGCATCAATTGATCAAGTTAGCTTAAACAATTAAGTTAACTAAATTAAGCTTAAAGAGTTAAGCTTGTTGACTTAAGTGTTAAGTCAAAGTTTAATTAATTAAATTAAAGTGTTTAATTTAATTAATGAGAAAAATATATTTTGGAGATAAAATTCAAATGATAGGATCATTTTAGTGTGGCATTTAATTAATTTGAAATTAGATTTCAAATGTAATTGAAATACACAAAAATTCAAATTAGATTTGAATTTGCCAACTTGCATGGATTACAAGCATGTAGCAGTCTCTTCCCCTCTTGAGGAAGGTGTGATGCCAACTTGACATCACACCATCCTCCATCTATATATATATAGAGAGGTGATGGTGGGCGGCTAACACACAACTTAAGTGAAGAATTAGATTCTCACTTTTTCCCTCTATTTTCAAGGTGTTCATTCATGTGTTGAAGATCACCTTCCTCTTCTCTAACACCTAAAATCGGCTACTAGATCATATCTCTCCTCTCAATATCTAGCTAATTGTGAGGAGTGATTGGAAATTTGATTGGTGTGTGGATCATTTCGATAGAGGCAAAACTAATGGTTTGCTATGCCTTTGGAGATCCACCTGCGGGAACAGTCACTTAGCAATTTTTTTTAGGATATCTAGATGTCTTTTTGATCTAAAATTATCACAGTAGGTCCATCAAAGACTTGAGGAGATATTGAATTTATTTTGGAATTTTTGGAGAAGACTGACTCGTGCAAAAGTTGCATTGTTTCTGTTGCGCCACTGCTTGGCAGATTCTAGATTGAAGAAGAGTTCTTCACTTTCTCCTTGGAATTTAGCTTATCAAGGTAATCCTTTCCCTAAATCCATTTCACTAGCATGTTTAGATCTTTGATTTGATTGAGTAGCCTAGTTATTTTAGCTTTTGAAGTTATATTTTATGGATCCAAGTGCTACTCTGGCCTTCAAGTGGTATCGAAGCCTAATTTATACTATGATTTGGATTTTTTTGAATGATTGATTCATGTGATGGATTGATCAAAATCAAAAAATTCTCAATTCATATGATGCATTGGAGTGTTTTTATGATATCGTATGTGGCTCCTTGATTAATGAATTGAAAGCTTGCTATTATGTGTTTTAAGTGTTGATTCATGTAATTAGTATGCTTTAATTCATAGCTTCTAATGTTGAATGTTGATTTAGAATTAGCTAATGTTATATGTTGATATAACATATTGATGATTGACGAAAATAGTTTTGGTCATTTTTGGATCCAATATGATTGGAGTTTTGTTGGAGATTTTTGGAGAATGTGACTCTCATTTGAACTTGTTTTTGAAATCATATTTGAAGGCTTGAAATTTCAATTTTAGAAGGTGTTTTAATTATGAAATGTCATCTATAATGTGTGAAATCATGTTTAGAAGTTGTTCTAAATTTTTTTGGTGCACAAAAAGTTGAGCAAAATAAAAGTGTTTCAACCTAGACCTCGAAATAAGGCAGGCTACCATAGGTCTTTGGTGGATCTACCAAAGGCCATACTTTGTTGGAGTATATGGAGTCCATTTTGGATCTCAAGGCATCAATCTAACATCCTGAGTCTATGTCCAACATAGATTCCTCATAGCTCTTCGGATCACCATCCGATCGGCCTGTTTCATGAAGAAACCAAAACCTTTCGGGTTGCTTCTTGATTCGATTCAACCTTCTTAAAGGATGTGTGTGAGAATCTTGTTGCTCGTTTGTTTCCACCGCTTGTGGGATTTCATGATCATCTTGAACTTCATCAAGTGCAACAACAATGTCATTTCTATTTAATAGAATTGCTTTTCCAAGAAGTAGGCATTCCTCGAGACAAACACTTTTTGTTTCAAGGAATCATAGAAGTAATAACCCATAGACTCTCTTAGGTATCCCACAAACTTGCACAAGGCTGATCTACTATCCAACTTATCTCCAACTATCCATCTTATGTAGGTGGGAGATGCCCAAACCTTAAGGTACTGGTAAGAGGATGCTTTGCCATACCACATCTCATGCGGCATTTTTGGCACCGACTTTAAAGGTACTACATTTAATAGCTTCGTTGCTGTCATTAATGCATGTCCCTAAAAGGACGGGGCACATTGAAAAATCTCATCATGGAACATACCATGTTCAGCAAGGTATAGTTTCTCCTCTCGGCTACTCCATTGTGTTGGGGTGTGCCAGGAGGAGTCCATTGAGAGAGAATCTCATTCTTCTTCAGAAAATCTAAGAATTCGGTGCTTAAGTATTCTCCCTCTCGATTTGATCAAAGAGCTTTAATACTTAGTGCCAATTGCTTTTCCACTTCATTCCTATACTCTTTGAACTTTTCAAAGACTTCGGACTTGCACTTCATAAGATACACTTATTCAAACCAACTATAATCATCGGTGAAGGTGATGAAGTAGGAATAGCCTCATTTCGCACTAACTCTTACTGGGCCACAAACATCCGTATGAATCAAATCTAAAGGACTTGTGGAGCGCTCTGTTTGTCCCACAAAAGGAGCTTTGGTCATTTTTTCCTTTAAACAAGATTCACAAGTAGGAAGGTCCTCAATGCCACTAACATTTACTGCTTTGAGATATGCACAGGTTTTGCATGCTAAAGAATGACATCTTCTTGGTTATCTAATTTTCTTTTACTTGATTGAATGTGCATTAATGAAGGTTGAGAATCAAGTATGTACAATCCGTTAATTAATGTATCTTTAGAAATTAAAGAACCATTCTTTAATGCCTTCAACATCCTATTCGATATCAAAAAATCATATCCTTCATTATCAAGAATGGGAATTGAAATAATGTTCTTAACAAGATAGAGTACATAATAAATTGGATCAATTATAATACAAGCATTCCCCAAGTCTAACTTGATTACACCTTGGAAGGTGGCCGCAACTCTTGCTCCATTTCCCAGGCAAAGGATCATATAACGAAGACTCTTTCTTCCTTCCATCCTCTGTAACAAATTACAAAGGTGAGAACCATATGTGGTATCAAATACCCATGGGGAAGAATTAGTCGTCAAATGCACCTCAATGAAGTACTTACCCTTATCAAGGGTTGCGAGGTAAGCTTTGCAATTCTTTTTCCAATGTCCCATTTCACCACAATGGAAACAACTTTGCTTTGATTTTAGCCTTTTTCTTAACTTTCTCTTTCCCCGAACCTTTCACGGGTTGCTTCCCTTTGGAGAAAGAACTTTTCTTTCTCTTGCTTCTATTTCTTGGGCCCCTAGTGCCTTTTGACTTGGAGGAGGATGCAAGCATATGAGATTTCTCCTTTCTCATAGTCACATCGACGATCACAAGCAAGTTCACCAATTCGTTTATCGTAACTTCTTGCTTGGACATATTAAAGTTCATAAAGAATTGGTTAAATGATGGTGGTAATGACTACGTAGAGATTTTTTCCATGAAGTTCTCCAAGCTTTTTGATGAGTCTAATTATCTTGAGCCCATGATAATGAACACTTGATCCCTCACTCATCCTTGATCTAAGGAGCTCATTTGATAAAGTGAACCTTTCATTTCTTGTTTGTACACCATACAACTCTTGTAGGTGTTTATAGATCCCATGAGCATGTTTCAGATGCTCGTGAGTCTTTTGGAGCTCAATAGACATGGATGCTAACATGTCGTATCTCACTTGTAGATCATCATCTACAAATTTCGTGAACATTTCATGAACGTCATCAGTGGTGTCATCACCAATTGTGTCCATGGAACTTTGATCAATGACGTATGTCCCCTTTCAAAGTCAAGAATTATCTTAAGGTTTCTCAACCAATCTTGAAAGTTTAGCCCGGTGAGTTTATTGGTTTTCAAAATGCTTGCGAGTAGATTTTTAGCTATTTTGTTTAAAGATTTTGAAAATCTATAAGAGGTGAAAAAAGAGTATAAGCATGTGATTGAATATTGATATTGAAAACATGTTCATGGTCTTTTAAGCATGTTTTTCTCTCACTATTTTATCAAATCCTTCACCACAAAGAAGAATTCGATAAATCATATTTTCTAGTGAATCAAAATCCCAAGGACTTGCAAGTGGCCCCCCGTGACTGGATGTATATCCACAAATAATCTAAAGGTAAGCAACTTTTGCTAATTGCATCTTATGTAACTCTTGATATATTTTGCCTCACCTTTTCATGTAGATTCCTTATAAGGACGACTTCTACATTACTTGGTGTTAAGTCAAATCTACCAATCAAGCTTTGATTCGAGACGAACACCACAACATCCTCTGTGACGAGTGCATAATGTGTAGACATTTTCTAATCAAATGTGCATCTCATGGTAGGTATATGGTCACAACTGTCCACCTAAGTGTGACCCCCGTGACCAGATGTATATTACACGAAGATGATAACATCAACATGCCACATACTATTGGTAAAAGGCATGGATTAATTAAAACTCTTTTAATTTGTATCCATTTTGACTTAATATTTGAAAAGCACTTAAACATTCAAAGTGGAGGATTTTTGCTTGCAAAGATCTCATTATTTTTATCTTCTTATTTAGGTTTTCTATATCCTAACCATGCATCTCATACATCAATAGGATATAAAAAACATAAATAAGTAAATGCGCCTAGCATGCTCCTAGGGTGGGATGATGATGAGCCTAACCAAGTGGTGAACTTAAAGCTATAGGTGTACCACTTAGTTGATTTTAAGTGGGTTGATTAAATGTAGCTATTACATGAGTGTATCTATATTTATGGGTCTTCAAAAAGTCTCCATGCCTCCAATGGTCTCCTTTACTCCATGCAACATTTACATGAGAAATAAATCGTCTTTTTTAGTGATTATATTCTCATAATATTTACAAGGTAGAAATTAAAAGGCATGCAAGCCCCAATTTAATACAACCATTTTCAAAAAATTGAAACAAATAAAATCAATATTAAAGGCTTATGATTATCCTCATTCATTCAACACTTAAATGAACAATAAATAAATCAAGAATTGACAATCTATTCCAATAATTAAATGCTTTTCTCATAAACAAATATTTGGCCAAGCATAACATTTATGCAATTAGTAGGAGTTAACTTTAACAAGTTTTTAAAAATAATAAAAAATGTCAAACATAATTTTGAGAATTTGCACAACACTTGTGCATCTAATATATGTGAATCGAAACACTTTTGAACATAAAAAGAACAAAAAATTAAGGTATATTCTACGTGACCGAAATTGGCCACTGCCCGGCCAGGTTGGGCTCACAGTCGCGTGGTAGGCGCACGCCTGGGGTGCCCGCTGCCGGCCAGCGCTTGGCCAAGGCAAGGCAGCCTGCCCTATTTCGAGGTCTAGGCCGAAACACCTTGATTTTGCTCAACTTTTTGTGCACCATTAAATTTAGAACAACTTCGAAACATGATTTCACACATTATAGATGAGATTTCACAACTAAAACACCTTTTAAAATTGAAATTTCAAGCCTCCAAACATGCTTTCAAAAACAAGCTCAAGTGAGAATCAAATTCTCCAAAAATCTCCAACAAAACTCCAACAATATTAGATCTAAAAATGACCAAAACTATTTTAGTCAATCATCAACATGCTATATCAACATATAACATAAACTAATGCTAAATCAACATTCAACATTAGAGGTTATGAATTGAAACATATTAATTACATGAATTAATACTTAAAACACATAATAGCATGCTTTTAATTCATCAATCAAAGGGCCACACACAATATCATCCAAACACTCCAATCCATCATATGAATCGAGAAAATTTGGTTATTTTGATCAATCCATCACGTGAATCAATCATTCAAAAAAATCTAAATCATAGCATGAATTAGGCTCCGATACCACTTGAAGGCAAGAATAGCTCTATGGTCTATAAAATAAAACTTCAAAAGCTAAAATAACTAGGCTACTCAAGCAAATCAAGGATCTAAACATGCTAGTGAAATGAATTTAGGTAAAGGATTACCCTGATAAGCTAAATTCAAATGAGAAGTGAAGAACTCTTCTTCAATCCAAAATCTGCCAAGCAGTAGCGCAGTAGAAACAATGCAACTTTTGCATGAGTCATTCTTCTCCGAAAATTCCAAAATAAATCTAGTAGCTCCTCAACTCTTTGATGGATCTACTGTGAAAATTTCAGATCAAAATTCAGACTAGATCTCTTGGAAAAAAATTTCCAAATGACTGTTCCCATGGGTGGATCTCCAAAGGCTTAGCGAACCATTTGTTTTGCCTCTATCGAATTGATCCATACACCAATCGAATTTCCAATCACTCCTCAAAATTAGCGGGTGATTGAGATGAGAGGTGAGAGCTAGTGGCTGATTTTAGGGGTTGGAGAAGATGAGGAAGGTGATCTTCAACACATGAATGAACACCTTGAAAATGGAGAGAAAAAGTGAGAATCTAATTCTTCACTTGAATTGTGTGTTAGCTGCCCACCCTCACCTCTACATCTATATATAGAGAGAGTTGGTATCATACCTTCTTCCTGGGGGAGGGGGTGCCACATGCTTGCAATGCATGCAAATTGGGAAATTCAAATCTAATTTGAATTTGTGTACATTTCAATTACATTTGAAATCTAATTTCAAATTAATTAAATGCCACACTAAAATGATCCTATCATTTGAATTTTCCCTCCAAAAATGATTCTTCTCATTAATTAAATTTAATAATTTAATTTAATTAATTAACCTTTGACTTAACACTTAAGTCAACAAGCTTAACTATTTAAGCTCAATTTAGTTAACTTAACTCTTTAAACTAACTTGACCAATTGATGGTCACATGGCACCAAATAATTAACTCTTTAATTACTGATCTAATTTAACTCTTAAATTAGTTGATCAATTTAACATCTAAATTAATCAAGCCAAGTTAAACATCAATTTTCGGTCACGCCCAAAAAATCGATCACTTTGGTGTGAATTTTCTAACACTTAGAAAGTTCCTCCAAAACTTAGGAAATGCAATTAGCTTTTATGTGTGACCTGATAGGTTTTACCATTCATTGGACATGAACTCACAACTCCTTGTAGTGTTTGAATATCATATATTCATTTTAGTTTAAACTCCTTTAAACTAAATCCACTCAATTCAACTAATCTTTATTAATTGAATATTACCTAATCTCGGTCGATGCCCAACCTCAACCCCATGGAGCCCAACTAATTGGCCGAAATGAATGCTTTTGGAGAACCATTATAGCTCTATGCGTACCATATAAATACAGTCTTTTCATCTCCTATCTCCCAAGAACAAGCCTAGGGCAAGATGTTTGATAGCTAATAGCTTCAATTCTATGCCTTTATTCTCAATGTTCGATTCCATTGTATGACCTTATCTTTGGAAAACTCCTTTTCCAAATTTTCACAGCACTTTGCCCAAGGATTTATAGGAATATATCATAATAGAATATATAGGAGATGCACTCACCCTTCACAAAAGCAAGGATTCAGATTCCATCTTGGATCTCACAAACATCCATGTCTAGTAACTTATGCCCAACCTCAACCCAAGAGGCCCGCTGGGTAACCAAGGAAGAGTGAAAGCATAAGGACCAAACATAGGGTTACCATGGATCCTCAGGTTAAAGGACTAAATATGCACTACCATAAGCTAGAGAATTTGCCACTACCGACTTGCCACTCTGGCTACCTAGTGGATTCTCTTGGTAGGACTTATGTGCCTTGTTCTCTAACAAGTACCTACTAATATGCATCAATATCTCATATAGGATTGATCATGGAACGGAGCAACATCCAACCCTTAGATTTATGTATCGTTAGTACAAGTCTATCCGAATCTTAGATGTCCTGTCTCGTAAGATCTTATGACTTGAAAGATTTAAGATCACAACCGTGTAAGACTTATTCTATGATTACCATCTAATGCGTAACCAAGTCCCATAGTCTAGTGTGATCTAAGGGCTTCATCCAAATACGAGTGAAGTAATAAAGAGCACAAGATGAAGATGGCCATATAAAGAATATCATTCAATCAAGATTGTTTTACAAGGAAATAGTTTTACAAGGCCAATCTAATTGGCTTGCCAGGTACTATTCCAACAATCTCCCATTTTCCCTAAAGCAAGTGCCCCATGGCCTTGAGACCCATCTTCTGAAGATGTCCATCAAAGACCTTTTGTGTTAGGGGTTTAGTTTGTAGATCTACTATGTTATCTTTCGAGGCAACTCTCTACACTTGAATGTGGCCTCAATCGATGATCTTTCAGATCAAATGATATCACCTCAAAATATGCTTGGATCTCTAACGAGATCTTAGCTCTTTAGCTTGCGCTACCTCCTTGCTGTTGTCATAGAAGAAAACTACTGACTCAGCAATGCTAGGCATTACATTTAACTCTTGAATGAAGTTTTTCATCCAAACACCTTTCTTTGTAGCTTTTGAAGCCACAATATATTCTGCCTCTGTGGTAGAGTCGGTCATGGTTTCTTGTTTGGAACTCTTCCAACTTACTACGCCGCTATTGAGGCAAAATATAAATCCAGAAAGGGATTTACGTCATCTACATCGGTTTGGAAACTTGAATCCAAAAATCGCTTGAGCTTCAATTTTCCATTGCTATATACCAAAAACAAATCTTTAATCCTTTTCAAGTACTTAAGGATTGCTTTAATGGCTATCCAGTGACTCTCACTGAGATTGGATTGGAACCTATTCGTAACACTTAGTGAGTGTGCCATATTTGGTCTTATACATTGAACCGTATACATTATACACCCAATAATGGGGCCATAAGGTATGTGGGATGTCCTTGGTCTCTCATTTTCAGTGTAAGGGGCCATAAACTTGGAGAGATGAATGCCATGTCCCATGGGAAGGAATTTCTTCTCAGATTCTTTCATAATAAACCTCTTTACTATTTTGTCAATGTATGGGGTTCGGAAAAGCCCTAGCATTCTCCTTGATCTATCTCTATCGATACATATTCCTAATACGTAGGATGCTTCTCCCAAATTCTTCATGGAGAATTGAGTAGAAAACCATGCCTTAGTACACTCTAACATTCTTACCTCATTCCCAATGAGAAGGATGTCATCGATATAAAGTACAATAAACTGTATACTACTCCCACTAGCCTTTTAGTGCACACATGGTTCATACACATTTTTGACAAAGCCAAACGATTTGGCCATTTTGTCAAAATGTATGTTCCAACTTTGGGATGCTTGTTTGAGTCCATAAATGAATATCTGGAGTTTGTAAACCTTTGCGCACTTTCTTTGGATGTAAAACATTGTGGTTGCTCCATATAGATTTCTTCTTCAATGTCTCCATTGAGGAAAATGGTTTTCACAAATATTTGTCGTATCTTATAGTCGTAATATGTGGCTATGGCAAGTAGAATCTGAATGGACTTAGGCACTACGACAAGTGAAAAGGTTTCCTAGAAATTGATATTGAGTCTTTAAGTGTAACCTTTTGCCACTAGTTGCGCTTTAAAAGTCACCACCTCTCGATTGACTCCAAGCTTTCGCTTATAGATCTATTTGAAACCAACGGGAACTATTTCCCTTGGTGGATCTACCAAAGTTCATACTTTGTTGGAGTACATAGAGTCCATTTTAGATCTCAAGGCATCAAGAACATCTTGAGTCTATGTCCAAAATAGCTTCCTTATAGGCCTTCGGATCACTATTTGATTGGCTTGTTTAATGAAAAAATTCGAACCTTTCGGGTTGCTTCTTGATTCGGTTTGACCTTCTTGGAGGATGTGTATAAGAATATTGTGGCTCATTTGCCACCGCTTGTAGGATTTCATGATCTTCTTGAACTTCATCAAGTTCAACAACAATGCCATTTCTATCTAATAGAAATTGCTTTTCCAAAAGTAGGCATTCCTCGAAACAAACACCTTTTATTCTGAGGGATCATAGAAGTAATAACCTATAAACTCTCTTGGGTATCCCACAAACTTTCATGAGATGGATCTACTATTCAACTTATCTTCTACTATTTGTCTCACATGGACATGGGCGGGAGATCGCCAAACCTTAAGGTATTGGTAAGAGGATGCGTTGCCATACCACATATATGCGTCATTTTTGGCACCGACTTTGAAGGTACTACATTTAGTGGCTTCGACGCTGTCATTTAGGTGTATCCCTAAAAGGAATAGGCAAATTGAAAAAGCTCATCATAGAATGTACTATGTCCAACAAGGTATGATTTCTCCTCTCGGCTACTCTATTATGTTAGGGTGTGCTGAGTAGAGTCCATTGAGAAAGAATCCCATTCTCCTTTAGATAATCCAAGAATTCAGTGCTTAAGTATTCCCCCCCTCGATCCAATCAGAGAGCTTTAATACTTAGCGCCAATTGCTTTTCTACTTCATTCCTATACTTTTTAAACTTTTCAAAGGCTTTGGACTTGTACTTCATAAGATACACTATCCGAACCAACTATAATCATCAGTGAAGGTGATGAAGTAGGAATAGCCTCCTTTTTCACTAACTTTTAGTGGGCCACAAACATCCATTTGGATTAAATCCAAAGGATTTGTGGAGCGCTCCGTTTGTCCTACAAAAAGAGTTTTGGTCATTTTTCTCTTTAAATAAAATTCACAAGTAGGAAGATCCTTAATGCTACTAACATTTAGTATTTTGAGAGCTTCTAAGTTGTTCATCCTATTTTTAGAAATATGCCCAAGTCTTGCATGCTAAAGAATGCCATCTTCTTGGTTATCTAATTTTCTTTTACTTGATTGAATGTGCATTAGTGAAAGTTGAGAATCAAGTATGTACAATCCACTAATTAATGTACCTCTAGCAATTAAAAAACCATTCTTTAATGCCTTCAACATCCCATTCGATATCGAAAGCTCATATCCTTCATTATTAATAATGAGAATTAAAATATTGTTCTTAACAAGATGGGGTACATAATAAACCAGATCAAGTACACTCAAGCATTCCCCAAGTCTAACTTGATTACGCCTTGGAAAGTGGTGCCAACTCTTGCTCCATTTTCTAGGTGAAGGATCATATCCCTTGCACAAAGAATCTTTCTTCTTTCCATCCCCTATAACAAATTACAAAGATGAGAACCACATATGATATCAAATACCCATGATGAAGAATTAGTCATCAAATGCACCTTAGTGAAGTACATACCCTTCTTAAGGGTTGTAAGGTAAGCTTTACAATTCCTTTTCCAATGTCCCTTTTCACCAGAATGGAAACAACTTGCTTTGATTTTATCCTTTTTCTTAACCCCTCGAACCGTTCACGGGTTGCTTCCCGTTGGAGGAAGAACTTTTCTTCCTCTTACCTCCCTTTCTTGGGCCCATAGTGCCTTTTGACTAGGAGAAGGATGCAAGCATAAGAGGTTTCTCTTTTCTCATAATCACCTCGACGGTCACGATCATGGTCACCAGATCATTAATTATAACTTGGACATATTAAAGTTCATAATGAATTAGTCGAATGATAGTGGTAATGACTGGAGGATCAAATCCATGTAGAGGTCATTGTCCATGACCACGTCAAGTTATCCAAGCTTCTCGATAAGTCCAATCAGTTGAGCCCCATGATCATGAACACTTGACCCCTCACTTATCCTTGATCTAATGAGCTCCTCCAAAATTTTTGAAAAAGTTTGAGTCATGCAAAAGTTGCATTGTTTCTGCTGCGCCGCTTCTTGGCAAATTCTGGATTGAAGAAGAGTTCTTCACTTTCTCCTTGGAATTTAGCTTATCAAGGTAATCCTTTATCTAAATCCATTTCATTACCATGTTTAGATCCTTGATTTTCTTGAGTAGCCTACTTATTTTAGCTTTTGATGTTATAATTTATGGATCCTAGTGCTACTCTTGTCTTCAAAAATTTCTTACCCTCAAAAGAGATTTGGGAAGTCACATTTTCTAGTGAGAATTAAGATCTAAAGGCATCACTTGTAGACCCATGAATCATGAGACATCCACGCATAACCCTATGGTAAGTAGCTTTTTACCAATTACATCTCCATGGAACCCTTAATTTATTTTGTCGCACTTTTCATATAGACCCATAACTCGTATGACATCTATATTATTAGGTGTTAAGTCGAGCCTACTGATCTTTCTTTAATTGTGCACTCAACAATGAGTAGTGCACGACTCATGAGACAATGTCATAACTAAGCACTTTAAATCGCATCTCATACAAAAGTTGTGAATATAGCTTTCCACGAAAGTGTGTTCCACGGCTCATAGGATAACACAACCATATTAGCATCTCATGTCACACATGTATTCATAGAAATTTTATCCATCTTAACTTAATGTTGTTTGAAGCAAAGGGTTTGCTTGTTTGGAAGATCTCATTATTTTATCTTTTTTTATTTAAATTCTCTATCCTAAACTTGCATTCCCATACATTAAATGATAAGAAAAGCATAAATAAGAAATAAGCCTATCATCCATCTAATCTAGGATGACCATGGGCCCTGATCAAGTGATGCACCTAAAGCCATTATTGTGCCACTTGATAGATTTATGTGGGTAATTTAATGAATTTGATCCTTTCTATTACATCTATACCTCCTACGCATACATGGGGCTTCAAGCCTTCAAGTCATCCATCTTAACTCCTTAACCTCCTTGAAATGTCCAACATTTATAAGAAAAAGAAATCCTTACCACATAAATATTCTACTTTCATTACAATAATAAGAAAGATATTTACATGGTGAAAAAATGAAGAATAAGAGGCATGCAAGCCCTATTTAATTACAACCCATTCAATCAACATTGAATTAATTAAATTAAGTTAAAGACTCATGTTTATCCCCATTAATCCATAATATCATACATTCAACAATTAAGTGAATGATAACAAGATTTAACATTCAAATCAATAATACATCACATGCATTGACAAACTGTGCACATCCTTGAAAAAATATTTTCAAATTTGGTTTTAACCATGCAAAAATGTCCAATATTCTTTAAAAAGATTGTATAACATTTATGCATTAAAATCAGGGTAAAATATCATAATGTTACAACAAAAATGGCATTTGTCCTATGGAAAAATGAACGTTGTGGCAGTAGGCGCGCATAGGCCTGTTACTGATTGCCCAAGCACACAGCAAGCATGCATTGAGGGCTCGTTGTTGCACTTGAGCTCTTGGCAGCTCCTACGTGCTCACTGAAGCCATATCCTGCCTAACCGGTAGGCCACTACACATGTACAACATGCCCAACAGTGTCTGCACATGTACCGCACCGATCATCCAAATTAACATCAATTGTATTTGGACACTTACAAAATCAAAATTTCACCCAAACTTTGATAATTTTTAGAATTTAAACACTTTAAAAATTGAAATTAAACCTTTTAACATGTTTAAAAGTAAAAAAATAAAGTTCAATCGCCATTCAACAACATGGTAATCTAAGAAGATCCAAAAATAAAATTCAAAAATGCTAAATCACAATCTAGTAAAAGTAAGAGATAGACTAGGATCAATAAATTAAAACCAAAATAAGGTAAAATTTAACTAGTTATTTCCATTCCAAGGATCTATCTACATGACTTAAATTAAGATTTAAAGGCTAGAAAATTACCTTTGAAGAAGAAATCAAAGAAGTGAGGAATATCTTCTAATGGACACTTCAAATTCAAGATCAACATGTTCCTCTCCCTTGATTCGATTTCTGCACACCAAGGCCTCCAAAAATCAGCAACTTTTGCAAACAATTTCATCACTAACACATCCTTTTGGTGGAAAAGAAATAGAGAAAAATAGCTCCAAATCGTTGCCTAAAAGAGCTTCAAAATCTGCTACTAGAAAGGTTCAATCACCAATCGTAAGCTTTCCAAGTGTGAAGCCTCTAATGTGTAGTCTACATACCTAGGAGGGTCTCTCAATCCACACAATCTTTTCTAGAGAAGAGAGGAAGCAGAAGATGATGGAGATGGTGATTTTGGAGGAGGAAAGACGGAGGAGGGAATCAAGGAGGTAGTTACTCAACACATGAGTTGGCTACCATTTTGGAGGGAAAAATGAGAGCATCAATTGTCACCTTATGGCCGGCCATGTTTGTTATTTATAGGAGGGGATGGAAGCCATCACACCTTTCACACATATGTTGGAATAATACCCGACAAGCCAATAGGATTGGCCTTGTAAAAGCTATTTCCTTGTAAAACAATCTTAGTTGAATGATGTTCTATAGATGGCCATCTTTATCTCATGCTCTTTATTACTTCACTCGCATATAGATGAAGCCCTTAGATTACGTATGACTATGGAACTTAGTTTGATGACCATGGAATAAATCTCCTACAGTTGTGATCTTAAATCTTCAAAGTCAAAGAATCTTACGAGACGGGGCATCTAAGATCCGGATAGGCTTGCGCTAATGATGCATAAGTCCAATAGTTGGATATTGCTCTATTCCATGAGCAACCATATGAGATATAGGTGTATGTTAGATTGGTGCTTGTTAGAGAACAATGCACTGAAGACCCATCGGGAGATTCCATTAGATAACCAAAGTGGCAAGTTCATAGTGGCAAGTTCTCCAGCTTACGCTAGTGCATATTATTAGTCCTCTAACCTGAGGATCCATGGTAACATTGTGTTTAGTCATGCTTTAACTCTTCCTTGACCACTTAGTGAGTTTTATGGGTTGAGATTGGGTATGATCTACCAGGCATAGAGGTTAGTGAGATCTAAGATGGAATACAACTCCTCGCTTTTGTGAAGGGTACATCTTCTATGTGTTCTTTAATTATCGATTCCAAGAAATCCTTGCGCAAAGTGGTATGAAAATTTGAAAAAAGCATTTTCCAAAGATGATGTCATACAAAGGAATCAAACATCGAGAATGGAGACATAGTATCGAGGCTACTAGAGAGCTGACAAATATCTTACCCTAAGCCTCTTTCAGGACATAGAAGACGGAATGACCGTATTTACATGATAAGTGTAGAGCTATAATGGTTCCCCAAAACATTTATTTCAGCCAATTAGTTGCGCTCTATGGGCTTGAGGTTAGATATCGACCATGGAGGTTGGGTACTTTTCAATTAATGAGATTAATTGAATTGATTCAATTAGTTTAAAAGTGTTTTAAACTAAAATTAATGTAAGATATTCAAAAGTCACAAGGAGTTGTGAGCTCATGTCCAATGAATGATAGAACCTATTGGTTCACACACAAAAGCCAATTAGCTTCCTAGTTTATGGAGGAATTTTCTAAGAGTTAAAGAATCACTCCATAGGACCAATTTTTTAGGTGTCCAATTTGAAGGTCAATTTTGGCTTGATTAATTTAAGTATTAAATTAATCAATTAATTTAAGTAGTTAAATTAAACTAATAACTAAGGAGTTGATTATTTGGTGCTAAATGATCATCAATTGGTCAAGTTAACTTAAAGAGTTAAGTTAACAAATTTGAGCTTAACAGTTAAGCTTGTTTGACTTAAGAATTAAATCAAAGGTTAATTAATTAAATTAAAGTGTTTAATTTAATTAATGAGAAGAACAAATTTTGGAGGGAAAATTCAAATGAAGAGTTCATTTGAATTAGCATCTTAATTAATATGAAATTAGATTTCAAATGTAATTGAAATGCACATGAAATTCAAATTAGATTTGAATTCAAATTTGCTACCTTGACAATGCAAGTGGCCACCCCTCCTTGAGAAAGGTGGCATCACACCATTCTCCCTTTATATATAGATATAGAGGGTTTGTGGACCAGCCATTGCATGATTAATGTGAAGATTAGAATCTATCACAATTCCTTCCAAAAACTCTTTCCAAGCATTGTATCATGAGTTGAAGCTTTGTGTTCCTCCTTCTTCTCCAACCTCAAATCGGCCTCCACCATTATATTTCTCCTCTTTTACTCCAACTAAAAGTGAGGAGAAATTGGAAGTTTGATTTGTGTGTGGATTATTACAATAGAGGCAAAACATTTGGTATGCTAGTTTTGGAGATCTAATCAAACAAAACACCAATTTGGAGAATTTTTTCCAAGATATGTAGAAGGCTTTTTCATCCAAAAATTTTACAGCGTCTTCTCCAAGGTGTTTTGAAGATACAATATTTTTTTGGTGATTTTTGGAGAAGTTTAACCGAGGCAAACATAGCTCTCTTTCTGCTGTGCCGGTTTCTGGCACCATCCTCCCTCTATATATGGATACAGAGGGTTTTTGGACCGGCCATTGCATGATTAATGGGAAGATTAGAATCTATCACAATTCCTTCCAAAAACTCTCTCCAAGCATTGTATCATGAGTTGAAGCTTTGCTTTCCTTCTTCTTCTCTAACCTCAAATCGGCCTCTACCATTATATTTCTCCTCTTTTACTCCAACTAAAAGTGAGGAGAAATTGGAAGTTTGATTTGTGTGTGGATTATTACAATAGAGGCAAAACATTTGATTTGCTAGCTTTGGAGATCCACTCAAACAAAACACCAATTTGGAGAATGTTTTCCAAGATATCTAGAAGGCTTTTTCATCCAAAATTTTTACAGTGTCTCTTCCAAGGTTTTTTGAGGATAAAATATTTTTTTGGTGATTTTTGGAGGAGTTTAACTGAGGCAAACATTGCTCTCTTTTTGCTACGCCGGTTTCTGGATTGGTGAAGAGTTCACCATTTTCTCCTTGGAAATTAAAAATTCAAGATAACTCTCTACCTAAATATAAATTCCTAGCATGATTAGATCCTTATTAGCTTGTAAGCGTTAGTTTATTTAAGCTTTTGAAGTTTTATTATTGGATCCTAGTGCCTTACTTGCATTCAAGTGGTATTGGAGCTTAAATCATGCTTAGATTTGGATTTTTTTGATTGATTGATTCATGTGATGGATTGAGAAAAATCACCAAATTCTTGATTCATATGATGGATTGGAGTGTTTGGATGTTGATGTGTGTGGCTCCTTGATTTATGAGTTGAAAGCATGCTAATATGTGTTTTAAATGTTGATTCATATGATTTGTATGTTTTAATTCATAGCTTTTAATTTTGAATATTGATTTGGCATTAATTGATGTTATATGTTGATATAGCATGTTATTGATTGACTAAAATAGTTTTGATCATTTATGGATCCAATTTAATGGAGTTTTATTTAAGATTTTTGAAGAATATGATTCTTACTTAAATTAGTTTTTGAAGGCATGTTTGAGCACTTGAATTTCCATTTTTAAAAGGTGTTTTGAATCTGGAAATTCATCTATAATGTGTGTTATGATGCTTAGGAAGTGTCATAAAATTTTTGGTGCACAAAAGTTGAGCTAAAATGAATTTAACTCGATGCTAAAGTGAAAACAGGGGTTGCTGCCCAGCCTGGCCGAGCGCTGGCCGAGAGGTGGGCTCGCCTTGCGCCTGCCTGTCGTGTGGCAGTATGTCCAGCCTGGGTGGGCAGCGGTGCTTTTTGGCTTTAGCATGAGTTCTTGTTATTTTGTGCTCATTTTTCGTGATCAATAGAGTTTTGGCACAGACATGATAGATGCACAAGTGTTATGCAAGGTCTCAAAATTATGTATGACATTTTTGCATGCTTTTAAAAATTGGTTAAAGTTAATCTTCAAGTTTAGCATAAAGTTATGCTTGACCAATTACTTGTTTATGATATAAACATTTAATTGTTGGAATTAATTATTAATTCTATATTTGTTTATTGTTCATTTAATTGTTGAATGGATGATGAATGAACGGGGATGATCATGAGCCTTTAATACTAATTTTATTTGTTTCAAGTTGTTGAAAAGAGTTGTATTAAATTGAGGCTTGCATGCATCTTAATTTCTACCTTGTAATTGTTATGAGAGTAGAACCACTAAAAAGTGACGATTTCTTTCCCATGTAAATGTTACATAGAGCAAATGAGACCCTTGGAGGCATGGAGACTTTTGAAGACCCATGAATGTATGGGATACACTCATGTAATAGCTATGTTTAATCAACCCACTTAAGAACTAGGTGGTGCACCTATGGCACTAAGTGCACCACTTGGTTCGGCTCATAGTCATCCCACCCTAGGAGCATGCCAGGCGCATTTACTTATTTATGCTTTCCATTTCCTATTAATGTATGAGATGTATGTTTAGGAAATAGAAAACCTAAATAAGAAGATAAAATGATGAGATATTTGCAAGCAAAAACTATGCACATAGAATGTCTAAATGCTTTTCAAATATTAAGTTAAAATGGATACAAATTAAAAGAGTTTTAATTAATCCAAGCATTCTACCAATAGTATGTGGCATGCCGATGCTACAAACTTTGTGTGATATACATCCTATCATGGGGTCACACTTAGGTAGAAAGTTGTGACCATATATACTTATCATGAGATGCACCTTTGACTCAAGAATGCCCACACATTATACACTCGATCACAGGGGATGTTATGGTGCTCGTCTTGAATCAAAACTTGATTGGTAGGTTTGACTTAGCACCGAGTAATGTAGAGGTTAGCCATAGAGTGGATCTACATGAAATGGTGAGGCAAAATATATCAAGAGTTGCATGAGATGTAATTAGCAAAAGTTGCTTACCTTTAGAATGTTGATAGATATACATCCGGTCTTGGGGGCCCACTTGAAAATATGATTTCCCGAATTTTTCTTGGGGGAGAAGGATTTGATAAGATAATGAGAGGAAAACATGCTTGAAAGACCATAAATATGTTTTTTAATATCAAATTCAATCACATGCTTATACTCTTTTTTTGTCTCTCATAGATTATTGAAATCTTCAATCAAAATGGCTAAGAATCCATTTATATTTCTTTGGAAACCAATAAACACACCGGGCCTAACTTCTAAGATTGGTTGAGAAACATTAAAATAATTATTGACTCTTAAAAGAGGGCATACTTTGGAATAGTGCCCAACAAGCCAATTGGATTGGCCTTGCAAAGCTATTTCCTTGTAAAAACAATCTTGATTGAATTATATTCTTAATATATGACCATCTTCATCTTATGCTCTTCATTACTTCACTCGCATTTGGATGAAGCCCTTGGATCACTTATGATTATGGGACTTGGTTCTATGACCATGGAATAGGTCTCACACAGTCATGATCTGAAATCTTTCAAGTCACAAGATCTTACGCGATGGGGCATCTAAGATCCGGATAAACTTGCACTAACGATGCATATATCCAAGAGTTGGATATTGTTTCATATTGGAATAGCACCCAGCAACCCAATTAGATTGGCCTTGTAAAAGCTATTTCCTTGTGAAACAATCTTGATCGAATGATATTTTTTATATGGTCATCTTAATTTTATGCTCTCTTATTACTTTACATGTATTTGGATGAAGCACCTAGATCACTTATGACTATGGGACTTGGTTTGGTGACCATGCAATAGGTCTCACACTTTCGTGATATTAAATCTTCCAAGTCATAGGATCTTATGAGGTGGGGCATCTAAGATTCGAGTAGACTTGTACTAACAATGCATAAATCCAATAGTTGGATATTGTTATGCTACATGAGCAATTGTATGAGATACGAGTGTATATTAGTGGGTCCTTATTAGAGAACAAGGTACTAAAGACCCTCCGAAGAATCCACTAGATAGCCGTAGTGGCAAGTTGGTAGTGGTTAATTCTCCCGCTTACGCTAGTGCATATTATTAGTCCTCTGACCTGAGGATCCATGGTAACCTTGTGTCCAGTCCTCATGCTTTGACTCTTCCTTGACCACTTAGTGGGTCTTTCGGGTTGAGGTTGGGTATGAGGTACTTGACATGGAGGTTTGTGATATCCAAGATGGAATCCGACTTCTCGCTTTTGTGAAGGGCGAGTGCATCTCCTATATGTTCTATAATGATCAATTCCAAGAAATCTTTGCGCAAGGCGGTGTAACAATTTCTAAAAAGAATTTTTCAAAGGTGAGGTCACACAAGGGAATCGAACATCTAGAATAGAGACATAATATCGAGGCTATTAGGGAGCCGAAAAATATCTTGCCCTAGGCCTCTTTTGAGTGATAGGAGATGGAAGGACCATATTTTCATGGTATCCATAGAGCTACGATGGTTCTTTAGAATATTCAATTCAGCTAATTAGTTGGGCTCCATGGGTTTGAGGTTGGACATCGACCATAGAGATTGGGTACTCTTCAATTAATGAGATTAACTGAATTGAATCGATTAGTTTAAAAGAAGTTTTAAACTAAAATGAATATAAGATATTAAGAACTCACAAATAGTTGTGAGCCCATGTCCAATGAATGGTAGAACCTATTGGGTCACACACAAAAGCCAATTAGCTTCCAAAATTAGTAGAGCAATTTTCTAAGTGTTAGAAAAATCACCCTTTGGTGACTGATTTTCAAGGATCCAATTTAACTGCCAATTTTGGTTTGATTAATTTAAGTATTAAATTAATCAACTAATTTAAATAATTAAATTAGACCAATAATTAAGGAGTTAATTTTTTGGTACCATGTTGACCATCAATTGGTCAAGTTGACTTAAAGAGTTAAGTTAACAAAATTAAGCTTAAGAGTTAAGCTTATTTGATTTAAAAGTTAAATCAAAGGATAATTAATTAAATTAAAGTGTTTAATTTAATTAATGGGAAGAATAATTTTTGGATGAAAAATTTAAATGAAGTGTTCATTTAAATTAGCATCTTAATTAATTTGGAATTAGATTCCAAATGTAATTGAAATGCACATGGAATTCAAGTAAGACTTGAATTTGAATTTGCCAACTTGGCATGCCACTTGGGCAGTCACATTGAGGAAGGTGTGATGCCAACTAGCATCACATCTTCCACCCTCTATATATAGGTATAAAGGGTAAGCAAAGTCGGCCATCACATTGCTAAAAAGTGTGAAGATAAGATTCTTTGCATTCCTTCCTAAACTCTCTCTCTCCATGCATTGCATGATATGTTGAAGCTTTGCATTCCTTCTTCTTCCCAACATAAAAATTAGCCTTCTCTATTGTATTTTCTCCTCTCTAACTCCTGCTTCTAGTGAGGGGAAATTGGAAGATTGTTTGATGTATGGATCATATCAATAGAGGCGAGGCACTTAACTTGCTCAATTTTGGAGATCCACCTGCAGTAGCTTCCAATTAGAAAATTTTTATGGAGAGATCTAGAAGGCTTTTTGCTCCAATTTTTTGAAATTAGCTTTCTACGTGTGTGGAGGTGTTCCAAATTTAATTTGGTGATTTTTGGAGTAGTACAATCGGGGCAAAGGTTGCCACTATTCTGCTGTGCTGATTCCAGACAATTTTTGGATCCGAGAGTGATAGTTGATTTTCTCTTTATTTTGAGCTACAAGAGGTAATTCTTCTTCCTAATCTAGATCTGTAGCATGACTAGATCCTTGTTCACTTGAGTAGCATAGTTATTTTCAAGCTTATGATGTTTTGATTTATGGATCCTAGTACTACTCTTGCTTTCAAGTGGTATCATAGCCTTTTTCATGCTATATTTTGGATTATTGTTTGATTGATTCATGTGATGGATTAATCTATATCACCAAATACTTGATCCATGTGATGGATTGGAGTGTTTAGTTGATGATTCTTGTGGCTCTATTGCTTGATGAATTGAAAGCATGCTTTTATGTGATTTAAGTGTTAATTCATGTTTTAGTATGTTTCAATTGATAGTGATAAATGTTGAATGTTAATTTAGCATTTATTGATGTTGTATGGTGATATATCATGTTGATATTTGATCAAAAGAGTTTTGGTCATTTTTAGATCCAATTTGATTGGAGTTGTATTGGAGATTTTGTAGAATATGATTCTAGTTTTTTTTTTTTTTCTAATTTTTGAAGGCATGACTGAGCACTTGAATTTCCTTTTCTTAATAGAGGTTTTAAATCTAGAAATTCATCTGTAATGTGCGTTTTAATGTTGGGAACATGTGCTAGAACTCTTGGGGCATGAAAGTTGAGTGGAAAATGGCTTGACACACTTTGAAACCCAAAAACAGGGGCTGCCAGGAGCTGCGCGCACGACATGCGCATGGCCTGCCCAGCAATGAGGCATGGCTGGCTGGCAGCCCCTGTTTTGAGTTTTGATGAGTCTTGAGCCCTTTTTCTAACTCCTTTTATGCTTGAAATGTTTTTGCACCACACACAGTAGATGCACAAATGTTGTAAAAGTTCTCAAAATTATGTTTGACATTTTTTAATGGCTTTGAAAATTGTTTAAAGTTTATCTTCCAATAATGGCATAAATGTTATGCTTATTCAATTATTTGTTTGTGAGATAAGCATTTAATTGTTGGAATTAATTGTTAATTCTAGATTTATTTATTGTTTATTTAATTGTTGAATGGATGATGAATGATTAGGGATGATCATGAGACTTTAATAATAATTTTAATTGTTTCAAGTTGTTGAAATGGGTTGTATTAAATTGAGGCTTGCGTGCCTCTTTATTTCTACCTTGTAAATGTTATGAGAATAGAATCACTAAGAGTGAGATTTTCGTATTCATGTAAATGTTGCATGGAGCAATGGAGACCAATGGAGGCATGGAAACTTTTGAAGACCCATGAATGTATGGGATACAATCATGTATTTGCTAGATTTAATCAACCCACCTAAAATCAACTGGGTGGTGCATCTACGGCTCTAAGTGCACCACTTGGTTAGGCTCATGGTAATCCCACCCTAGGAGCATACTAGGCACATTTACTTATTTATGCTTTCCATATCCTATTGATATATGAGTTGCATGTCTGGGATATAGAAAACCTAAATAAGAAGATAAAAATGATGAGATCTTTGCAAGCAAAAACCCTCTACTTAGAATGTCTAAATGCTTTCCAAATATTAAGTCAAAATGTATACAAATTAAAAGAGTTTTAATTAATCCAAGCTTTCTACCAATAGTAAACGCCATGATGAATCTATCTAATTTGTGTGATAGCACTTGAAGCTGGGGTCACACTTAGGAAGAAAGCTATGAGCATATACTTGGCATATGATGCACCTTTGATTTGAGAACCTCCATGCATTGGCACTCAAAGTGGGGGATGACATGGAGCCATCTCGAATCAAAGTTTGATTGGTAGATATGACTTAACCCTTAGTAATAATGTAGATGCACTCGAAACGGGGTGTCTATATGAAAAGTGAGGCAAAATATATCAAGAATTGTATGAAATGCAATTAGTAAGTGTTGCTTACCTTTTGATTGTTTCTGGATGGCACTGGAAGCGGGAGTCCACTTACAAATCTTTAGGATCTTGATTCTCACTAAGAAATATGATTTCCCGAATTCTTCTTGGGGGTGAAGAATTTGATAAAATAGTGGGAGGAAAACATGCTTGAAAGACCTTGAACTTATTTTTAATATCAAACTCAATCACATGCTTATACTCTTTTTTCACCTTTTGCAGATTTTCAAAATAGTCAAATAAAAATAGCTAAGAATCTACTCGCATCAATTTTGGAAACCAATAAACTAACTGGGCTGAACTTCCAAGATTGGTTAAGAAACCTTAAAATCATTCTTGACTCTGAAAAGCGGACTTATGTCCTTGATCAAAGTTCCTTAGACACACTTGGTGATGATGCCACCGACGCACAATGTGAAATGTTCACAAAATTTGTAGATGATGATCTACAAGTGAGGTATGTCATGTGGCGTCTATGTCCAACGAGCTCCAAAGACTCATCTGCACATGAAACATGCTCGAGAGATCTATGTAGACTTGCAAGAGTTGTATGGGGTATAAAGTCGACATGAAAGGTTCGTTTTGTCTAAAGCGCTCTTTAGGGCAAGGATGAGTGAAGGGTCCAATGTTCATGATCACAGCCTCAAGATGATTGGACTCATCGAGAAGCTTATAGTTAGATGTGGCATGGACAACGACCTTTATGTGGATTTGATCCTACAGTCATTGCCACCTTCATATGATCAATTCATTATGAACTTCAATATGTCCAAGCAAGATGTTACGATTAATGAATTGATCAATATGCTTGTGACCGCGGAGGCAACTATGAAAAAGGAGAAGCCCCTTATGCTTGCATCATCCTCCAAGTCGAAGGGCCCTAGGGGTCTTAGAAATGGAGGTAAGAGGAAGCAAAGTTTTTCCTCGAAAGGGAAGCAACCCGAGAAGAGTTCCGGGAGGGCTAAGAAGAAGGTTAGAACTAAAGCTAGTTGTTTCCACTGTGGCGAAAAAGGACATTAGAAAAGAAATTACAAAGCTTACCTTGCAACCCTTGAGAAGGGTATGTACTTTATTGAAGTGCACATGACGACTAATTCTTCCACATGGGTATTTGATATTGTATGCAGTTTCTCACCTTTGTAATTCGTTATAGGGGATGGAAAGAAAAAAGAGTCTTCGTGAATGAGATATGATCCTCCGCTTAGGAAATAGAGCAAAAGTTGCGGCCATTTTCGAAGGTATTATCAAGTTGGACTTGGGGAATGCTTGCATTGTACTTGATCCTATTTATTTTGTACCCCATCTTGTAAATAATATTATTTCAATTCCCATTCTTGATAATGAAGGATTTGATTTTTCTATATCGAATGGGAAGTTGAAAGCATCAAAGAATGGTTCTTTGATTGCTCAAGGTACATTAATAAATAGATTGTACATACTTGATTCTCAACCTTCACTAATGCACATTCAATCAAGTAAAGAAAATTAGATATCCAAGAAGATGCCATTCTTTAGCATGCAAGACTTGGCTATATCTCTAAGAATAGGATGAGTAAGTTAGAAACTCTCACAACACAAAATGTTAGTGGCATGAGGACCTTCCTACTTGTGAATCTTGTTTAAAGGGAAAAATGACCAAGGCTCCTTTTGTAGGATAATGGAGCGCTCCACAAGTCTCTTGGATTTGATCCATACGGAGGTTTGTGGACCACTAAGAGTTAGTGGGAGATAAGGCTATTCCTACTTCATCACCTTCACTAATGACTATAGTCGGTTCAGACATGTGTTTCTTATGAAGAGCAAGTCCGAAGCCTTTGAAAAGTTCAAAACGTATAAGAGTGAAGTGGAAAAGCAATTGGGGCTAAGTATTAAAGCTCTTCGATCGAATTGAGGGGGAGAATATTTAAGCATCGAATTCTTGAATGGGATACTTTCTCAATATACTCCATTCGGCACACCTTAAAATAATGGAATAGCCAAAAGGAGAAATCGTACCTTGTTGGTTATTTCCATGATGAGCTTTTTTTATGTGCCCATATCCTTTTGGGGATATGCCTTACAAACGGTGGAGAGGTTACTAAATATAGTACCCAAAAAGTCGGTTCCAAAGACTCCACATGAGATGTGCTTTGGCAAAACACCCTTTTACCAATATCTCAAAGTTTGGGGATCTCCCGCTTACGTGAGGCAGACAGTGGGAGATAAGTTGGATAGTAGATCTACCTTTAGTAAGTTTGTGGGATACCCTAGAAAGTATATGGGTTATTATTTCTATGATCCCGCGGAACAAAAGGTGTTTATTTCAATGAATGCCCACTTTTTGGAAAAGGAATTTCTAGTAGATAGAAATGGCGTTATTGTTGAACTTGATGAATTTCAAAATGATCAAGAAATCCCACAAGTGGTGGAAACAAGTGAGCAACGAGAACCTAGTACACAACCTCTATGTAGGTCAGACCGAATCAAGAAGCTACCCCAAAGGTTCAGATTCCTTCATGAGACAGGCCAAATGGATGATGATCTGAAGACCTATGAGGAAACTATGTTGGATATAGATTTGGGACACTGGCTTGAAGGCATGAGATCCGAAATGGACTCCATGTACTCAAAGAAGGTATGGACTTTGGTAGATCCACCAAAGGGAATAGTTCATGTTGGTTGCAAGTGGATCTATAAGCGAAAGCTTGGAATAGATGGAGAAGTGGTGACTTTTAAGGCGCGACTACTAGCGAAGGGTTACACTTAAAGACCCAATATCAATTTTGAGGAAACCTTTTCGCCAGTCACAATGACTAAGTCCATTCATATTCTACTTGCTATAGCCACATATTATGACTATGAGATATGACAAATGGATGTGAAAACCACTTTCCTCAATGGGGACATTGAAGAAGAAATTTATATGAAGCAACTACAAGGTTTTACATCCAAGGGGAGTGAGCAAAAGGTTTGCAAACTCCAGAGATCCATTTATAGACTCAAACAAAAATCCCAAAGTTGGAACATACGTTTTGACAAAACAGTCAAATCGTGTGGCTTTGTCAAAAATGTGTATGAATCATATGTGTATAAGAAGGCTAGTGGGAGTAGTATATAGTTTATTGTGCTTTATGTCAATAACATTTTTCTCATTGGGAATGAGATAGGATATTAGAGTGTGCTAAAGCGTGGTTATCTACACAATTCTTCATGAAGGATTTGGGATAAGCATCATACGTGTTAGGAATACGTATCTATATGGATAGATCTAAAAGGATGCTGAGACTATCCCAGACCCTGTACATTGACAAGATACTAAAAAGGTTTAGTATGGAAGAATCCAAGAAGGGATTTCTTTCCATGGGACATGGCATTCGTCTCACAAAGTCTATAGCCCCCAAGACTGAGGAAGAGAAACGAAAGATGTCTCACATACTTTATGCCTCTGCTATTGGTAGCATAATGTATGCAGTTCAATGTACAAGACCGAATATGGCACACTCATTAAGTGTTATGAGTAGGTTTCAATCCAATCCTGATGTGTCACTGGATAGCCGTGAAAATAACCCTTAAGTACTTAAGAAGGACTAAGGACTTGTTTTTGGTATACGGCAATGGATAATTAAAACTAGAGGGATTTTTGGATTCAAGTTTCCAATCCGATGTAGACAACCTCAAATTCACTTTTGGATTTATATTTTGCCTCAATGGTAGGGTAGTGAGTTGGAAGAGTTCCAAATAGGACACCATGGTCAATTCCACTACTGAAGCAGAATACCTTGCGGCTTTGGAAGCTGCAAATGAAGGTGTTTGGATGAAAATTTTCATTCAAGAGTTGAATATAGTGCCTCGTATTGCTGAGCCAGTAGTTGTCTATTGTGACAACAACGAGGCAGTGGTGCAAGCCAAAGATCTAAGATCTCATAAAAAATTCAAGCATATTTTGAGGCGATATCATTTGACCTGAGAGACATTGATAGAGACGACATCCGAGTGGAGAGTGTTGCCTCGAAAGAAAATATAGCAGATCCACTAACTAAGCACCTACCACAAAAGGTCTTTGAAGAACATTTTGAGAAGATGGGCCTCAAGGCCATAGGGCATTGTCCTTAGGGCAAGTGGAAGATTGTTGGAATATTGCCCAGCAAGCAAATTAGATTGGCATTGTAAAAGCTATTATCCTATAAAATAATTTTGATTGAATGATATTCTTTATATGGCCATCTTCATCTTATGCTCTTTTATTACTTCACTTGCATTTGGATGAAGCCTCTAGATCACTTATGACTATGGGACTTGATTTGGTGATCATGGAATAAATCTCACATGGTCGGGATTTTAAATCTTCCAAGTCATAGGATATTATGAGACCGGGCATCTAAGATCCGGATAGACTAGCTCTAACAATGCATAAATCTAAGAGTTGTATATTGCTCCATTCTATGAGCAACAATATGAGATATGGGTGCATGTTAGTGGGTACTTGTTAGAGAACAAGGCACTGAAGACCCTCCAGAGAGTCCACTAGGTAGCTGTAGTGGCAAATCGGTAGTGGTTAATTCTCATGCTTACACTAGTGCATATTATTAGTCTTCTGACCTGAGAATCCATGGTAACCTTGTGTTTGGTCCTTATGCTTTGACTCCTCCTTGACTACTTAGCGAGTCTTTCGGGTTGATGTTGGGTATGAGCTACTTAGCATCGAGGTTTGTGAGATCCAATATGGAATCTGACTCCTTGCTTTTGTGAAGGGCGAGTGCATCTCCTATGTGTTCTATAACGATCAATTCGAAGAAATCTTTGCCCAAGGTGGTGTGAAAATTTGGATAAAGAGTTTCCAAAGGTAAGGTCATATAAGGAAATCGAACATCTAGAATAGAAACTTAGTATCGAGGCTATTAGGGAGTCGGCAAATATCTTGCCTTAGGCCTTTTTCGGGAGATAGGATACGGAAGTACCGTATTTGCCTAGTACGTGTAGAGCTATGATGGTTCTCCAAAATATTCATTTCGGCCAATTAGTTGGGCACCATGGGCTTGAGGTTGACATCGACCATGGAGATTGGGTACTATTCAATTAATGAGATTAATTGAATTGAGTCGATTGTTTAAAATGAATTTTAAACTAAAATGAATATAAGATATTCAAAAGTCACAAAACATTGTGAGCCCATTTCCAATGAATGGTAGAACCTATTGGGTCACACACAAAAATCAATTAGCTTCAAAAATTGGTAGAGCAATTTTCTAAGTGTTAGAAAAATCATCTTTTGGTGATCGATTTTCAAGGATCCAATTTAACGATCAATTTTGGTTTGATTAATTTAAGGTTTAAATTAATCAACTAATTTAAAGAGTTAAATTAGACCATTAATTAAGGAGTTAATTATTTGGTACCATGTTGACCATCAATTGGTCAAGTTGACTTAAAGAGTTAAATTAACAAAATTAAGCTTAAGAGTTAAGCTTGTTAGATTCAAGAGTTAAATCAAAGGATAATTAATTAAATTAAAGTGTTTAATTTAATTAATGGAAAGATACTTTTTGGATGGAAAATTTAAATGAAGTGTTCATTTAAATTAGCATCTTAATTAATTTGGAATTAGATTCCAAATGTAATTGAAATGCACATGGAATTCAAGTAAGACTTGAATTTAAATTTGCCAACTTGGCATGCCACTTAGGTGGTCACATTGAGGAAGGTGTGATGCCAACTAGCATCACACCTTCCACCCTCTATATATAGACATAGAGGGTAAGCAAATTCGTCCATCACATTATTGAAAAGTGTGAAGATAAGATTCTTTGCATTCCTTCCAAAACTCTCTCTCTCTCTCTCTCTCGCCATGCATTGCATGATATGTTGAAGCTTTGCATTCCTTCTTCTTCCCATCCTGAAAATCAACCTCCTCAACGTTATTTTCTCATCTCTAACTCCAACTTCTAGTGAGGGGAAATTGGAAGATTGTTTGGTGTGTGGATCATATCAATAGAGGCAAGGCACTTGACTTGCTCGATTTTGGAGATCCACCTACAGTAGCTTCCGGTTGGAGAATTTTTATGGAGCGATCCAGAAGGTTTTTTGCTCCAATTTTTTCACAGTAGCTTCCTTAGTGTGTGAAGGTGTTCCAAATTTAATTTGTTCATTTTTGGAGCAGTATAATAGGGGCAAATGTTTCCACCTTTCTGCTATGCCGATTCCAGACAATTTCTGGGTTCGAGAGAGATAGTTGATTTTCTCCTTGTTTTGAGCTACAAGAGGTAATTTTGCTTCCTAATCCATACCTATAGCATGACTAGATCATTGGTTGCTTGAGTAGCTTAGTTGTTTTCAAGGTTATGAAGTTTTTGATTTATGGATCCTAATGCTATTCTTGTTTTCACTCCGTTCCATGAGCAACCATATGAGATATGGGTGCATGTTAGTGGGTGCTTGTTAGAGAACAAGGCACTAAAGACCCACCGAGAGAATCCACTAGATAGCTGAAGTGGCAAGTCGGTAGTGGTAAGTTGTCCTGCTTACTCTAGTGCATATTATTAGTCCTTTGATCTAAGGATCCATGGTAACCTTGTGTTTGGTCCTCATACTTTGACTATTCCTTGACCACTTAGCGGGTCTCACGGGTTGAGATTGGGTATGAGCTACTCGGCATGGAGGTTTGTTATATCCAAGATGGAATCTGACTCCTCGCTTTTGTAAAGGGCGAGTACATTTCCTATATGTTCTATAATGATCGATTCCAAGAGATCTTTGCATAAAGTAGTGTGACAATTTGGAAAAAGAGTTTTCCAAAGATGAGGTCATACAAAGGAATCGAACATTGAGAATAGAGACATAGTATCTTGGCTATTAGGGAGCAGACAAATATTTTTCTCTAAGCTGCATAGTAAGCATAGAGCTATAATGATTCTCCAAAACATTCATTTTGGCCAATTAGTTGGGCTCCATAGGCTTGAGGTTGGACGTCAACTATGGAGATTGGATACTCTTCAATTAATGAGATTAATTGAATTGAGTCGATTAGTTTAAAAATATTTTAAACTAAAATGAATATAAGATATTCAAATGTCATAAGAAGTTGTGAGCCCATGTCCAATGAATGCTAGAATCTATTTGATCACACACGAAAGCCAATTCGCTTTCTAGTTTACGGTGGAATTTTCTAAGAGTTAGAGAATCACTCCATAGGACCAATTTTTTAGGTGTCTAATTTGAAGGTCAATTTTAGCTTGATTAATTCAAGTGTTAAATTAATCAATTAATTTAAGGAATTAAATTAGATCAATAATTAAGGGGTTGATTTTTTAGTACCAAATGATCATCAATTGGCCAAGTTAACTTAAAGAGTTAAGTTAACAAAATTGAACTTAAGACTTAAGGTTGTTTGACTTAAGAGTTAAGTCAAAGGTTAATTAATTAAATTAAAGTATTTAATTTAATTAATGAGAAAAATTAATTTTGGAAGGAAAATTCAAATGAATAGTTCATTTGAATTAGCATCTTAATTAATTTGAAATTAGATATCAAATGTAGTTGAAATGCACATGAAATTAAAATTAGATTTGAATTCAAATTTGCCACCTTGGCAATGCAAGTAGCCGCCCCCCTTGAGGAAGGTGTGATGCCAACTTGGCATCACACCATCTTTCCTCTATATATAGATATAGAGGGTGTGTGGATCAGCCATTGCATGATTAATGTGAAGATTAGAATCTATCACATTTTCCTCCAGAAACTCTCTCCAAGCATTGCATCGTGTGTTGAAGCTTTAGTTTCATTCTTTTTATCAAACCTCAAATCGGCCTCCACCATTTTATTTCTCCTCCCTTACTCCTACTAAAAGTGAGGAGAAATTGGAAGTTTGATTCGTGTGTGGATCATTACAATAGAGACAAAACATTTGGTTTGCTGGTTTTGGAGATCCACTCAAACAGAGCATCGATTTGGCGAATTTTTTCTAGGAGATCCAGGAGGCTTTTGATCCAAAATTTGTGCAGCACTTCTTCAAGGTGTTGTGAGGGTATAGTATTTTTTTGGTGATTTTTGGAGATTTTCAACATATGCAAAAGTTGCTCTCTTTCTACTATGCTGGTTTCTGGCAGATTCTGAATTAGTGAAGAGTTCACCATTTTCTCCTTGGAAATTAGCAATTCAAGGTAACTCTCTACCCAAATCTGAATCTTAAAATAAGTTTAGATCCTTGGTTTCTTGTAAGCACTAGTTTATTTAAGCTTTTAAAGTTTTATTATTGGATCCTGGTGCTTTACTTGCTTTCACATACATTATTGATCAAAGTTCCGTGGACACGATCGGTGATAACGCCACTGACCAAGCTTGAGAAATGTTCATAATATTTGTAGATGAAGATCTACAAGTAAGATGTGTCATGATGGAATCCATGTCTAACAAGCTCCAAAAGACTCATGGGCACAAGAAACACGCTTGAGAGATCTATGTACACCTACAAAAGTTATAAGGTGCGTAATCAAGACACGAAATGTTCACTTTGTCAAAGGAGCTCTTTAGATCAAGGATAAGTAAGAGGTCAAATGTCCATGATCACAACCTCAAGATGATAAGATTCATTGAGAAGCTTGAACAATTAGATGTGGTCATGGACAACGACCTCTACGTGCATTTGATCATCTAGTCATTACCATCATCGTTCGACCAATTCGTTATGAACATTAATATGTCCAAGCAAGAAGTTACGATTAACGAATTGGTGAACAAGCTTGTGACCACCAAGGTGACTTTAAGAAAGGAGAAACCTCTTATACTTGCATCCTCCTACAAGTCGAAGGGTCTTAGGGGTCGTAAAAAAAGAGGTAAGAAGAAGAAGATTTCTTCCTCCAAAGGGAAGCAACCCAAGAAAAGTTTTGAGAGGGTTAAGATGAAGGTTAAAACCAAAGAAAGTTGTTTTCCATTGTGGTGAGAAGGGGCATTTGAAGAGAAATTGCAAAGCTTACCTTGCAACCCTCGAGCAGGGGATGCACTTTATTGAAGTGCACTTGATGACTAATTCTTGCTAATGGGTATTTGATACCGCATATGGTTTTCACCATAATAATTTGTTATAGGGGATGAAAAGAAGAAAGAGTCTACATAAAGGGGATATGATCCTTAGCCTAGGAAATAAAGCAAGAGTTGCCGCCACTTTCTAAGGTGTTATCAAGTTGGACTTGGGGAATGCTTGCAATGTACTTGATCCAGTTTATTATGTACCCCATCTTGTTAAGAACATTATTTCAATTCCCATTCTTAATAATGAAGGATTTGATTTTTCTCTATCGAATGGGATGTTGAAGGCACTAAAGAATGGTTCTTTAATTTCACAAGGTACATTAATTAATGGATTATGCATACTTGATTCTGAACCTTCACTAATGCACATTCAATCAAGTAAAAGAAAATTAGATAACCAAGAATATGCTGTTCTATGGCACACAAGACTTGGGCATATTTCTAAAAATAGGATGAACAAGTTAGAAGCTCTCAAAGCACTAAATGTTTGGCATTGAGGATCTTCCTACTTGTGAATCTTGTTTGAAGGAATATATGTCCAAAGCTCCTTTTATAGGACAAACGGAGTGCTCAACAAGACTTTTGGATTTGATCCAAATGGATGTTTGTGGACCACTAAGAGTTAGTGGGAGATGAGGCTATTCCTACTTCATCACCTTCACTGATGATTATAGTCGGTATGGATACGTGTATCTCATGAAGTACAAGTCCAAAGCCTTTGAAAAGTTCAAAGAGTATAGGAATGAAGTGGAAAAGCAATTGGGGTAAGTATTAAAGCTCTTCGATCGAATCAAGGAAGAGAATACTTAAGCACTGAATTCTTAGATTATTTAAAGAAGAATAGGATTATCTTTCAATGGATTCCACTCGGCACACCCCAACATAATGAAGTAGCCAAAAAGAGAAATTGTACCTTGTTGGACATGATGAGTTTTTTCGATGTGGCCATATCCTTTTGGGGATACACTTTACACACAGTGGCGAAGCTACTAGGTATAGTACCTTCAAAGTCGGTGCCAAAAACACCATATGTGATATGGCATGCCAAAGCACCCTCTTACCAATATCTCAAGGTTTAGGGACTTCCCGCTTACGTGAGACGGACAGTGGGAGATAAGTTGGATAGTAGATCCACCTTGTGCAAGTTTGTGGGATACAGAAGAGAGTTTATAGGTTATTACCTCTATGATCCCTTGGAACAAAAGGTATTTATTTCAAGGAACACCTACTTTTTGCAAAAAGCAATTTCTATTAGATAGAAATGGCATTGTTGTTGAACTTGATGAAGTTCAAGATGATCATGAAATCCCATAAGCGATGGAAACAAATGAGCTACAAGAGCCTCACATAAATCCTTTAAGAAATTCGGATCGAATCAAGAAGCAATCCAAAAAGTTCGGATTCCTTCATGAAATGGGCTAATCAAATAACAATCCAAAGACCTACGAAGAAGCTATGTCGGACATAGATTCGGGGCATTGGCTTGAAGCCATGAGATCTAAAATGGACTCCATGTACTCCAACAATGTATGGACTTTGGTAGATACATTAAAGAGAATAGTTCCCGTTGGTTGCAAGTGGATCTATAAGCGAAAGCCAGGTATAGATGGAGAAGTGGTGACTTTTAAAGCGTAACTAGTGGCAAAAGGTTACACTCAAAGGCTGGTATTAATTTTGAGGAAACCTTTTCACCAATCGCAACGCCTAGGTCCATTCAGATCCTACTTGCCATAGCCGCATATTATGACTATGAAATATGGCAAATGAATGTGAAAACTAATTTCCTCAATGGAGACATTGTAGAAAAAATCTACATGGAGCAACCATAAGGTTTTACATCCAAGGGGAGTGAGCAAAAGGTTTGTAAACTCCAGACATCCATTTCTGGACTCAAACAAGCGTCCCGAAGTTGGAACATATATTTTAACAAAACGGTCAAATCATTTGGCTTTGTCAAAGATGTGTATTAACTATGTATGTATAAGAAGGCTAGAGGGAGTAGTGTATAGTTTATTATACTTTATGTCAATGACATCCTTCTCATTGGGAATGAGACAGGAATATTAGAGTGTACTAAAGCGTGGTTATCTACTCAATTCTCCATGAAGGATTTGGAAGAAACTTTCTATATATTGGGAATACGTATCTATAGAGCTAGATCTAAGAGGATGCTGGGGCTATCCCAAACCCCGAACATTTACACGATACTAAGAGATTATTATAGAAAAATCCAAGAAGGGATTAATTCCCATAGGACATGGCATTCGTCTTTCCAAGTCTATAGCCCCTAAGACTGAAAATGAGAGACAGATGATGTCCCACATACCTTATACCTCTGCTATTCGAAGCATAATGTATGCAATTCAATGCACAAATCCGGATGTGTCACACTCGCTAAGTGTTACAAGTAGCTTTCAACCTAATCCCAGTCAGAATCACTAGATAGCTGTTAAAGCAATCCTTAAAAACTTGAGAAGGACTAAGGACTTGTTTTTAGTATACGGCATGGAGAATTGAAACTAGAGGGGTTTTTGGATTCCAGTTTCTAATCCGATGTAGATAACCTGTAATCCATTTCTGGATTCATATTTTGCCTCAGTGGCGGCGCGGTGTATATTTGGAAGAGTTCCAAATAAGAGACCACTACTGATTCTACCACAGAAGCAGAATATATTGTGGCTTTGGAAGCTGCAAAGGATGTTGTTGGATGAAAAACTTCATTCAAGAATTAAATGTAGTGCCTAGCATTGCCAAGGCAATACTTGTCCCCTGTGACAACAATGAGTTGGTAGCACAAGCTAAAGAGCTAAGATCTCATCAGCGATCTAAGTAAATTCTGAGGCGATATCATTTGACTCAAGAAATGCTCTTTATTATTTTGAGCCAAGATGCTCTTTATTACTTCACTCATATTTAGATAAAACCCTTAGATCACTCATGACTATGGGACTTGGTTCGATGACTATGGAATAAGCATCCCACGATTGCAATCTTAAATATTCCAAGTCATAGGATTTTATGAAATAGGGCATCTAAGATCCGGATAGATTTGCACTAACGCATAAATCCAATAGTTGGATATTACTCCATTCCATGAGCAACTATATAAGATATGAGATAATGTTAGTGGGTGCTTATTAGAGAACAAGGCACTGAAGATCCACCGAGAGAATCCACTAGATAGTCGAAGTAGGAAGTCAGTAGTGGCAAGTTCTCTAGCTTATGCTAGTGCATATTATTAGTCCTCTGACCTGAGGATCCATGGTAACCTTGTGTTTGGTCCTCATGTCTTGACTCTTCCTTGACCACTTAGCGGGTCTTACGGGTGGAGATTGGGTATGAGCTACTAGGCATGGAGGTTTGTGAGATCCAAGATAGAATCCAACTCCTCACTTTTGTGAAGGGCGAGTACATCTCATATGTGTTCTATAATGATTATTCCAAGAAATCCATGCGCAAAGTAGTGTGACAATTTGGAAAAAGAGTTTTCCAAAGATGAGATCATACAAAGGAATCAAACATTGAGAATAGCGACATAGTATTGAGGCGATTAAGGAGCCGGCAAATTTCTTGCCCTAAGCCTCTTTCGGGATATAGGAGACGGAATGACTATATTTGCATGGTAAGTGTAAAACTATAATGGTTCTCCAAAACATTTATTTTGACCGATTAGTTGGGCTCCATGGGCTTGAGGTTGGACATCGACTATGGAGATTGGTTACTCTTCAATTAATGAGATTAATTGAATTTAGTCGATTAGTTTAAAAGTGTTTTAAAGTAAAATGAATATAAGATATTCAAAAGTCACAAGGAGTTGTGAGCACATGTCCAATGAATGATAGAACATATTAGGTCACACACAAAAGCCAACTAGATTTCTAGTTTATGGAGGAATTTTCTAAAAGTTAGAGAATCACTCCATAGGACCGATTTTTGAGGTGTCCAATTTGAAGGTCAATTTTGGCTTGTTAGTTTTAGTGTTAAATTAATCAATTAATTTAAGGAGTTAAATTAAATCAATAATTAAGGAGTTGAATATTTGGTGTCAAATGATCATCAATTGGTCAACTTAAAGAGTTAACAAAATTGAGCTTAAGAGTTAAGCATGTTTGACTTAAAAGTTAAGTCAAAGGTTAATTAATTAAATTAAAGTGTTTATTTTAATTAATGAGAAGAATAAATTTTGGAGGAAAAATTCAAATGAATAGTTCATTTGAATTAGCATCTTAATTAATTTGAAATCAGATTTCAAATGTAATTAAAATGCACATGAAATTCAAATTAGATTTGAATTCAAATTTGCCACCTTGGCAATGCAAGTGGCCACCCCCCTTGAGGAAGCTGTGATGCCAACTTGGCATCACACCATCTTTCTTCTATATATAGATATAGAGGGTGTGTGTATTGGCCATTGCATAATTAATGTGAAGATTTCAATCCATCAGATTTGCCTCCAAAAACTCTCTACGAGCATTGCATCATGTGTTGAAGCTTTCCTTTCATTCTTCTTCTCCAACCTCAAATCAGCCTCCATCATTGTATTTCTCCTCTCTTACTCCAGCTAAAAGTGAGGAGAAATTGAAAGTTTGATTGGTGTGTGGATCATTACAATAGAGGCAAAACATTTGGTTTGCTGGTTTTTGAGATCTACTCAAACAGCGTGCTAATTTACAGAATTTTTTCCAGGATATACAGAAGGCTTTTTCATCCAAAATTTTTACAGTGTCTTCTACAAGGTGTTTTGAGAATACAATATTTTTTTGGTGATTTTTGGAGAAGTTTAACTGAGGCAAACGTTGATCTCATCCTGGTGTACTGATTTCTGGCAGATTATAGATTGGTGAAAAGTTCACCATTTTCTCCTTGGAAATTAGCAATTCAAGGTAACTCTCTACCTAAATCTGAATTCCTAGCATGATTAGATCCTTTTTAGCTTGTAAGCACTAGTTTATTTAAGCTTTTAAAGTTTCATTATTGGATCCTAGTGCCTTACTTGCGTTCAACATGTGCCAACTTGCCAACTTGTTAGATTCTCACCTATTGGAATTTGTATTTTAATTTCATAAACTAAAAATGCCAACTTGGATAATTCAAATGGACTTTTCCATTTATTTTCCTCCAAAACTTGAATTCCCTATTTAATTAGTTTAACTCTTTAATTTAATTAATTTAACTTAACTCCTTAAGTTAATTAGCTTAACTCTTTAAGTTAATTGAGCCAGCTCCTTTCCTTAGGTTGACTAATTATGTTTCATATGGAACCAATCAAATTAAACCTATCATCTCATCCTAAGGATCATAATCATGCTCTAAATAAGGACTTGAAGGCAAAAAATTTGCCTTTGCAATTAGAAACAAAGGATTTGATGAGATCATTCTAAATACTCTTCTAATGGAAGGTCTACAAGCTCCCCCGATTGGACCTAAAAGCTCCCATTCCAATGCTCCAAAAATCTAAAAAAATGGCATATCTTAGCAACACCAAATGACCAAAACTCGGGCCAAAAATCGCTGGAATCCAATGCCAATTGATCACCCAACGATGCTACCAAAATCGGTCCAAGTGATGATCCACCAAGTAATTCTTAGTCCCTCCAAATGTTGGACTTTTAATGATCAAACCCACACACCTTACGCAAGCTCTCAGTCAACCTCACTTTTTCTAGAACAGCAAAGGAAGATGGTGATGGGAGTGGCGGTTTTGAAGGAGAGAGGGAGGAGAGATTTTTGTGTGATTATTCAACACATGAGTTATAAAACACTTGAAGGGAAATGTGAGGATTGCCAACAACACAAGTGGCCGGCAACATGTCCTATTTATAAAGGGGATGGAAGCTCTTAGATGCTTCCACACATCCTGCATGCATGTTGGCCAACTTGCCAACTTGTGCATATATTTACATTTCATGTGCATTTGAATTTAATTAACATTTCCATTTCATCTCATGAAATGAAATGCTAATTAACTTAAATTCAAATGGATTCTTCCATTTGATTTTCCTCCAAAATCTAGATTCTCAATTCAATTAAATTACCTTTATAACTTGATTAATTTAACTTAACTCCTTAAGTTAATATAGAGTTAACTTAACTCCTTAAGTTGACTAGTTAATTATCATTTGACAACAATTAAATTAACTCTTTAATTTAATTGACCTAATTTAACTCTTTAAATTATTTTGATTAATTTAACACTTAAATTAACCAAGATAAAATGACTAATTAAATTAGTCAATTGTTTCTCTCCAAAATGTTGGAATAGTGCCCCGCTAGCCAATTAGATTAACGTTGTAAACTATTTCACTTGTGATACAATATTGATTGAATGATGTTCAATAAATGGCCATCTTCATCTTATGTTTATTTCTACTTCACTAGCATTTGGTTCCTTAGATCACACAAAGATTATGGAACTTGGTCACGCATTGGGTGGTGATCATGAAACAAGTGTTATACGATTGTGATCTTAAATCTTCCAAGTTGTAGGATCTTATAAGACAGGGCATCTAAGATCCGGAAAGACTTGCACTAACGATGCATAAATCTAAGGAGTTGGATATTGCTCCGTTTCATGAGCAATGTCATATGAGATATGGGTGCATGTTAGTATGTGCTTCCTAGGGAACAAGGAACTGAAGGCCTACTCGGAGAATCTACTAGATAGCCGAGGTGGCAAGTCGATACTGCCAAGTTCTCCAGCTTACGCTAGTACATATAATTAGTCCTTTGACTTGAGGATCCATGATAACCTTTTGCTTAGGTCCTCATGCTTTGACTCTTCCTTGGCTACATAGCGGGTCGTTAAGGTGGAGGTTGGGCATGAGCTACTTATACATGGAAGTTTGTGAGATCCAAGATAGGATCTGACTCCTCGCCATTGTGAAGGGCAAATCCACTTTCTTTGTATTCTACAATGATCGATTCTAAGAAATTCTTGTGCAAAGTAGTATGATAATTTGAAAAGGAGTTTTTCAAAGATGAGGTCATAGAGAGGAATCTAACATTTGAATAGAGACATAGAATTGAGACTATTAGGAAGCTGACAAATATCTTATCTTAGGCCTTTTTCGAGAGATAGGAGACAGAAGGACCGCATTTGCATGGTACGCGTAGAGCTAGAATGGTTCTCGAAAAGCATTTATTTTGGCCAATTAGTTGGGCTCTATTGGCTTGAGGTTGGATATCGACCATGGAGATTGGGTACTCTTCAATTAATGGAGATTAATTGAATTGAATTGATTAGTTTTAAAAAGTTTAGACTAATATGAATATAAGATATTCAAAAGTCACAAAGAGTTGTGAGCCCATGTCCAATGAATGGTAGAACCTAATGGGTCACACACAAAAGCCAATAGCATTTCCTAAATGATGAAGGAATTTTTCTAAGTGTTAGAAAAATACTTCTAGTGGACCGATTTTGGAGATTAGCGAAAATTGAAGTCATTTTTAGCTTGATCAATTTAATTGTTAAATTGATCAACTAATTTAAGGAGTTAAATTAGACCAATAATTAAGGAGTTAATTATTTGGAGCCATATGACCATCGATTGGTCAAGTTTGCTTAAAAAGTTAAGTTAACAATGTCTAGCATAAAGAGTTAAGCTAGTTGACTTCAAAGTTAAGTCAAATGTTAGTTAATTAAATTAAAGTACTTAATTTAATTCATGAAAAGAATTATTTTTGGAGGAAAAATTCAAATGAAAGGTTCATGTGGTGTGGCATTTTAATTAATTTGAAATGAGATTCCAAATGAAATTAAAATGCATACAAAACTCAAATTCAAAATTTGCCAACTAAGCAAGCTAGTTGGCGGTCACCCTTGAGGAAGGTGTGATGCCACCTTGGCATCACGCCATCCTCACTCTATATATAGATATAAAGGGAGAGGGGGGTCCCCACTTGCTCATTGTGTGAAGAATTAGATTCTTTCACATTTTCCCTCCATTTTTCAAGTGTTGCCTCATGTGTTGAAGCTTCATTTTTCTTCTTCTCCCACCTCCAAAACAAGCCTTCATCTCTAAAATTCTCCTCTTTATTCTATAGCTAATATTGAGGAAAATAGGATCTAGCATTGGTATGTGGATCATAATGTTAGAGGCAAGACAATAAGATTGCTAGCCTTTGGAGATTGATTGTTAGGGCAGGGACTTTGATAAATTTTTCCAGGAGCTTGCCTTTGGGGTTTTGAGCTGGATTTTTTAAAGTAGCTTCATCAAGAAGTTGAGAATGTATTGTATAAGTTTTAGAATTTTTGGAGGAGTTTGGATCGAGCAAAAGTTGCTCACTCTCTACTGTGCCGCTGGAAGACAGATTCAAGTTGTTGAGTTGATCTTTCTCATATCCTTGGATTTTTGCAAATCAAGGTATTTCTCTATCTAAATCTAAATCTAAATCATCAGCATGTTTACATCCTTGTTATCATGTGTAGCCTAGTTATTTTTAGATTTTAAAGTGTTTATTATTGGATCCTAGTGGTACATTTGACCTTAAGTGGTATCGGAGCCTAATTCGTGCTATGATTTAGATTTTTTGATTGATTGATTCATGTGATGAATTGGTCAAAATCACCAAATACTTGATCTAACCTATGGATTGGAGTGTTTGGATGATGTTGTATGTGGTTCTTTGCTAGATGAATTGAACTTATGCTAATATGTGTTTTAAGGTGTTAATTCATATGTTGAGCATGTTTTAATTCATAGTTGCTAATGTTAAATGTTGATCTTGCATTAGATGATGTTATATGTTTTAGCATGTTTAAATTGGCCCTTAAGGAGTTTTGGTCATTTTTTGATCTAATTTGATTGAAGTTTGTTGGAGATTTTTGAAGAATGTGATTGTTACATTAACTTGTTTTCAGAAGCATGATTGAGCACTTGAAATTCCATTATTGAAAGGAATTTTGAATTTGAAATTTCATCTATAATGTGTGTTTTAATATTTAGAAAGTGTTCTAAATTTTTTGGTGCACAAAACATGAGCTAAAATTCATTTGACTTGGTGCTGAAATGAAAACAGGGCAAGTTGCCTTACCTGGCTGAGCAGCAGGCGCACTAGGCACGCCTTTGATACATGACAATGCACCTAGCCTGGGCGGGCTACAGCATAGTTTTCTTTTAGCACGAGTTTAGTTGATTTTTTGGCTCTTTTAAGTGACCAAAAGTGTTTTGAACCACACATAATAGATGCACAAATGTTGGGCAAGTTCTCAAAATTATTTTTAGCATTTTTGATTCAAGAAGAAATCTATATGGAGCAACCACAAGGTTTTAAATCCAAGGGGAGTGAGCAAAAGGTTTGAAAACTCCATAGAACCATTTATGGACTCAAATAGGCATCCCAAGTTGGAACATACGTTTTGACAAGACGGTCAAATGGTTTGGCTTTGTCAAAAATGTGTATAAACCTTGTGTGTACAAGAAGGCTAGTAGGAGTAGTGTACAGTTGATTGTGCTTTATGTCAATGACATCCTTCTCATTGGGAATGAGATTGGTATGTTAGAGTGTACTAAAGCATGGTTATCTACTCAATTCTCCATGAAGGATTTGGAAGAAACGTGCTATGTATTCCTAATACGTATCTATAGAGATAGATTGAGGAGGTTGCTGGGGCTTTTCGAAATCCCCGTACATTGACAAAGTACGAAAAAGGTTTTGTATGGAAAAATCCAAGAGGGATTCCTCCCTATGGACATGGCATTCATCTCTCGAAGTCTATGGCCCCTAAGACTGACGATGAGAGACAGATGATGTCCCACATACCTTATGCGTCCACTATAGGGAGCATAATGTATGTTGTTCAACATACAAGACCAGACGTGGCACACGCTCTAAGTATTATGAGCCGTTTCTAATCCAATCCCCGTGAAAGTTACTGGATAGCCGTAAAAATAATCCTTAAGTACTTGAGAAGGACTAAGGACTTGTTTTCGATTTACAGCAATGGAGAATTGAAACTTGAGGGATTTTCAAATTCTAGTTTTCGATCCGATTCAAATGATCGAAAATGTACTTCTGGATTTATATTTTGCTTCAATGGCGACGCGGTGAGTTAGAAGAGTTCCAAAGAAGACACCCGACCGATTCAACCACTAAGGTGGAGTACATTGCAGCTTCGAAAGCCGCAAAGAAAGCTGTTTGGGTGAAAACTTCATCCAAAAGCTGGATATAGTGCCTAGCATTGCTGAGCCAGTCGTTGTCTTTTGTGACAACAATAGGGCAATAGCGCAAGCTAAAGAGCCAAGATCTCATCAGCGATCTAAGCATATTTTGAGGCAATATCATTTGATCCAAAAGATCATTGATAGAGGCTATATCTAAGTGGAGAAAGTTTCCTCAAAAGAAAATATAGTAGATCCAGTGACTAAGCCCCTATCGCAAAAGGTGTTTGAAGGACATCTTGAGAAGATATGTCTTAAAACTATGGGGAATTGGCTTTAGGGCAAGTGGGAGATTGTTGGAATAGTGCCCCGCAACTAATTAGATTGGGATTGTAAACTATTTCACTTGTGATACAATCTTGATTGAATGATATTCAATAAATGGCCATCTTCATCTTATGCTTATTTCTATTTCACTGGCATTTGGTTGAAGCTCTTAGATCAACAATGACTATAGGACTTGGTCATATACTAGGTGGTGATCATGAAACAAATCTTACATGGTCATGATCCTAAATCTTCCAAGTTGTAGGATCTTATGAGATAGGGCATCTAAGATCTGGAAAGACTTACACTAACGATGCATAAATCTAAGGAGTTGGATATTGCTTTGTTTCATGAGCGATGCCATATGAGATATGGCTGCATGTTATTAGGTGCTTGTTAGGACAAGGTATTGAAGGCTTGCCCTATAGAATCTACTAGATAGCCGAGGTGGCAAGTCAGTAGTGGCAAGTTCTCCAACTTACGCTAGTGCATATAATTAGTACTTTAACATGAGGATCCATGGTGAGCTTGTGTTGTGGTTCTTATGCTTTGACTCTTCCTTGGCCACGTAGCAGGTCGTTAAGGTGGAGGTTAGGCATGAGCTACTTAGACATAGGGGTTTGTGGGATCCAAGATGCGATCCGACTCCTCGTCGCAGTGAAGGGCAGTACATCTCATATGTATTCTATAATGATCGATTCCAAGAAATCATTGTTCAAGATAGTATGACAATTTGAAAAAGGGGTTTTCCAAAGATGATGTCATAGAGAAGAATCGAACATTTGAAATGAGACTTAGAATCGAGACTATTAGAGAGCCGACAAATATCTTGTGCTAGGCCACTTTTAAGAGATAGGAGATGAAAGGGCCATATTTGCATGACACGTAAAGAGCTAGAATAGTTCTCCAAAAGTATTCATTTCTATCAATTAATTGGGCTCCATAGGCTTGAGGTTGGACATCGACCATGGAGATTGGGTACTCTTCAATTAATGGAGATTAATTGAATTGAGTCGATTAGTTTAAAGGTGTTTAGACTAAGTTGAATATAAGATATTCAAAAGTTATAAAGAGTTGTGAGCCCATGTGCAATGAATGGTATAGCCTAATGGGTCACACACGAAAGCCAATAGCATTTCCTAAATGATGAAGGAATTTTTCTAAGTGTTATTACTTCTAGTGGACTAATTTTGGAGGTTAGCAAAAATTGAGCTCATTTTTTGCTTGATCAATTTAATTGTTAAGTTAATCAACTAATTTAATGACTTAAATTAGACCAATATTTAAGGAGTAAATTATTTGGAGCCACATGACCATCGATTGGTCAAGTTAGCTTAAAGAGTCAAGTTAACAATATCTAGTTTAATGAGTTAAGCTAATTGACTTAAGAGTTAGTTAATTAATTAAATAAAAGTATTTAATTTAATTAATGAGAGGAATCATTTTTGGAGGCAAAATTCAATGAAAGGTTCATTTGGTGTGGCATTTTAATTAATTTGAAATGAGATTCCAAATGAAATTAAAATGCACAAAAAACTCATATTCAAATTTTGCCAACTAAGCAAGCTAGTTGGCAGTCACCCTTGAAGAAGGTGTGATACTACCTTGGCATCATGTCATCCTCACTCTACATATAGATATAGAGGGAGAGAAAGGCGGCCACTTGCTCATTGTGTGAAGAATTAGATTCTTTCACATTTTCCCTAAAAATTTTCAAGTGTTGCCTCATGTGTTGAAGCTTCACTTCTCTTCTTCTCCCACCTCCAAAACAAGCTTTCATCTCTGAAATTCTCCTATTTATTCTCCAACTAATATCGAGGAGAATAGGATGTAGCATTGGTGTGTGGATCATACGTTAGAGGCAAGACAATAGGATTGTTAGCCTTTAGAGATTCATTGTTAGGGCAACGACTTTCGCGAATTTTTCCATGAGCTTCTCTTGTGTTTTTGAGCTGGATTTTTTCCAGTAGCTTCATCAAGGAGTTGAGAACGTTCTGTAAATCTTTCCAAATATTTAGAGGAGTTTGGATTGAGCACAAGTTGCTCACTCTCCGCTGTGCCGCTGGAAGATAAATTCAAGTTGTTGAATTGATCTTCCTCATCTCCTTGGATTTTTGCAAATCAAGGTAATTCTCCATCTGAATATGAATCATCAACATGTTTAGATCCTTGTTATCTTGTATAGCTTAGTTAACTTCCATTTTTATAATGTTTATTATTGGATCCTAGCGCAACATGGGACATCACAAAATGACAAGCGTGAATTTTCTAAGGTCCTATCAAATAAGAGTTTCCTTAGGCTTTTGTGTGTGACCCATTAGGTTCATCCATTCATTGTACATGGACTCACAACTCATTTCGATATTTTGAATATTGAAATATTCACATTAGTTGAAACTCCTTTAAAATGATAACTCTTTCAATTAATCTCTATTAATTGAAAAGTAGCTAATCTCTATAGTCGATGTCTAGCAACAAGCCCATGGAGCCCAACTAATTGGATGAATGAATTATGTATTGATGAACCATTATAGCTTACGCTTTCCATGTAAATACGGTCATTCCATCTCCTATCTCCCGAAAGAGGCCTAGGGCAAGATATTTGTCGGCTCTCTAATAGCCTTAATAACTATATCTCTAGATCGAATGTTCAATTCCCTTTTTGTCCTCAACTTTGAAAAACACCTTTTTCAAATTGTTATACCACTTTGCGCAAGAATTTATTGGAATCAATCATTATAAAATACATAGGAGATGCACTCGTTCTTCACAACAAGGAGATAAATCCCATCTTGGATCTCACAAACCTCCATGCTTAATTAGCTCATGTCTAATCACAACCTCGTATGACCTGCTATGTGGTTGGGGAGAAGTCAAAGCATAAGGACCTAAACACAAGGTTACTATGAATCCTCAGGTCCAAGGACCACTACAACAAATTGCACTTCTTGTAACAAAAAATTTGGTAACAAAGGAAAAATTCATTACAAAATCATGATTTTTCATAACGAGACTGGAATTTTGTTACTAAAACACTCATCTTGGGTGACCAAGAAAAATATTTGTTACCCAAAATTTTTATTCGTTTGTAACTACAGAAAAATTCGTTATGAAAACTGAAGTATTGTTACAAATAATTTTCCCCACCTTTTAGGATCACATATTTGTAACAAAATTTTCTACTTTTTGTTGCATTGAAAAATTTGTGACAATTAAGTTTTATAGTAACAAATATATTTATTACAACAGTTAATATTTTATCATCTAAAAAAATTTTCCCTCCAACATTTTGTTAAATAAAAACGTTAACAAATACTTTTGTTACTAATTTTAAATCACAATTAAATAAAGTCCCACCTAAAATTTGTTTCCCTCAAAAAATGTATTCCCTCCAAATTTGCTCCAAAGTTTCTTCCTTCAAAATTTTGTTCCCTCCATAAATTAATTTAATTTAAAGTGTAAAAAATATTTTAGTTACTAATATCACAACCCAATTAAAAATTTCCTCCAAACATTGGCACCTCCCTATATGCCCATGTCACCCTTCACTATAGTTAAAAAAATTAAAAATAAAATTAAATATCTAAAAAGTAAAAGACAAAATTATTCTTTATTTGGATCTACTTAGATCTACATGTCCAATCATTAACCGGTTTAACAAATTTTACAATTAAATAAAGTACAAATATTAAGAAAACCCAAATCACACCCCTTCTCTCTCCAACTACCCACAACTAGCCCAATGGAAAGCTCAATTGCCACATTGGCCGGGTACTGGGTTCATTTTATATATGTACATATATGTGTGTATATATGTATATATTAATATGTATATGTGCATATATAGCTTTATTTTTATATGCTTTCCTTTTTTATATATTTATTTTTTATTTTTATACTTATATTTCATATCATTTATTTTTTCACTTTTTTATTTAATTTAATTTTTCATGTGTAAATATCTAATTGTCTAGAATTTTTTAAGTGCAAACATATCAAAACTCTTCAAAACAAATGCTTAGCTATTCTCCAAAATATAAACAAACATTCATCATATTCTCTAACACAACTATCACATTACCTAACTCTACTTCAAAAACATTTTCCCAAACACATAATACAAACCATATGAAACATAACCAGACACTATGCTACCAAAAAGAAAGAAAAGTAAGGGCTCCATTGAAATGGAAACAATTTTATTTGATACTTGTTCTACATAATGAAGTAATATAATTCCCTCCAAAAATGAATTCCCCCAATTTTTATTCCCTCCAAATTTTAACTTCTCCTATTTATAAATACTTTATCCAAAGTTTATTTCCTTTATCTTATATAATACAATGAATTAAGATGAATAAATTTTAGAGGTTAAGAATTTGATTGTTTCCCTATTATAATTTATTGTAATATTTCTCTCAAAAATAAAAAAATTTGGAAAAATTATTTACAAATTTTAAAAAACTTTGATATTTTTGTTTAATTAATTTGATTTTAGAAAATAAAAATTCTTGTATTTTATTGTAATTTGTACAGATGTAAAAAATTTTAAGAAACATATTTATTCAAAAATTAAAATTTATTAAATCTAAAATAATCGTTCATTAAACATTTATATTAAAAAACCTACATGATTATTGACGTTTCTTAATTCTTTCTATCAGTGTAACCATCTAATTAGATAGAAGTTTATATGTTACAACTAGGGAAAATAGCTTTTTTAGTCCGATAATATAACTGCGTTTGCACTGTTGGTATCAGAAATTGTTACTTAGCAACTTTTAATCCAAATTTCATAATTTTCTTATCATTTTTGGTCCCGCACCTTAAATATTAATGAAAACTATTAAAATATAAAAAGACTAATTACCCACATACCCGTAAAATTTAGTTTATTTATGAAAAAAAACCCCACAAAATATGAAATGCCTATTTAACCCTTACTAAAAACGTTTAGAAAAATAAAAAAAAACTAAATTTTAAATAATATATATTTAGATATATATATATCTCATTATTAGGTATAATGTAAATACACACACACACACATATATATATATAACTACATACATATAAATACGTATGATAAAACCCCATCCCTAACCACCCATGCCCAATCCCCTACTTGACTCCGGGCCGCCAACCATGGCCAGCAACTAGCGCCAAGCTGGTCGCTTGCCGCCTAGCGTTGGCCATGGGCTGGCGGGGGTGGAGGTGGAGGGCTCGCACTGGGGAAGAGAGGGTTGGGCTAGGGCTTTGCGTGGGGTGAGGGGTTGGGGGTGGGAGAATGGAGAAGGGAGTCGATCATGGCAGCTGCTGGCCATGGGCTAGCGGGGTTTTTGGGGGGGGGGGGTTGCTATTTGTGTTTAGGGGAAGAAACAAAAAAGTCCTTTTTTAATTATTTAGTTTATATTCTTAATTAATTTATGGAGTATTAATTTAATACTATTAGGAACTAATTTGATTAGTTTATTTATTTTATATAACTTAATAATATTAAATTATATTATCTAACATGAATTAAGTATATTACAATTATATTAAAATGACTAAATCATCAAATTACTTATTTAAAATTATTAAAATTATATTTTTAGTTTTAAATTATTAGATTACTTTGTTTTAAATTATAAATTATTTTAGATCTGTTTATTATTTTAATATTATGGAGTATGTAATTTAAAATTATAAAATTATATTATTTGAAAGATGGGTTTGATTTTTTTAATTTTTTTAACTTATTCTATTTTTTAATTAATTAAGTAAATTTAATTAAATTTGATCTAAATTACTTTATATGTGTTTATAATTTTAAATTTTTGTTTTTAAATTTCAAAATTATTCAATAATTTAATTTTTTTATTTATAATAAAATATATTTAAACTTATTATGAGTAATTTAAAAAATATTAAAATTACACCCTAAATTGGTATGAAAAATATTATAAATAGGTCCAAGAACATTTCTATTTCAAAAATAATCGAAACAATTATCGGAGGGCATTTTTGAATTCTCACATAAATTTTTGAATGATGTCAGCAAATTTATTAATGGAAGCTAATGATTTTTCAAAAATGTTCCACTGAGGAAAACATTAGGTGATCATTGCAATTTGTTTGGGTTTATATGTAGATGAGTCAAACCTGTGGGGTTCTATGTAAATAACCCAAATAAATATTTTAAAAATGTTACTGAGTATTTTCATAAATAAATCAAACTTTAGGGGTATTTTTTATAAATATATAACAGTTCCCATCCAAATTTTGATGGAAAATCGGATAGTGGACCAAAAATGTTTATAAAGTCATGAAAAACGGATGTAAAGTAGTCAAGTGTCAGTTTTTGGGATCAATAGTACAAACACAGTTATATTGTGGGACTAAAAAAGCAATTTTCCCATTACAACTATGTGTACATTCATTTACTACATGAATTGGTAATGTAAATCAAAGATAGTCATCCTAATATGGTATAATGTAGAGAAAGTATTACTTTATAGAGTTTTTTTGTGAATTATGTGTTGAACTGGAATTCTTTTAAGGGTTGGGGTTTAACAAATTTATAGTGGATTATTTTTGAGTTGGCATGTCATCTAAAAAATAGGTTTGACTAAATTTATGGTGAATTAATTGATGATTTGAGCTTTGTTTTAAGAGTTGCTCTTCAACAAATTTGAATTGACTAAATGATTTGTTGGCTTTCTTTAAGGAATTGAGCATGAGAAAAATTATAGTGAATAAATTATTATTGAGTTTTTTTATTTCCCCTAAGAATTTGATGATGAACAAATTGCAAGTGGATTAACTTCTAAACGAGGTTTTCATCTTGAGAAATAAGCTTGACCAAATTTTGATTGAATAAATTAATTGGGCATTGGCAAGTTTTGTTTTATTGATTGGGGTTTATCAATTTTATAGTAAATTAGTTTATTTGTTTAAGAATTGGGCTTAACATTAATTTAAAAAATTAATTAATTGAGTTTTATCAACTTGCTTTCTATTAATTTGGGTCCATCAATTTTTCAGGGAATTAATATTCTTTGTTTAACAATTAGGGTTGACATTAACTTAAAGAATTGGTTAATATGTTTTTCTAATTTACTTTTAAAAATTGAGCTTTATCGGAATTTACAATGAATTGATTAACTGAGCTTTTTTCAAGAATTATTATTATAATAATTTAAAAATTGGTCATCGCTCTCTTTCAATTTTATAATTAATAATTGTGTTTGACGAATTTTTTTAACAAATTGGTGAATTATACTTCAATTAAGAATTACTTTATCAATGTTTTTAATTATAAATTAGTGAAATAGACTTAGTTGGTCTATTTCTTAATTGAAAGAGTTGGTTAATCCGGCTTCACCCAATTACTTCTTTGTTGTAATTGGGCTTGACAACTTTTATGTGAATTGGCTTCACATCAATTTACACTTCAACAATTCTTTTTTTTTTTTAAGTTTTTTTTTAATCAGGATTTTGTAATTTTTCGATGAGTTAGTAAATTGGGCTTCATCAAATTTTTTTCCCTATTAAGACCAATTTTTTAGAATATTAGTAAATTGGGCTGGTGGGAAATGAGTGGGGTGGGTTGGCGGGGTGGGGGTTGGGGGAGGGGTGGGGCTTGTGGTGTTATTAGAATTATCTTGAAATGATTAACATTAATTAAGTGCTTATTTGAAATTAAATTATATTGTTAGGATGATAGTTTTGGAATTTATATTTATTCTTAAATTTTTTATTTTAGTTAATAAATAAAGCTAATTATATTTAACTATATTATTTTAGACATATTTATTATTTTAATATTATAATGTACATGGTTCCAAATTATAAAATTATGTTATCTAATATAATAGATTTTTTTAAAATATCTTTTCATTATTTTTTTAAAATATTTACCAAGCACTTAATGTACTAAAATTGTACAATGCGAATCAACAACTTATTGTAAAATTAATGATAACATATTATAGAAAAACATATGTCATTTAATTTAATTATACTTCATATAAGGTAAATGCACTACAAGAAAACTACCTTTAGCGACTAAAATCTCAACGACAAGCTACACATTTTTTATCTTCCTTTCTTTATTCCCTTTTTATTTCTTCCTTTCTTCCCACATTTCTTTTCTCATCCAAGGCTTAAGCCCTTGTTTCTGCAATTATTGGGCGATGGCCGCACAGTCTAGCGGTGCATACGAGTCATGCCGGCTCGCGAGTCTCACGAGCCAATCTCAAGCTAGCTTGACTCGAGTTCAAGTTGAATCGAGCTCGAGCTTTAATGCGAGCCGATCTCGAGTCATCTGTATCTAGGTTCGAGGCTTGCGAGCTAATACATAATTAAGTATTATTTTTTATGTTACTAATAAATATATATTATATTATTAAACATAAAAAATAGAATTATGTAGTTGATCTTTTTGAAATATATTTTTTAATAATAATAATAATAATGATGATGATGATGATGATGAGGTTTAAGTAAAAATAGCACTTTACATAGTTTGGTTGACAAATTTAACAAAACCAAATTGAAAACTCTAACAAAAAACAAATAAAAAAATTCTAGTATCCAGTTTCTTTTTAAATATTAAATTCCAATAAAATATAAAAGTGAAGAAAAAAAAATATAAAGCATTTAAGAAATATAAAAAGTGATAAAAAGATGCAATGGTACTTTGTTTCCTGCAATGAGGCAGACAGCTACAGGGCCTTAAAAGACTTTGAAATCACATTTAATCATTGTTTGGAATCCGGTACAATGGTGAAGAGGTTGCTCAAACTGAGTGCATTTCATACATCTCGCCCATTTTTCTTCCCCTTCTCGAACCAGATTTACCGTTCACCTCTCACCGTTGCTGCCAGCGTATTATTCATCGATGATGCTGCTCACTCATCCCTCACTAAATGGCTTGAACATCCCAAAGCCCTTGGTTTGTGTTGGCAGAGTCCTATGTGGACAGCGGGAAATTGCAAGTCCAGAATCCTACAAAACCGTGATCCTTCATTTCCCAGTAAGGCAATAGAAGGTAGAGGAACAGCTGTTGCTACTGCTGCTACATTGGTTCAGGTGAGGACTGTAGAGGTTCAGGTGTTTGCTCCGAATGCAACGGAGGAGGATTTGTGCTTAAGAGGTTGTCTGAAGAAAGCACTGAAAAAGCAAGAATCATGGCCATCTGAACTGTACGCTATATGCTCCAAGATTATGATGAGTGAATCAATCCACAATCAGTTAACATATTTATTTACATGTAGCACTTGAAACCATTAGTGTTAGAGCAAGCTTCCATTAAGCTCATCTCCTAAGCAATTCTTGGTGGATGTTTTTTTCTCTTTTAGCTAGGAGCTAAAGCTGCTTTATTGTGAAATTTTAGCTTTTAGGAGCCCCCCTGCTCTCTCTCTCTCTCTCTCTCTCTCTATATATATATATATATCAAACATTCAGGTATAGTTTCTGCATATTAATGTTGCAGTCATCATATGAAACTTATCATGCCTCTCAATCTACAATTACATTGTTATGTATAAGGTTCTTCTGGTGGATCTTTACAATAATTTGTACTTATCAATGAATTTTGAGTTCATATGCATGTACTTAGCTTTGGTCAGCATTTTGTAGAAGCACAGTTCCTCACTTACTTATAATTCCTTCTCGATCAAGTTGTTTCCTCAAATTTTACCCATTAAATTCTGCATCTAGTCTAAAAAACAATCCTTTGATGGATATAGTAGGGGAATATTCTAATTGATGCTTGTCCTATCGCATCTGCATACCTCCAAAAATATGGGGTACTTTTTTGCATAATCAACTAAGAAAGTCGGTCACATGTCACGTAATTATAACTGTGTCTGGCATGTAATATTATTTTTCATTAATCTAGAGAGAAGTTTCCTTGTATTTTCCATAAAGCTCTAGGTTATTTTATGTTTCTTTTTGCTGCAAAGTAGACAATTTTTTTTAATAATCTAACCAGCCCATTTTTGTTTGAAACTTATTTGCATTTTGAAATGGTCATATATCTGGTGCTGACTCTAATGATCAAGTCAGTCGTGGTGGATTTGGTACTCGAACATGCATTCTCTTGCTTTATTGTTGTGCATCGTATCCATGTGAGCTGTAGCATAATCTGAAATATGATGCTTAAATATAGTTATTGTTTATACACCCAAAAAATCTAGTGAACTCATGTTGTGGGATTAAATTGAAAGCTTATGTTAGATGAGCTATATTAATGAGTTTTCCTTGATCTTCTTTTAGGAAAATTAATGGTTCCTCGTTCGCGAACTTGTATTGTAATTATATTTTGGTACCTTCCCTAGTATCATACTCAACTTTTACTATGCTTCAAATTGTTGTTGCTGATAAATTTTGCCATCGTTTTTCTTGAGGTTGGGGATTTATGCTACTATAGTAGTGTCGGCTTTTGTGTTCACATTATCAAGGGTGAAAGTACTTGAAAGATTTCTTTTGAAAATTTTTAGCCATTAAATTTAGAATAATTACCTCATTTCCATAATTTCTGACAATGATACCATATAGTCGGTTGAAGAGAAACCAATCCATGTCAAAATAGACAAGACTTGCTTTAAACACTTTAGTTGATTCATATGGAAAATCATTACCAAAAAATGCATTCTCTTTCATTATTAGACCATTTTTGGAGCACCATTAGGCAAATACTTGAAGGCATCTGCAATTTTTTTTTTTTTTTTTTTGTAGCATGCCGTCTTTCTTGGTTCTTCAAATATTTCCTGTACATAATGAGATAGGAAAATGATAACGCATATATGTTTGCATTCTTGACATAGCCTACAAAGTTAAACAGTGAGGTATTTATGAGTACTGGAATACTATAAGAATGCATACATGCTCTTTCTACAGTTGCAGATATCTGGGTATAAGTTAATAGTATTAGTTATGTGAGCATAGAATGAACACAAAGTAAATAAATAAATAAATAAATTTAACATTTGTGTGAGCGCTATAATTTAAAAGGACGTGTTATACTGCCCTCATAGACTGGTGAAAAAAGGGGTTGAAGACCCTTTCTTTTTGTCATTTTGTTGGCCAAAATTTTCTTGTTTCCACTCTGTGATAGGTTCATTGTTTCTGAAATTTTACCTGAGAATATTCACCCAAGTTCTTCTACTTTCTTCTTTTCTCTACTCTTAATTTATATATGTGTCAATTATGTAAATTTGTAGAGGCTTTTAGCAAGAGGAGTTTTTGCCTATCCTTGACGTCAACCAACTAATTAGGCATGTTCTAGCTGAAGAGATTAAAAACACAGTTCAAGCCTCTTTGCTAAAGGTTAAACTCACACAATTTCTATGTTCTATTGCTTTACCTTTTATGCCTTAATTTCTATTTCTGGAGCTATGTGGAATAGTATTAAGGTGCAATTATTGGGTTATACATGAGAACTAAACAATATTATACAAATATATGATTATATGTTTTATTCTTCACCAGTATGTAAACCCCTATCTAATTTAGAAGCTCAGATATATTGGCATAATTAAAACATATATAGGACTATCATGTTGGTTTGTGGGCTTCATTCAAGGAGAAGCTCCAGAGGCTTTCATGATTGTTGTGTTTTTGAGGATTGTTATGATTGATTTTCCATGTTTTTTGAGGTATTGGTTTCTGAACTCATTTGATTCTTAGTTAATTTTTATATTTAAAAAAATGATAGTTAACTAGTTAGTTTTAACTAATTAGCTTTGTCTTATTTAAAATTTTTGAATATCATGCATGTCCACAAAGACTAGAGTCTTTATTGTGTCTTCATTTAATAGTATTTAATAATAGTAAATTTGAATTTAAAACTTAAAAGAATATATTATTTAATATTAATTAAAATATTAATTTCGTGATTAATGCCCATTAATTTTAAAAGATTTAACTTTTCTTGTTAGATCTTGGAAAACAATTAAATTCATCATTTTGACTTTAACAATATTGACACAAAGGAACAAAAGTAAGTGAATATATTAAAAAGATTTTTTCGAATTTTCTTTGTCTTTTAGTATTAATTTAATGTAACTTTAGTTATGTGCTTTACAAAAAATTAATTAGTGTCCCTCATTGTTTTTTCCCTTATTTGCCTTGAGTTTTCTTTTATGTTGTCATATTCATGGTGCTCAACCCCACTTGATGTTTGTTTTAAGTTTTATTTTCATTTTTATTTTTTATCTTTGTTTTATTTTACAATTTATTATAACTTTAAAAATATTGGAATAGTGCCCAGCAAGCCAGTAGGATTGGCCTTGTAAAGGCTATTTCCTTATAAAAATAATTTTTACGGAATGATATTCTATATATGGCCATTTTCATTTTATGCTATTTATTACTTTACTTGCATTTGGATGAAGCCCTTAGATTACTCATGACTACAGGACTTGGTTCGATGACCATGGAATAAGCCTCACACAGTCGTGATCTTAAATCTTCCAAGTTATAGGATCTTGCGAGATGGGGTATCTAAGATTTAGATAGACTAGCACTAACGATGCATAAATCCAAGACTTAGATATTGCTCCGTTCCATGAGGAGCCATATGAGATATGGGTGCATATTAGTGGGTGCTTGTTAGAGAACAAGGCACTAAAGACCCACCGGGAGAATCCACTAGATAGTCGAAGTAGCAAGTTGGTAGTAGCCAGTTCTCCAGCTTACGCTGGTGCATATTATTAGTCCTCTAACCTGAGGATTCATGGTAACCTTGTGTTTGGTCCTCATGCTTTGACTCATCCTTGACCACTTAGCGGGTTTTTCGGGTTGAGATTGGCTATGAGCTACTAGGCATGGAGGTTTGTGAGATCCAAGATGGAATCCAACTCCTTGATTTTATGAAGGGTGAGTACATCTCTTATGTGTTCTATAATGATCGATTCTAAAAAATCCTTGCGCAAAGTGTTGTGACAATTTGGAAAAGGAGTTTTCCAAAGATGAGGTCATACAAAGGAATCGAACATTGAGAATAGAGACATAGTATTGAGCCTATTACGGAGCCGAAAAATATCTTTTCCTAGGCCTCTTTCGAGAGATGGGAGACGGAAGCACCATATTTACATGGTAAGCATATAAGTACAATGGTCCTACAAAATATTCATTTCGGCCAATTAGTTGGGCTCCATGAGCTTGAGGTTGGACATTGACTATGGAGATTAGGTACTCTTCAATTAATGAGATTAATTGAAGTCTAATAATTTAAAAGTGTTTTAAACTAAAATGAATATAAGCTATTCAAAAGTCACAAGAAGTTGTGAGCCCATGCCGAATGAATGATAAAATCTATTGGGTCACATACAAAAGCTAATTATCTTCCTAACTAATGGAGGAATTTTCTAAGAGTTAGAGAATCACTCCATAGGACCGATTTTTGAGGTGTCCAATTTTGAAAGCCAATTGTGGCTTGATTAATTTAAATGTTAAATTAATCAATTAATTTAAAGAGATAGATTAAACTGATAATTAATGAGTTAATTATATGGTGCCAAATGATCATCAATTGGTCAAGTTAACTTAAACAGTTAAGTTGGCAAAATTGATTTCAAAAGTTAAGCTTACTTGACTTAAGAGTTAAGTTAAATGTTATTTAATTAAATTAAAGTATTTAATTTAATTAATGAGAAGAATAAATTTTGGAGGGAAAATTCAAATGAAGAGTTCATTTGCACTAGTGTCTTAATTAATTTAAAATTAGATTTCAAATATAATTGAAATGCACATGAAATTCAAATTAGATTTGAATTCAAATTTGCTAACTTGGCAGTGCAAGTGGCCGCCCCCTTAAGGAAGATGTGATGCCAAATTTGCATCACACCATCCTCCTTCTATATATAGATATAGAAGGTGTGTGGATCAGTCAATGCAAGATTAATGTGAAGATTAGAATCTATCACATTTCCCTCCAAAAACTGTCTCCAAGCATTGCATCATGTGTTGAAGTTTTGCTTTCATTCATTCTTCTACAACCTTAAATCAGCCTTCACCATTTTTTTTATCCTCTCTTCATCTATCTAAAAGCGAGGAGAAATTGGAAGTTTGATTGGTGTATGGATCATTACAATAGAGGCAAAACATTTGGTTTGCTAGTTTTGGAGATCCACTAAAACAGGGCACTGATTAGGAGAATTTTTTCCAGGAGATCCAGAAGGCTTTTTGATCCAAAATTTGTACGGAGTCTCATCCAAGGTGTTTTGAGGGTACTGTATTATTTTGATGATTTTTGGAGATGTTTAACCGAGGTAAAAGTTACTCTCTTCATGTTGCGCCAGTTTCTGGCAAATTCTGGATTGGTGAAGTGTTCACCATTTTCTCCTAGAAAATCATCAATTCAAGGTAACTCTGTACCTAAATCTGAATTACTAGCATGATTAGATCCTTTTTAACTTGTAAACACTAGTTTATTTAAGCTTTTGAAGTTTTATTATTGGATCCTAGTGCCTTACTTGCATACAAGTGGTATCAGAGCCTAAATCATGCTTAGATTTGGATTTTTTGATTGATTGATTCATGTGAAGGATTAGTCAAAATCAAAAAATTCTCAATTCATATGATGGATTGGAGTGTTTGGATGATGATGTGTGTGGCTCCTCGATTGATGAATTGAAAGCATGCTAATATGTGTTTTAAGTGTTGATTCATATGAATAATATGTTTTAATTCATAGCTATTAATGTTGAATGTTGATTTGGCATTAATTGATATTATATGTTGATATAGAATGTTGTTAATTGACTAAAATAGTTTTGCTCATTTTTGGATCCAATTTGATTAGAGTATTGTTGAAGATTTTTGAAGAATATGATTCTTAAATTAGTTTTTGCAAGCATGTTTAAGCACTTGAATTTTCATTTTTAAAAAAGTATTTTGAATTTGGAAATTCATCTAGAATGTGTGTTATGATGCTTGGGAAGTGTCATAAAATTTTTGGTGCACAAAAGTTGAGCTAAAATGAACTTGACTTAGTGCCAATGTGAAAACAATGGCTGCTGCCCCTGCCGCGCGATAGTGTGCTTCGCCTGGGGGCAGCGGCAGTTTTCAGCTTTGGCATGAGTTTTTGTTATTTTGTGCTCCTTTTGTGGCCAAAAGCGTTTTGACACATACATGATAGATGCGCAAATGTTGTGCAAGGTCTCAAAATTATGTTTGACATTTTCGCATGCTTTTAAAAATTGGTTAAAGTTAATCTTCAAGTTTGGCATAAAGTTATGCTTCACCAATTACTTGTTTATGAGATAAATATTTAATTGTTGGAATTAATTGTTAATTCTATATTTGTTTATTGTTCATTTAATTGTTGAATGGATGATGAATAAATGGGGATGATCATGAACCTTTAACATTGATTTTATTTGTTTCTTGTTGTTGAAAAGGGTTGTATTAAATTGATTCTTGCATGCCTCTTAAATTTCTAATTAAATGTTATGAGAGTGGAACTACTAGGAGTGAGGATTTCTTTCTTATGTAAATGTTAAATGGAGCAAAGCAGACCCTTGGAGGTATGGAGACTTTTGAAGACCCATACATTCATGTAATAGCTAGGTTTGATCAACACACTTAAAATCAACTAGGTGGTGCACCTATGGCTCTAAGTGCACCATTTGGTTAGGCTCATGGTCATCCCACCCTAGGAGCATACTAGGCGCATTTACTTATTTATGCTTTACATATCCTATTGATGTATGAGATGCATGTTTAAAATATAGAACACCTAAATAAGAAGATAAAAATGATAAGATCTTTGCAAGCAAAAACTCTCCACTTAGAATGTCTAAGTGCTTTATCAACTATTAAGTCAAAGTGGATACAAATTAAAAGAGTTTTAATTAATCCAAGCCTTCTACCAATAGTACGTGGCATGTCGATGCTATAAACGTTTGTGTGATATACATCTGGTCACGGATGTCACACTTAGGTGGAAAGCTGTGACCATATACTTAGCATGAGATGCACCTTCGACTCGACAATGCCCACGCATTATACACTTAGTCATGGGGGATGTTGTGGTGCCTGTCTTGAATCAAAGCCTAATTGGTAGGTTTAACTTAACATCGAGTAACATAGAGGTCATCCATGTAGGGGATCTACTTGAAACGGTGAGGCAAAATATATTAAGAGTTGCATGAGATGAGCAAAAGTTGCTTACCTTCGAATTGCTCGTGGATATACATCCGGTCATGGGGATCTACTTGTAAGTCTTTAGGGTCTTGATTCTCATTAGGAAATATAATTTCCCGAATTCTTCTTGGGGGTGAAGGATTTAATAAACTAGTGGGAGCAAAACATGCTTGAAAGACCATCAACATGTTTTTAATATCAAATTTAATCACATGCTTATACTCTTTTTTTGCCTCTTGTAAATTTTTTGAAATCTTCAATCAAAATGGCTAAGAATCCACTCGCATCTATTTTGGAAGCAAATAAACTTATTGGGCCTAACTTCCAAGATTGGTTGAGAAACCTTAAAATAATTCTTGACTCTGAAAAGAGGACATACGTCCTTGATCAAAGTCCCGTGGACACAATTGGTGATGACGCCACTGACCAAGCTCCTGAAATGTTCACGAAATTTGTAGATAATGATCTACAAATTAGATGTGTCATGTTGGCATCCATTTCTAACGAGCTTCAAAAGATTCATGAGCACATGAAACATGTTCGAGAGATCTATGTACACCTACAAGAGTTGTATGGTGTGCAATCAAGATATGAAAGGTTAGCTTTGTCGAATGAGCTCTTTAGATCAAGGATAAGTAAAGGGTTTAATGTCCAAGATCACGACCTCAAAATGATAGGACTTATTGAAAAGCTTGGACAATTAGATATGGTTATGGACAACGACCTCTACATAGATTTGATCCTCTAGTCATTACCATCATCATTCGACTAATTCGTTTTGAACTTTAACATGCCCAAGAAAGAAGTTATGATTAATGAATTAGTGAACATGCTTGTGACTGTTGAGGTGACTATGAGAAAGGAGAAACCTCTTATGCTTGTATCCTCCTCCAAGTCGAAGGGCCCTAGGGGTCTTAGAAATGAAGGTATGAGGAAGAAGAGTTCTTCCTCCAAAGGGAAACAACTCGAGAAAAGTTTCGGGAGGGTTAAGAAGAAGGTTAGAACTGAAGCTAGTTGTTTCCATTATGGTGAAAATGGGCATTGGAAAAGAAATTGCAAAGCTTACCTTGCAACCCTTGAGAAGGGTATGTACTTTATTGAAGTGCACTTGATGACTAATTCTTCCTCATGGGTATTTGATACTGCATGTGGTTCTTATTTTTGTAATTTGTTATAGGGGATGAAAAAAAGAAAATGTTTACGTGAAGCGGATATGATCCTCCGCCTAGGAAATGGAGCAAGAGTTGCCTCCACTTTTCGAGGCATTATCAAGTTGGACTTGAGGAATGCTTGCATTGTACTTGATCCACTTTATTATATACCCCATCTTGGTAAGAACATTATTTCAATTCTCGTTCTTGATAATGAAGGATTTGATTTTTCTATATCAAACGAGATGTTGAAGGCAATAAAGAATGGTTCTTTAATTGCACAAGGTACATTAATTAACGGATTGTATATACTTGATTCTCAACCTTCACAAATGTACATTCAATCAAGTAAATGAAAATTAGATAACCAAGAAGATGCCATTCTATGGAATGCAATACTTGGGCATATTTCTAAAAATAGTATGAAAAAGCTAGAAGCACTCAAAGCACTAAATGTTAGTGGCCTTGAGGATCTTCCTACTTGTGAATCTTGTTTAAAGGGAAAAATGACCAAGGTTCTTTTTGTAGGACAAACGGAGCATTCCACAAGTCTTTTGGATTTGATCCATACGAACGTTTGTAGTCCACTAAGAGTTAGTGCAAGAGAAAGCTATTCCTACTTCATCACCTTCACTAATAATAATAGTTAGTTTAGACACGTGTATCATATGAAGTACAAGTCCGGAGCCTTTGAAAAGTTCAAAGAGTATAGGAATGAAGTGGAAAAACAATTAGGGCTAAGTATTAAAGGTCTTCGATCAGATCGAGAGAGAGAACACTTAAGCACCGAATTCTTGGATTATATAATGGAGAATAGGATTCTCTTTCAGTGGACTCCACTCGGCACACCCTAACATAATGGAGTTGCCGAGAGAAAAAAATATACCTTGTTGGGCATGGTACGTTTCATGTTGAGCTTTTTCGATATGCACTTATCCTTTTGGGGATACACTTTACACATGGTGTGAAGCTACTAAACATAGTACCTTCAAAGTCGGTGCCAAAAACACCATATGAGATTTGGCATGGCAAAACACCCTATTACCAATATCTCAAGGTTTGGGATCTCCCGCCTACATGAGACGGGTAGTAGAAGACAGGTTGGATAATGGATCTGCCTTGTGCAAGTTTATGAGATACCCAAGAGAGTTTATGGGTTATTACTTCTATAATCCCTTGAAACAAAAGGTGTTTATTTTGAAAAACGCCTACTTTTTGGAGTAGCAGTTTCTATTAGATAGAAATGGCATTGTTGTTGATCTTGGTGAAGTTTAAGATGATCATGAAATCCCACAAGTGGTGGAAACAAACGAGCTACAAGAGCCTCATACACATCTTCTTAGAAGGTTGGATCTAATTAAGAAGCAACCCAAAAGGTTTGGATTCCTTCATGAGATGGGCCAATCAGATGATGATTCAAAGACCTACAAGGAAGCTATGTCGAACATAGATTTTGGGTGTTGGCTTGAAGCCATGAGATCCGAAATGGACTCCATGTACTCCAACAAAGTATGGATTTTGGTAGATCCACCAAAGAGAATAGTTCCCGTTGCTTGCAAGTGGATCTATAAGCGAAAACTAGGAGTAGATGGAGAAGTGGTGACTTTTAAGGTGTTACTAGTGCTAAAAGGTTACACTAAAAAAACAGGTATTGATTTCGAGGAAACCTTTTCACCAGTCCCAATGCCTAAGTCAATTTGGATCCTACTTGACATAACTGCATATTATGACTATGAGATATGACAAATGGATGTGAAAATTGCTTTCCTCAATAGAGACATTGAAGAAGAAATTTATATGGAGCGACCACAAGGTTTTACATCCGAAGGGAGTGAGCAAAAGTTCGCAAACTCCAGAGATCTATTTGTGGACTCAAACAAGCATCCCAAAGTTGGAACATATGTTTTGATAAAACGGTCAAATCATTTGGCTTTGTCAAAAATGTGTATGAACCATGTGTGTATAAAAAGGCTAGTGGGAGTAGGGTACAATTTATTATGCTTTATGTCGATGGCATCCTTCTCATTGAGAATGAGGTAGGAATTTTAAAGTGTACTAAAGCGTGGTTATCTACTCAATTCTCTATAAAGGATTTGGGAGAAACATCTTACATATTAGGAATACGTATCTATAGAGATAGATCTAAGAGGACGCTGGGGCTATCCCAAATCCCATATATTGATAAAATGCGAAAGAGGTTTAGTATGGAAGAATCCAAGATGGGATTCATTCCCATAGGACATGGCATTCGTCTTTCCAAGTCTATGGCCCCTAAGATTGAAAACGAGAGACAGAGGATGTCACACATGCTTTATTTATGCCTTCACTATTGGAAGCATAATGTATGTAATTCAATGTACAAGATCGGATATGGCACACTCGCTTAGTGTTACGAGTAGGTTCCAATCCAATCCAAGTGAGAGTCACTGGGGTAGCTGTTAAAGCAGTCCTTAAGTGCTTGAGAAGGACTAAGGACTTGTGTTTAGTATACGGTAATGAAGAATTGAAACTAGAGGGTTTTCGGATTCCAATTTCCAATCCGATGTAGATGACTTGGAATCTACTTCTACATTCATATTTTGCCTCAATGGCGGTACGGTAAGTTGGAAAAGTTCCAAACAAGACACTGCTGTCGATTCTACCACGGAGGCAGAATATATTGCGGCTACGGAAGTTATAAAGGAAGGTGTTTTGATGAAAAACTCCACTCAAGAGTTGAATGTAGTGCCTAGCATTGCTGAGCCAATAGTTATCTTTTGTGACAACAACGGGGCAGTAACGCAAGCTAAAGAGCCAAGATCTCATCAGCGATCCAAATATATTTTGGGGCGATGTCATTTGATCTAGTAGATCATTGATAGAGGCGACATTCGAGTGGAAAGAGTTGCCTCGGAGAGAATATAGCAGATCCACTAACTAAACCCTTAATGTAAAAGTCTTTGAAGGACATCTTGAGAAGATGGGTCTCAAGGCCATGGGGCATTGGCTTTAGGGCAAATGAGAGATTGTTGGAATAATGTCTAGCAAGCCAATAGGATTGACCTTGTAAAAGCTATTTCCATGTAAAAATAATATATGGCCATCTTAATATTATGCTCTGTAATGCCCCGATCGGGAGGCGCCTAACCTACTTTATATTATAAGTCTTCTAAATAACAGAGAGTACATTTATCAAAATTCAAAGTATTTAATTTCTGCAGGTAACACCCGCCGGAGGTTCAACTGTGAACTAAAATATCATGAATTACACTTAGCACTTCCATCACTCCCATTACCTCATGTGTCGTCTGGGCTAGTGTAACATAAGTCCGAATGACTTAGTGAGATAGTTTAGCACTAGCATCATAGTGGTAAATTTCTCAAATATTATATAAGCAACAAGTAGAAGTATTAAAATTCTCATAAGTTGTGAGAAAAGATTTTAGTCAAGATTTGGAGTGATCTATCTCAACACCGTCCCATACCAGTGATGAGGCTTCATAAATTCACTGTCTCTTATAGATGTTTAAATCATGATTACGACCACAAGGGGTCGATATGTTAGTTTGAACAATAACTGGATTGGTGTCAAATGTTCGAGTTTCAAAGCAACAAGTATTGGACATATCAAATAAACTAAATATAATTTAGCAAACATTTTCATTATTAAGCTGTTAGTGATTCTCCTACCTTGTCACTCAACTTTCGAAAATTCAAAAATCCTTATTCCTCCAAAGTACCAAGTGATCAGCTTGGATACTGAATCACTCACTAGGCTTGGCTAGCCGCATGCCTGATCCCGCTCATAGGTGGCTATCTCCAACGGGCCTATTGAGTAGGGATTATACGTGCGTCGTCCATGGGTATCGGCTGAAAAATCTGTTACCGTGGACCATTCCGCCCAGCCGTCTTTCATAACTGATCCCAAAGCCCACCCTAAAAGGTATTAAATACTTTCACTATTATCACTTAACACGTCCAACAATATTTTACTAAACACGTCAAGTCACCATGTTAACACGAAATCACTAATTCAAACCTCAGCTGGTTTCAAGATAGACATGACAATAAAAACATATATTTCGAAATTACTTTTCAGCTTCCTCAACACAATCACCAAATTTCAGGTAAAGTGATATCAATCAATATCAATAAAAGCACTTAGTATAAAAGGGCAATGTGGAGAACTATTTTCACACAAAGATTTAAAGGAAGCAAGCGATCTGGATATATAACAAGTATATATGTTCTTTCCCCAGTAAAGAAATCTCATACTCTCGAGTATAAGCTCACCTGGCAAATGCAAATGAATTCCTAATTGTACGGACACTCAAGCCCTGACTTCTTAATCGAATCGAGATCTGTCATAAGATAACCCAAGTTATTATCTTATTAGTCCTCTAAATCTTAAGTATAAGTATAGTTAATGTCTTAATCAAACTCAAGGTTATTCTATACAACTTTGTTAATCTCTGTTTCACACTTAAATACTTAAGACAACTAAATACAGTAATTCTTAATTGTTGGGAATGTCTATGTCCTAGTTTCCCAATCAATTGAAAGTTCAGAATAAAATAATCTAAGTCAACATCGTGTTGATTTCTAAACAACAATTCAGAATGTATTTAAACGTTCTTATCAAGTCCTCAGTTACTCTATTGATTTAGTCACAATTATCTCAATTTTCATGTCATACTCAAATATTTAAGATGATAATAATATACCACTGTTCTTAAGTTAACAAATCGTTAAACAAGTTGTAAAAATCTTACTTAAGGTCCTAATGGTAATCCGATAATCCTTTTAAGTCGATTGAGTTCAACACTATAACAATTATAAGACTAATTCACAACTTAAACTAAACTATAGTTTAATAATCTTAGTTCATATCATAATTAGGCTTTGATCTGAGAATTTCATTACATTCAGCAAATTAATCGAATTAAAATTTGGTTATTGAAATATACCCAAATTGGATTGAATCGAGATCCAATCTCAAGTCGGGAACATTCTAGATGAGTCCGGAATCCAATTTTTCATAGACTGCCCAAACAATGCCGCCACGCGCCATCGCCTAATAGTCATGCATTGCCGCCAGATATAGAGACCACTATCACCAGTTGGTGCGTCTTGTCGATGTGAGCAAAACCCCTTAAATAATATCTCGATTGGCCACTATTTGGCCGTCCAATTAGGCTAAAAATTGTTGTGGAACCCTAACCTATAGCCGTTGCGCCTATCGTATCAATTTCTCCACCACCCGCCATCATAACCCCAAATTAAAACCACCACTAGACTGCCCATGATGCCGCAACCAAAACCCACCAACACCTTGACGTTTTCTGCTGCGGGAAACGGCGAAACTATCACCTCCGCCATGCTGCGCCATCGGCTTTATTTTTCTCATTGGTTTCGTTGGTGTTTTAGGTCGAGTTTGGTATGGTTCAGTTCATTTCAGCTAGAGAAAGATTTCTACCATGTTAGTTTCTGGTTTTGTGGTCAATTTTCGGTCGTTCGCCGCCGAGGTAAGGTCTATGTTGATTTTGAAAATTTGGCCCTAAACTTTCTGACCTCTTTCAGTTTGGTCTTTTGAAACTTTAGCCGCCTTTAATTCAGTCCCCTACTTTTCATTCAAGCCCTTCAGCTTTTAATTGTAATAAACTAACCCTTAACATTTCTGTTTCTAGGCAATTAGGTCCAAGATTAATTATTCTGAAATCCTCAAACTTCCAATTTACTCACATTGGCCCCCTTCTACAATCGTCTGATCTCTCGAAGAAGGGTCTAACTAAGCTCTTTTTTGAAAGTGGAAGGCTTTCTCATTTTTTCTTCACTTCGGATTGGATTCAAGCTGGAAGACGGTCTTCCTTATTGCTTTTTTAGCTGGAATAAGTGGAACGGGGGGCAAGGCCTAAATTTTATAATTTTAAACAATCAAGTCCCTTTTTTTTTATTTACGATTAAATTCCTCAATTCCCAATATTTCTTCCTAAACTTTAATTATTTTAATTTTAATCAACTTAAATTGATACTCCAAAATATCGGGATGTTACAACTCTCCCCCCTTAAGAGAATCTGATCCCCAAATTCTAATCGACCTTCATGAAAATTCATAATAACACCGAGGCATATTATTACTTATAGAAGAGATAAATATGAGTGTACCCTTTTCTAATTATTTTGATCAATGGGCCTACAGCCTTAAGAAGACACATTTAATATGAATCATGAAAGCTTAAGAAGCATGTATTCCCAATATATTCTTCGATCTTCTTCAGCTTACTTTGACCTCGACTTGGCATAACGAAAGTTTCTATTTCCTTTCAAGCAATCATGTGTTTCATACCTCACTAAGTAAAGTTTTGTTTGTTCTAAAACGCATGGCTTAGATTCCTTGCAATACTTCTATTTCTTGCCATATTTTTGGTTCAGATATCAGTACTTTAACTTGATATACTATGACCATATTTTTCCAAGAAGTTTCGTAGTTACCATATATAAACATAGTACAACAAGGTAACCCAAGGAAATGAATTCTATATGCTGTACGGTGCAATCTATTTTCACAACTTAAATTCCTTACGATATATGCTATCTCCCTTTTTATAGTTAACCTTTTGGTTGGTATGGGTTCATAAAACCATTCATACACATTCTTTAAGAAGAATGGTAACTAACACAAGTTAACATTTGTCCTTAGTTTAGAAAACCTCCCCATATTCTTATTCATCTATTAAGACTACCAATTTTTCTAAACTGAATTAGTCCACGAATCTATTATTATAAGAAAACCTCAAGCACACCTTAGCTCATCCCAATCGACTATAACCTCGACCTGAGTAGGATTACTCTGATGATCCTTTTTTGTGTTACATACCCTTAAATGTAACTTTTTCCTAATTGATGCTCTATTAACTTAATACACAATTGGTATTCCTGTAGATATCTACAACACCAAGTGTAAATGTAGTATGACTCTTTCCTCAATCCCAAATCTACCAAATGTCCTGAGTAGATTTGCTAAAACCTATTCTAGTAAATCAAATATCTTGTATATCATATCTACAAATATTGTAGGAGGCTAGTTGCCTAAATGACATTATGTCAGTCCCTAGTACCTATATTATAAACAAGGGGTAATTCGCAGAATACCTTCTCCATCAACTTCTAACTAAGAACAATTCAGCTTAGTTCAGTCTTGAGTAAATTATACATCCTTGTCTTGGGCAAGTAACGCACATGGAGTAAGGTATTACAATCTCATATTCAATGTAGCTTGTTTAGTTTCTATCATTGCTCCACAAGTCCTTATATTCCAATTGCCGACCTTTCCATAAACCTCTGTGAATAAAGCTCAAGAAATTACTTGAATTACTTTTCATGAGATCTCTTATGATACCTTCAAAATTGCTGACCTAATTGTGCTTATCACTATTCCACAAAGTAGCATTTATTGCTAACCCATAAAAATATCGTTTCACTGGAATCAGATTCCAGACAAATGCCTTCTAAATACTATCCAAATCTTGCCAACCTAGTTGTGATCGTCAATAAGCCCTATGAAATAAACTACAAGAGCATCATGTCATTTATATTAAATTTTATGTTCGGCCTGCTTGTTTCAAAGTCTTTTCCCAAGATTGATGTAAGGAGTTGTTGCTAGCGTCTATATTTTCCTATATGTTTTCCACTAGAGTACTCTCTTTATGTGGTTAAAATCTATTTATTCAATTAACTAGTGATCATTTGTTGTGGTGCTAGTGACTTATGGCTACGCCTGACTGACACTTTCAGCCAGCATTAACTTTTGGTATATCAAAATTTGGCTTGAAAGGACGGACCTAAACCAATTTAATTTACTGCGTTCATCCCAAAGTGTTTATAAGTAATATAGAGGTCACTATGCAATTATTTAAGGGTATACAAGAGTCACCATCTCTTATACACGATCATTAATACTATAAATTTCTATTTACATAATACCCACATCGGAAGTAACTGAGCTCAAACTTAACATTCCTGAGATATTATGACAAGTTGTATACTTAGATATCATGAATTACCTACTTACAAAGGTCGTATTGACTTAAACAACATTACTGAAAGTAGAATTTATGCCATCATTGGCATTAGAGTCTTAACAACCCGGACAAATATGAATCGAAAGGTTAAGTGTACCTATATATCCCAAAAATACATAATAAATCCAAGTCCACAATTTTCATTCACATCACACCCCCATAAGCATAAATATTTACATTAGTCATCCTAGAGTTCAAGCTTACATATATAATATTTCACATAACCCAGCTAGATTTAGCACATCTGAGAACCAATAACAAAATTGTTTACATTATCACCTAAGACTTCATAACAAGTCTAACGCTTCCATACAATTTGTTATTGGTTCACAAAATTTATATGCACTAAATACAGTTACGAGCAATACATCAAATCCTTTGATTCTACATATGAGTTAAAGCTAAGATTACATGGGACTAGAACCTCGATTGACATTCAAAACTTAGATAGTACCTTCAACTACCTATTTGCTCTTATGGGTATATTTATTCAAATCTTAGGTATACTTTCGGGTCGATTGGGCTCAGCATTATAGTAATTATGAAATTAATCCGTAACTTGAGCTAAATCATAATTTAACAATCTTAGCTATTATTGTGATCAAGCTTGAATCCAAAACTTCAATCACATTCAGTAAATTAATAGAATTAAAATTTGATTACGGAATTTACTGCCTCTGTGGCACCTTACTCATGATAACCCCTAAGCTGAGATGTCACCAGTTCGATCTTAAATCTAACCCATAAGATAGTCAGTAGGCCCATAAGAAGGAAAATTTCTAAATCCATCAGAGATAGCAACAGACTTCAACTTAAACAGACCTCAACATAAGTATATAGTATAAATTGCAAGTCACAAATTCAAACTTAACATTTTGCAATATTTCTAAGTTAAAGCTTAACATTCAATTGAACCCATATGCATATATGAACACATGTTATATTACAAAACATATTTCCTCCAGTCTAAGCTAGAAGTCTGTATCCATCACTTAGTCTTGTTTGAGAAAATCAAAGATAAAGTAGGAGGGTAAGCCCAAAAGACTTAGTGAGGGATAATCTTAATAACAAATCAATAGGGACCTGTCTAGGAAGAAGCAACTCAATAGATCATAAAATAACAGCCAGAACATGTACATATCTAGATAAAAGTATTAACAATTCAAGGTTACTAGTAGGTGCCAGCTCGGGAGTTGTCACCGTCTGCTCGAACGGTCTAAGATCATCTCAATCAGATCAGATCAGGAGAAAATGCAGATGTCTCGTTCAGTGAACGACCCGGACAATGGCCTAATCTAAACCAAGAAACTACACCGTCCTTATTGCTCCATGAGCATAATACAAACAATCAAAATATAATCGAGATAAAACAAACCCAAGTATGTATGCAATCAAACAAATCAAAATAAAATGTGCATATCAGATTCTCCTTGTGAAAAATATTTCTTGTTTCCCTTGCAATTACCACAATGTTGTTCCACTAATTAATTCTATTGTCGAAATATCAATTCCTTTGAGAAAATAATATCGCAGACCATATGTATAAACCAAAAAGCTAATTATCCTAATATGATCCTTTGCTCTTCAAGCCTTATTATCACAAAGGTATTGGTACATCAATGTAATACTAAAAGTATTATTCCATCAAATATTAATGTAGTCATATGCTTGACATCTTAAGAGTAGGGGACTACATGCTGGTTGGCCATTCCAATACCAATCCATTACTCTTTTAATATCAAGAAACATCCCAAAAGTTTATATCCTAGCCAGATTTTCATAGAAACCTTAACCTCTATTAATCTAAATATGTCATATTCCATGGAGGTCCAAGTTATTGGCAAACCACTTTTGAATTAGTCATGCCGTTTAGATTACAATATTATCTTATATCCAAAATATTGATCTAAAAAGTCCTTTACTCAGCCAAGTCAGCCCTATCTAAAATGGTCACCAGTTCACACATCGACTAGAGTGCTCTTAAACAAGTTCGCATCTAATACAAGTTCCCAACAATTATTATTCCTTCCAAATACAAGAAGTCACATGCTTCATACTTTAGGAGTTATAGATTATACATTAGTCAGCTGCCCAGTCATAACCCTTCATATCCTTCGAATCGAGCATTATCCCAAAAATCCATGTCCTAATCAAATTCTAGAGTTATACCTAATCTCCACTAACTCAAAACTTTCATGTCTCATTCAAATTTCGAAATCAAGCTCACTGTCCACTACTCAAAACTTTAATACTATGAGGATCATATCCTAGCGTAGCTCAAGTTTTCAAACCTAACCTCTGATACCACCCCTATAATGCTTTGATTGAGAGACGCCTCCTCCTGCCCGAGGCACTACCCACTTTATATTACGAGTCTTCTAAATAACAAACAGTACATTTATCAAAATCCAAAGTATTTAATTTCTACAAGCAACACCCGCCAGAGGTTCAACTGTGAACCAAAATATCATGAATTACATTTAGCACTTCTATCACTCCCATTACCCCATGTGTCGTCTAGGCTAGTGTAACTTTATCACTTACTCTTATCTGGGGTAAAGAATGGAGAATAATAATAAAATAATGTAAATTCGAATGACTTAGTGAGATAGTTTAGTACTAGCAACATAGTGGTAAATTTCTCAAATATTATATAAGCAACACGTAGAAGCATTAAAATTCTCATAAGTCGTGAGAGAAGATTTTAGTCAAGATTTCGAGTGATCCATCTCACCACTATCCCATACCAATAATGAGACTTCACAAATTCACTGTCGCTCATAGAGGTTTAAATCACAATTGTGACCACAAGGGGTCGATATGTTAGTTTGAACAATTACTGGATTGGTGTCAAATATCTGAGTTTCAAAGTAAAAAGTACCGGGAATATCAATTAAACTAAATATAATTAGCAAACACTTTCACTATTAAGCTATTGGTGATTCTCCTACCTAGTCACTCCACTTTTGAAAACACGAAAATCCTTATTTCTCCAAACTACCGAGTGATCGGTTTTGGATACTAAATTACTCACTAGGCATGGCTAGCCGTATGCCTAATCCCACTCATAGATGGCTACCTCCAGCTAGCCTACTGAGTAGGGATTATATGTGCATCGTGCATAGCTACCGACCAAAAGATATGTCACCGCGGACCATTTCGCCCAGTCGCCTTTCATAACCGATCCTAGGGCCCACCTTTAAACACCTTCACTATTATCAATTAACATGTCCAACTGTATTTCACTATACACATTAAGTCGCCATGCTAACGTGAAATCACTAATTCAGCATCAGGCTGGTTTCAAGATAGACATGGCGATAAAAACATAAATTTTGAAATCACTTTTCAGCTTGCTCAACACAATCGCCAAATTTCAGGTAAAGCGATATCAATCAATATCAATAAAAGTGCTCAGTATAAAAGGGCGATGTGGAGTACAATTTTCACAGTTAGATTGAAAAGAAGCAAGCAATCAGGATATATAACAAGTATATATGTTATTTCCCCAGTAAAGGAATCTCAAACTATCGAATATAAACTTACCTGGTAGATGCAAAGGAATTCCTAATTGTACAGACACTCAAGCCCTAATTTCTTAATCGAATCAAGATCTGTCCTAAGATAACCCAAGTTATTATCTTATTAGTCCTCCGAGTCTTAAGTATAAGTATAGTTAATATCTTAATCAAACCTAAGGTTATTCTGTACAACTTTATTAATCTCTATTTCACACTTAAATACATAAGACAACTAAATATAGTAATTCTTAATTGTTTGGAGTGTCTATGTCCTGGTTTCCCAATCAATTGAATGTTCATAATAAAATAACATAAATCAGTATTTTGTTGATTTCTAAAGCACAACTCATAGTGTATTTAAACGTTCTAATCAAGTCCTCAATTATTTTACTGATCTAGTCATAATTTTCTCAATTTTCATGTCATACTCAAATATTTAAGATGATAATAATATAAGAGTCTTCTTAACTTAACAAATCGGTAAACAAGTTACAAAAATCTTACTTAAGGTCCTAATGGTAATCCGATAATCCTTTTAAGTCGATTGAGTTCAACACTATAACAATTATAAGATTAATTCACAACTTAGACTAAACTGTAGTTTAATAATCTTAGTTCATATCATAATTAGGCTTTGATTCGAGAATTTAATTACATTCAGCAAATTAATCAAATTAAAATTCGATTATTGAAATATACCTAAATTAGATCGATTCAAGATCCAATCTTAGGTAGGGAACGGTCCAGATGAGTCCGAAATCCAATTTTGCATAGTCTACCCAAATGCTGCTGCCACATGCCATCGCCAGACAGCCACACACTACCGGCGGACCTCCATGCGCCGCTGCCAGAAATGGAGACCGCCACCACCAGTTGGTGCGTCTCATCGAGGTGAGCAAAACCCCTCAAATAATTTCTTGATTGGCCACCATTATCTAATTAAGATAAAAATCGCTGCGAAACCCTAACCCACTGCTGTTGCGCTACCGCGTCAATTCTTCCATCACCCGCTATTGAAACCCTAAATTAACATCACCACCAGACTACCCATGCTACCGCAACCCAAACCCATCAACACCCTAACATTTTTCACTGCTGAAAATGGCAGAACTGTCATCTCAGTCGTCAGCTTTCTTTTTCTCATCGATTTCATTGGTGTTTTGGGTCAAGTTTTATATGGTTCGGTTCGTTTTAGCTAGAGGAAGATTTCTATGGTGTTAGTTTCTGGTCTTGTGGTCAATTTTTGGCTATTCGCCAATGAGGTAAGGTTTGGGTTGGTTTTGAAAATTTGAATAATTTTCATCCTTCTTTCTATATATATAAACATGTTTTGTAGCCCATTCAATCTGGCCCTAAACTTTATGACCGCTTTTAGTTTAGCCCTTTGAAACTTTGACCGCCTTCAATTCAGTCCCCTACTTTTCATTCAAGCCCTTCAGCTTTTAATTCTAACAAACTAATCCTTAACATTTCTGTTTTTGGGCAATTAGGTCCCAAATTAATTATTCTAAAATCCTCAATCCAATTTATTCACTTTGGCCCCCTAAATTTTATAATTTTAAACAATCAAGTCCCCTATTTTTTATTTACGATTAAATTTCTCAATTCCCAATGTTTCTACCTGAACTTTAATTAATTTAATTTTAATCAACTTAAATTGATAGTCCAAAATATCGGGGTGTTACATACTTTTTATTACTTCACTCGCATTTGGATAAAGCCCTTAGATCACTCATGACTATGGAACTTGGTTCGATGACCATGGAGTAAGTCTCACACGTTCGTGATTTTAAATCTTTCAAGTCATAGGATCTTATGAGATGGGGAATCTAAGATCCGAATAGACTTGTACTAACGATGCATAAATCCAAGAGTTGGATATTGATCCATTCCATGAGCAACCATATGAGATATGGGTACATGTTAGTGGATGCTTGTTAGAGATAAAAGCACTAAAGACCTACCAAGAGAATACACTAGATAGCCGAAGTGGCAAGTTGACAGTGGCAAGTTCTCTAGCTTACATTGGTGCATATTCTTAGTCCTTTGACCTAATGATCCATGGTAACCTTGTGTTTGGTTTTTATCCTTTAACTCTTCCTTTACCACTAAGTGGATCTTTTGGGTTCAAATTGGGTTGAGCTACTAGGCATGGAGGTTTATAAGATCCAAGATGGAATCTAATTCCTCGCTTTTGTGAAGGGTGAGTACATCTCCTATATGTTCTGTAATCCTTGATTCCAAGGTGGGGTGACAATTTGAAAAAGGAGTTTTCCAAAGATAAGGTCTACAAACAAGTCGAACATTGAGAATTGAGACATAGTATTAAGACTATTAGGGAGCTTACAAATATCTTGCCCTAGGCCTCTTTTGGGAGATAGGAGATGGAAATACCGTATTCGCATGGTAAGCGTAGAACTATAATGTTCTCCAAAACATTCATTTAAGCTAATTAATTGTGCTACATGGGCTTGAAGTTGGACATTGACCATGGAGATTGTATACTCTTCAATTAATGAGATTAATTGAATTGAGTTGATTAGTTTAAAAGTGTTTTAAACTAAAATGAATATAAGATATGCAAAAGTTACAAGGAGTTGTGAGCTTATTTTCAATGAATGGTAGAACCTATTGGGTCTCACACAAAACCAATTAGCTTCTTAGCTAATGGAGGAATCTTCTAAGAGTTAGAGAATCACTCCATAGGACTGATTTTTGAGGTATCCAATTTTGGCTTGATTAATTTAAGTGTTAAATTAATCAATTAATTTAAGGAGTTAAATTAAACCAATAATTAAGAAGTTAATTATTTGGTGCCAATTGGTCATCAATTGGTCAAGTTAACTTAAAGAGTTAAGTTAACAAAATCAAGTTTAAAAGTTAAGCTTACTTGACTTAAGAGTTAAGTCAAATGTTATTTAATTAAATTAAAGTGTTTAATTTAATTAATGAGAAGAATAAATTTTGGAGGAAAAATTCAAATGAAGAGTTCATTTCAATTAGCATCTTAATTAATTTGAAATTAGATTTCAAATATAATTGAAATGCACAAGAAATTCAAATTAGATTTGAATTCAAATTTGCCACCTTGGCAATGCAAGTGGCTGCTCTACCTGAGAAAGGTGTAATGCCAACTTGGCATCATGCCATACTCCTTTTATACATAGATATAGAGCATGTGAGGATCGACCAATGCAAGATTAATGTGAAGATTAGAATCTATCACATTTCCTTCCAAAAACTCTCTCCCAGCATTGCATCAGGTGTTGAAGCTTTGCTTTCATTCTTCTTCTCCAACCTCAAATTGGCATTCACCATTGTTTTTCTCCTCTCTTTCTCTAGCTAAAAGTGAGGAGAAATTGGAAGTTTGGTTGGTGTGTGGATCATTACAATAGAGGCAAAACATTTGGTTTGCTAGTTTTGGAGATCCACTAAAATAGAGCAATGATTTGGCGAATTTTTTCTAGGAGATCCATAAGGTTTTTTGATCCAAAATTTTTACATCTTTTCCTCCAAGATTTTGTGAGGATACAATGTTTGTTTGGTGGTTTTTAGAGAAGTTTAACCAGGGCAAAAGTTTCTTTCTTCTTGATGGCCGGGTTCTGGCAGATTCTGGATTGGTAAAGTGTTCACCATTTTCTCCCTAGAAATTAGTAATTCAAGGTAACTCTCTACCTAAATATGAATTCATAGCATGATTAGCTCCTTGTTGGCTTGTAAGCATTAGTTTATTTAAGCATTTGTAATTTTATTATTGGATCCTAATGCCTTACTTGAGTAAAAAAAATGTCATTTTTTTACCATTTTCAACAAAAAATAATATATTCTTTTTAAATTTTCATACATCTAACTGTCATTTTTAAATGCAATTCACCATATTTCAAGTAATCCATATTTAACTAACTAAAAAAAATTAAAATTTATTAAGTAATTGTATTGTAATTTCTTTTATATTCTTATTAAAGTTGTAATACATTTTATCCCAACATAATTTCAACGGTGAGACATAAAGAAATAAAAGGATCCACAATAATATCAAAATATTATTTTATTGATTTAATGCAAAAGAACATATTTAGATGAAAAAGTGATCACCCTTATATTAGAATATCACTTTTAATTCTACAAGTAAATATTTCTAAATAATTGATCTAAACACATGTTATTTCCATGTAAGAATTAATAAACAAGTAAAATCAGGTATTGAAATATAAAAACATGGAAATTAAGCTCCTTAAAATAAGAATGTGATTCACATAATCCCGAACTTATTTATGTATTGAAGATATGGATAAAAGTGGGATAGATGAGAAAGATAGATTCAGTCTGAAGTTCATTGCTAGTGTTGACTCATTTATTGAGTTTGCAAGGGAAAATGCAATTGACTTAGACAATAAAATTCTATGTGTATGCAATACATGTTGAAATATTAAAAGAAAAAGTCTTGTTGAGGTTAAAAGAGATTTGCATATGAGTTTTGATGCATACTATCGATAATGGATACATCATGGGGAACATGAATTAGATTGGCCTGTTTCTTATAGTCAAAGCACTCATAGTTGTAGCGCTCTCGAAAATAATAGTATGTGGTCATCTCAAGAATGTGATGAATGTAATAGTCATGGGAATGATGAAGTACCTGAAATGATATAGGGAATTAGAGATGTAGAATTTTTTGAAGCCTATTCTGAATCAAATGAACAAAATTTTGAAAGGCTACTGCATGATGCCACTCATGAACTATACCTTGGTTGCAAAAACCATTCTTTGTTGAACTTTATTGTGAAATTGGTGCATATCAAAGTAATGAATAAAATGTTTGATAAAGTAATAAACATGATACTTGAATTGTTCAAAGAGGTCCTACCAAAAGAAAATACGGTTTCAAATAATCTTTACATGGCTAGAAAACTACTTTCAGGAACAGGATTGGGGTACACAAAATAGATGCATGTAAATATGATTGTGCTTTATTTTTGAAAGATAATAAAAATGAAAAATGTTATCCCATTTGTAAAGAGCCTTATTGGAAACTTCATGAAATGAAAGGAAAACAAATTCCCCAAAAGGTGTTGTGGTACTTTACTTTGACTTTGAGGCTCCAAAGACTTTATATATGTTCTAAAACTACTTCTGATATGCAGTGGCATGTAGAGAAATGTTTGGATATAGAAGAAAGTATGAGTCATCCTACAAATTCACTTGCTTGGAAGGAATTTGATCTTCAATATCCAGATTTTACCTCAGATCCACACAATGCCAGACTTAGTCTTGCTATAGATAGGTTCAATCTTTTTGAAAACATGAGCAATTTATATAGTATGTGGCCCATTGTTGTCATTCCATATAATATGGCACTATAGAAAGGCATGAAAGATGATTTTTTTATGATGCCTTTGCTTATCTCTAGTCCTCTGGCTCCTAGAAAGGATATTCATATTTATGTTGGACCACTGATAGAAGAGTTAAAAGAATTATGGAAAGGGATCGAGGTATATGGTGTCTCTAGTAAGCAATCTTTGTGCAACAATCTTATAGACGATTAATGATTTTCCTGCACTCAATAATTTAGCGGGATGGATTATGAAAGGATACGCAGCATGTCCTTATTATCTCTATGATATGAACTCAGAAATATTCAAAGTAAGATATACGACATGGGTGATCGCCGCTACTTGGATAATGCCCATCCCTTTCGTAGGAGCAAACTATTTGATGGTAAGTTAGAAAGTCATTCTACACCTATATAATGGACTAGGGATAAACTGCTTTTACACTTGAGCAACATCAAGCATATGTTCGACATACTTGGGAAACCCACAAGTAATCGAAAGACAAAACGAAGCATGGAGGAAGAGAATTGGGTAAAGAACAATATCTTTTTTGAGTTGCCTTAATAGCATAAAGTTAAAATTCAACATAATATTGATGTCATGCATGTGGAGAAAAATATTTGTGATAGTATGTTAGGGACATTACTGAACATCGATGGAAAAACAAAAGACACAGAAAAGGCATAAGAAGACTTGCATGATCTTAATATAAGAAAGGAGTTACACTTACAAATACCTGGAAATGTAACAATAAAGCCAAAAGCATGTTACAACCTTTCATCCACAAAGAAAAAGGCCTTCTTTGATTTCCTTAGATCTATCAAGTTCCCCGATGCTTATGCTGTAAATATTTTTAGATGTGTAAAAGATGGAAGGATACTGGGGTTAAAAACACATGATTGTCACGTACTCTTACAGTGTTTGATATCTGCAGCCATTAGTAGTTGTCTTTATAAGGATGTCAATGAAGTGTTGTTTGAGTTGGGTGAATTCTTTAGCATCTTATGTTCAAAGACACTAAGAATTGTTGATATTGAGAAAATGGAGAGAAATATTCCTCTTATTTTATGCAAGTTAGAGAAAATATTTACTCCTCTATTATTCGATATCATGGTCCACCTAGTAATTCACCTACATCAAGAGGCAAAAATTTCTGGTTTGGTTCATTCTCGTTGGATGCATCCAATTGAAAGGTAAAAGGAATACTATGTTTTTATTACATACAAAACTTCCTATTCAAATAAATCCAAAAAGAGGGCATTACCAAAAATTCTTTATGTAACATCTTAAGGGTTATGTGCGCAACAAAGCTCAACCTGAAGGCTCTATTACTAAAGGATGCATAGTCAAAGAGTGTTTAACATTCATGTTAATGTATCTCAATGACATTGAAAAAAGGTCTAATATGGTTGCAAGAAACAATGATGGTGCCAACTAACCAAATGAATGCGAGCTTTCCGTCTTCGCATTAAAAGTCTGTCCATTTGGACCCCTTAAATGTGTTGTTCCACTCTCCCAAAAGCAGCTTCAGATAGCCTATAATTTTATATTGAATAACTACAATGAAGTGGATCCTTACAAAGGGTAAGACAAAATTCATCTTAAGTTTGTCGTATAATATTTTGAACTTAATAATTCTCATAACCTAAGATAATTATATGGTTTAGAAAGCAATTAGAGGAATTGAAGAGGTTCAATGTGAGAGACATTCAAAAAACACATCAAGAAGAATTCCATTGCTGGGTTAGGGAGCATGCAAGTTATAAATTATACCAATACTAGTTTAAATCTGAATTGTAGTAATGCTCACCATTTTACATCTATATTTATTTGTAGATCAACAAAGTCTATCACCAACAGCCTGAACAAGTTTCTAAAGAATTGTGGTCACTAGCACATAGTCCTCAATCGTACTTAACGAAGTATTATTCTGGTTGTTGTGTCAATGAAGTTCGATTTCATGTAAAAGATCAAGATGCTCACCGAACCACACAAAATAGTGGATTGTTTATGGAAAGGGAGCAGAATAATGAGATGGTATAGTTCTATGGCTTCTTAATTGAAGTATTAGAGCTCACATATCTTGTGGATACAAAGTGGTATTCTTTTGATATAAGTGGTTCAATACTGGCAGCAAAACCACAATAAGACAGGATAAGCATTTTGTCAGTATTAATATAAGATCTCGTTGGTACAAAGATGATCTATTCGTGTTCCCAAACTAAGTGTAACAAGCTTTCTACATCCATGACACTAAGTTTGGTGATAATTGGTGAATTGTGCAACATATACACCATAGGCATCTTTGGAATCTTCCTGAATTATGAACAACTAGATGCAGTAGATAAGAGTAATATTGAATTGAGGGGTTAAGTTGATGCATTTCAGCATCACAATTCAAATAGGGATGCAACAGTATTGGCAAATGATGACATTGATTTGAACTATTTAGATAGAGAAAATATTGAGCTTGATGTTATAGACGAAGCTGTTCTGAATGGCATTAGAGAGCATAGATATAATGTCGAATATGATTCATGCGACGATGAAGATGAAACATTAAATCAATACTTTGATGAAGATGAAGATGATATTCATACTTCCTCATGAAAAGTAAGCTACAAAAACAACAATTTAATTTAACATAACATAGGTTCAAATGTTATGCATTCAATAGAATAATTTACGTAAGTATTTGTCAACATAGTTGCATTCATTTCTACTGTTTGACTTTCATGCAATATAAAATATACTTCTTTTGTTCATTTTCATTCTAACTTGAGTTTTAGTCATGTTATATCATGTTTTCAAATGCTATTAAATGTCATCTCTTGCATTTTATTGTTTAAATTCTCAAACACTAAATTTTTGTTTTGTTGAATTTCAAATTTAATAGAATATTATTCTTACATTCCTACATTTTCAATTTTGTTTGAACACTTTTGTTGGAATGTTTATCTCATTCTACTTATTTTCTTTGATGTTATTATTGAAATGATTAATTTATTTAGTTTTTTTTTCTTTTTTGCAGTGAAAATGCCGCCTAAGGGAGTTGTGTTGCATCATCCAATAACTAGGAATGCTCCATCAAAGATGAAAAAGGGCACTCAAAATCCTTCAACCACAAAAAATGCTAATCCCACACCTCTACGCAAATCTCCACGTTTGACAAGAAATCAACTTTCAACTTCTGATGTGCCTACAACCAAGAGTACCACCAGTACAAGTAAGAAGTTGTTTCCTCTACCTTCAAAGCCTATGACAATTGTAGATCCTTCTACATCTCCACTTATGATTATGAGTCAGGCTTCTTTGTCTACAAACCAACAAGAATCTTCTCCATTTGTCATTCAGACTGACTCTATAGCTACACACCACCAAGTAACTCCATGTGTTACTAGGAGTGCTGCAGCTAATCAGCAGGCATCTCTAGCTACTTCAAATCCTCATGCCATGCCATCACCATCAATAGATGCACTATTGATTCCTCCATCATTAGGTACTCAGCCACAAGAAGAGACTCAGTCTTTAGGAACTCTACTCCCTGAAGAGGGTATTGGAGAGATTGGAACTACATATTCTTCTCCAACCACAGGTTAATAAATCTACATCAAATTAAATTTTTTTAATTCATATAATTTATAATTGTGTCTACTATTTTTATATTTGTATATTGGCAAATAAAAAGTAAGTCGCACCAAAAAAAGGGGTTGTGGAACAAGCATAGGCAAGACAATAGAGAGAGAAATTGCAAAAAATGTAAGTGTTAGTACCTTTAATATGTTATGTTCATTATTTCAATGCGTTCACTTCAGTCTTCTTCTTTATGATTTATCGGGTGGGGGGGGGCAAAGTGTTGGAAATTAAAATTCCCGAGGGCTTAAAGAGGTTGATCAACTACGCTTCTTGTTTGTCTAATGGGATTGCTATTTAGTTACATAATAACTAATGTTGGCAATATTGACATTTTTATTTATTGCATATCGATGAAGAACAATTACCTTTTCTTTTTAGCTTCCAAGTTTTTGTTCTTTTTATTTTTTGGATGTTGATGTATTTTATTTTTACAAGTAGATGTGATAAATGCTTGAATTCTAAATGTTGGTTTGGTTTTGATTGTTATTTGACATCATTTTGTTATGCAAAACTTTGTTAGTTTTCTTTTTTAAGATGTTGGTGTATTTGATTTTTTTGTAAGTAGATGGGATAAATGTTAGTTTTCTTTTGTTGGTTATTTGATGCAATTATTTTTTGCATAATTTTTATTATTTTTCATTAATTGGATGCTGATGCATTTATTTTTGTAAATAGATGAGACAAATGTTGGGATTCTAAATGTTTGATTAATTTTGTTGGTTATTTCATATAATTATTTGTTGCCTGTAAGTAAGACCAATGAAGTCCTATTTTAGCATGAATGTAATCCTAGTTTTAGCTTGAAACTTGGCTCAAACTCTATCCACTTTCACCTTAGTTTCAAAATGGCATTAAAGTGTAGGTTCAAGGTGAAATTGACTTTAAAGTAGACAGATTTTTAGCTCAACTTTGAACTAAAAATGAGGACAGTTTTGAGGGCAATTTTGAGCTAAAATTGACTTGGTCAGTTTGAGCTTGAAATTGAGATTCAGTTTTCAATTTCATGCTGAAATGTGGTATGTTTCGGCTTTAAGTCGAGGTGCACTTTAAAATATATCAAGTTGAAATTAACATAAGTTTCTTTTTCTACATCTTCACATAATTATATGTAAATGCAGGAAAGGTTGAGGATCAATGCAGGAAATAGAGCGCATATGGCATACTCTCATACATCCGGTTCTAAATCATTAATTATACGATCAATGGAAATGGTAGTATATCATTTTAACTTTATTTTATTTATATTTTCTCTTGTCATTATATAAAGTTATATACTAAAACTTCTACTTACAATTGCAAAGGAAAATCAAAGCTTAGTGGACAATTTTGGAGTTATTCATATGAAGAAAGGTAACGGAGAGTATGTGACTGCTACAGCTGCGAACAAGCATGTGAGTTCATGTTTTATAATAATATATCCCCTATATTTAAGTATGTACTTATATATATATATATATATATTTATGCTCGTGACAGAATGAGATGAGAAGGAAGAAGAATAAAGCACTAGAAGAAGGACTACATGAAGTTTTTGAAAGGGACATTATTAAGGAGTTATTAGGCACACGAATGGGATATGAGAGAGTTATGGGTCACGGAGTTGTACCATCTAAACACAGCAAGAAGATAAAACTTCAAGTTATAGAACTTCAAGCAATGAAGGAGAAATTGAGCAAAGCTGAAAATAACTTAGACAGTGCATTGGATCTCATCAAAACTTAATAAGAGCAGCGCCAACAACAAGCTAAAAAATAGCAAGCCTTGAAGATAGTTAGATCGAGCTGAAGCAACTCTTGCTGGCATTGCAAGATAAACTCACTTGAAGGTAAGTATTTCCTTATGATGTAATATGATTTTACTTGAATTTTGTGTATATGGAATTCTGTGATATATGATAATCAAAATTAAGAATAACAAATTTAAAGTATGAACATTGAGGCCTTATATTGTTGTTTTATTTGATTGTTTGTCACTTGTCATGGGTAGAATGATTAGTTGAGTTGAATTAAGTTACAAGAATTATAATTTTCAAAATTTTACCATGTTTTATTTCAACATGTGAGTTCTCATATATGTAAATAATTGGGAGAACTTTTAGTTTGGAGATTATTATGGACTTTTCCATTTAAATTCATGTTTTTAGAAAAAAAATATGATATGTTACATATTGTTTAAACTTATTTGGTAATATAACTAACGAATTAAATGAAATATCTTTTTATGTTCAATATTATCTTTTATGATATTTTGTGTAGTTTATGTTAGACAAGAGATGGTATCGTACAAATCTTTTATTGGCTATTGCAACGTCTTCCCATGAATTGTGCTATTATTTTTTGTAGCTTTTTTGATGTTATATTAGACCTTTGTTTTTCCTTTGTACCACACTTATCCAATCTAAGAAAAAATATAGTGATTGGTTAAACATATGTAATATCTAATTTGATGTTCTTCATATTCATAGCGTGTCGTGCAACCATTTTTGCAGGTTGTTGGAACTAGCCCACTTTTTTATGAAGTTGACGAGAATTAAGAAGGATGTTTTGCACATCTCTTTTGTCACTTGAATGATAATGCTTCTTCAAAAATTAACACTTTTGTTTGATTGATAGACCCATTTGGTTATCATGGCTTTAGTATCTAGCTTGAATTTGGGATTAATGTTTTGAAATTGTATTTATGTCTAGGGATAGATGGATGTGGTTAGTATTATGTTTATGGATGGATGAATGTGCTTACTCTTTTGTTTATTGAAGAAATGACTATGAATTGTTTATATTTAGGATATTGATATACTTCAAATTTTAAGTTCTTCAACCATTTCATATCTAAATTTAGCTATTGAACAGGGGGAAAAACACTTTTTGTAACGGAAGTATACTGTTACAAAAACAATTTATTGGTAACGAAATTTGTTTGTCACTTTTCTTAATTGTAAAAAACTAATTTGATGTATCTGTAACAACTTATTTTACTTATTGGTAACGAATTATTTACCAATTCGTAACAAATAATAAGGTTCTTAATAAAGAAATTAATTATTTGTAACCAATGCATTGCTTATTTGTAACAAAATATTATAATCTTATAAGTTATTGGTAATGAAACATTTAGATGCATATACTAAATATAACAAAACTCTTATATCTTTTGTAATGAAATTATTAGTTATGTATTATATTTGTAACAAGAAGATTATTCAAATAAAAATATTATTTAACTAATCGTAACCAAATATTTTGTTGCACAAAAAATTTGTAACAAAACTAAATTAAATAAATAATATTATTATACTATGCATTGGTAACGAAAAATAAAAGGCAACAAAATTACCAATATTTTGGTAACTACGTATTTCGTTATGCTATAGAAATCTATTATAACTAACATTGTTTTGTCACTGCGACGAAACTTTTGGTGATGATAAATTTCATCTCCATAAGGTCATCATTCATAACGAAACATAATTTTCGTTACAAATACTTTTAGCGATGGGTTTGGTAATGAATTTTAGCATTATGGTAACAAAATTAGTCGTTACTAAAAGTGTAATTTGTTGTAAGCTTGAGAACTTGCCACTACCGACATACCTCTACGTCTATCTAGTGGATTCTCTAGGCGGGTCTTAAGTGAGCTTGTTCTCTAACAAGCATCCACTAATATGCATCCGTGTCTCACATAAATTACCCATGAAACAGTGCAATATCCAACCCATTGGAATATGCATCGTTAGTGTGAGTCTATCCGAATCTTAGATGCCCCGTTTCATAAGATTCTATGATTTGGAGTACTTTAAAATTATGACCATAGAGACTTGTTTCATGATCACCATCATATGCGTAACCAAGTCCTTGATGTCACGTGTAGCACAAGGATCCAATAAATAAAGCACAAAATAGCTAAATTAACTTGGCTACACTCGAAACCAAGGATCTAATCTTGCTTCTAATTCATATTTGGATGAAGGATTACCTTGATTGCTTAAAAACCAAGGTAGAATGGAGAATAGATTGAACACTTCAAAACTGTCTCCAATTAGCATAGCAGCAACTTGGGAACAATTTCCCTATCAAATCACCTCCAAATTTGTTGAATGCAACCTTCTCAACACCTTGGGAAAGATCCAGTAAAACATTTAGAAAAAATTAAATTCGAAAAGGTCTGGAAAAATAGTTCCAAACTTTATACCCTACAGTGGATCTCCAAAAGCCAAGCTATCCAAATGTCTAGCCTCTAATGTGATGATCCACACACCAATGGCAAATCCAAATCACTCCTTGGTTAGCAGAAAAACCAAGGAGGTAAGAAAGAGATGAAGGCTGATTTTTAGGAGATAGGATGAAAAAGAAGTATGAGACTTCAACACATGAGTGAATCACACAAAATTGGAGGAAAAAATGAAATCTAACAATTAGATTGTAAGCATGCTTTGGCTGGACACCTTTCTCCTATTTATAGGGAGGGAGGTGTGATGAAAGTTGGCATCACACCCCATGAGGTTGGCGCCAACTTGCAAGGCAAGTTGCATGTGAAATTTTAATTTTACTTGCATTTTAATTTCATTTGAAATCTTCATTTCATCTCATGAAATGTCATCCAAATAAATTCTAATGAACTCCAAATGAACTCTTTCATTTGAATTTTCCCTCCAAAATTAATTCTTCATTTTAATTAAATTAGCCCATTAATTTAATTAATTATTCTCGACTTAACTTTTTAAGTTAATTAACTTAACTATTGAAACTAGAAGATGTCGATTTAACTCCTTAAGTTGACTTGACCAATTGATAGTCATGTGCCACCAATTAAATTAGTTCTTTAGTTTAATTGGTCTAATTTAACTATTTAAATTATTTAGATCAATTTAACAATTAAATTGTGTTGGAATAGTACCCCACAACTAATTAGATTAGCATGTAAACTATTTCACTTGGGATACAATCTTGATTGAATGATATTCATAATAAATGGCCATCTTCATCTTATGCTTAATTTACTTCACTAACATTTGGTTGAAGCCCTTAGATCACACAAGACTACTGGACTTCGTTACGCACTGGGTATTGATCATGAAATAAGTTTTACATGATTGTGATCTTAAAATATTTCATGTCATAGAATCTTATGTGATAGGGAATCTAAGATTCAGGTAAACTTTCACTAACAATGCATAAATCCAAGGGGTTGGTACTGCTCCATTTCATGAGCAATTTGAAAGCAAGTACGACACTAGGATCCAATAACAAAACTTCAAAAGCTTAAATAAACTAGTACTTACAAGCTACCAAGGATCTAAACATACTTTAGGATTCATATTTGGTTGAAGAGTTACGTTGAAAAGCAAAATCCAAAGGTAGATTGAAGAACTCCTTCTTCAAACAGAATATGCCAAATAGTGGTGCAGTTGGAAGTGAATGATTTTTGACCGATTCAAAACTCTCCAAAAATACTGAAAAAATTCCAATAGATGCTCAACTCCTTGAGAAAGATGATGGAACAAATTTCAGCTTGAAGCTTCTTCTGGATCTCTTGGAATAAAATCGACAAGAGATTGGTCTCACAAATAGATCTCGAAAGGCGCAACAATCCACTTGTTTTGCTTCTATCGAAATGATCCACACACCAATCCAAATCCCACTAATCCTCACTTTTAGCTAGAGAAAGAGAGGAGATTTGAGAGAGAGATGGCCAATTTTTGGGTAGGGAGAAGAAGAAGAAGGTGATCTTCAACACATGAATAACACCTTCAAAATGGAGGGAAAAGTGAGAATCTAATTCTCTACTTGCTCGAATGCTTGATTTTCATCCCCCTCACTCTATATCTATATATAGAGTGAGTATGGTGTAATTCAAACACCTTATTCGGGGGGTGGGGGGGAAGGGACTGCCAACTTGCATGCCTTGCATGCATAGTTGGCAAACTCAAATCTAATCTGAATTTGTGTGAATTTTAATTACATTTGAAATTTAATTTCAAATTAATTAAATGCCACAATAAACTTATCCTATCATTTGAATTTTCCCTCCAAGAAATATTCTCCTCATTAAATAAATTAAATAATTTAATTTAATTAATTAATTCTTGACTTAACTCTTAAGTCAACTAGCTCAACTCCTTAAGCTAGATTTTGTCAACTTAACTCCTTAAGTTAACTTGACCAATTGATGGTCGCATGACACCAAATAATTAATTTCTTAATTATTGGTCTAATTTAACTCCTTAAATTAGTTGATCAATTTAACAATTAAATTAATCAAGCCAAAATGACCTCAATTTTCGGTCACCCTAAATTCAGTCTCCATGGAGAGAATTTTCTAACACTTAGAAAGTTCTTCCATTACTTAGAAAATGTAATTGGCTTTTGTGTGTGACCCGATAGGTTTTCCCATTCACTGGACATGGACTCACAACTCTTTGCGACTTTAGAATATCATATATTCCTTTTAGTTTAAACTCCATTAAACTAATCAACTCAATTCAATTAATCTCCATTAACTGAAGAGTACCCAATCTCCATGGTGTTGGAATAGTGTCCGGTAAGCCAATTAGATTAGCCTTGTAAAAGCTATTTCCCTGTGAAAATAATTTTAATTGAATGATATTCTTTATATGGCCATCTTCATCTAATGCTCTTTATTACTTCACTCGCTTTTGGATGAAGCTCTTAATCACTCATGACTACGAGACTTAGTTCGGTGACCATGGAATAAATCTTACACGGTCGTGACTATAAATCGTTCAAGTCATAGGATCTTACGAGACGGGGCATCTAAGATATAAATAGACTTGCACTAATGATGCATAAATCCAAGAGTTGGATACTGCTCCATTCCATGAGCAACTGCATTAGATATGAGTGCATGTTAGTGTGTGTTTGTTAGAGAACAAGGCACTGAAGACCCATCGGAGAATCTAGTGGCAAGTCAGTAGTGTCAAGTTTTTCTGCTTACGCTAGTGCATATCATTAGTCCTCTGATCTAAGCATCCATGGTAATCTTGTGTCTGGTCCTCATGCTTTGACTCTTCGTTGACCACTTAGCGAGTCTTTCAGGTTGGGATTGGTTATGAGCTACTTGGCATGGAGATTTGTAAGATCCAAAATGGAATCTGACTCCTCACTTTTGTGAAGGAGTACATCTTCTATGTGTTCTATAATGATCGATTCCAAGAAATTCTTACATAAGGTGGTGTGACAATTTGGAAATGAGTTTTTCGAAGATAAGGTCACACAAGGGAATCGAACATTGAGAATAGAGACATAGTATCAAGGCTATTAGGGAGCCAACAAATATCTTACCCTAAGCCTCTTTCGGGAGATAGGAGATGGAAGGACCGTGTTTGCATGGTACACGTAGAGCCATAATGGTTCTCCAAAAGCATTTATTTCGGCCAATTAGTTGAGCTCCATGGGCTTGAGGTTGGACATCGACCACGGAGATTAGGTACTCTTCAATTAATGAGATTAATTGAATTGAATCAATTAGTTTAAAAGTGTTTTAAACTAAAATGATTATATGATATTCAAAAGTCACAAAGAGTTGTGAGGCCATGTCCAATGAATGATAAAACCTATTGGGTCACACACAAAAGTCAATTAACCTTTTAGTTATTGGAGCAACTTTTCTAGGAGTTAGAAAATCGTTCCAAGGTGATTGATCTTGAGGTGCCAATTTAAAGGTCAAATTTTGGCTTGATTAATTTAAGTGTTAAATTAATCAACTAATCTAAGGAGTTAAATTAGACCAATAATTAAACAGTTAATTATTTGGTGCCAAGTGACCATCAATTGGTCAAGTTAATTTAAGGAGTTAAATTAACAAATTTGAGCTTAAGAGTTAAGCTTGTTTGACTTAAGAGTTAAGTCAAAGGTTAGTGAATTAAATTAAAGAGTTAAATTTAATTAATGAGAAGAATGCATTTTAGAGGGAAAATTAAAATGAAAGGTTCATTTGAATTAGCATTTGAATTAATTTGAAATTAGATTTAAAATGTAATCAAAATGCATATGAAATTCAAATCAGATTTGAATTCAAATTTGCCACCATGGCACCCCACTTGGCCGGCCCCCTCATGGAAGGTGTGATGCCACCTAGGCATCACACCATCCAACATCTATATATAGATATAGAGAGAGAGGATCAACCATAAGTGTGAAAGGTGTGAAGAATTAGATTATTTTCAATTCCCTCCAAATCCTCATTCAAGTATTGCATCATATGTTGAAGCTTTGCTTAGTTTTTCTTCTCCTACCTCAAAAATTGGCCTTCACCACTGTAATTCTACTTTATTTATCCAGCTAAAAGTAAGTGGAATTTGGAGGATTGATTGGTGTGTGAATCATATCAATAGAGGGAAAGCATTTGATTTGCTTGCTTTGGAGATCCATTGGAACAGAGTAGTCAATTACTGAATTTTTTCCAAGAGATCCAAATTGATTTTTGCTCTAAAATTTTTACAGTACTTTTCCTAAGGAGTTTAGATGTTCCATAATTTTTTTTGTGATTTTTGGAGCATTTTAACCAAGGCGAAAGTTGATGTTTCTCTGCTGTGCCAGAGTCTGCCAAAATCTGGATCGGTGAAGTGTTCACCCTGATGACCTTGGAAATTTGCTTTTTGAGGCAACACTCCAGCCAAATCCGAATTTCTAGAATGATTAGATCCTTGATAAGCTATAAGAACTAGTTATTTTGAGCTTTTGAAGTTTCATAATTGGATCTTAGTTGCTTACTAAGCTTTACATGGTCGATGTCCAACCTCAAGCCCATGGAGCCCAATTAATTGGCCGAAATGAATACTTTTGGAGATCTATGATAGCTCTACATGACTACACGTACCATGCAAATATGGTTCTTTCATCTCCTATCTCCTGAAAGAGTCCTAGGGCAAGATATTTGTCAGCTCTCTAATAGCCTCGATTCTATGTCTCTACTCTCAATGTTCGATTCCACTTTATGAGCACATCTTTGGAAAAATCCTTTTCCAAATTGTCATACTGCCTTGCACATGGAATCTTTAAAATTAATCATTATAGAATACATATGAGATGTACTCGCCTTTCACAAAGACAAGGAGTCGAATTCCATCTTGGATCTCACAAACCTCCATATTTGAGTAACTCATGCCCATTAACCACCCGAACGACCTACTAAGTGACCAAGAAGGAGTCAAATCATAAGGACCTAAACACAAGGTTACCATGGATCCTCAGGTCAAAGGACTAATTATATGCACTAGCGTAAATAGGAGAACTTGTAACTACCGACTTGCCACTTTGGCTGTCTAGTAGATTATTCGGGTAGGTCTTCAGTACCTTGTTCCCTAACATGCAGCCACTAACATCCATCCATATCTCATATGGGATTGCTCATGGAATGGAGCAATATCCAACTCCTTGGATCCATGTATCATTAGTGCAAGTTTATTCGAATCTTAGATGCCCTATCTCGTAAGGTCCTATGACTTGGACGATTTAAGATCACGATCGTGTAAGACTTATTCCACGATCACCACCTAGTGCGTGACCAAGTCCCATAGTTTTATGTGATCTAAGGGCTTCAACTAAATGCTAGTGAAGTAAATACAAGCATAAGATGAAGATGGCCATTTTATGAATATCATTCCATCAAGATTGTATCACAAGTGAAATAGTTTATAATTCTAATCTAATTGGCTTGCGGGGCACTATTTCCCTAAAGCCAATTCCCCATATTCTTAAGACCCATTTTCTCAAGATGTCCTTCAAAAACCTTTCGCACTTAGGGGTTTAGACAGTAGTTCTATCATATTATCTTTTGAGGCAACTGTTTCCACTCAATTGTCGCCTCTATCAAATGATATCTTATACCAAATGAGATCGCATTTATCTGTGTTTAGATCACTAATGAGATCTTAGCTCAAGTCCTAAGTTGTCTTCAAAATATAATCATAGGCTCACGCTTGCTAGGCACCACATCTAACTTTTGGATGGAGTGTTTATCTAAACACCTTCCTTAGCAATTTCTAAAACCAAAAATTATTTCACCTTAGGGGTAATCTCAGCTATGGTGTCTTGTTAGGAGCTCTTCCAACTCACCACGCCGCCATTAAGGCAAAATTTAAATCTAGAAGTAGATTTTAGGTCATTTACATCGGAATGGAAACTAGAATCGGGAAACCCCTTAAGTTTCAATTCTCCACTATTGTATACCAAAAACAAATCCTTAGTGCATCTCAAGTACTTTACGATTCTTTTAACGGCCATCTAGTGACACTCAGTGGAGTCGGATTAGAAACGACTCGTAACATTTAGAGCATGTGCCACATCTAGTCTTATACATTGAACGACATATAATATGCTCCGCATAAAGTATGTGGGACATTCTATGTCTTTTATTGTCTGTCTTAGAAGCCATAGACTTAGAAAGACTAATGCCATGTCCCATAGGAAGAAACCACTCTTGGATTCTTCCATACTAAAACTCTTTAGTATCTTATCAATGTACGATTTTTTGGGAAAGCCTTAGGATCCTTCCCTATCTATCTTTATAAATACGTATTCTTAATATGTAGGATGCTTTTCCCAAATTCTTCATGGTGAATTGTGCAGATAACCATGCTTTAGTACACTCTAACATTTCTCTCTCATTCTCAATGAGAAGAATGTCATCGACATAAAGCATAATAAACTGTGTGCTACTCCCACTAGCCTTCTAGAACACATAAGGTTCGTACACATTTTTGACAAAGCTAGACGATTTGACTTTCTAATCAAAACATATGTTCCAAGTTTAGGATGCCTGTTTGAGTCCATAAATGGATCTCTGGAGTTTACAAACCTTTTGCTCACTCCTCTTGTATGTAAAACCTTGTGGTTGCTCTATATAGCTTTCTTCTTCAATGTTTCCTGTGAGGAAAGTGGTTTTCACATCCGTTTGCCATATCTCATAGTCATAATGTGCGACTATAGTAAGTAAAATCTAAATGGACTTACGCATTGCAACCGGTGCAAAGGTTTCCTCGAAATCAAAACCAGGTCTTAAAGTATAACCTTTTTGCCACTAGTCGCATCTTAAAGGTCATTAGCTCTCCATCGACTCCTAGCCTTCGTTTATATATCCACTTGCAACCAATGGAAACTATTCCCTTTGGTGGATCTACCAAAGTCCATCCTTTGTTGGAGTTTATGGAGCCCATTTTGGATTTTATGGTGTTAAGCCAATGTCCCAAGTCTATGTCTAATATAGCTTTCTGATAGGTCTTCAAATCACTATCCGATTAGCCCATCTCATTAAGGAATCCGAACCTTTTTGGTTGTTTCTTGATCTGGTCTGACCTTCTTAGAGGTTGTGGTGAGGCTCTTATTGACATTTACTTGATTCTACTGCTTGTAGGATTTTAATGATCATCTTGAACTTCACCAAGTTCAATTACATCGCCTTTTCTATCTAATAGAAATTCCTTTTCCAAAAAAGTTGGCGTTCCTTGAAATAAACACTTTATGTTCCGAAGGATCATTAAATTAATGACCTAAAGACTCTTTTGGGTATCCCACAAACTTAGATAAGATGAATCTACTATCCAACTTGTCTCCCACTGTCCGTCTCATGTAGGTGGGAGACCCCCAAACCATTAGATAATGGTAGGAGGATGCTTTGCCATATCATATCTCATACGGCGTCTTTGGCGTCATCTTTGAAGGTACTACTCTTAGTGACTTCGCCGCCATTTTTAAGACGTATCCCCAAAAGGATATAGGCACATCAATAGAACTTATCATAAAACGTACCATGTCTAACAAAGTAAGGTTTCTCCTTTTGGCTACTCTATTATTTTGGGGTGTGCCGAGTGGAGTCCATTAAAAGAGAATTTCATTCTCTTTTAGATAATCCAAGAATTTGATATTTAAGTGTTCTCCCCTTCGATCCGATCGAAGAGCTTTAATACTAAGTCCCTTTAGCTTTTCTACTTCATTTCTATACTCTTTGAACTTTTCAAAGGCTTTGGACTTGCACTTCATAAGATACATATATCCGTACCGACTATAATCATTGGTGAAGGTGATGAAGTAGGAATAGCCTCCTCTTACACTAACTCTTAGTGGGCCACAAATATCTATATGGATCAAATCCGAAGGACTTATGGTGCGTTGTGTTTGTCCTACAAGAGAAGCCTTCGTCTTTTTTCCCTTTAAACAAGATTCACAAGTAGAAAGGTTTTTAGTGCCACTAACATTTAGTGTTTTGAGAGCTTCTAACTTGTTCATCCTATTTTTGGAAATATGTCCAAGTCTTTCATGTCATAACATAGCATCGTCTTGGATATTTAATTTTCTTACTTCATTGAATGTGCATTAGTGATGGTTGAGAATCCAAAAAATGTATAATCCTTTGTTAAGTGTCCCATAAGCATGTAAAGAGCTCATCCTTTAGTGCTTTCAATCTCTCATTTGATATAGAAGGATAAAATCCTTCTCTATCTAAAACGTGAATTGAAATAATGTTCTCAACAATAACATTGATGAAATGGTTGAACTGAGGCCAACTCATCTTGCGGAGGACAATCAAGCGAGTTCAATTTATTCTTTACCAAGGTTATGACACTTAACTATGAGTTTGACTTCATCTTCCTCTTTTCAATTGCCAGTGCTCTTGATCAACTTTCAAATAAAAAGGTCAGTAAATCGCCTGAAAGGAAGGCTGTGCTTTATATACGACATTTTACAAAATGAAACAGTAGGGATGCTACTAAGCAAGAGAAACAGTCCTCAAAGCCTACTACTGAGAACGGCTTTGAATCAAGCTTTTCTGACCCCGGGGAATAGAATCTACAAGAAAAGAAGAGCCGCAGCTCTACAACATTCCGACCGAAGGGAGAAATGAGAGAAACTACAAAGATCAGTAGCTTAGTATTAGATCGGTAGAGCCCTTACTCCATTTCATGCTGAAATGGTCGGGCTCGGTTACCTACCTTGATCAAGCATATCAGTAAAACCCTTACTCTATTCCTTCAATACCCTCAGGAATGGTCGAGCTCGATGTCTTAGGTTACAGCCGCTAACTCCCTTGATCGAGCACTTGCTCCTCTCCTTACTCCCTTTGGTCGGAATGTCGAGGAGCTATGGTAGCTGCAAGGCTCAATATCTCCTAGCTCAGTTAACTCAATAGCTACTATAGGATTGGTACATATTAACAAGGGTTCAATACAGTTATGGAGTTCCCTAAATCTAACTTATTATATGCCTTTAGCTTTGGCCGCAACTCTTGCTTCTTAGCCAAGATGGTGGATCATATCCCCATCACTAGGTCTTATTCTTCTTTTTATTCTTTGTAACATTTTACAAAGATAAGAACCACATTCGATGTCGTATATCCGTGAAGAAGAATTTATCCTTGAATGCGCTTCAATAAAGTACATACCCTTCTTGAGGGTTGCAAGGTATCTCTTGCAATTTAGCTTTGAATGGCCTTCTCGCCAAAGTAGAAACAAGTAATATCAACTATATCCTCTATAATCTTCTTGACTCCTCCGAATGCCTTTAATGGTTGCATTCCTCTTAGCGAAAGAACTTTACTTCTTTTTACCTTTCTTTCAAGCACCCCTAGGACCCATAGACTTGGAGAAAGAAGCAAGCATTAATGGTATGCCCTTGTTATGGTAATCTTCACCTAGATCAACACTTTGATCAATAAAACTCGGTAAGGATGTGAGGATCAAATCTACATGGAGATCATTGTCCATCACTATGTCCAAGTTGAAAAGCTTATCCAAGCCTAATCATCTTTAGACTGTAGTTGATGACACATGACTTCGCATCCATCCTAGCTTGAAAAATCTCATTTGACAACATGAATTTCTCATACCAAATTTGCTTTACAGCTATTGTAAACTTTAACCGAGGTATAATTCATGTGTCCTTTAGACTTTTGAAGTTTGTAAATGCCATCATGAGACTATGGGATAAGACGATCCTTAACCCAACTCGTGAACTTTTCATGTGTCTCTTGATCTACTATAATCCCCATAGGATTAAGAACACCTTGATATGGGACATATATCCGCTTCTAGGAATCTAGAACAATTTTTGAGGTAAAGTCAATAGTGGAAGTTTGGCCCAATTGGTTTATTAGTTTCCATAATAATGTGGAGGGGATTTTTAGCCATTCTTGAGATTTCAAAAATCTTCAAAGGCAAAAAAGAGAATATAAGCATGTGATTGAATTTAGATATTGGAAACATATTCATTATTTTTCAAGCATGTTTTCTCCCACTATTTTATCAAAGCCTTCACCCCTTAGAAGAATTTAGGAAATCTCATTTCCTAGTGAAAATCAAGATCCTAAGGACTTGCAAGTGGACCCTCATAACCGATGGCCACCCACAAGCAATGAAAGGGTAAGCAACTTTTGCTAATTGTATCTCATGCAACTCTTGATATATTTTGCCTCCCTTTTCACATAGACCTACGTAACCGTGCACCATCTATGTTACTAGGTGTTAAGTCTGACCTACCAATCAAACGTTGATTCAAGATGGGCACCACAAGATCCTCTATACTAAGTGCCAATATATGGGCATTCTTAATTCAATGATGCATCTCATGCTAATTGTATGCTCACAACTTTCCTCCAAAGTGTAACCCCCAAAACCAAGTGCCATCACACAAAATTGGTAGCGTCACCTTGGCATACACTATTGGTAAAAGGCATGGATGTTCGAATAGTACCCGGCATGCCAATTAGATTGGCCTTGTACAAGCTATTTTCTTGTAAAACAATCTTGATCAAATGATATTCCTTATAAGGCCATCTTCATCTTATGCTCTTTATTACTTCACTCGCATTTGGATGAAGCCCCTAGATCACTCATGACTACAGGACTTGGTTTTATGACCATGGAATAAGTCTTATACGATCGTGATCTTAAATCCTCCAAGTTTTAGGATCTTAAAAGACGGGACATCTAAGATCCAGATAGACTTGCACTAACGATGCATAAATCAATGAGTTCGATATTGTTCCATTCCATGAGCAACCATATGAGATATAGGTGCATGTTGCTGGGTGCTTGTTAGAGAACAAGATACTAAAGGCTTATCGAAGAATCCACTAGATAGCCGTAGTGGCAAGTCAGTAGTGGCAAGTTCTCCAACTTATGCTAGTGCATATTATTAGTCCTCTAACTTGAGGATCCATGGTAACCTTGTGTCTGGTCCTCACGCTTTGACTCTTCCTTGACCACTTAGCTGGTCTTTCTGGTTGTGGTTGGGTATGAGCTACTTGGCATGGAGGTTTGTGAGATCCAAGATGGAATCCGACTCCTCGCTTTTGTGAAGGGCGAGTGTATCTCCTATATATTCTATAATGATCGATTCCAAGAAATCCTTGTGCAAGGTGGTGTGATAATTTGGGAAAGGAGTTTTTCAAATACGAGGTTACACAAGGAGATCGAACATTGGGAATAGAGACATAGCACTGAGGCTATTAGAGAGTCGACAAATGTCTTGCCCTAGGCCTCTTTCAGGAGATAGGAAATGGAAGGATCGTATCTGCATGGTAAGCGTAGAGCTACAATAGTTCTCCAAAATATTCATTTCGGCCAATTAGTTGGGCTCCATGGACTTGAGGTTGGACATTGACCATGGAGATTGGGTACTCTTTAATTAATGAGATTTAATTGAATTGAGTTGATTCGTTTAAAAGTGTTTTAAACTAAAATGAATATATGATATTCAAAAGTCACAAGGAGTTGTGAGCCATGTCCAATGAATTGTAGAACCTATTGACTCACACACAAAATCCAATTAGCTTCCTAATTAATGGAGGAAATTTCTAAGTGTTAGTAAATGCCTCATAGTGGACCAATTTTAAGGTATCAATTTTGAAGGTCAATTTTGGCTTGATTAATTTAAGTGTTCAATTAATCAATCAATTTAAGGAGTTAAATTAAAACAATTTAATTAAGGAGTTAATTGTTTGGTGCCAACACAACCATCAATTGGTCAAGGTAACTTAAAGAGTTAAGTTAACAAAATTCAAGCGTAAGAGTTGAGCTTGTTTGACTTATGAGTTAAGTCAAAGGTTAATTAATTAAATTAAAGTGTTTAATTTAATTAATGGGAAGAACACATTTTGGAGGCAAAATTCAAATGAAATGTTCATTTGAATTAGCATTTTAATTTGCTTGAAATTAGATTTCAAATGTAATTAAGATGCACATAAGATTCAAGTTAGATTTGAATTTGCATATGCTACCTTGGCAATGCAAGTGGCCACCCACCTTAAGGAAGGTGTGATGCCAACTTCGCATCACACCAACATCACCCTATATATAGATATAGTGGGTGAGTGGATTGTGTATTGCTGAAAGTGTGAAAGAATTAGATTCTTTTGCAAATTCCTTCCAAAACCTCTTGCAAGCATTGCATTCATGTGTTGAAAGCTTTGCTCTCTTCTTCTTCTTCCTAACCTAAAATTGGCCTCCTCTATAGCTAATCTCTGGTATTATTCCAGCTTATAGACTAGAGATTTTGGAAGATCTATCTGGTGTGTGGATCATATCAATAGAGGCAAACAAGTTAGTTTGCTATGGTTTGGAGATCCACCTGCACAAACACCAATTTGGAAAATTTTGTGTTGTGTTTCCTCTAAGGTGTTAAGAGGTTGCAGTATTTTTTTCGTGAATTTTGGAGTAGTTTTGATGAGGTTAAAAATTGCTTCATTCCTGCTGTGTGGTTTATAGCAGATTCTGGATTGGTGAAAGGTTCACTACTTTCTCCTTGGATTTAAGCATTTCAAGGTAACACTTTATCTAAATCTGGATTTAGGCATGATTTGATCCTAGTTAGCTTGTAAGCACTAGTTTATTAAGCTTTTGAAGTTTTTATAATTGGATCTAGTGCTTTACTTGCTTTTAATAGATTAATTAAAACTCTTTTTAATTTGTATCCATTTTGAATTAATATTAGGAAAACACTTAGACATTCTAAGTGGAAGGTTTTTCGTTTGGAAAGATCTCATCATTTTATCTTCTTATTTAGGTTTTCTGTATCCTAATCATGCATCTCATACATCAATAGGATATGGAAAGCATAAATAAGTAAATGCGCCTAGCATGCTTCTAGGGTGGGATGACCATGAGCCTAACTAAGTGTTGCACTTAGATCCATAAGTGCACCACCTAGTTGATTTTAAGTGGGCTGATTAAATCTAGCTATTACATGAGTGTATCCCCATACATTCATGAGTTTTCTTACTTCCAATTATCTCCTTGCTCCTTGTAATATTTACAAGAGAAAGAAATCCTCACTCTAAGTAATTCTACTCTCATAACATTTACAAGATAAAAATTAAGAGGCATGCAAGCCCCAATTTAATATAACCCTTTACAACAACTTGAAACAAATAAAATTAATATTAAAGGCTCATGATCATCCCCATTCATTCATCATCTATTCAACAATTAAATGAACAATAAATAAATCTAGAATGAACAATTAATTCCAACAATTAAATGCTTATCTCATAAACAAATAATTGGTCAAGCAAAAATAAGCATAATATTTATCATCTCATTTTTTGCACAAAATTTGAGATTAACTTGAACAAGTTTCTTAAAGCAATCAAAAATATCAAACATAATTTTGAGAACTTACACAATACTTGTGCACCTATCTAGCATAATTTAAATCATTTTTGGTCACTTGAGGAACACAAAAATAGGCTCAAAACTCATGCCAACCAAAACTGGTCACTATTGCTCCAGCGGTGCACACAATTGGGCGGCAGTTGTGCTCGCTGTCTTGCCTATATGCTGCCATGGTGCTGCATCACCCCTTTTTGAGGTTTGGACCAAGTCAAGTCAGTTTTGGCTCAACTTTTGTACACCAAAAATTTTAGGACACATCTCAAACATCAAACCACACATTTTAGATGAAATTCCAGATTTAAAACACCTTTCAAAAATAGAATTTCAAGTGCTCAAAAGAGGCTTAGGGCAAGATATTTGCCAACTCATAAACTAATTATGTGCACTAGCATAAGCAGGAGAACTTTCCACTACCGACTTGCTATTTTGGCTATCTAGTGGATTCTCTGGGTAGATCTTCAATGCCTTGTTCCCTAACAAGCACATACTAGCATGCATCCATATCTCATATGAGATTGCTCATGGAATGGAGTAATATCGAACTCCTTGGATCGATGCATTGTTAGTGTAAGTCTATCCGAATCTTAGATACCCTATCTCGTAATATCTTATGGCTTGGACGATTTAAGATCACGACTGTGTAAGACTTATTCCATGATCACCACCCAGTATGTGACCAAGTCTTGTAGTCTTATGTCATCTAAGGGTTTCAACCAAATGCCAATGAAGTAAATACAAGCATAAGATGAAGATGTCCATGTTGTGAATATTATTCAATCAAGATTATATCACAAGTGAAATAGTTTATAATGTCAATCTAATTGGCTTGTGGGGCACTATTCCAACACAATCCATGTTAGACATGGGTGTATGTTAGTGGGTGCTTATTAGAGAATAAGTTCACTAAAGGCCCATCCAGAGAATCGACTAGATAGCTGTAGTAGCAAGTTCTCTAGCTTACATTAGTGCATATAATTAGTTTTTAGACTTGAGGATCCATAGTAACCTTGTGTTTAGGCCCTCATGCTTTTACTCTTTCTTGATCACTCTACGGGTCATCCAGGTTGAGCTTGGATATGAGCTACTTAGGCATAGAGGTCTGTGATCTAAGATGGGATCTATCTCCTCGTCATTGTGAATGGTGAGTGCATCTCCTATGCATTCTATACTGATCGATACCACAACATCCTTGCCCAATGTAGTATGACAATTTGGAAAAGAAGTTTTCCAAAGATGAGATCATAAAGGAAAATCGAACATTGAAAATAGAAACATAGTTATGGAGGCTATTAGGGAGTCGGTGAATATCTTACCTTAGGCCTCATGGAAAGCGTAGAGCTAGAATGGTTCACTAAGAGAATATTCATTTTGGCCAATTAGTTGGGCTCTGTGGGCTTGAGGTTGGACATCGACCATGGAGATTGGGTAATCTTCAATTAATAGATATTAATTGAATTGAGTTTTTAGTTTAAAGAAGTTTAAATTAATGTGAATATTTCGATATTCAAAATACAACAAAAGTTGTGAACCAATGTCTAATGAATGGTGGAATCTAATGGGTCATACACAAAATCCAATAGGAAGTTCTATTTGATGAAGGGAATTTTCTAAGAGTTAGAAAAAATTCCTAGTGACTAATTTTGTGGAGGAAAATGGTTGGCCAATTTTTGGTCATTTTGGCTTGATTGATTTAATTATTAAGTTGATTAAAATAATTTAAGCAGTTAAATTAGACCACTTAAATTGAGGAGTTAATTTAATTGGTGCCATATGACTATCAATTGGTCAAGTTAACTTAAGTGATTAAATTAACACTTTCTAGCTTAAGGAGTTAAGTTAGATGACTTAAGGAGTTAAGTCAAGACCAATTAATTGAATTCCATTAATATTGGAGGAAAATTCAAATGAAAGAGTTCATTTGAGGTGCATTTGAATTTATTTGGATTACATTTCATGAGATGAAATGAAGACTCCCAATGAAATTCAAATGCAAGTGAAATTCATATTTCATATGCTACTTTCCTTACTTAGGTGGTGCCTCACCTCATGGGAGGTGTGATTCCAAATAGAATCACACCTTACCTCATCTATAAATAGAGATTAGGGGGGCCACAAGCAAGACTAACATGCTAGATTCTCTTTTTCCCTCCAAAAGTGTGATCAACTCATGTGTTGAAGTTTCGCACATTTCTTCTTCACCCTCCCTCCTCAAATTAGTCTTTATCAATTTTTCTTCTTCTAGAGTTCCATCTCTCTAGAGATTGATTGGAGCTTGCCTATGGTGTGTGGATCATCACATTAGAGGCTAGACACTTTGATAGCTTTGCTTTTTGGAGATCCACTACAAGGTAATCCGGTTGGAGGCACATTTGGAGCACTTTTTGATTTCTAATCTTCCTAAAATTTTTACTGGACATTTCTCAAGATGTTGGAGAAGCTCTATACAAATTTCATCCAAATCGGAGGTGGTTTACTTAGGCAAAGTTGCTAGAATTCTGCTACGCCGACTGGAGACAGTTTTGAAGCGTTCATGCTAGTCTTCACTTCTACCTTGAATTTTTGGCAATCAAGGTATTTATCCTTATTCCAAATCCATTTTACAAAATGATTTGATCCTTGGGAGTTATGTAGTCAAGTTTTGATTTAGCTATTTTTTCTTTATTATATAGATCCTTGTGCAACACTCTCCATCAAGTAGTATCAGAGTTTAATTCATGCTTTAATTTGGATTTTTATTTGATTAATTCATGTGAGGAATTAATATAGATATCTAAATAATTGATCCAATTCATGGGTTGGAGTGTTTGGTTGATGATGCTTGTGGCTCCTTCGATGATGAATTGAATTATGCTAATATGTGTTTTAAGAATTAATTAATATGTTAGTATATTTTTTATTCATGGATGAATATGTTAAATGTTGATTTAGCATTGGATGATTTTAGATGTTGATATATCATGTTAAATTTTTCCTTAAGGTGTTTTGGTAATTTTTGGATCCAATTGGATTGGAGTTAATCGGAGATTTTTGGAGAATGTTGATTCTTACTTAAACTTGATTTTTTGAAGCATGTTTGAGCTCTTTAATTTCCAATTTTTTAAAGGTGTTTATAATCTGGAAATTTATCAAAATTTTTATGAAATGATGTTGTGGAGGTCTCCATATGGTTCGGAGTGGCAAAAACACAAAAATGGTGCTTAAACAGTTGATCAATATGAGTTGTGGCAAGGCTGCCACCTTGCCTGGCAGCAGCTAGTGTTGGAATAGTGCCTTGCAAGCCAATTAGATTGGCATGTAAACTATTTCACTTGTGATACAATCTTCATTGAATGATATTCATTAAATGGCCATCTTCATCTTATGATTATATTTACTTCACTGGCATTTGGTTGAAGCCTTTAGATCACACATGACTATGGGACGTGGTCTCACACTCGGTGGTGCATCATGAAATAAGTGTTACACAGCCGTGATCTTATATTTTCCAAGTCGTAGGATTTTATGCGACAAGGCGTCTAAGATCCGAATAAACTTGCACTAATGATGCATAAATCCAAGGATTGGATATTGCTCCGTTTCATGAGCAATACCATATGGGATATGGTTGCATGTTAGTGGGTGCCTGTTAGAGAACAAGGTACTGAAGGCCTGCTCAGAGAATCCACTAGATAGCCGAAGAGGCAAGTCGGTAGTGGCAAGTTCTCCAACTTACGCTAGTGCATATAATCAATCCTATAAATTGTATGCTACTTCTACTAGCCGACAAATAACTTACCCTAGGCCTCTTTCGAGAGATAGGAGACGGAAGGACCGTATTTTCATGGTACGTATAGAGCTAGAATGGTTCTTCAAAAATATTCATTTTGGCTAATTAGTTGGGTTGCATAGTCTTGAGGTTGGACATCGATCAAGGAGATTGGATCCTCTTCAACTAATGGAGATTAGTTGAATTGAGTCTATGAGTTTAAAGGAGTTTAAACTAATATGAATATTTGATATTATAAAGTCACAAAGAGTTGTGAGCCCATGTCCAATGAATGGTAGAACCTAATGTGTCACGCACAAAAGCCAATTGCAAATCCTACTAGATGAAGGGAGATTTTCTAAGAGTTAGAAATGAAGGTGTGCGTGGCATTATGATCTAGATATTTTCAAAAAGGATTGAAGAAAACTAGCCAACACATATCCACAATGATCCAGACATGCATAGGATTCAGATTTAAAGAGGCAAATACCTTGATGAAACCAAAAATCAACGAGTAAGAGAAAATACCATTTACTATTGAAGTTGCCTCCTCACTAGCACAACTAGTACACAAATCAATTTCCCCAAGTTAGGCACCTCCTTTTGAGCTGAAAATTTTACTGCACTCCCTCAACACCTTGAAAATTCTACAGTCAAAAGTTGGGTTCAATCAAAACAAATAAGTCCTCCCAGAACTTAGTGCAAATGGCTGCTAGAAATTGCTTTAACAAGAGCAAATAGCAACCCAAACGTATTATCTCTAACGATATAGTTCACACACCAAATGGATGGACCTTTTCTCTACAAAAATAGATGAAGATAATTGCAGAGAAATGAAGGAAAGAAGGTCAAGTATGGATGGGGAGGATGAAGAAGGTGGGAAAGATATGTAGAGATTCTAACTGTTAGATGTCCACTACCAAGTTTGTTGTTGGGAGAATAATTTGCATATTGCAAGCATCATTGTGGCTGCCTCTCTCCTATATCTATATATCGGATGAGGATGGTGTGTGGTCATAGACCATCTTCAAGGAGGGATGCCACATGTCCATGCTAAGGTGGCCACCAACAATTAGTGTTCATGTGAGTTTGAATGTCATTTGGAATTTATATTTCATCTAATGAAATGTCTTCCAAATGAATTCTAATTCCATATTAAATGAACCATTCATTTAATAAAAACTCTCCAAAATAAATTCTTCAATTTAAATAAATTAAACACTTTAATTTAAATAACAATCCTTTGACTTAACTCTTAAGTTAAAGTGCTTAACTCTTTAAGCTAGTAAAAATTAATTTAACCCTTAAATTAATTTGACCAATTGATAGTCATGTGCCGTCAATTAATTAACTCTTAATTAATTGATCTTAATTTAACTCTTAAATTAAATTGACCAATTTAACTCTTAAATTGATCAAGCAAAAAATGACCCTAATTTTCACCTCCTTCAAAATCTGTCAAGATTGATTTTCTAACACTTAGAAAATTCTCCTTCCTTCAATAGGTCATTCAATTTGGCTTTTGTATGTGACCCATTAGGTTCTACCATTCATTGGACATCGGCTCACAACTCATTTTGACTTATGGCATATTAAATATTCACATTAGTTTAAACTCTTTTAAACTAAGCGACTCAATTCAATTAATCTCATTAATTAAAGAGTACCCAATCTCCATGGTTGATGTTCAACCTCAAGCCTATGAAGCCCAACTAATTGGTCAAACTGAATGCTCTTGAAGAACCATTCTAGCATTACTTGTATCATGCAAATACGGTCCTTCCATCTTCTATTTCCATAAAAAAGGCTGGCAAGATATTAGTTGGCTCCCTAAAAGCCTTGATGTTATGCTTATATTCTCAATGTTCGATTCCCTTAGTGACCTCATCTTGGGAAACACCTTTCCAAATTGTCACATCACATTGCACAAGGATTTCTTGGAATCGATCATTATAGAATGCATAGGAGATGCATTCGCCCTTCAAAAAAGCTAGGAGTTGGATTCTATTTTGGATCTCACAAACCTCCATGTCTAGTTATTCATGCCCAATCTCAACCCGAGTCGCTTGTTAAGTGACCAAGGAAAAGTCAAAGCATAAGGACTAGACACAAGGTTACCATGGATGCTTAGGTCAAAAGACTAATAATATGCACTAGCGTAAGCTGGAGAACTTGCCATTACTGACTTGCCACTTCTAGTGGATTCTTCGGGCGGGCTTTCAGTGCCTTGTTCTCTAACAAGCACCCACTGACATACATCCATATCTTATATGGGATTGCTCATGGAACGGAGCAACATCTAACTCTTGGATTTATGCATCATTAGTGCAAGTCTATCTAGATCTTAGATGCCTTATCTCGTAAGATCCTATGACTTGGAAGATTTAAGATTACGATCGTGTAAGACATTCCTTGATCACCATCTAATGCATGATCAAGTCCCATAGTCTTATGTGATCTAAAGGCTTTATTTAAATGTGAGTGAAGTAAACAATGAGCATAAGATGAAGATGGCTATATAATGAATATCATTCAATCAAGATTGTCTTACAAGGAAATAATTTATAAGGCCAATCTAATTGGCTTGCGGGGCACTATTCCAACAACAAAAATTCTTACATGACCGATTTTGGAGGTTGACCGATGATACAACTTGTAGTCATTTTTGGCTTGATCAATTTAATTGTTAGATTGATCTAATTAATTTAAGGAGTTAAATTAAGATCAATTAATTAATAAGTTAATTATTTGGTTTCGCATGACTATCAATTGATCAGCTTAAAGAGTTATGTTAACAATGTCTTGCTTAAGAAGTTAAGCAAATTGACTTAAAGAGTTAAGTCAAAGTTAATTAATTAAATTAAAGAGTTTAATTTAACTAAAATGAAGAGTTAATTTTGGAGGAAAAATTCAAATGAAATGTTCATTTGATGTGAATTAGAATTTATTTGGATGACATTTCATGAGATGAAATGAAGATTTCAAATGAAATTCAAATTCACATAAAATTCAAATTCACATGCCAACTTGAGGAAGGTGTGATGCCAACCATCCTCCCTCTATATATAGATTTAGAGAGTGATAGAGGAGGCCACATGAATTTTCCAAGCAAGAATTAGATTCTCTCAATTTTCCTTCCAAATTCTCAAGTGTTGCCTCATGTGTTGAAGCTTCACTTCTCTTCTTTTCCTTCCTCCAAATCAAGCCTTCAACCAAGCTCTTCTTCTCTTCATTATCCAGCTAACGTTGAGAATAAAACGATTGTGCATTGGTGTGTGGATCTTTACATTAGAGGCAAGACAATTGGATTGCTAGCCTTTGGAGATCATCTGATTCGGGCAGTGACTTTGGAGCGACCTTTGGAGGTCCTTCTGGATTCATTTTGAGATGAATTTTTTTACTGGAGATACATCAAGGAGTTCTTGTTCTTTCGGTTCAAATTTCACTCAAATTGGAGTTCATTTAGTTGGGAAAAAGTTGCTTGGATTATGCTATGCCGCTAGAAGACAGCCTTCAAGGAGTTGAGATCTTCTTCTACTTTCCTTTGATTTTCTGAAAATAAAGGTAATTCTCCTTCCAAATCTGAATCTATGCCATGTTTAGATCCTTGGATTCATATGTAGCCTAGTTATTTTAGCATTGTTGTGCTTTGATAATTGGATCCTAGTGCTATATGTGATGTCTAGTGGTATCGGAGCCTAATTCATGCTATGAATTGGATTTTTTGATTGATTGATTGATTCATGTGATGAATTGGAGAAAATTAGAAAATAATTGATCCAAACTATGGATTTGAGTGTTTGGTTGATGTTGTATGTGACTCCATACTTGATGAATTAAATTATGCTAATATGTGTTTTAAGTATTAATTCATATGTTAAGCATGCTTTAATTCATAGTTGCTAATGTTGAATTTTGATTTGGCATTAGTGGATGTTATATGCTGATATAGCATGTTAAATTTGACCTTAAAGTTCTTTAGTCATTTTTTAGATCCAATATGATTGGAGTTTATTGGAGTTTTTTGAAGAATGTGACTCTTACTTAAACTTGTTTTTGGAAGCATGATTGAGCACTTAAAATTTTAGTGTTAAATAGTGTTTTAGATCTAAAATTTCATCTATATTGTGTGATTTAGTGTATAGGATGTGTACTAAAATTTTTGGTGCACAAAAGTTGAGCCAAAAATGGCTTGACTTGGTCCCAACCCCAAAATAGGGGTGCTGCCGCATCGTGGTAACGCATAGGTAGGGCAACAGGCTCACTTGCCGGCCAGCCGTGTGCCCACCACGGGCGGCAACGACCAATTTTGGTTGGATGAGTTTTGAGCCTACTTTTTGTGTTCCTTAAGCGACCAAAAGTGTTCTATATCACAAATAATAGATGCACAAGTGTTGCGCAAGTTCTCAAAATTATGTTTGGCATTTTTTATTACTTTTAAAAACTTGTTAAAGTTAATCTCCAATTATTGCAAATATGAGATGCATAATAATTATACTTCTTTTCACTTGACCAATTAATTGTTTATGAGATAAGCATTTAATTGTTGGAATTAAATTTTAGTTCTTGATTTATTTATTGTTCATTTAAGTGTTGAATAGATGAAGAATGAATGGGGATGGTCATGAGCCTTTAATATTATTTTATTTATTTCAAGTTGTTGAAAAAGGTTGTATTAAATTGGGGCTTGTATGACTAGGAGTGAGGTTTTTTTTCTTTTGTAAAAGTTGCAAGGAGCAAAGAAGGCCATTGGAGGCACAAAGACCCATCAATGTATGGGATACACTTATATAATAGTTAGATTTAACTAGGCACATTAACTTATTTATGCTTTCCTGTATCCTATTGATGTATGAGATGCATAATTAGGATATAGAAAACCTAAATGAGAACATAAAAATGATGAGATCTTTGCAAGTAAGAAAAACCCTCCATTTAGAAGTCAGAATGGATATTAATTAAAAGAAGTTTTACTTAATCTACGTCTTCTACCAATAGTATATGCCATAACAATGCTACCATCTTTGTTGATGTTACTCAGTCACATGGGTCGCACTTAGGTGGAAAGCCGTGGGCATATACTTAGCATAAGATGCACTTTTGATTTGAGGCTTCCTATGCATTTTCACTCGATCACAGGGGATGTCGTGGAGCAGTCTCAAACCAAAGTTTGATTAGCAGGTCTGACTTAACACCTAGTAGTGTAAATGGCGGACAGTCACGTGGGTCTACATGGAAAGTGAGGCAAAATACATCAAGAGTTGCATGAGATGCAATCAACAAATGTTGCTTATGTTGGAATAGTGTCGGCAAGCTAATTAGATTGGAATTGTAAAAGTTATTTTCTTGTAAAACAAAATTGATTGAATGATATTCTTTAGATGGCCATCTTCATCTTATGCTCATTATTACTTCACTTGCATTTGGATGAAGTCCTTAGATCACTATTGACTGCAGGACTTAGTTTGGGCACCATGGAATAAGTCTCACACGATCGTAATCTTAAATCCTCCAAGTCATAGGATCTTACAAGACGGGGCATCTAAGATTCGGATAGACATGAACTAATGTTGCATAAATCTAAGAGTTGGATATTGCTCCATTCCATGAGCAACCGTATGAGATATGGGTGTAAGTTAGTGGGTGCTTGTTAGAGAATAGAGCACTGAAGGCCTATCAGAGAATCTAATAGATAGCCGCAGTGGCAAGTCGGTAGTGACACGTTCTCCAGCTTATACTAGTGTATATTATTAGTACTCTAACATGAAGATCCATGGTAACCTTGTGTCTGGTCCTCATGCTTTGACTCTTCCTTGACCACTTAGTAGGTCTTTCAGGTTGAGGTTAGGTATGAACTACTTGGCATGGAGGTTTGTCAGATCCAAGATGGAATCCGATTCTTCACTTTTGTGAATGGTGACTGTATCTCCTATGTATTCTATAATGATCAATTCCAAGAAATCCTTGTGCAAGGTGGTGTGACAATTTGGAAAAGGAGTTTTCTAAAGATGAGGTCACATAAAGGAATCAAACATTGAGAATGGAAATTAGTATCGAGGCTATTAGGGAGCCGACAAAAATCTTACCATAAGCCTCTTTCGAAAGATAGGAGACAGAAGAACCGTATTTGCATGGTAAGCATAGAGCTATAATGGTTCTCCAAAACATTCATTTCAACCAATTAGTTGGGCTCCATGGGCTTGAGGTTGGACATTGACCATGGAGATTGGGTACTCTTCAATTAATGAGATTAATTGAATTGAGTCGATTAGTTTAAAAGTGCTTTAAACTTATGATATTCAAAAGTCACAAGGAGTTGTGAGCCCATGTCCAATGAATGGTAGAACCTATTGGGTCACACACAAAAGCCAATTAGCTTCCTAATTAATGGAGGAAATTTTCTAAGTGTTAGAAAATATCTCCTAGTGGATCGATTTTAAGGTATCAATTTTGATGGTCAATTTTGGCTTGATTAATTTAAATATTAAATTAATCAATTAATTTAAGGAGTTAAATTACATCAATAATTAAGGAGTTAATTATTTGGTGCTAGTATGACCATCAGTTGGTCAAGTTTACTTAAAGAATTAAGTTAACAAAAATCAAGCTTAAGAGTTGAGCTTGTTAGACTTAAAAGTTAAATCAAAGGTTAATTAATTAAAATAAAGTATTTAATTTAATTAATGGGTAGAACACATTTTGGAGGGAAAATTCAAATGAAATGTTTATTTGAATTAGCATTTTAATTAGCTTGAAATTTGATTTCAAATGTAATTAAGATGCACATGAAATTCAAATTGGATTTGAATTTGCATTTGCCACCTTGGATATGCAACTTGGCTGCCCCCCCTTGTGGATCACACCTTTCAGCATCTATATATTCATATAGAGAGAGAAGATCAGCCATTATGTCAAAAGGTGTGAAGAATTATAGTCTTTGCAATTCCCTCCAAAAACCTCTTATAAGCATTACATTCATGTGTTGAAAGCTTTGTTCTCTTCTTCTTCTTCCCTACCTAAAATTGGCCTCCACCATAGCCTATCTCTGGTCTTATTCCAGCTTATAGGCTAGAGATTTTGAAAGATTTAATTGGTGTGTGGATCATACCAATAGAGGCAAACAAGTTAGTTTGCTACGGCTTAGAGATCCACATGCACAAAGTTCGATTTGATGACTTTTTCCAAGGAGATCCAAAATGGTTTTTGATATGAAGTTTTTTTTGTCTTTCCTCCAAGGTGTTGAGAGGTTGCAGTATTTTTTTTGTGAATTTTGGAGGAGTTTTAAGAGGTTAAAATCACTCCATTCATACTGCATGGTTTCCGATAGATTCTGGATTGGCGAAAGGTTCACCACTTTCTCATTAGATTTTAGAATTTTGAGGTAACACTCTATCTAAATCTAGATTTTAGGCATGATTTGATCCTAGTCAGCATGTAAGCACTACTTTATTTAGCTTTTGAACTTTTTAAAATTGATCCTAGTGCTTTACTTGCTTTCGAGTGGTATCGGATCTTAAATCATGCATAGATTTAGATTTTTATGTTGATGATTGATTCATGTGATGGATTGATCATTATCACCAAATTCTCAATTCATATGATGGATTGGAGTGTTTGGATGATGTCGTGTAGCTCCTTGATTGATGAATTGAAAGCATGCTAATATATGTTTTAAGTGTTGATTCATATGATCAGTATGTTTCAATTCATAACTATTAATGTTGAATGTTGATTTAGCATTAATTGATGTTATATGTTGATATAGCATGTTGATGATTGATCAAAAGAGTTTTGGTCATTTTTTGATCTAATTTGATTGGAGTTTTATTGGAAGATTTTATGGAATATGATTCTAGCCTTTTTCTAATTTTTGAAGGCATGTCTGAGCACTTGAATTTCCACTTTTAAAAGGTGTTTTGAATATGAAAATTCATCTATTATATGTGTTTAAATGTTGGGAATATGTGCTAAAATTATTGGTGCAAAAAAGTTGAGTAGAAAAACGGCTTGGCACATCTTGAAACCTCAAAATAGGGGTTACTCGGCACTATGCGCACGCTATGTGGGTGGCCTGCCTAGCCGTGCGCCCAGGCTGGACGCCAGTCCCATGCTTGGGATTTTGGTGAGCTTTGAGCCTATTTTCCAACTCATTTTATGCTTGAAATATTTTTGCGCCACACATATTAGATGCACAAATGTTGTGCAAGTCCTGACAATTATGTTTGACATTTGTTAATGCTTTTAAAATTAGTTCAAGTTAATCTTCCAGTTATGGCATAAATATTATGCTTATTCAATTACTTGTTTATGAGATAAGCATTTAATTGTCAGAATTAATTGTTAATTCTAGATTTATTTATTGTTCATTTAATTGTTGAAAGGATGATGAATGAATGGGGATGATCATAAGCCTTTAATAATGATTTTATTTGTTTCAAGCTATTGAAATAGGTTGTATTAAATTGAGGCTTGCATGGCTCTTTATTTTTACTTTGTAAATGTTATGAGCGTAGAATCACTAGGAGTGAGGATTTCCTATTCATATAAATGTTACATGGAGCAATGGAGGCCAATGGAGGCATAGAAATTTTTGAAGACCCATAAATGTATGGGATACACTCATATAATAACAAGATTTAATCAATCCACCTAAAATTAACTAGGTGGTGCACCTATGGCTCTAAGTGCACCACTTGGTTAGGCTCATAGTCATCCCACCCTAGGAGCATGCTAGGCGTATTTACTTATTCATGCCTTCCATATCTTATTGATGTATGAGATGAATGTTTAGGATATAAAAACGTAAATAAGAAGATAAAAGCATGAGAGCTTTGCAAGCAAAAACCCTCAACTTAAAATGTTTAAGTGCCTTTGAAATATTAAGTCAAAATGGATATAAATTAAAAGAGTTTTAATTAACCTAAACCTTCTACCAATAGTGTATGCCATGAAAATGCTACCAATTTTGTGTGATGGCACTTGGTTATGGGGGTCACACTTAGGAGGAAAGCTGTGAGCATGCACTTAGATAAGATGTACTTTCACTTAGGAACGCTCATACATTGACACTCGATTATGGGGAATGATGTGGTGCCCCTCTTGAGTCAAAGATTGATTGGTAGGTTAGACTTAACACTTAGTACTATATATGGCACATGATTACGTTAGTCTATGTGAAAAGTGAGGCAAAATATATCAAGAGTTGCATGAGATGTAATTAGCAAAAGTTGCTTACCCTTTGATTGCTTGTGGATGGCACTTTGGTTACGGGGTCCACTTGCAAGTCCTTGGGATCTTGATTCTCACTAGGAAATATGATTTCGAGTGTTGCGGCCACTTTCCAAGGCGTTATCAAGTTGGACTTGGGGAATGCTTGCATTATACTTGATTCCATTTATTATGTACCCTATCTTGTTAAGAATATTATTTCAATTCCCGTTCTTGATAATGAAGGATTTGATTTTTCTATATCAAATGGGATGTTGAAAGAATTAAAGAATGGTTCTTTAATTGCACAAGCTAGACTAATTAACGGATTGTGCATACTTGATTCCCAACCTTCACTAATGCATATTCAATCAAGTAAGAGAAAATTAGATAACCAATAAGATGCCATTTTATGGCATGCAAGACTTGAACGTATTTCTAAAAATAGGATGAACAAACTAGAAGCTCTCAAAGCACTAAATGTTAGAGGCATTAAGAATCTTCCTATTTGTGAATCTTATTGGAAAGGAAAAATGACCAAGGCTCCCTTTGTAGGATAAACGGAGCGCACCACAAGTCTCTTGGATTTGATCCATAAGGACGTTTGTGGACCACTAAGAGTTAGTAGGAAAGAAAGCTATTCCAACTTCATCACCTTCACCGATGACTATAGTCGGTTCAAACACGTGTTTCTTATGAAGAACAAGTTTGAAACCTTTGAAAAGTTCAAAGTGTATAGGAGTGAAGTAGAAAAGCACTTAAGGCTAAGTATTAAAGCTCTTCGATCGGATCGAATGGGAGAATACTTGAGCTCCGAATTCTTGGATTATCTAAAAGAGAATGGGATTCTCTCTCAGTGGACTCCACCCGGCATACCCTAACACAATAGAGCAGCCGAGAGGAGAAACCGTACCTTGCTGGACATGGTGCGTTCCATAATGAGCTTTTTCGATGTACCCATATCCTTTTGGGGATACACCTTCGACATGGCGGCAATGCTACTAAATATAGTACCATCTAAGTCGGTGCCAAAAACAACATATGAGATATGGCATGGCAAAGCACCCTCTTACAATTATATTAAAGTTTAGGGATCTCCCGCCTATGTGAGATAGACAGTGGGAGATAAGTTGGATAGTAAATCCACTTTGTGCAAGTTTGTGGGATACCCTAGAGAGTCTACGGGTTACTACTTCTGTGATCCCTCGGAACAAAAGGTGTTTGTTTCAAAAAATGCCCACTTTTTGGAAAAGGAATTTCTATTAGAGAGAAATGGCATTGTTATTGAACTTGATAAAGTTCAAGATGATCAACAAATCCCAGAAGTAGTGGAAACAAATGAGCAACAAGAGCCTCACACACAACCTCTGAGCAGGTCGGTCCGAATTAAGAAGCAACATAAAAGGTTTGGATTTCTTAATGAGACGGGCCAATCAGATAGCGATCCGAATACCTATGAGGAAACTATGTTGGACATAGATTCGGGACGTTGGCTTGAAGCTATGAGATCCGAAATGGACTCCATGTACTCAAACAAAGTATGGACTTTAGTAGATCCACCCAAGGGAATAGTTCTTGTTGGTTGCAAGTGGATCTATAAGCGAAAGCTTGGAGTAGATGGAAAAATGGTGAATTTTAAGGCACGACTAGTGCTAAAGGACTACACTAAAAAACCCAGTATCAATTTTGAGGAACATTTTCACGATCACATTGCTTAAGTCCATTCAAATTCTACTTGCCATAGCTGCATATTATGACTATGAGATTTGGCAAATGGATATGAAAGCTGTTTTCCTCAATTGAGATATTGAAAAAGAAATCTATATGGAGCAACCACAAGGTTTTATATTTAAAGGGAGTGAGCAAAAAGTTTGCAAACTCCAGAGATCCATTTATGGACTAAAACAAGTGCCCAAAGTTGGAGCATACGTTTTGACAAAATGGTCAAATCGTTTGGCTTTGTTAAAAACATGTATGAACTATGTGTGTATAAGAACGCTAGTAGGAATAGTGTACAGTTTATTGTGCTTTTTGTTGATGACGTCCTTCTCAATAGGAATGAGGTAGGAATGTCAGAATGTACTAAAGCATGGTTATCTACACAATTCTCCATAAAGAATTTAGGAGAAACATCATACGAATTAGGAATACGTATCTATAGAGATAGATCTAAGAGGACGCTGGGGCTATCCCAAACGCCATACAATGACAAGATACTAAAGAAGTTTAGTAAGAAAGAATCCAAGAAGGGATTTCTTCCCATGGGATATGGCATTCGTCTATCTAAGTTTATGGCCCCCAAGACAGAGAAAGACAAATAAAGGATATCCCACATACCTTATGCCTCTGCTATTTGTAGCATAATGTATGCAGTTCAACATACAAGATCGGATGTAGCACACTCGCTAAGTGTTATGAGTAGATTCCAATCCAATCCCGGTGAGAGTCACTAGACAGCCATTAAAGCAATCCTTTAGTACTTAAGAAGGACTAAGGACTTGTTTTTGATATACAACAATGGAGAATTGAAACTAGAGAAGTTTTTAGATTCTAGTTTCCAATCCGATATAGATGACCTAAAATCCACCTCTAGATTTATATTTTGCCTCAATGGCAGCACGGTGAGTTGAAAGAGTTCCAAATAGTTAATTCTACCACGGAGGCCAAATATATATTGCAGCTTCGAAAACTGCAAATAAAGGTGTTTGGATGAAAAACTTCATTTAAGATTTGAATGTAGTACTTAGTATTGCTGAGTCAGTGATTGTCTATTGTGACAACAATGGGGCAGTAACACAAGCCAAAGAGCTAAGATCTCATCAAAACTCTAAGCACATTTTGAGGCGATATCATTTGACCCAGGATATCATTGATAGAGGCAACATCCGAGTAGAGAGAGTTACCTCAAAAGAGAATACAACAGATCTACTAACAAAACCCAAACGCAAAAGGTCTTTGAAGAATATCTTGAGAAGATGGGTCTCAAACCCATGGGGTATTGGCTTTAGGGCAAGTCGGAGATTGTTGGAATAGTACCCAACAAGCCAATTAGATCAGCCTTGTAAAAGCTATTTTCTTGTAAAATAATCTTGATTGAATGATATTCTTTATATGGCCATCTTTACCTTATGCTTATTATTACTTCACTTGCATTTGGATGAAGCCCTTAGATCACTTTTGACTGTGGGACTTGGTTTGGTGACCATGGAATAAGTCTCACACGGTCCTGAACTAGATAGACTTGCATTAGTGATGCACAAATCCAAGAGTTGGATATTGCTTCGTTCCATATGGGTGCTTTTTAGAGAAAATGGCACTAAAGGCCCATCGAAGAATCCAATACATAGCCTTAGTGGCAAGTCGGTAGTGGCAAGTTCTCCAACTTACGCTAGTGCATATTATTAGTCCTCTGGCCAGAGGATCCATGGTAACCTTATGTCTGGTCCTCATGTTTAGACTCCTCCTTGACCACTTACCGGGTCTTTCGGGTTGAGGTTGGGTATGAGCTACTTGGCATGGAGGTTTTTGAGATCCAAGATGGAATTCGACTCCTCGCTTTTGTGAAAGGCGAGTGCATCTTCTATGTATTCTATAATGATTGATTCCAAGAAATCCTTGCGCAAGATGGTGTGACAATTTGGAAAAGGAGTTTTTCAAAGATGAGGTCATATAAAGGAATCGAACATTGAGAATAGAAACATAGTATCGAGGCTATTAGGAGGCCGACAAATATCATGCCCTAGGCTTCTTTAGGGAGATAGGAAATGAAAGGACCGTATTTGCATAGTAAGCATGGAGCTATAATGGTTCTCCAAAGATTCATTTTGGCCAATTAGTTAGGCTCCATGGGCTTGAGGTTAGATATTGATCATGGAAATTGAGTACTCTACTGTTAATGAGATTAATTGAATCAAGTCGATTAGTTTAAAAGTATTTTAAACTAAAATAAATATATGACATTCAAAAGTTACAAGGAGTTGTGAGCCCATGTCTAGTGAATGGTAGAATCTATTGGTTACACACAAAAGCCAATTAGCTTCCTAATTAATGGAGGAAATTTTCTAAGTGTTTATCTCCTAGTAGACCAATTTTAATGTATCAATTTTGAAGGTCAATTTTGGCTTGATTAATTTAACTATTAAATTAGACCAATAATTAAGGAGTTAATTATTTGGTGCCAAGATGACTATCAATTGGTCAAGTTAACTTAAAGAGTTAAGTTAACAAAAATCAAGCTTAAGAGTTGAGCTTGTTTAACTTAAGGGTTAAGTCAAAGGTTAATTAATTAAATTAAAGTATTTAATTTAATTAATGGGAACAACACATTTTGGAGGAAAAATTCAAATGAAATATTCGTTTCAATTAGCATTTTAATTACCTTGAAATTTGGTTTCAAATGCAATTAAGATGCACATGAAATTCAAATTGCATTTGAATTTGTATTTGCCACCTTGGCAATGCAACTTGGCCGCCTCCCGCCCCCCTCATGGAAGGTATGATGCCACATTGGCATCACAACTTTCATCATCTATATATAGATATAGAGAGAGAGGATTAGCCATTATGTCAAAAGGTGTGAAGAATTAGATTCTTTGCAATTCCCTCCAAAAACCTCTTGCAAGCATTGCATTCATATGTTGAAAGCTTTGCTCTCTTCTTCTTCTTCTTCCCTACCTAAAATCAGCCTCCACCATAGCTTATCTCTAGTCTTATTCCAGCTTATAGACTAGATATTTTGGAAGATCTAATTGGTGTGTAGATTATATCAATAGAGGCAAACAAGTTACTTTGCTATGGTTTGGGATCCACCTACACAGTGCTGATTTGGCGAATTTCGCTAGGGAGATCTAGAAAGGTTTTTGATCCAAAATTTTTTATGTGTTTCCTTCAAGGTGTTGAGAGGTTCTAATATTTCTTTTGTGAATTTTGGAGGAGTTTTAAAAAGGTTAAAATCGCTCCATTCCTGTTGCACGGTTTCTGGCAGATTCTGGATTGGTGAAAGGTTCACCACTTTCTCCTTAGATTTTAGCATTTCAAGGTAACACTCTATTTAAATCTGGATTTTGGGCATGACTTGATCCTAGTTAGCATGTAAGCACTAGTTTATTTAGCTTTTGAAATTTTTATAATTGATCATAGTGCCTTACTTGCTTTTAGCTTACCCTTCGATTACTTGTGGATGGCACTCGATCATGGGGGCCGCTTGCAAGTCATTGGGATCTTGAGTCTCACTAAGAAGTGAGATTTCCTAAATTCTTCTAAGGGTGAAGGATTTGACATAATAGTGGGAGACAAATATGCTTGAAAGAACATGAACATGTTTTCAATATCAATATTCAATCACATGATTATATTCTCTTTTTCGCCTTTGATTGAAGGCAAGTGAGGCACTAGGATCCAATAATTAGAACTTCAAAAGCTGAAATTAACTAGTGCTGCACAAGCAAACAAGGATCTAACATGCTTATGATTCAGATTTGGATGGGGAATTACCTTGATGAGCAAGAATCCAAAGGAAAGATGAAGAACTCTTCTTCAATTTAGAAACTATCAAACAGCAGCACAATAGATTTGGAGCAACTTTTTCCTGATCCAAACTCTCCCAAAAATTCTAGAAAAATTAAAGATCTTATTAAACTCCTTGATGAAGCTACTGTAAAAACTTCAGCTCAAAAATCCATAGGGAGGTGCCAAAACAAAATCACCAAGTGGACATCCTTGATAGTGGATCTTCCAAGAGCAAGTAATTCAAATGTCTTGCCTATAACAACATGATCCACACACCAATGATAGATCATAATCTCCTTCTTCTTAGCTAGAGGCTTGATTTGAGGTAGGAGAAGAAGAGAATAAGTGGAGCTTCAACATATGAAGCAACACTTAAGATGTTGGAGGGAAATGTGAAAGAATCTAATTCTTTACATAGAGTATGAGTCGGCTGCCTCTCTCACCCCCTATATCTATATATAGAGTGAGGCTGGTGTGATGCCAAGGTGGCATCACACCTTCCTCAAGGTGACTGCCAACTTGCAATTCAAATTTGAATTTGAATTTTGTGTGCATTTTAATTTCATTTAGAATCTAATTTCAAATTAATTAAAATGTCACACCAAATGAACCTTTTATTTGAATTGTCCCTCCAAAATTGATTCTTCTCATTAATTAAATTAAACATGTTAATTTAATTAATTAACCTTTGACTTAACTTTTAAGTCAATTAGCTTAACTTTTTAAGCTAAGAATTGTTAACTTAACTCTTTAAGCTAACTTGATCAATTGATGGTCATGTTGCACCAAATAATTAACTCTTTAACTATTGGTCTAATTTAAATCCTTAAATTAGTTGATCTATTTAACAATTAAATTGATCAAACCAGAAAAGACCTCAATTTTCACCAACCTCAAATCGATCTAGTAGGAGCATTTTTCTAACTCTTAGAAAATTCTCCTCCATCAAGTAGGAAATACAATTGGCTTTTGTATGTGGCCCGTTAGGTTCTACCATTCGTTAGACATGGGCTCACAACGCTTTGTGACTTTTGAGTATCATATATTCATCTCAGTTTAAACTCCTTTAAACTAATCAACTCAATTCAATTAATCTCCATTAATTGAAGAGTACCTAATCTCCATCGTCAATGCCCAACCTCAAGGCCATGAAGCCCAACTAATTGGCCGAAACAAATGCTCTTGGAGAACTATTCCAGCTCTACGCTTACCATGCAAACACGGTTTTTTCGTCTCCTATCTCCCGAAAAAGGCCTAGAGCAAGATATTTGTTGGCTCTCCAATAGCCTCGATAAAATGTTTCTATTCTCAATGTTCGATTCCTCTCATGACCTCATCTTTGAAAAACTCCTTTTCCAAATTGTCATAGCACCTTAAGCAAGGATTTCTTGGAATGAATCATTATAGAACACATAGAAGATGTACTCGTCCTTCACAAAGATGAGGAGTCAGATTCTATCTTAGATCTCATAAACCTCCATGTCTACATAGCTCATGCCCAATCACCACCCGAGTAGCCCACTAAGTGACTAGCGAGGAGTCAAAGCATGAGGATCTAAACATAAGGTTACCATGGATCCTCAATTCATAGGACTAATTATATGCACTAACATAAGTTGGAGAACTTGCCACTACCAACTTGCCACTTCGGCTATCTAGTAGATTCTATGGGTAGGCCTTTGCTGTCTTATTCTCTAACAGCACCACTAACATGCATCCATATCTTATATAGGATTGCTCATGGAATAGAGCAACATCCTACCCTTAGATTTATGCACCATTAGGGCAAGTCTATCCAGATCTTAGATGCCCTTTCTTATAAGATCCTATGACTTGGAAGATTTAAGATCATGACTGTTTAAGACTTATTTCATGATCACCACTAGTGCGTGACCAAATCCCGTAGTCTTGTGCGATCTAAAGGATCCAACCAAATGCCAATGAAGTAATAATGAGCATAATATAAAGATGGCCATATAGTGAATATCATTCAATGAAGATTGTCTTACAAGGAAATAGTTTACAAGACCAATCTAGTTACCTTGCGGGGCACTATTCCAACAATCTTTCACTAACCTTAAAGCCAATTCCTCATAGTCTTAAGACCCATCTTTTTAAGGTGTCCTTCAAAGACCTTTTGCGATAGAGGTTCAGTCAATAGATCTGCTACATTCTCTTCCGAGGCAACTCTCTCCACTTAAATATCGACTCTATCAATGATCTCCTAAATCAAATGATATCACATCAATATGTGTTTTGATCGCTGATGAGATCTAGGCTCTTCAGCTTGTGCTCTCACCCCATTGTTGTCACAAAAGATAACCACTAGCTCAGCAATGTTGGGCACTATATTGAACTCTTGAATGAAAATTTTCATCCAAACACCTTCCTTTGTAGCTTCTGAAGCCACTATATATTTTGCCTCTATGGTAGAGTTGGTCATGTTGTCTTGTTTGGAACTCTTCCAACTCAACACACCACTATTAAAGTAAAATATAAATTCAGAAGTGGATTTTAGGTCATCTATATTGGATTGGAAACTAGAATCCAAAAACCCCTCAAGTTTTAATTCTACACTACTGTAAACTAAAAATAAGTCCTTAGTCCTTCTCAAGTACTTAAGGATTGCTTTTACGGCCATCCACTGACTTTCACTAGGATTAGATTTGAAATAGCTCGTAACATTTAAAGTGCGTGCCACATACAATCTTGTACATTGAACTGCATACATTATGCTCCCAATGGCAAAGGCATAAGCCATATGGGACATTCTTTGTTTCTCATCATCAGTCTTAGGGGCCATAGACTTAGAGAGACGAATGCCATGTCCCATGGGAAGGAATCCCCTCTTCGATTCTTCCATACTAAGCATCTTTAGTTTCTTGTTAATGTACGAGGTTTGGGAAAGCCCCAGCATCTTCCTTGATCTATCTCTATAGATACGTATTCCTAATACGTTGGACGCTTCTCCTAAATCCTTCATAGAGAATCAAGTAGATAACCATGATTTAGTACACTCTAACATTCCTACCTCATTCCCAATGAAAAGGATGTCATTGACATAACTCACAATAAACTGTATACTACTCTCACTAGCCTTTCTGTACACACACGATTCATACACATTTTTGATAAAGCCAAATGATTTGACTATCTTGGCAAAATATATGTTCCAACTTCGGGATGCCTGTTCAGTCCATAAATAGATCTCGAGTGTACAAACCTTTCACTCACTCTCCTTGGATATAAAACCTTGTTGTTTCTCCATATAGATTTTTCTTCAATATCTCTATTGAGAAAAGCAATTTTCACATCCATTTGCCAAATCACATAGTCATAATATACGGCTATGGCAAATAGAATTCAAATAGACTTAGGCATTGCGACTAGTGAAAAGGTTTCCTTGAAATCGATACCAGGTCTTTGAGTGTAACTTTTTGCCACTAGCTGCACCTTAAAGGTTATTACCTCTCTATCAACTCCTAGCTTTTGCTTATATATCCACTTGAGCCAATGAGAACTACTCTCTTTGGTGGATCTACCAAAGTTCATACTTTGTTGGAGTACATAGAGTTCATTTTGGAACTCATGGCGTCAAGCCAATGTCCTGAGTCTATATCTAACATAGCTTCTTCATAGGTCTTCGAATCACTATTCGATTGGCCTATCTTATGAAGGAATTCAAACCTTTTGGGTTACTTCTTGATCCGGTTCGACCTTCTTAGAGATTGTGTGTAAAGCTTTTAATGCTCATTTATTTTTACCACTTGTGGGATTTGTTGATATCTTCAACTTCATCAATTTAAATAATAATGCCATTTCTATCTAATAGAAATTGCTTTTCCAAAGAGTAGGCATTCCTCGAAACAAACACCTTTTGTTCTGAGAGATCATAAAAGCAATAACCTATAGACTCTCTTAGGTATCCCACAAACTTGCACATGGTGGATCTACTATCCAACTTGTCTCCCACTATCCCTCTCACGTAGGCGAGAGACCCCCAAACCTTTAGATGATGATAAGAGGGTGCTTTGTATACCATATCTTATGTGGCATTTTGGCACCGACTTTGAAGGTACTACATTTAGTAGCTTCGCTACCATCTCTTAGGAAATGGGCATATAGAAAAAGCTCATCATGGAACATACCATGTCCAACAATTTATGGTTTCTCCTTTCGGCTACTCTATTATGTTGGGGTGTGCTGAGTGGAGTCTATTGAGAGAGAATCCCATTCTTTTTAAGATAATCCAAGAATTCGGTATTTAAGTATTGTCTCTCTTGATCCAATAGAAGAGTTTTAATACTAAGTCCCTTTTGTTTTTCCACTTCACTCCAATACTCTTTGAACTTTTCAAAGGCTTCGGACTTGTACTTCATAAGATACACATGTCTGAACCGACTATGATCATCAATGAAGGTGATGAAGTAGGAATAGCCTCCTCTCGCACTAATTCTTAGTAGGCTACAAGCATCTGCATGGATCAAATTCAAAGGATGTTTGGTGCGCTCCGTTTGTCCCACAAAAGGAGCCTTGGTCATTTTTACCTTTAAATAAGATTCACAAGTAGGAAGGTCCTTAGTGGCACTAAGATTTAGTGCTTTGAGAGCTTCTAACTTATTCATCCCATTTTTAGAAATATATCCAAGTCTTCCATGCCAAAGAATGGCATCTTCTTGGTCATCTAATTTTCTTTTACTTGATTGAATGTGTATTAGTAAAGGTTGAGAATCAAGTATGTACAATATGTTATTCATTGTACCTTGGGCAATCAAAGAACCATTCTTTAATGCTTTCAACATCCCATTTAATATAGAAAAATCATATCCTTCATTATCAAGAACGGTAATTGAAATAGTGTTCTTAACAATAGGTACATAATAAATCAGATCAACTACAACGCAAGCATTCCCCAAGTCTAACTTGATTACACCTCGGACCATGGCGGCTACTTTTGCTCCATTTCTTAGGCGAAGGATCATGTCCCATTCACGAACTCTTTTATTTCCATCCCTTGTAACGAATTACAAAGGTGAGAACCACATGCGGTATCAAATACCCATGAAGAAGAATTAATCATCAAATGTACTTTAATAAAGCAGATACCCTTCCCAAGGGTGCCAAGGTATTTCTTGCAATTTCTTTTCCAATGTCCCTTTTCGCCATAATAAAAACAAGTTGCATTGATTTTGTCACATTTCTTCTTCTTAACTCCCCTCGAACCTTTCAAGGGTTGCTTCTCTTTCGAGGAAGAACTCTTCTTTCTCTTATCTTCCTTTTTAGGACCCCTAGGGCCTTTCCACTTAGAGACAGAAGCAAGCAAAAAAAGCTTTTTCTTTTCCCTAGTTGCCTCGGCGGTAACCATCATGTTCACCAATTCGTTAATCGTCACCTCTTGATTGGATATATTAAAGTTCATAATGAATTAGTCAAACAAAGGGGCAATGATTGTAGGATTAAATCCAAGTAGAGATCATTGTCCATGAACACGTTTAGTTGTTCAAGCTTTTCGATGATTCCAATCATCTTAAGCCCGTGATCATGGACACTCGAACCCTTTACCATCTTTGATCTAAAGAGTTCTCTAGAAAAATTGAACCTATCATGTCTTGTTTGTACACCATACAACTCTTGTAGGTGTTTGTAGATCTCACATGCATGTTTCATATGCTTGTGACTCTTTTGGAGCTCATTAGTCATGGAAGCCATAATGAGGTATCTCACTTGTAGATCATCATCTACAAATTTAGTGAACAATTCACAGGCCTTATTTGTGGCATCGTCACCCAAGGTCTCCAGTGGACATTGATCAAGTACGTAAGTCCTTTTTTTGGAGTCAAGAATGATTTTAAGGTTCCTTAACCAATCACAGAAGTTAAGCCTGATGAGTTTATTTGTTTCCAAAATGCTTGTGAGTGGATTTTTAGCCATTTTTTTTAAGATTTCAAAATCTACAAGAGGCAAAAAATAAGTACAAGCATATGATTGAATTTAGATATATAAAATATGTTCATGGTCTTTCAAGCAAGTTTTTCTCCCATTATTTTATCAAATCCTTCCTCCTTAAAAGAGTTCAGGAAATCTTATTTCCTAATGAGAACCAAGACCTTAAGGACTTGTAGGTAGACCCCCGTGATTGGATGTATATCCACAAACAATCGAAAGGTAAGCAACTTTTGCTAATTGCATCTCTATGCAACTTTTGATATTTTTTGCCTCACTGTTTCATGGAGATTCCCTATAAAGATGACCTCTACATTACTTGGTGTTAAGTTGAACCTACCAATCAAACCTTGTTTTGAGACGGCGCCACAACATCTCCCGTGATTGAGTGTATAATGTGTGGGCATTGCAAAATCAAAGATGCATCATACGCTAAGTATACGGTCACAGTTTTTCACCTAAGTGTGACCCCCATGACCGGATGTATATCACATAAAGATTGTAGCATTGTCATGCCATATACTATTGGTAGAAGGTATGGATTTATTAAAACTCATTTTAATTTGTATCTATATTGACTTAATATTTGACAAACACTCAAATATTCTAAGTGGAGGGTTTTTTGCCTACAAAGATCTCATCATTTTATCTTCTTATTTAGGTTTTCTATATCCTAACCATACAACTCATATATCAATAGGACAACACAGCTCATATATCAATAGGCCATGGAAAGCATAAATAAGTAAATGCGCCTAGTATGCTCCTAGGGTGGGATGGCCATGGGCCTAACCAAGTGGTGCATTTAGAGCCATAGGTGCATCACTTAGTTGATTTTAAGTGGGTTGATTAAATTTAGCTATTACATGAGTGTATCCCTATACATTCATGGGTCTTCAAAAGTCTCCATGCCTCTAACGGTTTTCTTTGCTCCATACAATATTCACATAAGAAAGAAATCCTCACTCCTAGTGATTCTACTATCATAACTTTTACAAGATAAAATTAAGAGGTAGCAAGCCCCAATTTAATACAACCATTTCAAAAACTTGAAATAAATAAAATTAATATTAAAGGCTCATGATCATCCCCATTCATTCATCGTTCATTCAAAAATTAAATGAACAATAAATAATTTTAGAAATGACATTCAATTCCAACAATTAAATGTTTATCTCGTAAACAAATAATTGGCCAAGCAAGAGCTAGCATAACATTTATGCATCAGTCTGGAGATCAACTTTAACAATTTTTTGAAAGCAATAAAAAATGTAAAACATAATTTTGAGAACTTGCACAACATTTGTGCAATTAAGATGTGTGTAACAAAACACTTTTGATCACAAAAAAAAGCCAAAAAATAAAGCAAAATCAACCTTGATCAAAACTAGCCATTGCCAACCCAGGCTAGGCACGCTGCCATGGGGCTCGTGCATGCCTGGCATGCCCACTGCCGGCCAGCACCTGCCCAAGGCCGGACAGTCAGCCCTGTTTCAAGGTTATAGCCAAGTCACCTCAATTTCGCTCAACTTTTTGTGCACCAAAAAATTTAGAACAACTTCTAAACATTATTAAACAAATTATAGATGAAATTTCATATCTAAAACAACTTCCAAAACTCAAATTTCAAGTGCTCAATCATGCTTTCAAAAACAAGTTAAAGTGAGAATCACATTCTTCACAAATCTCCAACTAAACTCCAGTCAAACTAGATCAAAAAATGACCAAAACTCTTTTAGGCCACCATCAACATGCTATATCAACATATAACATAAACTAATGCTAAATCAACATTCAACATTAGAAGCCATGAATGAAAACATACTAATCATATGAATCAACACTTAAAACACATATTAGCATGCTTTCAATTCATCAATCAAGGAGCCACTCACAACATCATCCAAACACTCCAATCTATCATATAAATTGAGAATTTGGTGATTTTAATCAATTCATCACATGAATCAATAATTCAAAATTCCAAATCAAAGCATGAATAAGGCTCTAATACCACTTGAAGGTAAGTGAGGCTCTAGGATCCAATAATTAAAATTTCAAAAGTTGAAATTAACGGGTGCTACACTAGCAAACAAAGATCTAAACATGCTTATGATTCAGATTTGGATGGAGAATTACCTTGATTCAAAAAAATCTAAAGGAAAGATGAAGAACTCTTTTTCAATCCAGAAACTATCAAATAGAGGGGCAACAGATTTGGAGCAACTGTTGCCTGATCCAAACTCCTCCAAAAATTCTAAACAAATTAAATAACCTTCTCAACTCCCTGATGAAACTACTGTAAAAAATTCAGCTCAAAAAGCCATAGGGAATTGCCATAAAAAAATGGCCAATCGGACTGCCTTGACGATGGATCTTCCAAGAGAAAGAAATTTAAATATTTTGCCTCTAACAATATGATTTGAAGTTGTAAGATAATTAGATTAGCCTTGTAAAATATTTCCTTGTAAGACAATCTTGATTGAATGATATTCATTACATGGCCATCTTCATCTTATGTTCATTTTTTACTTCACTCGTATTTGGATAAAGCTTTTAGATCACACAAGACTATGGGACTTGGTCACGCACGTGGTGGGGATCATGGAATTAGTCTTACACGATCGTGATCTTAAATCTTCCAAGTCATAGGATCTTACGAGACAAGGCATCTGAGATCTGGATAGACTTGCACTAACGATGCATAAATCCAAGGGTTGGATATTGTTCCGTTCCATAAGCAATCCCATATGAGATATGGATGCGTGTTAGTAGGTGTTTGTTAGAGAACAAGGCAATGAAGACCGCCTGCGGAATCCACTAGATAGCCAAAGTGGCTAGTCAGTAGTGGCAAATTTTCTAGTTTACGCTGGTGCATATTATTAGTCCTTTCACTTAAGGATCCATGATAACCTTATGTTTGGTCCTTATGCTTTGACTCTTCCTTGGTCACTTAGCGAGCCACTCGGGTTGAGATTGGGCATGAGCTACTACACATGGATGTTTGTGAGATCCAAGATAGAATCCGACTCCTCTCTTTTGTGAAGGACGAGTGCATCTCCTATGTGTTCTATAATGACAATTCCAAGAAATTCTTGCACAAAGTGATGTGATAATTCGGAAAGGTATTTCCAAAAATGAGGTCACTAAGGGAATTGAACATTGAGAATAGAAGCATAGTATTGAGGCTATAAAGGAGCCGACTAATATCTTGCCCTAGGCCTTTTTCATGGACATAGGAGACGGAAGGACATTATTTGAATAATCGCGTAATGCTAGAATGGTTTTCCAAGAGCATTAATTTCAACCAATTAGTTGGGCTCCATGGATGTGAGGTTGGACACCGACCATAGAGATTGGGTACTCTTCAATAAGTGAGATTAATTATACTGAGTCGCTTAGTTTAAAGAAGTTTAAACTAAGATAGATATTTAATATTCCATAAGTCATAAGGAGTTGTGAGCCCATGTTCTATGAATGGTAGAACCTAATGGGTTAACACAAAAAACCAAATTGAATGGCCTATTGAAGGAAGAAAAATTTTCTAAGTGTTAGAAAATTCACTCTTGACCGATTGTGAAGGAGGTGAAAATTGGAGTCATTTTTAGATTTATCAATTTAAGAGTTAAATTGGTCAATTTAATTTAAGAGTTAAATTAAGATCAATTAATTAAGAGTTAAATTAATTGATGGCACATGACTATCAATTGGTCAAATTAATTTAAGAGTTAAATCAATTTTGACTAACTTAAAGAGTTAAGCACTTTGACTTAAGAGTTAAGTCAAAGGATTATTAATTAAATTAAAAGTGTTTAATTTAAGTAAATTGGAGAGTTAATTTTGGAGAGTATTATTAAATAAAGTGTTCATTTAATATGGAATTAGAATTCATTTGGAAGACAATTCATGAGATGAAATGTAATTTCCAAATGACATTCAAATTCACACAACACTAATTGTTAGTGGCCACCTGGGCATGGACATGTGGCATGCCCTTCTTGAAAATGGTGTTTGACCATACACCATCCTCCTCCTATATATAGATATAGGAGGGGGTGGCCACAAGGTAAGCATTGTGCAAGGTGTGATTATTCTCCTTAGTAGATATCTAATAGTTAGATTCTTCACAAATCTCTCCAACCTCCCTTAACCTCCCCATCCATACTTGGCCATATTTCCTCCATTTATCTGCAATTATCTTCAACCATTGTTGTAGAGAAAAGGTCTTTCCATTTGGCGTGCGGACTATCACTTTAGAGGTAAAACATTGGGGTTGTTATTGCTCTTGTTGAAGCAACTTCTAGCAGCCGCTTGCAATGAGTTTCGGGATGACTTAATTTGTTCTGATTGAACTAAAATTTTAGCAGTAAAATCTTCAAGGTGTTGAGGGAATACAAGAAAATGTTCAGCTCAAAAGGAGAAGTTTAACTTGGGGAAATTGATTGGTGCTTCTGTTGAGCCAGTGAGGAAGCTACTTCAAAAGTTGAAGGGTGTTTTCTCTTGTTCCTTGATTTTCGGTTTCATCAAGGTATGCCCTTCTCTAAATCTGAATCCTATGCATGTCTAGATCCTTGTGGATGTTGTGGGCTAGTTTTATTCAATTTTTTTTAAAAAATATTTGGATCCTAGTACCATACATACCTTAAAGTGCTCCTAATTGCTTGGGGATTAATGTAAATTAAGAGACACGAGAAAATGTTCACGAATTTGGTTTAGGATAGTCCTATCCCATAATCTCATGATGGAATCTACATAGTTGAAAAATCTCAAGTACACATGAATAGTTCCTTAGTTCAAGTTTATAAGAGTTGTAAAGCAAACAAGCTATGAGAAACTCATGTTATCAAAGGAGATTTTCCAAGCTAGGATGCATACGAAGCCATGTGTCATTGACTGTAGTCTAAAGATGATTAAGCTTGGAGAAGCTTTTTAACTTAGATGTAGTGATGGACAATGAACTCCATAAGGATTTGATCTTCACATCTTCGTCGAGGTTTACTAATCAGTGCCCCAGGGGTGCTAGAGAGGGAAGTAGAAGGAAAAAAGGCACTTCTTCTAAGGGAAAGCAACCATTAAAGGCATTTGGTGGATGCAAGAAGATTATAGAAGATACAGTCGATATTACTTGTTTCTACTTTGAGAGATTGGCCATTGGAAGCAGTATTCCAAGGAATACCTTGCAACCTTTGAGAAGGGTATGTACTTTATTGAAGCAAATTTAAGGATAAATTATTCCTTATGGATATTTGATATCAAATGTGGTCCTTATCTTTGTAAGTTGTTACAAAGAATAAAATGAAGAATAAAATTAAATGATGGGGATACGATCCACCGCCTTGGCAAAGGAACAAGCTAAAGCTGAAGGTATATTATAATTTAGACTTAGGGAACTCCATACTTGTATTGAACCCTTGTTAGTATGTACTATATATTGTTGAGAACATTATTTCAATTCCCATTATGAATAACAAAGGATTTGATCCTTCTATATCAAATGGAAGATTAAAGGCATGAAAGAATGGGTTCTTTAGTTGCTTATGGTACACTTAACAAAGGATTATACATTTTTGGATTCTCAACCATCACTAATACACATTCATTCAAGTAAAAGAAAATTAGATAACCAAGAAGATGCCATCTATGGGATACATGACTTGGACATATCTCTAAAATTAGGATGGACAAGTTAGAAGCTCTTAAAGAACTAAATGTTAGCGGCATTGAGGACCTTTCTACTTGTGAATGTTGTTTGAAAGGAAAAATGACCAAGGCTCCTTTTGGTGGACAAATGCAGTGAACCAAAAGTCCTTTGAATTTGATCCATATAGATGTTTGTGGCCCACTAAGAGTTAGTGCGAGGGGAGGCTATTCTTACTTCATCACCTTCACCAATGATTATAGTCCGTTCGAGAATGTGTATCTTATGAAGTACAAGTCCGAAGCCTTTGAAAGGTTCAAGATGTATAAGAATAAAGTAGAAAAAAAAAAGGACTTAGTGTTAAATCTCTTCGATTGGATCGAGGAGGAGAATACTTAAGTACCAAATTCTTGGGTTACCTAAAAGAGAATGGGATTATCTCTCAATGAACACACCCCAACACACCCCAACACAATGAAGTAGCCAAGAGGAGAAATCATACCTTGTTAGACATGGTACATTCCATGATGAATTTTTCCAATGTGCCCGTATCATTTTGGGGATATGTCTTAGAGATGACGATAAAGTTCTTAAGTATAGTACCTTTAAAATCGGTGCCAAAGATGCTGCATGAAAAGTGGTTTGGCGAAGCACCCTCTTACCATTATCTTAAGGTTTGGGGGTCTCTTGCTCACATCAAGGGGTTAGTAGGAGACAAGTTGGATATAGATCCACCTTGTGCAAGTTTTTCTGATACCCAAAAGAGTCTTTAGGTATTATTTTCATGATCCTCAGAACAAAAGGTGTTTGTCTCGAGGAATGCCTACTTTTTGAAAAAGAAATTTCTATTAGATACAAATGATGTTGTTGTTGAACTTGATGAAGTTCAAGATGATCATCAAATCCCACAAGTGATGGAAACAAATGAGCATCAAGAGCCAAACACATAATCTCTAAGAAGGTCGGACTGAATCAAGAAGCAACCAAAAAGGTTCAAATTTCTTCATGAGATGGGCTAATCGGATAGTGATCCAAAGACCTATGAGAAAACTATGTTGGACATGGACTCAAGATATTGTCTAGATGCCATGAAATTCGAAATGGACTCCATGTACTCCAACAAAGAATGGACTTTAGTAGATCCACTTGAGGGAATAGTTTCTATTGGTTGCAAATAGGTCTATAAGCGAAAGCTAGGAATCAATGTAGAGGTAATGACCTTTAAGGTGCAACTAGTAGCAAAAAGTTACACTCAAAGACCCAATATCGATTCCGAGAAAACCTTTGCACTAGTTGCAATGCATAAGTCTATTCGAATTTTACTTACCATAGCCGTATATTATGACTATGAGATATGACAAATAGATGTGAAAACCACTTTCCTCAATAGAAACATTGAAGAAGAAATCTATATGGAGCAACCACAAAGTTTTGCATCTAGAGGGAGTGAGCAATGTTGGAATAGTGCCCCACATGCCAATTAGATTGGCCTTGTAAACTATTTCCTTGTAAGTCAATCTTGATTGAATGATATTCTTTATATGCCATCTTAATCTTATGTTCATTATTACTTCACTGGCATTTGGTTGAAACTCTTAGATCCCGCAAGACTATAGGACTTGGTCATACACTAAGTGGTGCATCATAGAATAAGTTTTACATGATCGTGATCTTAAATCTTCCAAGTCATAGGATCTTATGAGACAGGGCATCTAAGATTTAGATAGACTTGCACTAACAATGCATAAATCCAAAGGTGGGATATTGCTTTATTCCATAAGTAATGCCATATGAGATATGGGTGCTTGTTAGAGAACAAGGCACTAAAGGCCCGCCTAAAGAATCCACTAGATAGCTGAAGAGACAAGTTGGTAGTGGTAAGTTCTCCAACTTATGCTAGTACATATTATTAGCCATTTGACTTGATGATCCATGGTAACCTTGTGTTTAGGTCCTCATGTTTTGACTCATCCCTATTCACCTAACGGGTCGTTCAAGTAGTGATTGGGCATGAGCAACTTAGACATAGAGGTTTATGAGATCCAAGATAGAATCCAATCCCTCGTCTTTGTTAAAGGAGAGTGCATCTCTTATGTATTCTATAATGATCGGTTCCAAGAAATCCTTGTGCAAAGTAAGGTAGTATGACAATTTGAAAAAGGAGTTTTCCAAAGAAGAGGTCATAAAGAGGAATCGAACATTGAGAATAGAAACAAAGTATCAATGCTATTGGAAAGCCAGCAAATATATTTCCCTAAGCTTTTTTCAGAAGATAGGAGACAAAAGGACTGTATTTGCATAGTACGCGTGGAGCTAGATTAGTTCTCCAAAAGCATTCATTTCAGCAAATTAGTTGGGCTCCATGGGCTTGAATTTGGACATCGACCATAGAGATTGGGTACTTTTCAATTAATAGAGATTACTTGAATTGAGTCGATTAGTTTAAATGAGTTTAAACTAAAATGAATATTTGATATTCAAAAGTCATAAAGAGTGGTGAGCACATGTCTAATGTATGGTAGAACCTAATGGGTCACACACAAAAGCCAATTACATTTCCTACTTGATGAAGGAAAATTATCTAAGAGTTAGAAAATTGCTCACTAAACTGATTTTGAGGTTGGCGAAATTGAGGTCAATTTTAGCTTGATTAATTTAATTGTTAAATTAATCAACTAATTTAAGGAGTTAATTATTTGGTGCCACATGACCATCAATTGGTCAAGTTAAATTGTTAAGTTAACAATTATTAGCTTAAAGAGTTAAGCTAGTTGACTTAAGAGTTAAGTCAAAGGTTAATTAATTAATTAAAGTGTTTAATTTAATTAATGAGAAGAATGATTATTGGAGAGAAAATTCAAATGAAAGGTTCATTTGGTGTGGAATTTTAATTAATTTGAAATGAGATTCCAAATGAAATTAAAATGCACACAAAATTCAAATTCAAATTTAAATTGCAACTTGCCAACTTGCAAGGCTAAGTCGGCGGTCACCTTGAGGAAGGTGTGATGCCACCTTGGCATCACACCATCCTCACTCTATATATAAATATAGAGGGAGAGTGGGGCGACCACATGACACATATTGTGAACAATTAGATTCTTTCACATTTTCCCTCCAACTGTCAAGTTGTTGCCTCATGTGTTGAAGCTTCACTTCTTCTCTTCTTTTCCTACCTCAAATCAAGGTCTCATCTATGCAAATGTCCTTTCTATTTTCCAGCTGATATTAAGGAGATTAGGATCTAGAATTGGTGTGTGGATCATAACAATCAGAGGCAAGCCAATTGGATTACTTGCCTTTGGAGATCTACTGTTAGGGTAGTCCAATTGGCGATTTTTTTCCTCACTTCTCTATTTTGAGCTGAATTTTTTATAGTAGATTCTTCAAAAAATTGAGAAGATGCTGTAATGTTTTTGGAATTTTTGGGGGAGTTTGGATTGGGCAAAAGTTGCATCCAAACCGAGCTACCGATATGAGACAGTTTCTGCCTGTTGGAGTCATCTTCAACATCTCCTTGGTTTTTGAGCAAATCAAAGTAATATTTTTTCCAAATCTAGACCAACCACATGTTTAGATCCTTATTAGTATGTGTAGCCTAGTTACTTATATAGTTTTTGAAGTTTTAATTATTGGATCCTAGTGCTACATGTGCCTTCAAGTAGTATCGAAACCTAATTCATGCTATGATTTGGATTTTTGATTGATTGATTCAAGTGATGAAATGGTCAAAATCATCAAATACTTGATCCAAGCTATAGATTTTAGTGTTTGGTTGATGTTGTATGTTGCTTCTTTGCTTGATGAATTGAAAGCATGCTAATATGTATTTTAAGTGTTAATTCATATGATTAGTATGTTTTAATTCATAGTTGCTAATGTTGAATTTTGATTTGGCATTAGTTAATGTTATATGTTTATATAGCATGTTTAATTTGGCCTTAAGATATTTTGGTCATTTTTGGATCCAATTTGATTGGAGTTTATTGGATACTTTTGAAGAATGTGATTCTTACTTGAACTTGAAGTTTGAAGCATGTTTGAGCACTTGAATTTTCATTTTTAAAATGTGTTTTGGGTCTGAAAATTCATCTATAATGTGTTATTTAGTGTTTAGGATGTATCCTAAATTTTTTGGTGCACAAAAATTGAGCCAAAATCAACTTCACTCAGTGTTAACCTTGAAATAGGGCAAGCTGCCACACAACTATGAATAGTAACTGGACAACAGTGACCAATTTCAGATTTGCACGAGTCATGGTGTGTTTTTGTGATCTTTTTGTGACCAAAATTGAACTAAATCATGCTAAATAGATGCAAAAGTGTTGTGAAAGTTCTCAAAATTATATTTCATATTTTTTATTGATTTTAGAAACTTGTTCAAGTTAATCTCCAATTTTGTGCAAAAATGAGATGCATAAATGTTATGCTTATTTTTTCTTGACCAATTAATTGTTTATGAGATAAGCATTTAATTGTTGAAATTGAATGTCAATTCTATATTAATTTATTATTCATTTAATTTTTGAATGGATGATGAATGAATGGGGATGATCATGAGCCTTTAATATTGATTTTATTTGTTTCAAGTCGTTGAAGGGTTGTAGTAAATTGAGGCTTGCATGCATTTTAATTTCTATCTTGTAAATGTTATGAGAGTAGAATCACTAAGAGTGAGGATTTTTTTTCTCATGTAAATGTTGCATGGAACAAAGAAGACCTTTGGAGGCATGGAGACTAAGAAGACCCATGAATGTATGGGATACAGTCATGCAATAGCTAGATTTAATCAACTTACTTAAAGTGAATTAGGTGGTGAACCTATGGCTCTAAGTGCACCACTTGGTTAGGCTCATGGTCATCTCACCTTAGGAGCATGCTAGGCGTATTTACTTATTTATGCTTTCCATATCCTACGGATGTATGAGATGCATGGTTAAGATATAGGAAACCTAAATAAGAAGATAAAATCATGCGATCTTTGCAAGCAACAAAATCTCTCCACTTAGAATGTCTAAGTGCTTTCAAACATTAAGTCTGAATGGATATAAATTAAAAGAGGTTTAATTAATCCATACCTTCTACCAATAGTATATTCCATGGCGATGCTACTAATTTTGTGTGATGGCACTCAGTCACGGGGGTCATAGCTGTGAGCAAACACTTAGCATGAGATGCAACTTTGATTTAAAGCTGCTCGTGCATTGGCCCTCGGTCACGAGGGATGTCATGACGCCATGTTGAATTAAAGATTGATTGGTAGGTTCGACTTAACACCTAGTAATATATATCAAGAGTTGCATGAGATGCAATTAGCAAAAGTTGCTCACCCTTCGATTGCTTGTGGATGGCACTCAGTCATGGGGGTCCACTTGCAAGTCCTTAGGGTCTTGATTCTCACTAGGAAATGAGATTTTCCGAATTCTTCTAGGGGGGTGAATGATTTGATAAAATAATGGAAGAGGAACATACTTGAAAGACCATGAATATGTTTTCAATATCAATATTCAATCACATCTTTATATTCTTTTTTTTTTATCTTTGATGATTTTCAAAATATCCAGAATGGCTAAAAATCCACTCCACATTTTTATGGAAATGAATAAACCAACTGGGCCAAACTTCCATGATTGACTTAACCTCAAAATCGTTCTACATTCCAAGAAACAGATAAATGTCCCATATCATGGTGCTCCTAATCCCATGGGATTAATGCGAATTGAGAGACACGTGAAAAGTTCACATATTGGTTATGGATTGTCATATCCCATTATCTCATGATGGTATCTACAAACTTCAAAAGTATCAAGGACACATGAATAGTACCTTGGTTAAAGTTTACATGAGTTATAAAGCAAACAAGGTATGAGAAGTCCATATTGTCAAAGGAGATTTTTCAAGCTAGGATGGATGTGAAGTCATGTGTCATCGACTACAGTCTAAAGATGATTAGGCTTGGAGAAGCTCTTCAACTTGGATATAGTGATGGACAATGATCTCCATGAGGATTTGATCCTCACATCCTCTCTAAGTGTTCATTGATCAAAGTGTTGATCTAGTTGGAGACTACCATGATAAGAGCGTAGCTTTAATATTTGCTTCCTCCTCCAAGTCTATAGACCCTAGGGGAACTAGAAAGGGAAGTAAAGGAAATAAAAGCTCTTTCTCCAAGAAAAAACAACCATTAAAGGCATCTGGTGGAGTCAAGAAGATTATAAAAGATATAATTGATATTACTTGTTCCTACTTTGGCGAGATAGGCCATTGGAAGTGGTATTACAAGGAATACCTTGCAACCATTGAGAAAGGTATACACTTTACTGAAGTGCATTTAAGGATAAATTCTTCCTCATGGATATATGATATTGCATATGGTTCTTTTCTTTGTAAGTTGTTACAAAGAATAGAAAGAAGAATAAAACTTAGTGATGGGGATATGATCCACCACCTTGGCTAAGGAGCAAAGTTGCGGCCAAAACTGAAGGCGCCTAATAAGTTAAACTTAGGGAACTCCATACTTGTATTGAACCCTTGTTATTACGTTCCATATGTTGTTGAGAACAATATTTCAATCCTCGTTAAGGATAGCGAAGGATTTGATCCTTCTATATCAAATGGGAGATTGAAGGCATTAAAGATTGGTTCTTTAGTTGCTCATGGTACACTTAACAAAGGTTTATACATTTTTGGATTCTCAACCATCACTAATACACTTTCAATCGAGTAAAAGAAAATTAGATAACCAAGAAGATGCCATACTATGGCATGTAAGACATGGACATATCTTTAAAAATAGGATGAATTAGTTAGAAGCCCTCAAAGCACTATATGTTAGTGGCATGAGTAAAGGTTTGTAGCCACTAAGATCCAGTTATCAAACTTCAAAAGCTCAAAATAACTAGTGCTTATAGCCTACTAACTATCTAATCATGCTAGGGATTCAAATTTAGTTGGAGAATTACCTCGAAAAGCAAATTTCCAAGGTTATGATGGTGAACACTTCAGCAATCTAGAGTCTGGCAGGCTTTGGCACACCAGATGAACAGCAACTTTCGCCTTGGTTAAAATGCTCCAAAAATTATGAAAAACAAATATGGAATCTATCACCTCATTTAGGAAAGTGTTGTAAAAATTTAAGAGCAAAACTCGCTCTAGATCTCTTAGAAAACATTCAGCAAGTGACTACTCTGTTTCAATGGATCTCCAAAGCTAGCAAAGCAAATGCTTTGCCTCTATTGATATGATCCACACACCAATCAATCCTCCAAATTCCACTCACTTTTAGCTGGAGAAAGCAAGTAGAATTAAAATGGTGAAAGTTGAATTTTGAGGTAGAACAAGAAAAACTAAGCAAAGCTTCAACACATGATGCAATGCTTGAAGGAGGTTTTAGAGGGAATTGTAAAGAATCTAATTCTTCACACGTTTTGTCATGTGGCCGAATCTTTTCTTATCTATATCTATATATAGATGTTAGATGGTGTGACTCCAAGGTGGCATCACACCTTGTATGAGGGGGGCGGCCAAGTGGGGTTACCAAGGTGGCAAATTTGAATTCAAATCTCATTTGAATTTTATGTGCATTTTAATTACATTTGAAATCTAATTTCAAGTTAATTAAGATGCTTAATTCAAATGAACCTTTCGTTTGAATTTTCCCCCCAAAATGTATTCTTCTCATTAATTAAATTAAACACTTTAATTTAATTAATTAACTTTTGACTTAACTCTTAAGTCAAACAAGCTTACCTCTTAAGCTCAATTTTGTTAATTTAACTCCTTAAATTAAGTTGACCAATTGATGGTCACCTGGTACCAAATAATTAACTCCTTAATTATTAGTCTAATTTAGCTCCTTAAATTAGTTGATTAATTTAACACTTAAATTAATCAAGCCAAAATTTGACCTTCAAATTGGCACCTCAAAATCGGTCACTTTGGAATAATTCTCTAACTCTTAGAAAATTGCTCAAATAACTAGGAGGTTGATTAGCTTTTGTGTATGACCCAATAGGTTCTACCATTCATTAGACATGGGCTCATAACTCCTTGTGACTATTGAATATCATATATTTATTTTAGTTTAAAACAACTTTTAAACTAATCAACTTAATTCAATTAATCTCATTAATTGAAGGATACCCAATCTCCATGGTTGATGTCCAATCTCAAGCTTATAGAGCCCAACCAATTGGCCAAAATGAATGCTTTAGAAGAGCCATTGTAGCTCTACGCATACCATGCACATAAGGTACTTTCGTCTCCTATCTCTCGAAAGAGGACTATAGGAAGATATTTGTCGGCAACCTAATAGCCTCGATATTATGTCTCCATTCCCAATGTTTGATTCCCTTGTGTGACCTCATCTTTGGAAAAATCCTTTTCCAAATTGCCACACTACCTTGTGCAAGGATTTCTTGGAATCGATCATCATAGAATACATAGGACATGCACTTGCCCTTCACAAAAGTGAAGAGTCGGATTCCATCTTAGATCTCACAAACCTCCATGCCAAGTAGCTCATACCTAACATCAACCCGAAAGACCTATTAAGTGGTCAAGGAAGAGCCAAATCATGAGGACTAGACACAAGGTTACCTGGATCCTCAGGTTAAAGGACTAATAATATGCACTAGCGTAAGCTGGAGAACTTGCCGTTACCGACTTGCCACTACGGCTATCTATTGAATTCTCCGGTGGGCCTTCTGTGCCTTGTTCTCTAACATGCACCAATATCTCATACATTTTCTCATGGAATGGAGCAACATCCAACTTTTACATTTATGCATCGTTAGTGCAAGTCTATCCAGATTTTAGATGTCCTGTCTCCTAAGATCCTAAGACTTGGAAGATTTAAGATTACAAGCGTGTAAGACTTATTCCATGGCCATCGAACAAAGTTCCATAGTCATGAGTGATCTAAGCGCTTCATCCAAATGCAAGTGAAGAAATAAAGAGCATAAGATAACATGGCCATATAAATAATATCATTTAATCAAGATAGTTTTACCAGGAAATAGTTTACTAAGCCAATCCTATTGGCTTGCTGGGCACTATTCCAACAGTCTCCACTTGCCCTAAAGCCAATGTGCCATGGCCTTGAGATCCATCTTCTCAAGATGTCCCTCAAAGACCTTTTACATTAGGGGTTTAGTTAGTGGATCTGCTATATTCTCTTCCAAGCTAATTCTCTCCACTCGGATGTGACCTCTATTAATAATCACCTGGATCAAATGATATCACCTCAAAATGTGCTTGGATTTCTGATGAGATCTTAGCTATTTGGCTTGTGCCACTACCCTTTTGTTGTCACAATAGGCAACCACTGGCTCAGCAATATTAGGTACTACATTCAACTCTTAAATGAAGTTTTTCATCCAAACACCTTCCTTTGCAGCTTACAAAGACTCAATATATTCTGGCTCCTTGGTAGAATCGGCTGTGGTGTCTTGTTTGGAACTTTTCCAACTCACAATGCCACTATTGAGGTAAAATATAAATCAAAAAGTGGATTTTAGGTCATCAACATCGGATTGGAAACTTGAATTCAAAAACCCCTCTAGTTTCAATTCTCTATTGCAGTATACCAAAAACAATTCCGTAGTCCTTCCTAAGTACTTAAGAATTGCTTTAATGTCTATCCAATGACTCTCACCGGGATTGAATTGGAACCTACTCATAACACTTAGCGAGTGTGCTTATATTACCAATATTGGAGGAATAAAGTATGTGCGACATTCTTTATCCCTTGTTTCAGTCTTAGGGGCTATAGACTTGGAAAGATGAATGTCATATCCCATAGGAATGAATCCCTTCTTGGATTCTTCCATACTAAATCTCTTTAGTGTTTTTTCAACGTACAGGGTTTGGGATAGCCCCAGCATCCTCTTAGATCTATCTCTATAGTTACGCATTCCCAATACATAGGATGCTTATCCCAAATCCTTTATGGAGAATTGTATAGATAACCATGCTTTAGTACACTTTAACATTCCTACCTCATTCCCAATGAGAAGGATGTCATCGACATAAAACATAATAAATTGTACACTACTCCCACTAGCCTTCTTATACACACATGGTTCATACACATTTTTGACAAAGCTAAAAGATTTGACTGTTTTGTCAAAACGTATGTTCTAACTTCGGGATGCTTGTTTGAGTCCATAAATAGATCTCTGGAGTTTGCAAACTTTTTGCTCACTCCTCTTGGATGTAAAACCTTGTGGTTGGTCCATATAGATTTTTTCTTCAATATCTCCATTGAGATAAGCAGTTTTCACATCCCTTTGCCATTTCTCATAGTGATAATATGTGGCTATAGCAAGTATTATCCAAATGGACTTAGGCATAGCGACCGGTTAAAAAGTTTCCTTGAAATCAGTACCAGGTCTTTGAGTGTAACCCTTTGCCACTAGTTGCGCCTTCAAAGTCACCACTTGTCCATCTACTCCAAGCTTTTGCTTATAGATCTACTTGCAACCAATGGGAACTATTCCCTTTGGTGGATCTATCAAAGTCCATACTTTGTTTGAGTACATGAAGTCCATTTCGGATCTCATGGCTTCAAGCCAACATCCCGAATCTATGTCCAACATAGCTTCCTCATAGGTCTTCGGATCACTATCAGATTGGCTAGTCTCATGAAGAAATCAGAACCTTTTGGGTTGCTACATGATTCAGTCTGACCTTAGAGATTGTGTATGAGGCTCTTATTGCTCATTTGTTTCCACCGTTTATGGGATTCCATGATTATATTAAACTTGATAAAGTTGAACAACAACACATTTTCTATCTAATAGAAATTCCTTTTCCAAAAAGTTTGCGTTGCTTGAAACAAACACCTTTTTTTTCGAGAGATCATAGAAATAGTGGCCTAAAGACTCTTTTGGGTATGCCAAACTTGTACAAGATAAACTACTATCCAACTTGTCTCCCACTATCCATCTCACGTAGGCAGGAGACCCCCAAACTTTAAGATAATTGTTAGAGGGTGCTTTGCTATGCCATATCTTATATAGTATTTTTCGCATCGACTTTGATGGTACTATATTTAGTAGCATTGCCGTCGTGTTTAAAGCGTATCCTCAAAAGGATATGGGAACATCAAAAAAGCTCATCATGGAACGTATCATGTCCAACAAGGTACGATTTCTCCTCTCAACTACTCCATTGTGTTAGGGTGTGCCGGGTGGAATCCACTAAGAGAGAATCCAATTTTCCTTTAGATAATCCAAGAATTCGGTGCTCAACTCAAGTATTCTCCTTTGCGATCTGATCGAAGAGCTTTAATACTTAGAGCCAGTTACTTTTCCATTTCATTCCTATACTCTTTGAATTTTTCAAAGGCTTCGGACTTGTTCTTCATAAGAAACACGTGTCCGAACTGACTATAATCATTGGTGAAGGTGATGAAATAGAAATAGCCTCCTCTTCCACTAACTCTCAGTGGTCCACAAACATCCGTATGGATGAAATTCAAAAGACTTATGGAGCGCTCCATTTGTCCTACAAAGGGAGCCTTGGTCATTTTTCCCTTTAAACAAGATTCAAAAGTAGAAAGATCCTCAATGCCACTAATATTTAGTGCCTTTAGATCTTCTAACTTGTTCATCCTAATTTTAGAAATATGTCCAAGTCTTACATGCCATAATATGGTATCTTCCTGGTTATCTAATTTTCTTTTACTTGATTGATTGTGCATTAGTGGAGGTTGACATCAAGCATGTAAAATCCATTCATTAATGTACCTTATACAATTAAAGAATCATTCTTTAATCAAATCCATCATTATCAAGAACAAGAATTGAAATAATGTTCTTAACAACCATACAACTCTTGCAAATGTACATAGATCTCTTGAGCATGTTTCATGTGCTCATGAGTCTTTTGGAGCTCGTTAGACATGGAGTCCATCATGACACATCTAACTTGTAGATCATCATCTACAAATTTCATAAACATTTTGAAAGCTAGTAAGGCATCCAATTATAAAAACTTCAAAAGCTTAATAAACTAGTGCTTACATGCTAACTAGGATCAAATGATGCCTAATATTCATATTTAGATAGAGGGTTTCCTTGAAATGCAAAATCCAAGGAGAATGTGGTGAACCTTTCACCAATCCAGAAACTGCTAGAAACCGCACAGCAAGAATGGAGTGATTTTTACCAACATCTTATCTCTTCCAAAAATCACAAAAAAAAAAAAAATACTAGAGCTACATGACACCTTAGGAAACCCTCAGTAAAAAATTTGGAGCAAACCTATTTCTAGATCTCCTTGGAGAAAATTGCCAAATTGAACTCTGTGCAAGTGGATCTCCAAACCATAGCAAACTAACTTGTTTGCCTCCATTGATATGATCCACACTCCAAATAGATCTTCCAAAATCTCTAGTCTAGAGTCTGGAATAAGACCATAGATTAGGTATGGTGGAGGCCGATTTTAGGTTGGGAAGAAGAAGAAGAAAGCAAAGCTTCAACATATGAATGTAATGCTTATAAGAGGTTTTGGAGGGAATAGTGGAGAATCTAATTCTTCACACCTTTTGACATAATGACCAGCCCTCTCTCTCTATATCGATATATGGAGGCTGAAAGTTGTGATGCCAAGGTGGAAAATGCAAATTCAAATTTAATTTGAATTTCATTTGCATTTTAATTACATTTGAAATCTAATTTCAAGTTAATTCAAATGAACATTTCATTTGAATTTTCCCTCCAAAATTGTTCTTCCCATTAATTAAATAAAATACTTTAATTTAATTAATTAACCTTTGACGTAACTCTTAAGTCAAAGAAGCTCAACTCTTAAGCTTGAACTTTGTTAACTTAAACTCTTTAAGTTAACTTGACCAATTGATGGTCATAATTGGCACCAAATAATTAACTCATTAATTATTGGTCTAATTTAACTCTTTAAATTAATCAAGCCAAAATTGACCTTCAAAATTGGCACATTAAAATCAGTCCACTAGGAGATAATTTTCTAACACTTAGAAAATCTTTTTTCCATCAAATAGGAAGCTATTTGGCTTTTGAGTGTGACCCAATATGTTCTACCATTCATTGGACATGGGCTCACAACTCTTTATGACTTTTGAATATCATATATTCAATTCAGTTTAAAATACTTTTAAACTAATCGACTCAATTCAATTAATCTTATTAATTGAAAAGTACCCAATCTCCATGGTCGATTTCCAACCTCAAGCCCATGGAGCCCAACTAATTGGTCGAAATGAATGTTTTGGAGAACCATTATAGCCCTACGCTTACCATGCAAACACTGTCTTCCTTTACCTATCTCTCAAAAGAGGCCTAGGGCAAGATATTTGTTGGTTCCCTAATAGCCTCGATACTATATATCTATCCCCAATGCTCAATTCCCTTGTGTGACCTCATCTTTGGAAAACTCCTTTTCCAAATTGTCACACCACCTTGCGCAAGGATTTCTTGGAATCGATCATTAAAATATACCTAGGAGATGTACTTGTTCTTCATAAAAGCGAGGAGTTTGATTCCATCTTGGATCTCACAAGCCTCCATGTCAAGTAGCTCATACCCAACCTCAACTTAAAAGACCCACTAAGTAGTCAAGGAAGAGTCGAAGCATGAGGACCAGACGTAAGATTACTATGGATCCTCAGGTCAAAAGACTAATAATATGCAGTAGCGTAAGCTGGAGAACTTACCACTATAACTATCTACTGGATTCTCCGGTGTCACTAACATGCACCCATATCTCATACGATTGCTCATAGAGTGGAGAAATATCAAACTCTTGGATTTATGCATCATTAGTGCAAGTCTATCCAGATCATAGATGCCTCATCTCGTAAGATCCTATGACTTGGAAAACTTAAGACTTATTCCATGGTTATCAAACCAAGTCCCGTAGTCCTGAGTGATCTAGGGGCTTCATCAAAATGCAAGTGAAGTAATAAAGAGCATAAGATGAAGATGGCCATATCAAGAATATCATTCAATCAATATTGTTTTACAAGGAAATAGCTTTTACAAGGCCAATCTAATTGGCTTGTCGGGCACTATTCCAACACATTTCACGTTGTTGGTCAATGGCGTCATCACCAAGTATGTCCATGAGACTTTGGTTAAGGGCATAAGTCCACTTTTTAGGGTCAAGAACTATTTTAAGGTTTCTCAACTAATCTTAGAAGTTGGGCTCTATTAGTTTATCGATTTTCAAAATTGATGTGAGTGGATTCTTAGCCATTTTGTTTGAAGATTTCAAAAATCTACAAGAGGCGAAAAAAGAGTATAACCATTTGATTGAATTTGATATTAAAACATGTTCATGGTCTTCCAAGCATGTTTTCCTCCTACTATTTTATCAAATTCTTCACCTCCAAGAAGAATTGGACAAATCATATTTCCTAGTGAGAATCAAGATCCCAAGGACTTGCAAGTGGACCCTCGTAACCGATGCCATCCACAAGCAATCGAAGGGTAAGCAACTTTTGCCAAATTGCATCTCATGCAACTCTTGATATATTTTGCCTCACTTTTCACATAGACCCACATAATCGTGCGCCATTTATGGTACTAAGTGTTAAGTTGAACCTACCAATTAATCTTTTGACTCAAGATGGGAACCACATCATCCCCCATAATCGAATGCCAAAGTGTGGGCGTTCCTAAGTCAAAGTGCATCTTATGCTAAGTGCATGCTCACAGCTTTCCTCCTAAGTGTGAACTCATAACCGAATGCCATCACACAAAATCAGTAGCATCGTCATGGCATACACTATTGGTAGAAGGCTTGGATTAATTAAAACTTTTTTAATTTGTTGGAATAGTGCCCAGCAAGCCAATAGGATTGGCCTTGTAAAACTATTTCTTTATAAAATAATCTTGATTCAATGATATTCTTTATATGGCCACCTTCATCTTATGCTTTATATTACTTCACTTGTATTTGGATGAAGCCCTTAGATCACACATGACCATGGGACTTGGACAGTTCACTAGGTGGTGATCATGGAATAAGTCTTACATAGTCGTGATCTTAAATCTTCAAAGTCATAGGATCTTATGAGATGGGAAATCAAAGATCCGAATAGACTTGCCCTAACGATGCATAAATCTAAGAGTTAGATATTGCAACGTTCCATGAGCAACTGTATGAGATATAGTTGCATGTTAGTCAGTGCTTGTTAGACAACAAGACAATGAAGACCCTATAGAGAATCCACTAGATAGCTGTAGTGGCAAGTCGATAGTAGTTAATTATCTCGCTTACGCTAGTACATATTATTAGTCCTTTGACCTGAGGATCCATGGTAACCTTATGTCCAGTCCTCATGCTTTGACTTTTCCTTGACCACTTAGCGGGTTTTTCGGGTTGAGCTTGGGTATGAGCTACTTGGCATGGAGATTTGTGAGATCCAAGATGGAATTTGACTCCTCGCTTTTATGAAGGGCGAGTGCATCTCCTATATGTTCTATAATGATCGATTCCAAGAAATCCTTGCGCAAGGTGGTGTGATAATTTCGAAAAGGAGTTTTCCAAAGGTGAGGTCACACAAAGGAATCGAGCATTAAGAATAGAGACATAGTATCGAGGCTATTAGGGAGCTTACAAATATCTTACCCTAGGCCTCTTTCGGGAGATAGGAGACGGAAGGGCCATATTTGCATGGTACAAGTAGAGCTATGATGGTTCTCTAGAATATTCATTTTAGCCAATTAGTTGGGCTCTATGTTCTTGATGTTGGACATCGACCATGGAGATTGGGTACTCTTTGATTAATGAGATTAATTGAATTGAGTCGATTAGCTTAAAAGGAGTTTTAAACTAAAATGAATATAAGATATTCAAAAGTCACAATAAGTTGTGAGCTCATTTCCAATGAATGGTAAAACATATTGGGTCACACACAAAAATCAATTAGCTTCCAAAATTGGTAGAGCAATTTTCTAAATGTTGGAAAAACTCACCCTTTGGGGACCGATTTTCAAGGATCCAATTTAACGATCAATTTTGGTTTGATTAATTTAAATGTTAAATTAATAAAATAATTTAAAGAGTTAAATTAGACCAAAAATCAAGGAGTTAATTATTTGGTGCCATATTGACCATCAATTGGTCAAGTTGACTTAAAGAGTTGAGTTGACTAGTTTAAGCTTAAGAGTTAAGCTTGTTTGATTTAAAAGTTAAATCAAAGGTTAATTAATTAAATTAAACTGTTTAATTTAATTAATGAAAATAATATTTTTTTGAGGATAAATTTAAATCAAGTGCTCAATTAAATTAGCATCTTAATTAATTTGGAATTAGATTCCAAATGTAATTGAAATGCACATGAAATTTAAGTAAGACTTGGATTTGAATTTGCCAACTTAGCATGCCACATGGGTGGTCACCTTGAGGAAGGTGTGATGCCAACTGGCATCACACCTTCCACCCTCTATATATAGATATAGTAGCTGAGCAAATTCAATGATCACATTGCTAAAAGTGTGAAGATTAGATTCTTTACATTCTCTCCAAAACTCTCTCTCTCCATGCATTGCATCATGTGTTGAGCTTTTGCATTTCTTCTTCTTCCCAACCTGAAAATCGGCCTCCTCTACCTCATGTTCTCCTATATAACACCATCTTATAGTGATGAGAAATTGGAAGATTGATTGGGGTGTGGATCATATCAATAGAGGCAAGGCATTTGACTTGCTAAATTTTGGATATCCACCTACAGTAGGTCTAGATTTGCTCAAAGTTGAGCTAAAAATAGGCTTGATTAGCCTTTGACCCCAAAACAGGGGCTTTCGGCAGCAATGGTGCAAGTTGGCCGGGCAGTAGCTCTCGGCTACTGCCTAGCTGCACACCAAGCTTGGCCAGCAGCACCCAGTTTGGGATTGGGTAGGTTTTGAGCTTCTTTTTGGTTCCTTCAGTGGCTAGAAATGGCATTAAATCACGTGTTACGGATGCACAAGTGTTACGCAAGTCCTCAAAAATATGTTTGACATTTTTTATTGCTTTTAAAATCTAGTTAAAGTTAATCTCCAAATTATAGCATAAATGTTATGCTTGTTCAATTATTTGTTTATAAGGTAAGAATTTAATTGTTGAAATTAATTGTTAATTCTAGACTTATTTATTGTTCATTTAATTGTTGAATGGATGATGAATGAATGAGGATGATCATGAGTGTTTAATATTGATTTTATTTGTTTCAAAGTTGTTGAAATAGGTTGTATTAAATTGAGGCTTGCATGCCTCTTTATTTCTACCTTGTAAATGTTATGAGAGTAGAATCACTAGGAGTGAGGATTTCCTATTCATGTAATTGTTGCATGGAGCAAATGAGTCCTTGGAGGCATGGAGACTTTTGAAGACCTATGAATGTATGGGATACACTCATGTAATTAATAGCTAGATTTAATCAACCTACCTAAAATCAACTAGGTAGTGCACATATGGCTCTAAGTGCACCACTTGGTTAGGCTCATGGTCATCCCAGCCTAGGAGCATGCTAAGCGCATTTACTTATTTACGCTTTCCATATCCTATTGATGTATGAGATGCATGTTTAGGATATAGAAAACCTAGATAAAAAGATAAAAGTGATGAGATCTTTGCAAGAAAAAACCCTCCATTTAGAATGTCTAAGTGTTTTTCAAATATTAAGCCGAAATGGATATAAATTAACAGAGTTTTGAGTAATCCAATCCTTCTACAAATAGTATGTGGCATGATGATGCTACCATTATTTGTGTGATGTCTCACGAGTCGTGGGTCACACTTATGACGGAAATCTGTGACCAAATACTTAGCATAAGATGAACTTTTGATTTGAGAACCCCCATGCATTGGCACATGAGTCGTGGGATGTCATGTGGCCGTCTTGAATTAAAGTTTGATTGGTAGATTCGACTTAACACTTAGTAGTGTAGATGTCTCACGAGTCGTGGGTCTACATGAAAAGTGAGGCAAAATATATCAAGAATTGCATAAGATGCAATTAGCAAAAATTGCTTATCTTTGGATTCTTCATGGATATCTCATGAGTCGTGGGTTCACTTACAAGTCCTTGGGGTCTTGATTCTCACTGGGAAATAAGATATCTTGAATTCTTTTTGGGGGTGAAGGATTCGATAAAATAGTGGAAGAAAAACATACTTGAAAAACCATGAACATGTTTTTAATATCAAACGCAATCACATACTTGTACTCTTTTTTCGCCTCTTGTAGATTTCCAAAATCTTCAAACAAAATGGCTAAAAATCCACTCACAAGTATTTTGGAAACTAATAAACTAACTAGGCCAAACTTCCAAGATTGGTTGAGAAACCTTAAATAATTCCAAACTCTAAAATGTGGACTTACGTCCTTGATCAAAGTCACGTGGACACACTTGGTGATGAAGCCACCGACGCACAACGTGAAATGTTCACAAAGTTTATAGATGATGATCTACAGGTAAGGTGGGTCATGATGGCATCTATGTCCAATGAGCTCCAAAAGACTCATGAGCACATAAAACATGCTCGAGAGATCTATGTATACTTGCAAGAGTTGTATGGTGTACAAAGTTGACATGAAAGGTTCGTTTTGTCTAAGGAGTTCTTTAAGGTAAGAATGAGTGAAGGATATAATGTCTATGATCATGACCTCAAGATGATTGGACTTATCGAGAAGCTTAGACAGTTAGATGTGTTCATGCACAACGACCTTTTCATGGATTTGATCCTACTGTCATTGCCACCACATATGATCAATTTGTTATGAACTTCTGTATGTCCAAGCAAGATGTTACGATTAATGAATTGATCAATATGCTTGTGACCGCGGAGACGACTATGAGAAAGGAGAAGCCCTTTATGCTTGCATCCTCCTCCAAGTTGGGGTCCTAGAAAGGGAGGTAAGAGGAAGAAAAGCTCTACCTCAAAAGGGAAACAACCCGAGAAAAGTTCTAGGAGGGTTAAGAAGAAGGTTAAAACTGAAGCTAATTGTTTCCACTATAGTGAAAAGGGCTATTGGAAAAGAAATTGGAAAGCTTACCTTGCAACACCTGAGAAAGGTATGTACTTTATTGAAGTGCACATGACGACTAATTCTTCCATATGGTTATTTAATACCGCATGTAGTTCTCACCATTGTAATTTATTATAGGAGATGGAAAGAAGAAAGAGTCTTTGTGAAGGGGATATGATCCTTCGCTTAGGAAATGGAGCAAAGTTGCGGCCACTTTCCAAGGCGTTATCAAGTTGGACTTGGGGAATACTTGCATTGTACTTGATCCCATTCATTATGTGTCCCATCTTGTTAAGAACATTATTTCAATTCCCGTTATAGATAATGAAGGATTTGATTTTTTTATATTGAATAGGAAGTTGATGGCATTAAAGAATGGTTCTTTGATTGCCTAAGGTACATTAATGAATGGATTGTACATACTTGATTCTCAAACTTCACTAATGCACATTCAATCAAGTGAAAAAAAGTTAGATATCCAAGAAGATGCCATTTTGTGGCATGCAAGACTTGGACAAATTTCTAAAAATAGGATGAACAAGTTAGAAGCTCTCAAAGTACTAAATGTTAGTGGCATTGAGGATCTTCCTACTTGTGAATCTTGTTTGAAAGGAAAAATGACCAAGGCTCCTTTTGTAGGACAAAAAGTGCGCTCCACAAGTCTCTTGGATTTGATCCATAAGATGTTTGTGGACCACTAAGAGTTAGTGGAAGAAGACGTTATTCCTACTTCATCACCTTCACCGATGAATATAGTCAGTTTGGACATGTGTATCTTATGAAGTACAAGTCTGAGGCCTTTGAAAAGTTCAAAGTGTACAGGAATGAAGTAGAAAGGCAAAATGACTTAGTATTAAAGCTCTTCGATCAAGTCGATGGGGAGAATACTTAAATACCGAATTCTTGGATTATCTAAAGAAGAATGAGATTCTCTCTCATTGGATTCCACTTGGCACCCATTAACATAATAGAGTAGTTGAAAGGAGAAATCGTACCTTGTTGGACATGGTACGTTCGATGATGAGATTTTTCGATGTGCCCATATCCTTTTGGGGATATGCCTTACTGACGGGGGTGAAGTTATTAAATATAGTACCTTCAAAGTTGGTGCTAAAAACACCATATGAGATATGGCATGGCAAAGCACCCTCTTGCCACTATCTAAGGGTTTGGGGATCTCCCACCTACATAAGACAAACAGTGGGAGATATGTTGGATAGTAGATCCACCTTCTGTAAGTTTGTAGGATACCCAAGAGAGTCTATGGGTTATTACTTTTATGATCCCTCCGAACAAAAGGTATTTATTTCAAGGAAAGCCACCTTTTTGGAAAAGGATTTTCTATTGGATAGAAATGGCATTGTAATTGAACTTGATGAAGTTCAAGATGATCAAGAAATCCCACAAACGGTGGAAACAAGCAAGCGAGTAGAGCCTTGTACACAATCTCTGAGAAGGTCGGACTAAATCAAGCAGCAACCCGAAAGGTTCGGATTCCTTCATGAAATGGGCTAAACGGATGATGATCCAAAGACCTATGAGGAAGTATGTCGGACATAGATTCGGAACTTTGGCTTGTAGCCATGAGATCCGAAATGGACTCCATGTACTCAAACAAAGTATGGACCTCGATAGATCCACCAAAGGGAATAGTTACCGTTGGTTGCAAGTGGATCTATAAGCGAAAGCTTGGGGCAGATGGAGAACTAGTGATTTTTAAGGCGCGAATAGTGGTGAAAGGTTACAATCAAAGACCCGGTGTTGATTTTGACGAATCCTTTTCACCAGTCGCTATGCCTAAGTCCACTAAAATCCTACTTGCCATAGCCACATATTATGACTACGTTATATGGCGAATGGATGTGAAAACGGCTTTCCTCAATGGTGACATTGAAGAAGAAATTTATATAGAACAGCTACAATGTTTTACATCCAAAGAGAGTGAGCAAAGGGTTTGCAAACTCAGACATCCATTTATAGACTCAAACAAGCATCCCAAAGTTGGAACATATATTTTGACAAAACAGTCAAATCGTTTGGCTTTGTCAAGAATGTGTATGAACCATGTGTGTATTAGAAAGCTAATGGGAGTTCTGTACAGCTCATTGTGCTTTATGTCGATGACATCCTTTTCATTGGGAATGAGGTAGGAATTTTAGAGTGTACTAAAGCATAGTTGTCTATAAAATTCTCCATGAAGGATTTTGGAGATGCATCCTATGTATTAGGAATACATATATACAGAGATTGATCTAAGAGGATGCTGGGGCTTTCCCAAACCCCGTACATTGACAAAATACTAAAGAGGTATAGTATGGAAGAGTCTAAGAGAGGATTTCTTCCCATGGGACATGGCATTCGTCTCTTAAAGTCTATGGCCCCCAAGACTGAGGAAGAGAAACGAAGGATATCTTAGATACCTTATGCCTCTACTGTTGCAAGCATAATATATGTAGTTCAATGTACGAGACCAGATGTGGCACACTCGCTAAGTATTACAAGTAAGTTCCAATCCAATCTCGGTGAAAGTCACTAGTTGCCATGAAAATGATCATCAAGTACTTCAGAAGGACTAAGGATTTGTTTTTGGTACACGACAATAGAGAATTGAAACTTGAAGAGCTCTCTAATTCTAGTTTCCAATTATATGTAGATGACCTCAAATCTATTTATGGATTCATATTTTGCCTCAATGGCGGCGCGGTGAGTTGGAAAAGCTCCAAACAAGACACCACAACCGACTCGACAACTGAAGCAGAATACATTGCAGCTTCAAAAGCAGCAAAGGAAGAGGTTTGGATGAAAAACTTCATTTAAGAGTTGAATATAGTGCTTATCATTGCTAAGCTAGTTGTTGTCTGCTGTGACAACATCGGGGCGGTAGCGCAAGCTAAAGAACCAAGATCTCATCAGTGATCCAAGCACATTTTGATGCAATATCATTTGATCTGAGAGATCATTGATAAAGGCGACATCCGAGTGGAGAGAATTACCTCAGAAGAGAACATAGCATGTCTAGACCCCTAGTTGCTTGCGTAGCTTAGTATTTTCAAGCTTTTGAAGTTTTGATTTATGGATCCTAATGCCACTCTTGCTTTCATAATTTATATCCATTTTGACTTAATATTTAAAAATCACTTAGACATTCTAAGTGGAGAGTTTTTGGCTTGCAAAGATCTCATCATTTTATTTTCTTATTTAGGTTTTCTATATCTTAACCATGCATCTCATACATCAATAGGATATGGAAAGCATAAATAAGTGCATGCTCCTAGGTGAATGACCATAAGCCTAACCAAGTGGTGCACTTAGAGTCATAGGTGCACTAGCTAGTTGATTTTAAGTGGGTTGATTAAAAATAGCTATTACATGAGTGTATCCCATACATTTATAAGTCTTCAAAAGTCTCCATGCCTCCATGGTCTCCTTTGCTCCATGTAACTTTCACATGAGAAAGAAAACCTCACTCCTAGTGGTTCTACTCTCGTAACATTTATAAGGTAGAAATTAAAAGACATGCAAGCCCCAATTTAATTTAACTCATTTCAACAACTTAAAATAAATAAAATTAATATTAAAGGCTCATGATCATCCCCATTTATTCATCGTTCATTCAACAATTAAATGAACAATAAAAAAATTTAGAATTAACAATTAATTCCATCAATTAAATGCTAATCAAGCTAATAAATAATTGGTCATGCATAACACTTATGCAACATAAGGAGACTAACTTCAACAAGATTTAAGGAGCTTCAAAAAATGTATTGAACACTTGCACAACACTTGTGCAACTTCTATGTGTGATGCAATACTATTTTGAGCATGAAATGAGACAAAAACATTAGCTCAAAGCTCATCCTTGGCAAACAGTGCCACTGTTGCACGGGCCAAGCGTGCTACCTGGGAGTGCGAGCGTATAGCGTGCGCACACTACTTGGCCAGCATAGCAGGCTGCACAGTTTTGCTATGGGACCAAGCTACCTCATTTTTGGCTCAACTTTTATGCACCAAAAAATTTAGGACACCTCCTAAGCATGTCATCACGCATTTTAGATAGAATTTCTAGATTCAAAACAACTTTTAAAAGTGGAAATTCAAGTGTCCAATCAAGTTTCATAAAACTAGTTTTAAGTAAGAATCATATTCTTCAAAAATCTATAGGAAAACTCCAATCAAATTGGATCCAAAATGACCAAAATACATTAATGTTAGATTTAACATGCTATATCAACATATAAAATCAATTAATGCTAAATCAACATTTAACATTAAAAGCTATGAATTAAAACATATGAATCATATGAATCAAAATTTAATACACATATTGGCATGCTTTCAATTCATCAATCAAGGATCCACACACAACATCATCCTAACACTCCAGTCTATCATATGAATTGAGAATTTGGAGATTTTGATCAATCCATCACATGAATCAATCATAAAAAAATCCAAATCTAAGCATGATTTAGGCTCTGATACAACTTGAAGGTTAGTAAGCCACTAGAATCCAATTATCAAACTTCAAAGGCTCAAAAATAACTAGTGCTTACAGCCTAAAAAAAATCTAATCATTTCAGGGATTCAAATTTAGTTGGAGAATTACCTCAAAAAGCAAATTTTCAAGGTTTTGATGGTGAACACTTCACCAATCCAGAATCTGCCAGGCTCTGGCACATCGAATGAACATGGACTTTCACCTTAGTTAAAATGCTCCAAAAATCACAAAAACAAATATGGAACCTCTCAACCTCTTAGGTAAAGTTCTATAAAAAATTCAGATCAAAAATCTATCTGGATCGCTTGGAAAGAATTCGGCAAGTGACTGCACTGTTTAAGTGGATCTCCAAAGCTAGCAAATCAAATGCTTTGCCTCTATTGATATAATCCACACACCAATCAATCCTCCAAATTACACTCACTTTTGGTTGGAGAAAGCAAGTAGAATTACAATGGTGAAGGCCGAATTTTGAGGTAGAAGAAGAAAAACTAAGCAAAGTTTCAGCACATGATGTAATGCTTGAATGAGGTTTTGGAGGGAATTGTAAAGAATCCAATTCTTCACACCTTTTGTCATGTGGCCGAATCCTCTCTGATCTATATCTATATATAGATGTTGGATGGTGTGACGCTAAGTAGCTCATACCCTATCTCAACCTAAAAGACCTGCTAAGTGGTCAATGAGGAGTCAAAGCATGAGGACCAGACACAACGTTATGATGGATCCTCTAGTCAAATGACTAATAATATGCACTAGCGTAAGCTGGAGAACTTGCCACTACTGACTAGCCACCACAACTATCTAGTGGATTCTCCAGTGGACCTTCAGTGCCATGTTCTTTAACAAGCACCTACTAACATGCACCCATATCTCATACGGTTGCTCATGGAATAGAGCAACATCCAACTCTTGAATTTATACATTGTTAGTGCAAGTCTATCCAGATCTTAGATGCCCTACCTCAAGAGATGTGGTATGACTTGGATGGTTTAAGATCATGATCATGTAAGACTTATTCCATGGTCACTAAACCAAGTCCCGTAGTCATGAGTAATCTAAGGGCTTCATCTAAATGCAAGTGAAGAAATAAAGAACAAAAGATGAAGATGATCATATAAAGAATATCATTCAATCAAGATTGTTTTACAAAGAAATAGCTTCACAATGCCAATCCTATTGAGGACCTTCATACTTTTGTGGGACAAATGGAGTGCACTACAAGATCTTTGGATTTGATCCATACGGATGTTTGTGACCCACTAAGAGTTAGTGCGAGATGAGGCTATTCTTACTTCATCCCCTTCATCGGTGATTTTAGTCTGTTTGGACATATGTATCGCATAAAGTACAAGTCCAAAGCCTTTGAAAAGTTCAAAGAGTATACGAATGAAGTAGAAAAGCAAAAGGGACTTAGTATTAAAGCTCTTCGATAGGATCGAGGGAGAGAATTTAAAGTACCGAGTACTTAGATTATCTAAAAGAGAATGGGGTTATCTCTTAATGGACTCCGCTCGACACACCCCAATACAATGGAGTAGCCGAGAGGAGAAATCGTACTTTGTTGGACATGGTACGTTCCATGATGAGCTTTTTCGATGTTCCCATATCCTTTTAGGGTTATACCTTACATACAGCGATGAAATTACTAAATATAGTACCTTCAAAGTTGGTACCTAAAACACTACAAGAGATGTGGTATGGCAAAGCACCCTCTTTCCATTATCTAAGGGTTTGGGTTTCTCTCACTTATATCAAGTAGTTAGTGGGAGACAAGTTGGATAGTAGATCCACCTTGTGAAAGTTTGTGGGATACCCAAGAGAGTCTTTGGGTTATTATTTTTATGATCCATCGGAACAAAAGGTGTTTGTCTTGAGGAACGCCTACTTTTTAGAAAAGTAATTTATATTAGATAGAAATGACATTGTTGTTGAACTTGATAAAGTTCAAGATGATCATCAAATCCCACAAGCGGTGGAAACAAGTAAGCATCTAGAGCTTTACACACAACTTCTTAGAAGGTCGTACCGAATCAAGAAGTAACTCGAATGGTTCGAATTCTTTCATGAGATGGGCCAATCGGATAGTGATCCGAAGACCTATGAGGAAGCTATGTTGGACATAAACTCAGGATATTGGCTAGAAGTCATGAAATCCGAAATGGACTCTATGCACTCCAACAAAGTATAGACTTTGGTAGATCCATCGAAGGGAATATTTTTCCTTCATTGCAAATGGATCTATAAGTGAAAGCTATGAGTCAATGGAGAGGTAACAACCTTTAAGGCGCTACTAGTAGCAAAAGGTCATACTCAAAGACCCGGTATCGATTTTGAGGAAACCTTTTCACTAGTTGCAATGCTAAGTCTATTCAGATTTTACTTGCCATAGTTGCATATTATGACTATGAGATATGACAAATGGATGTGAAAATCGATTTTCTCAATGGAAACAATGAAAAAAAAATCTATATGGAGCAACCATAAGTTTTTACATCCAAGGGCGGTGAGCAAAAAGGTTTGCAAAACTTGAGAGATCTATTTATGGAATCTAACAGGCATCATAAACATGGAACATATGTTTTGATAAGATAGTCAAATCGTTTGGTTTTGTTAAAAATATGTATGAACCTTATGTGTACAAAAAAGCCAGTGTGAGTAGTATACAGTTTATTGCGCTTTATGTTGATGACATTCTTCTCATTGAGAATGAGAAAAAAATGTTAAAGTGAACTAAAGCATAGTTATCTATACAATTATCCATAAAAGGATTTAGGAGAAACATCCTACGTGTTGGGAATACGTATCTATAGAGATAGATTAGGGAGGGTGTTGGGGCTTTCCCAAATATTGTACATTGACAAGATACTAAAAAGGTTTAGTAAGGAAGAATCTAAGAGATGATTCCTTCCCATGGGACATGGCATTCGTCTCTCTAAGTCTATGGCCCCTAAGACTGATGATGAGAGATAAAGAATGGCTACATACCTTATGCATATGTTATTGGGAGCATAATGTATACAGTTCAATGCACGAGATCGGATGTGGCACATGCTCTAAGTGTTACGAGTCATTTCCAGTTCAATGTTGGTAAAAGTTACTGGTTGGCTATAAAAGCAATCCTTAAGTACTTGAGAAGGACTAAAGACTTGATTTTGGTATACGGCAATAGAGAATTGAAACTCGTAGGGTTTTCAAATTTTAGTTTCTAATCTAATATATATGACCTAAAATCCACTTCTGGATTCAAATTTTACCTTAATGGCGGCGTGGAGAGTTGGAAGAGTTCCAAACTAGACACCACGGCCGATTCAACCATAGAGGCAGAATAAATTTGCGCTTTTGGAAACCGCAAAAGAAGGTGTTTGGATAGAAACTTCATCCAAGAGTTGGATGCAGTGCCTAGCTTGCATGAGCCTATGGTTGTCTTTTGAAGACAATTTTGGACTTGAGCTAAGATCTCATCAATGATCCAAACATACATAAATTTGTTATCATTTGACAGAGACGATATCAGAGTGGAAATGGTTGCCTCATAAGAGAATATAGCAAAACTACCATCCTAACACCTAAATGAAAAAGGTCTTTGAAGGACATCTTAAGAAGTTGGGCCTTAAGGCTATGGCGAATTAGATTTAAAGCAAGCGAGAGATTATTGGAATAGTGCCTCGCAAGCCAATTAGATTGGCATGTAAACTATTTCACTTATGATACAATCTTGATTGAATGATATTCATTAAATAATCATCTTCATCTTATGCTTATATTTACTTCACTGGCATTTGGTTGAAGCCCTTAGATCACACAAGACTACAGGACTTGGTCACAAACTAGGTGGTGCATTATGAAATAAGTCTTACATGATCGTGATCTTAAATTTTACAAATCGTAGGATCTTATGAGACAGGGCATCTAAGATCCAGATAAACTTACACTAATGATACATAAATCCAAGGGTTTGATGTTGCTTTGTTTCATGAGCAATACCATATGAGATATGTGTGCATATTAGTGGATGTTTGTTAGAGAACAAAGCACTGAAGGCCTGCCCGAAAAACCTACTAGTTAGCCGAAGAGACAAGTCGGTAGTTGCAAGTTCTCCAACTTACGCTAGTGCATATAATTAGTCATTTGACCAGAGGATCCATGGGAACCTTATGTTTAGGTCCTCATGCTTTGACTCTTCCCTAGCCACGTAGCGGGTCATTCAAGTGAAGATTAAGCATGAGCTACTTAGACATAAAGGTTTGTGAGATCCAGATGGGATCCAACTCCTCGTAATTGTGAAAGACGAGTACATCTTCTATGTATTTCATAATGATCAATTCCAAGAAAACTTCTATCTCATTCCTAATGAGAAGAATGTCATCGACATAAAGCACAATAAACTGTATGCTACTCTCACTAGTCTTCTTGTACACGCAAGGTTCATGCACATTTTTGACAAAGCCAAACAATTTGACTGTCTTATCAAAACGTATGTTCCAACTTCAGGATATCTATTTGAGTCCATAAATAGATCTCTGGAGTTTGCAAACCTTTTGCTCACTCCCTTTTGATGTAAAATTTTGTGGTTGCTCCATATAGATTTTTTCTTCAATATTTCAATCAAGGAAAGCAGTATTCACATCCATTTGTCATATTTCATAGTTATACTACGTGGCTATGGCAAGTAAAATCTAAATAGACTTAGGCATTGCGACTGGTGAAAATGTTTTCTCGAAATCGATACTGGGTCTTTGAGTGTAACCTTTTCCCAGTAGTCACACGTTAAAGGTAATAACCTCTCTATTGACTCCTAGATTTCACTTATAGATCCACTTGCAACCTACGAGAACAATTCCCTTTGGTAGATCTACCAAAGTTCATACTTTGTTAGAGTACATTGAGTCCATTTAGGATTTCATAGTGTTAAGCCAATATCTCGAGTTTATGTCCAACACAGCTTCTACATAGGTCTTCGGATCACTATCTGATTGTCCCGTCTCATGAAAAAATCCAAACCTTTCGAATTGCTTCTTGATTCGGTCCAACCTTTTCAAAGGTTGTGTCTAAGGCTCTTGTTGCTCATTTGTTTCCACTACTTGTAGGATTTGTTGATTATCTTGAACTTCATCAAGTTCTACAACAACGGCATATCTATCTAATAGAAATTCATTTTCCAAAAAGTGGGCATTCCTCGAGGTAAACACATTTTGTTCCGAGGGATCATAATAGTAATAACCCAAAGACTCTCTTAGGTATCCCACAAACTTGCACACAGTAGATCTACTATCCAACTTGTCTCCCACTAACCACTTCACATAAGCAGGAGACTCCCAAAACTTAAGGTAATGGTAAAGGTGCTTTGCCATATCACATCTCATGTGGCGTTTTTGGCACGGACTTTGAGGATACTAGATTTTGTAGCCTTGTCGCTGTTTCTAAGGTGTATTTGTAAATGGATATGGGCACATCAGAAAAGCTCATCATAGAACGTACCATGTCCAACAATGTACAATTTATCCTTTTGGCTACTCCATTATATTGGGGTATACTGAGTGGAGTCCATTGAGAGTGAATCTCATTCTCCTTTGGATAACCCAAGAATTCAGTACTTAAGTATTCTTCCCCTCGATCCAATTGAAGAGCTTTAATACTAAGTCCCTTTTGCTTTTCTACTTCATTCTTATACTCTTTGAACTTTTCAAAGGCTTCGAACTTGTACTTTATAAGATACATATGTCTGAACTGATTATAATCATCGGTGACGTTGATGAAGTATGAATAGCCTCCTCTTGCACTAACTCTTAGTAGACCACAAACATCTATATCGACCAAATCCAAAGGACTTGTGGTACGCTCTATTTGTCCTACAAAACAAGCCTTGGTCATTTTTCCTTCAAACACGATTCATAACTAGGAAGGTCCTCAATGCCACTAACATTTAGTGTTTTAAGAGCTTCTAACTTGTTCATCCTATTTTTAAAAATATATCCAAGTCTAGCATGCCAAATAATGGCATCGTCTTGGTTATCTAATTTTCTTTTACTTGATTGAATGCTCATAAGTGAAGGTTGAGAATCAAGTATGTACAATCCGTTATATAATATACCTTGTGCAATTAAAGAACCATTCTTTAATGTTTTTAACATCCTATTCGATATAGAAAAATCAAATCCTTCATTATCAAGAATGGGAATAGAAATAATATTTTTCACAAGATTGGGTACATAATAAACCAAATCAAGTACAATGCAAGCATTCCTCAAGTTTAACTTAATTACACCTTGGAACATGCCGGGAACTCTTTTTCTATTTTTTAGGTGGAGGATCATATCCCATTCACGAAGAGTCTTTCTTCTTTCCATACCCTATAATGAATTATATAGATAAGAACCACATGCGGAATCAAATAGCCATGAGGAAGAATTAGTCATCAAATGTACTTCAATAAAGTACATACCCTGCAAGATAAGCTTTTCAATTCCTTCTCCAATGCCCCTTCTCATCACGGAAATAATTTACATCAGTTTTATTTCTTCTTCTTTACTCCACCCAAACTTTTCAAGGGTTGCTTCCTTTAGAGGAAAAACCTTTTTTCCTTTTACCTCCCTTGTTAGGATCCCTTGGGCCCTTCGACTTTGAGGAGGAAGCAAGCATAAGAGGCTTTTCCTTTTTCATAGTCTTCTTAATGATCACAAGCATGTTCACTAATTCGTTGATCGTCACCTCTTGCTTGAACATATTAAAGTTCACAACGAATTGATCGAACGAAGAGGGTATGATTGTAGGATCAAATCCATGTATAGGTCGTTGTCCATACAACATTAAGTTGTCCAAGCTTTTCGATAAGTCCAATCATCTTAAGCCCATGATCGTGGACATTAGAATCCTCAACCATCCTTGACTTAAAGAGCTCTTTAGACAAAGCGAACATTTCGTGTCTAGCTTGTACATCGTATAACTCTTGTATGTGTATATGGATCTCGCTTGCATGCTTCATATGCTCATGAGTCTTTTGGAGCTCATTGGTCATGAAAGCCATCATGAGACATCTTGCTTGTAGATCATCATCTAAAAACTTAGTGAACAATTCACGCTTCTTATTTGTGGCATCATCACCCAATGTGTCAAGCGGACTTTAATTAAGGACATAGGTTCTCTTTTTAGAGTCAAGAATGATTTTGAGATTTCTCAACCAATCGCAGACGTTTAGCCTGGTAAGTTTATTAGTTTCCAAAATAGTATGAATTGGATTCTTAGCCATTTTGTTTTAAAGATTTCAAAAAATCTACAAGAGGTGAAAAGAAGAGTATAAGCACATGATTGAATATTGATATTGAAAAAAACATGTTCATGGTCTTTCAAGCATATTTTTCTTCTACTATTTTATCAAATCCTTCACCCCCCCAGAAGAATTTCGGAAATCATATTTCCCATATAGAATCAAGATCCCAAGGCCTTGGAAGCCTGCCATCCACAACCAATCAAAGGGTAAGCCACCTTTGCTAATTGCATCTCTACGCAACTCTTGATATATTTTGCCTCACTTTTCATGTGGACCTACGTGACCGTGTGCCATCTACATTACTAGGTGTTAAGTTGGACCTACCAATCAAACTTTAACTTGAGACATCATCACAACATCCCCCATGATCGAGTGCCAATGTTTGGGCGTTCTCAAATCAAATGTGCATCGTATGCTAAGTATATGCTCACAACTTTCCTACTAAGTGTGACCCCCATGACCGAGTACTATCACACAGAATTGGTAGCATCGTCATGGCATATACTATTGGTATAAGGCATGAATTAATTAAAACTCTTTTTAATTTATATCCATTTGACTTAATATTTGAAAGCACTTAGACATTCTAAGTGGAGTGTTTTTCTTGCTTGCAATGATCTCATCAAGTTTATCTTCTTATTTATGTTTTCTATATCCTAACCATCAATATCATACGTCAATAGGATATGGAAAGCATAAATAATTAAATACGCTTAGTATGCTCCAAAGGTAGGATGACTATGAGCCTAACCAAGTAGTGCACTTAGAGCCATAGGTGCACCACCTAGTTGATTTTAAGTGGGTTGATTAAATCCATCTATTACATGAGTGTATCCCCATACATTCATGGGTCTTCTTAGGCCTCCATTATTGGAATACTGCCTAACAAGCTAATAGGATTGGCCTTGTGAAAGTTATTTCCCAGTAAAATAATCTTGATTGAATGATATTCTTTATATGGCCATCTTCATCTTATGCTCTTTATTGCTTCACTCACATTTGGATGATACGCTTAGATCACTCGTGACTATGGGACTTGGTCAGTTCACTGGGTGGTGATCATGGAATAAGTCTTACATGGTCGTGATCTTAAAACCTTTCAAGTCGTAGGATCTTATGAGACAGGACATCTAAGATCTGGATAGACTTGCACTAACGATGCATTAATCTAAAAGTTGGATGTTACTTTATTCTATGAGCAACCATATGAGATATGGATACATATTAGTGGGTGCTTGTTAGAGAACAAGGTACTGAAGACCCATCGGAGAATCTACTAGATAGCTATAGTGACAAGTCGGCAGTGGCAAGTTCTCCAGCTTATGCTAGTACATATTATTAGTCCTTTAACCTGAGGATCCATGGTAACCTTGTGTTTGTCCTTATGATTTGACTCTTCCTTGACCACTTAGTGAGTCTTTTGGGTTGAGATTGTGTATGAGCTACTAGTCATGGAGGTTTGTGAGATCCAAAATGGAATCTGACTCTTGCTTTTGTGAAGGGTGAGTATATCTCCTATGTGTTCTATAATAATTTCTTCCAAGAAATCCTTACGCAAGGCGGTATGACAATTTGGAAAATGAGTTTTCCAAAGATGAGGTCATACAAACGAATTGAATATTGAGAATAGAGACATAGTATCGAGGCTATTAGGTAGCTGATAAATATCTTGCCCTAGGCCACTTTTGGGAGATAGGAGACGGAAGGACCATATTTGCATGGTACGCGTAGAGCTATAATGGTTCTCCAAAAGCATTCATTTCAGCCAATTAGTTGGGCTCCATGGGCTTGAGGTTGGACATCGACCACAGAGATTGGGTACTCTTTAACTAATTAGATTAATTGAATGGAGCAGATTAGTTTAAAAGCATTTTAAACTAAAACGAATATATGATATTCAAAAGTCACAAGGAATTGGGAGCCCATGTCCAATGAATGGTAGAACCTATTAGGTCACACACAAAATCTAATTGGCTTCCAAAGTTGAAGGAGGAATTTTTCTAAGAGTTAGAAAATTACTCCTAGGTGACCGATTTTGAGGAGCTAAATTGAATGTCAATTTTAGGCATGATTAATTTAAGTGTCAAATTAATCAACTAATTTAAGGAGTTAAATTAGACCAACAATTAAGGAGTTAATTATTTGGTGCCAAGTGACCATCAGTTGGTCAAGTTAACTTAACTAATTAAATTAACAAAACTAAGCTTAATGAGTTAAGCTTGTTGACTTAAGAGTTAAGTCAAAGGTAAATTTATTAAATTAAAGTGTTTAATTTAATTAATGAGAAGAAATATTTGGAGGGAAGAATTAAACAAAGAGTTCATTAGAGTTGGCATTTTAATTAATTTGAAATTAGATTCCAAATTAAATTAAAATGCACATGAAATTCAAATGAGATTTGAATTCAAATTTGCCACATTGGCACCCCACTTGGCCGCCCCCCCTCATGGAAGATGTGACACCACCTTGGCATCACACCATCCAACATCTTTATATAGATATAGAGAGGGAAGGCTCAACTACTTTGCAAAAGTGTGAAGAATTAGAATCATTCACAATTCCCTCCAAAACTCCCTTTCCAAACATTGCTTCATGTGTTGAAGCTTTATTTTCTCTTCTTCTCCTACCTCAAAATCAGCCTTCACCATTGATATTCTACTCATTTTATTCAGCTAAAAGTGTGTGGAATTTGGAGGATCAATTGGTGTGTGGATCATTATAATAGAGGCAAAGCATTTGATTTGCTAGCTTTAGAGATCCACTAGACCAGATCAGTCACTTGCTGAATTTTTTTTTTAGTGATCCAAATCGGTTTTTGCTCCAAATTTTTTAAAGCAACTTCATCAAAGAGTTGAGAAGTTCCAAAAAACAAATTGTGATTTTTGGAGCACTCTAACTGAGGCAAAAGTTGTTGGTTCTTTACTGTGCCAGAGCCCGCCAGAATCTGGATTGGTGAAGTGTTCACCTTTGTGACTTTGGAAATTTTCTCTTGAGGTACATTTCTAACTAAATCTGAATTGGAAGCATGAGTAGATCCTTGGTAGGTTGTACGCACTAGTTATTTTTGAGCTTTTGAAGTTTAATTATTGGATCCTAGTGGCTTACTAACCTTCAAGTGGTATCTTGTGGTTGCTCCATATAAATTTCTTCTTCAATGTTTCCATTGAGGAAAATAGTTTTCACATCCATTTGACATATCTCATCGTTATAATATGAGGCTATGGCAAGTAAATTTTTGAATAGACTTAGCCATTGCAACTAGTGAAAAGATTTCCTTGAAATCGATACCGAGTCTTTGAGTGTAACCTTTTGCCACCAGTGCATCTTAAAGGTCACAACCTCTCCATCGACTCCTAGCTTTTGCTTATAGATCAACTTGCAACCAACGGGAACTGTTCCCTCTAGTAGATCTACCAAAGTTCATACTTCGTGGAAGTACATGGAGTTGTTTTTGAATTTCATGGCATGTAGTCAATATCCTGAGTCTATGTCCAACATAGCATTCTCATAGGTCTTCACATCACTATCTAATTAGCCCATCTCATGAAGGAATTCAAACCTTACGAGCTGTTTCTTGATCCAATCCGACCTTCTTAGAGGTTATGTGTCCGACTTTTAATGCTCACTTGTTTCCACTGCTTGTGGGATTTGATGATCATCTTGAACTTCATCAAGTTCAACAACAATGGCATTTCTATGTAATAGAAAATCCTTTTCCAAAAAGGTGGGGTCCTCGAAACAAACACCTTTTATTCCAAGGGATCATAAAAGTAATAACACGAAGACTCTTTTGGGTATCCCAAAAACTTGCACAAGGTGGATCTACTATCCAACTTGTCTTCCACTCATTGCTTGACGTAAGCAAAAGACCCCCAAACCCTAAGATAATGGTAAGAAAATGCTTTGCCATACCACATCTCATACGGAATTCTTGGCACCAACTTTGAATGTACTACATTTAATAACTTCACTATCATGTCTAAGGTGTATCCCTAAAAGGATACAAGCACATCGAAAAAGCTCATCATAGAACATACCATGTTTAACAAGGTATGATTTCTCCTCTTGGCTACTCCATTGTGTTGGGGTATGCCGGGAGGAGTCCATTGAGAGAGAAACCCATTCTCCTTTAGATAACCCAAGAATTCGGTACGTAAGTATTCTTCCCCTCGATCCAATCGAAGAGCTTTAATACTAATTCCCTTTTGCTTTTCTACTTCATTCTTATACTCTTTGAACTTTTCAAAGGCTTCAGACTTGTACTTCAGAAGTTACACATGTCCAAACCGACTATAATCATCAATGACGGTGATGAAGTAAGAATAATCTCTTCTCACACTAATCTTAGTAGGCCACAAACATCCGTATAGATCAAATCCAAAGGACTTGTGATTCGCTTCGTTTGTCCCACAAAAGGAGCCTTGGTCATTTTTCCCTTCAAACAATATTCACAAGTAAGAAGGTCCTCAATGCCACTAACATTTAGTGCTTTGAGAGCTTCTAACTTGTTCATCCTATTTTTACAGATATGTCCAAGTCTTGCATGCTATAGGATGGCATCTCCTTGGTTACCTAATTTTCTTTTACTTGATTGAATGTGCATTAATGAAAGTTGAGAATCAAGTATGTAAAATCTGTTATTCAATGTACCTTGTGCAATTAAAGAACCATTCTTTAATGCTTTCAACATCTCATTCGATATAGAAATATCATATCATTCACTAGTAAGAATGGGAATAGAAATAATGTGCTTAATAAAGTTGGGTACATGGTAACAAGGATTTAATATAATGCAATCATTCCCCAAGTCTAACTTGACAACGCCTTGGACCATGGTGGCAACTCTTGCTCCATTTCCCAGGCAGAGCATCATATCCCCTTCATTAAGACTCTTTTTTCTTTCCATCCCATGTGACGAATTACAAAGGTCAGAACCACACACGGTATCAAATATCTATGAGGAAGAATTAGTCGTCAAGTGCACTTCAATAAAGTACATACCCTTCTCAAGGGTTGCAAGATAAGCTTTGCAATTTCTTTTCTAATGCTCATTTTTGCTAGAATGGAAACAACTCGCATCGGTCTTAGCCTTTTTCTTTTTCTTGACTCTTCCTGAACTCTTCAAGGATTGCTTCCCTTTGGAGGAAGAACTCTTCTTTATTTTACCTCCCTTTCTAGGACCCCTAGGGCCCCTAGACTTAGAGGAGGAAGCAAGCATAAGAGGCTTTCCTTTTTCATCTTGGCCTCGCCGATCACGAACATGTTCACCAATTTTTAATCATCATATCTTGCTTAGAAATATTAAAGTTCATAACGAATTAGTCGAACGAAAAAGGTAATAACTGTAGGATCAAATCCACGTAGAGGTCATTGCCCATGATCAAATCAAGTTGTCCAAGCTTCTCAATGAGTCCAATCATCTTAAGCCCGTGATCATGGACACTCGAACCTTCAACCATCCTTGACCTAAACAGCTCTCTTGACAAAGCGAACCTTTTGTGTCTTGTTTAAACACCATACAACTCTTGTAGGTGTTTGTAGATCTCACTTGTATGTTTCATATGCTTGAGCTCATTGGTCATGGAAGCCATCAAGAGGTATCTCACTCTACAAACTTAGTAAAGGGACTCATTGGTGGCGTCATCACCCAACGTGTCCGATGGACTTTGATCAAGGACATAGGTCCTCTTTTTGGAGTCTAGAATTATCTTGAGGTTTCTCAACCAATCACAAAATTTTGGCCCAATCAGTTTATTGGTTTCTAAAATAGTATGGAGAGGATTCTTAGCTATTTTATTTTTGATGATTTTGAAAATCTATAAGAGGCGAAAAGGAAGAGCATAAGCATATGATTGAATATTGATATTGAAAACATGTTCATGGTCTCTCAAGTATGTTTTTCTCCTACTATTTTATCAAATCCTTCACCCCCAAAAGAAATTCGAGAAATCTCATTTTTTAGTGAGAATCAAGAACCTAGGGACTTGTAAGTAGACCCACAACTCATAAGACATCCATAAACAATCGAAATGTAAGCAACTTCTGCTAATTGCATCTTATGCAACTCTTGATGTATTTTGCCTCTCTTTACATGTAGACCCACAACTCATGTGACATCTACACTACTAGCTGTTAAGTCGTGCCTACTAATCAAACTTTGATTCAAGACCACTCTTCGTCATCCCACGACTCGTGTGCCAATGCATGGGAAGCTTCAAATCAAAGGTGCATCATATGCTAAATATACAATCATAGCTTTCCACCATAAAAATGACCCACGACTCGTGAGACATCACACAAATGATGGTAGCATCGTCATGCCACCTACTATTGGTAGAAGGTATGGATTAATTAAAACTCCTTTTAGTTTGTATCCATTTTGACTTAATATTTGAAAGCACCTAGATATTCTAAGTGGAGGGTTTTTCTTAGTTGCAAAGATCTCATCATTTTATCTTCTTATTTATGTTTTCTATATCCTAACCATGCATCTCATACATCAATAGGATATGGAAATCATAAATAAGTAAATGCGCTTAGCATACTCCTAGGGTGGGATGACCATGAGCCTTAACCAAGTGATGCACTTAGAGCCATAAGTGCACCACTTAGTTGAGTTTAAGTAGGTTGATTAAATATAGCTATTACATAAGTTTATCCTCATACATTCATGGGTTTCATGCCTCTAATGCCTTTCTTTTCTCCATGCAACATTTACATGAGAAAGAAATCATCACTCCTAGTAATTCTATTCTCATAACATTTACAAGATAGAAATTAAGACGCATGAAAGCCCCAATTTAATATAACCATTTTCAACAACTTGAAACAAATAAAATCAATATTAAAGGCTCATGATCATTGTCATTGATTCATCATCCATTCAAAAATTAAATGAACAATAAATAAATCTAGAATTGACATTTAATTCCAATAATTAAATGCTTATCTCATAAACAATTAATTGGCCAAGCAAGAGCAAACATAACAATTATGCATTATTATTGAAGATTAACTTTAACAAGATTTAAAAAGCAACAAAAAATGTCAAGCATAATTTTCAGAACTTTCACAATACTTGTGCATCTATCATGTGTGAAATAAAACACTTTGGTCACTTAAGGAACCAAAAATAACACTCAAAACTCCCTACACCAAAATGGCCCAGCTTGGGTGCACGGCTGCGCCAGGCTAGCTCCCGCTAGGGCTAGTAGCAACCCAGTTTCGAGGTTTTGGGCAAATCAAGTGTATTTTTGTTCAACTTTTGTGCAGCAAAAAGTTTAGGATACCTCCAAAACATTAAATCACATAATAAAGATGAAATTTCAAATCTAAGACACCTTTTAAAAATGAAATTTTAAGTGCTCAATCATGCTTCTAAAAACAAGTTTAAGTAAGAATCACATTCTTCAAAAATCTCCAATAAACTCCAATCATATTGGATCTAAAAATGACCAAAACATCCTAAGGGTAAATTTAGCATGCTATATCAACATATAACATCATCTAATGCTAAATCAAAATTCAACATTAGAAACTATGAATTAAAATATACTAATCATATGAATTAACACTTAAAACACATATTAGCATATTTTTAATTCATCAAGCAAGGAGCCATACACAGCATCATCCAAACACTCCAATCCATAGGTTGGATAAAGTATTTGGAGATTTTGATCAATCCATCACAAGAATCAATCAATCAAAATCCAAATTGTAGAATGAATTAAGCTCCGATACCACTCGAAGTCACATGTAGCACTAGGATCCAATAATCAAACCTTAAAGATGCTAAATTATCTAGGCTACATATGATGTCAAGGATATAAACATGCCATATATTTAGATTTGGTATGAGGATTACCTTGATTTTCACAAAATCAAAGAAAGGTGGAAGAAGATCTCAACTCCTTGAAAACTGTCTCCCCAGCAGCACAATGTGTTTTCCAGAAACTTTTGCCCAACCAAATTAACTCCGATTTGAGTGAAATTTGAACCAAAATAACACTAACTCCTTGATGTATCTCCAGTAAAAAAATCAGCTCAAAATGCTCCAAATTCACTGCCCGAAACAAAGGATCTCTAAAGGCTAGCAATCTAATTCTTTTGCCTCTAATGATAAGATCCACACACCAATGTACAATCCAATTCTCCTCAATATTAGCTAGAGAGTAAAGAGGAGAAATTCAAGGATGAAGAAAAGTGAAGCTTCAATAAATGAGGCAACACTTGGGAAATTGGAGGGAAAATGAGAGAATCTTAATTCACATGGATCATAATATAGCCGGCCACCCACACACTCTATATCAATATATAGACATCTTCCTCAAGGGTGGCACCAAGTAGCTCTTGCAAGTTGGCATGTGAATTTGAATTTCATTTGGAATTTTCATTTCATCTCATGAAATGTCATCCATATAAATTCTAATTCACACCAAATGAACATTTCATTTGAATTTTTCCTCCAAAATTCATTCTTCATTTTAATTAAATTAAAGATTTTAATTTAATTAGTTAACCTTTGACTTAACTCTTAAGTCAATTTGCTTAACTCCTTAAGCAAGTAATTGTTAACTTAACTCCTTAAGTTAACTTGACCAATTGATAGTCATGTGGCACAAAATAATTAACTCCTTAATTAATTGGTCTTAATTTAACTCCTTAAATTAATTAGATCAATTTAACAATTAAATTGTTCAAGCCAAAATGACATCAAACATCTATCTCCAAATTCGGTCATTAAAAAACTTTTCTAGCTCTTAGAAAATTCCTTTTCATCAAGCAGGATTTGCAATTGGCTTTTGTGTGACCCATTAGGTTCTACCATTCATTGGACATGGGCTCACAACTATTTGTGACTTATAGAATATTGAATATTCACATTAGCTTAAATTCCTTTAAACTAATCGACTCAATTCAATTAATCTCCATTAATTGAAGAGTATCCAATTTCCATGGTCGATGTCCAAGCTCATGCCTATAGAGCTTAACTAATTGGCCGAAATGAATGTTTTTGGAGAACCATTCTAGCTCTACGTGTACCATGAAAATATGGTCCTTCCATCTTCTATCTCCCAAAAGAGGCCTAAGGCAAGATATTTGATAGCTCCCTAATAGCCTCAATACTATGTTTCTATTCCCAATGTTCGATTCTCCTTTTATGATCTCATCTTTGGAAAAACTCATTTTCCCAAATTGTTATACTACTTTGCGCAATGATTTCTTGGAATCAATTATTATAGAATACATAGGAGATGTACTCATTCTTCATAATGATGAGAAGTTAGATCTAATCTTAGATCTCACAAACCATATGTTTAAGTAGCTCATGCCCAATCTCCACCCAAACGACCCACTGTGTGGTTAAAGAAGAGTCAAAGCATGAGGACCTAAACACAAGGTTACCATAGATCCTTAGGTCAAAGGACTAATTCTATGTACTAGAGTAAGCTAGAGAACTTGTCACTATTAACTTGCCTCTTCGACTATCTAGTGGATTTTCCAAGCGGACCTTTAGTGAATTTCTTTTCTAACAAGCACCCACTAACATGCACCCATATCTCATATGATATTACTCATGAAATGGAGCAACATTCAACCTTTAGATTTATGTATCGTTAGTGCAAGTCTATCCGGATCTTAGATGCCCTGTCTCATAAGATCATACGACTTGGAAGATTTAAGATCTCGACAATGTAAGATTTATTCCATGATCACCACCCAGTGCGTGACCAAGTCCCATAGTCTTATGTGATCTAAGGGCTTCAACCAAATGCCAGTAAAGTAAATATAAACAGAAGATGAAGATGCCCATTTAATGAATATCATTCAATCAAGATTGTATCACAAGTGAAATAGTTTACATGCCAATCTAATTAGCTTGTGGGGCACTATGCCAATCTAATAGTTTACAAGAAGTTCCATGCATGTAGGTTGGGGTACCAACAGACAGTGAGCAACTATTGTAAGCCCATTGAAGTTTTATTATCCTCATCTAATGCATATACATCATATTTGTAGTCATAGGTGAAGGAGAAGATGAGACACATTGACACTATATAAGAACAAAAACAACAGATTATTGCCATTCAACTGCAGATGGTGTCCACAATGATGCAGCAATATGACATTATCATATAGCATTAGGCTGCTCAGTCTTCACTACCTTAACAGCCTGCATCGAATGAGAATGACTATAAGGGAGATGAGGAGGCCGATAACTATATTTGGGAAGAAAATTTAGATAACAGTATCTCGTAGTTTTTAGATTTGTATTTTAAATTACTCAAAGGTTTAACTTTACATTTGTTTTAAATAGGGATGACGATCTTATCATATGGGTTAAGGAAGGAATATTACAAAATTTCGCGCAACCTGAATCCAACACAAAAAGTACACAACCTAATAAGCCTCAATCTGAATCAAACCTGAAAGTTTTTGTGTCAACCCATCTTGACATGAAAATAAAATAAGTTAATGCATTAATCCATTAGCAACCTAAACACAAAAACAAAGCAGATTAACCCAATCCATTAACCCACCAACAATCTACAATCCAACCCATTTCCACTTGTAATTATTTTTCATTAATAATTTATCAAAAAAATCTACAATATTTTATATTCAACCAAAATCTCAATAAAAAGAATTAACTCATACCAAGATTTTGAAAAAAGCCAACTTATACCAAAATTTGATAAAAAGTCAGCCCTATACTCTTGTAACTCAAATTTTATACCATGGAGCACTTTGATAATTGAATTTCATACAATTTCTTGTACAACATCAACAATATAGAGATTTTAATGATAAGCCGAAATTCTATGCACAACTTAATTTTAACAACCATGAAATTGAATTCTAGTTAAAAAAAAATACATTTCCTTCTATTCAATCATTAATAATCATCCTAACAGCATCAATTAGTCAAGTATTAAGAGGTGAAGAGTAATCATTAATTCATTACAAACAATCTAAAGTTAAATTGTTCAAAAATAACACAGTCATTTATTAAATGCAAAACGCATAGCATATTTTAGCTTTTAATTTGGCTATATCTCTTCATTCCTATTCTCTTTTTCCAATTGAGGTTTGTTGCAAAGAATAAGTATATAAAGTATTAATTCATAAAATATATGCATACATATATACTTATATAATGATAGATTTCACATATAATACTAAAAGCACTTACAAGATTCAAGAGATAAAAGATTAAGATTCTCTATATAAAGATCAACAACATGAAAGCTATTAGGTGCAACACTTGACTTGGCATAATTTTCATTTGGACATAACTTCATAATATTTTCAATCAATTCATCCAATTTCACTTTGATAAATACTATAGTAAATAAACAAGAAAGATAATTAGTTTATACTTAAACACTCACTAATGATCAAAGTAGTGATAAAACTCACTCTTGTGTTCAAAAAGCTAATCCATACAGCAGATTATTGCTTCAACAACATTTAGCTTCAGCACACTTCAATATTGATCAAGAATCCTTCCACTAGTGCTAAAAGACAATTCATATGCAATAGTACAAATAGGTATAACTAATATATTTGATACGAAAAATTAAGTCCATAAGGATAAAAAGGTAAGAACAAATTAAAGAGGCCTAATTAATTCAATAACAAGTAAATTAAAAGGCTAAAGAGCCCAATTGATTATGCCTATCAGGATGGACATCTAAAGCCTTATGGGTTGAAGCCTACTAAGGGAAAAAAGACTATATATACTTTTTCCCAAGGTTAAAAAAAAATACAAAAAATTATTTGCAAATAGTTGAGCGCTTAGACTCTTTGCATTACGTTACAGAGAAAAAAACTCAAGATAACTTGTTGAATTCCAAAAGAACCTTAGCTCCATTTTCAAGCAGCATTACCTTGGCACCATGCATTAAAGGAAACTCTTACCTAAGAAAAAGGAACATGAGAATGTAGACAAGATCTAGAGTTTAAGATTCCAACAATCAAGTTTCCCCAAGATTTGAGAACATGCATAACAACCAACCTAAGGTGCAGTCACGTTCAGTGGTAAAGCCCACATTGAAAGTGCATTCACCACAGAAGGAGATGCTAGCACAACAAGCCACACCTCCTTCAGAATTAGTTTTACAAATAACTTAAGAGGCATTAAAGATGTTGTTGGAGAACACCTACAGGTAAAATGGGGCTAAAGCAGTCACATAATATGCTAAGTACGCTGCCCTCAAGTGCAACCATAGCCCTTCTATTAGAGCCAGAAAGCTTCATCTTTCTCGAAAAGGCCACTCTTCTCTCTCGTAATAGATGGATGTGCAATCGTCCCTCTAAGCTAACTTATCAAGAGGATTGCCTACTACTACTAGAGTTCAAACTTACTTGTCAATACCTTAGCCCTTAGGAAGAGCCCAAAATCAATACCTTCCTCTAGCCATCATTCTCCTGAGACGCAATCTCTTCTGACCAGCTATCTTGTAGGAGGTACTCTATTTAGGGATAAAAATTGCCAACCCCCCAGGAGCATCTAGACAACTTCCTTATAAGAATGGAACTATATTACCAGAATGAAGTCACCTATTGCAAGGTGGTCCACATGGCACTTACAAGATGTCCGGATGTGATGTAATTAAATGCCAGTTGGATCCATCATGGGTTGGGAACAATTGGCACAATGTTTTTTCTATAACTTCACCATCAATTGTGCGTACCTAAAGACAACATCGTACTTGTTTACAGTTAAGCCGAAGGATAGAGAATTTTTGAGAGATTACATCAATTGCTTCATCTAGGTAATGTATACAATTCTTCATATTAACTAAGAGCTACTACCCAGCATCATCTAACAAAATCTGCATCACTAAAATTTTTGGGAGTTCGTAGTCAAAAAACCCTTAGCTACTCTGGAAGAGTTTCTAGTTCATAATGAAGAGTTATTGGAATCGAAAAGGTTGTAGCTCCTTAGGACAGCAGCAAAGACAAGGCACGAGGTAAAGAGAGTAACAACAATAAGAAGCCAAGAGACCACAAATGCAGTCCTCTCAAGACTTTCTCCATATACACTCTGTTATACATTCCCTAGGATGGAGATCTTAATCGTAACATTATAGCCAGGCCTAATTCAGCAGCCCGTTCTAAAGATGTAAGATGACCTAAAGAGGTAGAAGTCCAAAAAGTAGTGTCGTTTCCCCCGCGATCGTGGATGTATTACCAAAGAGTATCGACATCTAAAAGATAAAATATAGAGGTTAACCTAGATGGGGCACCCTAAGGAATACGTGGCCCACAAGTAGAGCAATCCCAAAAGGGTTTAAAGAGTTGGAGAAAGTGAGGATCGCCATCGGCAACCTAATGATCGTATAGAGCTGAAGGATTGGCAATATCAACGAGACTCAAAAAACCTACCTACTATCAAAATCATCTTGGTAATCTCTAGAGGAGCAATAAGGATGACTCATCAAATGCAAAGAAGGTGTTGTTGTGAATAGCAAGGCCAACATAACCTCATTTGGTTGACCTATATTAAAGATTTACTAAGTATGTCTTCTATTACCTAGCATTACCTTTGGAGAGGAGAACATGGAGCTAAGATATGGAGAACACAATGATGCATTGGTAATACTACCTTGGTGGGGCTTATTGGTGAAGTAGTGGAGCTACTAGGAGAAGTCCTACTCCTCTCTCTATATACTCATCCTCGGCATGTCACGAAAATGTGAAATTTCTAGTGATCAAGTATGCATCAGCATATAACATCATTCTAGGGTGACCTATCCTAGACTTATTTGAAGTAATAGTGCCAACATATCACATGAAGAAAAAATTCCCTATGCCAAGTGGAACGGCTGAAGCTGTCGAGGACCAACATACTGCTAAAGAGTGCTACGCTTGTATTTTGAAGAAATAAAGGCTCCTACTACTAGACATAGTCAGGCAAAGGAAGGACAAGATAATAAGTAATAAGACAAAGATAAAGGCATGTCCATAATGCTAATGTCATGGTGATACTCGGGCTAGGAGCCATCCCCCAACACACGTGAGAGCGCCATCAACAGCGCTACGAGTTTTCTCTTTTTCCTTAGCTAGATTACAAAAGTAGTTATGAGTATTTCTTTAATTCTTGGAAGTATTATGTTCATTTAGTTAGGAGTTAGGTTAGTAGACATTGAAAAAAGCCAACCCCTATTGAGAATGACACCTTTTATTTTTTTCCTGATGATTCAAGTGAACAACTTTTTAAATTATCTCCTTGTTGTATTTGAAAAAAGCCAACACCTCATATGATAAGACCCTTAAAGCATGCATCTTAAAAACAAATCGCAAAACATCCGAATCAACATTAGCCCAGCACCAAATCAACATCGGCACCAGTGCAAGTCCTCCTAAGTAGGGTAGGTAGCCCTAAGTCCATATAAGGCGCCCTAAGTAGGGTGCATGGAAATAGAATAGTATAAGACCTTGAAGTGGGGTATATCACAAAAGGCTACTATAAGACCTACCAAATAGGGCACAAAGCGAAAGACCACTATAAAACCTCCAAGCAGCGGCTATCTCATCAAAGCCCACTATAATGCCCCCAACAGGGTACATGGACAACTTATCAAAAATTTGCGATAAGACCTCCCAAGACAAGCTCACACTCAAATGACATGCAACATCAAACATCTAATATAAGACCCCCCAAGCAAGACTTGTAGTCAAATGACATCCCAACGTCGAACATCTACAGCAGGACCTCCAGTATCACACACCTATGGTAACACCTCCCAAGCAAGGCTTACAAATGAATCCAATCTAAACAACAAACTGTTGTGGTAAGACCTCCCAAGCAAGGCTCATAATTACATCTATATATCACATCAAAAATGAAGATTGTGGTATGAAGCCCCAAAGAAAGGCTCACAAAATGCATTTGACAAAAAATGTTTAAACACCCCACTCATGCACCTGAGTTGTGTAACAAGCAAAATTAAGAGCATGATAACACTCAAAGGCCATTTAATTGACTAAATATATGAATAAAGCCAATAGAAAAAACTTCCTCAAATAAAATGAAGCAAAATTCAATAACATTAAAAGCATATGAAAAACGTCTAGCCAAATCCTCAAGTAGCAACAAATCCTTAATAAGGTATTGCCTAGTCTCATTAAGCATGTGGTGGTAGTCATAGAAAGTTTGCTTATATATTACTATACTCTATCTCAACCGCCTCAAAAAACTCATCTGAGCCCTTGAATCCTTGACTATGGCCTCATGAGCACTAGTGATGAATGTATTCTCAACAAAAGACTCCAAAAACTTTCTTCCAGTCTTCACTTCTTTCACATAACGTTTCTTTCATTATGTCCTTCTTCAGTAGCTTCGTGAACCCGTAAAATCATCAATGCTACTTCCTCTTCTCAGCATGATATATGCACAACTAAGTTCTAAGCTTGGACCAAGAATGGTAAAAATCATGAATAGAAAAAAATAAATGCAACTACAAGAACACACATGCAAAACAAATTGAGTGACGAGATGAGCACTTACCCTAGTAAAGCCTCAAATGGCAAGCTAGTGAAGGTTAGTAAGTCACTGGGATCCAACTATCAAACTTTGAAAGCTCAAAAATAACTAGTACTTATAGCCAACCAAGGATCTAATCATGCTAGAGATTTAGATTTAGTTGGAGAATTACCTCAGAAAAGTGAATTTTCAAGGTTGTGATGGTGAACACTTAACTAATCCAAAATCTGGCAAGCTCTAGCACAATAGATGAATAGCAACCTTCACCTTTGTTAAAATGCTCCAAAAATCACAGAAAAAATATGAAACCTTTCAACTCCTTGAGGAAAGTTTTATGAAAAACTCAGACCAAAAATCGATCTGGACCACTTGGAAAAAATTCAGGAAGTGACTGCCTTGTTCCTGTAGATCTCCAAAGCTAGCAAATCAAATGCTTTGCCTCTATTGTTATGATCCACACACCAATCAATCCTCCAAATTCCATTCACTTTTAGCTGGAGACAAGCAAGTAGAATTATAGTACTGAAGGCCGAATTTTGAGGTAGGAGAAGAAAAACTAAGCAAAGTTTCAACACAGGATGAAATGCTTGAATGAGGTTCTGGAGGGAATTGCAAAGAATCTAATTCTTCACACCTTTTTTAGGTGTCTGATTCCTCTCTCAGATATATATATAGACGTTAGATAGTACGATGCCAATGTGGCACCACACCTTCCATGAGGGCGATGGCCAACTGGGGTGCCAAGGTGGCAAAGTAGAATTCAAATCACATTTTCATGCACATTTAAATTACATTTGAAATCTAATTTCAAGTTAATTAAAATGTTGATTCAAATGAACCTTTCATTTGAATTTTCCTTCCAAAATGTATTCTTTTCATTAATTAAAGTAAACAATTTAATTTAATTAATCAACTTTTGACTTAACTCTTAAGTCAAACAAGCTTAACTCTTAAGCTCAATTTTGTTAATTTAACCCCTTAAACTAACTTGACCAATTGATGGTCACTTGGCACCAAATAATTAACTCCTTAATTATTGGTCTAATTTAACTCCTTAAATTAGTTGATTAATTTAACACTTAAATTAACAAGCCAAAAGCTGACCTTCAAATTGGCACCTCAAAATCGGTCACCTTGGAGTGATTCTCTAACTCTTAGAAAATTGCTCCAATAACTAGGAGGTTAATTGGCTTTTGTGTGTGAGCCAATAGTTTCTACTATTCATTATACATGGGTCCACAACTCCTTGTGATTTTTGAATATCACATATTCATTATAATTTAAAATAACTTTTAAACTAATCGACTCAATTCAATTAATCTTATTAATTGAAGAGTACCCAATCTCCATGGTCGATGTCCAACCTCAAGCCCATGGAGCCCAACTAATTAGTCGAAATGAATGCTTTTGGAAAACCATTATAGCTCTACGCGCACTATACAAATACGGTCATTTCTTCCTCCATCTCCCAAAAGAGGCCTAAGATAAGATATTTGTCGGCTCCTAATAGCCTCAATACTATGTATCTATTCCCAATGTTCAATTCCCTTGTGTGACCTCATCTTTGGAAAACTTCTTTTCTAAATTGTCACACCACCTTGCACAAGAATTTCTTGGAATCAATCATTATAAAATACATATAAGATGCACTTGCCCTTCACAAAAATGAGGAGTCAAATTCCATCGTGGATCTCACAAACCTCTATGCCAAGTAGCTCATACCCAACCTCAACCCGAAAGACCCGTTAAGTGGTCAAGGAAGAGTCAAAGCATGATGACCAGACACAAGGTTACCATAGATCCTCAAGTCAGAGGACTAATAATATGCACTAGCGTAAGTTGGAGAACGTGCCACCACTGACTTGCTACTATAGCTATCTAGAAGATTCTCCAGTAGGCCTTCAGTGCCTTATTCTCTAACAAGCACCCACTAACATGCACCCATATCTCATACGGTTGCTCACGGAATGGAGTAATATCTAACTCTTGGATTTATGCATCATTAGTGCAAGTCTATCCAGATCTTAGATGCCCCATCATGCAAGATCCTATGACTTGAAATATTTAAGATCACGATCGTATAAGATTTATTCCATGGCCATCAAACCAAGTCCTATAGTCATAAGTGATCTAAGGGTTTTATCCGAATGCAAGTGAATAAATAAAGAGCATAAAATGAAGATGGTCATATAAAGAATATTATTCAATCAAGATTGTTTTACAAGGAAATAGCTTTACAAGGCCAATCTTATTAGCTTGCCGGGCACTATTCCAACAGCTTGATCAATTAGGAAAAAGTGGATATCTCTAACTCCCCCTAACTACTGTCATTCACTGCACACCGTAAGCTATCAATGTTCAAAGCAGTCTCATCCACATCACAGTGTGAGTCAATACCACAAATCCAATAAAACCATGGCAATATAGTTTTTTGCCCTCGCCAGCATGAAAGGGGCAAGATAACTATGGACAAGTACTTCTTACAGCTGACTTTGAGACCTAAAGAACCTCAACTTAGATAAAAGCTGAGTCATTTGGAATTTCTACACAATATATGAATAATAAAAATTAGGGCCAATTACATCTTCCTCCCCTGAGGTTTGGCATAATTATTAAAAAAACCCTCATTATTTTGAAAATTACACTTACCCCCTGAACTTTGTCGCTGTCCAACATTTCAACCCAGCTATTAGTCAACGTTAGGGCTTGACCAACTACCATTAAAAAATTAAGGTGAAATTCCAAAAATGCACTTAAGGTCACTAACTCCATTTTGGACCCATTTGGCTTTTTTTAGTGGACAAAAATACCCTCATGGGTGGTATTGTAAGATTTTTTAATTCGTTAACGGTGTATTTGTTATTATTTTTTTGTTTGAGGTCTTAAATGTAACAAAAACAAAGAAGAATCCAAGGTGAATTTAAAATAAGAAATGGAATTAAGATTATTTAATTATATTCAATTGAATTAAATAAGAACAATTAAAAATATAAATCAAATCTATCATCTTGGAACATATAATTATAATAATTGAATATGATATATTCAATAATATTAAAAATAATAAGCATATCTAGAATAATTTAATTAAATTTACATCATTAAAATACAACATATTAAACTATCTTAAATATAGATTTATATTATTAAAAATATTAATAACATCTAAAATAATTTAATTAAACATTTTTATTAAATAAAAATAGAGTAAACTAAAAATTAAAAAGATAAAAATTGAAATATATCATCTAAAAAAATTATTTTAATTATATACTTAATAATATTAAAATGATAATCATATTTACAATTTAATTAGTTTTATTTATTAATTCAAAAATTAGAAGGGAAAAAAAGGGTTGAAATCCCCCGCCATGTCTCCGTCTCCCCAACAGTAATCTAGTCGTTGGCCATGATGGTATCTGCCTCGCCGTCGAAAGCCTACGAGGCCGCTTGCAGCAACAACTGCCAGCTATCGTTATGCCAGAGGGTGGCAGTGCTTGGTGGTGGGGTGGTGGATGCAATAGGTGTTTATATACACACACAAACATATAGTATATTTATATATATGTTTGTATATAATATATATGTATATGTGTGTATATATAAATATATAAATATCTTTAAAACATTATTACATTTTTTATTTAAGTTCTATATTTTATTCAGCCACACAAGCGGTTAAGGGAAGAGCTTGCTAACAAGGTGCCATGTGGTGCCCCGTAGGACGCCACACAAGATTGGGCTAAAGAAAAATTGAATTCAAGCCTAATTTTTCTTCAAATTGCCAAATTTTTAAAAGTGGAATATCAATTTTGTAGCTCAAAAAGTTAGAGCCCCACTTTGCCAGTAGGGTCAAGATACAAGACTAAATTTGCATTTTTTCCTTATAAATTTAAATTTTTAAAAAATTAAAGGTGATAAAAATATATCAAATAAACCCTCAAAAATTCAAAAATATTACAAATAAGTCTATGGTTATTTCTGTCTTTTGATATTTCTATCATTTTTTTATATTTTATTTTTATTTTAATTTTTAATAGAAGGGAATTTTGGTCATTTTACACTTTCCGTCAGCATTATATTTTAGTTTAAAAGTTTAGGGGGGTAAATGTAATTTTCAAAATAATGAGGATTTTTTGGTAATTATGTCAAACTTTTGGGAATATAGATGTAATTCACCCTAAAAATTAATTGATTATTTACTAAAATTTAATCAAATAAATTAAGACAAGGTAAAGATAAAAATAAGGCCTTATGTTTTACTTTCAATATAAAAATAAAATTTACAATTGAAAGTCGAGGGGCTTGATGATATAGCAAATTAAGTCCTTAACGCTGTTTCTAAGCAGCATTAATAGTCCTTACCATTTGAGCAAGTTCAAGATATATATCTAAATGAATGTACTTCCAAAAACTAAGTATATAAATTTTTCTACTTCTTTCAATTCTTGGTTCAACTAAATACAACTCTAGTTGACTTTTTTGAGCAGTAGTGAAAAACTTTAAGCTCCAAAATATGTCAAATTCCTAAAATTATAATTGAAGTCAAGAACATTAAATATCAAAGTGCTAATTAGCTTAAATAAAATACTTATAATTTAGAGTACCTTCAACACATCTATACAATCAATATGCTTTGAGTTTAAAGAGTAAAGATATTATCATTAACCATGCTTTGAGAACTAGAAGTTGACATACTGGAAATTAGCTTAGTAGCATTTTTCATGCATTGATTTAACATAGAAAATATTTTGCCTTAACATCTTCATATTCTTTAGACATAACACTATATAATTTGTTGTAACAAAACTTAATAAATTGAATTTTATACCTTGGATCAAATATAACTATGTAAGAGCTAATAGAAGATTAAATTCTTTTTAGTACTTGTCAAACTTCTAAAACATTTGAGAGGCAATCTGTCTCAACACCATTTGTACTTTCAAGCTCTTGATTTAAAGTCAATTATATCATAAATACTTGTAGAAAGTATATGTGAGTTACTTAACACCAGAGAAAAGATTCATTGTATCATAGAAAAGTTGGAGGAACTTACATATTCTTTCCACTTTTCCCCACTCATTAGTTGATGGTCAATACGTGAAGTTCGAGTCAATCAACCTCAAATGATTAAAGGCTCAATGGTAGTACAATGCACATGACACATCAAATATGTGGAATTTTCTATCTCGTCAGAACATCTTGCCGAAAAGCTTTTTCAATATCAAGAGATATTTGTATTGCACATTCCAAAACTTTTTTCTTTCTAACTTGAGAGCCTTTAACATACTTCACACATTCTCTAATTTTACCAACAGAACTTTCAATTTGCTTCAACCCTTCTTGCACAATCAAATTAAGGATATGGGCATAACAACGACATGTAAGTTTGTAATAGTACACCGTAGCCAATTAGATTGGCGTGTACCACTGCTCCTATAGAACAATCTTGCTTGTATTACACAAATTTCCATCGTCATCTTATGCATTTTTCATGTTCTTCACAATACATTTGGTTGAAACTCTAAAATCATACAAGACTACGAGACTTGATCACACATATGATAGTGATCATGAAACAAATCTCTGTAGTCATCTAAGATTCCAAGTTTTAAAGTATTCCAAGTTTTAGAATCTTAGAAATAGGGCATCTAAGATTCAAATAGACTTTCACTAATGATGTATATTCCAAGGAATTGTATATTTCCCCATTTCATGGGCAATTTGTGCACAGGATATGGATGCACATTAGTGGGTGCTTGTTCGAGAATAAGTTCACTAAAGACTAGCCTAGAGAATCCATAAGATATCTAAAGTGGTTTGTCTATAATGGAAAGTTCACTAACTTACAAAAATGCATATAATTAGTCATTATATTTGAGGTTCCCAAGCAACCTTGTGCTTAGATTTTTCTACTTTAATTAGGGATACAAACGAGTCAAGTCAACTCATGAGCCTCATAAGCTAGCTAGATTTAGAGCCATTTGTATCTAATCATGAGGATCCCAAGCCAATATTATTTTTTATTTTATCAATAAATATATATTATATATTTCTTTTTTATTTTGAGTTCGAGCTGAATCTTGAACCCTGACTATTTACAACTTATTTGATAATTTGAGCCTTATCGAGTTGGATCGAGTCGAGTCAAACCAAGATTGAGTTTTTATTGAGCCGAGCTTGAGCTCTAGCTTGAGATCAAAAAAAATTCTAAAGCTCGGCTTGACTCGACTCAAATGCACCCCTAGCTATGATATTGCTTCCAACCACTTAGTGGGTTGCAAATGACTTATGTTGGGCATGAGCAATGTAAGTATAGAGATTGATAAGTCCCAATAGAGGATCTATTTGCTCATCGTTAAGAATAAGTTGATCTCCTATGTATTCTATGATGATCGATTTCCAAAGACCCTTGCACAAGGTGGTACGATAATTTGCAAAGGTAGTTTCCAAAGATGAGGTCATTTGGAACCACTCATCAAGAATAGATGTTTAGTTATTGATTCTATTAGGGAACTAATAAATATCTTGTCATGGGCCTCTTTCTAGATATAAGAATGTGAAGGACTATATTCATGGTAATTGTAAGCTGAAAGGTTCACACTAATTAAAGTATCCAATTGGTTGGGCTCTACCAATTTGTAGCTAGACATTAATCAAGGCTAGAGTAGCATTAGGATCCATAAATCAAAACTTCATAAGATTGAAATTAACTAAGCTACTTGAGATCCCAAGGATCTAGACATGCTTTAGATCTGGATTAGGATGAAGAATTACCTCTTTTAGCTCAAAATCAAGGAGAAGATCAACTATTTCTCACGAGCCCAGAAACTATCTGGAACTGGAACAGCAGAAAGATGGCAATGTTTGCCCGGGCTAAACTATTCCAAAATTCAATAAATTAAATATGGAACACCTCCACACACAATTTAAGCTACTGTGAAAATGTTGAGCCAAGAAGCCTTCTGGATCGCTCCATAAAAATTCACCAACTAGAAGATTCTGCAGGTGGATCTCCAAAATCGAGCAATTCAAGTTCCTTGCCTCAATTGATATGATCCACACACCAAACAATCTTCCAATTTATCCTCACTAGAAGCTGGAGTTAGAGAGGAGAAGATAAGGTAGAAGAGGCTGATTTTCAGGTTGGGAAGAAGAAGAAATGCGATGCTTCAACTCATGATGCAATGCATGGAGAGAGAGATTTTGGAGGGAATGCAAGAATCTAATTCTCACACTTTTCAGCCATTAAGGTCAAATTTTGCATGCTCTCTATATCTATATATAGAGGGTGGAAGGTGTGATGCTCAAGTGGCATGCCAAGTTGGAAAAATTCAAATTCAAGTCTTACTTGAATTTCAAGTGCATTTCAATTTCATTTGGAATCTAATTCAAAATTAATTAAGATGCTAATTTAAATGAACACTTCATTTAAATTTTTCCTCCAAAAAGTATTCTTCCCATTAACTAAATTAAACCCTTTAATTTAATTAATCAACCTTTGATTTAATTCTTAAACCAAACAAGCTTAACTCTTAAGCTTAAATTAGTCAACTTAACTCTTTAAGTCAACTTGTCTAATTGATGGTCAAAATGGTACCAAATAATTAACACCTTAATTATTGGTCTAATTTAACTCGTAAATTAGTTGATTAATTTAACACTTAAATTAATCAAACCAAAATTGACTGTTGGATTGGACCTTTGAAAATCGATCACCTAAAGGTGATTTTTCCAACACTTGAAAAATTGCTCTTACCAATTTTGGAAGGTATTTGGCTTTTGTTGTGACCCAATAGGTTTTACCATTCATTGGACATTGGCTCACAACTCTTTGTGACTTTTAACTATCTTATATTCATTTTAGTTCAAAACTCCTATTAAACTAATCGACTCAATTCAATTAATCTCATTAATTGAAGAGTACCCAATCTCCATGGTCGATGTCCAACCTCAAGCCCATAGAGCCCAACTAATTAGTCGAAATGAATGCTTTTGGAAAACCATTATAGCTCTACGCGCACTATACAAATACGGTCATTTCTTCCTCCATCTCCCAAAAGAGGCCTAAGACAATATATTTGTCGGCTCCTAATAGCCTCAATACTATGTATCTATTCCCAATGTTCAATTCCCTTGTGTGACCTCATCTTTGGAAAACTTCTTTTCTAAATTGTCACACCACCTTGCGCAAGAATTTCTTGGAATCAATCATTATAAAATACATAAGAGATGTACTAGCCCTTCACAAAAGCGAGGAGTCGGATTCCATCTTGGATCTCACAAACCACCATATCAAGTAGCTCATACCCAACCTCAACTCGAAAGACCCTCTAAATGGTCAAGTAAGAATCCAAGCATGAGGACCAAACACAAGGTTACCATGGATCCTCAGGTTAGAGGACTAACAATTTGCACTAGCGTAAGCAGGAGAATTGACCACTACCGACTTGCCACTACGGCTATCTAGTGGATTTTCTGAAGGGTCTTCAGTGTCTTGTTCTCTAACAAGAACCCACTAACATGCACCCGTATGTCATATGATTGCTCATGGAACAGAGCAATATCCAACTCTTGGATTTATGCATCGTTAGTGCAAGTATATCCAGATCTTAAATGCCCTGTCTCTTAAGATCCTATGACTTGGAAGATTTAAGATCATGATCGTGTAAGACTTATTCCATGGTTATCGAACTAAGTCCCATAGTCATGTGTAATCTAAAGGCTTCATTCAAATGCAAGTGAAGTAATATGAAGCATAAGATGAATGTGGCCATTTAAAGAATATCATTCAATCAAGATTGTTTCACAAGAAAATAGCTTTTACAAGGCCAATCTGATTGGCTTGCCAGGCACTATTCCAACAATCTCCCACTTGTCCTAAAGCAAATTTCCATGGCCTTGAGACCTATTTTCTTAAGATGCTCTTCAAAGACCTTTTGCTATTAGGGGTTTAGACAGTGGTTCTGCTAAATTCTCTTCTGAGACAACATGGTCCACTCAGTTTTTGCCTCTATCAATTGATATCATATATCAAATGATAATGCATTTTCCATGTTTGGATCATTGATGAGATCTTGGCTCAATTCCGAAATTATCTTCCAAAGATAATTGTGGGCTTATTTATGCTAGGTATTATATCCAACTATTGGATGAAGTTTTTATCCAAACACCTTCTTTTGCGGTTTCCAAAACCATAAATTATTTCACCTCAGTAGTTATCTCGACCGTGGTGTCTTGTTGAAATTCTTCCAACTCACCGCGCCGCCATTGAGGCAAAATATAAATCCGAAAGTGGATTTGAGGTCATCTACATCATATTTGAAACTTGAGTGCGAAAACCCCTCTAGTTTCAATTCTCCATTGCTGTAAACCAAAAACAAGTCCTTAGTCCTTCTCAAGTACTTAAGGATTACTCTTACGGCTATCCAGTGACTCTCACTGGAATTGGATTGGAACCTACTCATAACTCTTAGCGAGTGCGTCACATCCAGTCTTGTACATTGAACTGCATACATAATGCTACAAATAGCAGAGGCATAAGGTATGTGAAACATCCTTCATTTCTATTCCTTAGTCTTGGGGGCCATAGACTTTGAGAGACGAATGCCATGTCCCATGGGAAGAAATCCCTTCTTGGATTCTTCCATACTAAACCTCTTTAGTATCTTGTCAATGTACGGGGTTTAGGATAGCCCCAGCATCCTCTTAGATCTATCTCTATAGATACATATTCTCAATATACCCAAATCCTTTATGGAGAATTGTGTAGATAACCACGCTTTAGTACACTCTAACATTCCTACCTCATTGCTAATGAGAAAGATGTCATCGACATAAAGCACAATAAACTATACTGAACTCCTACTAGCCTTGTTGCACACACTTAGTTCATGCACATTTTTAACAAAGCCAAACGATTTGACCGTTTTGTCAAAACATATGTTCCAACTTTGGGACGCTTGTTTGAGTCCATAAATGGATCTTTGAAGTTTTGCAAACTTTTTGCTCACTTCCCTTGGATGCAAAACCTTGTGATTGGTCTATATAGATTTCTTCTTCAATGTCACCATTGAGGAAAGCGGTTTTCACATCCATTTGCCATATCTCATAGTTATAATATGTGGGTATGGAAAGTAGAATTCGAATGGACTTAGGCATAGCGATTGGTGAAAAGGTTTCCTCAAAATCAATACCGGGTCTTAGAGTGTAACCTTTGCCACTAATCGTGCCTTAAAAGTCATTACTTCTCCATCTGCTCCAAGCTTTTGCTTATAGATCCACCAGCAACCAACAGGAACTATTCCCTTTGGTAGATCTACCAAAGTCCATACTTTGTTTGAGTATATGGAGTCCATTCTGGATTTCATGGCTCCAAGCCAACATCCTGAATCTATGTCCAACATAGCTCCCTCATATGTCTTCGGATTACTATCCGATTGGCCTGTTTCATGAAGGAATCCAAACTTTTTTGGGTGTTTCTTGATTCGATCTGACCTTCTTAGAGGTTGTGTGCAAAGCTCTTTGATATATATTTGTTTGTACCATTTGTAGGATTTGATGATCATATTGAACTTTACCAAGTTCAACAACAACGCCTTTTTCTATCTAATAGAAATTCTTTTTCTAAAAAAGTGGCGTTCCTTGAAATAAACATCTTTTGTTATAAGGGATCATAGAAGTAATGACCCACAGACTCTCTTAGGTATCCCACAAACTTGCACAAAGTGGATCTACTATCCAACTTATCTCCTACTATCCGTCTCACGTAGGCAAGAGATGCCCAAATCAAGATATATTGGTAAGAGGGTGCCTTGCCATGCCATATCTCATATGGTGTTTTCATATCGACTTTGAAGGTACTACACTTTGTAACTTCACCGTCATCTATAAGGCGTATCCCTTAAAGGATATAGGCACATAAAAAAAGCTCATCATGGAACGTGCCATGTCCAACAAGGTACGATTTCTCCTTTCGGCTACTCCATTGTGTTGGGGTGTGCCGGGTGGAGTCTATTAAGAGAGAATCTCATTCTTCTTTAGATAATCCAAGAATTCGGTGCTCAAGTATTCTCCCCCTCGATCCAATCAAAGAGCTTTAATACTTTGCCCCAGTTGCTTTTCTACTTCACTCCTAATACACTTTGAACTTTTCAAAGGCTTCGGACTTGTTCTTCATAAGAAACACGTGGCCGAACCGACTATAATCATCTGTGAAGGTGATGAAGTAGGAATAGCCTCCTCTCCCACTAACTCTTAGTGGTCCACAAACATCCGTATGGGTCAAATACAAGAGACTTGTGGAGCACTCCGTTTGTCCTGCAAAAGGACATTCGGTCATTATTCCCTTCAAACAAGATTCACAAGTAGGAAAATCCTCAATGCCACTAGCATTTAGCGCTTTGAGAGCTTCTAACTTGCTCATCTTATTCAAAAGTATGACCGAGTCTTACATGCCAAAGAATGGCATATTCTTGGATATCTAATTTCCTAACTTTGTTGAAAGTGCATTAGTGATGTTTGAGAATCCAATATGTATAATCCTTTGTTAAGTGTACCATAAGCAATTAAAGAACTCATTCTTTAATGCTTTCAATCTCCATTTGATATAGAAGGATCAAATCCTTCACTATCTAAAATGGAGATTGAAATAATGTTCTCAACAATATATGGCACATAATAGCAAGGGTTCAATATAATTATGGAGTTCCCTAAGTCCAACTTATTATACGTCTTCGGCTTTCATCACAACTCTTGCTCCTTAGCCAAGGTGGTGGATCATATCTACATCACTAAGTTTTATTCTTCTTTCTTATTCTTTGTAACAACTTACAAAGTTAAGAATCACATGCGATATCATATATCCATGAGGAAGAATTAATCCTTAAATGCGTTTCAATAAACTACGTACCCTTCCAAAGGGTTGCAAGGTATTCCTTGCAAAACGGTTTCCAATGGCCTATCTTGCCAAAGTAGAAACAAATAATATTGACTATTTCTTCTATAATCTTCTTGACTCCTTCGAATGCCTTTAATAGTTGTTTTCCCTTGGATGAGGAACTTTTCTTCCTTTTAACTCCCTTTCTAGAACCCCTAGGGCCCATAGACTTGGAGGAGGAAACAAGTGTCAAAGGTTTGTCCTGGTCATTGTAGTCTCCTTCTAGATCAACACGTTGATCAATAAAACTCGGTGAGGATGTAAGGATCAAATCCTCATGGAGATCATTGTCCATCAGTACATCCAACTAGAAAAAGCTTCTCCAAGCTTAATCATCTTTAGACCGTTGTCGATGACACATGACTTCGCATTCATCCTAGCTTGAAAAATCTGTTTTGACACTATGAACTTCTCATACCTTGTTTGCTTTACAACTCTTGTAAACTTTTACCAAGGTAGTATTCATGTACCTTTGAGACTTTTAAAGTTTGTAGATGCCATCATGAGACTATGGGATAGGATGATCCTAAACCCAATTCGTGAAGTTTTTATGTCTCTTGATCTACCTTTAATTCCGATGGGATTTGGAGCACCTTGATATATGACATCTATCCATTTCTACGAATCTAGAACAATTTTTAAGGTTAAGTCAATCGTGGAAGTTTGGCCCGATTAGTTTATTGGTTTCCAAAATAATGTTGAGTGGAACATTAAAACATTCTTGAGATTTCACAAATCCTCAAAGGTAAAAAAAAGAATAAGCATGTGATTGAATTTGATATTAAAAACATGTTCATGGTCTTTCAAGCATGTTTTCCTTCCACTATTTTATCAAATCCTTCATCCTCTAGAAGAATTCAGGAAACCATATTTCCTAGTGAGAATCAAGATCCTAAAGACTTGCAAGTGGACCCCCGTGATTGGATGTATGTCCACGAGCAATCCAAAGGTAAGCAACTTTTGCTAATTGCATCTCATGCAACTCTTGATATATTTTGCCTCACCATTTCATGTAGATCCCTTGATGGATGACCTCTACATTACTAAGTGTTAGTCAAACCTACCAATCAAACTTTGATTTGAGACAGGCGCCACAACATCCCCCATGACCGAGTGTATAATGTGTGGGTGTTGCCAAATCAAAGGTGCATCTCATGCAAAGTATGTGGTCACAGCTTTCCACCTAAGTATGACCCCCGTGACCAGATGTATATCACACAAATGCGGTAGCCTCGCCATGCCATATACTATTGGTAGAAGACTTAGATTAATTAAAACTCTTTTAAGTTGTATCCATTTTGACGTAATATTTGAAAAGCACTTAGACACTCTAAGTGGAGGATTTTTGCTTGCAAAGATCTCATCATTTTATCTTCTTATTTAGGTTTTTTATATCCTAACCATGCATCTCATACATCAATATGATATGAAAAGCATAAATAAGTAAATGCCCCTAGCATGCTCCTAGGGTGGGATGGCCATGAGCCTAACCAAGTGGTGCACTTAGAGCTATAGGTGCACCACCTAATTGATTTTAGGTGGGTTGATTAAATCTAGCTATTACATGACTGTCTCCCATACATTCATGAGTCTTCAAAAGTCTCCATGCCTCCAAGGTCTCCTTAGCCCCATGTAACTTTTACAAGAGAAAGAAATCTTCACTTCTAGTGATTCTACTCTCATAACATTTACAAGGTAGAAATAAAGAGGCATGCAAGCCCTAATTTAATACAACCCATTTCAACCACTTGAAACATATAAAATCAATATTAAAGGCTCATGATCATCCCCATTCATTCATTATTCATTCAACAATTAAATGAACAATAAATAAATCTAGAATTAACAATTAATTCTAATAATTAAATGCTTATCTCATAAACAAATAATTGAACAAGCATAACACTTATGCAACTATTGGAGATAAACTTTAACAAGATTTCAGGAGCTTGAAAAATGTCAAACATTATATTGAGAACTTGCACAACATTTGTGCATCCATAACACATGATTTAACATCAATTTTAGTCACCAACAGAGCCCAAAAATTGCACAAAAACTCACCCAACCCATGATCGGGCACTGCTAGCCGAGGCAAGTACATAGATGGGTAGTAAGTCTCGATTACAGCCCTGCCAATGTGCACCAAAGTCGGCAGCAGCCCCTGTTTGGGTCAAAGGCAAGTTAGGCCATTTTTGGCTCAACGTTTGTGCACCAAAAATGCTAGAGCTCATTCTAAACATTAAATCACACATTATGGACCAATTTCCAGATCTAAAACACATTTTAAAATTGGAAATTTAAGTACTCAATCTAGCTTCAAAAATCAAGTTCAAGTAAGAATCGTATTTTTCAAAAATCTCCAACAAAACTCCAATCACATTGGATCCAAAAATGACCAAAACTCTTGATCAAACATCAATATGCTATATCACCATATAAAACCAATAAATTCTAAATCAACATTCAACATTTATCTCTATGAATTGAAACATACAAAAACATGAATTAACACTTAAATCACATAAAAGTATGCTTTCAATTCATGAAGCAATAGAGCCACAAGCATCATCATCCAAACACTCCAATCCATGGCTTGGATCAAGTATTTGTTGATATTGAGCAATTCATCACATGAATCAATCAAATAATAATCCAAAACATAGCATGGAAAAGGCTCCGATACTATTTGAAGGCTAAAGTAGCATTCGGATCCATAAATCAAAACTTCATAAGCTTGAAAATAATTAAGCTACTCGAGCTCCCAAGGATCTAGACAAGCTATAGATCTGGATTAGGATGAAGAATTACCTCTTTTACCTCAAAATCAAGGAGAAGATCAACTATCTCTCACGAGTCCAGAAATTGTCTCGAACTAGCACAACGGAAAGATGTCAATGTTTGCCTAGACTAAACTGCTCCAAAATTCATGAAATTAAATTTGGAACACCTCCACACAAGGGGAAGAAACTGTGAAAAATTGGAGCCAAAAATCCTTCTAGATCGCTCCATAAAAATTTGCCAACCGAAAGCTTCTGCAGATGGATCTCCAAAATCGAGCAAGTTAAGTGCCTTGCCTCTATTGATATGATCCACACACCAAAAAATCTTCCAATTTCTCCTTACTAGAAGCTGGAGTTAGGGAGGAGAAGATGAGGTAGAGGAGTCCAATTTTCAAGTTGGGAAGAAGAAGAAATCCAAAGCTTCAACTCATGACGCAATGCATGGAGAGAGAGATTTTGAAAGGAATGCAAGAATCTAATTCCCACACTTTTCAGCCATTAAGTTTGAATTTTGCATGCTCTCTATATCTATATATAGAAGGTGGAAGGTGTGATGCCAGTTGGCATCACACCTTCCACAAGGTGACCGCCCAAGTGGCATGCTAAGTTGGCAAAATTCAAATTCAAGTCTTACTTGAATTTCAAGTGCATTTCAATTTCATTTGGAATCTAATTCCAAATTAATTAAAATGCTAATTTAAATGAACACTTCATTTAAATTTTCCCTCCAAAAAGTATTCTTCCCATTAATTAAATTAAACCCTTTAATTTAATTAATCAACCTTTGATTTAACTCTTAAACCAAACAAGCTTAACTCTTAAGCTTAAATTAGTCAACTTAACTCTTCAAATCAACTTGTCCAATTGATGGTCAACATGGTACCAAATAATCAACTCCTTAATTATTGGTCTAATTTAAGTCTTAAATTAGTTGATTAATTTAACTCTTAAATTAATCAAACTAATATTGATCGTTGGATTGGACCTTTGAAAATCGGTCACCCAAGTGTGATTTTTCCAACACTTGGAAAATTGCTCTTATCAATTTTGGAAGTTATTTGGCTTTTGTGTGTGACTCAATAGGTTCTGCCATTCATTGGACATGGGCTCACAACTCTTTGTGACTTTTGAATATCTTATATTCATTTTAGTTTAAAACTCCTTTTAAACTAATTGACTCAATTCAATTAATTTCATTAATTGAAAAGTACACAATCTCCATGGTCGATGTCCAACCTCAAACCCATGGAGCCCAACTAATTGGCCAAAATGAATATTCTGGAGAACCATCATAGCTCTTTGCGTACCATGCAAATACGGTCCTTCCTTCTCCTATCTCCCAAAAGAGGCCTAGGACAAGATATTTGTCGACTTCCTAATAGCCTTGATATTATGTCTCTATTCTTTATGTTCGATTCCCTTATGTGACCTCACTTTTAGAAAACTCTTTTTCCAAATTGTCACACCACCTTGCGCAAAGATTTCTTGGAATCGATAATTATAGAATATATAGGAGATGCACTTGCCCTTCACAAAAGCAAGGAGTTGGATTCCAACTTGGATCTCACAAACCTCCATGCCAAGTAGCTCATACCCAACCTCAACCCAAAAGACCCACTAAGTGGTCAAGAAAGAGTCAAAGCATGAGGGCCGAACATAAGGTTACCATGGATCCTCAAGTTAGAGGACTAATAATATGCACTAGCATAAGCTGGAGAATTGACCACTGCCGACTTGCCACTACGGTTATCTAGTGGATTCTCTGGAGGGTCTTCAGTACCTTGTTCTCTAACAAGCACCCACTAACATACACTTGTATCTCATATGGTTGCTCATGGAATGGAACAATATCCAACTCTTGGATTTATGCATCGTTAGTGCAAGTCTATCCAGATCTTAGATGCCCCATCTCTTAGGATCCTATGACTTGGAAGATTTAAGATCAAGACCATGTAAGACTTATTCCAAGGTCATCGAACCAAGTCCCATAGTCATGTGTGATCTAAGGGCTTCATCCGAATGCAAGTGAAGTAATATGAAGCATAAGATGAATGTGGTCATATAAAGAATATCATTAAATCAAGATTGCTTCACAAGGATATAGCTTTTACAAGGCCAATCTGATGGGCTTACTAAGCACTATTCCAACAATCAACTATGGAGATTGGGTTCTTTTGGATTGATAGAGATTAATTTAAGATGGTTTAGTTAAAAGAGTTTTAACTAATTAGAATATTTGATATTCTGTAAAATGACATAAAGTTGCGAGCCCATGTCTAATTGATTGATGAACCTAACGAGTCACATGCAAAACCTTGGACCACACTAGTGGACTTGAAGAAATTATCTAAACAGTTAGATAATTAGAATGATCAAAATTAGAGGAGGCAATTTTGACTAATCTAACTGGTCACTATGGCTTGATTAATTTAAGGAGTTAAATTAATCAATTAATTTAAAGAGTTAAATTAGTTCAATTAAATTAAAGGGATAATTTAATTGGATCATGTGACAAATTAAATTAGTCTTGCCAATTTAAAGAGTCAAATTGGACTGATTGAATTAAAAAGTCAATTTAATTGGTAGAAAAGAGCTTCTAATTTTTTTAGAGAAGAATTAAATATAAGAATCTATTTGATAATATAGGAATAATTAATTGATCAATTAAAATAGAGATTTTAATTGGTGCAATTAGAATTCCTTGAATTAAAGAGTCAATTTAATTGGTAGAAAGGAGCTTCTAATGTTTCGAGAGAAGAATTAAATATAAGAGTCTATTTGATAATATAGGAATAATTAATTAATCAATTAAAATAGAGATTTTAATTGGTGCAATTAGAATTCCGTATAGGATGTGAGTTGGCATAAAGTAGTCAAAGTATGTGAAGAAAGAATCTAGAGTATGGCTAATGTGACTATGTGCTCTAAATACTTCCATCACATAATATAATACCTTATGAGGACCATCAAATGGCCAACTTTTCACACCCTCTCCCATCACATTTTGTGTGATAAAATTCTCGCCCAAGATTCTCTTTTCTCTTTCTTTCATGCAATTTCCTCTCATCTCTTTCTTCAGCTCTTCTTCCACATTCTCTCAAGGTATGGGGGAAACACTTAGAGGCTTCACAACTGGGAAATAAAGGTATGGACCAAGAGTTGGTGAATTGAACACTTCTGCACAAGCATTGGTGGCTAGTTTTGGGAGCAAGTGTTGCTGCCGATTTCTCTAGCCTTTGGATGTGTTTTTACTGCTACTTTGGTGAATTGTCAAGCTTGTTTTTGTGCTGAAGTTGCAACAAAAAAGGTGGTGGGAAGAGGAGACTAATTGGTGCTTCTTGGAGGAAGAAGATTAGATCTTCGCTCGCTTGTTCAAAGAAGCTTAATTAAGATAATCGTTCTTCTTCTTTGAATGCATTATAGCTGGGATAAGTAAATCCTTAGAATGTTGGTGAATCAAGTTATTTTCAATAATTGAATTTTTTTTTGAATTCTGTTGCACTTAGATCCTTGGTTTCACCATAACTTTTATTCAGAATTCCCCATCACTAACCAAAGACTTCAAACTAAGTTGGACATTCAAAGTATCAATAGACTAATTATTAGCAAAACATCATCAACAGTAATTGTGAATACTTTTTGCCCTATTCCCCAACTAGACAACAGAGAATAATTTTCTAATACCAGAGTGTGATGGAGGCATATAAGAAAGTTTAAGATTTTCTTATGAAATTCCAATCATAACAAATGAAGTGTGCAATTAAACAAATAACCATCAATAGTAATTGATGTCCACAAATTTGAAGTAAAGCAAAATTCTGCCAGGACAAGCACATAATTCAAATTTAAGTCTAGTCGTCTCCATTTTGTGCAACTTAAAAACATTTTCCTTGGTTATGCGCCTAGTAAAATGAGTGACTCGAGGCTCCAAATAGCTAAAAATAGTACTAATTCCTTCATACATACAAACCAAAACGGTAATTCATCTTATTAGTGCTCAAATCACCATTTCTTGAAACATCTTACTTAAAATTTTGTGATCTAAACAACAGTCCCTTTTCACTTTGTTCTAAGAAAGCTTCACTAATATCACGAGTATGCTTTTTAGGACAATTAGAAGTGACATAGCATTTCAAATTACATATGCCACAGATACTGTCAACTTTGTATATTTCTCCATATTCTTTACATTTTCAGTGTTCAGGTTCTCTCTTTTTTTTCTTCAAGCAGATCAAAATATGCCCACCACTTTGACCTCTTTTTTTGTTTGACTCTAAAGGTTGATGCACGAGTCTTTTTTCCTTAACCCCTTAGATAACATCACTTTTTCCACTTTGTTTTCTTCTTCATTTTGTTGTCCATCTATATATATATATATATATATATATATCGACTGCCTGAGCACTTTCTCTCATCATTTTAATTATTTCCATAACAAATAAAAATGTGAAATGAGATACTTAAACTATTGCTATTAATTCTATGTCTCCATCACCAAAATTACTAAAGAAACGGAGAGAAAAGGAAAAAGTAAAACATATGTCACTGACTATCTTCCATTCTCTCATTCTACTCCCTCCTAATTACTATCGTGCAACAATTACCAAATCAACAGCTTGTAGGTCTATCAATTCATCTTTTGAGTTCCTCACCCAACATGTGATATTAAAATCTTGCTATTTAAACTTTTCCATCAATATTTATCACTTATGCTCACAATTGAAATATAGCATAGAAACAAATATATTAAATACGATACACCTGGCTCCATTTTTTGTCTCTTAAAATGGGCCGTAATTTTTGCGACAAAAGCCTAACCATGAACAACTATATTCCTTTTCTTTCAAGTTAAATTAAACCTAGGCAAGAAAGTTGGGCCCATCCAAGATATACAAACAATTTTTCTCATTTAAGAAACTATAGGTCATCAACTGCACTGCCTTGAGCGAAGATTGTCCCCCAAAGACTCACTAACATAAGCATGAGCATGAAAAGCATCCAGAAAAAGAAATTGGTGAAAAGTTCTACTTACCATAAGCTTCAGCAGGTTTGAGGAAAAAAGTCAGAGGTTGCTTTCACTTGGCATCGGTGTTGCACGACAGTGAGAGTTTGGGAGTGTGAGAGGGAGAATTGAGAAATGAAAGTGAATATTGAACCTAGAAAAAATGGGTTTTTCTAGCTTTCTGTTTTAATTTTTCTTTTTTCTTTTCTTTTTTCTTTTCTTTTGGCTTTTGTTTGTTTTGAGTTGGCACTTTGTCTTGGAAGCTTGGATTTTTCTTTTTTTCATGGTAGGGTTGTATAGGGTTAGTAGGTCATCTAATAAATTTATCCAATTTATCGAGTGGCCCAAAATTCAATCCAAACCAACCCATAATTTTTGTTTTGCTAATTGGGTCGATTCGTATAGTATTATTGTGTCACATTGAAAACTGCCATTCTTAGCTTTAAGTTTGTATTTAATGGTATGTTTCATTATATTTATTTGGTTTTTAGTGAATGTAATTTTTATGAATTCTTTAGCTTTTGATAATTTTATTTTTAATTATGATTATATTTGCCAACAGGTTGATGGATTGAAACATAAATCTTAAAAATTATAAAGTTTTATAATTCCAAAATTACATAAATTCTAATCAATTTCTATTGAAAAAATTAAAATAAAATAAATATATAATCTATTTTTTGGCGGATTTTTGTCAAAAATCCGTCAAAAAAATAAAAAAATTACAAATAAATTTTGCAATGAAAATTCCTTCACAAGTATAAAAGTTAAATAAATTCACTTTTCTAATGAAAAAAAAAACATTGGATGACGCATCTAACTAAAAACCATTGGAAGATGCATTGGAAAACTAAAAATAGAAAATATAAATTTTAATGGATTTTCCATCTATAGTCCATCAAAAAAATTCCAATGGAAATCCATTGAAATGTCCTTGACAGTTTTCCTTTTAATTTTGTGTGAAACACTAACAAAAATATTTTTAAATAGAAACCCGCTAGGAAATCCATCAGAATATTTTTCTCCCAACCAACTTTATGACAAATTTCATTAGAAATTTCTGTCAAAGAAATGGCATTTTGTTGTAGTGGTGGAAGTCGAGCTAGACAACAAGCTTATGTGCACAATAAACATCTTCTTCCCAATATCGATAATTGTGAAGGGCGACTACTCCTTAATTACATTTTCATTACTTAATCATTATAAAGGAGTAGTACTCCTTATTTCCTATTTTAAAATTGTAGTATAACTCTTATGCTTATCCTTTAGATTAATAAACAAACAATGATTTATGCCACATTCTCCATTTATGTATATACAATCTTGCATTTTTAATGAAAATAATCCAAAATCAGTTTTAGACTTTTTACTTTCTTATAATATTAGTAGGATATATAATGATTAGTTTGCACAATATAGACAAACCAGCACAATACTTGGAATGCAATTGGTAGTATTTGTTTCAATTAATAATATTCATAATTTGCATCTTTTGTTTCTTATTTATGTCATATTTTTAGATATTAAATAAGTTTGCATTTTATATTAGCTCAACTATGCACTAATGGTGATGCAATTTGTTTATACCAAAATTAATATTGGTTATGTATTTATTTAGTTAATAATACTCTCAAATGTAGGATAAGGCAACAATATATGAACCATTGATACTAGTGTATTATTTTTACAATCATTGCATAGATCTGAGCTAGTTATTAAGGGGAAGATTTACGACATTGTTCACATTTTCTTAGTGGGTTTGCATTTTTTTAGGAAACCTACTACATGGATGCAGTGTTCACTTTAATGTATGAGATGGGATTTTTTAGGGTATATACGGATGGAATGTTTAACTTATAACTTGTACTTGATTATCACTCTACTTGAAGAGATGATGTTGTGAGACATACATATTTTCATATTTGAGTTAGAGAGATGGCCATCACAGTTGGAATAGTGTCCCGCAACCAATTAGATTGGCATGTAAACTATTTCATTTGTGAGAAAATCTTGATTGAATCATATTCATAATCAATGGGCATCTTCATCTTATGCTTATTTTACTTCACTAGCATTTGGTTGAAGCCCTTAGATCACACAAGATTACGGGACTTGGTCACGCACTAGGTGGTGATCATGAAACAAGTCTTACATGGTCGTGATCTTAAAATATTCCAAGTTATAGAATCTTATGAGATAGGGCATCTAAGATTCGGATAGACTTGCATAACGATGCATAAATCCAAGAAGTTGGATATTGCTCAATTTCATGAGCAATCCATGTTAGACATGGGTATATGCTACTATGTGCTTATTAGAGAACAAGTTCATTGAAGGCCCGCCTGAAGAGCCCACTAGATAGCCGTAGTGGCAAGTTTTCCAACTCACGCTAGTGCATATAATTAGTCCTTAAACTTGAGGATCCATGGTAACCTTGTGTTTAGGTTCTCATACTCTGACTCTTTCTTGATCACTTTGCAGGTCATCTAGATTGAGATTGAGTATGAACTACTTAGACATGGAGGTTTGTGAGATCCAAGATAGGATCCATCTCCTTGTCGTTGTGAATGGCGAGTGCATTTCCTATGTATTCTATAATGACCGATTCCAAGGAGTCCTTGCACAAGGCAGTATGATAATTTGGAAAAGGAGTTTTCCAAACATGAGATCATAAACCGAAATCGAACATTAGGATTAGAAACATAGTTATCGAGGCTATTAGGGAGCCAGCAAATATCTTGTCCTAGGTTTTTTTTAGGAGATGGGAGATGGAAGGACTGTATTTGCATGGTAAGTGTAGAACTAGAATGGTTCACCAAGAGCATATTCATTTGGACCAATTAGTTGAGCTTCATGGGCTTGAGGGTAGACATCTACCATGGAGATTAGGCATTCTTCAATTAATGGAGATTAATAAAATTGAGTTATTAGTTTAAAGAAGTTTAAACTAATGTGAATATTTCGATATTCAAAGTATCACAAGAGTTGTGAGCCCATATCCAATGAATGGGATGACCTAATGGGTCATACACAAAAGCCTAAAGGAAATTCTATTTGATTAAGAGAATTTTCTAAGAGTTAAAAAATTCTTCATGATCGATTTTGTGGAGAAAAACGGTTGGCTAATTTTTAGTCATTTTTGCTTGATTGATTTAATTGTTAAATTGATCAAAATAATTTAAGAAGTTAAATTAAACTAATTAAATTAAGTAGCTAATTTAATTGGTGCCATATGATAATTAATTAGTTAAGTTCACTTAAGGAGTTAAGCTAACACCGTCTAGCTTAAAGAGTTAAGTTTGTTGACCTATGGAGTTAAGTCAAGACCAATTAATTAAATTAAAGAGTTAATTTAATTAATGTGAGGAATTAATTTGGGAGGGTAATTCAAATGAAGGAGTTCATTTGAGGTGCATTTAGAATTTATTTGGATGACATTTCATGAGATGAAATGAAGATTCCAAATGAAATTTAAATGCAAGTGAAATTCACCTTTCACATGAAAATGGCTTGCTTAGTTGGTATCCCACCTCATGGGAGTTGTGATGCCAATTTGCATCACACGTCTTCCTCTATAAATAGAGGAGGTGGCCAGCCACATTGCAAAAATGAATGCTAGATTCTCTTTTTCTCTCCAAAAGTGTGATCCGCTCATGTGTCGAAGTTTCACATATTTTCTTCACCTTCTCTCCACCTTTTGGCCTTCATCTCTTCTTCATCATTTCATGATCTAGCTGACTAGAGGCTGATTGGAACTTGCCTTAGTTGTGTGGATCATCACATTAGAGGCTTCACGTTTGGGGAGGTTTGCTCTTGATAGATCCATTGGGGTGCAGAAAGTTTGGAGGCAATTTTGGTGACCTTTCCGATTTCTGTTTTTGCTGAAATTTTTTCTAGAGATCCTCAAGGATATTGAGGAGTTGCTATCCAAATTTCACCTCAATCAGAGGTGATTTGCTTGGGCAATTGTTGCCATCCGATTCTCTGTTGCACCAAATTGTTATAGTTTTGAAGAGTTCAACATTGTCATCAATTTCTTCCTTGGATTTAAGCAATCTAGGTATTATTCTACTCTAAATTCATCTTAATAGCATGATTAGATCCTTGGATGAAGTGTATTCAAGTTTTATTTAGCTATTTTTTCCTTTATAACTTGGATCCTTGTGTTGCACCTCACTTCAATCACACTAATCAAATGTCAGTTATTAGGTCAAGTTGTGATCATGGGCATGAAGATATAGAATTCTATCATTCAACACAATTTGAAAATATTTACTGCACCAGTACACACCAACAATCAACATGAGTTATGTCCCAACCAATGCAACTAAGAGAAACACAAAGGAGAAGAAATTATAGTGTAAGGTCTAGTGACTCACTATTAAGTGATGCCTCTAGTTGGGGTTACACATGTATACACTATCAATATTTCACCATCATATCACATGTCTCTGTTTAATGGTGTTATTTTAACAATATATCATATCTCTCCATTATGTCATTCGTAGTACATGTAGTTGGTCACTTTATATTATATTGCTTGTATCTTATCATATGATTTTAATGAAGACTGTTATGATCTCTGCTACCACAACAAATAATTATTCTCTATCCAACATATTCATATCAATGTACACATCTATGTACTCATGATAAGTGAAAGTTTATCTTGTTCTAATGCTTGCATAAGATTGTTCATTGGGTATTTTTTTGTTTTATAAATCCAATGACCTAAACAAACCAATTTAATTCGTTCATGTCAGGTAGGGTAATCGGGTCTAACCAAGCACTACAATAAAAATATATATTTAGAGGCATATATATGGAGACCCATTTAAGAATAGCCACTACTAATAATTTAAGTGGGCCATTTAAAATTAATTACCTCTAAATGTAGTTATTTATTTTTGGAGGCCCATATACAAAAGCCCAATTAAGAATAGCCCCTAATGATAGTCATTTTGGAGGCCTATCTATAAAGGCCCATTTTCAAATAACCCATAAAACTAATGATAAAATTATAATGGCCCATGGTTTAATATATTTTTATTTTATGTATTAATAGTTAATTAAAATTAATTAATTATTTTCATATTTTCATAAAAAAAAATAAAATTAAGTTAACATTTTGCTGAACTAAACATTCAATCTGTTGGTCACTCCTTTCTTCACTTCACTTCAATCCTTACTTCCAAAAAAGCTTATCCACTGCAAATCAACTTCAAATCCTTTATTTCATCACACTTTCGTTTTCAATCTTCAATATTTTTCACAATTCTAGTTGAAAATAGTTCAAATTTGTCCCCGTCAAGTTCATTGTTGCTGAATCGAACAAAGTTTCAAGCTAGGGATTTTCCACTTTAATTGAACTTTGTGTAAGTGATAGTGGAGATCGAACTTAGCTTCCTGAAGTGGCATAGTAAGGTGAATTTTAGTGATTTATATTCTAGGTTTTGTTTTCTAGTTTCTGGTCTCTCTCTTTCAATCTATCTATATTTTTTAACTTTAATTTTCTATTGGATTAGATATGACTGAAACATCAGTGGCGAGAGGCTTAATTAAGCAATACCATATTTTCAGGTTAGGTTTTTCCATACAATTTTGTTGTATGGATAAAAAGAAGAATTTTATTCTTTCTTCCATTAATATTTTCTTCTAAATTAGTTGTCTAAAATTAGTATAGTTGTAGTTTCTCATGTACAAACTGAGTATAATAGAAGAAAGAGAGAAATAATAAATTTGATAATAACGGAAAAAGTGAGGAGATATGAGTAATAATGATTATTTCTCATGTACAAACTCCAAATGAAGGAAATTAAAGAGAGAAAACATAGTCCAATTTGGCTAAGAACTCTATGTGTGATTTTTTGGTGGCTCTGATTACCAACAAATTTGCTAATTAATAACAAACCAAAACTTTGATATTTTTTTTTGTGGATCACCAATAAATTAAGCACAGCGTTAACAGCAATGGTGGTTAGGTGTCTTATTATGTTCACCCACATTAATGGCAATGTTATAGTTTTATATTTTTATTTGGTCCCTTACCATATGGAATCCCCTGATATCTTGCCCCTTTGTTTTTCACAGGTCAGTATGTGTCTGAGAGTTACATTGATAAAAAAATTCTCTCTTTCTTTTTCTTGAGTTTCCTAGCTTCTTACCTCTTAACATAGTACTTATTGTATCTCACTGGCTCAACTTCATATCAGTATTCTTTCATAAACTATATGTCTGAGTTCCCTTTTCATTCCCTCTGAAAACAATTTTCAAGACAAATGGAAAAAGTGAACTTTACTTGATTTTGACAATGAACTGGTTCTTGATTCAAAGTTTAGACTTAGTCAACACAAAACCCATGTTGTAGATTAATGATCAAGGGTTGTAGACATTAAGGATAGGATAAACTCCTCACAGATTTATAGTTGACTTAAGATGGGACATCAAACCCTTGGATACACACTAGATGAAGTACTTTTTGGTGTTGGGTTTGGGACTTTCTAGGGTCTTGCTCTAATTTTTGCTGGAATCAGTTGGAGAATCTTTGGTTAATCTTTTTATTTTATTCTTTCTTGTAGTTTTAGCTATATATATTGAGTATTTGAAGTGTGCTCAGACAATGCGCGTTGATTTGATGAATTTCAAGACTCTAGAAGAAGTTGTGGCACAAGGTAGAGTAACTAGTAAGGATCCTAATAAAGAAGTTGCAGGATTCAAATTAGAACCCAACTTTTGGGAAGTTTACATTGAGATAGCCATCAAAAAACAAGAATTTCTGATGAGGCCCCGTGGTCATTTCTCAATGATTAAAGAAGTAGTAGGGTTAACAATTGCATGGCCATCAACTAAGGTAAATTTGTTTTAACAATAGTCATTAGAAAAGGATTTGATCGGAATTACTTTTTTTTTCTCCTTGTAGAATGATAAAAATCATGTTTGATATATAGGTAATTGAAAATTAGCACAATTCTTGGCCCCTTTAAGGTATGTTTTTGAAGTGGAGGATATACATTGACATTAACTAGCATTACTATGGAGAAGTACAAAATCTAGCATCTAAATGCAACATTTATTTTGATGAGAAAATCCACTCGTTCCTTGGATTAGATTGCGATGACTTAGAATTCTTTTATCATTCTAGGCCTATACAAACTTTAATTTTTCCAAAAATAAATTCATGAGATATGTTCTATATTCCTCCAATTAACAGTTAGTGTTATTGTTTCATAACTCCTTTTATGTATCTAAAACAAACTTTAGCTTGGTGTGTTGGTATGCTGATAGTTTTAAGTAATTGCTTCTTTTCTATAGATAGTCAAAGTTGTTTGTTGCAAGTTGACTGCTCTCCAATCTGAGTTGTACAACCATTTTATTCATTCAAAAAATGTAATACTTAATTCCTTTTATATGACTATGCATACAGTCTGATTTAGCTATTTTTTCTTGCAAAGTATTATAGAAAAGCTTCTATCTTTCACAACTTTCAAGCATAGGTCAAATAGTTTTTTAAGTTTTTTGGTAAAGTTTTCTAAATTGCAGTTCAGTATGAAAAGTGCTAGGAAAAATGGTAATACATTTGCGTATAGATTCCAAAGACATTTGTTATTGTTGTTAGCGTGTGTGGCTATGTATACAAGTAAGAAAAAAATCATGTCGACATATTTAAACTCATGTAATAGAATGTGGTGGGATATTTTAATAGTGCCAGTGAGGTGTCAAGTGTAGAACTGGGTTTTCTTCAACCGTAAGATGAAAAGGGGTTGTAATCATGTCTCGCCATCAAAGACCAGCTTCTTAACTACTTAAAAACTAGTTATGCCTAGAACTTTTAAGTCCATATCTTGCTAGACTATTATTGTCTTGCTATCGTGTATGATGCAACAAAGTATGATGTAGAACATTATGCTTTATGAGCTACATTTTTCTATTTTATGAGGAGATGTTACAATTGAACTTTATCAGCTGACTTGTATTTGATTTGTACACTATGTAATAGTTTTGAGTTACATAGCATGAGTCATTAAATAATACAAAATACAATGAAAACATATATTTATATGGACAGGAGAAAAGGAGCATTTGCATTATTATAAATATAGTGAATGCCTAAAAGAAAGAAAATAGCATACAACAATTAAATGAATATATGATTCAATCACTTTGGGGAGAGGGGGTGAAATAGTATTAGAATCATTTGACTCCCCCATGCCTATGTTCACTAATTGTTTTATGAAGCTAAGTTGAAATCTAGCTAATGAGTCTAATTTATTTCTTGCCAAAAATTGTTAACATTTACTTCACTTATAGCACTAAGAGTAGCTAACCAGCAGATTCAAGTAAGTGTGGGATTTTAAACTATTCCATTGAAGTTATGAAAAATTCTAGAGTAATGTGTGTGTGTGTGTGTGTTTTACATTTGTTGGAAAAGAATTCTGAGTTAGACTTTCCTTTGTTTGCTTGCATGCTTATTTTGTACTACATGAGTACCCTTTACTCCAACGTCTCATTTGCAGTTCTGTCCCTATAATGGCACCTCATGTTGCAACTATGCCAACAATATGTGTTTGGAGAATCAATTTGAATTAATGAATTCAAATTCTAGTTGTGCTTCTCTTATTAAATATGTTCTTTGTGTGGTAAGAATTGAGCAATAACCAGTGGAGACTTTGAAATGTGCAATATTTGATAGAACTGAATCTTGTTTTGCTCTTTTTTAAAGGGTTCATTTTATCATATTTGATAACCTATTTATATTTTTCATGAGAAGCTGTTAATGTATTAGCATAACATAGCTTATTTTGCAAAAATGAGGGTTATATTGTCAATACAGTTTCGTTATGCATTTTCTTGAATTTAGCTTGCTTCTAAATAACAAATTACTTGATGAGTTTTATAATCTTCAGGTTCGAGATCTCACAATTGAGTTTTTGTAGTTCTACATTTATGCATGAGGCATAATGAGTGAAACTTGAGAGGTTTCCTGCTAGGAGAAATGAAATAGTTGTATTTTTTTCATATATGAAAATATCCGTAGATGCAGACTTTTTAGGAATATTTGAATGGTAAGTATGAAAGATATAAATTCGTTTATGAGTTGGCAATGAAATTTTCATTTGCTTATTAAATATAGATAAGCATTAAGATCATTCTTCGGAATTGGATCCTTTGAATTGAAATAAATGCTGGCTAAAATTTTCAAGAGTTATTTGGATTGTTGGGTTGTATTTGGTTGATACTATGGTTGTATGGTTATTAGAAATATGTGGTTGTAATTATTGCAGGGTGTATGACTAAATACTTTTCTATGATTCTCCTTTCGAGGCATTTGATAGATTAGTGCCCTTTTTGGTATAGGATTTGGAATAAGGAATGGAGGCTTAAATAATAGCCTCTAAATAGAGAAAATTTGCCTCCATTTGTTCCATATAGAGGAAATCCATTTAATTGCCTCCATATTTTTCCCGACCGCAGCTGTAAAGGCCTTTATACCAAATTGCCTCCATATATATTAGAGGCATTTAGAGGCAAAAAATTTCCCACATATATTAGTATTTTAGTAGTGAAGTAAAGCCTAACCTAAATTTTATATACCTGACTTACATGAACAAATGAACCTAATTAAACTTGAAAATTTTAATTTTTGTTTGACTTAATTTTTCACTCTTTCTCAATTTCCTAAATCCTTATTGCTTGATTTCTCTTCTTTTATCTCTTTCTCAACCACCAGATGTAGATGAAGTGTTCAAATTATGTTGTTTGTTATGACCCTTTTTGCATTTTGGTATGCTTATAAATTATGACATATGTTTTTTATGTCATGTATGATGTAAAATTAGATTTGTTGTTTGGACTTTAATGCTATATTTATAGAGTTTGATGATTTTTTTTTATATTCTCAATGCACATTTTAGATTTCTATCATAATGCCAATATGTTTTAATTTTGTTGATATGAGATGTTGAATTTACTTATGTATTTGGCCATTTTTAAATTTGATTGAAGAGATTGGAAGTTCAAAATTTAATTGGTATATGAGTTCTTAGGAAGAAAAAGAAGATGATGACAATGAAGATAAAGAAATAGTAGAAGCGGTTACCTATTCGAATCCAACCCGATCAAGATAGATTTGGTGTTGTTAGGGTTTCGAGATCCAACTTCGCCAAATACGAAACAACCTGATTAAATTTAATTAATTTGAATCGTTTTTTCTCTTAAACCCGACCTGTCCCGACTTGTCTCATCCAACAACACCCTAGGCTAACACTAGGCCATGCATTTTAATATCTATAATATCTCACTTGTTGCATTCCAAGTAGTAATAATGTGGCGTCATCATTAGAGAATGTCAAGTATTCAAGTTCGACCAATTCATTAAGTTGACATGGTATTAGTTTGAATTTTAATCACTATAGAGATGATACATAATCCAATAAAAGATGCAACTAGGGGTGCAAATAATTCATTAAGTAATTTTAATAAGAAAAGAAAAAATTTAATGTCCTTGATATTTCGTCGATTTCTAAATTTTAAAATATACCTTTGAAGATGCTATTATGCATCAAAATATAAAGTTCTCAAATGATGTAATAATTTTGAACTTTTTAAAAAATAATTGTTGGAAGTTTTAGATGCCTTCAAGAGTTTTGAAAACAATTAGAAATTTAAATCTTTATCATTACAAGTTTTAACGACTTCTAAAATTAGAAAAAAGAAGAAAAAAAATGTTTTAATGGTGTGGATAGTCTAACGCCTTCAATATTAACAAAAGAAAGGAAAAAGGAAAAATCAGGAAGCACATATAGTGATGAGTTACCGTAAATTGACATTCCATCTAATTTGACTGCATTTTAGAAAATTTTAAGTTTTCTAATAATATTTTGATGAAAATTCTTTTAAAACTTGTACCTATAATAATTATTCTCTATTTTCTGTTCTGTTTGTGGAAAATGCTGAGTATATGTGGACTAGGGCTCCTGCAAAAAAGTTGGTCCTTCTTCAGTGTGTGACGCGCAGAGCTGCCCCAAATTGAAGATGAAGCTGAAGCAGTTAGAGGGACTCCTTGGCTCTGTTCAACAGTTCGAAAATCCTAAGGTCTCTCCCTTAATACATCCTTTTGAATGAATATTCTATATGTTTTTATTTGGTTTCTTTGTATAAGACTACTGTTTAGTAAGTAAAATGGAGTCCTCTTATGGTGCAACAGATTGAATTGGAACAATATCCAACCGGACCCCATATCGCATCTCGATTGCTCTACACTGTAAAAATTCTCTATATTCTGATTCTTTTCTTTTTCTCTGCTTTTCGCCCTTTCCGGGTTTCTAAAATGATGCACTTTTGGTCGACAGTTTTTTTATATTGTATATAGTTCTCTTATGGGTAATTAAAGATTCTATCTCTTGCATTAATTCAGGCAGACAATTCGTTTGGGGATGTGCGGGATAAAGTAGTAGCAGATTTTGGTTGTGGCTGTGGTACGCTAGGATTGGCTGCTGCTCTTTTGGGAGCAGAGTGAGTAATAGTAGTTTACCGTTAATCTGATTCTCGATCATTTACCTTGTTTGTGCTGTGGGATTGTATTAAAATCTGATATAATTTCAGTTCAGCTGATAAATAGTTATGGTATTTATCATGGGGGTTGCTGATGCTTGTTTTGTTTGATCAGGCATGTTATTGGATTTGATATTGATGCTGAGTCTATTGAAATTGCATCCTCTAATGCAGACGAACTAGAGGTACTTATTTCTATGTACATTGATGGTTTTATGTGATTATGCTATTGGTTTATTTTGCATAATCTATGAAGATATGGATTATGATATAGTTGGGGTGAAAAAACTTCCAGGCGCTTTCGTTTAGATAGGCCTGAATTTATAGTTAACATTACATACCTTGATGCCTTTTGTATTAGAGAATTTGATTACTTTTTTGGATGAATTGAACTTGCAGTTAGACATGGATTTCGTTCAATGTGATATCAGGAACTCAAAATTTTCAGGTAGCTCTTCTCTGCACAGAGCGCACTGCCCCCCCCCCCCCCCCCCAAACCAACCACAAAAAAAAAAAAAAAAAAAAGAAATAATGAAATGTGATGGATATGATTCAAAAGTAAGCATTGGGACATCCAGGAAGTTCATCCTACATCTAAGACTGGCCAAAATTGTTTTGTTCTTGTACGAGGGAATTTAGCCAATAATGCACTTTATTGTATATGGACATGTGAATGAGAAATAAGTCAAAATGTTGACCACTGCTCACTTTTGCATAGATCGAACTATTGATACTGTTGTAATGAATCCTCCATTTGGAACGAGGAAGAAAGGAGCAGATATGGATTTTCTGTCTGTGGCTTTGAAGGTACAGCCATGAACTACATTATGGTTGTTTCACTTTATTTTAATGAATGCCTGGCCTACAATTTTGCTTCATGCATTCGGACTTATTTCTCTTAAACATCAATGTGTCAGGTTGCTTCTCAAGCAGTTTATTCCTTGCACAAGACTACAACCAGACATGTAAGTTTGCATTTCTTTTGAAGCTGAGATTATAAAACAACATGATAACTGGAATTTGGGGTTAATTTGATAAAATAAATGTTAAGAGGCTATCAAATTTGTCTGTTATTGATCCCATTGCTTTAATTATTACCTCTTCGTTGTTTTCCACACATAAATTTTTGAATTATAATTCTGTAACCGTGTAATGCACTGATTTTGACGCCCTTCTCAGTTGCATTGTATTATTACCCTCTTATATAATATCAATTAACCAGTTCTTATGATCTCTGTATTGCTTTCATGTTCTTGTTTATTTTACTTAGGCACTTCTGATGATCCTTTGGGGTTTGAATTTTTATTCTGGAATGTCGATCATCACAAAGCATCTAACACCAAGATGTATCCAGGTTGCCCATAAGTGATCAAACTTTGAAGTCTAACCCTTCTGCTCATTGTATATGCTTCTAATATATTAATTTGCTACATTATAGGCCTACCAACTTGAAAAGTCCCTAAGATAAAATAAAACAACCTAAGGCATAAAACATAAGATATCTATGTGTGGAATAGTTTAGAAGTGAACTTGAAAAAGATTCAGTAGTTATTATACAATCAATTATCAGGGTTGTTCCTGGTGCAACTTAATTTCATTGCTCTTTGACAAGCCTGCCCTTTCAACTTCCATGGACATATTTCTTATGATGTCTGTGTGATAGCTATTCCATCTCCTGCATAGCTTATGATGATTTTAGCAGGTGCTTCATCTGGTTTCTACCCAAAGTTAACTATACAATTTATCCAATTTTTGCCTGTTGCTGTATGCCCGTATCATTGCTCCCAGTATTAGTATTTTGTGTTATTTCTCCACTATCTTTATTGGGAAAGAAGTTGAGTCTTGCTAAATATGTGTTGATTTAATCGACTAGCAACTTGATTATTTTGTTACTGCAGCACATCAAAAGAACAGCCTTGAGAGAATATAATGCTAGCAGTGCTGAGGTTCTATGTGAGGTACACCATCTTGACTTTGTTTTTCTCATAATGGTGGCAATTCTTAGTGGCTAGCCTGCTGCACCACATTCTTTTTTTGGGTGCCATTGCACTGGTTTAGCTATCAGTAGAAAAAATAGCATTTACAAATTGATCGAATTTTATGGATAACTATGTTGTTGTTCTCTAGCTTCGCTTTGATGTGCCCCAACTTTACAAATTTCACAAGAAAAAGGAGGTTGATGTGGCTGTGGACTTGTGGCGATTTGTTCCAAAAACCAATCAAGGAAAGTATTTGTAGTAGTGGCTTGCAAAGTTTTAAGTAACACATCTAGAACAAAATGATTTCGGTTAGAGAATTAAGGCTCTTTCTCAAACTTGATCTTGTAATCTAATATTTTTACATAATTTGAGAAACAGCATGAGACGTCAGAATACAGGGACAGTGGCATGGCAATTTTTGGGTCATTATGTGTTGGATTTGTTCGGTTTGCTCTCTATTTGCAACTGCACATGTACAGTATTAGTAGAGCTCGGTCCAGGATTTTTTGTTTTTTGTTTTTTGTTTTTTTTAAGTAGCCGTAGGTGGATGGAAACAACATAATAACAAGGTTCCGATAGGTCAGGCTTATTGAAACTAAACAATTACATTTATAGTTAGAAACACTATAACACTGATAAAATATTTTTGATGTTATGTAAAACAAAATTTATGGAACTGCATTTGATTTTAGTTTAGATATTCTAACTCTATGAATATATAACAATTGATATTAGTTGACAATCAATTACTTTTATAAGGAAATATTTATTAGAAAAATTAATTTATACATACATATATACACAATCATTAAAAATTCCATTTCGAAGATACACATATGTACATGTGTATTTGTAACATACCTCCTCTTAAATATGGTTATAGCGGTTTAACCCCCTCTGAGAACAAAGAAAAAAAAGGTTAAAAAAGCTAATTGTCATGTTTAAAATCATGCAATGGATCCCCTTATGGGCGATAGTGAAATTAACATGCGTCATGCAAGTTTTTAAGGATTTTTTGTATATAAAAAGACTATTATATACATAATATTAACCATTGGATGTTTTTAAAAAAATCAACAGTTCAAATTAAGCCATATCTATAAAAAATATAAAATATATTTATATATAATTATATTATATTTTATAATGTGTATATATATATATATTTACATATATACATACTTTTAAATAAAAATATATATTTAATATATTAGTAAAAATCCAACACTCCCCCTCCCCCCACCTTTCTCCCCATCCCCTTGGGCCGCCACAGTCGGCTATGGTTTGCCAGCCTTAAAAGACCAGTGGCCATGACCACCGCAAAAAAAGGATTGGCTAAAAGATCGGCAACCATGGCTGTTGGTGCTGCTGTTAAAAAGTCTATATATATATATATTTACAAGATATATATGTGTGTGTCAAAAAATGTGTATATATATATATATATACAAACATATTTTTTTTTTGAAAAAAAAAATGTCACTTGCCACTACACATGATGTGACCGGCCATGATTGTTGATGGTCGGACCCAGCCAAATAGGCCAGTTTGCGGACTGCCATGGCAGCCATGGAATCGTTTTGGGTAGGGTGGGGGTGTATCTTTTTGTTTATATTATATGTATATATAAAAATATGTTTTTTTATTTTTTATAAAGAAAAAGAAATATATATTTTATATTATATGTGTATATAAATATGTTTCAAATAATTTTTTATATACATATATGTATATATATAATTTTATATGTATGTATGTATGTATATATAATTTTATAAATATTAAATATTATTTAATTTATATAAATATGTTATAAATTTTATAAATATGAAATTATTTAGTTTAGATTAAACAAAAGAAAAAGAAAAACATAAGAATATAAAATAATTTTATATGTATACAAGGGTATTTTTGTCCACACAATACAAAATTCAACTCAAATAAATGAAAGGAGGCAGTGAGCTACATTTTAATAATATAAGAGGTGTTTCAACCTTTTTTCTTTCTTTTTTAATAGAGAGGTCAACCGCTCATGTCACATTTCACATGAGAGAAAAAGATTTTAGCCCAAATATTTATACTTGGGATATATATATATATATAGTTGATATATGAGATGCAACATTTATTGGAATAAAGGTTCCAAACTGTCGATACCTTTATATAGCTCTTCTAACATACCATCTGTAGGCTATGCTAATCATATCAATTCAGTTGGGTAAGCTTCTGCTCCAATTGGGATTTGTTACCAAACATAACAACTTCATTTATACTCGACAATTACTCAAGTCTGCACAAACTCTATCTATCAGAAAAAAGAAGGAAAAAAAAAAGATAAAAAAAAAAATTCTTTAATCTCTCTGCAACTGTTAACCGAACTCTCAAACCTTTCATCCATTTATGTACCAACTCCAATTTCAACATAAATTATTGACAATTGTTATTTATAACACACCTTTCTCAAATCAAGCGTTCGTTGTAACAAGGAGTGATCATCAAATAGAAAATTCAATGCAACAATCTGCAGTTAATTGTTATGATCATGATTGAGTTTATTGCCAATGCCACAATATTACCTAAAAAATTTGTTCTTTTGGCAAAGTTATGCTTGATGAAGAAATATACACTAGAACAGTGAGTCCATGAGTGATAGTCTTGCTAATTGGATTGGGTCTTAGACCCTTAATTCAATAGAAATCCGTATTTTAATGGATTTTATCTACATCTAGAAGAAACTACAGTTCTTGTTGGATTAGAGCTCTTCCTTGTAAAGAGATATGGATAGATAATAATTATTTATATATAGGAGGATAACTTTCCATTGTGTGAGATAGTAATCATCTATATTTAGGAGAATAACTCTCCCTTGAGTGGGATAAATATTATCCATATCTCCATTGACTCCTAGTTGGATTGGACTCTTGGAAGACTCACCTATAAATAGGCTATGTTGCTAAGAGTTTTATACAAAACTTGAGTATTCACTCTCTCTATATTCATAATTCTTCTCTCTCAATCTTTCTTGGAGTATCACCAAATTGTCTTCGAGGGTTTAAGGTGTGTAAGATTGTGGAAGCTCTGGTAGCAATCCACGAAGCGAGTAGAGACAGAAGAAGACATTCAAAGTTTAAGGGTGTAGAGTATATACTTGGGAGATGATCGAATCAAGAAGCTTAGAGTCCATCTTCAGTCAGAGGCTTGTAGGTGAGCTTTGATTCAGGATGGTATTTGCAACATCCTATCTTTTCTTGTAAGTAATTTTTTATAATGTAATATGCAATAGTTAAGTTATTAAGCTTATCTAATAACTGTAAGGAATCAGAAGATCAAATTTTTATGCAGTAAATAGACTATCTTATGAGTTTATCCCCTTTAATTAAGTTAATAGCATTTTAGATTAATTAAGCTGAAAAAATGATTTTAAAATTCTGTAAATATACCTACACTACGAGTTTTGTCATACACCCTAAGTTATAAGGTAAACATACATGATTTAAGATACAAATACATGATTATACATATATGTGTATATATATTGGTTATATAATAAAAGTTTTATAGGCTAATTAAATAAAACAAGAAATCGAGAACTAAATTACAATAAAAAAATACAGGGGTTCAAATTAGAAAAAAGTAGAAACCAAGGGCTTCCCTAAGCAAATAGCAAAAGTTTCACTTCTATAAATAGGGGCAAATTCATTGCCATTTCCACACAAAGACTACACTTTCTTTGCAGATTGTCTCAAACCCAGTAATTATCTCTCCAAATTCTCAGCCATTAATCATCAAATTTTAGCCAAAACCTTTCTAGTTCATCAAAGATCGCAACCCTTAGAAAAATCTCCCCAGAATTCCAGTCCTAACTCCAGAATTTCTCTTGAAACCAAGCAGGAACACTCTAGCTAGTAAGACTGCTGCCCAAACTTAAACTTTCAAAAAATCGAAAACTAACCTTTCTATTACCTGATCAACCATGCAAAGATACTATTAGAAAGCTATATTTGCGTAGATTATCTTGGTGGAAGGGGATTTTGGAAATTTTGCTGAGATCACACCTGAATTGCTTCTAGAATTGACACTACCACAACCAGACAGAGGCTGGCAGAACAAGAGGTGATGTTATTTTACTTATAACTAGAGATTCCATCGATCAAATGAAAAGAAAACCATAGATAGAAAGTCCTTCGAATGTAGATAAGATTAGAAGTAAGATTTAATGAAATTGATGCGGTATTATGGCCTAAATTGTGTAGGAACCGCAACCTGCCATCAGGACGCGATCGGGGGTCAAACTCAACTTTGACTAGGAATTAGGAAAAATCGGCCCGTTTGATCATCCAATTAAAGTCAAATTTAGAAAATTCATCAAGTTCTAATCCATTGTGAGCCAAAAGTCACCGTAACTGATTTGGAATTGGTGTAAACTTAGCTTTGATAGAAGTTGTCCTGGCTGACTATATAAGATATATGTTCTGTAAATGGTCAGATTTTGTTGGAGAATTGTGGGAATATATGATGTTGATAACTTGATTATTTTCTTGTGGTTGAAGTTGGTTGGGTGTGAATGAATGTTGGATCTTGAGGTTATGTTGGATAATTGAATTTTGATTTCGATATAAGTGACTTATAATTTGTTTTTTTTTATACCATATATATATATATATATTTTTAAATTCCTAGAACAATGTGATGAGAAGTGTTAAGACATATTCGATTCATTTGAATATTAATAAGTAGAAAATATCACTCTTTTATATATATATATGTGCTCAAAGATAGTCACTTGAATTATTAAATAATAACTATTAAAATAGTATATAGTACTTTAAGTAAACTAATTGTTATTTTATTCTCTCATAATATTATTACCAAAAGAACAATCCATAGTAATTAAATCTTGAATTTATGTATTTAAGTGTGCAAGTTGTTGGAGAATCTCGATCAAAGGAATCGGTGAGGATTTCTATCCCCTTTCAATTCTTATTCTGTTACCTGTAATTTCTTTTGACGAAACACCTTGAATATTGATATGAGAGTTTTCTTTTTTTCTTTTTCCTTCGCAATCTCATTCATTTACCCGTTATTATTTTTCTGGAATCATATACCTATTTCTTGTTTTCAGGAACCCTCGATCATTGATATATGAAGTCTTTTATTCCTTTCAATTTTTCATATGTTGCTAGTTAATGGTTACTTCCTAAAACATATTACCTTTTTGCACTTTCTGAAACACCTCACTTATGGTGATGGAAATTGTTTGAACTATTTGGTTAATTAGAGCCGATTGAAATCCTAAATTATCCCTAATCAAAATCCCTTGGCATTAATAATTATTTCGTTAATTTCTTTATAATCAAAATTATGCTACTCAAATAAATAAAGTACTTTCAAAACATCTCAAAAAGATTATTAAAAATAAAGATGAATATTTATGAAAAGTCTTTTACTCCGAATAAGTTATAAATGAAAAATATTCGTGTTTTCTAATAATTATAAATTTTCTCATCCTACTCGTCGAATCGGGAACTAAGTGCTACACTTGCTGACAGGGGGTGTGCAGTAGGGGCCACCTCTAGAATCCCAAGGTTGACACCTTTTGCTAAATTTATTGTATTCTTGACTCTTTTGAATATTTTTTTCGGTCAATACAGTAAAATACGTGCCAGGCAGAGTAAAGTGCCACACTTGCTGACAGAGGGTGTGCAGTGGGGCCACCTCTTGAATTTGTTGTCATTTTCACATTTGGATTTTAGTACTAGACATCTTTTAGCTGTATTTTGTACCTCAAATGATAAAATCTTATTTCATTCTTTATGAAATGAAGTGCAAGGAACTAAGTGCCATATGGGGCTTTACGCTCGGGAGCCATCTCTAGAATCCTGTACACTTAAGTCTGAACATGAAATATGAATTCTCCTTGCTGGTATGAGATAGTGACGGAGTTACATGAAAGGTTTGATATGAATATTATGCCTCTGATATGATAAGATCTCTTATAAGCAATTCTGTTAAAGCATCTCTTAATGTATACAAAACTTAAGATATCTCATATATGTGCATGTGACTTGTAAAGCATTACTACAAGAGCTTGTTACAGAAATCAAGTTATCCTAGCATGTTTGTTTCCTACTTAATACATAATTCTCACTCTATCATCTTCTATTGTGGTATATGCTCTATACAGGTAACTATCTCCAACTTCCCTCTCTGAGTCTTTCGGACTCACCCGTTATACTTCTCTTTGTATAGATGAGGTTGGACTAGTCGTACCTAAAGAAGAATCTTGGGAGTAGAGGAATGAGAAATTATCTTTTGTTTAATTCCAAATGTACCCCGATCGATAAGTTTATGTATGTACATAATAAGACTTATAGCCATGGTGGCTTTATTGCTATATCTCAGGTACTTGTATATGTATGCTCATTTATAACTAGAGGAAACGTTCAGGCTAGTGTACAAAGATATATATATATAAGTTATTTCTTTTAATACAAATTGTCATTTTAATTGGTTAGTTTGCGCTTAACACTGGCTTTTGAAAGGAAAATCTCCTAGAGACAGTTAGTGTCATGGTGTGGTGACTTCAGGGACCTTCGGGGCACCACATATAGTGGTATCAGAGCCCATAGGATAAAAAAAAATTGCGTATATGAAACATTAAGAAAGAAAGTGAGTAGGGTTTGTTAAAATTTGAGTTATGCTAAGATAGATTTATTTAATGTTTTTAATAGTTATTTATTCTGATTGATGTATATATATATGTTTACTAATTTATTATATGACTGGTCTTTGGTAGATGGAGCAACCTGGGGATGGGCATGTTGGTGGACACGATGATAGACAGGTTGATGGGCATGCTAATGGTCATATAGGAGGGATAGGATTAGGAGATCGTCCAGATGTCCTTTACACAGATTAGATGCCCCGAGTCATAACTACACCTCTGGCAGACCCTTGGTCGGGCATTTTCCTAATTTTATAGTCTATCGCCTACGTGATGACCAGGACCGTGTCATGTAGACACGTGATCATTTAGAGATGATATGTGACTAGCAGGCTAGTGAGATGCTAGACCTATATTTACAGGTAGAGGAGCTCCAAACTGAGGTCAAGGGACGAGGTTTAGTGATTTTGGGACTGCAGACTCAAGTCTAGGAGTAGCTGGGCAAGATAAGACGGTTGATGGAGGAGGTGGAGCGGCTGAGGCATATAGTACTGTACTAAGTAAGAGTTATGAGAGTATTATGAGAGATGTGGCGATGATGGTTCGATTTTTTAGAGAGCAGATGCGTGAGGTCAGTCTTGGAGTCCAAGTACTTGATAGGAGGGCTTAGGATGTTGTTAGAGATGTACAAGGACTTGCTGACCGTTGGTTAGGTCATAAGCATAGACAGTTGATGGAGGTAGGATCCAATAGGTCTGCTGAGAGAGGCTAGGGGGCATTTGATGATTTTTCTGAGGGTGCTGGTTCAAAGGAGGAGGATCCGGAGAGAGATCCAGCGGAGGTTCCCCTTGGGGGGATGCATGATGTCATTAGTACTTTTCTTTTGATAACAGCTCACCCCAGTTTTGATATATGTATATTTGTAGATAACTTCCGAGCTGGGCCACCTCGAATGGCATGAGCCGCATGAGGGGAGACTCGCACGTCCGATTTTTAGGGGGATCTGGTCGACGGCCGGCGCCCACCCGACTATGTATATTTGTAGATAACTTTGTCATAGCATGCGTAGTGAGGCTAACTGGATGAAACTAACTAAAGTACTTTTGTATTAAATGCAGATAATACTAATCACATGATCTTATAAAATGTGTCTATGGTTACATTTATGCATTATAAACATATTTCTATAATATAAGCTTAATCATAATATTGAGTATTAACAAATACATGTATGTATATAGGATGACCTTTTAGTCTCCATGAACAAAATGGAGCCATTTGTTTATGATCAACCTCAACAAGAACCTCCCGGTAACAACTTAAACCATCAAGGAGCAACGACATCAAATGCTACAGGAATTAATGAAGAAATGAGGCCCATGTTCCAATTTTGGCAACAATTCATGCAATTATGCCAAAACCCACCACTTCAACTAGGCAAACTGTGCAAGGACCCTTGCCAGTTGACGAAGATAGGGCTTTTGAGAGATTTTTAATTCTCCAACCCCCAAAGTTTTCAGGTGAACCAAATGATAGAAAAACTAAAGCTTGGATCGAGGAAATCCAAAATGTATTTGGGGTATTGAAATATTATGATTCCCAAAAGATTGCTTATGCAACATACCCATTTGAAAACATAACATCTCATTGGTAGCAGACAGTAGAGCTCCGATGGAATGCTGAGGGAATGCAGAAGACTTGGGAAAACATTCTGGCAGAATTTGAAAGAAAGTTTATTTCCCTAGTTAAAAGAGATCAAAAAGAGAAGGAATTTATGGATCTTGTTCAAGGAGCCATGAATATTTCCTAGTATGAGGCCGTTTTTAACAGACTAATTAAGTATGCCCCCCACTACTTAAATAATGAAGAAAGGAAAGTTAAAAAGTTTGTGGGAGGTTTAAAACATAATATTCGATGGGCCACTTTGTTTGTTGATGCGACAAGCTATGTCAAAACAGTGGAACGTGCCATGCAAGTTGAAGCTAGTATAATGGAACTTGAAGTAGCAAAAGGAAAAGCCAAGCAAGCTCGACCCCCTCCACCTTGTGGGGCCCAAGGACTACCTCAGAAAAAGGAATTTGTAAAGTTTAGAAATATGGGAAACCACCCCAATAGCTCACAAGGTAACTTTGCTCGACCTCCCAATAAGCCTGAAGGACGTTGCAAATTTTGTGGTCGGCATGGGCATACAGAAGCAAATTGTAAGCATAAGAATGGAACATGTTACCTACGTGGAAGTGATCAGCATTATATGAGAGCATGTCCCAATAATGTAGGATCAAACACAAGAGCTCCCAACATGAAAGCTCCTTCGCGGGTACCTAATGCTCGACCAGATGGAATAGGAAAAATGCTAATCCCCCAATCTAGTGGCAAACCAAAAGTTTGTGCTAGGGCCTATGCTGTTGAAGGAGAAAAGGTGCCATATCCTTTGGCTATAGTGGAAGGTAATATTAAAATTGTTGGAAAGATTGGTAAAGCATTATTTGACCTTGGTGCTACCCATTTATTTGTATCTACATCATTTACTCATGATCTTATACTACCATTAGATAAGATGCCTTATCTATTTGAAGTTAGTACGCCCATGGGCACGTCTATAGTGATTGATTTATTATGCAAGGCTTGTAGGGTTGAGATCAATGGAAAAACATATCTAGCAAACCTGATCAGAATGCCGATCAATAAGTATGATGTCATCTTAGGAATGGACTGGTTGTATAGCCATCAACTTGTAAGATAAATTGTAGGGAAAAAACTATTAACTTGGAGATTAATAGTCTCTAAGGATGGACTAGTAGTGGATCCAACTAAGATTAAAGCTATAATTAAGTGGAAAAGGCCCGAGAACACTAAGGAAGTTTGAAGTTTCTTGGGATTCGCAGGCTATTACTGAAAGTTTATAAAGAACTTCTCTAAAATTGTTGCACCCTTAACGCAACTTACCTAGAAAGCACACATATTTAAGTGGGAAGATGCATATGAAAACAGTTTTAAGGAGTTAAAGGATAAATTGACTACAACACCTGTGTTATCACTGCCATCAGGAGTAGAAAATTTTGTAGTATATACAGACGTGTCCAGGGAAGGATTAGGATGTGTTCTAATGCAGAATGGGAAGGTAATTGCATATGCTTCGAGGAAATTAAAACCTTATGAACAAAACTACCCTACCTATGACCTGAAGTTAGTAGCAATCATATTTGCACTTGCCAAGTGGAGATATTACCTCTACGGTGCAACTTTCGAAATTTTAGCCGACCATCAAAGTTTGAAGTATCTTTTTACCCAGAAGGAGGTGAACATGAGGCAAATGAGATGGATGGAATTTTTAAATGATTACGATTGTGGAATTTCCTACCATCTAGGAAAGGCTAACGTGGTTGCCAACGCCTTGAGTAGAAAAACAGAGCTAACTTAAGAAAATGTTAAGGACTCAAATCATAAACTTCACTTATTCTAAGTCCAAACTCATGCTATGAGAGTCAGATTTATGATTAGACCTGAATTATTTCAGAAAGTCAAGGAGGCACAAGAAAAGGATGAAGAAGTTGCAAAATTCAAGAAATCTATCAAAACCATGAATTCAAAATTTGACATCGACTAAGAGGGAGTAATGAGATTTGGCAGCAGAAAAAATTGTGTCCCTAAGTCCATACGAGAGGAAATACTAAACGAAGCACACAAATCCAAATACACAATCCATCCATGAGGTACCAAGATCTATAATGATCTTAAAAGGAATTTTTGGTGGAAGGGAATGAAGTCAAATATTGCCAGTTATGTGAAGAAATGCTTGGTGTGTCAACAAGTTAAGGCTGAACACTAGAGGCCAGTAGGATTATTACAATCTCTTCCTATACCAGACAGGAAATGGGAAATGATAACCAGAATTTTGTCTTGGGACTACAAAGGGTAAGAAAAAGATTTGATGGAATTTGGGTAATTATGGAACGATTAACGAAATCAACACATTTTCTACCAATCAAAGTTGACTACAAGGTAGAAACCTTAGCAGATTTATACAATAGAGAAATTATTCGACTTCATGGAATTCCTGTCAGCATTATTTCGGACAGAGACCCAAAATTCACATCAAAACTGTGGAAATATTTATTGGAGGATTTAGGAACAAAGCTAAATTTCAGTACCGCATCTCATCCTCAATTAGATGGACAATCTGAGAGAGTAATCTAAATAATAGAAGATATGTTGAGGGCTTGTGCAATGGACTTTAAGGATTCATGGGATAAGCACATGCCGTTAGTGGAATTTGCCTATAATAACAACTATCAAGCCACAATTCAAATGGCTCCCTACAAAGTATTATGTGGTGAAAGTGTCGGTCTCCATTATATTGGGACTTGGATGATTGGTTAACACCACCAAGAAAGGGACAAGATAGGGCCGTGCGAGCAGAAATGATTCAAAAAGCTGTTGACAAAGTTCAGATCATCAAACAATGCATGCATACTGCCCAAAGTCGACAAAAGAGCTATGCAGACAATCATTGTCAGGATTTGGAATTTGACGTTGATGATCAAGTTTTCTTCAAGGTTACACCTCATAAGGGAATAAAACGGATGGGAAAAAAAAGAAAGCTACAATTCCAATATATAGGGCCTTTGCGAATTACAAAGCATATTGGGAAAGTAGCATATAAGTTTGAACTCCTAGCTTACCTCACAAGCATCCATGACGTGTTCCATGTATCACAACTTAGAAAATATTATCCTGATCCTTTGCATATAATATCCCATGAAGAAATTTAGATGGAACTCAACTTATCCTACGAGGAAAGGCTAGTATGTCGTTTGGATCATAAATATCGAGAATTACGATCTAAAATAATCCCAATGGTCAAAGTTTTATGGAGAAGCCACGATGTTGAGGAAGCAACTGGGGAACCTGAGGAACATATGAGGAACCGATACCCCCATTTATTCATAGCCTAGAATTTGGGGGCGAAATTCCTCTAAGCAGGGGGAATTGTAACATCCCGTCTTGTCTCGTAAGTAATTTTTCATATAATAATATGCAATAATAGTTAAGTTATTAAACTTATCTAATAACTATAGGGAATCGGAGGTTTAAAATTTTATGCAGGAAATAGACTATCTTATGAGTTTATCCCCTTTAATTAAATTAATAGCATTTTAGATTAAACAAGCTAAAAAAATGATTTTAAAATTCTCTAAATATACCTACACTATGAGTTTCTTCATACACCCTAAGTTATAAGGTAAAACATACATTATTTAAGATATAGATACATTATTATACATATACAGGTACATATATATTGGGTATATAATAAAAGTTTTATAGGCTAATTAAATAAAACAAGAAATCGAGGACTAAATTACAATAAAAAATTCAAGGGTTCAAATTAGAATAAAGTAGAAACCAAGGGCTTCCCTAAGCAAATAGAAAAAGTTTCACTTCTATAAATAGGGGTAAATCCATTGCCATTTCCACACAAAGACTACACTTTCTCTGCAGATTGTCTCAAACATAGTAATTATCTCTCCAAATTCTCAGCCATTAATCATCATATTTTAGCCAAAACCTTTCTAGTTCATCAAAGATCACAACCCTCAGAAAAATCTCCCTATAATTCCAGTCCTAACTCCAGAATTTCTTTTCAAACCAAGTAGGAACTCTCTAGCCAATAAGACTATTGCCCAAACTTAAACTTTCAAAAAATCAAAAACTAACCTTTCCGTTACCTGATCAACTGTTCAAAGATACTCTTACAAAGCTCTATTTGTTTAGATTATCTTGGTGGAAGGGGATTTTAGAAATTTTGCCGAGATCACACCTGATTTGCTACTGGAATTGACACTGCCACAACCAAGTAGAGGCTGGCAGAACAAGAGGTGATGTTATTTTACTTATAACTAGAGATTCCGTCAGTCAAATGAAAAACTAAAACCATAGATAGAAATTCCTTCAAATTTAGATAAGATTAGAAGTAAGATTTATTGAAATTGATGTAGTATTATGGCCTAAATTGTGTAGAAACCGCAACCTGCCATCAAGATGCGATTGGGGGTCAGAACTCAACTTTGACCAGGAATTAGGAAAAATCGGCCTGTTTGATCATCTATTTAAAGTCACCGTTAGAAAATTCATCAAGTTATAATCCATTATGAGGTGAAAATCACCGTAAACTCTTTGGATTTGGTTAAAACCTAGGTTTGATGGAAACTATCATGGTTGACTATATAAGATATAGGTTCTAGAAATGGTCAGATTTTATTGGAAAACTCATGTTGATAACTTGATTATTTTCTTGTGGTTGAAGGTGGTTGGGTGTGAATGAATGTTGGATCTTGAGGTTATGTTGGATTATTGAATTTTGATTTCGATATAAGTGAGTTATATTTTGTTGCTTTGATACCATGATTTTTTTTTAAATTCCTGGAACAATGTGATGAGAAGTGTTAAGATATATTCGATTCATTTGAATATTAATAAGTAGAAAATATCACTCATATATATATATATATGTGTGTGTGCTCAAAGATAGTCACTTGAATTAATAAATAATAACTATTAAAATAGTATATAGTACCTTAAGTAAACTAATTGTTATTTTATTCTCTCATAATATTATAACCAAAAGAACAATCCATAGTAATTAAATCTTGAATTTAGGTATTTAAGCATCCAAATTTTTGGAAAATCTTAATCAAAGGAATTGGCGAGGATTTTTATCCCTTTTCAATTTTTATTATGTTACCTGTAATTCCATTTGCCGAAACACGTTGAGTATTGATATGGGAGTTTTCTTTCTTTCTTTTTTTTTTTTTTCCTGGAATCACATACCTATTTCTTGTTTTCAGGAACCCTACGATCATTGATATATTAAGTCTTTTATTCCTTTCAAATTTTCATATGTTGCTAGTTAATGGTTATTTCCTAAAACATATTACCTTTTTGCACTTTCTGAAACACCTCACTTATGGTGATGGAAATTGTTTGAACTATTTGGTTAATTAGAGCCGATTGAAATCGTAAATCATCCCTAATCAAAAACTCTTGGCATTAATATTTATTTCGTTAGTTTCTTTATAATCAAAACTATGCTACTCAAATAAATAAAGTACTTTCAAAACATCTCAAAAGGATTAATAAAAATAAAGAAAGATATTTATGAAAATTCTTTTACTCTGAATAAGTGATAAATGAAAAAGATTCGTGTTTTCTAATAATTACAAATCTTCTCATCCTACACGTCGAATTGGGAACTAAGTGCTACACTTGCTGACAGGGGGTGTGCAGTGGGGGCCACATCTAGAATCCCGAGGTTGACATCTTTCGCTATATTTATTGTATTCTTGACTCTTTCGAATATCTTATTCGGTCAGTACTGTAAAATACATGCCGGGTAGAGCAAAGTGCCTCTTGAATCTTTTGTTATTTGCACATTTGGATTTCAGTACTAAACATCTTTTAGCTATATTTTGTACCTCACATGATAAAAACCTATTTTATTCTACGTGAAATAAAGTGTAAGGAACTTAATGCTACGTGCGGCTGTGCGGCGGGGGCCACCTCTAGAATCCTGTACACTTAAGTCTGAACATGACATATAAATTCTCCTCGCTGGTATGGGATAGTGATGGAGTTACATGAAAGGTTTGATATGAACGTAATGCCTCTGATATGATAAGATCTCTTATATGTAATTCTATTAAAGCATCTCCTAATGTATACAAAACTTAAGATATCTCATATATGTACACGAGACTTGTAAAGCATTACTACAAGAGCTTGTTAAAGAAATCAAGTTATCCTCACATTTTTGCTTCCTACTTAATACATAATTCTCACTCTATCATCTTCTACTGTGGTATAAGCTCTATACAGGTAACTCTCTCCAACTTCCCTCACTGAGTCATTCATACTCACCCGTTATACTTCTCTTTATACAGATGAGGCTAGACTGGTCGTACCTGAAGAAAAATCTTGGGAATAGAGAATGAGAAATCATCTTTTGTTTAATTCTAAATATACCCCGATCGATAAGTTTATGTGTGTACATAATAAGACTTATAGTCATGGCGGCTTTAGTGTTGTATCTCAGGTACTAGTATATGTATGCTTATCTATAACTAGAGGAAACGTTCAGGCTAGTGTGCAAAGATATATATATATACACACACTTAAGTTATTTCTTTTAATACAAATTGTCATTTTAATTGGCTAGTTTGCGCTTAACACTGGCTCTTGAAAGGAAACTCTCCTAGGGAGAGTTAGTATCGTGGTGTGGTGACTTTAGGGACTTTCGAGGCACCACAATATTCATGAAACTTCAATTGATTAAAATGTAACATTGAATCATCCATTTTATTCTATATAGATCAAATAATTGTTTATGTGCAATTATTTCCAACAGTGGTATCGGAGCCAATAGGGCTTGTTCTTGCCTATTGATTTGATCAAATTTCATAAAATTATTTTATGCTTAGAATTTATAATTCTTGAAAACATGATAGTTTTGTCCTGAATTTTGCACCATATGTAATTCTTGGTATGCATATCATGTGATTAACATTTGATATAGACAAATAGGTAGTTTGAGAGAAAAACTAAATATGAGATTAAGATTTATTTTCTTAAATAAAATTTTGAACTTAGATTTTATTTTTGCTGTAAATTATTTAGATTATCTTTTACATCATTGAAAGAAGTTCAAAACGGTACATTAGTCATGAAAAACAGATTTAGAATGGGATAGATATGATTATTTGAAGTTTTGCTTGAAAATTGAATATCTGACGAATTTTTTGGCTAAAATAGAATATGTTTTGTGATGGTTATTATAATGTTTGTATTATATAGCAGAATGTGATAAGTTATTCAAAAGAATAAATTATGCACTTAGAACGAGAATAAGATAAGAGATATATTTTTTTGACCTAATTATTTTAATTTGTTGATTTCTTTGGGAAATAATAGGAAATAACTTTTGGATATTTTTATTATTATTATTTTTTTCATATTTAAACAATGAGATGCATATTTATTTAGACAATTGTTATTTTATTCAGGATTAATAAATTTTTATTATTCTTTTTAATTTAGTAGAAGATGATTACTAGCCTGAGTTGCGAAATTTTCGATTTCACTAGGTATAAAGGAGAAATAATTAATTTACTTAGATCTAGAATAAAATATTAGGCAGTACCTATTTGAGCAATAAATTTCATTAATCTTAGACCACCTCATCAGTTTTAATTTCAAGTCAATTTAATATGAAAAATGAACATGTTGCCTAATATTGTCGCAATTTAGATGATAATAGTCAATGAATGGATCAAAATTTAAGTTTGAGTTCTACTTGCAATATGAGTTCACTCATAAGAAAATATTCAACTATCCTCAATTGCTATTTGAGCAGATTCACGGATAAGTTTAGTTTGTGCTATTAATCATATTTTTGATAAAATCATCAAATTGAGGCTGATTATGAATAGTCAAGTAATTGCATTTGTCGCTTATGCTAACCATTGAGATGATGTTGGCAAAATCAAGGATGAGCTAGACAAAGCAAATAGCAGAATTAGAACCATAAATTGATGCAACAAAGTGACTGCAATAATAGAAGCAACTAAAATATCAAAAAATGTGAAGTACTAGAAACTTTTGAGATGGTTTACTTCACTTGTAATAGTATTGAGATATGGTTTGGCTCTCAAATCTTTCTCATTCATTCGTTTGCTAGTGTTTCCAGTTCTCTCTTTGTTGGAAATAAGTTACTGCAAGACTGGGCATATGGTTGGAGGTTGAGCAAGAATATAGACTATGTTCAAGTATCGTGCAGCCATATGTCGGGAATGGCGCAAAAAGAAGAGGTATTATGAATTGCAATGTGATACCTCACCTTAGCAATGGGCTTGAGCTAATTTCTCCAAGCTTAAAAATAGGGTGAGCTATCCACTGGAGATGTGAAAAAGCCACTAATTATTTGATATAGTCAATTTTGAACTAAAGCACTTGTGAGACATTAATTAAATGCAGTATGTCCATCTTTCATTTAAGAGACTTTTTTGTTTCTCATGAATTGACTTAAGCTAGCATTTTTAATAGTTCTTCATTTATTTTTTGGCATGTTAGTTAGAGGAATGACCATGATAGCTAGAGGATGCTGGGCTTACTCGCTAAGGTCAATCTCCACTTTCAGAAACTTTTCTAGTGGGAAAGGCCAGCTAGAAAATGAAAGAGGGTCACTTTATCCTCTAAAGTTAGTCCACTAAAATCGAATGAAGACTTATATGAATGAAAGACACTCAATAGTGCACTCTATTTTCCTTACTTTTCATGCTATTGGTCAGTACAACCTCTTTCTCACTAATCAAAAGTGCTAAGTTTGTCAAAACGATTTGGAAAGGTAGAGAATCAATTAAGCGTGAACATGGAGGTTCAATGTACTAATAGGCAGCCAGAATATCTTGTCTAAATAGTTTGGACAAATATTTAAATAAAAATAGAGTTAAGATATGACTCCAAACACTTTGCAGCTAAATGGGCTTGTGAAAATTGATGAGTCAAATACTTTTGGTTAAGTTAGATTTATGGCGTAGATTGATCTTATCTCACTTGAGGAGATATAATCTTAGTTGTAGCCTATATCATGAAAAAAATATGTCTCAAAATGGATTCTCCAATTTCTATTAGATGGTTGCTAGCCAAAATTTGTGGTATGTGCCTAAAAGAATTGGCAAGGTATATTCTCATAAGGTGATGAACACTATATTGGAGAAAATAAAAAAGATTAAGTCGCATAAAAATATTTCCTTTGAGGAGGATTTACTAGATCATATGTGAAGTCTAAATTAATCTTGAACTATTTGAGTTGTAAGATCCTTGAAGAGGCGTTCATTTTTCTAGCAAAGGTATTGCTTCTTAAAGCTTATATAGTAATTGCTGGGACAATAGGAGTGGCTCTAATGTTAGTGGGAGTATTTCACTTAAACAAAGTACTCTCAAATATGGGTGAACATGAAGTGTTCCCATTGTCTACATGGGATTGAGTGGGCATCCTTCATGATCATTGTTTGTGGATGTTGATGAGTTAATATAACACTTGTGACTACACTTATTATTTAAAGTGGATAGCTGATATAAAGAAGAAAGTGAGTTCAATTGTTGAGAACAAAATCTAAGAGCTAGTTGATCAATCTCTAGATGCAAGACCATTAGAAATGTGTTGTTTCTTATGGTCAAAATACAAAGCGAATGTGTTGATTAACATATGCAAAGCTCCAAGAAGGGCGAAATATTCTCCCTAAATTGTGAGATTTTTCTCTTTTCACGAATGCTATTAATTGCCACCATTGTCATCTAAGTTTATCTTGGATGATTTGAGTGGGTATACCCAAATGAGAAATGGACAAGGAGATCTATGTGGATCATCCAACAAATTCAAGTAGTGGGGTAGAAGTACTAAAGTTATTGCTTGAAAAGCTCCATTTATAGCTTGAGCTATCGTCCAACTAGTGTTGCTATCGATTACATCGAGCTATCTCTTGACAGGCTTAACGATGATTGAATAAGGCCACTAATGATATGCAAAGATAAGTGAAGGGATTTATTCCCTTATTGTATATGAGTGATAACTTGATGGCTATAGATAATGTGAAGATGGCGCCACTTGAAGGTGGTTATCCTTTTGAGATGGACATAGGAGATTGATGCATACGTTGTGTGTAAACATCGAGATCGTTCAATAATCTTTGGAGTTTGCTCTAAGAGTAACTATATGTGCATCTTGCTAATTCTATTGACACTTCATGGTTATGATTATGATTATGTTCTTAGTAGAAATGCCTTACATTTGAAGAAGAAAGATATACATGCAAGTATTGTTTAAGTAAGCACTGGAAAAAAGTTTTGAAGTATACTATCTATATACTCGACTAGTCTTGTGCTTAGTAATAGTGAATTGATGTCAAATGATCTTTGATGCAAATATTAAGATGTGGTCAAATGGATCCCAGATGTCTAAGTGAATTGCTCTAAGTTTGTTGGAGACTATCTGGTTTAATACTTCTAGAGATGTTGATGTTGTGATGCATGTCTGTGTTGCTATCATTATTTTTTTTTGATAATGAAGCTTTTAAAAATTAGTTAAAGTTAATCTTCAACAAAGTGGCATAATTGTTATGCTTCATCTTGCTTGGCCAATTAATTGTTTATGATATAAGCACAATTGTTGGAATTGAATGTCAATTCTTGATTTATTTATTTATTGTTCATTTAATTGTTGAATGGATGATGAATAAATGGGGATGATTATGAGCCTTTAATATTGATTTTATTCGTTTCAAGTTGTTGAAAATGGTTGTATTAAATCGGGGCTTGCATGCCACTTAATTTCTATATTGTAAATGTTATGAGAGTAGAATCACTAGGAGTGAGAATTTTTTTCTCATGTAAATGTTACAAGGAGAAAAAAAGACCATTGGAGGCATGGAGACTCAAGAAGACCTATAAATGTATGGGATGCACTCATTTAATAGCTAAATTTAATCTACTCACTTAAAATCAACTAGGTGGTGCACCTATGGCTCTAAGTGCACCACTTGGTTAGGCTCATGGTCATCCCACCGTAGCAGCATCTTAGGCATATTTACTTATTTATGCTTTTCATATCCTATTGATATATGTGATGCATGGATTAGAATAAAGAAAACCTAAACAAGAAGATTAAAATGATGAGATCTTTGCAAGCAAGAAAAATTCTCCACTTAGAATGTCTAAGTGCTTTCAATATTAAGTCGAATTTGATATAAATTAAAAGGCGTTTTAATTAATCCATGCCTTCTACCAATAGTATTTGCCATGATGACGTTACCGATTTTGTGTGATGGCACTCAATCACGGGGATCACACTTAGGAGGAAAGTTGTGAGCATATACTTAGCATACAATGTACCTTTGATTTGAGAATGCCCAGATTGGCACTCGATCACAGGGGATGTTGTGACGCTGTCTCAAGTCAAAGTTTGATTAGTAGTTCCGACGTAACACCTAGTAATGTAGATGGCACATGGTCACGTGTGATCTACATGAAAAGTGAGGTAAAACATATCAAAAGTTTCATAGAGATGCAATTAGCAAATGTTTCTTACCGTTCGATTGATTGTGGATGGCACTCAATCACGGGGGTCCGCTTCCATGTCTTTGGGATCTTGATTCTCACTAGGAAATATGATTTCCTAAATTCTTCTAAGAGGTGAAGGATTTGATAAAATAGTAGGAGTAAAACATACTTAAAAGACCATGAACATATTTTTCAAATATCCATATTCAATCATATGATTATACTCTTATTTTCGCCTCTTGTAGATCTTTGAAATCTTCAAAAACAAAATGGCTAAGAATCCACTTCACGTGATTTTGGAAACTATTAAACTTATTGGGCCAAACTTCCACGATCGGTTGAGAAATCTCAAAATCATTCTTAACTCTAAAAAGAGGACCATGTCTTTGATCAAAGTTCACTGGGCGCATTGGGTGATGATGCCATTAATGAGGAGCGTGAATTGTTCACTAAGTTTGTAAATAATGATCTACAAGCAAGATGCCTCATGATGGCTTCCATGACTAATGAGCTCCAAAAGACTTATGAGCATATGAAGCATGCAAATAAGATCCTTGTACACATACAAGAATTGTATGGTGTACAAACTAGTCATGAAAGGTTGAGGGTTCAAGCGTCTATGAGGGTTCAAGTGTCCATTGTATGGTTGAGGGTTCAAGCGTCCATGATCATGGGCTTAAGATAATTGGACTTATCGAGAAGCACGGACAACTAAATGTTGTGATAGACAACAACCTCTACATAGATTTGATTCTACAATCATTATCTTCTTCGTTCGACCAATTTGTTGTGAACTTTAATATGTCCAAGCAAGAGTTGACAATCAATGAATTAGTGAACATGCTTGTGACTACCGAGGGGACTATGAAAAAGGAAAAACCTCTTATGCTTGCTTCCACCTCAAAGTCGAAGGGCCCTAGGGGTTCTAAGAAAGGAGGTAAGAGGAAGAAAGGTTTTTCCTCTAAAGGGAAGTGACCCTTGAAAGGTTTGGGGGCAGTGAAGAAGAAGAAAGAGAATAAAATCGATGCAAGTTGTTTCTATTGTGGTAAGAAGGGGCATTGGAGAAGGAATTGCAAAACTTACCTTGCAACCCTTGAGAAGGGTATGTATTTTATTAAAGTACACTTGACGACTAATTCTTCCTCATTGGTATTTGATACCGCATGTAGTTTTCACCTATGTAATTCGTTACAGGGTATGGAAAGGAGAAAGAGTCTTCATGAAGGGGATATGATCCTCCACCTCAAAAATGGAGCGAGAGTTGCCAGCATGGTCCAAGATGTAATCAAGTTAGACTTGGGGAATGATTGCATTATACTTGATCCAATTTATTATGTACCCCACCTTGTGAAAAATATTATTTCTATTCACATTCTTAATAATGAAGGATTTGATTTTTCCATATGGAATGGGATGTTAAAGGTATTAAAGAATGGTTCTTTAATTGCACAAGGTACATTATATAACGGATTGTACATACTTGATTCCCAACCTTCACTTATGCACATTCAATCAAGTAAAAGAAAATTATATAACCAAGAAGATGCCATAATTTGTCATGCTAGACTTGGACATATTTATAAAAATAGAATGAACAAGTTAGAAGCTTTCAAAGCATTAAATGTTAGTGGCATTGAGGACCTTCTTACTTGTGAATCTTGTTTAAAGGAAAAAATGACCAAAGCTACTTTTGTAGGACAAACGAAATGCACCACAAATCCTTTAGATTTGACCCATACGGATGTTTGTGGCCCACTAAGAGTTAGTGCGAGAGGAGGCTATTCATATTTCATCATCTTTACTGATGATTATAGTCGGTTCGGACATGCGGTCGTGCGCTTAGGCTGGGCGGCAGTAGGGTAGTTTTGGTTTTGTGGATTTTGAGTGTTGATTTTTGGTTCCTTAAGTGACCAAAAGTGTTTTGCATCACACATAATTGATGCACAAATATTGTGCAAGTTCTCAAAATTATGTTTGGCATTTTTGATTGCTTTTAAAAATTAGTCAAAGTTAATCTTCAACAATGTGGCATAAATGTTTTGCTTACTCTTGCTTGGTCAATTAAATGTTTATGGGATAAGCATTTAATTGTTGGAATTGAATGTCAATTCTAGATTTATTTATTGTTCATTTAATTGTGGAATGGATGATGAATGAATGGGGATGATTATGAGCTTTTAATATTGATTTTTTTTGTTTCCAGTTGTTGAAAAGAGTTGTATTAAATTTGGGGCTTGCATCCATCTTAATTTCTATCTTGTAAATGTTATGAGAGTAGAATCACTATGAGTGAGGATTTCTTTCTCATGTAAATGTTACAAGAAGTAAATAAGACCATTGGAGGCATGGAGACCCAAGAAGACCCATGAATGTATGGGGATTCACTCATTTAATAGCTAGATTTAATCAACCCACTTAAAATCAACTAAGTGGTGCATCTATGGCTCTAAGTGCACCACTTGGTTAAGCTTATGGTCATCCCACCCTAGGAGCATGTTACATGCATTTACATATTTATGATTTTCATATCTTATTGGTGTATGTGATACATAGATTAAGATATAGAAAACCTAAATAAGAAGATAAAAATGATGAGATATTTGCAAGCAAGAAAAATCCTCCACTTAAAATGTCTAGGTGCTCTCAATATTAAGCCAAAATGGATATAAATTAGAAGGATTTTCACTTAATCCATGTTTTTTACCAATAGTATGAAGTCACATGTAGCACTAGGATCCAATAATCAAAACGTTAAAAATGGAAATTAACCAGGCTACACATGTCACCAAGGATCTAAACATGCTATTGATTCAGATTTAGATGGAGAATTATCTTGTTTTGCTCAAAAAATAAGGAAGGAAGAAGAAAGCCTTTGACACTCAAAAACTGTCTTCCAGTGGCACAATGAATTTCGATCAACGTCTGACCAGGAACTCTGATTTGATTGAAACTTGCACCAAAGTGTCACTAACTCTTTGATGCATATTCAATCCAAAATTCAGCTCAATCAGATCTTTGCAATAAAAGTTGGTGTAAGTCAAGAATTTAATTTAAAACACATAAAAACTGAAAATAACTTGAATTACACCACCACAAGGATCTAAATGCATGCCTATAAAATAGATCTAGGTCAGATTGTTACCTTATAAGCAAAGTCCAACCAAAACTTGAAGATGGGCTTCCTTTCGCGGAAACAGACTGCTTCTGGCGTAGCAAGGTGTGATCAACTTTTGATCAGGCAAATCACCTCCAATTTGAGCCAAATCTGGAAAAAAATTTGCCAACTTCTTGGAGAATGTCTAGTAAGAAATTCAACTCCAAACAACTCCGGCAAGGCAGCAAAAAGAGTCCAAAAAATCACTACTGAAACAAAGGATGACCAAAAACCAAGCAATCCAAACGTCTTGCCTCTAATGTGAAAGTCCACACACTAATGGACAATCATTTTCTTCCTAGTTCAAATAGAGAAACTAAGAAGAAAAATAAGAGCTAGATGAAGGCTGAAATGTGAGAGAGGGAGGTGAAGAAGGTGTGAAGTCTTAACTCATAAGAGAATCACAAAATTGGAGGGAAATTTCGATCTAACAGTTAGATCTTTATGCTTGCAAATCTATCATATTGGCTGCCCCCTTTATATCTATATATAGAGGGAGGATGGTGTGATGCCAAGGATTCTCAAGTAGGGGCGCCACATGTGCATGCCAACTTGCAAGCAAGTTGCATTTGCATTTCTTGTGAATTTAAATTTCATTTGGAATTTTCATTTCATCATATGAAATGTCATCCAAATAAATTCTAAATTCCTACCAATTGAACCATTCATTTTAATTTTTCCTCCAAAAATATTTCTTCACTTTAATTAAATTAAACACTTTTATTTAATTAAACTTTGACTTTAACTTTTAAGTCAATTAGCTTAACTCTTTAAGCTAGTATTTGTTAACTTAACTCTTTAAGTTAACTTAACCAAACAATAGTCATGTGGCACCAAATTAAATTAATACTTAATTTAATTGGTCTTAATTTAACTTCTTAAATTAATTAGATCAATTTAACAATTAATTTTCTAAGTGTTAGAAAGATTCCTAGTGACTGAAAATTGAGGGTTACGGTTGATGCAATTTTTAGTTATCTTGGCTTGATCAATTTGAAGTTTTTAGTCATCTTGGCTTGATCAATTAAATTGACCAAGCCAAGATGACTAAAAATGGCATCAACCGTAAACCTCAATTTTCAGTCACTAGGAATCTTTCTAACACTTAGAAAATTCCTTTCATCAAGTAGAATTTTCAATTGGCTTTTGTGTGTAACCCATTAGGTTCTACCATTGATTGGACATGGGCTCGCAACTCTTGTGACTTTAGAAAATCAAATATTCACATTAGTTTAAACTCACTTAAACTAATCGAACTAATTCAATTAATCTCTATTAATCGAAGAGTACCCAATCTCGATGGTCGATGTCCAACCTCAAGCCCATGGAGCCCAATAATTGGCCGAATGAAGGCTTTTGGTGAACCATTCGAGCTTTACGCATAACATGCAAATACAGTCCTTCTATTTCTTATCTCCATGAAAGAGGCCTAATGCAAGATATTTGCCGGCTCCCTAATAGCCTCGATACTATGTGTCTATTCTCAATGTTTGATTTCATTTATGACCTCATCTTTGGAAAACTCTTTTTCCAAATTGTCATACTGCCTTGGCCAATGACTCATTGGAATCAATCATTATAGAACACATAGGAGATGCACTCACCCTTCACAAAGACGAGGAGTTGGATCCTATCTTAAATCTCATAAACCTCTATGTTTAAGTACCTCATACCCAATCACAACCTGAATGGCCCGCTAGGTGACCAAGGATGAGTCAAAGTATAAGGACCTAAACACAAGGTTACAATGGATCCTCAGGTCAAAGGACTAATTATATACATTAGCGTAAGCTGAGAACTTGCCACTACGGCTACCTAGTGGATTCTCCGGGTGGGCCTCTAGTGCCTTGTTCTCTAACAAGCACCTACTAATGTTCACCCATATCATATATAGATTGCTCACGGAACTGAGCAACATCCAACCCTTAGTGTGTGCATTGTCAGCGCAAGTCTATCCGAATCTTAGATACCCTGTCTCTTAAGATTCTATGACTTGGGATGTTTAAGATCAAGACAGTGTAAGACTTATTCCATGATCACCACCTAGTGCGTGACCAAGTCCCATAGTCTTGTGTGACCTAAGGGCTTCAACCAAGTGCTAGTGAAGTAATAATGAGCATAAGATGAAGATGGCCATTTATGAATAATATCATTCAATCAAGACTGTATCACCAGTGAAATAGTTTACATGCCATTATTATTGGCTGCGACGTACTATTCCAACAAGCAAGACCTCCAAAAGTGGCTCGAAAGTTACTGCCAGAAGTTGGATCTCCAAAAGGCACAACAATCCAATTGTCTTGCCTCTAATGTTAAGATCCACACACTTATGCAAAACTAGTTCTCCTCAATATTAATTGGAGAATCAATAGACGAACAAGAAATGATAAAGGGTTGAATTGGCGGTTAGAGAAAAAGAGAACTAAAGCTTCAACATATGATGCAACACTTGAAAATTAGAGGAAAATTTTGAGAGAATCTAATTAAGATGAAATGTGACGTCTTGCTACTATTTTTGGCTGCCCCTCTCTGTATCTATATATAAAGGGAGGATGGTGTGATCACAAGGTAGCATTACACCTTCCTCAAATGGAGGGGGGACCGCTCACTTGCATTGCAAGTTGGCATGAATGTGAATTATAGTATATTTGAATTTTATTTGGAATCTTCATTTCATCTCATGAAATGTCATCCAAATAAATTCTAATGCCACACCAAATGAACCTTTCAGTTGAATATTTTCTCCAAAATTAATTCTCCATTTTAATTAAATTAAACTTCTTTAATTTAATTAATCATTTTGACTTAACTCTTTAAGTCAATTAGATAAACTCCTTTAGCTAGCAATTGTTAACTTAACACCTTAAGTTAACTTGACCAATTGATAGTCATGTGGCACCAAATAATTAACTCCTTAATTATTGGTCTTAATTTAACTCCTTAAATTAATTAGATCAATTTAACAATTAAATTGATCAAGCCGCAAATTGAGCACAACATTTGTGTCAATCAGTCAATCCTCCTAAATCGATCATGTGGTAAGTTTTTCTAACTCTTAAAAAATTCCACTTGATTGCCTAGGATATGCAATTGACTTTTGTGTGTGACCCGGTAGGTTCTACCATTCATTAGATATGGGCTCACAACTCTTTGTGACTTTGGAATATCAATATTCACTTTAGTTTAAACTCCTTAAAACTAATCGACTCACTTCAATTAATCTTTATTAATTGAAGAGTACCTGATCTCCATGGTCGATGTCCAACATTAAGCCCATGGAGCCCAACTAGTTGGCCGAAATGAATGCTTTTGGAGAACTATTCTAGCTCTACCTATGCCATGCAAATATAGTCATTCCGCTTCCTATCTCCTGCAAGAGGCCTAGGGCAAGATATTTGTCGGTTCCCCAATAACCTCAATACTATGTTTCTATTCTCAATGTTCAATTCCCTTTATGACCTCAACTTTGGAAAACTCCTTTTCCAAATTATCATACTACCTTGCGCAAGGATTTCATAGAATCGATCATTATAGAATACATAAGAGATGTATTCGCCTTTCACAATGATGAGGAATGGGATCCCATCTTGGATCTCATAAACCTCCATATCTAAGTAGCTCATACCCAATCCCTACCCAAATGACCTGCTACTTGGCTAGGGAAGAGTCAAAGCATGAGGACCTAAACACAAGGTTACAATAGATCCTTAGGTCAAAGGATTAATTATATGCATTTGTGTAAGCTGGAGAACTTGCTACTACCGACTTACCACTATAGCTATCTAGTGGACTCTCTTGGCGGGTCTTGAATGCCTTGTTCTGTAACAAGCACCCACCAATATGTATCCATATCTTTTATTGTATTGCTCATGAAATGGAGCAACATCCAATTCCTTCAATTAATGCATCATTAGTGCAAATCTATCCGGATGTTAGATGCCCTTGGTCTCATAGCATCCTATAACTTGGAAGTATTTAAGATCACGACCGTATAGGACTTGTTTCATGTTCATCACCTAGTGTGTGACCAAGTTCCGTAGTCTTGTGTGATCTAAGAGCTTCAACCAAATGCTAGTGAAGTAAATATGTGCGTAAGATGAAGATGGCCGTTTGAAGAATATCATTCAACCAAGATTGTATCACAAGTGAAATAGTTTACAAGGCCAATCTAATTTGCTTGTGGGATACTATTCCAACAATCTCCCACTTGCCCTAAAGCCAATTCCCCATAGTCTTAAGACCCATCTTCTCAAGATGTCCTTCAAAGACCTCTTGCGGTGGGGCTCAGTCAGTGGATCTGCTATATTCTCTTCTAAGGCAACTATTTCCACATGGATTTCGCCTCTATCAATGATCTCCTAGATCAAATGATATCGCCTCAAAATGTACTTTGACCACTAATGAGATCTTGGCTTTTTAGCTTGTGCTACCATCCCATTGTTTTCATAGAAGACAATGATTGGCTTAGCAATGCTAGGCACTATATCCAACTCTTGGATGAAGTTTTTCATCCAAACACCTTCTTTTGCAACTTTCAAAGCCGCAATATATTCTCTGTTGGTGGTAAAATCGGTCGTGATGTCTTGTTTGGAACTTTTCCAACTCACTGCATTGCGATTGAGGCAATCTAGAAGTAGATTTTAGGTTATCTACATCGGATTGAAAACTAGAGTTTAAAGACCCCTCAAGTTGCAATTCTCCATTGTCATACACCAAAAATGACTCCTTAGTCATTCTCAAGTGCTTAAGGATCGTTTCAACGGCCATCTAGTGACATTCACTGGGGTTCGATTGGAAATAACTCGTAACATTTAGAGCGTGTGCCACATCCAGTCTCGTACATTGAACGACATAGATTATGCTCTCTATGGCGGAAGCATAAGGTATGTGGGACATTTTTTGTTTCTTATTGTCAATTTTAGGGGCCATAGACTTAGAGAGACGAATGCTATGTTCCAAAGGGAGGAATCCCCTCTTGGATTCTTCCAAACTAAACCTCTTTAGTATCTTGTCCATGTATAGGGTTTGGGAAAGCTCCAGTATCCTCCGCAATCTATCTTTGTAGATACGTATTCCTAATACGGATGATACTTCTTCCAAATCCTTCATGGAGAATTAAGTAGATAACCATGCTTTAGGACATTTTAACACTTCTATCTCATTCCCAATGAGAAGAATGTAATTGACATAAAGCATAATAAATTGTATGCTACTCCCACCAGCCTTCTTATACACACAAGACTCATACATATTTTTGACAAAGCCAAACGACTTGACTATCTTATCAAAACGTATGTTCCAACTTCATGATGCCTATTTTAGTCCATAAATGGATCTCTGGAGTTTGCAAACCTTTTGCTCACTCCCCTTATATGTAAAACCTTGTGGTTGCTCCATATAGATTTCTTCTTTAATGTTTCCATTGAGGAAAGTGATTTTCACATCCATTTGTCATATCTCATATTCGTAATATATGGCTATGGCACGTAACATTTGAATAGACTTAGGTATTGTGACCGATGAAAAGGTTTTCTCGAAATTGATACTAGGCCTTTGAGTGTAACCTTTTGCCACTAGTCGCGCCTTAAAGGTTATAACCTTTCCATCGACCTCTAGCTTTTGCTTATAGATCTATTTACATCCAACGGGAATGATTCCCTCGAATGGATCTACCAAAGTTTATACTTTGTTAGAGTACATGGAGTCCATTTTGGATTTCATGGCGTCTAGCCAATGTCCCGAGTCTATATTTAACATAGCTTCCTCATAGGTCTTCGGATTACTATCCGATTATCCCATCTCATGAAGAAATTCGAACATTTCAGGTTGCTTCTTGATTGGGCCTGACCTTTTTAGAGGTTGTGTGTAAAGCTCTTGTTGCTCATTTATTTCTACCACTTGTGGGATTTGTTGATCATCTTAAGCTTCATCAAGTTCAATGACAACGCCATTTCTATCTGATAGAAATTCCTTTTTCAAAAAGTGGGCATTCCTCAAGACTAACACCTTTTATTCCGAGGGATCATGTAAGTAATAACCTAAAGACTCTCTTGGGTATCTTATAAACTTGCATAAGGTGGATCTACTATCCAACTTATCTCCCACTAACTACTTCATATAAGCAGAGGACCCCCAAACCTTAAGATAATGGTAAAATGGTGCTTTGCTATACCACATTTCATATGGTGTTTTTTTCACCGACTTTGAGGGTACTATGTTTAGTAGCCTTGCCGCTGTTTCTAAAGCATATCTTCAAAAAGGTATGGGCACATCGAAAAAGCTCATCATGGAACATACCAGGTCCAACAAGGTACGGTTTCTCCTTTTGGCTACTCCATTATGTTGGGGTGCACCGGGTGGAGTCTATTGAGAGATAATCCCATTCTTTTTTAGATAACCTAAGAATTCAATACTTAAGTATTCTCTCCCTTGATCTGATCGAAGAGCTTTAATGGTAAGTGCCTTTTGCTTTTCTACTTCATTCTTATACTCTTTGAACTTTTCAAAGGCCTCGGTCTTGTACTTTATAGGATACACATGTCTGAACTGACTATAATCATCGGTGAAGGTGATGAAGTATGAATAGCCTCTCCTCGCACTAATTCTTAGTGGGCCACAAACATCCGTATGGATCAAATCTAAAGGATTTGTGATGTGCTCCGTTTGTCCTACAAAAGGAGCTTGGTCATTTTTTCCTTTAAACAAGATTCACAAGTAGTTTTTTGTGAGCTTCTAACTTTTTCATCCTATGTTTAGAAATATATCCAAATCTTACATGCCAAATTATGGCATATTCTTGGTTATCTAATTTTCTTTTACTTGATTGAATGTGTATAAGTGAAGGTTAGGTATCAAGTATATACAATCCATTATATAATGTACCGTGTGCAATTAAAGAACCATTCTTTAATGCCCTTAACATCCCATTCAATATAGAAAAATCAAATCCTTCATTATCAAGAACGGGAATAGAAATAATATTATTCGCAAGGTAGGGTACGTAATAAACCGAATCAAGTATAATGCAAGCATTCCCTACATCTAACTCGATTACACCTTGGACCAGGCGGAAACTCTTGCTCCATCTTTGAGGCGGACGATCATATCCCCTTCATGAAGACTCTTTCTTCTTTCCATACCCTCTAATGAATTACATAGGTGAGAACCGCATGCGGTATTAAATACCTAAGAGGAAGAATTAGTCATCAAGTGCACTTTAACAAAGTACATACCCTTCTCAAGGGTTGCAAGGTAAGCTTTGCAATTCCTTCTCTAATGCCCTTTCTCACCACAATGGAAACAACTCGTATTGGTTTGATTCTCTTTCTTCTTTTTCACTCCCCCGAACCTTTCAAAGGTTGCTTCCCTTTGGAGGAAGAACCTTTCTTTCTCTTACCTCCTTTTTTAGGACCCCTAGGGCCCTTTGACTTTGAGGTGGAAACAAGCATAAGAGGTTTTCCATTTTTCATAGTCGCCACAGCGATCACAAGCATGTTCACCAATTCATTATTGTCATCTCTTGATTGGACATATTAAAGTTCACAACAAAGAGGGTGATGATTGTGGAATCAAATCTATGTAGAGGTTATTGTCCATCACAACATTTAGTTGTCCAAGCTTAACCATCCTTGACCTAAAGAGCTCTCTAGACAAAGTGAACCTTTCATGCCTAGTGTGTACACGATACAACTTTTGTAGTTGCACAAGCATCTCACTTGTATGCTTCATATGCTCATGAACCTTTTGGAGCTCATGGAAGCCATCATGAGGCATCTTGCTTGTAGATCATCATCTACATACTTAATAAACAATTCATGCTCCTCATTAGTGGCGTCATCACCCAATATGTCTGGCAGACTTTGATCAAGGACATAGGTCCTCTTTTCGAAGTCAAGAATGATTTTAAGATTTCTTAACCAATCCCAGAAGTTTGGCCCGGTAAGTTTATTAATTTCTGAAATTGTGTGAAGTGGATTCTTAGCCAATTTGTTTTTGAAGATTTTGAAAAGCTACAAGAGGTGAAAAGAAGAGTGTAAACATAGATTGAATATAGATATTTTTAAAAAAATGTTCATGGTCTTTCAAGCATGTTTTCCTCTCACTATTTTATCAAATCCTTCATCTTCTAGAAGAATTCAGGAAATCATATTTCCTAGTGAGAATTAAGATCCCAAGGACTTGGAAGCAGATCCCAGAGACTGACTTCCATCCACAACTAATCGAAGGGCAAGCAACGTTTGCTAAGAGTTGCATTACTTTTCATGTAGACCTATGTGACCATGTGACATCTACATTACTAGGTGTTAAGTCGGACTTACCAATCAAACTTTAACTTGAGACGGCGTCACGATATTTCCCATGACCGAGTGCCAATGCGGGGCGTTCTCAAATCAAAGGTGCATCGTATACTAAGTATATGCTCACAGCTTTCCTCCTAAATGTAACCCCCATGACGGAGTGCCATCACACAAAATCGGTAGCATCATCATGGCATATACAATTGGTAGAAGGCATGGATTAATTAAAACTCTTTTAATTTATATCCACTTTGACTTAATATTGAAAACACTTATAGATTCTAAATAGAGGGTTGCTTGCAAAGATCTCATCATTTTAATCTTCTTATTTAGGTTTTCTATATCCTAATCCATGCATCACATACATCAATAGGATATAGAAAGCATAAATAAGTAAATACGCCTAAGATGCTCCAAGGGTGGGATGACTATGAGCCTAACCAAGTGGTGCACTTAGAGCTATATGTGCACCACTTAGTTGATTTTAAGTGGGTTGATTAAATCTACCTATTACATGAGTGTATCCCATATATTCATAGGTCCTTTTGGGTCTTCATGCCTCCGATGGCCTTGTTTTCTTCTGTGATATTTACATGAGAAAGAAATCCACACTCCTAGTGATTCTACCTCATAATATTTACAAAATAGAAATTAAAAGGCATGCAAGCCCCAATTTAATACAACCCTTTTCAACAACTTGAAACAAATAAAATAAATTTTAAAGGCTCATGATCATCTTCATCCATTCATCATCCATTCAACAGTTTAATGAACAATAAATAAATAAATCAAGAATTGACATTCAATTCCAACAATTAAATGCTTATCTCATAAATAATTAATTGGCCAAGCAACATGAAGCATAACAATTATGCCACTTTGTTGAAGATTAATTTTAACTAATTTTTAAAAGCAATAAAAAATTTCAAACATAATTTTGAAAACTTGCACAACATTCGTGCATCTATTATGTGTGATGCAAAACACTTTTGGTCACTTAAAAGAGCCAAAAATCAACCAAACTCATGCCAAAATATACTGGACTGTTGCCCACCTAGACAGGGTGCACTGCTGCCACTGCTCGTCCAGCGCTTGGCTAGGCAGGGCAGCATGCCCTATTTTCACTTCGGCACTAAGTCATATGAGTTTTGGCTCAGTGTTTATGCTCCAAAAAATTTAGAACACATTCTAAACATTAAATCACATAACATAGATGAAATTCTTGATTCAAAACACTTTTTAAAAAAGGAATTTCAAGTGTTCAATCATACTTAAAAAAAAAAAAAAAAAAAGTTAAAGTAAGAATCATATTCTTCAAAAATATCCAACAAAACTCCAATCATATTGGATCTAAAAATGACTAAAACACCTTAAGGCCATTAACAACATGCCATATCAACATATAACATAATGTAATGCCAAATTGACATTCAACATTAGCACTTATGAATTAAAACATGCTCAACATATGAATTAACACATTAAAACACATGTTAGCATAATTTCAATTCATCAATCAAGGAGCCACATACAACATCATCCAAACACTCTAGTTCATAGCAAGGATCAGGTATTTGGTGATTTTGATCAATTCATCATATGAATCAATCAATCAACAAATCCAAATCATAGCACGAATTAGGCTCCGATACGACTTGAAGTCACATGTAGCCATAAGATCCAATAATCAAAACTTTAAAAATGGAAATTAACAAGGCTACACATGATAACAAGGATCTAAACATACCATTGATTCAGATTTAGATAGATAATTACCTTGTTTTGCTCAAAAATCAAGGAAGCAAGAAGGAAGCCTTTAACACTCAAAAACTGTCCTCCAGCGGCACAACGAATTCTGATCAAAATTTGACTAGTAAAATGAGCTCCGATTTGTGTGAAACTTGCATGAAAATATAAGCAACTCATTGATGTATCATCAGTCCAAAATTCAGATCAAGCAAAACTCAGCAAGACCTCGAAAGAAGGCTCAAAATTTACTGCCAAAAATTGGATCTCCAAAAGGCACAGCAATCCAATTGTCTTGCCTCTAACGTTAAGATCCACACACCAATGCAACACCAATTCTCATCAATATCAGCTGGAGAATAAAGAGAAAAACATGCAAGGATGAAAGCTTGAATTGGAGGTTGGAGAAGAAGAGAAGTGAAACTTCAACACATGATGCAACACTTGAAAATTGGACGGAAAATTTGAGAGAATCTAATTCACATGAAATGTGATGTCTTGCTACTCGTTCTGACCACGCCTTTATATATCTATATATAGAGGGAGCACTACAACAAAATAATACAATGGAAGGCAAATATACAGAGGCACATCTTAAAATAGCCTTCAATAATTATATAAGTGGGCTAAATCATATTTACTGCCACTAAAGGTAGTGGTATGTTTACGGAGGCCTATCTACAAAGGCCCAACTAAGAATAGCCTTTAAACATAATAATTTTGGAGGCCTATCTACAAAGTCCCAATATAAATTAGCCAATAAAAATAGTAAAAATATTATAATACTCATTGTGTCACATGATATATTGTTGTTTCTTGCTTTAATAATTTTTTTATTTTTGAAAAGAAAAGAAATTAAAATTAGGATTTTATTTTATTGAAAAAATTCTACCAAAAGCACTCAGACTCGTCACACAGACACACCTAATTCTTTCTTTCTTATCTCACCATACACTTCGCCTGAAATCACTTGAATTCCCACCGCAAAAATGCTGATCCTTACATCCAAAAAAGCATACTCACTACAAATCCCACCGCAAATCTATTAATTCATCACACTTTCATTTTCATTCTTCAATATTTTCTGCAATTGTAGCTGAAAATCATTCAATTTGTTCCTGTCAAGTTTGTTGTTGCTGAATCCAACAAAGTTGCAAGCTAAGGTTTTTCTACTTCAATCGAACTTTGTGTAAGTGAGAGTGGAGATCGAACATGGCTTCCTGAAGTAGCATAGTGAGGTGAATCTTAGTGATTTACATTCTAGGTTTTGTTTTCTAGTTCCTAGTCTCTTTCTTTCAATCTATCTATATTTTTGAAATTTAATTTTCTATTGGATTAAAGATGGCTAAAAATGCAACATTTTTATCTAGTTATATGATTTGGTAGTTTGCTTTGTTTGCTTGTTTGCTTATTTAATGTTTTTGGATGGAGGAGGTATAATAAAATATTCTCATTGTCTAATTACCGTTATTTACCACGGTCCATACATTACCTATGAATATTGAAAAGTTCAAGTTTTATGATCCATCATATAGGACTAGATAGCGATTTGATGAATTCATTCTATGGCCCTAGGGCTGTAGTTGTTCCTTATGTTCATGCAGAATGGCCTATATTCAATTATCCGCAATCACTGTACTTAGATAACGAGATGTGCCAAGATAATGCAACAAGTAATAGCTGAGAAAATTGTAGTAGGTAAGAATGTAAAAACAAGCATTTTATCTAGCTAATGCAAGTTCGTACTTTCAGAAACTCTTGTAAAAATGACTAGGCATGCCTCCCACAACTATTTTCTAGAAGTATAGCATTGTTCCTTATTGAAACATGTTTCTCTCCTTGTATTTTAATCTTTCCATATCTCATTTTTGGTTTTACCTCTATAGTTGAGACTATCTATGAGCTATGTCTCCCTTGGTCTCATATTGAGGTATGCTTTGCGGTGTCCTTGCCATGGTTTCCATCCAAAACATGATTGAGTTGGAACAAAGATTATTACTTAGAAATTATTTTTGCATTAGTACTACATCGATTGACTTTTGTTTGGAGATGTTATTTCCTTTTCACTTGTCCTTTGTGCTTAAAATTAATTATGTATATATAATTGGTATTTGATCAGAACATTGATTTGGGAGTCAATATAGGAAGCAGTAGGATATTTACTTGAACTAGTCAAGCACTATTTTAAAACAAACAATTTTGACATTGACTAATGTTATCTTGTTATTGGCTTTTTTCATCTTGCTTCAGTTTCTGCAATCTGTTGAGTAAAACTACAATTCAAGAACCCACCTTTGACAGGATCATTGTTGTCTCCAGGTATCCATTTTTTATCTTGAGGTGTTACAGTGTTAAAGTTTGTGGTTTAGTATTAATTTATGTTTCAAAGCTAATTGCCCTATTTTCCTCTCTGCATTGGACTCTTCTTTGATCATATCCCTTCTTGTAGTTAAGGAGTTTATTGAATTGCTTGCATTCAAGATAAATACCATCACCTAGTGATTTTTGGATTTTCATAAAAGTCAATAGAAATTTTACTTACTTAGAACAACAGTACTAGATTTAGGGAGGAAAACACAAAACTATGTTTAGAAATAGATTTTTATTTTCAAATTTTTTGATAAAAAATAATAAAAATAAATACAAACAAACAAAAATTCAATTCTCCCCATGAATTTTAGGGGCATGTTTATTCAATTCTTCTCATATAGTAATTCAAAAAAATAATTAGTTGAATTGTATACAAGTTAAGTGGAACATCGTTTAATGCATGCAATAATAATAATTTTTTTGAAAAAAAAATGAAAAAAATGAAAAAGAGGAGCCGTAGAAAAATAGTAATAAAAGTAGTATGGGATGGGGTAATACTTAATTAGAATACCAGAAGGCAGGCAGCAAGCTAGCTAGGAAAGTAAGCAGGGGTATAGGAGTGGCTTACTAATACGTACGTGTACATATATATATATTTATAGATATATAGGCTGCTACTGCTGCTGTCGCCGCCATATTAGATTCTCACTGTTGCTATCTTTTACTTGCTTAACTCACTAACTTCCTTACCAACACAATATATATATATATGCATTATTGCACCCTACACACACACACACACACACACACACACACAAAAAGGGAAAAAAATTCATAGTTTTCATTTTTTTTCTTTTATTTAATATTATTGTGGAAATATTTAATGAATACTTCACTTGTTCTTTCACTTATAGTGAATAGAAACTAGACAAGGAGTGTACATCAGAGATAGTTGTTTTTTTCTTGTTTGAATTTCCTAAAAATATAACGTCCCTAGAACATCAGAGATAGTTGCCCATCGATTACCAAACATGCTGCTGCTGGTCAATGAAAATGAAAACAATATACATTAGACTCCTAATTAATGTATTGCAGAATATTACCTCCTCGTAGGAAGGATGTGATTCGCAGTCTGATTATCAGCAAAAAATGGCGTGTCTGAATATCTAAGAAAACAGGCTGCATCAATAGCCCTTCCATCTGCATCAGGCAAACAACCCTGTATGTTCCGATATGCTACAGTCAAGCAGTCTTGGCAACCAATTTAGCTGATTGTTTCAGCACATTGTGCCACCGCATAGATTGTTAAATTGCCAGCATTTGGGACTTATCTGCTAATTGCTGCGAAATAGCCATTAATCCTTGGTGTTGCTGTCTCAAGATCCCCTAACAATGCCTGACCCTCTGCATTGAATGCAGCTGCCTGAGGTGCAGTTTCGCTACCGCATATTTGGACATTTTCGGGAAAGGTTGTCTGATCATAGAAGTTGTTGCTCTCAAACCTAATTAAAGTGAAAAACATGAATCAAGTAAGAATATAGTCTGAATATATAGTAGGCTTTGTGTTACTATTGGACTCGTCAAAACCTCAACACACTTTTTCAGTACTTGAATATATATGTACTTAATAAATACTTGTAGCATATATATATATAACCACATTATATTAATGCAACCACACTTTCTTTTCTCATCTAGTACTATTACCACTTAAAATCTTCGTAATAGGTATATATATAGTTTTAAATACAAATTTTCCATCTTGATATGTATGGTCAATTGGAAGAGTACTCTAGCAGAGTTGTTAAGTCTTTTTTATGTCATGTTCTTTTTCACTAATTTTTTTGTAAATATCATATGTTACCATCTTTATTGTGTGACTGTGAATTGTTTATAAATTGTGGAAACCTATTTTTAATTTTGTAGATGTGATGTCATTAAATAGGAGAATTGACTTGTATACTTAGAGATTGGAGTAGAGGAATTATAAGATGGATAAGAGTTGGACTGATAAATCAAGGTATCCTTTTCTTACTTTCTCTTTTTTTCTCGACACCTTGAAATATATATATATATGATATTTATTTTTATGAATTTATTAGGAATACTCCTGCTTATAAGGATGGTGTTTTGAAGTTTCTTGATTATGCATTTTGTAATGTGGGGAAAAATGGAAAATCTTTATGTCCATGCAAGTAGTGTGCTATTAGCTATTGGAGAACATGGAATGCAATCTATGAACATTTATTATGTGAGGGTTTTCTCAAAAATTATATCCATTGAACTCTACATAGGGAGGCAACATCATCGTTATCCTCATCTTTGATGCCAAATGACATTGGTACTTTTGATATGGATGACTAGTATGATTTACTTGAGATAGTTTGTGGCGTTGCAAGTTTAGATTATGAAATTAGTGATGGAGAAACTGAATTTATGGAAGGGCCAGATTTTGAAGCAAAAAAGTTTTATGAACTCCTCAAGGACGCAAAAATGGAGTTGTACCCAGGATGTAAGAAGTTTAGTAGGATTTCTTTTATTGTGAATTATTTCATATAAAATGTCTTGGGAAGTGGAGCAATAACTCCTTTACTATGCTTCTCAAGTTGTTGAAGCAAGTGTTGCTAGAGGATGAAACATTACCCAGTACTTTCTATGAGACTAAGAAGTTCATCAAAGATTTAGGCCTCTACTATAATAAGATACATGCTTGTCCAAATGATTGCATGCTTTTTTGGAAAAAGTTTGCTAATGAATCAACTTGCAAGATATGTGTTGCATCTAGGTGGAGGAAAGCAAAAAGCCATATTGATGAAACTTATGCAACTGATAATGTTGCTGAAGGGACTTGTCACAAAATTCCTGCTAAGGTTCTACGACATTTTCCATTAGCACCAAGGTTGCAAAGGTTATACATGGCATCGAAGACTGCCTTAAACATGAGATGGCATGATGAGGGTCGATCCAAAGATGGGAAGTTAAAACATCCAGCAGATTCTCCCACTTGGAAAACTTTAGATCAGAAATATCCAATTTTTGGTCATGATTCACGTAACATTAGGCTTAGGCTTGCAACTGACGGTGTCAACCCTTTCAAGGCAAATAATACAACACATAACACTTGGCCTGTTCTTCTTGTGCCTTACAACTTGCCTCCATCATTGTGCATGGAAAAATATTTTATGATTATGTCATTACTTATTAAGGGCCCCTCTTCACCTGGGAATAACATTGATCTGTACCTACAACCATTAATAGAGGAGTGAAGGAATTATGGGAAATTGGTGTTCAAACTTTTGATGCCTCAAGTAATCAAACTTTTCAAATGAGGGCTATATTATTGTGGACTATTAGTGACTTTCCAGCGTATGGAAATTTGTTTAGGTGGAAAACCAAGGGACGAGTGGCATGTCCTTATTGTGAAATGTGGACACGGTCATGCTGGTTGAATCATAGTAAAAAAATTTATTATATGGGGCACCGTCGATATTTGCCAATAGATCAAAAGTATCTTAAAGATTCCAAGCGTTTTGATGAAACAGTAGAAACAGATGTCCCATCTCCTCTATTAAGTGGATCTGACTTATGGAATCAAATACGGGGTATTGAAAATATATTTGAAAAAAGTGTTCATCCTAGGAATAAGAGAAATAGGCTTAATGATTCAACATGTACAATTCAAACGAAGGGTGGAAGAAGAGGACTATCTTCTTTGAGTTGTCATATTAGGAACATCTTTTGTCGTGTCATAATCTTGATTTGATGAACATTGAAAAGAATGTTTGCGATAGCCTTGTTGGGACTATAATGCAAATTGAAGGAAAATCAAAGGATAGTCTAAATGCTAGGCTTGATTTGCAAGGTATGGGGATAAGGAAAAGACTTCATCCACTACAACATCAAAACTATAGGAAACAGATGGCCTTATCACACTATACAACTTCATTATGGCAGAAAAAAATATTTTGTAGGGTTCTCAAAACTATAAAGCTTCCTGATGGATATGCATCAAACATTTCACATTGTGTGAATATAATAAACCACAAGCTTCAATGGATGAAAAGCTATGATTGCAATGTACTTATGCAACGGTTATTACCAATAGCTCTTAGAAAAACATTGCGTAAGAATCCAAGATCTATATTGATTGATTTATGTAGCATCTTCAAGGAGTTGTGTTCCAAGGTTTTTGATGTACTTGAGTTTGAAAGAATAGAGTCCCACACCATAATGACACTTTGTGAACATGAAAAACTCTTTCCACCATCTTTCTTCGATATTATGGTTCACTTGGTCCTACATTTGGTTGAGCAGGCAAGGATAGCTAGACCAGTATACTATCATTGGATGTATCCAATTGAAAGGTACTTGTTAATTGAAGAATGTTCTATATTATATTTTTATTCAAATAAGAGTGTTATTTAACTAAATTTAAATACTTTCTGTAAATTTAGGTACTTAGGCAATTTAAAGAGTTATGTGCGCAATAGAAGTTGTCCAGAAGGTTCAATTATGGAAGGATATTTGGCTGAAGAATGCTTAAACTTTTGCTCACTCTTTTTGAATAGGGGCCATAACTTAAATGAAAGCTTTAATGAAAATCAAACTTCTATTTTCTCACCAGTTGGATATAGCCTTGGAAAGACAAAGTTATTCATTCTCAAACAACTAACATGGATGCAACACATAGATATGTGCTATTTAATTCCTACATTGTCCGGCCTTTTCTTGAGTAAGTTGTTTTATTTTAAATGGAATATATGCACCCATTTTATTTTTTCTAATTATACTAAAATGATTTGCAAGGAGTATCATAATATAGTTAGAATACAAAGGCCACATGCGCAGAAAATGGAGATTGACCAGATTCACCAACAAACTTTTCATACTTAGTTCAAGAATGAAGTAAGTGAAAAATTAAAATTCTTATAATATATTTAGTGCGAGTGTAAAATAATGATACTTTTTTTCATGGTTAGGCTGAGAAGTTAGAGCAAGCAAGTAATAGATTAATGAATGAAGAGTTAAGACGGTTAGCTCAGGGCCCCAAAGATATGGCTAACAGGCTCAAGGGATTTGTTATGAATGGTGTCAAATTTCACACAAAAACATATGAGCTAATTAGAAGAACACAAACTAGTGGAGTTATGGTGAATGCTAAAACATTAAGTTATTCATCCTCTAAGGACAAGAATCCTATTGAAGGAGTAGTTACATATTATGGTGTTTTGACTGACATTGTGGAGTTGGATTATTATGAAAATTATAATATTGTATTGTTTAGATGTGATTGGGTAGATATCGATAAGGGAAAACAGGAAGATGAGCATGGATTCACGCTTGTGAACTTCTCTCAGTTGTTTCACACGAGTGAATAACTTTTCGATGATCCTTTTGTGCTTGCTTCTCAGGCCGAGCAAGTATTTTATGTACAAGATCCTGTTCATGCAAGATGGCACGTAGTTAATAAAGCATTACTGAGAGGTTTCTATGACATTTAGCATGAATCAACCAATGATATTGCTTTGTGGGAAAAAGTTGATCATTTTGAGCTAGATAATGAAGATAATGCGAGACAGAGTTAGTTATAAATATGATTAAATCTTCATGTGTCTACTTTCTCTAAGGTTTTAATTTCATTATCTTTTATGTGGATGCATGCATTTTTCTTTCTCTTTTTAGTTTCTAATAATATTTATGGATTAATGATGTATGCATTTTTATTTCTGTTTCCTTTTATAGTTTCTAATTATATTTATGGATTAATGATGCATGCATTTTTATTTCTCTATTTTTTTTAGTTTCTAATTATATTTATTGATTAATGCAGGATAGTACATTAAAAATCATGGTACATAGTGGATCGGTGCGAGAATGGCTTATAGGATGGATGACTAGTGGCATAAATAAGAAACGAACAAGTGCAGTTGACCTCAATTCAACACTGCCTCAACCTGAAGCTTGCCCTGACAAATCTCCACTTGGTAAAATCTTTATCTTTATATATTTTTCAATGTAATATTTGTTGTTTTATTTACAAGTAATCACTTTATTCTTTTGCATATAGGTCCTACTTGTGCATCAAGAACTCGAGGCCCAACTTTAGGGTTGAAGACATGGAAGAAAGCTGGTGAGCCAATAAGTATTGAAAGCAATGAATAGGATCAACCAATTGAAGATAATTCTGTTGAACTTGAGACATATTTGGGAATATTAGCTTGAAACAATCAATTAGCTCTCTTAACATTTTGTGATTGGAGAGCTATTCCGTTAGATCTCAAAAACTTATGTGGTTGGAAGTTGAGGTATGATAAAAACATTTCTCTTAAAAATATAGTTTTTAATTATTCTAAGTAGATTTATAGTGTTCGTTGTTTCATTTTTTGATGCAATTTTTTTTTAATGTTGGTCTAACTATGAAAAGGCACATCTTCAATTCCATTGGCAAGAAGTGGAAGGATTATATGTCTAGATTAAAAGCTACTTATTATGATCCGAAATTAAGTTTCAATGAGCGAGTAGCTAAACTTACCTCATAGGGTTCATGAAGATCAATGGTTGGTCATCAATCAATATTGGGATTCTGAGAAGGAAAGGTAACTTGTGATATATTAAGGGTGCTGAAATTTGGACTATCTCTAGAATTATTTATACATTATTATTAAATTATATCATTTTATATTTTTACAGAAACGCAGCATGATTAGTAGAGCTAACCATTCAAACCTCAAAATGAGTCATACAGCTGGAAGAAAGAGTTTTGAACAAATTCTTGTTAATGAGGTTGTCGATTATATAAGTTAAAGTTCACTAACATGCAAATATTTTGTGTGCTTGACAATAATTTTTCCATATATATAGATGATAAAAAGAGGTGGATTAGTTCCGTCACGTGCTGAAATATTTCATTTAACACACATAAGGAAAAACTAATAGCCCATTGACTTAAGATCTACTGAAGTGATGGTATGTTCTCACTATATTACTAAGGTTACAAATATTTCAATTCGAGGTATAATTTTTAGACTTTCACTTGTAACGCCATACTTATTTTTGTTTCAAGGAACTTGATCATTCAGAACCTTCACAGTCTGCTGCTTCTCGAAATGACTCTTTATCCCAGGTCTTAGAAGAAGATTGTCATAGACATGTGCGTACATTTGGGCTTAGTCCATCGCCTTCTAATGTTTTTGGGCCACAACCAACTCGATTGGAGTATAAAAAAATGGTGGAGCAGGCTATTAGATCTTCTGATGAGCGTGTACATGCCATGGAAGAATAAATGTTAGGTATGGAAAAGATAATTGAAGAGATGGCAATGCAAATGCAATCAATGAAGATGGCTATGGAAAAAATGCAAAGTGTATGGGTTAATAACACTAATACCACACAAGTTAATGTATTCTTTATAAGTGTTTTTGCTAATGAATGTTCCTTTTTTTCTTGATAAAACATTTGATATACATGTTATATATGCGTATAGGTGCATGGTATGCAACAAAGCATTGAAGAAATGACTGCACAAAGGCAAGTTATGCAGTCAACAATAGAAACATGCAAGCATTCCACTCTGAACAACTGATACAACCTCTTGACTAAACCAAAACATCAAGTCAGCCTGTACAGATTATTGTTTTGGTAGTATCTTCTTCCTTTACCACTTCTTATCTCATTGCTCCAAAATTTTCTTATTTCTTCTTATTCTTCTCTTATGTCTATATATAAGATTCGAGCATCTCGACTATGCAAGCAATATGTTCACAATCACATTCAATTCAACCTTCATCATCAACCTAACTTAAGAACGGTGATCTGGTTTTTTTTTTTATCTAATATTTACTTAAAAATTATTACTCTATCTTTAAGTCTCTTTCCAAATCTTATAAGTAATATGTTTTCTATATGTTAGTTGTAGAGAACATTACTAAAAAGAAAGAAAAGACCTGAAAGCAAAAGGCCCAAGGTTAAGGTTCATATAGATACTATAGCTTTAAGCATATGTTGATGGTTAATCTTTTTAATTTATTCTTTCTTGTAGTTTTAGCTATATATATTGACTGTGTGAAGTGTGCCAGGCAATGCGCGTTGATTTGATGAATTTCAAGACTCCAGAAGAAGTTGTGGCACAAGGTAGAGTAATTAGTAAGGATCTTAATAAAGAAGTTGTAGGATTCAAATTAGGACCTAACTTTTGGGAATTTATATTGAGATATCCATCAAAGAACAAGAATTTTTGATAAGGTCCCATGGTCATTTCTCAATGATTAAAGAATTAGTTAGGTCAACAATTGCATGGCCATCAACTAAGGTAAATTCGTTTTAACAATAGTCATTAGAAAAGGATTTGATTATGGTTACTTTTTTTTTCTCCTTGTAGAATGATAAAAATCATGTTTGATATATAGGTAATTGAAAAGGAGCACAATTCTTGGGTCATTTAAGGTATGTTTTTGAAGTGGAGGATATACATTGACATTAACTAGCATTACTATGGAGAAGTACGAAATCTAAGACATTCGAATTTAGAAACGTCCATATGTCTCAGGTACCTCATGCTTGGAGACGTATCAACAATAGCTGCTCACAGGCTTTCCTTGCCCTAGGTGAATGGTTATATTAAAGGAGATCTTGGATGGTTTGCAAACTAAAAATTAAATATTCACACTCTACTAAAGGGTCATTACCTGTATTCTGCTTTCAGAAATCTGACTTCTTTGCCAAGTTAATACAAGAGTGTCTCCAAAGAGTTACCAACAGGTTCTTTGCGAAGTTTATGTCACACACAAAAGTTTTTGGAAAATTTCTGTGGTGATTAGGTAATGCAATCAGCCTATCCAAATTTTGCACTATATAAAATGCAGTCGCCAAATTCTGCTTGCTTGTTTATTTGAAAGTTGAATGCATTATCATATTAAATCTTCAATCATGCCATTTCATAGCATTAAGCATTCTTCTATCATCATACACATCAAAGTAAATTTTCCACAATTCAGAAATCATAGTAGTTTTTAAACTAGGCATCAAGATTTTTTACATATAAAAGTAGAAAATCAAATGCAAAAACCTTTGCTTAAACCTTGTGGATAAATTAAAACCTGAATTTACAAGTTTAATTTAATGATTAGATTTTTGATATTCATCACAGCATACTAGATTGGATATTGGTGAAAAAACAAAGTGCTCTTAGGTGTCCTATAAATGACATGCAGTATATCACTTAAGCAAAGTAAAATGGTTTTTTCTTTCCATCAGTTGTTGTCTGCTAACAAATAAAGGATAAATGATTTAAACACCTTAGCTGTTAGAATACTAAGATTTTTTTTATGTCAATGTAGAATAAGGCTCTCAATGGAGGCTCTCAAGTAGCACAAAACTGTAAGGTATGATATCTATTTTATCTTAATATATGAATTTTGAACAGAATTGATGGGATTAATCTATTTCAAGTTTTGATTGGTTTATCATAGACATGGATAGTAGGCAAGTGGATCACTCCAAGAGAGAAAAATTTTGCCCCATCTACAGCTTATTTTCATCAGTTTGTGCCTTGTGGTTCATCTTGTATTACAATTTAGAAGGGACTGCACCTATATAGCTTTTCTCTTCATAAAACTGTTAGATTTCTGCTTAGATTGGTTGAAATAAAAGGGTTGCAAATCCAATATTAGGCATGAGGTATTACTTTGGAGATAAGATTTTGGTTTTACTTAGCAAAGAGTCAAGGTGTGTATTCTTTACTAAATGTAGACAAATTGTACGATTGTTCTTTGAAAATGGATATTATGAGTTGAAATAAATGTTGATTGAATTCTTTCAGAGATATTTTGACTATTGGGTTGTATTGGTTGATAAAAGTTACAATTGTATGATTATTAGAAATATGTTATTATAATATTTGTAGGATATGGTCGAATACATATATATATATATATGTTTTTCCTTTGGAGGCACATGTGGATTATGCCTTTTTTGATATAAGATTTGAAGGCCCTTTTCTATTTAGGGCCTTCAAAAATAAGGAACGGAGGCTCTAGTAAAACCCTCTAAATGGTGAAAAATTGCTTCCATTTGTTGCATATAGAGGCAATTTATATAATTGCCTCTATATTTTTCACGACTGCAGCTATGGAGGCTTTTATATTTGACTGCCTCTAAATGTATTAGAGGCAATTTTTAGGCATTTAGAGGCAAAAACATTTGCCCACATATCCTCACATTGTAGTAGTGGAGGATAGTGTGATGCCAAGGTGGCATCACTCCTTCCTCGGGGGGAGGGGGGAATGCCCACTTGCATTGCAAGTTGGCATGAATGTGAATTATGTGTGCATTTGAATTTCATTCGGAATCTTTATTTTATCTCATTAAATATCATCCAAATAAATTCTAATGCCATACCAAATGAACCTTTCATTTGAATTTTCCCTCCAAAATTAATTCTCCATTTTAATTAAATTAAACTCCTTTAATTTAATTAATTATCTTGACTTAACTCTTTAAGTCAATTAGCTAAACTCCTTTAGCTAGCAATTGTTAACTTAACCCTTTAAGTTAACTTGACCAATTGATAGTCATTTGACACCAAACAATTAACTCTTAATTATTGGTCTTAATTTAACTCCTTAAATCAATTAGATCAATTTAACAATTAAATTGATCAAGCTACAAATTGAGCACAACATTTGTGTCAATCGGTCAATCCACCAAAATTGGTCATGTGCGAAGTTTCCCTAACTCTTAGAAAATTCCACTTCATCACCTAGGATATGCAATTGGCTTTTGTGTGTGACTCGTTAGGTTCTACCCTTCATTAGATATGGGCTCACAACTCTTTGTGACTTTAGAATATCAATATTCACTTTAGTTTAAACTCCTTTAAACTAATGGACTCACTTCAATTAATCTCCATTAATTGAAAAGTACCCAACCTCCATGGTCGATGCCCAACCTCAAGCCATGGAACCCAACTAGTTAGCCGAAATGAATGCTTGGAAAACCATTCTAGCTCTATGCATGCCATGCAAATAGAGTCATTTCGTCTCCTATCTCCCGAAAGAGGCTTAGGGCAAGATATTTGTCGGCTCCCCAATAGCTTTGATACTATGTTTCTATTCTCAATGTTCGATTCCCTTTATGACTTCATCTTTGGAAAACTCCTTTTTCAAATTATCATACTACCTTGTGCAAGAATTTCATAGAATCGATCATTATAAAATACATAGGAGATATACTCGCCCTTCACAATGACGGGAAGTGGGATCCCATCTTGGATCTCATAAACCTCCATGTCTAAGTGGCTCATACCTAATCTCCACCCAAACAACCCGCTACACAGCCAAGGAAGAGTCAGAGCATGAGAATCTAAACACAAGATTACAATGGATCCTCAAGTTAAAGGACTAATTATATGCACTAGCGTAAGCTGGAGAGCTTGCCAGTACTAACTTGCCACTATGGCTATCTATTGGATTCTCCAAGCGAGTCTTCAATACCTTGTTCTCTAACAAGCACCCACCAATATGCACCCATATCTTATATGGCATTGCTCATGAAACGGAGCAACATTCAACTCCTTGGATTAATGCATCATCCATGCAAGTCTATCCAGATCTTAGATGCCCTTGGTCTCATAAGATCCTATGACTTGGAAGCATTTAAGATCACGGCCATGTAAAACTTGTTTGATGATCACCACCTAGTGCGTGACTAAGTCTCATAGTCTTGGGTGATCTAAGGGGTTCAACCAAATGCTAGTGAAGTAAATATATGCATAAGATGAAGATGGCTATTTAAAAAATATCATTCAATCAAGATTGTATCACAAGTGAAATAGTTTACAACACTAATCTAATTAGCTTGGGGGGCAGTATTCCAGCATAACAGCCAACATGTGGCAAAGTTATGCTAAATGCTGCTAGGTGTCAGAGCAACTGAGCCCAGCGGTTATCTGTATTGTAGGTTGCTTGTACCAATTGTCCCGAGTGGTTACTAGAAAATTCAGCCACAACCGTCCCACTACTTTGCTTTCGCCTATGTCGAAAACTATCTACTAACATACTCAGTTAACTACCGACCTCATTAGCATAAACCTGCCAATTGTTGCCAACATATCGCTAGGCTATCTGCCAGGTCAGCCCGTCTTGCCAACTTGTTGCCGCCCACACTGTTACCCGCTCATTCACGCTAATGTGTTGCTTGTGCGCATTGCTTTGCTTAGTTGTGCCCAAGTCTTAGTTGCAACTCATTCTTTTGCACAAGTATGTGCACCATCCTATCAAGTGTTGCGCGAATACGCATTGTCCCACTAAGTAACGCACGAGTGTGTACACCATCCAGTCAAGTGTCACACAAGTGTACGCACGGCCCAGCCCTGCGTGCAACACCATCCATCAGGGTCCATCAAGTCTGTTTATTCGATCCACCCCTTGGCGCACGGCACATTACCCAATCCTAGCTAACGCCTACGGCTTGTTTTGCTTATCCAACACACTGACCGTTCACCGTCAAGCACCACCAAGCATGTTTGATCGAATCCAACATTTTCGGATCTTACAAACTATCTCCACTTAAGGAGTCCGAAGCCCTCGTCGGACAGAGAAAGACACACCCCCGCTTATTTTCCCATATTGTTTAAACATGTGTTAACTTTCAAGTCTGGAAATAAATGCCATTTGTAACTTCAACCAAAAGCAACATTTACTAACCTCACATTTATTGATGATGCCATGCCAACATGGGTTTAAGCTTCTCACTGAACCTTGCCAAATTCTTTGCCTCGGCCAATGCCGCCCCGCAACATCAGGTTCAGGGCTGTGCTTTTAACTTCGCTGCGTAGGATAATGAAGGTTAACTCTCTTTACCATTTTCTTGGCAAACGTTACCATTATTGCCTGATGTTAATGAATTGAAACTTTTAGCATGCATCAGTCTAATGTCATCCGCCCTATCGGCTGACTTCTTTCCCTCTTTTCTGAAGTTATTCCACTTAACTTGCACAAAGCATAGTTCCTTATCATCAAGGATCATCAACCTGATCAAGTAAGGGATAACCACGACCTTCGCATTAATTAGGAAATTACTACCAAGAATCATATCAAATTCATCCAACTAGTAAATCAACGATTCACTTTGTCCTTACCAGTCCCCCACTTTCACGTTAACAGTAGCTCCACGTTTTACCATGCTAGGTTTCCAATTTATGGCCTTAATCTAGCTTCACACAATTTCCATCTTTAGCCCCAGCTTCTGGGCTTATTCCTCATAAATAAAGCTATGTGTGGGCCTTGAGTCCACTATTGCCTTAACGTGGTTACCATTCACAAACACTTGAACATACATTAGTCCGTTATTCTTAATTGAATCGGGCTTACCTGTCAAAATGTTTAATAGTTGAGGAGCAACGACTCTCAGTTCCATGCCACTTTTTGTTTTTGGTTTAGTCATCTCTGCCATCAATGCACTAAGTCGTTCCCGCTAAGGGCAACCTCGCATTCTGTGGTCACATCTGCAAATGTAACACTCTATTTTCTTTCTTTCTGTCTGGGTACCTACTACTTCGAATCCCTCTTTTAATTTTTCCTTATCGTTCTCATTAGATTTTGCTTTGCCCTTGTCTTTCCTGGTATCCTTCTTTCTAAGTTCTTGACCAGGGCCTCCAACAGTCCAATAATCTACCAATCTATCGGCAGCGGCCATGGCTAAGTGCAAGTCCTTTACTTCTTGACGCCTTAACTCGGCTTTAGCCCTGCCATGAAATTGAACAATCTATCTTCTTCAGACATAGCACGCATGTCAAGTATAAGAGAACTAAAAGTAGAAACATACTCTCTTACTATCCCCGTGTTTCTCAAGTTTTAGAGACTTTCCCTTGCAACCCACAAGATATTGCAAGGCAAAAATTGTTCATTCAACTCCCTCTCCAGTGCCTCTCAAGTACCAATCCGCCCTCGATTAGCATCTAATTCATCCAAAAGACAAGTTCGCCACCACAGTTTGGTGTCTCCCGTCTCCCGTCAACCGTCAATTCTGGCTTTTAGTTGCTTTATGTGCTCACCTTTTTATGCCTTTTACCTCTCTTGACCATTATGAATGTTGTACTTCAGAAATCAAACTAATTCAATTCAAAGAAAATTCACAAGTACTATTTATATGGGAGTAGCAATGAAAAACCTAACAAAGAAAGAAAAGCACAAAGTGTAAAGGCAAAGTAAACATGACCAACAAGGAAAATGATATGATGACACATGAGAAAGAATGTGTATCATGTGAGTTTTATGCAAACTAAGTAACAAGAATGCAATATGTTACTTATTTAATGTGAACATATGCAAATTAGGCTAAAACAAAGAAAGAAAACATAAAGAATGAATAAAAATGACAAAATAGAAAGTGTGCAAAGAGAATTCGGTTAATCCCAATGGAAGACCAATTATGACTCAATTCTAATCTAAATGATGTACAATCAACTCCAAATAGCAACTAAAATAGCCAATTTCACTAATGCAATGCCGATTTGGAATTTTAAAGTTTAGGTCAAAACTCCCAAATTGAATAACTTAAGATCCTAACTTTAATTTCTCAAAATTAGAGCAATCTAGGGTGTCAATTCTACAAATTCAAATTTCTATGTTCAATTGGTGTTCTCTCCAAGATAAGAATATGCAACAATATTGCAAAAGAATCACAAAACCCACAATCAATTTACGATCAGATTTTTTTCATTTTTTTTAATTTTTTTTTGTTTACTTTTTTTTTCCCAAAAAAACCACAAGATAAATAGGAATTTATCTCAAGTTGGCTCTGAATACCAAATCTCTGAGTACCAAATGATGCAAAACCCCAATGATATATTAATCCCAAAACTCCAAACACACAAATTGATATTGAACAAACCCTAAAATAAAAACCCTCCCTATTCAACTCCTAAGATACTTGATCTTAGAAACACAAATAATTAGGAATGAAAATTCTCAAATTGAACAAACAATAGAAGAAATTAGAACCTTGAAAGAACATATTCAATTTCTTGATGCAACAAGCAAAGTAGTGCTTTTTCTTGAGAGAAAACACTTAAAATAAATCAATATTCATAAAAAATTCACCTATACACGCTTTTAAGATATTATTTACACTCTTCTTGTAAGCCCTAATTAAAATAAAATATAGACTAGGCCTATGGATAATAGTCCAAGCCCAAATCCAATTAAGAATAAGATTTTGACTTGGTCAGAGCTTTTTCTTTTCTACAGGACTTCCACACGTTCGGGACTTCTTTCGACATTTTTGTTGGGCCTTTCCAAGCCCTACATGGCTATCAACTTCATTCTTTTGACTTCCTCACTTGTTCTTCTCTTCCTTAGCCCATTCTTGATGCATCTCTTCAACAAATTACTTAGCCTAATTTGCAAAGCCATATTTCAGCCTCTCCCACTAGCATGTTGAAATATCTATTTTTCCCTCTAATGCTAAAATGATCATCTTGCCCTCTAGTACTCATATCAGGCTGGGTTAGAACTTCTTTTGGATTAGGTATTTCATTCTCGACTTGCCACTCGAACTGGGCATCCCTAGTGTGAACTACTTTTGCATTGCATGTCTTAGGTTTCCCACAAACAACGCTAAATGATAAGGTAAATTTCAAGGATGTTGTGTTTGGAAGGTAAAGGTGAGGACATCAAACGATAGAGGTTTGAGGTAAGCTAGGTTGGCATACAAGATAAAAGATACCTTAGGCTTGCCGAGGTAGATCTTAGCTAACACTCTCCGATTCTTAAGTCAGTGATGAACTTAAAAATAGTAAAGCTGGATAAGAGGGCAAGTAAGATCTTTAGAGTACGTAACTCTTCTAAGCATTTGGAACAAGTATTTATAGGTGTGCAAGTCCCAGGTCGAAGCGACTATTGTACTCCGCTAAGTATATGGTGTTTATGAAGGTATGTATGGCGCTATGATCCATTTAAATTCCAAAACAACTGAATAAAACTAGCCCACACACATCCACAATGATCTAGACATGCATAGGATTTAGATTTAGAGAAGGAAATACCTTGATGAAACCGAAAATCAAGGAACAAGAGAAAACACTCTTCAACTCTTGAAATAGTCTCCTCACTAGCGCCGCAAAAACACCAATCGATTTCCCTAAGTAAAACTTCTCCTTTTGAGCCAAACATTTTGCTATATTCCCTCAACACCTTGAATGTACTACAACCAAAATTTTAGCCCAATCAAAGCAAAATAAGTCCTCCCAGAATTCATTGCAAGCAGCTACCAGAAACTCCTTCCAAAAGCAAATAGCAACCCAAACATATTGCTTCTAACCACATAGTCCACACACCAAATGGAATGACCCTTTCTCTACAAAAATAGCTGGAGATAATTGTAGAGAAATGGAGGAAAGAAGGCCAAGTATGGAAATGGAGGATGAGAGGTTGGAGGTGTTTGTGGAGAATCTAACAATTAGATGTCCACTAACAAAGTTTGCTGTTGGGAGAATAATTCACGCCTTGCAATTAGCATGCCTTGTGGTCGTCCCTCTCCTATATCTATATATAGGAGGAGGATGGTGTGTGGTCACACACCATCTTCGAGGAGGGGATACCACATGTCCATGCCAAGGTGGCCACCAACAATTAGTGACGTATGAATTTGAATGTCATTTGGAATTAACATTTCATCTCATGAAATGTCTTCCAAATAAATTCTAATTTCATATTAAATGAACCCTTCGTTTAATAATTCTCTCCAAAATTAAATCTCCAATTTAATTAAATTAAGTACTTTAATTTAATCAATAATGCTTTAACTTAACTCTTTAGTCAAAGTGCTTAACTCCTTAAGCTAGTCAAAATTAATTTAACTCTTAAATTAATTTGATCAATTGATAGTCATGTGACATCAATTAATTAACTCTTAAGTAATTGATCTTAATTTAACTCTTAAATTAAATTGATCAATTTAACACTTAAATTGATCAAGGCAAAAATGACTCAATTTTCACCTCCTTCAAATTCGATCAAGAGTGCATTTTCTAACACTTGGAAAATTCTCCTTCCTTCAATAGGTCATGCAATTTGGCTTTTGTATGTGACCCATTAGGTTCTACCATTCATTGGACATGAGCTCATAACTCCTTGTGATTTATGGAATATCAAATATTCACATTAATTTAAACTCCTTTAAACTAAGCGACTCAATTCAATTAATCTCATTTATTGAAGAGTACCTAATCTCCATGGTCGATGTCCAACCTCAAGCCCATGGAGCCCAACTAATTGGCTGAAATGAATGCTCTTTAAAAACCATTATAGCATTACGCGTACTATGTAAATATGGTCCTTTCGTCTCCTATCTCCATGAAAGAGGCCTAGGGCAAGATATTAGTTGGCTCCCTAAAAGCCTCGATGCTATGCTTCTACTCTCAATGTTTGATTCCATTAGTGACCTCATCTTTGGAAATACCTTTCCAAATTATCACATCACCTTACACAAGGATTTCTTGGAATCAATAATTATAGAATACATAGGAGATGCACTCGCCCTTCACAAAAGCGAGGAGCCAGATTCCATCTTGGATCTCACAAACCTCCATGTCTAGTACCTCATGCCCAATCACCACTCGAGAGGCCCGCTAAGTGACTAAAGAGGAGTCAAAACATGATGACCAAACATAAGGTTACCATGGATCCTCAGGTCAAAGGACTAATCATATGCACTAGCGTAAGCTTGAGAATTTGCCACTACCGACTTGCCACTCCGGCATCTAGTGGATTCCCTGGTGGGTCTTCAGTGCCTTATTTTCTAACAAGCACCCACTAACATGTATCCACATCTCATATGGGATTGCTCATGTCTTATTTTATGCATCGTCAGTGAAAGTTTATCTGAATCTTAGATGTCCTGTCTCGTAAGATCCTATGACTTGAAAGATTTAAGATCACGACCGTGTAAAACTTATTCCATGATTACCATCCAATGAGTAATCAAGTCCCATAGTCTTATGTGATCTATGGCCTCATCCAAATGCCAATGAAGTAAATAAATAGCATAAGATAAAGATGGTCATATAATGAATATCATTCAATCAAGATTGTCTTATAAGGAAATAGTTTACAAGGCCAATGTAATTGGCTTGCGGGGCACTTTTCCAACAATCTCCCACTTGCCCCATAGCCTTGAGACCCATCTTCTCAAGATGTCCTTCAAAGACCTTTTGTGATAGGGGTTTAGTTAGTGAATCTGCTATATTCTCTTCTAAGGCAACTTTCTCTACTCGGATGTTGCCTCTATAAATGATCTCCCAAATTAAGTGATATTGCCTCAAAATGTGCTTGGATCACTGATGAGATTTTGGCTCTTTAGCTTGCGCTACCGCTCCTTTTTTTTCACAGAAGACAAATGTAGTACCTAGCAATGCCAGGTACTACATTCAATTCTTGAATGAAGTTTTTTAGCCAAACACCTTCCTTTACAGCTTTCGAAGCGGCAATGTTTTCTATCTCTGTGGTAGAATCGATCGTAGTGTCTTGTTTCAATTTTCCATCATTGTATACTAAAAACATGTCTTTTTGTCTTTCTTAAGTACTTAAAGATTACTTTTACTGCTGTCCAGTAACCCTCACTAGGATCAGAATGGAAACGGCTTGTAACACTTAGAGCATGTGCCACATCCAGTCTTGTACATTGAACTGCATACATTATGCTCCCTATGATAGATGCATAAGATATGTAGGGCATCCTCTGTCTCTTATCTTCAGTCTTAGGGGCCGTAGATTTGGAGAGACGAATGCCATATCCCATGGGAAGAAATCCCCTCTTAGATTCTTTCATACTAAACCTCTTTAGTACTTTGTCCATGTACGGAGTTTGGGAAAGCCCCAACATCCTCCTCGATCTATCTCTATAGATACGTATTCCTAATATGTAGGATGCTTCGCCGAAATCCTTCATGAAAAATTGCATAGATAACTATGCTTTTGTACACTCTAACATTTCTACCTCATTCACAATGAGAATGATGTTATCAACATAAAGCACAATAAACTGTACATTGCTCCCACTGGCCTTTACATACAAACATGATTCATACACATTTTTGACAAAGCCAAATGATTTAACTGTCTTGTCAAAGCATATGTTCTAACTTCGGGACACCTGTTTGAGTCTATAAATGGATCTTTGGAGTTTGCAAACCTTTTGCTCACTCCCATTGGATGTAAAACCTTGTGGTTGCTCCACATAAATTCCTTCTTCAATGTCTCCATTGAGGAAAGTGGTTTTCACATCCATTTTCCATATCTCATAGTCATAATATGCGATTATGACAAGTAGAATCCGAATGGACTTAAGCACAGCAACTGGTGAAAAGGTTTTCTCAAAATCGATACCGAGTCTTTAAGTGTAACCTTTTGCCACTAGTCGTGTCTTAAAGGTCACTACCTCTCCATTGACTCCTAGCTTTGGCTTATAGATCCATTTGCAACCAATATAAACTATTCCCTTCGGTAGATCTACCAAAGTCCATACATTGTTGGAGTACATGGAGTCTATTTAGGATCTCATGGCTTTAATTCAATGTCCCGAGTCTATATCCAACATAGCTTCCTCACAGGTCTTTGGATAAATATCTAATTAGCCCATCTCATGAAGGAATCCGAACCTTTCAGGTTGCTTCTTGATCCGATCCGACCTTCTTAGAGGTTGTGTGTGAGGCTCTTGTTGCTCATTCGTTTCCACTACTTATGGGATTTGATGACCATCTTGAACTTCATAAAGTTCAATAACAACACCATTTCTATCCAATAGAAATTTCTTTTCCAAAAAAGTGGCGTTCCTTGAAGCAAACACTCTTTGTTCCGAGGGATCATAAAAGTAATAACCCATGGACTCTCTTGGGTATCCTACAAACTTGCACAAAGTGGATCTGCTATCCAACTTATCTCCCACTATCCATCTCACATAAGCAAGAGATCCCCAGACCTTTAGGTAGTGATAAGAGGGTGCTTTGCTATACCACATCTCATGCGGCGTTTTAGGCACCAACTTTGAAGGTACTACATTTAGTAGCTTCACTGTTGTTTCTAAGGCATATCCCCAAAAGGATATAGGCACATTAGAAAAGCTCATCATGGAATGTGCTATTCTAACATGGCTCAATTTCTCTTATTGTCTACTCCATTATGTTTGGGTATGCTAGGCAGAGTCCATTGTGAGGTAATCCTATTCTCCTTTAGATAATTCAAGAATTTGGTACTTAAGTATTCTCCCCCTCGATCCAATCGAAGAGCTTTAATACTAAGTCCTAATTACTTTTCCACTTCATTCTTGTACTCTTTGAACTTTTAAAAGGCTTCAGACTTGTACTTCATTAGATACAAGTGTCCGAACCGACTATAATCGTCGATGAAGGTGATGAAGTAAGGACAACCATTTCTCACACTAACTCTTAGTGGGTCATAAATATCTATATCGATCAAATCCAAAGGACTTGTGGAGCACTCCGATTATCCTACAAAAGGAGCCTTGGTTATTTTTCCCTTCAAACAAGATTCACAAGTAGGAAGATCCCCAATGCCACCGACTTTTAGTGCTTTGAGAGCTACCATCTTGCTCATCCTATTTTTAGAGATATGCCCAAGCCTTGCATGCCAAAGGATGGCATCTTCTCGGTTATCTAACTTTATTTTACTTGATTGAATGTGCATTAATGAAGGTTAAGAATCAAGTATGTACAATCCTTTAATTAATGTCTCTTGAGTAATTAAAGAACCATTCTTTAATGCCCTCAATAATCCATTCGATATAGAAAAATCAAATCCTTCATTATCAAGAACAGGAATTGAAATCATCTTATTAACAAGATTAGGTACATAATAAACTGGATCAAGTATAATGCAAGCATTCCCCAAGTCTAACTTGATTACGCTTTGAACTTTGGCAGCAATGCTTGCTCCATTTCCAAGGTGGAGGATCATATCTCCTTCACAAAGACTTCTTCTTTTTTCCATCCCATATAATGAATTACAAAAGTGAGAATCACATGTGGTATCAAATACCCATGAGGAAGAATTAGTCGTCAAATGCACTTCAATGAAGAACATACATTTCTCAAGGGTTGCAATGTAACCTTTGCAATTCCTTTCCCAATGTCCCTTTTCATCACAGTGGAAACAACTCGTATCGATTTTAGCTTTTTTCTTGACCTTCCCCCTCTCCCCCGAAACATTTCAAGAGTTGCTTCCCTTTGGAGGAAGAACTCTTCTTCCTCTTACCTCCCTTTTCTTGGGCCCCTAGGACCTTTCGACTTAGAGAATGAAGCAAGTATAAGAGGTTTCTCTTTTTTCATAGACACCTCAGCAATCACAAGTATGTTCACCAATTCATTAATCGTCATTTCTTGCTTGGACATATTAAAGTTCATAACAAATTAGTTGAACGATGGGGATAATGACTAGAGGATCAAATCCACATAGAGATCATTATCTATGATCACATCAAGTTGTACAAGCTTTTTGATGAGTCCAATCATCTAAAGCACATGATCATAGAGACTAGAACCCTCTATCTCTTTGACCTGAAGAGCTCCCTCGATAAAGTGAACCTTTCGTGCCTAGTTTTACACCGTATAACTCTTGTAGGCGCAAGTAGACCTCTCTTTCACGTTTCATATGTTTGTGAGTCTTTTGGAGCTCCTTGGTCATGGAAGCCAACATGAGGCATCTCACTTGTAGATCATCATCTACAAATTTATTGAACCTTTCATGGTCCTCATCGATGGCGTCATTACCCAATGTGTCCATAGGACTTTGATCTAGGACATAAGTCCTCTTATTGGAGTCAAGAGACATCTTGAGGTGTCTTAGCCAATCATGGATTTTTAGCCATTTTGTTTTGAAGATTTCAAAAATCTACAAGAGGCAAAAAAAGAGTACAAGCATGTGATTGAATATTGATATTGAAAACAAATTCGTGGTCTTTCAAGCATGTTTTTCTCCCACTATTTTATCAAATCCTTTACCCCCTAGAAGAATTCAGGAAATCTCATTTTCTAGTGAGAATCAAGATCCTAAGGACTTGCAAGTGAACCCATGACTCATGAGACATCCACAAACAATCGAAAGGTAAGCAACTTTTGCTAATTACATCTCATACAACTCTTGATATATTTTGCGTCACTTTTCATGTAGACCTACAACTTGTGAGACATCTACATTACTAGGTGTAAAGTCGAACCTACCAATCAAACTTCAACTCAAGATGGGCCCATGACATCTGACGACTTGTGTGCCAATGCTAAAAACAAGTAAGGCACTAGAATCTAATAATAAAACTTCGAAAGCGTAAATAAACTAGTGCTTAAAAGCAACCAATGATCTAAACATACTTTAGGATTTGGATTTGGATTTGGATGGAGAGTTACCTTGAAAAGCAAAATCCAAATGTAGATTGAAGAACTCCTTTTTCAAGTAGAATCTACCAGACAGTGGCACGGCTGGAAGCAAGCAATGTTTGCATGATTAAAAACTCTCCAAAAATACTAAAAACATTCCAATAGATGCTCAACTCCTTGAGGAAGCTACTAGAACAAATTTTAGCTTGAAACTTCTTTTGGATCGCCTAGAAAAAAATCGACAAGACTCATCTCTCAAGTGGATCTCCAAAGGCTTAGCAAACCATATGTTTTGCCTTTATCGATATGATCCACATACCAATCCAATTCCTACTACTCCTCACTTTTAGCTGGAGAAAGAGATGAGAGTTGAGAGGGAGATGGCCAATTTTTAGGTAGGGAGAAGAGGATAAAGATGATTTTCAACACATGAATGAACACCTTGAAAATGGAGGAAAATTGAGAATCTAATTCTTCAATTGCAAAAATGCTAGATCCGTCTCCCTCCCACTCTATATATAGATATAGAGTGAGGATGCAATCACACCTTCCTCAAAGTGGGGGGGGCGCCAACATGCATGCCTTGCATGCTTAGTTGGTTCTATGCATTTCAATTACATTTGAAATCCAATTTCAAATTAATTAAATGACACACTAAATGATCTTATCATTTGAATTGTCCCTCCAACTAATATTCTCCTCATTAATTAAATTAAACAATTTACTCTAATTATTTAATCCTTGACTTAACTCTTAAGTCAACTAGCTTAACTCCTTAAGTTTAATTTTGTTCACTTAACTCTTTAAGTTAACTTGACCTATTGATGGTCATGTAGCACTAAACAATTAACTCTTTTATTATTGGTCTAATTTAACTCTTTAAATTAGTTGATCAATTTAACAATTAAATTAATCAAACCAAAATTGACCTCAATTTTTGGTCACCCAAAAATCGGTCTCCATGGATTGAATTTTCTAACACTTAGAAAGTTCCTCCATTACTTAGGAAATGTAATTTGCTTTTGTGTGTGGCCCGATAGGTTCTACCATTTGTTGGACACGGGCACACAACTCTTTGTAACTTTTGAATATCGTATATTCCTTTTAGTTTAAACTCCTTTAAACTAATCGACTCATTACAATTAATCTCCATTAATTGAAGAGTATACAGTCTCCATGGTCAATGTCCAACCTCAAGCCCATGGAGCCCAACTAATTGGCTGAAATGAATGATTTTGGAGAACCATCATAACTCTATACATACCATACAAATACGGTATTTTCGTCTTATATCTCCTGAAAGAGGCCTAGGACAAGATATTTGTTGATTCCCCAATAGCCTCGATACTATGTTTCCATTCCCAATGTTCGATTCCACTTTATGATCTCATCTTTGGAAAACTCCTTTTCTAAATTGTGATACTGCCTTGCACAAGGACTCCTTGCAATCGATCATTATAGAATACATAGGAGATGCACTTGCCCTTCATAAAGACAAGGAGTCAGATTTTGTCTTGAATCTCACAAACCTCTATGTCTAAGTAGCTCATGTCCAATCACCACCCGAACAGCTCGCTAAGTAACTAGGGAGGAGTGAAAGCGTGAGGACCTAAACATAAGGTTACCATGGATCCTCATGTCAAAGAACTAATTATATGCACTAACGTAAGCTAGAGAATTAGCCACTACTGACTTGCTACTTCGGCTATCTAGTGGATTCTCTAGGTAGGTCTTCAGTGCCTTGTTCCCTAACAAACACTCACTAACTTGTATCCATTTCTCATATGGGATTGCTCATGGAACGGAGCAATATTCAACTCCTTGGATCTATGCATCATTAGTGCAAGTCTATCTGGATCTTAGATGTCATGTCTTGGAAGACCTTATGACTTGGAAGATTTAAGATCACGATCGTGTAAGACTTATTCCATGATCACCATCCAATGCGTGACCAAGTCCCCTAGTCTTGTGTGATCTAAGGGCTTCAATCCAAATGCTAGTAAAGTAAATATAAGCATAAGATGAAGATGGTTATATAATAAATATCATTCAATCAAGATTGTATCACAAGTAAAATAGTTTACAAAGCCAATCTAATTGGCTTACGGGGCACTATTCCAACAATCTTCTACTTTCCATAAAGCCAATTCCCATAGCCTTAAGACCCAACTTCTCAAGATGTCCTTTAAAGACCGTTTGTTCAGGAGTTTAGACAATGGTTCTCCTATATTATCTTATGAGGCAACTATTTCCACTTAATTGTCACCTCTATCAAATGATATCATATATCAAATGATAATGTATTTATCTGTGTTTGGATCACTGATGAGATCTTAGCTCAAGTCCTAAGTTGTCTTCAAAAGATAATCGTGGGCTCATGCATGCTAGGCATTATGTCTAACTCTTGGATAAAGTTTTTATCCAAACACCTTCCTTTGCGGTTTCAAAAACCATAAATTATTTCACCTCATTGGTAATCTCGGTTGTAGTATCTTGTTTCAAACTCTTCCAACTCACCATGCGACCATTAAGGCAAAATTTAAATCCAAAAGTGAATTTTAGGTCATCTACATTAGATTGGAAACAAGAATCCAAAAATCCCTTGAGTTTCAATTCTCTATTGCCGTATACCAAAAACAGATCCTAAAGAACAAATCCTTAGTGCTTCTCAAGTAGTTTAGGATTATTTTAACTGCCAACCAGTGACACTCACCGAGGTCGGATTGGAAACAACTTGTAACACTTAGAGCGTGTGCCACATCCGATCTTGTACATTGAATGGTATACAATATGGTCCGCATAAAGTATGTAGGACATTCTATGTATCTCGTTGTCAATCTTAGGGGCCATAGACTTAGAGAGACTAATGTCATGCCCATGGGAAGAAACCACTTTTGGATTCTTCTATACTAAAACTCTTTAGTATCTTTTCAATGTACAATGTTTGGGAAAACCCCAGCATCCTCTCTGATCTATCTCTATAGATACGTATTCCTAACACGTAGGATGCTTCTTCCAAATCCTTCATGGAGAATTGTATAGATAACCATGCTTTAGTATACTCTAACATTTCTCTCTCATTCTCAATGAGAAGAATGTCATTGACATAAAGCATAAAATACTGTATACTACTCCCACTAGCCTTCTAGAACACACAAGGTTCATACACATTTTTGACAAAGCCAAACGATTTGACTTTCTAATCAAAACGTATGTTCCAAGTTCAGGATGCCTGTTTGAGTCCATAAATAGATCTCTGGAGTTTACAAACCTTTTGCTCACTCCTTTTGGATGTAAAACCTCGTGGTTGCTTTATATAGATTTCTTCTTTAATATTTCCATTGAGAAAAGTGTTTTTCACATCCATTTGCCATATCTCATAGTCACAATATGCTGCTATGGCAAGTAAAATCCGAATAGACTTAGGCATTGCGATCGGTGCAAGGGTTTCCTCGAAATCAAAACTAGGTCTTAGAGTGTAACCTTTTGCCACTAGTCATGCCTTAAAGTTCATTACCTCTCGATCGACTCCTAGCGTTTACTTATAGATCCACTTGCAACCAATGGAAACTATTCCCTTCGGTGAATCTACTAAAGTCCACACTTCGTTGGAGTTCATGGAGTCTATTTTGGATTTTATGGTGTTAAGCAAATGTCCCGAGTTTATGTCTAACATAGCTTCCTCATAGGTCCTCGAATCACTATTCGATTAGACCATCTTGTGAAGGAATCTGAATCTTTCTAGTTGCTTCTTGATCTGGTCCGATCTTCTTAGAGGTTGTGTGTGAAGCTCTTATTGATATTTTACTTGTTTCTATATGATCATTTTGAACTTCACCAAGTTCAATTACAACGTCTTTTCTATCTAATAGAAATTCCTTTTCCAAAAAGGTAACGTTTCTTAAAACAAACACCCTCTGTTATGAGGGATCATTAAAATAATAACCCAAAGACTCTCTTCGGTATCCCACAAACTTGCACAAGGTGGATCTACTATCCAACTTGTCTCTCACTATCCATCTCACATAGGTAGGAGACCCCCAAACCTTCAGATAATGGTAAGAGGATGCTTTGCCATACCACATATCATGTGGTGTCTATGGCATCAACTTTGAAGGTACTATGCTTAGTGACTTCACCGCCATTTTAAAGCGTATCCCCAATAAAGGATATAGGCACATTGAAAAAAACTCATCATGGAACGTACCATGTTTAACAAAGTATGGTTTCTTCTTTCAACTACTCCATTATTTTGGGGTGTGCCGAGTGGAGTCCATCGAAAGAAAATCCTATTCTCTTTTAGATAATCCAAGAATTCAATACTTAAGTATTCTCCCCCTCGGTCTGATCGAAGAGCTTTAATACTAAGTCCTTTTTTTACTTTTTCACTTCATTCCTATACACTTTGAACTTTTTAAAGGCTTTGGATTTGTACTTCATAAGATACACATCTCTGAACTAACTATTATCATCGGTGAAAGTGATGAAGTAGGAATAGCCTCCTCTAGCACTAACTCTTAGTAGGCTACAAACATCCATATGGATCAAATCCAAAGGACTTGTAGTGCGCTCCGTTTGTCCTACAAAATGAGTCTTGGTCATTTTTTCCTTTAAACAAGACTCACAAGTAGGAAAGTTCTCAATACCACTAACATATAGTGCTTTGAGAGCTTCTAACTTGTTCATCCTATTTTTAGAAATATGTCCAAGTCTTGCATGTCATAACATAGCATCTTCTTGGATATCTAATTTTCTTACTTTGTTGAATGTGCATTAGTGATGGTTGAGAATCCAAAAAATGTATAGCCCATTCTTAAGTTTACCATAAGCAACTTATTATATGCCTTCGGCTTTAGCCGCAACTCTTGCTCCTTAGCTAAGGTGGTGGATCATATCTCCATCACTAGGTCTTATTTTTCTTTCTATTCTTCGTAACAACTTACAAAGATAAAAACCACATGTGATATCATATATCTATGAAGAAGAATTTATCTTTAAATGCACTTCAATAAAGTACATACCCTTCTCAAAGGTTGCAAGGTATCTCTTGCAATTCCGCTTTCAGTGGCCTATCTTGCCAAAGTAGAAATAAGTAATATCAACTATATCCTTTATAATCTTCTTGACTCCTCCGGATGCCTTTAGTGGTTGCTCTTCCCTTACAGAAAGAACTTTTCTTCCTTTTGCCTCCCATTCTAGTACCCCTAGGGCCCATAGACTGGAGGAAGCAAGCATTAATGGTATGCCCTTATCATGGTAATCTCCAACTAGATCAACACTTTGATATATAAAACTCGACAAGGATGTAAGGATCAAATCCTCATGGAGATCATTGTCCATCACTACGTCCAAGTTGAAAAGCTTCTCTAAACTTAATCATCTTTAAACCGTAGTTGATGATACATGACTTCGCATTCATCCTAGCTTGAAAATCTCCTTTGACAACATGAATTTCTCATACCTTATTTGCTTTACAACTCTTGTGAACTTTAACCGAGGTATAATTCAAGTGTCCTTGAGACTTTTGAAGTTTGTAGATGCCTTCATGAGACTATGGGATAGGATGATCCTTAACCCAATCGTAAACTTTTCATATATCTCTTGATCTACTATAATCCCTATGGGATTAAGAGCACCTTGATATAGGACATATATCCTCTTCTAGGAATCTAGAATGATTTTTGAGGTTAAGTCAATTGTGGAAGCTTGTCCCAGTTGGTTTATTGGTTTTCAAAATAATGTGGAGTGGATTTTAAGTCATTCTCTTGAGATTTCCCAAATCCTCAACGAAGAAAAAAGATAATATAAGCATGTGATTGAATTTTAATATTGAAAACATGTTCATGGTCTTTCAAGCATATTTTTCTCCTACTATTTTATCAAATCCTTCACCCTATAGAAGAATTCGAGAAATATCATTTCCTAGTGAGAATTAAGATCTCAAGGACTTGCAAGCGAACCCCCGTAGCCGAGTGCCTTCCACAAGCAATCTAAGGGTAAGCAAAATTTGTTAATTGCATCTCATGCAACTCTTGATGTATTTTGCCTCACCTTTCACATAGACCCACGTAACAGTGTGCCATCTATGTTGCTAAGCGTTAAGTCTAACCTACAATCAAATTTTGATTCAAGAGGGGCACCATAACATCCTACATAACCGAGTGCCAATGTATGGGCATTATTGATTCAAAAATGCAACTTATGCTTAGTGTATGCTCACGGCTTTCTCCTAAGTGTAACCCCTATAACTGAGTGCCATTACACAAAACCGGTAGCGTCGTCATGGCATACACTATTAGTAGAAGGCATGGATTAATTAAAACTTCTTTTAATTTGTATCTATTCTGACTTAATATTTGAAAAACACTTAGACATTCTAAGTGGAGGGTTTTTGCTTGCAAAGATCTCATCATTTTATCTTCTTATTTAGGTTTTCTATATCTTAACCATGCATCTCATACATCAATAGGCTATGGAAACCATATATATGTAAGTGCACCTAGCATGCTCCTAGGGTAGGATGACCACAAGTCTAACCAAGTGGTGCACTTAGAGCCATAGGTGCACCACCTAGTTGATTTTAAGTGGGTTGATTAAATCTAGATATTACATGAGTGTATCATCATACATTCATGGGTCTTCTTGCCTCCAATAGTTTTCTTGCTCTTTGTAACATTTACAAGAGAAAGAAATCCTCACTCCTAGTGATTCTACTCTCACAATATTTACAAGATAGAAATTAAGAGGCATGCAAGCCCCAATTTAATACAACCCTTTTCAGCAACTTGAAACAAATAAAATCAATATTAAAGGCTCATGATCATCCACATTCATTCATCATCCATTCAACAATTAAATGAATAATAAATAAATTTAGAATTAACAATTAATTTCAATAATTAAATGCTTATCTCATAAATAATTAAGTGGTCAAGAAAAAATAAGCATAACATTTATGCATATCAGTTTTTAACAAAATTGGAGATTAACTTGAACAAGCTTCTAAAAGCAATAAAAAATGTCAAACATAATTTTGAGAACTTGCACAACACTTGTGCACCTATTTAGCATGATTCAAATCATTTTTGGTCACTTAAGGAACACAAAAATAGGCTCAAAACTCATGCCAACCAAAACTGATCGTTGCTGCCCTGGCGGTGCACATGGCTGGGCAGTAGGTGCACCCGCTACCTTACTACCGTGGCAGCACCCATGTTTTGGAGTTTGGACCGAGTCAAGTCAATTTTGGTTCAACTTTTGTGCACCAAAAATCTTAGGACACGTCTTAAACATCAAACCACACATTTTAGATGAAATTATAAATTTAAAATACCTTTCAAAAATGGAAGTTCAAGTGCTCAAACATGCTTCAAACTTTGAGTTCAAGTACGAATCATATTCTTCAAAAATCTCCAATAAAACTCCAATCAAATTGGATCCAAAAATGACCAAAAAAAAATTAAGGCTAATCAACACGAGCTATATCAACATATGACATCAATTAATGCTAAATCAACATTCAATATTAATAGCTATGAATTAAAACATACTAATTATAATTCATCAATCAATGAGTCACATACAACATCATCCAAATACTCTAATACATCAATTGAATCGAGAATTTGGTGATATAGATCAATCCATCACATGAATCAATCTATCAAAAATTAAAAAATCAAAGCATGAATTAGGCTTTGATACCACTTGAAAGCAAGTAAGGCACTAGGATCCAATAATAAAACTTAAATAAACTAGTACTTACAAGCAACCGAGGATCTAAAAATGCTTTAGGATTTGGATTTGGACGGAGAGTTACCTTGAAAAGCAAAATCCAAACGTAGATTGAAGAACTCCTTCTTCAAACAAAATTTGCCAGACTGTGGCGCAGCTGGAAGCAATCGATTCTTGCACGATTAAAAACTCTCCACAAATACTAAAAAAATTCCAATATATGCTCAACTCCTTGAGGAAGCTGTTGGAATAAATTCCAGCTCAAAACTCTTTCTGGATCGCCTGGAAAAAAATCAACAAAAGACTAGTCTCCCAGGTGCATCTCTAAAGGCTTAGCAAACTATATGTTTTGCCTCTATCAATATGATCCACACACCAATCCAATTCCTACTACTCCTTACTTCTAGATAGAGAAGATAGGAGAGTTGAGAGAGAGATAGCCAATTTTTGGGTAGGGAGAAGAAGAGGAAGGTGATCTTCAACACATGAATGAATACCTTGAAAATGGAGAGAAAAGTGAGAATTTAATTCTTCACTGTCAAAAATGCTAGATCCGTTCCCTCCCCCTCCACCACTCTATATATAGATATAGAGTGAGGATGGCATCACACCTTCCTCAAAGTGGGGGATACGCCAACATGCATGCCTTGCATGCTTAGTTGGCAAATCCAAATCTAATTTGAATTTGTGTGCATTTCAATTACATTTGAAATGTAATTTCAAATGAATTAAATGCCACACTAAAATGATCCTATGATTTGAATTTTTCCTCCAACTAATAATCTCCTCATTAATTAATTAAATAATTTAATTTAATTAATTAATTCTTGACTTAACTCTTAAGTCCCTAGCTTAACTCCTTAAGCTTAATTTTGTTCACTTAACTCTTTAAGTTAACTTGACCTATTGATGGTCATGTAGCACCAAATAATTAACTCTTTAATCATTGATCTAATTGAACTCCTTAAATTAGTTGATAAATTTAACAATTAAATTAATCAAGCAAAAATTGACCTCAATTTTTGGTCACCCAAAAATTGGTCTCCATAGAGTGAATTTTCTAACACTTAGAAAGTTCCTCCATTACTTATGAAATGTAATTAGTTTTTGTGTGTGACCCGATAAGTTCCAGCATTCATTGGATATGGGCTCACAAGTTTTTGTGACTTTTTAAGATCATATATTCCTTTTAGTTTAAACTAATTTAAACTAATCGACTCAATTCAATTAATATCCATTAATTGAAGAGTACACAGTCTCCATAGTTGATGTCCAACCTCAAGCCCATGGAGCCCAACTAATTGGCTGAAATGAATGCTTTTGGAGAACCATCATAGCTATACGTGTACCATGTAAATACGGTCCTTTAGTCTTCTATCTCCCGAAAGAAGCCTAGGCAAGATATTTGTCGGTTCCCTAATGTAATGCCCCACCCGAGAGGTGCCTGCTTCGGACCGAGGTGCTACTCCAGTCGAATTTTCTCTTCTTTTTTTTTCCAAAACCAATTACACCTTCCGAAAATTCTCAACTTAAGAAATTTCATAACTTAAAACTCAAGCTAATCATGCTGAAAATGACAAGCGAAACCCAACTTCTCACAGCAAGTCACAATTTCACAAGGGCCCATAATTTAACTTATATATACACATCATTCATAAAGAACTCTAACCTGTCACACTTCGCAGTAGAAAAGACCCTACCGTAAAACCTATACCCCCTGTTACATTACACCTTCTCACCGTCGTAGATGTCACGATAATAATATTTACACTATGTCAAAAGGTAACCCAAACTCAGGATGCCTTCCACTCTTCAATCTGGCCAAAGAACAAAAGAACAACACAAAGACGGTGAGTCCGAATGACTCAGTGAGGCAAGCATGTACATGTATTATAAGAGGAATCCGAATGAAATGGAGTACAATATACAATTATAAGAAGAATATTCATTCTAAATTCAGATAACTAAAATACACGTTATGATATCTAGGTGTCGGAGATTTTTGAAGGAGCTTGCGGAGTCTACGAACTAAAACCAGAAACTAATATTTCTTATATAACACTTTTGTGAGCTAACTCAATGCCGTCCCATACCGACAAAGAGTCAATTCATATTTAATACGTTCCATAGAAGATTTCAAAATCCAATTTTTGATCAGTTTTATAAAACAGGCTAGACAAAAACATTTTATAAAACCAATGGTTCAAGCATGTTTTTCATGTACGACCGTGAAACGGCCTGCCCCTTTATATCGCCTAGACTCTGTATAAACTATACGACCGTAAAACGGCCAATCTCCTTATATCGCCTCGACCAGTGGCCAACTCGCCAACCTATTACAACACGAATCGGTAAAATCGATCCTCATCGATCAAGTTTTAGGCTACAGTCAACCCCTGACTGCCCCAAAGTCAAGATCGCAAACCAAATCAGCCAATAACGCTGTTTTTATCACCAATTCAATGGTATAAATCTAGTATAGTAATCCAAGCATTCCACTGGGATTGGCACTTGGCCCAACAATTCTCTTGTATCATTTTCAATCAATATTTTGAACGATCAATTGCCAACATGGCAGAATAACTGAACAATTATGCCAACACGGCAAATCCACAATATACTGATAAATCAAGGAAATCAATACGATATTTGACACTCAAAACACCAATTCAACAGGAATAATACAGTAATACTGTGAAAGTTCATGGCGCCAGAACAGTAAATCAGTGCGTTCAGAACGGTTTTAAAGAAAACACAGGCCACTCGGCTGTACAGTTTAATTTTCAGAAAAAGAAATTAATTTTCACAAAGCTTCACAAAAGCAGATCTGGACCATCATTTTCAATAAAACGGATCAAATATCAATCAGTTTCAACACAAGAGAACCTCACAAGGTTCGAGAATCAATAACAAATCACGACAGATATCAAATCAGCAGAACCTAACGGGTTCAACGAAAACTATAGATTCAGCTCAAACAAATCAAGAACCAATTGGTAGAACCCTCACAGGGGCGACAACAATCAATAAGTACGATAATCAAAGCAATAATAATAACCCTCACAGGGGTTTATCAACTAAAAGATAGGTTTAAAGGTTTGCCAAATTGACGGATCCTCACAGGGCCTATAAGATACCTGAGAGGTTAGATCCTCACCTCAATAGCCTTAGATTTGCTATCACCATTTATTGGCCTGTAGGACCTACTTATTCACCACCTAGTCTGAAAGAATAGGTCTATTGTCAATATTCTCATCCAGCCCTATTAATTACAAATATAATATCAATAATCTAAAATTGACAACTATTTATCTAGTATGGTAGTTTTAGGCTTTGATCAACACGATGATTTAGGTTCAATATGTACTATCTATACAGAGTACCTTAATAAATCAATTACTCTAGAATTAGTCATGATGGTCTATATTGGTTCCAAAATAACATGTTATCTCGTTCTTATTTACAAAGTTATGATCATGTCACATCATCATCCTAATTCACACAATATAGTCCAATTCCATACATAATTAATCGTCAGCAATTACCATTTAGTCTTACATTACATAATCCTTATTATCATTATTAAATCCAAATTTGGCATCTAGCACAACATGTCCGGGTCCATTATGCTTACATATATACTTCTGCATGTCTCAGTTATTGGTCTCAAATCAAAATTTTGGTCCAATTAACTAGTATTTACATCAAAAAATAAGCCTAACGATTTACTCAGATTAAATCAGGAATCAAATTATTTGATTAAATGGTATTTTACCCAATTGACCGAGTTCGAAGCTGAATCATTGCATATCAATAGCCTGCATGTAATCTGATCGTCGTCACGATCAGACTAGTGGTCAACCACCGGACCACCGCCGCCGGACCGTCGCTGGACCATCACTGCGCCACTACAAAAAAGACCAACACCACCACCAATCAATGCCTTTTAGCTCAACTAAGCAAACCCCTCAACCAATTTTACTAAAAGCTGCCAAATTGAGGTCCAATTGGTCAAAAAATACCATTGCTCCGCCACCTCTGTCATGCCGATTTTTCCTTAATTTCGCCCACTCCGGTGGTCCATTCCCAAAATTGATGACACCAGTGTGATCCTTGAGTTGATCTCGAGAAAACCTACTACTCACAACTAGGGTTCAGTCGCCAGAGACTGGAGACCCATCACCACCGCCGCGAGTTCACCTTCGGCTTCAAATTCCCGATGATTCACCAGTGGGTTTTGGGAGAGAATGGTATGGTTGTGTTCCTTGTTTAGAGAGGAAGAGAATGGTACCAAATTTGATAGGGTTCAAGTCGCCGAAGAAGGTCTCCGGTGAGAGTTGACCATGGGTTGCATGGTAAAAAATGAAGAAGAAATGGTTGACCGCGGTTGGAGAGATGGAGAAGAAATGGAGAAATAAAGAAGAAAAGAAAGGAGGATTTCACTATTTAAAATCCAATAATTTTTTTTATTTAGAGATTGACCCCTAATAGTTTATGTTATTTTCAATTAAGTCCTTCCAAAATTCTTCTATCTTCCAATTAAGCCCCCAACTATATTAGTGTTTCACATCCACCTATTTGACCCAAAACAATTCTATTTTGACCCACAAAGTTTCAAGACTCTTAAAAATCAAGTTTCCTCAAATTTCAAATCAACCCCAAAACTTTCAAAATTCTTACAATCATGTCCTTTTTATTTATTTTTCAATCCCCAAAATTTATCAAACTTAGTATTTTAATTTTCAAAACTTATTTTCTAAAATACCAAATTTTAGGGGTGTTACACCTAATAGCCTTAATATTATGTTTTTATTCCCAATGTTCAATTCCACTTTATGACATCATCTTTGAAAAATTCATTTTCCATATTGTCATACTGCCTTGTGCAAGGACTCCTTGCAAACGATCATTATAGAATACATAGGATATGCACTCGCCCTTTATAAAGACAAGGAGTCAGATTTTTTCTTGGATCTCACAAACCTCTATGTCTAAGTAGTTCATGCCCAATCACCACCTGAACGGCCAGCTAAGCGACCAGGGAAGAGTCAAAGCGTGAGGACCTAAACGCAAGGTTACCATGGATCATTAGGTTGGAGGACTAATTATATACACTAGCGTAAGCTGGAGAATTAGCCACTACCGACTTGCCACTTCAGCTATCTAGTGGATTTTTCGGGTGGGTTCTCAGTGCCTTATTCCCTAACAAGCACCCACTAACATGCATCTATATCTCATATGGGATTGCTCAAGGAATGAAGCAATATCCAACTTATTCCATGATCTTAGATGCCCCGTATCAAAAGATCTTATGACTTGGAAGATTTAAGATCACGATAGTGTAAAAAATTTTCCATGATCACCAGCCAGTACGTGACCAAGTCCCCTAGTCTTGTGTGATCTAAGGGTTTCAATCCAAATTCCAGTGAAGTAAATATAAGCATAAGATGAAGATGGTCATATAATGAACATCTTTCAACCAAGATTGTATCACAAGTGAAATTGTTTACAAATCCAATATAATTAGCTTGCGGGGCATTATTCCAACAAATGCATGGGCATTCTCAAATCAAAGGTGCATCTCATGCTTATATGTGGTCACAGCTTTCCACTATAAGTGTGACCCTCGACTCATGAGATATCACACAAATAATGGTAGCATCGTCATGCCACATGCTATTGGTAGAAGGCATGGATTAATTAAAACTCTTTTTAATTTGTATCTATCTTGACTTAATATTTGAAAGCACTTAGAAATTCTAAGTGGAGGGTTTTTGCTTGCAAAGATCTCATCATTTTATCTTCTTATTTAGGTTTTCTATATCCTAAACATGCATCTATACATCCATAGGACATGGAAAGCATAAATAAGTAAATGTGCCTAAATAAGCGAAAGCTAAGAATCGATGGAGAGGTTATGACCTTTAAGGTGCCACTAGTGGTAAAAGGTTACACTCAAAGACCTAGTATTGATTTCGAGAAAACCTTTTCACTGACCGCAATGTCTAAGTCTATCGAATTCTACTTGCTATAGTCGTATATTATGACTAGGAGATATGGAAAATGGATGTGAGAACAGTTTTCCATAATGGAAACATTGAAGAAGAAATCTATATAGAGTGACCACAAGGTTTTACATCCAAGTAAAGTGAGCGAAAGGTTTGCAAACTCCAGAGGTTCATTTATAGACTCAAACAGGCGTCCGAAGTTGAAACATACATTTTGACAAGACAGTCAAATCGTTTGGCTTTGTCAAAAATATGTATGAACCTTGTGTGTATAAGATGGTCAGCGAGAATAGCATACAATTTTATCGTACTTTATGTTGATGACATTCTTCTCATTGGGAATGAGATAGAAATGCTAGAGTGTACTAAAACATGGTTATCTACTCAATTCTCCATGAAGGATTTGGGAGAAGCATCCTACACATTAGGAATGCGTATCTATAGAAATAGATCAAGGAAGATGCTAGGGCTTTCCCAAACCCCATACATTGACAAGATACTAAAGAGGTTTAGTATGGAAGAATCCAAGAGGAGATTCCTCCCTTTGGGACATGGCATTCGTCTCTCCAAGTCTATGGCCCCTAAGACTGACGACAAGAGACAAAAAATGTCCCACATACCTTATGCATTCGCTATAGGGAGCATAATGTATGCCGTTCAATGTACAAGAACGGATGTAGCACATGCTCTAAGTGTTATGAGTCGTTTCCAATCTAACCCAGTGAATGTCACTGGATGGCTACTAAAACGATCCTTAAGTACTTGAGAAGGACTAAGAAGTAGTTTATGGTATACAACAATGGAGAATTGAAACTTGAGGTGTTTTTAGATTCTAGTTTCGAATCCGATGTAGTGCTGTGAATTGGAAAAGTTCCAAACAAGATACCACGATCGATTCTACCATCAAGATAGAATATATTGCGGCTGTAGAAGCTGCAAATGAAGGTGTTCAGATGAAAAACATTATTCAAGAGTTGGATGTAGTGCCTAGCATTGCTGATCTAGTCGTTTTCTTCTATGACAACAATAGGACGGTAGCACAAGCTAAAGAGCCAAGATCTCATTAGTGTTCCAAGCACATTTTGAGGTAATATCATTTGTTCTGGGAGATCATTAATAGAGGTGACATTTGAGTGGAGAGAGTTACCTCCGAAGAAAATATAGCAAATCCACTAACTAAACCCCTACCGCAAAAGGCCTTTGAAGGACATCTTGAAAAGATGGGTCTTAAGACTATGGGGAATTGGCTTTAGGGCAAGTGGGAGATTGTTGGAATAGTATCACGCAAGCCAATTAGATTGGCATTGTAAACTATTTCACTTGTGATATAATCTTGACTGAATGATATTCTTTAAATGGCCATCTTCATCTTATGCAGATATTTACTTCACTGGCATTTGGTTGAGGCCCTTAGATCACACAAGACTATAGGACTTTGTCACGCACTAGGTGGTGATCATGAAATAAGTCTTACACAGTCATGATCTTAAATACTTCCAAGTCATAGGATATTATGAGACCAAAGGCATCTAAGATCCAGATAGAATTGCACCGATGATACATTAATCCAAGGAGTTAGATGTTGCTCCATTTCATGAGTAATGCCATAAAAGATATGGGTGCATGTTGATGTGTATTTGTTAGAGAACAAGGCACTAAAGACTCACCTGGAGAATTTGCTAGATAGCCATAGTGGCAAGTCGGTAGTAGCAAGTTCTCCAACTTACGATAGTGTATATAATTAGTCCTTTGACTTGACGATCCATTGTAATCTTGTGTTTAGGTTCTCATGCTTTGACTTTTTCCTAGCCACGTAGCAGGTCGTTTGGGTCAAGATTAGGTATGAGCTACTTAGACATTGAGGTTTATGAGATCCAAGATGAGATCCAACTCCTCGTCACTGTGAAGGGCGAGTACATCTCCTATTTATTCTATAATAATCGATTCCATGAAATCCTTGTGTAAGGTAGTATGACAATTTGAAAAAAGGAGATTTCCAAAGATAAGGTCATAAAGGGAATCGAACATTGAAAATAGAAATGTAGTATCGAGGTTATTGGGGAGCCGACAAATATCTTGTCTTAGGCCTTTTTTGGGAGATAGGAGACGTAAGGACCGTATTTGCATGGCATGCATAGAGCTAGAATGGTTTTCCAAAAGCATTCATTTCGGCCAACTAGTTGGGTCCCACGGGCTTGAGGTTGAACATCGACCATGGAGATTAGGTACTCTTCAATTAATGGAGATTAATTGAAGTGAGTCGATTAGCTTAAAGGAGTTTAAACTAAAGTGAATATTTGATATTCCAAAGTCACAAAGAGTTGTGAGCTCATGCCCAGTGAATGGTAGAATCTAATGGGTTACACACGAAAGCGAATTGCATATCCTAGGCAATGAAGCGGAATTTTCTAAGAGTTAAAAAAACTTCCCATATGATCAATTTTGGAGGATTGACCAATTGACACAAATGTTGTGCTCAATTTGTGACTTGAACAATTTAATTGTTAAATTGATCTAATTAATTTAAGGAGTTAAATGAAGACCAATAATTAATGAATTTATTATTTAGTGCCACATGACTATCAATTGGTCAAGTTAACTTGAGGGGTTTAAGTTAACAATTTCTATTTAAAGGAGTTTAGCTAATTGACTTAAAGAGTTAAGTCAAGATGATTAATTAAATTAAAAGAATTTAATTTAATTAAAATAGAAAATTAATTTGGAGGAAAAATTCAAATGAAAAGTTCATTTGGTGTGGCATTAGAATTTATTTGGATGACATTTCATGAGATGAAATGAAGATTTCAAATAAAATTCAAATGCATACATAATTTATATTCATGCCAACTTGCAATGTAAGTGGGCGTCCCCCCCCTCCTGGCCCCTTAAGGAAGGTGTGATGCCACCTTGGCATCACACCATCCTCCCTCTATATAGATATATAAAGGGATGTCCAAAAAGAGTAGCAAGACATCACATTTCATGTGAATTAGATTCTCTCAAATTGTCCATCCAATTTTCAAGTGGTGCATCATGTGTTGAAGCTTCACTTCTCTTCTTCTCCAACCTCCAATTCAAGCCTTCATCCTTGCATGTTCTTTTCTTTATTCTCCAGCTAATATTGAGGAGAATTGGTGCTGCATTGGTGTGTGGATCTTAACATTAGAGGCAAGACAATTGGATTGTTGTGCCTTTTGGAGATCCAGTTTCTGGCAGTAATTTTCGAGCCACCCTTGGACATCTTGCTAAGTTCTGATTGAGCTGAATTTTGGACTGAAGATACATCAAAGATTTTATGATATTTTGGTGCAAGTTTCACTCAAATCGGAGTTCATTTTCCTAGTAAAACGTTGATCGGAATCCATTGTGTCGCTGGAAGACAATTTTTTAGTGTCAATGGCTTTCTTCTTGCTTCCTTGGTTTTTGAGCAAAACAAGGTAATTCTCTATCTAAATCTAAATCAATTGGATGTTTAGATCCTTGTTATCATGTGTAGCCTAGTTCATTTCCATTTTTAATGCTTTGATTATTAGATCTTATGGCTACATGTGACTTCATGTTGATAGGCTAGCTTCCTAGCAGTAGGGGATGTCCACTGTAGAAACATTGTAGATGCTATATAAGCCCATTGACCTCACAGTCTGCACTAAGTTGTGAGTTAGAATTGTGGCAAATGGTGTGTGAAGGCTTTGGCGTCCTCTGTATTACATTTGTTGGATTAATATAAGGTTGGGATTGGTTCCCGTAAATTCATGTGTTCCTTATGTTAATTCCACTCCATGCTTAGACGATTATAATGTTGCCTTGCTTGATCATATGTTGCCTAACTCGCACGCTTGCACTAAACGACATGCACCAACAGGCTGACTAGGCCCTTAACAGGTCTAGATCGCACAAAGGCACATAAAACTTACCAAAAAATTATATGAAAAATTGCCCCTGTGACACCTAGCCACAATGCCCTGAAGGTGGAAGATTGTGTGCCATTAAGCGCATTTCTATCTTTTTATGGATAAAAGGTGTTTCCTCTGTAGACTTGCTCTTTGAAACTCTCCTAAAAATTTTAAGTTTTGTTTGAAGATAGATTTACAAGGTAGAGCTAGCGCTGTAAATGGGTAGGGTTTGACCTTACCCAAACAATACCCAAAACTAATACCCATTTACCTACCCTACCCACTTAGACCCATTACCTATTGGGTCTGTTGTTTGGACCCATTACTTTCGGATCGGGTCCAGACCCTACCTTTTTTTCTCACTCAATGTATTTGATATATAATTAATATTTCTTCACTCAATAATGGGGGTGAGGTAGGCATGTCAATGAAATAGGTAGGGTATTGTCGTACCCAAATTCATACCCTAACATACTCCAATAGTTAGACCCTATGTTTACTCTACCCTACTGAACTCATAGACCCAATTAGACACATACCCTAAAATAGATAAATAATAGACCCTACCTTATCATACCCATGACCTATTGGGTATATACCTGGGTCTCGTTTATTAGATCAAATTTTTTAATTATGTTTTAATCTAACTAATTTTTTTATCTTTCCCAAATTTTCTTATTGTCAATCAAAATGCTAAAACTACCTAATATTTGAATGCTAGAGTAATTTATTAATATTGACTAATTTTTTTGGGCATATTTTAAAAATGTTAACTCAATTTTTTTAAATTAAAAAAGAGTATACATTTAATTTTTTTATGTATACATTAAATTTATATGGTTTGTATGAAAAGAAAGTATCATCCAAACATCCAAATTGGAATGTGTAAACCGATTTTTACTATTTCAGATAAATTAAGAAGTACAATAATTACAAATAAATAATTTTAAAATAATTTTATTTTTTTATTTTATATATATTAAAAATTTAAGTATACTCTTCAAGTAAGGCATGATTATTAGTATAAACTTAATTTTGATATCACTAATTTGGGTTAACTAGTTAAATTTGAGTATTTGGAAGATGACTAATTTCAAGGTATAGGATATGTGGATAAGTTTTGCATATAAACATAATTACACCAATTCAATTATTTTTAATATATTTTTGGGTTTAGGTTTGATGCAAATAGTAACCAAATAAAGTTCTATGAGTAAAAAAAATTAAAGTTGGGAAGGAGGGAGTTGGAATATAGGTATTTGACATTGGGTATTTTTTGGGTATTGGATAATTGAGTATTTTATGGATATAGACCCTACCCTTACCCATTCTATTTTTCTTAATGGGATTGGATAGGATTTGAGTCTCATGTCTATTTATTGGGTATAAGTATGAATATTGTACTATTATCATGGGTATGGATAGAATAAAACCCTACCCTTTGACAGACTTAGATAGAGCCTTTTACTTACGTACTATGAGTGATAGACTGTCCGTGTCAAACAAATGACAAACTTTTGCAGAGAGCTACACCGGTCCAGGTGTGCATAAAAATAAAAGCACGGTATGATATGGTTTGGAGAAATTGATGGTTTGTTTTTTTGTAATTGGGTGAGTTCACATGTTTGTTTAACAACAAAAATGAGGGAATTCACACTCACACTTTTTCATCACACAACTTTTTCACATCAATATATATATGACCCACAAATCATGCGTGGAACAGCTCGATTAGATTAAGTGCATGGCAACTCATTTTTTGTTTATTTGTAATTAATCGTCGTCTGTAATTATGTATGTTGGTGCTCTTTACTGACCTAAACTTTAGTAATTAAATTCGATTATTGGGAGTTAAAATCCCAATGCATGTGCTGCAAGGCTTTGTTTGGACTCTGACTCTCGGGTCTTCAACAGAATTGTTTTGTGGGCCTGGATTCAATATGCAAAAGTATTAAGATAATATAAAAGTTACATTTGAATAAATCGCTTCAAAATTTTTAATCAAATGTTGTAGACGTGAGAGTTTTAAAAATAAAAATATATTGCATTTTGAAAATATTCGATGTTGATATGGTTTTTATATGAACCAGCTATTGAGTGGAGAACTGCGTTCCAGGGACCCAACACAAGCCTAATTTCAGAGACAATCAAATTTTGAAAAATAAAACAAATTAAATGATGACTTGTAGATTACTGTCTTGTCTAAAACTATAAATACGAGCCTTTTAGCTTAATCAATAAGCTTCAGCTATTATACTATATCTTAATTACTGCATAATTTGCTCCTAATTTTACTTCACATTTTTCTTTTATATTCACTTAGTGCTTGAGGATTTTTGTTATGTTTTCTCAACAATTCTAATTTCTTTTGCCTTCAAATCTAAATTGAACGGGTTGATCCAATCATGAGAACCTCTTAACATATGTCAAAAGTAATAATCTTGATTCTGCTTTCTAAAGTCTGATCCTGGGCTTAGACAGAGGGGCTAGAGAGTTTGGAAAATGAGGTATATTTAGGGCTGGATTCACCGCTTTTTTATTTCATCCTCTATTTCCAATATTTTTAAATGTATTTTTATTTTATTATGTTGCGAGTGAAAATAAAAATGTGGCCAGATTTGTATTGTAAATTTTTTTCGAAAGGATGGATTGGAAGTATATATTAATGCAATAATATTAAATATTTTAATGTAATATTATTAACCATTATTATATAATTGATTATAGGCGTCACTTTTTTCTTTATGTCCCATCAATCAAATTATGTTGGAATAAGAAATATTATTGAATTTAGGGTAGGCTCCATTATTATATTGGGAAGATATAAAAAAAATTATTCAATAAGTTAGTGGATTATAATATAATAGAAAATTATTAATATTAAATTTAGTTTAAACTCTATTATCTTAGAATGATAGAAAAAAATTATTATTTTATTACTTATTTTAATTATTTTTAAATTAGTAGATATTATAGGTTTGAAAATAATAAATAAAAATTTGAAAATAAAAATTATGATATTCTCATTGAAAATTGTATAAACAGTGGTACATTTTAATTTTCATAATAGTGTAAAATTAAAAAAAGATATACTTTTAAAATGGAGCCTTAGTCATTCTCAATTTGTGATTTGAAAATTTTGAAAATAATTTCTCCAACTAAAATCAAATATATATATATATAGACTAAGTATCTTAAATACGTGGGACATATCGTTCTTTGTTTCCTTTTATAAATAAGTTTAAACGATAATGTTAGTCCTCATAAATGGTCCCTGGTTAGCAATCAGTCAACAAATTGAAGAAATTTCTATTTGAAATGCCAGTAAATTAAATTATGTCTACAATTCAAAGTGAAAACCTTCAAGTGCGTTATCCTTCAGCTTGAGGATTTCTTAATTGCAATATCGATCTTGTTCGTACAATTATTTGTTTCACTTTGTTTTATTTAAAAGTCGGATTGACAAGTTAGAAAACAAGGTTAAAACAATTAAACAAAAACAAAACAATTTGGTATAAAAAAAAATATATAGAAAAGAAAAGAAAACAGAACAAGAAATACCAAACGTGCCTTGCAAGCGCGTGGGTTAGGATAGAAATCCTGGGGGAAACTATTATTGCATACTTTATAAGCTGCATCAGGGACAATTATAAACTATAATTTTTAGGCTTGTTTGGTAATGTTTAATTTCGTTGAAGAATTAAAAAAAATTAATATTCCATTTAATAAGTAATATCAAATAATACAATTTAATTTTTTCCATTTAGAAAATTTATTTTTATAAATTAATATAATCTTATGGTACAAAGAATTTTATTCAATAATCATGAAATTTATTTGATAAATAATCAATTTAAAATAATTTTAATTAATTCAACTAAACGTTCATTTAAGACTTTTCAAATAACATGTTAATTAGTTGACAAATAAATAATCTGTTTAGTAATATAATAATTAATCTTCCTTAAATATTATATTTATTCGTTTAATAAATCGTTTAAGATGTTTTAATTTAAGAGCATGTATTTTAGTATATTAACTATTTATTTTTATTATAATAGTATTATTTTATTTTTATATGTATAAATAGTTTGTTCCAAATATTACATCATATAATTAGGTCAATTAAGAAAAGATTTCAAATAAAATTAACAATTAAATTATCTACACATCATTTCCTAACAATCGTATACCAACCATTATAAATATATACTAATTGTCCAATTATATATATCTATATATATGACATAAAAACAATAATTTCACTCTACAAATTAAATAAGAAAGTAACTCATTTGACATTTTCAAATTTCTCTCTCTCAAAATATTTCCAAATAAACAACTTTATCCACAAATCGATTTCCATGTATTCTCAAAACAAAACATACAATTAAATTAACTCATTCTTTGATTTTAACTCTCAAAACATATCTTCCTAAACATTTTTTTTTTCCCAAAAAAAATGCCTAAAACGACACCAAACAGAGCCTTACCATTTTCATGTCTTTAGTTTTTCTTCTTGCTTTTTATTTTTTATTTTTTCCCTGTAATCGGAAAGGCAAGAATACTGTAGGGAGTGATTTGATAGGAGTAGTCTAAACCAGTTCCAACAGCAAATTAAATGCCCACGAATATATATATATAAACACACACACATACATACACACACACAGAGAATGAATCACATAAAATCTACACACAATCTGATCCAGCGATGCAATAATTACTGAGAGCAAAGTGTTGACAGCTTAAAAGGGTATCAGAAGATCGATCTCTGTGATTCTATACTTTTTTTTTTTTTTTTTTTTTTCTTTTTCCTGGCAACCAAGTTTGTTAACAAAGGAAAAGCTGTATTATCAGCAAAGGAGAAGCTTAGTAGGTCTGAAAGAGATATAATGGGAAGCAGTTATTATGGAGATCACCAGGGAAACTTAGGGAATCTTGGAAGAGGTGCTGGTGCTGGGCTGTCATCTTCGTCTTCATCAACATCATCAGCAGCAGCAGCAAGGAGAGGGAAAAAGGGCAGTTCAGATAAGCCCAAACAGCCACAGAGAGGACTTGGTGTTGCCCAGCTAGAGAAGATTAGATTGCATAGTCAACTGGCTTCCAATTATCTTCCTTCTTTTCATCATAACCACCCTTATAATCCCACCAGTAATTTCACCCAGGTACGTATATATAGCTGCTTTTGCAAATTTCTGCTCTTCTATAACTCAGTCGTCATTCTTTTTTGGTGATTCATCGAGTTTTAATTTAATTTGTCCATCGACGAAACTGCAGGAAGATATCAGGCTGCAAACGTCAGGCTATTCGTCTTCATCCTCGTCTTTCTCCTACTCTAATTCATCATCCTCACCTCCTCCTTATGGCTTTCATGGACCCCATGGTGTCATGGTATCATGACCGGCCACCACTTCCCCTTATATATAATGCTAATTAAGATGAGTATTAATTAATTAGATATCACAAAATTATAGATCAGGGCTGTGACATATGAACATTAATTACAATTACACTACTCAAGACTGGAATATCTCATGTTCATCTCTCTTGTCCCTTGAAAAACTGGATTCTCCTGCCTGCCTAGAGAAATTCTTGCCCTCTGTATATCACCTCATAACCCTAAACATGAGCTAGCCAACAATTTCTACCCAAGGAAGGATTAGATGCTGAGGGACCAAACATTTTTTTCCCCAATTTTCTTCTCTTTCACTCTTCCCTTGCACTGTATTTGGTTTAAAGATTTTGAACAGGGAAGAAAAATATCAGGGAAAAGAAAGATAAAATCGAACAAATATAAATTCTTAAGAAAAGAATGAGAAGAAGGGGGATAGTAAATGCTTTGAAGGAGGAGGGATAGGTCAAATTGGCTTTTTCTTCATTTTCCTCCAAAAATTTCTTTTCTTTAACATTTTTCTTACTGACTAAACAATTAATATAATATTCCTTACTATTTTTTTCCTCAACAAAATTTTTAAAGCAAACATAGCGTTAATTTTTCCTTTTTACCAGTAATCTTGGATGAATTGAAAGGAAATTTTTGGGGTTACATAACCATATAGAGCCAGCTGATTCAGCAGTTGTTTTAATTTTTTTTATAACTTTGTTCATCTTACTTTCATAACGCGTGATGATTAATGTTCCCAACGTGGTCATTGTTTCAGATGGGCTTGCCAGATTTAGATAGGACAAATATCAAATATGGAGATCATACCCTATCTAGCAGTATCGCAAGGTTGGTGTTCGATTCTTTTTTCTCTGACAATAATTACCTCAGGCATAATTGTATTCATAATTTAATGAATTAAAACTCCTATACAATTGCTTGACTTAATTTTCCTACATCTTAATTTAGGGCCCCGGGTATAAAGTTAACTAAGCTGCTAATTATTTCTGATCAATTCTTCTGTACGTTTGTTGTGGGATTAAATATTCAGATGGCCGCATCCGGGCAATGCAGAGATGGACATGGGGAATCAACATTTTGTGGATCCAAGCATGACCGCCAGGCCATTCTTTGAACTCGGAATATTTGAGGTACTCAACATCTATAATTAACAATATATATATATATATATGTATGAATATTCTTGAGACATATACGTATAAACACTTTAAACATATACTATATATAATAAAGGACTGTTTGGGGGGCTTTGGGCTATTCTTTTGTCCTTAAAAGTTTAGAATCCAAATACATGTGGAAATAATATTTGGACAAATAGCCATTATAGTTGCAGCCGCAAAATATATGGATATTGTTTTAAAAATTCTCTTTATATAAAGCAATTATTAATTATTTGTTCTGACAATTTAATTTTTGTTGTAATGTTAACTAGCAAGTGTTTAATTGCCTTGGTGGAAGAAATTAAGTAAATATAATAATCAAACATGATGATGATATTAATTAATATCAAGTAGTTTTAATTTCTTGTTATTGAAATTGTGCAGGGCTCAAGAAATAAGACGGAGGAAAACAGGAAGGAAAATTCAATGGGTTCGGGCAGTCAGAATTCAGAATCTAGTAGCTCCCAAGACATAGATCTGGAGCTCAGACTTTCACTTTAAGCTAGCTAGCTAGTACTGGAATTAGATCATCTTGATTATGCAAACCCCAGCTGTTTGTGGATTTCTTGCTTACATTTATAACTCCTGCAGCATGCATCTATCTTTTTAGTCAAAATCAGCAAATCTTCACAAGTACAATTCAGCAAATTAAACATGCATGATGAGTACTGATGTGCTCAGCTCGTTACAGTTCAATTGGAAAGAATATTGGCAACAATGCAATGAAATTAAGCTCTGATATATGATGATATATTCCAATTAATCAATGTTATCCTCTATAATCCTTAATTATCTACCTCTCCATCCAGTGGCTTACAGCCCAGTGCCATCAAGTCGCCCCGATTATGTGGGAGGTATCGTGTTCGAACCTGAATAGATTCATTTGTGCACCTTATGTGTGCTTCTGGTTGTGAAGTTTGTACTTCCATTTTTCTTGATTTGATATTTGGATTATAAGGTTAATCTTCTTAATTTGATAATTGAATTCTATAGACTTGTTGCAAGAATACTCTTCGTCATTTGTAATGTTTTCTCAAAAAAAAATAATAAAAAAAATTATCTACCCCTCCCACTCACTAATTAGGGGAGAAGTTTAATTTGCATAAAATTAAATGTTCTTTGTAAGGCCGGGCCACTATATATATATTTCTAGGCTCCATTTCTATTGACAAATTGTCATACAATTAGAATAGTAGATAGCTTGTATCCTTTTAAAATTGCAAACATTTTTAAGATGTCTGCACGCGGTTGTGTTTAGATTAAGGATTGTGATTTGAGGAAATGATTTGAAATTAATTAAGAATTTTCAAGTGATTTCAATATTGAGTGAATTTTAAATTCTAGTGACAATTGAAAATAGACAACTTAGAAGGATTAACTGCTACGTGCAGAACTTGAAAATCCGTAATTTATTAACTGAAATTTATTTATAAATAAGTGGTAGAAATTTTTAAAATTATGGATTTGAAATTTTCGTATCATAAGTTTAAATACTAGTCCAAACACAACTTGTAGTTTTCTGTGAATAATATTGATAATGTGTTTAAATTATTGTCGAATTACATGAAAAATCCAATCCCATTAAATTCTACTTTTTCTGTACAGTAAGATTTGAAACATGTCCATAATAAGTATCTCACCAACCCTAATTTCCAGATTATATGAGCATTATATGCATATTTAGCAAGTTTAGCTAAGGAAAGGACTTCTTGACATAATAATTAATGATGAAACTTAATTTGTGCTACAGGAAAACAAGTGGATTGGGATTGTTTACCAGAAAATCTCATGATTCTCATGAGTATTATTTGATTTCCTTAATATATATTCTCTTTCTTTCTAAAGGACACAAGAAGACGACAACCACAACAAACTTTTCATATTCGTCAATTACTTGTTTGTGATCTATTCCTCATAACTTTGATTTTATTATTATTATTATTATTATTATTTGATGAGGGTTCGAATCGTAATACGAGTACTCCAATTCCGATCTCTATAGGGGTTAATCCCAAAGGTGGATATCTTCCGTTGATGCTATTTGAGAATCCTACAATCAAGGCAAACGTTAGGCTAGCCGAGTGGCCCTCGGCTTTGGCCCTCCGACGCTCAAGTCAGTATTTCCGGTGTCTCACAATGAAGCAAGATAGGTTTTAGTGTGTTTTTCGCATACCTTGTGAGGCAAGACAGAGGAGTTTTTATATTCTTCCCCTTGTAGGAAAATGACTGATAAGACCCTGGCTTACCCTTGGGGTCTTCAGCCTCCTCCAAGGGGCAATTAGTCTATTCTCCCATTTGAATTCTGCCAGCTAGATGTCCTTTCAAGCTACAGGACGGGACGGTATACGGGGTGGCGCCTGCCGTGTCAGACAGTGAGGGGATGGCATGCGCCATTAATGCGGTGGCGTGGTGCCAGTCCACGCATTTAATGCGGTGGCAAGGCGCTGTGCAGAGCTCGACCTCCTGTCAGCCTAACTGGGGTCAAATATGGTCGATATCGTCCGAGGGCTCTGAGGCGCCCGCTTGGGCGTGAGGGGCTGGTCGAATATGGTCGACGTGGGTCATGGGCCCTGGCCCGTTGTCTGGACGTTGGGCCCTTCGGGCCACTATCTGGTCGAATATGGTCGACGTGGGTCATGGGCCCTGGCCCGTTGTCTGGACGTTGGGCCCTTCGGGCCACTATCTGGTCGAATATGGTCGCCGTGGGTCATGGGCCCTGGGCTGTTGTCCGAAACGTTGGGCTCTTTGGGCCACCCTATATCATGAGTCCCCCCACTTCGCAACGCAGGTCGAGGGAATCGAAGAGCGGCATTGGGAAGTAGCAAATATTAACGTGTCTCGACTGGGGATTTTTAGAAATCGACCAGGGTTTTGGGCGTCTACTGAGCGGTTACATCGTGGAGCGTATAGGGCGGCATTATAGTTTCCTCCATTAATGCGGACGCTTAGATAACCGCGCCTTTTCTTTTATAAATACTAACTAGTATTCAGGCTGCTCTCGCCTTTACCGCTTCAGATATTCCTTGCTGGAAGAATCACTAACCTTTGCACTTTCTTCAGAGATTTTCTGGGTTTTAGCTTTCCAAATCTAGTAAGTACTCTCCCCCCTCTATTTCTTTCCACTTTTCTTAGAAGAAAATGTTTGGACTATTCAGTTCTGGTGGTACTTCTGGTGGGGATAGTAAGGCGACTGTGTCTGAGGGCCGCGGGGAGTTTTCTGACTCAAGCCGTTCCAGCTCGAGCGGCGCGCGGGGGGGAGGAAGTTGGGCCCAGCCAGGTACCTTCTTCTCGCGGGCGATTATTTACCCCAAACCACTATAGCGAGATTATCTCTACCGTCACCCCGTTAGAACTGGCCCGCGTTCAAGAGCTTTATCACATTCCTCGCGAATTCCAGCTGTTAGTCCCTGGGCCTGCTGTTCGAATGCACCGCGCGCCTGCCGGTTGCATAACTGTTTTCGAGGATGCACTTAGGTGTGGTCTTAGGTTTCCCTTGAGTGAGGGTATGGTAGGTCTGCTTAGGGGTCTTGGAGTGTGCATCACGCAACTGCTGCCCAACTATTTCTCGACGTTGTGTAGCTTTATAGTTCTAATGTTCCTGTACAGTCAACCCCCAACCTTTGAAAAATTTTCAAACCTGTTTTATCTTTGCGTGTTGCGTAAATCCAACAGCACTGAAGAAACGGGCTTTTATTATCTGAGCGCTCGGCCTCGTCAGAGGTTTCTCATGGCGCCTTTCTCGTCCTATGGTCAGGCGTGGAAGAAACGCTACTTTTTTGTGCGGGTAAAGGGCGGGTTCGATATTCCCCGAGAGTGGGCGAGGGGTCCGGTCGAGGTACCAGGGAATCACGCTCCAACCTGGTCGAGCACATTCGTGAGGGACCTGGTCGAGTTTGGTCCCATCGAAGCCACTATATTCCTCGATGAGAGGCAATTGGTGTTGGCTAGGTTGTCGCCAGCCCCCTTAAATTTTCCCGCTGATCATGAGATAGGTAGACTAACTGCATGCACCGTACCCTGTCATTTGCTTATGAATATTGCTGCATTTGATATTTTCTGTTGCTTATCCTGTGCAGACCGCGGCGAAATCATGAACAGGTCCAGGGCTAGCGCGATGGCTCGAGTTGAAAAGAATAAGCAACGCCGACAAGGCGGCGCGATTCGGGAAGAGTCATCGGGGGCCGACGAGCCACGATGATTAACTGCTGCCCCCGCGCCCTCCAGAACACCTTCGCCTGCTCGACAAAAAGAGGTTGAGAGAACCGCGGGTCGAGGAAAGAGACCCATGGGCGAGCCGGCCGCTCCCCTCCCGAAGAAGGCAGATGTGGGGAAAGGGAAGTCGAAGGGCACGGGGCTGAACGTGCCGACGGGAAAAGAGCTCTTCATGGACCGAAGCCCCGAGGCACTCTTTAATTTGCGTAAATTCCCATATCCTCGTTTTGGGTCGGATCTAGGTGTAGTTGTGGGCGACTCGTCTAGCATGGTATCCTCCGGGCCGGCTGGGTTGGATCCCTTAAAAGTGCTGATGGTTGCGCAGTTCATGGCTGACCAGAACAAATTTCTGGGTTTAACCCAGCCTGGGTTGCTGTGTAAGTTCGCCTATCATGCAAATATGGTAAGATTTGGGAACCTGGATGTTTACTTGTTTAACTCTTCTTTTCCTTTGTTTAGTTGCCTTCTGACATAGTCTCGTGTTTCAGGTTGAGCAGCTAGGCTATCACATGTTTCGCCGTTCCGAAGTGGCGCTGGCCGATCGGGAGCGATTGGAGGGGGGTGAGGACGCTGAGACCTTAAAGGTTCAGCTTGAGTCCTCCCAGATGCGGGTCGAGGAGCTTGAGAGAGCAAACGCCCAGTATGCCAAAGATATGGAGGCGAAAGACCGTCAGGTGATGCTGGCGGTAACGGAGCAGACTCTAATGGAGGCGAAGTTGAAAAAACTGGAGCTGGATATTCAAGTCGCCTACGAGTCTGGTCGTGCGGCCGGCCGAAGTGAGCGACTGGTCGAAGCCAGGGAGGAGTTTGCTCGGGTGTTGCCCGAGGTGCGGAAGGAAGCCGTCCAACAATTTATGGTGAGCCCGGCCTTCCAAGACGCAAGCGTTGTGCTTGCTTTGGATGACGCACGAAGTGCGTTCAAGAGGGCCATTGCCCAATTACAACATCTGGGTTACGGCATCAGCGATGAGGATCGCTCGAAGATGGGCCTTGGCTTCGATGAGCAACTGCGCCCGCTGGTCGAGGAAGATGTCATTGAGGCTGATACTACCGAGGTCGAATCTGCCGATGTTGTCGATATGAGCCCCGAAGAGCGGCAGAAGGCAGAACTCGAGAAGAGGCTGAATGCTGTGGGCCGAGAGTTTGAGTTTGCTGGCGACCTTGCCTATGAAATTTCTGAGGACAGGGCGGATGCCGCAGCATTCTTCCCCGCTGCTCCACGGCTGTTTATGCCCTCTGCTGCCAGTCCCTCCTACACGGTTACCGCGGCCGTTCCCGTTGCAGAGGCACCACCTGAACCTCCGTCTATTTTGGCTCCAGCGCTTGCTGCTGAAGGATCTGGCAATTCTAGCTAGGCCTTTCCCTTGTATTTTTGACTTTTCATTATGTATATATGTTTTACTGAGGCTTTATGAAATGATATTTCTTTGCCCATTCTTTGCTGGTGGTTTGCTCTATATTGTCGTTTGTCTACTGCTTTGTCTTTGTTGGTTTAAAGTTTTGTATTGCCAACTTGTGTAAGTCGATAGGATGCAAATAGTGCTTGCCGTAGAACACATCTTACACTCGTAATATAAAATGGTTTCGCTAACTTTTTGTAGCTAACGTGCATTTACGAGAGGGGCTCGACTTCCAGCTTTAAGGGTGTTTTCACCATGCGAAGCATTGGTCTCCTAAATTTGGCGGCATGGCCGAGCCCATAAATATGCATCGAAGGTGTCGACTCTGTTGTTTTGAAAACTTTTGGCGACTGCGGGGTCACTTAAGGTGGTCTCGGCCGGTGACCTCGACTTAGATGTTAAATCCTTTCGTCGACCTTGGGGTCGACTAAGGTGGTCTCGGCCGGTGGCCTTGACTTAGGTGTTAAATTCTTCGGCGACTGCGGGGTCGCTTAAGGTGGTCTCGGCCTGTGGCCTCGACTTAGATGTTAAATTCTTTCGTCGACTACGGGGTCGACTAAGATGGTATCGGCCTGTGGCCTCGACTTAGATGTTAAATCCTTCGGCGACTGCGGGGTCGCTTAAGGTGGTCTCGGCCTGTGGCCTCGACTTAGTTGCCAGATCTTTTCAAGTTTTCAATCGCGATGTGCCCTGCTTCTTATAAGCGGTTCAACAGATGTCAATTAAACAGTTTACACAAAGAATTTTTTTAAATTTACCGCATTCCATAGACGAGGAAAGTCGCGACCTGTAGTGTCCGCTAATCGGTATGCGTTGTTCTTGCATACTTTGGTGATTGCATAAGGTCCCTCCCACTTGGGGTCCAGCTTCCCGACTGGTTTTGAAACCTCCACTTTCTTCAGGACTAGATCGCCCACTTTAAAATTTCTCGAACGGACTGTTTTATTGTAGCGGTCCGCCATTTTTGAGCGGTACCTCTGCATCTTGTTGTAGGCTATTTGACGTTTTTCATCTACGATAATTAAATCGAGTGTCCTCTCTGATGTATTCGCTATTGGATTGTAATGAATTACTCTAGCTGTGTGCTGAATCAATTCAGATGGTATCACTGCCTCAAAGCCGTAAACTAGACTGTAGGGGCTGTGGCCTGTGGTCGTTCGAGGGGTCGTTCGATAGGCCCAGAGAATGCCTGGGAGAATGTCTGCCCAACTAGCCCCTGTCCCTGCTATCCGGCTCTTAAGGTGGTCTAGGATTATTCTGTTAGTAACCTCGGTCTGGCCGTTGGCTTGTGGATTGCCTACTGAAGTGAAGTGCTGCGTGATGCCAAAAGTTTCGCACCATTTTCTGGTGTTTTTGCTCTGGAATTGAGCGCCGTTATCGGAGATAAGGATCTTAGGTAGCCCGAACCGACACACGATGTTCTTCTATAGAAAACTCTTGATAGCCGTGTCGGTGGTTTTAGGGATTGCTTCTGCTTCCACCCATTTTGTAAAATATTCGACAGCCACTATGATAAACTTTTGCTGGCCAGAGGTTTTGGGGAGCGACCCTAATATATCGATGCCCCACTGGTCGAACGGCCATGTGATACTAACATTGGTCATTGGTGCGGCTGGTTGATGTTGAATGTTCGCATGTACCTGACAAGATGGGCATTTCTTAGTGAAATCCACAGAATCGTTGAGTAGAGTGGACCAGAAATATCCGTAGCGGGTAATCTTGTGAGCCAGAGACCTTCCACCCGAGTGGTTGCCACAGATACCTGCATGTACCTCCTGCAATACTTCGTTCCCCTGGCCGGGATCTAAGCACCTGAGTGGCGGGCCGGCGATCGACCTCCTGTACAGCTGCCCATGCTCGTCTGATGCGTATTTAGGCACCAAGCCTTTCAACTTTCGAGCCTGCTTAATGTCATCTGGTAAGGAGCCTCTACTCAGATAGAGTTTGATTGGATGCTGCCAGGATGGCGTTGACTCGTCGAGGCATCTGACCTGGATTCGGTCGAAAGACTGTATGCAGGGTTTATCGGCCACAAGAAATGTTATGGTTCTTTCTCGCGTGCCTTTCGCCAAACTAGCTAGCTTAGAGAGTGCGTCTGCTCGCTCGTTCTCTGACCGAGGGATCTAGCTTAGTGAGAAGTGGCTGAACATCTGTTTCAAGTGTTGTGCCTTGGCCAAGTACTACGCCATCTTGTGCTCTTTTGCTTCGAAGTTCCCTTAGAATTGCTCCGCCACGAGCTGAGAGTCCGTGAAAGCCGCTAGCCTACCGACCCCCCGATCGGCAGCCATGCGCATTCCTGCTATGAGGGCTTCGTACTCAGCTTCCTTGTTCGTAATTGGGAAATCGAGCTTCACCGCGAAGTCATAACCCTTTGCTAACGGGGATCGAAGAGAAACTCCTATCCCTTCCCCCGATGATGTCGCAGACCCATCAACATGCAGAGTCCACGAGTATGTGCTGTCGATGTCCGGACATGGTAGGTTAATCCTTTCGAGGATAAAATCTGCGAGGACCTGTGCCTTGATGGCCGCTCACGGTTGAAATTGGATGTCGAATTCTCCGAGCTCGATTGCCCATTTAGTGAGTCGACCTGAAGTGTCTGGCTTTGACAATACCTATTTCAGCGGCTGATTCGTTAACACCAGGATTGTGTGTGATTTGAAGTAAGGTCGCAGCTTCCTTGCCGATGAGATAAGGGCTAGAGCGAATTTTTCAATCTCCAAATAGTTATATTCTAGCCCCTGGAGAGCTTTGCTGCAATAGTAAATGGGGCAAGGGTTTCCATCTCTTATTGCGGTCAACACCGAACTAACAGAGGCTGAAGAGACAGCCAGATATATTTGTAAGACTTCCCCGAGCTCCGGTTTGGCGAGCAGAGGTGGTGAAGAGAGATATTGCTTGAGGTCGATGAGGGCTTTATCGCACTGTTCATCCCATCTGAACCCCAACTTCTTTGCGTTTCTTAGGATTTTGAAGAAAGGTAAGCTCTTGTTCGCCAGCCTGGCTACAAACCTGCCCAAAGCAATTACTCTGCCAATGAGGCGTTGAACTTCCCGCATTGTGCACGGCGGGGCTATGTCGAGAACTGCTTCAATTTTCGGAGGGTTAGCCTCGATGCTTCTTTGGCTGACCATGAAATCAAGGAATTTACCGCCCGCACTCCAAAGGTGCATTTTCCAGGGTTTAGTTTCATGCCAAAGGCTCTTAGGATAGAGAATGTGTGATTCAGGTCAGCCAGGTGATTTTCTACTCTGTCTGTTTTACAATCATGTCGTCCACATAAACCTCCATTGAGTTCCCAATCTCATTCTTAAACATGAAGTTAACAAGCCTTTGATAGGTTGCTCCAGCATTTTTAAGTCCGAACGGCATGACGAAAAAGCAATATACCCTATTGGGAACAACAAAGGAGGTTTTTTCCCTATCTTCAGGTGCTATAAATATTTGATAGTATCCTTGAAACGCGTCCATCATGCTAAGTAATTCACATCCAGCTGTGGAGTCGACAAGTAAATCAATGCGAGGCAAGGGGTAAGGATCTTTAGGGCAAGTTTTATTCAAGTCTGTGAAATCATTACACATCCTCCATTTTCCCTCACTCTTGGGGACTAAGACAACATTACATAGCCAAGAAGGGTACTGAATTTCAACAATATAACCAGCTTCCAGGAGCTTGCTTACCTCTTCTTGGATAACCTATGTCCGCTCGGCGTTAAAAACTCTCTTCTTCTGGCGGACCGGCTTATGCGTAGGGTCCACATTAAGCCTGTGGACAATGATGTCCGGGTCGATGCCCTGCAGGTCGGCTGCTTTCCAAGCGAAGACATCAGTGTTCCTCCGGAGGAAGTCGACCATGAGGCACTCTAGTCGATCTCCCAAATCAGCGCCGATCTTGGTTGTCTTGTCGGGATTCCCGGGCTCCAGCTCAATTGTCTTAAAGTCTCCCGTCGGCTCGACCCTAGTATCTTCAATCTTCTTCTTCTTCGATGAAGTTGCCTCCTCGGGTTTCGCTACAGGGGCGTCCCCCGAGGGCCTCAACTGGGGCCTCCTTCTCTGCTCACTGGGGTCCATGGAGATTGTGTAACAGCGCCAAGCGTCCTTAATATTGCACAAAATCTGACTAACTCCCCCAGGGGTCGGGAACTTTATCTTCATGTGATATGTGGACGTGATGGCTCTAAAGTCGTTTAAGGCCGGTCTTCCCAAAATAACATTGTAAGCGAACGGGGCGTCGACCACTAAGTAGCTAATCATCAAGGTTCGGCTGCAATGGCCCTGCCCAAAAGTTGTGGAGAGGGAGATGGATCCTAACGGCATTATCTCCGATCCTCCAAATCCAACTAGGGGCGTTCTGACTGGATCAAAGTTAAGCTTGCCCAAGGCCATCCTCTTTAGTGTCGACGAGAATATGATATTGGCTGAGCTACCGTTGTCGACTAGGACCTTTCTAACTTCGAAGTTGGCGATCTCAAGGGCAACCACCAGAGGGCAGTCGATCTTCCGGTCCATTCCTTAGTTTTCGAGGTGGCTAAGGTCCGCGTCTGAAAATGATATCGGCTCTGTGCTGTTTGAAAGCTGAAAAATCGTCTCGACTTTAGACGGTTTGGTCGAGTCAAGCTGCTGTTGAGTTTGCTTCCTTGCATTTTGGGAGTCTCCTCCCGTGGGTCCCCCAGTGATCATGTCAATGACCCCTCTGATGGGCGGGTGGGCTTCGTGGGCGGGCTTCTTCCCTTTGTCATCTCTTCGCGGGTTGGCCGACCTTTCTCTACGAGGAGTCCGGTCGGCGGCACCCTCCTCTCGTCGATTCCTGTCCTCGACAAATTTCTTTAGGTGCCCCTGCCTGATCAACCTCTCAATTTCGTCCTTCAAGTTGAAGCAGTCTTCGGTGTGATGCCCCTTCTGTCTGTGGAAGTGGCAGAATTTTCCCGACTTTCTCATGGCCTCGGTCTCTATAATTTTGTTGGGCTTTTTCAGCAGGTTGTCATGTTGAATGGCAAAGAGCACTTCTTTCCTCGCCATGGAGAGCGGTGTATATTCGTGAAAGCGTTTAATCGGGGACCGACGTCCCTTCCTGTTCTGCTTGTCGTCCTTCTCTTTGCCCTTCCTCTTGTCAGCTTCGATGCTGCCGTATTTCATCTTGTTCATTTCTTCTTGGGTCAGATATCTTTCCGCGAGGTCAAGGAGTTCTTCCATCGTGCGAGGCTGACCGCGCACCAAAGCGTTAGCGCACTCCTTGTGCCTCAATCCCAAAAACAGCACATCAATCAAGAACTCAATCCTTGGACTGTCAATTTTCAACACTTCTGTGTTGAATCTGGTGAAAAAATCTCTCAAAGACTCCCCCTCGGCTTGCTTCACCATATGCAAGTGGGTGTGTGGCAGCTTCGCCTTCCTTCTGCTAGCAAACTGGTGTAGGAATTTGTCACAAAGCTGGTCATACGAATAGATGGATGCCGACTCTAACTTCACGAACCAATCCAAGGCCACACCCTGAAGTGTGGTTACCAGCATTTTTGCATGAATATACTCGTTGTGTCCATGCAGCTGCATCATGTGCTCAAACTGCAGCAAATGTTCACTCGGGTCTGTGGACCCGTCGTACCGCGGGAGACCAGTGGGGATCTTGGCATCCACCGCGATACGTTCATTAAAGATTTCTTGCGTAAAGGGTGAGTCCCGTTCCCTTCTAAACCTCGAGGGCACCTCCGGCTGAAGGGGCCTGTCTACGTTCCCCCTCGACAGCTCCTCCAGGCGTTTATTTAGTTGCTGCACCTGGTGGGATACCTCATCCCACTCCTGCTGATCCTGTTTTCTTCTACCTCTGGAACGTTCAGTCCCATCGCGCTGCGGGGCTCGAAGGGGCCGAACGTCGTGGTCCACGGAGTCCGCTACCTCCTCCCTCAGTGGGGGGCGGGGCGTCTCCCGGTGGAAACGACTCTAGCTTGGTTCTCGCCTAGCTAGATGCCCGGGGGACCCCGGACGCCGTGAGTATTCTACAGGCGGTGCTTGCTCACACCGCGCTGGAGGGGGGGTGGGGCTGGCTGCCGGTTCCGGCGGCGCGACTTGTCTGTTCAAGGCGGCTGATAGCTGGGCTAATATCTGTGCGGAGATCTGCTCACTGATGAGCTGCATCAATTGGGGCATAGTGAGGGTGACTACGGGCTCAGGCTGTATACTGGGGCCTGGAGCAGTCCTTTCTTCGTTCTTGCGGAGTAGGGGGGGCTGGATCTTCTGCTTTCTTCCCTCCCGGAAGGGGCTCGCCTAGTGTTCACCATTCTCGATAGAGGATTCCTGTTTCCCACAGACGGCGCCAAATGATGAGGGTTCGAATCGTAATACGAGTGCTCCGATTCCGATCTCTATAGGGGTTAATCCCAAATGTGGATATCTTCCGTTGATGATATTTGAGAATCCTGCAATCAAGGTAAACGTTAGGCTAGCCGAGTGGCCCTCGGCTTTGGCCCTCGGCTTTGGCCCTCCGACGCTCAAGTCAGTATTTCCGGTGTCTCACAATGAAGCAAGATAAGTTTTAGTGTGTTTTTCGCATACCTTGTGAGGCAAGACAGAGGAGTTTTTATATTCTTCCCCTTGTAGGAAAATGATTGATAAGCCCCTGGCTTACCCTTGGGGTCTCAGCCTCTTCCAAGGGGCAATTAGTCTATTCTCCCATTTGAATTCTGCCAGCTAGATGTCCTTTCAAGCTACAAGACGGGACGGTATACGGGGTGGCGCCTGCCGTGTCAGGCAGTGAGGGGATGGCATGCGCCATTAATGCGGTGGCGTGGTGCCAGTCCACGCATTTAATGCGGTGGCAGGGCGCTGTGCAGAGCTCGACCTCCTGTCAGCCTAACTGGGGTAGAATATGGTCGATATCGTCCGAGGGCCCTAAGGCGCCCGCCTGGGCGTGAGGGGCTGGTCGAATATGGTCGACGTGGGTCATGGGCCCTGGCCCGTTGTCTGGACGTTGGGCCCTTCGGGCCACTATCTGGTCGAATATGGTCGACGTGGGTCATGGGCCCTGGCCCGTTGTCTGGACGTTGGGCCCTTCGGGCCACTAACTGGTCGAATATGGTCGACGTGGGTCATGGGCCCTGGGCCGTTGTCCGAAACGTTGGGCCCTTTGGGCCACCCTATATCATTATTATTAATTTTTTTTTCTCCTTTTGATTGTGAATGCACTCATTTTTTGTCTATTGTAAGTGAAAAATGCTGGAAGAGATTAAGAAAAGGAATCGAACTATTTCCATCGTTGCCTAGCTTCCCACACGTATTTGTTGGTAGGATTCTCCGTTGACATTAATGTCCTTCACAAATGAAAATATAAGATTTAAAGACGTATTCTTTTGTTTCAGTATAGCTATTAATTGTGGCGATCTTATTTGAAAATAACAAAACCTACTTTCAATTCATGATTCAGTCCCCACCTTCGAGCTTACTCCCCACCCACTTGATTTTACTAAAATAACCCCATAAATCATATTTTCTCCTTTTTTTTTTTGTTTGGGGGGGGGGGGTGTTGGTTTACATCCGAACACTTTATCTTTCTGTTTACATACCCATATTTGCTCCCCACCTCTCTCTTCCCATGATGCCTCTCTCCCACAAATACACCAAGGCAGTTTCTTTCTTTCTTTCTTTCTTTCTTCTTCTTCTTCTTCTTCTTCTTCTTTATTTTTCCACCATTGACAACCTATTTCTTCATGGGTCTTGTGGTAGGCCTTTTCTATTTGTTGTGGTGGGAAAAGAGAATAGCCTATATGAAATTGAGGATTCCTCTTTTCTCTTCTGTTGGAAAGTCCAAATTCTTTTAGCAATGCCAACAACAGTCAAGAACTTGCCTACTCAGTGAAAAACTAACAGCCAATACTCAAATGGGATTTGGAGATGGGTTCAAGCAAAGATTTGGGGTTGAAGGGGTATATTGAAGAAGAGGTGGAAATAGAACTTATAAGAGTTGCTCTTCGTGGGCCTTCAAAAACTTTTTTTTTTTTTTACAATTAAAGAAAAAAACAAATAGGATTTGGAGTCTGAAGGAGAGAAATCAAGAAGCAACAAAAAAAGGGTCAAGAACAACCATTTCATTGCATATGTATAGTTGTATACGATATATGGATATATTGTACTATTCTTTTAATGTGCAAAATAGTCATGAATTATTGTTATTTTTCAGTTATAGGGAAGATTTATATTTGCAGTCATTTTCTACTGTACTACAAATCAAAAAAATAATACCTCATTCAAGAAAATAGTCACTCATTTCAAATGATCAATACTTTATTTATATATGTAGATACATACTTGATAACAAGAACAAAGTACTTCATTTTAAGAAATTAATACTGCAATAAATTATTTTTGTACTCACTTGTCATATGGCCTAATTTATCTCAAATTATTAGTGAAACATCATATAAGACTATCTAAAACAATGAAATCATATTTTCTTAAAGTACTAGTGTAAAGCATTATTATACGCAATAATTGTTTCAGATGAACATCAATTTCTAGGGAAAAATAATGGTTCTTGGCCATCACACTAAGAACTATAATAGTTAAACTGGACAATATTTAAATAGTATAAAATTGATACTACAAATCAAAAAAGCAATACCTCATATTAAAAAATCAAATACTTCATCTGTGTAGATGCATACTTGATAATAGGAATAAAATACTTCATTTTTCTAAACTAGTACTGCATTTGAGTGTTTTTATGCTCACTTGTTATATTGCCTAATTTATCTCAAATTATTAGTGAAAACAACATATAAGACTATCTAAAACAATGATAATCATATTCTTAAAGTAATGGTATGGATACACATGTGTTCAAGTAGTTAGGAAGACAACTACTAATGTAAAATACTATTGTACGTGATAATTATTTCAGTTTGACATCAATATTGTAGGGGGAAAAAATGGTTCTTGGCTATAACACTATAACAAAAATTATAATAGTTAAACTAACTGATATTTAAAATATATAAAACTGATACTGCAAATCAGAAAAATAATACCTCATATTCAAAAATCAAATACTTCACCTATGCAGATACATAATTAATAACAAGAATAAAATACTTCATCTTTAGAAACTAGTACTATATTTGAGTGTTTTTGTACTCACTTGTTGTATGTCTTAGTTTAAGTTAATTTATTTGTGAAAACAACATATAAGACCATCTAAAGTAATAAAATCATGTTTTCTTCGAGTAATGGTGTGGATAAGCACAAGTTAAAATGGTTGGGAATACAACTACTAATGTAAGGACTAACAACATGATGGCTTAATATTAATGCAATCACCAAATTAAGACAAATTCAACTTTATCTCCAATATATTAAGAATAATACTAGAAACCAACAAAAAATCCTATTTCTAGGACTTTTATATTTCATCTCTTTAGTTTTGTATTGAATTTGCCTTTTATGTACTTAATTCACGTGTTTTTACTTGATTTTCCTTTGGCTGAGTTTATTTCAATTCGATAGGTGGAACAACACATAAGACCCTCTAACACAATAAAATCATCTTTTCTTTAGGTAATGGTCCTGATAGTACATGTTCAAATGGTAGGGAATACAAACAACTACATCCAACCACTTGTATTCTCATTCATACTAATGTAAACCATTGGTGTATATGGTAAATGAATCCTTTTGCCACTACCATCGAAAACTAATGAACCTATTATAACTATGCTGGTCCTAAGACTAGTACATGATGGCTTAATATTTATGCAATTGCCAGTTTAAGACAAATTTAACTTAATCTCAATGTACTAAAAATAATACTGAACATTGACAAAATGTAGCTATTTTTGGAACTTTTATACTTCATTTATGTAATTTTGTACTGATTCACCTTGTTCTGTACTTATTTCATATGTTTTTGTACTTGCTTTTTCTTTGGCCAAGTTTACCTCAATTTTATGGGTGGAACAACACATAAGACCCTCTGACACAATAAAATCATCTTTTGTTTAGGTAATGGTCATGATAGTACGTGTTCAAATGGTTGGGAACACATACACCCACATCCAAGTACTTATGTTCTCACTTCTCATTCATACTAGTGTAAATCATTGGTGTGTGAGGTAAATGAATCCTTCCAACATTACCATAAAAAACTAATGAACCTATCATGACTATATCAATCCTAAGACTAATACATGATAGCTTAATATTCATGCAATCACCAGATTAAAATAAATTTAACTTAATCTTCAACGTACTAAAAATAATACTGGATATTGACAAAAAAAAAATACCTATTTTTGGGACTTTTATACTTCATCTCTGCAATGTTGTATTGAATTTCGCATTCTTTTGTACTTACTATTTTTTTTGGCCAAGTTTACTCCATTCGATGGGTGGAACAACACATAAGATCCACTAACACAATAAATCATTTTTTCTTTAGGTAATAGTCGTGATAGTATGTGTTCAAATGGTTGGGAACACAAACACCCACATTCAACTATTTGTGTTCTCACTCATTCCATACTAGTGTAAACCATTAATGTATGTGGTAAATGAATCCTTTCAACACCACCATAAAAAATCAATAAACATGTCATGACTATATCAGTCATAAGACTAATACATGATGGCTTAATATACATGCAATCGTCAAATTAAGACAAATTCACCTTAATATCTAATATACTAAAAAAAATATTGGAAATCAATACAAAAATACCAATTTTTAGGACTTTTATACGTCATCATCTTTGCAGTTTTCGATTGAATTTGCCCTTTTTCTGCATTTTTATTTTGCCTATTTTTTTTATTTTCTTTTTCTTTGGCCAAATTTAACTTAAATTGATGGGTGAAACAACACATAACACCTTTTTAACGCAATAAAATTATCTCTCCTTCATATAATGATCGTGATATATAATATGTGTTCAAATGGTTGGGTACACAAACACCCACATTTAACCACTTGTGTTCTCATTTATATTATTATAAACCATTGGTGTATGAACTAAATGAATCCTTTCGATACTACCATCGAAAATCAATAAACCTATTAGGACTATATCAATCATAAGACTTATACATCACATCTTAATAATCACGCAATCGCCAGATTAAGACAAATTCAACTTAATCTCTAATATACTAAAAAAGATACTGAAAATTGATTAAAAAAATTATTAATTTTTAGGACTTTCGTACTTCATCTCTGCAGTTTTAGATTGAATTTGCCCTTGTTTTGTACTTATTTTGCATGTTTTTGTACTTTCTTTTTCTTTGGCCGAGTTAAACTCAATTCGATGGATACAACAACACATAAGATCCTTTTACACAATAAAATTATCTTTTCTTTAAGTAATGATCGTGATAATGTGTTCAAATGGTTGGGAACACAAACACCCACATTTAACTCATTCATATTAGTGTAAACCATTGATGTATGAGGTAAATGAATCCTTTCAATGCCATCATCGAAAACTAATGAACCTATTATGACTATATTAGTCCTAAGACTATTAACCATGCAATCGCCAAATTAAGAAAAATTCAACTTAATATCTAATATACTAAGAATGATACTAAAATACGACAAAAAAATATTGATTTTTGGGACTTTTATATTTCATCTCTGTAGTTTTGTATTGAATTTGCCCTTTTTTATACTTATTTAGCATGTTTTGAAAAGGAAGTTCCTTTGCCCTTCTTATCTTCACTAATATCAAAATATTTGAACTACTTAATAGCATACTGAGAAATATGTTTACAATACTGGCATTTTAGCCTCAACACAATCTTATCAGTTATTTTTTCTTTTGTATTGAATACCATATTCTAAGAAAATAATACTATTATAAGGTAAATGTATCTGTCCGACACCACCATTGAAAACCAATGAACCTATCATGACTATATCAATCCTAGGACTAATACATCATTGTTTAATAATCATACAATGGCTCATCTCATTAAATTCAATTTAATCTCTTATGTACTAAGAAAGATACTGAAAATAGTCCAAAAAATACCAAATTTGGATATTTTTATATTGGATCTTTACATTTTTTGTACTAAATTCGCCTTGTTCTGTATTTATTTGGCATATTTTTGTACTTGTTTGATCTATGACCGAATTTACCTCAATTCAATGTGTGAAACAATGTATAAAACCCTATAATATAATAAAATCATATTTCTTCAAGTAATATTGTTATAGTACGTGTGCAAATGGTTAGAACACAAATATCCACATCTAACTACTTATGTTCTCATTCATACTAGTGTAAACCATTGTTGTATGTGGTAAATGTATCCTTCCGACATCACCATCAAAAGTCAATGAACCTCATATGACTATATCAGCTCTAGGACTAATAAATCATAGTTTGATAATCATGCAACCGCTTAACTTAAATTCAACTTAATCTCTTATATACTAAGAATGATACTATAAATAGACCAACAAAAAAAAAATTATACTGAATCTTTGAATTTTTGTATTGAATTCACCTTGTTATGTACTTATTTGGGGTGTTTTTGTACTTGCTTTTCCTTTGGCCGAATTTTCCTCAATTTGATGCGTGAAATAACATGGAAGATCCTCTAATACAATAAAATAATATTTTATTCAAGTAATGGTCGTGATAGTATGTGTGCAAATGGTTGGGAACACAAATACCCATATCCAACCATTTGTATTCTTATTCATACTAGTGTAAAATATTGATCTATGTGGTAAATATATCATTTTAATATCACCATCAGAAAGCTAACAATATGTCATGGCTATATCTGTTGTAGGACTAAAAAGCCATGGTTTGATCATCAAAAAATAACTTAAATAATTAAATTCAACTTAATTTCTAATGTATTAACAATGATACCATATATTGCGAAAATAATACCATTTTTTTAATTACAATACTTAATTTTCATAATTTAGTACATCTTTGGAGTGTTTTTATAGTTGCTTTTTCTTATGACTGAATTTACCTTGCTAGTGTTGCATTAAAAATTATTAATATTGGTATGCATATACAATACTATATATGCCTTAAAAAATACTAATACATCAACAATTTATAACACGTACCTTAATAACAATATTTATACTCATATCAATTTTCATTGGAATATATATTTTTTTTCAATTTTAGTGTATACAAGGAGCATCGATATAATCCAAATAACAAACATACATATTATTCAAATTACTTTACAAATTAGAAACATGCCCTATCGTCATCCAAATACTCAATATGAATAATAAATTATCCCAATAATAACCATCCAAACATCATCATTCAGCATATAATGGAGCAAACTATGCTCATGAGTTAGAATTATTGCCTTCTACAAATCCTACCTCGATCGGGATAATAGTTTTCTCATTTTTATCCTACAAAATATAGAATATACAATCAGCAACTGAAAAATTAAAAATAGGTATAAATAAAAAGACGTAAACATTTCAACATATATAATTAAGGTTCAAATACTGCAAACACAATTAAAAAGTACTGAAAGTTTGCATTTTGGTACTATAATTACTTACACACAATACTAAACAAAGGTTTTGGTATTGAAACCATGATTTGAAATGGGTGAAATTAAATAGATGATAATTAAATTATGGCTCATAAAAAAATAAAACCAATATGCATTAACTAAAATGATAGGAAAAACAAACAAATTTAAGAAACTTTTTTTCAATTTCACAACCATGAAATCTCTGTGAAAATAAAATATAGATGATAATCAATTAGGGCTGCTAAAAAGTAAAACCAATATGTATTAACTAAAATGACAGGTAAAACAAATAAATTTAAGAATTTTTTTTTCGACCTCACAACCATGAAATCTATGTGAAAATAAAATATCTGTTGTTAAAGTGAAATACCTTATCCAATCTCCGAAAATATGGCAAAAATTGAAAGTCTTCTTTTCATGGGCAACAACAATGGCGGGTGAGAAGTTGGAGAAATGAGAGAGCGAAAGAGCACACAAGAAGATGGGGAATGATGAGAATTTCAAAATCGGGGGGAAAAAAGAAGAAAAAATGTGAAATGAAGATTAGAAAATGTGGAAGGTGGAAAAAATGTTGGGCTTTCTGTAGTTTCAAATTGAAAACATGGGCATTTTAGTATTTTTGATACAAGTGGGAAGTGAACTCAAAGTTTAATTTTGAAAATAGACAAAAGAGAAATAGTGGGGATTAAAAACAAAAGTAAAGTTGGGTTTGGGGATTTAAGTCCTATCAACCAATTAATTGTATCTTTTAGGTGATAATAATATTCATTTTTTTATATAATATGAATTACTAACTACAAAAATTAGTATTTTAAGCTGTCAATATTGACAATTGGTAACACATGCATGTGTAATGACAACCTAGTAATAATACAAATTGATATTATGAGTTATGAAAAAAATTATTGTAAATATAGATGAGTCATTAATTATTAATAATAACAACATAAGCATAACTTTTGACAATACGAGCTTGTAAAAATTATTATTGTGACAAAATATATTTTCTTGTCACTTAATTTATATTTAGTCACAACTTTTATATTATCACTTAATATATTATTACTTTCTTTGGTAAAATTACAAAATTCGTCCTGTAACTTTACCTCAATTGGTTTTTCGTCCTATAAATTGCATAATATCAATTCTAGTCCTATAAGTATTAAAAAATTGTCATGTTTCGTCATTTTTTCGCCGGAGCCGGCGAAACTCACCGGAAAATGTGACGTGGCACACCGGCGGGCGTGTGGACATTTCTTGTTTTTGCCTCATTGGACTACCTTGTAGGCATTTTTTGTCTTTTTCTTGCTTAGTTGGCAGCATACATGTCTTTTCTTTTCTTTTTTTCTAAAATTTCAAATATATTATATAATTTATATATATACACATCTATTTATATATATATATATATTTATATATTACATATCATCATTTTTCCTCCAAAACACATTTTTTTCCCTTAATCCTTCATTATCCCCAAAACTTTTCCATTTTTTAATATATACATACATATATTATATATACATCATATATATATTATTATTATTATTACAACAATAAAAAATCACTCAATTTAATTTTCACCCCGAAAATCTAACAAAAAAACATTGATTTAACTATTACAGTAAAAAAATATCTCCCCCAAAATATAAACAAACATACCAAAATTCTCCAAATTCAATTTTTAACTATTTTCCAAAATATAACCAAAAATTAATCACATTCCCCAATACAATTTTCACATTCTCCAATAATTTATTCTCCCAAAACACATAATAAAATCACACAAAAAATATAACAAACATTCCCTTAATTTTCCATTAACAATATTATTTTAACTCACGTATTTAAAATAATTTAATTAAATTTAAACATAAATTAAAATTCCTAACACCCATCCCACCCCAACCCCCGCCTCGCCACCCCCGACCCACCCACCATGACGGGCCAGCCATGGAGGTCACTTGGGCCATGGTCGGCCTGTGCAGGAGAGCACCATGGCCACGGACGAGCTCACCATGGCCACCTCCTAGCTAGGCGGCAGCCATGGTTGAGCGTGACCTCACCTAGCCAGATTTGGCCAGGCGAGGTGCTGGCCACCATAGCCACCGGCTGGCCATGGTGAGCTCGGCCAGCCACCCACTGAGTTGGTGGGGGTGGTGGGGGAATCTATACATATGTATGTGTATGTATATATATACATATATTTAGATATATATGTGTATATCTAAATATATATATTATTGTATATTTAGTTGGCATTTTTTATTTTTTTATTTTTAATTTATCAAGCCATGTCAGCTGCCAACGAGGCAAAAATAAGAAATGTCCACACGCCCAGCGTGCCACGTCACATTTTTCGGCGAGTTTCACCGGCTCCGGCGAAAAAAGGATGAAAAATGACAATTTTTTAATATTTATAGGACTGGAATTGATATTATGCAATTTATAGGATGAAAAACCAAATGAGGTAAAGTTACAGGACGAATTTTGTTATTTTGCCTACTTTCTTTCCGATTGTAGTGTTAAAATAACGGTTAATTAGAAAAAATCCCTAACCCTACTTTCATTTTAGTGATCAGTCCCCATTTGAATTTTTACACACTAAACTCCCCACCTTTTCACAAAACTTAGAAATCACTCCCCATATCTTTTAAAAAGACCCATATATCCTTGTAGCTCGAAAAAACAACAAAAATATCTGAAAAATGTGTTTTCTCTTTAAGAAGAACGTTTTCCTTTTTCTTTTTTTTTTTCTAAAATTGACGACTTCTCCAAGCGGCCAAACAAAAGGGCTCAAAATCGTTCCTTTGCCATTGACGCGAGAAGAAGAAGAGAGAAAAAAAAAAAGACACCAAAATTTCCATCATTTTTCTACGATAATAAAAAGAGAAATAGCAGCAACAAGAAGCGAAGTACAAAAAGAAGTTAGCAAAAGAAATAAAGGTATGTTTTCTGCATTTGCAGTTTTAAATGTCCGTGATTTTTCAGTGTTACACTTATTTCTTGTCTATTTTCTCATGTTTAGGGTTTATATTCCTTTTTTAGTTGTTAAACACTTGAACCCATTTGATATATATATATATACATAATTTGTATTGTGAGATGGGAAGTTTCTAATTTTTACTTGAAAGGCATGAAAGTTGTACTTCACCTTTTTGGGGTTTATACTTCGTTTTACCTGAAATTATATGGTGAAATTATCTGAAAGTGATAGTATATTATCTGTAGTACAAAACATTCAAGCTTGCAGTACACATTAGGTAAAAGTGTAGTATATAATATGTGTAACTGCAATACATTTTAGAAGCAAATGTAGTATAAACAATCAAGCTTGCAATACACATTTGGCAAAAGTGTAGTATATAATCTGTGTAACTGCAGTACAGTTTAGAAGCATTTGTAGTACAAAACATTCAACCCTGCGGATTAAATGAAATTATAGTATATAATCTGTGTATATGCAATACATTTTAGAATCATCTGTAGTATAAAAACATTCAAGCATGCAATATACATTAACTGAAAGTGTAGTATGTAATATGTGTAACTGTAGTACATTTTAGAAGCATTTGTAGTACAAAATATTCAATCCTGTAGATTAAATGAAATTATAGTATATAATCTGTGCACATGCAGTACATTTTAGAAGCAACTGTAGTACAAAATATTTAAGATGCAGTATACACTAACTGAAAGTATAGTATATAATATGTGTATCTGCAGTATATTTTAGAAGCATATGTAGTACAAAAACATTCAAGCTTGTAGATTAAATGAAATTATAGTATATAATCTGTGTAACTACAGTACATTTTAGAAGCATTTGTAGTACAAAACATTCAAGCCTGCGGATTAAATGAAATTATAGTATATAATCTGTGTATATGCAATACATTTTAGAAGCATTTGTAATACAAAAATATTCAAGCATGCAATATACATTAATTGAAAGTATAGTATGTAATATGTGTAACTGTAGTACATTTTAGAAGCATTTGTAGTACAAAACATTCAATCCTGTAGATTAAATGAAATTATAGTATATAATCTGTGTACATGCAGTACATTTTAGAAGCAACTGTAGTACAGAACATTTAAGATGCAGTATACGCTAACTGAAAGTATAGTATATAATATGTGTATCTGCAGTATATTTTAGAAGCATCTATAGTACAAAAACATTCAAGCTTGTAGATTAAATGAAATTATAGTATATAATATGTGTAACTACAGTACATTTTAGAAGCATTTGTAGTACAAAACATTCAAGCCTGCATATTAAATGAAATTATAGTATATAATCCGTGGTACAAAATCATTCAAGCCTGCAGAATACATTAACTGAAAGTGTAGTATATAATTTGTGTATTTACATTACATTTTAGAAGCAACTATAGTACAAATCATTCAAGCCTGTAGTATACACTAACTGAAAGTGTAGTATATAGTCTGTGTATCTGTAATATATTTTAGAAGCAACTGTAGTATAAAACATTCAAGTCTGCAGTATATATTCTGTGTATCTGCAGTACATTTTAGAAGTGTCTGTAGTACAAATATTCAAGCTTCAGTACATATTATCTAAAAGTGTTAGTTATAATATGTTTATATACTAATTTTTCTTTATTTGATTGCAGCAAAACCAAGAAATTATGAGGTCTACTCTCGTTGCTCCCCCCAATATTTTCAGAGTAAATTGGAGCTTGTGAAGTCCAAGATGGGGTCAAAACATTTTGATATATTGAAGAAGACCCCTTTCTATATATACATGGATATGCCTAAGTTATATTCAAGCTTCATTCAGCTTGAAGCTATACTTAGGAGGTTTAACCCAAAAAGGCTGTCATTTCTTTTTGCGGAAGGGGTTGAGGTTCCTTTTTTTGCAGTTGAATTTTCTATGGTTTTAGGGTTGCCACATGTGGGGCCATCTATTGATATAACATTGAAGATGAAGTTTTCAACCTTTGACCACCTTTTTTCGGGAAAGCTGCAGAATATAATTAGATCTAAAATAGCAAAAAAGTTTGAGGAGTGTGTATATAAGGATAGTGATGAGGACTTGAATGATTTTTGTAGGTTGTACATACTTTTTTTTTTAATTGTTTTCTATTTCCAACATCTAATTATTGGACCCCACTATTTCTCCTATCATACTTGGACAATTTGTCTAGAGTTGGTCTGTATGCATAGGGCATTGTTGCATACAATTTTCTTGTCTAATATATGAAGAGCCATTTAGGAAGAAGTGGAGAAAGAACCAAGAATTACATTGACGGGTGCACAGTCAGTTTGATGGTAAGTGTTTACTTCATTTTTCTAATAACATTGATTATATTTATAGTTAAGTGAGTATATTTTTCGATTTATGAATGATAGGCATGGGTTTACGAACGCATCCTGCACTGGGTTCACTAGAGAGTTTATTTGAGTTTCTGCGCTTTTATTGGTGGAAGGATAGCAACTCTCAAATAATGTGGAAGAGGCAGAGAATAAATTGAAGCAATTTACATCAAATATGGTAATAATTGTAATAATTCATTATTAGTTTTTCGTATAATAATTTGAATTTGATAATTATTTTCATTGTAATAGGTTGTAGCCCTCAACCCTACTCTAGAAGAGTTTGAATTGGCAGTTTTGATTAACAAATTAGAGGCTGCCAGTACTGCTATCAGTGAAGTCCATATTTGTGATCATAGAATGTATGAAGCAATTATTAAAGCAAAAGATGAAGAAATTAAAACATTGAAAGAAAATATTACTTCATTCAACATGATGGCATTGGAGGAGTAAGGTGAGGACGAGCATCTAATCAAGAGGGGGAGCATGAACATGAAGCTGGTGAGTATGTACATGAGGGGGGACATGATTTGGTAGATGATGCAAAGAAAGAAGGGGATGAATCTGAAGGTACGACGGATGAAGAAAGTCGAACAAAACACCGTCATGATCTTTCAGATTCCCCCATCCTTTTGAAGTCAGAACTTAATGTACCAATTCATGTGGCAGAGTTCGAGGAATCTAAGATTAAAGTGGCAAATGTCATGTCCTTAATTGTGACAGATGTGCGTAATCGAGCTGATAGGAAGTCAAAAAGAAAATCTCCAGATTTTGTCAACCCCCCGAACACCACACCAGCCAAACATGCAGGACAAGTGACAAAGACCTATCGTCCTCGTGCTCGTGCACAAAAAAACAAAGAACAAGAAGAGAAGACAGTTTTGTAAACTTTTTAATATTTTGATTTTTTGCTATTTGGATTTCATTTGTAAATTATCTGTTTGTACTAAATGTAATGATATCTTATACTTGATTGGCTGATATGTGTACTTAATTGATGATATCTTATACTTCATGTTGGAGATATTTGTACTTAATGTGTTGATATTTTATACTCCATGTTGGAGATATTTGTAATTAATGTGCTGATCTTTTGTACTCCGCATTGATGATTTTGTACTTAATGTGCTGATATTTTGTACTCCTTGTTTGAGATATTCATACTTGATGTGCTGATATTTTGTACTTCTTGTTTGAGATATTCATACTTGATGTGCTGATATTTTGTACTTCATATTGGTGATATTTTGTACTCCATGTTGGTGACACTTAATGTGCTAATATTTTGTATTCCATGTTGGAGGTGTTTGTACTTAATGTGCTCATATTTTGTACTCCATATTGGTGATATTTGTACTTAATGTGCTAGTATTTTGTACTTCAATAATTGATACTTTGTACCTAATGTGTTGTGTTTCGTACCAGAGAAGATAGAAGACAGCGGCCCAATCAGGAGGCAGATGAACCACCAAGCTCAAAGATTGAATCGTTTCATCCCTATAAAGGAAGGACTAATTATAGAGGTCGTGCTAGTATTCTAAAAGAAGAGAGAGAAGTCATCGACAACTTTTTTAGAATAGAGAATTTGAGGTAACAAAATTTGCTTATTATTTTTCTTTTCGATAAATTGATGCCTAAACTAACAAATAACAATTGTGTAGGGTGACTGTCTAGAAGGGAGAAAGACACTTTCTAAATGAAAGAAACTTTTGTGAGCTCTTATTTAGAGCAGAACTTACTGGTGACATAGTGGATTGCTACGTGTCGATATTATGTAGCCCATCTTTTGGCAACAAGAGTGACCACAAAGTGTGGTTTACGTCCACAATAGCGCAGGTATATAGTGGTTTCCTAACTTAATTTAGTTCACGTTTCCAATGAATCTAACCATTTATTTTATACTTCATAGGATAATATATTAGACCAACTCGAGGGATGCAACATCCAGGATATTATGGATGTAGAATTTGTGGAGTTCATAAATACACTTAAATCCTTCACCCGTAAAGATTTGGAAAAGCTCACATTGGATGTTGTAAACCAGTGTCGTTTTATACTCCTACCGATTTGTCAGCACCAGCACTGGTTTTCGGTTTTCCTAGACGCCTCGACTCATTTTTTCTTGTACATGAATTCAATAATGGCCCTCTGATACAAACCGATAGCTAGTGTCATTGTAAGTTTGCTTCCTCTCCCTAAGATTTCTTCATAAAGTAGGGAATCAACAACTGATCAATATTTTTGTAGGCTGCATTCTATTCTCAGTACATGAAGCTTTCATTAGGGTGCCATGTGGACGAAAACATGAGCGTAAAAAGAAGCAGACAGCAAGAGGGTTCAGTGGATTGTGGTGTCTATGTGTGCCTTTGGGTAGAATATTTTGCTATAAACACCATCGAGTACTGGAGCATTGCTAAAATAATTGACATCAATGAATATCGTGGACATATGACACATGCCATTTTAAGTCATGAAAATGCCAGGGCTTGAATCATACTTTGTACGTAAATACATATGTAAATTGAAGCATACTTTGTTTATAATATTATTTTTTATGTAAGTGTAATTTCTATCAAGTATTTATAATATTTTGATTTCAATACAGTATGATGGAAATGAAGTACAAACGTGAACAAACAAAGTATAAATGGTGTTGTGTTGAAGGACACTTCAATTAAATTGAAACTGGACAGTGGATTTTAGTACAATATGATGGAAATGAAGTACAAACATAGAACAAATAAAGTATAAATGGTGTTGTATTGAAGTACAATTTAATTTATTTTAAATTTGGCAATGAATTTGAATACAATATCAGGAAAATGAAGTACAAACCTAGAACTAACAAAGTATAAATAGTATTATGTTGAAGTATACTTCTATTAAAATGAAACTAGGTAGCGAATTTTAGTACAATATGAGGGAAATGAAGTACAAACCCTAGAACTAACAAAGTATAAATGGTGCTACGTTGAAGTACACTTCTATTAAAATGAAACTGGGCAGTGAATTTGAGTACAATATGATGAAAATGAAGTACAAACGTAGAACAAACAAAGTATAAATAGTGCTATGTCGAAGTACAATTCAATTCATTTGAAATTTGATAGTGAATTTGAGTACAATATGAGGGAAATGAAGTACAAACCAAGAACTAAAAAAGTATAAATGGTGTTAAGTTGAAGTACACTTTTATTAAAATGAAACTGGGCAGCGATTTTAAGTACAATATCATGGAAATGAAGTACAAACATAGAACAAAAAAGTATAAATGGTGGTGTGTTGAAGTACACTTTAATTAAATTGAAATTGGGCAGTGAATTTGAGTACAATATGACGAAAATGAAGTACAAACCTAAAACTAACAAAGCATAAATGGTTTTTTGTTGAAGTACACTTCTATTAAAATAAAAATGGGCAGTGAATTTGAGTACAATATGAGGAAAATGAAGTACAAACCTAGAACTAACAAAGTATAAATGGTGTTACGTTGAAGTACACTTCTATTAAAATAAAATTGGAGAAACGAATTTAACTACAATATGATGGGAAAAAAGTACAAACGTAGAACAAACAAAGTATAAATGGTGTTATGTTGAAATACACTTCAATTTAATTGAAATTTGGCACTAAATTTGACTACAATATGATGGAAAAAAGTACAAATGTAGAAACAATGAAGTATAAATGGTGCTATGTTGAAGTATAATTCAATTCATTTGAAACTGGACATTGAATTTGAGTACAATATGAGGAAAATGAAGTGCAAACATAGAAGAAACAAATTATAAATGGTACTATGTTGAAGTGCACTTCAATTCAATTAAACTGGACAGTGAATTTCAGTACAATATGATGAAAAATAAAGAACAAACAAAGTATAAATCGTGCTATGTGGAAGTACGATTCAATTCAGTTGAAATTGGGCAATGAATTTCGGTACAATATGATGGAAATAAACTACAAACGTGGAACAAACAAAGTACAAATGGTGTTGTGTTGAAGTACAATTCAATTCATTTGAAATTTGGCAGTGAATTTGAGTACAATATCAGGAAAATAAAGTACAAACCTAGAACTAACAAAGTATAAATGGTGTTATGTTGAAGTACACTTCTATTAAAATGAAATTGGGTAGCGAATTTGAGTACAATATTAGGGAAATAAAGTACAAACATAGAACAAACAAAGTATAAATGTTGCTAAGTTGAAGTACACTTCAATTAAATTGAAATTTGGCACTGAATTTGAGTACAATATGATGGAAAAAAGTACAAATGTAGACAAAATGAAGTATAAATGGTGCTATGTTGAAGTATAATTCAATTCATTTGAAACTGGACATTGAATTTGAGTACAATATGAGGAAAATGAAGTGCAAACATAGAAGAAACAAATTATAAATGGTACTATGTTGAAGTGCACTTCAATTCAATTGAAACTGGACAGTGAATTTTAGTACAATATAATGAAAAATAAAGAACAAACAAAGTATAAATCGTGCTATGTGGAAGTACGATTCAATTCAATTGAAATTGGGCAATGAATTTCGGTACAATATGATGGAAATAAACTACAAACGTGGAACAAACAAAGTACAAATGGTGTTGTGTTGAAGTACAATTCAATTCATTTGAAATTTGGCAGTGAATTTGAGTACAATATCAGGAAAATAAAGTACAAATCTAGAACTAACAAAGTATAAATGGTGTTACGTTGAAGTACACTTCTATTAAAATGAAATTGGGTAGCGAATTTGAGTACAATATTAGGGAAATGAAGTACAAACGTAGAACAAACAAAGTATGAATGTTGCTAAGTTGAAGTACACTTCAATTAAATTGAAATTTGGCACTGACTTTGAGTACAATATGATGAAAATGAGGTAGAAACGTAGAAAAAACAAAGTATAAATGGCACTATGTTGAAGTACAATTGAATTAATTTGAAACTGGACATTGAATTTGAGTACAATGTGAGGGAAATGAAATGCAAACATAGAACAAACAAATTATAAATGGTGCTATGTTGAAGTACACTTCAATTCAGTTGAAACTGGGTAGTGAATTCTAGTAAAATATGATGGGAAAATATAGAACAAACAAAGTATAAATGGTGCTATGTGGAAGTACGATTCAATTCAATGAAAATTTGGCAGTGAATTTCATTACAGTATGATGGAAATAAAGTACAAACGTAGAACAAACAAAGTATAAATAGAGCTATGTTGAAGTACAATTTAATTCATTTGAAACTAGAAATTGAATTTGAGTACAATATGAGGGAACGAAGTACAAACCTAAAACTAACAAAGTATAAATGGTGTTACGTTGAAGTACACTTCTATTAAAATGAAACTGGGCAGCAAATTTGAGTACAATATGAGGGAAATGAATTACAAACCTAGAACTAACAAAGTATAAATGGTGTTACGTTGAAGTATACTTCTATTAAAATGAAATTGGGCAGCGAATTTGAGTACACTATGATGAAAATGAAGTACAAATGTAGAACAAACAAACTATAAATGGTGTTGTGTTGAAGTACACTTCAATTAAATTGAAACTGGGTAGTGAATTTCAGTACAATGTGATGGAAATGAAGTATAAACGTAGAACAAACAAAGTATAAATGGTGCTATGTTGAAGTACAATTCAATTCATTTGAAATTTCACAGTGAATTTGAGTACAATATGAGGAAAATGAAATACAAACCTAGAACTAACAAAGTATAAATGGTGTTATGTTGAAGTACACTTCTATTAAAATGAAACTGGGCAGTGAATTTCAATACAATATGATGGAAATAAAGTACAAACATAGAACAAACTAAGTATATATGGTGTTATGTTGAAGTACAATTCAATTCATTTGAAATTTGGCAGTGAATTTGAGTACAATATCAGGAAAATAAAGTACAAACCTAGAACTAAGAAAGTATAAATGGTGTTACGTTGAAGTACACTTCTATTAAAATGGAACTGGGCAGCGATTTTGAGTACAATATCATGAAAATGAAGTACATTTGTCAAGAAACCAAGTATAGATCTCCCAGATTGAGGTACAAAATTTCTAATATCTCGGACAACATGTAACAATGCTAATTTCACGCTAAATCAAATACATAATTGCCTAAATGAAGTACAATTGTCAAGAAATCAAGTATAAATCTCCCACATTAAGGTACAAAATTTAGCTAGTTTACTGATGCTTTGCAGGTTTGACGATTATGCCATGTTCTACCACACTTTCTACGCCCTAGCTGAGATCGACAATCACGTGCATTAATGACACCATCATCATCTAGAGGGAATAGATGCCTGTCATACGTAGGAATAGGGTTTATCACTACTTGGTATGCTTGGTGATACATTTCAACTCAGTAGTATTGATCGGTAAAGTCATACGATGAAAATGACTTTGACTCGATACAAGTACAAGCATGTTTGCATGTTATTTTATCAATCTGCCATGCTCTACATGAACAAACCCTACTATGTAAATCTACATCATAGATTTATCTTGCTCAACCACCTCACAACTCCAACTGCTAGACATGACAACTTTTAAGTTACGAGAATGCATATGATTGATTGCCAACTTCTTCTCTTGCTTGGGACATAATTGACCAACCATCTTATGAGATTCTTCTCGTTGATCATGCATCATAACCATTATTTGCATGCGTATGTGATCAACCATGGCTGCAACTGGCATAAATTGGGCTAGTTTAACCCAATTATTCCAACATTCTACTTGATTATTATTTATTACCCCCCATCGATTTCCACTGAATAAGGAATTTGCCCAACATTGTGAGTCAGATTGCACAATAAAGTCTCTGGCAAGCAGCATTGACTCCAAGATGTTGTCTATATGTCATGTATACTCCTGCCTTATAGGCGTATATGCAGCTTTCATAAAAACAGAACACCAATGTTTCTTGTAATATAGAGGGTACTTCCTTAATACCTGAATTTAAAATAATAGATTAGTAATGTGCTAAATGTTACGAATTAGAGTTTATTTCACATAATTATTTTACAAGCGAAGATAAAGTTCTTACTTGTTTCTTAAAGTTATCCACTAAGTGTCTAAAGCAATATACATGGTGGCTACCGAAAAATATCATGGGGAGGGCCTTAAGAAGACCTGGATGTCGATTGGAGAAGAAAGTAAACCTTGATATGCCAGGTAGATGTTGAGAATCTAAGATACTAGGGATTGCAATAGGGCGGGTCTGGGGCTGGTTTGGCAGGACCCGCCCCCGCCTTCTCTTTGGCCTCGCCCCACCTTACCATTGGCCTCGAACCCAGCGGGTTGGACCCGTCTAACCCAAATTTTTTTTATTTTGTATTTTTTTTTTACCCTCTTTTCTTCATCATCACTTGAATGTACAGATTTTGCTGTGGTGGGTAACGGGTTTGAGAGAATAAAATTGAAACAAGTAAAAAGAAAAAGAAGCCCTAATTTTTTAATATAGTATTATAGCCTACTGGATACTTATATTTATATATATAATATAAATATATATGTAATATATATATATGTTATATATAATATATATAATATAATATATTACTATACAAGGCAGGTCCACCTAAACCCATAATCCGCCCCAAACCCAGATGGGTCTTTTAATCAAAACCCACCCCATCCCGGGTGGGTCCCCGGTTTACCCGGCCTTATTGCCATCCCTATAAGACACTTCTTAGCTTAAAGCAGAACCACTTACAATTAATATAATTTTCAGAGTCAACAACTGCATATGCCAACGTGAATAAGTCATCATTAGCATCCTTACTGACAGCACTGAATAAGCTTCCTTTGTATTTATTTTTAATATGTGTGCCATCTAAGAATATCAATGGCCTGCATCCCCTGAGAAAACCAATAAGGCAAGCACTGAAACATATAAACAATCGACAAAATTTTTGACTAATTAAGTTTATCTCACAGTATGCAATACTTCTAGGGTTTGTCCTCTTCACAGCATCACAGTACCACCTCAACTTATCATAAGATCCCTTCTCAGCTCTATGGATATTATGCACAGCTAATTCTTTACCAATCCATACTTTATGGTACCTAAGTTCCACACCGTATTCTCTGTGGATATCTTTCAATATGGTAGAGGGCCGATAACATGGCTCTGATCTCAATTTATCCTTCACTATGTTAGCAACCAAAGCGGAATCAGCTTTAGGATGTCCTCTTGTCTGAAGATTAGCCTCACCACATGTATGCTCTAGATTTCATTTTTGAATGCTAAATAATTTATCAGCCTCATGCCTTGATGCATAGATTCTCCATTCGCAATTTTCATCACTGCAAACGGCTATGACTTTTTTGTTGTCATTTTTCTTGTATTTAAATGATCGCAAAGTAGACACTGCATAATTCTTAAGCATAATTCTGAACTCTTGAACATCCTTGAATGTCTGACCCTCTCCATATATGCAATTCCTCCATGCATCAATTGAGTTGCTAATTAAAGCCAATTCATTGTGCGATGCATCGGTCGAACCAATTTCCTCCTCGACTGCATCTCTTGAGGTTGACAAATGAAGTACAATTTTAGGTAAAATAAAGTACAATATGTAGAATAATTCAACATGGTGGTATAATTTCAAATAAATGAAGTACAATTTCAAAACAATAGAAGTATAAAATGCTAACAATTACAGTACACTTTTGGATAATCAATAAGTAAAGCACTTAAAGTATGGCACTTTAGGTAAAATGAAGTATAAAAATAATATAACTTTATAAAACTTAAATAATGTAGTACAAATTTACGTAAAAGGTTAAGTACAATTTTAGATAAAGTGATGTACAATTTCAAAATACTTGAAGTATAAAATCTTAGCAATTGCAGTACAATTTTTGGATAATCCATTAGTAGAACACTTGAAGCTTAAATAATAGATTCAGATAACTTAAGTACAAGTTTAGATAAAATGAATTACAATTTCAGAATACTTGAAGTATAGAACTTCAATGAATAGAGTACAGGTTTAGGTAAAATGAAGTATAATTTTAGAAAATAGAAGTACAATTTTATATAAAAAAAAGAAGTACAATCTCATAACATTTGAAGTATAAATCTTTAGCAATTGCAGTACGATTTTGGATAATCCATTAGTATAACACATGAAGTATAAAACTTAAATAATAGATTCAGATAATTGAAGTACAAGTTTAGATATAATGAAGTACAATTTCAAAACACTTAAAGTACAAAACTTAAGCAATTGCAGTACAATTTTAGATAAAGTGAAGTATAATTTCAGAACTCCTGAAATATAAAACCTTAGCAATTGCAGTACAATTTTTGGATAATCCATTAGTAGAATACTTGAAACTTAAATTATAGATTCAGATAATTTAAGTACAAGTTTAGATAAAATGAAGTACAATTTCAAAACACTTGAAGTATAGAACTTCAATGAATAAAGTACATGTTTAGGTAAAATGAAGTATAATTTCAGAAAACAGAAGTACAATTTCAGAATACTTGAAGTATAAGTCCTTAGCAATTGCAATACGATTTTGGATAATTCAATAATAGAATAATTGAAGTATAAAAATTAAATAATAAATTCAGATAATTGAAGCACAAGTTTAGATAAAATGAAGTACAATTTCAGAACACTTGAATTATAAAATCTTAGCAATTGCAGTACAATTTTAGATAAAGTGAAGTACAATTTAAGAACTCCTGAAGTATAAAACCTTAGCAATTGCAGTACAATTTTTGGATAATCCATTAATAGAACACTTGAAACTTAAATAATAGATTCAAATAACTGAAGTACAATTTCAAAACACTTAAAATATAGAACTCAATGAATAGAGTACAGGTTTAGGTGAAATAAAGTATAATTTCAGAAAACAGAAGTACAATTTTATATATAAAAGGAAGTACAATTTCAGAACACTTGAAGTATAAATCTTTAGCAATTGCAGTACGATTTTGGATAATCCATTAGTAGAATACCTAAAGTATAAAAATTAAATAATATATTCAAATAATTGAAGTATAAGTTTAGATAAAATGAAGTACAATTTCAGAACACTTGAAGTAGAAAACCTTAGCAATTTCAGTACAATTTTTGGATAATCCATTAGTAGAACACTTGAAACTTAAATAATAGATTCAGAAAACTGAAGTACAAGTTTAGATAAAATGAAGTACAATTTCAGAACATTTGAAGTATAGAACTTCAATGAATAGAGTACAGGTTTAGGTAAAATAAAGTATAATTTTAGAAAATAAAATACAATTTTATATAAAAAGAAGTACAATTTTGGAACACTTAAAGTATAAATCCTTAGCAATTGCAGTATGATTTTGGATAATTCGTTAGTAGAACACTTGAAGTATAAAACTTAAATAATAGATTCAGATAATTAAAGTACAAATTTGGATAAAATAAAGTACAATTTCAGAACATTTGAGGTATAGAACTTCAATGAATAGAGTACATATATAGGCAAAATGATGTATAAAATGAAGTATAGTTTCAAAAAATAGAAGTATAAGTTTTGATAAAGTGGAGTATAATTTCAGAACTCCTGAAGTATAAAACCTTAGCAATTGCAATACAATTTTTGATAATCCATTAATAGAACACTTGAAGTATAAAACTTAAATAATAGATTCAGATAACTAAAGTACAAGTTTAGGTAAAATGAAGTATAATTTCAGAAAACCCAAAGTATAATTTTAGATAGAAGACGTTCAGTTTGGGAACACTTCAAGTATAAACCACTAGAAATTGCAGTACAATTTTGGATAATCCGTTAGTAGAATACTTGAAGTATAAAACTTACATAATAGAGTACAATTTTTGTGAGATGAAGGAGAATTTTATTTGCAATGAAGCATAATGTAGAACGCTCCAAGTAAAGAAAGATTTTCAAATAAAAATAGTATAATTTCAAAACACTTCAAGTACAAAACTTTACAAACTGCAGTACAGTTAGATTCTGTAGAAGTATTACCTTAAAACATTACTGCTCTTCTTTGCACTACTGCTTGATTCATCCTTTCGGTTTACCAGAATATCAACAATGTTAATCTTCAATGTCAGTAAAACCATATTCATGACATCATCATCATCAGTCAAAGCCACGTACAATCTTTGATGTGGAGCTATGTATTGCAAACTTAAGAGCTCGACGTTGATTTCACTCCATTTTCTTGCGAGATTAATGTACATGTCCATTAAAGTCATACCATCCTTAATTGACATTATATGGAGCTCATCTTTGTAGCGGCAACTCCCCAACACTTAATTGAACACTCCTGCTTCACTACTGGGTGACATTCTCGGAAAAATACAAGAAACTCAGAAAAACTGAGAAGAAACTGAGAAGAAGAAAAAGAAACCCGAAAATGATGAAAATAAAAAGAGAAGAAGATAATGCAGATGTCGGATTGGTAGTTGTTGGTTTCGAAGATTATTCTCGTTCCTGCAGTGGAGCTTGTTGCGTTTTCTATTTCTGGTAATGGAAGTATATATGCTAGGGTTTACTGTTTGCTTGTGTGGATGATGAATAAATGAAAAAAAAAATGAGTGAAAAATATTATAATTAAGGCCATTTTTGTCAAATCAAATGACTAGGGAGTAATCTCTAAATTTTTAATAAAACTAGGGAGCTTATTCTAAAGAAAATCAAGTGGGGACTAATCACAAAATTAGAAAGTGCTTTTGGTACTTTTAAATAAGTGGCCCTTAAAATAATGACTGAAAGATATAAATATATACAAGCTTGATTGAAATTATTATGTACTTTCGATAATATATTGAACAAATAATGAATTTTGAAAGAAATATTTAGATAATATTTCTTTTCATTTCCGGAGAATATTTTCATGAATCTACGTAAATCTTTTTAAAATACAAACAAAATTTTCTCCTAAAATTCAACTCCTTTTCCTAAAAATTATTAAAAGATAATGATCATTTCAAACTTTACATCAATAAAAAATATACATTTAGTTTACATACGAAACATTCAAATATATTTTCATTTTTATTTTCTAAACTACAACTAACTTTTAACTTTTGAAAATATTAGAAATAGAAAATTAAAATTAAAACATATCGAAACTAACCTAAGTATTTGCTATAGAAAAATGGCTGCAAAATTAATTTTGCAACTATAGCTTCAAATTGTAGCTATGAATTTTCATAGCAAATGTAATTTTTTTTAATTATAATAAACAAAACTTATTAATGATCAATCCATATGATTACATATTCGAAGCATAACAAATTAGTTATTCAATATTTGTAGGAAAATATATATATATATATTAAGAAGAATGATCATTAGCTACATATTAATAGTAGCGAAGATTAGCTATGAAAGCATCTACTTTGAAATTGGCTAAAACAATTTTGTAGCAAAAACTACAAATTTTATTATCAACTATGAGTTGTTTATAGTTGATCCTAATTTTTTATAGTAATTATAAGTTAATACATATTATTGTTGATAACTTTAATATTATTACTTTTTATTTCATTAATACTATTATTTTTTTGTGGTTGCATAAATGTAAGTGTGCGTACATCACTACAAGAAAAATTACATTTAATGGCACTAAAAAGTGCCAGTTAATAATGTTATAGTGACAATTCTATATTTAATGGCATTTTTTAGAAGTGCCATTTACAGTGGTATAGCTAAAGGTGTAAATGTCACTATTTTAATCATATTGTAGCAATGATAAAGTGTAATAAGAAATACATTTAATGACATTTTAAAATATCACAAAAAGTGCATTGAATGACATCTCAAAATGTCACCCTTTTTTTTTTTTTTTTTTTTTTTTTTGGTTAAGGTGACATAATAATATGCCACAAAAGATGGATGTAGTAACATACGAAAATGCCACAAAAAAATTCTTTTGATGACATGCTAAAATGTCATGGAAAATATAATAGATGACATAGTAAAATGCCACAAAAAATTCATTAAATGACATGGTAACATGCCATAAAAAGAGCAATAAGTGATACGCTAAAATGCCTCAAAAGATATTTTAAATGATATGTAAACATTCCAAAAAAATCGTATATTAGTAGCATGTTAAAATGCTACAAAATAAGTATTTAGTTGATACTTTAAAATGACACAATACTTATAAATTGTTGCATTTAAAAATGCCACCAAAAAATACTTTTTTGACACTTTTACTTGTCGAAATATTTATATTTAATTACCTTAGTAGTGTCCCAAAAGACTTATTTTGTGACATTTCAATGTGCCAAAGAAACCCAATAAATGGACATTTTATAGTGCCTATCACTAATAGTATCTATTATTTAATAGCCAAAAATTAAATTCTTTTAATAATAAAATATCATAATGATCTTTATTCTTATAAATGATAATAATTATTTAATTAACCCAAAAAGAAATGGAGCAAAGGAGACATTTCAAATTAAATGAAATCATTAAACAAATGTAAGTTTTTAGAAACATCACTGATCAATAACATATTCAATGATTGTACGTTACTAAATCTAACTAAAATAAATAGCTCTATTAGAAAACTAGAATCCAAAATGTACTTCAAATTCACTGAATGTTCGGAGCTAATCAAAATTGACCATAAATGTGAGAATCCAAGACTTGAAATGGTATATCTTCAAAAACCATTTGAGTCATCCATAAAGGCGAGAATACACCACAACAAATTGCACTTCTTATAACAAAAATTTTGGTAACAAAGGAAAAATTCGTTACAAAATCATGATTTTTCGTAACGAGACTGGAATTTTGTTACTAAAGCACTCATCTTAGGTAATCAAGAAAAATATTTGTTACCTTTAATAAATATTTGTTACCCAAAATTGTTATTCTTTTGTAACTAAAGAAAAAATTGTTACGAAAACTGAAGTATTGCTACAAATAACTTTCTCCACCTTTTAGGAAGATATATTTGTAACAAAAGTTTCTACTTTTTATTACGTTGACAAATTTGTTACAATTAAATTTTATGGTAACAAATATATTTGTTATACAGTTAATATTTTACCCTCTAAAACTTTTTTCCCTCCAAAATTTTGTTATATGAAAATGGTACCAAATACTTTTGTTATTAATTTTAAATCACAATTAAATAAAGTCCCACCTAAAATTTGTTTCCCTCCAAATTTGCTCCAAATTTTCTTCCTTCACAATTTTGCTCCCTCCATAAATTAATTTAATTTAAAGTGTAAAAAATATTTAAGTTATTAATATCACATCACACTTAAAAATTTTCTCTAAAATTGGCACCTCCCTATATGCCCATGTCATCCTTCACTATAGTTAAAAAATTAAAAATAAAATTAAATATCTAAAAAGTAAAAGACAAAATTATTCTTTATCTGGATCTACTTAAATCTACATGTCAAACAATTAACCGGTTTAACAAATTTTACAATTAAATAAAGTACATATATTAAGAAAACCCAAGCCTACCCACCCACCCACCCCCACCTCAAACCACCCACACCTAGCCCAACGGAAAGCTCAATTGCCACATTGGCAGGGTACTGGGTTCATTTTATATATGTACGTATATGTGTGTATATATGTATATATAAATATGTATATGTGCATATATAGTTTTCTTTTTATATGTTTTCCTTTTTCATATATTTATTTTTTCACGTTTTTATTTAATTTAATTTTTTTATGTGTAAATATCTAATTGTCTGGAAATTTTTAACTAAAACATATCAAAACTCTCCAAAATAAATTTTTAGCTATTCTCCAAAATATAAACAAACATCCATCACATTCTCCAATACAACTATTGCATTCCCCAACTCTACTTTTAAAACTCATTCTCCCAAACACACAACACAAAACATATAAAACATAACCAAGCACTACGTTAGCAAAAGGAAAGAAAAGTAAGGGCTTCATTGAAATGGTAACAATTTTATTGGGAAAATTACTTTTCTGGTCCCACAATTTAACTTTGTGTACACTATTGGTCTCAAACTTATGCCACTCAACACATTTAGTCCAAGTTTCATAATTTTTTAACACTTTCAGTCCTCAGCCCTCAATTTTCGTTAAATGTTGATGGAGAATGTTAACATAGAAAAAAATATTACTCATAGGCCCTTAAAGTTTGATCCACTTATAAAAAAACCTACAAATACTTAAAAGTATAAAATATTCAATAACATACATAAAATAAAATAAAATAAAATAAAATAAAAATGCAAAATCTCTATAAAAAATATATTCAAAATATAATATATTTACATATATGTGTATATATACATATTTATATTATATATATAGATACATATATATAAAACACCCTGCCCCCGCCCCTTACCTCCACAAAAATTCGAATTCAACAGCCCGTCGACGGCCGACCACAACCCGCGGACGCGGGGCCAGGGGCAGTGCCATGGCTAGGCTCCAAATCTGGCCACAGCTGTAGCACCCCATCTGGGAGGTGCTTGCATCGGATCGAGGTGCTACTCCAATCGATTTATTTTTTCAAAACTAATTACACCCTCCCCAATTGTCAATCTAAGAAATTTCATACTTTAAAATTCAAGCTAATCATGTTGAAAATGACAAACAAAACCCAAGTTCTCATAACAAGTCACAATTTCTCAAAGGCCCATAATTTAACTTACATATATACATCATTCATCAGGAACTCCAACCTATCACACTTCATAGAAGAAAATACACTAACTTATAACTTATGCCTCTTTTTATATTACAACTATAACATCTCGCAACCTTACCATTTTAGATGCCGTGATAACAATATTTACACTATACCAAAAGTTAGCCCCAGGCTCAAGGTGCCTTCTACACTTCAATCTGGCCAAAGAACAAAAAGAACAACACAAAGAGGGTGAGTCCGAATGACTCAGTGAGGCAAGCATCTGCATGAATAGGAGGAATTAGAATGAAATCGAATAAAATATACATCTACAAGAAGAATATTCATTCTGAATCCAAATAACTAAAAATACAAGTTACGATAACTAGATTTGAAGATTTGAAAGAGTTTACAAAATCTACGAACTAAAACCAAAAACTAGTATTTCTTATACCACATTTTATGAGATAACTTAATGCCGTCCCACAAACATGCTTAGTCTTAAAGAACTCAATAACAAATTGTTTCATGAAATATGCAGGTTTCAAAATTCAGGATTTTGTTCAGTTTTATAAAACAGACAAGACAATAACATTTTATAAAACCAATGGTACAAGCATATTTCACATGTACGATCGTGTAACGGCCTTCCCCTATTTCATTCCCGATTTTGTATAAACGATACGACCGTAAAACGGCCTAACCCCTTATATCTCCTCAATTTTGTATAAACGATACGATCGTGAAACGGCCTATCCCCTTATATCTCTTCAATTTTGTATAAACAATACGACCGTGAAACGGCCTGCCCCCTATATCACCTGGACACTTGTATAAATGATACGACTGTAAAATAGCCAACCCCATTATATCACCTGGATACAACCGTAAAATGGCCTACCCCCTCATATCCCCTCGACGAGTGGCCAACTTGCCAAAACACTGCAGTACGAATCGGTAAAATCAATCCTCGCCGATCAAGCCTCCCCCAAAGGCAAGATCACAACCATACGAATTGGTAGGACCGATCCTCACCAATCAAGCTTTACACCCCAATCAACCCCTGACTACCCAAAGTCAAGATCGCAAACCAAGTAAGCCAACAATACTTTTTTTATCACCAGTACAATGATACAAATCTAGGATAGTAATCCAAGCATTCCGCTGGGATTGGCACTCGGCCCAAATAGATTTTATGTATAAGTATCTATAAATAAATTCAATAATCAAATATGCCGACAAGGCCATACGATATCAATAAACAATTCAGGTAAGCCAACATGGCCAACTAAAGTTGTAATGAATAATAAGAGTGCTGGCAAGGCCATGGATTGTACTGAACAATATTAAAAACAAGAACTAATAAAATAAACCCTTATAGGAGTTCACAAAACAAGCAACTGACGACAACCAAGATCTCAACAAATTACGAGTTTCAATACAAGAACAAATACGGTACACAAGCACGTTGACCCTCACAAGGGTCATTTCACAAGAATAGATAGAATCAAGGCCAGAATGGCAGAGCCTCACCTCCGCAGTCTCAGAAGTGCTACCACAGTCAGCAGCCGATTAGTCCGTGGGACCTACTTCGTCGTTACCTAACTAAAAAGTAATATTTATAATCAAAATCTATATTTAACCCCAATAACTTTCAATAATTACAATCTTACTATAATCTTATATCATCCCAAATCATCAATAATAAGCTAATTAACTTAATAACCCCAATTATTGCCAATAGGTCCCTAATTCATACAATTAGGGTTTTTCTCTTCCAATTAACTCGATAATTCTCATTATTTCATAAATTTATATAGTCCAAATTGACTAAACTCATACTAACACTTGCATATATCGAGTCTTAGTCCCATAATATCTCAAATTACCCACTTATCAATTATCAAGCCAATTTCATAAAATCATAGTTTAATTTCTTAATTAACATAATTAATCTAAACTTATCACTTAATAACACCTCATCCGGGTCCACTACGCCATGTCATAATCCATGCATGGGGACATATAGACAAAATCATATTTCAAATCCACACAATACAAGGTTAAGGAATATAATACAATATATGCATATATATATATAAACATCAACCAACTTCTATACCCTCGATCTGATCAACCGAACCTTGAATTCACAAACTAAGACCACCATCACAATTTTCGTGATGAGAGGAAGAAACTATCCTCTGACCGCCACCGCATTGCCGCTGCCGTGCACCACCATCAGAAATAACCTAAACCACCACCAAAAGAAGCCTTTCAGCTTAAATAACCAAATCCCCAAGCCAATTTCTCCAAAAACCTTCGAATTAGCCTTTAATTTTCGTCTGAAAACTTCAGCGCCACCACCTCTGCCATCTTAATTTTTTCCAAATTCCTCTGTCCATGGTGACTGGAACTAAAAAATGAAGCCACCATGTTGACCCTTGAGCTGAGCCCGTCAAAACCCACTACTCACATCCAAGATTCCGTCACTAGGGATGAGAGATCCATCACCACCACCTTGATCGAGACTTTGAGCTCCAATTCCTGGTGATTCACCGGTAGGTTGGGTGTAAACTTGGTATAGAAGTGTTCGTTGTGAAGAAAGGAACACAACGGTAGGTAAGTTGATAGATTTTGGTGGCTGGAGAAAAACACTGGTGAGAGAGAGGTGATCGGTGCATGGAGGAGGAAGAATGAAGAAGATGGAGTTGACTACTCCATTAAAATGTCATCTTTTGAAAATTACATTTTTACACCCAAACTTTCTCCTAGCTTACAGTTAGGTCCTCCAAGTTTTCCAAACTTTTCATTTCGATCTTGGAATTATTTAGTGCCTTATTTGAGCCCCTTTAACCCTAAATAATGGCCATGCAAACCCCAAATTTTCTCAAGTTAGTCCAATCAAGTTTCTAAAAATTGCAAATTGACCCAAAAACTTTCAAATATTTTGCAATTAAGTCCTTTTTATTATTTTTTTTGAGCCCTAACATTTGATCAATCAATATCTTAAATTCTAAATCCGTATTTTTCCAAAATACCGAATTTCAGGGGTAATACAACAGCCAACCTGCCCATCGGCTAATAGGGGTGGGGAGGGAGTAGGCTGGTACGAGGGTTGGGGGAGGATGTTCTAGCTAGGGGCAGTGGGGGTTTGGGAGGAGGGGTACTCAGGGTAGTGGATTGGAGGAAGAAAAGTTTTCTTCTTCTTTTTTTTCTTTTTTTGTAATTTTTTTACTTATTCATTTTTTTAAATAATTTATAAATTTAATCAAATTATTTTGAATATGATTTGTATTTCTACATATTATTAAGTACTAATTTAATATTATTAAGAATAGCTAATTTTTTATTTATTTCATTTAATTTAAATTATTAATTTACATTGTACAAAATGATTTAAATTTATATGAGAATGTTTATAATTATAAAAATACTTATTTGAACTTATATTATATTGTTAGTATGATAATTTAAAATTTTATTTTTATCTTTTAATTGTTTGTTTTAATTAATAAATAAACTTAATTATATTTATCAATATTAATTTAGTTAATAAATAAACTTAATTTTACGTATTTTGTTTCTTAATTAATAAATAAATTTAATTTAATCTAACTAAATTATTTTACATACATTTATTATTTTAATATTATTAAGTATGTAATTTAAAATTATAAAATTATATTATTTAAGAGATAGATTTAATTTTAATTTTAATTTTTATAATTTTTTACTAATTTTATTATTTAATTAATAAATACATTTAATTGAATTTGATTTAAATTACTTTAGATATGTTTATGAATTAAATTTTATTTCTTAATTGAACTTGGATTTCAAGATTATTCAATATTTAAGAAATTTTATTAATAATAAAATATATTTATATCTTTATGAGTAATTTAAACAATGTTAAAATTATACTCCATGGTATGGGAAATATTACAAATATGTTTGTGGCTTTTTTGTCTGAAAAATAACTAGAACAATCAAACCTTATGAGGTTTTGTGTAATTTAGTTTTTTTTAGTTTTTTTATTTTTTAATTTTTTTGATGTCTATTATTAAATATTTTACATTTTTAAGTATTTGTGGGTTTTTTTTTGTAAGTGGATCAAATTTTAAGGGCCTATGTAACGACCCCGAAATTTTATATATTTGTTAAATTATTATTATTTATTTTATCAGTTAATTTTAGTTATTCGATTAGAATTTTGAATTATTTAATCGTGATAAAAATTATATAAGATTCAATTGATATTTTTACAAGATTTTTGAGATCGAAAATGCATTTTATTTATTTCGGGAACTAAATTGAGAGATTCTAAATTATAAAAAATATATATATGAAATGATGATGAAGTCAGCCGAGCCATGCTTGCTCCATACTTGTATCAAGTCAACAATTAATGCTAGTTGACTTCAATTTCCTTTCTTCATTTTTCTTCATCTTTTCTTCATTTTTCTTTCCATTTTCTTTCTTCCTTCGCTAGCTTTCTTCTCTCCTTTCAACCTCCATTTCTTCATCAAATCTTACCACCACTTCCCTCACCATTTTCAAGCCACAAGATAGCAGCTATGCATGGTGGTTAAAGGTGGACGGAGAAGCACCGTGAAGAAACCCGTTTCTTTAGTTAACTTTCGGTAATCATCTCCAAGCCCCGAAACCTGCGACGAAGGGTATGGTTGTGTAGCTAGGGAGGAGGAAAAGCAGAATATAGGGTTTCGTGGCGATTTTCGACAGCAGCGGCGGTGAACGGAGCCGTACAGTGGCGGCGGAGTAAGGTGATTTTGGTGCTGCTTTTGGCTTTTTCTGGCTAATAGGAGCGGTATAACTAAAACTTAATCGGAGATTATTATTCTGGAGGGTGTAAGGAAGAGAACGGTATAAAGTGACCTTATACGAGCAGCGGCGGCGACTAGACGGTTTTATCTGCTCGTTCCAACGGTCGTGACGGTATAGTCCATTTTCGAATCCGAGCCTTAGTTAGTGAGTTATGAATTTTGCTAGGTTTTGATAATTATATTTTTATGTATTATATATATTCATGCAAGGTATATGTATGAGTTAGGATGATAAGTGATTTAATTATGGATTTTAGGTTGTGTTATTATATTATTATGCATTATATATATGTATAGGAATTTAAGATTTTAAATCTTAAATTGTTAATAGTTGATAAGATTAAGTTAGTTTGATTGATTTATATAAATTTGGACTTAAATAAGATTTATTTGGTAATTTTGGAAAATATTAAGCTTCGATAACGAATAAGGTTAGTAGAATCGATCGAACTTTAATTATGAATTATTTTGTGAATTAGGTGACGGAGATTTGGCCAGTGACGAGCAGTAGCTATATACCTAACTGACTGGGTATATTACACCAAGGTGAGGATCTATCCCTCTTGGTACTTGTTATGCCTATGAGGTTTTACCAATTTGGCACCCTATTAAGCTATCTGTTATTGAAATTAACCCCTGTGTGGGTTTACTGTTTCTATACGGTACTCAGAATCGTGTTTGGTTTCTGTTTATTAGTTGATTCTGTTCTGAATACCCCTGTGAGGGTTATATCTATTCTATATCTGTTTCTGTCTGTTCTGGCGCCCAGAATTTTGTCTATTATCTATTCTGCTCTGCTTTGTATCTGTTGCCTTGTCGGCATTTCTGTGATCTGATCTGTATTTTGGCCATGTTGGCATATCTGTATCTATTACTGTTATCTATTGCCTGATCGGCATTGTTTCTGTCTGCTTTGATCTGTTCTGTCTGAAACCGGCAATGTGCTAGGGACTTTCCCCTAGGCATCTGCATAAGCGGTTAATTATGTTATTTGTACGGTGATTATGAGGCCAAGGGCCAATCCGGGCGATCTGTTTGGTTATGTGAGGCATGCAAGGGACTTTCCTCTTAGTGTCAACGATACGCTAGGGACTTTCCCCTGGGTGTCGGTGGTACGCTAGGGACTTTCCCTGGGTATCGATGGTGTGCTAGGGACTTTCCCCTAGGCATCGGCGGTGCGCTATACAGATCGTATGGGCATCTGCCATATACCAAGCTATTACGCTTAGGTGATATGTTTGTCTGGTATAAGGTGAATCGGCAATGCATATCTTAGACTATCTTTTGAGTGCATATGATTTGGGTTTAATTTGTCTGATTGCTTCTGTTTGTCTGACATCTGATCTTGGAGCAATAAGGTAGGAGAGTTTCCTATTTGCTTATCGGTACTATCAGTTTCTGTATTTGTTTGATCTGTTCGTTTATATTATGATTTGTCGAGTTGAATCATCCTCGATAAATCCCTTCTGTATTCCTCACTAAGTCTTTGGACTTACCTCCCTATATTTTATGATATCAAACAGGGAAGAAATGTATTCGGTTTCCTTTTGAAGATTGTATAGAATATAAGTTATGATGTATTGTATTCAGAATGAAACCTTAGAAATGTTGTGATATGTATGATTGTACTTATAAGGCTTTAATGTGTTATGCAGTAAGATATTAATATTATGAAGTTTAGTAGGTGTTTATTTTGAAATTTTTGGTTAAGAACTGATTGATGAGATTGAATGTCATTTTAGAATATGTGTGAAATAAACTTATAGGCCTTTTGTTAGGTTGCGACTCTGATATTTAAGATTGAATCTGTGTGGTGCCTTGACTGAGGTGTCATCCTGAGGAGGAGTACTACAATTAGTGGTATCAGAGCCTAGGTTCGACAATGACCTAGGCATTTGAGTTTGTTAAGGAATTGTCGATCTTTAGATGTTTTAAGATGTGATATTTGAAGTTAGGAGTATTATGACATTAGAAATAGATTTGGTTACCATAGTTTGATTAGTTGAGTAATTTGACTTCTGCAAGATGGCCGAAGATGCACCGGATCCCAATGAAGTAGTAAAAGGTACGATTACTATTTCTAAGATTTCTGGTAAAGTATTATATGATCCCGGTGCTTCCCATTCCTTTATATCTGTTGCCTTTTCTGAGAAATTAAAAGTGCAACCCAAAACCATGGCTTATCAAGTAGAAGTGAGAACACCCATAGGAGAGGGGTTAATCACAGATACCATGTTTAGGGATTATCCTGTTATGATCGAAAATCGAGTATATCCAGCCAATCTAATACAAATGCCTATGCAAGGTTATGATGTAATACTTGGAATGGATTGGCTGTATAACCATCAAGCACAAGTGAACTGTTTCACAAAGTGCATTACACTTGGGGAAGGAACAATGATATCTCAGCATTCATCAGCAGATAATACTTCTCCAATACCAATCATATCAACAGTAGAGGCTAGACAGATTTTATGAAGGCGGTCAAGGATATCTGACGTATCTCATTAACAAGCCCCATGATGCGGTCAGGATCGAGGATATAGAAGTAGTAGCGGAATACCCAGAAGTATTTCCTGAAGAGTTAAATTCGCTACCTCCCGACCGAGAGATAGAGTTTGTTATTCACACTCTACCTGGGGCTACGCCATTTTCTAAGACTCCTTACCGAATGGCTCCTACTGAACTTAAGGAACTAAAGAGCCAGCTACAAGAGTTGTTGGAAAAGAAATTCATCAGACCTAGCACGTCCCTTTGGGGAGCTCCAGTGCTATTCATTAAGAAAAAAGATGGGTCGTTGAGAATGTGCATTGACTATCGAGAATTGAACAAGGTTACCATAAAGAATAAGTACCCACTACCTCATGTGGAAGAGCTGTTTGACTTGCTGCAAGGATCAAGAATTTTCTCAAAGCTGGATTTGAGGCAAGGGTATTACCAGCTGAAGATTCGAGAAGAAGATATCCTGAAGATAGCTTTCAATTCCCGATATGGTCATTATGAATTTGTAGTGATGCCGTTTGGTTTGACAAACGCTCTGGCGGCATTCATTAAACATTTATATTAAAAAACCTACATGATTATTGACGTTACTTAATTCTTTCTATGAGTATAACCATCCAATTAAATAGAAGGGGAAAATTGCACCTTTGGTCCCATTGGATAGGAGGGTTTTCACTTTTTGTACCAAAGTAATCAAGGTCGACACTTATAGGACAAAAACTTTATTTTTCTTAGCACATTTGAGACACCGTCTAACTTTCCATTAGTTTTTGGATGGAAAGTGGCACGTGAAATTCACGCGCAAAACCCTTTTATTTGCATAAATTGCATAAAAGTCCCTAAAATTTGGCTTATTCATAAATAATTCAAAATAAATTAAAATGTTCCCTCAATATTCTCTCTATCTAACATGTTTGAAGTACTATGAGCATTCGTTAACAAATTTAAAATGTCATTCAAAAATTTATGTAAAAATTCAAAAATGACCTCCGAAAGCCATTTTAATTATTTTTCAGATAAAAATACCCTTAGACTATTTATAATATCTTTTATACCATGGGGGTGTAATTTTACATTGTTTAAATTACTCATAATAAATTTAAATACATATATTTTATTATTAGTAAAATATCTTAAATATTATGTAATCTTTAAATTCAAGTTGAATTAGAAAATAAATATTTTAAATCATTAGCATATCTAAAGTAATTTAATCTAATTTAGTTAAATTTATTTATTTATTAAATAAATAAGTAAAAAATTTAAAAAGAAAAGTAAGAAATTAATTCCATCTCTTAATTAATATATTTTATAATATAAAATTAAATTCTCAATAATATTAAAATTATAAATATAATCTAAATAATTTAATTAGATTGAGTTGAATTTATTTTAAAAATAAAAAATCTATTATCCTAGATAACATAATTTCATAATTGAGAATTACATGTTTATAGTATTAAAATAATATAGTTAAATATAATTAAATCTATCTATTAATTAAAATAAATAATCTAAAAATAAAATAAAATCTACAACAATATATTTAATAATTTACATAATATCTGAGATCATGAATTTGAACTCTAAGGGGCCCTTGATGTGTGTATATATAAATAAAAAATTAAATTTATTTATTAATCAAAATAAATAATTTAAATAAAAATAAAATCTAAAATTTTACCCCAACAGTATAATCTTAATAATTTTAAATAAATAAATAATTTTAATTATTTTGAAAAAAATAATTTAATGATTTTAAATAAATAACATGAGTAAAAAAATAAATTTAGGCTAATTTGATTAAAATTTATTAATTAACAACAAATAAATAAGTAAAAATGTGTACACACACACACACACACACATATATATATATATATATATTCTCCTTCATCTGCACCCCCCAATCCCCTTCAACCAGCCCCCGCACCTACCCTACGCATAGGCTAGGCCATGGTTGGTCGCTGGCCAAGTCAACCATGGCAGGCCACAGATAGCGGCCGAATCTGGCGGTTGGCTGCTGGCTCCTGGCCATTTTTTCCATAGCCGGCGATGTGGGGTGGGGGTGTGTGACACCCTAGTGATTTTATGATTTCACTATTTGTTATATTATTAATATTTGAAAATTATTGAATTTATTTATTAATTATTTTACAATTTTATGGTTAAAAATATAATTTTATATACTCAATTGCATGACTTAAGTTTCCTAGGGACTAAATTGCAAAATGCAAAAATTGAATTTGATAAATGGGCAGCAGTGTTTTCTTCTTCCTTCTCTACTTTTCTTTTCTTTTTCTTCTTTCTCCTTCCTCCAGCGGCCAACCTAACCACCACCACCGGCAAGCCATTCTCCAACCAAACTAACCACCTAAACTCACTCCCCTCACCTCCCAAACCTCATCTACACCACCACCCACGGCGGCAGCCTACCAGAGTTAAGCCGCGAAGAACGGCCGAAAATGGGAGCAACTGGGTCTTCCATTTGCCGGCGTTAAACGGAGCAAACAATGAGTGTTTTAGATAGCTCTTGACGAGGAGAACACAGTGGTGGCATTGCATGGCGAAGATACGCGGCGGAAACAACGAAAATGAGCGGCGGAGCTTTGGACCGTGAAGACTTTAGGGTGGATTTTAAGGGGTTTTCCGGAGGCTAAATTGGAAACCAAGGGTACCGTTGTAAAGCTATCGGCGAGAGGATTCTGTGGGAGGCGCCATCTCATTTTCCGACAGCGACGGTGATAGGGCAGAATCTTTACCTCGTTGCGGTGATCACATGCACACAGTCTGATCGTGAAGATTCCCCTTCGTTAGTGAGATATTGGTATATAATGTTATTTTCATATATGTATGTGCATGTATACGTTTAGACGTTATGATCTTCGTAAAACTATGTATTTTCGTATATTATGATGGTCTTGGTCGATCAGAACACTCATGCATTAGATTAAAACACCTTTGATCGATTAAATAGGCCTAGTAAATCCATAATGGTATTATTTCATGTAACTATAGGTTATATAGCATGCTAAGTGTAGAAAACCCTCATTTTTATGTCATCGAGATCAATCGACAAAAGTTTGGACGTTTACGGACAATTGAATTATTATGATTAATATTGAAGATCGATATGTACTATATATATATATATGCAAACCCATATACGTCTATATCCGATATTACTAGTATTTTAGGGCAGTAGTATCGAAACAAACATTTACCGGCGTATCAATAGGATAATCATTTAGACTTGGGGTTACTGTTGATATGATTCTAAGTGTTAGTGATCGTTAGGATTGAACATGGATTTTAATATAAGGTTACCTTTTGAATAGGTGATGGAGGATTTGACCCTGAGGATCGGTAGAGTCTTACTGCACTGATTGACTGATTAAGGTGAGGATCTACCGCTTTGGTACTTGTTTGAGTAAAGTAATGTTATTGTTGATTCCTGACCCCTGTGTGGTTCTATTGATTCTTGATTCTCGTTATCGTTTATTGTTGCTATCTGAACCATGTGAGGTTCTATTATCTTGATTCTCGTTATCGTTATTGTTGCTATCTGAACCTGTGAGGTTCCATTTTCTTGATTCTTGTTATCTGAACCTTGTGAGGATTCACCAATCTGACAAACCTTTGGACCTATCGTCTCTTTGATAAACCCCTGTGAGGGTTGGTATTGCTTTGTTTATCATACTCTATTGATTATTGTTACCTCTGTGAGGATCTACCGCTTTGGTACTTGTTTGAGTAAAGCAATGTTATTGTTGATTCCTGAACCCCGTGTGGTTCTATTAATTCTTGAATCTTGTTATAGTTATTCTTGTTATCTGAACCCTGTGAGGTTCTCTTGTCCTAAATCTTGTTATCGCTTATCGTTGGTATCTGAACCCTGTAAAGTTCTATTGTCTTGATTCTCATAATCGTTTATTGTTGCTATATGAACCCTATAAGGTTCTATTGTCTTACAGGTTCTATTATCTTGATTTTTGTAATCGTTTATTGTTACTATCTAAACCCTGTAACGTTCTATTGTCTTGATTCCTGATATCGTTATTGTTGATATTGAACCCTGTGTGGTTCCATTGTCTTGATTCCTGATATCGTTGTTGTTGTTATATGAACCATGTGTGGTTCTATCATCTTGAATCCTGTTATCGTAATTGTTGGGTTTTGGACCCTGTAAGGTTCTATTGTCTGGCTACTGATATTGTTATCGTTAATCATTGAACCCGTGAATCTTACTGAGTTAATCATGTATCGATACTGATTTAGTCAATCAATTGATTACTATTCTCGCCTTGAACATTTCCTTGTTTCGTATGTTATTGATCAAAGTGAACCTGTACTTGGTCTTGTGATCTACCATGACGGCATTATTGGAAATCATTTTGTAAAGTTCATTGTTCTGCCATGTTGACAACTGATTGATTGAACTACCGAATTGAAAGATATGTGTACAGGAGAACTGTCGGGCCGAGTGCCTTGCCAAGTTGTTATGCTTGAGCTATTGTGATTGCCAAGCTGTTATGCTTGAGCTAGTGTGACTGCCAAGCTGTCATGCTTGAGCTAATGTGATTGCCAAGCTGTTATGCTTGAGCTAATGTGATAGCCGAGTTGTCAAGCTCAAGTTGTTGAACTGAACAGTTATTGAACTGTTATGGAGGCACAAGGATGTTCCAATATGCATGTTTTGTTCACTCCATTGACTTGCATATGTGTGGGGTTTGCTATTCTTGTAATTCCATTCTACTCATGGAGCAATAAGGCTGTAGTGGTATCCCAGTCTAGATCGAACTGTTGTTCCGGGCAAACGAGCTACTTTTATGCCTCCCGACTGTGATCGGTTGAGATGCCCCTAAACCTCCTGAGCAGGATTGGTTGAGATGATCCCTCCCGACTGTGATTGGTTAAGATGTCCCTAAACCTCCCAAGCAGGATCGGTTGAGATGAACAGGCCGTAAAGCCGACGGTCACAATTTTTGACCTAGCAATTGTTTTTAACTTTGTTTCTTGATGTTCCTTCTTGCTATGACTCATCATTCTTATACTGAGATATCATTGATCATAATTATGTACCTTATATTTTTAGACTGGTTATACATTGCTTAAACTATCCTCACTGAGTCCTTATGACTCACCCTCGTATATTCTTCATCTTTACTCAGACAGGTATGAGACAGGAGATTTTGAAGACTGATGAACCGGGTAGAGATGTTTATTTTGGAGCTTGTTTAATATAAGTATGATTTGCTAAGTTTGGGATGTTTTTAAGAGATGTTGTAATATGTCATGAATACTGTTATACTTATGGATGTAAATTCTGAATCTTGGTACTAGTAGCAACCTTTCGGCTTGGATGCTGTTGAACCTGTTATGATGGTATTCTAAGCACTCTGATATTGCTTCCGCATTTGGGTTAAGTCTACTATAAGGTTATATTCTTGCTGATGTTATATTGGGAAATTGTGAAAATTTTTATGGGTGTGAATTGGCGCCTCAGCTTAGGTGCTATCCCGAGAGGGGACACTACAGCGTGGGTGGGTGGGTTGTGTAACGCCCCAAAAAAATTCAGTATTTTAGAAATTGGGATTTTAAATTAAGAGAATTATTGGTTGAATTTTAAGGCTCGAAAAAGATATATATAAGGACTCAACTGCAAGATTTTTGAAGTTTTGGGGTTCGATCGTAATTTTTTTAAAAGGATTAAATTGATCATTTTCTTGGCTTAAGGGGTGTGCATCGAAGAAACTAGTCAACGGGGGCTTAGGAGAAATTTTTGGGACTTCATGGACTCAATTGAGGAGTGCTTAAATTCAAGGACTAAATCGCAAAATAGGAAATTTTCATTTTTAAGAAACGAGCAGCAGCTTTCTTTTTCTCTTCCTTCTTCTTCTTTCCCTTTTCTTTTCTTTTTCTTCTTCTTCATTTTTTCTTCACTTCTCTTGCAGACAACCACCACCACCGGCGACCCTTCTTCCTCCAAACCAGCCACCCAAACCAACTCCCCTCACCTCCAGCACTCCACCTGCACCCCCACATGCAGCGGAAGACCGCCGGAACCAAGCAACAGAGAATGGCCGAAACACCACCTCACGGCGAGCAACTGGGTCACTTACTTTCCGACATCAAACGGAGCATCTAAGGGGTGGTTTAGCTAGTACTCGACAAGGGGAACAAGGTGGTAGCACTGCATGGCGGAGATACATGGTGGAGACAGTGGAAAACTGACGGCAAAGCTTTGAACCGTAAAGATTTCGGGGCGGGTTTTGAGGGGTTTTTTGGCGGCTATTTCGGAAATAAGGGCACTGTAGAAAGCTCTTTGTGAGAGGATTCTCTGGGTAGTGCCATCTCACTTTCCGGCGATGGTGGACGGCATTGTACCTTGCCAAGAATAGGAATTGGGAAGATATGATATGTTTATATATATGTATATTGATCCCTATGCAAGGAGTATGGATTAAGTGGACCCGGACTTATGCAAAATGCCAAAAGTTGGATTTAAATAGTATTAAGGATTATATTATAAGATTAAATGGCATTTTATTAGGAATTGATTATGTAAGGATTATCCATATTGTGTGACTTATGATTATGACCATAACTTTGAAATAAGAATGAGATACCGTATTAATCGATAAATTAGTGATTGTGGATTATTAATGGTATAATTGTGATTAATAGGATTAAGTATGGATTTTAATTTTAGATATTACTCTCTTAGTTAGGTGATGGAGAAGTGGGTCCCACAGATCAGTAGACGGCAGATTTTAGTAGCTTTTTCTGAGAATAAGGATGTAAGGTTCTGCCAATTTGGCCTTGAATATATCTATTTGTTCTTGTGGAAGAACCCCTATGAAGGTTAAATGTACTTGTACCGTACCTACTCGTGTTTATTGAAATCTGTATTGATTCAGTTCTTGATTGTTATCTGTTATCTGATTTGAACACCCCGGTGAGGGTCTACTAACCTGGCACTTCTTTTACGTATCTGTTATTGGAATAAACCCCTGTTTGGGTTCACTGTTTCTATACCATAATTTGATTATTTGAAATCTGAATTTTGTTTGAATTCCGATTGGTATCTATTATCTAATTCGAACACCCTTATGAGCGTTATTACTTATTATGACTTTGTTTCCTGCATGTTCTGGCACCCAGAACTTCTGTCTGTCATCTGTTATCTGTCTGTTTTGTTATCTATTTGTTCGTTATCCATTTGTTCTATTATCTGACTGATTGTTATTGATCGTTCTGTTATCTGTCAATGTTTGTACCGTGAGACTTGGTTGAGTAACGGGACGTTAATCCCTACTGTGGTCTTGGGATAAGTTGTAAGCTCGAAACTCTTTGATTAAGTAACGGGACGTTAATCCCTGCTGTGTGCATGGGATAAGTCGTAAGCCTGTGAGATTTGGTTGAGTAACAAGACGTAAATCCCTACTGTGTGCTTGGGATAAGCCGTAAGCCCAAAACTCTTCGATTAAGTAACGAGACGTTAATCACTATTGTGTGCATCGGATAAACCGTAAACCCGTGACATTTGGTTGAGTAACGAGACATTAATCCCTGTTGTGTGCATCAGACAAGCCGTAAGCCCGTGACACTTAGTTGAGTAGCGGGATGTTAATCCTTACTATGTGCATTGGATAAGCCGTAAGCCCAGAACTCTTCGATTAAGTAACGGGACGTTAATCCCTGTTGTGTGCATGGGATAAGCCGTAAGCCCGGAACTAATGATAAGGTAAATCTAATAAGTTTATTATGCTTTGATCAGTATTTTAACTGTAGTCTGACCGTTTATACCCTGCTCATGGAGCAACAAGGGTAGTAAAGTTCTTGCCTAAATTGGGCTGTTGTCTAGGTCGAACGAGTCGTCTGTATTTCCTCCCGACTGTGATCGGTTGAGGAGCTCTATACCTCCCGAACAGGTTCGATTGAGATGATCCCGGGCCGTTCGAGCTGACAGTCACAACCCCTAGCTAGTACTTTCTGATATCTTTGAACTTGTTAATCCTATGATCATTCTTGACTGTTTGTTGTTGATCTGTTTGTAAATTGATACTTGATTGACTGCATCCGATCTATTTCTGTTCTTGTTTAGAATTGATGATTTGTTGGATTGATTTTCCCCGATAAATCTCTAATTTTTGTCTTTTGAATATCCCTCACTAAGTCCTTTGGACTTAACCCCGTTTCTTCTATATTTTCTCAGACATGACTGAAGGATAAGTTTGGATTTTCGGTTAGATCGGCGAGTATGATTTTGTATTAGAATAGCTGTGTATATTTGATAACAGGTTTACTTGGGCATGTTTTGTAACCCTAGAGATGTTGGATATGTAAATTTTGAATTGGACATCTGCAGGCTGTATGTATTATGCTGAATTTTGGAATCTCTGACGGCATGTAATTAGTACTTATGTTGACTGTTATGGGATCACTAAAGCTTGTATATAGTGTTTTGTGAATTGATTAAGTTAAGATATGCTACTATCTCTAATAATTATTGTTGAGGTTATTTAAGTTGGATTCCGCTGCTATTTTTGATAAGTTTGAAACATTTGATATTGGGCCTATTGATTGAATTGGAGGTTCAACTTAAGGTTAAATTGAGTGACACCTCAGCTTAGGTGCTGTCCTGAGTAGGAGTGCTACAGAGGTGGTATCAAAGCTTGGGTTTGGAAGGCCCGAGCAAATATTATGATATGATCCTCGGATATGAAACTCTTGGATAGCAAAGTTAAGTTTGACTGTGGAAATGTTTAAGATATCAATGAGTTAATGGATATTGAAGCCTAAGTTATCGACAACTTAGGTGTTGAATATCTCTTGGGTATCATTGATATATGTGACCGATTTCTTGTTCAAGTTGGTTTTAGTATGATTTTAGGTATTTTATACTAGGAGTTCTTGTGTAATTCAAGGATTTATGTGGATTTGATTAGTTGACGTTAGGAAGATGAGTTTATGTATTACAGGATGCTTATAGGATCTTATTGTAGGTCGTAGAATGATTAAGACTTGTGTCTCCCTGAGTTTGGTATACCCCATCTGATCCTTCTATCCCTTTTATTCATTGAAGTTTAGAGGAGTTAGAGTTGATGGACTTATTTAAGATTAAGCTTGCATTGAAAATCATTTAGAATGTAAGCGCTTCAGTTAAGGGATATCTTAGCTATGTAGGGCTATGATTCTTAGAATGTGGATTTTGAGCCGGAATTTGGTTATGTGGAGATATAAGAAAGGAATCATCACAGGTAATATTGCATTTGAAGACGGTGTGGAAGATTTGAAGATCGAGAATAAGGTTTTAAGAAGGAAAAGGAAAACTTTCTAAGATGGTACCAAGGTCTTGAGAAAAAATTGCATAATATGAATGAGGCTTTAAAGGATAGAAGAACAGGGTGCTGTGCTGAAAAATTATACAGCAAGAAGGATTGCAGAGATAAGTGCAGTCTGAATCATAGGATGAAATACGATAAGCCTAAGCCAAAGAATATATCAATGTTGAACTAAAGGAAAAGTTGGAAGTTCTGGAGAGTCTAAGTTCAATACTGAGATTTAAGGTATTTTTCTTTTCTGAAAGAAGAGATCAGTGCCAGAAGAAAGATTAGTGGATAAGGCACCCAAGTCGAGATACACGATGCATCCGAGAAGCACAAAGATGTACCGAGACTTAAAAAAGTAATTCAGGCAGAATGTAAAAAGAACGTGTAGATCGACTGATCGAATCTACTTATTTTTTTCCAATCGGAACAATACACAGATGAGAATCTGAGGACAGATTCTTTTAAGGGAGGAGGTGTGTATTACCCCAAAAAAATTCAGTATTTTAGAAATTGGGATTTTAAATTAAGAGAATTATTGGTCGAATTTTAAGGCTCGAAAAAGATATATATAAGGACTCAACTACAAGATTTTTGAAGTTTTGAGGATGGATCGTAATTTTTTTTAAAAGGATTAAATTGATCCTTTTCTTGGCTTAAAGGGTGTGCATGGAAGAAAACTAGTCAACGGGGGCTTAGGAGAAATTTTTGGGACTTAATGGACCTAATTGAGGAGTGCTTAAATTCAAGGACTAAATCACAAAATAGGAAATTTTGATTTTTAAGAAACAGGTAGCAGCTTTCTTTTTCTCTTCCTTCTTCTTATTTCCTTTTTCTTTTCTTTTTCTTCTTCTTCATTCTTTCTTCCCTTCTCCTGCAGACAACTACCACTATCGGTGACCCTTTTTCCTCAAAACCAACTCCCCTCACCTCCAGCACTCCACTTGCACCCCCACACGCGGCGAAAGACCGCCGGAATCAAGCAACGGAGAACGGCTGAAACACCACCTCACGGCGAGCAACTGGGTCAGTTACTTTCTGATGTCAAATGGAGCATCTAAGGGGTGGTTTAGCTAGTAATCAACGAGGGGAACAAGGTGGTAGCACTGCATGGCAGAGATATGTGGTGGAGATGGCAGAAAATCGGCAGCGAAGCTTTGAACCATGAAGGCTTCGGGATAGGTTTTGAAGTGTTTTCCAGCGGCTATTTCAGAAACCAAGGGTACTGTTGGAAAGCTCTCGGTGGTGCCATCTCACTTTCCGGAGATGGTGGACGGCGGCGGAGGCGTGGCGGCGGCGAAGAGGCAGTTTCACCTCCTCGACGCAACGAACGCACCTGTGTTATTGATTTGTGGTTTTGATACTCCGGTGGCAAGCTTTAGCATGTGGATTTAGTTGTACCTTTAATATATATATTGCATGTGTTGTACCTTTTCTAATTTAGCATTGTACCTTGCCAAGAATAGGAATTGGGAAGAGATGATATGTTTATATATATGTATGTTGATCCCTATGCAAGGAGTATGGATTAAGTGGACCCGGACTTATGCAAAATGCCAAAAGTTGGATTCAAATAGTATTAAGGATTATATTATAAAATTAAATGGCATTTGATTAGGAATTGATTATGTAAGGATTATCCATATTGTGTGATTTATGATTATGACCATGACCTTGAAATAAAAATGAGATACCGTATTAATCGATAAATTAGTGATTTTAGATTATTAATGGTATAATTCTAATTAATAGGATTAAGTATGGATTTTGATTTTAGATATTACTCTCTTGGTTAGGTGACGGAGAAGTGGGTCCCACAGATCAGTAGACGACAGATTTTAGTAGCTTTTTCTAAGAATAAGGATGTGAGGTTCTGCCAATTCGGCCTTGAATATATCTATTTGTTCTTGTGGAAGAACCCCTGTGAAGGTTAAATGTGCTTGTACCGTACCTGCTCGTGCTTATTGAAATCTGTATTGATTGAGTTCTTGATTGTTATCTATTATTTGATTTGAACACCACGGTGACGGTCTACCAACTTGGCACTTCTTTTACGTATCTGTTATTGGAATAAACCCCTGTGTGGGTTCTCTATTTCTGTACCATAATCTGATTGTTTGAAATCTAACTTTTGTTTAAATTTTGATTGGTATCTGTTATCTGATTCGAACACCCCTATGAGGGTTATTTCTGATTATGACTCTATTTCGTACATGTTCTGGCGCCCATAACTTTTATCTGTCATCTGTTATCCGTCTGTTCTGTTATCTGACTGATTGTTATTGATCGTTCTGTTATCTATCACTGTTAGTACAGTGAGACTTGGTTGAGTAACGGGACGTTAATCCCTACTGTGTGCTTGGGATAAGCCGTAAGCCCGAAACTCTTCGATTAAGTAATGGGACGTTAATCCCTGTTGTGTGCATGGGATAAGCCGTAAGGCCGTGAGATTTGGTTGAGTAACGGGAAGTTAATCCCTGCTGTGTGCTTAGGATAAGCCGTAAGCCAGAAACTCTTCGATTAAGTAACGAGACGTTAATCCCTACTGTGTGCATCAGCTAAGCCGTAAGCCCATGACATTTGGTTGAGTAACGGGACGTTAATCCTTGTTGTGTGATTGGGATAAGTCGTAAGCCCGAAACTCTTCGATTAAGTAACGGGATGTTAATCCCTACTATGTGCATCAGATAAGCCGTAAGCCCGTGACACTTGGTTGAGTAACGGGATGTTAATCCTTGCTGTGTGCATCGGATAAGCCGTAACCCCAAAACTCTTCGATTAAGTAACGGGACATTAATCCCTGTTGTGTGCATGGGATGAGCTGTAAGCCCAGAACTAAGGATAAGGTGAATCTGATAAGTCTGTTCTGCTTTGATCAGTATTTTGACTGTAGTCTGACCGTTTGTACCTTGCTCATGGAGCAACAAGGGTAGTGAAGTTCTTGTCTAGACCGGGTTGTTGTCCAAGTCGAACGAGCCATCTGTATTTCCTCCCGACTGTGATCGGTTGAGATGCTTTATACCTCCCGAGTAGGTTCGATTGAGATGATCCCGGGCCGTTCGAGCTGACAGTCACAACCCCGAGCTAGTACTTTCTGATAGCTTTGAACTTGTTAATCCTATGATCATTCTTGACTGTTTGTTGTTGATTCGTTTGTAAATTGATACTTAATTGACTGCATCCGATCTATTTCTGTTCTTGTTTAGAATTAATGATTTGTTTGGTTGATTTTCCCCGACAAATCCCTAATTTTTGTCTTTTGAATATCCCTTACTAAGTCCTTTGGACTTAACCCCGTTTCTTCTATATTTTCTTAGACAGAACTGAAGGATAAGCTTGGATTTTCAGTTAGATAGGCGAGTATGATTTTGTATTAGAATAGCTATGTATATTTGATAACAGGTTTACTTGGGCATGTTTTGTAACCCTAGAGATGTTGGATATGTAAATTTTGAATTGGACATCTGCAAGATGTATGTATTATGCTAAATTTTGGAATCTCTGATGGTATGTACTTAGTACTTATGTTGACTGTTATGGGATCACTAAAGCTTGTATATAGTGTTTTGTGAATTGATTAAGTAAAGATATGCTGCTCTCTCTTATAATTATTGTTGAGGTTATTTAAATTGGATTCTGCTGCTATTTCTGATAAGTTTGAAATATTTGTATTGGGCCTATTGATTGAATTGGAGGTTCAACTTAAGGTTGAATTGAGTGGCGCCTCAGCTTAGGTGTTGTCTCGAGTGGGGGTGCTATAGGTTATATATATTTATTTGATATTTATTTTATATATATTGATATTGATATTATATATATGTATATTATACATATGTATATGATATTTATTTTATATATTTTTATATTGATATAAAAAAAATTAATTTTTATGAGGATTTTGTGCTATATATTTTTATAAATGAATGCCATAACCACTACACAAATTATTTATCCATATACTATTATAAAAAGAAAGCCTATTTTATCTATAAAATAGAAGTTACTTGATGCAATTTTACAAATTTCAAGCTTTAATTTTCTATAGAATAAATCCGAAGATATCATGATAAAATTGAAAATTTTTGTATACTAAAAATAGTTATGATACCAATTTTTGAATGTACCAAATTTACCTTTTTCCCGTATTGCATATATTCAATTAAATCATATTGTAATTGTAATATGATGTTGAAACAACCACTCATTGATTTAATATTTATCATTATTTCTCCTACAAGCACTACCATTTTAAAGTATTCTTATTATTTTTCCTAAAACCACTAATGTACTAAAAAACTACCTTTCTTCTATAACCACACATATACTAGAAAACTCTCATTATTTTGGTCAAACAATTAGTTTTCCATTAATTTCTTAGAATTGACTAATTTATACGGTGCCCAGCAATTGAATTTTTCTTATAATTACAATAGTTATTGATATCTTATCTGATTAAATTGGAATGTGTGCATAAGATAAACATATAATATTTCCATAACAATGATATTAAATCTAATATATATGAACTAAAATGTTGTTCGACACTATTTTAAGAATGTTTATTATGTGGCAATGATATGGATAAGTTATTTTTATCCCATTTTGCCATCTCAACATTTTCCATATATAATTTGCTATAAAAATGAGTTATTGTATCATTAATATAAAATACTATCTTAAATGATTTTTTAGTAACTCCATATCTAATATTGGTAAGTACTCAATATATCTATATCAAAAATAATATATATATATATATATATATTAGTTTATGTATGCAAAGTATTAATTATTGTATGGAATTTAATTTTATAGTTCTCTCTCTCTCTCTCTCTCTATATATATATATATATATATATACATAAAAAAGAGGTGAAACTACCTTAATAAGATATTATTTTTATTATATGTATAATAAAAAAATTTTCATATATATATATAAATCTTACCTTAATTTAGTATTTCCTAAAATTATGTTTTATTCCATAATTTGGATATTTTAATTAAGTTGAATTCCTTAATCTAAGCACATAATTTCCTACAAGTAATTTATACTGAGAATAACTGAAATATGCAGTTGACTAATATTTAAAGATACAAAATGATTGCCTTTCTTTTTTCTTCACATTTATACTAATATTTATACTGAAAGTAAAATGTCATTCAACACTATTTTAAGAATGTTTATTATGTAGCAATGATGTGGATACTCAACATTTTCCATATATAATTTGCTATAAAAATGAGTTATTGTGTGATTCATATAAAATACTATCTTAAATGATTTTTCAGTAACTCCATATCTAATATTGGTAAGTACTCAATATATCTATATGGAAAACAATATATATTAGTTTATGTATGGAAAGTACTAATTATTGTATGGAATTTAATTTTATAGTTCTCTCTCTCTCTCTCTCTATATATATATATATATATTTATAATAATAATCCAAAAAAGAGGTGAAGCTACCTTAATAAGATATTATTTTTATTATATGTATAATAAAAAACTTTTCATATATATATGTATAAATATATCTTACCTTAATTTCGCATTTCCTAAAATTATGTTTTATTTCGTTATTTGATATTTTAATTAAGTTAAATTCCTTAATCAAGCACATAATTTCCTACAAGTAATTTATACTAAAAACAACCGAAATATGCAGTTGACTAATATTTAAAGATACAAAATCATTGTCTTTCTGTTTTCTTCACATTGTAAGTTTGGTGAGTTAAACTCTAATTTTTTTGAATATACATGTATTTTGTAATTTACATATGGTTTTCTAATATTAATAAATTTTTATGTTTACGAACAAGTCAATTTGTAAAAGAAATTTAGAGCCTCGATTTTGTGGTAAGTTAACAATTTTATATTCTACCAACTACAATAAAAAAAATTTGCTTTTATCGATTTTTTTTCACTTTTTTGTGTTTTGGATTTCATTTAACCTTTTTTTTTTTCTTTTATTGATTTTTTTTCACTTTTTTATGTTATAGATTTCATTTAACCTATGTTTTGTTTGTTTTTATTCTTTTTTTGGTTCAATGTTTTGGTGGCTTCTTATGATTTATTTTTTTATGATTAAATTAAACATTATCAATATTTAAATTATAATTAAAATAAAATAAAATAACTTTTAAATTTAAATTTATTGTCTATAAAATGTATGGATTCAAAACTATTTTTTTATAAAAATAAACTTTATTAATAAATATGTTTATTTTCAAATTTAACAATTTAGTAATCTTGATTCAATGATTAATTGAGACACACATCAAAATCTTTTTTCTTTTATTTGTATGTGAATTTTATTTTAAAAGGTTTAGATGGTGCCTCACCAATGTAATATAAATTATTTTAATTTTTATTGTATAATATATTTATTCAAGTTCTGTCACTCCCCCTATTATATATATAAGTTTATATATGAAATTTATATATATATATATTAGTTTATATATGTACTATCGGCTTGATGCATGGAGCATTAATTTTTTAACCATCTCTCTCTCTCTCTCTCTCTCTCTATATATATATATATGTGTGTGTGTGTGTGTGTGTATCTTTATAATATATAAAATAAAATATGTTTGGTATCATAATTTAATATTTTAATCACTAAGACATAGAACTTTCTTTGTAAAAGTTATTTTCAATTCATTTTTTCAAAAACAATTTTATTACTTTTCATATGTTTAACATTTACACTTTTATGGATCCAATTATAATTTATATATTAACCAGCTATGTTTATATTTTTAGTTCGAGTTAGATTATAAACCACATTATTAAAGTAACATATTTATTTCAAAGAAAGTAAAATGATGGTTAATTTATTTAAATAATAATAATTTCGAGATTGCATATGCTAAGGAATTTTAAAATTTTACCAAGTATAGTACAATCATTGTTACCTTTAATCATTAAAAACAACAATTATGTATGTTTTGTTAACTTTTGTGGTTGACAAAACTCTCTCTCTCTCTCTCTCTCTCTCTACATGTATATATATGCATATACATGTGTGTATATATATATGACAAATGTTAAGTTATTATATAAATGGCTAATGTGAGTGTGAAAATTTTGCTATTGACATTTTTGTGCTAAATATTTACTTTTTTATTTCATTAATTTAGTCATTAAGTCCGGATAGTAGTTTTGACATTTTTTATATTTTGAAATGGTAAGATTTCCTATAACTCTTTCTATGTTATGTTTGAAAATTTTTGCCTTAATTTAATATTTCCTAAAATATATTTTATTTAATAATTTGATATTTAATTAAGCTAAGTTCCTTAATCTAAGCTCATAATCCCTACAAATAATATATACTAAAAATAACCGAACATACAATACACTAATATGTAAAGGTATGAAAATATTTTTTTTCGTTCACCTCTATAGAATCATTTGCTTGGTGAGTTAAATTCTATTTGTTTTACTACGCATGTATTTTGTAATTTTTATATAATTACTAATATTAATAATTTTTGTATGTTTATGAGCTGGCTTAATTTACAAAAGGAATTTGAAGTCTTGATTTTGTGGTAAATTAAAATTTTAGATATTTTTTTTATTTTGATCAATTCTTTTCACCTTTTTTCATATTATGATTTTCCTTTAACCCGTGATTTTTTTTTTTTACTATTTTGTTAGTTCGATTTTCAAAAAATATTTGTAATAAAAATTTTGTTAATTTTTATAAATTATTATTTTTTTCAATGTTTATAATATTTTAAAAAATATCAATATATAAATTATAATTATTACATATTGGATCTAATAAATTTTTAAATTTAAAATTATTACCTAGTGGAACGCATGGGATCAAACTAGTTTATATTGAAAATGGGAAACATGATGTTTTTATTTGCACAAATAACATGATTAAAATTTAAGGTGCTTGTTAAGATCTTAAAAATAAGTTAAGAAGTCCTTACTTTTTTAAAAAGAACTAATTATAAGCTTCTAATATCTTATTTTAGAATCTTTATAAGCTCTTTTCTTAAAAAGATTACGAAACACTTTTTGACATCTTATAAGTAGGCATGGAAATAGGCTAGACCAAGCTAGGCTTTGATTTAAATAGGGTAAGCCTGCTATGCATACGAGGAGCCTGGGCCTAGCTTATTATCTATGATAGGTTTTTTTTTTTTATGGTTAGGCGTAACTTTTTCAATAAACTCTAAAGCCTTAGTCTAGCCTGAAAGCCTATTTTCTACTAAGGCTTCAATTAAATTTAATCACATAAATCTATATTTTTAATATGCTCAAACTTGCAATATACCTTGGTAAGAAATTAAAATGATAAATAACAAATGCATAATTATAGAAGTTCAAATCTAAGTATAAAATAATATTTTTTCAACAAAAAACAATACTAAACAACATAACATATTTCATAAAGGACTAATTATAGAAATCAAATAAAATTAGCCATTTAATGTTATATCACTATTAATGTACCTTTTATGTGAAGAAGAATAAATGGGCCGGCCTGTTAGGCTTTTCAAGCTTTTAGAAGAGTCTAAGTCTAGCATATTTAATTAAAAAGGCCACTTTTTAAGCCATGACCTGGCCTTTTTATTAAATAGGCTAGGCTTAGGTAGGCTATAAGTAGGTTAGGTCATAGACCCCTGACAAGTAGCCTGGCCTATTCTCATCCCTACTATAAGCTACCAAACATCTTATAAAATGTTTTGAGAAGCTTATAAACTCATCCAAACAACTTTTAAATGTTTTACAATATATAACTATATTCTATACCTATAATAAAGATGAATATATCATTCCATAATTTTATTTTGTAGATTTGCACTAGTATTTAATTAGAAAACTAATAACATTTATCTAAATATAAAACTTAAACTCTAAATTCTAAAATCTCACAACTCTATAAATTTAAAACCCCAAAATATTAATAATAGAGAATATTTTTATTGATTAATATTATTATATCTACATATTTAAATCTAAATGTCAATATTCAATAGCCATTGTAAAATTGAATTTTTTAAAATCATATAAAAATATAATATGTAAAAATATTAAGTATCAAGATATGAAAAAGAATCATATATAACAAACTAGTGACCAATTAAATTTTGAATTTAAAAATTTTTAAATTAAAAAAATTAATTACTATAATTAAATAAAAATTATCAAAATAAAATGTAAAACAATAAAAAATATAAAATAAAATAAAATAAGAAAAGAAAAAAGTGACCAAATGACTAAACATAGCTCTCATTTACATTTCTTTTTCAATTCCCTCCCACCCATTTTTACCCGGTACTCTCTCTAGTCTCTTCTTCCTTTCTTCCTCTTCCTTCTCTTTTTTTTTTTTTTTTCCCTTCTTTTTTCCTGTAATGTTATTGCCGGCAAGATGCTCATCTTGGCCCCGCGCTGCTGGGCCTGCGAGTCTCTGGAAGGCCAGCTACTGCTGGCCCCTTCCATTGCTGGGAGTCTTAGAATTTCAAATGATATCTGGTGAAAGGTTAGGTGTTATATGGGAAATTATTCTAGCAAGTAATGTAGGAGAAGTATGTTTGCACGCCCTTGCACACCAGTAAAAGCTAGTTTGACATTCAGAATTTACAATGTTGAAAGCTGGAGAGAAGTGATGGGATAGAAGGATCTAAGTTAGGCTGCTAAAGGATATGATTCAACGACACAATCTTAGAAAAAGTAATTCCCGGAATATTGTGGTTGATTTTTGGTGATAATCATTGATCTGATTGCTAGGGAAAGGAGATGAACCCGGAATTCTTGATCATTTTCATGGTACCCTTTATTCATTAGTAACTAGTTTGTTTTCATGATAATCTGATACTATATAGGTTTCATAATATGGGCTATGTAGAAATTTAATCTTAAATATCAACCCTGGGTACAACAAATCTGGTAGTGAATTACATGAAAATTGCTATGTTATATTTATGGAGCAAAGGGAAAATTGAAAATTACCTAAGACCTGGACACTGTCACAAGAACCTTAATACTGAAATCCAGATTCTTGCTGAATGAGTCATCACAAATTTCATCATATAGTTATCTGCTTGGGTTCATTGTTTGTTTTCAGGCATTTTAGTTGTAGTTATGGAATCTATGAATAATGTGTCATTAGCATCTGTATTTTTTAATTGGTTTCCTTGGTAGGTCAATCCCTCCTTTTTAGCTCTATTTCGACTCTGTAAACTCTGGCATTTGCTAATTGAATGGTTATGCCTTGGCTATCCTATTTTCTTCAAATATTATAAAGGAACAGTTTAATTTTCTCTAGTGAAAGGCTCTTTCTGTTGGGCTCTTTAGAATTGACTGAAACTTTTGATGGATAGGTTCTGAAACTCGATATAAGTTTTGTTGCTTCATTTTTCTCTTGCTCATTAGTGGCATTACATTTTACTTCTCAATAATTGTTATGATTAAGTAAATTTATTTAGTCTACGAGGGGGAAAATTACAAAATTAGTCCATCATCTATTGCATGCCGCGAAAAAAGGACTTTATTAATTTTCAATTTTAAAATAAGTCCACTATATTATGAAATTCAGCACATTGAGTACTTTTTGTCGCAATTTAAGTCCTTTTGGCCTGAGAATCGAGCCAATTGCGCCGGAAACCGTCACGCCCTTCTCACGTGATAGAAAAACTGTGCGAAAATCGACACGTGTCATCGGAAATCAACCTCTCCATGCCCAGTTGGTTGTCCATGCCACATCATCCCGTCACATTTACACAAATCCACTATGTAATGCCACGCAAATAAAAAGATACACGTCAGTTGCGGGGCTTTCAACAAATGTAAAAATGGATGAAAGAAAATACCCTAAAAAAGAAAATGAAAACAAAAACTCATGTTTTTGCCCCCCAAAAAAAACACAAATGTAAATCCTAAATCAAACTCGCACAAGAAAACCCCAAGTCTGAAAACCCTTGTTCCTCAAAACCCTTATTTTGAAATCTAAAATCAAATGCGAAATCGAGCTGGAGTTGCATAAAGTTTTCATCTTTAGGTGAACGCATGCCTAACCCAACTGTTTTGAAGCAAGGAGAGTTGAAGGAAGCAGAGGAAGAACAGTTGAAATGGTATTTCAATGTTCGTACAGACATACTGGTTTGCCTCCTCCCCCATATGGTTATTTTCCTTGTTTATAGGTTTGTTAATGGTCTCTATTTGAATTCTTCTGCTCTTTTATGTGCAAACTTGGTCAATGTGGTCCCTGTTTCTCTCCCCTTCGTACGATTAGGGTTTTTGTTTAATGTTAATAAAGTAGTTTATGTGTGTGTGTTTGCAGGTTTATTAATGTATGTTTCTGCAAGTTTGTTTACCTTTAAGCAACAGATTCTTCAATGTGGTCCCTAGTTTGTCAACTTTGTACTAGGCTTGCTTCCCTTTCATTGACTTGTTCTATAGATGTTGGTTGTAGTGTTAAATGAATTCACTTAAGTGTGGCCCCCAACTGTTTAATTAATTGTTATATATATATTTTTTGGTGCATGTACTATTGAAGATTGTGAAACAAGTATTGTAACTGTGGTTGTGTATTATGGGGGTCAGCTCTTGCTTATGCCTATGGCTAAATATGTTGGGGGTACTGTGGCTAAGTTTGATTATGTGTCCCCAAAAGAAATGAACATAGGTGAATTAGATTTGTATTCTGATTGGTTGAAGGTAGATAAGAATAAGAGATATTATATTAAAATGAACAATGGTTTTAAGCTAGTGCAGGATAGTAATGAATTCAAATCTATTTGTATGGAGCATGTTAAAAGAAAGAGTAGAGAGTTTGATATTTATGTTGATGTGTTACCTATAGTGGATGAAAATTTGACAAGTTTTGCACTAGATAGAATTCATGAAAATGATTCTATGCCTTGTGAACCTGTCCAAGATACACAACAAACTGAGATAGATTTGGGTTTAGACTTTGATGATTTAGAGACTGAAAATAATGAACATATGCCAGAATTACCTGAAGATGAGTTAGGGGTTAATCATTTAGCTGATGACACACAAGGAACTCAACATGATGAGTGTTTGGGGAGTTATTACAAAACCTATGGTCCTTCTAATATAGATAATGATGATCCCTTCACTAGTAAAAACAACGAGAACATAGAGGACAGTGAGGATAGTGATTTTGACAGTGGAAAACTGAGTAAAAGTGAGGATTCAGATGATGTCTTATTTGAGGAATATGTGGATCCTGATAAAGAATGGGTAGGCACTGAGGATGTTAGAGGTGTAAGTGGGGCTGAGGAAGAGAGAAACAGTGATGAGAGGGGTGATACTGAAACTGAGAGTGAACAGATTATTGCTTGGGATAGTAGGGAAGAAATTGATGAAATAGTCTCTGATGAGGACCAAGCAAAGCCAGCTACACCTGTCTTTAACTCCAAAAGTCCATTTGCTCCTTGGTTTGAATTAGAGATGAAATTCAAGGATAAAAAGGAGTTTAGGAAAGCCATTCATGCAGAAGCTGTTCAAAGCATGAGAAATATTAAGATAAGAAAGAATGACAAGACAAGGTTGTATGCAAAATGTGAGCAGGAGGGGTGTGAGTGGAAGATCCATGCATACAAGGTGAAGGATGAATCCACTTTTCAAGTTTTAACCTATAATCCAACACATCAATGCAAGCCAACATTTGAGGTTGCTAATCTGAAGTCAAGTTACTTAGCTGAAAGATTTGTCAACAAGCTGAAAACTGACCCTAAAAGATCAATTGAGGGCTTTAGAAGTGACATAATGGAGGAGGTAAAGGTTTGGGTGTCAAATCACCAAGCATATAGAGCAAAGAGGAAAGCACTCGAGATGATTGAGGGAGACGCTGGACTACAATACTCTAAGCTGTGGGACTATTCAGCTGAATTGAGAAGAACAAATCCAGGCTCTACAGTTATTCTAGGGATGGATAACAGCTTAGGCTCTAATACATTCAGTCATTTTTACTGCTGTTTTGGATCATTGAAAAGAGGATTTCAAGCAGGTTGTAGAAAAATCATAGGTGTTGATGGCTGCCACGTTACTGGACCTCATAAAGGGGTTCTTTTGATTGCTGTTGGGATTGATCCCAACAACAAGCCATACCCTATAGCACATGCAATTGTGGAAAAGGAGGCAGGTAATAGTTGGATATGGTTTTTAACATTGCTAAAGCAAGACTTGAACATTGAAAGGCCAGATAAGTTCACCTTCATGTCTGACAAGCAGAAAGGCTCGTACAAGCTTTTGAAGATGTGTTCCCTTCATCAGAGCATAGGTTTTGTGTCAGACACTTGATGAAAAACTTTAACAATGCTGGTTTTAGAAGTTTGCAGTTCAGAAATGCTCTTTGGAAGGCTGCCAACAGCACAACAGTGGGCCAATTCAAACAGGTAATGAAAGACATGCCTAACTTAGAACAAGCTGCAGCTGATTGGTTTAGTGACAAGCCTCCATCACAGTGGAGCAAGTCACATTTCACACCAGTGCCAAAGTGTGACATGGTGTTGAATAACTTCTGTGAATCCTTCAATAGTGCTATTGTTTATGCTAGGGAGAAGCCAATAATTACAATGCTAGAATGGATAAGGGAATATCTGATGACAAGGCTTCAAAAAAATAGAGATAAGGCTGCCAAGTCATGGAGGGGTGAGATATGCCCTACAATTAGTAACATAATTGATTAAAATGTGAAAAAACTTGCTGATTATATACCCAAGAAGGCTAATGATACCTATTACCAAATCACACACATTTATGGAGGTCAATATTGTGTGGATTTGGAGTTGTGCACTTGCACTTGTAGGAGGTGGGAACTCACTGGTATCCCATGTCTACATGCTTGCAGTGCTATTTGTGGTAAGAGGGAAGATCCTATTCACTATGTGGATAAATGCTATAGTGTTCAGTGCTATAAGGAAGTATATCAACCAGCCATAATGGGAATCAATAGTCAAGAACTATGGGGTGAGACCTTGTATATACCCCCTTTGCCACCTGATTTTGTGAAGAAGGTAGGAAGACTAGGTAGGGCCAAAAGAAGGGATGTGGATGAAGAAGCCACAAAAGGGAAGAAGAGATTAAGAGGAAGGGCCAGGACATAGCAACCAATCAGAGTAAAAAGAAGGCAAAGTACTGTGAAGTGTGGCTATTATAAGATTGAAGGACACAACTCAAAAACTTGTCCTCTTAAGGAAGGTACAGTTGCAGGAAGAAATAGGAAGCAAAGACAGGTATTTTAAACACCTCCACATACATTAGGATATTTTAGCAAGAAATTTGAAAATAAATACTCATGGCTTACTTCTTGTGCTTTTGTACAGGTTAGGGGAAAAAAGAGCTTAGTTGAGTTGCCTGAAACTGAAGGACATGCATTTGCTGCTATAGATGAGGTACAAGTTTAATATTTTTCATGCTTCAAATTTAAGTTCTAGTATGTGTTTTTTAAATATAAATTGATTCTTTTTGCGTACAGGTTAGGGATAATCCTGTGACAGATGACCAGGTTGATGAGTCAGATGGTGGATTTGAGTTAGGAGCACTTTTTAGCAATGCTACAAAAAACTGGAGGTAATGTCTAGTTTAAGTTTATGTTGCACTCTAAATACAAGTTTAATATTTTTCATGCTTTTTACAGTTGAGAAAAAGAGCTGCAGAAATTGAAGAAAGCAATTTGTCAACAATGGGGAAAAATGTACAAAGGAAATGCAAGGTACTGCATGTTAAATTAAAGTATATGTATCTACAATTGATGTATAAAGTGTCTGACATTTTTATTGGAAAACTTTGTTAGAGGAACACAAGGGGAACCTCAGAGCAAGCTCCATCCAAGGTTCCAGGTCCTAGTATGTACCAACAGCTGCATCTTTCTCAAAACAGAGGCCCTCAACCCTCTGAAGGTACTTCAACTCAATCATCTATCTCTGGGAGGAAGAAATATGTGACCATCAATGATCTCAATGCAGCAATGGACAACATAAATGGAAGGAATAATGGAACTGGAAAGAGCAAGAAAAAGTGAAGACTAGATATTGGAAATTTTTTGTCTTCTGAACATTGATTTTATGGGATAAAGGTTTTTAGATTTATGGAGGTCAGTATTTTGTGGCTGAAACATTATATGTACTGACAGTTAAATTTTTGTCTAGATTAATATCCTTTTGCAACTGAAAGGCTTTCCTTTTGTAAAACAATATTATAACATGCTCCTGGATGGTGTGGCGAAATCAAAAGGAAGGATGATTTGTGGCTACCTATTTGTTAGTAATTTGGAGATATTTTACCTCTGATTTGTGTTCAGTTTTTGCATCTCTTTTTGGTTATTAGGCTCTTAACATGTTCTTTTGGCTCGTGAAAATGTTGTTACGATAGCCTGGTGAAATGAAAATGCAAACAATTGTTACCATGGCCTGGCAAAATGGAAAGGAAGGATGACCAAAATGTTTTTTGGTTATCCTTAAACATTAAACATTTCAATTCACTTAAGGCAATTTAACTTAAACTTTGTTCCATCATACACTCAAAATTTTTGTTCAGGCATCATTAACCATTACAACCAACTACTCCATACAGAACAAATGCATAACACTAAAGATTGGAGATCCAAAACTTTGAACTCCATCATCCTTAAATAACTACCACATTCCTATACCCATCAAGCACCTATAATGCAGAACCTTCACAGATTATACATATTCTACCAAACACCTAGAATACATCCATGTTACAACCAAGCTAAACAACTGCACAGAATAGACAAGAAACCACTACCACTGCTTTCAAAATCTGGGTCTTCCTTCCCAACCTTGCAACTTCAGCCTCCATTATGTTTATTCTATGAAGAAGTCCGGGAATAATATTTTTCAATCTAGAACACATAGGTGGATCCGCCCATAAGGAAAAAACCACACCTATTTCTCTACAAAAAAACCAAGAAAAATAAATAAATAATGAAAAACAAGAAAAAATTTATAACTAACCTTACACCTGGATTCCAGAAGTAATCTCTCACATTTTTCAGATTCTAAGCAACAAGGTTACCTGATGTGGGCAAGAGTGGAACCTTCTGCCTGGATTGATGTTGGTCCATGATGTCCTCAACTTCTCCTTCAACCCACAGTAGCATTCCAGAGCTTCATGACCTTTGGTGGAAGATGTCGACGAAGAGTTAGCCATTTTGCAGGAGTTAATTTGGAAAAAAAAATGTGGTTCCCACTTGGTATGGGAGATGGGTAAAGGTGAGGGAGTTCTGTGTCTTCAAGGCATGGAGAACGCGAGATGATTAGATGAAGAAGACGAACCCTAATAAATTTCCGCCAACAACGCAGCCCCGCAACTGACGTGTATCTTTTTATTTGCGTGGCATTACATAGTGGATTTGTGTAAATGTGGCGGGATGATGTGGCATGGACAACCAACTGGGCATGGAGATGTGGATTTCCGATGACACATGTCGATTTTTGCACAATTTTTCTATCACGTGAGAAGGGTGTGACGATTTCCAGCGCAATTGGCTCGATTCTCAAGCCAAAAGGACTTAAATTGCGACAAAAAGTACTCAATGTGCTGAATTTCATAATATAGTGGACTTGTTTTAAAATTGAAAATTAATAAAGTCCTTTTTTCGTGGCATGCAATAGATGATGGACTAATTTTCTAATTTTCTCGTCTACGAGGCATTAAGTATCTGTTGTGCTTTCTCAGTAACTTGCCCCTAGTTCAATATGAACTGCATTAAATAAGCTATGAGGTATTTCTTAATTGATTCCTTTCTTGGAATATACCTCACATATTTTCTTAAGATGCCCAGGTTGCTCAAGGGTCGCAGTTTCCCTGGTAAGATATTGATAATGTGAAGATCAGAGCCCCTGGATCAATTAGTTTTGCACTATCCAAACACTGACAGGAGATCTTCAAAAAGTGATATTGACCATGGCAAACAAGTGGATAGATCGATTAAAGTATCCATTTTTATCTCCCATAACAAAATAATGATCCACATAAGTACCAAAATTAAATCCTTAACTTACTTACAACAAGAGGTCCTTCTCCGAACCACCGCTTCATTGTTTGAAGCCAACACAAGCAAAAGAAGTACTAAGTCAAATTCACGAAGGCATGTGTGGAAACCACTCAGGAGGAGCATTAGCCCACAAGGTGTTGACACATGGATATTTTTAGCCCACTCTGACTAAAGATGCTATAGATTTTTGGCCCACATGGTTGGCGTCGAAGTCTCCTAGCCATTCGATCAATGGGGCATCGACATCGTGGGAAAGTTCCTCCCTGCAACAGGCCAACAAATATACCTTATTGTTGCGCTCAAATATTTCACAAAGTAGGTAGAAGTTGAAGCGGTAGCCAAGATAACCGACACTGTAGTTTGGACTTTCATCTGGAAAAATATCATATACAAGTTTGGACTCCCGAGATCCCTTGTGTCTTCCAATGACACCCAGTTCCAAAGTAAGAAAATCATGAAGTGATGCTGAAGCTTGGGGATCCGACAATACTTTACGTTGCACTACAACAAAATGCACTTCACGTAACAAATAATTTGATAACGAAAAACAAATTTGTTACCATTTATAGTTTATTGTAACGAAATATAATAATTTGTTACCTAAATGCTCATGTTGGGTAACCAAGAAAAAACTTTTGTTACCTTTAAGTAATTTTTGTTACTGAAAATATTTGCTCTTTTGTAACTAAATATAAAGTTGTTACTAGTATAAAATGTTGTTACGAATAATATTTTCTGCCATTTTTGAAAATTTATTGGTAACAAAAATTCTTAGTTTTGCAACACTGGCAAAATCATTACGAAAACAATGTATTGTAACAAATAGTTTAGTCACTAAAGTTAAATTTACTTCTCTACAAAATATCTTGCCAGCATAATTTGTTCTATTATTATGGTATCCAATTCTTTTGTTACTAATTTTTATTCGTAATTAAATTAAATTCCTAGACATAATTATTTGTTTCTCTCAAATTATATTTAACTCCAAAAAAATTTTTGAATTTTATTCCACATAAATGTATTTTCTTCTGAAAATGAATTGAACTTCACATAAAAATCGAATTGAGCTTAACACCTTATGTAAATTAAAGAAAGACCAAATGTTTTAGTTGGGCTTTCCTTTATGTTTCAAATTGAGCTTTTTTTATATAAATTAAAGAGAGAATTATTTTTGTTTAATTGTGCTTTCTTGATGCAAATTAAAGCCTACAAAAAAGTTGGCGAATTGAGCACTAAAACTTTGTTAATATAAATTAATCTACCATTTAGTTAAATTTGAATTAAGCTTGAGCAAGTTCTTGTTAACAAGTCAATTTAACCTAATTTTCAATTAATTGAGGGATTGAGGTTCCTTTAAAGTTGGCTTCATATAAATTTAAAGTAGTAGTTAAGCTGGCTTCACAAATTGACTTGTAAGAATTTGAGTTCTCTATTTTTTAGTGAATTGGTGAAGCAAGCTTTGTTTAAAAATTAGGCTTCACATTGATTTATAGAATAATTTAATTCTGTTCCATCAACTTATTTCTATAAGTTGGACTTCGCAATTTTTTTAGTGAACAAATGGCATTATTCAAAAATTGGGTTCCATATTAATGTATAGGAAAATGTGATTGGGCTTCACTAAACTATTTTTAGGAATGATGCTTCACCAATTTTTCAATAAATTAATCAAGTGGATTTTGTTTAAAATTGGTCTCCACATTCATTTATAAAATAATCTAATTGGTGTTGGAATAGTATCCGGCAAGCCAAATAGATTGGCCTTGTAAAACTATTTCCTTGTAAACAATATTGATTGAATGATATTTTTTATATGCCCATCTTCATCTTATGCTCTTTATTACTTCACCGGCATTTGGATGAAGCCCTTAGACCACATTAGACTACAAGACTTGGTCAGTTCACTAGGTGGTGATCATGGAATAAGTCTTATACGATCGTGATCTTAAATCTTCCAAGTCATAGGATTTTACAAGACAAGGCATTTAAGATCAGAATAGACTTACACTAATGATGCATAAATTCAAAGGTTGGATGTTGTTTCGTTCCATGAGCAATCCCATATGAGATATGGATGCATGTTAGTAGGTACTTGTTAGAGAACAAGGCACTGAAGGCCCACTTGGAGAATCCACTAGATAGCTAGAGTGGCAAGTCAGTAGTGACAAGTTCTTCAGCTTACACTAGTGTATATAATTAGTCCTCTGACCTAAGGATCCATGGTAACCTTGTGTCCAGTCCTGGTGCTTTGACTCTTCCTTGGTCACCTAGCAGGCCATTTAGGTAGAGGTTAGGCATAAGCTACTAAACATGACGGTTTGTGAGATCCAAGATGGAATCCGACTCCTCATCTTTGTAAAGGACGAATGCATCTCCTATGTATTCTATAATGATCGATTTCAAGAAATCTTTGTGCAAGGTGGTATGACAATTTGGAAAAGGAATTTTCCAAAGAAGAGGCCATACAGTGGAATCGAACATTAGAAATAGAGACATAGTATCGAGGTTATTAGGAGCCAGGAAATATCTTGCCCTAAGCCTCTTTCGGGAGATAGGAGATGAAAGGACCGTATTTGCATGGCAAGCGTAGAGCTATAATGGTTATCCAAAACATTCATTTCGGCCAATTAGTTGGGCTCCATGGGCTTGAGGTTAGACATCAACCATGGAGATTGGGTATTCTTCAATTAATGGAGATTAATTGAATTGAGTTGATTTAGTTTAAAGGAGCTTAAACTAAAATGAATAAATGATATTCAAAATTCACAAGTAGTTGTGAGCCCATGTTCAATGAATGGTAGAACCTATCGGGTCACACACAAAATCCAATTGCATTTCCTAAGACATGGAGAAACTTTCTAAGTGTTAGAAAATTCACTCCATAGTGACCGATTTATTTGGGTGACCAAAAATTGAAGTGTCACTTGGCTTGATTAACTTAAGTATTAAATTGATTAACTAATTTAAGGAGTTAAATTAGACTAATAATTAAAGAGTTAATTATTCGGTGCCATGTGGCCATCAATTGGTAGAGTTAACTTAAAGAGTTAAGTTAACATAATTAAGCTTAAAGAGTTAAGCTTGTTGACTTAAGAGTCAAGTCAAAGATTAATTAATTAAATTAAAGTGTTTAATTTAATTAATGAGCATAATATATTTTGGAGGGAAAAATCAAATGAAATATTCATTTGGTGTTACATGTTAATTAATTTGAAATAAGATTTCAAATATAATTGAAATACATAATAATTCAAATTAGATTTGAATTTGCCAACTTGCATGCATTGCAAGCATGTTGGCGGTCCCCCACTCCCCCACCTTGAGGAAGGTGTGATGCCAACTTGGCATCACACCATCTTCCCTCTATATATAGATATAGAGGTGAGGTGGGAGGTCACATGTACTAATCAAGTGAAGAATTAGATTCTCACTATTTTTCCCTCCATTTTCAAGGTGTTCACTCATGTGTTGAAGTTCAGCTCTCTCTTCTTCTCCAACTCCAAAAATCGGCCATCTCCCTCTCTTCTCTCCTCTCAATCTACAAATAATTTTAGAGAGTGATAGGAAGTTGCAATGGTGTGTGGATCATATTATAGAGGCAAAACAAATGGTTTGCTAAGCCTTTGGAGATCCACTTGCAGGAATAGTCACTTGGTGATTTTATTCCAGGAGATCTAGAAGGAGTTTTGATCTGAAATTTTCAAAGTAGATCCATCAAAGCTACTGGATTTTTTTCAAAATTTTTGGAAAAGATTGACTTGTGCAAAAGTTGCATTGTTTCTTATGCGCCACTTCTTGGCAGATTCTCGATTGAAGAAGAGTTCTTCACTTTCCTCTTGGAATTTAGCTAATCAAGATAATCCTTTACCTAAATCCATTTCATGAGCATGTTTAGATCCTTGATTTGCTTGAGTAGCCTAGTTAATTTTAGCTTTTGAAGTTTTGATTATTGGATCCTAACACTACTCTTGCCTTCAATTGAATTGCACCAATAATTTTGAAGAATTAGGCTTCACTAATTTTGTAGTGAATTGTAAATTTGTTTTGTTTAAGAATGTGTCTTTAAATTAATTTAATGAATAATATAATTGGGCTTCAATAGGTTATTTTTAAGAGTTGGGCTTCAATAGGTTATTTTTAAGAGTTGGGCCTCATCAATATTTTGTAATTTGATGAAGTGGGCTCTATTTAAAAACTTTGCTTTATAGTAATTGTAAATAATTTAATTGAGGTTTATCAACTTATTTCTAATAATTGAACTTTACCAATTTTTAAGTGAATTGATGAAGAAAGAATTTTTAAAATTTGGGCTTCACATTAATTTATAGAAGAATCTATTTGGGCTTTACTAAATTACTTTTAAGAATTGTGCTTCACCAATTATTAGTAAATTGATTGAGTTACTTTTAAGAGTTACTCTTAATAATTGGGTTTTACCAAGTTACTTTTAAGAGTTGGGCTTCATCAATATTTCATAATTTGATGAAGTGGGCCCTATTTAAAAATTTTGCTTTATATTAATTGTAAAATAATTTGATTGAATTTCATCAACTTATTTTTAATAATTGAGATTTTCTAATTTTTAAGTGAATTGATGAAGAAGAAGAAAATTTGAATTGGACTTCACATTAATTTAAAAAAGAATCTAATTGGGCTTTACCAAATTACTTTTAAGAAGTGTACTTCACCAAATTTTTAGAAAATTGATCAAGAGGGTTTTGTTTAAAAATTGGGCTTTACATTAATTTATAGAATAATTTAATTGGGTTCCACGTTCACCAACATCTTTTCATAAATTGGGCTTCACTATCTTTTTAGTGAATTGACCAAGTGGGCTTTATTTGAATATTGAACTTCACATTAATTTATAGAACAATTCAATGGAGTTTCACCAATATCTTTTTTAGAATTGGGTTTCTTTAATTGATCGAGTGGGTTTTCTTTAAGAATTAGGCTTCATATTAATTTAATAAATAATGTAAATTTAGGTAGCAATGAATTTTTGTCCCCACCATAACTTTATATAGTCCAAAATTTGACTTCATACATATGGTAACCATTTTATTTTTTACGAGTATTAAATGGCAATGCTATTTAATTAATACCCTAGTTGCTACATCTTTTTCCCACCAAAATTTAGCTCCATTGAAATGGTAACAAATTTTATTTATTACTAATTCTACATAACAAATTAATACATTTTCCTCCAAAAGCTCGTTTCCCTCCATAAATGAATCCGTCCAGTTTTTTAAGTCCCCCCAAATTTTGGTCCCTCCATTTATATAAATAATTTGTACAAAATTTATCTTTTTTATCTTATATTACAAGATGAATTATGACGTTATTTCAAAGGTTTAAAATTTGACTTTTCTTTATTATAATTTATTTTAACATTTTTCTAAAACTAAAAAAAAATTGGAAAATTATTTATGAATTTGAAAAAAGTTTAAAATTTTCTTTTTAATTAATTTGTTTTTAAAAAATAAAATTTTCTATGTTATAATTTTTATTACATGTAAAAGTTCAAGAAATATATTTCTTAAAAATTATAATTTGTTAAAGTTAAAACAACAATTTATAAAACATTTATATTAAATGACCTACTTTCTCATTGATTTGCTTATTTCTTTTTCTCATTGTCACCATCCAGTTAAGTTGGAGTTTACACAATAAAATTATGTACACACACACACACACACACATATATATATATATATATATTCTTTATTATATGAAATCATAATATGAAGGTAGTCATTCTGGTGTAACATAATATAGAAGAAATATTAATTTAGAGTATATAATTAAAACAATAAGTTATTAATAAAATTCAACTGAAGTACAAATGAGAATCATAACCCATGTACCATTTATTTATTAATGGCCCAAGTTGGATGAGAAGCCTAGAACTTTAAACAAGTTGAATTGGGATCAAATCGATGTCATTAATTTGAGTCTAATCATAAATATTTGTGTTCAAGGTTGACTTGATATCCTGTAGGATTATGTGATATTTTAATTAGTTAAAATCCTAAAGTTTGGATCAAATACAAATGTATTTGGATTAAAATCTGACCCTTTAACAATCACGAATATGCCAAATATGAAATAAATCGAAAAAAGTATCTAACATAAGTTATTATGATTAAGGTGATATTAATCAAGTATTTATTTAAAATTTTCTATACTCAATTGATTATAATTGGTATGAAATTGATCAACACGAACAACAAGAATATATATAGCAAGTAGTTCTAAAATTTTTGAAACACTAACAATTTTACAATAGAAACTCAATCATATAGTTTTATATTTGTAAACATAATTTTATCCCCATATTTATAATTGAATAATAAAACAAGTTTTGTTTCATCTTCAGATTAGACATTGAATTTTATTTTTATTATAATAAAATTGTACTTTAATTAATCTCTATTAAATAATTATAATATCATAATTAAACCAAAACACCCTATAAGTTATCTAAAATTAAAAAATAATATTATAATTAAATAATTTTTATGATATTATTCGTTATAAAAAATTATTTAAAAACCAAATAATTAAGCTTTTTTACAATTAAAGAAAGATATCACGGCAAGAAAGAAACTTTCTCCCTAAATTGCCTTCTTACACTCAACCATCTTCTCCTTCATGCTTTTTGGTAAGATTTTTCTCCATATTATCTTTATTTTTGGACAAAAAATGAGACAATAGAACCCTAGAAAACTCATCCCTCCCCCAAACATGAAAACACTTATGTACATATTGAAAAAGTTAAAGTTTAGTTGCTCAAAGAGACGACCATCACCGCAGTGAAAGCAAACCCACCAAGTTTGAGGGAACTTTTTGAAAAAAAAAAATTGCTTACCATAGAAGATGTAGAAACCGATCTTCCTAAAGGTTTTAGGATACATATTGAAGGTTTGTTTCCTATTTTTAATTTTTTATCAGTTAGATTTAGGGTTTTGTTTATACTTTAGATGTTTGTGTCTTTTTTAGGGGTTGTGTGAAATTTGGGCCATTTGAGACATTTGTGGAGAGAAATAGAAGAAAACTACATTTTGTACGGCGTAAATTAAAAGTTCAAGTTTGGATAACTTTGGAGAGGTAGGCAACCTGCAAAGCAATGGACAAACTGAAGTAACAAACAAGACCATTGTCGATCACATCAAGAAGAGGCTACAAGGAGCTCGAGACAAATGGGCGAACGACCTTCCTAGAGTACTTTGGGCATACCGCACCACACTTAGAGCAACAATGGGAGAAACACCATACAACCTGGTCTATGGATCCAACGTTGTGCTTTTGGTTGAGATACTCGAGGAAACAACAAGAGTACTAAATTACAACCCCGAGCTAAACAAAGAAACAAGGGCTTTGGAGCTCAACCTATTTGAGAAAAAAAAAAAAAAAAAGCAACAATCGTTTGCCAAGGTCCAGGACTACAAAGGACAATTGGCAAAGACGTACAATAAGAAGGTGAACCCTCAAACTTTCTAGGTTGGCGATCTAGTGCTTTCTAGGTTGGTGATCTAGTGCTTAAGAAGGTTGACATCACAAGGCATGTCGAAAAACTAGACCCTAACTGGGAAGGTTCAGTTAAGATTGTTAAGGTGGCAAAAAACAATGCCTATCATTTAGCATATGGGCATGGAGTCGAACTACCAAAGACCTAGATTGCTACAAACCTAAGGAAGTTTTATAATTAAGGTCTTTTCTTGACCACAAATCACCTCAGTAGTGATACCTGTAATCAAGGTCATTTTCGACCACGAATCACCTACGTAGCGAACAATGGAATCAAGGTCATTCTTGACCATAAACCACCACTACAGCATATAATGAAAAGCATTTTGAGTTATGGTTTTTTATCATTGCATTTGAATTACAACTACCTATCCTATGACGCCTACTTAATAACATCAACGAATGCTAACTGAACAAACCCCCTAAAGTTATGAAGCGAGTAACTAGACATCATTTTCATGATAGGTAATCCTCGTTGAGAAAACTGGGGGAGAGAGCCATACCTTAGCATTCAGATTGAGTTGTATTTAGATCGAGCTAATATCATTCAGATCGAGTCGCATTTAGATTGAGCTAATAGCAAAATTAAAAAGTAATGAAAAATATAAGGATGAAATCGAAAATTAAAAAGGAAAAAAAATCAAAGCAAAAAGAGAATTTCATTAATGAGAATGGTCAATTACAAATACGTTCGAACACTTGAAAGTTAAAAATACATTGGAAAGATGTCGACCCCCTACGATCAATAGGAAAAAGGCAAAAACTTAAGAAAAACATACAAGATATTCAAACCCCAGAGGTCGAAGCATCTCCGGGGTCGATCGAAGGACCAACAACGTTAGATTGTCATTGGTAGTAACAAAAGGGCTAGCATCAGAAGGAATAACCACTAGACTCAAAAGCAAGAGGACAGGGGTCGAGGGCCTAGCAGTGTTGACCCTAGCAAAAAGGGGTTTGTTGATTGGGGGAAGAATGTTATCCCTTAAAGCAGCATTAGCGATCTCGTGAATAATGGGAATCAAAAACTTGAACTACCGCTCATGCTCATTTTGAGAGGGTTCGACCTCGCCTTCTTCCAAAGTGAAGGCCTGCAAATTATCATCAAGGCTCAAGCTCAGCATGGACTTGTAGAAATCGACCCCCAAGGCCTTCAACTGAGTGATAGCACAATCGAACCCCAACTTCTAATTGTTGGCCCCCATGATGCAGCAGTAATCATCGAACACCAAGCTCCGAACAAACTTCTCCAGAATCTCCTTAATGAAAAAAGTAAAGGCTTTTATTAGGTCATCATGGGAAGCCAACCTCCTATCCTACAAACCCTTGTGGTAGCTCCTATCCTAGACATCCTAGACATCATAGGAAGCCAACCTCCCCATTGGCCTTCAATTTGTCAATCTCCCACCTAAGCTCTTCGACGAGGGTCTTGTAGAATTGCAAGTTCTCGACTTTCCCCCTTGATATTCTTGAACCACTTCTTCCAAGTATTACAGTCCGATGTTGTATACTTGTACCTACAGTACAAGTTCCAGCTTAGCTGGCTTAATAGCCAAACTATGAAGTTGACCTGTTAAGAGGTCAAACTAATACAGACTCGATGTGAAACAAGAAAAGGTTGAAAATTAACATATTGGCATGATAGCCCAACTGCTTCAGAACCTTCCCTGCAGCAACGGCTGACACCTTCCCCTAGTTGATCTTGAAGATACTCGCCTGTATAAAGGCCCAAGTGATTTTGCTTTGATCTCCCTCATCCATGATTGAGGCATCATTGCTGACGCCACTATTGTGGAACTCAAAGTAAGGTTCCTTGAAGGTCGGCAACCCAAACAGATTCGTGAACAAGCTCCTCAAGGTCTCGAGGGCTAATGAAGGGTTGAGAGAAAGCGAGTCTCAAGCGCCGTCATGGAAGCTATCGGACAGAGCCACACCTTTGCCCTTGCCTTGGTTAATTAACCTCTTCTCCACAAGCGCCACGCTCTTCCCCTTGTCTTTAGCAGTGAATCTCTATGACGAGGGGGTGCCCATACCCTCAAGGGGCTTTTACGATCCCATTTCGGTTGAGCAACAGGTAGAACCGATGGCCCCTGACTTGCAGTTGGATAAGGAGTTTGTTGTGTCAAATCAATAGATGAGACTGGCGGAGTAGCAAATCAGGACGACCTGGCTTCACATAAAACTCATCAAAGTAAAAAAAAGAAAAAGTATCTACCAAGCTGCTAGCTTGGAACCAGGGTCGGTCAAGCGAGAGAAAGGTTAGTTAAGGCCAACACAAGTTCGATCACAAACTCAGAGGCATCGATGGGACCCTCCTCGACTAGATACTGCACAAATCGATTATCCCATTAAGGCAAACCTTGCCCACTTAAGTTAATCTTTCCCAAAACCCACTGCCTTAGGAGTCTCGTGCTCTTTTAGTCGGGGACTCTCATATAGAACCACTTACTCTTCCAGGCCTTTTTGTAAAAAGACTAGTTTGGGTTAAAACCTTTCAACCAGGTTGAGCAGCAATGTAGTAAAAGCCCATTTTCGAGGCCGTGGTCAATTTGCTCAACAAGGGCATACGAAAAAGGGCAGCAAAGTTGGTAAAAGATGGTTGTTGTTGGTAACATCTCATAAGGACAATAAAAGTGTATATTAGGGAAAATGAGCTCGGGACCAGCTAGGTCAGGCAGGCTCCTATGCTATTGAGTATGGCTCTGACCTTATGAGCAATAGGGAACCAAAGCCACATTGTAAAGAGGCAAAGTGTACGACGAGAAGTTTTGGGGGCCTTGTCCATGCGGTCGGTCTCTGCAAGTTGAATAAGTTTGAATCGATGGAGGATATGGAACTAGGTTCGAGCATAGTCCAACTCAGCCTCTGTGATAGAGGATTGTATTTTAGTATGGGAAGCTTGGGTCTTGTAGGAAGTTTGCTTCTTAGAAAAAATCGAAGGCCCCGCCTCCTGACTAACAGAAAAGTCTACCCTGCCTAAGCTGACCGATTCCTCTACTAACCTAAGTAGATCGACCTTGGATTGACTAGTTGGGCCCTCACCTCCTAAAACCCGCGGTTCACCCTCACCCCTAAAACATCCCGACCCTCATCTCTCTCCTCGACTAAAACCTCAGCGAACTCCGCCCAATCACTCTCATCATCCTTGATGTTAATCTCAACATCGCTTATTTAGGTGGGATCAATACTATTGGATCTCTCGATCTCGCTACTAGAGTAATCCTTAACCCAGACCCCACTGTCCCCACTCATCCTCTTGACCTCGCTATCGCTCTCAAAACCTATTGAGTGGTATAAGAAAAACAAGAAAGAAGAAGAAGAAAAGAGGTCGAACGTAAAAAGAAAAGAAAGAAGATTACTTAGGAGTTGCAGGCTCTAGCAGTAAATGCGCCTAAAATTCGACCTTGGGACTTAGGGAATCGATCTAGAGTAGAGAAAATGGAGAAAATTTCATGTGTGGAAATATGAAAATGATCACGCCCAAAATATATAGTACTCGCCTCGGGGCAAGCAAACTATCGCATGCAACCGGTTGTCAAAACATTTAATAGCTGGTTGACGATTGCAAGGACGGTATGCCTCTCGAGGGCATCGGACAAAGGACTCTCCGAGCTCTTGACCTCATCCCTTCGAAACTCACAAAATGGGAGGACTCATGTTGCACCCTAAAAGATGACTTTTAATCTAATCTCTCGAACCCAACGGTATCAAACAATACCTCTATGCGTACCAGGATATCAAATCCAACCTTAAGAGCGAACATTGTGCTGAAAAAATAGGAAAGCGAGGTCGAAGGTCGAGGACTGAACATCAAGTTCGCTATAGGGCTTACGTAAGGCGAGATTCGCTGCATTTAATGTTGTCCCCCCATGAGCACCCTTCATATTAAATGTAAATACAAGCATAGCGCCACCCTCTATTACCTCTGAATGTTGTTCAACAAGAGTACGTCACCATGGTCGAGCTTCCAAAAAGACCGCACTTGCCCTCCAAATAGAGACGTGAGCCTCATCAAGGAGGGTAAAATCAACCCCTGACTAGGCTACTATAAAGCCCTGGATCAATATCTGGACTAAGATACACAATCTATATATCTATCTTGCCCCTCCAACCTATTTCCTCTCATCAACTTAGCCCGATACTGACTTAAGTTTTGGAGGGCCTTAGCCAAGGACATCTCAACAAGCCTAACATTTGCTAAGTGTTGTCGATCAACCCCTTCTAGTCATGAACATCCGACCGGGATCCTCACAATTTCCTAACCCCGCAAAAATCAACATAATCCAACAAAGAGATTGAAAAGTGTTCGACAGAATTTAAATGTATTATAGGGATTTGGTCTAGCTTTCTCTATGGTTGTTTTTCCTCATAGTCCCGAATATATGTACTTCCTTACTGCAAATTCAACCTCTAACATGTGATTCACTACTTAAGATTAGTTATGATAAAATATCTAGCCATACCTATTAATCCTAAACCTTCTATATTTTAACCAAGCATTCAATCAAGTTGAATTATGATCCATCCACGCAATCATACTAAGCCAACGAGCCCTTATAGAAATACTAAAGAAAAGGATGTTGTTGGTAATTTCTCAAAAGAAATTTTCTTTGAGTGGTGGTGGTGGTTTGCCAATAATTTACAACTGAGGGAGGTAAAAAAAATGATAAAATAAAAACAAAATGAAACCAAGAGGCGCTTTACATGCGGAAACACAAATAACATTAGCCAATAAATAGCAGTTTTCCCCGCTGAAATCGGTGTTTCCTTTCCCCGGAAAATAAAATTTAGTTTCCATTATTACCCTTGGCCTTCCCTAAAAATCATGAGGCCGGCCATATGAAATTATATGATAATTCGAATTATATTTCTCTCTAAATAATGCATAATTAAATTAGGTGTTTAATTATAAAGCAAGTATTATTCTATTTCACATAATCATCTTATCAAGAACTGCATTTTCTTACAATACTGTTTAGAAAATATTCCTTTTTTATTTTATTTTCTTGTTGATTTTTTAGTTTATTTATGAATTAAAAAAAGAAAAATTCAGAAGTATGGAATTTAGTTATTTGCGGCACACATTTGGTCATTTAGAAAACGGCATCCCCGAAAGCATAGCATGTCCTTAAATCTCAAATTTTCCATCCTTGGTCGTCTTGACCCAAAATTGCCAGTATATAAAGACATTATATCCAAACAATCTCATTAAGAAAAAGAAAACACAACGAGAAAAAGAAACAGGTTCCCCCATTGAAGAATGAAGATTTATTCTTCTTCAATGGTGAACTTGTTGAAATCTCTAGTTGTTCTCTCCCTCATATTGGGATACATTGTCAATGTTGCCGCGGCCTGGCCCTCCACCGTCAGCCGCTACGGGAAGCTTTACAAATCTCCACCATTCAACGCCAACGGCAATGGCAATGGCAATGGCAATGGCAATGGCAGTGGCGATGGCGATGGCGATGACAACGATCAGACATTTCCACAAACTGGACCTTCCCATGGCAACAAAGGAGGATTTCGATTCGGATTTGTCAAGCGGAAGTCGCCACGGGGAGGTGAGGAACAACTCCCGCATGAACCTGCAGACATCCCCACCACGGATATTAATTATCGCGGCTCTTGGAAGATCCATTCCCAAAATGCTGGAGTTTCTGCAATGCACATACAATTGATGCCCAACAACAAGGCTGTCTGGTTCGATTCCACCAGTAATGGCCTATCTGAAATCAAGAATAATCCTCCCTTTTGCAAACCGCGGGTCGGGGGAAGAGAAACTGATCCTACACAGGATTGCACTGCTCATGCAATAGAATATGACATAGAAACAGCTAAAATCAGAACCCTCAATGTATGGTATTATATACTTTTGCTTCTTTCATTAATTCTCTTCGTCATTAATTAGCTAGGCAGGTTAGTATATTCATGCATACAATACAACAATTATATATATTTGCATGCATGAATGAATTGAAAAAGTAATTATATGATGCCTCAAATTCAGTTTTCCGATGATTGATTCTTGAATTTCATAATATTATTTCAGTTGGATTCAAGCCCATGGTGCTCATCGGGAAGCCTGGGACGAAATGGAGATCTGGTCTCCACAGGTGGCGATCAGGATGGATTTAAGGCCATGAGAATGCTGAAGCCATGTGAAAACTGTAATTTCCAAGAAAATTCAAGAGCCCTCTTTTCCAACAGATGGTATGCTACTCAGCATGCCTTGGAAGACGGGAGCCTTATTGTGGTTGGGGGCCGTAACTCATACAACTATGAGATCATTCCCCCAGACAATCTGGAATTCACACCAAAAATGATGGAGTTGCCCCTCCTCGGTGAGACTAATGACGATGGTGGAAGAGAGAACAATCTTTACCCATTTGTCAACCTCCTCCCCGACGGAAACCTCTTCATTTTCGCAAACTACAAGTCCATCATCCTCAATCCTCACACTGGGGAAACCGTCCGCCAACTCCCCGACCTCCCTGGTGGCTCCCGCAACTATCCGCCATCCGGAATGTCAGCCCTCCTCCCCATCAACCTCAACATTGATGATGGAACTGATATTGAAGTCGAAGTGCTTGTTTGCGGAGGTAACACGCGTGAATCGTACAGACTCTCGGATTTGCAGCAGCCGAGGAGAACATTCCTTCCTGCTTTTAGAGACTGTGGAAGGTTGAACCTCAACAGAGAAGGTGCAAAATGGGAGAAAGAGAACATGCCTTCACCACGTGTGATGGGGGATATGCTGCTTCTACCCACCGGAGACATGATGATAATTAACGGAGCGAAGGCCGGCACTTCTGCCTGGGATGCTGCAAAAGATCCAAATCTAACTCCAGTTCTCTACAGTCCCAACAAACAAAAGGGCCAGAGGTTCCAGGAGTTAACCCCCTCTGCCATTCCCCGAATGTACCACTCAGTTTCAGCAGTCTTGCCCGATGGCCAAATCCTGGTGGCAGGTAGCAACACCAATGCCTTCTACAAGTTGCTAAAATATGGAGATGATTTTACGTATCCTACTGAACTCAGAGTGGAGAAATTCTCGCCACCATATTTGGCTCCAGAGCTAGAAAAGTACCGGCTGGTGATACTTGAAGACCAATCGGACAAGGAGTTGAAGTATGGAGTGGAATTCAATGTGGAAGTTGAATTGATGGAAGGGATAATTGAGGAGAAACACATTAAGGTGACGATGTACTCGGCGCCCTTCACCACCCATGGCTACTCTATGAACCAGAGATTGCTCATTTTGAAGGTGAAGAAAGTACAGAATGGGCAAATTACGGTGGTTGCACCGCCTTCTGGGAAGCTTGCTCCACCGGGCTACTATCTTCTATTTGTTGTTCACTTTGACGTTCCAAGCCGCGGAATTTGGATGCACATTGATCACTAGGAAGCCTGTGGATGGCTCTGTCCACTCTCGAGTGTTTGGTTGGTTGGTTATGTAAAGTTGGGGGAGAGTAAATTAAAGTAAAATATATAAATATATATATATATATATATTTTTACATTGACAAAGGAAAGGTACAATTTGGACTTTTCACAGATTGCCATGTAATATCTTACAGAATTGTTCAATTATTATTGTTGATGAATTGATTAATTTGACTATTTTTTTATATGCAATCTCATAAAATGTAGTTGTTTATACAAAATATCTAACAATGACAAATAATATCACAAAGTTATATCATATCATGTCAAAGTTATCCAAAAAAATTAAGTACGATAAGTAAGTTAAACGATTATATTGGTTGGTTTTATATTATTGGCCACGTATTTATACACATTCAACACTTTGTAAGTACATAAAATTGTCCCACCCTGGCGTGAGAGAAAGACAGCCAACCCATCTATCTGGGGTAAAACACTTTTCGGACCATTAAACCACTGGTTGCACCGACTGGTAATTTTGGGGAATTTCCTATGCATGTAGTAGAATATAAAATAGATAAAAATATTTATTCATTTTTCTATATAATAATAAAGTTTTTCAATAATTTATTTAAAATAATTTTGGGAATAAATATAAAAAATAATGACAAAGAAAAATAATTAAAAAATAAAAGAAGGTCAAACTGGAGATGAGAGAAGAAAAAATAAAACTATACTATTCGTATATATAAATGCAGCTGATTTGGCTAATTTATTTAAAAAACATATCAAGGTAGTAATTAATCATCTCATGCTTTACAATAAGTAGAGATTTTAAATTTTAAATTTTTAATCATATATTGATCATGTGGTATAGAATTGAGTATAAGAAGAGGGCAAATTATGCTTTTTCAACTTTTTGCCCACAATGAAATATTTTCGGAAACGAATGTTGTATGATCTTTTTTGATTCAATACTTGCAATACTTAAATACATTATTGATTAGTAGTAATGTAATACACAATGTGCACTATAGTAATCAATAAATAGGCAATGAGCAAATAAATGAATAAAAGAATAAAGCAAGTAAAGAATACAAGAATTTAGAGAGTTTTGAAATCAAATGATCCTACTCTTTACCTAAACTTTGAAGCTTAGGATTTTGGGAAAAATTCACTATACTGATTTTTTTGCAGGATAAAATCAAATCTATTATATAGATTTTTCTGAGAGTAATCTTAACCCAAATTTTTATGGGAGTAATCATATCCTATCCTTTACAATTGGCTCAGTCAAAAATCCAACCTTTTGTATGACTAACATCAAAACAATAACAAGTGCTTCACCAAGAAAAAAAAATTCCTTCGAAACTCTAACAACTTTTTACGGGATTAAGCTCAAATAAACCTGGCAATTGGGTACCCGTGGGTAACCCAATGACGGGTACCAACGGGTTGGGTAAATTTACCCATTTTTTATTGGGGACGAGGTAGGGGACCCGTTACCCATGAGGATGGGTAACGCGTAACCCGCGGGTACCCGTGATTTTTTTTTTTAATTATTTAAAGATAAACATGATGTTACTCAAATATTAACTAAATAAAACTAGGGAAAAAAAAGACTATAAATTTCAAACATTAAATTGAATAAATACCAAAAGCATACTAATAATATTGTAGTTTAAAACTTATATATTAAGGATTCAAAATCTACCAAATTTAAAGTACATCACATTCAAAAGTTCAAACTTAAATTCCATTACATGCCAAAAAAATTTTGAATTGAAAATTTAAATATCAATCAAACATTGTTGTTCTTGTGGAAGAAGATGTTGCATCCATAGGAATATGCACAACAAGTTGTTTAGGATATAATTTAATTTAATTTGCTATAGATTTTTAATTTATGAAATCAAAAATTAATATTTAGATTAAAAATATTTATATGTAAATATATATAAATATATATAATATATATTTATATGTATATAATATATATATATATATTAAAGTACATCACATTCAAAAGTTCAAACTTAAATTCTATTACATGCCAAAAGTTTTTTGAATTGAAAATTTAAATATCAATCAAACATTGTTGTTCTTGTGGAAGAAGATGTTGCATCCATAGGAATAAGCACAATAAGTTGTTTTAGGATATAATTTAATTTAATTTGCTATAGATTTTTAATTTATGAAATCAAAAATTAATATTTAGATTTAAAATATTTATATGTAAATATATATAAATATATAATATATAAGTATATGTATAATATATATATTTATTAAAGTACATCACATTCAAAAGTTCAAACTTAAATTCCATTATATGCCAAAAGTTTTTTGAATTGAAAATTTAAATATCAATCAAACATTGTTGTTCTTGTGGAAGAAGATGTTGCATCCACAAGAATATGCACAATAAGTTGTTTTAGAATATAATTTAATTTAATTTGCTATAGATTTTTAATTTATGAAATCAAAAATTAATATTTAGATTAAAAATATTTATATGTAAATATATATAAATATATAATATATATTTATACGTATACATAATATATATAATATAAAAAAAATTACGAGTTACCCGCGGGTTGGGCCAAAAGATAGCGGGTAAGTTGGGTACGGGTAAAATTACCCGTAATTTTTTGGGTAGGAAAAACAAGACCCATTATCCATATTTTTTTAGGTACCCATGGGTATGGGTTGAATTTTGCCAGATCTAAGCTCAAACCCAACTTTTATAGATCATGCCTAATTGATATTATGTGCTTCCTAAGAAAAAGAATTCCTTAGTACCTAGACTTTATGGAAAGTCTAAGTTGTAGATTCGTTTGTCCCAAGGAAATTAATTCATTTAATACTATGACTTTAAGGATAAGGATAAGTTTTAACCTCACAACATAAGTACAGAGAATAGTAATAATAGTATGAGTCAGCTTATACAAAACTTATATAATCATTTTCACTCGGCTCTCAATCTATACAAGATCAAAAATAAGATTTAAGCTCATAGACCTGAGAGTATTCTTGGGAGTGATTGAGAGAACTTGAAACCAATGTAAGAGCAAGCTTGAATATTTCTTCAACGCTTCTCCAGGGCATGAGCTCCAGGAAATAGCTCAAGCTATCCATGGAGCACACATCTCCACAAAATACTTTAAAGCCAGAAATCCCAAAGCCCACCAAGATGGGTATCTAGATTCAAGTGAGCCGAAGCCCACTGAGAGATTAATCTTAAAGTACCAACTCCTAAACACTGTTTAAAAAATCGGGCCGGACCGGCCGGTTGGACCGTCAACAAGGCGGTGAACCGGTCCGATTTTCTCAAAAAACCGAAAAAATGAAAAAAAGGTCACATTTTGTAAAAACCGTTCAAACCGGCCAATCGGACCGGTGAACTGTTCATGGTTCAATTGAACATGACCGATTTTTTCATTTAATTTTTAATAAAAATAATTTTTTTTTTAAATTTTTTTGGTGTAAGTACAAAGTTTGAAGGTTAAAGTACACTTCACAAGATATTTAAAAGTAAAAAAAAGCCTTAGTTTAGAGTTTAGAATTAATTTACACACTATCAACTTTAAATTTTAGACTTGATACATTTAAATTGTTGTGATCATTTATAATATGAAATGTGAAATTTGGATTGTAATGTTAGAAAATATCATTTAAACTCTTTATGTTTTATATTTTAGCATTTTATTAATTTTTAAGTAATATATATAATATAAATATATATATTTCGTAATTATGACGTCACAGTTCAATTGCGATTCAATTACGGTCCGACCAACGGTTGAACCAGTGAATCGTGAATCGGTAAGTTTTCCGATTCAATGAACGGTCCGATTTTTCGAACACTGCTCCTAAAGTCAAATGAGACACTAAAAATTGCTTGCAAAACATTGAGAGCTCTAACTCTACGTAAATACGACAAAGCAAACAACTCATTAAATTTGCTAACTTTCGAAAAGGGTCCTAATTCTATTTTCAAGCAACATCATGTATATATATATACTCAGCATAATGTATATGTTATATATATATATATTTATGCGCATGAATAGGTGTTTTTATATGATGACCGCCAAAGTCTTGGGAAAGATTTTGGTGTTATAGCGAGAGTTTCCCTTTTAAATTATTATTAATTTTTTATCTATGCATTACATTAGATAATAATTTTAAATTTTATTGTATTTAATAGTTCAAATATTAAAATTTTCTTATAAATAATACAAATGTTATAAATATTAAACAAAAATAGTAATTTGAAAAAAAAAAACTAATCAAAATTTTGTGGCAAACAATTTAAGAGTTGAAATAAGTAATATGTAGTAATATTTCATAAGAATAAGACTTATGATCATCAAATCAAATATTCTTGGAGTTGCATCATTCCTTACAAATCTTCATATTCTATCTACATTTAAAAAGTATTAGAATAATAAAATAAAACCTTTAATATCTATAATCCAATATATATTATGTTAATATTAAAAACATAAAACTTACCTTGTATGTCTTATATCCATTAATGAGAACACTCAACGACCATGCTTTGTCACGTTTCTGCACAAAAAATTTAATTGCTATGCAATGTAAATCACTTTTTAAGTTTAGTGAATTATTTATAAAAATATAGCTACCTCAATATATCTTTCATATTCATTAATTTTTTCTTAATAATACGTTGGTAGAACTGCATCAATATATCAAATATTAAACATATAGATGATTTAATTATATATTGATTACTTCTCTAATACAAATATATGAAATATAATGAAATGAATACATTGCAAATTTTTATCATACGACATTTATAAAAAAAAAATCCCTAAAAAGTTGCAATTGAACCTTTGGTCATAATAAATATATAACATAAAAATGAATGTTTTATCTCACAACAATTTTCACGTATACCTCCAAAAAAAAAATTAGAATCAAAAAAATAAATTGCTAAAAGAGCGTGTGTGTGTGTGTGTGTGTGTGTCATATTTTAATCTAAGCTTTAGATATAAGAAATCAAACATAATAACTGAATTTCATATAAAATTTGGTGAAATGGAATATCAACCACTATAGTCTACACAATGTGTGTACTTGTATTATTTATTTTTATACTAAGAACTCGTTTGCTTGTTTTGATATTGCATTATAGATACACAATCCAACTCAATTTTAATATTTGGTTCATTTTTAGAAGTCATTGATACAATTACGACCCAGCATGCATTTAATGCCAAACTTGACTTGTGTATTAAGGCCTTAGGGTGTGATATGTTTTTCAGCCTACGGTTGAAAATAAATTGTAGTTTGTCGAATGAGATAATCATGCCAAGCAAACAATCAAAGTTGGATATCAAGTGATTTAAAATATGCAAACAAATATTAGATAGGATAAACAGTAACCTACTATTTATCCTAGTCATGCATATATGCCTAATCTAAACACACCAAGCAAACATGCTCTAAGAGTAATGCATGAAATAACTTAGCAAAATGGTGGAAAAAAGTGTAGAACTCGAAAAAGGGAGACAAGAAGAACCAAAGTTGGATAAAAACCAAAATTCAACATTATACTATAGCTCCCTTAACAAATTTAATGTGGGGGAAATTTTTCAAACATATTAATAATCAAGGATGAATATGCTACTTACATAAATTTCTTCGTAATTTCATATAAAAACCAGGAGTTCTGTGGGGTGCTTTCTTATGATAGAATAAGTACTAGCCTAGGATCTTGAGTAGTCTGAAGTTAAGGCACCTCCCATTGGTAGTTTTCACAGATATAGCAAAAAAAAAATTATCGAAACAAATAAGATTAAATATAAATAGCAACATCTAATTATAAATTACCAGTTGCAAGTTTGATTTTACAAAGCCCTCATATAACCTGTGTTTCAAAGTGGTTTATATTACATGACTTATTTATTATCATTTTCTTTCATAATTTTAACATTAGTTACTAACTTTCCAATCTTAACATTTGTTATTATTTAATTTATTCAATTGATTCTTAAAAAGATTAAGTAAATTATTTGAAATAATTATCCAATATATTTTTATTAATGAATAATTACCAATAAAATATAAACAAAGATAAGATATTAAAAATAACCATACAGGTTATTGCATGTGAAATAAAGAAAAAGAACCGGAGTAATTTGATAGAAAGAAAAATAGAAAGGGAAAGAACTTTTAGAGGTAAATTAATTTTTTCATAATTCAGGGTTTGTTATAACTTAGGGTTAATTGGTTTATCTTAACTGACAAAAAAAAAATTAAAAAAAAATGGTTTATCTTAGTTCACGTTGGTATGTGAGTTAATAAATTAAGATAGATTTGATTGGTTTATAATAGATTCTTTTATTCGGATTCGGTTGGATTTCAAAGTCTATCACAAAAATCATGTCTATAAAACATGTTGCTATAATCTTACAACACAGGCGTACAGATGTAAATGTCATCATATTACATATATTAAACATGAAATGACATCAAGAAATTTCAAATAGATTGCATTTCTATTTTCATTTTCAAACTACAATTAACGTTTCAAGTTTTAAAAATATTTAAAATAAAAAATAAAATATATCCAAACGGGCCCTATAGAATTAGAAAGAAATATTTATAAAAATAAAAATAAAAAATAGATCGCCATCTTTAAATTCTCATTCTATTGCATTATACTAACAAAAATTAATTTTTCATGAGAAAAATAATTTTTTTATATTAAATTATTTTGCTCTAACTTTAATACATTTATTTTGTTTCGTTAAATCCACTTACATGGTAATAGTTATTGTTATTAGATTATGTTTGATGCTTTATTTTTTCAACTTATTTATTATTTCATTTACTGCTAGAATTTAAAATTTTAATAGAGCTGCATGATATCTTAGTGATTGCTAAATTTCATTAAGCTATAGAGAAATTTAGGTTAATTAATTTAATTCAACTCAATCATTCATTAAAAGCTTTTACTATACTAAAATTACGAACCCAATACTTACTGCAAAATAAGGGAAATAAAGCTCAATGAGGAACTACTTTAAGAAACACTTTTCAGATATCATAACTACGTAATTTTTATTTTTTATCTTTTATTGGGTGGGGTTGGTTGGTTGGTTGGTTGGTTGGTTGGGGGGCGGGCGGGGGGTGACTCCGTAAATTAATGAATTCCTGAAATACGACAAAAGCTATTTTTTATTTTTATAATTGAACTGGGCTGGCCCCATTCCAGGGAATCCTAGGGGCCCCCATTGCCAAACAATATCATTAGATTGATTGTCCAAATTAGTCACTTTTCCTTACTTTTTTATTCTCAATTATTCCTCCTTATGCGGTAGAGATTTCCCCCTATCGAAATTTGTATTTAAACTGACTTATAAAAGGATGCAAATGAACTAATTTTTTATTATGACAATTTGATTAACTTTTGAGTTTTTCACAGGATTGCTTTTTTACTTGAACTTTCTCGACATGTGTGTATAATTAAAAAAAAAAAATCTTGCTAAGGTAAGAAGAATTCAATTTACCAGTTAAATAATAATAAATCAAATAGTCCAAGTTATTGACAGATGATAAGTTAAGCCAACCACAAATTAGCACACACCAATTCTTATATTCTGCTTTTTTTCTCAATGATCAAAACTAAAATAAAAGAAGCTTTTTTCTTTTCTAACGAATCTTAATTAAATTTATATTTTATATATTTATCGTATACGTAATCTACATAAAATATAAGATTATAAACTATTATTTAAAGAAATAAAATCAATCAAAATGAATATAAGAAAAAAAATAGCTTTATGGGCCCTAGCTATGAATAATAAGTACATAATTATTATTAAATTGTACGAAAATCTACTTTTCCAATTTCATAATTATGTAGATGGTAAAATATTCATGGAGCATCAAACTAACAAAATAACAAAAACAAACTAATCAGAGGTTCATGGAAAGCCATAATATGAAAAAAGTGAAAAATTCTATCAAAAACGAAAAATAAATGTATGTAGTAGAATATAAATTTAACTTACCACAAACTGAGATTTTGAATTTCTTTTGTAAATTAACCTAACTCATAAACATAAAATATTTATTAATATTAAAAAACCATATGAAAATTATAAAATGCATGCATAATAAAAAATTAGAATTTAATGCATAATAAGAAAATTCAGAATTTAACTCACCAAACAAATGATCCTATAGGGGTGAAGAAAAAAAATAGATAAATGCTTTTCTACCTTTAAATATTAGTGAATTGCAAATTAGTATCACTTACTTGTAAAGATTCTAAGCTTAGATCAAAGAACTTAATTAAAATACTGGACTATGGAATACAACATAATTTAGGGAATATCAAATTAAGGTAAGATTTCAGACTAAATACAAAAAGAATGGCAAATTTTTTTACCCCTTTTCAAATTATAAAAAATGTCAAAATTATTTTTTGGACTCAAATACCTAAATTTATGAAATAAATTTTTTAAAATTTAACATAAATATGTCAATGACTGAATTTACGTACTCAAATTGACCATTCATAACATAACTTGAGATTTGTTTTATACATATATATATATATATAGAGAGAGAGAGAGAGAGAGGAGTTTTTGTCAATAAAAAATGTTAAAAAAATGTATTCAACAGTTGTTATTAGATGACTAAAGGCAAGCTATATGTATTGGTAAGATTTTAAAATTTCCTAGCATATGCAATCTTCAAATTATTGTTTTTAAAAGTAGCCATTAGTTTACTTTATTTGAAATAACTATGTTATCTTAATTAAAAGTATATATGCAAATTATAATTGATACTGTAAAAGTATATATGTCAAACATATGATAATCTTGCTCATTTAAAAATTAATTTTGAGATTAGCTTCAATAAAATTGCTTTTTCAAAAATCAATTGAAAGACAATTTTATTTTCATTCCTTGCGCAGAAGCTCAATGGTTGAATTCATTAAAAATAAAGAAATAATTAAATATATCAATATTCATTCTGTACTCAAATGGTAATTTATATGTAAAAGTATATTGAAATGGTAAAAATTGATAAAAGTAATTTATCTGCGTTATTACTATATAAGAAACATATTTAAAATAAAATTTGAAAATTATTTTATTTCATATATATTAGATTCTTAAGTAGGAGTAGTTATTCTTCATCAGCTTTCCATATATAAGATTGTGAAAGTGTTCCCCCCCCCCCCCAACAAAATCCTTATTTTCTCGATCGTACAAAACACGTATTTGGTTGTATACAGATAAGGGTGTAAATGGATATTAAACGGATCGGATATACTGTTTTCATATTCGTATCCATTTAACTTTTTGAATATTCGGATACGAATACGGATTTAACATATATTTAAAAATAATATCCGAATTCGTATCTGTCGGATATCGGTCGAATTCGCATATATCCATATTCAATTATAGTTATTCAGATGCATTCAAATTTGATTAAACTTAATTATCCATATTCAAATTATTTTTTTAATAATTATATTTGATGATAATTATTTAGATATCTATTTACGAATATCCAAATACGTGAATTTATGAACCTATAATAAATATATATTTTAATTAATAGAAGGAACTATACAATTTCATTAAAAAGAAAGTAATCAAACAAATAGCACAATTTCTAATTAATAATTATGGTATTTAAATATATTAATTATAAAGTCTGTAACATCCCGAAATTTTATGGTTATAGAATTTAAAATTTTACTACTTTCCACATTTGATGAAATTTAATTATTCTTTCATATTATTATTTTATTTAAATTTCTTGGGGATAATTTGTAATTCTTGAAGACTTAATTGAATAAATTAGAAAAGCTGAGGGGCTTGAATGGTATTTTTCTAGTCAACTAGGACCTATACGCCATTTTAATTAATTAGAGAACTTAATTGATTCACTTAATTAGACTATGGACTAAATTGCAATTATAAAAAATTTGATTTTATAAAAAATTGCCATTCTTCTTCTTCTTCTCCATTTTTCCATTCTCTTTTCTTCTCTTCACCGCGTCGTCTCTCTCTCACCCTCACCATCTCCGGTCACCAACACCATCAACCTCAGCACCACCTCTCTCTCTTTTCCTCCCAGCCCCCAAAACACTTCCACACACACAAACCCAGCACCGGGCTGCTTCACAGTTTTGAGGCAGAAACAGGGTGCGGCGGAGGAGCGAGACCAGCAACAAGGTGGTGTTGAAGGAGTTTCTGGGCGGTAAGAATTGAGGCCCTCAGCTCGGTGGTCACCGTGGAGGCACTGCATGACTGATCTACATGGCGGAGAATGGCAGAAACATCATGCCGGAGCAAGGTGATTGCTGAGTTTCTGGGTGGCATTTGAAGCGTTTCCCGATGGAGAAACAGAAAACTAAGCTAAGATTTGGAAAGCTAGTGGTGAGAGGAACACTTTGGTGGCAAGGGGGTATACTCCGACGATGGTGGCGGTGCGGCGGCAGCAGAGAGGCAGTTTGATCTCCTCGATGCGACGAACATAGCTGTGTAATTGGTTTGTAGTTTCAAAACTCCAGTGGTCGAATTTGGAATTAAATTGAAGTTGTACCTTGATATATATATATGTGTGTATATGTTGTACCTTTCCATTTTAAGCTATGTATTTCTGCCAAGAATGAGAATATTGGGATGATGGGTATTTATATATATGTATATATGTGTGTGTGTGTGTGTGTTGATTCCCATGCTAAGGAATATTGAATAGTGGACCCAGATACATCATGCAAAATGCCAAAATTGGATTTAATAATGGTATTAAGGATTATATTATGAGAATATGTGATTTTTGAATTGCGGTTGATTATGTAAGGAATTTAATCATAATCGTGTGATTTAGGATAATGATACAGCTTGGCCATGACCTTGTGAAAAGAACGAGATATCATATTATTTTGGAATCGATATGGACCGTCGTGTTAAATCTAGTAATGTTGATTTATTGGAGGATTTTGTAAAAGATGCTAATAAATCTATATCATCATGCTAGTAGATAAGTTAATGACATTAGAATGCTTGTGATGCAAATTCTAGAAGTTTATTAGGGTTGAACGAGGAATTTGACTATGGAATATTATTTTGAATAGGTGACGATGTGGGTCCCGCAGAGTAGTAGGCGGCGACAGCTTCTTTTTGGGATACTGGAGGCGAGGGTCTACCAGTCTAGCACATTTTCTAACTATTTGTTATTTGTGATAAGCTCTATGTGGGTTTTTTGTTTTGTATTGTACTTTGTTTGTTTGAAATCTGAATTGTGTTTGGAATCTGATTTGCTATTCGTTATCTGATTTAAACACCCTTGTGAGGGTTGTTTCCTAACTGACTGTACTGTTATTGAAATCCGTGATCTGTTAAGATCTCTATGATTTTGTTATCTGATTCAGACACCCTTGTAAGGGTTATCTTTGATCCTGATTTCTTATTGTTCTAGTACCCTGAACTTTCTTTACATTATCAGAATTCTGTCCCTTGTACCCTATAGCTTTGCCGTCTGTCCCCACATAACTTGCTAGCTTCTTACAAGTCTGTTATTTGTTAAAGGGATCATGTTGATCTATTATTCTGTTATGCTACATGGTTGCCTTATGTTATAAACCCCAGTATATATTCTTGGTTCAACTACGTATCTATCATAATCATATTGAATGTTTAAAAGTACAACTTATATCTGTTGTCATTATATTATATCAACCCATGGGACACCATGGGCCGGATATCAACCTGAGGAACGCCACGGAGGGGATTTGGGCCCGGGGCTAGGTCCGAAAAGACGGCCAGGTGGAACGGACCAATAGTGACAAGTCTTCCGGCTAGTACCCACTTACGATCTTGACTTACAGGTTGCTGGAGGTAGCAAATTGTGAGTGGCGGGATCCGGCATGTGGTCGATCATGCCATACAAAAAGTTGTTACACGCCAAGCTGAGTACTCGAGCAACAGAGTGATAAGGAAATTCATGTTTAAACAGTACCGATGCCCACTACTCGCAATTATGATTTGATCTAGGAGTAATAAGGACGGAATGACCAACAATCTGTTAAATTTGATTACATTGTATTATGCACGTCGTTTATTCATACTGACTTTCTTGTTGCTATCAAATTGTTCATCAACAGTCGTACTTCATTAACTTCTTTTCAAATCTTATTCTTCTCTTTTCCCTCACTAAGTCCCTATGACTTATCCTCCCTTGTTATTTGATTTCTTTCAAACAGGTAAATATGGTGATCGAGGTCTTCAGGCTTGAATGTATTTTGAAATGTACTAGACTCTTGGCTGTGTATATAGGTTTCCATGTATGCTAAGTTGATTTTGAGAGGTTATGATAGGTCATGAATGATCATGAAGGCCTAAACTTGTATATATTTTGCTAATGTTATGTATTTGGTTATTTTGCCAGAACGTGTTAAGAAAGTACTATACCTTTCTTGAAGGATTTGAAGAGAAACTTTATGAGCCTATTGCTTGCTATGAGCGAAATATTGAGATTGAATTAGTAGTACCTCAGCTTAGGTGCCGTCCTGAGAAGGGGTGCTACAAAGTCAATCAAAAATAATTAAATTGATTAACTTTATTCTTCAATTTTTTCTTTATATTACAATAATTTTTAAAATGTATTCTTTTTTCTTTTCAATTCTTCAATTATAATTTATATATATACATACATGGATTATGATATTTTTATTAAAAAATATAAATACTATATTATTTAATAAATATATATTTCGAGCGGATATTAAACGGATCGGATAGCATTTATCATATCCGCATCTATTTATAATCGGATATCTACAAATCAAATACGAATAATATCCACTTTAAACAAATGTAAATAAATTTTATATAAACAAATACGAGAACAAATGATAAATAAATTTTTGAATATTCATTTACAACTTTACATATCGGGTGGCCCTTGCTCACAATTGCGCATTGTGGGTTTCTACTCCCTGAGATCAAACGGAGAGAGACTAAATACTATGTAGGCATATTTTTGTTTTCGGAAGTTTGAAAAATGATGCTTAATTTAAGTGTGCCCGTCTACCCATATCATTGAATCGAATAGTATATATATATATAGCTGGCTGCGGTACGGCTCCTCCATTAGTCTTATGCACGTTCTCCAAAATATATATATATTATCTTTGAATATATAGTTGCTATTTTTCCATTATTAAAAATGAATCATGTGCCCAATCAACTAACATATATGCCTGTCTGGGTTGATATTGAGCTGATCGATCAGAAACTGTATGTGCCAGATCCCCACATATATAATTCACATTAATTATCGCATAATTAATTTTCCAGTTTGCTTATTTAGCTGTCCAAGCATATAGTATGTTACGATATTAATATATATATATATTCATCTGATTAGTACCTAGGTTACTAATTATTTGCTGGCAAGTGGCACAAATATAATATATACATATATAAATATATATATATAGGGTTAATTACCCAGGTCCCATGAGGCTTGACCTAATTACAATAAGGTTAACATGTTTCACGAAATTATGAATACCCCATGACGCTAACGGTATACCGTTAAATCGGACGATTTTTATGAAATGTCTAATTTATCCTTAGCTGAATATATTAAAAAAAGCCAAAAAAATATATATATACAAAGATTTAAATGACCTTAGCATTACAAAATAATTAGAACGCCCTTGAAATTTTATGAAGATGATAAAAGTAACCTCACATAATGAAATTGCAAAATACATCTAAAATTATTAAAAAATATAAATTATAAAATAATTAAATATTTATATATATACATAAATATGTGATAAATATCATGTATATTATATAATATATATATATATTATATATAAATATACATAACCCAACCCACCCCACTCCCCGTCCTAGGCCCCCTACTACCTCGTTAGATCTGGCCATGGGTTGTCGCTGCCATAGCGGCCACCATGGTAGTGGCCGCTCGCTGTTATGGCGGCTCAAGGCCATGGCAACCGCCTTGATAGCACAGCAATGGTATGGCCAGTGGTACAAGGAGGTGGGAGAAGGGTGCGGTGGGATTGTGTACCTTTATATTTATTAATAAATTAAAACTTTAATTAAAATATAATTTTTTTTGTTTATTTATTTTGAATTAATAAAAATTTTAAATTATTATTTATCTTATTTTTAATTCGATATATTTATTATTTAAATAAATTATTTATTTCAGATATGATTATTATTTTAGTAATTCAATTAATTAAATTATTTTATATATATTTATTATTTAATAATGTAATTCAATTAATAATTATATTTTCTATTTAATATAATTAATTAAATTTAATTATGTATATAAATTATTTTATATATGTTTTACTATTTAATATTTAAAATTTTAGATTTTGATTAGTTTTTAATTAATTAATTATTAGTATGTTAGACATAAATATTTTTCATTTTTTACTTTTACTAATAAATAATTTAACTAAATTTAATTATATTATTTTAGATGTGTGTTTATTTTAATATTATAGAATACATAATTTTAAATTATTAAATTATGGTTATATAAGATAATAGATTTTTAATTTTATTTTTTAACGTTTACTTATTTTATTTCTTAATTAATAAGTAATTTCAACTTAATCTAATTAAGTTATTTTAATTATAACTATTTTCTTAATATTATTGATCATCATGTAATCTAAAATAATAAAAGCTATTTTATTTCAGAGAAGAATTTAATATTTAATTTTTTACTTATTTTTTTTGAATTAATAAATAGTTTAATTAAACTTAATTAGATTATTTAACTTGACTTTAAAGATTCTTCCATATTTAAGAAATTTTATTAATAATAAAATAAATTTAAATTTATTATGAGTAGTTTAAATAATATTAAAATTATACCCTTGTAGTATGAAAAATATTATAAATAGATTCAAGGGTATTTTTGCTTGTAAAACAATCATAATAGTAATCATAGGGCATTTTTAGATTTTCATGCAAAATTTTCGATAATGTTAGCATTTTTTGGAATGTAGACTAATGAATTTTAAAAAATGTAAGATGAAGCAAAATATTAGAGAGTATTTGTAATTTCATTAAATCTTTTAATTTTTTGATAAATGGGCCAAACTTCAGGTTGGGGTAATTAACCCTATATATATATATATATATATAGGACTGACTGGTCTAATTAGCCGCCGTAGAGAGATAGGACTGGAAATTAAGCAGAAGGTAGCTCTGTAGGGCTGGAAATGGGCAATTTTCGCATGTGTCTGGCAATGGCATTTTGCGTCTCATCATTTGTATTGGTTGAGGGAAATTTTTGGAAGAGCATGTACTTCCACTGGGGCGCTCAACAGTCCGAATTTTCCAGAAACGGAGACGATGCTACTCTCGTCCTTGATCAGATCTCAGGTATATGGAGATATTTACAAAAATGCATGCCCACCTAATTAATTCCTTTAATTTCTTCAACTTGAATCAAATTAATTTCAGATCCACTTAATTTTTTCAGGATCTGGAATTCAATCAAAGGATCAATTTTTATTTGGAAGCATTGAAATGCTCATCAAGCTGGTACCTGGAAACTCTGCAGGAACAGTGACGGCTTATTTTGTAAGTGCTACTGTATTATATATATATATATATCTAGAAACCTTTTTTTTTTTTTTTCAAGCAGACAGCCTCTGGATATTAGAGGGTTTCTTTAAGATGAATTTATAAATTTCTCGAAATACCTTAGAGGATGTATGAGAGTTTAACATGTTAGAAAATATTTAGTAAATTTTTTCTAAAAAAATAATAGAATCTTATAATTTTTTTAAAAAATAAAAAAATTCCAATTTATTTTTAAAATTTTATCAACATCTTTTAATTTTAACTATTTTAATTAAAAAGTTGTTATTACTAATATTTTATAAGTTTTTAAATTTTATTTTATTATAATAATACAATAATTTATTTTAAAAATAAGATCTAACCTTTTAGGCTCATTTGGTTTTGTTTTCTTATTTTCAATTTCTATCATTTTTAAAATTTAAAATTTTTTTTAGTCAAAATGAGTTAAAAGTGAATTTGTATTTGAATAGATTTTTACACGAGTAATAATTATATTGGATTTAGTAAATTCTAGTTTGAGAGAGATAGTAATGGTGATAATAAAGAAAAGATATATATACTATTAGAGGAAGATATATAAGTTATTATGAAATGTGTTTTTGAAAATAAAAATGTGTATAAAATGATGTAATTTAATTTTCAAATAATAAAAAATGTGAAAAATAAAGTTTGAAGATGAAACTAAATAAATTCGTATAAACTCTAAAAATATCTCATAAAATGCATGAGTTTATAAAATTCTTAAAATAAATTTAATCGAACACTTTTCTTATTGTTTAATGATCTTTGATATTGGCTGCAGTTGTCTTCTAGCGGTAAGAAGCATGATGAGATTGACTTTGAGTTTCTGGGAAACGTATCAGGGCAACCGTACATTGTCCACACAAACCTTTATACTCAAGGAGCTGCTGGCAGAGAACAACAGTTTAACCTCTGGTTCGACCCAACGGCTGATTACCACAACTACACCATTCACTGGAACCCATCTCAAATTGTGTAAGGATACATCTTGTAAGGGAAAATTTCATTTTTCATCCTATAATAATTTTGTCTCCTCCTAAATGTATTCAAAATTTATGATTTTTAATCTGATTTTTATCGAAATGTCAAATTTTTGGTTAAAGTTGAATTGACATGTCAATGAGGTAAAAATCACCAAATTAGATTCACTCTAGCGTATCAACTCAGCTCGCTTGGTCGATTTTGAGATTTCAGTGAATTCAGACTAAAAGTAACAAATATTTTATACACACAGTATCAAAATTATAGGCTTTGTTTGTTTGCATTTTGAGTGGATTATGAAAAATATTTTTGAAAAAGATGTTATCAAAAGTGGGTTGGAGCATGTAATGGTTGCTTGTTTTTATTTTGGGAAGTATTTAAAGAATATTTATAATGATGAAAATATGATTGGGGAATAGTTTTTTTGGGTGAATAGTAAGGAGTATTTTGGGTACTATTTTGTATGTTTTGAAAAATGGGATTGGCCTGGTTGGGGAATGTAATGTATTAACTTTTTAAATTTTTGGAGTTGAAATTGTGGAGAATTAAAACTAATAAACTCAAAATTTTTGCAAGTTGTAGGACAAAATTAAAAAATAGACAAAATTATAAGATGAAAAATGTGATTTTCCCTATCTCTTTAAACATCATATTCATGCATATACATGTTCAATTAAGTTTCAGCCACAATTAAACAACTCAATATATCCATCTTAATTTTTGATCAATAGGTGGTACGTGGACAGCATCCCAATAAGAGTTTATAGGAACTATGAAAGCGAGGGTATTCCGTACCCCAGCCAGCAGGCATTGAGAGTGTACTCCAGCATTTGGAATGCTGACAGCTGGGCAACCAGAGGTGGCCTTGACAAGATTGATTGGACAAAGGCACCCTTCGTCGCAAAATTCCGCCATTTTAGAGCACGGGCTTGCAAATATTACGGCCCAGAAAGTGTCAAAAAATGTGGTGCGCTAAGACCTGCCAATTGGTGGAACTCTCCTCTGTATTCCCAAATCAGTACCAATGAACAGGACCAGATGAACTCGGTCAGAATTAACTTCATGGTCTATGACTACTGCGAAGATTTCCAACGATACAATGGGCTCATGCCCGGCGACTGTCTTAAGCCACAATACTGATACATAATTAGCATGTATAAGATGTAGATGACCACTGATATATCAATCCCTCTATGTTTCGATTTTTTCTTCAATTAATTAATTTATTCTTTATTTAAATACCTCGCCCACCCTGGGTGCGTACTGCATCAGCTTTGGTATTTTTCCAATCGAACAGAGATCATGCATAACAAGAGCAATAACTTCTTACCATGGCAAGTGATCAAGACAAGCACAAAAGCATACAAAATCACACACACACACACACATACCATTTTTCTTGTTTGTAGTATTTAAATTAAGGGTGTAAGTTGAGCCGAGCTGTCTCGCAAACTAGCTCAATTCTATACAAAAAAGCTAAGCTCAAGGTCGAGATTGTTCAAACTTGAGCTGAACCTATTGAGTTTGCGCTTGCAGAGCTAAACTTGAGCCTTAATATAGTGGTTCAAAAGCTCACAAGGCGGCTCATGGACCTAAGTATATATATATATATATATGTGTGTGTGTGTGTGTGTGTGTGGGTGTGGGTGTGGGTGTGGGTGTGTAAATATACAAGTATTAAATAATATATAGAAATATTACTTAAAAAAAATGTCCCACATATTGAAGTAGTTTTTAAACTATTATTCACTTATATATTACTTACTAAATAATAATTAATAATTTATAAGATATTAATTTATAATTTGTAAAGCTAATGGCATTGATATGGGTATAGCCCACAAGCTCAATTGATACTTGGCCCACAAGTTAACATCACCAGTAGGCCCAAAGGCCCAAATAAGAACATCCAGGTCGAAACACATAATAAAGTAAATTGACCTCGTGGAGCGATTGTCTAGCTCCATAGACAGTAGGCCAAGTCCCATCAACTAGCCAAGGTTGGGAAACGTGTGCCCTGGGTAGAGTCACGGCCGCAAGAGCATTAATTGCAGCGCCTACCATCAATCATATTTGTATTTAATGAGGCCGCGCCACCATCCTGTCTGTATTTAATAGCCTTGTCAGCCTATCACCTCCGTATTAATAGTGGTAAGGGCGCTCCTTGTTACCAAACCGATCATAAGTATAGTGGTAGACTAGGTCGAAAGGACCTAGAGTGCCTCTACATGGAAAAGAGGAGAACTAACCCACAGTATGGCAAAAATCGTCTTCTTCGCCCTTCGCCAGACATTATAAATACCTTCTTCTCAGAAACAAAGGTATGCTTTTACATTATCTCTAAGCCTTTGCTCTACCAAATTGCTTTCTAGTCAAGCATATATTGACTTAAGCATCGGAGGGTCTTAGCTGAGGACTTTCTTGATTAGCCTAACGTTTGTTCCCTAGTTGCAGGATTCGACCTAGACCCTCTTATCCTCCGCTCACATCTATCTTTTCAGTTGACTGACCCCTCAATTCGAAACAGAGAAACTTAACCTCTCGAAGAAGACATCATCATTTGTTGCCGTTTCTGGAAAATTGAATCCATAACTGAGAAAATTGTTGACATTAGGCGCACTATGTCCGCAAGGCAGAGTGACCGCAGATCACCACCACCATCCCCACCGCCATCGTAGCCCCAGTAGGACTAGGATGTAGTGGGCCCAAGTTCTCAACCAAAACAGGTGGTGACTTTGACCATCCCTCAGTTTATGCAAATGATAAGTGATAAGATATCAGCACAACTGTTAGCTGTCGCAAAGGCATAATAAACTGGCCTATGGCGACCGCTAGTGCCACGCTGCATCTTTCCTACCTGGAAGAAAGACCCCCGCGCGAGGATAGAACAAGGAATAAAGCATGTTGCAATCTTAGCAGGCGCGATATCACCTTGAGCGCTTTCCTCGAGATAAAACTCGCCATCAACCTCGGGGAGAGGTAACAAACTCTGTCGAACACTTCACTCGACCTAATTGAGCCCAGTAGCTCAGAAGGGTCGAGTGCCTAAGACCTCAACCAAGCAAATATTTATCTCGGGCAAACTGTGAGAAATGGGAGAAGGTATCACATTAAGTCCAATAACTGAACAGACAATTGGAAGAGATTTCAAGGAAAAACACTAAAAGAAATCTTCAACTTGATAACGCCCTCAGGCTCCACTGAGATAGGGAGTCCCTATTCATCTAGGATATAATTGACGAGCACATAGCAATCAATGCAAAAATTTCTACCGATCTACCCAGATATGACGGATCCACGACCCCAATAAGCACTTACTCCAATTCGAGCACATGATACAACTCCATGACCACAATGACCACATTCATGCCAAAATGTTAGTCACCACTTTTTAAGGAATAACGCTCAAATGGTTTGTTAAGTTGGAACTTGCATCCATTTTCTGCTATGACCAACTTTGTGATAAATTCATCCATTAGTTTGCCAGCAGAAGGAAAGTAAAGCTCCCCCACACCTACCTCTATACAGTGAAGCAAAATAAGGGGAAATCTTTTTGGGATTTCTTGCTAGGTTTAATACCGAGGTGTTGAAGATTGCTAATCCTAAGATTGAATTTTATTAGAATAGCGCCCCGTAGCCAATAGGATTAGCATGTAAACTATTTCACTTGTGATACAATTTTGAGTGAATGGTATTCATTATAAATGATCACCTTCATCTTATGCTTGTATTACTTCACTAGCATTTGGTTGAAGCCCTTAGATTACACAAGACTACGGAACTTGGTCAGTACAGTAGATCATGATCATGGAATAAGTCTTACATGGTCATGATCTTAAATATCCCAAGTTATAGAATCTTATGAGATAGGGCATCTAAGATTCGGATATACTTGCACTGACGATGCATAATCCAAGGGTTGGATGTTACTCCATTCCATAAGCAAACCATGTAAGATATGTGTGCACGTTAGTGAGTGCTTGTTAGAGCACAAAGCACTTGAGGCCCGCTCGGAGAATCCACTAGATAGCCGTAGTGGCAAGTTGGTAGTGATAAGTTCTCCAATTTACGCTAGTGTATATAATTAGTCCTTTGACCTGAGGATCCATTGTAACCTTTTGTTTAGGTTCTCATGCTTTGACTTTTCCCTGGCCACCTAGCGAGCTGTTCGGGTTGAGATTGGGTATGCGCTACTTAGACATGGAGGTTTATGAGATCCAAGATGGGATCCGATTCCTCGTTGTTGTGAAGGGCAAGTGCATCTCCTATGTGTTCTATAATGATTGATTTCAAGGAGTTATTGCACAAGGTAGTATGACAATTTGGAAAAAGAGGTTTTCAAAGATGAGGTCATAAATCGAAATCAAACATAAAGAATAGAAACATAATATCGAGGCTATTAGGGAGCTGGCAAATATCTTGCCTTAGGTCTCTTTCATGGAGATAGAAGACGGAAGGACTGTATTTGCATGGTACGCGTAGATTTAGAATGGTTCACCAAAAGCATTAATTCGGCCAATTGTTGGGCTCTATGGGCTTGAGGTTGCACATCAACCATGGAGATTGAGTACTGTTTAATTAATAGAGATTAATTGAATTGAGTCGACTAGTTTAAAGGAGTTTAAACTAATGTGAATATTTGATATTTTAAAGTCACAAGAGTTGTGAGCCTATGTCCAACGACCGATAGAACCTAATGGGTCACACACAAAAAAATCAATTGGAAATCCTACCTGATGAAGGGAATTTTCTAAGTGTTAGAAAAATTCTCTTTGATCGAAAATGAGAGGAAAATTGGATGATGTAATTTTTAGTCATTTTGACTTGATCAATTTAATTGTTAAATTGATCTAAATAATTTAAGGAGTTAAATTAGATCAATTAAATTAATAATTAATTTAATTGATGCCACATGACTATCAATTGGTCAAGTTAACTTAAAGAGTTAACTATTACTAGTTTAAAGAGATAAGTTGACTTAAAAGTTAAGTCAAAGTTTAATTAAATTAAAGTTTTTAATTCAATTAAAGTGAAGAATTAATTTTGGAGGAAAAAATTCAAATGAAGAGTTTATTTGGTGTGACATTAGAATTTATTTGGATGATGTTTCATGAGATGAAATTCATATTCCAAATGAAATTCAAATGCATATTAAATTCATATGCAACTTGCGTGCAAGTTGGCAAGCAAGTGGCACCCCCCTCAGGGGAGGTGTAATGCCACCTAAGCATCACACTATCCCTCCATCTATATATAGATATAGAGAGAGGCAGCCAAATTGTATGTGAATGCAAGTATTTTGCATCTAATTTTTAGATTTCTTTCCCTCCAATATTGTGTGTCTCTCTCATGTGTTGCGACTTCACATTTTGCTTCACATCTTCCTTCTCTATATTTTTGGCCTTTATCATCCTTATCCCTCCTTTGATTTTCGAGCTAATCTAGGAGAAATTAGATTGTCCATTGGAGTGTGGATCTTATCATTAGAGGCAATACATTTGGATTGCTAAGCTTTTGGAGATCTGTTTGGGAAGTAATTTTGGAGTGTCCATTGGAGGTCTTGTAGAAACTTTTTTGATCTGAAATTTTTATTGGCGATACATCTAGGTGTTGGTGTTCTTTTAGTTCAAGTTTCACTCAATTTTGAGGTGATTTGGTTGGGCAAACATTGCTCACACTTTGCTATGCCAGGAGGAGACTGCTTTAGAGAAATCCAGCTAGTCTTCATCATTTCGGTTGGGATTTGCTTTTGAGGTAATTTAATGTCTTAATCTAGTTTAATAGCATGAATCAAATCCTTATGAAGGTATGAATTAAGTTAGATTTTAGTTTTTAAGGGTTATTAATTAGATCCTTAGCTTACACCGTCTTTCAAGTTTTTAATCAACGTGTTGTTCCTTGAACTTATTCACAAGGAGTGGGCTCCTTATGTGCACAAATTGGATACATCAATTGTAATATCAAGTTTTTCCTTTTTTTTTTTAAAAGGCTTAACCGACCAGAATCCCCATAGAGAATGGTAGGTCAGCCCAAGAAAGAAGGGAAGAGGAAAGTCGAAGAAGAGTACCCCCCTTGCGAGGTGTGATTGATACCATTACACTAGGACCAACCGCCGAGGGGGAGGGGGACTCTAAAACAACAAGGAGATAGGTCCAAAGGCAACCTGAATCTACTAAAACTTGCGGAGCCCAAACACTTTTCCAATTATCAACCAGCACAGAGCCTATCTCCTTCTCAGATTTCGACCTTTCTTACATAGGGGACCAGAAGGCCGATAGTAAAATGGATTGCCCATTTGCTGTGACTGTGGAAATTGCTAATTTTGAAGTCAGAAAAATCTTGGTCGATAATTGTAGCTCCGTCAACATAATTTTCTTATTGACCCTGGAAAGAATGAAGTTGGGCAAGCTTAATTTCAAATTGGTTCGTACCCCGCTTGTCGGGTTCGGAGGGATAAAAATTATCCCAGTAGGATCTATAAGTCTATCCACTTTATTTGGTGAAGTGCTTAAGAGATGGACCCTAATGATCAGTTACTTGGTGGTCGATGCCCCGTTTGCCTATAATGCTATCATTAGGAGGCCAGCACTGAATGGTTTTAGAGCTGTTGTTTCGACCTATCACAAAAAGATCAAATTCCCAACACTGGTTGGAACGGGTGAACTGCTCTTCAACATGAAAAAGGAATGGCGATGCTACACAATCTAGGTCGAAGCAAACGAGCAGAAATCTCGACCAAAATTGAAATCCTCTACCATCTTAATGTGGACTCAACCTTCAAACTGGTCAAGTAGAAAACTAAGATGTTTAATGTAGAAAGTGGCCAGATCATTGAGGAAAAGTTCAACAAGCTCTCAAAGACAGACTACATTATAGAAATTCAATATCCCGATTGGTTACGTAATGTAGTCCTTGTCCCTAAGAATGAGGGCAAGTGGAGAATGTGTAATGATTTCATTGATTTGAATAAAGCAAGCCTTAAGGACCTTCACCTACTGTCTCGAATAGACTTATTAGTCGATTCAAAAGTAGGGTGCGACCCATTAAGTATGATGGATCGCTTCCAAGGGTATTATCAAATTTCCATGGCTCCCTAAGATAGAGACAAAACCTCATTTATGGTCCTAAATAGTTTATATTATTTTCTAATCATGCCTTTTGGCCTAAAAAACGTCGGGGCAACTTACCCAAGTGTAAATTTTATATTAAAAGCGAGATCAATTGAATGATGGTAGTCTATGTCGATGATATGATTGTTAAGTTGGAAAATGAGGCAAACCATTTAGCCAACCTTGACCATACATTCTCAATTTTAAGGGCTTTTAGGATGAAGCTTAACCCTAACAAATGCACATTCGGGGCAAGAGGTGGAAAATTCTTGGGATATATGGTCAGCCAAAAAGGTATTGAAGCAAACCCACAAAAGATTCAGGTAATCCAATATATCTCTCCCCCTAAGATGGTTATTAGGGATGTTTAGAGACTAGTCAGAAGGATCATAGATTTGGGTCAACTCATTGCCCAACGATGAACAAGAGCTTACTATTTTTCAAAATTCTCAGGAACGCTTGAAAATTTCGCTGGATAGAAGAACGCGACTAGGCCTTGATCCACTTGAAGTAATATCTATCCACCCCACCATTCCTCGCAAAAACTGAGGTTGGAGTGATCTTTTATTTGTATCTAGCAGTTTTGACAATAGCAGGTAGTTCAGTTTTCGTATCTACCCGATAATGCACACATAGACCAATATACTTCATCAGCAAAGCCTTGTAGGGTCCTGAACACAATTACCTGGAGATTGAAAGTTTGCCCTTGCCTTGATTACAATAGCATGAAAATTGAGGCCTTACTTGCAGTTACACTTTATTATTGTTTTGATGAACCAACTTTTCAAGTAGGTATTGTCCAAAGCAGACACATTTGACAGATTAATCAAATAGGCCATAGAGTTGGGATAATTTGATGTCGTTAACCCTGAACAACTATTAAAGCACAAATGTTAGTTGATTTTATAGCAGAACACAACAACCTCCCCATAGTAGTCGAGCAGCAGCCACTTATCTACTCTTTACATGTTGATGGGTCAGCAATATCCTCAAAGGTTAGGGCAGGAGTCTCTTTATGCTCCCTTAGGGAGAAGAACATGACTTTGCTATCAAACTTAACTATATAGTCACCAACAATAAAGTAGAATACGAAGCCCTTATTATAGGCATGAGGATAGCCATTAACAGGGGAGTTGAGAATTTAATAGCTATCATAGACTCATAGTTGGTCGCTGAACAATGCAAAGGGAATTTTGAAGCAAAAGAAGCGTCTATGAGCAGATACCTTACAGAGGTCAAGAGTTTAGAACAACAGTTTAAGAAATTTATACTTAGCTAAGTCCCCAGGACTAAAAATTTATACTTATCTAAGTTCTTTAGCTTGACTAGAGGTGCCAGAGAGAGAACCATCACATTTTTGGTCGCCAAAAAGCCCACTATAAAAAGGTTTGATTAGAACCAAGTATGGGACATTGAGAAATCACCTCTTAGTTGGCAAGATGAAATCAAAGCTTACCTGAGAGAAGGTAGGGTGCTAGAGGACGGGCAGCCAAATTCACCCTCGATGAGTTTGGTCAATTATACAAGAGGTCTCTCTCGGGCCCCCAGTTAAGGTGTTTAATGCTAGAACAAGCCCAAGAGGTCCTGGAAGAGATCCATACAGGCGTTTGCGGAAACCACTTTAGGGGACAAATGTTAGGCTATAAAGTCATCAGGCATGGCTACTTTTAGTCGGCCTTACTCCATGATGTGGTCAATTTAGGTAGATGATGCCCACCCTGCTAGGTGCACGTCAATGTAAGTCATCAGCTAGCTTCGACTATGATCCCACTCAAAATTACACGGCTATTCGACCAGTGGGGAATAGACATAGTAGGCTCATTTCGAAGGCCACGAGTTAGAGAAAGTACATGATAGTGGCAGTCGAGTATTTTACCAAGTGGGTTGAAACAAAAGCATTCCCAAAGATAACTGACGTAGTAATAAGAGGTTTTTTATAGAAGAACATCATTTACAATTTTAGTTTGCCAACGGTGCTGATATTGGATAATGGAACCCAATTCTAGAGCAAAAGCATGAGAAGTTGTTGTGAAAGTCTTGGGAAATGACTGAAAGAAGGAATGAGATTAGGATCCAAAATATAAAACCAAAAACAGGCAAAATATAGCCAAACCACTCCATCCCAAGAATCATTAATATGCTCAAAATAAGGATTTTGATGTAGAAAAATTACCTTTGTAGGTCAACACAAAGGAAATGAGAAGATCACTCCAATGAACACTTCAATGGACGATCTACACGCAGCAGAAGATGCTAATAGTTGGTTCCCTTCCCAAGCTCCAAAAATCGGAAAATTTGGCAGGCTACACCACCACTAGTATAGTGAGTTACTGCCAAATTTTTTCTAAAATCAGAAACTCCTTGGTCACCCAAATTTGAAGGTAAGTGAGGCATTAGGATCCAATAATTAAAACTTCAAAAGCTAAAATTAACTAGTGCTTCACAAGCAAACAAGGATCTAAACATGCTTAGGATTCAGATTTGGATGGAGAGTTACCTTGATTAGCAAAATCCAAAGGAAAGATTAAGAACTCTTCTTCAATCATGAAACTGTCAAACAGTGGCACAATTGGAAGGATGCAAATTTTGCAAGATCCAGATATCTCCAAAAATTCTAAAAAAATTCCAGTAGATTCTCAGCTCTTTGATAAAGCTATTGTGAAAATTTCAAATCAAAATTCTTCTTGATCTCTTGGAATAAAATCGAAAAATCAATGCAAATCACTACCTTGATTGATGGATCTCCAAGGCACAACAATCCTATTGTCTTGCCTCTATCAATATGATCCACACACCAATGCTATTTCTAATTTATCCTCTATATTAGCTGGAGATATAGAGGAGAAATGAGAGCTTGAAGGCCGATTTAGGGGCTGGAGAAGAAGAGAGAAGTGGAGGGCAATACTTTGAAGGAGGGAAAATGTGAGAATCTAATTCTTCACATGGATTGTGATATTGCCGCCCACTCTCACCTCTATCCTCAAGGTGGGCAACCGCCCACTTGCTTTCAAGTTGGCAAATTCAAATCAAATTTAAATTTTGTGTGCATTTCAATTATATTTGGAATCTAATGTCAAATTAATTAAATACCACACCAAATGAACCTTTCATTTGAATTTTCCCTCCAAAAATGATTCTTCTCATTAATTAAATTGAATACTTTAATCTAATTAATTTAATCCTTGACTTAACTCTTAAGTTAATTAGTTTAACTCTTTAAGCTAAGAATTGTTAACTTAACCTTTTAAGTTAACATGACCTATTGATGGTCATGTGGCACCAAATAATTAACTCCTTAATTATTAATCTTATTTAACTCCTTAAATTATTTGATCAATTCAACAATTAAATTAATCAAGCTAAAATTGACCTCAATTTTCGGTCACCCCAAAATCGATCACTTGGAGTGAGTTTCTAACACTTAGAAAAATTCCTCCATCATTTAGGAAATGTAATTGGCTTTTGTGTGTGACCTGATAGGTTCTACTATTCATTGGATATGGGCTCACAACTCCTTATGACTTTTAAATATCATATATTCATTTTAGTTTAAACTCATTTAAACTAATCGACTCAATTCAATTTATCTCCATTATTTGAAGAGTACCTAACCTCCATGGTTGATGTCCAACCTCAAGCTCATGAAGTTCAACTAATTGGCCAAAATAAATGCTTTTGCAGACCATTATAGCTCTACACGTGCCACGAAAATATAGTCTTTCCATCTCTTATTTCCCAAAAGAGGTCTAAGGCAAGATAATTATCGGCTCCTTAATAGTCTCGATACTATGTCTCTGTTCCCAATGTTCAATTCCACTTTATGACCTCATCTTTGGAAAACTCTTTTTCCAAATTGTCATACTACCTTGCGCAAAGATTTCTTGAAATTGATCATTATAGAATACATAGGAGATGTACTCGCCTTTCACAAAGACGAGGAGTCGGATTCCATTTTGGATCACACAAACCTCTAGTCTAAGTAGCTCATGCCTAATCATCGCTTGAATGGCCTGTTAAGTGACCAAGAAGGAGTCAAAGCATAAGGACCAAACACAAGGTCACCATGGATCCTCATGTCAGAGGACTAATTATATGCACTAACGTAAGATAGAGATTCTGCCACACCGACTTGCTACTGCGGCTATCTAGTGGATTCTTCGAGAGGGCATTCAGTGTCTTATTCCCTAACAAGCACACACTAACATGTATCCATATCTCATATGGGATTGCTCATGGAACGGAGCAATATCCAACTCCTTGGATCTGTGCATCGTTAGTGCAAGTCTATCCGGATCTTCGATGCCCTATCTTTTAAGATCCTATCACTTGGAAGATTTAAGATCACAACCATGTAAAACTTATTCCATGATCACCACCCAGTATGTGACCAAGTCCCATAGTCTTTTGTGATCTAAGGGCTTCAACCAAATTCCAGTGAGGTATAAATGAGCATAAGATGAAGATGGCCATATAATGAATATCATTCAATCAATATTGTATTATGAGTGAAATAGTTTACAATGCCAATCTAATTGGCTTGCTGGGCACTATTCCAACAAAATATGTTCCCAAAAACCAGTGCAAACAATGATCCACCAAGGAATTCTAAGTCCTCTAGGTATAGGACTTCTAATGACAAAGTTCACACACCTTAACTAGGCACTAAATCAACCTAACTTGTGAAGGATAGTGTACCACAAGGATCCATGTAATAAAGCAAAAATAGCTAGAACAAATCTTGACTACACTCCATCTAAGGATCAAATCATACTGTAAAATAGATTTGGAAGAAGATAAATACCTTGATTGCTTAAAATCCAAGGTAGAAGTGAAGACAAGCTTGAACACTTCAAATCTATCTCTAGTTGGTGTAGCAGGAATCCATCAACTTTTTCCCTAGCAAACCACCTCTTATTTGGCTAAAATTTGGACAGAACTTCGCCAACTCCTTGAAGAATGTCCAGTAAAAGTTTTAGGAAAATTAGAATTCGGCAAGTTCTCTAAATCTACCTCCAAACTTTCTGGATTGTAGTGGATCTCCAAAGAGCAAAGCTATCTAAGTTTGTATCCCCTAATGAAATGATCCACACACCCAAGGAAAGTCTCAATCAACCTCTAAAAAGCTGTAACACCAGAGAAAGAAGAAGTTATGAAGGCTAATTTTAGGAAGGGAAGGTGAAGAAAGTGTGTAAAACTTCAACACATGAGTAGATCACACTTTCTGGAGGGAAAAGAGAATATAGCTTGCAAAGTAAGCATGTGGCCGGCCACTCCTCAATTTATAGATGAGAAAAGTTGGCATCACACCTCCCATGAGGTGAGGCGCCACGTAAGAAAGACAACTTGCATGTGAAATGTGAATTTCACTTGCATTTGAATTTTATTTATAGTCTTTATTTCATCTCATGAAATGTCATCCAAATAAATTCTAAATGCACCTCAAATGAACTCCATTTGAATTTCCTTCCAAAATTAATTCTTCACATTAATTATGTTGGAATAGGGCTCGGCAAGCCATTTAGATTAGCTTTGTAAAAACTATTTCCTTGTGAATACAATCTTGATTGATTGATATTCTTTATATAGCCATCTTCATCTTATGCTCTTTATTACTTCATTTGCATTTGGATGAAGCCCTTAGATTACTCATGACTACGGGACTTGGTTTGATGACCATGAAATAAGTCTCACATGGTTGTGATATTAAATCTTTCAAGTCATAGGATCTGATGAGACAAACATCTAAGATCTAGATAGACTTGCACTAATGATGCATAAATCTAAGAATTGGATACTGTTCCATTCTATAAGCAACCGTATAAGATATGGGTGCATGTTAGTGGCTGCTTGTTAGAGAATAAGGCCTGAAGACCTGCGGGAGAATCCACGAGATAGCCGGAGTGGCAAGTTCTCCAGCTTACACTAATGCATATTATTAGTCCTCTGACCTAATGATTCATGGTAACCTTATGTCTGGTCCTTATGCTTTGACTTTTCCTTGACCACTTAGTGGGTTTTTCGGGTTGAGGTTGGGTATGAGCTACTTGGCATAGAGGTTTGTGAGATTCAAGATGGAATTCGACTTCTCGCTTTTGTGAAGGTCGAGTGCATCTCCTATGTATTCTATAATGATCGATTCCGAGAAATCCTTGTCCAAGGTGGTGTGAAAATTTGGAAAAAGAGTTTTCCAAAGATGAGGTTACACATGGGAATTGAACATTGGGAATATGGGCATAGTATTGAGGCTATTAGGGAACCGGCAAATATCTTGCCTTAGGCCTCTTTCGGGAGATAGGAGACAGAAGGACCGTATTTGCATGGTAAGCATAGAGTTATAATGGTTCTCCAAAATATTCATTTCAGCCAATTAGTTGGGCTCCGTGGGCTTGAAGTTGGACATCGACCATGGAGATTGGGTACTCTTTAATTAATGAGATTAATTGAATTGAGTCGATTAGTTTAAAAATATTTTAAACTAAAATAAATAGAGGGTATTCAAAAGTCACAAGGAGTTGTGAGCCCATGTCCAATGAATGATAGAACCTATTGGGTCACACACAAAAGCCAATTAGCTTCCTAGTTAATGGAGCAATTTTCTAAGAGTTAGAGAATTTCTCCTAGTGGACCCATTTTTTAGGTGTCCAATTTAAATTTCAATTTTGGCCTGGTTAAGTTAAGTGTTAAATTAATCAATTAATTTAAAAAGGTTAAATTAGATCAATAACTAAGCAATTAATTATTTGGTGCCAAAGTGACCATCAACTAGTCAAGTTAACTTAAAGAGTTAAGTTAACAAAATTAAGCTTAAGAGTTAATCGTGTTTGACTTAAGAGTTAAGTCAAAGGTTCCTTAATTAAATTAAAGTGTTTAATTTAATTAATGGGAAGAATACATTTTGATGGAAAAATTCAAATGAAATGTTCATTTGAATTAGCATCTTAATTAGCTTGAAATTAGATTTTAAATGTAATTAAAATGCACATGAAATTCAAATTGAATTTGATTTGCATTTGTCACCTTAGCAATGCAAGTTGGCCGCCCACCTTGAGGAAGGTGTGATACCAACTTGGCATCACACCAACATCACCATATATATAAATATAGAGGGTATGAGGATAGGTCATTGCTGAAAGTGTGAAGGAATTAGATTCCTTCCACAATTCCCTCCAAAATTCCTTGCAAGCATTGCATTCATGTGTTGAAAGCTTTGCTTTCTTCTTCTTCTTCTTCTTCCCTACCTCAAATCGCACTCCACCATTGTCATTCTTCTCTCTTATTTTAGTGTATAGTGAGGAGAGTTTGGAAGTTTCAATTGGTGTGTGGATCATATCAATAGAGTTGAACAGGTTAGTTTGCTAAGTTTTGGATATCCGCTTGAGCAGAGCACCAATTTGTCGAATATTTTCAGGGAGATCCAAAAAGATTTTTGATCCAAAATTTTACTGTGTTTCCTCCAAGGTGTTGAGAGGTTTCAGTAATTTTTTGGTGATTTTTGGAGGAGTTTAGATGAGGCAAAAATTGCTCTCTTCCTACTGCGCTGGTTTTTGGCATATTCTGGATTGGTGAAGAGTTCACCATGTTCTCCTTGGAAATTAGCAATTCAAGGTATCACTCTATCTAAATATGGATTGTAGGAATGATTCGATCCTTGTTAACTTGTAAGCACTTGTTTATTTAGCTTATGAAGTTTTATAATTGGATCCTAGTGTCTTACTTGCCATCATGTGGTATCGGAGCCTAAATCATGCTTATATTTGGATTTTTTTTTTTTATGATTGATTCATGTGATGGATTGATCATAATCACCAAATTCTCAATTCATATGATGGATTGGAATGTTTCGTTGATGTTGTGTGTGGCTCCTTGATTGATGAATTGAAAGCATGCTAATATGTGTTTTAAGTGTTGATTCATATGGTTAGTATGTTTTAATTCATAGCTATTAATGTTGAATGTTGATTTAGCATTAATTTTTTTTATATGTGGATATAGCATGTTGAAGATTGACTAAAATAGTTGTGGTCATTTTTGGATCCAATATGATTGGAGTTTTGTTGGAGACTTTTGAAGAATGCGATTCTCACTTAAACTTGATTTTTGAAACTTGATTGAGCACTTAAATTTCCAGTTTTAAAATGTGTTTTAGATCTGAAAATTCATCCATAATGTGTGATTTGATGTTTAAAAAGAGTTCTAGAATTTTTGGTGCACAAAAGTTGAGCTAAAAATCGGCTTGACTAGCTTTTACACCAAAACAGGGGCTGCCGACTAGCCTTGGTGCAAGCTGGTAGGGTAGTGGCCGAGAGCTGCTGCCCAGCTATGCGCCGGGCATGGCCAGCAGTGCACGATCATGGGTTGGGTAGATTTTGAGCTTGTTTTTGGCTTCTTTAGTGGCTTGAAATAAGGTTAAATCATGTGTTATGGATGCACAAGTGTTGTGCAAGTTGTCAATATTATGTATGACATTTTTCAAGCTCCTAAAATCTTGTTAAAGTTAATCTCCATATGTTGCATAAGTGTTATGCATGGCCAATTATTTTTTAATTTGATTAGTATTTAATTGTTGGAATTAATTGTTAATTCTAGATTTGATTATTGTTCGTTTAATTGTTGAATGGATGATGAATGAATGGGGATGATCATGAGCCTTTAATATTGATTTTATTTATTTCAAGTTGTTGAAATGGGATGCATTAAATTGGGGCTTGCATGCCTCTTTATCTCTACTTTGTAAATATTATGAGAGTAGAATTACTAGGAGTGAGGATTTCCTTCTCATGTAAAAGTTACATGGAGCTAAGGAGGCCATGGAGGCATGGTGACTTTTGAAGGCCCATGAATGTATGGGATACAATCATGTAATAACTATATTTAATCAACCCACCTAAAATCAACTAGGTGGTGCACTTATGGCTCTAAGTGCACTATTTGGTTAGGCTCATGGTCATCCCACCCTAGGAGCATGCTAGACGCATTTACTTATTTATGCTTTCCATATCTTATTGATGTATCAAATGTATGTTTAGAATATAGAAAACCTAAATAAGAAGATAAAAAATGATGAGATCTTTGCAAACAAAAACCCTCTACTTAGAATGTCTAAGTGCTTTTTATTTATATTAAGTTGAAATGGATTAAAATTAAAAGAGTTTTAATTAATCCAAGCCTTCTACCAATAGTGTATGCCATGATGATGCTACCGATTTTGTGTGATGGCACTCGTGTACGGGGGTCACGATGTGAACAGTGCACTTTGACTTAAGAACGCCCATACATTGGCACTCGTGTACAGGGGATGATGTGGTACCTATCTTGAGTCAAAGATTGATTGGTAGGTACAAATTAACACTTAGTACCATAGAATGGCACACCTGTATGTAGTCTATGTGAAAAGTGAGGCAAAATATATCAAGAGTTGCATAAGATGCAATTAGCAAAAGTTGCTTACCCTTCAATTGCTTGTGGATGGCACTGTGTACGGGGGTTCACTTGCAAGTCCTTGGGATCTTGATTCTCACTAAGAAATATGATTTCCTGAATTCTTCTAGGGGGTGAAGAATTTGATAAAATAGTGGGAGGAAAACATGCTTGAAAGACCATAAACATGTTTTTTAATGTCAAATTCAATCACATGCTTATACTCTTTTTCGCCTCTTGTAGATTTTTGAAATCTTCAATCAAAATGGCTAAAAATCCACTCACATCAATTTTGGAAACTAATAAACTCACCGGGCCTAACTTCTAAGATTGGTTGAGAAATCTTAAAATAATTCTAGACTTTAAAAAATGGACTTACGTCCTTGATCAAAGTCCTGTGGACACACTTGGTGATGACACCACTGACCAACACTTGAGAAGGGTATGTACTTTATTGAAGTGCATATGATGACTAATTCTTCCACATGGGTGTTTGATACCGCATGCATTTCTAACCTTTCTAATTTGTTATAGGGAATGAAAATAAGGAGTCTTCGTTAAGGGGATATGATCCTCCGCTTAGGAAATGGAGCAAAAGTTGTGGCCACTTTCCAAGGCGTTATCAAGTTGGACTTGGGGAATGCTTGTATTGTACTTGATTCGGTTTATTATGTACCCAATCTTGTTAAGAATATTATTTCAATTCCGTTCTTGATAATGAAGGATTTGATTTTTTTACATTGAATGGGATGCTGAAAGCATTAAAAATAGTTCTTTAATTGCACAAGGTACATTAATGAATGAATTATACATACTTGATTTTCAACCTTCACTAATGCACATTCAATCAAGTAAAAGAAAGTTAGATAACCAAGAAGATGCCATTTTAGGCATGCAAGATATGGACATATTTCTAAATATAGGATGAACAAGTTAGAAGCTCTCAAAGCACTAAATGTTAGTGGTATTGAGAATCTTCCTACTTGTGAATCTTGTTTGAAAGGAAAAATGACCAAGACTCCCTTTGTAGGACAACCGGAGCACTCCATAAGTCTCTTGGATTTGATCCATATGGATGTTTGTGGACTACTAAGAGTTAGTGGGAGAGGAGGCTATTCCCACTTCATCACCTTCACCGATGACTATAGTCGGTTCGGACAAGTGTTTCTTATGAAGAACAAGTCCGAAGCCTTTGAAAAGTTCAAAGAATATAGGAGTGAAGTGGAAAATCAATTGGGGCTAAGTATTAAAGCTCTTCGATCGAATCGAGGGGGAGAATACTGGAGCACTAAATTCTTGGTTATCTAAAGGAGAATGGGATTCTCTCTCAATGGAATCCACCCGGCACACCCTAACACAATGGAGTAGCTGAAAGGAGAAATCGTATCTTGTTGGACATGGTGCATTCTATGATGAGCTTTTTCGACGTGCCCATATCATTTTGGGGATACGCCTTAGTCACGACGGGGAAGCTACTAAATATAGTACCTTCAAAGTTGGTGCCCAAAACACCATATGAGATATGGCATGGCAAAGCACCATTTTACCAATATCTTAAGGTTTGGGGATCTCCCGCCTACGTGAGACAGACAGTGAGAGATAAGTTGGATAGTAGATCCACCTTGTGCAAGTTTGTGGGATACCCTAGAGAGTCTAAGGGTTATTGTTTCTATGATCCATCCGAAAAAAAGGTGTTTGTTTCGAGGAACGCCCATTTTTAGGAAAATGAATTTCTATTGGATAGAAATAGCTTTGTCGTTGAACTTGATGAAGTTCAAGATGATAAAGAAATCCCACAAGCGGTGGAAATAAATGAGCAATTAGAGCCTCACATATAACCTCTAAGAAGGTCGGATCGAATCTAGAAGCAACTAAAAAGGTTCAGATTCCTTCATGAAATGGGCCAATCGGATAGTGATCTGAAGACCTATGAGGAAACTATGTTGGATATAGATTCGGGATGTTGGCTTGAAGCCATGAGATCTGAAATGGACTACATGTACTCACATAAAGTATGGACTTTAGTAGATCCACCTAAGGGAATAGTTCCCAATGGTTGCAAGTGGATCTATAAGCGAAAGCTTGGAGTAGATGGAGAAGTGGTGACTTTTAAGGTGCGGCTAGTGGCAAAAGGTTACACTCAAAGACCCAGTATTGATTTCGAGGAAACCTTTTCACCGGTCTCAATGCCTAAGTCCATTCGGATTATACTTGCCATAGCCACATATTATAACTATGAGATATGGCAAATGAATGTGAAAACCGCTTTCCTCAATGGAGACATTGAAGAAGAAATCTACATGGAGCAACCATAAGGTTTTACATCCAAGGGGAGTGAGCAAAATGTTTACAAACTCCAAAGATCCATTTATGGACTCAAACAAGCATCCCAAAGTTGGAACACGCGTTTTGGCAAAATGGTCAAATCGTTTGGCTTTGTCAAAAATGTGTATGAGCCATGTGTGTATAAAAAGGCTAGTGGCAGTAGTGTACATTTTATTGTACTTTATGTTGATGGCATCCTTCTTATTAGGAATGAGGTAGGAATGTTAGAGTGTACTAAAGCGTGGTTATCTATACAATTCTCCATGAAGGATTTGAGAGAAGTATCCTACGTATTAGGAATACGTATCTATAGAGATAGATCTATGAGGACGCTGGGGCTATCCCAAATGCCATGCATTGACAAGATACAAAAGAGGTTTAGTATGGAAGAATTTAAGAAGAGATTTCTTCCCATGGGACATGGCATTCGTCTCTCCAAGTTTATGGCCCCCAAGATAGAGGAAGAGAAACAAAGGATGTCCCACATACCTTATGTATTCACTATCGGTAGTATAATGTATGCAGTTCAATGTACAAGATCGGATGTGGCACACTCGCTAAGTGTTACGAGTAGGTTCCAATCAAATCCCGATTAGAGTCACTGGATAGCTGTAAAAGCAATCCTTAAGTACTCGAGAAGAACTAAGGATGGTATACTGTAATGGAGAATTGAAAATAGAGGGGTTTCTGGATTCAAGTTTTCTATCCAATATAGATGACCTAAAATTCACATCTGGATTTATACTTTACCTCAATGGCAGCGCGGTGAGTTGGAAGAGTTCCAAACAAGACACCACAGTTGATTCTACCACAAAAGCAGAATATATTGCGGCTTTGAAAGCTTCAAAGGAAGGTGTTTGGATGAAAAACTTTATTCAAGAGTTGAATGCAGTGCCTAGGATTGCTGAGCCAGTGGTTGTCTATTGTGACAACAACGGGGCAGTAGCAAAAGCCAAAGAGCCAAGATCTCATCAGAAATCCAAACATATTTTGAGGCGATATCATTTGATCCGGGAGATCATTGATAGATGCGACATCCGAGTGGAGAGAGTTACCTCGGAAGAGAATATAGCAGATCAACTAACAAAACGCCAAATGCAAAAGGTCTTTGAAGAACATCTTGCGAAGATAGGTCTCAAGGCCATGAGGCCTTGGCTTTAGGGCAAGTAGGAGACTTTTGGAATAGTGCCCAACAAGCTTATTAGATTGGCCTTGTAAAAGCTATTTCCTTGTGAAAATAATCTTGATTGATTGATATTCTTTATATAACCATCTTCATCTTATGTTCTTTATTACTTCACTTGCTTTTGGATGAAGCCCTTAGATCACTCATGGCCACAGGACTTGGTTTGATGACCATGGAATAAGTCTCACATGGTCGTGATCTTAAATCTTCCAAGTCATATGATCTTATGAGACGGGGCATCTAAGATTCGGGTAGACTTACACTAACGATGGATAAATCTAAGAGTTGGATATTGCTCCGTTCCATGAGCAACCATACAAGATATGGGTGTATGTTAGTGGGTGCTTGGTAGAGAACAAGGTACTGAAGACCCACGGGAGAATCCCTTATATAGCTGTAGTGGCAAGTCAGTAGTGACAAGTTCTCCAGCTTACGCCGGTGCATATTGTTAGTGATCTATGGTAACATTATGTTTGGTCCTCATGCTTTGACTCTTCCTTGACCGCTTAGTGGGTCTTTCGGGTTGAGGTTGAGTATGAGCTACTTGGCATGGAGGTTTGTGAGATCCAAGATGGAATCCAACTCTTCGCTTTTGTGAAGGACGAGCGCATCTCCTATGTATTCTATAATGATCGATTCCAAAAAATCCTTGCTCAGGGTGGTGTGAAAATTTGGAAAAAGAGTTTTCCAAAGATGAGGTCACTCAAGGGAATTGAACATTGGGAATAGAGACATAGTATCGAGGCTATTAGGGAGCTAGCAAATATCTTGCCCTATGCCTCTTTCGGGAGATAGGAGATGGAAGGACCGTATTTTCATGGTAAGCGTAGGCTATAATGGTTCTCCGAAACATTCATTTGGCCAATTAGTTGGGCTCCATGGGCTTAAGGTTAGACATCGACCATGGAGATTGATTATTCTTCAATTAGTGAGATTAATTAAATTGAGTCGATTAGTTTAAATGTGTTTTAAACTAAAATGAATATATGATATTCAAAAGTCACAAGGCGTTGTGAGCCCATGTCCAATGAATGGTAGAATTTATTGGGTCACACAAAAAAACCAAATAGCTTCCCAGTTAATGGAATAATTCTCTAACAGTTAGAGAATTTCTCCCAGTGGACCGATTTTTGAGGTGTCCAATTTAAAGGTCAATTTTGGCTTGACTAATTTAAGTGTTAAATTAATCAATTAATTTAAAAAGGTTAAATTAGACCAATAATTAAGGATTTAATTGTTTGATGCCAAAGTAACCATCAATTGGTCGAGTTAACTTACAAAATTAAGTTAATAACATATATCATAAGAGTTAAGCTTGTTTGACTTAAGAGTTAAGTTAAAGGTTCCTTAATTAAATTAAAGTGTTTAATTTAATTAATGGGAAGAATACATTTTGGAGGAAAAATTCAAATGAAATATTCATTTGAATTAGCATTTAATTAGCTTGAAATTAGATTTTAAATGTAATTAAGACGCACATGAAATTCAAATTGGATTTGAATTTGCATTTGCCACCTTGGCAATGCAAGTTGGCCGCCCATCTTGAGGAAGGTGTGATGCTAACTTGGTATCACACCAGCCTCACCCTATATATCGATATAGAGGGTTTGAGGATAGGTCATTGCCGAAAGTGAGAAAGAATTAGATTCCTTCCACAATTCCCTCCAAAACTCCTTGCAAGCATTGCATTCATGTGTTGAAAGCTTTGCTCTCTTCTTCTTCTTCTTCCCTACCTCAAATTGGCCTCCACCATTATCATTCTCCTCTCTTATTCCAGCTTATAGTGAGGAGAGTTTGGTAGTTTCAATTGGTGTGTGGATCATATAAATAGAGCGAACAAGTTAGTTTGCTAAATTTTGGAGATTCGCTTGAGCAGAGCACTGTTTGGCAAAATTTTCTAGGGAGATCTAGAAATCTTTTTGATCCTAATTTTTTTTTGTGTGTCCTCCAAGGTGTTGAGAGGTTGCAGTAATTTTTTGATGATTTTTGGAGGAGTTTAGATGCGGCAAAAATTGATCTCTTCCTGCTGCGCCGATGTCTAGCAGAATTTGGATTGGTGAAGAGTTCACCACTTTCTCCTTGGAAATTAGTAATTCAAGATATCACTTTATCTAAATATGGATTATAGGCATGATTTGATCCTTGCTAGCTTGTAAGCACTAGTTTATTTAGCTTATGAAGTTTTATAATTGGATCCTAGTGCCTTACTTGCCATAAAATTAAATTTACTCCTTAATTTAATTAATTGGTCTTGACTTAACTCCTCAAGTGAACTAACGTAACTCCTTAAGCTAGAAGGTGCTAACTTAACCCTTTAAGTTAACTAATTAAATGTCATATGGCACTAATTTAATAACTCCTTAATTTAATTGGTCTAATTTAACTCCTTAAATTATTTTGATCAATTAGGCAATTAAATCAATCAAGCCAAAGTGACCAAAAATTTGCCAACCGTTTTCCTCCACAAAATCAGTCACTCGAAATTTTTCTAACTCTTAGAAAATTCCCTTCATCAAATAGAATTTCCTTTAGGCTTTTATGTGTGACCCATTAGATTCTACCATTCATTGGACATATGCTTATTGTTGGAATAGTTCCCGGCAAGCTAATTAGATTGGCCTTGTAGAAGCTATTTCCTTAGAAAACAATCTTGATTGAATGATATTCTTTATATGACCATCTTCATCTTATGCTCTTTATCACTTCACTTGCATTTGGATGAAGCCCCTAGATTACTCATGACTACGTGACTTGGTTTGGTGACCATGGAATAAGTCTTACACGGTCGTGATCTTAAATCTTCTAAGTCATAGGATCTTATGAGACGGGGCATCTAAGATCCGGATAGACTTGTACTAACGATGCACAAATCAAAAAGTTGGATATTGCTTCATTCCATGAGCAATCATATGAGATATGGGTGCATGTTAGTGGTGGGGTGCTTGTTAGAGAACAAGATACTGAAAGCCCACCAGAGAATCCACTAATCTAGTTGGATCCAAAAATAGCCAAAACACATTAAGCTAATAATCAACATGCTATATCAACATATAACATCATCCATTGCTAAATCAACATTTAACATTATCATACTTGAATTAAAATCAGGCCAACATATGAAATAACATTTAAACGCATATTGACATAACTCAATTCGACATAAGGGGAGGCACTTACAAAATCATCCTAACACTTAAATTCATCAATTGAATCAAGCATTTGGAGATTTAGAATCAATTCATCACATGAATCAATTCACTAAAATCCAAATTTAGGCATGAAAGTGGATTTGATACCTCTTGAAAGAAGGAGTAGGATTGGGATTTGAAACATAAAACGAAAAATAGGCAAAATATAATCAAACTACTCCTTCATAAGGATCATTAACATGCTCAAAATAAGGATTTGTCACTAATATACACCCACTAATATGCATCCATATCTCACATAGATTGGTTATGAAATAGAGCTATATCCAACCCTTAGAATATACATAGTTAGTGCAAGTCTATTCGAATTTTAGATGCCTCGTCTCTTAAGATTTTATGACTTGAAACATTTAAAGTCATGATTGTAGATACTTATTTCATGATCACCATCATATGCGAGACTAAGTCCCATAGTCTTGTATGATTTAGGGGGCTTCAACCAAATACAAGTGAAGTATAAAAAGCATAAGATGTAAGTGGCCATTGAAAGTAGGAGTAGGCTAAAGATCCATAATATAAAACCATAAAAGGCTAAATATAACTTGACCAATCCATTCCAGGGATCTAATCATGCTTATAATAAGGATTTTGATCCAGAAAATTTACCTTTAAAGCTAAATCCAAAGGCAACAAGAGGAACACTCCAAGGGACACTTTAATGGAGGAATCACGCACATCATAAGCTACCAACAATTGATCACCTTCCACAACTCCAAAAATCCTCAAAATTGGCAGAGAACTGCACCACACACACCAAGGTAGAAGCTGCCAAAATTTTGTGCAAATTAGAACCTCCTAGGTCCTTCAAATCTACCACACAAATAGCCGAGTAGCAATGGTTCACCAAGGAGCAACAAGTCCCCCAAGTGTTGAACATCTAATGATTAAGTCTACACACCCAAGGAGAGTCCTAAATCAACCTTAAATCCACTAGATAATGTGAGGATAAAGGTGAAGGAGTGGTGTTTGGAGAGGAATTGGAGAAGGGGAGAGTTTGGAGAGTGTGAATCTTCAACATATGAATATCACACTTTTGGAGGGAAATAGGTAAATCTCTAGTGAGGACCCTCACATGGCTGGCCACTTGGTATTTATAGAGAGAGGAGAGTGTGATGCAAGTTGGCATCACACCTCCCATGCTTGTTGGCCAACTTGCTAACTTGCATGTGAATTTGAATTTCACATGCATTTGTATTTAATTTACATCTTCATTTGATCTTACGAAGTGTAATGCAAATTAACTATAATTAAATTCAAATAAATTCTGTCATTTGATTTTCCCTCCAAAATCTAAATTCTAATTTTAATTAAATTAAAATTTTAATTTAATTAATTGGTTTGACTTAACTCCTTAAGTCAATTAACTTAACTCTTTAAGTTAATATATGTTAACTTAACTCTTCAAGTTGATTAATTAATTGTCACATGGCACCAATTAAATTAATTCCTTAATTTAATTAGTCTAATTTAACTCCTTAAATTATTTTGATTAATTTAACAATTAAATAATCAAGCTAGGATGACAAAAAATTTAGTCAATTGATTTTCTCTCTAAAATGCCTAGGTAGAATTTTCTAACTCCTTAGAAAGTTCATCCCATCAAGTAAGAACTTTCTTTAGGCTTTTGTGTGTGATCCATTAGGTTTATCCATTCATTGGACATGGGCTTACAACTCATTATGATATTTTGAATATTAAAATATTCACATTATCTTAAATTCCTTTAAACTAATGACTCTTTCAACTAATCTTCATTAATTGAAGAGTACCCAATTTCCATAGTCGATATCTAGCAATAAGCCTATAGAGCCCAACTAATTGGATGGATGAATATGTCTCAATCAACCATTCTAGCTCTATGCTTACCATGCAAACATAATCCTTCCATCTCCTATCTCCCGAAAGAAGCCTAGGGCATATTTGTCGGCTTCCCAATAGCCTCGATAACTATGTTTCTAATTCCAATGTTCAATTTCCTTTATGATCTCTTCTTTGAAAAACTCCTTTACAAATTGTCATACTACCTTGTGCAATGATTTTATGGAATCTATCATTACAAAATACATAGAAGATGCATTCGTCCTTCACAACAATGAGGAGATGGATCCTATCTTGAATTTCACAAACCTCCATGTCTAAGTAGCTCATACTCAATCTCAACCTAGATGATCCACTATGTGGTCGGTGAAAAGTCAAAACATGAGGACCTAAACACAAGGCTACCATGGATCCTCAGGTCAAAGGACTAATTATATGCACTAGCGTAGGTTGGCGAACTTGCTAATATCGACTTGCCACTCTAGCTATCTAGTGGATTCTTCGGGTAGGTCTTCAATGAACTTGTTCTCTAATATGCACCCACTAACATGCATCCATATCTAACATATATTGCTCATGAAACGGAGCAATATCCAATTCCTTGATTTATGCATTGTTAGTGCAAGTATATCCGAATCTTAGATGCCCCGTGTCATAAGATTCTATGACTTGAAATATTTAAAATCATGGCCGTAGAGACTTATTTCATGATCACCGCCTAGTGCGTGACCAAGTCCCATGGCCTTGTGTGATTTAGGATCTTCTACCGAATGCTAGTGAAGTAAAATAAGGATAAGATAAAGATAGCCATTTTATAAGAGTATAATTCAATCAAGATTGTATTCCAAGTGAAATAATTTACATGCCAATCTCTAATTGGCTGGGGGGCACTATTCCAACATCGATTTAATAAGAATATATTCAATCAAGATTATATCGCAAGTGAAATAGTATTACATGCCAATCTAATTGGCTGCATGGTACTATTTCAACAATAACAATACTTTACGTGTATTGACAATCCACAAGCAAATGGGTAGATAGAAGTCACCAATTGAACCATCCTAGACAATATCAAAAGTGGATTGGAAGGATCCAAAGGCAATTAGGCGGATGACCTTGGAGGACTGTTGTGGGCTTACTGGACGACTCCTTGAAGTAAGGAGTAGCCGAAGGATCCAATTATAAAACCATAAAGAGGCTAAATAAAACTTGTATACTCATTATCTAAGGATCTAATCATACAAATAATGAGGATTTAATGGCAGAAAGTTTCCTTGAATGCTTAATCCAAAGGTAGATCTAGAATGACACCAATGAACACTTCAAAGTGCCACTGCGCACAACAGAATCAATCCAACAATTGACCAACCAAATCAACTCCAAATTGGCTGAAAATTTTCAGGGAGATCCTCAACACACTTTAGAAATTCCAATAAAATTTTTCTCCCACTTTGATCACCGCAAGGCCTCCAAATCTTCTTCCAAAGTTTTTGGACAATAGAGGATCTTCAATTGCCCAAACTCCCCAAATGTGAAGCCTTTAATGTTATGATCACACACCCCAGGAGAGATCAAATCCACCTCTAATTAGCTAGATAATTAGAGGGAGAATGAAAGGGAGGGGCACATTTTAGGAGAAGAGGAGAGGAATTTGGTATGGAGAGTGTGAAGCTTCAACACATGAGTGAATCACACTTTTTGGAGTGAAAAGGGGAATCCAGCATGGATGAATACCTTATGGATGCCTCTATTTATAGAGTGGATGGTGTGATGCTAGTTGGCATGACACCCTCCATGAGGTGATTTGCCAATTTGTCAATCCACTTGCATGTGAAATATGAATTTTACTTGCATTTGAATTTAATTTAAATCTATATTTCATTTCATGAAATGTCTTTCAAATTAATTCCAAATTAAATCAAATGAACTCCTTCATTTGAATTTCCATCCAAAATTAGTTCCTCATATTAATTAAATTAACTCTTTAATTTAATTAATTGATTTGACTTAACCCCTTAAATCAACTAACTTAACTCTTTAAGTTAAATGGTGTTGGCTTAACTCTTTAAGTTAACTTGACTAATTAATAGTCATGTGGCACCAATTAAATTACCTCCTTAATTTAATTGGTCTAATTTAACTCAAATTATTTTGATCAATTTAACAAATAAATTAATCAAGCCAAAATGACCAAAAAATTAGTCAACTGATTTCTCCACAAAACTGCCATGGATGAACTTTCTAACTTTTTAGAAAATTCCTCCCACTGAATAGAACTTCCTTTAGGCTTTTATGTGTGATCCATTAGGTTCTTTCATTCATTGGACATACTCACAACTATTGTGATATTTTGAATATTGAAATATTCGCATTAGTTTAAACACCTTTAAAACAATAACTCTTTCAATTAATCTCTATTAATTGAAGGGTACTCAATCTCAATGGTCGAAGTCTAGCTTCAAGCCCATGGAGCCCAACTAATTGGCCAAAATGAATATGCTGTTGGAGAACCATTCTAGCTCTATGCTTACTATGCAAATATGGTTCTTTCGTTTCTTATCTCCTGAAAGAAGCTTAGGGTAAGATGTTTACCGGCTCCCTAATAGCCTCGATAACTATATTTCTATTCCCAATGTTCGATTCCTTTTTATGACCTCATCTTTGGAAAACTCCTTTTTCAAATTGTCATACCACCTTGCGCAAGGATTTCTTAGAATAAATCATTATAGAATACATAGGAGATACACTCGCCATTCACAACGACAAGGAGACGAAACCCATCTTGGATCTCACAAACCTCTATGTCTGAGTAGCTCATACCTAATTTTAGCCCGAATGACCCATTATGTGGTCAACGAAGAGTCAAGGTATGAGGACCTAAACACAAGGTTACCTTGAATCCTCAGGTCTAAGGACTAATAATATGCACTAGCGTAAGTAGAAGAACTTACCACAATGGCTATCTAGTGGATTCTTTGGGCATGTCTTCAGTGAACTTGTTCTCTAACAAGCACCCATTAACATGCACCCATGTCTAGCATGGATTGCTCATGAAATGGAGCAATATCCAACTCCTTGGATTTATGTATCATTAGTGCAAGCCTATCCGAATCTTAGATCTCATCTCTTAAGATTCTATGACTTGGAATGTTTTAAGATCACGACCGTGTAAGACTTATTTCATGATTACCACCCAGTGCGTGACCAAATCTCGTAGTCATGTGTGATCTAGGTGAAGGAGTGTGTAGCATAAGGATCTATGAAATAAATCAAGTAAAGCTAAATCACAAATCGAGTACACAGCTCCTAAGGATCAAATCATGCTGTAAAATGGATTTGGAAGAAGATAAATGCCTTGATTGCTCAAAAGTTCAAGGTAGAATGGAAGAAAGGCTTGAACACTTCAAAACTATCTTTCTTTGGCACTACAGCAATACAACAACTTTTGCCCTACCAAATCACCTCCGAATTTGTTGAAATTTAGATAGCTCCTTACCAACATCTTGATTGAAGATCCTATGAAAAATTTAGCCAAAAATAAGATTGGCAAGTGCCTGAAATCTGCCTCTAAAGTTACTGCCTTTGTAGTGGATCTCCAAAAGCAAAACTATCCAATTGTCTAGCCTCTAATACGATGATCGACACACCATAGGCAAATCCAAATCAATCTTTAGTTAGCTAGAAAACTAAGGAAAGAAGAAATGATGAAGGCCAATTTAAGGGAGGAAGGTGAATAAGAAGGTGTGAAACTTCAACACATGAGTGAATCATACAATTTAGAAGGAAATGTGGAATGTAGCATACATTGTAAGCTAAGTGGCTGACCACCTCTATTTATAGAGGAAGGAGGGTGTGATGCAAGTTGGCATCACACCTCCTATGGGGCTAGGCGCCAACTAAGCAAACAAGTGACATGTGAAATGTGAATTTCACTTGCATTTGAATTTCATTTGGAATCTTCATTTCATCTTATGAAATGTCATCCAAATAAATTCAAAATGCACCTCAAATGAACTCCTTCATTTGACTTTCCCTCCAAGTTAATTCTTCACATTAATTAAATTAACCTCTTAATTCAATTAATTGGTATTGACTTAACATTTAAGTTAATTAGCTTAACTCTTTAAGTTAGAAGGTGTTAACTTAACTCTTTAACTTGACCAATTGATGGTCATATAGTACCAATTAAATTAACTCCTTAATTTAATTGGTCTAATTTAGCTCCTTAAGTTATTTTGATCAATTTAACAATTAATCAATCAAGCCAAAATGACTAAAAAATAGCCAATCGTTAAATCGATCGTGCAGAATTTTTTAACTTTTAAAAAATTCCCTTCATCAAATAGAATTTTCTATTGGCTTTTGTGTGTGACCCATTAGGTTCTACCATTCATTAGACATGGGCTCACAACTCTTGTGATGTATAGAATATCGAAATATTCACATTAGTTTAAGATCTTTTAAACTAATAACTCAATTCAATTAATCTCCATTAGTTGAGAGTACCCAATCTCCATAGTCGATGTCCAATCTCAAGCCCTTGGAGCCCAACTAATTAGCCAAAATGAATATGCTCTTGCAGAACTATTCTAGCTCTTGTTGCCATGAAAATATGGTCCTTTCATCTCCTATCTCCCGATAGAGGCCTATGGCAAGATATTTATCGGCTCTCTAGCTAATAGCCTCGATAACTATGTTTCTGTTCTCAATGTTCGATTCTCTTTTATGACCTCATCTTTGGAAAAGCCCTTTTCCGAATTTTCATACTGCTTTGCGCAAGGATTTTGTGGAATCAATCATTATTGAATACGTAGGAGATGCATTCGCCATTCACAACGATGAAGAGATGGATCCCTCCGTGGATCTCACAAAACTCCATGTCTAAGTAACTCATACCCAAGCTCAACCCGGATAACATGTAGAGTGGTCAAGGAATAGTCAAAGCATGAGAATCTAAACACAAGGTTACCATGGATCCTTAGGTCAAAGGACTAATTATATGCACTAGTGTAAGTTGGAGAAATTGTTACTACCGATTGCCACTACGGGCTATCTAATAGATCTTTTGGGTGGGCCTTCAGTGAACTTGTTCTCTAACATACACCAGCTAACATGCACCTATTTCTTACATGGATTGCTCATGAAACGGAGCAATATCCAACCCCATGGATTTATGCATTATTAGTGTAAGTCTATCTGAATCTTAGATGTCCTGTCTTATAATATTCTTCAACTTGGAATATTTTAAGATCACGATCGTGTAAGATTTGTTTCATGATTACCATCCAGTGCATGACCAAGTCTTGTAGTCTTGTGATCTAAGGGCTTCAACTAAATGTTAGTGAAATAAAATAAACATTTATTATGAATATCATTCAATCAAGATTGTATCATAAGTGAAATAGTTTACGTGCCAATCTATTGGCTGTGGGGGCACTATTCCAATAATCTCCCACTTGAGCTAATTCCCCATAGTCTTAAGACCAATCTTCTCAAGATGTCCTTCAAAGACCTTTTACATTAGGGGTTTTGTCAATGTATTTGCTATATTCTCTTCTAAGGCTACCCTCTCCCTTTGAATGTTGCCTCTATCAATGATCTCATGGGTCAAATGATATCGCCTCAAAATGTTCTTAGCCCTTTAGCTTGCGCAACCGCACCGTTGTTGTCAAAGAAGCCAACTACATGCTCAGTAATGCTAGGTACTATATCCAACTCTTGAATGAAGTTTTTCATCCAAACACCTTTCTTTGCAGCTTCTGAAGCCGCAATATATCTCGCCTCTGTGGTTGAATCGACTGTGGTGTCTTATTTGGAACTCTTCCAACTCACCGTGCAATTATTGAGGCAAAATATAAATCTAGGAGTGGATTTTAGATCATCCACATCGGATTGGAAACTAGAATTTGAAAATCCCTTGAGTTTCAATTTTCCATTGCCGTATACCGAAAAAAAATGCTTAGTACTTCTCAAGTACTTAAAGATTACTTTAACGGCTTTCCAGTGACATTCACCGGGGTCGGATTAAAAGCGGCTCGTAACACTTAGAGCGTGTGCTACATCAGGCCTTATACATTGAACGACATACATTATGCTCCCTGTGGCAGATACATAAGGTATGTGGGATATTTTACGTCTCTCGTCACCTGTTTTAGGGGCATAGACTTGGAGGGACGAAGATCATGTCCCATTAGGATAAATCCTTTCTTAGATTCTTCAATACTAAATCTTTTTAGTATCTTGTTAATGTACGGTGTTTGGGAAAGCCCCAACATCCTCCTAGATCTATCTCTGTAGATATATATTTCTAATACATAAGATGCTTCTGCCAAATCTTTCATGGAAAATTGAGTAGAGAACCATGCTTTAGTACACTCTAACATTTCTCTCTTATTCCCAATGAGAAGAATGTCATCAACAAAAAATACAATAAACTATACACTACTCCCATTAGCCTTCTTGTACACACAAGGATCATACATATTTTTGACAAAGCCAAACGATTTGACTGTATTAACAAAAATAAGCTTAAGGATTAAGCTTGTTTGGCTTAAAAGTTAAGTTGAAGTTTAATTAATTAAATTAAAGCATTTAATTTAATTAATGAGAATAATACATTTTGGCGGGAAAATTCAAATGAAAGGTTCATTTGAATTAGCATCTTAATTTGCTTGAAATTAGATTTCAAATGTAATTAAAATGCACATGAAATTCAAATGAGATTTGAATTCAAATTTGCCACCTTGGCACCCTACTTGCGTCCCCCCTCATGGAAGGTGTGATGCCACCTTGGCATCACACCATCCAATATCTATATATAGATATATAGAGAGAGAGAGGATAAGACACACATTGCTAAAGGTGTGAAGGATTAGATTCTTCCACAATTCCCCCCAAAACCTCTTCCAAATGTTGCTTCATGTGTTGAGGTTTTGTTCTTTCTTCTTCTCCTACCTCAAAAATCATCCTTCACCATTGTAACTCTGCTCATTTTCTCCAGATAAAAGTGCGTGGAATTTGGAGGATCAATTGGTGTGTCGATCATATCAATAGAGGCAAAGCATTTGATTTGCTAGCTTTGGAGATCCAATGAAACAGAGTAGTCATTTGATGAATTTTTTCCAAGCGATCCAGATTGATGTTTGATCTAAATTTTTTATAGAACTTTACCCATGGAGTTAAAAAGTTTCATATTTTTTTTCGTGATTTTTGGATCATTTTAATCGAGGCAAAAGTTACTGTTCATACATTGTGCCAGAGCCTGCCAGATTCTAGATTGGTAAAGTGTTCACCATCACAACCTTGGAAATTTGCTTTTGAGGTAATTCTACAACTAAATCTGAATCCCTATCATGATTAGATCCTTTTTAGGCTATAAGAACTAGTTATTTTTGAGCTTTTGAAGTTTGATAATTGGATCCTAGTGGCTTACTAATCTTCAAGTGGTATTAGAGCCTAAGTAAAATAAGCATACGACGAAGATGGCCATTTAATTTGAATATCATTCAATCAAGATTGTAACACACATGAAATAATTTACATGCTAATCTAATTGGCTACGAAGCACTACTCCAACATCTAAGAATTGCAATAGGCCACTACCCCTATAGTCTAATCCATGGCTCAAAAGTAGTAATCCCAATAGAATTGGTACAACATACAACTCGAGTGATTCACTATACTCCGATTAAGAACGAGGTTGAGTGACTAATTGACCTCGAAACCATCAATGAGCTACAACAACACGTGTTTATGAAAATGAAAAAGTATAAATCAATAATGGCGAAGTATTGTGACAAGAGAATTAATCCAAGAAATTTCCAAGTCAGCGATTTTGTCGTCAATAAGGTGGAGGTATCAAAGCCCTTCGAAAAGCTCGACCCTAAATGATCTTATTCAGTCGTCAAAATAGTTAAAACTAACTCTCATAGGATACTGGATATGGATGGGGATGAGTTACCTCAACCATGGAATGCAATGAATTTGAAGAAATTCTATGTGTAAAATGAGATCCTGTAATCTCAGTTAACTAGTCAAAGTCGCATGAGATCCAGACTTGTCGAAAATGTGCAATTGTAATTTTCTTTTGAGAAGGGAACTTTATTTCCCATCAAATTATCCTGTAACGATAAATTAAATTGGTTTAAAACCAATCAATGAAAGTGTAAGAATACGCAACCTCGTAGTCACATGATCTAGTTGGTTTCAATCCAATCAATAAGAATGTGAGCATATGTCGACCTCATAGTTACATAATTAAGCCGGTTTCAAACCGATCAATAAAAAATGAAAACTTCATCTTGACCCTAGTGTTGGTAACTAAGTTGGTTTCGAGCCACTTAACAGAAGATATATCGACCTCAAAAGTCATCCATATGGTCACAAACACATCGCAGTGACATAATATGCAAATGAGCAAAATTAACATAAAAACGGTTAAAACATTCAACATTCTTACAAACAAAAAGTAAAATTGTCCAAGTCCCCATCAGGAAAAAAAAAATAAATGAACAAAAAAAATAGAAATTTTTTAATTGGACCCCACTTTTTTTCCCCGACTCCCACATCTAGCAGCTTCGGTAGCAACCTCACCGACAACTTTATCAAGCTCATTCATCATATCAATAGCAACGACTTTAGGTGGCCCCTCGACCTCTTGATCCGGTCCAGAAGGAATTACCCAAAAAGGTTGAGAAGAGCCAACATTGTCACCTAAGAACTGGTGCTTAGATGTAGGAAAATACATTGCGACATCTATTTCCTTATTTTTGATGTCGAGAGCAAAGTCACTGATGAATTTGAACTCTTTCCCTATCTTGATAGCCTTATGGGGAGGAACCTCAACCTCATTCGCAGGGGCAGTCTCATCATAATCCTCTTGCTGCTTGTTTTTCAAAACATTCAATTGAGCCTTATCTTCCTCTCTAATATGATAATCCAAGAACTTGAGCTACTTCACTACTTTCTCGAGTGCCTCCCTGGCTTTATCCATGCTAAAGGTCACACTGGCATCGATGAAAGTGGGACTCCACATAAATTGCTGAATAACCTCATTCCGAATGTCGGGTAACACCTTAAAAAACTCACCCGAGCATAATAGAGACAACTCTCATAACCTTGCACCCTACAAGACAAGGAGCCTTATGCACCTCAGTTATTGACTTTTTCAGTAAGTCCTCCAGCTGACTCTTCTTTTGCACGGCAACTAATAACTCTGCATCTTTCTCCTCAATCTATTTGATCAACTCCCCAACCTTCGACTCCAGAGACTTGACATGAGTCATGGAAAAATTAGTCTGCACTTTATCTAACTCCTTGCACCTCTGTTCCAACCTCAGTCAATCTGCCTCACAAAGCACGAACTATCGGTAAAGATTATACCCCCATGGCCGACCTGCATGGGAAAGAAATGCATTAGCAAAAACTAAGTTCAAAATGCAATCACAGTCAAACAAGGATGTCACATTGGAATTTTACCATGTTTGCATGATAAGCAAATGCCTTCAATATGTCGACCTATGAATGGTCAAACATTTCCTTTTGGTCCATTTGAAAAAGACTAGCACTTATCATTGACGTAGTATTTGAAGCCCCAATCTTTGGCCCAAAGCGTGGTTCAGGGAATGTAGACAAATGACACAACTCTTCATCAAAGAGCATATCGTAAGCGACTGTATCGGGGGCAATTGCTTTTCCTTTCCTTTTATCTACTGCTATCTTGTTTGTGGCACTTTGTTCTCTAACCTCTGTGGTTTTTCTCTTTGGACTGGTAGTTGGACTCACTACTTTAGCTACACTCTAAACGACGGGATGCGGAGTAGCCAAAGGTGCTTTCCCAGGTCGAGCAGCTTGAGACGCTGTCTCTAGACAATCGGCAACAGCCTCCTGGCGTTCCTGCACCTTTTGCTGCCTCACCATAGCCTGCTATTGTGCGCAATTCATGATGAATCGACTTGCAAGCAACTAAAATGTTGATCAGAAACTTCACCAAAGAAAATAAAAAACAACGATTTAGAAAAGTTAATTCTACCTAAACGAGAATTGGCTTGCAACCTCAATGGGGGTCGATAGTCTTACCAACACCAAATTCCTCTTCTTAGTGAAACTGAATGTCTCCATCTCTCCAAATTCAATCAGATCTCAAATGAAAATATTATTCCACGTTGGATTTTCATTTCTAGTCATTTTGACCTAACCTTTACACCAACCCCAAGGAATATTAAAACCAACCCTACTGGGGGCCCACACATAGAAATACCTTTTCTTCCAAGCTTGCTGGTGAGAAGAAGAGGGGGTGACAAAAATTTTTCTATAGGGTTGAACGGGTAGGTAGTAAAAACCTGACTCTTCGGTACTTCCTGACTTTTAAGAAATTAGGAGGTAGAAGAGATTACCAAAATTAATGATGGATGGAGGTCATCGAAGATCATCATCAAAATAGCAAAGCTGTATAAGATGGAATAATAATTGGGTAAAAGTTGGGTGATACAAATATGAAAACCCACCAACATATCGATTATAGGTTGAGCACGTTGAAACCTAAGCCTACATTTTAAGGCATCCTCAAAGGCACATATACACCCCTTTGGAAGCGCATTCATCCGATTCCTCACCCTGGGTTTAATCAAGTCAAAACTTATTAGGAATGTAATACTTCTATCTAATCGACCGCAAATCATCTGAACTTATTTCAAATGCAATCTCACTGTAGTCCGCGATTGTGAATAACCTCTCCCTCGAAGGTGGGAGTAGGTCGACTTCTTCAGAAGGGCTCACTCCATCAACCCTAGGACTAGAAAGCCTAACTCCCTCATTGACCTCTACTTTTGCTTCGCTAACATCATCACCCTCAGACCCATTGGAGGAACCTGACCTATAACGCAACGTTTCAGATGAATCACCGAGTTGCCTCAAAATCAAATGATTCAACCCTACCCTTGTCGACTACCCTTATCATTTCTATGATTCAAGGAAACTAAGATAAAAACTTAAATAGAAGAGAAGAAGAGACTTACAGGAAAATAAAGTAGTAACTACATAAGAATAAATGCTGAACTTGATCAAAATCCCAGAGCTAGGCCTCTTAGCGATGTGGTAAAAGTGGTAAATAGGCAGTCAAAGAAACTATTTATAGGCTAGACCCGACATGTCAGCTGACTAAATTGATCGACAACCAACTAATTAATGTGTAATCGCCAGTCATCAGTTCGTAATTGCCGAGGTAATAGCCTAAAAATGGCTCCCACCTTTGAAACCCTAGCCGACATTCAAAAATATTTTCTTCTTTTGAAACCCTGGTTGGCAACTGAAGCGGGGATTAAGCTATTCCTTACTCCAACTATCCGAAAGGTTGATTGGACTACGGAGTTGGGGGGCTTATGATATAGATATAGCCCACAAGCCTAATTAGTACTTAACCCCCAAGTTAACATCACTAGCAGGCCCAAAGGCCTAAATAGGAATAATTGGGTTGAAATATATAATAGAGTAAATTAACCTCATGAAGTGATAAACTAGCCAAGGTTGGGAAGCGTGTGAGGTGGGCAGAGTCATGGCCGTAGAAGCATTAATTGCAGCACCTGTCACCAATCATGTCCGCATTTAATGAGGCCATACCACTATCCTATCTGCGTTTAATAGCTTAGTCAGCCTATCACCTCCGTATTAATGGCGGTAAGGGTGCTTTGTGTTACCGGCCGATCATAAGCATGGTGGCAGACTAGGTTGAAAGGGCCTAGAGTGCCCCTACATGGAGAAAAGGAGAACTGACCCACAGTATGGCGAAAATCGTCTTTTTAACCTTCGCTAAGCACTATAAACACCTTCTTCTCAGAAACAAAGGTATGCTTTTACATTCTCTCTAAGTCGTTGCTTTGCCAAATGCTTTCTAGTCAAGCACATACTGACTTAAGCCCTTAGCCGAGGGCCTTTTCAGCTAGCCTAACGTTTGTTCCCTGGTTGTATGATTCGACCCACATCCTCTCTTCTTGATTGATTAATCCGCAGGTCAAAACAGAGAAACATAACCTACCGAAAATGACATTATCAAGCTTGATAGGTTTGATGAAAAATAGAAATTTTTTCATTCAAATAACTTTTACAAAATAATATGTATAGGTTTATAATATAACTATGACCACATAATATATTATTATGAATAATGCATATTTATCAAATTTAATACTTCAAGTACAAAACAAAAATTCATCATATCTCAACAAATCCATTTTCATATATTAATGATCAAACTTCAAAAGTCAAAACAATAATTTAATTAAAAGTATAAAAATTGATAAATTTTTAGTAAATTGCATGATTATAAAACATATGATTACTTTATAAAAAAATAGTTATTATAAAAATTAGTAAGTCCATTCACTATATTGCTTATATATATACTAATATTAACCTAATATGAATATGTAGAAATTAAACAATCAATATTATTAATATTTTATATTTTAGTTCCAAAATTATACTATTGTTTATGATTTATGAAAGAGGGAGAGAGATTAGGATCTAATAATAAACCAAAAATAGGCAAAAATAAAACTAATCCTCTCTTTCCCAAGGATCGACAACATGCAAAAAATTAGGATTAAGATGCTGAAAATTACCTTTGATGAAAGCAGCCAAAGGAATCAACTAGATCATTCCAAGGACTCTTCCAATGGATGATCTACAAGCACCAATGCCTAGATCTAATTGCTTCCTTCCAAAGCTTCAAATATTAGCAAAAATGGCACACTATATCACCACCAGAACAGCAACCTTCTGGCCAAAAGTCATTGAAAAACTCAGCCTTTTGGTTGCTTAACTGGAGCACCAAAATCTAGCTGAAGATGGTTCACCAATAAACTTGAAAATGGTTCACCAATACACTTCTAAGTTCCTTAAGCGTTGAATCTATAATGTTAAGTCCACACACCTAGGATAAGCTCTCAATCAACTTTACTTGCTAGAGAAGAGAGGATGAATGGTGATGATACGAGTGGCAGTTTTTGGAGGAGGAGAGAGAGGGAGGAGATAATTTTCGTGTGGTTATTCAATACATGAATTATACCACACTTTTGGAGGAAAAATGTGAGGAATGCTAACTAGCACAAGTGGCCGGCCACATGGCATATTTATAGGAGGGGATGGAAACACCCTCTATGCATGTTGGTCAACCTACCAACTTGTCAACTTGTATTTGCATTTACATTTAATGTGCATTTACATTTCATCTCATGAAATGAAATGCTGATTAACTTAATTCAAATGGACTCTTCCATTTGATTTCCCCCTCCAAAACTTAAATTCTAAATTTAATTAAATTAACTCTGTAATTTGATTATTTTAACTTAACTCCTTAAGTTAATTAACTTAACTCTTTAGGTTAATAAGAGCTAACTTAACTCCTTAAGTTAACTTAACTAATCAATTATCACATGGCACCCGTTAAATTAACACCTTAATTTAATTTAACTCCTTAAATTATTTTGATTAGTTTAACACTTAAATTAATCAAGCCAAGTGACCAAGTGATCAATTGATCATTAGTCAATTGCTCTCTCTCCTTTATCAAGAACGCATAACATGAATTTTCTAACTCAAAAAATTCCTCCTATTAAATATGAGCTTTCTTAGGCTTTTGTGTGTGACCTATTAGGCTCATCCATTTATTGAATATGAGCTCACAACTCATTAGGATAATTTGAATATTGAAATATTTACATTAGTTTAAATTCTTTTAAACTAAAAACTCTTTCAATTAATCCCTATTAATTGAAGTACACCTAATCCCCATGGTCGATGTCTAACAATACACCCATGGAGCCCAACTAGTTGGATGAATAAATTATATCATGATGAACTATTATAGCTTACGCCTACTATGCAAATACAGTCCTTCCGTCTTCTATCTCTCGAAAGAGGCCTAAGGTAAGATATTTGTTGGCTCCTTCATAGCTTTAATAACTATGTCTCTATATCTAATGTTCTATTCCCTTTGATAACCTCAACTTTGGAAAACTCCTTTTTCAAATTTTCATGCTACCTTGTGTAAGGATTTCTTAGAATCGATCATTATAGAATACATAGAAGATACACTCGTTCTTCACAATAATAAGGAAATGGATAAAGTAAGTGTAGCACAAAGATCTAACTGATAAAATAAAAATAACTAAATCAAAACTTGACTACAGTTCATCCAAGGATCAAATAATGATCTTAAGATGGATTTGGATGAGGAAAAATACCTTGATCACTTAAAATCCACGGTAGGAAGGATGACAATGTTGAACTCTTCAAAACTATTTCCTCCCGGCACAATAGAGATCCGAAAAATTTGCCCTAGAAAATCACCTCCAATTGAGCTGAAATTTGGATAAAAACTTCTTAATGCCCTTGAGGATCTCCAGTAAAACTTTCAGCAAAAAAAAAAGTTTGCAAGTGTACCAAAATCGCCATCAAATTTTTTGCACTGCAGGGGATCTTCAAGAGCAAACTTTCCAATTGTAAAGCCTCTAATGAAATAATCCACACACCTAAGGCAAGATCAAATCAATCTCTAGTTAGCTGGATCACCAAAGGATAAGGAACTGAAGAAGGCTGAAATTTGGTGAAAAAGGTAAGGAAAATGAGTGTGAAACTTCAACACGAGTGAATCACACTTTTTAAGGGAAAAAGAGAATCTAGCATTCAAAATAAGCATGTGGCCGACCACCTCTATATACAGATGAAGAGGTGTGATGCAAGTTGGCATCACACCTCCCATGAGGTAGGGTGCCACCTAAGCAAGGCCACTTGCATGTGAATTTCATTTGGAGTGTTTATTTCATCTCATGAAATGTCACCCAAATAAATTCTAAATGTAACTCAAATGAATTCCTTCATTTGAATTTACCTCCAAAATTAATTCTTCACATTAATTAAATTAACTTCTTAATTTAATTAATTGCTCTTGACTTAACTCCTTAAGTTAGAGATTGTTAACTTAACCCCTTAAGTTTAACTTGACTAATTAATTGTCATATGTCACCAATTAAATTAACCCTCTAACTTAATTGGTCTAACTTAACTCTTTAAATTATTCTATTCAATTCAACAATTAAATCAATCAAGCCAAAACGACTAAAAATTAGCCAACTGTCTTTCTCCACAAAATTGATTACTAGGAGTTTTCTAACACTTAAAATATTTCCTTCATCAAATAGAACTTCCTTTAGGCTTTGATTGTGACTCATTAGGTTCTCCCATTCATTGGACATGGGCTCTCAACTCTTTTAATATATTGAATATCGAAATATTCACATTAGTTTAAACACTTTTAAAGTAATAACTCAATTCAATTAATCTCTGTTAATTAAAGAGTGCCCAATCTCTATGGTCGATGTCCAACCTAAAGCCCATAGAGCCCAACTAATTGGTCAAAATGAATATGCTCTTAGTGAACTATCCTACTTCTATGCTTACCATGCAAATACGGTCCCTTCGTCTCCTATCTCCTAAAAGAGGCCTAGGGCAAGATATTTGTGGGCCCCCTAGTAGCCTCAATAACTATATTTCTATTCCTAATGTTCGATTTCCCTTAATGACCTCATCTTTGGAAAATTCCTTTTTCAAATTATCATACTACCAGGTGCAAGGATTTCTTGGAATTGATCATTACAAAATATATAGGAGATGCACACGCCTTCATAATGATGAAAAGATGGATCTTATCTTGGATCTCACAAACCTCCATGTCTAAATAGCTCATATCTAATCTTAACCCGGATGAGTCAAAGCATAAGAACCTAAACAGAATGTTACCATGGATCCTCACGTCTAAGGACTAATTATATGCACTAGCATAAGCTAGAGACCTTGCTACTACCGATTTGCTACTACGGCTATCTAGTGGATTCTCTGGGAGGGCCTTCAGTGAACTTGTTTTCTAACAAGCACCCATTAACATGCACCTATGTCCAACATGGATTGCTAATGAAACAGAGCAATATCCAACCCCTTGGATTTATGCATTATTAGTGTAAGTCTATGCGAATCGTAGATGCCCTGTCTCATAAGATTCTATGACTTGAAATTTTTTAAGATCATGACTGTGTAAGACTTGTTTCCTCTTCACCACCCAGTGCGTGACCAAGTGCCGTAGTCTTGTGTAATCTAAGGGCTTCAACCAAATGCTAGTGAAGTAAAATAAGCATAAGATAAAGATGGCCATTGAAATATGAATATCATTCAAGTGAAATAGGTTACATGCCAATCCAATTGGCTGCGAGGTACTATTCCAATAGTCTCCCAGTTCCCCTAAAGCTAATTCCCCATAGTCTTAATACCCATCTTCTCAAGATGTCCTTTAAAGACCTTTTACATTTAGGGGTTTAGATAGTGGTTCTGCTATATTCTCTTATGAGGCAACTATTTCCACTTAGATGTTACCTTTATCAATTGATATCATATATCAAATGATAATGCATTTATCTATGTTTGGATCACTGATGAGATCTTTTCTCAAGTCTAAAGTTGTCTTTAAAAAACAACCATAGGCACTTGCATGCTAGACATTACATCCAACTGTCTTAGATAAAGTTTCTATCCAAACACCTTCCTTTGCAACTTCCAAAGTTGTAATCCACCTTAGTGGTAGAATCGATCATGGTGTCAGGTTTGGAGCTCTTCCAACTCGTCATGGCACCATTAAGGCAAAATATAAATCTAGAAGTGGATTTTAGGTCATCTACATTGGATTGGAAACACTACAACAAATTACACTTTTAGTAACAACATATTTCGTTACTGTAATGCTGAAATTCGTTACCTTATACTATTGGTAACAAATTTTTCATTACTAAAGTTTCGTGTAGTAAAGCCCGTCGCTAAAAGTATTTGTAACAAACATTATGGTTCGTTACAAATGATGACCTTATGGCGACAGCATTTATCTTCACCAAAAGTTTGGTGTTAGTAACAAAACAATGTTAGTCACAATTAGATTTCTATAGCGTAACAAAATACTTAGTTACCAAAATGTTGGCAGTTTTGTTGGCTTTTATTTTCAATTAGCAATGCATATTATAATATTATTTATTTAATTTCGTATCATCACAAATTATTTTTGTAACAAAATATTTTGTTATGATTAGTTAAATAATATTTTAATTTGAATGAGCTTTTCATTACTAATAGAATACATAACTAACAATTTCGTTACGAAAAATATTAAAAGTTCTGTTACAATTAGTATATGCAACTAAATATTTTGTTACCTATGAATTAAAAGATTATAATATTTTGTTACAAATAAGCAATATGTTGGTTACGAATAATTAATTTCTTGATTAAGAATGACTAATTATTTATTACAAATTAGTAAATAATTCTTTACAGATAAGTAAAATAATTCATTATGAATACGTCAAATTAGTTTGTTACGATTAAGAAAAGTGACAAACAAATTTCATTACCAATAAATTATTTTGTAAAAATATAATTTCATTTTTTTTCCCTGTTCAATTGCTCAATTTGGATATGAAATTGTAGAAGAAATTCAAATTTGAAGTATACCAACATCCTAAATATAAATAATTCATAGTCATTCCTTCAATAAACAAAAGTGTAAGCACATTCATCCATCTATAGACATAACACTAACCACATTCATCTATCCATAGACATAAGTATAATATCAAAACATTCATCTATCCATAGACATAACACTAAGCATTCCTGTTATGTGAAGCTGACATACTTGAGAGAATTTCTCATTCATTTGTTCTTTCATTGCTGCGGCTTCAAACCCTATATCTTCAATTGTGTCACGAATTTTTTCCTCCTACACATTGTGACATAGCAATTTTATTCTAATTGATAACTAAAGAAATGACAAATTGCAATGAATTTCTTTCCATTTGTAGGTTCCTTCTTTCTACACGAGGACATGATCAAAACTAGCAAAATTCTAATCCACTATAGGCTTTATTTTTAGAAATGATCGTATCAAGTAACAACAGAAACTAGTAAATCTGTAAGGAAATCAAAATTAAATCCCCCTAAACATAATATGAGGTAGAGTTTGAGTTTGACAACATAAGTGGCAAAATATCATTAATACAACCACAATCTTCGTAGTTAAAACTTAAGAATAACATAAAGCCCCATTGAGTTCACTTGAATTTGAGAACAAATTATGTTAATGTATGATACATAACAGAGAAATGCAGAGATGGCTACCAATTGCTTGTTCATTTCTGCTTCAACAAGATCAGCTAGGGGCTTTTCCATCTCAAATCCGCTGAGGTAAGAGACTAAAAAAAAGTTAAAAATTATTTCACCTTATGCGAAGATAAAATAGGCATATTCAACTTAAGTACCTGAGATAGTTGTACAGATTCTGGGTGAAGAAGAAGTTGTGATATAATATTAACTTTGAGGGTAAGCAAGATAAGTAAAATAGATTAAATAAAAAAAATGAAATGCATTATAATGTATATGTTTCCTCATAAATGGAAGTAGGAATCGTATTTTCCTTCTAATTCAGCTATCCAGCAGGTAAAATGTTGAGAAACTCCATTGATTATTCAAGAATAAAAAATTTAGCACAATAAGTTCATTCCTATAATACACAAATAGTTTAACTCAAGTTTCTGTAACTTCTAATACACTTAAATTACCTTGTAATATTCTATACGGCAAGGTAAAGATTAGCTAATAGTCAAATTAGGCCCAAAATTTGGTAAACGTTATCTATAAGATAGCCAAAATGAACAATGACCAAGACAAGAGGGTTTTAACATAGAAAATATTAGCACCACCAAAAATCCCACGATGCTTCTAATTAGTATGCAAAAGCCTGTCCAACAAAGGATCTATAGAAGTGTAAACCAAATGCTCATATATTAAAGCAGTCGCATATTTGGAGACTCACCTTGACCTATTTTCTTATTTGTGCTTTCTCGGCAACTTCAAAATCTATGAGCACAAAACTTTTGAGTGAAGTTAGATTACTGGTACCTATATGCTAGTGGAAAGCAAATGAAGCACTATATATACCTTTATGATCACTAGTCTCTTAGTGCATATAACTAAACAAAGTCTACAATACTCAACTACTATAAGGACAAGAAGGATTTTTAACATGTGAATTAAGTAGATAATAGATACAAGAATCACTTACCAAGGAAAAACATCAAGTAAGAAACTTTTGTGTCATAAAAAGGCATGAGAATATCAAGAAAGACAATTTGCAGAGTAATTGCTATGACACAAAGAATGACAATGCAATCCAAGAATTCTTTCAAAGTCACTACGTCACAAAGGGAACACTATTTAGTCTAACTTAATTAAAAAAGGCTAGTTACTTACAATTGCATATTTAGGTCTCCAGTTGGATCAACTAGAGCTGTATCAAAAGTTGCTTTAAAACCTTGGTTTAGATAATATCCAGAAAGAAAGTTTAGAGTTAAGAAAGATAAATTCCTAAGTACCCATGTTTCATATTACGACTTAGTTCATGTAAAAAGTCAATTGCTATTTGAAAGCCAGCGTGTAGTAACAGACCATGAACAGAAGCCACGTGTGGAGAAGACAACATGCATAGTTGCAGCTGAGTAACAACTGCAAAGCAAACAAATTAAGAAACAGACTGAAGAAACAACATGATAATGCAGTGATATTATGACAAGTAGCAACAAAACTTGTTGCCAAGATTTACAAATCCCGTGTAACCCATTCCAAAAAGTGGCTCAACTTCCTGTCCACTCTCTTGAATACGGTTCCAATCGAAATTGGTGTTTTGATCAAGTTCTCTTTCAGTAGTTGTCATTTCAGTCTTATATATTACCAAGATCAATTCCACAATCAACTACAATGATGATAGTTTTAACAATAGAGAAACAAAGGCCTTTTCTTCTAAAGTAGCAAAACAATGATGACGAAAATGATGATGGCTATTTTAAGAAAGAATACCAGCAAAACAAATTAATTTTAATTGAGGAATCCCATGAAACAAAAGGTTAAGAGAGTCCCAACAAAGTAACATTTAGAATGAGAAACCACTTGGTAAAGAAAGTTAATGCCGTTGTTCTACACTTTTCGATTTGGAACAGGAAATTAGTAATTTTTTATTAAAAGAGACAGACTACAAACTTAGATTGACATGAAATTGGAAAATCATATTTCCTTATATCATTCATGTTCAAGCAAGTTCTAGATTTTTGCATAAACTATAGAATCAGCTTTATACCAATAGCAGAAAATGTTACACGCATTAAATTTCAAGCCATTTACCGTTTGCAAGGATGAAAAGTTAATACCAAAGTGTTGCATATGCTGTGCTAGAAATGGGTCCAAAACACTTGCATCTTTATCATAAGAGAAAACATCTGAGCTGCCAAAGTGTGAACTTCATAATTATATTCAAAATAGTAAAGAAGCAATTAAGTTGGGGTAATAGGGTGATTGAGCAAAGAGGAAATATCATTTAATACAAATCAGAAATCAATCTTATTCATTCATAAATAAATGACATACCTTAAGAGCATAGTCAACTATCTTTGAGAAAGTAGTGATAATTACATCATTTCCTTCGCATTCTATCTGCCAAATATTTTTATAGGCAAGAAATAATTAATATCTAAGACTATTTAACATGCAAAGAAAGCGAATATACTCTTAAAGGTCTACCTAGCTTTTTCAATAGGAAGACAGAAACTGGAATCAAGAGCTTCAGCCGAGACAGGAAATGATTCACCATATCTGTACAAAAATAATTAATCTCCCAAGGAAAGATAGGCTTAAGTACTGATTGATACAAAATCATATATCAAATTGGGATTGACATGAAAATCATCACAGTAATGCTACTTATAGCAATTCATTCAAGGAATACTACAAGATTTGGTTCCCTTATAGCAGCTTTAAGCAGGCCACGGGGCATCTTTTGAAAAATATGTAGCCAGTACCCTTAATCCTGGACATGCGCCATACCATGCTGCATAGCACTACGAAGAATAAAAACTCAATGTACAACACGAGAAACATTGATATGTTACTTCAACAGGTGTATAATCTACCAAATTCATTTTCCACGAGTAGGGAATGTCACAAATGGCTACTCGAAAGTAATTTTCAAGTCAGTAAAGGTTCATTTACTAATCATCACAAACTCAAAAGAGTGTCCAATTTTCCACCCAAAAAAGTGCCCTTCAAACACAAACACTTCCTTCACATTGGAGATAAAAAATAACTATTATCTGCTCTGGAAATACTGCTATGGTCAAACCTAATCAAAAGATGTAATGTTAATAGATAAAATTCTTTGGTGGATTACAGCTTAAGAGTGTACCTAATGGTCAGAAGCATAAAAAAATGATTATGTTTTTAATATTTTGAGATTTTCTTCACTAAATACGAATGCAATTATAAATGTTCCTAGCTTCTAATGTTTCCCAAACTTAAGAAGTCTTTCTTGTTTTCTTTAATAGGAGGTTTCTTTAAGGGGGTTCCATTGAAGGAAAATGATCCTTTCCCCTCATTAAAAATTTCCTAAAAATGAGGTTAGATGCATGAGAGCAAAGTGTATTCCAACCTACCACAAGGATATTTGTTGATTGGCCTTTTGCCATTCCTAGCCTCTGCTAGTTCGTAGATATGAAATGGCGGTCAGTGATAGAATTTATGTAACACCCCTAAAATTCAGTATTTCAGAAAATTAGGATTTAAAAATCAAGATTTTGGTTAATCAAATTTTAAGGCTTAGAATTAATATTAAAAGGACTTAATTGCAAAATATTTGAAAGTTTGGGGTCAATTTGCAATTTTTAGAAACTTGATTGGACTAACTTGATAAATTTTGGGGTTTGTATGGCCATTATTTAGGGTCAAAGGAGCCAAAATAAGGCACTAAATAATTCCAAGGTTGAAATGAAAAGTTTGGAAAACTTGGAGGACTAACTGTAAGCTGGGAGAAAGTTTGGGGGTAAAAATGCAATTTTCGAAACTTGACATTTTAATAGAGTAGTCAACTCCATCTTCTTCATTCTTCATCCTCTATGCACCAATCACCTCTCTCTCACCAGTATTTTTCTCCAGCTAATGAAATCTATCAACTTACCTACCATTGTGTTCCTCTCTTCACAAGGAACACTTCTATACCAAGTTTACACCTAACTCACCGGTGAATCACCAAGAATCGGAGCTCAAAGTCTCAGCTACAGTGGTGGTGATGGGTCTTTCATCCCCAGTGATGGAATTTTGGATGTGAGTAGTGGATTTTGACGGGCTCAACTCAAGGGTCAACATGGTGGCTTAATTTTAGTTCTGGCCACCGTGGATGGAGGAATTTGGCAAAAACCGATATGGCAGAGGTGGTGGCGCTGAAGCTTCCAGATGGAAATTGAAGGCCAATTCGAAGGTTTTTGGAGAAATTGGCTTGGGGATTTGGTTATTTGAGCTGAAAGGCTTTTTTTGGTGGTGGTTTAGGTCATTTTCGTTGGTGGTGCACGGTGGCGGATGGCGGATGGCGGCCGGCGGCGGTCAGAAGAAAATTTCTTCCTCTCATCGCGAGGATTGTGATGGTGGTCTTAGTTTGTGAATCTGAGGTTTGGTTGATCAGATTGAGGGTGTAGAAATTGGTTGATGTTTATATATATATGCATATATTGTATTATATTCCTTAACCTTGTATTATGAGGATTTGAGATAAGATTTTGTATATATGTGGATTAGGACATGGCGTAGTGGACCCAGGTTAGGTATTATTAAATGATAAGTTTGGATTAATTATGTTAATTAAGAAATTAAACTATAATTTTATGAAATTGGCTTGAGAATTGATAAGTAGGTAATTTGAGATATTATAGGACTAAGACTCGGTATATGCAGGCATTAGTCTGAGTTTAGTCAATTTGGACTATATAAATTTATGAAATAATGAGAATTATCGAGTTAAATGGAAGAGAAAACTCTACTTGTATGAATTTGGGACCTATTAGCAATAATTGGGGTTATTAAGCTAATTAGCTTATTATTGATGATTTGGGATGATATAAGATTATAGTAATATTGTAATTATTGAAAGTTATCGGGGTTAAGTATGGATTTTGATGATTGTGGTAGCACTTTTGAGACTGCGGAGGTGAGGGTCTGCCAGCCTGGCACTCCTTTCAATTATCTATTATTGGGATAAGCCCCTGTGTGGGTTTTCTGTTTCTATATCGTACTCAGTTATGTTTGAATTCTGATTATTATCTGTTATCGGATTTGAACACCCCTGTGAGGGTTATCTTTGATGTCAATTTTGTTTCTGTCTTTTCTGGCGCCCAGAACTCCTATTCGTTATATGTACCATTCTGTTATTTGTGTCGTTTGTTCTATTATCTGTTGCCCTGTTGGCATTTCTGTACTGTTATCGATCTATTATCCAAATGTATGTTATCTGTATGATCTGTCATATGACTGTCTGTTATCTATCCATACATTGGTATTGATTCGTTCTGTCAGTAATCAGTTATGCACCAAGCTGTAACGCCTGGGTAAGTTATGTACCAAGCTGGTATGCCTGGGTAAGTTATGTAGCAAGCTATGCTTGGGTGTGTTTTGTACCAGGTTGTCAGGTTTAGGTAAGTTAAGCACTAGGTTGTCACACTTGGGTAAGTTCAGTTCGTTTTATGTAAGGTTAAGTTCGGTACCAAGCTACTATGCTTGGGAAAGTTTAGTCTGATTAGAAAATATATTTTGACCTGATTTATTTTATTTGAACGATTTTGACTTTGTTCGATTGTCATGGATTGATTGTCGGTATTCGAATATGTTCTGCCTGACTATTGAATTATAATTTTTTGAGTTGACTCTTCCTCAATAGATTCCTTCTGTTATGCTTACAGTTATCCATCACTAAGTCCTTCCGACTTACCCCCTGTTTATTTTGATTCTCTCAAACAGGGAATAAGCGAGGAATTTGGACTCCAGGCTGGACATGAGTATGTTTTGTAATAGATCAGATGTTGCTTGTGTATATAAAAATCGTCTGATTGCTAAGTATGAATTTAAGGCATATGAAATGTTATGTTGATATGGATGATTTAAGGATTGTAAATAGTTTGTTATGTAAGAATGTGAATCTTGGCATTTACTTAATAGTTTATTGAGTTAGTTAAGTTTGAAATTCCGCTGCTATTTCTGATAAGTTTGAAAAGTTTAATTATGGGCTATTGCTTGTATTTTAGGTTTAGAATTATGGATTGGAATGTTTTGATATCTCAACTTTAGGTTACCCAGAGTAGGGTATCACAATTCAACAATAGTAGGAATAGCCACTTTATCTAGAATTACTTGCTAGGTTAAGGACGTAGAGTAGCATCGAGCATCTAGGCAAAAGAAGTAGGATAAAGCTCCAGGCAAATAAAAAGATTAAGACATCTTCTAAAACAATTCACATCGTTAAAAATATACACAAGCCTTTGAATGGAGAACTTTCTAGTAGTACACCATTCAACAAGACCTCAATAGCTAGTAGTCATCTTCATACCTATGAATGTTGGGCACCCACGCCGGCGGTGGAATTAGAAGCAGTGGCCCAACAATTGGGGTCATGGCGGGCTGATGGTGTCGTTTGAAAGGGTTGATAGAGACGAGTGAGGAGAGGACCAGAGGGAGCTGTTGAGTCATTCGGGAACATATTTCTTCACCATAATCAATAGAGATTAGTGGAGGATTCTTATGGGTTTCCATATGTTCTACAGTAAAGTTCTTGAGAGGGAGATGGGTTTTTCATGGTTTCACACTTCAATTTTTGTACCAAATGATAATTGATAGTATGGAGAAAACCCTTAAATTCGGAGAGGAGAAGATGGATGAAGGTAAAAGAAATATAATTTAGGGAGAAAATTTTTGGCGGGCCTTGAAAATTTTCTTTAATTATAAAAAGTTTGATTTATTTTTTTCAAAGATTTTTTTTATAAATAATAACATCATAAAAAATATTTTTTTGTGTGTAATTAACTAAAATATTAATGTTTAATTTTACATAAATTAGTTTTCTTAATTATGAAATTGTAATTAGTTATAATATAATTATTTAACGAAGATGAATTATAAATCATTATAATAGAGATAAAATTCAGAGTCAAAGTTGGATGAAGATGAAACAAAAAGCATTTTGTCATTCAAAATTTGATATGAGCATAAACTTTAGTTTGGCAAATGTAAATTTTTCAATTGAGTTGGCAAATGTAAAATTTTCAATTGAGTTGACAAAAATAATCTTACTTTCAAAAATAATAACAAAATAATTTTTTTCTTAAATTATTTACTCTCTCTTAACTTTTTCTTTTGATTTATTCTAAAAATTCAATATATTAAAATTATTTAAAAAATTATAGTATTAATTAAAAAAAATAAATATATATATATATATATATCCTTGCACTATAAAAAATTTAACAGATGTGTTGAGTGTGCCAAAATTACTAACATGTTATTAAGTGTATATCACAAAGTTGTTAGTATTTCAAAAAAAAAGTTCATTTATTCAAAGTATATCTATATTAATGTTATTCAAGTTCATTAGCTGCACATCAATTATAATCAATTAAGTATAAGTGTATGATCAAGATCTTCACAAGACTAAGATTTCGCATTAGATACTTTATTATTAATTTATTTGAAAAATATGAATTTTTTTATTTATATTTATATCAGTTTAATTTTAAATATAAATTATTAATACGTTAATTAATATTATAACTAGCATGTGTTCGGTACAATGTACCTAAAATAATTTCAATATTGAAATACAATTATTTCAAAATTATTATTCAATATTAAATTTTTTTCAAAATTATATATAAAAATTATTTTCGTTGCAACACACTGGGCACACACCAATATGATAATACCTAACATATATCATATAGGATATAAGGTCAATTTTGAACACATATATCAATCATTAGATTTAAATTTGGATAACACCAATTTTATCCAAATCCAGCCTATTTATAGTCCTAGACCTCTCATCCAACTTAGGTCGTTAATAAATTATTGGTATATGGATTATGGGCCTCAATTATATTCAACTAGCAGAAATCACACACGATTCCCACACACATTCAAAATTCTTTTTGAGTAATCACATAATTTGTGCAAATGAAAGCATCATGTTTCCCATTTCAATATAAATTTAATATCATTATTATGGAAATATTATATGTTTATCTTACGCACGCATTCCAATTTAATTAGATAAGATATCAATAATGATTGTAATCATAAGAAAAGTTCAATTGCTGAGCACCTTATAAATTATTCAATTCTAAGAAATTAATGACAAACTAAATGTATGACAAAAATAATAAGAGTTTTCTAGTATATGTGTGGTTATAGAAGAAATAATGGTAGCTTTTTAGTACATTAGTGGTTTATAGATAAAACAATAAGAATACTTTAAATTATTAGTGCTTGTAGGAGAAATAATGATAACTGTTAAATCAGTGAGTGGTTGTTTGAACATCATATTACGATTACAATCTAATTTAGGGAGAATATATGCAATAAGTGAAAAGGGTAAATTTGGTACATTAAAAAATTGGTATCATAACTATTTTCAGTATACATGAATTTTCAATTTTATCAGGATATCTCTGGAGTTATTCTATAGAAAACTAAAGCATGAAATTTATAAAATCGCATCAAGTAACTTCTATTTTATAGATAAAATAGGCTTTCTTTTATAATAGTATAGATGGATAAATAATTGGAAAAATCGCATTTTTGGTCCCATTAGATAGGGGGGTTTGTACTTTTGGTGCCTAGGTTGATACTTATATGACCAAAATTCTAAATTTTTAGCACATTTGGGACAACGCTTCAACCTCCGTTAGTGTTTGGGCAAAACTGTTAAATGAGAAACAATTAATTACGCCCCAAAATTTTGATTTATGTATTCAAATCACACAAAATTTGAAATGCCCAATCAACCTTCATTAAAAAATTTAAAAAAATAATCAAAATTTTTAAAAATATATATATATATATATATCAATATAAATATATATATATAACCCACCCCTCTCCCCTAACCCCACACTGCCGGCCATGGCCAGCGGCTGCTTAGCCACCGAAAGACCTCCTAATTCTATTCCTAAAAAAAAATCTAAATATATAAATTGAATTTTTATAAAAAAAAAATTCAAATAATCAAAAGAATAATAAGTTCGAAATTCTTAAATACAAAATAAGAATTCTATTTTACTTTTATTTCGAATTTGCTTTCTTTAGCAAGAATCCTAGGTGAAAACAAGAGAATTTGTCTAAGCGAAACATATAGAGTTATGCTAACTAAAGAAAATCCAAATAAAAAAAAAAATGAAGTAGACCGGAATTAGGATCCTAGTCAAGTTAGTCGATAAATCTTGAAATGAGATATGCCCCGCAATAATCAAAGGAAACTAGATGGTTTGGTCAAAATGAATTCTTGTTTTGATTAAACAGTTATGGATGACTTTACAATTTCAATTTGAATCGACTAATCCGGTATATTTTTTACGTTCATAGGAGTTTGTCTGTGTTTTTACTTTATGAATATGATATATTTTGGGCATTTCTAATGGTTGGCTGCTGGCTGTGGCTAGCCACCAGGTCTAGCCGCTACTTCGGCCAGTAGCCAACGACCAAATCTGGCCGACGGCTATGGCTTGCCATGGCTTCGGTTAGCAGCCAACGGTCAGATCAAGCCGCCAGTTGGGCTGACCATGGCCTGGCCTGGGGGTTGGGGGGGCGTGCGGGCTGGTTGGAGAGGGGTTGGAGCAGGGAGTTGTAGAGGAAGGAAAATATTTATGTATATACATATTTTTACTTATTTATTTGTTGTTAAATAATAAATTTTAATCAAATTAGCCTAAATTTTTTTTACTTATGTTATTTATTTAAAATTATTACATCATTTTGTTAAAAATAATCAAAAATATTTATTTATTTAAAATTATTAAAATTATATTGTTAGAATAAAATTTTAGATTTTATTTTTATTTAAATTATTTATTTTGATTAATAAATAAATTTAATTTTTTGATTTATATATACACACATCAAGGGTATCTTAGGGTTCGAACTCCTGAGCTCACACATTATGTAAATTATTAAATACATTGTTGTAGTTTTTATTTTATTTTTAAATTATATATTTTAATTAATAGATAGATTTAACTATATTTCATTATGTTATTTTAATATTGTAAAATATGTATTTCTCGATTATGAAATTATATTATCTAGGATAATATTTTTTTATTTTTATTTTTAATTTTTAATTAATAAATAAATTCTACTCAATGTATTTAAATTATTTTAGATTATATTTATAATTTTAATATTATTGAGTATTTAATTTTAAATTATAAAGTTATATTAAGTAAGAAATGGAATTAATTTCTTACTTTTCTTTTTAATTTTTTTTCTTATTTATTTAATTAATAAATAAATTTAACTAAATCAGATTAAAATACTTTAGATATACTAGTGATTTTAAAATTTTATTTTCTAATTCAACTTGAATTTAAAGATTACATAATATTTTAGATATTTTACTAATAATAAAATATATTTAAATTTATTTTGAGTAATTTTGTTTTTTTTTTGAGAGAGAGAGCAGTACAAATGACAAATATTTTATCATTTCAACACATTAATATTTTGAGTAATTTAAACAATGTAAAATTACACCCCCATAGTATAAAAGATATTATAAATAGGTTTAAGGGTATTTTTATTTGAAAAATAACTAAAACAACTTTTGAAGGTCATTTTTGAATTTTTACATAAATTTTCGGATGCCATTTGTAAATTTGTTAACAAATGCTCATAGTTCTCCAAACATGTTAGCTGGAGAGAAATATTGAGGGAACATTTTAATCTATTTGGATTTATTTATTAATAAGCCAAAAGTTAGGGACTTTTATGCAATTCATGCAATAAAAGGGTTCTGCGCGTGAATTTCACGCGCCACTTTCCATCCAAAAACTAATGGGAAGATAGATGGTGTCCCAAATGTACTAAGAAAAATGAAGTTTTTGTCATATAAGTGTCGACTTGGATTACTTAGGTACCAAAAGTGCAAACCCCCCTATCCAATGGGACCAAAAGTGCAATTTTCCCATAAATAATTTGTATAGTGGTTATGGCATTCATTTATACTTAAGTCATGTTTTATTAATAATTCATTATATTTAATTATAAATAAACTCTACACAAATACTTTCTCTACATTATACCATATCAAGATGACTATCTTTAATTTACATTAGCAATTCATGTAGTAAATGAATGTACATATAGTTGTAACATGTAAACTTCTATTTAATTGGATGGTTACACTGATAGAAAGAATTAAGCAACGCCAATAATCATGTAGGTTTTTTAATATAAATGTTCAATGAATGATTATTTTAAATTTAATAAATTATAAATTTTGGATAAATATATTCCTTGAATTTTTACATCTATACAAATTACAATACAATATAAAAAGTTTTATTTTCAAAAATCAAATTAATTAAACAGGAAAATCAAAGTTTTTTAAAATTCAAAAATAATTTTTCTAAAATTTTTTATTTTCAGAAAAATATTATAATAAATTATAATAGGCAAACAATCAAATTCTTAACCCCTAAAATGTATGTGTCATATTCATCTTATAATATTAGATAAAAGAAATAAACTTTGGATAAACTATTTATTAATAGAAGAAGTTAAAATTTGGAGGGAATAAAAATTGGGGGAATTCATTTTTGGAGGGAATTATATTACTTCATTATGTAGAACAAGTATCAAATAAAATTGGTACCATTTCAATGGAGCCCTTACTTTTCTTTCTTTTTGCTAACGTAGTGTTTAGTTATGTTTTATATGTTTTGTATTATGTGTTTGAGAGAATGAGTTTTGGGAGTAGAGTTGGGGAAATGTGGCAGTTATATTGGAGAATATAATGAATGTTTGTTTATATTTTGGAGAATAGCTAAAAAAAATTTGGAGAGTTTTGGTATGTTTGTAGGTAAAAATTTCTAGACAATTAGATATTTACACATAAAAAAATTAAATTAAAAAAATGTGAAAAAAATTATATGAAATATAAGTATAAAAATTAAAAATAAATATATAAAAAGGAAAACATATAAAAATAAAACTATATATGCACATATACATACTAATATATGCATATATATACACGTATACGTACATTTATAAAATGAACCCATCACCCCGCAATGTGGCAATTGAGTTTTCCATTGGGCTAGGTGTGGGTGGCTTGGGGGGGGTGCGATTTGGGTTTTCTTAATATTTGTACTTTATTTAATTATAAAATTTGTTAAATCGGTTAATAGTTTGACATGTAGATCCAAGTAGATCCAATAAAGAATAATTTTGTCTTTTACTTTTTAGATATTTAATTTAATTTTTAATTTTTTAACTATAGTGAAGGGTGACATGGGCATATAGGGAGGTGCCAATTTTTGAAGGAAATTTTTAATTGTGATGTGATATTAATAACTAAAATATTTTTTACACTTCAAATTAAATTAATTTATGGGGGGAACAAAAATTTGAAGAAAGAAACTTAGGAGCAAATTTGGAAGGAATACATTTTTGGAGGGAAACAAAGGTTGGACTTTATTTAATTGTGATATAAAATTAGTAACAAAAGTATTTGTTACCATTTTCATATAACAAAATTTTGGAAGGAAAATTTTTTTAGGGGGTAAAATATTAACTGTAGTAACTAATATATTTGTTACCATAAAACTTAATTTTAACAAATTTGTCAACGTAACAAAAAGGATTAACTTTTGTTACAAATATATCTTCCTAAAAGGTGGGAAAAATTATTTGTAACAATACTTCAGTTTTCGTAACGAATTTTTCTTTAGTTACATAAGAATAAAAATTTTGGGTAACAAATATTTTTTTTGGTTACCCAAGATGAGTGCTTTAGTAACAAAATTCTAGTCTCATTATGAAAAATCATGATTTTGTAACGAAATTTTCAATTGTTACCAAAATTTTTGTTACAAGAAGTGCAATTTTTTGTAGTGAAACTAGAATCCAAAAACCACTCGAGTTTCGATTCTCCATTGCCATATACCAAAAACAAATCCTTAGTCCTTCTCAAGTACTTAAGGATTGCTTTAATGGCTTTCTAGTGATATTCACCAGGGTTGGATTCAAAGTAGCTCGTAATGCTTAGAGCGTGTGCTACATCTAACCTTGTATGTTAAACGGCATACATTATGCTTCTTATAGCAAACGAATAAGGTATATGGGATATTCTATGTCTCCCGTTGTTAGTCTTATGGACCATAGACTTGGAGAGACGAAGACCCTATCCCACAGGGATGAATCCCTTCTTGGATTTTTCCATCTTGATTTATCTCTATAGATACCTATTTCTAATACGTAGAATGCTTTTCCCAAATCCTTCATGGAGAATTGTGTAGATAACCATACTTTAGTATATTCTAACATTTCTCTCTCATTTTCAATGAGAAGAATATCATTGACATGAATCACAATAAACTGTACACTACTCCCACTAGTCTTTTTATACACACAAAGTTCATACATATTTTTGACAAAGCCAAACGATTTGGCTGTCTTATCAAAACGTATATTCCAACTTTGAGGCACCTATTAGAGTCCATAAATAGACCTCTCGAGTTTGCAAACCTTTTGCTTACTCCAATTGGATGTAAAATCTTGTGGTTGCATCATGAAGATTTCTTCTTCAATATTTCCATTGAGGAAAGCGGTTTTCACATCTGTTTGCCATATCTCATAGTCATAATATACGGCTATAGCAAGTAAAATCCTAATGGACTTAGGCATAGTGACTGGTGAAGAGGTTTTCTCAAAATCAATACCAGGTCTTTAAGTGTAACCTTTTGCCACTAATCGTGCCTTAAAGGTCATTACCTCTCCATCGACTCTAAGCTTTTGCTTATAGATCCACTTGCAACCAACCAGTACTATACCCTTTGGTGGGTCTACCAAAGTTCATACTTTGTTGAAGTACATAGAGTCCATTTTGGATTTCATGGCTTCAAGTCAATGCCCCGAATCTATGTCCAATACAGTTTCCTCAAATGTCTTCGGATTACTATCCAATTTTTGGTCTCATAAAGGAATCTGAACCTTTCAGGTTGTTTCTTGATTCAATCTGACCTTCTCAGAGGTTGTGTGCAAGGCTCTTGATATTCACTTGTTTCTACCCTTTGTGGAATTTGTTGGTCATCTTGAACTTTATTAAGTTCAACAGTAATGCCTTTTCTGTCTAATAGAAATTCCTTTTCCAAAAAGTAGGCGTTCCTTGAAACAAACCCCTTTTTTTCTAAGGATCATAGAAATAATAACCCAAAGATTCTCTTGGGTATCCCACAAATTTGCATAAGGTAGATCTTGCATCCAACTTGTCTCCCATTAGCCGCTTGACGTAAGCGGGAGACCCCCAAACTCTTAGAAAAGAGTAAGAAGGTGCTTTGCTATACCACATCTCATGTGTTGGCACCGACTTTGAGGGTACTATATTTAGTAGCCTCATCATCGATACTAAGGCATATCTCCAAAAGGATATAGGCACATTGTAAAAAAATCTTCATGGAACGTACCATGTTCAACAAGGTACATTTTTTCCTCTCAGCTACTCCATTGTGTTGGGGTGTGTCGGGTGGAGTCCATTGAGGGAAAATCTCCTTCTCTTTTTGATAAACCAAGAATTCAATCTTTAAGTATTCTCATCCTTAATCCAATTGAAGAGCTTTAATACTTAGTCCCTTTTGCTTTCTACTTCATTTTTATACTCTTTGAACTTTTCAAAGGCTTCGGACTTGTACTTAATAAGATACACTTGTCCGAACCAAGTATGATCATCGGTGAAGGAGATGAAGTATGAATAGCCTCCTCTTGTACTAACTCTTAGTGATCCACAAGTATCTGTATTTATCAAATCCAAAGGACTTGTAGTTCGCTTCGTTTGTCCTATAAAAGGCGCTTTGGTCATTTTCCCTTTAAACAAGATTGACAAGTAGGAAGATCCTCAATTCCACTAACATTTAGTGCCTTGAGAGCTTCTAACTTGTTCATCCTACTTTTGGAAATACAAGTATGGAGTTCCCTAAATCTAACTTATAATATGCCTTTGGCTTTAGCTGTAACTCTTGCTCCTTTGCCAAGGCGATGGATCATATCCCCATCATTTAGATTTATTCTTCTTTCTATTCTTTGTAACAAATTACAAAGATAAGAACCACCCGCAATATCATATATCCATGAGGAAGAATTTCATCATTAAATGCACTTCAATAAAGTACATACCCTTCTTGCCAAAGTACAAACAAAAATCAAACAAGTAATAAGGTATTCCTTGCAATACCGTTTCCGGTGGCCTTTCTTGCCAAAGTACAAACAAGTAATAACGACTATATCCTCTATAATTTTCTTAACTCTGCCGAATGCCTTTAATGGTTGCTTTCCTTTGGAGGAAGAACTTTTCTTCATTTTACCTCCATTTCTAGCACCCCTAGGGCCCTTAGACTTGAATGAGGAAGCAAGCATTAATGGTATGCCCTTGCCATGGTAGTCTCCATTTAGACCAACACTTTGATCAATAAAATTCGGCAAGGATGTGAGGATCAAATCCTCAAGGAGATCATTATCCATCACTACATCATAGTTGAAGAGCTTTTCAACAAGCCTAATCATCTTTAAACCGTAGTCGATGACATTTGACTTCTTATTCATCCTAACTTGAAAAAATCTCCTTTGACAACATGAACCTCCATACCTTGTTTGCTTTACAACTCTAGTAAACTTTAACCAAGGTATCATTAATGTGTTCTTAAGATTTTTGATGTCCATAGATATTATCATGAGACTATTGGATATGAAGCAATCCTCAACCCAATTCGTGAACATTTCACGTATCGTTTGATCTATATTAATCCTTATGGGATTATGAGAACCATGATATAGGACATTTATCCATTTTTTGGAATCTAGAACGATTTTGAGGCTAAATCAATTGTGGAAGTTTGGCTCGATTGGTTTATTGATTTCCAAAATAATGCTTAGTGGATATATAGCCATACTTGAGATTTTGCAAATCACCAAAGGCGAAAAAGAGAATATAAGCATATGATTGAATATTGATATTAAAAACACATTTATGGACTTTCAAGCATGTTTTTCTCCCATTATTTTTTAATCAAATTTCTCACCCTCTTAAAGAATTTGGGAAATCTCATTTCCTAGTGATAATCAAGGCCCTACCTAAGGACTTGTAGGAGACCTATGTGTCGTGTGCCATCAACAAACAATCAAAAGGTAAGCAACTTTTGCTAATTGCATCTATATGCAACCCTTGAAATATTTTGCCTTACTTTTTGTGTAGGCCTACGTGTTGTGCGCTATCTATATTGCAAGGTGTTAAGTTGGACTTACCAATCAAGCTTTGATTCAAAACCACACTATTTTATCCCACATGTCGTGTGCCAATGCATAGGAAGCATCAAATCAAAGGTGCATCATACACTAAGTATATGATCACAGCTTTCTACCATAAGTGTCACCCACGTGTAGTGTGCCATCACACAAAAATAGTAGCATCATCATGTCACATACTATTGGAAGAAGGCATGGATTAATTAAAACTCTTTTTAATTTATATCCATTTTGACTTAATATTTGAAAACACTTAGACTCCTTTGAGTGGAAGGATTTTCTTGCTTGTAAACATCTCATCAATTTTATCTTCTTGCTTAGGTTTTCTATATCCTAACCATACATCTCATACATCAATAGGGTATAGAAAGCATAAATAAGCAAATGCACCTAGCATGATCCTAGGGTGGGATGATCATGAGCCTTAACCAGGTAGTGCACTTAGAGCCATAGGTGCACTACTTAATTGATTTTAAATGGGTTGATTAAATGTAACTATTACATAAATATATTCCTATCCATTCATGGGTCTTCATTCCTCCAATGGTCTTTTTGTCTCCTTGCAACAATTACATGAGGAAAACAATCCTCACTCTTAGTAATTCTACTCTCATAACATTTGCAAGATAGAAATTAAAAGGCGTGCAGCCCCAATTTAATACAACCCTTTTTAACAAGTTGAAACAAATAAAAATCAACATTAAAGTAAAGGCTCATGTTCATCCCCATTCATTCATCATCCATTCAACAATTAAATGAACAATAAATCAAGAATTGACATTTAATTCCATAATAAAATGCTTATCTCATAAACAATTAATTAACTAGCAAAAATAAGCATAACAATTATGGATCTCATTTTTGCGCCAAATTGAAGACTAACTTCAACAAGATTTTAAAAGCAATAAAAAATGTTAAACATAATTTTGAGAACTTGCACAACACTTGTGCATCTAAGTAGCACGATTTAGATTAATTTTGATCACAAAATTAACACAAAAAGAGCCTAAAAACTCGTCCACAACCAAACCGAATGCTGCTACCCCAGCCCGGGCGCACGGATGCACGGTTGGCGTGCCCATTGAGCGGCCAATGCCTTGTTGTGTGCAGTAGCACCTATGTTTTGAGGTTTAGACCGAGTCAAGGCAATTTTGGTTGAACTTTTTTGCACCAAAAATTAAGGACACCTCCTTAACACTAAATCACACATTTTTGACAAAATTTTTAGATCTAAAAGTCCTTTTAAAAATGGAAATTCAAATGCTCGAATATGCTTCAAAAATCAAGTTCAAGTAAGAATCACCATTCTTCAAAAACCTCCAATTAATTTGAATCCAATTGGATCCAAAAATGACCAAAATATCTTAAGGCCAAATTTAACATGCTATATCAACATATAACATCATCCAATGCTAAATCAATATTCAACATAATCATCCATGAATCAAAAACATACTAACATATGAATTAACATTGAAAACACATATTAGCATAATTCAATTCATCATCAAAGGAGCCACATGCATCATCAACCAAACACTCCAATCCATGAATTGGATCAAGTATTTGAAGATGTAGATCAATTCATCACATGAATTAATCAAACAAAAATCCAAATTAAAGCAAGAAATAGGCTCTTATACCACTTGAAGTAAAGTGTAGCATAAGGATCCAAATTATAAAGCAAAAATAGCTAAATTAAAACTTGACTACACCTTATCCAGGGATCAAATCATGTTCGTAAGATGGATTTGGATGAGGATAAATACCTTAATCACTTAAAATCCAAGGTAGAAAGGATGACAATGTTGAACTCTTCAAAACTGTCTCCTCCTGGCGCAGCAGAGAATTGGCAATGTTTTCCCCTAGAAAATCACCTCCGATTGAGCTGAAATTTGGAAAAAAACTCCTCAACAACCTTAAGGATCTCCAGTAAATTTTTTAGCAAAAACAAGAATTGGCAAGTGCATCAAAATTGCCTACAACGTTTCTGCACTGTAGTGGATCTTCAAGAAGAAAACTTTCCAATTGTAAAGCCTTAATGAAATGATCAACACACCTAAGGAAAGCTTCAATCAACCTCCAGTCAGCTAGATCACCAAAGGATGAAGAAAAGTTGAAGGCCAAAATTTGGTGAAAAAGGTAAGTAAAATGTGTGTGAAACTTCAACATATGAGTGTAAGGGAAAAAGAGAATCTAGCATTCAAAATAAGCATGTGGCCAGCCACCTCTCTATATTTATGAGGAGGTGTGATGCAAGTTGGCATCAAAACTCCCATAACGTAGGGTGCCACATAAGCAAGGCCACTCGCACACCTCAAATGAACTCCCTCGTTTGAATTTTCTTCCGAAATTAATTCCTCACATTAACTAAATTAACTTCTTAATTTAGTTAGATATTGTCAACTTAACCCTTTAAGTTAACTTGACTAGATTAGCCTTAAATTTACTCCTTAATTTAATTGGTCTAATTTAACTCCTTAAATTATTTTGATCAACTCAATAATAAATCAATCAAGCCAAAATGACTAAAAATTAGCCAACCGTTTTTCTCCACAAAATCAGTCACTAGGAATTTTCTAACTTTTAGAAAATTTCCTTCACTAAATGGAACTTTCTTTAGGCTTTTGTGTGTGGCCCATTAGGTTCTACCTTTCATTGATCATGGGCACACAACTTTTGTGATATATTGAATATCAAAATATTCGCATTAGTATAAACTCCTTTACAGTAATGATTCAATTCAATTAATCTCTATTAATTGAAGAGTACTCAATTTTCATGGTCGATTCCAACCTCAAGCCCATAGAGCCCAGCTAATTGGTCGAAATGAATATGCTCTTGGTGAACCATTCTAGCTCTATGCTTACCATGCAAATACGGTTCTTCTATCTCCTATCTCCCTAAAGAGGCCTGGGGAAAGATATTTATCGGTTCCCTAATAGCATCGATAACTATGTTTCTATTCCCAATGTTTGATTTCCCTTAATGATCTCATCTTTGAAAAACTTCTTTTTCAAATTATCATACTTCCTTGCAAAATAATTTCTTGGAATCGATCATTATAGAATATACAGGAGATGCACTTGCCCATCATGATGACGAGGAGATGGATCCTATATTGGATCTCACAAACCTCCATTTCTAAGTAGCTTACACCCAATCTCAACTTGGATGACCCACAAAGTGATCAAGAAATAGTCAAAGCATGAGGACCTAAACACAGGGTTAAACACAGGGTTACCATGGATCATTAGGTCTAAGGACTAATTATATGCAGTAGCGTAAGCTAGAGAACTTGCCACTACCAACTTGCTACTACAACTATCTAGTGGATTCTCTGGCCAGCCCCTTCAGTGAACTTATTTTCTAACAAACACCCACTAATATGTACTTATGTCTAATATGGATTGCTCATGAAATGGAGCAATATCCAACCCCTTGATCTATATATCGTTAGTGCAAGTCTATCCTAATCTTAGATGCCCTGTCTCATAAGATTCTATGACTTGGAATATTTTAAGATGATGATTGTGTATGACTTATTTCAGGATCACCACCCAATGTGTGACCAAGTCCCATAGTCTTGTGTGATCTAAATGTTGGAATAATGCTCCGTAGGCTAATTATATTGACATGTAAACTATTTCACTTATGGTATAATCTTGGTTGAATGATATTCATTAAATGGCCATCTTTATCTTATGATTATATTTACTTCACTAGCATTTGGTTGAAGCTCTTAGGTCACAAATGACTACGAGACTTGGTCATGCACTGGGTGGTGATCACGAGACAAGTCTTGCACGGTTGTGATCTTAAATCTTCCAAGTCATAGGATCTTATGAGGTAGGGCATCTAAGATCTGGATAGACAGCACTAACGATGCATAAATCTAAGGGTTGGATTGCTCCGTTTCATGAGCAAGGCCATATGAGATATGGGTGCGTGTTAGTGGATGCTTGTTTGGGAACAAGTTCACTAGAAGCCTATCTGAATAATCCCCTAGATAACCATAGTGGCAAGCCGGTAGTGGCAATTTCTCTATCTTACGCTAGTGCATGTAATTAGTCTTTTGACATGAGGATTTATGATAGCCTTGTGTTTAGGTTCTTATGCTTTAACTTTTCCTTGACCACACAGTAGGTCTTTCGGGTGGAGGTTGGGTGTGAGCTACTTAGACATAGAGGTTTGTGAGATTCGAGACGGGATCTGACTCCTTGTCGTTGTGAAAGACGAATACATCTCCTATGTATTTTATAATGATTGATCCTAAAAAATCCTTGCACAAGGCAGTATGATAATTTCAAAAAGGAATTTTTCAAAGATGAGGTTCATAAAGGGGAATCGAACATTAGGAATAGAAACATAGAATCAAGGATATTAGGGAGCTGACAAATATCTTACCTAAGGCCTTTTTTGGGAGATAGGAGATGGAAGGACCGTATTTGCATTGTACATGTAGAGCTAAAATGGTTTTCTAAAAGTATTCATTTTGGCCAATTAGTTGGGCTCCATCGGCTTGAGGTTGGCATTAGCCATGGAGAATTGGTACTTTTTGATTAATGGAGATTAATTGATTTGAGTCATTAGTTTGAAAGAGTTTAAACTAATGTGAATATTTGACATTCTTTAAGTCACAGAGAGTTGTGAGCCTATGTCCAATGAATGGTAGAACCTAATGGGTCACACACGAAAGCTAATTGCAAATCCTACTTGATGAAGGGAAATTTTCTAAGAGTTAGAAAAATTCCTTGATGACCGTTTTTGAAGGTAGATGGTTGATGTAATTTATGGTCATTTTGGCCTGATCAGTTTAATTGTTAAATTGATCTAATTAATTTAATGAGTTAAATTAGACCAATTAATTAAGTTATTAATTATTTGGTGCCACATGATTATCAATTGGTTAAGTTAACTTAAGGAGTTAAGTTAACAATTACTAGTTTAAGGAGTTAAGCTAATTGACTTAAGAGTTAAGTAAAAGGATAATTAATTAAATTAAAGTGATTAATTTAGTTAAAATGAAGAGTTAATTTTGGAGGAAAATTCAAATGAAATGTTCATTTGGTGTGGCATTAGAATTTATTGGGATGACATTTCATGAGATGAAATGAAGATTCCAAATGAAATTTAAATTCACACGAAATTCACATGCCACTTGCATGCCAACTTGAGGAAGGTGTGATGCCAATTCTCCGTCTATATATAGATACATAATAAGAGAGTAGGTGGCCACTTCAAGGGTGTGAATTACAAGTTATCTAGATCTAAGAGTTAGATTCTCTCATTTTCCCTCCAATTTCCCAAGTGTTGCCTCATGAGTTAAAGCTTCAATTTTCTTCATCTCCTACTTCCAAATCAAGCTTTCATCCTTGCATTTCTTCTCTTTGTTCTCCAACTAACATTAAGAAGAATTGGATTGTGCATTAGTGTGTGGATTTTTTCATTAGTGACAAGATAATTGGATTGCTAGCCTTTTGGGATCCAAACTTTGGAGCGTCCATTGGAGACCTTGCTGGAATTGTTTTGAGTTGAAATTTTTATTGGAGAATCATCAAGACGTTGGTGATCTTTTGGTGATCAATTATGAGGTTCGTTTGGTTGGGCAAAAGTTGTTTGGAAACCATTGTGCTGTTGAGAGACAGATTCAAGGAGTTGAAGTCTTCCTTCTAGTTTCTATTGATTTTGTGAAAATCAAGGTAATCCTCATACCAAATATGAATCTATGGCATATTTAGATCTTTGACTTCATATGTAGCATAGTTATTTTAGCGTTTTCATGCTTTGATAATTGGATCCTATTGCTACAAATGACTTCACTAAGGACTTCAACCAAATGTTAGTGAAGTAGAAAAAGCATAAGATGAAGTCGGCCATTGAAATATGAATATCATTCAATCAAGATTATCTCACAAGTGAAATAGTTTACATGCTAATCCAATTGGCTGTGGGGCACTATTCCAACAACGGATCCCTTATTAGATCTCTCAAACCTCTATACTTTAGTAGCTCATGCCCAATCTCAACTTTGTATGACTTGCTATGTGGTTGGGGAAAAGTAAAATCATAAGGACCTAAGCATGAGGTTTTGGTCATTTTTTGTTTGATTGATTCATGTGATGAATTGATCTGAATCTCCAAATACTTGATCCAACCTATGAATTGCAGTGTTTGGATGATGTTGTGTGTGGCTCCTTTGCTTGATGAATTGAAAGCATGCTAATAAGTGTTTTAAGTGTTAATTCATATGATTAGTATGTTTTAATTCATAGTTGCTAATCTTGAATTTTGATTTGGCATTAGTTGATGTTATATGTTGATGTAGCATGTTAAATTTGGCCTTAAGGTGTTCTAGTCATTTTTAGATCCAATATGATTGGAGTTTATTAGAGATTTTTGAAGAAATTGATTCTTACTTAAATTTATTTTTGGAAGCATGATTGAGCACTTGAAATTTCATTTTTAAAAGGTATTTTAGATATGAAATTTCATCTATATTATGTGATTTAATGTTTAGGAGGTAGTTTCAATCTAGGGGAGTTTTGAGTGTTATTTTTAGTTCATTTAGTGACCAAAAGTGTTTTATTTCACACATAATAGATGCACAAATATTGTGCAAGTTCTCAAAATTATGTTTGACATTTTTGATTGCTTTTAAAAACTTGTTAAAGTTAATCTTCAATAATGTTGTGTAATTGTTATGCTTCCTCTGCTTGGCCAATTAATTGTTTATGAGATAAGCATTTAATTGTTTGAATTGAATGTCAATTCTAGATTTATTTATTATTCATTTAATTGTTGAATGGATGATAAATGAATGGGGATGATAATGAGCCTTTAATATTGAATTTGTTTGTTTCATGTTGTTGAAAATGGTTATATTAAATTAGGGCTTGTATGCCTCTTAATTTCTAATAAATGTTATGAAAGTAGAATCACTAGGAGTGATGATTTCTTTCTTATGTAAATGTTTCAAGGAGCAAAGAAGACCGTTGAAGGCATGAAGATCCATGAACGTATGGGGATACACTCATGTAATAGTTAGATTTAATCAACCCACTTAAAATCAACTAGGCGACGCAGCTATGGCTCTAAGTTCACCACTGTTTAAGGCTCATGGTCATCCCACCCTAGGAGCATGCTAGGAGCATTTACGTATTTATGCTTTTCATATCCTATTGATGTAAGAGATGCATCGTTAAGATATAGAAAACCTAAATAAAAAGATAAAATTGATGAGATCTTTGCAAGCAAGAAAAACCCTCCACTTAGAATGTCTAAGTGCTTTCAAATATTAAGTCAAAATAGATATAAATTCAAAGAATTTTTAATTAATCCATGCCTTCTACTAATAGTATGTGGATGACGATACTACCATATTTGTATGATGTCTCACGAGTTGTGGGTCACATTTATGATGGAAAGCTATGATTACATACTTAGCATATGATGCACCTTTGATTTGAGGCTTCCCATGCATTGGCACTTGGTCACAGGGGATATCGTGAAGCCGTCTCGAATCAAAGTTTGATTGATAGGTTCAACTTAACACCTAGTAATGTAGATGTCGCAAGAGCTGTGGGTTTACATGAAAAGTGAGGCAAAATATATCAAGGGTTGCACAGAGATACAATTAGCAAAAGTTGCTTACCTTTCGATTGTTTGTGGATGTCTCACGAGTCGTGGATCCACTACAAGTCCTTGGGACCTTGATTCCCATTAGGAAATGAGATTTCCCAAATTCTTCTAGGGGGTGAAGAATTTGATAAAATAGTGGTAGAAAAACATGCTTGAAAGACCATGAACATGTTTTTAAGATCAATATTCTATTATATACTTATACTCTTCTTTTTCGCCTCTTATAGATTTTTGAAATCTTCAAAAATAAAATGGCTAAGAAGCCACTCTACATTACTTTGGAAACCAATAAACTCACTGGGCCTAACTTCCGCGATTAGTTGACAAACCTCAAGATTGTTCTAGATTCCAACAAAAAGACATACGTTTTTGATCAAAGTCCGCCGGACACCTTGGGCGATGACACCACCAATGAGGTCTATGAATTGTTCACTAAGTTTGTGGATGATGATCTACAAACGAGTTACCTCATGATGGCTTCCATGACCAATGAGCTCCAAAAAACTCATGAGCATGTGAAACATGCTAGTGAGATCTACACACACCTACAAGAGTTGTATGGTGTTCAAACAGGACACGAAAGATTTGTTTTATCTAGAGAGCTCTTTAGGTCAAGGATGGTTAAAGGTTCGAGTGTCCATGATCACGAGCTCAAGATGATTGGACTCATAGAGAAGCTTGGACAACTAGATGTGATCATGGGCAATAACCTCTACGTAGATTTGATCCTACAGTCTCTTCGTTCAACCAATTCGTTATAATTTTAATATGTCCAAGCAAGAGGTGACGATTGACGAATTGGTGAACATGTTGATAACTGCCAAGGAAACCATGAAAAAGGAAAAGCTACTTATGCTTGCTTCATCCTCTAAGTCTAGGGGCCCTATGGGTCCTAGAAAAGGTGGTAAAAAGAAGAAGAGTTCCTCATCTAAAGGGAAGCTACCCTTCAAGAGTTTGGGGGGAGTCAAGAAAAAGAAAGAGGTCAAGATCGATGCTACTTGTTTCCATTGCGGTGAAAAGGTCCATTGGAAAAGAAATTGCAAAGCTTACCTTGCAACCCTTGAGAAGGGTATGTACTTTATTGACGTGCACTTGACGACTAATTCTTCCTCATGGGTATTTGATACCACTTGTGGTTCTCACTTTTGTAATTCGTTACAAGGGATGGAAAGAAGAAAGAGTCTTAATGAAGGAGATATGATCCTTCGCCTAGGAAATAGAGCAATAGTTGCCGCCATAGCCCAAGATGTAATCAAGTTAGACATGGGGAATGCTTGCATTGTATTAAATCCTTGTTATTATGTACCCAATCTTGTGGAGAACATTATTTCTATTCCCGTTCTTGATAATGAAGGATATGATTTTTCTATGTCAAATGGGATGTTAAAAGCATTAAAGAATGGTTGTTTAATTGCACAAGGTACATTAAATAACGGATTATACATACTTGATTCTCAATCTTCATTGATGTACATTCAATCAAGCAAAAAAAATTTAGATAACTAAGAAGATGCCATCCTATGACATGCAAGACTTGGATATTTCTAAAAATAGGATGAACAAGTTAGAAGCTCTAAAGCACTAAATGTTAGTGGCATTGATGACCTTCCTACTTGTGAATCTTGTTTAAAGGAAAAAATGACCAAGGTTACTTTTGTGGGACAAACGGAATGAACCATAAGTCCTTTATATTTGATCTATATAGATGTATGTGGCCTACTAAGAGTTAGTGCGAGAGAAGGCTATTCTTACTTCATCACCTTCACCAATTATTATAGTCGGTTTGGACATGTGTATCTTATGAAGTACAAGTCCGAAGCCTTTGAAAAGCTTAAAGAGTATGGGAATGAAATAGAAAAACAAAAGGGACTTCGTATTAAAGCTCTTCTATCGGACCGAGGGGGAGAATACTTAAGTACCAAATTCTTGGATTATCTAAAGAAGAATGAGATTCTCTTTTAAGGATGGTACACCCAACACAATAGAGTAGTCGAGAGAAAAAATCGTACTTTATTAGACATGGTACGTTCCATGATGAGCTTTTTCGATATGCCTATATTCTTTTAGGGATGCGCCTTAGAAATTGCGGCGAAGTTACTAAATGTAGTACCTTAAAAGTTGGTGCCAAAAATACCGCATGAGATGTGGTATGGCAAAGCACCCTTTTACCATTATCTAAGGGCATGGGGCCCTCCTGCTTACGTCCAGCAGTTAGTGGGAGACAAGTTGGATAGTAGATCCACCTTGTGCAAGTTTGTGGGATACCCAAGAGAGTCTTTGGGTTGTTACTTTTCTGATCCCTTGAAATAAAAAAGTGTTTGTTTCAAGGAATGCCACCTTTTTGGAAAAGGAATTTCTATTAGATAGAAATTGCATTGTTGTTGAACTTGAAGAAGTTCGAGATGATCAACAAATCCTACAAGCAGTGGAAATAAATAAGCAACAAGAGCCTTACACACAACCTTTAAGAAGGTCGAACTGAGTCAAGAAGCAACCCGAAAGGTTCGAATTCTTTCATGAGATGGGCCAATCAGATAGTGACCCGAAGACTTATGAAGAACCTATGTTGGACATAAACTTGGGACATTGGATAGACGCCATGAAATCCAAAATGGACTCCATGTACTCCAACAAAGTATGGACTTTGGTAGATCCACTAGAGGGAATAGTTCATGTTGGTTGCAAGTGGATCTATAAGTGAAAGCTACGGTCGATGGAGACGTAATGACCTACTAGTGGCAAAAGGTTACACTCAAAGACCCAGTATTGATTTTAAGAAAACTTTTTTACCGATCGCAATGCTTAAGTCTATTTAGATTTTACTTACTATAGTCATATATTATGACTATGAATATGAAAAATGGATGTGAAAATCACTTTCCTTAATGGAAACATTGAATAAGAAGTTTATATAGAACAACCACAAGGTTTTACATCCAAAGGGAGTGAGCAAAAGGTTTGCAAACTCTAGAGATCCATTTATGGACTCAAACAGGCATCTCGAAGGTGAAATATACGTTTTGATAAGACAGTCAAATCGTTTGGCTTTGTGAAAAATGTGTATGAATCTTGTGTGTACAAGAAGGCTAGTGGGAGTAGTATACAATTTATTATGCTTTATGTCGATGACATTCTTCTCATTAGGAATGAGAGAGAAATATTACTATACTAAAGCATGGCTATCTACTTAAGTCTCCATGAAGATTTGGGAAAAGCATCATACGTATTAGGAATACGTATCTACAGAGATAGATCGAGGAGGAAGCTGGGGCTTTTTCAATCCTTAGGTTTAGTTTGGAAGAATCTAGGAAGGGATTCCTCCCTATGGGACATGGCATTCATCGATCTAAATCTATGGCCTCTGAGACTAACGACGAGAGACAAAGAATGTCCTACATACCTCATGCATCCGATATTGGGAGCATAATGTATTATGTTCAATGTACAAGACCAGATGTACATTGACTGTATGTGGCACGTGCTCTAAATTTTACGAGCTATTTCCAATCCAACCTTGGTGAATGTCAATGGATGGCTATTAAAATAATCCTTAAGTGCTTGAGAAGGACTAAGGACTTATTTTTGGTATACAGCAATGGAAAATTGAAACACGAGGGATTTTTGGATTCTAGTTTCCAATCTAATGTAGATGACCTAAAATTAATTTCTGGATTTATATTTTCCCTTAATGGCGGTGCTGTGAGTTGTAAAAGTTCCAAATAAGACACCATGACCTATTTAACCACCGAGGCGGAATATATCGCGACTTCAAAAACTACAAAGGAAAGTGCTTGGATGAAAAACTTCATCCGAGAGTTGGATATATAGCCTAGCATTGTTGAGGCAGTGGTTGTCTTTTGTTACAACGATGGGGCGGTGGAGCAAGCTAAAGAGCCAAGATCTCATCAATGATCCAAGCATATTTTCAGGCAATATCATTTGAACAGGGAGATCATTGATAGAGGCAACATCTAAGTATAGAGGGTTGCCTCATAAGAGAATATAGTAGATCTACTGACTAAACCTCTATCGGAAAAGGTCTTTAAAGGACATCTTGAGAAGATGGGTCTTAAGACTATGGGGAATTGGCTTTAGGGCAAGTAGGAGATTGTTGGAATAGTGCCCCACAATCAAATTAGATTGCCATGTAAACTATTTCACTTGTAATACAATATAGATTGAATGATATTAATTAAATGGCCATTTTTATCTTATGCTTATATTTACTTTACTGGCATTTGGTTGAAGACCTTAGATCACACATGACTGTGAGACTTGGTCATGTACTAGGTGGTGATCATGAAACAAGTCTTACACAGTCGTGATCTTAAATCTTCCAAGTCATAAAATCTTATGAGACAGGGCATCTAAGATCTGGATAGACTTGTACTAACGTTGCATAAATCTAAAGGTTGGATATTGCTTCGTTTCATGAGCAAGGCTATATGAAATATAGGTGTTTGTTAGGGAACAAGTTCACTAGATATAGTAGTAGCAAATCCACTAGATAGCCGTAGTGGCAAATCGGTAGTAGCAAGTTCTCTAGCTTATGCTAGTACATATAATTAGTCCTTTGACCTGAGGATCTATGGTAACCTTGTGTTTAGGTCTTTATGCTTTAACTCTTCCTTGACCACTTAGTGGGTCTTTCGAGTGGAGGTTAGGTATGAGCTACTTAGATATGGAGGTTTGTGAGATCCAAGATGGGATCCGACTCCTTGTCGTTGTGAAGAGTGAGTACATCTCCTATGTATTTTACGATGATCGATTCCAAGAAATCCTTGCAGAAGGTAGTATGATAATTTGGAAAATGAGTTTTCCAAAGATGAGGTCATAAAGTGGAATCGAACATTGGGAATAGAAACATATAATCGAGGCTATTAGGGAGTCGACAAATATCTTGCCCTGGGCCTCTTTTGCGAGATAGGAGACGAAATGACCGTATTTGCATAGTATGTATAAAGCTAGAATGGTTCTCCAAAAGCATTCATTTTGGCTAATTAGTTAGGCTTCATGGGCTTGAGATTGGACATCAACTATCAAGATTGGATACTCTTCAATAAATGGAGATTAATTGAATTGAGTCATTAGTTTAAAGTAGTTTAAACTAATGTGAATATCTGATATTTTATAAGTCACAAACAGTTGTGAGCCCCTGTGCAATGAATGGTAGAACCTAATGGGTCACACATAAAAGCCAATTGCAAATTCTACTTGATAAAGGGGAATTTTCTAAGAGTTAGAAAAATTCCTTGATGCCAATTTGGGAGATGGACGGTTAATGCAATTTGTTGTCATTTTGGCTTGATAAATTTCATTGTTAAATTGATCTAATTAATTTAAGGAGTTAAATTAGATCGATTAATTAAGGTATTAATTATTTAGTGCCACATGACTATCAATTGGTCAAGTTAATTTAAGGAATTAAGTTAACAATTACTAGCTTAAGTAGTTAAGCTAATTAACTTAAGAGTTAAGTCAAAGGATAATCAATTAAATCAAAATGTTTAATTTAGTTAAAATGAAGAGTTAATTTTGGAGGAAATATTCAAATGAAATGTTCATTTGGTGTGGCATTAGAATTTATTTGGATAACATTTCATGGGATGAAATGAAGATTTCAAATGAAATTCAAATGTACACAAAATTCACATGCCACTTGCTTGCCAACATGACCTCTATATATAGATATAGAGTGAGAGAGTGGGCGGCCATTCAAGGGTCTGAATTACAAGCAATCCAGATCTAAGAGTTAGATTATCTTATTTTCCCTCCAATTTTCCAAGTGTTGCCTCATGTGTTGGAGCTTCACTTTTCTTCATCTCCTACCTAAAAATCAAGCCTTCATCCTTGCATTTCTTCTCTTTGTTCTCCAACTAACATTGAGAAGAATTAGATTGTGCATAGGTGTGTGGATCTTTTCATTAGAGGCAGGACAATTGGATTGCTAGCCTTTTGGGATCTTTCGTTCAGGCTTAAACTTTGGAGCATCCAATGGAGACCTTGCTAGAACTGTTTTGAGGTGAAATTTTTACTAGAGAATCGTCAAGATGTTGATGACCTTTTGGTGATCAATTCCGAGTTCATTTGGTTGGGAAAAAGTTGCTTGGAAACCATTGTGCTGCTAAGAGGCAGATTCAAGGAGTTGAAGTCTTCAATCTGGTTTCCTTTGATTTTGTGAAAATCAAGGTAATCCTCATACAAAATATGAATCTATGGCATGTTTAGATCATTGGCTTTATATGTAGCCCAGTTACTTTGGCATTTTTATGCTTTGATAATTGGATCCTGGTGCTATATATGACTTCACGAAGGACTTCAACCAAATGTTAGTGAAGTAGAATAAGCATAAGATGAAGATGGCCATTAAAATATGAATATCATTAAATCAAGATTGTGTCACAAGTGAAGTTGTTTGCATGCTAATCCAATTGGCTGCTGGACATTATTCCAACAATGAATCCCTTATTGGGTCTCCCAAACCTCCATACTTAAATAGCTTATACCCAATCTCAACCCCGTATGACCCACTATGTGGTCGAGGAAAAATTAAAGCATAAGGACCTATGCACAAGGTTACTATGAATCCTAAGGTCCGAGGACTAATTATATGCACTATCGTAAGCTCGAGAGCTTGCCACTACCGACGTGCCACTATGGCTATCTAGTGGATTCTCTAGTGGCCTTCAGTGAACTTGTTCTCTAACAAGCTCCCACTAACATACAACCATGTCTAACATAAATTGCCTATGAAATGGGGCAACATCCAACCCCTTGGAGTATGCATCAATAGTGCAAGTCTATCCGAATCTTATATGCCCCTTCTCTTAAGATTCTATGACTTTGAATCTTTAAAATCATGACTTTAGAGACTTGTTTCATGATCACCATTATATGTGTGATCAAGTCCCATAGTCTTGTATAATTTGAGGCCTTCAACCAAATTCAAATGAAGTATAAAAAGCATAAGATGAAGATGGCCATTTTATAAAAATATCATTCAATTAAGATTGTCTCACAATTGGAGTAATATTATACACCAATTCTAATTGGTTGTGGGGCACTATTCCAATAGTTTCTCTTTTTCATATAATATATAACATGATTATAATATATATAACTTAAATTAATTAATGATATTTCTAAATCTAACTGTCCAACTTAAACTTCAAATATGCTTAAAAATTCATTTTTATGTTCTGATATAAAAAAATATGTATTATATTTGACGTTGGCATATGTATGATAAGCATGAATTTTAGCTCGAACTTCATCTTGACATGATGTCTAATAAGCTAATTGAGCTCAAACTCCAATCTCAATATTTAATAAACGAGCTTGAGTTTAAGTCTAAAATTAGGAGCTGGATGAGCTTAAACTTGAGCTCAAGCTTATTATTTTAAAAATGAGCCAAGCTTGAGTTTGGTAGCTTCGAATTTTTTACTGAGCTTGGCTCCTTTGCAGGCCTAATTTAAATCTACGATAACATGTTTTCTTTTTTTTTTTCCGCTAATATTCTTTGAAAAGTCGGGACCTCATCTTGCATACCAAGTTGTGACATTGGAGAGCTTTTTAGTGAGTTTATGAGAATTGAAAATTTATAGAGTAGGGGTGGGAAAAAAAGCCAAATCAAACCGTCGAATCAAACTGAACCAAACCAAAAAAATCGAGTCATCTAAGCTGGTTCCTTAAAAATGCGATTCTTTTAGCGAAAAGTGGTTTGATTAGTTACTCACTATGTTTAATTTGGTTGACCAAATGTAACCGAACCGAATTGAATCGATTTCATTTAAAAATAAAAATTAATAATTTTAAAAATAAAATTTTAAAAATTTAGTTGATTGTCCAACTTTTCATTTAAGGGATTTATATCTTTTTTAGAGAAAACTTATATTTTTATATTAATTGTTAGTGAGATTTGGATGAATGTTAGTTTGACTGGGAGTGTTTTAATTTTGGACTTAGCTTGATTTGTGTCTTCATCTTAATTTCTTGGCATATTCTTAATTTTGAAGTTACATTATTCATAGTTATTTAGTAAATATGATATGAGATGGAGATGTTGCTTGCTTGATGTATATTTAATTTTAAAGTTAATTTTGATGTGAGATGAAAATATTATATATTACATTGTTAATTTTGAAGTTATATTTGCTTTTTGTATTGTGAATTTTGTGATGAGAAATTATCAAATTGTTGCGCATTCATCCACTAAAATTAAACTTTTTAAAATTATTTGGTTCAATAAAATTGAATCGAACCAAATCGAGCCAAAATTAATATTTTTATTGATTAAATCTTAATTATTTGAAAAATAGTTAGCCGGTTAACCGAATTATAACAATCGGTATTAAATGGTGTGGTTCTTTTCTTCTTAAATAGTTACAGTTTGATTTTACACCCCCTAAACCACACTGAATCAAATCTTCGGTTCGGTTTGAATCAACATAATTTTTTGAATTGAACCGAATCACGCCTACCCCTATTATAGGGTACTTCTAAATGTTTTGTGAAATTTTAGAAGACGAGTATATAATAAACTTCTAAAATAAAAGTTTTTTTTTAAAGATAATTAAGGAATTTCTAAGGTAGAGGTATTAAGCACTGAAGTTAAATCTTTTGAACTATTAAATGTTAATTATATGATATTCTTAAAGTTTATTAAATTTTAGATCTTATGTTGAAAAATATGATCTTGAGATTTTTATAAAATAAAATTATATAGATTATAAGTGCTCATAATAATCATTTGTTAATTACCAATAAAGCTGAAATGAGAATTTTGGTAAAATTTTAAGGGTAAATAGCTTATAACCCCGCAATTTATAAGGTCATTTGCACTTTGCCCCCCAACCATTGCAAGTGTGCGGAACAATTACCCAACTTTGCTAAATGTGCTTAAATATCCCATGTTCCAACTTTCAGGCGGCGTATTTAAAATCATTTGTGTTGGATGAATTTATAAATTTGTGTTTATTTTTTTAATTAAGAGTGTAAGTAGTTTAGGGTTTTAATTTGAATAAGAATATATAAGATAGATGACACTAGTTGGATGAATATTGACAACAAATAATGTAGATCTTAATATCACTCTCTCATTTATTACTCTATTAAATTAAAAATATTTAATATCATTAGCTAACAAATATGCATAATGTTATATTGATATAAAATCAATCAGAATATAATTTTAAAATTAGTTTTAATCAACTTATTCATATAAACTAAGTAAAATATAATTATAAAATTAATTTGTAAATATATAATTTCTTAAATTGATTAACTGTCCATATATTGATAAGTAACTAGTGTATGATAATACTTTGTATAAACTATTTCACTTAATTCCACAAAAAAAAAAAAATCTAATGATAAAAATGATACACTTTAGAATCATTAATTCTACGCTCTACTATTGTTAATCAACTTTAAATAAAAAATTTCAAGATTTCTAGGTTTTGCAAATACGTTGAATTATTGATCAAGTAATCAAATGGAGAAAAGCGCAAAAAAAGAAATAACTTAAAATGCTATTAATTTTATGGAAGAAAATCATGCAATCAATTTTATTCTAAAGAATTCATCATAACCCTAGAGTAACGAGTTAGTTCATAATTGATTTGTCAAATAAAACATAAGCAAAATGTATCATTGTAAGAAATATTGAATTGGAAAAGAAAAACCAAAAGAAGAAGAAGAAATCATATTCCTAGACGAATCTAATCTTCATTTGTCTCCTTTAAACCCTAACATCTGGTGAAACATCTATTCTCCAATCAAGAAACCAAAATCAAAATACTGAAAAATTTATTTATGCTTCATAACAAAGTTTTATGAAAAAATAGATAGAATAATTCAAATGTCTCTTTCGCTTTTCTTTAATTAAATTAAATTACAAGGAACTATACCAACTTTTCTGCTAGACTAATGGCCAACTTGTTTCCCTATTATTTGCACTTCTTCAACTTGTGTTCTTGTAAGTCTAATTTTTTATTAATTAATAAGAGAATTATAATTTAGACAAGTGAATGTTGGAAATAAGTGAATTTTCTTTTATTCAATGAGTCTATTTAGTTTTTATTTATTTAAGGTTTATGGCCCATTTATTATATCAACTTTATTGTGGTTTTGTAATATTTGACCATTTTATTATATATATTCATGTGACCTATTTACTATTGTGTTTATTATGATTTTATTAGTTTTTATTAGGCCACTAAATTATTCATAATGGTCAAATCTTTGTTATCTATTTAAAGGGCTACTACCTTCTCATTTGGTACATTGAGTGGGTGAGTTTTTGTTAGAGATTTTCACTTTGTTAATCTTTCACAAGACTTTTGTATTTTTTGCAACGTGACTATGGACTAGTTCCTAGTCTCCTCTTGATTGTATACATGGGATGAGATTAGAGTCATGATCAATCGTTAGTACCCGAATGAAGGGATGCAATCATAGCTTTAGCACAGCTACCAGTGTTGTGACTCTCCATTGTCTAGCTTCATTTTCCTCAATGATTTTGCAGTTTGATTTATCATATTTTTAATTATAATTTTATAAATTATGATTATGTGATTTATTTTATTTTATTTTATTTCTATTGTTTAAACACAAATCACACAATTATCCACAACAATCTAAATTCATGATTTTGATTTGTGTTTTTGATGTTGTAGCGCCCCCTTCGGGAGGTGCCTGCTTTCTGACCGAGGTTTTACTCAAATCTTTTCCATAAAAGTTTAAATCCAAAACAAACCTCTAAAATTCAATTTCAATTCATAAGATTGCACAGCAACCTAAACTTTTACAACTTAAGTGATAACAACTTAGCATTGACTCAAAAGATCATTTTAGAGTGCGTAATATGTACAACAAAAAACAATAAAATTCAAACTCCAAGAGACACTGCAAGAAATGCAACATGTTCATATTCTAAAGTCTCATAAATAACAGCATATTTCAACTTAAAAAAACACTACACGCCAACATTATATACAAGCTAAAATCTTCCAACTGAGTTTAGTCCTGTCCATAATCTCAAATCCTATAGTCACCATTAGATGATATCCAAATGCCTATCATAAACAGTTCTTCTGAGCAAGCATCAATCCTCATTCTTCACTATTCATACCTATCTGAAAATATTTAAGAAGTGTATAGAAGGGTTAGTCTTAAGGACTCAATGAGGGAAATACATAACAGGAGATAGAGGAAAATATTGAATTTCAACGGCGATAAACAAGGTCATTGATAATAAATCGGATAATTAGTTCATGATTGATGGAAATTAGATTTAGACTCATAAAAACTTGAAACATGTAAACATTTAACTGGCCTGTTGGCATCCTTCCTTATTGCTCCTTGATGAATACATGGTAACTTTACAATAGCATTTAACCTGAACTTGAAAAATTTCTCCCTATCTTTCCATTTGCTCGAGCACACAGCTCGACGTGTAACAACTTGCTTTTATTGCATGGTCAATGGCATGCCTGATCCCGTCACTCATAGTTCGCTACCTCCAGCTCCTTTCTTTTTTCTGCTTTTTCCCTTCTTTCAAGAAATCGGGGGCCCAGCTTCCCGTGGTGTCCCTTCGGGTTGAACTTACTAAGGGCGTTCCTGTGGGTTGAATGATATAACACTAATAGATATCAATTCAAGTTTTCAAGCAATAACATGAACATTTCAGAACTTTACTAGATTTGCAATTTACAAGGCATAACATTTTCCAATAATGGCCAGTAATGCATATTCCAATAAACAAGGTACATGAACAAATTAAGAGAACTTTTGATACGAATAGGTCTACCAAATCCTTTCAAATATTACTTTCACATATATCAAGAACATGGGGTTAGCCGGCAAGGTAGGGTATAAGGGACTGAAATTTGACAATGTAAACAATGTTTTGGGTACTAGAACGGGTTCAAACATATAACAATATCCAAGAATGCAGGCGAGTCACGAAATTCAACAATTGAGAATCAATAAGTTTCAAAATCAAGTCAAACAGAAACCTTCACAGGGGTTCATCACGAAACAAACCGGTATGAGAAAGTGCTAGAGTGGTAGACCCTCACCTTCAAAGTCTCAAAAGGCCATCACAGCCAAAAGCTTACTGGTCCGCTGGACCCACTTCCTCGTCACCTAACTAAAAAAGCATATTTACAGTCAAAATCCTTATTTGACTCCCAGTACATCACTATCATGCTTATCATTAATCCAAATTCACTAATTAACATGTTCACATGATAGTTTAAAGATTAAATAGCACTATCGTCCTAATAATGGCTAATATGGTTAGTAGTGCCAAAGTAAAGCTTAGTTTTCATATCAATTTCACTTATCAGAATATAGAATAGTCCTTAATTACATAATCTTTTCATAATATCAACCTAAAGTCACAATAATTGCTTAATTCTTCATAATTAACCCAACAATTGCCACTTAGGTTTTGAACCCATGAATATAGGATTTTCTTATTTATTAACCTTAATTAACCAAAGATGCCAGACAATATATTATATCCAGGCACACTAGGAACATAATTCCATCCATGCATGGTCTTATTATATATATACAATCCAGATGATAACCTCATTTCATAACATAGTACAATGTTTAAAGTAACACGGTACAATTCTTTCAAATCCCATCGCTGGTAGCTCACCAATTCTCAATGCAAGTGCACCCCTAGCTCCCTCAAGCTATAAACACCAAAACCCGCCACCCAGAACTGTGCTCACACCCTTATATCATCGTCGCTTGGTTCAATCTTCAGTTTCTCCGATGGATCATCGAATTTTATGGATGCATGAGGTATGGACGTGTAACTGGGAGAGAGGAGAAGAGGAATATGGTAGTAGTTTGGGGTTTGGAGCAATCACCAGAGATATTCACCAATAAGGAATGGAAATGCCATGGTGAAATGGTGAGGAAGAAATGGGGTGAAAAATAGAAATTGGTATATTTATAGGGAACTTTTTCATCCTTTCAATTTAGCCCAAAAAAAATTATAAACTCATGCAATTGAGTCCTGCCAATTATTTAAATTATGGCGAACCCTAGTTGACTCAAAACCTTACATGAAAACCCCAAATCTCCCAAGTTAGTACAATTAAGTTTTTCAAAATTACGAATTGACCCCAACTGTTTCGAAAAAGATTAAATCGAGTTTTCTGAAATTATAAATTTGACCCCAAAATATTTTAAATCAACTTTCTATTCAGTCCTCAACTTATTAATGTCTTAGATTGGCCCATTTGACCCAAAATATGTATAATTCAATCCTCAAAACTTACAACATTTCTAGCAATCAAGTCCTCTTTATTTATCTATTAAACCCCACAATTTTTGTCAACTTAATATTTTGATTTTTAAATTTTATTTTCTAAAATACCAAGTTTAGGGGTGTTATAGATGCGATGATGAATTACCTTAATGTATTTAATTCTCACTTCTGTTTGTGCATGACAATATTTGAGAATTTAACAACGATAAACTATAGTCAAGTTTAATGCTTGTATGAAGGAAGAAATGAGAACTTGATGCATTACCAAAATGCAGCCAGATAAGATCAACAACTTTGTTTTTATTTTACTAGCTTAAGTTGATATTGAGGAGGTTATATATTTAATTTAAATGATTAAAAAATAGCATTCCATAAGAAAGTGAAATTGGATTAATTTTGCCTATCACATTAAAAGTTTCAAGGGCTTACCCAATTTCGGATTAATACAATATTTTTCTTTGGTGAAGGAAGATATCAGGCATGTATCTATTGTTTTAATATGCATTCAGCTAATCTTATCTTTTATGACAATAAGTTAATGACATAATGTTGATGCAAAAGAAGAATATGAATTTCGTTTGAAAAATGATATTTGATTTACTGGTTGATAAAGTTAAAGAAGAAAATATTACTTGTGCAAGGGGAAAAAAATGCTTGATCAATAGTGACTTATAGATTATTTAACTTGTGCAAATCAGGTAATATCTTGGATAGACTGAAAATAGTAAAGAGATTTTGTCTGACAAAATGTTCTAGTGCCTTATGAAAGCACAATTATATGACACTTATTTTGAAAGGGACCATTCTATGTGAGGAAGAATTTTTTTTTTCTATATATTGTTGCTGGCTTAGTATTTGATTTCTATATAAAACTGTATTTTGGTAAATTATGTTTCACCAATGCTAGTAGCTAGTTTATACCAGTGTTCGAAAAATCTGATCGTTCATTGGATCGAAAATTTTATTGGTTCATGATTCACTAGTTCAATTGTTGGTTATATCGTAATTAAACTGCAATTGAACCGTGACGTCATAATTATTTAATATATATTGTATATTTTTTATATTACTTAAAAGTTAATAAAATACGAAACATAAAATATAAAGAGTCTAAATTATACTATTCAATTTCATAAGTTAGAATTTCATGGAAGAGACAGCCAAGAGCACAAAGGTTGGGTAAGGGATTAAATGTTTCTACCTTCTAGTAGAATTTAAAAACTAAAATGTTAGATTTGATCTGGGGCTTTTATTTTGTAGATCGATTTGAGTGTTTTAGCCTCCTTTTTAAGATAAATCTTAGCTTTGAAGGTTCACATTAGGCCAAAAAAAAAAGTGTTAATTATGCCAAAAATTAAAGGGAAGAAAAGAAAATAAATGAATCGGTCAGGTTTTCATAAATGGTGAATGGTTCAACGGTTCAAATGGTCCGACCATCAATTCAGATGGTTTTCACAAAATAGGATGATTTTCTTTGTCTACCGATTTTTACTCAAAATCGGACCAATTCATAGGACGATCAACAGTTCAATCAGTCCGATTCTTTAAACAGTGATTTATACCCGTTGGTGGATTTTATGACTGATAAACTTTTAACTAATCATATATATATAAAGTAAAATGATGTTCAAGCCTATTTTAAATATCTTTGTTATATGGCAATGATGTGGACAAGTTATTTTTGTTCCTTTTTGCCATGTCAAATATTTCCATATATAATATATGTAACTCCTTATTATATGTATTTACATATTTCCATATTTCTCATCTTCATGTCAACATCTCTCTCTCTCTCTCTCTCTTTCTCTCTCTGTATATATATATATATATATATATAACTTTCTATATTAATTTTTGTAGCTCCCAATATTTATATACACTTTTTGTAAGTTCTTCATTATATATGGAAATATGTTGAATAAAATTTGTATATTCAATATTGGTATATTTATACCAAATATATTCAAAATTTATTAATATAACTTTTTATATGTTTAGTATTTACACTTTTATTCCTCCAGTTATAATTTCAAAATTGTATATATTAAGAAATTTGAAGATCTTGCCTTTAATCCGTGCCTTAAATATAAGTGCTCTATTTGTATATACATGACCCATAAAAGGCAATTCAATCAATATACAAAAAGAGAATAAATCAAAGGAAAAAAAAAAAAGCATTACAATTTACCATTACAATCAACTTACAACTTCTGATTTTTGGAAAAATGTATAGAAAAAATCATTCACCCCCATCAATTGCCCTCAATTGAATAGTTATATGTAGACGTATGTTTTAAAATTTGATTGAAATTTTGCCTTTAATCAGTCATTATTGCCTTTAATATCTAAGAAGAATTGATATATCATAATTTAGTTCAAAAAATTTACTTTTTAATCAGCCATTATTGTCTCTCTATATTTAGTTCAAAAAAAGTTTACCTTAATTTAATATTCTCTAAATTATATTTTATACAATAAATTGATATTTTAATTAAGTTAAGTTCCTTGATTTAAGCTCATAATCCCTACAAGTAATACATACGAAAAATAGCCGAACATGCAATACACTGAGTTAGTTAAATATTAGTACAAAAATTATTTTTTTCTTTTGTCATCACCTCTATAGAATCATTTGCTTGGTGAGTTTATTTTTATTTTGTTTTTCTTTGTTTTTTTTTTTTTTTTTGCATGTGTTTTGTAATTTTTTATATGATTTACTAATATTAATAATTTTTATGTCTATGATCCAGGTTAATTTACGAAAGGAAATTGAAGTCTTGGTTTTGTGGTAAATTAAAATTTTATATTTATTTTTTGCTTTTGGTTGATTTTTTTACTTTTTTTATATTATGATTTTCCTTTAACCCAGAATTTATTTTTATTTATTTTTATTAATTTCTTAGTTCGATGTTCTAAGAATATTTTGTAAATTTATGTAATTATGAAATTTGAAAAGTAATTTTTAATGTATCCTAATAATAATTATTATGAAATAATTGTTGAGAGTAATTTTTCATGTATCTTAATGATATAATTTTTGTAACGTCTTCATTATATTGTTTAATAGTTAATTCTAATATTTTTATACAATGTACTGATTACTGCATGGAATTTAATTTTATAGTTCTCTCTCTCTCTCTCTGTATATATATATATATTATAACAACAACAACAACAACAACAACAACAACAACAACAACAACAATAATAATAATAATAATAATAATAATAATAATAATAATAATAATAATAATAAATGTTAAGTTGATCTATTAATATTTAGTTTGAGTATATAATGAATATTAGTATATTTATACCGAATATACAATTTTTATTTGATAAAATTTGTACCTAATGATATCCATCCATCATAAACTGATTACCATAGAATTTGCACCAACAATCAAAAACATAAAAACTCGTAAGTACAAAAAATATGGATATATTAACAATCATAAAAATAAAATAAAATAATAATCTTTGGAAACATAATATATGAATTTAATGCATACCTCTTCAAGTCTTTCAATTTGACCATAATCTTCCTCAACAGGTGGCTTTGAAGGTCCATTGCGAATCCAATCTTGAGTACAAATGAGGGCTTGAGTCGTTCTTGGAGATAAAGAGGCTTTAAAGTCATCAATCACCCGACCTAAGGTAGTAAAAGTAGATTCAGAAGCAACAGTAGTAACAAGCATAGCAAACAAATCATGAACTAACCTCGCTAAGATGGAAAATCGGTGGGCATTCAGCTTCCACTATCCAAGAACATCAAAGTCGGGCACGTCTTTCTCTTTTTTCTCACTCAAATATGTATCAAGCTCTGATTGATTTTCTGAATCTCCCTCCTCATCTATACATAATTTATAATACTCCGCCAATCTAAAACCCCTTACTACCTTGTTGCTATCAACACTAGAATCAAGTGGACCACTACTACTTTGGGGAGACTATGACCCTGTTTCTGAAGATATTTTTGCAATACTATATATTCTTTTATACTCTTCAAAAATTTCTTGAAGAGCTTTGCTAACCTGATCACACATTTCCTTTCCCAGTTGACCCTCATACATTCATGTAAGAGTGAAGAAACATATTTCAACTTATGTCGAGGATTAAGGACTACATCCACAAACAACATGTTCTTCATAGGATCTCCCCAATACTTGTCAAACTTTGCTTTAATTTTTTTGCTATTTCTGACAACTCATAATCATCACCTGCCTCCCACTACTACAAGAAAAAAATGGTTTTAGTGACCAAATTCTTAGTGACCATGATAAAATGGTTGCTAAATATATAGTTTTAGCAGCCAAAAGTAATCTAGTTGCTGAAATCAAGTTATATAAATACTTTTGCGACCAACTAATATTTTGTAGCTGTAAATGGTCGCTATAATTTGACTGACCTTAGCCAGTGGTTAGCGATCAAAATTGTGATTTTTAGCGAGAATTTTTGTGGTTGTTGAATATGAACATTAATTGTGATCAATTTAACAATAAAATATTGAATGGTTACTGTAAGTCTTTTAATCTAATGATTAACAACCAGTTATTTTGGCTGCTAAAACTAAACTTATAGCAACCAACATTTTATGATCACTAAGAAAAATATTTAAAACAAGCAATTTGATATGGTCACTAAAAAGGTACCCATATCAATGCAATGGTCTTTATTTCTAATTAGTTCTTGAAAAATATCACAAAAAAAAAAAAAATAGATTCTTTTTCTCAAGCAAAATTTTGAAATTTCTCTCTTGATTTTTCATCCACTTGTATACATAAGGTTTAATTCTATATAATTATTTCATAATATATAATTATATTTACCCACAATGTTTTAATATTTATTTAAAATTATTTTCATAATATATAATTATATTTACACATAATATTTTTATATTTAAATAATTTTTTTCATAATATAATTATTTACATGTATATATTAACATTTAAATTAAATTATATAATAATATGTAGTTATAATTACACACAATATTTTCATATTAAAATATTATTATTTTCTTAAGATATTTGTTTTGACGTACATTTAAACATTTTAAATAAAATTATTTTTGTAGTATGTAATTATATCTATACTTAATGTTTTAATATTTAAATAGAATTATTTTTGTAATAAATAATTATATATACACGTAATATTTTTATATTTAAATATAATTATTTTGATAATATAATTATTCGCACGTATATTTTATTAATGCTTCATAATAATATTTTTGTAATATATAATTATATTTACACATAATATTTATAATTATTTACATGTATACTTTAATAATTACATAAAATTATTTTCCTAATACATAATTATATTTGCACATAATGTTTCTTAAATCAAATTTTTGTTATTGAATTTTCTTTAGATTTAAACTTATCTTTATTTGATCAAATTTAAGCTTTAGAAAGTTTTGATGAAAGTTTTGATAACATGATATACACAATTTAGTTTAGCTATGCTTAGAAGCAATTTAGATAATTAAAACTCACAATTTTAATTAAATATATTAATTCAACATGTAAATTTCGTTAATGGAATTTAACATTTTAGAGAATGTCTATATAAAAAAATACATATTTAAAAATATAAAATTTTGAGTGTGAATAACTTATTATAATTTTTTCTTTTTTCCAAATAAAAGAATTAAAAGATATTTTACAATTATGTTTAAAATATTAAATCTCACATTATAATTACCTACTTCCTTTTTTGAATTATATATATATTATTATTTATTTACACACCTAACAACTGAAAGGAGAAAGGCGAAGGCTCTCAGGCGGCCACTGCCAAGTTCGGCTTTTTTATAAAAATATAGCAAAAAAAAAAAAAAATTACAAAAATACAACACTATTTACAAGGTTTACAATTTTATAGTAAGTTGCACTATGTGAGTGCAACTTTCAATAGTGATGAATAGTTACTGTTGAAAGTTGCACTCAGTGAGTGCAACTTTCAACAATAATGAATAGTTACCCCCAGCCGCCGTTTTTGACTGGAATAAAATTTTTTATTTCTTTGTGTATGAATTCTTTTAGGGCTTGTTCTCTTATATTTTGGGAAAATATTTTTCAGCCCCCAAAATATTTTAAAATGCATGCACATTCTCCAATCTTTTTCCCAAAATACTACAATTTTTTACCAAAAAAATTCTATCATAATTCACCCAAAAAATCCTACATCGTAAAAAGCACACCTATCCTCTCATTTTCTCACTCCATCTTTCACATCAACTATTCATTACTTCACTTATATATACATATATATATACACACATATATATTTTACATATATGAAAATATTAAAAATTTTCTATTTAAAAAATTTTGAAACTTATGTTTACCTAAAAAATATTTAATGTAATAATTAATTAAAAATATTAGATACCTTATTAATTTTTTTAAAAAATTATTCTAAATTTTTTTTTCAAAAGAAATGTTAGTTTAGTAGTAAAAACCTTTGTTTCATTTTCATTTCATTTCATTTCATTAAGTGTTTACTAATATTATTAATTATAAATGCTAGTTTAAAATATGATTTATTATGTTAGCTTAAATTTAATTTATGAATTAGATTAAATTATATTAGTTTAAATTTGATTTATGTATTAAATGTTGTTATATTTTCATAGATTTGTGTTTTTATGTGAATGAAAAATTCTATTAGAATAATTTTAAAAAAAAATTAATAAGGTATTTAATATTTTTAATTAATTATTACATTAAATATTTTTTAGGTAAACATAAGTTTCAGAATTTTTTAAATAGAAAAATTTTAATATTTTCATATATGTAAAATATATATGTGTGTATATATATGTATATATATATAAGTGAAATAATGAATGGTTGATGTGAAAGATGGAGTGAGAAAATGAGAGGATAGGTGTGCTTTTTACGGTGTACGGTTTTTTGGGTGAATTATGATAGAATTTTTTGGGTAAAAAATTGTAGTATTTTGGGAAAAAGATTGGAGAATGTGCATGCATTTTAAAATATTTTGGGAGCTGAAAAATATTTTTCCAAAATATAAAAGAACAAGCCCTAAAAGAATTTATACACAAGGAAATAAAATTTTTTATTCCGGTAAAAAAACGGTGGCTAGGGGTAACTATTCATTACTGTTGAAAGTTGCATTCACAGAGTGCAACTTACTATAAAATTGTAAAACTTGTAAATACTGTATTTTTGTAATTTTTTTTTTTTTTTGCTATTTTTTTTATAAAAAAGCCCATTATCAAGCTCGGAGAAATTCAAAGGCTCTCCGACGGCCACTGCAATTGTTTTGAGAAACAAGCCTTTGGATTTATCATCATCGTCATTTCACTCGCCATCATTTCAGTCATCGTCACCACCTCCATTTTTTGGTAAGCCTGACTATTTCACCCCTAAATTGCTAGGGTTTTTACTTTGATGTTTTCTCTTCTAAATTGATGTTAATTGATGTTTTCTCCTCTAAATTTCTCTTGCTTGATTATAAGCGTGCCAAGTGTTTCATACGTCTTGGATTTGTAGAGGAGAATTTCTAGCAAGTTGCAGAAACAAACTGATCTTCAATTTATTCACTGTCTTTGACTTCTTACCTGATAAGAAGTCGTAGTCTTCATCAAAACGTTGTAAATCTAGCTCACTAGTTCTGATTGGATGTTGCTGAACTGGAAAAAGCTTTTGAATAATATTGAATTGTTTTGTAGTGGTTTATAGGGTAGAAGTATTAAATAAATAGTCGTCAGAATAGACTTATGTATAACCTATTTGTGTTTGCATATTCAATAAATTTTCTTGCCATTTGGACTGTCAGTAATTTTAGTTATTTCTGAGAGTTCATTTACTTATGATTTAATCATATCAATTCTGACTGTTAACTGGTAAATTTCAAAGTTTTCATGTCCCTTGTTTTTCATTCTCATGATTAATCTTCCAATTCTCATCACATAATTCTTTGATATCATCATGCAAATGGCATAATAAACCATGGTTTCACTTTGTCTCTCCCTCATATGATGGAAAAGTTATGCTTTGGGATTTGAGAACTGCAGTATGTGGTTCCTTCAGTTGCTCATGATTTTGCTTATGTTTCAAACTTTGATTTCTGAATCATGCACCTTCAAAGGTGGCCATTGGCTGTAATTTCACTCCTAAAAAATTCACTCAGATTTCATACATATAAGTCAGAGAATAAATTAGTTGATTATTCAATAAAAAAATTTATTTAAATCGATCTTATTTTACACTTACAGTTGGAATAAATTAAATAGATTAGTTGTATGCCTCACAATTTCATCTTGACACAAGGAACTTATAAATTTAAGGATGATTGCATTTGATTGAATCTGCTAAGATCTGCAATATGAAATATGTTCTAAGATAGGTTGTTTTGCCTGGCTCTGCAGAAGGTGCAAAAGACGACGTTGCAATCTAATGTCCAATCAAAATCTGACAAAAGTCCTGTCACAGTGGCTGATTATGGTATGATATCAAATTGCAAACAAGTTCATCTAGGATATTGTTAATTTAATTTTCTAATGAGTATTAGCTTTTTGATTATTATGTGGCAATTTCAACATTCTTACCTTTGCATGTAAACTGGACACATAAATTATGAAGAAAAAAGTGATAAGATATCCAATATACTGCTATGTATGTGTCTGAGGACAAAAATGCATTTCTAGATCAAATTTGAGAGAGAAACAATGATCTATTTTTGAAGACAGCTAACCTACTTTACATAGATCTCTTGCATTTTTTGGCCAGTGGATTAGTACTTTTCTCCTTATATTTCTATTTTGATAGGTGGCTCTGCATTTCTTGTTTGATCTTTGATTGTTTATGGAGTATCCTACTAATGATGAGACAAAATTAGCGGGTGTGAGTTCATTGTGTTGTATATTTCTTTTTCCACTCTCCAGCCTCTCTCTGTAGATGTGGGATTCTAAGTTTCTCAAGCAAAAACCATGTGGATAACCTAGAATGTGATGTTATTTTTACATTGTGGTCCTGGACAACATTGTTGATTTGCAGTATGATGAGAATAAGTTGACAGTGTCAACTTCAAATAGACATTAGGTTGGGAATGCCTTAAAAATCACCGAATCAATCACATGTGATTTTGTTATAGTAACGGTGCAGGTGATGAAAGGATTAAAGAAGCAAAATATTAAGGATTAGTTTCTAGATAACGTAATTCCCCTATATAATAATTTTGGTGCAAATCAGTTTTTAGGTTTTCGATATAGTTTTCTTCTTAATTTTAGTGCAAGGGTATTTCAGTAGTACTGTAATTAGAGAATATTTCTCTAATTCTTTTAGAGAGTTGATTCCAAGTCCATTATGTTTCTTTTGTAAAATTATTTTATGTGGTAGCTTGAAATGCAGAATATTAGCATATCAAGTCCCACGCATACAGAGTGGTGTGCGCACAATGATTAGGGAAGTAATTGGTTCATCCAACTGATAATTCATTACTTGCAGATGCAAATAAGGCATTTTAATTTTCAGATCATAATGCAGCAATTCATATATCCGTATTCTGATTTTTCTGATGCATCTGTTTACTTTGCAAGTTCACAGGCTCTTGTTAGCTTTATTTTGGAGAAAGAGTCACCAACAATGTCATTCTCATTAGTGGCAGAGGAGGTAGTCTTAGAACCTGTTGATTTTTGTACTGGTTGTTGCAAAAATTGCTCATTTGTATGCCTATATATATATCTATGAATGTGGTCTATTTGGGCTTCCCTTGCACTTTTCCATTCTATCTTCAGTTTTTTCTTCTTTTGTCTTATTCTCTTCCATTTTGTTCTCCATGACTAAATCCTTTTTAATCATTTTGTCCCATCAAAATTGGAAGTCATTTATAGTTGATCTTTTAGAATGAGGAGGCATAAAGTTCAAGAATTTGTAGGACTCTGGAGACCTTTACAAAGAAGAATCAAGAGAAACATTACATCGACCCTTGCCAATTATGGGATGACTGATATATCACCTTTGTCTGAAGAAGATGTACTTGTTGCCATTGACAAAGGAAAAGCTGAAGGGGTTCCCCATAGTCAGCATTGGGTTCTAGATCCTAATGATGGGACCAAAGGGTAAGTATTTAAGCTAGACCTGATAATTGGTTTTTTATCCCACACACTATGTCGAACTCTTCCTACATAGGTAGTTGATGGTCCATCAATCAAATGGCTTACCAAAATTTTTGGCATTCTCATACATTCTCCTTATGTTGGACGTCTCTTCCTTAGTAATATGACACTAGAATAATGAATGGAATTGGGAATTTAAATGATTTTTATCAGTCCTAGGCCCGAATTGTTTTCTTGAACAATTTACTTGGATGATGTCAGGTATAATTACCATCAAAAGCTTATAGTTATACTGGAACTTTTTTGCTCCATCAAATTCTTTGAAGGTGCAACTGTCTTGAACTTGGAATAGTTAAATTTTTAGATGTCACTGTAATTATAATAATGCATGTTCTATAAAAAAAAATTTACAATTTGTTACCTTATCCAACATATTCTAAGAATAGCTTTACTTGATAAGACTCGATGCTAGTAAGCTTTTGCAGCTTTTTGAGCCATACTCCCTTGTTAGAATAACTCTCAAATATCTAATGAATACATCTCTATAACTGAAATTCCTCCTCATGTTATATCGGAAATAAGGATACTCATATCTTGAAATTTCTATTTTTAAAATTTTATCTTTTTTACTTTTTTGTAATTGCCAATTTACTCAAACCTGATTTGTCACGTTCTACTTGTTCTGGGCATTTTTAAACCTGGGACATTATTTTGTACAACATGCATCACTCCATCGTGGAAATTTTTATTAACAATTAGGACAAAAAAAATTGGACACTATTACTTTAGATAGTGGTTAGAAACAAAAGAACATTCGGACTTGCTGTTTTCCATGAACACTATGGGTTTGAGAAACTGCATCATATTGGATGTGGAAATTCTTATGAGTCATGGCTAGTATTCATCGCTTGTACTTGAAAATGTAGATTTATAAGAGGAGACCAATGTTCTGTTGCATTGGTATTAGTTGAAAAAGGGAAAGTCGTGTTGGCAGTATTAGCCTGTCCAAATCTTCCCTTAGCTCATGTCTTTAATTAATTTTGCTCTTTAAGTATTTTACTTCTACTTAATCTTATTTTGCATTTTGGAAAATTGTAAGGGAAGTAAGTACTTGTTTTAATTTTGCTAAAACTCTCTTATCTTGTAATTCTCTTTTGGTTGGTAATATATCCTGATTTTCATGGCTCACCTGCCATTGATTATTGTAGGAGGTTCTTTATTATGCTAAGAAAGCAAGTGTTATTCATGTTCTTAAAGCTGGAGGTGCTTAAGTCAGAATATTCTATATTCTCAATAAATATTCTATATATTGCAACACTTTTTCTGATGGTACTAAATTTGAGAATATATGTTCAAGCAATTTCAACTATAGCATGGGGGATGGAATCTTGCCCTAAGGTATCACTTTCTTTATCATTTGTATTCTCATTATTTGGATAGCAAACAATTCTCTGTTTTGAGTCATAAGCTAAAGTTTTAATGTGGCCTTTGATCAATGACGCTGACATGAATCTTGTTGTCTGTATTGTTCTCAAAGTTGGTTTATTTCTGCATTCATTGGCCTTTGATCAATGTCACCTTTTATCAATGACACTGACTTTAATTTTGTTTGCTTCTACACAATGCTTACTTTGCAGTGCTTGTTAGTAGGAACAGAGATTTGCTCTTGGTCTTTGGGGCGTCTCTTGCAAGTGCTTGAGGAGGGTTGCAATTTAATCTCTTTTCTTTTTTTGTCTTTTTTCTTATTTTCCTCTAGGGGAGATTAGTTAGCAATTTTTCTTTATTCCAAAAATATTATAAGGGAAGTAAGTAGTTCCTTATTTCTATTTAGCATAATTACTCTTCACTTGTAATCCCATTTTGATTTATAATATATCTTGAATCTATTCCAACTCAAATTGTTTGACAATTATTTATTGGCTTAAAAGTACATATTAGCAATCATTTCAAGCTACTTTTGCAGCCATTATTTAGTTGCTAAAATATACACGTTAGCAACTAATTAAAATTATTTCTGCAATTGGCATTTGGTTTCTAATAAGTAATATATTAGCGACTACTAGCTACACTTTTGGTCACTAAATTGTAAAAAATGCTATAAGTCTTGCGACAATATTAAAATTATTGCAACCAATTATTTTGTCGCTAAAACACACTCTTTAGCAATTATGTTATATCGTCGCAATATGGTCGCTAAAACATGTTAAATAACACAACTATTGCAACTATGTTAAAGTCATTGCACCCAATGATTTGGTTGCTAAAGAATCAATTTTTACCAACCAAAAGATGTGGTCATTGTATGCGTATCTATAACAACCATGTCAATGTTATAGCAAGCACGAACTTTGACATTAGCGAGTAAAAAATATGTTTATGATTTTTCCATCTTTACTAATCATTATTGGATGGTTGCTAAACATGTATTTTTAGCGTCCAAGTTAATAACTCGTCACTAAGCACTTTTAGTAGCTACTCTGTTGTGACCACTTGCGACCATCGTTATTTTGGTTGCTATAAGTTTTAGCAATCATTTTTTTACTTTTAGTGACTAATGACAATGATCGCTGAAACCATTTTTTCTTGTAGTATTTATCAAAACATCAATATCACTAATCTCATCTATAAATACATTAGAAGTCACAAACTTTAAGCTAGAAATTCTTACAGTCATTTCATAAAAGTGTTTCACACTTTCACCAATCTATCAATCATATACCAATCATCATTTGTGGGAAGCCCTACCTTACCATAAGGTCCTTGAGGACCAAAGTCATCACGAAATTCTTTTTCACATATCTCATACCTATCAAACACACCCTGAAAAACCAAAGCAGTCTCAAGCATAAAGTAAGAAGAATTCCATATGGCTGGACAGTTAAGACTCAACAATTTCTTACTCCTACTTTTTCCTCAACAGCATAATCTTTAAATTTTTTCCACCTAGTTGGTGATTGTCTCAAATACCTCACCACAGTGCGAACACGCTCAAGTGACACACCAACACTCATCAGTCCATCTTTCACAACAAGATTAACAATATGAGCAATGCACCTCATATGCAAATATTTACCATCACAAATTGACTTCTTCCATGCTAAAAATCTTTTTCTTAAGTATGATATTGCAGTATCATTAGAATAAGCATTATCAATAGTAATGGTAAATACACTATCAATTCCCCATTCAAGCAAATATTTTTCAATCAAAAGACCAATAGCTTTTTCTTTATGGCTAAAGCACGAAACAAAATTCAAAAATCAACTTATGCAACTTCCAACTTTCATCAATGAAGTGAGCAATCAAGCACATATAATTGATTTTTTTATTAGAAGTCCACGTATCTGTTGTGAGAGACACCCTTGTTCCATATTTTTTGAAGTACTCCTTTATATCCTTTTTCTCATTAAAATATAGTTTCAAGCAATCTGTAGCAACTGTGATTCTAGATGGCATAACAATTGGGGAGATGAAATAGAAACATACTATCTAAAGCTTTCATCCTCGACAAACCTAAAAGGTAATTCATCCATAGTGATCATTTTAGCATGAGCCTGCCTAGTTGCTTCTTGGTCAAATTTACTAGGGGCATTGGTGTGAGATGACATATCTCTCAAATCAACACTCTGAGAGAAATTATTGATGGTGTAATTATCACTCTGTTTCTCGGGATTTTTCTTGTGAGTTTTAAATGATTTTTCAATCCAGAAGTGCCATTTATCGTAGGATCAGCAACATAATCCTTCCAACAATACTTGCATTTACCTCTCCTTTTACCATTCTTATAAAAATTTATGGTAAAATGTTTCCATACCACATACCCTTTTTTTTTTATCTTCAGAGGGTTCCCCACTGCATTCTTTCTCTTTTTTTTTTTTTTTGAGAATTACCAAGAGGCCTGTCATCTCCAACCCCGGATGAATCACTTCTACCATCCTCATGTTGCTTCTTGTTGACAAACTCAATCACCTCATTTTTTAAAATGGTGTCCATGATGGTGCTATAGTAATGTAGTCTGTAGAATAAAAAGAATCAACATTTGAATTAATAAATTAAATAAACTAAAGTATAGGATATAGTACGAGGAATAAATCAAGAATTCTCATTTTTGTTTGCACTAAAAATTTATAAATACACCAGCCTTGCTGTCTACTTCGAAAATCAGACCAAAAAAATTTCTGTTGAAAGAGGATAAAAGTTTAGAAGTTAGACCTCAAGAATGTCGGGTGTGTGTGAGGGCCGTGCGGCAGTGTGACTCGACCATGCAATGCAATGAAGACGTGTGCTGTGCGAGTGCGAATGAGCAACTAGTAGCCGCAGTGGGCTGGTGGCGTGACGGACGGTCATATGGGGTGGTGCGAAGCGGTTGTGCGACTTGTGAAGTTGTTGTGCTGCTGTGCAGGAGCTGGGAATGGAAGTGGAACTGTGGAAGTCAAATGGGTCTTGGGAAGGAATTTGGAATTAGGCATTTAAGAAGAATTAGGAATTAGGATTTTAGGATTGGGATTTGGGAATTTGGGAGGGAGGACTCCTCACTCTTGTAGACTTAGTCTTGTTGTGGCCGGGTAACTTAAAATTATATTTTAAAATTCTAGTTATAAACTTATGTATATAATTAGAAATTAGAATATATATATGTGATAAGATTGCTGTAATTATCAATTATAAATGTAACACCCCCTCTCGGGACAGCACTCAAGGTGAGGTGCTACACAATTCAGTCTTAAAATTTTTCCTGTAACAAACAATAGATCCATAAAACTTGTCTCCAAATCCTTCAAGCCATTCAGAATATTAACTCCATATATCTTGGACACAATTACATAATACATATCATTTAACAAAATATGTACTGGTCTCAGGCAATCACCATCATTCATGACGTTTGTTGAAGTTCCAATTTCACCCTGACATACATGGAACTTCATATAGGTACAATCAAAAGTCTATAGTATTACAAAACACATTCAAGCCTGAGGTCTTTGCCCATCATCTGTACCTGTTTGGGAAAAGTCAAAATAATGTTGGAGGGTAAGTCATAAGGACTTAGTGAGGGAAGAGAGACTAAAAAGATTTGAAGAAAAGGAACGTGGTGCAATTATTAGTGAATAGGTGTTAACAACAAGAATGCCCATATGAATCAGCAAGGTATATATATTACTCAGAAGATCAAAGTTTAATGAATTGTTGGCATCCTTCCTTATTGCTCCCAGATGAAATTATGGTTGTTAGTACCGGGCATCGGTACAGTATAAATAGAACTTCCTTATCGCTCAATTGCTCGAGCACTCAGCTCGGCATGTAATAACTTGTTTGTAAGGCATGGTCGACCACATGCCAGATCCCGCCACTTACAGTTCCCTACCTCCAGCTCCCTGTTGAGTCAGGATCGTAGGTGGGTAGTAGCCGGTAGACCTGTCACCATCGGTCCGTTCCGCCCGGACGTCTTTCCGAACCTAGCCCCAGGCCCAGCTCCCCCATGGCGTCCTTCTGGGTGGGTTCCCCCATGGTATCCCATGGTTAGTGCTATGTAATGCCAATAGATATCGATTCAACTTTTCAAGCAATAACATGAACATTTCGGAATTTTACATGACTTGCCGTATACGAGGTAAAACATTTTCCAATAACGACCGGCAAGGTCTATTATAGTAAACAGGGTACATGAATAATTTAAGGGAGCTTTTGACACAAATAGGTCTGGTAGACCATTTCAAAGGTCATTTTCATAAATATCAAGATCATTTTCACAAAGCTTCACAGAAGCCGATATGGACAGTCATTTTAAATAAAATGAATCAAATATCAATCAATTTCAAATCAGGAGAACCACACAGGGTTCGAGAATCAATAACAAATCACGATAGATATCAAATCAACAAAACTTAACGGGTTCAACGATGACTATAGATTAGGCTCAACAAATCAAGAACCAAATGGTGGAACCCTCATAGAGGTAACAATAAGTTCAACATGATGATATAAGTTCAATAGGTGCTATCTACACAATCATCCCAATACAACTATTCCTAAATTAGTCACGGTAGTCTATATCCATTCCAAAGTAGCATGGTCTCAATCTAAATTACAAGGTCATGATGTCAAAATCTTATTCCATTCAAAATAGTTCAATCCTGCATAATTAATCCTAATCAAATGCCACTTAGTCTCACATTACGAAATCCTTAGTCAATATTTATTAATTCCCAAATTTGGCTTTCGTCATGACATGTCTGGGTCCATAATTTAATATTTCTCCTTGCATGGGAATTATACTCACATATATATATTTCAATCATCCCACAATTCTCACTCTTATCATCATACATGGCTTAAAAATTGAAGGTACAACATATACATATATCAAGGTACAACCATCTAAAGCTTATTCCATAACTCTTTATTAACCAAAATACTTATCTGGGCCTTGGAATCATACACCAAGAACACCACTGCGATCGTCGGAACAAGGAGAAGAAACTGATCTCGGGTCGCCATTTGCCGCCGTCGGAAAATTTCACGGTCACCACAAGAATGTTCTCCTCTAGCTCCTCATCCAACCCCCTAATCAGATTTCAGCTTCTCAACCTCTAACACCCTCAATCGAGCTCTTCAACCATCAAATGGGTTTATCACCACCGTTGGTTTCTCTCCGATTTTCGCCGCTGCCATTGCTCCAATCACTCATGCAAACACACCACCGTGATCACCACCGTGATCCCCTCTCTCAGCTATTCCCAGCCATAGCCTTAAAGTTGGATTTGGCCACCGAAAAGTCACAAACCCACTTCCTACCGTGATACTTTCCCTGATGGCCTCTCTCTCTCGCCGGAGCTTCACCCAGATATGGTGGTGTTGTCGTGGAGCTGGTGAGGAGGAGAAGAGAATGGTTGAGTTGGTTTGGTTGGTAGCCTTAGTTGGTGAAGAAGAGAGATGGCACGGCTGGAGAAAAAAAAGAGGAGGAAGAAGATGATGAATAGTAACAAAATAAGAAGAATGAAGAAATAAGTTGTTCTTATTGAATCCAACTTTGTCAAATTGCAATTGAGTCCTTAGCCTCTTTAAGTTAATCAATTAAGTCATCAAATATTACAATTTATCCCCAACAAAATTTAAATAAAATAATAATATGAAAAAAATAATTAAATTTCATCACATATTGAGAATAATAAAAATTTGTAATTCAGAGCCCCAAACTTTATAAACTAATTAAATTAAATAAAATTTCATAAATCAAGAATAATTAAAATAATAATTTAACATAATTCCCCAATTAATAATAAACAGAATTAATAAAATAATTAGGGGTGTTACAGACTCCCCTCCTTAAAAGAATCTGGTCCCCAGATTCTCATCCGGGTGCTGTTTCGATAGACAGAAAACTAGTAGATTCGGTCTGTTAGTCTACATCTTCTCTTCATTACATTCCGCTAGGATTGTTCCTTCAAGTCTTGGTACATCTTCATGCTTCTCAGATGCATCATTTATCTTGACTTATGTGCCTTATCTAACAATCCTTCTTCCATTTCTTCTGACGCACATGTTTTCTTATGGAACAGAAGAATACCTTGAATATTGGTATTGCACTCATACTCTCTAGAAGGATCAACTTTCCTTCGATTTCGACATAACACCTGTTCTTAGGCTTTTTGATGCTTCTGCTTCAAGTAAGTAAACCATTTCAGCCTTTCAACTCAAGGCATCGGCTACTACATTTGCCTTTTTCGGTGATACGTGATGGAAGAGTGATAGTTTTCTAAAATTTCAATCCGTCATACTGTTTTATGTTCAGATTCTCATCTTATTCAAATGATTGACCTTACTGAGTTACTTTTGTTAATGAATCAGCTATTTAGACAAGTGCTGTACAATTCTTCCTCAATAGCCGACAAGACACATAAAACTACTTCCTTGTATCACGTTTTTTGGTCCCTTCCAATTGACTACCGTCTTTATCTTAGTCGGATCCACTTCTACTCTATATGGAGATATGCTATATCTGAGAAAAGCCACCTTCTTATACAAAATTCGCACTTGCAAATTTTGCATACAACTATTTCTTTCTTAAGGTTTCGAGTACCATGCATAAGTGCTTTATGTGGTCTTTTCTAGTCTTCAGTTGGAAGGACTCCTACTTCAACTCCAGCTTTGAGAATATTCTTGTCCCCGCGGAAAGTTAAATAATACTTCTACGTGGTCTAGGATAATGAATTCAATTCTTTCGAGAATAATTCCGAGTATTCAACCATCACTTCTGTGTAATAGACCTTAATCTTGAGTTGCATATTTAGTTCGAAGAAGTATGACAGATATGAAAGAATGCAACCATCAAAATCATATGTGGCAATATTATAATTTCCAAAATTAGAAATCATACCTCTGCCACTTCATAAGGATCAGGTGCCTTTTCTTCAGTCAGAGCATATACTCGCTTAGACTTTTAGCTTTCACCAGTTCCTGCGACTTGTTTCCTTTTTCTGTAGGGTTTGACTTTCTCCGGTTTGTGCAATCCTTGACTAAATGCGGATCACTAACACAAAGTACATATCTACCCTGCTTTCTCCAGCATCCTAATTCTTCATGGCCTGGTTTTCCACAATATCTACACATTTTCTATGTTGGACACATGGTTTCACCAATCCGATTAACTTGCTGATTAAGACTCCCAATTTGTAACTTTGATTGTTTCTTATTGATGTGGTCTTGCCCACTAGGTGATAGCTTACCTAGCCTTTTCCAAGAGTTAGATTCCTCATGATTTAACACGCCACAAAATCCACGTATCTTTTCTGATGTCCCAGATTAGATCTTTTGTCGTTTCTGACCTAAACCACTTATCTTGCTATATAACCTTTCAATATACCTCAAATATTCATAGTTCAAGTCCTAACTAATCTAAACATGAAGTTAGCTATAAATCCCAATTTAACACCTAGGTCATCGAAAACCTAGGCTCTGATACCACTCTGTAACACCCTCTCTCGGGATAGCACCCAAGCTAAGGTGCTACATAATTCACTTTTAAAATTTTTCTTGTAACAAACAATAGATCCATAAAACTTGTCTCCAAATCCTTCAAGCCATTCAGAATATTAACTCTATATATCCTAGACACAATTACATAATACATATCATTTAACAAAATATTTACTGGTCTCAGGCAATCACCATCATTCATGACCTTTGTTAAAGTTCCAATTTCACCCTGACATACATGGAACTTCATATAGGTACAATCAAAAGTCTATAGTATTACAAAACACATTCAAGCCTGAGGTCCTTGCCCATCATTTGTACCTGTTTGAGAAAAGTCAAAATAATGTTGGAGGGTAAGTCATAAGGACTTAGTGAGGGAAGAGAGATTAAAAAGATTCGAAGAAAAGGAACGTGGTGCAATTATTAGTGAATAGGTGTTAACAACAAGAATGCCTATACGAATCAGCAAGGTATATAAATTACTTAGAAGATCAAAGTTTAATAAACTGTTGGCATCCTTTCTTATTACTCCTAGATGAAATTATATTTTTTTGTACCGGGCATCGGTACAATATAAATAGAACTTCCTTATCACTCCATTGCTCGAGCACTCAGCTCGGCATGTAATAACTTGTTTGTAAGGCGTGGTCGACCGCATGCCAGATCCCGCCACTCACAGTTCGCTACCTCCAGCTCCCTATTGAGTTAGGATCGTAGGTGGGTACTAGCCAGTAGACCTATCACCGTCGGTCCGTTCCGCCCGGTCACCTTTCCGAACCTAGCCCTAGGCCCAGCTCCCCCATGGCATCCCTCTGGGTGGGTTCCCCCATGGCGTCCCATGGTTAGTGGTATATAATGCCAACAGATATCGATTCAACTTTTCAAGCAATAACATGAACATTTCGGAACTTTACATGACATGGCATATACGAGGTAAAACATTTTCCAATAACGACCGGCATGGCCTATTCTAGTAAATAGGGTACATGAATCATTGAAGGAAACTATTGACACAAATAGGTCTGGTAGACCATTTCAAAGGTCATTTTCATAAATATCAAGATCATTTTCACAAAGCTTCACAAAAGCCGATCTAGACATTCATTTTAAATAAAACAAATCAAATATCAATCAATTTCAAAACAAGAGAACCACACAGGGTTCGAGAATCAATAACAAATCACGGTAGATATCAAATCAACAAAACTTAACGGGTTCAACGATGACTATAGATTAGGCTCAACAAATTAAGAACCAGTCGGTGTAACCCTCACAGAGGTAACAATAATCAGCAGAGTACGATAAACAAAGCAATACTAACCCTCACAGGGGTTTATTAAGGAATAGAAAGGTATAAGGGTTGCCAAATTGGTGGATCCTCACCTCTTGTAGTTTCAGCTAAACAAATCTCAGCTAGCAATCTACTGATCGCCAGGACCCACTTCTTTATAACCTAAATAGAAGAATAATCCCATAGTCAGAATTCTTATTCAACACTAAGCCTTTTAGAATTGCATCAAGCATTCTAACATTATTAATTTATAAATCAACATGATGTTATAAGTTTAATAGGTGCTATCTACACAATCATCCCAATACAACTATTCCTAAATTAGTAACGATAGTCTATATCTATTCCAAAATAGCATGGTCTCAATCTAAATTACAAGGTCATGATGTCAAAATCTTATTCCATTCAAAATAGTCCAATCCTGCATAATTAATCCTAATCAAATGCCACTTAGTCTCACATTACGAAATCCTTAGTCAATATTTATTAATTCCTAAATTTGGCATTCGTCATAGCATGTCCGGGTCCATAATTTAATATTTCTCCTTGCATGGGAATTATACTCACATATATATATTTCAATCATCCCAACATTCTCATTCTTATCATCATACATGGCTTAAAAATGGAAGGTACAACATATGCATATATCAAGGTACAACCAACTAAAGCTTATTCCATAACTCTTTATTAACCAAAATACTTATCTAGGCTACGGAATCAACGACCAAGAACACCACTGCGATCGTCAGAACAAGGAGAAGAAACTAATCTCGTGTAGCCATCTGCCGCCGACGGAAAATTTCACGGTCACCACAAGAATGTTCCCCTCTAGCTCCTGATCCAACCCCCTAATCAGATTTCAGCTTCTCAACCTCTAACACCCTCAATCGAGCTCTTCAACCACCAAATGGGTTTCTCACCACCATCGATTTCTCTCTGATTTTCGTCGTTGCCATTGCTCCGATCACTCATGCAAACACACCACCATGATCCCCTCTCTCAGCTCTTCCCAACCATAGCCTTAAAGTTGGATTTGGCCACCAAGAAGTCACAAACCCACTTCCCACCGTGATACTTTCTCTCATGGCCTCTCTCTCTCGCCGGAGCTTCAACTGGATATGGTGGTGTTGCCGTGGAGCTGGTGAGGAGGAGAAGATAATGGTTGAGTTGTTTTGGTTGGTAGCCTTGTTGGTGAAGAAGAGAGATGGCACGGTTGGAGAAAAAAAAGGAGGAAGAAGATGACGAATAGTAACAAAATAAGAAGAATGAAGAAATAAGTGGTTCTTATTAAATCCAACTTTGTCAAATTGCAATTGAGTCCTTAGCCTCATTAAGTTAATCAATTAAGTCATCAATTATTACAATTTATCCCCAACAAAATTTAAATAAAATAATAATATGAAAAAATAATTAAATTTCATCAAATATTGAGAATGATAAAAATTTGTAATTCAAACCCACAAACTTTATAAACTAATTCAATTAAATAAAAATTCATAAATCAAGAATAATTAAAATAATAATTTAACATAATTCCCCAATTAATAATTAACAGAATTAATAAAATAACTAGGGGTGTTACAGACTCCCCTCCTTGAAAGAATCTGGTCCCCAGATTCTCATCCGGGGGCTGTTTCGATAGACAGAAAATAAGTAGATTCGGTCTGTTAGTCTACATCTTCTATTCATTACATTCCGCTAGGATTGTTCCTTCAAGTCTTGGTACATCTTTATGCTTCTCAGATGCATCATTTATCTTGACTTATGTGCCTTATCTAACAATCCTTCTTCCATTTCTTCTGACGCACATGTTTTCTTACGGAACAGAAGAATACCTTGAATATTGGTATTGCACTCATAATCTCTAGAAGGATCAACTTTCCTTCAATTTCGACATAACACCTGTTCTTAGGCTTTTTGATGCTTCTGCTTCCAATAAGTGAACCATTTCAGCCTTTCAGCTCAAGGCATCGGCTACTACATTTGCCTTTTTCGGTGATACGTGATGCAAGAGTGATAGTTTTCTAAAATTTCAATCCGTCATACTGTTTTATGTTCAGATTCTCATCTTATTCAAATGATTGACCTTACTGAGTTACTTTTGTTAATGAATCAGCTATTTAGACAAGTGTTGTACAATTCTTCCTCAATAGCCGACAAGACACATAAAACTACTTACTTGTATCACGTTTTTTGGTCCCTTCCAATTGACTACCGTCTTTATCTCAGAGGGATCCACTTCTACTCTATATAGAGATATGCTATATCTAAGAAAAGCCACCTTCTTATACAAAATTCGCACTTGCAGATTTTCCATACAACTATTTCTTTCTTAAGGTTTCGAGTACCATGCATAAGTGCTTTATGTGGTCTTTTCTAGTCTTCAGTTGGAAGGACTCCTACTTCAACTCCAGCTTTGAGAATATTCTTGTCCCCGCGGAAAGTTAAATAATACTTCTACGTGGTCTAGGATAATGAATTCAATTCTTTCGAGAATAATTCTGAATATTCAACTATCACTTCTGTGTAATAGACCTTAATCTCGAGTTGCATATTTAGTTCGAAGAAGTATGACAGATATGAAAGAATGCAACCATCAAAATCATATGTGGCAATATTATAACTTCCAAAATTAGAAATCATACCTCTGCCACTTCATAAGGATCAGGTGCCTTTTCTTCAGTCAGAGCATATACTCGCTCAGACTTTTAGCTTTCACCAGTTCCTGCGACATGTTTCCTTTTTCTGTAGGGTTTGACTTTCCCCGGTTTGTGCAATCCTTGACTAAATGTTGATCATTTCCACAAAGTACAGATCTACCCTGCTTTCTTCAGCATTCTGATTCTTCATGGCCTGGTTTTCCACAATATCTACACACTTTCTGTGTTGGACACGTGGTTTCACCAATCCGATAAACCTGCTAATTAAGACTCCCAATTTGTGACTTTGATTGTTTCTTATTGAGGTGGTGTTGTCCACTAGGTGGTAGCTTTCCTAACCAGATTAGATCTTCTGTCGTTTTTGACCTAAAATACTTCTCTTGCTAACGGCAACTCTGATCTCAGAAGTTATTCCTATCTTGCCTTTTTCTCCATCTATATGTACCTCAAGAGGTTCTTGTTCCACCTACAAGGCCCTCTTTAAGGCTTCCTCAAAGTTAGACTGCTCATAAGGTGTGAGGGTTCATCGTATCTCAGATCTTAATCGCTTAACAAATTTCTTGGTTCTGCACTCCTCATTTCTCAATACATGTGGGGCATACCGAATCAACCTACTAAATCTGGCCTCATATTGCCACACCGTCGTATCTGCTTGGGTAAGACCTTCAAATTCTTATTTTCGGGCCTCCCTTACTTCTTGTGGCATATATCTATCCATAAATTCCCACACAAAATTGTCCCAGGTACGAGGTACCTTCTTATGTTCCCATCATTGGCTTACTAAGGTCCACCATTGACCTGCAGCTCATTCTAATAAATAGATAACAAATATAAATTTGAGGTCCGCTAGATAACCTAACATCTAAAAAATATCATCAATCTCCCTAATCCAAGCTTCTGCTTTCTAGTGATCCGATTCACCTATAAATATTGGAGGGTGAAACTTAAGAAGATATGGTAAGTTCCCGAACTTTAGAGGTTCCTCGTGTCTCTTCGGCTTATCAATCTGAACTTGTTGCTGGTGTAATTATTGGAATTGCTGCCACAGTACATTTATCTGCTCTAAAACTTCTCTCCTTACTATTGATAGTACCTGTGGACCTCGTGTTTCTCCCTCAACACTTATTGGATGTCTCCGATCCAAGGTGTCCTCTTTCTGACTTTCTTGGTTAAGGGAATACATTGGGCTCTGCAATCGAAGACTACACCTATATATAATATTTAAAATATATATACAATTTCTAAATTTTTGAAATTAAAAAAGATAAAAGTAAGTTTAACAAATTTTCAATAACTCGTAATAGAAAGAAAGGAAATATTCTAATAGACAACTAGAAGATAAAATTAGTTAATATATTAGGTTAGCATCAACAAAATTACATCAGCGTGAACACAATCTAGAGTTCCAAAATAGCCATACTAATTAAGCCCGACTGTACACAAAATGATAAGGCGTAAGGAATGGGAAAGGAAAATGTCAGCTAATGCTATGCAATCTAACAGTCAGAAGCTACTACTAAGCGACTATTGCCCCATATATATATAATGTCCTTGGTCACAACATCCTCCAGCTCTAGTTCCTTCCCCATCTGGACTCGTATGGGACGAAGTCCCAGTACATGAACCATTGTTATCATAACCCTTAGAACCAAATATCAATTTCAAATAGTTGACCCCGCCCAGCTTAGCATTAGTAACTCATGCTAATCTTATAATCTATTCTCAAGTGTCTGACACATCCCTAGCAAGCTCGTCTTTTATGATTATTAGTCATCCTTTAATATAAAAGTCACAAAATCTGTTTCATTAACACCAGACTATTTAAATTCATTCCCAACACGCTTAAGTCCTATATAACCTTTCAATATACCTCAAATATTCGGAGTTCAAGTCCTAACTAATCTAAACAGAAAGTTTGCTATAAATCCCAATTTAACACCTAGGTCATCGAAAACCTAGGCTCTGATACCACTCTGTAACATCCCCTCTCGGGACAGCACCCAAGCTGAGGTGCTGCACAATTCAGTCTTAAAATTTTTCCAGTAACAAATAATAGATCCATAAAACATGTCTCCAAATCCTTCAAGCCATTCAAAATATTAACTCCATATATCCTGGACACAATTACATAATACATATCATTCAACAAAATATATAGTGGTCTCAGGCAATCACCGTCATTCATGACCTTTTTAAAAGATCCAATTTCACCCTCACATACGTGGAACTTTATATAGGTACAATCAAAAGTCTATAGTATTACAAAACACATTCAAGCCTGAGGTCCTTGCCCATCATCTGTACCTGTTTGAGAAAAGTCAAAATAATGTTGGAAGGTAAGTCATAAGGACTTAGTGAGGGAAGAGAGACTAAAAAGATTCGAAGAAAAGGAATGTGATGCAATTATTAGTGAATAGGTGTTAACAACAATAATGCCCATATGAATCAGCAAGGTATATATATTACTCAGAAGATCAAAGTTTAATGAACTGTTGGCATCCTTCCTTATTGCTCCTAGATGAAATTATGGTTGTTAGTACCGGGAATTGGTACAGTACAAATAGAACTTCCTTATCGCTCCATTGTTTGAGCACTCAGCTCGGCATGTAATAACTTGTTTGTAAGGCATGGTCGACCGCATGCCAGATCCCACCACTTACAGTTCGCTACCTCCAGCTCTCTGTTGAGTCAGGATCGTAGATGGGTACTAGCCAGTAGACCTGTCACCGTCGGTCCGTTTCGCCTGGTCGTCTTTCCGAACCTAGCCCCGGGCCCAGCTCCCCCACAGCGTCCCATGGTTAGTGGTATGTAATGCCAATAGATATCGATTCAACTTTTCAAGCATTAACATGAACATTTAGGAACTTTACATGACTTGCCATATAAGAGGTAAAACATTTTCCAATAACGGCCGGCAATGCCCGTTCCAGTAAATAGGGTACATGAATAATTTAAGGGAACTTTTGACACAATTAGGTCTTGTAGACCATTTCAAAGGTCATTTTCATAAATATAAAGATCATTTTCACAAAGCTTCACAAAAGTCGATCTGGACAGTCATTTTAAATAAAATGAATCAAATATCAATCAATTTCAAATCAAGAGAACCACACAGGGTTCGAGAATCAATAACAAATCACGACAGATATCAAATCAACAAAACTTAATGGGTTCAACGATGACTGTAGATTAGGCTCAACAAATCAAGAACCAATTGGTGGAACCCTCATAGAGGTAACAATAAGTTCAACATGATGATATAAGTTCAATAGGTGCTATCTACACAATCATCCCAATACAACTATTCCTAAATTAGTCACGATAGTCTATATCCATTCCAAAGTAGCATGGTCTCAATCTAAATTACAAGGTCATGTTGTCAAAATCTTATTCCATTCAAAATAATCCAATCCTGCATAATTAATCCTAATCAAATGCCACTTAGTCTCACATTACGAAATCCTTAGTCAACATTTATTAATTCCCAATTTTGGCATTCGTCATGACATGTCCGGGTCCACAATTTAATATTTCTCCTTGCGTGGGAATTATACTCACATATATATATTTCAATCATCCCAACATTCTCATTCTTATCATCATACATGGCTTAAAAATGGAAGGTACAACATATGCATATATCAAGGTACAACCAACTAAAGCTTATTCCATAACTCTTTATTACTCAAAATACTTATCTAGGGCTCGGAATCACAGACCAAGAACACCACTGCGATCGTCGGAACAAGGAGAAGAAACTGATCTCGGGTAGCCGTCTGCCGCCGTCGGAAAATTTCACGGTTACCACAAGAATGTTCCCCTCTAGCTCCTGAATCCAACCCCCTAATCAGATTTCAGCTTCTCAGCCTCTAACACCCTCAATCGAGCTCTTCAACCACCAAATGGGTTTCTCACCACCGTCGGTTTCTCTTCGATTTTTGCCGCTGCCGTTGCTCTGATCACTCATGCAAACACACCACCGTGATCCCCTCTCCCAGCTCTTCTCAACCATAGCCTTAAAGTTGGATTTGGCCATCGGAAAGTCAGAAACCCACTTCCCACCATAACACTTTCTCTCACGGTCTCTCTCTCTCGCCTGAGCTTCAACCAGATATGGTGGTGTTGCTGTGGAGCTGGTGAGGAGGAGAAGAGAATGGTTGAGTTGGTTTGGTTGGTAGCCTTAGTTGGTGAAGAATAGAGATGGCACGATTGGAGAAAAAAAAGAGGAGGAAGAAGATGATGAATAGTAACAAAATAAGAAGAATGAAGAAATAAGTTGTTCTTAATAAATCCAACTTTGTCAAATTGCAATTGAGTCCTTAGCCTCATTAAGTTAAATAATTAAGTCATCAAAAATTACAATTTATCCCCAACAAAATTTAAATAAAATAATAATATGAAAAAAATAATTAAATTTCATCAAATATTGAGAATAATAAAAATTTGTAATTCAAACCCCCAAACTTTATAAACTAATTAAATTAAATAAAATTTCATAAATTAAGAGTGATTAAAATAATAATTTAACATAATTCTCCAATTAATAATTAACAGAATTAATAAAATAATTAGGGGTCTTACAATAAACACAATTTATCTGTAAATTAAAAAAAATATTAACTGGAATTCCGTATTTTATTAATGACACTAGTTATTTATTTTTAAAAATAGTGATTAGTATAATTTTGTGAAGGAAAATTATTGAAAAGTGATACATGTTGCTCAATGTTTTATCTATACTATATATATATATAGATTAAAGCCTCAATCTTATTTAGGTGTGTTTTTAGGTGTTCTTTCTAAATTGTCTTTATTATTATTTTTTAATCTTCATAACTATTAGAGTTTTTTTTTTTTTTTTTTCAGTTTTTGGTCTCTCTTCAATTATTTATTTTTTCCATTTTTGTTATATTTTATTTATTTTAATTTTTTATTTATCTTAAAATTTAAAACAATTACATTCAAAATATTAAAAAAATAATAAACCTAAGAACTGTAATATGGATTGTGCCATTGTGGATTTGTAAATTTTGTGAAAAATATAATTGTAACCTTATTAAATCATCATTTTTAAATGATAAATTTGGAATATTGATGAATTGTTATCCAAATTATTTTTTTTATGTTGAATTCTCTGGCCCATTTATCCTTTGAACTACATTGCCATTTTTTGTTATTGAAATAATTAAAAGGACAAATTATGTAAAAGAACAAATTACTTCACCTTATTAAAAATTTCTCTTTTTATTTATCTCAAAAACTTAAAAATACATTTGGAAAATAATAATTATTTATCTTAAACCATTTATCTCTTGCCTAAAAAAATTTTATATTAAAAAAATGATTGAACCAATATCAATTCGATTTAGCCAAACGAAAATTGAATTTTTTGATTTTCAGTTCGGTTTCAATTAAATCGGGAAAAAAATAAAACCGAACCAAAAATTGAATTTTTTTGAAATGTAGAACCAAAAACCAAACCGAATCTACTTTGGTTTAGTTTGTTTTTTTATTTTATTTTTAGTCGGTTCGGTTGGTTTCAATTTTTCTTGAACACCCTAGCACAACTCCTTGTAACTTTTGAATATCATATATTCATTTTAGTTTAAAAAAACTTTTGAACTAATTGACTCAATTCAATTAGTCTCATTAATTGAGGAGTACCCAATCTCCATGGTCGATGTCCAACCTAAAGCCCATGGAGCCCAACTAATTGGCCGAAATGAATACTTTTTGAGAACCATCATAGCTATACGCTAGCCATGCAAATACGGTCCTTCCGTCTCCTATCTCTCGAAAGAGGCTTAGGGCAAGATATTTGTTGGCTTCCTAATAGCCTCGATACTATGTCTCTATTCTTAATGTTTGATTCCCTTGTGTGATCTCATCTTTGGAAAAATCCTTTTTCCAAATTGTCATACCACCTTACACGAGGATTTCTCGAAATCGGTTATTATAGAACACATAGGAGATGTACTCCGCCCTTTACAAAAGTGAGGAGTCGGATTCATCTTGGATCTCACAATCCTCCATTCCAAGTAGCTTATACCCAACCTCAACCTGAAAGACCTGCTAAGTGGTCAAGGAAGAGTAAAAGCATGAGGACCAGACACAAGGCTACTATAGATCCTTGGGTCAGAGGACTAATAATATGCACTATTGCAAGTTGGAGAACTTGCCACTTCGCTCAAAAACCAAGGAGATGTTGAAGATGACTCCAACAAGCAGAAATTATCTCACAGTGGCAGCTCGATTTGGATACAACTTTTGCCTGATCCAAACTTCTCCAAAATTTCCAACAGAATTATAGTATCTTCTCAAATTCTTGAAGAATCTACTCTAAAAAATTTAGCTCAAAAATCCTTAGGTAAGTGATAGAAAAAAATCGCCAAGTGGACTGCCCTCACAGTGAATCTGCAATAGCAAGCAACCCAATTGTCTTGCCTCAAATTGTTATGATCCACACACCAATGCTAGATCCTAACTCATTAATATTAGCTGGAAAATAGAAACGAGATTTTCTGAGATGAAGGCTTGATTTTAGGTAGGAGAAGAAGAGAAAAAGTGAAGCTTCAACACATGAGGCAACACTTGAGAGTTGGAGGGAAAATGTGAAAGAGTCTAATTCTTCACGATGTGTGTCATGTGGCCATGCTTCTCTTCCTATATATCTATATATAGAGTGAGGATGGTGTGATGCCAAGGTGGCATGACACCTTCCTCAAGGTTACCAGACCAAGCTGGCAAGTTGCACTTCAAATTTGAATTTGAATTTTCTGTGCATTTCAATTTCATTTGGAATCTAACTTCAAATTAATTAAAATGCCACACTAAATGAACTTTTTATTTGAATTTTCCTTCCAAAATTGATTCTCTTCATTAATTAAATTTTACACTTTAATTTAGTTAATTAACCTTTGACTTAACTCTTAAGTCAATTAGCTTAAGTCTTTAAGCTAAGAATTGTTAGCTTAACTATTTAAGCTAACTTGACCAATTGATGGTCATGTAGCACCGAATAATTAACTCCTTAATTATTGGTCTAATTTAATTCTTTAAATTAGCTGATCAATTTAACAATTAAATTAATCAAGCTAAAATTGACCTCAATTTTGCCAACCTCAAAAATCGGTCCACCAGGAGTGATTTTCTAACTCTTAGAAAATTCTCCTCCATCAAGTAGGAAATGCAACTAGTTTTTGTGTATGACTCATTAGGTTCTACCATTTATTGGACATGGGCTCACAACTCCTTGTGACTTTTGAATATCGTATATTTATTTTAGTTTAAGCTCCTTTAAACTAATTGACTTAATTCGATTAATATCCATTAATTGAAGAGTACCTAATCTCCATGGTTGATGTCCAACCTCAAGCCCATAGTGCTCAATTAATTGGCCGAAATGAATTCTTTTGGAGAACCATTCTAGCTCTACGCGTACCATGCAAATATGGTCCTTCTATCTCCTATATCCCTAAAGAGACCTAGGTCAAGATATTTATCGGTTGTCTAATAGCCTGATTCTATATCTCTATTCAAATGTTTAATTCCTCTTCATGACCTTATCTTTTGAAAACTCCTTTTCCAAATTGTTATATTACCTTGCGCAAGGATTTCTTGGAATTGATCGTTATAGAATACATAGGAGATGTACTCACCCTTCCCAACGACGAGGAGTCGGATCCCATCTTGGATCTCATAAACCTCTCTATATAAGTAGCTCATGGCCAATCACCACCTGAATGACCTGCTATGTGGCTAAGTAGGAGTCAAAGCATGAGAACCTAAACACAAGATTACTACGGATCCTCAGGTTAAAGGACTAATTATATGCACTAGTGTAAGCTGGAGAACTTACAACTATCGACTTTCCTTTTCGACCATCTAGTGGATTCTCTGGGCAGGCCTTCAGTGCTTTTTTCTCTAACAAGCACCCACTAAAATGCATCCATATCTCATATGGGATAGCTCATGGAACGGAGCAATATCCAAACCTTAGATTTATGCATTGTTAGTGCAAGTCTATCTGAATCTTAGATGCCCTGTCTCGTAAGATCCTATGACTTGGAAGATTTAAGATCACGATTGTGTAAGACTTATTCCATGATCACCACTTAGTGCGTGACCAAGTCCTATAGTCTTTTGTGATCTAACGGCTTCAACCAAATGCTAGTGAAGTACTAATGAACATAAGATGAAGGTGGCCATATAAAGAATATCATTCAATCAAGATTGTCTTATAAGGAAATAGTTTACAAGGCCAATTTAATTAGCTTGCGAGACACTATTCCAAAAATCTCCTACTTGCCCTAAAGCCAATTCCCCATAGTCTTAAATCCATCTTCTCAAGATATTCTTGAAAGACCATTTGCATTTGTGGGTTTCGATAGTGGTTTCGCCATATTTTCTTATGTTGAAACTATTTGCACTTGGTTGTCGCCTCTATCAATTGATATCATATATCAAATGATAACGCATTTATATGTGTTTGGATTACTGATGAGATCTTGGCTCAAGTCCAAAGTTGTCTTCCAAAGATAGCCATAGGCTTATGCACGCTAAGCACTACATCCAACTCTTAGATGTAGTTTCTATCCAAACACCTTCCTTTGCAGTTTCCAAAACCGTAATATACGATATTTGGGAAAGCCCTAGTATCCTCCCTGATATATCTCTATAGATACGTATTCCTAATACGTAGGATGCTTCTCCCAAATTCTTCATAGAGAATTGAGTAAATAACCATGCTTTAGTACACTCTAACATTTCTCTCTCATTCATAATGAGAAGAATGTCATCGACATAAAGCATAATAAATTGTATACTACTCCCACTAGCTTTCTTGTAAATACAAAGTTTATACACATGTTTTGACAAAGCCAAACGATTTGGCTATCTTATCAAAACTTATGTTCCAAGTTTGGGATGTCTATTTGAGTCCGTGAATAGATCTTTAGAGTTTGCAAACCTTTTGCACACTCTCTCTGGATGTAAAACTTTTTGGTTGCTTAATATAAATTTCTTCTTCGATGTTTCCATTGAGGAAGGTGGTTTTCACATCCATTTGCCATATCTCATAGTCATAATATATAGTTATAGCAAGTAAAATCTGAATAGACTTAGGCATTGCGACCGATGAAAAGGTTTTCTCAAAATCCATACAGGGTCTTTGAGTGTAACCTTTTGCCACTAATTGCGCCTTAAAGGTCATAACCTCTCCATCGACTCCTAGCTTTCGCTTATAAATCCATTTGCAAGTAATGAGAACTATTCTCTTTGTGAATCTATTAAAGTTTATACTTTGTTGGGGTACATGGAGTCCATTTCGGATTTCATGGTGTCAAGCCAATGTCCCAAGTTTTTGTCCAACATAGCTTCCTTATAGGTCCTCGGATCACTATTCGATTGGCCCATCTCATGAAGAAATCTGAATCTTTTGGGTTGCTTCTTGATTCGGTCTGACCTTCTTAGAGGTTGTGTGTTAGGCTCTTGTTGCTCACTTATTTCCACTGCTTGTGGGATTTGTTGATCGTCATGAACTTTATCAAGTTCAACAACAACACCATTTCTATATAATAGAAATTCCTTTTTTAGAAAGGTGGCATTCCTTGAAACAAACACCCTTTGTTCTAAGAGATCATAAAAATAATAACTCAAAGACTCTCTTAGGTATCCTACAAACTTGCACAAGATGGATCTACTATCCAACTTGTCTCCTACTAACTGCTTGACATAAGCAGAAGACCCTCAAATTGATGGCATATGGAACCAAATTAAATTAATATTTAATTTAATTGGCCTTAATTTAATTCCTTAAATTAATTAGATCAATTTAACGATTAAATTGATCAAGCTGAAATGACTAAAAATTGCGTCAACCTAATCTCTCAATTTTCGATCACCTTGGAATTATTCTAACACTTAGAAAATTCCCCTCATCGTTAAGGATTTCCAATTGGCTTTTTTTTGTGTGACCCATTAGGTTCTACTGCTCATTGGACATGGGCTCACAACCTTTGTTGCTTTAGAATATCATATATTCACATTAGTTTACACTCCTTTAAACTAATGGACTCAATTCAATTAATCTCTATTAATTGAAGAGTACCCAATCTCTATGGTCGATGTCCAACCTCAAGCCCATAGAGCCCAATAATTTGCTGAATGAATGCTTTTGGTGAATCATTCTAGCTCTATGCATACCATGTAATTATAGTCCTTTCATCTCCTATCTCCATGAAAGAGGCCTAAGGCAAGATATTTGCCGGCTTCCTAATAGCCTCGATACTATGCATCTATTCTCAATGTTCAATTCCAATTTATGGCCTCATCTTTGGAAAACACTTTTCCAAATTTTCACACTGCCTTAGCCAAGGGCTCCTTGGAATTGATCATTATAGAACGCATAGGAGATCACTATCCCTTTACAAAGATAAGGAGTCGGATCCCATCTTGGATCTCATAAACCTCTATGTCTAAGTAGCTTATACCCAAGTATAACCAGAACGGCCCGCCAGGTGACCAGGGATGAGTCAAAGTATAAGGGCCTAAACACAAGGTTACAATGGATCCTCAGGTCAAAGGATTAATTATATGCACTAGTGTAAGTTGGGAGAATTTACCACTACGGCTACCTGTAGATTCTACGGGCAAGTTTCCAGTGCCTTGTTATCTAACAAGCACCCACTAATATGCACCCATGTCTCATATGGTTTGCTCATGGAATGGAGCAATATCCAACCCTTGGATTGTGCATCATTAGTATAAGTTTATCCGAATCTTAGATGCCTTTGTCTCATAAGATTCTATAACTTGGGATGTTTAAGATCACGACTGTGTAAGACTTATTCCATGATCACCACCTAGTGCGTGACCAAGTCCCATAGTCTTGTGTGATCTAAGGGCTTCAACCAAATGCTAGTGAAGTAATATAAGCATAAGATGAAGATGGCCATTTATAAAAAGTATCATTCAATCAAGATTGTATCACAAGTGAAATAGTTTACATGCCAATCTTATTGGCATGCGGGGGCACTATTCCAACAATGGACACATTGAAAAAACTCATCATGGAACGTACCATGCCCAACAAGGTACGGTTTCTCTTCTCGGCTACTCCATTATTTTGGGGTGTGCTGAGTGGAGTCCATTAAAAGCTAATCTCATTCTCCTTTAGATAATCCAAGAATTCGGTACTTAAGTATTCTCCCCCTTGATCCAATCTAAAAGCTTTAATACTAAGTCCTTTTAGCTTTTCCACTTCATTCCTATACTCTTTGAACTTTTCAAAGGTTTTGGACTTGTACTTCATAAGATACACATGTTCGAACCCACTATTATCATCAGTAAAGGTGATGAAGTGAGAATAGACTCTTCTCGCATTAATTCTTAGTAGGCCACAAACATTCTTGTGGATCAAATCCAACAAACTTGTGGTACGCTTCATTTGTTCCACAAAAGGAGTCTTGGTCATTTTTTCCTTTAAACAAGACTCACAAGTAGGAAGGTCCTCAATGCCACTAACATTTAGTTTTTTGAGAGTTTCTAACTTGTTCATCCTATTTTTAGAAATATGTCCGAGTGTTGCATGCCATAGGATGGCATCTTCCTAGTTATCTAGTTTTCTTTTAATTGATTGAATGTGCATCAGTATTGTTTGAGAATCCAAAAATGTATAATCCTTTGTTAAGTGTACTATGAACAACTAAAGGACCTATTCTTTAATGCCTTCAATCTCCTATTTGATATAGAAGGATCAAATCCTTCGCTATCCAAAACAGGAATAGAAATAATATTTTTCACAAGATTGGGTACATAATAAATCGGATCAAGTACAATGCAAGCATTCCCCAAGTCTAACTTGATTACACCTTGGACAATGGTAGCAACTCTTGCTCAGTTTCCACAACAAAGGATCTTATCCCCTTCACGAAGACTCTTTCTTCTTTCCATACCATGTAACGAATTATATAGGTGAGAACCACATACGGTATCAAATACCCATGAGGAAGAATTAGTCATCAAGTACACTTCAATAAAGTACATACCCCTTTGAAGGGTTACAAGGTAAGCTTTGCAATTTCTTCTCTAATGCCCCTTCTGGCCATAATTCGCATTGGTTTTATTCTTTTTCTTTTTCTTTACGTTGGAATAGTGCCCGGCAAGCCAATAGGATTGGCCTTGAAAAGATATTTCCTTGTAAAACAATCTTGATTGGATGATATTCTTTATATGGCCACCTTCATCTTATGCTTTATATTACTTCACTTGTATTTGGATGAAACCCTTAGATCACAGATGACTATGGGACTTGGTTCGGTGACCATGGAATAAGTCTTACACGATTGTGATCTTAAATCTTCCAAGTCATAGGATCTTATGAGACTGGGCATCTGAGATCCGGATAGACTTGCACTAACGATGCATAAATCCAAGAGTTGGAAATTGCTCTGTTCCATAAGCAATCTGTATGAGATATGGGTGCATGTTAGTGAGTGTTTGCTAGAGAACAAGGCACTGAAGTCCCTCCGAAAAATCCACTAGATAGCCATAGTGGCAAGTCGGTAGTAGTTAATTCTCCCTCTTACGCTAGTGCATATTATTAGTCCTCTGACTTGAGGATCCATCGTAACCTTGTGTCCGGTCCTCATGCTTTGACTCTTCCTTGACCACTTAGTGGGTCTTTCAGGTTGAGGTTGGGTATGAGCCACTTGGCATGGAGGTTTGTGAGATCCAAGATGGAATCCAACTCCTCGCTTTAGTAAAGGGTGAGTACATCTCTTATGTGTTCCATAATGATCGATTTTAAGAAATCCTTGCGCAAGGTGGTGTGACAATTTGGAAAAGGAGTTTTCCAAAGGTGAGGTCACACAAGGGAATTGAACATTGAGAATAGAGATATAGTATGGAGGCTATTAGGGAGCCGACAAAGATCTTGCCCTAGGCCTCTTTTGGGAGATAGGAGACGAAATGACCATATTTGCATGGTATGCGTGAAGCTATGATAGTTCTCCAGAATATTCATTTCTGTCAATTAGTTGGGCTCCATGGGCTTGAGGTTGGACATCGACCATAGAGATTGGGTACTCTTCAATTAATGAGATTAATTGAATTGAGTCGATTAGTTTAGAAGGAGTTTTAAACTAAAATGAATATAAGATATTCAAAGGTCACAAAGAGTTGTGAGTCCATCTCCAATGAATGGTAGAACCTATTGGGTCACACAGAAAATCCAAATAGCTTCCAAAATTGGTAGAGCAATTTTCTAAGTGTTAGAAAATTCACCTTTTGGTGATCGATTTTCAAGGGTCAAATCCAACGGTCAATTTTGGTTTGATTAATTTAAGTTTTAAATTAATCAACTAATTTAAGAGTTAAATTAGACCAATAATTAAGGAGTTAATTATTTGGTACCATATTGACCATCAATTGGACAAGTTGACTTAAAGAGTTAAGTTGACTAATTTAAGCTTAAGAGTTAAGCTTGTTTGATTTAAGAGTTAAATCAAATGTTAATTAATCAAATTAAATTGTTTAATTTAATTAATGGGAAGAATATTTTTTGGAGGGAAAATTTAAATGAAGTGTTCATTTAAATTAGCATCTTAATAAATTTTGAATTAGATTCCAAATGAAATTGAAATGCACATGAAATTCAAGAAAGACTTGAATTTGAATTTTGCCAACTTGGCATGCCATTTGGGCGGTCACCTTGAGGAAGGTGTGATGCCAACCAGAATCACACCTTTCACACTTTATATATAGATATAGAGAGCATGCAAAATTCAAAATTAATTGCTGAAAGTGTGAGAATTAGATTCTTGCATTCCTTCCAAAATCTCTCTGTCCATACATTGCATCATGAGTTGAAACTTTGCATTTCTTTTTCCTTCCAACCTGAAAATTGGCCTCATCTATCTCATTTTCTCATCCATAACTCTAGCTTCTAGTGAGGGGAAATTGGAAGATTATTTGATGTGTGGATCATATCAATAGACGCAAGGCACTTGACTTGCTCGGATTTGGAGATCCACCTGCAGCACCTTTTGGTTGGAGAATTTGTATGGAGCGATCCAGAAGGATGTTTGGCTCTAATTTTTCAAAATAGCTTCCCTTTTGTGTGGAGGTATTCCATATTTAATTTTGTGATTTTTGGATCAGTATAGCCTGAGCAAACGTTACCATGTTTCCATTATGCCAGTTCTACACAGTTTCTAGATTCGTGAGAGATAGTTGATCTTCTCCTTGTTTTTGAGCTACCAGAGGTAATTCTTCATCGTAATCCAGATCTATAGCATGACTAGATCCTTGGTAGCTTGAGTAGCTTAGTTATTTTCAAGCTTATGAAGTTTTGATTTATGGATCCTAATGCTACTCTTGCTTTCACTTTACTCCCCCCAAACCTTTTAGGGGTTGCTTTACTTTTGAGAAGAACCTTTCTTCTTCTTACCTCCTTTCTTAGGACCTCTAGGGCCTTTCAACTTCGAGGAGGAAGCAAGCATAAGAGGTTTTTCCTTTCTCATCGTCACCTAGACAGTCACAAGTATGTTCACCAATTCATTGATCATCACATCTTGCTTTGATATATTAAAGTTCACAATGAATTGGTCAAACAAAGAGGGTAATGATTGTAGGATCAAATCCACGTAGATGTCATTGTCCATCCAACATTAACTTGTCAAAGCTTCTTGATGAATCCAATCATCTTAAGGCTGCGATCATGGACGCTTGAACCCTCAACTGTCATTGACCTAAAGAGCTCTCTAGACATAGCGAACCTTTCGTGTCTAGTTTGTACACCATAAATTCTTTTAGCTGTGTATGGATCTCACTTGTATGCTTCATATGCTTATAAGTTGTTTGGAGTTCATTGGTGTTGGAAGCTATCATGAAGCATCTCACTTGTAGATCATCATCTGTAAACTTAGTGAACAATTCACGCTCTTCATCTGTGGGATCATTACCCAATGTGTCCGGCAGACTTTGATCAAGGACATATGTCTTCTTTTCTGAGTTAAGAATGATTTTGACATTTCTCAACCAATCACGGACGTTTGACCCAGTACGTTTATTAGTTTCCAAAATAGTGTGAAGTAGACTCTTAGCCATTTTATTTTGAAGATTTCAAAAATCTACAAGAGGTGAAAAGAAAAGTATAAGCATATGATTGAATATTGATTTTGAAAAAAACATATTCATGGTCTTTCAAGCATGCTTTCCCCCCTTTATTTTATCAAATCCTTCACCCCCTATAAGAATTCAAAAAATCATATTTCATAGTGAGAATCAAGATCCCGAGGACTTGGAAGCAGACCTCTGTGACTGCATGCCACCCACAACCAATCGAAGGGTAAGCAACGTTTGCTAATTGCATCTCTATGTAACTCTTGACCTATTTTACCTCACTTTTCATGTAGACCCACGTCACTGTGTGCCATCTATATTACTAGGTGTTATGTCGGACCTACCAATCAAGCTTTGACTTGAGATGGCATCACGACATCCCCTGTGAGGATTTTTGGAGTTGTGAAAGACGATCAACTGTTGGCTTCTTCTGCTGTGCGCGGATCCTCCATTAAAGAGTTCCTTGGAAAGATTTTCTTCTTGGCTTTGAATAGATCTTCAAAAGGTAAATATTTTGGAACTAAATCCTAATTATAAGCATGAATAGATCCTTGGAGTGGAGTAGATTGATTACTTTTTGCCTATTTTTGTTTTACATTTTTGGATCTCAAACTTACTCATACTTACAAGTGGAATCAAAGCCCAATTCATGCTTTAATTTGGATTTTGGTGAATTGATTCATGTAATGAACTGATTCTAATCTCCAAATACTTGATTCAATTGATGAATTTGAGTGTTTGGATGAATTTTCATGTGGCTTCTTTTGTGATGAATTGAGATATGTCAATTTGTGTTTTACGTATTAATTCATGCATTGACATGATTTTGATTCATATTACTTAATTTTAAAAGTTGATTTAGCCTTGAATGATGTTATATGCTGATATGGTATGTTTAATTTGGCCTTAATGTATTTTGGTCATTTTTGAATTCAATTAGATTGGGGTTAATTAGAGATTTTTGGAGAATGTTGATTCTCACTTAAATTTTATTTTTGAAGCATGTTTGAGCACATTAATTTCTGATTTTGAAAGGTGTTTATAATTTGGAAATTTGTCAAAATTTGTATGAAATGATGTCATGGAGGTGTCCATATCATTTTTAGTGGCAAAAACACAAAACGGTGCTCAAACGGTTGAGTGGTGTAAGTTATGGCAGGGCTGCCACCCTACCTAGTAGCAACTAGGCACAGCTATGGGCAAGCCTTGTGCATGCCAGCTGCGTGCCCGGCTAGCCGGCTGGGTAACAGTCCACCCAAGGTCACCATAGAACCCATTTTTGTGCTATTTTGGTATTTCGGGCCAATCAAACTTGATTATTTCATCCTTATTTTGATGCACAAATATTGTGTAAGTGTTCAAAGCAATGTTGGATATTTTTGCATGCTTTTAAAGTCTTCTTTAAGTTAATCTTCAATTAGGTGCAAAAATGAGATGCATAAAGAGTTGTGCTTATTTTTGCTAGTCAATTAATTGTTTATGAGATAAGCATTTAATTTGATATATTAAATGTCAATTCTTATTTATTGTTCATTTAATTTTTGAATGGATGGTGAATGTATGGGGTTGAACATGAGACTTTAAATTGATTTTATTTGTTTCAAGTTGTTGAAAAGGGTTGTATAAAATAGGGGCTTGCATGTCTTTTGATTTTCTATCTTATAAATGTTATGAGAGTAGAAATCCAGGGGTAAGGATTTCTTTTCTCTTGCAAATGTTGCAAAGAGACAAAGAAGGCCAAGGGGATCAAGGAGGCTGAATTGAAGACCCATGAGTGTGTGGGATATATTTATGTAATATATAGATTTAATCAACCCGCTTAAAATCAACTAAGTAGTGCACCTATGGCTGTAAGTGCACACTTGGTTAAAGCGCATGGTCATCCCACCCTAGGAGCATACTAGGCGCATTTACTTCTTTATGTTTTCTTTATCCTATGGATGTATGAGATGCATTTTTAGGATATAGAAAACCTAAGTAATAGAAGATAAAATCGATGAGATCTTTTAAAGCAAGAAAATCTCTCCAATTAGAGTCATCTAAGTGCATTCAAAATGTTAAGTCAACTTCGATACAAATAAAAGGAGTTTTAATTAATCCAATCCTTAACAATAGTTTGTGACAAGAGATGCTACCACATTTACGTGATGTCTCATGGCTCGTGGGTCATGTTTATGGAGAAAAGCTGTGCTCACTTACTTAGCATATGATGCACTTTGATTTAAAACTCGATATGGTATTGTCTCACGAGTCGTAGAATATGGAGTTTCTAATTAAAGATTGATTGGTAGGTTCAACTTAAACATCTAGTAGTGTAGATGTCATATGAGTCATTGGTCTACATGAAGAATGAGGCAAAACATATCAAGTGTTGCATAGAGATGCAATTAGCAAAAGTTGCTTACCTTATGGTTATTTTTGGATATCTCACGAGCCGTGGGTCTGCTGCAATGCCTCTGGGCCTTGATTTTCACTAGGAAATGAGATTTCTCAAATTCCTTATGGGGGTAAGGAATTTGACAAAATAGTGAAAGGAAAAACAGGCTTGAAAGTCAATAAACATGTTTTCAAATATCAATGCTTAATCACTTGTTCATATTCTCTTTTTGCCTTTGTAGATTTTTGAAATCTCAAATCAAATGGCTAAGAATCCACTAAACCTTATTTTGAAAACTAATAAACTCATTAGGCCTAACTTCCACAATAAACTAAATCTTAAAATCGTTCTAGATTATGAGAAATGGATATATATTCTATATCAAGGTGCTCTTAATCCCATAGGGATTGATGCAGGTCAAGAGACACGTGAAATGTTCACGTAAAAGGGTTGAGGATCTCCTCCTACCCCATAGTCTCATGATGGCATCTATCAACTTCAAAAGTTTCACGAACACATGGAACATAACTTGGTCTATTGTTTATAAGAGTTATAAAGCAAACAAGTTATGAAAGATTCATGTTGTCCAAGGATATTTTTCAAGCTAGGATGGATGGGGAGTCATATGTCCTCGACTATGGTTTAAAGATGATTAGGCTTGTTAAGAAGCTCTTCAACTTAGATGTAGTGATGAACAATGATCTCGATGGGGATTTGATCTTCACATCTTTGCCGAGTTTAATTAAACAAAGTGTTGGTCTAGGCGGGGACAACCATGACAAGGGCATACCTCCAACGATTGTTTCTCCCTTCTACTCTATAGGTCCAAAAGGCAATTAGAAATGGGGCAACAAGAAGAAAGGTTATTTTTCAAGATGAAATAAACATTTAAAGCGTCCAATGTGTTGGAATAGTGCCCCGCAAGCCGATAAGATTAGCATGTAAACTATTTCACTAGTGATACAATCTTGATTGAATGATATTCCTTTCAAATGGCTATCTTTATCTTATGCTTATATTACTTCACTGGCATTTGGTTGAAGCCCTTAGATCACACAAGACTACGGGACTTGGTTAGTACACTCTTGGTGATGATCATGGAATAAGTCTTACACGGTCATGATCTTAAATATCCCAAGTCATGGAATCTTATGAGATAGGGCATCCAAGATTCGGATAAACTTGCACTAACGATGCATAATACAAGGGTTGGATGTTGCTTTATTCTATTAGCAAACCATATAAGATATAGGTGCGTGTTAGTGGGTGCTTGTTAGATAAATAAGGCACTGGAGACCCGCCCGAAGAATCCACTAGGTAGATGTAGTGGCAAGTTTTTCAACTTACGCTAGTGCATATAATTAGTCATTTGAGCTGAGGATCCATTGTAAACTTGTGTTTAGATACTTATACTTTGACTCCATTTTTAGCCACTTAATAGGCATTCCAGTGGTGATTGGGCATGACCTACTTAGACATGGAGGTTTATGAGATTCAAGACGAGATTCGACTCCTCGTCCTTGTGAAGGGCGAGTACATCTCTTATGTGTTTTATAATAATCGATTCCAAGGAGTCCTTGGCCAAGGTAGTGTGACAATTTGGAAAAAGAGCTTTCCAAATATGAGGGCACAAATCGAAATTGAAATTGAGAATAGATGCATAATATCAAGGCTATTAGGGGCTGACAAATATCTTGCCCTAGGCCTTTTTTATGGTGATAGGAGATGGAATGATTGTATTTGCATGGTACGCGTAGAGCTAGAATGGTTCATCAAAAGCATTTATTCAGCCAATTGTTAGGCTCCATGGCTTGAGATTGGACATCGACCATGGAGATTGGGTACTCTTCAATTAATATAGATTAATTGAATTGAGTCGGTTAGTTTAAAGGAGTTTAAACTAATGTGAATATATGATATTCTAAAGTCACAAAGGTTGTGAGGCTATGTCCAATGAGCGGTAGAACCTAATGGGTTACACACAATAGCCAATTGAAAATTCTATATATTAAGGGGAATTTTCTAAGTGTTAGAAAAATCCCAAGGTGACCGAAAATTGAGGGATTTGGTTGATGCAATTTTTAGTCATTTTGGCTTGATCAAGTTAATTGTTAAATTGATCTAATTAATTTAAGTAGTTAAATTAAGACCAATTAAATTAATTGTTAATATAATTTGGTGCCACACGAGTAGTAAATTGGTCAAGTTAACTTAAAGAGTTAAGTTAACAAAAACTAGCTTAAAGAGTTAAGTTAGTTGACTTAAATGCTAAGTCAAAGTTTAATTAAATTAAAGTGTTTAATTTAATCAAATTGAAGAATTAATTTTGGAGGAGAATTCAGATGAAATGTTCATTTGGAGTAGAATTATACTTTATTTGGTGGATATTTCATATGATGAAATGTGGATTCCAAATTAAATTCAAATTCAATATACATTCACATGCTTAGGTGGCGCTCCCACCTTGAGGAAGGTGTGATTTCACCTTGGCATGACACCATCCTCTAGGGGTGGGCGTTCGGATCAGGTACCCAATTTTTCGGGTAGCAATTTTAGCTACCCGACACCTATCTAAAATTGTCGGGTACCCAATACTTCGGGTAGTCAAATATATCGGGTACCCGACTAATTCGGGTTCGAGTACCCGACATGATTTTTTTCAAAAAGAAAATAATATAATTATTATCTAAAAAGTCTAAAAAAAAAAAAGAAAGAAAAATAAATTTTGGCCTCTGTTAGCCAAAGGCCAAAGTTTGGCCACTATTAAGTTAACAGTGGCCAAACTTTGGCCTTTCCAAATATATATATAGACACTAATACAAACCATATATCTGAATATTGGATATAATAAGTATTATCAATTATAATATTGGATATATTTACATATTATAATATGTAATATATATATTTATATATAATAAGTATCTTTACATATATTATATATATTGGATATATATAGATATATATATGTATTTTTATATACAATACATATAAATATACTTATTATATATAATATATATTTATTTATACATAAATTAAAGTCGGGTACCCGAACTAAGCCTTACTCGATATCCGACCTGAAATTTCATTTGGGTATTAGGTACCCGATCCACATTTAAAAATAAAATAAAATAAAATAAAAACCCGCCCAATCGGATATTATCTGATTTGATCGGGTCGGTACCTGAATTACCTGATCCGAACGCCCACCCCTACCATCCTCCCTCTATATATAGATATAGAGGGGGCCGGGGTAGCCATATGAGTTGAACATTCACACATTTTGTGCATTAAAAGTTAGATCCAAAATTTCCTTCAAAATTGTGATTCTCTCATGAGTTGAGGTTTCACTCTCTTCTTCACCTCCCTCCCTCACCGTTTTTAGCCTCCAACCATGCTCTCTTCCTTCTTAGTTTTTCCAGTTGTATTAAGGAGGAAAGGATTGTCCATTGGTGTGTGGACTTTGGCATTAGAGGCAAGACGAATTTTGGATTGCTTGCTTTGGTGATCCTCTATTTGAGCAGTGTGTTTCTAGATTCTTTTTGAGGTCTTACTTTATCTGGACATTTTCCATTGAGTTGGTTTTCATTTGGTCCAGATTTAGCTTGATTCCGAGGTGATTTGCTTGATCAAAGGTTGAACACACCTTGCTGCGCCAGAAGCTGTTTGTTTTCGGGAAACGAGACAACTTCTACTTTTGGTTGGATTTTGCTTGAGAGGTAACAATCTGACCTTAATCCATTATATTGGCATGATTTAGATCCTTGGAATAGTGTAATATAAGTTATATTTCAGTTTTTGAATGTTTTAAGTTGGATCATTAGCATTACACCTCTTTCACAATGGAGTCAAGAAAATTATAGAGGATAAGAATGATCTACTGTTTCTACTGTGGCGAGAAAGGCCATTGGAAGCACAATTGGAAGAAACATCCTGCTACCCTTGGGAAAGGCATGTACTTTTTGAAGTGCACCTAAGGATAAATTCTTCATCATGGATATATAATATCGCATGTGGTTCTTAAGTGGATATATAATCTTAAGTGATGAGGATATATCCACCGCCTAGGCAAATGAGTAAGATTGCGGCCAAAACCAAAGATGTATAATAAGTTTCATTTCGATTCCCATTTTAGAGAGTGAAACATTTGATTTTTCAATATCAAATGGGAATTTAAAGGTAATAAAGAATGGTTCTTCAGTTACTATTGGTATGCTTAACAATGGATTATACATTTTGGATTCTCAACAATCACTAATGCACATTCAATAAACTAAAAGGAAATTAGATAACCAAGAAGATGTTGTCTTGTGGCATGCAAGACTTAGAAGTATTTCTAAAAATATGATAAACAAGTTAGAAGCCCTCAAAGCACTAAATGTTAGTAGCATAGAAGATCTTCCTACTTGTGAATCTTATTTAAAAGGAAAAATGACCAAGGCTCTTTTTGTAGGACAAACGGAGTGAACCACAAGTCCTTTGGATTTGGCCATACGGACGTTTGTGGACCACTAAAAGTTAGTACGAGATGAGGCTATTCTTACTTCATTACCTTCACCGACAATCATACTCGATTCGTACATGTGTATCTTATGAAGTACAAGTCTGAAGCTTTTGAAAAGTTCAAAGAGTATAGGAGTGAAGTAAAAAACAACAAGGACTAAGTATTAAAGCTCTTCGATCGGATTGAGGAAAGGAATAATTAAGTACCGAATTCTTGGGTTATCTAAAGAAGAATAAGATTATCTCGCAATGGACTCCACCCGGCATAACCCAACATAATGGGGTAGCTGAAAGGAGAAATCGTACCTTATGGGCCATGGTACGCTCCTCGATGAGCTTCACCGATATGCCTATATCCTTTTGGGGATTCACCTTAGAAATAGTGATGAGGCTACTAAATTTAGTGCTCTCAAAGTCGGTGCTAAAGACATGACATGAGATGTGGTATGACAAAGCACCTTTTTACTCTTATTTAAGTGTTTGGGGGTCTCCCGTATACATCAATAAATTAGTGGGAGATAAGTTGGATGCGAGATCCACCTTTTGCAAGTATGTGGGATATCCAAGAGAGTCTTTGGGTTATTATTTCTATGATCCCTTAGAACAAAAGGTGTTTGTTTCAAGGAACGTCATCTTTTTGGAAAATGAATTTCTATTAGGTAGAAATGGCGTTGATGTTGAACTTGTTGAAGTTCAAATAATCATAAAATCCCACAAGCGATAGAAATAAGAGAACATCAAGAGCCTAGTAGACAACCTCTAAAAAGGTTGAACTGAATCAAGAAGTAACCTAAAAAGTTCGGATTTCTTCATGAAATGGGCCAAGCAGATAGTGATCTGAGGACTATGAGGAAGCTATGTTGGACATAAATTTGGGACATTGGCTTGAAGACATGAAATCCAAAATGGACTTCATGTACTCCAATAAAGTATAGACTTTGATAGATTCGCCGGAGGGTATAGTACTTGTTGGTTGCAAATGGATCTATAAGCGAAAGTTAGGAGTCGATGGAGAGGTAACAACCTTTAAAGCAAGACTAGTAGCAAAAGATTACACTGAATGACTTGATATTGATTTCGAGGAAACCTTTTTCACCAGTCACTATGCCAAAGTCCGTTAGGATTATGCTTACCATAGCCACATATTATGACTATGAGATATGGATAATTGATGTGAAAATCGTTTTCCTCAATGGAAACATTGCTGAAAAAATCTTCATGAAGCAACCACAAGGTTTTAAATCCAGAGGGAGTGAGCAAAATGTTTGAAAACTCCAAAGGTCCATTTATGGACTAAAATAAGTATCCTGAAGTTGGAACATACGTTTTGATAAAATAATCAAATCGTTTTGTTTTATCAAAAATGTGGACAAATCTTGTGTGTACAAAAAGACTAGTAGGAGTTCGATACAGTTTATTGTTCTTCATGTCGATGACATTCTTCTTATTGGGAATGAGAGAGAAATGTTAGAGTGTACTAATGTATGGTTATCTTCACAATTCTCCACGAAAGATTTGGAGAAGCATACTTCGTATTAGGAATGTGGATCTATAAAGATATATCAAAGAGGATGTCAGGGCTTTTCCAAATTTCGTACATTGACAAGATACTAAAGAGGTTTAGTATGGAATAATCTAAGAAGGGATTCTTTCCTGTGGGATATGGTCTTCGTCTCTCCAAGCCTATGACCCCTAAGACTAAAGATGAGGGAGAAAGAATGTCCAAATACCTTATCTGTTCACCATAGGGAACATAATGTATGTCATTCAATGTATAAATCTGGATGTAGCACACGTTCTAAGTGTTATGAGCCGCTTTCAACTCGACCCCGATGAATGCCATTGGCAAGTTGTAAAGGAAATCCTTAAGTACTTGAGAAGAACTAAGGGTTTATTTTTGGTATATGGTAATGGAGAATTGAAACTTGAAGGGTTTTTGGATTTTAATTTGCAATAAAGATGACCTCAAATCTACCTGAAGATTGATATTTTGCTTCAATGGTGGCACGGTGAGTTGGAAAAGTTCCACACATGACACCATGACCGATTCTACAACCGAGGTAAAATATATTGTGGCTTCTGAAACTGCAAAGGAGGGTGTTTAAATGAAAAACTTCATCCAAGAGTTAGATGTAATGCCTAGCGTGTAAGAGCCTATGAATGCATTTTGGAGATAACTTAGGACTTGAGCTAAGATCTCAATAGTGATTCAAACATAAATAAATGTGTTATCATTTTATCTATAAGATCAATTGATAGAGGCAACAATTGAGTGAGTGGATAAATTTGCCTCAGAAGAGAATATAGTAGATCTATTATCTAAACCCCTAAAAGAAAAAAGATATTTGAAAAGAAGGGCCTTAAGACTATCGGGAATTGGCTTCAGGGCAAGTAGGAGATTGATTGAATGATATTCTTATTAAATAGCCATCTTCATCTTATACTTATTTTACTTCACTAGCATTTGGTCGAAGCCCCTAAATCACACAAGATTATGGGACTTGGTCACGCATAATGATAGTGATCATGAAATAAGTCTCTATGGTTGTGATTTTAAATATTCCAAGTCATAGAATCTTATGAGACATGGCATCTAAGATTCGGATAGATTTGCACTAACAATTCATACTCCAAGAAGTTAGATGTTGCTCTATTTCATAGGCAACCTATGTTAGACATAGATGTATATTAGTGGATGCTTACTAGAGAATAAGTTCACTGAAAAGCCGATGGAGAATCCACTAGATAGCTGGAGTGGCAAGTCGGAAGTGGCAAGTTCTCTAGCTTACGCTAGTGCATATAATTAGTCCTTTGCCCTGAGGATCCATGGTAACATTGTGCTTAGGTCCTTATGCTTTGACTTTTCTTCGACCACGCAGCGGGACATCCAGGGTTGATTTTGGGTAGTAGCTACTTAAGTATAGAGGTTTGTGAGATCCAAGATAGGATCCATCTCCTCATTGTTGTGAGAGACAAGTGCGTCTCTTATGTATTCTATAATGATCGATTCCAAGAAATCCTTGCGAAGGTAGTATGACATTTGGAAAAGGAGTTTTCCAAAGATGAAGTCATAAAGGAAAATTGAACGATGGAATGTAGAAACATAGTTTTGAGGCTATTAGAGAACCGATAAATATCTTGCCCTAGGCCTCTATTGAGAGATAGAAGATGGAATGACCATATTTGCATGGCAAGTGTAGAGCTAGAATGGTTCACCGGGACATATTCATTCATCTTATGAGACGGGGCATCTGAGATCCAGATAGGCTTGTACTAACTATACATAAATCTAAGAATTGGATATTACTCCATATCATGAGCAATCTGTATGAGATACGGGTGCATGTTAGAGAACAAGGTACTGAAGACCCTCTGGAGAATCCACTGGATAGCCATAGTGGCAAGTCGATAGTGGTCAATTCTCTCGCTTATGCTAGTACATATTTTTAGTCCTTTGACTTGAGGGTCCGTGGTAATCTTGTGTCTGGTCCTCATGCTTTGACTCTTTCTTGACCACTTAGCGGGTTTTTGGGTTGACGTTGGGTATGACCTACTTCGCATGGAGGTTTGTGAGATCCAAGATAGAATCTGACTCCCCGCTTTTGTGAAGGGTGAGTGCATCTCCTATGAGTTCTACAATGATCTATTCCAAGAAATCCTTGCACAAGGTGGTGTGATAATTTGGAAAAAGAGTTTTTCAAAGGTGAGCTCACATAAGGGAATTGAACATTGGGAATAGAGACATAGTATCAAGGCTATTAGAGAGGCAGCAAATATCTTGCCCTAGGCTTCTTTCGAGAGATAGGAGACGAAATGACCGTATTTGCATGGAACGCGTGAAGCTATGATGGTTCTCCAGAATATTCATTTCGGCCAATTAGTTGGGCTCCATGGGATTGAGGTTGGACATCAACCATGGAGATTGGATACTCTTTAGTTAATGAGATTAATTGAATTGAGTCGATTAGTTTAAAAGGAGTTTTAAACTAAAATGACTATAAGATATTCAAAACTCAGAAAGAGTTGTGAGCTCATGTCCAATGAATGGTAAAACCTATTGGGTCAAACCCAAAAGCCAATAAGCTTCCAAAATTGGTAGAGCAATTTTCTAAGTTTAAAAAAAATCACCCTTTGGTGACTGATTTTCAAGGATTCAATTTGACGGTCAGTTTTGGTTTGATTAATTTAAGTGTTAAGTTAATCTACTAACTTAAATAGTTAAATTAGACCAATAATTAAGGATCTAATTATTTGGTACCATGTTGACCATCAATTGGACAAGTTAACTTAAAGAGTTAAGTTGACTATTTTAAGTTTAAGAGTTACGCTTGTTTAATTTAAGAGTTAAATCAAATGTTAATTAATTAAATTAAATTATTTAATCTAATTAATGGGAAGAATACTTCTTGGAGGGAAAATTTAAATGAAGTGTTCATTTAAATTAGCATCTTAATTAATTTGGAATTAGATTCCAAATGAAATTAAAATGCACATGAAATTCAAGTAAGACTTGAATTTGAATTTTGCCAACTTGGCATGCCACTTGGGCGGTCACCTTGAGGAAGGTGTGATGCCAACTAGCATCACACCTTCCACACTCTATATATAAATATAGAGTGCAAGCAAAATTCAAAAATTACATTGCTAAAAGTGTGAGAATTAGATTCTTGCAATCCCTCCAAATCCTCTCTCTCTCTCTCTCTCCCCATGCATTGCATCATGTGTTGAGGCTTTGCATTTCTTTTTCTTCCCAACCTGAAAATCGGTCTCCCCTACCTCATTTTCTCCTCTCTAACTCCATCTTCTAGTAACGGGAAATTGGAAGTTTGTTTGGTGTATGAATCAAATCAATAGAGGCAAGGCACTTGAGTTTGTCGGTTTTGGAGATCCACCTGCAGCAACTTTCGATTGGTGATTTTTTGTGGAGCGATCCAAAAGGCTTTTTGCTTTAATGTTTTTATAGTAGCTTCCCCTATGTGTGGAGGTGTTTTAGATTTAATTTGGTGATTTTTGGAGCAATATAACCAACTTTATCTTTTTGCTCTGCTGATTCCAGACAATTTCTGGATCTGAGAGAGATAATTGATCTTCTCCTTGTTTTGAGCTGTAAGAGGTCATTCTTTATCCTAATTCAGATCTATAGCACGAATAGATCCTTCGATGCTTGATTAGATTAGTTATTTTCGAGCTTATGAAGTTTTGATTTATGGATCCTAACGCTACTCTTGCTTTGAAATGGTATCGGAACCTTTTTCATGCTATATTTTGGATTATTAATTAATTAATATCACCAAATACTTGATCCAAGTGATGGATTGGAGTGTTTGGTTGATGATGCTTGTGGCTCTATTACTTGATGAATTGAAAGCATGCTTTTATGTGATTTAAGTGTTAATTAATGTTTTAATATGTTTCAATTCATAGAGATAAATGTTCAATGTTGATTTAGCATTTATTGATGTTATATGGTGATATAGCATGTTGATGTTGATCGAAAGAGTTTTGGTCATTTTTGGATCCAATTTTATTGGAGTTATATTGGAGATTTTGAAGAATATGATTCTAGCTTTCTCTAATTTTTGGAGGCATGATTAAGCACTTGAATTTCCTTTTTTAATAGAGGTTTTAAATCTAGAAATTCATCTATAATGTTCATTTGAATGTTGGGAACACGTGCTAAAACTATTGGTGTATGAAAGTTGATTGGAAAAATTGCTTGACACACTTTGAAACTCCAAAACAAGGGGTTGCCGAACACTGCCGGGCGTTGCGCGCATATCGTGTGTGCGGCCTACCCAGCCAGGTGCCCAGGCTACATGGTAGCCCCTATTTTGAAGTTTTGGGGTGTTTCGAGTTTTTTATCCAACTCTTTTTGTGCTTGAAATATTTTTGCACCACACATAGTAGATGCACAAATGTTGTGCAAGTCCTCAAAATTATGTTTGACATTTCTGAATGCCTTTGAAAATTGGTCAAAGTTTATCTTTCAATAATGGCATAAATGTTATGCTTGTTCAATTATTTGTTTATGAGATAAGCATTTAATTGTTGGAATTAATTGTTAATTCTAGATTTATTTATTGTTCATTTAATTGTTGAATGGATGATGAATGAGTGAGGATGATCATGAGCCTTTAATATTGATTTTAATTGTTTCAAGTTGTTGAAATGGGTTGCATTAAATTGAGGTTTGCATGCCTCTTTATTTCTACCTTATAAAAGTTATGAGAGTAGAATCAATAGGAGTGGGGATTTCCTATTCATGTAAATGTTGCATGGAGTAATAGAGACCATTGGAGGCATAGAGACTTTTGAAGACCCATGAATGTATGGGATACAATCATATAATGGCTAGATTTAATCAACCCACCTAAAATCAACTAGGTGGTGCACCTATGGCTCTAAGTGCACCACTTGGTTAGACTCATGGTCATCCTACCCTAGGAGCATGCTATGCGCATTTATTTATTTATGCTTTCCATATCCTATTGATGTATGAGATGCATGTTTAAGATATAGAAAACCTAAATAAGAAGATAAAATGATGAGATCTTTACAAGCAAAAACCTTCTACTAAAATGTTTAAGTGCTTTTCAAATATTAAGTCAAAATGGATACAAATTAAAAGAGTTTTAATTAATCCAAGCCTTTTACCAATAGGATATGGCATGATGATGCTACCACCTTTGTGTGATATACATCCAGTCACGAGGGTCATACTTAGGTGGAAAGCTATGACCATATACTTTGCATGAGATACACCTTTGATTTGGGAATGCCCACACGTTATACACTCGGTCATAGGCGATGTTGTGGCACCCATCTCGAATTAAAGTTTGATTGGTAGGTTTGACTTAACACCAAGTAATGTGGAGGTCATCCATTAGGGGATCTACATAAAATGGTGAGGCAAAAACATATCAAGAATTGCATAAGATGCAATTAGCAAAAGTTGCTTATCTTTGGATTGCTCGTGGATATACATCCGGTCACGGAGCTCCACTTGCAAGTCTTTAAGATCTTGATTCTCACTCGAAAATATGATTTCCTGAATTCTTCAAGGGGGTGAAGTATTTGATAAAATAGTGGGAGGAAAACATGATTGAATAACCATAAACATGTTTTTAATATCAAATCAATTACATGTTTATACACTTTTTTAGCCTCTTGTAGATTTTTGAAATCTTCAATCAAAATGGCTAAAAATCCACTAGCAAGCATTTTGGAAACTAATAAACTAAACGGGCCGAACCTCCAAGATTGGTTAAAAAACCTTAAAATCATTCTTAACTCTGAAAAGTAGACTTACATCTTTGATCAAAGTCCCATGGACACACTAGGTGATGATGCCACCGACGCACAACGTCAAATATTCACTAATTTTGTAGATAATGATCTAAAAGTAAGGTGTGTCATGATGGTATCCATGTCCAACGAGCTCCAAAAGACTCATCAGCACCTGAAACATGCTCGAGAGATCTATGTACATTTGCAAAAGTTGGTGTACACAGTAGACACAAAAGGTTTGTTTTGTTTAAAGAGTTCTTTAGGTCAAGGATGAGTAAATGGTCAAATGTCCATGATCACGGCTTTAAAATGATTGGACTTATCTAGAAGCTTGGACAGTTAGATGTGGTCATAGACAATGACCTTTACGTGGATTTGATGGGTACAATTATTGCCACGATCATATGATCAATTCGTTATGAACTTTAATATAACCAAGGAAGATGTTACGATTGATGAATTGATCAATATGCTTGTGACCATAGAGGCGAGTATGAGAAGGAGAAGCCCCTTATGCTTGCATCCTCCTCCGAGTCGAAAGGCCCTAGAATTCCTAGAAAGGTAAGTAAAAGGAAGAAGAGTTCTTCTTCAAAAGAGAAGCAACCCGAGAAGAGTTCTGGGAGGGTTAAGAAGAAGGTTAAAACGAAAGTTAGTTGTTTCTACTGTGGCGAAAAGGGGCATTGGAAGAGAAATTGCAAAGCATGCCTTGCAACCTTTGAGAAGGGTATGTACTTTATTGAAGTGGACATGGCGACTAATTCTTCCACATGGGTATTTGATACTGCACGTGATTCTTACATTTGTAATTTGTTACAAGGTATGGAAAGAAGAAATAGTCTTCTTAAAGGGGATATAATCCTCCGCTTAGGAAATGGAGCAAGAGTGGCAGCCACTTTCCAAGGCGTTATCAAGTTGGACTTGGGGAATGCTTGCATTGTACTTGATCCAGTTTATTACATACCCCACCTTGTTAAGAACATTATTTCAATTCCCATTCTTGATAATGATGGATTTAATTTTTCTATATCAAATGGGAAGTTGATAGCATTAAAGAATGGTTCTTTGATTGCTCAAGGTACATTAATAAATGGATTGTACATACTTGATTTTCAACCTTCACCAATGCACATTCAATCAAGTAAAAGAAAATTAGATATCCAAGAAGATGCCATTCCTTGGCATGCAAGACTTGGTCATATCTCTAAGAATAGGATGAGCAAGTTAGAAGCTCTCAAAGCACTAAATGTTAGTGGCATTGTGGACCTTCCCACTTGTGAGTCTTGTTTAAAGGGAAAAATAACCAAAGCTCCTTTTGTAGGACAAACAGAATGCTCCACAAGTCTCTTGGATTTGATTATACGGATGTTTGTGGACCACTAAGAGTTTGTGGGAGAAGAGACTATTCCTCCTTCATCACCTTCATTGATGACTACAGTCGGTTCAGGCATGTGTTTTTTATGAAGAACAAATCTAAAACCTTTGAAAAGTTCAAAGAGTATAGGAGTGAACTGGAAAAGCAATTGGGGCTAAGTATTAAAGCTCTTCGATCGGATCGAGGGGGAGAATACTTAAGCACTGAATTTTTGGATTATCTAAAGGAGAATGGGATTATCTCTCAATGGACTCTACCCGGCACACCCCAAAACAATGGAGTAGCTGAGAGGAGAAACTGTACCTTGTTGGACATAGTACGTTCTATGATGAGCTTTTTCAATGTGACCATATCTTTTTGGGGATACACCTTACTTACAGCAGCGAAGCTACTAAATATAGTATCTTCAAAGTCAGTGTCCAAAATACCACATGAGATATGGCATGGCAAAGCACCCTCTTACCATTATCTTAAGGTTTGAAGATCTCTCGCCTACGTGAGATGGATAGTGGAAGATAAGTTGGATAGTAGATCCACCCTGTGCAACTTTGTGGGATACCTTAGAGATTCTATGGTTTACTAGTTCTATGATCCCTCGGAACAAAAGGTGTTTATCACGAGGAACGCCTACTTTTTGGAAAAGTAATTTCTATTAGATAGAAACGGCATTGTTGTTGAACTTGATGAAGTTCAAGATGATCATGAAATCCCACAAGCGGTGGAAACATGCAAGCAAATAGAGCCTAGTAGACAGCCTCTATGTACATTGGACTGAATCAAGAAGCAACCCAAAAGATTCGGATTCCTTCATGAGACGGGCTTATCGAATGATGATTCGAAGACCTATGAGAAAGCTATGTTGGACATAGATTCAGGATGTTGGCTTGAAGCCATGAGATCCGAAATGGACTCCATGCACTCAAAAAAAGTATGGACTTTGGTAGATTCACCAAAATAAATAGTTCTCGTTGGTTGCAAGTGGATCTATAAGTGAAAGGTTGGAGTAGATGGAGAAGTGGTGACTTTTAAGGCTCGACTAGTGGCAAAAGGTTACACTCAAAGACCCTGTATCGATTTCGAGGAAACCTTTTCATCAATCACTATTCCAAAGTCCATTCGGATTCTACTTGCCATAGCCGCATATTATGACTATGATATATGGTAAATGGATGTAAAAACCACTTTTCTCAATGGTGACATTGAAGAAGAAATCTATATGGTGCAACCACAAGGTTTTACATCCAAAGGGAGTGAGCAAAAGGTTTGCAAACTGCAGAAATCCATTTATAGACTCAAACAAGCATCTCGAAGTTGGAACATACATTTTGACAAAAATGGTCAAATCATTTGGCGTTGTTAAAAATGTGTATGAACCATGCGTATACAAAAAGGCTAGTGGGAGTTCAGTATAGTTTATTATGCTTTATGTCGATGACATCCTTCTCATTGGGAATGAGATAGGAATGTTAAAGTGTACTAAAGCGTGGTTATCTACATAATTCTCCATGAAGGATTTGGAAGAAGCATCCTACGTATTGGGAATACGTATCTATAGAGATAGATCTAAGAGGGTATTGGGGCTATCCCAAACCCTATACATTGACAAGCTACTAAAGAGGTTTAGTATGGAAGAATCCAAGATGAGATTTCTTCCCATGGGACATGGCATTCATCTCTCAAAGTCTATGGCCCCCAAGAATGAGGAAGAGAAACGAAGAATGTCCTACATAACTTATGCCTCTGCTATTGGTGTCATAATGTATATAGTTCAATGTACAAGACTGGATGTGGCACACTAGCAAAGCGTTACGAGTAGGTTCCAATCCAATCCTAGTGAGAGTCACTGGATAGCCGTGAAAGCAATCCTTAAGTACTTAAGAAGGGCTAAGGACTTGTTTTTGGTATACAACAATGGAGAATTAAAACTAGAGGGGTTTTTGAATTCAAGTTTCCAATTCGATGTAGATGACCTCAAATCTACTTCTGGATTTATATTTTACCTAAATAGTGGGGCGGTGAGTTGGAAGAGTTCCAAACAAGACACCACGGTCGATTCCATTACTAAAGCAGAATATATTGTGGCTTCAGAAGCTGCAAAGAAAGGTGTTTGGTTGAAAAACTTCATTCAAGAGTTGAATGTAGTGTCTAGCATTACTGAGTCAGTTGTTGTCTTTTTTGACAACATTGGGGTGGTAGCGCAAGCTAAAGAGCCAAGATCTCAGTAGAAATCCAAGCACATTTTGAGGCTATATCATTTGATCCAGGAGATCATTGATAAAGGTGTCATCCAAGTGGAGAGAGTTGCCTTAGAAGAGAATATAGTAGATCTACTGACTAAACCCCTAGCGCAAAAGGTCTTTGAAGAACATCTTGAGAAGATGTGTCTCAAGGCCATGGGGCATTGGCTTTAGGGCAAGTGGGAGATTGTTGGAATAGTGCTTGGTAAGTGAATTAAATTGGCCTCGTAAGAGCTTTTTCCTTGCAAAACAGTTTTGATTGAATGATATTCTTTAAATGGTCATCTTCATCTTATGATTTACATTACTTCACATACGTTTGAATAAAGCCCTTAGATCACACATAACTATGGGACTTGGTCAGTTCATTGGGTGGTGATCATGGAATAAGTCTTACACGATCGTGATCTTAAATCTTTCTAGTCGTAGGATCTTGTGAGACGGAGCATCTGAGATCCGGATAGACTTGCGCTAATGATTCATAAATCCAAGAGCATGATATTGCTTCGTTCCATGAGCAATTTGTATGAGATATGGGTGCATGTTAAAGAACAAGGCACTGAGGACCCTCTAGAGAATCCACTGGATAGCCGTAGTGGCAAGTCTGTAGTGGTTAATTCTCTCACTTACGTTAGTGCATATTATTAGTCCTCTGACTGGAGGATCTATGGTAACCTTGTGTCCGGTCCTTATTCTTTGACTCTTTCTTGACCACTTAGTGGGTCTTTTAGGTTGAGGTTGGGTATGAGCTACTTGGCATGGAGGTTTGTGAGATCCAAGATAGAATCCAACTCCTCGCTTTTGCTTTTGTGAAGGGCGAGTGCACCTCCTATATCTTCTATAATGATCGATTCCACGAAATCATTGTGTAAGGTGGTGTGAGAATTTGGAAAAGGAGTTTTTCAAAGGTGAGGTCACACAAAGGAATCAAACATTGAGAATAGAGACATACTATCGAGGCTATTAGGGAACCAACAAATATCTTGCTCTGGGCCTGTTTCGAGAGATAGGAGACAGAAGGACCGTATTTGGATGGTACACGTAGAGCTATGATGGTTCTCTAGAATATTCATTTCGGCCAATTAGTTGGGCTCCATGGGCTTGAGGTTGGACATCGGCCATGGAGATTGGGTACTCTTCAAATAATGAGATTAATTGAATTGAGTTGATTAGTTTAAAAGAGTTTTAAACTAAAATGAATATAAGATATTCAAAAGTCACAAAGAGTTGTGTGCCCATGTCAAATGAATGGTAGAATCTATTGGGTCACACAGAAAGGCCAATAAGCTTCCAAAATTAGTAGAGCAATTTCTTAAATGTTAGGAAAATCACCCTTTGGTGACCGATTTTCAAGGATTCAATTTGATGGTCAATTTTGGCTTGATTAATTTAAGTGTTAAATTAATCAACTAATTTAAAGAGTTAAAGTAGACCAATAATTAAGGAGTTAATTATTTGGTACCATGTTGACCATCAATTGGACAAATTGACTTAAAGAGTTAAGTTGACTAATTTAAGCTTAAGAATTAAGCTTGTTTGATTTAAGAGTTATAACAAAGGTTAATTAATTAAATTAAAGTGTTTAATTTAATTAATGTTGAAGAATACTTCTTGGAGGGAAAATTTAAATAAAGTATTCATTTAAATTAGCATCTTAATTAATTTGGAATTAGATTTCAAATGAAATTAAAATGCACATGAAATTCAAGTAAGACTTGAATTTGAATTTTGCCAACTTGGCATACCACTTGGACGGTCACCTTGAGGAAGGTGTGATGCCAACTAGCATCACACCTTCCACCCTCTATATATAGATATAGACTGCAGGCAAAATTCAAAAATTACATTGCTGAAAGTGTGAGATTTAGATTCTTGCATTCCCTCCAAAATCTCCCTCTCTCTCTCTCTCTCTCTCTCTCTCTCTCTTTATGCATTGCATCATTTGTTGAAGCTTTGCATTTCTTTTTCTTCCCAACCTAAAAACCAGCCTCCTGCGCCTCATTTTCTCCTCTTCAACTCCAGCTTCTAGTGAGGGGAAATTGGAAGATTGTTTGGTGTGTGGATCATATCAATAGAAGTAAGGAACTTGACTTGGTCGGTTTTGGAGATCCACCTGCAGCAGCTTCCAGTTGGCGAATTTTTATGGAGTGGTCTAGAAGGCTTTTTGCTCCAATTATATTACAACATCTTCCCCTATGTCTGTATGTGTTTCATGTTTAATTTGGTGATTTTTAGAGTAGTATAGCCAGAGCAAAGGTTGCCATCTTTCTGTTGTGCCGACTCTAGACAGTTTTTGGATTCGAGAGAGATAGTTGATCTTCTCCTTGTTTTGAGCTACAAGAGGTAATTCTTTATCCTAATTCAGATCTATAGCACGAATAGATCCTTGGACGCTTGAGTAGCTTAGTTATTTTCAAGCTTATGAAGTTTTGATTTATGGATTTTAATGCTACTCTTGCCTTAAGTTAGAAAATTCAACCTAGGCATTTTTGGAGAGAAATCCGTTGACTATTTTATTGTTATCTTGGCTTGATTAATTTAATTATTAAATTAATCAAAATAATTTAATAGGTTAAATTAGACTAATTAAATTGAGGAATTAATTTAATTGGTGGCATGTGACGATTAATTAGTCAAGTTAACTTAAGGAATTAAGTTAACACCAATTAACTTAAAGAGTTAAGTTAATTGACTTAAGGAGTTAAGTCAATTTAATTAATTAAATTAAAGAGTTAATTTAATTAAAATGAAAATTTGAAGTTTGGAAGAAAAATCAAATGAAAGAGTTCATTTGAATTTAATTAGAGTTAATTTGCATTACATTTCATAATATAAAATGAAGATGCAAATCAAATGCAAATGCATGGGAAATTCACATTCAAATGCAAGTTGGTTGCCAAGTTGGCCAACTAAGCGTGGGAGGTGTGATGTCAACTTGCATTGCACTCTTCTCTCTATATATACTCCTAATGGCCAGCCATATATGGTGGTTATCAGGCATTCCACTTTCCCTCCAAAAGTGTGATATACATATGTTGAAGATTTACACATACTGAATTCTCCATTTCTCTTTCTCTCCCTCCCCCCCTTTTTCTTTTCCAAAAAGCCACTTCCTCACCTTCATCCTCATCTCACCTAGCAGATTTGAGGCTGATCTAGAGCTACCTTTGTTGGATTAGTGCCCTACAAGTCAATTAGAATGGCCTTGTAAACTATTTCCTAGTAAGACAATCTTGATTGAATGATATTCATTATATGGCCATCTTCATCTTACGCTCATTATTTGCTTCACTGGTATTTGGATGAAGACCTTAGATCACATAAGACTATGGGACTTGATCACACATTGGATGGTGATCATGGAATAAGTCTTACACGGTCATAATCTTAAATCTTCCAAGTCATAGGATCTTACGAGATAGAACATCTAAAACCCGAATATACTTGCACTAACGATGCATAAATCCAAGAGTTAGATATTGCTCCATTCCATGAGCAACACCATATGAGATCCTGATTCATGCTAGTGGGAGCTTTTTAGAGAACAAAGCACTGAAGGCCTGCCCGGAGAATCCACTAGATAGTCGAAGTGGCTAGTTTGTAGTGGCAAATTCTCCAGCTTACGTTAGTGCATATTATTAGCTCTTTGACCTGAGGATCCATGGTAACCTTATGCTTTGACTCTTCCTTGGTCACTTAGTGGGCCCTTTGGGTTGAGATTAGGCATGAGCTACTAGACATGGAGGATTGAGATCCAACATGGAATCCGACTCTTCGCTTTTATGAAGGGTAAGTGCATCTTCTATGTGTTCTATAGTGATCGATTCCAAGAAATCCTTGCGCAAGGTGGTGTGGTATTTTGGAAAGGTGTTTCCAAAGATGAGGTCACTAAGGGAATCGAACATTGAGAATAGAAGCATAGTATTAAGGATATTAGGGAACCGACTAATATCTTCCCTAGGCTCTTTCATAGAGATAGGAGACGGAAGGACCGGATTTGCATGGTACACGTAAGGCTAGAATGGTTTTCCAAGAGCATTCATTTTGGTCAATTAGTTGGGCTCCATAGGCTTGAGGTTGGACATCGACCAAGGAGATTGGATACTCTTCAATTAATGAGATAATTGAATTGAGTCGCTTAATTTACAGGAGTTTAAACTAATGTGAATATTTGATATTCCATAAGTCACAATAAGTTGTGAGCCCATGTCCAATGAATGATAGAACCTAATGGGTCACACACAAAAGCCAAATTGAAGGAAGGAGAATTTCTAAGTGTTAGAAGATTCATCTTTACCGATTTTGAAGGAGGTGGAAATTGGAGTCATTTTTGGCTTGATCAATTTAAGAGTTAAATTGATCAATTTAATTTAAGAGTTCAGTCAAGATCAATTAATTAAGAGTTAATTAATTGATACCACATGACTATCAATTGGTCAAATTAATTTTAGAGTCAACTTAATTTTGACTAGCTTGAAGAGTTAAGTACTTTGACTTAATAGTTAAGTCAAAGGGTTATTATTTAAATTAAAGTGTTTAATTTAATTAAACTGGAGAGTTAATTTTGGAATGTATTATTAAATGAAGGGTTCATTTAATATGGAATTAAAATTCATTTGGAAGACATTTCATTGGATGAAATGTAAATTCCAAATGACATTCAAATTCATATTAACACTAATTGTTAGTGGCCAGCTTGGCATGGACATGTGGCATCCCCTCCTTGAAGATGGTGTGTGACCACACACTATCCTCCTCCTGTAAGGTGATTATGATGCAAGGTGTGCATTATTCTCCCAACAACAAACTTTGTTAGTGGGCATCTAATAGTTAGATTCTCCAACAACTCTTCAACCTCTCTCATCCTCCCCATCCATACTTGGCCTTCTTTTCTCCATTTCTCTGCAATTATCTCTAGCTATCCTTATAGAGAAAGGGTTACTCCATTTGGTGGGTGGAGTATCTCGTTAGAGGCAATACATTTGGGTTGTTATTGCTCTTGTTGAAGCAGCTTCTAGCAGCAGCTTGTGCTGAGCTCTGGGAGGACTTATTTTGTTCTGATTGAGCTAAAATTTTGGATGTAGCATCTTTAAGGTGTTGAGAGTGTACAGTAATATTTTCGGCTCAATAGAAGGAGTCTAACATGGGGAAATTGGTTGGTGTTTCTCCTGTACCAGTGAGGGGATAACTTTAAAAGTTGAAGGGTGTTATCTCTTGTTCCTTGATTTTCAGTTTCATCATGGTATTTTCCTCTCTAAATCTGAGTCCTATGCATGTCTAGATCCTTGTGGATGTGTGTGGACTAGTTTTATTCTATTTTTTTTGAAAATATTTGGATCCTAGTGCCACACATACCATCAAGTGGTATCAGAGCCATATTCATGCATGAATTTAGATTTTTCTTGGATGATTGGTTCTTGTGAAGAATTGATCAACATCACCATGTACTCGATCCATATGATAGGTTGGAGTACATGGATGATCTTATTTGTGGCTCCTTGATTAATGGGTTAAATATGCTATTATATGCTTTAAATGTTAAATTATCTGATGGGCATGTTTTAATTCATTTTTTGTAATGTTGAATTTTGATTTGGCATTGGTGGATCTTATATGTTGATATAGCATTTTATGAATGGCCTTAAGTTGTTTTGGTCATTTTTGGATCCAATAAGATTGGATATAATTAGAGATTTTTGAAAAATATGTTTCTTGTTTAAACTTATTTTTCAATCATCATTGAGCACTTGATATTTTAGTTTTTAAAAGGTGTTTTAATCTGAAATTTTCATCCATGTTGTGTGTTTTAATGTTTAGAAGTTCTAAAATTCTTGGTGCACAAAAGTTGAGCTAAAAATGGTTTGACTCGCTCATGACTCCAAAACAGGGGAGCTGCTGGCACTTGGCAGCACACAGTAGGGCAGTTTTCAAGAGCTGCTGCCCAGCCATGTGCAAGCGTCAGCCAGCAGCGCCTGGTTAGGTTAGGGATGAGTTTTGAGCTTTTATTTTGGTTCCTTTAGTGACCAAACTTATTTTGAAACACACACAATGGATGCACAAATGTTGTGCAAGGTCTCAAAAATATGTTGGGGCACTTATCATTGCTTCTAAAAGTTGTTAAAGTTGATTTCCAATTGTGGCAAAAATATGATGCATAAATGTTATGCTTATTTTTATATGACTAATTATTTGTTAATATGATTAGCATTTAATTGATGGAATTGAATGCCAATTCTTGATTCACTTATTGTTCATTTAATTGTTGAATGCATGATGAATGAATGGGAATGATTATGAGCTTTAATATTGATTTTATTTGTTTCAAGTTGTTGAAAAATATCGTATTAAATTGGGACTTGCATGTATTTTAATTTCTATCCTGTAAATGTTATGGGAGTAGAATCACTAGGAGTGAGGATTTCTTTCTCATATAAATTTTACAAGGAGCAAAAAAGACCATTGGAAGCATGAAGACCCATGAATGTATGGGATACACTCATGTAATAGCTAGATTTGATCAACCCACTTAAAATCAACTAAGTGGTGCACCTATGGCTCTAAGTGCACTACTTGGTTAGGCTCATGGTCATCCCACCCTAGGAGCATGCTAGGCGCAGTTACTTATTTGTGTTTTTCATATCCTATTGGCGTATGAGATGCATAGTTAGGAGTCTAAGTGCTTTCAAATATTAAGTCAAAACGGATACAAATTAGAAAGAGTTTTAATTAATCCATGCCTTTTACCAATAGGATGTGGCATGACGATACTACCATTATTTGTGTGATGTCTCACGAGTCGTGGGTCATATTTATGGTGGAAAGCTGTGACCATATACTTGGCATAAGTTGCACCTTTGATTTAAGAACGCCCATGCATTAGCACACGAGTCATGGGATGTTGTGGGCTTGTCTCGAATTGCAAAATGATTGGTAGGTACAACTTGACATTTAGTAATGTCGATATCTCATGAGTCGTGGGTCTGCATGAAAAGTGAGGTAAAATACAACAAGAGTTTATGAGATGCAATTAGCAAAAGTTGCTTACCTTTGGATTGTTTGTGGATGTCTCACGAGTCATGGGTCACATTTATGGTAGAAAGCTGTGACCATATACTTAGCATAAGTTGTACCTTTGATTTAAGAATGCCCATGCATTGGCACACGAGTCATGGAATGTTGTGGGCCTATCTCGAATTGAAAAATGATTGGTAGGTATATCTTGACATTTAGTAATGTGGATATCTCACGAGTCGTGGGTCTACATGAAAAGTGAGGCAAAATACATCAAGAGTTATATGAGATGCAATTAGCAAAAGTTTCTTACCTTTGGATTGTTTGTGGATGTCTCACGAGTCGTGGGTTCACTTGCAAGTCCTTAGGATCTTGATTCTTACTAGAAAATGAGATTTCCCGAATTTTTCTTGGCATGAAGGATTTGATAAAAAGAGTAGAAGAAAAACATGTCTGAAATACCATCAACATGTTTTCAATATCTATATTCAATCATATGCTTACACTTTTTTTTGCCTCTTGTAGATTTTTGAAATCCTTAAAACAAAATGGCTAAAAATCTACTCACAAGCATTTAGAAATCAATAAGCTAACCGGGCCAAACTTCCATGATTGGTTGAGAAATCTTAAGATAATTCTTAACTTCGATAAAAGGACTTATGTCCTAGATCAAAGTCCTATGGACACATTAGGTAATGATGCCTTCGATGAAGACCATGAAAGGTTCACAAAATTTGTAGATGATGATCTACAAGTTAGATACCTCATGTTGGCTTCGATGACCAACGAGTTTTAAAAGCTCACGAGCATGTGAGACATGCTAGAGAGGTCTACATGCACCTGCACGAGTTGTGTCTTGTAAAAACTAGACATGAAAGGTTCACTTTGTCTAGGGAACTTTTCAAGTCAAGGATGAGTAAATAGACAAGTGTCCATGATCATGGCCTTAAGATGATAGGACTTACCGAGAAACTTGGACAACTTGACATGATTATGGATACTGACCTCTTTGTGGATTTTATCCTCCAATCATTGACACCATAATTTGACCAATTTGTTATGAACTTTATCATTTCCGAACAAGAAGTTATGATTAACGAATTGGTGAACATGCTTGTGACCACTGAGGTGACTATGAAAAAGGAGAAATCTCTTATGCTAGCTTCTTCTTCCAAGTTGAAAGGCCCTAGAGGCCTAACAAAGGGAGGTAAGAGAAAGAAGAGTTCTTCCTCAAAAGGGAAGCAACCTGTGAAATGGTCCAGGGGAGTCAAGAAAAAGGTTAAAATTGATGCAAGTTGTTTCCACTGTGATGAAAAGGGGCATTGGAAAAGAAACTGCAAGGGTTACCTTGCAACACTTGAGAAGGGTATGTACGTTATTAAAGTGCATTTAACAACCAATTATTCCTTATGGGTATTTGGTACTGTATGCGGTTCTTACCTTTGTAATTCGTTACAAGGGATGGAAAGAAAAAAGAGTCTGCGAGAAGGGGATATGATCTCCACCTAGGAAATGGAGCAAGAGTTGTGGCCATGGTCCAAGGCATTGTCAAGTTAGACTTGGGAAATTCTTGTATTGTACTTAATCCAGTTTATTATGTACTGAATCTTGTTAAAAATATCATATCAATTCCAATTCTTGATTATGAAGGATATGATTTTTTTATTTTGAATGGGACATTGAAGGCATTGAAGAATGGTTCTTTAATTCCTCAAAGTACATTGATTAATGGATTATACTTAATTGAATCTAAACCTTCACTAATGTACATTTAATCAAGTAAAAGAAAAATAAATAACAAAGAAGATGCCATTCTTTGGTATGCAAGACTTGGACTTATCTCTAAGAATAGAATAAGCAAGATGGAAGCTCTCAAAGCACTAAAAGTTAGTGGCATTGAGGACCTTCCTACTTGTGAATCTTGTTTAAAAGGAAAAATAACCAAGGCTCCCTTTGTAGGAAAATCGGAGCGCTCTACTAGTGCTTTGAATTTGATATATACGGATGTTTGTGGCCTGCTAAGAGTTAGTGCAAGAAATGGTTGTTCTTACTTCATCACCTTCACCAATGATTATAGTCTGTTCGGACACATCTAATTTATGAAGTACAAGTCCGAAAACTTTGAAAAGTTCAAAGAGTATAGGAATGAAGTGGAAAAGCAATTAAGACTTAGTATTAAAGCTCTTCAATCAGATCAAGGGGAGAGTACTTAAGTCCTAAATTCTTGGATTATCTAAAGGAGAATGAGATTCTCTCACAATGGACTCCGCCCATCACACCCCAACACAATGGAGTAGCCGAGAGGAGAAACCGTACCTTGTTGGACATGGTATGTTCCATGATGAACTTTTTTGATGTGCCCATATCAATTTTAAGGATACACCTTAGAAACGGCAGCGAAGTTACTAAATGTAGTTCCTTCAAAATCGATGCCAAAAATGCCACATGAGATATGGTATGGCAAATCACCCTCTTACCATTACCTCAGGGTTTGAGGTTCTCTTGCTTATGTGAGATGGACAGTGGAAGATAAGTTGGATAGTAGATCCTCCTTGTACAAGTTTGTGGGTACCCAAGAGAGTCTATGTGTTATTACTTTTATGATCTCTCGGAACAAATGGCGTTTGTTTTGAAGAACACCACCTTTTTGGAAAAGGATTTTCTATTGGATAGAAATGACATTGTTGTTGAACTGGATGAGGTTCAAGATGAACGTCAAATCCCACAGGCAATGGAAACAAGTGAACAACAAGAGCCTCACACATAACCTATAAGAAGGCCAGACCAAATTAAGAAGCAACCCGAAAGATTCAGATTCCTTCATGAGATGGGCTAATCGAATATTCATCTGAAGACCTATGAGAAAGCTATGTTGGACATAGACTCGGGACATTGGCTTAACACCATGAGATCTAAAATGGACTCTATGTACTCCAACAAAGTATGGTCTTTGGTAGATCCACCAAAGGGAATAGTTTTCATTGGTTGCAAGTGGATGTATAATTGAAAGCTAGGAATAGATAGAGAAGTAGTGACCTTTAAGGCGCAACTAGTGGCAAAGGGTTATAGTCAAAGCATAGAATCAATTTTGAGGAAACCTTTTCACCGGTTACAATGCCTAAGTCCATTCGAATTCTACTTGCCATAGCCATATATTATGACTATCAGATAATGCAAATAGATGTGAAAAATGTATTCCTCAATGGAGACATTGAAAAAGAAATCTACATGGGCAACCACAAGGTTTTACATCTGAGGAGTGTGAGCAAAAGGTTTGCGAACTCCAAAGATCTATTTATGGACTCAAACAGGTGTCTCGAAGTTCGAACATACATTTTGACAAGATAGTCATATTGTTTGGCTTTGTCAAAAATGTGTATGAATCATGTGTGTACATAAAAGGCTAGTGGGAGTAGTGTACAATTTATTGTGCTTTACGTCGATGACATCCATCTCATTGGGAATGAGGTAGGAATGTTAGATTGTACTAAAGTGTGATTATCTACATAATTCTCCACGAAGGATTTGGGAAAAGCATCCTACATATTAGGAATACGTATCTACAGAAGTAGATTAAGGAGGATGATGGGGCTTTCCCAAATGTATGGCATCAATCTCTCTAAGTCTATGCCCCGCAAGATTGAAGACGAGAGACAACGGATGTACTACATACCATATACATCTACCGTTGGGAGCATAATGCATGTAGTTCAATGTGCAAGACTGGATGTGGCACAAGCTCTAAATGTTACGATCCATTTCCAATATGCTCTCGGTGAGTGTCACTAGACAGCCGTAAAAGCAGTCCTTAAGTACTTGAGAAGGACTAAGGGCATATTTCTAATATATGACAATGGAGAATTGAAACTCGAGGGTGTTTGGGTTTTAGTTTCCAATCCAATGTAGAAGACCCAAAATCCACTTCTAGATTCACATTTTGCCTTAGTGGTGACGCTGTGAGTTGCAAGAGTTCCAAACAAGACACCACGGTCGACTATACCACAGAGGTAGAATATATTGCAGCTTCGGAAGCTGCAAAGGAAGGTGTTTAGATGAAAAACTTCATTCAAGAGTTGAATGTAGTGCATAGCATTGCTGAGCCAGTAGTTGTCTTTTGTGACAACAATGGGGTGGTAGCGGAAGCTAAAGAGCTAAGATCTCATCAATGATCCAAACCTATTTTGAGGCGATATCACTTGACTTGGGAGATCATTGATAGAGGCAACATCCGAGTGGAGAGAATTGCCTCGAAAAAGAATATAGCAGATCCTCTAACTAAACCCTTATCGTAAAAGTTCTTTGAAAGACATCTTGCGAGTATGGGTCTCAAAGCTATGGGGAATTGGCTTTAAGGCAAGTGGGAGATTGTTGGAATAGTGCCCCGCAAGCCAATTAGATTGGCCTTGTAAACTATTTTCTTGTAAGATAATCTTGATTGAATGATATTCATTATATGGCCATCTTCATCTTATTCTATTTATTTACTTCATTGGCATTTGGATGAAGCCCTTAGATCACAAAAGACTACGGGACTTGATTATGCATTGAATAGTGGTCATGGAATAAGTCTTACATGGTCGTGAACTTAAATCTTCCAAGTCATTGGATCTTATGAGATAGGACTTCTAAGATTTGGATAGACTTGCACTAATGACACATAAATCCAGGAGTCGGATGTTGCTCCATTCCATGAGCAATCCCATATGAGATATGGATGCATGTTAGTAGGTGCTTGTTAGAGAACAAGGCACTTAAGACCTGCTAAAGAATCCATCTGATAGCCGGAGTAGCAAGTCGATAGTGGCAAGTTCTCCAGATTACGCTAGTGCATATAATTAATCCTTTGACTTGAGGATGCACAGTAACCTTATATTTGGTCCTCATACTTTAACTCCTCCTTGGTAACTTAGCAGGCCCTTCGGGTGGTGATTGGTCATGAGCTATTAGACATAGAGGTTTGTGAGATCCAAGATAGAATCCAACTCCTCGCTTTTGATAAGGGCGAGTGCAGCTCCTATGCATTCTATAATGATCGATTCCAAGAAATCCTTACGCAAGGTAATGTGACAATTTGGAAAGGTATTTCCAAAGATAAGGTCATAAAGGAAATCAAACATTCAGAATAGAAGCATAGCATCGAGGCTATTGGGGAGCCAGCTAATATCTTGCCCTAGGCCTTTTTCATAGAGATAGGAGATGGAAGGACCATATTTGAATGGTATGCATAATGCTAGAATGGTTCTCCAAGAGCATTGCCAATTAGTTGGGCTCCATGGACTTGAGGTTGGACATCGACCATGAAGATTGGGTACTCTTCAATTAATGAGATTAATTGAACCGAGTCGCTTAGTTTGAAAGGAGTTTAAACTAATATGAATATATTTGATATTCCAATAAGTTATACATGGTTGTGAGCCCATGTCCAATGAATAATTGAACCTAATGGGTCACACACAAAAGCTAAATGCATGACCTACTAAATGAGGGAGAATTTTCTAAGGGTTAAAAAATTTATGACCGAATTGAAGAAGAAGAAAATTGAAGTCATTTTTAGCTTGATCAATGTAAGAGTTAAATTGGTCAAACTAATTTAATAGTTAAATTAAGATTAACTAATTAAGAGTTAATTAATTGATGTCATATGACTATCAATTGGTCAAATTAATTTAAGGGTTAAATTAATTTTGGCTAGCTTAAAGAGTTAAGTACTTTGACTTAAGAGTTAAGTCAAACGATTATTAATTAAATTAAAGTGTTTAATTTAATTAAATTTGAGAGTTAATTTTGGAAGGAATTATTAAATGAAGAGTTCATTTAATATAGAATTAGAATGCATTTGGATGACATTTCATAAGATGAAATGTAAATTCCAAATGACATTCAAATTCACACACCAGTATGGACCATATGCCACTTGGCATGGCTAGGTGGCGGCCTCTCATTGAGGACAGAAGGATCTGGCTACTAGGAGTAATTTTAGTGAGGTGTGGTATATTTTCTCCCGATAAATTGTTAGTGGATACATCTAAAAGTTAGATTCTCTGCAAATCTCTCTAACCTCCCTTATCTTCTACTTCCATTCTAAGCCTCCTTTCCTCCATTTCTTTGCAATTGTCTCTAGCTATTTTGTAGACAAAGGGTCTTTGCTTTGGTGTGTGGACTATCTTGTTAGAGGTAAAACGTTTGGGTTGCTGTTGCTCTTGGAGAAGCAGATTCTGGCAGCCTCTTCTAGCGAGTTCTGGGGGACTTTGTTGTGTTCTGATTGAGCTGAAATTTTGACTGTAGGATCTTCAAGGTGTTAGAGGATTCCAGAAATTTGTTTGGCTCAAAAAAAGGAGTTTAGCTTAGGGAAATCTGGTTTATATTTCCGCTGCGCCAGTGAAGGGACAACTTCAAAAGTTGAAGAGTGTCTTCCTTATTCCTTGATTTTCGGTTTCATCAAGGTATTTCCCTCTCTAAATCTGAATCTTATGCATGTCTAGATCTTTGTAGATGTGTGTGGGCTAGTTTTGTTTAGTATTTTTTTTTTTTTAATTTTATTGGATCTTAGTGCCACATATACCTTCAAGTGGTATCAGAGCCTTATTTATGCATGGATTTAGATTTTTCTTGAATGATTGGTTCATGTGATGAACTGATTATAAATCACCATATACTCGATCCATATGGTGGGTTGGAGTATTTGGATGATCTTGTATATGGCTCCTTGTTGATGGATAGCGTGCTATTATGTGTTTTAAGTGTTAAATCATGCGATGAGTATATTTTAATTCATTTATGCTAATGTTAAATTTTGATTTGGCATTGGTGGATGTTATGTGTTGATATAGCATGTTGTTAATGGCCTTAAGTTTTTTTGGTCATTTTTGGATCCAATATGATTAGAGATAATTGGAGATTTTTCAAGAATATGATTCTTGCATAAACTTGTTTTTGAAGCATGATTGAGCACTTGAAATTTCAGTTTTGAAAGGTGTTTTAGATCTGAAATTTCATAGGTGTTTTAGATCTGAAATTTCATCCACAATGTGTGTTTTGATGTTTAGAAGTTGTTCTAAAAATTTTTGTGCACAAAAGTTGAGCAAAAAATGGCTTGACTTGGTCTTCACCCCAAAAGAGGGGAGCTGCAGCCATGGCGGCACACAAGCAGAGCAGTGATCAAGAATTGCTGCCCAGCCATGCCCAAGCCTCAGCTAGCAGTACCCAGTTTGGTCCTAGACGAGTTTTCAACCTTATTTTGGGCTCCTTTAGTGACCAAAATTATTTTGAAACACACACAATGGATGCACAAGTGCTGTGCAAGTTCCCTTAATTATGTTGGATACTTTTGATTTCTTTTAAAACATCTTAAAGTTAATTTCTGATTGAGGCAAAAATATGATGCATAAGTTTTATGCTTGTTTTTGTATGACCAATTAATTGTTAATATGATTAGCATTTAATTGATGAAATTGAATGTCAATTCTTGATTTATTTATTCTTCATCTAAGTGTTGAATGGATGATGAATGAATGGGGATTATCATGAGCCTTTAATATTGATTTTACTTATTTCAAGTTATTGAAAAATGTTATATTAAATAGGGACTTGCATGCCTCTCATTTTATATCTTATAAATATTATGAGAGTAGAATCACTTGGAGTGATGATTTCTTTCTCATTTAAATGTTACATGGATCAAAGAAGACCCATGAATGTGTTGGAATAGTGCCCGACAAGCCAATAGGCTTGGCCTTGTAAAGCCATTTCCTTGTAAAACAATCTTGATTGAATGATATTCTTTATATGGCCATTTTCATCTTATGCTCTTTATTTCTTCCCTTGTATTTGGATGAAGCCCTTAGATCACTCATGACTATGGGATTTTGATCGGTGACCACATATTAAGTTTTACACAATCGTGATCTTAAATTTTCTATGTCATATGATCTTATGAGACAGGGCATCTAAGATCCGAATGGAATTGCACTAATGATGCATAAATCTAAGAGTTGGATATTGCTCCATTCCATAAGCAACCGTATGAGATATGGGTGCATATTAGTGGGTGCTTGTTAGAGAACAAAGCACAAAAGACCTACTGAAGAATCTACTAGATAGCTGGAGTGGCAAGTCGGTAGTGGCAAGTTCTCCAGCTTGCGCTAGTGCATATTATTAGCCCCCTAAAAGGAGGATCCATGGTAACCTTATGTCTGGTCCTCATACTTTGACTCTTCCTCGACCAGTTAATGGGTCTTTCAGGTCGAGGTTGGGTATGAGCTACTTGGCATGGAGATTTGTGAGATCCAAGATGGAATCTGACTCTTTGCTTTTATGAAGGGCGAATGCATCTTCTATATATTCTATAATGATCGATTCCAAAAAATCCTTGCGCAAGGTAGTGTGATAATTTGGAAAAGGCATTTTCCAAAGATGAGGTCACACAAGGGAATCGAACATTAGGAATAGAGACATAGTATCGAGGTAATTAAGGAGCCAGAAAATATCTTGCCCTAGGCCTCTTTAGGGAAATAGGAGACAGAAGGATTGTATTTTTATGGTACGCATAGAGCTACAATGGTTCTCCAAAAGCGTTCATTTTTGTCAATTAGTTGGGCTCCATGGGCTAGAGGTTGGACATCGACCATGGAGATTGGGTACTCTTCAATTAATGAGATTAATTGAATTGAGTTGATTAGTTTTACTAAAATGAATATATGATATTCAAAAGTTACAAGGAGTTGTGAGCCCATGTCCAATGAATGGTAGAACCTATTAGGTCACACACAAAAGCCAATTATCGTTCAAGTCATTGGAGTAATTTTCTAAGAGTTAGTGAATCACTCCAAGATGACTAATTTTTGAGGTGCCAATTTGAAGGTCAAATTATGGCTTGATTAATTTAAGTGGTAAATTAATCAACTAATTTAAGAAATTAAATTATACCAATGACCATCAATTGGTCAAGTTAATTTAAGGAGTTAAATAAACAAAATTAAGCTTAAGAGTTGAGCTTGTTTGACTTAAGAGTTAAATCAAAGGTTAATTAATAAAATTAAAGTGTTTAATTTAATTAATGAGATGAATACATTTTTTAGGGAAAATTCAAATGAAAGGTTCATTTGAATTAGAATTTTAATTAATTTGAAATTAGATTTCAAATATAATTAAAATGCACATGAAATTCAAATGACATTTGAATTCAAAATTTCCACCTTGGCACCCCACTTGGCCGCCCCCCTTCATGGAATGTGTGATGCCACCATGGCATCACACCATCCAACATCTATATATAGATATATGGAGAGAGGATCACCCATATGCATCAAAGGTGTGAAGGATTAGATTCTTCCACAATTCCCTCCAAAACCTCTTCCAAACATTGCTTCATGTGTTGAGGCTTTTTTCTCTCTTCTTCTCCTACCTTAAAAATCAGCCTTCACCATTGTAATTCTACTCACTTTCTTCAACTAAAAGTGAGTAGAATTTGGAGGATCAATTGGTGTGTGGATTATATCAATAGAGGCAAAGCATTTGATTTGCTAGCTTTGGAGATCCACTGGAACAGAGTAGTCACTTGCCGAATTTTTTCCATGCGATCTAGATCAAGCTTTGCCCTGAATTTTTTATAGCACTTTCCTTAAAGAATTAAGAAGTTCCAAAAAAATTTCATGATTTTTGGAGCATTTTAATCAAGGTGAAAGTTGTTGTTCATCCGCTGTGCCATAGCCTGCCAGATTCTAGATTGGTGAAGTGTTCACCATCACAACCTTGGAAATTTGATTTTTGAGGTGATTGTCCAACTAAATTTGAATTCCTAGCATGATTAGATCCTTGGTAAGCTGTAATCACTAGTTATTTTTGAGCTTTTGAAATTTGATAATTGGATTCTAGTGATGGATTGATCAAAATCACCAAATTCTCGATTCGTATGATGGGTTGGAGTGTTTGGATGATGTTCTGTGTGACTCCTTGATTGATGAATTAAAAGCATGCTAAAATGTGTTTTAAGTGTTGGTTCATATAATTAGTATATTTTAATTCATAGCTTTTAATGGTAAATATTGATTTAGCATTAATTGATGTTATATGTTGATATAGCATGTTAAATTTGACCTTAATGTATTTTGGTCATTTTTGGATTCAATTTGATTGGAGGTTTTTGAAGAATGTGAGTCTTACTTAAACTAGTTTTTGAAGCTTGATTGAACACTTGAATTTCCACTTTTAAAAGCTGTTTTGAATTTGGAAATTCTATATAAAATGTGTGATGGCATGTTTAAGAGGTTTCCTAAATTTTTTGGTGTACAAAAGTTGTGCCTAAAACAAGTTGACTCAGTCCTTGAGCCAAAGACACCAAGCTGCCGAGCATGGTCAGGTGCTAGCTGGGTAGCGCGTGCAAGCCCAGGCCATTCACCCATTGTGCACAGCAGGGGTATCTTGGCATTAGAATGAGTTTTGATATGTTTTTGTGTCTCCTTTCATGCTCAAAATGGTTTTGTATAACACATAGAAGGTGCACATGTGTCGTGCAAGTATTTAACAAAATGTTTGACATTTTTTCAAGCTGTTTAAAATCTTGTTAAAGTTATTCTCCAATATGTTGCATAAGTGTTATGCGTGGTCAATTATATGTTAATTTGATTAGCATTTAATTGATGAAATTAATTGCTAATTCTAATTTGTTGTTCATTTAATTGTTGAATGGATGATGAATGAATGGGGATGATCATGAGCCTTTAATATTGATCTTATTTGTTCTAAGTTGTTGAAATGGGTTGTATTAAATTGTGGCTTGTATGTCTCTTAATTTCTACCTTGTAAATGTTAAAAGAGTAGAATTGCTAGAAGTGATGATTTCTTTCCCACATCAAAGTTACATGGGGCAAAGAGGCCTTAGAGGTATGGAGACTTTTGAAGACCCATGAATGTATGGGATACACTCATGTAATAGCTAGGTTTAATCAACCTATTTAAAATCTACTAGGTGGTGCACGTATGGCTCTAAGTACACCACTTAGTTAAGCTCATTTTCATCCCACCCTTGAAGCATGCTAGGTGCATTTACTTATTTATGTTTTCCATATCTTATTGATTATGAGATGCATGGTTAGGATATAGAAAACCCAAATAAGAAGATAAAATGATGAGATCTTTGCAAGCAAAAAAACCCTTCACTTAGAATGTCTAAGTGATTTTCAAATATTAAGTCAAAATGGATATAAATTAAAAGAGTTTTAATTAATCCAAGCCTTCTTCCAATAGTGTGTGCCAGGACAATGCTACCAATTTTGTGTGACGGCACTCAGTTATGGGGGTCACACTTAAGAGGAAAGTTGTGAGCATACACCTAGCATAAGATGCACTTTGACTTAGGATGCCCACACATTAGCACTCAATTACGGGGGATGTTGTGGTGCCCGTCTTGAGTTAAAGATTGATTGGTAGGTTCAACTTAACACTTAGTACCGTAGATGGTGAACGGATATGTGGGTCAATGTGAAAAGTAAGGCAAAATATATCAAGAGTTGGATGAGATGCAATTAGCAAAAGCTACTTACCCTTCGATTGCTTGTGGATGACACTTGGTTATGTGGGTCCACCTGCAAGTCATAAGAGTCTTAATTCTCACTAGAAAATATGATTTCCTAAATTCTTCTTAGAGGTGAAGAATTTGATAAAATAGTAGGAGTAAAACATGCTTGAAAGATCATGAACATGTTTTAATATCAAATTCAATCAAATGCTTATACTTTTTTTTCGCCTCTTGTAGATTTTTGAAATCTTCAAACAAAATAGCTAAGAATACACTCGCATCAATTTTGGAAAATAATAAACTTACTAGGCCTGAGTTCTAAGATTGGTTGAGAAACCTTAAAATAATTGTTCACTCTGAAAAGCCGACTTACGTCCTTGATCTAAGTCCCATGGACACACTTGGTGATGACGCCACTGATCGACAACGTGAAATGTTCACAAAATTTGGAGATGATGATCTACAAGTTAGATGTGTCATGATGGCTTCCATGTCCAAGGAGCTCCAAAAGACTCATGAACACATGAAACATGCTCGAGAGATCTATATACACTTACAAGAGTTGTATGGCATACAAAATAGACACGAAAGGTTCGCTTTGTAAAAGATAGATTGTATGTATTCTTTTGTGGATGCGCCTTAAACAAGGCAACAATGCTACTAAATATAGTACCATCAAAGTTGGTGCCAAAAACATCATATGAGATATAGCATGGCAAAGCACCCTTTTATAGTTATCTTAAAGTTTGGGGGCCTCTCGCCTACGTGAGATGGACAGTGGGAGATAAGTTGGATAGTAGATCCACCTTGTGCAAGTTTATGGGATACCGAAGAGCGTGTTTGGGTTGCTATTTCTATGATCCATCAGAACAAAAAATGGTTGTTTCGAAGAAGGCCTACTTTTTGGAAAATGAACTTCTATTAGATAGAAAAGGCTTTGTTGTTGAGCCTAAAACAAGTTAACTCGGTCCTTAAGCCAAAGACGCCAAGTTGCCGAGCATAGCCAGGCGCTAGCCGGGCAGCACGTACATGCCATGCGAGCATATGCCCAGGTCGTGCGCCCAATTGCACAACAGTAGATATCTTGGCATTTGGATGAGTTTTGATATGCTTTTGTGTCTCCTTTCATGCTCAAAATTGTTTTGTGTCACATATAGAAGGTGCACAAGTGTTTAATAAAATGTTTGACATTGTTTCAAGCTCCTTAAATCTTGTTAAAGTTAATCTCCAACATGTTACATAAGTGTTATGCATGGCCAATTATATATTAATTTGACTAGCATTTAATTGATGGAATTAATTATTAATTCTAGATTTCTTTGTTGTTCATTCAATTGTTGAAAGAATGATGAATGAATAGGGATGATCATGAGCCTTTAATATTGATTTTATTTGTTTCAAGTTGTTGAAATGAGTTGTATTAATTGGGGCTTGCATGTCTCTTAATTTCTACCTTGTAAATGTTATAAGAGTAGAATTACTAGGAGTGAGGATATCTTTCTTATGTAAAAGTTACATAAAGCAAAGAGGCCTTGGAGGCATGGTGGCTTTTGAAGCCCATGAATGCATAGGATACACTCATGTAATAGCTAGATTTAATCAACCCACCTAAAATCAACTGAGTGGTGCACCTATGGCTCTAAGTGCGCTACTTGGTCAGGCTCATGGTCATCTTACTCTAGGAGCATGCTAGGCGCATTTATTTATTTATGTTTTTCATATCCTATTAATGTATGAGATGCATGGTTAGGATATAGAAAACCTAAATAAGAAGATAAAATGATGAGATCTTTGCAAGTAAAAACCCTCCACTTAGAATGTCTAAGTACTTTTTCAAATACTAAGTTAAAATGGATACAAATTAAAACATTTTTAATTAATCCAAGCCTTCTACCAATACTATATGGCTTGATGATTTTACCACCTGTATGTGATATACATCCGATCACAGGGATCACACTTGGGTGGAAAGCTGTGACCATATACTTTGCATGAGATGCACATTTTATTTGAGAACGCCCACACATTAGACACTCGGTCACGAGAGATGTTGTGGTGCCTGTCTTGAATCAAAGTTTTGATTGGTAGGTTTAACTTAACACCGAGTAATGTAGAGTTCGTCCATTAGGGGATCTACATGAGATGATGAGGTAAAATATATCAAGAGTTGCATGAGATGCAATTAGCAAATGTTGCTTACGTTTGGATTGCTCGTGAATATACATCTGGTCATGGGGGTCCACTTGCAAGCCTTTAAGATCTTGATTCTCACTAGGAAATGTGATTTCTTGAATTCTTCTTGGGGGTGAAGAATTTGATAAAATAGTGGGAGAAAAACATGCTTGAAAGATGATGGACATGTTTTTAATATCAAATTCAATCACATGCTTATACGTTTTTTTCACATCTTGTAGATTTGTGAAATCTTCAACCAAAATTGTAAGAATCCATTCGTATCAATTTTGGAAACCAATAAACTTACCGGACCTAACTTTCAAGATTGGTTGAGAAACCTTAAAATAATTCTTGATTCTGAAAAGCAGACTTACATCCATGATCAAAGTCGCATGGACACACTTGGTGATGACGCCACTAACCAACAACGTGAAATGTTCATGAAATTTGTAGATGATGCTCTACAAGTTAGATGTGTCATTATAGCCTTCATATCCAACGAGCTCCAAAAGACTCATGAGCACATAAAACATACTCGAGAGATCTATGTACACTTACAAGAGTTGTATGTTGTACAAAATAGACACGAAAGGTTCGCTTTGTCAAAGGAGCTTAAATCTTACACGGTTATGATCTTAAATCTTCCAAGTCATAGGATCTTACGAGACAGGACATCTAAGATCCAGATAGACTTGCACTAACGATGCATAAATCCAAGAGTTGGATATTGCTCCGTTCCATAAGCAATCGTATGAGATATGGGTGCATGTTAGTGGGTGTTTGTTAGAGAACAAGGCACTGAAGACCCACTGGAGAATCCACTAGATAGCCGGAGTGTCAAGTCTGTAGTGGCAAGTGCTCTAGCTTGTGCTAGTTCATATTATTAGTCCTCTGACCTGAGGATCCATGGTAACCTTGTGTCTAGTCCTCATACTTTAACTCTTCCTTGACCGCTTAGCAAGTCTTTTAGGTTGAAGTTAGGTATGTGCTACTTGGCATGGAGGTTTGTGACATGCAAAATGGAATCCAACTCCTCACTTTTGTGAAAGGCAAGTACATCTCCTATGTATTATATAATGATCGATTTCAAGAAATCATTTCACAAGGCGGTGTCATAGTTCAGAAAAGAAGTTTCCTAAAGATGAGGTTACACAAGGGAATCGAACATTGAGACTAGAGACATAGTATCGAAGCTACTAGAGAGCTAACAGATATCTTGCCCTAGGCTTTTTTTGGGAGATAAGAGATGGAATGACTGATTTGCATGGCAAACATAAAACTATGATGGTTCTCCGAAGGCATTAATTTTGGCCAATTAGTTAGGCACCATGGGCTTGAGGTTGGACATCGACCATTAAGATTGAGCACTCTTCAATTAATGAGATTAATTGAATTGAGTCGATTAGTTTAAAAGTTGGTTTAAACTAAAATAAATATATAATATTCAAAAGTCATAAGGAGTTGTGAGCCCATATCCAATTAATGGTATAACCTATTAGGTCACACACAAAAGCTAATTAACCTCCTAGTTATTAGAGCAATTTTCTAAGAGTTAGGGAATCACTCCAAGGTGACCGATTTTTGAGGTGCCAATTTGAAGGTCAAATTTTAGCTTGATTAATTTAAGTATTAAATTAATCAACTAATTTAAGGAGTTAAATTAGACCAATAATTAAGGAGTTAAATTAACAAAATTGAGCTTAAGAGTTAGCTTGTTTGACTTAAGAGTTAAGTCACCAGTTGATTAATCAAATTAAAGTATTTCATTTAATTAATGAGAAGAATACATTTTGGGGGCAAAATTCAAATGAAAGGTTCATTTGAATTACTATCTCAATTAACTTAAAATTAGATTTCAAATGTAATTAAAATGCATATGAAATTCAAATGAGATTTGAATTAAAATTTGCCACCTTAGCACCCCACTTGGCTAGCCCCCCTCATGGAAGGTGTGATGCCACCATAGAGAGAGAGGACTGACAACATTGCAAAAGGTGTGAAGGATTAGGTTCGTTTACAATTCCCACCAAAACTCCCTTTTTCCAAACATTGCTTCATATGTTGAGGCTTTGTTCTCTCTTCTTGTCCTACCTCAAAAATCAGCCTTCACCATTGAAATTCTGCTCATTTTCTCAAGCTAAAAATGACTGGAATTTGGAGGATCAATTGGTTGTGGATCATATCAATAGTGGCAAATCATTTGATTTGCTAGCTTTGGAGATGTACTGGAACGGTGCAGTCATTTGCCGAATTTTTTCCAAGTGATCCAGATTGATTTTTGCTCTAAATTTTTTACAGAGACTTCCTCAAAGAGTTAAGGAATTTCAAACTTTTTTCAAGATTTTTGGAGCATTTTAAACGAGGCAAAGGTTGCTATTTCTCCGTTGTGCCTGAGCTTGCTAGAATCAGGATTGGTGAAGTGTTTACCATTGCAACCTTGGAAATTTGCCTTTTGAGGTAATTCTCCAACTAAATCTGAACCCTTGGCATGATTAGATCCTTGGTAGGCTATAACCACTAGTTATTTTTGAGCTTTTGAAGTTTGATAATTGGATCCTAGTGGCTTACTATCTTTCAGAATGTATGGAATACACTCTTGTAATATCTAGATTTAATCAACCCACTTAAAATCAACTAAGTGGTGAACCTATGGCTCTAAGTGCATCACTTGGCTAGGGTTATGGCGATCCCACCTTAGGAGCATGCTAGGTGTATTTATTTATTTATACTTTTCATATCCTGTTAATGTATGAGATGCATGTTTACTTATTTATACTTTCCATATCCTATTAATGTATGAGATACATGTGTAGGATATAGAAAACCCAAATAAGAAATAAAATGATGAGATCTTTGCAAGAAAAAACCCTCTGCTTGGAACATCTAAGTGCTTTCAAATATTAAGTCAAAATGGATACAAATTAAAAGAGTTTTAATTAATTCATGCCTTCTACCAATAGTGTATGCCATGACAATGTTGCCAATTTTGTGTGATGGCACTCGGTCATAGGGTTCACACTTAAGAGGAAAGTTGTGAGCATATACTTAGCATGGGATGCACTTTTGACTTGAGAACCCTCTCGCATTGGCACTCAGTCACAGGGGATGTCGTGAGGCTATCTTGAATCAAAGTTTGATTGGCACACGATTATGTATGTCTATATGAAAAGTGAGGCAAAATATATCAAGAGTTGCATATAATGCAATTAGCAAAAGTTTTTAACCCTTCGATTGCTTATGGATGGCATTCGATCACGGGGGTCCACTTGCAAGTCCTTGGGGTCTTGACTCTCACTAGGAAATATGATTTTCTGAATTCTTCTAGGAGGTGAAGGATTTGATAAAATAGTGGGAGAAAAATATGCTTGAAAGACCATGAAAATGTTTTCAATATTAATATTCAATCATATGCTTATACTCTTTTTCGCCTCTCGTAGATTTTTGAAATCTTCAAAAGAAAATAGCTAAAAATCCACTCGCAAGCATTTTGGAAACCAGTAAGCTAACCAGGCAAAATTTCCGCAATTAGTTGAGAAACCTTAACATCATACTTGACTAGAAAAAGAGGAGGACCTGTGTCCTTAATCAAAGTCCCACGGACATAATTGGTGATGACGCCACTAATGAAGCCTGTGAAATGTTCACAAAATTTGTGGATGATGATCTACAAGTTAGATGTCTCATGTTGGCCTCCATGACTAATGAGCTCCAAAAGACTCACGAGCATATGAGACATGCAAATGAGATCTACAAACACCTACAAGAGTTGTATGGTGTGCAATCTAGACATGAGATGTTCGCTTTGTCAAGGGAGCTCTTTAGATCAAGGATGGCAGAGGGTTCAAGTGTTTGTAATCAAAAGCTTAAGATGATTGGACTCATTGAGAAGCATGGACAACTTGATGTGATCATAGACAATGATCTCTAAGTGGATTTGATCCTCCAGTCATTACCCCCATCATTCAACCAATTCATTATGAACGTTAATATGTCTAAGTAAGAGGTAAAAATAAATGAATTAGTGAACACGCCAATGACCACTGAGGTGACTATGAAAAAGGAGAAACCTCTTATGCTTGCTTTCTCCTCTAAGTCAAAAGGTCCTAGGGGCCCAAGAAATGGAGGTAAGAGGAAAAAGAGTTCTTTCTCCAAAGGGAAGCAACCTGTGAAGTGTTCTGGGAAGGGGAGGGGGTCAAGAAAAAGGCTAATACGAGTTGTCTCCACTATGGTGAAGAGGGGTATTGGAAAAGGAATTGCAAAGCTTACCTTGCAAGGGTATGTTCTTTATTGAAGTGCATTTAACGACTAATTATTTCTCATGGGTATTTGATACCGCATGTCCCCTTTGTAATTCGTTACAGGGGGTGAAAAGAAGAAGGAGACTTCGTGAAGGGGATATGATCCTCTGCCTAGGAAATGGAGCAAGAGTTGCCACCAAAGTCCAAGGCGTAATCAAGTTAGACTTGGGGAATGCTTGCATTGTACTTGATCTAGTTTATTATATACCCCATCTTGTTAAGAACATCATTTCAATTCCCGTTCTAGATAATGAAGGATTTGATTTTTCTATATCGAATGGGATGTTGAAGACATTAAAGAATGGTTCTTTAATTGTTCAAGGTTCATTAAATAATGGATTGCACATACTTAATTCTCAACCTTCACTAAATGCACATTAAATCAAGTAAAAGAAAATTAGATAACCAAGAAGATGCCATTCTTTGGCCTACAAGACTTAGACACATCTTTAAAAATAGGATGAACAAGTTAGAAGCTCTCAAAGCATTAAATGTTAGTGGCATTGAGGACCTTCCTATTTGTGAATCTTGTATGAAGGGAAAAATGACCAAGGCTCTTTTTGTAGGACAATCGGAGTATCCCATAGGTCCTTTGGATTTGATCTATCCGGATGTTTGTGGCCCACTAAGAGTTAGTGCGAGAAGAGGCTATTCCTACTTCATCACCTTCACCGATGATTATAGTCGGTTCGGACATGTGTATCTTATGAGTACAAGTCCAAAACCTTTGAAAAGTTCATAGAGTATAGGAATGAAGTGGAAAAATAATTGGCACTTAGTATTAAAGCTCTTCAATCTGATCGAGGGGGAAATACTTAAGTACTGAATTCTTGGATTATCTAAAGGGGAATGGGATTCTCTCTCAATGGACTCCGCCTAGCATGCCCCAACACAATGGAGTAGTCAAGAGGAGAAATCGTACCTTGTGGGACATGGTACGTTTCGTGATAAGCTTTTTCAATGTGTTTATATCCTTTTGGAGATACGCCTTAGAAACGGCAGCAAAGTTACTAAATGTAGTACCTTCAAAGTCAGTGCCAAAGACGCCGCATGATATGTTAAAGTACCCTCTTAACATTATTTAAAGATTTAGGGATCTCCTACTTACATGAGATGGATAGTGTGAGATAAGTTGGATAGAAGATGCACCTTGTGTAAGTTTGTGGGATACTAAAGAGAGTCTATGGGTTATTACTTCTATTATCCCTCGGAATAAAAGGTGTTTGTTTCGAGGAACACCTACTTTTTGGGTAAAAAAGATTTCTATTGGATAGAAATGGCACAATTGTTGAACTTGATAAAGTTCAAGATGATAATCAAATCCCACAAGCGGTGGAGATGAATGAGCAACAAAAGCCTCACACACAACCTCTAATAAGGTTAGACCGGATTAAGAAGCAACACAAGAGATTCAAATTCCTTCATGAGATAGACCAATTGGATATTAATTTGAAGACCTATGAGGAAGCTATGTTGGACATAGACTCGGGACATTGGCTTAACACCATGAGATATGAAATGGACTCCATGTACTCCAACAAAGTATGGACTTTGGTAGATCTACCAAAGGGAATAGTTCTTTATGATTACAAGTGGATCTATAAGCGAAAGCTGGGAGTAGATGAAGAGGTAGTGACCTTTAAGGTACGACTAGTGGTAAAAGGTTACACTTAAAGGCTCGGTATCGATTATGAGGAAACATCTTCACTGGTAGCAATGCTTAAGTCCATTCGGATTCTATTTGCCATAGCAGCATATTATGACTATGAGATATGACAAATGGATGTGAAAACCACTTTCCTCAATGGAGACATTGAAGAAGAAATCTATATGGAGTAACCATAAGGTTTTACATCCGAAGGGAGTGAGTCAAAGGTTTACAAACTCTAGAGATCTATTTATGGACTTAAATAGGCATCCTAAAGTTGGAACATACGTTTTGATAAGAAAGTCAAATCATTTAGCTTTGTCAAAAATGTGTATGAACCATGTGTGCACATAAAGACTTGTGGGAGTAGTGTATAGTTTATTGTGCTTTATGTTTATAACATCCTTCTCATTGCGAATGACATAGGAATGTTAGAGTGTACTAAAACGTGGTTATCTACATTATTTTTCATGAAAGATTTGGGAGAACCATCATATGTATTAGGAATACGTATCTATAGAGACAGATCGAGGAGGATGCTGGGGCTTTCCTAAACCCCATACATTGATAAAATACTAAAGAGGTTTAGTATGGAAGAATCTCAGAGATGATTCTTTCGCATGGGATATAGCATTCATCTCTCCAAGTCTATGGCCCCTAAGACTGAAGATGAGAGACAGAGGATGTCCTATATACCTTATGCATTGGCCATTGGGAGCATAATGTATACAGTTTAATGTACAAGACTGGTTGTAGCATACGTTTTAAGTGTTACGAGTCGTTTCCAATCTGATACTGGTGAAAGTCACAAGATAACAGTAAAAGCAATCCTTAAGTACTTGAGAAGGACTAAGGACATATTTCTGGTATATGCCAATAGAAAATTGAAACTCGAGGAGTTTTTGGATTCTAGTTTCCAATCCAATGTAGATGATCGAAAATATATTTTTGGATTCATATTTTGCCTTAATAGAGGGTGTTTGGATGAAAAACTTCATTCAAGAGTTGAATGTAGTACCTAACATTACTGAGCCAATAGTTGTCTTTTGTGAGAACAATAGGGCAATAGCACTAGCTAAAGGCCAAGATCTCATTAGCGATCCAAGCACATTTTGAGGCGATATCACTTGATCAAAGAGATCATTGATACAGGCAACAACTGAGTAGAAAGAGTTACCTTAGAAGAGAATATAGTAGATCCACTGACTAAACCACTATCACAAAAGGTGTTTAAAGGACATCTTGAGAAGATAGGTCTCAAGGCCATAGGGAATTGACTTTAGCAAGTGGGAGATTGTTGGAATAATGCCCCGCAAGCTAATTAGATTGGCCTTGTAAACTATTTCCTTGTAAGATAATCTTGATTGAATGATATTCATTATATGACCATCTTCATCTTATGCTATTTGTTTACTTCACTGGCATTTGGATGAAGCCTTTAGATCACATAAGACTATGGGACTTGATTATGCATTGGATGGTGATCATGGAATAAGTCTTCTACGATCGTGATCTTAAATCTTCCAAGTCATAAGTGTTGGAATAGTGCCCAGCAAGCCAATTAGATTGGCCTTGTCAACTATTTCATTGTAAGATAATCTTGATTGAATAATATTCATCATATGGCCATCTTCATCATATGCTTTTCATTTACTTCATTGGCATTTGGATGAAGCTCCTAGATCACACAAGACTATGGGACTTGGTTTGGTGACCACGGAATAAGTCTCACACAGTCGTGATCTTAAACCTTCCAAGTCATGGGATCTTAAGAGAACAAGGGCATCTAAGATCCGGATAGACTTGCACTAACGATGCATAATCTAGGAGTTGGATATTGTTCCGTTGCATGAGCAACTGTATGAGATATGGGTGTATGTTAGTGGGTGCTTCTTAGAGAACAAGGCACTGAAGACCCACCTGGAGAAAGGCATTGAGAACAAGGCACTGAAGGCACCATTATAAGCTTTCTTTCCTCTATTTCTCTGCAATTATCTCCATCTATTTTGTAGAGAAAGGGTCTTTGCTATGGTGTGTGGACTATCTCGTTAGAGGCAAAAAATTTGGGTTGCTATTGCTCTTGGAGAAGCAGATTTTGACAGCCACTTCCAGCGAGTTCTGGGGGACTATTGTGGTCTAATCGGGTTTTGACTGTAGGATTTTCAAAGTGTTGAAGGATTCAAGAAAATTTTTTAGCTCAAAACAAGGAGTTTAAATTGGAGAAATCTAGTTGTGTTTCTGCTGCTCCAATGAGGGGACAACTTCAAGAGTTGAAGGGTGTTCTTCCTTGTTCCTTGATTTTCAGTTTCATCAAGGTATTTCCCTCTATAAATCCGAATCCTATGCATGTTTAGATCTTTGTGGATGTGTATGGGTTAGTTTTGTATAGTTTTTTTTATTTTTCTTTTATTGGATACTAGCGCCACACATATCTTTAGGTGACCGCCAACTTGGCCTTGCAAGTTAGCATGTCACAATTCAAATTTGAATTTGAATTTGAATTTTGTGTGCATTTCAATTTGATTTAGAATCTAATTTAAAATTAATTAAAATGTCACACCAAATGAACCTTTCATTTGAATTTTTCCTCCAAAATAAATTCTCTTCATTAATTAAGTTAAACACTTTAATTTAATTAATTAACATTTGACTTAACTCTTAAGTAAATTAACTTAACTCTTTAAGCTAAGAATTGTCAACATAAGTCTTTAAGCTAACTTGACCAATTGATGGTCATGTGGTACCAAATAATTAACTCCTTAATTATTGGTCTAATTTAACTTATTAAATTAGTTGATCAATTTAACAATTAAATTAATTAATCCAAATTTGACCTCAATTTCTCCAACCAAAATTGGTCCACTAGGAGTGTTTTTCTAATTCTTAGAAAATTCTCCTTCATCAAGTAGGAAATACAATTAGCTTTTATGTGTGACCCATTAGGTTCTACCATTCATTGTACATACACTCACAACTCCTTGTGACTTTGGATATCATATATATTCATTTTAGTTTAAACTCCTTTAAACTAATCGACTCAATTCAATTAATCTCCATTAATTGAAGAGTACCCAATCTTCATGGTTGATGTCCAACCTCAAGCCCATAGAGCCCAATTAATGGGTATAAATGAATACTTTCGGAGAACCGTTCTGGCTCTACGTGTACCATACAAATACGGTCCTTCCATTTTCTATCTCCCGAAAGAGGCCTACAGAAGATATTTCTCGGCTCCCTAATAGCCTCTATACTTTGTCTCTATTCAAATGTTCAATTCCACTTTATGACCTCATTTTTGGAAAACTCCTTTTCCAAATTGTCATACTGCCTTGTGCAAGGACTCTTTGGAATCGACCACTATAGAATACATAGGAGATGCACTCACCCTTCACAATAACGAGGAGTCAGATCCTATCTTAGATCTCACAAACCTCGATATCTAAGTAGTTCATACTCAATCACCACCAAAACGACCCACTGTGGCAAATTGAGAGTCAAAGCATGAGGACTTAAACACAAGGTTACCATGGATCCTCTGGTCACATGAGTGGTTATATACACTAGCGCAAGCTAGAGAACTTGCCACTATCGACTTGTCTCTTCAGCTATCTAGTAGATTCTCCGAGCTAGCTTTCAGTGTCTTGTTCCTTAACAAGCACCCAACAATATCTACTCATATCTCACATGGTACTACTGCTCATGAAACGGCAAAACATCCAACTCCTTCAATTTATGAATCATTAGTGCAGTCTATCCAGATCTTAGATGCCCTATCTCATAAGATCCTACGACTTGGAAGATTTAAAATCACGATTGTGTAAGATTTGTTTCATGATCACCACCTAGTGCGTGACCAAGTCCCATAGTCATGTGTGATCTAAGGGCTTCAACCAAATGCCAGTGAAGTAAATATAGGCATAAGATGAAGATGGCTATTTAATGAATATCATTCAATCAAGATTATATCACAAGTGAAATAGTTTATAACGCCAATCTAATTGGCTTGCGGGATACTATTCCAATAATCTCCCACTTGCCCTAAAGCCAATTCCTATAGTCGTAAGACCCATCTTCTCAAGATATCCTTCAAAAACCTTTTGCAATAGGGGTTTAGTCAGTGGATCTACTATATTATCTTTCGAGGCAACTCTCTTCACTCAGATGTTATCTCTATCAATGATCTCCCGGATCAAATGATACCACCTCAAAATGTGCTTGGATCACTGATGAGATCTTGGCTCTTTAGCTTATGCTATAGCCCTATTGTTGTGACAGAAGACAACTACTAGCTCAGTAATGCTAGGCACTATATCCAACTCTCGAATGAAGTTTTTCATCCAAACATCTTCCTTTGTAGCTTCCAAAGCTGCAATGTACTCCACCTCACTGGTAGAATCAACCATGGTGTCTTGTTTGGAGCTCTTCTAACTCACTACACTGCCATTGATGCAAAATATAAATCCAAATGTGGATTTTAGGTCATCTACATTGGATTGGAAACTAGAATCCAAAAATCCCTTGAGTTTCAATTCTCCATTGCCGTATACCAAAAACAAATCCTTAGTCATTCTCAAGTACTTGAGGATTGCTTTAACAGTCATCCAGTAACTTTCACTGGGATTGGATTGAAAATGACTAATAACACTTAGAGCATATGCCACATCCGGTCTTATACATGGACCTGCATATATTATGCTCCCAATAGCGGACACATAAAATATGTGGGACATTCTTTGTCTCTCGTCATTAGTCTTAGGGGACATACACTTGGACAGACGAATGCCATGTCCATGGAAAGAAACCCTCTATTGGATTCTTCCATACTAAACCTATTTAGTATCTTGTCAATATTCGGGGTTTGGGATAGCCCCAGCATCCTCCTTGATCTATCTCTATAGAAACGTATTCCTAATACATAGGATGCTTCTCCAAAATCCTTTATGGAGAATTGAGTAGATAACCAACCTTTAGTACACTCTAACATTCCAACCCCATTCCCAATAAGAAGAATGTCAATGACATAAAGCACAATAAACTATATACTATTATCACTAGCCTTCTTGTACACACAAAGTTTATACACATTATTTATAAAGCCAAATGATTTGACTGTCTTATCAAAACGCATGTTCCAACTTCAGCATGCCTGTTTGAGTCCATAAATAGATCTCCAAAGTTTGCAATTCTTTTGCTAACTCCTTCTAGATGTAAAACCTTGTGGTTGCTCTATATAAATTTCTTCTTCAATGTTTTCATTGGCGAAAGCGATTTTCACATCCATTTACCATATTCATAGTCATAATCTGAATGAATTTAGAAATTGCGACCAATGAAAAGGATTCCACGAAATCGATATTGAGTCTTTAAGTGTAACCTTCTACCACTAGTCGCGCCTTAAAGGTTGTTGCCTCTCCATCGACTCCTAGCTTTCTCTTATAGATCCACTTGCAACCAACAAAAATTATTTTCTTCGGTAGATCTACCAAAGTCTATACTTTGTTGGAATACATGGAGTTCATTTCAGATCTCATGGTATCAAACCAATGTTTCGAGTCTATGTCTAACATAGCTTCTTCATAGGTCTTCAGATCACTATCCGATTGGTTTGTCTCATGAAGGAATCCGAACCTTTCGAGTTGCTTCTTGATTCGGTTTGACGTTCTTAGAGATTGTATGTAAGGCCATTGATGCTCATTTATTTTTACTACGTATAGGATTTCTTGATCACTTTGAACTTCATCAAGTTCAACAATAATGTCATTTCTATCCAATAGAAAATCCTTTTCCGAAAAGGTGGTGTTCCTCAAAGCAAACACCTTTTGTTCTAAGAGATCATAAAAGTAATAACCCAAAGACTCTCTTGGGTATCCCACAAACTTTCACAAGGCGGATCTAATATCCAACTTGTCTCCCAATAACCGTTTGACACAAGCGGGAGACCCCCAAACCTTGAATAGTGGTAAGAAGGTGCTTTGCCATACCACATCTCATATGGTGTCTTTGGCACCAATTTTCAAGGTACTACATTTAGTAGCTTCACCATCGTATGTAAGACGTATCCCTAAAAGGATATGGGCACATCAAAAAAGCTCATCATGGAACGTACCATATCCAACAAGGTAAAGTTTCTCCTTTCAGCTACTCCATTGTGTTGGGGTGTGTCTGGTGGAGTCTATTAAGAGAGAATCTCATTTTCTTTTAGATAACTCATGAATTTAGTATGTAAGCATTCTACCCTTCGATTCAATCAAAGAGCTTTAATATTAAGTCCATTTGCTTTTCTACTTCACTCCTATACTCTTTGAACTTTTCAAAGGATTCGGACTTGTACTTCATAAGATAAACGTGTCTGAACCAACTATAATCATTGGTGAAGGTGATGAAGTAAGAATAGACTCTTCTCGCACTAACTCTTAGTGGCCACAAACATATGTATGGATCAAATCCAAAGGTTTTGTGGTGCGCTCCGTTTGTCCTACAAAATGAGCCTTGGTCATTTTTCCCTTCAAATAAGATTCACAAGTAGGAAGGTCATCAATGCCGCTAACATTTAGTGCTTTGAGAGCTTTGAACTCATTCATCCTATTTTTAGAGATATGTCCAAGTCTAGCATGCTAAAGAATGGCATCGTCTTGGTTATCTAACTTTCTTTTACTTGATTGAATGTGCATTAGTGAAGGCTGGGAATCTAGTATGTATAATCCATTATTTAATGTATCTTGTGCAATTAAATAACCATTCTTTAATGCTTTCAATACCCTATTCGATATAGAAAATTATATTCTTTATTATCAAGAATGGGAATTGAAACAATGTTCTTAACAAGTTCGGGTGCATAATAACAAGGATCTAATGCAATACAAGCATTCCCTAAGTCTAACTTTACTATACCTTGGACCGTGGCGACAACTCCTGCTCCATTTTCGAGGTGGAGGATCGTATCCCTTTCATGAAGACTCTTTCTTTTTTCCATCCCTTATTACGAATTACAAAGATGAGAACCACATGCGGTATCAAATACACATGAGGAAGAATTAGTCGTTAAGTACACTTCAATGAAGTACATACCCTTCCCAAGTGTGCCAAGGTATTCCTTGTAGTTTCTTTTCCAGTGCCATTTTTCGCCACAGTAAAAACAAGTTGTATCAATTTTGTCGCCTTTCTTCTTCTTTACTCATCCCAAACCTTTCAAAGGTTGCTTCCCTTTCGAGGAAGAACTCTTCTTCCTCTTACCTCCCTTTTTAGGACCCCTAGGGCCTTTCAACTTAGAGGTGGAAGCAAACATAAGAGGTTTTTCCTTTTTCATTGTTACCTCAGCGGTCACGATCATGCGCACCAATTCATTAATCATTACCTTTTTCTTGGACATGTTAAAGTTCATAACGAGTTGGTTGAAAGAAAGGGGTAATGATTGTAGGATCAAATGCACATAGAGATCATTATCAATGACCACCTCTAGTTGTCCAAGCTTTTCGATGAGTCCAATTATCCTAAGCCCATGATCATGGACACTTAAATCCTCTACAATCCTCGACCTAAAGAGCTCTCAAGACAAAGTGAACCTTTCTTGCCTAGTTTGTACATCATACTACTCTTGTAGGTGTTTATATATCTCACAAGCTTGTTTCATATGCTCATGAGTCTTTTGGAGCTTATTGCCAATGGAAGCCATCATGATGCACCTTGTTTGTAGATTATCATCTACCAATTTAATGAACAAGTCACAAGCCTTATCAGTGGCATCATTACCTAAGGTGTCTGGCGGACATGGATCAAGGATATAAGTCCTCTTTTTGGAGTCAAGAATGATTTTAAGGTTCCTTAACCAATCATGAAAGTTAGGCCCAGTGAGTTTATTAGTTTCCAAAATAGTGTAAAGTGGATTCTTAGCTATTTTGTTTTTGAAGATTTCAAAAATCTACAAGGGATGAAAGGAAGAGTGTAAACATATGATTGAATATTGATATTGATAAAAAACATGTCCATGGTCTTTCAAGCATGTTTTTTTCCCACTATTTTATCAAATCCTTCACCCCCAAGAAGAATTCGAAAAATCTCATCTCTTAGTGAGAATTAAGATCCTAAGGACTTGTAAGTGGACCCACGACTTGTGAGACACCCACAAACAATCAAAAGGTAAACAACTTTTGCTAATTGCATCTCATGCAACTCTTGATATGTTCTGCTTCACTTTTCATGTAGACCCCGACTCATGCGACATCTACATTACTATGTGTTAAGTTGAACCTACTAATCAAACTGTGATTCGAGATGGCTCCACGACATCCCACGACTCGTGTGCCAATGCATGGAAGTTCTCAAATCAAAGATGCATCATATGCTAAGTATATGGTCACAGTTTTCCACCATAAGTGTGACCCAGACTTGTGGGACATCACATAAATGATGGTAGCATTGTTATGCCACATGCTATTAGTAGAAGGCATGTATTAATTAAAACTCCTTATACTTTATATCCATTTTGACTTATTATTGTAAGAACTTAGACATTTGAAGTTGAGGATATCTCATCATTTTATCTTCTTATTTAGGTTTTCTATATCCTAACCATGCATCTCATACATCAATAGGATATGGTGAACAAAAATAAGTAAATGCGCCTAGCATGCTCCTAGGGTGGGATGACCGTAAGCCTAACCGAGTAATGCACTTAGACCTATAGGTGCATCACTTAGTTGATTTTAAGTGGGTTGATTAAATTTAGCTATTACATAAGTGTTTCCCCATACATTCATGGGACTTCTTGGGTTTCCATGCCTCCAATGGTCTCTTTGCTCCTTGTAATATTTATAAGAGAAAGAAATCCTCACTCCTAGTGATTCTACTCTCAAAACATTTACAAGATAGAAATTAAGAGTCATACAAGCCCCAATTTAATACAACCCTTTTCGACAACTTGAAACAAATAAAATCAATATTAAAGGCTAATGATCACCCCCACTTATTCATCATCCATTCAACAATTAAATGAATAATAAATAAATCTATAAGTAACAATTAATTCTAACAATTAAATGTTTATCTCATAAACAATTAATTAGCCAAGCAAGAGAAAGCATAACAATTATGCCATGAAATTGAAGATTAACTTTAACGAATTTTTAAAAGCGATCAAAAATGTCAAACATAATTTTGAAAACCTATACAACACTTGTGCATCTATCATATGTGATTCAAAACACTTTTGGTCACATAAAGAAGCCCAAAAACCAACTAAAATTGAGCTAAATGAAAATTGTGATGCTACCCTCCCAAGCTAGGCGTATCCGCTACTGGGCTAGCAGTCAGCTAGGATAGGCAGCATGCCATGTTTTCAAGTTTTGCTCAAGTCAAGTGCTAATTAGCTGAACTTTTGTGCACCAAAAAATTTATGACACTTCCTAAACATTAAAACACACATTATAGATGAAATTCCAGATTCAAAACTCTTTTTAAAAATGGAATTTCAAGTACTCAATCATGCTTTTAAAAAAAAGTTTGTAAAAATCATATTCTTCAAAATCTTCAATAATTTCCAATCATATTGGATTCGAAAATGACTGAAACAGCTTAAGGTCAATTAAAATATGCTATATCACCATATAACATCAATTAATGCCAAATCAACATTCAACATTAATAACTATGAATTGAAACATGCTCAACATATGAACTAACACCTTAAAACATATATTCGCATCATCTCAATTCATCAACCAAAGAGCCAAATACAACATTAGCCAAACACTCCAATCCATCACATGAATCAAGAATTTGGTAATTTTGATCAATTCATCACATGAATTAATCATTCAAAAATCCAAATCATAGCATGAATTAGGCTCCAATACCACTTGAAGTCATATATAGCTATATGATCCAATAATCAAAGTATTAAAAATGCAAATTAACTTGGTTACAGATATCACCAAGGATCTAAACATGCTAATGATTCAAATTTGGAAAGAAGATTACCTTAATTCTCTCAAAAACCAAGGAGATGTTGAAGATGACTCCAAGCAGTAGAAATTATCTCACAGTAGTAGCACGGTTTGGATGCAACTTTTACCCAATCCAGACTCCTTCAAAATTTCTAACAAAATTACAGTATCTTCTCCACTCCTTGATGAATCTACCATAAAACATTCAACTCAAAAAGCTATAGGGAAGTGCCAGAAAAAAAAAATTACCAAGCAAACTGCCCTAATAATAGATCTCCAAAAGCAAGCAATCCAATTGTCTTGCCTTTAATTGTTATGATCCACACACAAATGCTAGATCATAATCTCCTTAATATTAATTGGAAAATAGAAATGAGATTTGTAGAGATAAAGGTTGATTTGAGGTAGGAGAAGAAGCGAGGAAGTAAAACTTCAACACATGAGGCAACACTTTGAGAGTTGAAGGGAAAATATGAAGAAACTAATTCTTCACAATGTGATCAAGTGGTCGCCTATCTCTTTCTCTATATATATATATGTATATATCTATATATAGAGTGGGGATGGTGTGATGGTATCACACCTTCCTCAAGGTGACCACTAATTTGGCCTTGCAAGTTGGCAATTTGTAATTAAAATTTGAATTTGAATTTTGTATGCATTTCAATATCATTTGGAATCTAATTTCAAATTAATTAAAATGCTACACCAAATGAACCTTTCATTTTAATTATTCTTCCAAAATAAATTCTCTTGATTAATTAAATTAAACACTTTAATTTAATAACTTTTGATTTAACTCTTAAGTTAATTAGCTTAACTCTTTAAGCTAAGAATTGTCAACTTAACTCGTTAAGCTAACTTCACCAATTGATGGCTATGTGGCACCAAATAATTAATGCCTTAATTATTGGTCTAATTTAACTCTTTAAATTAGTTGATCAATTTAATAATTAAATTAATCAAGCCAAAATTGACCTCAATTTCGCCAACCTCAAAATTTCTAACTCTTAGAAAATTCTCTTTCATCAAGTAGGAAATACAATTTACTTTTGTGTGTGACCCATTAGGTTTTACCATTCATTGGACATAGGCTCACAATTCCCTGTGACTTTTGAATATCATATATATTCATTTTAGTTTAAACTCCTTTAACTAATTAACTCAATTCAATTAATCTCCAATAATTGAAGAGTACCCAATCTCCATGGTCGATGTCCAACCTCAAGCCCATATAGCTCAACTAATTGGCCGAAATGAATGCTTTTACAGAACCATTCTAGCTCTACATGTACTATACAAATACGGTCCTTCCATTTTCTATCTCCCGAAAAAGACCTAAGATATTTGTCGGCTCCTTAATAGCCTCGATACTATGTCTCTATTCAAATGTTCGATTCCACTTTATGACCTCATCATTATAAAATACATAAGAAATGCACCCACCCTTCACAATGAGAAGGAGTCAGATCCTATCTGGGATCTCACAAACCTTAATGTCTAAGTAGCTCATGCCTAATCACCCCCAAAATGACCCGCTACGTGGCCAAGAAAGAGTCAAAGCATAAGGACCTAAACACAAGGTTGCCATGGATCCTCAGTTTAGAGGACTAGTTATATGTACTAGCATAAGCTAGAGAACTTGCCACAGCTAATTTGCCTATGTGGCTATCTAGTGGATTCTTCGCTCTTGCTTTCTATGTTTGGTTCCCTAACAAGCACCCACTAACACGCACCCATATCTCATATGGTATTGCTCATAAAATGAAGCAACATCCAACTCCTTGGATTTATCCATCGTTAGTGCAAGTCTATCTAGATATTAGATGCCCTGTCTCGTAAGATCCTACGACTTGAAAGTTTTAAGATCACGATTATGTAAGACTTACTTCATGATCACCACCCAATATGTGACCAAGTCTCGTAGTCTTGTGTGATCTAAGGGCTTCAACCAAATGCCAATAAAGTATATTCAGAAGCATAAAATGAACATGGCCATTTAAAGAAAACCATTCAATCAAGATTGTATCACAAGTGAAATAGTTTACAATGCCAATATAATTGGCTAGTATTCCAAAAGTTCAAGGTGATTATCAAATCCCACAAGCAGTGGAAACAAATGAGCAACAAGAGCCTTACACACAAACTCTAAGAAGGTTGAACTGAATCTAGAAGTAACCCAAAAGGTTTGAAATCCTTCATGAGACGGGCCAATCAAATAGTGATTCGAAGACCTATGAGGAAGTTATGTTGGACATAGATTCGAAACATTATCTTGAAGCCATGAAATCCAAAATAGACTCCATGTATTCCAAAAAAATATAGACTTTGGTAGATCCATCGGAGGGAATAGTTTTTGTTAGTTGCAAGTGGATCTATAATCAAAAGCTAGGAGTCGATGGAGAGGTAATGACCTTTAAAGCGCGACTAGTGGCAAAAGATTACACTCAAAGACCTAGTACCGATTTCGAGGAAACCTTTTCACCGATCGCAATGCCTAAGTTTATTCGAATTTTACTTGCCATAGTCGAATATTATGACTATGAGATATAGCAAATGGATGTGAAAACTACTATTCTCAATGAAAACATTGAAGAAGAAATTTATATGGAGCAACTACAAGGTTTTACATCCAGAGGGAGTGAGCAAAAGTTTTGCAAACTCTAGAGATCCATTTATGGACTCAAACAAACATCCCGAAGTTGAAATATACATTTTGATAAGACAGTCAAATCATCTAGCTTTGTCAAAAATGTGTATGAACCTTATGTGTCCAAGAAAGCTAATGGGAGTAGTATATAGTTTATTGTGCTTTATATTGATGATGTTTTCTCATTGGCAATGAGAGAGAAATGCTAGAGTGTACATGGTTATCTACTTAATTCTCCATGAAGGATTTACGAGAAGCACTCTACGTATTAGGAATACGTATCTATAGAGATAGATTGAGGAGGATGCTAGGGCTTTCCCAAACCCCATACATTGACAAGATACTAAAAACATTTAGTATTAAAGAATCCAAGAGTAGATTCCTCCCTTTGGGACATGGCATTCGTCTATCCAAGTTTATGGCCCCTAAGACTGACGATGAAAGACAAAGAATGTCCTACGTACCTTATGCGTCCGCCATAGGGAGCATAATGTATGACGTTCAATGTATAAGACCGGATGTGGCACACGCTTTAAATGTTATGAACCGTTTCAAATCCAACCCTAATGAATGTCATTGGATAGCCGTTAAAACCATTCTTAAGTACTTGAGAAGCACTGAGGACTTTTTTTTGGTATATAACAATAGGGAATTGAAACTCGAAGGGGTTTTATATTTTAGTTTTCAATCCAATATAGATGATCCAAAATCCATTTCTAGATTTATATTTTGCTTTAATGGTGGTGCGGTGAGTTGGAAGAGTTCCAAACAAGACACCACGACTAATTCAACAACAGAAGCAGAATATATTACCACTTCAAAAGCTACAAAAGAAGGTGTTTGGATGAAAAAATTCATCCTAGAGTTGGATATAGTCCTTAGCATTGCTGAGCTGGTGGTTATCTTCTGTGACAATAACGGAGTGGCAGCACAAGCTAAAGAGCTAAGATCTCATCAAGGATCCAACCATATTTTTAGGCGATATCGTTTGATTTAGGAAATCATTGATAAGGTGACATCTAACTGGAGAGAGTTGCCTTGAAAAAGAATATAGCATATCCACTAGTTAAACCCCTATTGCAAAAGGTCTTTGAAGGGCGTCTTGAGAAGATGGGTCTTAAGACTATGGGGAATTAGCTTTAGGGCAAGTAGGAAATAGTTGGAATAATGCCCCGCATGCTAATTAGATTGGCATGTAAACTATTTCACGTGTGATACAATCTTGATTGAATGATATTCATTAAATGGCCATCATTATCTTATGCTTACATTTACTTCACTAGCATTTGGTTGAATACCTTAGATCACACAAGGCTATGAGACTTGGTCATGTATTAGTTGGTGATCATTAAACTGTTAGAAATAGTGCCTGGCAAGCCAATGATTTTGGCTTTGTAAAACTATTTTCTAAAGAGACAATCTTGATTGAATGATATCTTACATATGGCCACATTCATCTTATGCATTATATTACTTCACTGGCATTTGGATGAAGTCCTTAGATCACACATGACTATGGGACTTGGTCAGTTCACTGGGTGGTGATCATGGAATAAGTCTTACACGGTCGTGATCTTAAATATTCCAAGTCATATGATCTTACGAGACGGGACATCTAAGATCCGGATAGACTTGTACTAACGATGCAAAAATCCAAAGAGTTGGATATTGCTTCGTTCCATGAGCAACTTTATATGATACGGGTGCATGTTAGTATGTGCTTGTTAGATAACAAGGCACTGAAGAGCCACTAGAGACTCCACTAAGTAGCCGTAGTGGCAAGTCGGTAGTGACAAGCTCTCCTGCTTACGCTAGTGCATATAAATTAGTCCTTTGACCTGAGGATCCATTGTAACTTGTGTCCGGTCCTCATGCTTTAACTTATCCCTGGTCACCCAACGGGCCGTTCGGGATACGATTGGCTATGAGCTACTTGGCATGGAGGTTTATGAGATCCAAGATGGAATCCGACTCCTCGCTTTTGTGAAGGGCGAGTACATCTCCTATGCATTCTATAATGATCATATTCCAGAAATCCTTGCGCAAGGTGGTATGACAGCTTGGGAAAAGAGTTTTCCAAAAGATAAGGTCATACATCGGAATTGAACATTTAGAATAGAAGCATAGAATCGAGGCTATTAGGGAGCCAACAAATATCTTGCCCTACGCTTCTTTCATGGAGATAGGAGACGGAAGGACCGTATTTGCATGGAACACGTACAGCTTTAAAAGGTTCATACAGATACATTCATTTCGACCAATTAGTTGGCCTCCATGCGCTTGAGGTTGGACATCGACCATGGAGATTAGGTACTCTTCAATTGATAGAGATCGATTGAATCGAGTCGACTAGTTTAAAAGGAGTTTTAAACTAGAATGAATATTTGATATTCAAAAGTCACAAGGAGTTGTGAGCCTATGTCCGATGAATGGTTGAACCCAATGGGTCACACACAAAAGCCTTGAACTTTTCTAAGTGGTGAAAGAAGAATTTCTAAGTGTTAGGAAAATACGTCCCTCTTAAGGGACCGATTTTGAGAGAGAGATTTCAAGATCAATTATGGCTTGATTGATTTAAGTGCTAAATTGATCAACTAATTTAAGGAGTTAAATTAGGCAAATAATTAAGGAGTTGATTATTTGAGCCACATTGATAGTTGAATAATTGAAGTTGACTTAAAGAGTTAAGTTAACTAAATAAAACTTAAAGAGTTAAGTTTGCTTGATTTAATTGTTAAATCAAGTTGAATTAATTAAATTAATTGGATTAATTTAATTAATAGGAGAATATATTATTGGAGGGAAGAATTCAAATATGATTTGAATTAATTGGAATTGGATTCCAATTAAGCAAGTTGGCAAGACCACATGATAGTGGAATTACCAACTTACAATTATGCCCTTGGAATTTTCGGTCCCCCCCTTAGCATGGGAGGTGTGATGCCACCTTGGCATCACACCTCTCACACCTCTATATAAGGGGAGCTGGGGTGGCCGAAAATTAGTCCAGATTCATTAGCCAAAATTCTGAATTTTGCAAGCTAAATTCTTCCTCCAAAATTCTCTCCAAAGTTAGTAGAGATCTAACTTCCACCCATTCTCTCTCTCACTCAAAAACCTCCTTCTTCACCAAAAAACTCCAGATCGGATCGAGATAAAGATCTGGACGTTCTAGGATTGCTTTAAGGTGTGTGGACTTGCATTGGAGGTGACTGCAAGTGAGGTTACTCAATTCCAGAAAAGGTTTCTGCAGAACAGTCCACTTCCCGATTTTTTCCTGGAGCGATCCGATGGATATTTGGGCCAATTTTTTCACAGAAGATCTAAATTTGAGTTATATTTCGGGGGAATTTTTCCTCATTTCATTTGGAGGTCAGAATTGGAAGATATTCTCCTTTTTCTCCGCTGTGCCAGAAACTGCCGGAAATCTGTGATAGGAAGAATCATCCATCATCTCCTTGGATTTTGAGCGATTCAGGTTGGTATCCTCTGATTATTCCATTTATGTTGTATGATATATGCCTGGGGATTTTGCTTTGGTTCGAGATTTTCTATTTAATTTTGAATTTGTTTGGCTTATCTCGGCCATAGCACTTTCAAGTGGTATTGGAGCCCATATCATGCACTTATTTGGATTTTTGTTGCACAATTGGATCATGTGATGATCTGATTGAATCATCCACATACTTGATTCATTGATGAATTGGAGTGTGTGGATTGGAGATGCATGTGGATTATGTGTTTGATGAATTGAAAGCATGTTATTATGTGATTTAATTGTTAATTCGTATAGTTAGCATGTTTTAATTCATAGAAGTTAATGTTGAAATTTGATTTGACATTAATTGATGTTATATGTTGATATAGCATGTTGTTTAATGTCTGAAAGCGTTCTGGTCATTTTTGGATCCAATTGGATTGGAGTTTATTTGGAGATTGTTTGAAGAATATGATTCTCACCTTGACTAGTTTTTTGGAGCAAGTTTGTGCACTTTAATTTTCTGTTTTTCTAACTGTTTTGAATCTGAAATTTGGGCAGAAATGTGTATCAATGTGTTGGCCACACATGGTAGAAAGATAGGTGCATGAAAGTTGAAGGAATGGGGCTTGAATTGCCTCCTTCCCCCAATACGAGTGGCAGCAGCGGCCGGACGCTGCCGGGTGTGCCTAGCCAGCATGCGCGCACGCTGCCCGGGCAGCGCCTGGCCCTGTCCAGCAGTGGCAGCACCTGGCTTGGGGGGTGATTTTTGAGCCCCCAAGTCCATCCTTTTATGCTCCTAATTGTTTTGCATTGCACACAACAAATGCACAAGTGTTGTGCAAGGTCTCAAAATTATGTTTCACATTTTTGAGTGCTCCTTAAAATTGGTTAAAGTTGATCTCCAAGATAGTTGCATAATTGTTATGCATGACCAATTTCTTGTTTATATGATGAGCATTTAATTGGTAGAATTAATTGTTAATTCTTGTTTATTTATTGTTCATTTAATTGTTGAATGGATGATGAATGGATGGGGATGATCATGAGCCTTTAATATGATTTTATTTATTTTCAAGTTGTTGAAAAGTTGGTTGTATTAAATTGAGGCTTGCATGCCTCTTGATTCATCTTGTAAAATTTATGAGAGTAGAATCTTTAGGAGTGAGGATTTCCTACTCATTTAATTGTTACAAGGAGCAAAGGAGACCATTGGAGGCATGAAGACCTTATGAAGGCCCATGAATGTATGGGATACTATCATGTAATAGCTAGATTTAATCAACCCACTTAAAATAAACTAAGTGATGCACCTATGGCTCTAAGTGCATCACTTGGTTAAGGCTCATGGTCATCCCACCCTAGATGTATGCTAGGCGCATTTACTTATTTATGCTTTCCATATCCTATTTTGTATGTGATGCAAGACTAGGATATAGAGAACCTTAATAAGAAGATAAAATAATGATGAGATCTTTGCAAGCAAAAAAAAAAATCCTCCACTTAGAAAGTCTAAGTATTTTTCAAATATTAAGTCAAAATGGATTTCATATTAAAAGGAGTTTTAATTAATTCAAGCCTTCTACCAATAGTATGTGGCATGATGATGCTAGCATCATTTGTGTGATGTCTCACGAGTCGTGGGTCACACTTACCGTAGAAAAGTTGTGTCCACATACTTAGCATAAGATGCACTTTGGTTGGGGAATGCCCACGCATTGGCACACGAGTCGTGGGATGACGTGTGGCCCATCTCGAACCGAAGCATGATTGGTAGGTTTGACTTAACACTTAGTAATGCAGATGTCGCACGAGTCGTGGGTCTACATGAAAAGTGAGGCAAAATATATCAAGAATTGCATAAGATGCAATTAGCAAATGTTGCTTACCCTTCGATTGTTTGTGGATGTCTCACGAGTCGTGGGTCCACTTACAAGTCCTAGGGATCTTGATTCTCACTAGGAAATATGATTTCCCGAATTCTTTTTGGGGGTAAAGTATTTGATAAAATAGTGGGAGAAAAACATGCTTGAAAGACCATAAACATGTTTTCAATATCAAATCAATTGCATGCTTATTCTTTTCTTTTTCGCCTCTTTGTAGATTTACGAAATCTTCAAAATCAAAATGGCTAAGAATCCACTCTCAACTATTTTGGAAACCAATAAGCTAACCGGGCCAAACTTCCAAGACTGGCTAAGAAATCTCAAAATCATTCTTGACTCTGATAAAAGGACCTATGTCCTAGACAAGAAAAAGGCTAAAGTAGATGCAAACTGTTTCCACTGTGGTGAAAAGGGTCATTGGAGAAGAAATTGTAAAGCTTACCTTGCTACTCTTACGAAGGGTTTGTTTTTCATTGAAGTGCATTTAACGATGAATTCTTCCACATGGGTATTCGATACCGCATGCGGTTCTCACCTCTGTAATTCATTGCAGGGGATGGAAAGAAGAAAGAGTCTATGTGAAGGGGATATGATCCTCTGCTTGGGAAATGGAGTAACTGTTGCTGCCACATTCCAAGGAATAATCAAGCTAGATTTAGGGAATAAAAGCATTGTACTTGATCCAGTTTACTATGTACCCAATCTTGTCAAAAATATTATTTCTATTCCCGTTCTAGATAATGAAGGATATGATTTTTCAATATCGAATGGAAATCTATTGGCATCAAAGAATAGTTCTTTAGTTGCTAAAGGTACATTGTCTAATGGATTGTACATACTTAATTCCCAAACTTCACTAATGCACATTCAATCAAATAAAAGAAAGCAAGATATCCAAGAGGATGCCATGCTATGGCATGCAAGACTTGGGCATATATCCAAAAATAGGATGAACAAGTTAGACGCTCTCAAACACTAAATGTTAGTTGCATTGAAGAACTTCCAACTTGTAAGTCCTGTTTAAAAGGAAAAATGACCAAAGCTCCTTTTGTAGGACAATCGGAGCGTTCCACAAATCTTTTGGATTTGATCCACACAGATGTTTGTGGACCACTAAGAGTTAGTGGGAGAGGTGGCTATTCCTACTTCATCACCTTTACCGACGATCACAGTCGTTTCGGACACTTGTATCTTATGAAGAACAAATTCGAAGCTTTTGAAAAGTTCAAAGATTATAGAAATGAAGTAGAAAGGCAACTAGGGCTAAGTATTAAAACTCTTCGATCGGATCGAGGAGGAGAATACTTGAGCACCGAATTCTTGGATTATCTAAAGGAGAATGGGATTCTCTCACAATGGACTCCCCCCGGCATACCCCAGCTCAATGGGGTAGCCGAGAGAAGAAACCACACACTGTTGGACATGGTGCGTTCCATGATGAGCTTCTCTGATGTACCGATATCCTTTTGGGGATATGCCTTAACTACGGCAGCGAAGTTACTAAATATAGTACCTTCAAAGTCGGTGCCAAAGACACCATATGAGATATGGCATGGCAAAGCACCCTCTTATCAATATTTGAAGATTTGGGGATCTCCTGCCTACATAAGACGGACAGTGGGAGATAAGTTGGATAGTAGATCCATCTTGTGCAAGTTTGTGGGATACCCAAAAGAGTCTATAGGTTATTATTTTTATGATCCCTCGGAACAAAAGGTGTTTATCTCGAGGAACGCCGTCTTTTTGGAAAAAGAATTTCTATTGGATAGAAATGGCGTTGTTGTTGAACTTGATGAAGTTCAAAATAATCAACAAATCCCACAGGCGGTGGAAAAAATTGAATCACAAAAGCCCGATACACATCCTCTAAGAAGGTCTGACTGCGTCAAGAAGCAACCTGAAAGGTTCGGATTTTTTCATGAGACAGGTCAGTCGGATAGTGATCCGAAGACCTATAAGGAAGCTATGTTGGACATAGACTCAAGACACTGGCAAGAAGCCATGAGATCCGAAATGGACTCCATGTACTCGAACAAAGTATGGACTTTGGTAGATCCACCGAAGGGAATAGTTCCCGTAGGTTTCAAGTGGATCTATAAGCAAGTGATAACTTTTAAGGCGCGATTAGTGGCTAGAGGTTATACTCAAAGACCCGGTATTGATTTAGAGGAAACCTTTTCACCAGTCGCAATGCCTAAGTTCATTCGGATCCTACTTGCCATAGCTGCATATTATGACTATGAGATATGGCAAATGGATGTGAAAACCGCCTTTCTCAATGGAAACATTGAAGAGGAAATATACATAGAGTAACCACAAGGTTTCACACCCAAAGGGAGTGATCAAATGGTTTGCAAACTCCAAAGGTCCATTTATGGACTTAAACAAGCGTCTCGAAGTTGGAATATATGTTTTTGATAAGACAGTCAAATCGTTTGGCTTTGTCAAGAACGTATATGAACCCTGTGTATCAAAAGGCCAGTGGGAGTTTTGTACAGTTTATTATGCTTTATGTCGATGACATCCTTCTCATTGGGAATGAGGTTGGAATATTAGAATGAACTAAAGCATGGTTATCTACACAATTCTCCATGAAGGATTTGGGAGAGGCATCCTACGTATTAGGAATATGTATCTATAGAGATAGATCGAAGAGGATGTTGGGGCTATCCCAAACCATGTACATTGATAAAATACTAAAAACGTTTAGTATGGAGGAATCCAAGAAAGGATTTCTTCCTATGTGATATGGCATTCGTCTCTCGAAGTCTATGGCCCCTAAGACTGAGCAAGAGAAACGAAAGATGTCCCAAATACCCTATGCCTCTGCCATAGGGAGCATAATGTATGATGTTCAATGTACAAGACCGGATGTGGCACACTCGCTAAGTGTTACGAGTAGATTCCAATCCAATCCCAGTGAAAGTCACTGGATGGCCGTAAAGATAATCCTTAAGTACTTGAGAAGAACTAAGGATCTGTTCTTAGTATACGGTAATGGAGAATTGAAACTAGAAGGGTTTTCGGATTCAAGTTTCCAATCCGATGTAGATGACCTCAAATCCACTTCTGGATTTATATTTTGCCTCAGTGGCGGCGCCGTGAGTTGGAAAAGTTCCAAACAAGACACCACGGCCGACTCAATCACAGAGGCAGAATATATTGCGGCTTCTGAAGCCGCAAAGGAAGGTGTTTAGATGAAAAACTTCATTCAAGAGTTGAATGTAGTGCCTAGCATAGCTGAGCTAGTTGTCGTTTTCTGTGACAACACCGGGGCGGTAGCACAAGCTAAGGAGCCCAGATCTCATCAACGATCCAAGCACATTTTGAGGTGATATCATTTGATCAGAGAGATCATTGAGAGAGGCGACATCCGAGTGGAGAGAGTTGCCTCGGAAGAGAATATAGCAGATCCACTAACTAAGCCCTTTGGACAAAAGGTCTTTGAAGGACATCTTGAGAAGATGGGTCTTAAGACTGTAGGGCATTTGCTTTAGGGCAAGTGGGAGATTGTTAGAAATAGTGCCCGGCAAGCCAATGATTTTGGCTTTGTAAAACTATTTTCTAAAGAGACAATCTTGATTGAATGATATCTTACATATGGCCACATTCATCTTATACATTATATTACTTCACTGGCATTTCGATAAAGTCCTTAGATCACACATGACTATGGGACTTGGTCAGTTTACTGGGTGGTGATCATGGAATAAGTCTTACATGGTCGTGATCTTAAATATTCCAAGTCATAGGATCTTACGAGATGGGACATCTAAGATCTGGACAGACTTGCACTAACGATGCATAAATCCAAAAAGTTGGATATTGCTCCGTTCCATTAGCAACTGTATATGATACGGGTGCATATTAGTGGGTGCTTGTTAGAGAACAAGGTACTGAAGACCCATCGGAGACCCCACTAGGTAGCCGTAGTGGCAAGTCGGTAGTGCCAAGCTCTCCTGCTTACGCTAGTGCATATAAATTAGTCTTTTGACCTACGGATCCATTGTAACCTTGTGTCCGGTCCTCATGCTTTGACTTATCCCTGGTCACCCAGTGGGCCGTTCGGGATATGATTGGCTATGAGCTACTTGGCATGGAGGTTTATGAGATCCAAGATGGAATCCGACTCCTCGCTTTTGTGAAGGGCGAGTACATCTCCTATGCATTCTATAATGATCATATTCCAAAAATCCTTGCGCAAGGTGGTATGACAGCTTGGGAAAAGAGTTTTCCAAAAGATAAGGTCATACATCGGAATTGAACATTTAGAATAGAAGCATAGAATCGAGGCTATTAGGGAGTCGACAAATATCTTGCCCTAGGCCTCTTTCATGGAGATAGGAGACGGAAGGACCGTATTTGCATGGAACGCGTAGAGCTTTAAAAGGTTCATACAGAGATATTCATTTCGACCAATTAGTTGGGCTCTATGGGCTTGAGGTTGGATATCGACCATGGAGATTAGGTACTCTTCAATTGATAGAGATCGATTGAATCGAGTCGACTAGTTTAAAAGGAGTTTTAAACTAGAATGAATATTTGATATTCAAAAGTCACAAGGAGTTGTGAGCCTATGTCCGATGAATGGTTCAACTCAATGGGTCACACACAAAAGCCTTGAACTTTTCTAAGTGGTGAAAGAAGAATTTCTAAGTGTTAGGAAAATACGTCCCTCTTAAGGGACCGATTTTGAGAGAGAGATTTCAAGATCAATTATGGCTTGATTGATTTAAGTGTTAAATTGATCAACTAATTTAAGGAGTTAAATTAGGAAAATAATTAAGGAGTTGATTATTTGAGCCACATTGATAGTTGAATAATTGAAGTTGACTTAAAGAGTTAAGTTAACTAAATAAAACTTAAAGAGTTAAGTTTGCTTGATTTAATTGTTAAATCAAGTTGAATTTATTAAATTAATTGGATTAATTTAATTAATAGGAGAATATATTATTGGAGGGAAGAATTCAAATATGATTTGAATTAATTGGAATTGGATTCCAATTAAGCAAGTTGGCAAGACCACATGATAGTGGAATTACCAAGTTACAGTTATGCCTTTGGAATTTTCGGTCCCCCCCTTAGCATGGGAGGTGTGATGCCACCTCTCACACCTCTGTATAAGGGGAGGTGGAGTGGCAAAAATTAGTCCAGATTCATTAGCCAAAATTCTGAATTTTGCAAGCTAAATTTTTCCTCCAAAATTCTTTCCAAAGTTAGTAGAGATCTAACTTCCATCCATTCTCTCTCTCACTCAAAAACCTCCTTATTCACCAGAAAACTCCATATCTGCTCCAGCTAAAGATCTGGACGTTTTAGGATTGCTTTAAGGTGTGTGAACGTGCATTGGAGGTGACCGCAAGTGAGGCCACTCAATTCCAGAAAAGGTTTCTGCAGAACAGCCCACTTCATGATTTTCTCCTGGAGCGATCCGATGGATATTTGAGACAATTTTTTCACAGAAGATCTAAATTTGAGTTATATTTCTGTAGAATTTTTCCTCATTTCATTTGGAGGTCAGAATTGGAAGATATTCTCCTTTTTCTCCGCTGTGCCAGAAACTGCCGGAAATCTATGATAGGAGGAATCATCCATCATCTCCTTGGATTTTGAGCGATTCAGGTTGGTATCCTCTGATTATTCCATTTATGTTGTATGATATATGCCTGGGGATGTTGCTTTGGTTCGAGATTTTCTATTTAATTTTGAATTTGTTTGGCTTATCTCGGCCATAGCACTTTCAGAAACAAGTCTCACATGGTCATGATCTTAAATCTTCCAAGTCATAGAATCTTATGAGACATAACATCTAAGATCCAGATAGACTTGCACTAACAATCCATAAATCCAAGAGTTGTACATTGCTCCATTTTATGAGCAAGGCCATATAAGATATGGATGGATGTTAGTAGGTGTTTGTTAGACAACAAGTTCACTGAAGGCCAGCCCAAATAACATACTAGATAGCCGAGGAGCAAGTCGGTAGTGGCAAGTTCTCCAACTTACGCTAGTGCATATAATTAGTCCTTCGACTTGAGAATCCATGGTAACCTTGTGTTTAGGTCTTCATGCTTTGGCTCTACTTGACCATCTACTGGGTTATTTGGGTAGAGATTAGGCATGAGGTACTTAGACATGAAGATTTGTGAGATGCAAGATAGGATCTGACTCTTTGTTATTGTGAAGGGCGAGTACATCTCCTATGTATTTTATAATAATCGATTCCAAGAAATCTTTGTGCAAAGTAGTATGACAATTTGGAAAAGGAGTTTTCCAAAGAAAATGTCATAAAGGGGAATCGAACATCGAGAATAGAAATATAGAATCGAGGTTGTTAGGGAGCCGACAAATATCTTGTCATAGGCCTCTTTTAGGAGATAGGAGACGAAATGACTGTATTTACATGGTATGCGTAAAGCTAGAATGGTTCTCCAAAAGTATTCATTTCGACCAATTAGTTGGGCTGCATGGGCTTGAGGTTGGACATCGACCATGGAGATTGGGTACTTTTCAATTAATAGAGATCAATTGAATTGAGTCATTAGTTTAAAGGAGTTTAAACTAATGTGAATGTTTGATATTCTATAAGTTACAAAGAGTTGTGAGCCCATGTCCAATGAATGGTAGAACCTAATGGATCACACATAAAAGCTAATTGCAAATCTTACTAGATGAAGGGGAATTTTCTATGAGTTAGAAAGATTCCTCGATGACCGACTATAATGCACGAACACACCAAAAAATCACTTCGTGCAGTATCAGACACGTGTAGGACACGGACACAGCAATAAAGTATCCAAAAATTAAAATAAAAAAGATAAAATCCGACACAGTATCGGACACGGCTAAAGGATGTGTTCAACACAGTGGGGCTTTTTTTTATATATTAAATTGTACAAAATTTAAGGGCTAATAAATAATATAAAAACTTTTTAAATGACAAACAAAGTTAGTGAAAAACCTCAATATGATCATAATATCCTAATAAATTTAGATGATTAGACACACTATTAAAAAAAGAAAATTTTAAAAAAATAGTAAGTGATCGTAGAAACTTGACACTAACTATATGTATATATATATATAAGTAACAAAAAGAAAATGTTCTATCACCAATAATAATTTTTACATGTTTAATAGTGGAAAAATTGTATTTAAGTTATCACCATTGATAATTGATTACAAATCTTTAATGATAAGCATAAATCATGTTATTAGTTATAATTTTTACATTATCACTTATTTTTTTATGACTAATATTCATTTTTTTGTATTGAAAATTTCCATTATATAATTTTCATGAAGTGTAATGCTTATTCCAATTTAGGGGAATCATTATTTATTTGAATTTAAAATATACTTATTTAATGTTCAATGTTGATTTTTTTTCACTTTGCTTCGATATATATATTATATTTTAGATACATTAGTATGAGTAAGAAATACTTATATATATTATGATAATCGTGTTGGTGTTGTGTCATGTCCTAAAATTTTAAAATTTACTGTGTCGCCGTGTCCGTATCCGTGTATCATAGATGACCGATTTTGGAGGTAGACAGTTGATGCAATTTGTAGTCATTTTTGCTTGATCAATTTAATTTTTAAATTGATCTAATTGATTTAAAGAGTTAAATTAAGAGCAATTAATAAGAAGTTAATATTTTATACCACATGACTATGAATTGGTCAAGTTAACTTAAGGAGTTAAGTTAACAATGACTTGCTTAAAGAGTTAAGAAAATTGACTTAAGAGTTAAGTCAAAGGATAACTAATTGAATTAAAGTGTTTAATTTAATTAAAATGAAGAATTAATATTTGGATGACATTTCATCTCATGAAATGAAGATTCCAAATGAAATTCAAATGCACACAAAATTCACATTCTTGCCAACTTGCAAGCTAAATGGCGCCAACTTGAGGAAGGTGTGATGCCACCTTGGCATCACACCATCCTCCCTCTATATATAGATATAGAGTGTGAAGGGGGCGGCCACATGTGATTTTGATGCAAGCAATCTAGATCTAAGATTAGATTATCTCATTTTCCCTCTAATTTCCCAAGTGTTGCCTCTGAAGGTATGTGTGGCACTAGGATCCAAATATTTCAAAAATAAAACTGAATAAACTAGCCCACACAACACCCCCAGGATCAATACCTGCATGTAATTTATATTTAGAAGGAAAAAAAACCTAGGTGATTACAGAAAATCGAAGAGCAAGAGAGAACTCTTGAAAACCGTCAAACTGTCTCTTCACCGGCGCAGCAAGATCACCACCGATTTTCCCCTAGATGGAATCCTCCGTTTTTGGTGAAATTTTTACAGGAACTCCTCAACCCTTTGAAGATTCTTAAGTCCAAAATTCGGCCAAATCAGAACACCAGAGGTCCTCCCAGAACTAGCGAAACCGGCTGCCAGAAAACTGCTTCAGTCAAGAGCAAAAGCAACCAAATTAGATTGCCTCTAATGTAAAAGTCCACACACCAAATATATGGAATGTTCTCTGCAGAATGGATGGAATATCTGTAGAGAATGAGGGTAGGAAGGCTGGGAAAGAGCAGGAGGATGAAGTTGGAGAGAATAATGGGATGCTAACAAATTAGATTCCCACTACACAAAATGTGGGGAGAAATCACACTAGTCATGCACACACTTGCTCTCACTCACTCTTGGCCGGCCACACTCCTATATCTATATATAGGAGTGGTCCATGAACATCCCCAAGGAAATGATGCCAAGTGTCCTTGCCAAGGTGGCCACTAACTAGTAATTAGTGAATAAGAATATTAATTGAAGCACAAATTTCACCTTATGAAATGTCTTGCAATTAAATTCCAATTCACATTAAATGAACCATTCACTTAATTATTCTCCCAAAAATAATCCTCCAACTCAATTAAATTAAACACTTTAATTTAACCAATAATAATTTGACTTAATTCTTAAGTCAAAAATGCTTAACTATTTAAGCTAGTCAAAGTCAATTTAACCCTTAAATTAATTTTGACCAATTCATAGTCATGTGACATCAATTAATTAACCCTTCATTAATTGATCTCAATTTATCTCTTAAATTAATTTGACCAATTTAACATTTAAATTGATCAAGTCAAAAGGACTACAATTTTGCCTCATCCAAAATGGTTATGAATTTTCTAACTCTTCGAAAACTCTACTTCCTTCAATTGACCATGTCATTGGCTTTTGTGTGTGACCCATTAGGTTCTACCATTCATTGGACATGAGCTCACAACTCCTTGTAACTTTTGAATATCATATATTCATTTTAGTAAAACTAATCAGCTCAATTTAATTAATCTCATTAATTGAAGAGTACCCAATCTCCATGGTCGATGTCCAACCTCAAGCCTATGGAGCCCAACTAATTGGCCAAAATGAATGCTCTTGAAGAACCATTCTAGCATTACGCGTACCATGCAAATACGGTCCTTCCATCTCCTATCTCCCGAAAGAGGCCTAGAGCAAGATATTAGTCGGCTCCTTAATAGCCTTGATACTATGTTTCTATTCTTAATGTTCAATTCCCTTTGTGACCTCATCTTTGGAAACGCCTTTCCAAATTGTCACATCACCTTGCGCAAGGATTTCTTGGAATCGATTATTGTAGAACACATAGGAGATGCACTAGCCCTTCACAAAGACGAGGAGTTGGATTCCATCTTGGATCTCACAAACCTCTATGCCAAGTAGCTCATACCCAATCTCAACCAGGAAGACCCGCTAAGTGGTCAAGAAAGAGTCAAAGCATGAGGACCGGACATAAGGTTACAATGGATCCTCAGGTCAAAGGACTAATAATATGCACTAGCGTAAGAGGGAGAACTTGCCACTACTGACTTGCAACTTGGGCTATCTAGTGGATTCTCCAGGTGGGTCTTTAGTGCCTTGTTCTCTAATAAGCACCTACTAACATGCACCCGTATCTCATACAGTTGTTCATGGAACGGAACAATATCCAACTCTTAGATTATGCGTCGTTAGTGCAAGTCTATTCGGATCTTAGATGCCCTTATTCTCTTAAGATCCTATGACTTGGAAGGTTTAAGATCACGACCGTGTGAGATTTTTTCCATGGTCACCAAACCAAGTCCCATAGTCTTGTGTGATCTAAGGGCTTCATCCAAATGCCAGTGAAGTAAATGAAGAGCATATGATGAAGATGGCTATATGATGAATATCATTCAATCAAGATTGTCTTACTATAAAATAGTTTACAAGGCCAATCTAATTGGCTTGCTGGGCACTATTCCAACAGCCTCATGTGTTGAAGCTTCACTTTTCTTCATCTCCTACCTCCAAACCAAGCCTTCATCCTTGCATTTCTTCTCTTTGTTTTCCAGCTAATATTGAGAAGAAAAAGATTGTGCATTGGCGTGTGGATCTTATCACTAGAGGTACGACAATCAAATTGCTAGCCTTTGGAGATCCTCTATTTTAGGCTTTCACTTGGAGACATTTCTAGTGAGCCATCTCGTTTTTTGCTTCAGCTGAATTTTCTACTATAGATCCATCAAGGTGTTGGTAAGTTCCAGTAAAAGTTTCTGTTAGAGGAAAAATCATTTGGTTGCACAAAAGTTGCTCGGATTCTACTGTGTCGTTGGGAGACAATTTTCAAGGAGTTGAGATATTCTTCCAAGTTTCTTTGATTTTATGAAAATCAAGATAATCCTTATACCAAATCTGAATCTATGGTATGTTTAGATCATTGGCTTCATGTGTAGCCTAGTTATTTTAGCATTTTTAATCTTTGATAAATAGATCAAAGCGCTAAATGTGACTTTACTCACCATTTCCTTGTCGCCTAACGGTTTTGGTCCAAACTGCAAGTGGGACGAAAATAAGATGTATTGAAGTAAATAGTGATACAACGATCCAATCGTGTGATAAAAATTAAAACTTTTAAAACTTTTATCACATGAAGTAACTTGGATCACCATATACTAAGGATCTATTTTATGTCATAATGATGGTTTTAGAGACAAGAATCAAGTATCTTAAGTGATCTTCACAATTCAAGTGTAGAGACTCCTTCTTGACTCTTTAGTATGATCTCCACTATTTCCTTTTCCTAAGACCTTTCTTTCTCACTTCTAAACCTCAATTTGTAGTAGAAAAAGGTCCCCAAAATCACCTAAAATTGTGCAAAATTGGCAGCAACAATCAGCCTCAAAGAAGGCTCAAAAAACTGCCAAGGGTGATGAAGAACACTCATTCAATGGACTCTTTCTTGTTCATTAATCCCTAAATGTGGCACCTCTAATAGTATTCACACACCTTACAACACACTTTATTTCTTCATTCTTAGAATATAAGATGATGAAGAACATGGAGGAATTTTGGAAGAGTTAAAAGAAAAAGAGATATGAAGAAAATATAAAGGAAGTTATTTTGTTCACAACAAAAATGAGAGAAGAGGGAAAATTTTGCTTGGCTTGGTTGGCCATATGAGAGCATCCCTACCCTTTTATAAGATACGATGGATGCCTCTAGAAATTTTAATCTTTAAGGTTGTTTCTTGATCTGGTCCGACCTTCTAGGGAGTTGTGTACTAGGCTTGGGATGCTATTTTGTTCTATAGCCTGTGGGATAGGTTTATCATCTTGAACTTCATCAAGTTCAATGACAATGCCTTCTCTATTTGATACAAACTCCCTTTCTATAAAAGTGGCATTTCTCGAGATAGACACCTTTTGTTTTGAAGAAGCATAGAAGTAGTTACCTAAAGATTCTTTTTGGCACCCCAAAAACTTGTAAGGTGGATATTGTATCCAACTTGCCTCCGACTGGTCTCTTGACATAGGCAAGAGACCCCTAAACTCTTAAATAAGAGTAAGAAGATGCTTTGTTGTACCACATCTCATGTCATTGGCACCAACTTTAAGGGTACTATGTTTAGTAGCCTCACCGCTAGGGGAAAATTCCCAAAAAGAGACAAGGACATTGGTGAAGCTCATCATGGACTGCACGACATCCAGTAAGGTATGGTTTCTCCTTTCGACCATTCCAATATATTGGGGTGTGCCAAGAGGAGTCCATTAATATAATCTAAGAATTCAGTACTTAAGTATTTCATTCTCAATCCAATCAAAGAGCCTTGATACAAAGTCCTAATTGATTTTCTACTTCATTTCCATAATCTTTGAACTTTTCAAAGGCTTCGAACTCGTACTTTATAAGATATACATATCTAAGCCATGTGAAGTCATCGGTAAAAGTGATGAGTAAAAATAGCCTAATTTTGCATTAACTCTTAGTGGCCCACATACGTCTAATGAAGCTAATTTTCACAAGTTGGGGAAGCTGCATAGGATTCGAGTCAAACACTTCTAGCTTGCTAGGTCGACCTGCAATACTGAGTAAATGATAGGCTTATTGAGATGTACTCGGCTAAGGCCCTCTGATGCTTAGGTCAGAGGTTAGATTTTGATCAAGAATTTATAGTCTCGAGTCAGGGGTCAAATTTACTCTACTATCCTATTTCCTGATGCTATCAATATCATTATTTAAAGGGTAGATGTGGTCTTTATGCAGGCTTGATCGAAATAACATAGATCTGGTGAACGGTACTCAGAGGTGGCTAAGGGTGTCGTGGCACGTGTTTTTGCATTGAATGCGAAGGGTGCTCCAGAGAGGACAACAGTGAATGCAGCTTATGTCTTATTATGTTAGCATTGCTCCACATTTAGTGCTTAAACCTCCAATCTTCAACCTCTCATAGCTACTATCATGACCTTATGTTCACCCTCAAGGTTGGATCTAAGACCTCGTATTCATTGTGAAGGTTGGAGGTTGAATCTCAGGGTGACTTGTGCCCATCAAATCTACCCTAGGCCAACATGCGAACACTCAATGCCATCGTCTTTGTGGGGTAGAGACCATCGTCAATTTTCAGGGCACGACATGAGTCCCTCCACTTTACGAGCCTTAGCTGGGCGAGGTTGAGTACTCAGAGAGTTCTGTATTCGGCGTCTCTAGGAAGAGTATCATTCTTGCAACTAATAATTGGCTATTAATTGCTCTAACAACTAATTACTTGTGACAATTTGCATTTCCCAAAAGAGGCAATATATATTCTGCACACAGTTATTTCCACTTATGTTGGAATAGTGCCCCACAAGCCAATTAGATTGGCCTTGTAAACTATTTCCTTATAAAATAATCTTGATTGAATGATATTCATTAGATGGCCATCTTCATCTTATGCTTATTGTTCTCTTCACTTGCACTTGGATGAAGCCCTTAGATCACATTAGCCTACGGGACTTGGTCACGTACTGGGTATTGATCATGGAATAAGTTTATGCGGTCATGATCTTAAATCTTCCAAGTCATAGGATCTTACAAGACAGGGCATCTAAGATCCGGATAGAATTGTACTAACAATGCATAAATCTAAGGGTTGGATTTTGCTCCGTTTCATGAGCAATACCATATGAGATATAGATGCATGTTAGTGGGTGCTTGCTAGAGAACAAGGTACTGAAGGCTTGCCTATAGAATCCACTAGATAGCTGAAGTGGCAAGTTCTTCAGCTTGCGCTAGTGCATATTATTAGTCCTTTGACCTGAGAATCCATGGTAATCTTGTGTTTGGTCCTTATTCTTTGACTCTTCCTTGGTCACTTAGCGAGCCGCTCGGGTTGAGGTTGGGCATAAGCTACTAGGCATAGAGGTTTGAGAGATCTAAGATGGAATCCGACTACTCACTTTTGTGGAGGGTGAGTGCATCTCCTATGCATTCTATAATGATCGATTCCAAGAAATCCTTGCGCAAGATCATGTGACAATTTGGAAAGGTGTTTCCATAGATGAGGTCACTAAGGGAATCGAACATTGAGAAAAGAATCATAGCATCGAGGCTATTAGGGAGACGACTAATATCTTACCCTAGGCCTCTTTTGGGAAATAGGAGACAGAAGGATCGTATTTGCATCATAATGCTAGAATGGTTATCCAAGAGCATTCATTTTGGCTGATTTGTTGGGCTCCATGGGCTTGAGGTTGGACATCGACCATGGGGATTGGGTACTCTTAAATTAATGAGATTAATTGAATTGAGTCGCTTAGTTTAAAGGAGTTTAAACCAATGTGAATATTTAGTATTCCATAAGTCACAAGGAGTTGTGAGCCCATGTCCAATGAATGGTAGAACCTAATAGGTTACAAACAAAATCTGATAGCTTGAACTATTGAAGGAAGGAGAGTTTTCTAAGAGTTAGAAAATTCATGATCGAATTATGGAGGAGGTGAAAATTAGAGTCATTTTTAGCTTGATCAATTTAATAGTTAAATTGATCAATTTAATTTAAGAGTTAAGTTAAGATCGATTAATTAAGAGTTAATTAATTTATGCCATATGACCATCAATTGGTCAAATTAATTTAAGAGTTAAATTAATTTTGACTAGCTTAAAGAGTTAAGCAATTTGATTTAAAATTTAAGTCAAAAGACTATTAATTAAATTAAAGTGTTTAATTTAATTTTATTGGAGAGTTTATTTAGGAGAATATTATTAAATGAAGGGTTCATTTAATATGGAATTGGAATTTAATTGGAAGACATTTCATAAGATGAAATGTAAGCTTCAATTGATATTCTTATTCACTAATCACTAAATGTTAGTGGCCACCTTGGAATGGACACTTGGCACTCTCTCCTTGAGGTTGGTGTGTGACCACACATTGTCCCACTCCTATATATACATATGGAATGAGTATGGGCGGTCACATGGTCTTGCAAGCTAGGTGTGATTATTCTCCCAACAAAATTTGAGTAGTGGACATCTAATTTGTTAGCATCCCCATTATTCTCTCCAACCTCCCACACATTCCACCTCCATTCTTCCAAGCCTTCTCTTCTCCTCTCTCTGCAAACATCTCCAGCCATATTGTAGAGAAAAGTTCCTAGCTATGGTTGTGGACTATGTCATTAGAGGCCAATTGTTTGGTTGCTATTGCTCTTGTTTGAGGCAATTTCTGGTAGCCGGTTGTGGGCATTTCTAGGAGGCATTTTGATCTTATGTTTTAGCTGATGTTTGGAGTATTATATCCTTAGGGTGTGATGACATTCCCATAAAAATTTCAGCTCCAAAGGAGGAGTCCAACCTTGGGAAAAATGTTGATGAATCCGCTGCGCCAGTGAGGAGTTTCTTCAACAGTTGAATAAGAGTTTTCTTGCTCCTTGAATTTTCTATTTTCACCAATGTAATTCCCCACTGTAAATCTGATTCCTATGCATGTCTTGATCCTTAGGGGTGTGTGTGGGCTGGTTATATTCATGTTTTTCAAAAATTATTGGATCCTAGTGTTATACATATCTACAAGTGGTATTGGAGTTGTATTCATGCATGGATTTGGATTTTGCTTGGCTTGGATGATTGGTTCTTGTGAAGTATTGATCTTAATCACCATATACTCGATCCATATGATGGGTTTGAGTCTATGGATGATCTTGTTTGTGGCTCTTTGGTTTATGGATTAAATCATGCTATTATGTCTTTTAAGTGTTAAATTATGTGATGAGTATGTTTTAATTCATTTTTGCTAATTTTGAATTTTTGATTTGGCATTGGTGGGTGTTATATGTTTGATATAGCATGTTTTGGATGGACTCAAGTTGTTTTGGTCATTTTTGGGTCCAATATGATTGGATATTTTTGGAGATTTTTGAAGAATTTGATTTTTGCTTAAACTTATTTTTCAACCATCCTTGGGCACTTGATATTTCAATTTTAAAAACTGTTTTAATCTAAAATCCTCACCTATTTTGTGTGTTTTGATGTTTAGAAGTTGTTCTAATATTCTTGATGCACAAAAGTGGAGCCAAAAAGGGCTTGACTCTGCCATGACCCTAAAACAAAGGAGTTGCAGGCACTTGGCAACCCACAACAGGGCAGTGGTCGAGAGCTACTACCCAGCAGTGTGTAAACCTCAGCCAGCAGCCCCTAGTTAGGTTTGGCATGAGTTTTGAGCCTTTCCTTTGGTTCCTTTAATGACCAAACTTGTTTTGAAACACACACATTGGTTGTATAAATGTTGTGTAAGGCCTTAAAATTACATTGGACTTCTTTTTGTTGCTTTTAAAACTTGTTAAAGTTGATCTCGAATTATGGCAATAATATGATGCACAAGTGTTATGCTTGTTCTTGCTTGACCAATTATTTGTTAATTAGCATTAAATTGATGGAATTGAATGTTAATTCTTGGTTTATTTATTGTTCATTTAAATGTTGAATGGATGATGAATGAATGGGGATGATCATGGGCCTTTAATATTGATTTTATTTATTTCAAGTTGTTGAAAAGGGTTGTATTAAATTAGAGCTTGCATGCCTATTTTATTTCTATCTTGTCAAAGTTATGAGAGTAGAATCACTAGGAGTGCGAATTTCTTTCTCATGTAAATGTTGCAAGGAGCAAAGAAGACCTTTGGAGGCATGAAGACCCATGAATGTATGGGATACACTCATGTAATAGCAAGATTTAATCAACCTACTTAAAATCAACTAAGTGGTGCACCTATGGCTTTAAGTGTACCACTTGGTTAGGCTCATGATCATCCTACCCTAGGAGCATGCTAGGTGCATTTACTTATTTATGCTTTTCATATCCTATTGATGTATGAGATGTATGATTAAGATATAGAGAACCTAAATAAGAAGATAAACTGATGAGATCTTTGCAAGTAAAAACCCTCCACTTAGAATGTCTAAGTGATTTCAAATATTAAGTCAGAATGGATACAAGTCAAAAGAGTTGAATTAATCCATGTCTTCTACCAATAGGACGTAGTATGATGATGCTACCATTATTTGTGTGATATCCCATGAGTTGTGGGTCATACTTACAGTGGAAATCTATGATCATGTACTTAGCATAAAATGCACCTTTGATTTGAGAATGCCCATGCATGGGCACATGAGTCGTGGGATGTCATGGGCCCGTCTCGAATTGAAGTGATTGGTAGGTATGACTTGACACCTATTGGTGTGCATGTCTCACGAGTCATGGGTCTACATGAAAAGTGAGGCAAAATATATCAAGAGTTGTATGAGATGCAATTAACTAAAGTTGTTTACCTTTTGATTGTTTGTGGATGTCTCACGAGTTGTAGGTTCACTTGCAAGTCCTTAGGATCATGATTTTCACTAGAAAATATGATTTTCGAATTCTTCAAGGGGGTAAAGGATTTAATAAAATACTGGGAGAAAAACATGCTTGAAAGACCATGAACATGTTTTTAATATCAATATTTATTCACATGCTTATACTCTTTTTTCGCCTTTTGTAGATTTTCGAAATCTTCAAAATCAAAATGGCTAAAAATCCACTCACAAGCATTTTGGAAACTAATAAACTCACTGGGCCTAACTTCCAAGATTGGCTAAGAAACTTTAAGATAAATCTTGACTATGAAAAGAGGACTTATATCCTTGATCAAAGTCCCGCAGACACAATTAGCGATGACGCTACTAACGAGATGCGTGAAACGTTCACGAAATTTGTAGATGATGATCTACAAGTGAGATGCATCATGTTGGCCTCTATAACTAATGAGCTTCAAAAGAGTCACGAGCACATAAACATGCTCGCGAGATCTATTTGCACCTACAAGAGTTGTACGGTGTACAATCAAGATACAAAATGTTTGCGTTGTCAAAGGAGCTCTTTAGGTCAAGGATGAGTGAGAGGTCAAGTATCTATGATCACGGGCCAAAGATAATTGGACTCATCAAAAAGCTTGGACAACTTGATGTGATTATGGAAATGATCCCTATGTGGATTTGATCCTCCAGTCATTACCACCATCATTCGACCAATTCGTTATGAACTTTAATATGTCCTAGCAAACAATGACAATTAATGAATTAGTGAATATGCTTGTGACCCCTAAGGTGATGATGAAAAAAGAAAAGCCCCCTGTGATTGCTTTTCCTCCAAGTCAGAAGGTCCTAGCGGCCCAAGAAAGAGAGGTAAGAGGAAGAAGAGTTCTTCCTCAAAAGGAAAGTAACTCGTGAAATATTCCAGGGAAGTCAAGAAAAAGGCCAAAGCTGAGGCAAACTGTTTCCACTATGGTGAAAAAAGGCACTAAAAGAGAAATTGTAAGGCTTACCTTGCAACCTTTGAGAAGGGTATGTACTTTATTGAAGTGCATTTAACAACCAATTCTTCCCCATGGGTATTTGGTACCATATGTGGTTCTCACCTTTGTAATTCGTTACAGGGTATGGAAAGAAGAAAGAGTCTGCGTGAAAGGGATATAATCCTTTTCCTAGGAAATGGAGCAACAGTTGCCATCTCCTTCCAAGGTGTAATCAAGTTAGACTTGGGGCATTCTAGTATTATACTTGATCCAGTTTATTATGTACCGAATCTTGTTAAGAACATTATATCAATTCCCGATCTTGATTATCAAGGATATGATTTTTCTATATCGAATGTGATATTGAAAGCGTTGAAGAATGTTTCTTTAATTTCTCGAGGTACATTGTCTAACAGATTACACATACTTGAATCTCAACCTTCACTAATGCACATTCAATCAAGTAAATGGAAATTTGATAACTAAGAAGATGCCATCCTTTGGCATGCAAGACTTGGGCATATCTCTAAGAATAGGATGAGCAAGATGGAAGCTCTCAAAGTACTAAAAATTAGAGGCATTGAGGACCTTCTTACTTGTGAATTCTATTTAAAGGAAAAAATGACCAAGGCTCCTTTTGTAGGATAATTGGAGTGCTCCACAAGTCTTTTGGATTTAATTCATATGGATGTTTGTGGCCCACTAAGAGTTAGTGCGATAAATGGTTGCTCTTACTTCATCACCTTCATTGATGATTACAGTTGGTTCAGACACATGTATCTTATAAAGAACAAGTCCGAAGCCTTTGAAAAGTTCAAAGAGTATAGGAATGAAGTGGAAAAGTAATTACAACTTAGTATTAAAGCTCTTCGATTGGATCGAGGGGGATAATACTTAAGTACTGAATTCTTAGATTATCTGAAAGAGAATGGGATTCTCTCACAATAGACTCCACCCGGCACACTCCAACACAATAGAGTAGCCGAAAGAAAAAACCATCCCTTATTAGACATGGTACGTTCCATGATGATCTTTTTCAACATGCCCATATCATTTCGAAGATACACCTTAGAAATAGCAGTAAAGTTACTAAATGTAGGACCTTCAAGTCGGTGCCCAAAACACCGCATGAGATGTGGTATGGAAAAGTACCCTCTTATCAGTACCTCAGGGTTTGGGGGTCTCCTGCTTACATGAGATGAATAGTAGAAGACAAGTTGGATAGTAGACCCGCCTTGTACAAGTTTGAGGGATACCCAAGAGAGTCCATGGGCTATTACTTTTATGATCTCTCAGAACAAAGAATGTTCATTTCAAGGAACACCAACTTTTTGGAAAAGGATTTTTTATTAGATAGAAATGGCGTTGTTGTTGAACTTGATGAAGTTTAAGATTATCATCAAATTCTACAAGTAGTAGAAACAAGTGAGCCACAAGAGCCTCACTCACAACCTCTGACAAGGTCAAATCGAATTAGGAAATGACTCGAAAGGTTCAAATTTCTTATGAGATAGGCTAATCGAATATTGATCCAAAGATCTATGAGAAAATATGTTAGGCATAGACTTGGGATATTAGCTTGATGCATGAGATCCGGAATGGACTCTATGTACTCCAACAAAGTATAGACTTTGGTAGATCCACTAGAGGAAAAGTTCCCATTGGTTGCAAATGGATCTATAAGCGAAAGCTAGGAGTTAATGGAGAGGTAGTGACCTTTAAGGCACGATTGGTGGCAAAGGGTTACACTCAAAGACCCGGTATCGATTTCAAGGAAACCTTTCACTAGTCACTATGCCTAAGTCCATTCAGATTCTACTTACCATAGCTATATATTATGACTATGAGAATTGGCAAATGAATGTGAAAACTGCTTTTCTCAATGGAGACATTAAAGAAGGAATCTATATAGAGCAACCACAAGGTTTTACATCTAAGGAGAGTGAACAAAAGGTTTGCAAACTATACAGATCTATTTATGGACTCAAATAAGCGTCTCAAAGTTGGAACATATGTTTTAACAAGATGGTCAAATCATTTGGCTTTGTAAAAAATGTGTATGATCCATGTGTGTATATGAAGGTTAGTGGGAGTAGTGTATAGTTTATTATGCTTTATGTCGATGACATCCTTCTCATTGGGAATGAGGTAGGAATGTTAAAGTGTACTAAGTGTGGTTATCTACATAATTCTCCATGAAGAATTTGGGAAAAGCATCTTATGTAATGGGAATACGTATCTATAGAGATAGATTGAAGAGGATGCTGGGGCTTTCCCAAACATTATACATTGACAAAATACTAAAGAGGTTTAGCATGGAAGAATCGAAGATAAGATTTCTTCCCATGGGACATAGCATTCATCTCTCCAAGTTTATGGCCCCCCAGGCTGAAGACGAGAAATGGAGAATGTCCCATATACCTTATGCCTCTACTATTGAAGCATAATGTATGCAGTTCAATATACAAGACAGGATGTGGCACACTCGCCAAATGTTGTGAGTATGTTGCAATTCGATCCCAGTGAGAGTTACTAGATAGCCGTAAAATTAATCCTTAAGTACTTGATAAGGACTAAGGAGATATTTTGGTATACGGTAGTGGATAATTGAAACTCGAGGGATTTTTAAAATCAAGTTTCCAATCCGATGTAGATGACCTGAAATCCACTTCTACATTCATATTTTACCTCAATGGCAGTGCGGTGAGTTGGAAAAGTTCCAAACATGACACCACGGTCGATTTTACCATAGAGGCAGAATACATTGCAGCTTCAGAAGCTGCAGAGGAAGGTGTTTGGATGAAACACTTCATTCAAGAGTTGAATGTAATACCAGCATTGTTAAGCCAATAGTTATTTTTTGTGACAACAACGGGGCAGTAGCATAGGCTAAAGAGCTAAGATCTCATCAGCGATCCAAGCACATTTTAAGGCGAAATCACTTGATCCTGATATCATTAATAGAGGCAACATCCGAGTTGAGAGAATTATCTCGGAAGAGAATATAAGAGATCCACTGACTAAACCTCTAACGCAAAAGGTCTTTGAAGGATATTTTGAGAAGATGGGTCTTAAGGCCATAGGGTATTGGCTTTAAGGCAAGTGGGAGATTGTTCAAATAATGCCTTACAAACCAATTAGATTGGCCTTGTAAACTATTTCCTTGTAAAACAATGTTGGTTGAATGATATTCATTATATGTCTATCTTCATTTTATGCTCATTATTTTCTTCATTTGCATTTGGATGAAGCCATTAGATCACATTACACTGTGGGACTTGGTCATGTACTGGGTGGTGATCATGGAATAAGTCTTACACAGTCGTGATCTTAAAAATTCCAAGTCACAGGATCTTACGAGACAGTGCATCTAAGATCCGAATAGACTTGCACTAATGATGCATAAATCCAAGGGTTGGATGTTGCTCCATTCCATGAGCAACGTTATATAAGACACGGATGCATGTTAGTGGGTGCTTGTTACAGAATAAGGCACTGAAGGCCCGCCTGGAGAATCCACTAGATAACCGAAGTGGCAATTTAGGAGGGGCAAGTTCTCCAGCTTGTGCTAGTGCATATTATTAGTCCTTTGACTTGAGGATCCATGGTAATCTTGTGTTAGGTCCTTATGTTTTGACTCTTCCTTGGCTGCTTAGCAAGCCGTTGGGGTTTACGTTGGGCATAAGCTACTAGGCAAGGTTTTGTGAGATCCAAGATGGAATATGACTCTTTACTTTTATGAAGGGTGAGTACATCTCCTATGCATTCTATAATGATCGATTCCAAGAAATCCTTGCGCAAGGTGATGAGATAATTTGGTGAGGTGTTTCCAAAGATGAGGTCACTAAAGGAATCGAACATTGAGAATAGAAGCATAGCATCGAGGCTATTAGGGAGCCCACTAGAGTCTTGCCTTAGGCCTCCTTCGGGTGATAGGAGACGAATGATTGTATTTGCATGGTACGCCCAATGCTAGAATAGTTTGCCAAGAGCATTCATTTTAGCCAATTAGTTAGGCTCCATAGGCTCGAGGTTGGACATCATCCATGGAGATTGGGTACTCTTCAATTAATGAGATTAATTGAATTGAGTCGCTTAGTTTAAAGGAGTTTAAACTAATGTGAATATTTCATATTCCATAAGTCACAAGGAGTTGTGAGCCCATGTCCAATGAATGGTAGAACCTAATGTGTCAGACACAAAAGCTAATAGCTTGACCTATTGAAGGAAGGAGAATTTTTTAAGAGTTAGAAAATCACAACTGAATTATAGAGAAGGTCAAAATTAGAATCATTTTTGGCTTGATCAATTTAATTTAAGAGTTAAATTAAGATTGAATAATTAAATTTTAATTAATTTATGCCACATGACCATCAATTGGTCAAATTAATTTAAGTGTTAAATTAATTTTGACTAGCTAAGGAGTTAAGCAATTTGACTTAAGAGTTAAGTTAAAGGACTATTAATTAAATTAAAATGTTTAATTTAATTTAATTTGAGAGTTTATTTAGGAGAATATTACTAAATGAAGGGTTCATTTAATATGGAATTGGAATTTAATTGGAAGACATTTCATAAGATGAAATGTAAGCTTCAATTAATATTCTTATTCACTAATCACTAAATATTAGTGGCCACCTTGGCATGGACACTTGGAACCCTCTTCTTGAGGTTGGTGTGGGACCACACACCATCCTGTTCCTATGTATACATATGGAATGTAGATGGAAGTCACTTGGTCTTGCAGGCAAGGTGTGATTATTCTCCCAACAAAATTTGAGTAGTGGACATCTAATTTGTTAGCATCCCCATTATTCTTTCCAACCTCCCTCACATTCCACCTCCATTCTTCCAAGCCTTCTCTTATCCTCTCTCTGCAAACATCTCCAGCCATATTGTAGAGAAAAGGTCCTAGACTATGTCATTAGAGGCCAACCGTTTGGTTGCTATTGCTCATGTTTGAGGCAGTTTCTGGCATCCGGTTGTGGGCATTTCTAGGAGGCTTTTTGATCTTCTATTTTGGCTGATTTTTGGTGTGTTATATCCTCAAGGTGTGATGACGTTCCAGTAAAATTTTTAGATCTAATGGAAGAGTCCAACCACGGGAAAAGTGTTGGTGAATCCACTGCACCAGTGAGGAGTTTCTTCAACGGTTGAAGAAGAGTTTTCTTGCTCTTTGAATTTTCTATTTTCACCAAGGTAATTCGCAACTATAAATCTGATTCCTATGCATGTCTTGATCCTTGGGGGTGTGTGTTGGCTGGTTATATTCATATTTTTTGAAACTTTTTGGATTCTAGTGCCATACACACCTACACTTTCATGCTGCCAAAGTTCTCCTAATTCTCTTCATTCTAGGTCAGTTTTCTAAGCTTCAAGATCAAATTTCACGCGCCTTCGCTCCTAAAGCCTGTAATTTTTTAGGTGATCTCTATTCTATTTCTCTATGTTTGGCCTCTTCTCTTTTTTATTTTTCTTCTATTACTTCCTGATGAGTTTTGCGAGTGATAGGGAGATCGAGAGGGTTATTGGGGAGAACAGTGTTTAGGTCGAGGATGATCCTTGCACATGCAAGTCTAGATCTACTGATTGTACCGATCCCCATGAAATAAGCAATGCTGAGGTTGATATTGAAGGGGATAAGACCGGTTGGGCAGAGTTTGCAAAGATATTAGTTGATGTAGATAAGGGTGACTGACAAGACTCAGGGAATGAGGGCAATCTATAGGACTTGGGGGGTAAGGGTGCAATCAGCCTATCTAAGCTTGGTTTACCTAGGTTAGAAGAGGAGTCGGTTAGTTCGAGTAGGGCGGCTGCTATGGTCTGTCCAGAGTGCAAACCTTTGATCCCTGCTAAAAAATGAACCTCTTATAAAACCCAGTTTCACATACCGAAACAAAGTCTACCATTAAAGCGGCTGAGCTCAATTACACCCGCAGCTAATTCCATATCCCCTTGAATTCGAGCTTGTTCAACCTGAACCTCATGGACACATGCACTAGGCCCCCAATAATTACCTTGCCTACTTCTTGCCATCCTATAGTATGGCCTTAGGTTTCTCTTTGCCGAAATAATTTGACTATCTTGTTTAAGTCCATAAATGGATCTCTAGAGTATCCAAACCTTTTGCTCCCTCCCCTTGGATGTAAAACCTTGAGGTTGCATCATATAGATTTCTTCTCCATTATTTCCATTGAGGAAAGCGGTTTTCACATCCATTTGCCATATCTCATAGTTATAATATGCGACTATAGCAAGTAAAATCTGAATAGACTTAGACATTGCAACCGGAGAAAAAGTTTTCTCCAAATCGATACCAAGTCTTTTAGTGTAACCTTTAGCCACTAATCACGCCTTAAAGGTCATAAACTTTCCATCAACTCCTAGCTTTCGCTTATAGATCTACTTGTAACCTACGAAAATAATTTCCTCCAATGGATCTACCAAAGTCCACAGTTTGTTGGAGTACATGGAGTCCATTTTGGATTTTATGGGATCATGCTAATGTCCTAAATCTATGTCCAACATAGCTTCTTCATAGGCCTTTGGAACACTATCCGATTGTCCTATCTCATGAAGAAATATGAACTTTTCGGGTTGCTTCTTGATTCGGTCCGACCTTCTCAGAAGTTGCATGTTAGGCTCTTGCTGCTTATATGTTTCCACCGCTTGTGGGATTTGTTGATCATCTTGAACTTTATCAAGTTCAACAACAACACCATTTCTATCTAATAGAAATTTCTTTTCTAAATTGTGGGTGCTCTTCAAGACAAATACCCTTTGTTCCGAAGGATCATAGAAGTAATAACCCAAAGACTCTATTCGGTATCCCACACAAGGTAGATCTATATCCAACTTGTCTCCCACTAACTGCTTCACATAAGTGGGAGACCCCAAACTTTAAGGTAATGGTAAGAGGGTGCTTTACCATACCAACTTTGAGGGTACTAGATTTAGTAGCCTTGTCACAGTTTCTAAGGTTACATAATGTACCTTGCGCAATTAAAGAACCATTCTTTAATGCTTTTAACATCCCATTCAATATAGAAAAATCATATCCTTCATTATCAAGAACGAGAATAGAAATGATATTTTTCACAAGGTTGGGTACATAATAAACCGGATCAAGTATAATGCAAGCATTCCCCAAGTTTAACTTAATTACACCTTGGACCGTGGTGGCAACTCTTGCTCCATTTCTAAGGCGAAAGATCATATCTCCTTCTCAAAAACTCTTTCTTATTTCCATACTTCGTAAAGAGTTACATAAGTGAGAACCACATGTGGTATCAAATACCCCTGAGGAAGAATTAGTTGTCAAATGCACTTCAATAAAGTACATACCCTTCTCAAGGGTTGCCAGGTAAGCTTTGCAATTCCTTTTCCAATGCCCATTCTCGCCACAATGAAAACAACTCGTATCAGTTTTATTCTCTTTCTTCTTCTTTACTCCTCCCAAACCTTTTAAGGGTTGCTCCCCTTTGGAGGAATAACCTTTCTTCCTCTTACCTCTTTTCTTAGGACCCCTAAGGCCATTCGAATTTGAGGAGGAACTAAGCATAAGAGGTTTTACTTTTTTAAAGTCGCCTCAGCGGTCACAAGCATGTTCACCAATTTGTTGATCATCACCTCTTACTTGGACATATGAAAGTTCACAACAAATTGGTCGAAAGAAAAGGGTAATGGTTGTAGGATCAAATCCACGTAGAGGTCATTGTCCATTGCAACATTAAGTTGTCCAAACTTTTCAATGAATCCAATCATCTTAAGCCCATGATCATGGATGTTTGAACCTGAAAGTGCTATGGCCGAGATAAGCCAAACAAATTCAAAATTAAATAGAAAATCTCGATCCAAAGCAACATCTCCAGGCATATATCATACAACATAAATGGATTAATCAGAGGATACCAACCTGAATCACTCAAAATCCAAGGAGATGATGGATGATTCTTCCTATCACAGATTTCCGGCAGTTTCTGGCACAGCGGAGAGAAAGGAGAATATATTCCAATTCGGACCTCCAAATGAAATGAGGAAAAATTATCCAGAAATCTAACTCAAATTCAAATCTTCTGTGAAAAAATTGGCTCAAATCTCCACCGGATCGCTCCAGTAGAAAATCGTGAAGTGGACTGTTCTGCAGAAACCTTTTCTGGAATTGAGTGGCCTCACTTGTGGTCACCTCCAATGCAAGTCCACACACCTTAAAGCAACCTAGAACGTCCAGATATTTAGCTGGAGAATATCTGGAGTTGTTTGGTGAAGAAGGAGGTTTTTGAGTGAGAGAGAGAATGGATGGAAGTTAGATCTCTACTAACTTTGGAGAGAATTTTGGAGGAAGAATTTAGCTTGCAAAATTAAGAATTTTGGCTAATGAATGTTGACTGATTTTCGGCCACTCCACCTCCCCTTATATAGAGGTGTGAGAGGTGTGATGCCAAGGTGGCATCACACCTCCCATGCTAAGGGGGGGACCGAAAATTCCAAGGGCATAATTGTAAGTTGGAAATTCCACTATCATGTGGTCTTGCCAACTTGCTTAATTCGAATCCAATTCCAATTAATTCAAATCATATTTGAATTCTTCCCTCCAATAATATATTCTCCTATTAATTAAATTAATCCAATTAATTTAATTAATTCAACTTGATTTAACAATTAAATCAAGCAAACTTAACTCTTTAAGTTTTCTTTAGTTAACTTAACTCTTTAAGTCAACTTCAATTATTCAACTATCAATGTGGCTCAAATAATCAACTCCTTAATTATTTGCCTAATTTAACTCCTTAAATTAGTTGATCAATTTAACACTTAAATCAATCAAGCCATAATTGATCTTGAAATCTCTCTCTCAAAATCGGTCCCTTAAGAGGGACATATTTGCTAACACTTAGAAATTCTTCTTTCACCACTTAGAAAATTTCAAGGCTTTTGTGTGTGACCCATTGGGTTGAACCATTCATCGTGCATAGGCTCACAAATCCTTGTGACTTTTGAATATCAAATATTCATTCTAGTTTAAAACTCCTTTTAAACTAGTCGACTCGATTCAATCGATCTCTATCAATTGAAGAGTACCTAATCTCCATGGTCGATGTCCAACCTCAAGCGCATGGAGCCCAACTAATTGGTCGAAATGAATGTCTCTGTATGAACCTTTTAAAGCTCTACGTGTTCCATGCAAATACAATCCTTCCGTCTCCTATCTCCATGAAAGAGGCCTAGGGCAAGATATTTGTCGGCTCCCTAATAGCCTCGATTCTATGCTTCTATTCTAAATGTTCAATTCCGATGTATGACCTTATCTTTTGGAAAAACCTTTTCCCAAACTGTCATACCACCTTGCGCAAGGATTTCTGGAATATGATCATTATAGAATGCATAGGAGATGTACTCGCCCTTCATAAAAGCGAGGAGTCGGATTCCATCTTGGATCTCATAAACCTCCATGCCAAGTAGCTCATACCCAATCATACCCCGAACGGCCCGTTGGGTGACCAGGGATAAGTCAAAGCATGAGGACCGGACACAAGGTTACAATGGATCCTCAGGTCAAAGGAATAATTTATATGCACTAGCGTAAGCAGGAGAGCTTGCCACTACGGATACCTAGTGGAGTCTCCGGTGGGTCTTCAGTGCCTTGTTCTCTAACAAGCACCCACTAACATTCACCCGTATCATATACATTTGCTCATGGAATGGAGCAATATCCAACTCTTTGGATTTATGCATCGTTAGTGCAAGTCTGTCCGGATCTTAGATGTCCCGTCTCGTAAGATCCTATGACTTGGAATATTTAAGATCACGACCATGTAAGACTTATTCCATGATCACCACCCAGTGAACTAACCAAGTCCCGTAGTCATGTGTGATCTAAGGACTTCATCCAAATGCCAGTGAAGTAATATAATGCATAAGATGAATGTGACCATATGTAAGATATCATTCAATCAAGATTGTCTCTTTAGAAAATAGTTTTACAAATCCAAAATCATTGGCTTGCCGGGCACTATTTCTAACAGAACCCTCAACCATTCTTGACCTAAAGAGCTCTCTAGATAAAACAAACCTTTCGTGCCTAGTTTGTGCACCGTACAACTCTTGTAGGTGTGTATGGATCTCACTTGCATGCTTCATATGCTTATGAGTCTTTTGGAGCTCATTGGTCATGGAAGCCATCATGAGCTATCTCGTTTGTAGATCATCATCTACAAACTTAGTAAAAAATTCACGTTCCTCATTTGTGGCATCATCACCTAATATGTCTGGTAGACTTTGATCAAGGACATAGGTCCTCTTTTCAGAGTCAAGAATGTCTGGCTTGCCAAGAGTGAGTGAGTGCAAGTGTGTGCATGACTAGTGTGATTTCTCCCCACATTTTGTGGAGTGTTAATCTAATTTGTTAGCATCCCATTATTCTTTCCAACTTCCTCCTCCTGCTCCTTCCCAGCCTTCCTACCTTCATTCTCTACAGATATTCCAGCCATTCTGTAGAGAACAGGCCATAGATTTGGTGTGTGGACTTTTACATTAGAGGCAATCTAGTTTGGTTACTTTTGCTCTTGACTAGAGCAGTTTTCTGGCAGCCAGATTTGCTAGGTCTGGTAGGACCTCTGGTGTTCTAATTGGGTTGAATTTTGGACTGAAGAATCTTCAAATGGTTGAGGAGTTCCTGTAAAAATTTCAGCAAAAATGGAGGATTCCATCCAAGGGAAATTGGTGGTCATCCTGCTGCGCCGGTGAAGAGACAGTTTGAAGGTTTTCAAGGGTTTTCTATTGCTCTTGGATTTTCTGTAATCACCCAGGTATTTTTCCCTTATAATTCTAAATTACATGCATGTCTTGATCCTGGGGGTTTTGTGTGGGCTATTTTATTCAGTTTTATTTTTGAAATATTTGGATCCTAGTGCCACACATACCTTCAAGTGGTATCAAAGCCATATTCATGCATGGATTTAGATTTTGCTTGGCTTGCATGGTTGGTTCTTGTGAAGAATGGATTGAAATCACCATGTCCTCGATTTGTATGATGGGTTGGATTGTATGGATGATCTTGCTTGTGGCTCCTTGATTAATGGATTGAATTATGCTATTATGTGCTTTAATTGTTAATTCATATGATAGGTATGTTTTAATTCATTTTTGCTAATGTTAAAATTTTGTTTTGGCATTGGTAGATGTTATATTATGATATAGCATGTTATGGATGTCCTTAAGTTGTTTTGGTCATTTTTTGGTCCAATTGGATTGGATATAATTGGAGATTTTTTGAAGAATATGATTCTTGCTTAAACTTGTTTTTCAAGCTTCTTTGGGCACTTGATATTTCAGTTTTAAAAGGTGTTTTAATTTGAAATTTCATCCTATGTTGTGTGTTTTGATGTCTAGAAGTTGTTCTAAAAATCTTGGTGCATAAAAGTTGAGCCAAAAATGGCTTGACTCGGCCATGAACCCCGAAACGGGGGTGCTGCTGGCCCATGGCAGCCCACAGCAAGGCAGTGGCCGAGATCTACTGTCCAGCAGTGAACAAGCCTCGGCCAGCAGCCCCTAGTTGGGTTTGGGATGGGTTTTGAGCTTTTTCTTTAGTTCATTTAGTGACCAAACTTGTTTTGAAACACTCACATTGGTTGCACAAATGTTGTGCAAGGCCCCAAGATTGTGTTGGACACTTTTTGGTTGCTTTTAAAACTTCTTAAAGTTGATCTCCAATTGTGGCAAAAATATGATGCATAAGCATTATGCTTGTTTTTGCTTGGCCAATTATTCGTTAATTTGATTAGCACTTAATTGTTGGAATTGAATGTCAATTCTTGGTTTATTTATTGTTCATTTTAATGTTGAATGGATGATGAATGAATGAGGATGATCATGAGCCTTTAATATTGATTTTATTTATTTCAAGTTGTTGAAATGGATTGTATTAAATGGGCATTGCATGCCTCTTTTTCTATCTTGTAAAAGTTATGAGAGTAGAATCAGTAGAAGTGAGGTTTTCTTTCTATTGTAAAATTGCAAGGTGTAAGGAGGACCCAAGGAGGCTTGAAGACCCATGAATGTATGGGATACACTCATGTAATAGCTTAGTTTAATCCACCCACTTAAAATCAACCAAGTGATGCACCTATGGTTCCAAGTGCGTCACTTGGTTAAGCTCATGGTCATCCCACCCTAGAAGCATGCTAGGTGCATTTACTTATTTATGCTTTCCATATCCTATTGATGTATGAGATGCATGATTAGGATATAGAGAACCTAAATAAGAAGATAAAAATGATGAGATCTTTGCAAGCAAAAATCCTCCACTTAGAATGTCTAAGTATTTTTCAATTATTAAGTCAAAATGGATACAAATTAAAAGAGTTTTAATTAATCAAAGCCTTCTACCAATAGTGTATGCCATGGGATGCTACAGATTTTGTGTGATGGCACTCGGTCACGGGGGTCACACTTGGGAGAAAAGCTGTGAGCATACACTTAGCATGAGATGTATCTTTGATTCAAGAACCCTCATACGTTGGCACTCGGTCATGGGGGACGACGTGAGGCTGTCTTGAGACGAAGCATGATTGGTGGGTTTGACTTAACACTTAGTAGTGTAGATGGCACACGGTCACATGGGTCTATATGAAAAGTGAGGTAAAATATATCAAGAATTGCATGAGATGCAATTAGCAAAAGTTGTTTACCTTTTGATTGCTCATGGATGGCACTCGGTCATGGGGGTCCATTGGCAAGTCATTAGGATCTTGATTCTCACTAGGAAATGAGATTTTTGAATTCTTCTTGGGGGTGAAGGATTTGATAAAATAGTAGGAGAAAAATATGCTTGAAAGACCATGAACATGTTTTATATATCAAATTCAATCACATGCTTATACTCTTTTTTTGCCTCTTGTAGATTTTTGAAATCTTCAAAACAATATGGCTAAACATCCACTTGTAAGTATTTTGGAAACCAATAAGCTAACCGGGCCTAACTTCCAAGATTGGTTGAGAAACCTTACGATAATTCTTGACTCCGAGAAGAGGGCTTATGTACTTGATCAAAGTCCGCCAGACACATTAGGTGATGACCCTTCTGATGAGGCACGTGAAGTGTTCACTAAATTTGTAGATGATGATCTACAAGTGAGGTGTCCCATGATGGCATCCATGACTAATGAGCTCCAAAAATATCATGAGCACATGAAACATGCTCGAGAAATCTATGTGCACCTACAAGAGTTGTATGGTGTACAATCAACACACGAAAGGTTCACTTTGTCAAATGAGCTTTTTAGAGCAAGGATGAGTGAAGGTTCGAGTGTCCATAACCACGGGCTAATGATGATTGGACTCATCGAAAAGCTTGGACAACTTGATGTGATTATGGACAATGACCTTTACATGAATTTGATCTTGCAATCGTTACCTCCATCGTTTGACCAATTCGTCATGAACTTTAATATGTCCAAGCAGGAAGTGACGATTAACGAATTGGTGAACATGCTTATGTCTGCCGAGTCGACCTTAAAAAAGGAAAAGCCTCTCATGATTGCCTCCACCTCCAACTCAAAAGGCCTCAAGGGCCCAAGAAAGGGAGGAAAAAGGAAGAAAAGTTCTTCCAAAGGGAAGCAACCCGAGAAGAGTTCTGGGAGAGTTAAGAAAAAGGCTAAGACCAATGCAAATTGTTTCCACTATAGTGAAAAGGGGTATTGGAAGAGAAACTGTAAAGCTTACCTTGATACTCTTGAGAAGGGTATGTTATTCATTAAAGTGCATTTAACAACCAATTCTTCCACATGGGTATTTGATACTGCATGCGGTTCTCATCTATGTAATTCATTACAGAGGATGGAAATAAGAAAGGGACTTCGTGAAGGGGATATGATCCTCCGCCTAGGAAATAGAGCAACTGTTGTGGCCACTTTCCAAGGCATAATCAAGTTAGACTTGGGGAATGCTAAAATTTTATTAGATCCAGTTTATTATGTACCCCATCTTGTTAAGAACATCATATCAATTCCCGTTCTTGATAATGAAGGATATGATTTTTCTATATCGAATGGGACATTGATGGTGTTAAAGAATGGTTCTTTAATTGCTAAAGGTACATTAATGAATGGATTATACTTACTTGATTCCCAACCTTCACTTATGCACATTCAATCGAATAAAATAAAGCTAGATATCCAAGAAGATACCATGTTATGGCATGCAAGACTTGGTCATATCTCTAAAAATAGGATGAGCAAGTTAGAAGCGCTCAAAGCACTAAATGTTAGTGGCATTGAGAACCTTCCTACTTGTGAATCTTGTTTAAAGGGAAAAATGACCAAAACTCCATTTGTAGGACAAACGGAGTGAACTACACATCTATTGGATTTGATCCATTCAGATGTTAGTGGGAGAGGAGGCTATTCCTACTTCATCACTTTCACTGATGATTATAGTCGGTACGGACATGTGTATCTTATGAAGTACAAGTCCGAGGCCTTTAAAAAGTTCAAAGAGGACAAGAATGAAGTAGAAAAGCAAAAGGGACTTAGTATTAAAACTCTTCGATCGGATCGAGGGGGTGAATACTTAAGTACCGAATTCTTGGATTATCTAAAAGAAAATGGGATTCTTTTACAATGGACTCCACCCAGCACACCCCAACATAATGGAATAGCCGAAAGGAGAAATCGTACCTTGTTGGACATGGTACATTCCATGATGAGTTTTTCTAATGTACCTATATCCTTTTGGGGATATGCCTTGGAAACGGCGGCGAGGCTACTAAATGTAGTACCTTCAAAGTCTGTGCCAAAGACACCATATGAGATATGGCATGGCAAAGCACCCTCTTACTATTATTTGAAAGTTTGGGGATCTCCCGCCTACATGAGACGAACAGTGGGAGATAAGTTGGATAGTAGATCCACCTTGTGCAAGTTTGTGGGATACCCAAGAGAGTCTATGGGTTATTACTTTTACGATCCCTCGGAACAAAAGGTGTTTGTTTCAAGGAATGCCCACTTTTTGGAAAAGGAATTTCTATTAGATAGAAATGGCGTTGTCATTAAACTTGATAAAGTTCAAGACGATCAAGAAATCCCACAAGTAGTGGAAACAAATACGAAATTAGAACCTTGTACACACCCTCTGAGAAGGTCTGACTGGATCAAGAAGCAACCCGAAAAGTTCAGATTCCTTCATGAGACGGGTCAGTTGGATAGTGATCCAAAGACCTATGAGGAAGCTATGTTGGACATAGATTCGGGACGTTTGCTAGAAGCCATGAGATCCGAAATGGACTCCATGTACTCAAATAAAGTATGGACTTTAGTAGATCCACCAGAGGGAATAGTTCCCATCGGTTGCAAGTGTATCTATAAGCGGAAGCTTGGAGTAGATGGAGAAGTGGTGACTTTTAAGGCATGGCTAGTGGCAAAAGGTTACACTCAAAGACCCAGTATCAATTTTGAGAAAACCTTTTCACCGATTGCTATGCCTAAGTCCATTAGGATCTTACTTGCCATAGTCGCATATTATGACTATAAGATATCGCAAATGGATGTTAAAACTGATTTTCTCAATGGTGACATTGAAGAAGAAATTTACATGGAGCAACCACAAGGTTTACATCCAAAGGGAGTGAGCAAAAGGTTTGCAAACTCCAGAAATCCATTTATGGGTTAAAACAAACGTCTCAAAGTTGGAACATACGTTTTAACAAAATGGTCAAATCGTTTAGCTTTGTCAAAAATATGTATGAACCCTGTGTGTACAAGAAATCTAGTGGGAGTTTAGTACAGTTTATTGTGCTTTATGTCGATGACATCCTTCTCATTGGAAATGAGGTAGGAATGTTAGAGTGTACTAAAGCGTGGTTATCTACACAATTCTCCATGAAGGATTTGGGAGAAGCATCCTACGTATTGGGAATACATATCTATAGAGATAGATCGAAAAGGATGCTGGGGCTTTCCCAAACCCCGCACATTGATAAGATACTAAAGAGGTTTAGTATGGAAGAATCCAATAGGGGATTCCTTCCTATGGCATTCGTCTCTCAAAGCCTATGGCCCCCAAGATTGAGGAAAAGAAGCGAAGAATGTCCCACATACCTTATGCCTCCGCCATAGGAAGCATAATGTATGCAGTACAATGTACTAGACCAGATGTGGCACACTCATTAAGTGTTACGAGTAGGTTCCAATCCAATCCCGATGAGAGTCACTGGATAGCCGTAAAAGCAATCCTTAAGTACTTGAGAAGAACTAAGGACATGTTCTTGGTATACGGCAATGGAGAATTGAAACTAGAAGGGTTTTTGGATTCAAATTTCCAATCCGATGTAGATGACCTCAAATCCACTTCTGGATTTATATTTTACCTCAATAGCGACGCGGTGAGTTGGAAAAGCTCCAAACAAGACACTACGGCCGATTCAACCACTGAAGCAAAGTATATTGCAGCTTCAAAAGCTGCAAAGGAGGGTGTTTGGATGAAAAAATTCATTCAAGAGTTGAATATGGTGCCTAGCATTGCTGAGCCAATAGTTGTCTTCTGTGACAACAACGGGGCAGTAGCGCAAGCTAAAGAGCCAAGATCTCATCAGCGATCCAAGCACATATTGAGGTGATATCATTTGATTCGGTAGATCAATGATAGAGGCGACATCCGAGTCGAGAGAGTTGCCTCAAAAGAGAATATAACAGATCCACTAACAAAACCCCTATCGCAAAAGGTCTTTGAGGGACATCTTGAGGAGATGGGTCTCAAGGCCATGGGGCATTGGCTCTAGGGCAAGTGAGAGATTGTTGGAATAGTGCCCAGCAAGCCAATTAGATTGGCCTTGTAAACTATTTCATTGTAAGACAATCTTGATTGAATGATATTCACCATATGCTCTTCATTCACTTCACTACTATTTGGATAAAGCCCCTAGATCCACACAAGACTATGGGACTTGATTTGGTGACCATGGAATAAGTCTCACACGGTCGTGATCTTAAACCTTCCAAGTCATAGGATCTTAAGAGAACAAGGGCATCTAAGATCCGGATAGACTTGCACTAACGATGCATAATCCAAGAGTTGGATATTGTTTCGTTCCATGAGCAATTGTATGATATATGGGTGCATGTTAGTAGGTGCTTGTTCGGGAACAAGGCACTGAAGACCCGCCTGGAGAATCCACTAGATAGCCCAAGTGGCAAGTTCTCCCGCTTACGCTAGTGCATATTATTAGTCCTTTTACTTGAGGATCCATGGTAACCTTGTGTCCGGTCCTCATGCTTTGACTCTTCCTTGACCACTTAGTGGGTCTTTCAGGTTGAGATTGGATATGAGCTACTTAGCATAGAGTTTTGTGAGATCCAAGATGGAATCCGACTCCTCGTCTTTGTGAAGGGCGAGTACATCTTCTATGTTTTCTGTAATGATCAATTCCAAGAAATCCTTGCGCAAGGTGATGTGACAATTTGGAAAGGCGTTTCCAAAGATGAGGTCACAAAGGGAATTGAACATTAAGAATAGAAACATAGTATCAAGGCTACTAGGGATCCGACTAATATCTTGCTCTAGGCCTCTTTCGGGAGATAGAAGATAAAAGGACAGTATTTGCATGGTACGCGTAATGCTAGAATAGTTCTTCAAGAGCATTCATTTCAACCAATTAGTTGGGCTCCAAGGGCTTGAGGTTGGACATCGACCATGGAGATTGGGTACTCTTCAATTAATGAGATTAATCGAATCGAGTCGCTTAGTTTAACGGAGTTTAAACTAGTGTGAATATTTGATATTTCAAAAGTCACAAGGAGTTGTGAGCCCATGTCCAATGAATGGTAAAACCTAATGGGTCACACACAAAAACTAATGACATGGTCAATTGAAAGAAGTAGAGTTTTCTAAGAGTTAGAAAATTCATAACCATTTTGGAGGAGGCAAAATTGTAGTCATTTTGACTTGATCAATTTAAATGTTAAATTGGTCAAATTAATTTAAGAGTTAAATTAAGATCAATTAATTAAGGGTTAATTAATTGATGTCATATGACTATCAATCGGTCAAAATTAATTTAAGGGTTAAATTGACTTTGACTAGCTTAAATAGTTAAGCATTTTTTACTTAAGAGTTGAGTCGAATTATTATTGGTTAAATTAACTGAGTTGGAGGATTATTTTTGGGAGACTAATTAAGTGAATGGTTCATTTAATGTGACTTGGAATTTAATTGCAAGACATTTCATAAGATGAAATTTGTGCTTCAATTAATATTCTTATTCACTAATTACTAGTTAGTGGCCACCTTGGCAAGGACACTTGACATCATCTCCTTGAGGATGTTCATGGACCACTCCTATATATAGATATAGGAGTGTGGCCATCCAAGAGTGAGTGAGTGCAAGTATGTGCATGACTAGTGTGATTTCTCCTCACATTTTGTGGAGTGTGAATCTAATTTGTTAGCATCCCATTATTCTCTCCAACTTCCTCCTCCTGCTCCTTCCTAGCCTTCTTACCCTCATTCTCTACAGATATTCCAACCATTCTATATAGAACAGGCCATAGATTTGGTGTGTGGACTTTTACATTAGAGGCAATCTAGTTTGGTTGCTTTTGCTCTTGACTGGAGCAGTTTTCTGGCAGCCGGTTTTGCTAGTTCTGGGAGGACCTCTGGTGTTCTGATTGGGCTGAATTTTGTACTGAAGAATCTTCAAAGGGTTGAGGAGTTCCTGTAAAAATTTCAGTAAAAATTGAGGATTCCATCTAAGGGAAAATCGGTGGTCATCCTTCTGCGCCAGTGAAGGGACAGTTTGAAGGTTTTCAAGAGTTTTCTCTTGCTCTTCGAATTTCTGTAATCGCCCAGGTATTTTTCCCTTCTAAATATAAATTCCATGCATGTCTTGATCCTGGGGGTGTTGTGTGGGCTAGTTTATTCAGTTTTGTTTTTGAAATATTTGGATCCTAGTGCCACACATACCTTCAGACAGGGCATCTAAGATTTGAATAGACTTGAACTAACGATGCATAAATGCAAGGGTCGGATGTCACTTTATTCCATGAGCAATCCCATATGAGATATGGATACATGTTAATAGATGCTTGTTAGAGAACAAGGTACTGAAGGCCCGCCCGACAAGTTGGTAGTAGCAAGTTCTCCAGCTTATACTAGTGTATATTATTAGTCATTTGACCTGAGGATCCATGATAACCTTGTATTAACTAGAATAGTGCCCGGCAAGCCAATAGAATTAGCCTTGTAAAGCTATTTCCTTGAAAGACAATCTTAATTGATTGATATTCTTTATATGGCCATTTTCATCTTTTGCTCTTTATTACTTCACTTACATTTGGATGAAATCCTTAGATTACTCTTGACTATGGGACTTGGTTTGATGGCCATAGAATAAGTACGATCATGATCTTAAATCTTCCAAGTCATAGGATCTTATGAGACGGGACATCTAAGATCCAGATAGATTTACACTAATGATGTATAAATCCAAGAGTTAGATATTGCTCTATCCCATAAGCAACCATATGAGATATGGGTGCATGTTAGTGGGTAATTGTTAGAGAACAAGGCACTGAAGGCCCACCGAAGAATCCACTAGATAGCTGTAGTGGCAAGTTCTCCAGCTTACGTTATTGCTTATTATTAGTCCTCTAATCTAAGGATCCATGGTAACCTTGTTCTGGTCCTCATGCTTTGACTCTTCCTTGACAACTTAGCGAGTCTTTCAGGTTGAGGTTGGGCATGAGCTGCCTGGCATGGAGGTTTGTGATATCCAAGATTGAATCCGACTCCTCGTTTTTATGAAAGGCAAATGCATCTCCCATGTATTCTATAATGATAGATTCCAAGAAATCCTTGTGCAAGGTGGTGTGACTATTAGGAAAATGAGTTTTCCAAAGATGAGGTCCCAAAAGGGAATCAAACATTGGGAATAGAGATATAGTATCGAGGCAATTAGGAAGCCGAAAAATATCTTGCCCTAGGACTCTTTCGGGAGATAGGAGACAGATGGACCGTATTTGCATGGTAAGCATAGAGCTATAATTATTCTCCAAAATATTCATTTCGGCCTATTAGTTGGGCTCCATGGGCTTGAGGTTGGACATCGACCATGGAGATTAAGTACTTTTCAATTAATGAGATTAACTGAATTGAGTCAATTAGTTTAAAAGTGTTTTAAACTAAAATGAATATATGATATTCAAAAGTCACAAGGAGTTGTGAATCCATGCCCAGTGAATGGTAGAACCTATTGGGTCACACACAAAAGCTAATTAGCTTCCTAGTTGATGGGGTAATTTTCTAAGAGTTAGAGAATTTCTCCTAGTGGACCGATTTTGAGGTGTCCTATTTAAAGGTCAATTTTGACTTGATTAATTTAAGTGTTAAATTAATAAATTAATTTAAAAGGTTAAATTAGACCAATAATTAAGGAGTTAGTTTGCTACGATTTGGAGATTTACTTGTGCAAAGCACTAATTTGGCGAATTTTTCTAGGAAGATCCAGAAAGCTTTTTGATCTGAATTTTCTACTGTGTTTCTTGCAAGGTGTTGAGAGGTTTCATTATTTGTTTTGTGAATTTTGAAGGAGTTTTAATGAGTTTAAAAAATGCTCCATTTCTGCTACATGGTTTCTGGCATATTCTAGATTGGTGAAAGGTTCACCACTTTCTCCTTGGATTTTAGCATTTCAAGGTAACACTCTATCTAATTCTAGATTTTAGGCATGATTTGATCCTAGTTATCATGTAAGCACTAGTTTATTTAGTTTATGAAGTTTTTATAATTGGATCCTATTGCCTTATTTACTTTCAAGTGGTATCGGAGACTAAATCATGCTTAGATCTGTATTTTTTGTTAATCATTGATTTATGTGATGGATTGATCATAATCACCAAATTCTCGATTCATATTATGGATTGGAGTGTTTGCTTGATGTTGTGTGTGGCTCCTTGATTGATGAATTGAAAGCATGCTAATATGTATTTTAAGTGTTAATTTATATGATTAGTATGTTTTAATTCACAGCTATTAATGTTAAATGTCAATTTAGCATTAATTGATGTTATATGATGTTATAGCATGTTATGAAAGGCTAAAATAGTTTTGGTCATTTTTGGATCCATTGTGATTGGAGTTTTGTTGGAGATTTTTTGAAGAATACGATTCTTACTTGAACTTGTTTTTGAAGAATGTTTAAGCACATGAAATTTCGATTTTAAAAGGTGTTTTAGATCTAAAATTTCATCTATAATGTATTTTTTAATATTTAGGAAGTGTCCTAAATTTTTTGGTGCACAAAAGTTGAACCAAAAATGAGTTGACACGGTCCAAACCTAGAAGCAAGGCAAGCTGCCACGGCCGGCTAAGGCACCTGCCGGGCTGGAGCAGCAGCTCCCAGTTATAGGTTGGATGGTTTTTGACCAATTTTTTGCATTCCTTTAGTGACCAAAAGTGTTTTATTTCACACATAATAGATGCACAAGTGTTGTGCAAGTTCTCAAAATTATGTTTGACATTTTTTATTGCTTTTAAAACTTGTTAAAGTTAATCTCCTACTTTTCAGCATAAGAGTTATCCTTCACCAATTACTTGTTTATGAGATAAGCATTTGATTGATGGAATTAATTGTTAATTATAGATTTGTTTATTGTTCATTTAATTATTGAATGGATGATCATGAGCCTTTAATATTGATTTTATTTCTTTGAAGCTGTTGAAATAGGTTGTATTAAATTGGGGCTTGCATGCCTCTTTATTTCTAACTTGTAAATGTTATAAGAGTAGAATTACTAGGAGTGAGGATTTTCTTCTCATTTAAAAGTTACATGGAGCTAAGGAGGCCATTGAGGCATGGAGACTTTTGAAGACCCATGAATGTATGGGATACACTCATTGAATAGCTAGATTTAATCAACCCATCTAAATCAACCAGGTAATGCACCTATGGCTCTAAGTGCACCACTTGGTTAGGCTCATGGTCATTCCACCCTAGGAGCATGCTAGGCGCATTTACTTATTTATGCTTATCATATCCTATTGATGTAAGAGATACAAGTTTAGGATATAGAAATCCTAAATAAGAAGATAAAATGATGAGATCTTTGCAAGCAAAAACCCTCCACTTAGAATGTCTAAGTTGTTTTTCAAATATTAAGTCGAAATGGATACAAATTAAAAGAGTTTTGATTAATACAAGCCTTCTACCAATAGTATCTACCATGACGATGGTACAAATTTTACGTGATGGCACTTGTACATGGGGGTCACACTTAGGAGGGAAGCTGTGAGCATGCACTTAGCATAAGATGCACTTTGACTTAGGAACGCCCACATATTAGCACTCGTACATGAGGGATGATGTGGTGTCCGTCTTGAGTCAAATATTAATTGGTAGGTACGACTTAACGCTTAGTACCATAGATGGCACACGTACACTGGGTCTATGTGAAAAATGAGGCAAAACATATCGAAAGTTGCATGAGATGCAATTAGCAAAAGTTGCTTACCCTTCGATTAGTTGTGGATGGCACTCGTACACGAGGGTCCACTTGCAAGTCCTTGTGATCTTGATTCTCATTAAGAAATATGATTTCCCAAATTTTTCTAGGGGGTGAAGAATTTGATAAAATAGTAAGAGGAAAACATGCTTGAAAGACCATGAACATGTTTTAATATCAAATTCAATCACATGCTTATTCTCTTTTTCGCCTTTGAGGATTTGTGAAATATCAAGAATAGCTTAATGTTTCACTCAACATTTTTGGAAATCAATAAACCAATTGGGCCAAACTTCCATGATTAATTTAACCTCAAAAATCGTTCTAGACTCATAGAAGCAGATATGTGCCCTATATTAAGGTGTTCCTAATCCCATGGGGATTAAAGTAGATCAAGAGACACGTGAAAAGTTCACGAATTGAGTTTAGGATCATCCTATCCCATAGTCTCATGATAGCATCTACAAACTTTAAAAGTCTCAAAGATACATGAGTAGTCCTTGGTTAAAGTTTACAAGAGTTGTAAAGCAAACTAGCTATGAGAAGTTCATGTCGTCAAAAGAGATTTTTCAAGCTAGGATGGATGTGAAGTAATGAGTCATCGTCTACGGTCTAAAGATGATTAAACTTGGAGAAGTTTTTTCTACTTGGACGTAGTGATGGACAATGATCTTCATGAGGATTTGATCTTCACATCCTTGCTGAGTTTCATTGATCAAAGTGTTGATCTAGAAGGATACTTCCATGAAAAGGGCAAGCCTTTGACATTTGCTTCCTCCTCCAAGTCTATGGGCCCTAGGGGTGCTAGAAAGAGAGGTGAATGGAAGAAAAGTTCTTCCTCTAAGGGAAAACAAATATTAAAGGCATCTGAACAAGTCTAGAAGATTATAGAGCGTATAGTCGGTATTATTTATTTCTACTTTGGCTAGATAGGCCATTTGAAATTGTTTTGCAAGGAATACCTTGCAACCCTTTGGAAGAGTATATACTTTATTGAAGTGCATTTAAGGATAAATTCTTCCTCTTGGATATATTATATTGCATGTGGTTCTTATCTTTGTAAGTTGTTACAAAGAATAAGAAAGAAGAATAAAATTAAGTGATGTGGATATGATCCACTGCCTTAGCTAAGGAGCAAGAGTTGTGACCAAAGCCAAAGGCATATAATAAGTTGGACTTAGGGAACTCCATAATTTTATTAAACCCTTGCTATTATGTGCTATATATTGTTGACAACATTATTTCAAATTCCCATTTTGGATAGTGAAGGATTTGATCCTTCTATATCAAATGGGAGATTGAAGGCATTAAAAAATGGGTTCTTTAATTGCTTATGGTACACTTAACAAATGATTATACATATGGATTCTCAACCATCACTAATGCACTTTCAAAAAAGTAAGAAAATTAGATATCCAAGAAAATGCCATGTTATGACATGCAAAACTCGAACATATTTCTAAAACATAGAATGAATAAGCTAGAAGCTCTCAAAGCACTAAATGTTAGTGGCATTGAGGATCTTCGCACTTGTGAATCTTCTTTGAGAGGAAGAATGACAAAAATTCCCTTTGTAGGACAAACGGAGTGCTCCACAAGTCTATTAGATTTGATCTATACTGATGTTTGTAGACTATTAAGAGTTAGTGGGAGAAGAGGTTATTCCTATCTCATTACCTTCACGAATGATTGTAGTTGGTTTGGGCATGTGTATCTTATGAAGTACAAGTCCAAAGGCTTTGAAAAGTTCAAAGAGTATAGGAATGAAGTGGAAAAGCAATTTGGGCTAGGTATTAAAGCTTTTTGACAGAATTGAGGAGGAGAATACTTGAGCACCAAATTCTTGGATTATCTAAGGAAGAATGAGATTCTCTTACAATGGACTCCACCTAGCACACTCCAATATAATGGAGTAGCTGAGAGAAGAAAGCATACCTTGTTGGACATGGCATATTCCATGATGAGCTTCTTCAATGCACCTATATCCTTTAAGGGATACGCCTAAAAGACGATGGCGAAGTTACTAAGTGTAGCACCTTCAAAGGTTGGTACCAAAGATGCCGCATGAGATGTGGCGTGGCAAAGCACCCTCTTACCAATATATCAAGGTTTAGGGATCTCATACGTACGTGAGATGGATAGTGGGAGATAAGTTAGATAGTAGATCCACTTTGTGCAAGTTTATCGGATACCCAAGAGAGTCTATCGGTTATTATTTCTATGATCCCTCAAAACGAAAGGTGATTGTTTCAAGGAACTCCACCTTTTAGAAAAGGAATTTCTATAAGATAGTAAAAGGCATTCTTGTTGAAGTTGGTGAAGTTCAAGATGATCATCAAATCCCACAAGCAATAGAAATAAATATATATATATCAAAAAGCCTTACACACAACCTCTGAGAAGGTCGGACCAAATTAAGAAGCAACCCAAAAGGTTCGGATTCCTTTATGAAACGGGCCAATCAGATAGTGATCCAAAGAGCTATGAGGAAGCTATGTTGGACATAGATTCGGGACGTTGGCTTGAAGCCATGAGATCTTAAATAGACTCCACATACTCAAATCAAGTATAGACTTTGGTGGATCCACTAAAGGGAATAGTTTCCATTGGTTGCAAGTGAATCTATAAGCAAAAACTTGGAGTAGATGGAGAAGTGGTGACTTTTAAGGCTTGACTAGTGGCAAAGGGTTACACTCAAAGAGCCCGTATCGATTTCAAGGAAACCTTTTCATCGATCACAATTCCTGAGTCCATTCGAATTCTACTTGCCATAGCCGCATATTATGACTATAAGATATAGCATTGAAGATATTGAAGAAGAAATCTATATGGAGCAACCACAAGGTTTTACATTCAAGGGGAGTGAACAAAAGGTTTACAAACTCCAAAGATCCATTTGTGGACTCAAACAAGCATCTCGAATTCAGAACATATATTTTGACAAAACGGTCAAATCGTTTGGCTTTGTCAAAAATGTGTATAAATAATGTGTGTACAAAAAGGCTAGTGGGATTAGTGTACTGTTTATTGTACTTTATATCGATGCCATCCTTATCATTGGGAATAAGGTAGGAATGTTAGAGTGTACTAAAGCGTGGTTATCTATATAATTCTCCATGAAGGATTTGGGAGAAGCATCCTACATATTGGGAATACGTATCTATATAAATTGATCTAAAAGGATGATGGGGCTATACCAAACCCCGTGCATTGACAAAATACTAAAAAGGTTTAGTATAGAAGAATCCAAGAAGGGATTCATTCCTATGGGACATGGCATTCGTATTTCCAAGTCTATGGCCCCTAAGACTGAAAGCGAGAGACAAAGAAAGTCCCACATATCTCATGCCTCCACTATTGGTAGCATAATGTATGTAGTTTAATGTACAAGATCGAATGTAGCACACTCGCTAAGTGTTATGAGTAGGTTCCAATCTAATCCCATTGAGAGTCACTGGATAGCCGTTAAAGCAATCTATAAGTACTTGAGAAGGACTAAGGACTTATTTTTGGTATACGGTAATAGAGAATTGAAACTAGAGGGGTTTTCGGATTCAAGTTTCCAATTCGATGTAGATGACCTAAAATCCACTTGTGGATTTATATTTTGCCTTAATGGCGGCATGGTGAGTTGGAAGAGTTCCAATAAGACACTACGGCCGAGACCACTACTGAGGTGAAATAATTTGTGGTTTTGGAAACCACAAAAGAAAGTATTTTGATAAAAACTCCATCCAATAGTTGGAGTAGTACCTAGCGTGCATGAGCCAATGACTGTCTTTAGAACATAATTTTAGACTTGAGCCAAGATCTCATCGATGATCGAAACACAGTAAATGCATTATCAATTGATATATGATATCATTTGATACAGGTGACAACTGAATGGACAAAGTTGCCTCAGAAGAGAATTTAGTAGAACCACTGCATAAACCCCTAATAGAAAAGGTCTTTGACGAACATCTTGAGAAGACGGGCCTTAAAGCCATGGGGCATTGGCTTTAGGGAAAGTGGGAGATTGTTAGAATAATGCCCAGCAAGCCAATAGGATTAGCCTTGTAAAGCTATTTTCTTAAAAAACAATCTTGATTGATTGATATTCTTTATATGGCTATCTTCATCTTATGCTCTTTATTACTTCACTTGCATTTGGATGAAGTCCTTAGATCAATCTTGACTATGGGACTTGGTTTGATGACCATGGAATAAGTTTCACATGATCGTGATCTTAACTATTCCAAGTCATAGGATCCTATGAGACGTGACATCTAAGATCCGAATAGACTTGTACTAACGATGCATAAATCCAAGTGTTGGATATTACTTTGTTCCATGAGCAACCATATGAGTTATGGGTGCATGTTAGTGGATACTTGTTATAGAACAAGGCACCGAAGGCCTACCGAAGAATCCACTAGATAACCGTAGTGGCAAGTTCTCCAACTTACGCTAATGTATATTATTAGTCCTCTAACCTGAGGATTCATGGTAACCTTGTGTCTGGTCCTTATGTTTTGACTCATCCTTAACCAAATAGCGATTCTTTCAGGTTGAGGTTGGGCATGAGCTACTAGGCATAGAGGTTTGTGAAATCCAAGATAAAATCCGACTCCTCACTTTTGTGAAGGGCAAGTATATCTCCTATGTATTCTGTAATGATAGATTCCAAGAAATCCTTGCGCAAAGTAGTGTGACAATTTGGAAAAGGAGTTTTCTAAAGATGAGGTCACACAAAGGAATCGAACATTAGGAATAGAGACATAATATTGAGGCTACTAGGAAGCCGTCAAATATCTTGCCTTAGGCCTCTTTCTGGAGATAGAAGACGAAAGGACCGTATTTGCATGGTAAGCATAGAGCTATAATGGATCATATCTATAGAGGCAAACGAGTTAGTTTGCTATGGTTTGGAGATCCACTTAAGCAAAGCACCGATTTGGCAAATATTTCCAAGTTGATCCAAAAAGAATTTTTATCCAAATTTTTTATTATGTTTTCTCCAAGGTGTTGAGAGGTTACAGTATTTTTTTTGTGAATTTTGGCGGAGTTTTAACAAGGTTAAAAATCGCTCCATTCCTGTTGTACGGTTTCTAGCAGATTCTGGGTTGGTGAAGGGTTCACCACTTTCTCCTTGGATTTTAGCATTTCAAGGTAACACTCTATCTAAATCTAGATTTTAGGCATGATTTGATCCTAGTTAGCATGTAAGAACTAGTTTATTTAGTTTATGAAGTTTTTATAATTGGATCCTAGTACCTTACTTGCTTTTAGTATTTGGTCTTTATGCTTTGACTCTTCCTTGGTCACTTAATGGGCCTCTTGGGTTGAGATTGGGCATGAACTACTAGGCACAGAGGTTTGTGAGATCCAATATGGAATTCGACTAGGGTGACTGCATCTCCTATGCATTCTATAATGATCGATTCCAAGAAATTCTTGCGCAAAGTGATGTGACAATTTCGAAAAGTGTTTTCAAAGATGAGGTGACTAAGGGAATTGAACATTGAGAATAGAAGCATAGTATCGAGGCTATTAGGAAGCCGACAAATATCTTGCCCTATGCTTCTTTTGGGAGATAGGAAACAGAAGGACCGTATTTGCATGATACGCGTAATGCTAGAATGGTTCTTCAAGAGCATTCATTTCGGCCAATTAGTTGGACTTCATGGGCTTGAAGTTGGACATCGACCATGGAGATTGGGTACTCTTCAATTGATGAGATTAATTGAATTGAGTCGCTTAGTTTAAAGGAGTTTAAACTAATGTGAATATTTGATATTCCATAAGTCACAAAGAGTTGTGAGCCAATGTCCAATGAATGGTAGAACCTAATGGGTCACACACAAAAGCTAATAGTATGACCTATTGAAAGAATAAGAATTTTGTAAGAGTTAGAGAATTCATAACCAAATTTGGAGGAGGTGAAAATTAGAATCATTTTTGGCTTGATCAATTTAAGAGTTAAATTGATCAATTTAATTTAAGAGTTAAATTAAGATCAACTAAATAAGAGTTAATTAATTGATGCCACATGACTATCAATTGGTCAAATTAATTTAAGAGTTAAACTAATTTTGACTAGCTTAAATAGTTAAGTATTTTGACTTAAGAGATGAGTCAAAGGGTTCATTTAGTACGGAATATTATTAAATGAAGGGTTTATTTAGTATAGAATTAGAATTCATTTGGAAGACATTTCATTAGATGAAATGCAATTCCAAATTACATTCAAATTCACATTAACACTAATTGTTAGTGGCCACCTAGGCATGGACACTTGGCACCCTCTCCTTGAGGCACACACCATCCCACTCCTATATATAGATATAGCAGGAGAGGGGGCTGCCACTTTGTGCAAGATTGCTAGGTGTCTTTTATTCTCTTAACAAACTTGGATAGTGGGCATCTAATTGTTAGCATCCTATTATTCTCTCCAACCTCCTTCACATTCCACCTCTATCTTCCAAGCCTTCTCTTCTCTTTTCTCTGCAAATATATCCACCCATTTGGTAGAGAATAAGTCCTAGCTTTGATGTGTGGACTATGTCATTAGAGGCCAACCGTTTGGTTGCTATTGCTCTTGTTTGAGGCAGTTTCTGGCAGTCAATTGAGCAGAGTTCTGGGACGCCTTTTGGTGTTCTATTTTGGCTGATTTTTGGAGTGTTGTATCCCCAGGGTATGGTGAAATTCCAGTAAAAATTTCAGCTTAAAAGGAGGAGTCCAACCAAGGGAAAAATGGTGGTGATTCTGCTGCACCAGTGAGAAACTTCTTCAACAGTTGAAAAGAGTTTTTCTTGCTCCTTGAATTTTTTGTTTTCACCACGGTATTTCCCTTCTCTAAATATGATTCCTATGCATGTCTTGATCCTTAAGGATGTGTGTGGTCTAGTTATATTTATTTTTTTGAAAATATTTGGATCCTAGTGTCGTACATACCTACAATAACATTTACAAGATAGAAATTAGGAGGCATGCAAGCCCCAACTTAATACAAACCTTTTCAACAACTTGAAAAAAATGAAGTCAATATTACAATCTCGTGATCATCCCCATTCATTCATCATCCATTCAATACTTAAATGAACAACAAATAAATCAAGAATTAACATTCAATTCCAACAATTAAATTTTATCTCATAAACAATTAATTGACCAAGCAAGAGGAAGCATAACATTTATACCACATTGTTGAAGATTAACTTTAACTAATTTTTAAAGCAACCAAAAATGTCAAACACAATTTTGAGAACTTGCGTAACATTTGTGCATCTATTATGTGTGATGCCAAACACCTTTGGTCACTTAAGGAACCATAAATCAATACTCAAAATATACAAAACCAAAACTGCCAGTGCTCGACCATAGGTGGTAGTTGCCCTGTTTTTAGGTTTTGCATGGATCAAGTGGATTTAGACTCAACTTTTGTGCACCAAAAAATTTAGAACTCATTAACATAAAATCACACAATACAGATGAAATTCCAGACTCAAAACACCTTTTAAAAGTGGAATTTCAAGTGCCCAATCTTGCTTTCAAAAACAAGTTTAAGTAAGAATCATATTCTTCAAAAATCTCCAACAAACTCTAAACATATTGGATCTAAAATTGACTAAAATAGCGTAAGACCAATAACAACATGCTATATCAGCATATAACATAATCTAATGCCAAATTAGCATTCAACATTAGCATCTATGAATTAAAATATGCTCAACATATGAATTAACACATCAAAACACATATTAGCATAATTTCAATTCATCAATCAAGGAGCCACATACAATATCATCCAAACACCCCAATCCATAGCAAGGATCAAGTATTTGGTGATTTTGATCAATTCATCACATGAATCAATCAATCAAAAAATCCAAATCATAGCATGAATTAGGCTCTGATACCACTTGAAGTCATATGTAGCCATAGGATCCAATAATCAAAGTACTAAAAACTCAAATTAACTAGGCTACACATGATAAAAAGGATCTAAGCATGCTATTGATTCAGATTTGGTATGAGGATTAGCTTGTTTTGCTCAAAAACCAAGGAAGCTAGAAGAAAACTTTTGACTCTTCAAAACTGCCTTCCAGTGGCGCACCAGAGTAATGACCAGATTTCCCTAACCAAATGATTTTTTTTTTTGAACTAAAAATTTTACTGGAACTCTAAAACACCTTGCTGGATCTACAGTCCAAAATTTAGCTTAATCAAAACTCGAAAAGGTCACCCAGAGCGGCCTCTAATTTGCTTCCAAAAACTGGATCTCCAAAGGCAAGCAATCCAATTATCTTACCTCTAACGTTAAGATCCACGCACCAATACAATAACCTATTCTCTTCAATATTAGTTGGATAATACAGAGAAGATACACAATGATGAAGACTTGATTTAGAGGTAAGAGACGAAAAGAAAGTGAAGTTTTAACACATGATGCAATACTTGAAGATTGGAGGGAAAAATGTCTAATTCTTGAATCTAATTCACATGGAATGTGATGCAAGCTAGCTAGTTGGCCATCTCTCTCCATATCTATATATAAAGGGACGATGGTGTGATGCCAAGGTGGGCATCACACCTTCCTCAAGGACTGGCGCCAACTAGCATGTAAGTTGGCATGTGAATTTGAATTTCATTTGGAATCTTCATCCAAATAAATGCTAATTCACACCAAATGAACATTTCATTTGAATTTTCCCTCCAAAATTAATTCTTTATTTTAATTAAATTAAACTCCTTTAATTTAATTAATTACCTTAACTTAACTCTTTAAGTCAATTATTAGCTTAACAATTTAAGCTAGCAGTTGTTAACTTAGCCCCTTAAGTTAATTTGACCAATTGATAGTCATGTGACCCCAAATAATTAACTCCTTAATTATTGGTTTTAATTTAACTCCTTAAATTAATTAGATCAATTGAATAATTAAATTGATCAAGCCAAAAATGACCACAACATTTCTGTCAATCGGTCAACATCCAAATCGGTCATGTGGGAACTTTTCTAACTCTTAGAAAATTCCCCTTCATCGCCTAGGATATGCAATTGAATTTTATGTGTGACACACTAGGTTCTACCATTCATTGAACATAGGCTTACAACTCTTTGTGAGTTTGGAATATAAAATATTCACTTTAGTTTAAACTCCTTTAAACTAATCGACTCAATTCGATTAATCTCCATTACTTAAAGAATACCTAATCTCTTTGGTTGATGCCCAACTTCAAGCCCATGGAGCCTAACTAGTTGGCCGAATTGAAAGCTTTTGGAAACCATTCTAGCTCTATGCGTGCCAAGCAAATACAGTCCTTCTGTCTCCTATCTCCCAAGAGGCCTAGGGCAAGATATTTGCTGGCTCTCTAATAGCCTCGATTTTATGTCTCTATTCTCAATGTTCAATTCCCTTTATGACCACATCCTTGGAAAACTCCTTTTCCAAATTGTCATACTACTTTGCACAAGGATTTTATAGAATCAATCACTATAGAATACATAGGAGATGTACTCATCCTTCACAACAATGAGGAGCCAGATCCTATCTTAGATCTCAAAAACCTCTATGTCTAAGTAGCTCATACCCAATCTCCACCCAAACGACCTGTTGCATGGTCAGGAAGTGTTAAAGCATGAGGACCTAAACATAAGGTTAAAATAGATCCTCAGGTCAGAGGACTAATTATATGTATTAACGTAAGCTTGAGAACTTGCCACTACCAATTTGCCACTATGGCATCCAGTAGATTCTCTGGGCAGATCTTTAGTGTCTTGTTCTCTAACAAGTACCCACTAACATGCACCCATATCTCATATGGCATTGCTTATGAAACAGAGCAATATCCAACTCTTTGGATTAATGTATTGTTAGTGCAAGTCTATTCGGATGTTATATGCCCTTAGTCTCATAAAATCCTATAACTTGAAAGTTTTTAAGATCACGATCATATAAGATTTGTTTCATGATCACTACAGAGTGCATGACCAAGTCCTATAGTCATGTGTGACCTAAGGGTTTCAACCAAATGCCAGCGAAATGAATATGTGTATAAGATGAAGATGGCCATTTAAAGAATATCATTCAATCAAGATTCTATCATAAGTGAAACAGTTTACAATGCCAATCTAATTGGCTTGCGAGGTACTATTCCAATAATATTTTTCAACCTTAACAGTCTTGAACAGACATTCCCAGTTGGGGTCGAGTATTTCAACATGTTTCAAAACCTCCATTTTCTTGAGAACTAGGTTGCTGACCTGGAAGGTTTGAGGATTGATTTTCTTGTTATAGGCCTTCACAATTTGCCCCTTGTAGTGCTAAATCTTAAGGTACGACTGTTTTCTCTTCTCTTCAAGAAGGTCGAGCTCTAAAGCTATAATTTCTTCATTTGTTTTTGGCTTGTAATTTAGACTCTTGTTGTTTCCTTGATGATCTCGACTGGGCCAGACCTGTAAAGTAGGGCATACAGTGTTTGGTTTGTTGTTACTCTAACTATTGTATAGTAAGCCCAAAGTACTTTGGTGAGGTCGTCCACCTACTTTCCTTAAGCTCTTTGTAGTCTCTTCTTCATGTGGTCGGTGATAGCACTATTGGTCACCTCCGTTTGCCCATTACTTTGGTGTTACCAATTGACATGTAGTGTTGTTGGATCTCCAAGTCCTAGCACCATTCGATGATTTTGTTACTCTAAAACTGGGTGTCGTTAATGGATATGAGCGACATTGGGAGTCCAAATCTGCATATGATATTTTTCAAATGAATTGATTATCTTAGCTACTGCTTTGGCCTCCACCTACTTTGCAAAGTACTCGATGGCCACGATGAGATATTTTCATTGGTCTATGATGGAAGAAAGCAACCCTATGATGAGTTGTGAATTGCTTAGGGTTGCTAGCTGCTGAATTCCTTGGTGGTGGGGCATCTTTACTTTGGCAAATAAGGGCCTCATATTCAGCTTTGTTGTTGGTCATTGGGGATTTCAGCTTTATCGCGAACTCAACCTCTGTGTCATAGAGTGCGCATAGCAGAACTCTTGCTCCACCACCTAACGTGATTACACTATCGTTGATATGCAATGTCCGTGGCTTGGATGTCTCACACCCCTTGTCAATCGAGCCAACTCGCTCTGCGAGAAAGTCTACCAATATTTGGGCTTTGATAGTTATTCTTGGTTCATAGCTGATGTCAAACCCTCTAAGTTTGATTGCTCATTTTGGGAGTCTCCTTGGAGCATCTGGTTTAGCCAATACATTCTTGAGCAGTTGGTTGGTCAGAACAGTGACGTTGTGGGTTGAAAATAGGGTCTTAACCGCCAACCACCGTAACCAAGCCAAAGGTGAACTTTTTAACCTTAATGTAGTTTCGATTGATGCCTTGCAAAATATGCGAATTAAGTCACTTAGTTTAAAGTAGTTTCAACTAATGTGAATATTTGATATTCCATAAGTCACAAGGAGTTGTGAGCCCATGTCTAATGAATGGTAGAACCTAATGGGTCACACACAAAAGCCAAATTGAATGACCTATTGAAGAAAGGAGAATTTTCTAAGTGTTAGAAAATTCATCTTGACCGGTTTTGAAGGAGGTGAAAATTGGAGTATTTTTTTGCTTAATCAATTTAAGAGTTAAATTGGTCAATTTAATTTAAGAGTTAAATTAAGATCAATTAATTAATATATAATTAATTGATGCCACATGACTATCAATTGGTCAAATTAATTTTCACTAGCTTAAAGAGTTAAGTACTTTGACTTAAGAGTTAAGTCAAATAATTATTAATCAAATTAAAGTGTTTAATTTAATTAAAATTGGAGATCCATTTTTGAGAATATTATTAAATGAAGGGTTCATTTAATACAGAGTTAGAATTCATTTGAAAGACATTTCATTAGATGAAATGCAAATTCCAAATGACATTCAAATTCACATTAACACTAATTGTTAGTAGCCACCTTGGCATGGACATGTGACAAGCTCTCCTTGAAGATTGTGTGTGACCACACACCATCCTCCTCCTATATATAGATATAGGAGGGGCGGCCACAAGCCAGCAACTATGCAATGTGTGCATTATTCTCCCAACAACTTTGTTAGTAGGCATCTAATAGTTAGAATCTCCACAAATCTCTCCAAACTCCTTCATCCTCCCCATCCATACTTAGCTTTCTTTCCTTCATTTCTTTGAAATTATCTTCACCCATTTTTTTAGAGAAAAGTTCCAACCGTTTGGTATGTAGACTATATCGTTAGAGGCAATACGTTTGGGTTCCTATTGCTCTTGTTGAAGCAATTTCTGGCAGCCACTTGGACTGAGTTCTGGATGGACTTATTTTGTTCTGATTGAGCTAAAACTTTGACTGTAGCATCTTCAAGGTGTTGAGGGAGTAAAGTAAAATTTTCAGCTCAAAATGAGGAGTTTAACTTGGGGAAATCAGTTGGTGTTCCTGCTGCGCCAGTGAGGAGATAGCTTCAAGAGTTGAAGGGTATTTTCTCTTGCTCCTTGATTTTTGGTTTCCTCAATGTATTTCCCGCTCTAAATCTGAGTCCTATGCATGTCTAGATCCTTGTGGATATGTGTGGGCTAGTTTTTATTCAATTTTTTTGAAAATATTTGAATTCTAGTACCACATACATCTTCACTATTCTCAATGTTCGATTCTAGTTTATGAACTCATCTTTGATAAACCTTAAGATAATTCTTGACTCCAATAAGATAACTTATGTCCTAGATCAAAGTCCTACAGACACATTGGGTGATGACACCATCGATGAGGACCGTAAAAGATTCATGAAATTTATAGATGGTCATCTACAAGTTAGATACCTCATGTTGGCATCTGTGACCAACGAGCTTCAAAAAACTCACAAGCATATGAAACATGCTAGAGAGGTTTACTTGCACCTACAAGAGTTGTACAGTGTAAAAACTGGATACGAAAGGTTCGCTTTATCTAAGGAGCTCTTTAGGTCAAGGATGAGAGGGGGGACAAGTGTCCATGATCACAGGCTTAAGATGATAGGACTTATCAAGACGCTTGGACAACTTGACATGATTATGGACAATAATCTCTATGTGGATTTGATCCTCTAGTCATTGCCCCTATTGTTCAACCAATTCGTTATGAACTTTAATATGTACAGGCAAAAAGTTATGATTAACGAATTGGTGAACATGCTTGTGACCACTGAGGTGACTATGAAAAAAGAGAAGCCCCTTATGCTAGCTTCTTCCTCCAACTCGTAAGGTCCTAGGGGCCCAAGAAACGGAGGTAAAAGAAAGAAAAGTTCTTCGTCGAAAGGGAAGCAACCCGTGAAATATTCTGGGGGGTCAAGAAAAAGGTCAAATTTGATGCTAGTTGTTTCCACCGTGGTCAAAAGGGGCATTAGAAGAGAAACTGCAAAGGTTACCTTGCAACCCTTGAGAAGGGCATGTACTTTATTGAAGTGCATTTAACGACCAATTCTTCTTCATGGGTATTTGATACTACGTGTGGTTGTCAACTTTGTATTGTCAACTTTGTAATTCGTTACAGGGGTTGGAAAGAAGAAAGAGTCTACGTGAAGGAGATATGATCCTTTGCCTAGGAAATAGAGCAAGAGTTGTGGCCATGGTCCAAGGTGTTATCAAGTTAAACTTAGGAAATTCTAGTATTGTACTTAATCGAGTTTATTATGTATCGAATCTTATTAAAAACATTATATCAATTCCTATTCTTGATTATGAAGAATATGATTTTCTATATCGAATGGGACATTGAAGGCATTTAAGAATGGTTCTTTACTTGCTCAAGGTACATTGATTAATGGATTATACATACTTGAATCTCAACCTTCACTAATGCACATTTAATCAAGTAAAAGGAAATCAGGTAGCCAAGAAGATGCCATCCTTTGGCATGCAAGACTTAGGCATATCTCTAAAAATAGGATGAACAAGTTAGAAGCTCTCAAAGCACTAAATGTTAGTGGCATTGAGGACCTTCCTAGTTGTGAATCTTGTTTGAAGAGAAAAATGACCAAGGCTCTTTTTGTAGGACAATCATGGCAATCCACAAGTATTTTGGATTTGATCCGTACGGATGTTTGTGGCTCGCTAAGAGTTAGTACGAGAAATGGTTGTTCTTACTTCATCACCTTCATCAATGATTATAGTCGGTTTGGACACGTGTATCTTGTGAAGTATAAGTCAAATCGAGGGGGAGAATACTTAAGTACTGAATTCTTGGATTATCTCAAAGAGAATAGGATTCTCTCACAATGGACTCCGCCCGGCACACCGCAACACAATGGAGTAGCTGAGAGGAGAAATTGTACCTTGTTGGACATGGTACGTTCCATGATGAGCTTTTCTAATGTGCCCATATCCTTTTGAGAATACGCCTCAAAAACAGCAGAGAAGTTACTCAATGTAGTGCCTTCACAGTTAGTACCAAAAATGCCGCATGAGTTGTGGTATAGTGAAGGGGTCTCCTACTTACATGAGACAAACAGCTAGAGACAAGTTGAATAGTAGATCCTGAAAGAGGTGTAAGGCTAAGGATCCAATTTAAAACATTTAAGAACTAAAATCTAACTTAACTTATACCACCACAAGGATCTAAAGCATGCATATATAGCGGATTAAGGTTAGATTGTTACCTCTTGAGCAAAATCCAACCAAAGGTAGAAGAAGAGCTTCATTTCCCTATAGGAAACGTATATTGGCACAACTAGGCATGATCAACTTTTAATCTAGAAAGCCACCTCAGAATTCAACCAAATTTAAACCAAATGAAAGTTGACTCAGAGAGGAACGTCCAGATATAAAATTCAGCACTAAAATCCTTTAGAAAAATATGGAACAGACACCTCAAAATTTCTACTGGAACAGAGGATCACCAAAGCAAGCAATTCGAAATTCATCTTGCCTCTAATCTCACAGTCCACACACCTTCGGACAATATTTTCCTTGAAAATTTAGCTGAAAAAATCAAGAAGGAAGAGACCTAGGTTAAAGGCCAAAAATAGAGGGGGGGGAAGAAGAGAGTGAAACCTCAACTCATGAGAGAATCACTTTCAGATGGAATTTTTTATCTAATAATTAGATGCAAAAAGTGTGATCTATTCTTCTTGTTGGCCACCCCCCCTATATATCTATATATAGAGAGAGAGGATGGTGTGATGCCAAGGTGGCATCACGCCTTCCTCAATGGGGGTTGCCAACTAACAATGCCAACTTGCAAGCTTAATTTGAATTTTCCCTCCAAATCTCATTCTTTCATTAAATTAAATTAAACACTTTGATTTAATTAAATATTGACTTAACATTTAAGTCACCAAACTTAACTCTTTAAGTTTGACTTGACCAATTGATAATCATGGGTACCAAATTAAATTAATAATTAATTTAACAATTAATTTAATTAGATCAATTTAACAATCAAATTGATAATACCCAATGACTAAATATTGCACTAAGATTTATTCCTCACATTTTCGGTCTTCTTGGAATTTTTCTAACACTTAGAAAATTCCTCCTCATTATTTAGGATTTCCAATAGGCTTTTTTGTGTGACCCATTAGGTTCTATTGCTCACTAGACATGGGCTCACAATAATTGTGACTTTAGAATATCATATATTCACGTTAGTTTAAAACTCCTTTTAAACTAACTGACTCATAGCAATTAATCTCTATTAATTGAAGAGTACCCAATCTCCATGGTCGATGTCCTCCTTCAAACTCATGGAGCCCAACAATTGGTCGAATTAATGCTTATGGTGAACTATTGTAGCTTTACGCGTACTATACAAATACAGTCCTTCCGTCTCCTATCTCCTTGAAAGAGACTTAGGGTAAGATATTTGTCGGATCCCTAGTAGCCTCAATGCTATGCATCGATTCTTAATGTTTGATTCCTTTTGTGACCTCATATTTGGAAAACTTTCTTTTCCAAATTGTCACACTACCTTGGCCAAGGACTCCTTAGAATCGATCATCATAGAACACATAAGAGATGTACTCGCCCTTCACAAAGACGAGGAGTCGGATCCTATCTTGGATCTCATAAAACTCTATGTCTAAGTAGCTCATGCCCAATCACCACTAGAATGCCTGCTAAGTGGCCACGGAGGAGTCAAAGCATGAGGACTTAAACACAAGGTTACAATGAATCATCAGGTCAAATGACTAATTATGTGCACTAGCGTAAGCTGGAGAACTAGCCACCATCGACTTGCCAATACGGCTATCCAGTGGGATCTCCAAACAAGTCTCCAGTACCTTGTTCTCTAACAAGCACCCACTAACATGAGCCCATATCACATATGGTTACTCATGGAACGGGGCAACATCCAGCCCTTGGTTTATGCATCATTAGTGCAAGTCTATCCGAATCTTAGATGCCACGTCTCTTAAGATTCTATAAGTTGGGATGTTTAAGATCACGATCATGTAAGACTTATTCCATGATCACCACCGAGTGAACTAATCAAGTCTCGTAGTTTTATGTGATCTAAGGGCTTCAACCATATGTTGGTGAAGTAATATAAGCATAAGATAAAAATGGCCATATAACAATAATATCATTCAATCAAGATTGTATCAAAAGTGAAATAGTTTACATGCTAATCTTATTAGCTTGCTGGGTACTATTCCAACAATCTCCCACTTACCATAAAGCTGATGCCCTATAGTTTTAAGACCCATCTTGATAAGATGTCCTTTAAAGACCTTTTGCAATAGGAGTTTACTCAATGGATCTGCTATATTCTCGTCCGAGGTAACTCTTTCCACTTAAATTTTACCTCTACCTATGATCTTCCGTATCAATTGGTATTGCCTTAAAATGTACTTGAATTGCTAATGAGATCTTGGCTCCTTAGCTTGTGCAACCGCACCATTGTTGTCACAATAGACAACTACAAGTTCAGACATGCTAGGCACTACATCCAACTCTTACATAAAGTTTTTGATCCAAACACCTTCCTTTGCAGCTTCCAAAGCCACAATATATTCTGCCTCTGTGGTTCAATCGGCCTTGGTGTCTTGTTTAGAACTCCTACACTCCAGAGGTGGATTTTAGGTCATCTACATCAGATTGGAAACATAAATCCGAAAACCCCTCGAGTTTTAATTTTCTATTGTCGTATACCAAAAACAACTCCTTAGTTCTTCTAAAGTACTTAAGGATTGTCTTAACGGCCATCCAGTGACATTCACCGGGGTTAGATTGAAATCGGCTCATGACATTCAGAGCATGCGTTACATATGGTCTTGTACATTGAACTGCATACATTATGCTCCCTATAGCGGAAGCATAAGGTATTCGAGACATCTTTTGTCTTTCTACCTCAGTCTGGGGGGCCATAGACTTAGATAAACGAATACCATATCCCATGGGAAGGAATCCCTTCTTGGATTATTCCATACTAAACCGCTTTAGTATGTTGTCAATGTATTGTGATTGGGATAGCCCCGGCATCCTCTTCGATCTATCTCTATAGATACGTATTCCTAATATATAGGATGTGTCTCCGAAATCTTTCATGGAGAATTGAGTAGATAACCATGCTTTAGTCTGTTCTAACATTCCTACCTCATTCCAAATAAGAAGGATGTAATCGACATAAAATACAGTAAACTGTACATAATTTCCACTCACCTTCTTGTACACACATGGTTCGTACACATTTTTGATAAAGCCAAATGATTTGATTGTACTATCAAAATGTATGTTCCAAGATCGGGACACTTGCTTGAGTCCATAAATGGACCTTTAGAGTTTGCAAACCTTTTGCCATATCACATAGTCATAATATACGGCTATCGCAAATAGGATCTGTATAGACTTAGGCATTACAATTGGTGAAACGGTTTTCTCAAAATCAATACCGGGTCTTTGAGTATAACCTTTTGTCACTAGTCGTGCCTTAAAGGTCACTACCTCTCCATCGACTCCTAGATTTCGCTTATAGATCTACTTGCAACCAAAGGGAATGATTCTCTCCGGTGGATCTACCAAAGTCCATACTTTGTTGGAGTACATGGAGTCCATTTCGGATCTCAAAGCATCAAGCCAATGTCCCGGGTCTATGTCCAACACAACTTCCTTGTAGGTCTTCGAATCTATATCCGATTGGCCCATCCCATGAAGAAATCAAACCTTTCGAGTTGCTTCTTGATTCGGTCCGACCTACAAAAAGGATGTGTGCAAGGCTCGCTACTTGTTTCCACCGCTTGTGGGATTTGATCATCTTAAACTTCATCAAGTTCTAAAACAATGCCTTTTCTATCTAATAGAAACTACTTTTCCAAAAAGGTAGTGTTTCTCGAGACAAACACTTTTTGCTCCGAGGGATCATAAAAATAATAACCCATAGACTCTCTAAGGTATCCTGCAAACTTGCACAAAGAGGATCAACTATCTAACTTGTCTCCCACTAACCTTTTGACGTAAGCATGAGACCCCCAAACCTTTAGATATTGGTAAGATGGTGTTTTTCCATACCACATCTCATTTAGTGTTTTTGGCACGACCTTTGAGGGTACTACATTTAGTAGCCTCACCATTGTTTGCAAGGTGTATCCCCAAAGGATATAGGCACATCGAAGAAGCTCATCATGGAACATACCATGTCCAAAAAGGTACAATTTCTCCTCTCGACTACTCTATTGAGTTGGGGTGTGCCGAGTGGAGTCCATTGAGAGAGAATCCCATTCTCTTTTAGATAATCCAATAACTCGGTACTTAAGTATTCTCTTTCTTGATCCGATCGAAGAGTTTTAATACTAGGTTCTTTTTGCTTTTCTACTTCACATCTATACTCTTTGAACTTTTCAAAGGCTTTGGACTTATACTTCATAAGATACACATGTTCCAATCGAATGTGATCATTGATTAAGGTGATAAAGTAAGAATAGCCTCCTCGTGCAGTAACTCTTATTGGACCGCACACATCCATATTGATCAAATCCAAAGCATTTGTGCATCACTCCGATTGTCCTCCAAAAGGAGCCTTGGTCATTTTTCCCTTTAAACAGGACTCACAAGTTGAAGTTCCTCAATGCCACTAACATTTAGTGCTTTGAGAGCTTCTATCTTGTTTATCCTATTCTTAGAGATATGCCCAATTCTTGCATGCCATAAAATGGCATCATCTTGATTATCTAGCTTTCTTTTACTTGATTGAATGTGCATCAATAAATTTTGAGAATCTAATATGTAAAATTGTTATTTAATATACCTTGAGCAATTAAAAAACTATTCTTTAATGCCTCAATTTCCCATTAGATATAGAAAAATCATATCCTTGATTATCCAAACTGGGAATTGAAATTATATTCTTCATAAGATTGGGTACATAGTAACAAAAATCAAGTACAATTTTAGAATCTCCCAAGTCTAACTTGATAACGCCTTGGAATATGGCAGCAACTCTTGCTCCATTTCCTAAGCAGATGATCATATCCGCTTCATTGAGACTTTTTCTTCTCTCCATCCACTATAACGAATTATAAAGGTGAGAACCACATGCGGTATGAAATACCCATGAGGAAGAACTAGTCATCAAGTGCACTTCAATGAAGTACATACCCTTCTCAAGAGTAGCAAGATAAGCTTTGCAATTTCTTCTCTAATGCCCTTTCTCGCCACAATGGATACATGTAGCATTGGTTTTAGCCTTTTTAATCTTCTTAACTCCCCCTGAACCTTTCAAGGGTTGCTTTCCCTTTGAAGAAAAACATTTCTTCTTCATACCCCACTTCTTTAAGCCTTTTGGGCCTTTAGACTTGGAGAAGGATGCCAACATAAGGGGCTTGTCCTTTTTTATGGTCGCCTCGGTGGTAACCAACATGTTCACCAAGTCGTTAATCATTACTTTCTTTTCGGACATATTAAAGTTCATAACGAATTGGTCAAACGTACTTGGCAATGACTGTAAGATCAAATCCAACAGAGGTCATTTTCCATGATCACGTCTAGTTGTCCCAATTTTTCAATGAGTTCAATCATTTTTAGCCTATGATCGTGAACACTCATGCTATCAGTTATTCTACTTCTAAAGAGCTCCCTAGACAAAGTAAACCTTTTGTGTCTAGTCTAGACACCGTTCAACTCTTGCAGGTGTGCATAGATCTCACTTGCATGTTTTATATGTTAATGATTCTTTTGCAACTCATTAGACATAGTTGTCATCATGAGGCACCTTATTTGTAGATCATCCTCGACAAACTTCATGAACAATTCATGAGCCTCATCGATGGTATCATCGCCAATGGTTTCTGGCGGACTATGATCAGGTACATAATTCATTTTCTCAGAGTCAAGCACAATTTTAAGGTTTCTCAACCAATCGCGAAAATTAGGCCAGTTAGCTTATTACTTTCCAAAATTGTTGTGAGTGGATTTTCAACCATTTTGAGTTTGAAGATTTCGCAAATCTATAAAAAGCGAGAAAAGAGAATATAAGCATGTGATTGAATTTTTATATTGCAAAAACATGTTTATAATCTTTCAAGCATGTTTTTCTCCCACCATTTTATCAAATCCTTCACCCCCTTAGAAGAATTCGAGAAATCATATTTCCTACTGAGAATTAAAACTCCAATGACTTGCAAGTGGACCCTCATGACCGAGTGCCATCCACAAGCAATCTAAGGATAACCAACATTTGCTAATTGCATCGCATGCAACTCTTGATATACTTTGCCTCACTTTTCATGTAGACCTACGACTCGTACGACATCTATATTACTAAGTGTTAAGTCGAACCTACCAATCAAACTTCGATTCAAGACCGCTCCACAACATCTCCCGTGACCGACTGCCATCACACAAATTTGGTACATGAACATGGAATATACTATTGGTAAAAGGCATGGATTAATTAAAACTCTTTTCAATTTATATCCATATTGACTTAATATTTGAAAAAACACTTAGACATTCTAAGTTGAGGGATTTTCAACTTGCTTGCCAAGATCTCACCAATTTTATCTTCTTATTTAGGTTTTCTATATCCTAATCCATGCATCGCATACATCAATAGGATATAGAAAGCATAAGTAAGTAAGTGCGTCTAGCATGCTCCTAAAGTGGGATGACCATGAGTCTAACCAAGTGATGCATTTAGAGCCATAAGTGCATCACTTAGTTGATTTTAAGCAGGTTGATTAAATCTAGCTATTACATAAGTGTATCCCATACATTCATGGGTCTTCATAAGTCCCCATGCCTTCAAAGATCTTCTTTGCTCCTTGTAACAATTACATGATAAAGAAATTCTCACTCCTAGTGATTCTACTCTCATAACATTTACAAGGTAGAAATTAAGAGGCATGCAAGCCCCAATTTAATACAACTCATTTCAACAATTTTGAAATAAATAAAATAAATATTAAAGGCTCATGATCATCCCCATACATTCATCATTCATTCAACAATTAAATGAACAATAAATAAATCAAGAATTGACATTCAATCCCATAATTAAATGCTTATCATATAGACAATTAAATGGTCAAGCAAAAACAAGCATAACATTTATGCATCCTATTTTTTCAACAATTAGAGATTAACTTTAACAAGATTTAAGAAGCATTAAGAAAATGTCAAACATAGTTTTGAGAACTTGCACAACACTTGTGCACTTATTGTGTGTGAAACAATACACTTTTGATCACAAAAAGAAGTCAAAAAAAAAATCAAACCAAAACATGCCATGACCACAACCAACCGGTAGCCATCCACGACCAGGCACACTGCCATGCAGCAGGTGCACACAAGGCATGCCCGCTACCGGCTAGCGCCTGACCATGTGCGGCACCACTCGGTCAAGTGGTTTTAGCGTTTTTGTTCCATTTTGGCTCAACCTTTTGTGCAACAAACTTTAGAATAACTTCTAAACATCATTTCCACACAATTAAGATCAAAATTTCAGATTCAAATCCTTTTTAAATCTGAAAAATAAGAAACCAAAAAATGCTTCAAAAATCAAGTTTAAGTGAGAATCACATTCTTCCAAAAAATCTCCAATCCAATTCGATTCAAAAATGACCAAAACAATTTAAGGCCAAATATAACATGTTATATCAACATATAACATCATCCAATGTTAAATCAAAATTTAACATTAGCTAAACATGAATCAAATTATACTAACATATGAATTTAACAATTAAAAACACATATTAGCATAATATCTATTCATCATAAAAGGAGCCACAAACATCATCTACCAAACACTCCAATCCATGACTTGGATCAAATGTTTGAAGATCTAGATCAATCCATCACATGAATCAATCAAAAGAAAGTCCAAAATATAGCATGAAATTAGGCTCTGATACCACTTGAAAGAGGTGTAAGGCTAAGGATCTAATTTAAAACATTTAAAAATGGAAATCTAACTTATCTTACACCACCACAACGATCTAAATCATGAATATACAGTGGATTAAGGTTGGATTATTACCTCTTGAGCAAAATCCAACCAAAGGTAGAAGAAGAGCTTCCTTTCTAGAGAGGAAACTTCTACTAGCACAACTAGGCATGATCAACTTTTAATCTAGAAAGCCACCTCAGAATTCAACCAAATCTAAACCAAATGAAAGCTGACTCAAAGAGGAGTGTCCAGATATAAAATTCACCACTAAAATCCTTTAGAAAGACATGGAATAGAGACCTCAAAATTTCTACTGAAACAGAGGATCACCAAAGCAAGCAATCCAAAATTCGTCATACCTATAATGTCAAAGTCCACACATCTTTTGACAATTCTTTCATTCTCAATTTAGCTGGAAAAATAAAGAAGGAAGAGAGGTAGGTTGAAGGCTAAAAATAGAGAGGAGGAAGAAGAGAATGAAACCTCAACTCATGAGAAAATCACTTTTGGAGGGAATTTTTTATCTAACAATTAGATGCAAAGAGTTTGATCTATTCTTCTTGTTGGCCGCCCCCCTCTATATCTATATATAGAGGGAGGATGGTGTGATTCCAAGCTGGAATCACACCTTCCTCAAGGGGGGTTGCCAACTAAGCATGCCAACTTGCAAGCTTAATTTGAATTTCCCCTCCAAATCTCATTCTTCCATTTAATTAAATTAAACACTTTAATTTAATTAATTATTGACTTAACATTTAAGTCACCAAACTTAACTCTTTAAGTTTGACTTAACCAATTGAGAATCATGTAGTACCAGATTAAATTAATAATTAATTTAATTGGATCAATTTAATAATTAAATTGATAATACCCAATGACTAAAAATTGCATCAAGAGAACCTCACATTTTCGGTCTTCTTGGAATTTTTCTAACACTTAGAAAATTCCTCCTCATTATTTAGGATTTCCAATAGGATTTTGTGTGCGACCCATTAGGTTCTACCACTCATTGGACATGGGCTCACAACAGTTGTGACTTTAGAATGTCATATATTCATGTTAGTTTAAAACTCCTTTTAAACTAACCGACTCATATCAATTAATCTCTATAAATTAAAGAGTACCCAACTCCATGGTCGATGTCCAACCTCAAGCCCATGGAGCCCAACAATTGACCGAATGAATGCTTATGGTGAACTATTCTAGCTTTACGCGTACCATGCAACATTTCGTCTTCTATCTCCATGAAAGAAGCCTAGGGCAAGATATTTGTCGGCTCCTTAATAACCTCAGTGCTATGCATCTATTCTTAATGTTCAATTCCTTTTGTGACCTCATATTTGGAAAACTCCTTTTCCAAATTGTCACACTACCTTGGCCAAGGACTCATTGGAATCAATCATCATAGAACACATAGGAGATGTACCCGCCCTTCTCAAAGATAAGGATTCGGATCCCATCTTGGATTTCATAAGCCTCAATGTCCAAGTAGATCATGCCCAATCACCACCGAAACGCCCGCTAAGTGGCCAGGGAGGAGTCAAAGCATGAGGACCTAAACACACAGTTACAATGGATCCTCAGGTCAAAAGACTAATTATATGCACTAGCGCAAGCTGGAGAACTAGCCACTACAGCTATTTAGTGGGATCTCCGGGCGGGCCCCCAGTGCCTTGTTCTCTAATAAGCACCCACTAACATGCATCTATATCACATATGGTTTACTCATAGAACGGAGCAACATCCAACCCTTGGATTTATACATCGTTAGTGCAAGTCTATCTGAATCATAGATGCCCCGTCTCTTAAGATTCTATGACTTGAGATGTTTAAGAACACTATCGTGTAAGACTTATTCCATGATTACCATCGAGTGAACTGACCAAGTCTCGTAGGCTTATATGACCTAAGGGCTTCAACCATATGTCAGTGAAGTAATATGAGCATAAGATGAAGATGGTCATATAAGAATAATATTATTCAATCAAGATTGTATCACAAGTGAAATAGTTTATATGCCAATCTTATTGGCTTGTTGGGCACTATTCCAAAAGATCCACCTTATGCAAGTTTATGGGATACCCAAAAGAGTCTATGGGTTATTACTTTTATGATCCCTCTGAACAAAGGGAGTTTATTTCGAGGAACGCCACCTTTTTGGAAAAGAATTTTCTATTAGATAGAAATGGCATTGTTGTTGAACTTGATGAAGTTCAAGATGATCATCAAATCCCATAGGCAGTGGAAACAAGTGGGCTACAAAATCCTTACACACAACCTCTGAGAAGGTCAGACCAAATCAATAAGCAACCCGAAAAGTTTGAATTCTTTCATGAGATGGGCCAATCGGATATTAATTCGAAGACCTATAAAAAAGCTATGTCGGACATAGACTCGAGATATTGGCTTTACGTCATGAGATCCGAAATAGACTCCATGTATTCCAACAAAGTATGTACTTTGGTAGATCCAAAGAAGGGAATAGTTTCTATTGGTTGCAAGTGGATCTATAAGCGAAAGCTAGGACTAAATGGAGAGGCAGTGACCTTTTAGGCGCAACTAGTGGCAAAAGGTTACACTCAAATACTCGGTATCATTTCTATGAAACCTTTTCACTGGTCACAATACCTAAGTTCATTCAAATTCTACTTGACATAGCTGCATATTATAACCATAAGATATGGCAAATGGATGTGAAAACCACTTTCCTCAATGGAGATATTGAAGAAGAAATCTATATGGAGCAACCACAAGGTTTTATATCTAAGAAGAGTGAGCAAAGGTTTGCAAACACCAAAGATCCATTATGGACTCAAACAAATATCCAAAAGTTGGAACATACGTTTTGATAGGACAGTCAAATCATTTTACTTTGTCAAAAATGTGTATGAACCATGTGTGTATATGAAGGCTAGTAGGAGTAGTGTACAGTTTATTGTACTTTATATCGATGACATCCTTCTCATTGGGAATAAGGTAGGAATGTTAGAGTGTACTAAAGCATGCTTATCTACATAATTCTCCATGAAGGATTTGGGAGAAGCATCCAAAGTATTAGGAATATGTATCTATAGAGATAGATAAAGGATGATGCTGGGGCTTTCCCAAACCCCGTGCATTGATAAAATACTAAAGAGGTTTAATATGGAATAATCCAAGAGGAGATTTCTTCCCATGGGACATGGCATCCATCTCTCCAAGTCTATGGCCCCAAGACTAAAGATGAGAGACAGAGGGTGTCCAACATACCTTATGCCTCTGCCATTAGGAGCATAATGTATGCCGTTCAATGTACAAGACCGGATGTAGCACATTCTCTAAGTGTTACGAGTAGGTTCCAATTTGATCCCGGTGAGAGTCATTAGATGATCGTAAAAGCAATCCTTAAGTACTCGATAAGGATTAAGGACATATTTTTGGTATATGGCAGTGAAGAATTGAAACTCAAGGGGTTTTTGGATTCTAGTTTCCAATCCTATGTAGAGACCTAAAATCCACTACTGGATTCATGATTTACCTCAATAGCGGCGTGGTGAGCTAGAAAAGTTCCAAACAAGATAGCACATCTAATTCTACCACACAGGTAGAATACATTGCGGCTTCAGAAGCTGCAAAGGAAGGTGTTTGGATGAAAAACTTCATTCAAAAGTTGAATATAGTACCTACCATTGCTGAGCCGCTAGTTGTCTTCTATGAAAACAACGGGGCGGTAGCGCAAGCTATAGAGCAAAGATCTCATTAGCAATCCAAACATATTTTGAGGCGATATCACTTGATCCGGGAGATCATTGATAGAGGCAACATCCAAGTAGAGAGAGTTACCTCGAAAGAGAATATAGCAGATCTACTAACTAAACCCCTATCGCAAAAAGTCTTTGAAGGACATCTTGAGAAGATAGGTCTCAAGGCCATAGGGCATTGGCTTCAGGGCAAGTAGGAGATTGTTGGAATAATGCCCCGCAAGCCAATTAGATTGGCCTTGTAAACTATTTTCTTATAAGATAATCTTGATTCAATGATATTCATTATATGGTCATCTTCATCTTATGCTCATTGTTTACTCACTCGCATTTGGATGAAACCCTTAGATCACATAAGACTACGGAACTTGATTACGCATTGGATGGTGATCATGGAACAAGTCTTACACAATCGTGATCTTAAATCTTCCAAGTTATAAGATCTTACGAGATAAGGCATCTAAGATCCGGATAGCCTTGCACTAACGAAGCATAAATCCAAGAGTTGGATGTTGCTCCACTCCATAAGCAATCCCATATGAGATATGGATATATGTTAATGGGTGCTTGTTAGAGAACAAGGTACTGAAGGCTGTCCGAAGAATCCACTAGATAGCCATAGTGGTAAGTCGGTAGTGGCATGTTCTCCAACTTATGCTAGTGCATATTATTAGTCTTTTGACCTGAGGATCTATGGTAACCTTATGTTATGTCCTTATGTTTTGACTCTTCCTTGGTCACTCGGCGGGCCACTCAAGTTGAGATTGGGCATGAGCTACTAGACATGGAGGTTTGTGAGATCCAAGATGGAATCCGACTCCTCGCTTTTGTGAAGGGCGAGTGCATTTCCTATGCGTTTTATAATGATCGATTCCAAGAAATACTTACGCATGGTGATGTGACAATTTGGAAAGGTGTTTCCAAAGATGAGGTCACTAAGGAAATCGAACATTGAGAATAAAAGCATAGTATTGAAGCCATTAGGGAGCCGACTAATATCTTGGCCTAGGCCTCTTTCATGGAGATAGGAGGTGGAAGGATTATAATTTCATAGCACACGTAATGCTAGAATGGTTTTTCGAGGGCATTCATTTGGGCCAATTAGTTGGACTCCATGGGCTTGAGGCTCGATATCAACCATGGAGACTGGGTACCCTTCAATTATTGAGATTAATTGAATTGAGTCGCTTAGTTTAAAGAAGTTTAAATTAATGTGAATATTTGAAATTCCATAAGTCACAAGGAGTTGTGAGCCCATGTCCAAGGAATGGTAGAACCTAATGGGTCACACACAAATGCCAAATTGAATGACCTACTCAATGAAGGAGAATTTTCTAAGTATTAGAAAATTCATCTTGACTGGTTTTGAAAGAGGTGAAAATTGGAGTCATTTTTTGCTTGATCAATTTAAGAGTAAAATTAAGATCAATTAATTAAGAGTTAATTAATTGATGCCACATGACTATCAATTGATCAAATTAATTTAAGAGTCAAATTAATTTTGACTAACTTAAAACACTTTGACTTAAGAGTTAAGTCAAAGAATTATTAATTAAATTAAAGTGTATAATTTAATTAAAATTGGAGATCTATTTTGGAGAATATTATTAAATAAAGGGTTTATGTAATATGGAATTAGAATTCATTTAGAAGACATTTTATTAGATGAAATGTAAATTCCAAATGACATTCAAATTCACATTAATACTAATTGTTAGTGGCAACCTTGGCATGGACATATGGCATGCACTCCTTGAAGATGGTGTGTGACCACACACCATCCTCCTCCTACATATAGATATAGGAGGGGGCAGCCACAAGCTAGCAATTGTGCAAAGTGTGCATTATTCTCCCAACAACTTTGTTAGTAGGCATCTAATAGTTGGAATCTCCACAGATCTCTCCAACCACCTTCATCCTCCCTATCCATACTTGGCTGTCTTTCCTTCATTTCTCTGCAATTATCTTCAGCCATTTTTGTAGAGAAAAGGTCCATCCATTTGGTGTGTGGACTATATCGTTAGAAGTAATATGTTTGGGTTGCTATTGCTCTTGTTGAAGCAGTTTCTGGAGGCCGCTTGGACTGAGCTCGAGGAGGATTTATTTGGTTCTGATTGAGCTAAAATTTTGACTGTGGCTTCTTCCAGGGGTTGAGGGAGTGCAGTAAAATTTTCAGCTCAAAAGGAGGTGTTTAACTTGGAAAAATCAGTTTGTGTTCCTACTGCGCCGGTGAGGAGACAACTTCAAGAGTTGAAGGGTGTTTTCCCTTACTCCTTGATTTTCGGTTTCATCAAGGTATTTCCCTCTCTAAATATGAGTCCTATGCACATCTAGATCCTTGTGAATGTATGTGGGATAATTTTTATTTAGTTTCTTTTTAAAAAAAATATTTGGATCCTAGTACCACACACACCTTCATTATTCTCAATATCTGATTCCGGTTTATGAACTCATCTTTGAAAAACTCTTTTTCCAAATTGTCATACTGTCTTGGCCAAGCACTCCTTGGAATCGATCATCATAGTGAAGGTGTGTGAGTCATGAGGATCCAAATATTTTCAAGAAAACTGAATAAAACTAGCTCACACACATTCACAGGGATCTAGACATGCATAGGATTCAGATTTAGTGAGGGAAATACCTTGATGAAACCGAAAATCAACGAGCAAGAGAAAGCACCCTTCAACTCTTGAAGTTGTCTCCTCACTGGCACAGTAGGAACACCAACCGATTTCCCCAAGTCATACTCCTTCTTTTGAGCTGAAAATTTTACTACACTCCCTCAACCCCTGGAAGAAGCCACAGTCAAAATTTTAGCTCAATTAGAACTAAATAAGTCCTCCTCGAGATCAGTGCAAGCGGCCTCCAGAAACTGCTTCAACAAGAGCAATAGCAACCCAAACATATTACTTCTAACGATATAGTCCACACACCAAATGGATGGACCTTTTCTCCACAAAAATGGCTGAAGATAATTGCATAGAAATGAAGGAAAGACAGCCAAGTATGGATAGGGAGGATGAAGGTGGTTGGAGAGATTTGTGGAGATTCCAACTATTAGATGCCCACTAACAAAGTTGTTGGGAGAATAATGCACACCTTGCACAATTGCTAGCTTGTGGCTGCCCCCTCCTATATCTATATGTAGGAGGAGGATGGTGTGTGGTCACACACCATCTTCAAGGAGTGCATGCCATATGTCCATGCCAAGGTTGCCACTAACAATTAGTATTAATGTGAATTTGAATGTCATTTGGAATTTACATTTCATCTAATAAAATGTCTTCTAAATGAATTCTAATTCCATATTACATGAACCCTTTATTTAATAATATTCTCCAAAATAAACTCTCCAATTTTAATTAAATTAAAGTCCTTTGACTTAACGCTTAAGTCAAAGTACTTAACTCTTTAAACTAGTTAAAATTAATTTAACTCTTAAATTAATTTGACCAATTGATAGTCATGTGGCATCAACTGATTAACTATTGATTAATTTATCTTAATTTAACTCTTAAATTAAATTGATCAATTTAACTCTTAAATTGATCAACCCAAAAATGACTCCAATTTTGACCTCCTTCAAAATCGGTCAAGATTACTTAGAAAATTATCTTTCCTTCAATAGGTCATTCGATTAGCTTTTGTGTATGACCCATTAGGTTCTATCATTCATTAGACATGGGATCACAACTCCTTGTGACTTGTGGAAAATCAAATATTCACATTAGTTTAAACTCCTTTAAACTAAGCAACTCAATTCAATTAATCTTATTAATTAAAGAGTACCCAATCTCTATGGCTAATGTTCAACCTCAGGCCCATGGAACCTAACTAATTGGCTGAAATAAATGCTCTTGGAAACCATTATAGCTCTACGCGTACCATGCAAATATGATTCTTCCATCTCCTATCTCCTAAAAGAGGCCTAAGGCAAGACATTTGTCGTCTCCCTAATAACCTTGATACTATATCTCTATTTCCAATGTTCGATTCCACTTTATGGCCTCATCTTTGGAAAACTCCTTTTCCAAATTATCATACTACCTTGCGCAAGGATTTCTTGGAATCGATCATTATAGAATACATAGGAGATGTACTCGACCTTCACAAAGACGAGGAATCGAATTTCATCTTGGTTCTAACGAACCTCTATGTCTAAGTAGCTCATGCCTAATCACCACCCAAATGGCTCGTCGGGTGAAAAGAGAGAAGTCACAGCATGAGGACCTAAACACAAGGTGACCATGGATCCTCAGGTCAAAGGACTAATAATATGCACTAGCGTAAGCTGCAGAACTTGCTACTACCAATTTGCTACTTTGGCTATCTAGTGGATTCTCCATGCGAGCCTTCAGTGCCTTGTTCTCTAATAAGTACCCACTAACATGCATCTATATCTCATATGGGATTGCTCATAGAACAAAGCAATAACCAACTCTTGGATTTATGCATTGTTAATGCAAGTCTATTTGGATCTTAGATGCCCTATCTCGTAAGATCCTACGACTTAAAAGATTTAAGATCACGATCGTGTAAGATTTATTCCATGATCACCATCAAATGTGTAATCAAATCCCATAGTCTTGTGTGATCTAAGTGCTTCATCCAAATGCTAGTGAAGTAAATAAATAGTATAAGATGAAGATGGCCATATAATGAATATCATTCAATCAAGATTGTCTTACAAGAAAATAGTTTACAAGGCCAATCTAATTGGCTTGCGGGTACTATTCCAATACATCGAACACATAGGAGATGCACTCGCCCTTTATAACGATGAGGAATGAGTAGCTCATGCCAAATCACAACCCAAATGGCCCACTAGGTGACTAGGGATGAGTCAATATAAAGACCTAAACACAAGGTTACAATGGATCCTCAGGTTAAAGGACTAATTATATGTACTAGCGTAAGGTGGAGAACTTGCCACTATGATTAGCTAGTAGATTTTCGGGCGGGCCTCTAGTGCCTAAGTGAGAGATTTTCTTGCTTGGAAGATCTCATCATTTTTCTCTTCGCTTATTTAGGTTTTCTATCTTAAGCATGCATCACCATACATCAAAGGATAAATAAAGCATAAATAAGTAAATAAACCTAGCATGCATCTAAAGTTGGGATAACCATTAAGACTAGGTGATGCACTTAGAGCCGTAAGTGCACCACTTAATTGATTTAGGTGGATTAATTAAACTAATAGATCCTATCTATTACATGAATATATCACATGCATTCATGGGTCTTCAAGTCTCTGAGTCCTCTTTGGCCTCCTTTGTCTCTTTGCAACAATTGCAAGAAAATAAAACCCTCACCACACATGTTCAACTCTCATTACAATAATAAGAAAAGTATTTACATGGTGAAATTTAAAATACATGCAAGCCCTATTTAATCTCAACCCATTCAATCAACATTAATTTAAATTAAATTAAAAGCTCATGTTTATCCTCATCTATAGTATCATGCATTCAAAAATTAAAAGCTCATCGCATGAACAATTAATAACTAGCAAAATTGCATAACACTTATGCATCAAAATTTCTGCAAAATCTTGAAGAACAACTTAAACTTGATATTAAAGTATGTAAAAATGTTCGACATTAATTTGGCAAGTTATTTAACACTTATGCATCAAAATAGAACAAAATAATTAAGTTTAGCAAGCCAAAATGCACAAAAATAGCACTAATGCACCCCTCGGCAGCCTCGGGCAGGATGCTACTACAACCGGCCACTTGCCGCAATGTCGAGCGTTGGCCAATAGGCTGCAACCCCACCACTTGCTCTAAAGGGCACCATTACGCACATTTTGTGCAATTTTGCAAGTCTAAAGACTTGGACACCTCTAAAATATTATTTCATCCATATTTTGACAAATTTTCATATTTTAAACTCTTTAAAAACTGAAAATTAAAGTCCTCAGCATGCTTTAAAAATCAAGATCAAGATTCAATCTCTATTCATCAAGCTACTTCAAGAAGATCAATCCAATTAAATCTAAAAATTGCCAAAACAACTTCTAGCAATTAACAATGTGGTAAATCACTATTTAACATCAATATCATGTTAAATCAACATCTAGCATATGAATCAAAATTATATCAACATAAACTAAATCACTATCTGGCACATATTGACATAATTCAATCCAAAACATCAAGAGCCACAAGCAACAACTCCAAAATCTTGAATCCATTAATTGAATTAAGAAATTGGAGTCATGAACCAATCCATCACATGAACCAATTCAAAGAAAATCCAAAATTAGTCATAAAATTGGCTCCAACCACTTGAAGTATATGGAGAAATAAAGATCCAGTCGCACAATGGAATTTAGAACTTTCAAAGCAAGGAATAACTTGGATCACCCCATACTAAGGTTCTTATTTTATGCCATAAAGTTGGATTTAGAAAGAAGAACCATGTCCTTTAGGTGATTCTTCAAAAATCAATTGTAGAGGCTTCTCTTGACTCCTCAATTAAAGCTCCACTACTTCCTCTTCCTTGGATCATTTTTCCTCATTTCTTGATCTCAATTTTCAGCAACTAAAGGCCTCCAAAATGTCCTCAAATCCTTTCTTTACGGAAGCAACAAGATCAGCTATACAAAAGCCTCAAAACCGCCAATAATGCCTTGAAGACTCTTCTTCAATGGACTCTTCTTTGTTCACCAACAAAAATACCCCAAGTGTGTTATCTTCAATGTATCCACACACCTTACAAGCACTTTAATTCTTCATTCTTAGGCTAAAAGAAGGATGAACAATGGAGGAGGAATTTTGTTGGAGAAAGTGTGAGATAGTTCGAGGGAGAGGGAGAGAGAATCTAGGGATGAGTTAGGGAATATTGCATTTTTGGTCCCATAACATAGGGGTCATTTTTAATTGAGTCCCATTGATTTCAAAATTATCATATTGAGTCCCATAATGTAAAATTTTTTCTCACATTTAGTCCCGCCTCCCTCCTTCCGTTAAATAATTAACAGAAAAACCACATGTAGAGCATGTGCACTATCAGAAGCTGGGTTTTGGAGAAAAAATTAGCTTTGTACTGTTCACTCTTCATTTTGGAGGAAAAATCAACTATAAAAAAGAAAAAAAATGAGAAAAAAAGGGGTAAAAAGGGGGGGAATTATTATAAAAAAAATTTAATAATTTTTATAGAATTAAATTTAAAATATTCTAAATTACACAAAATAAATATCCATTTTTTAATTATTATAAATTAAAGAATTTATTTTTATTGTGTAAAAATTTTCAGAAATATTCAAAATTTTCAAAACATAAATTAAAATTTTCTTTTCCATGAAATGCATATATAGAACATCATAAATTGTGTAAGATGAAGATGGTCATTTTATAAAATATCATTCAATCAAGATTGCCATACAAGGAGTAGTTTTACATGCCAATCTAACTGGTTGCAGAGCACTATTCCAACACTCCCTCCATAGAAGAAACAATTTTGTGGCAAGATTCTAAGGGTACAACATGTTAAGATACATGGAACATAAAACTTTGACTTGCAGCAAGATCCTGAACACGCATCACGATAAGATCCCAGGCATGTAAAACTTGGGCTTGTGGTAAGATCCTAGGCGCGTATCATGATAAGTCCTAAGTGCGTAAACCTCAGTTTGAGGTAAGATCCTAGGCCCACTCTACGATAAGATCTTAGGCATGATGAATATCAACTTAGTAGTGAGACCATAGGCATGCACTGTGGTAAGACCTTAGGCATGCGGACCAACAAACAAAGAGCACTATAAGATTCCTAAAGATGTGCATGGAAAGCCAACAAAGACCACTATAAACCTCTAGGGGGCACAGACAAGTCAATAAAGACCATTATAAGACTCCTGACATGGCATGTGGCAAACAAACAAAAGTCCACTATGAGACCCCTAAGGGGATATAAGGCAAATAAACAAAAGACCACTATAAGTGAAAGAAGGAGATGCCAAGTGGTCTATGGCCCAATGGCATAAGTCTCCCATATAATGTGGGAGGTCAGGAGTTCGAGCCCTAATGAACTCCTGATATATGTGCGTGTGTATAAATAAATAAATAATTGAGATGGAGATAGATTGGGATCCAAATATTAAAACTAAAATAGGCAAAAATAAAACCAATCCTCTCCTTCCCAACAATCATAATCATGCACTACATGAGGATTAGAGGGCAGAAAATTTACCTTCATGAATGAAAACAAAGGATTCAACTAGATCACTCCAAGGACTCTTCCAATGGATGATCTACAAGCTCTAACGATTGGATCCAATTGCTCTCCTTCCAAAGCTCCAAAAATCAGCAAAATTGGCACACTAATTTAATTTGTAACAGCAAGGTTGTGACCAAAAATTAATGAAAAATACAGCTTCTAATTCGTCCAAACAATCCACCAAAATCAACCACATAATGTTTCACCAATGAACTTCTAAGTTCTCAAAGTGTTGAAACTCTAATGTTAAGTCCACACTCCTACAGCAAGCTCTTTCTCCTAGAAAACCGATCTTGTTTGTCACATAGAAAGTATAGAGAACCATCTTGGATGTTGGAATAGTGCCTAGCAAGCCAATTAGATTGGCCTTGTAAAAGCTATTTCCTTGTAAAACAATCTTGATTGAATGGTATTCATTATATGGGCATCTTCATCTTATGCTCTTTATTACTTCACTTGCATTTGGATGAAGCCCTTAGATCACTTTTGACTGTAGGACTTAGTTTGATGACCATGGAATAAGTCTCACACAGTCGTGATCTTAAATTTTTGAAGTCATAGGATCTTAAGAGACAGGGCATCTAAGATTCAGATAGACTTGCACTAATGATAAATAAATCAAAGTGTTGGATGTTGCTCCATTCCATGAGCAACCGTATGAGATATAGGTGCATGTTAGTAGGTGCTTGTTAGAGAATAAGGTACTAAAGGCCTATCGGAGAATCCACTAGATAGCCATAGTGGCAAGTCAGTAGTGGCAAATTCTCCAGCTTATGCTGGTGCATATTATTAGTCCTCTGACTTGAGGATCTATAGTAACCTTGTGTTTGGTCTTATGCTTTGACTCTTCCTTGATCACTTAGTGGGTCTTTCGGGTTGAGGTTGGGTATGAGCTACTTGGCATAGAGGCTTGTGAGATCCAAGATGGAATCCGACTTTTTGCTTTTGTTAAGGACGAATGCATTTCCTATGTATTCTATAATGATTAATTCCACAAAATCCTTGCGCAATATGGTGTGACAATTTGGAAAATGAGTTTTCCAAGGATGAGGTCACATAAGGGAATTGAACATTCAGAATAGAAAAATTGTATCAAGGCTATTAGGGAGCTGGCAAATATCTTGCCCTAGGCCTCTTTCGGGGAGATAGAAGATGAAATGACCGTATTTGCATGGTAAGCATAGAGCTATAATGGTTCTCCAAAATATTCATTTTGGCCAATTAGTTGGGCTCCATGGCCTTGAGGTTGGACATCGACCATGGAGATTGGATACTCTTCAATTAATGAGATTAATTGAATTGAGTCGATTTGTTTAAAAGTATTTTAAACTAAAATGAATATATGATATTCAAAAGTCACAAGGAGTTGTGAGCCCATGTCCAATGAATGGTATAACATATTAGGTCACACAAAAAAGCCAATTAGCTTCCTAGTTGATGGAGCAATTTTCTAAGAGTTAGAGAATTTCTCCTAGTGGACTGGTTTTTGAGGTATCCAATTTAAAGGTCAATTTTGGCTTGATTAATTTAAGTGTAAAATTAATCAATTAATTTAAAAGGTTAAATTAGACCATTAATTAAGGAGTTAATTATTTGGTGCCAAAGTGACCATCAATTGGTGAAGTTAACTTAAAGAGTTAAGTTAACAAAATTAAGCTTAAGAGTTAAGCTTGTTTGGCTTAAGAGTTAAGTTAAATGTTGATTAATTAAATTAAAGAACTTAATTTAATTAATGGGAAGAATACATTTTGGAGGAAAAATTCAAATGAAATGTTCATTTAAATTAACATCTTAATTAGCTTGAAATTAAATTTCAAATGTAATTAAGATGCACATAAAATACAAATTGGATTTGAATTTGCATTTGCCACTTTGGCCATGCAAGTTGGCTGCCCACCTTGAGAAAGGTGTGATGCCAACTTGGAATCACACCAACCTCACCCTATATACATATATAATGGGTGTGAGGATAGGTCATTATTGAAAGTGTGAAAGAATTAGATTATTTTGCAATTCCCTCCAAAACACCTTGCAAGCATTGGATTCATGTGTTGAAAGCTTTGCTCTCTTCTTCTTCTTCCCTACCTCAAATAGGCCTCCACAATTATCATTCTCCTCTCTTATTCCAGCTTATAGTGAAGAGAATTTGGAAGTTTTGTTGGTGTGTGGATCATATCAATAGAGGCGAGCAAGTTAGTTTGCTACGATTTGGATATCCACTTAAGTAAAGTACCAATTTGGCAAATTTTTCCATGGGGATCCAGAAATCTTTTTGATCCAAATTTTTTGTTGTGTTTCCTCCGAAGTTTTTAGAGGTTGCAGTATTTTCTTAGTGAATTTTTGAGGAGTTTTAACTAGGTTAAAAATTGCTCCATTCCTGCTGCGCGGTTTCTGGCAGATTTTGGATTGGTGAAAAGTTCACCACTTTCTCCTTGGATATTAGCATTTCAAGGTAACACTCTATTTAAATCTAGATTTTAGGCATGATTTGATCCTAATTAGCCATGTAAGCACTAGTTTATTTAGCTTTTGAAGTTTTTATAATTGGATCCTAGTGCCTTACTTGCTTTCAAGTTATGCTTAGATTTGGATTTTTTGTTGATGATTGATTCATGTGATGGATTGATCAAAATCCCAAAATTCTCGATTCATATGATTGGTTGGAGTGCTTGGATGATGTTGTGTGTGGCTCCTTGATTGATGAATTGAAAGCATGCTAATATGTGTTTTAAGTGTTAATTCATATGATTAGTATGTTTTAATTCATAGCTATTAATGTTGAATGTTGATTTAGCATTAATTGATGTATATTTTGATATTCCATGTTAATGATTAGCTAAAATAGTTTAAGTCATTTTTGGATCCAATGTGATTGGAGTTTCATTGGAGATTTTTTAAGAATGTGATTTTTACTTAACTTGATTTTTGAAGCTTGATTGAGCACTAAATCCAATTCTAAAATGTGTTTTAGATCTGGAAATTGGTCCATAGTGTGTGATTTAATGTTTAGAAAGAGTTCTAGAATTTTTGGTGCACAAAAGTTGAGCTAAGAATCAACTTGACTAGCCTTTACCCCAAAACAGGGGCCACCGGCCAGCCTTGATGCAAGCTAGCAGGGCAGTGGCCAAGAGCCACTGCCCAGCTGTGCGCTTGGCATGGCCAGTAGTGCCCGATTATGGGTTGGGTAGGTTTTGATCTTGATATTTGGCTCCTTTAGTGGCTAGAAATGATGTTAAATCATGTGTTATGGATGCACAAGGGTTGTACAAGTTCTCAGTTTAATGTTTGACATTTTTTTCAAGCTCATTGAAGCTTGTTAAAGCTAATTTCCAAATGTTACATAAGTGTTATGCATGTCCAATTATTTGTTAATTTGATTAGCATTTAATTGATGTAATTAATTGTTAATTCTAGATTTGTTTATTGTTCATTTAATTGTTGAATGGATGATGAATGAATTGGGATATCATGAGCCTTTAATATTGATTTTATTTATTTCAAGTTGTTGAAATGGGTTGTATTAAATTGGGGCTTGCATGCCTTTTAATTTCTACCTTGTAAATGTTATGAGAGTAGAATCACTAGGAGTGAGGATTTCTTTTTCATGTAAAAGTTACATAGAGCAAAGGAGACCATGAAGGCATGGAGACTTTTGAAGACCCATGAATGTATGGGATACAATAATGTAATAGCTAGATTTAATTAACCCACCTAAAATCAACTGGGTGGTGCACCTATGGCTCTAAGTGCACTACTTAGTTAGGCCTATGGTCATCCCACCCTAGGAGCTTGCTAAGCGAATTTACTTATTTATGCTTTTCATATCCTATTGATGTATGAGATGCATGTTTAGGATATAGAAAACCTAAATAAGAAGATAAAATGTTGAGATCTTTACAAGCAAAAACCCTCCACTTAGAATGTCTGAGTATTTTTTTCAAATATTAAGCCAAAATTGATACAGATTGAAAGAGTTTTAATTAATCCAAGTCTTCTACTAATAGTATGTGGCATGATGATGCTACCACCTTTGTGTGATATACATCTAGTCAGGGTGGTCATACTTAGGTGGAAAGCTGTGACTATATGCTTTGTATGATATGCACCATTGATTTAAGAATTCCCACACATTATACACTCGGTCACGGGGGATGTTGTGGTTCCCGTCTTAAATCAAAGTTTGATTGATAGGTTTGACTTAACATCAAGTAATGTAAAGGTCGTCCTTCAGGGGATCTACATGAAATGGTAAGGCAAAATATATCAAGAATTGCATGAGATGCAATTAGCAAATGTTGCTTACCTTTGGATTGCTCGTGGATATACATCCGGTCATGGGGGTCTACTTGCAAGTCCTTGGGATCTTGATTCTCACTAGGAAATATGATTTCTAGAATTCTTTTAGGGGGTGAAGAATTTGATAAAATAGTGGAAGGAAAACATGCTTGAAAGACCATAAACATGTTTATACTCTTTTTTTGCCTCTTGTAGATTTTCAAAATCTTCAAACAAAATGGCTAAGAATCCACTCGCATCAATTTTGAAAATCAATAAACTCACCGAGCCTAACTTTCAAGATTAGTTAAGAAACTTTAAAATAATTCTTGACTCTGAAAAGCGGACTTATGTCCTTGATCAGAGTCTCGTGGACACACTTGGTGATGAAGCCACTGACCAACAACGTGAAATGTTAATGAAATTTATAGATGATGATCTACAAGTTAGATGTGTCATGATGGCCTCCATGTCCAATGAGCTCCAAAAGACTCATGAGCACATGAAACATGCTCGAGAGATCTATGTACACTTACAAGAGTGGTATGGTGTACAAAATAGACATGAAAGGTTTGCTTTGTCCAGAGAGCTCTTTAGGATAAGGATGAGTGAAGGGTCTAATATCCATGATCACAGCCTCAAAATGATAGGACTCATTGAGAAGCTTGGACTATTAGATGTGGTAATGGACAATGACCTTTACGTGGATTTGATCCTACAGTCATTGCCACCATCATACGATTAATTAGTTATGAACTTCAATATGTCCAAGAAAGAAGTTATGATTAACGAGTTGATCAATATGATTGTGACTGCGGAGGCGACTGTGAGAAAAGAGAAGCCCCTTAAGCTTACATCCTCCTCCAAGTCGAAGGGCCCAAGGTGTCTTAGAAAGGGAGGTAAGAGGAAGAAAAGTTCTTCCTCGAAAGGGAAGTGACCCGAGAAGAGTTCCACAAGGGTTAAGAAAAAGGGTAAAATCGAAGCTAGTTATTTTCATTATGGCGAGAAGGGGCATTGAAAGAGAAATCGTAAAGCTTCCCTTGCAACCCTTAAAAAGGGTATGTACTTTATTGAAGTGCACATGATGACTAATTCTTCCACATGGGTATTTGATACCGCATGTAGTTTTCACCTTTGTAATTCGTTGCAGGGGATGGAAAGTAAAAGGTGTCTTCATGAAAAGGATATGATCCTCTGCTTAGGAAATGGAGCAAGAGTTGTAACCACTTTCCAAGGCGTTATCAAGTTGGACTTGGGGAATGCTTGCATTGTACTTGATCCCGTTTATTATGTAACCCATCTTGTTAAGAACATTATTTCAATTCCTATTCTTGATAATGAAGGATTTGATTTTTCTATATCAAATGGGATATTGAAAGCATAAAGAATGGTTATTTAACTACACAAGGTACATTGATGAATAGATTGTACATACTTGATTCTCAACATTCACTAATGCACATTCAATCAAGTAAAAGAAAGTTAGATAACCAAGAAGATGCCATGTTATGGCATGCAAGACTTGGACATATTTTGAAAAATAGGATGAACAAGTTAGAAGCTCTCAAAGCACTAAATGTTAGTGGCATTGAGGATCTTCCTACTTGTGAATCTTGTTTAAAGGAAAAATGACCAAGGCTCTCTTTGTCGGACAAACAGAGTGCTCTACAATTCTCTTGGATTTGATACAAACGGACGTTTGTGGACTACTAAGACTTTGTGAGAGTGGATCATATCGAGAGGGAGAATACTTGAGCACTGAATTCTTGGATTATCTAAAGGAGAATGGGATTCTCTCTCATTGGACTGCACCTGGCATACCCTAACATAATGGAGTAGCCAATAGGAGAAACCGTACTTTATTGGACATGGTGTGTTCTATGATGAGCTTTTTTTATATGACCATATCATTTTGGGGATACACCTTATTAATGGCAGTGAAGCTACTAAATATATTACCTTCAAAGTCGGTGCCCAAAACACCATATGAGATATAGCATGGCAAAGCACCCTCTTACCAATATCTCAAGGTTTAGGGATCTCCCGCCTATGTGAGACGGACAGTGGGACATAAGTTGGATAGTAGATTCGCCTTGTGCAAATTTGTAGGATACCCTAGAGAGTCTATAGGTTACTATTTCTATGATCCCTCGAAATAAAAGGAGTTTGTTTTGAGGAACGCCTACTTTTTAGAGAAGCAATTTCTATTAGATAGGAATGGCATTGTTGTTGAACTTGATGAAGTTCAAGATGATCAAAAAATCCTACAAGCAATGGAAACAAATGAGCAACAAGAGCCTCACACACAACCTCTAAGAAGGTTGGACCGAATCAAGAAGCAACCCGAAAGGTTTAGATTCCTTTATGAAACGAGCCAATCGAATAGTGGTCCGAAGACTTATGAGGAAGCTCTGTTGGCTTGAAGCCATGAGATCTAAAATGGACTCCATGTACTCAAACAAAGTATGGACTTTGGTAGATCCACCAAAGAAAATAGTTCCCATTGGTTGCAAGTGGATCTATAATCGAAAGCTTAGAGTAGATGGAGAAGTGGACTTTTAAGACGCGACTAGTGGCAAAGGGTTACACTCAAAGACCCGATATCAATTTTGAGGAAGCTTTTTCACCAATCGCAATGCCTAAGCCCATTAGATTCTATTTCCCATAGTCGAATATTATGACTATGAGATATGGCAAATGGATGTTAAAACTGCTTACCTCAATGGAGACATTAAAGAAAAAATCTATATGGAGCAACCACAACATTTTACATCCAAGGGGAGTGAGCAAAAGGTTTGTAAACTCCAGAGATCCATTTATAGACTCAAACAAGCATCCCGAAGATACATTTTGACAAAATGGTCAAATCGTTTGGCTTTGTCAAGAATGTGTATGAACCATGTGTGTATAGGAAAGCTAGTAAGAGTAGTGTACAGTTTATTGTACTTTATGTCGATGACATCCTTCTTATTGGGAATGAGGTAGGAATGTTATAGTGTACTAAAGCATGGTTATCTACATAATTCTCTATAAAGGATTTGGTGGAAACATCCTACGTGTTAGGAATATGTATTTATAGAGATAGATCAAAGAGGACGCTAGGGCTATCCTAAACCGTATACATTAACAAGATACTAAAGATGTTTAGTATGGAAGAATCCAAGAAGAGATTTCTTCTCATGGGACATGGAATTCTTCTCTCCAAGTCTATGACCCCTAAGATAGAGAAAGAAAAATGAAGTATATCCCACATACCTTATGCCCGGCTATTGGTAGCATAATATATGCAGTTCAATGTACAAAACTGAATGTGGCACACTTGCTAAGTGTTTTGAGTAGGCTCCAATCTAATCCCAGTGAGAGTAACTAGATAGCCATTAAAGTAATTCTTAAGTACTTGAGAAGGACTAAGAACTTGTTTTTGGTATACGGCAATAGAGAATCAAAACTAGAGGGGTTTTCAGATTCAAGTTTCCAATCCGATGTAGATGACCTAAAATCCACCTTTTGGATTTATATTTTGTCTCAATAGTGGTGTGGTGAGTTGGAAGATTTCCAAACAAGAAACCACGACCAATTATACCACGAAGGCAGAATATATTGCAGCTTCAAAAGTTGCGAAGGAAGGTATTTGGATGAAAAACTTTATTCAAGTATTGAATGTAGTACCTAGCATTGCTGAGCTAGTGGTTGTCTATTGTGAAAACAATGGGGCAGTGGCACAAGCCAAAGAGCCAAGATTTCATCAGAAATCCAAGCAGATTTTGAGGCGATATCATTTAATCTGGGAGATCATTGATAGAGGCGACATCCGAGTAGAGAGAGTTGCCTCGGAAGAGAATATAGCAGATCCACTAACAAAGGTCTTTGAAGAACATCTTGAGAAGATGGGTCTCAAGGCCATGGGGCATTGGCTTTCGGGCAAGTAGGAGATTGTTGGAATAGTGCCTGGCAAGCCAATTAGATTGTCTTTGTAAAGCTATTTCCTTGTAAAACAATCTTGATTGAATGATTTCATTATATGGCCATCTGCATCTTATGCTCTTTATTACTTCACCTGCATTTGGATAAAGCCCTTAGATCACTCTTTACTATGGGACTTGGTTTGATGAGCATGAAATAAGTCTCACACGGTCGTTATCTTAAATCTTTCAAGTCATAGGATCTTAAGAGATGGGGCATCTAAAATCCAGATAGATTTGCACTAACGATGCATAAATTACATATTTGAGAAAACTATTATGAGCCTCAAAACCTGGTATTAGCATAGTTGAGCTGGCATGAAGACAAGTCAAGCCGGCTCATTGGTGAGTCGGCTAGGTAAAATTATACCCTATGCTGATGTAACAGATTGTTGAGCAATTCTACGACTTTGCTATAGAGCTATATCTTACTTAGTTACTTGGGATCTAGGTTGACTTGACCTAGTTATTGATAGAAGCCTTATCTAAATCTCGACATTTCCTCTAAAATCACCCAAAAAATCCAAAATAAAGATAAGAGACATGAAATACGAAAACTGAATCTGGCTAAAACTCCTAAAACAATGAAGAATGGGATCTTTATTGTATTAGATAAGGTAAATTCAAAGAAAAATGATTATTCGTATGGTATGATTCATTTTTCCTTTTTAACACTAGGAAAATATTTTCTCTAGATTTTTTTGACAAACACATGCATTATTCATCAATTCCAAAGAAAACTAACATAAATATTGAAGGACTTTTGTTGAAATTCTTTCAGTACCCTTAATCATTTCTGTCATGCCCTTAATCATTTGTGTTATGCGGATCACCTTAACTAAATTGACAAAGCTTGCCCAAATCCTATCTTGCACTTTGAGGCCCTGCCACGTGAAATATTGTATATCAAATACTATAATAATTTAAATTTATACTTAGAGATGTGCAAGTCATGAGAGTAGTGGTTAGAGGTGGCAAAGCTGCAAAGAGCCAAAAGCATTTAAGTAAGAGGCAAAATCAAAGTCCCCATAATTAAGCCTTTACTAGGCACCAAAATCTTTCTTAAATCCACCACAAAAATCACTTCACTTCCACTCAACAAATCCATATATATACCTAACTATCCATGCCTATCCATGTTCTTTGGCCACAAGTTGTCATAGACCTTAAATTCAACTATACGCTTACGGTAGTTCTGATAATTGCAGAAAAACCAATAGCTCCGATAACAGTTGGTGATGTAATCCCCAATGGAACCCTATCCTATTTTGACAATTAGGATCAACTCCAAAGCATCTCTATTCAGCCAATCATGACTAGTAAAAAGGTCATCCTCTTTACCGTTCCCGGCGCCTTTACCCCCATATGTACGTAATTCCTACCTCCAGTCTTCGATGAATGTTCAAAGTTTATTTTCTTTAAATTTTTTATTTTTGGAGTTTCATAGTTGTTGAATTGTTATTCTAATAGCATGAAGCATGTGCCTGGGTTTATTGAGAAGGCAAAGGAACTGAAGCCGAAAGGTGTTGGTGAAATCTTGTGCATCAATGGTATGTTTTTATTTTACTACTTGTTTTTCATTTTGTGATATTTTTTGATTGCCATTGTGTGGTATAGTTCTTTTGCTATTGGAAATGGTGGAATCAATTTCTCAAAATTTAAGAAATAAATTAACTTATTGAGAATTTCACTTGGGTGGGCCTCCTCAAAACATATAGAAACTCGACTAGTGTTTTTCCTGGAGATATTGATTTTGGAAGAATGGATTCTATGATATCGGCATTTCTCATGTGATGACTCACTTGGTGCTACCTAAGTGGGTCGTGGTTAGTAGAATATACTTGGTAACATCAGCAGTTAAGCTTATTATATCATTATATGCAAATGTAGTGAATCACAACCGTAGTTAGAATACAATTTGGAGGGGACTGTGGGCATAAGTGATTTGGAGAGGCCAATCCTACTCTTATCATATTTCCTATTAGGTCTTTGACATCAAGTTAGGATCATTTTTGGTATATGGAAATGTAATATTAAGTTTCATAGAAGAGATAGCAACATTATAGCTTCCAAAAAATTTCAACTTCATAAACTAAGTCTGGTATGGGTATATGAAATTCGCTCTTCATTCGAATCCGAACGTCTTTTAATACCTATTCTAATTCAAATCATGCGCTTAACAACAAATCATTAGGGATGCTGGTGTGTTCCCGGTAAAAGCCCTCCGACGCTCAAGTCAATATTCAATGGAAAAAGGAAATCTACCAAGAGAATTATGGAGCAATTAAAGATAAAGATTACGTACCTTATGGTCCTATAACTAGATATATTTATAATGATGAGTCATAGAGTTTGATTGAACTTAGATGTCTTAAGTTATAGGGCTTAATCCAATGAATCTTTTAATCTAATAAATCGCTTTAATTTTATAAAGATAACTACGTGGGCTTCAATCTATGGCCCATCTAGTTTATTTATGCAGTCTTGCGCCTAAATAAATAGAAATTTTGATCCCATATCAGTAACCCCCCTACTTCATTCAAGTCTAGATTGAGGGGTCTTGCTTGGATGAAGTAAGTTAGTATTCTAACAAATTTCACCTTCACTTTATCAAGCAAAAAATATGTCTATCTTAATGAGACAACTGACTCTCCAACATTGATTAGTAATGCAATTTCCATTTTATCAAGATCTCAGCATATATAAAGAGCATGCACTAAGTAATGTGGTACTTAACAATTTAAACATAGTAGCCATTAATCTAAATGTTAGACAAAATAAATCATCATTGTGTACAATTTTATCTGATAGTTTAATGCATTTTTTCACTTCTCAATTTCAAATGCCAGCCTTTTAACTTCCATATAAAAGAAATCAATGGCCTAGTAACGAGGCAAGCTACTATGTTTTCAATATAACACTAACTATAACTGTAGTCTCAAAATAAGGTGCCAACCTCATATTGAGGTTCCGTCCTAAAATGTCAGCTAATTTTTAGGTAAAGCATTTTAAGGCATTTATCTAGCCTCGAAATGAGGCTTAGGCTGATTGTCAACTCTCTAAAAATAAGTATAGATATAAAAATATGCCAGTGCCATGCAAGTATGTGAAGGCGTGATAGAGCGTCAATTCATGGCGTGGTGTTATATTACCAAGCAATTGATAATTGCTATGCTAATTTTTGAATTACATGATGAGTGACAAAACCAAGGCTAATTTTGAATTATTAGGTTGACTAAAATTAATAGGAATGAGAAATAGGCTCTCAAATTGAATTTTTTTTATAAGAAACATTAACTCACTTATGGATTTTGAAGAAAGAGGCACAATCATTTCATGTTTCCATAGTCTCGACTGTATCTTTTTCTCCTCTGACCCTAGCCTATAGTTGTAATTATATAGCGAACCCTGAGCCAAGAGAATGCTTAAAACTCTGTGTCTTAGTTTTGCAGCATAGTTGCATCAGTATTTACCTCCTACCTATGATGCCTTGATAGACATACCAAGCTCGGGGTCGAGCCCTTCTTCAATTAATATGGAAGAGATAGTTGTCGAGGTCGAAATTGATCCTAGAGAAAGTACTACTGAACCTTACCAAGATGTTTCTACTAATCCTCCTTCACTTTCTACAGAAGCTGGATTTCAACTTTTTTTAACCCATTTAGATATGCATTCATCTCTTAGGGATAGTCAACTATAGTGGAATAGGTTTAGATTTTTTATTCCTCCAGAGTTTTGTGTTATCATACCTACCCAAGATCAGTGTATGTTTTAAAGCTTAATTTGATCGTCAAGTTGGAATTTGTGCTCACCTTGACACTTGCCTTATCAATTCTCACTAAAGATTTCAATGCATTTTTATGCTTTGATTTATTTCGAGCCTTGGGGAAGTCTGAGTTAAATAAATTTACATATTCATTTTGAACCATGAGAAATTTTGACACATTTTAGATTTTCAAGTTCATCACGAACCATTAGGTTTATTTTACAGGCCACTTAGGGGTCTATTAGTTTCATAGAGAGCTTTTTGCAGTAACTTTGAAGGCCAGTTAAAGGCCTATCAGTTTACCAAGAACCTTGGAGATTAGGTTCGAGGCTACTTGGGGGCCTAACTAGTTCATCGAGAATCTAAAAGATGCTTGGAGGTCACTTAGGGCCTATCTGGTTCTCAACTTGGGAGATAACTTGAAGGCCACTTGGCCTATCAGGTTTATCAAAAACCTAAGAGATGCTTGGAGGCCACTTAGTAGCCTATTTGGTTAATCAAAAACCTAGGAGATGCCTGGAGGCCACTTGGGGGCCTATCTAGTTCATCATAAACCCAGGAGATAGCTTGAAGGCCACTTGGGAGGCCTATCGATTCATCGAGAACCAATAAGATGCTTCGAGGCCACTTAGGAGCCTATCTTGTTCACTTAGGAAGCTTGATTTCCAAACTACAGTGTGATCATAAGTGGAGGCAAGAAACATTAACTTTATTCGATCTGCATGTTAACTGTAAACTCTAATACCCACTTAGTCCTTATTAAAGAAAAAACCAAACAAAACAGGAAAAATAAAATGAAAGCAATCTAGGTAAATATAGAAGGATATAATAACTATCTAAAGGCAAAGGTTCAAATCTAAGCATATGAGAGTTTCAAGTTATCGCGGTAAAACCTATCCGTGCAAGTTTTGCAAATGGTATGATGTATCTCAAGTTATCTTTGTCACCTTGTAGAGACCTTCCCAATTCGGATGTAGCTTCTCCACGTGCTTTGATAGCTCCACATTATTTATTACTAAATCTCCCACCTGAAAAGTCTTGGCTTCACCTTTCTATTATGAAGTTTACCATTATCTTCTCGTGCCTTAAGAGCTAGATATAAGCTTGGTCCCTTAGTTCTGGTATTCTCTGCTCGTTGTTGTCATATGCTCTTAGGCTGCAGTCTTATTCCACTCTTTAACTGTCATTTGGTTCACCTTTTATTCATGTATATACCTCTTTATCGTCTCCATCAACTACTCTACATTTGCTGGAGGGTCTGTAGCTAATGAAGATGCTAGGGTCTTTTTTTAGCTCACGAATTAAAATACTCACCATTATATTCACTCTCAAATCCAGCACCTCTAATAACTCATTGTTGAACTGATTAATAAAAGCTCGCAGGCTCTTATTCTCTCATTATCGTATGGTGAACAGGTAAGTAGAAAATCTTTTCTTCCTTTTTTTACTGATGAAATGCAATAGGAACTTCTTACTTAGTTGCTCATTATATTCAATTGACCCTTCTGGTAGGCTGGTGAACCATTCTTGCGTACTCTTGCTAATGATGGGGATGAAAATCCTACTATTAATTGAATCCAACAATCTGTGTAATTGCATGATACTTCAAAGGCTATCGTGTGCTCTTGAGGGTCTTTATTGCCATCATACCTATATAAATATGGGATCTTGAACCCAATAGGTAGGGCTTTTGCCAATATTTCTTCACAAAATGTGGATCTCTTCATCTGCAACCCCTATTCCATAGCTTTCTTATTCATCTTATAAGTTTTCGACTAAGCTCTTCTACCTAGTTGGATACTTAATTCCTGTACTTCCATCTTTGCCACTCGATGAGGTAAGAGTCTCTCCTGGGACCACTCTTCCCTACTAGAATTTTGTGGTCTTTGAAGAGGCATTCGGGATTCCACCTCTTCACAATCACCACTTCGTACATGATGTTAGTTTTCCCCTCGAGGCTCTCTTGCTCGTCTTGATATAAAGAATTGCTTCAATGATATAGACTGGGGTAGGTCTCTTGCCCCTTGGTTAGGTGCTAATTGAGGTGCCACCATAGATGGTAACAGGGACTGCTTTTGCAAATCACTCACCGTTCTCTTCCACCAACTATCATCATATCATTAAATTAGGCAGCAGTTACCTGCATTATAAGTTCACTCACTCACTCTTCTGGTACTGCAGCATCACCTGCCCTCGTTGGTAGTAGGAGTAGAAAGGGCTCAAGTAGGGGATGACCTTCTGGTTGGGGTTGTGCTACTATCTCATTCATCGGTGTCTCTATTATATCTTTCTCCATTCGAAAATTTTGGGTGATCAAAAGAGATTTTCCCATAGACTGCACCAATTGGTATAGGTATAGAAAAATTCATTCTTCATTCAAACTCAAACATCTTTTAGTACCTGTTCTGATTCAAATCGTGTGCTTGACAACAAATCGTTAGGAATGCTGGTGTAGTCACATATAGCCATGGGATCCAATAATCACAGTATTAAAAATGCAAAAATAACTAAGCTACACATGTCATCAAGGATCTAAACATGCCATAGATTCATATTTGGAAAGAGGGTTACCTTGATTTTCAGAAAAATCAAAGAAGCTAGAAGAAACACTCCAACGCCTTGGAGTTGTCTCCCTACAACGCAGCAGAGTAGCGACCGAATCTCCCCAAGAAAATGATTTTTGTTTAAGCTGAAAATTTGACTGGAACTCCTCAACTCCTTAATGGACCCACTTTCCAAAATTTAGCTCAATCATAAATTGTAAAAGTCCTCCAGAACTGCCTCCAAGTCACTGCCAGAAACTAGATCTCCAAAAGGCTAAGCAATCCAATTGTCTTACCTCTAATATGATGATCCATACACCAATTTCCAATCCTATTCCTCTCAATATCAGCTGGAGAATAATGAGACAAAAATTTTGGATGAAGGCTTGATTTGGAGGTAGGAGAAGAAGAGATTTGAAACTTCAACACATGAGGCAACACTTAAAATTTTGGAGGGAATTTGAGAGAATCTAATCTTCAATCTAATTCATATGGAATGTAACGCAAGCATACCTCTTGGCCCCTTACTCTATATCTATATATAGAGGGATGATGGTGTGATGTCAAGTTGGCATCACACCTTCCTCAAGGTGGTCGTAAGTGGCATGTGATTTGAATTTTGTGTGCATTTGAATTTCATTTGGAATCTTCATTTCATCTCTTGAAATATCATCCGAAAAAATTCTAATGCCATACCAAATTAACCTTTTATTTGAAATTTTCCTCTAAATATAATTCTCCATTTAAATTAAATTAAACTCCTTTAATTTAATTAATTACCTTGATTTAACTCTTTAAGTCAATTAGCTTAACTCCTTAAGCTAATAATTGTTAACTTAACTCTTTAACTTGACCAATTGATAGTCATGTGGCACCAAATAATTAACTTTTTAATTAATTGGTCTTAATTTAACTCCTTAAATTAATTAGATCGATTTAACAATTAAATTGATCAAGCCAAAATGACCACAACTTGTGTCAACTGGTCAACCTCCAAATCAGTCAAGATGGAACTCTTCTAACTCCTTAGAAAATTCCCCTTCATCTCCTAGGATTAGCAATTTGCTTTTGTGTGTGACCCATTAGGTCCTACCATTCTTTGGACATGGGCTCACAACTCTTTTTGACTTTGGAATATCATATGTTCATTTTAGTTTTAACTCCTTTAAACTAATCGACTCCTTTCAATTAATCTTCATTACTTGAAGAGTATCCAATCTCCATAGTCGATGTCCAACCTCGAGCCCATGGAGCCCAACTAATTGGCCTAAATGAATGCTTTTGGAGAGCCATTGTAGCTCTACGCGTACCATGCAAATATGGCCCTTTCGTCTCCTACCCCAAAAGAGGCCTAGAGCAAGATATTTGTCGGCTTCGTAATAGCCTCGATTCTATGTTTCTATTCCTAATGTTTGATTCCCCTTTATGACATTATCTTTGAAAAACTTATTTTCCAAATTGTCGTACTACCTTGCTCAAGGATTTCTTGGAATCGATCATTATAGAGTACATAGGAGATGTACTCGCCATTCACAACGATGAGGAGTCGGATCCCATCTTGGATCTCACAAACCTCCATGTCTAAGTAGCTCATGCCCAACCTCAACCCAAAAGACACGCTAAGTGGTCAGGAAAGTGTCAAAGTATGAGGACCTAAACACAAGGTTACTATGGATCCTCAAGTTAAATGACTAATTATATGCACTAGCATAAGTTAGAGAACTTGCTACTACCGATCGACTTACCTCTTTAGCTATCTAGTGGATTCTTCGGGCGGGTCTTCAGTGACTTGTTCTCTAACAAGCACACCCACTAACATGAACCCATATCTTATATGGCCTTGCTCATGAAATGGAGCAATATCCAACCATTGGATTTATGCATCGTTAGTGCAAGTCTATCCGGATCTTAGATGCCCTGTCTCATAAGATCCTATGACTTAAAAGATATAAGATCACGATCATGTAAAACTTGTTTCATGATCATCACCGAGTGTACTAACCAAGTCCCATAGTCTTATGTGATCAAAGGGCTTCGACTAAATGCTATTGAAGTATTTATAAGCATAAGATGAAGATGGTCATTTAAATAAATATCATTCAATCAAGACTATATCACTAATGAAACAGTTTACAATGCCAATCTAATTGGCTTGTGGGGCACTATTCCAACAGCCGGTGTGTTCTCTGCGAAAACCGTCCAACACTCAAGTCAGTGTTCAATGGAAAATGGAAATCTACCAAGAGAATTATGGGAAACTTAGAGATAAAGATTACATAGCTTGTGGTCTCGTAACTAGATATATTTATAATGATAAGTCGTAGAGTTTGATTGAATTTAGATGTCTTGAGTTATAGGGCTTAATCCAATGAGGTCTTTTAATATGATAAAATCCTTTAATTTTATAAAGATAACTACATGGGCTTCAATCTATGGCCCATTTAGTTTATTTATGCAATCTTGGGCCTAAATAAATGAAATTCCTGATCCCATATCAAGGTCATTCAAGAAATAATTTTACGTGAATATATTGTTCAAGAACCAATTTGCATTCTTAGTTGATGCAGTATTATGCAATACAATTGATATTACATGGGCTAATTTAAGGTTGGTAAACACTTTAGTTGATATTTTGTCATATATTATGGATCTGGCTTATGGACAAAATAAAATTTGATGATTTGGGCTCATTGCGAGGATTGAATCGACCCTGCAAAATTTAATTTCCTCAACCGTGTTAGTTTTGCTAATATTTGATCTTTCTGGAAAGTCCTTTTCAATGACTATTTCGTTTTGCATAATATTAGCTCTTTCTGCAAACTCTTTCTAGATGAGTAATGTCCTATTTGGTTTACGTTGATGGACTCGAAAGAAATTCTGACTTACACTAAAAAAGATTTTAATTTGATCTCTGACCTTGCCGTTGCCAAAGGTCTTAATCTCATAGATATTGATGTTTGGTGATGATTGCTTTATTTAATGCGAAATTATTCGTTTTAATATGTTATTCCCATGGTCACTTCATGTTTTCTCTACCTCGTTCCTTTTTGAATGGAATCTTTTCTGAGGAGTGTGGGCTTACTTCAAAGAAATATTGACCGACGCTGAGAGAAATCACACCTTTGGTTTTTGACCTTATATTGCCAATTAATATTTCTTTATGTTGAATATGATATTTGGCCAGTATGATCTATGTCTTTAAAATGGAGTTACGTTGGATGCGCAGTGGTCTCATGTAATTTGTAATCAAATGAATAAGGATTCATTACTGATCGACATGTGCTCTTTGGAGATGGTTATTCTGTAACCCATGTTTTTTGCAATCCACAACCAGCTAAATGCTTTAAGTATCTATAAGCATCAAATTCTTGATCTTCCTTAAATTTCACACTGTGTAAGAAATTTTTTACTTGGTTATAGTAACAAATCGGAAAAGCAAATCCTTTTGCTGTCTCATATGCTTATTATATTAAGGGACTGGACGGTACAAGTCATTTGGGCTCTTTGAAAAACATTTATCTGCTAGCAGATTAATTTTTTGGCACGCTGTGACTGTGAGTGTATTTGATTATTGCGGTAGGGTGCAGTGAATGACCCATTTGTGATGAAGGCATGGGCAAAGACTTACCCTGAGAATAAGCATGTGAAGTTTTTGGCTGATGGATCTGCAACATACACTCACGCCCTCAGCCTCGAACTTGACCTCTCCGACAAGGGACTTGGGATTCGGTCTTGGAGATTTGCTCTGATGATTGAGGACCTCAAAGTTAAAGTTGCATATGTTGAGTCCGGTGGGGAATTTACCGTCTCCAGTGCTGAAGATATCCTGAAAGCGCTCTTGTTGCTCCCATAGCACGCTCCTCTTATTTGTTTTTATGCTCTTTAAATCTTCTCTTATACCAAATAAAACGAAATATCAAGACAGACCAGTCAATTTGGCTGCCTGGCTCTTACATATTGATGTACTGAAAATTGCAAAAGTAATCGATATTGTGTTATATAAACCATTTATTTGTCGATCTCATGCCATTGTATAATTTTTTTGTGGTATATTATTGTCCATGATTTTGTCGCTACACTATTTAATATTGATGCTTTGTGGTTTGTACAAATTATTCCTAAAACTAATGTTTATTTCTCCAGCAACTGCCTCGAGTTCCAGGCAATGTTTAGAAATTAGAATCTATCCTGATCTTCTGAAAGTTATTCATTATCTATATCTATATTTATATTTATATCTCTACTACCTATAAAAGTATGAATGTGTATAGTGATTTTTTTCCTTTTATGTGAGGGTAAAAATATTCCTCTCTAATAAAATTATCACATTTGATACACCTGGTTTAAAGGTAATTGCAACCAAATAAAGTTTATTTTTAATTAGGCTTATAGAAAATAGTAACTACAATTAATTAAATCAAGTCTTTCAATTTAAATAATGCATATACATCAAATGTATATACATTGTATTTAGACTCATAGAAAATAATAACTATAATTAATTAAATCAAGTGTTTCATTTTAAATAACATATATACATCAAATGTATATTATTGTATTTACTACATTTTTTGTTACAAATTAAATATATTCTTAATTAGAATTATATAAAATAACAATTACATTAAAATTAATTAAATAAATTTTCTACTTAGCAAATGTAATTAAATATATTGAAATTATCAGGTTTGATACACATAGTTTAATGGTAATTATAATCAAATTAAATTTACTTTTATTTAGACTCACATAAAATAAGAATTATAATTAATTAAATCAAGTCTTTCTACTTAACAAATGTATATACATTGTATATATTAAATTTATTTCAAATTAAGTGTATTTTTAATTAGATATATAGAAAATAATAATTATATTAAAATTAATTAAATAAAAAAATTTTACTTAGCAAATATAATTACGTATATTGAAATTTATCATTCTACCAACATATTTAATTGGGCTTATATAAAATAACAATTAAATTAAAATTTCAGCAATTAAATTGCATCTAATAAGACTATTACTATCACATCCAATACATATGGTTGTATGTTAAACTATGGCTAAATTAAATTTATTTTAATTACATTCATAGAAAATAAAAACTAAATTTGGAATTAATTAAGAAAAAAATCAATTGATGAGGAAATAATGATATTTCATAAATACATTTGTATAGACATTCTTTCCACGATCTCCCTCAAAAATAAGACAAGAAAAGAAATTTTCTTTCAAAATATGTGTCCACTTGAAATGTAATAGTAAATTTAATATGAATGAATAAGAATAGATTAAGTCTTACAATCACATGTTTTGATGAGGAAAAAGAATAATATTTCATATATGCATTTGTACAAATATGGATTTTTCCTCAAAAGCAAAAAGAGAAAAATGTTCATTATATATCAGAATAGGTATCATACTCATATGTAATATTATATTTAATATGATAATGAAAATGGAAAAATTAAGTTTATTTAATTCTTTTTATCTTTTCATATATTTGTGCATATATATATATATATTTCTCAAATATATTTTGATTGATTTTTACAAATAATGATGTGCACATTTTATTGTCTTGAAGACTAATAGCAAAAGATAATTTCATATTGTATCACAAATTCAAAAAAATTCTTGACCTTATTTATTTAAATTAAAAGATAAAAAATGGGTCAAAAGGAAGAAAACTATATAATTGATAGTTCTATTAGAAGCCATGAAAAAGAATCAATTAAAATTTTGTTTATTTAACTAATCTTTTTAAATAAATTTTTTTCAATTACAATAATAATGTGGCATTACTAACTTTCAACAATTATTTTTAAAAGACTATAGGATAGAAATATATATAAAATTTATTTTTATTAAATAACCTTTGAAGGATCAAACTTAATTTTTTATTTAGGGGGTGATAGAAGATGAGGAAGACCTTATGAAGACCAAGTTTTGTATGGCTTAACTAATCATATGATAAACAATGTTAAATATACATCAACGACATAACGAGTATAATTCACTCATTATAATTGACTTGAACTTGGTCATATTTAGTTAAGATTTGAATTTTTCCAAAAAAGTATGCATTATTAGATTGATAATTATGTGATCCAAATTATTAAGTTTAAAAGTTATTTATTCGGTTTTAATAATAATATTAATATGATATACAGAATGTTTTCTATCAATATATAAAATAAAATATCAATAAATACATTTCACTTGATAAAATATCACATTAGTCCATATGTCTCTGTCCATATCCTACAAAACATATACCCCTAGGTGCAAAGTATATACTTGATTAAAGACGTAGTATCCAACAATAAAAAATTCTTATTTTTTCTATTGCTAAACTTAAACAATTAATAAAATACAAATATTTATTTCAAATAATGAATTTCATTTAACAATTCAAGTATATATCATATGAATAGCCAACTTAATTCATTATCCAATTCTTACAAATTTATAAACTAGCAAACTTTTAAAGAAATAATTTTCGCACTTTTTTAACAAAAAAAGTTATAAAATAATATAGTATTTTTATTTTACACAATGGTATCTAAAGGTTTAAAATTGACCACAATTTAACTTTCTCTATTTTTGGCTTAGTTAAGAAGAGAGAAAGTGAGAATAGAATTATTATAAATAAATCGAACAAATGAGATTTTTTTTTCTTTCTAATTTTTGATTAAAAAAAATTGATCCATTGAATATCTAAGATTAAATAAGTAGTGTAAGTTTTATTTATTTATCTAAATTTAGAGGAAACTAACTTATAAATCTCTCCAAATCATTTGAATCACATTTTTGGTCTTATTTCATAACATTGCAATTGAAATTTATTGTTCAAAAAATCAAAAAGGGCTTTTCAATTAACAAAAAATAAAAATAGAAATTAAATTAAAATTATGGAACAACGACTGGCACAAACTTAATTCATGAGAATGATAAAAAATAAATTAAAAAATAAAAGCTTATTCAATATCACCCAAGAATGAAAGAATTTAATAGTCGGCTACTATTAATCATGATATTGTCAAAAATACATATAAATCATGTTTTAAAATGTTAAGTTATTTAAGATATATTTTATTTTAGTCATTATTCAATTAATAGGTTTTCATTGTTCCATATATTATTCAGTAAATGATTTTTAAAATGTTAATGAATGGATAAACTTCTGTCTTGAATCCACCTGATATTTAGTTGATTTAGTGTTGAATATTGTGATATATATTTAAAACATCATCATCTATGGCTATTTAAAAATAATTAACCAATATTTTTAGATACATGGACATAATTTTCTACTAATATTATTACAACACATTTATTTTGGCAATAAAGACGAGATAATATGAAGAGAAAACAACTAGATTAAGTACTATAGAGAGACAAGTATATGTAGATAAAATTAAAGAGTACAAGAAAATGAGAAAGTTAATTAAATCATCAAAGAAAAAGAAAGATAAAAATAGCTGGCACCTCTCTTTCAACGTAACTTTGAATGAAAAAGAGTTAATTCATAAAGAATTCAATTGTCAATATTCATTAATTTATAGCTTCTAAGAGCATAGATGATTTCTTATCCATCAAAACATAGTAATTTTTCAATAAATATGTACTATACGATTTTTCAGTAAATATCATATATGCAGACAAATATTATCATATGCTAAATATTTAAATTTTAAAATCATTTTTTGATTGAGTTTAAGAATTTATAATCCTCTGTACTCAAAGAGTAATGAATTAAATTAAGATACTTAATTACATCCATTGGGATGCTATAATATTTAAAAGAGTCTCGTGCATTTCATTATGGCAATAGAAAACATTAAACTTGCTTTGGTTTAAATGTCAAATGAATTGCATAAGTTGTTTATTTCTCTATCAGAAGAGGTTATGAGCTTTCAAAAAAATATTTGAGTCTTGAGCTGTAAATTCTCTTTTACTTCATTTGATGTGAAATTAGATAAAGAACTTACACCTATAAGGGTGGAGTTATAGTTTTTGAACACAAAGCATGGCATATCATGATCTTTCAGGGTTAGTTTCCAAACAAAAATAACCATGGTAACCTCCACTTGTATTTCAACGAAACAGAAAATGAGCTTGAGAATAGAAAATACTAAATGAATTAGATTTACTAGAAGCAATTATGAGAAAACTTATAAAATTTATGGAGATAAATTCATCTGCAAAAATTTTTAGAATGTTAAATGATTACTTTTCAATGAATAATATTCAGTTCCATATCTTAATAAACATGAAATTAGACTAAATTAATTTATAATTCTCCAAATGTTTACCGAGTTACTACAATTCTAGTCGAAGAAAATAATCATAATATAGCAGTGGAACAAGATATTATTGTCCATAAATGTTGAGGACATAAACATATAATAACAAATTATTAATGTGAAGACCTACTATAATAACCACTTCTTTTTCCAAGAAGTGATATAGGATGACATCTAAACATTTAGAGAAAATGTACCAAAATATCCAATAAGGCAATTCAAAAGAACGAATTTGTCTAGGTGACTCTCACAAGTAGTGTAATCATTGTTGAAGAACAATAAATAGATTTATATCTTATTTTATATTTTATTTCATTGTTTATCACTCTTATATTCGGAAGAGAAACTTGTTTTCTTTTTGCTATTGACATACAAAGTTTAACCAATACAAAAAATAATATGTGAATCACTTATACAATTAAAAATTTGAAGTTTTAAACTAATGTGAATACATATATTTGTCTATTCCTTACTGCTAAAATTTTAAACAATTTTCATATGAAAATTTTTATATTTGCAAATTATAATTTATTTATACAGAGATCAAACTTTTGCTACCGACCTATAACAATTCCTTTAGGAATTTTTTTTTTATTGTTGATTCTTCAACTTAATGAAATAAAACTAAAAATTATTAGATTGATTACTATTTTCATAACCTATCAAATTCGAGATTTGAATTACAATAAAGAATGATGGATATCACCTTAAAAGGAGAGACAAGGGGTAGTCAAATTGGAAAAAGAATTGTTCTTCAACATCTTTTACCAGGGGTTCAAGCAATGTAAATATTAGTAAAATACTATATTTGGGACAAACAATATAGACATTAAAATGGAAGGAAGAAAAAATGTAATAGGCCGCATACATGGTGCAAACCCATAGAATAACAAATATATTACCTTATATTGTTTTTAAACTATGTTACAGGCCAATATATTTTACAACTTCAAATAATAATTACTTTTATTTTTTATTTGTCTATTTGATAAGCATATGAATCATATATAAATAAAAAACAATTTATGGAACAAACAAACATAAAACAAAAAGAAAAAATGAAAAGAAAAGTCACATGCATCGCACGTGTGCACATTTCTAGTATTCTTTAAATGTCACAATGGTAAGTTAAAAGATTATCATGTAATCTCTTCTTTGCCATTTAATATATCTTGAACCTATTCCAAGTTAAAAGCTCTACCTAATACTTGATTTGGCATACATTTACATATTATTAGTTGAATTTTCTTTTTCTTTCTTTTTTTTTTAAATTTTCCGTGGTTTGTAATTTTTTTGGATCTCACATCTTTCAACAATTCATCACCTTTCTAAATTTAACAAAAGTAGTCCACAATATTTTATGGATTTATTATTTTTTTCTGCCTCCATATAGTTATATATATGCTATACCAACAAAATAGGTGTTTGCAAGTGATTTTTTTTCTCATATTGCTTATTTTAGAATATTAGCTATTTTGTGGCAAATTGATTTGGATTTGGGATTCTTAACTCAATATGCATTCATAGTTGAATAGATGTCATTTACATTTTGATGAAATCATAGGTTTTGTTGAAGTCAAGTGTAGCACAAGGATCCAATAATAAAGCACAAAAATAGCTAAATGAACTTGTCTACACTTGAAACCAAGGATCCAATCATGCTTCAAATTCAGATTCAGATGAAGGATTACCTTGAATGCTCAAAAATCCAAGGCAAGGAGGAAGAACACTTGAACACTTCAAAACTGTCTTCCAATGACACGGCAGGATCTCATCAACAATTTCCCTATCAAATCACCTTGGAATTTTCTGAAAATTGGTTACAAGCTCCTCAACACCTTGAGGAAGATCCAGTAAAAATTTTAGGAACAATTGAATCCGGAAAGGTCTGGAAACAAGGCTCCAAAGTTTTTGCCCTTGCAGTGGATCTCCAAAAGCTTAACTATCAAAGTGTCTAGCCTCTAATGACAAGATTCACACACCAATGGCAAATCCAAATCTCTTCTAGGTCAGATAGAAAACCAAAGAGAGATGAGGGAGATTAAGGCTGAATTTTAGGAAGGGAATATGAAGAAAAGTGTGAAGCCTCAACTCATGAATGAATCACATAAAATTGGAGGAAAAAATGGAATCTAACTTTTAGATTGTGAAAAACGTGCATGACCGACCACACCTCTCTCCTTTTTATAGGGAGGGAGGTGTGATGGTAGTTGGCATTACAACTCCCATAAGGTTGGCGCCAACTTGCAATGCAAGTCACATGTGTGAAATTCTTAATTTCGCTTACATTTGAATTTCATTTGGAATTTTCATTTCATCTAATGAAATGTCATCCAAATAAATTTAAATGCACTCCAAATGAACTCTTTCATTTTGAATTTCTCTCCAAATTAATTATTCGCATTTACTAAATTAACCTCTTAATTTAATTAATTGGTCATGACTTAACTCTTTAAGTCAATTAGCTTTGCTCCTTAAGCTAAAATGTGTCAATTTAACTCCTTAAGTTAACTTGACCAATTCATAGTCATGCGACACTAATTGAATTAACTCATTAATTTTATTGGTTTAATTTAACTCCTTAAACTGTTTAGATCAATTTAACAATTAAATTGATCAAGCCAAAATGACCAAAAAATTAGTCAATCGTTTCCCTCCTTAAAATCGGTCAAGAGGAACATTTCTAACTCTTAGAAATTACCTTCATCAAATAGGATTTTCAATTGGCTTTGGTGTGTGGCCCATAAGGTTCTACCATTCATTGGACATGGGCTCACAACTCTTGTAATATATAGAATATCGAAATATTCACATCATTTGAAACTCCTTTAAACTAATAACTCAATTCAGTTAATCTTCATTAATTGAAGAGTACCCAATCTCTATGATCGATGTCCAACCTCAAGCCATGGAGCCTAACTAATTGGCTGAAATGAATATGCTTATGGAGAACCATTCTAGCTCTATGCTTGCCATGCAAATACGGTCTTTCCATCTCCTATCTCCTGAAAGAGGCATATGGCAAGATATTTGTCGACTCCTCAATAACCTCGATAAATATGTTTCTATTCCTAAGTTTGATTTCCCTTTATGACCTCATCTTTGGAAAACTCCTTTTCCAAATTATCATATCACTTTGTGTAAGGATTTCTTGGAATTGATCATTAATATATAATACATAGGAGATGCACTCACCCTTCAGAACGACGAGGAAACGAATCCCATCTTAAATCTCACAATCCTCCATATCTCAATATCTCATACCCGAGCTCAACCCAAAAGGCCCGTAAAGTGATCATGAAAAGTCAAAGCATGAGGACCTAAACACAAGGTTACCATGGATCCTCAGGCCAAAGGACTAATTATATGCACTAGCATAAGCTGGAGAACTTGCCACTACAACTATCTAGTGGATTCTCTCGGCGGGCCTTTAGTGAACTTGTTCTCTAACAAGCACTACTAACATGCACCTATGTCTAACATGGATTGCTCATGAAACGGATCAATATCCAACCCTTGGATTTATACATCGTTAGTGCAAGTCTATCCAAATCTTAGATGCCATGTCTCATAAGATTCTACGACTTGAAATATTTTAGGATCACGACTGTGTAAGACTTGTTTCATGATCACCACACAGTGCGTGACCAAGTCCCATAGTCTTGTGTGATCTAAGGGCTTTAAACAAATGCCAATTGAGGAAAATAAGCATAAGATAAAGATGGCCATTTATAATAAATATCATTCAATCAAGATTGTATCACTAATGAAATAGTTTACATACCAATCTAACTGGTTGTGGGGCACTATTCCAACAGTCTCCCTTTTGCTCTAAAGCCAATTCTCCATAGTCTTGAGACCCATCTTCTCAAGATGCTTTCAAAGACCTTTTGCGTTAGGGGTTTAGTAAGTGGATCTGTTATATTCTCTTCTAAGGCAACTCTCTCCACTCGGATGTCGCTTCTATCAATGATCTCCCGGATCAAATGATATCGCCTTAAAATGTGCTTGGATCGTTGATGAGATCTTGGCTCTTTAGCTTGCACTACTACCCTAATGTTGTCATAAAAGACAACTACTAGCTCAGCAATGCTAGGTAGTACATCTAACTCTTAGATGACGTTATTCATCCAAACACATTCATTTACAGCTTCCGAAGCAGCATTATATTCTGCCTCTATGGTTGAATTGGTTGTGGTGTCTACAACATCACTATAGGGGCAAAATATGAATCCAAAAGTGAATTTTAGGTCATCTACATGAGATTGGAAACTAGAATCTGAAAACCAGTTTCAATTCTCCATTGCCGTATACCAAAAATAAATCCTTAGTCCTTCTCAATTACTTAAGGATTGTTTTAACGGCCATCCAATGACATTCACTGGGGTTAGATTGAAAGCGGCTCGTAACACTTAGATCATGTAGTACATCCAACCTTTTACATTGAACGATATACATTATGCTTTCTATAGCGGATGTATAAAGTATGTGGGACATTCTATGTCTCTTGTCGTCAGTTTTAGGGGCCATAGACTTAGGGAGATGAAGACCGTGTCCCATAGAGAAGAACCCTTCTTAGATTCCTCCATAGTAAACCTCTCTAGTATCTTGTCAATGTACGATGTTTAGGAAAACCCCAACATCCTCCTCGATCTATCTCTATATAAAAATATTCCTAATACGTAGGATGCCTCTCCCAAATTCATTATGAAGATTTGAGTAGATAACCATACTTTAGTACATTCTAACATTGCTCTCTCATTCCCAATGAGAATAATGTCATGACATAAAGTATAATAAATTGTACACTACTCCCACTAGCCTTTTTGTACACACAAGGTTCATACACATTTTTGACAAAGTTAAACGATTTGACTGTCTTATTAAAATGTATGTTCTAATTTCGGGAACCTATTTGAGTTCGTAGATGGATCTCTCGAGTTTGCAAACCTTTTGCTCACTTCATTTGAATGTAAAACCTTGTGGTTGCTCCATATAAATTTCTTCTTCAATGTTTCCATTGAGGAAAGTAGTTTTCACATTCATTTGCCATATCTCATGGCCATAATATGTTGTTATGGAAAATAAAATCCTATTGGACTTAGGCATAGCGACCAGTGAAAAGGTTTCCTCGAAACCAATACTGGGTCTTTGAGTATAACCCGTTGCCACTAGTCGCACCTTAAAGGTCTTTACCTCTCCATCGACTCTTAGCTTTCGCTTATAAATCTACTTGTAGCCAATGGGTACTATACCCTTTGGTAGATCTACCAAAGTCCATACTTTGTTAGAGTACACTTAGTCCATTTCAAATTTCATGGCGTCAAGATAATGTCCCGAATCTATGTCCAACATGGCTTCCTCATATGCTTTCGAATCATTATCCGATTGGTCCGTCTCTTTAAGGAATCCGAACATTTTAGATAACTTTTTGATTCGGTCCGACCTTCTAAGAGGCTCTTGATGTTCATTTGTTTCCCCTATTTATGGGATTTGATGATCATCTTGAACTTCATCAAGTTCAACAACAACACCATTTCTATCTAATAGAAATTGTTTTTCCAAAAAGTAGGTGTTTCTTGAAACAAACACCATTTTTTCTGAGGGATCATAGAAATTATAACCCAAAGACTCTCTTAGGTATCTTATAAACTTGCACAAGGTGGATCTTGCATTCAACTTATCTCCCACTAACCTCTTGACATAAACGGGGGACCCCTAAACTCTTAGAAAATAGTAGGAATGAGCTTTGCTAAACCACATCTCAGGCGGTGTCTTTCTCACAGACTTTGAGGGTGACATGTTAAGTAGCCTCGTCGTTGATTCTAGGGCGTATCCCCAAAAAGATAAAGACACATCAAAAAAGCTTATCATGGAACGCACTATGTCCAACATGGTACGGTTTCTCCTCTCGACTGCTCTATTGAGTTAGGGTGTACTGGGTGGAGTCCAATGAGAGAAAATCCCATTCTCCTTTAGATAATCCAAGAAGTCAATACTTAAGTATTCTCCCCCTAATCCGATCGAAGAACTTTAGTACTTAGTCCTTTTTTCTTTTCTACTTCATTCTTCTACTCTTTGAACTTTTCAGAGGCTTTGGACTTGTACTTCATAGGATATACATGTTCGAACTGAGAATGATCATTGGTAAAGATGATGAAGTAAGATAGCCTCCTCTCATACCAACTCTTAGTGGGCCACATACATCCATATGGATCAAATCCAAAGGACTTGTGGTTTGCTCCGATTGTCCCATAAAAGGAGTCTTGGTCATTTTTTCCTTTAAACAAGATTAACAAGTACGAAGATTCTAACTATAACTAATATTTAGTGCTTTGAGAGCTTCTAACTTGTTCATCCTATTTTTAGAGATATGTCCAAGTCTTGCATGCCACAAAATGCCATCTTCTTGGTTATGTAACTTTCTTCTACTTGGCTGAATGTGCATTAATGAAGGTTGAGAATCCAATATGTATAATCCATTATTTAATATACCTTCTGCAATTAAAGAACCATTCTTTAATGCTTTCAATATCCCATTAGATATAGAAAAATCATGTCCTTCATTATCCAAAATAGGAATAGAAATAATGTTCTTAACAAGATTGGGTACATAATAAAAAGGATCAAGTACAATGCAAGAATTCCCCAAGTCTAACTTAATTATGCCTTCAACCATGCCTGCAACTTTTGCTCTATTTCCAAGGTAGAGATCATATCCCCTTCATTGAGACTCTTTCTTCTTTCCATCCCCTGTAACAAATTACAAAGGTAAGAACTACATACGGTATCAAATACACATGAGGAAGAATTTATCGTTAAGTATACTTCAATAAAATACATACCCTTCTCAAAGATGATAAGGTAAGCCTTGTAATTCCTTTTCCAATGTCCATTTTCACCATAATGAAAACAAGTAGCATCGATTTTAGCCTCTTTCTTCTTCTTGATTCCCTTCGAACTCTTCAAGGGTTGCTTTTCCTTAGAGGAAAAACTCTTCTTCCTTTTATCTCCCTTCCTAGGACCCCTAGGGCCCTTAGACTTGGAAGAGAAATGGGAATAAGAGGTTTATCCTTTTTCATTGTCACCTCGGCAGTCACCAACATGTTGACTTTCTTGGAAATGTTAAAGTTCATAATGAATTGGTCAAAAGAGCTGGGCAATGATTGAAGGATCAAACCCACATAGAGCTCATTATCTATGATTATGTCTAATCAACCTAGCTTCTCAATGAACCTGATCATCTTTAGCCCAGATCATGGACACTTGTGCCCTCATTCATTCTTTTCCTAAAGAGTTTTTTAGATAATGAGAACCTTTCATGTCTAGTTTGAACACCATACAACTCTTGTAGGTATAAGTAGATCTCATTTGCATGTTTCATATGCTCACAAGACTTTTGTAGCTCATTAGACATAGAAGCTATCGTGATGCATCTTGTTTGTAGATCATCATCCACAAACTTCGTGAACAATTCACGTGCCTCATCAGTGGCATCATTGCTAGTGGTATCCGGTGGACTTTGATCAAGCACATAAGTCCTTTTTTCAGAATCTAGAATAATCTTAAGGTTTCTGAACCAATCGTGAAAGTTTGGCCCAATTAGCTTATTGGTTTCCAAAATAATGTGGAGTAGATTTTTAGCCATTTTGAGTTTGAGATTTCAAAAATCTACAAAAGGCAAAAAATAGAGTATAAGCATGTGATTGAATATTGATATTGAAAGCATGTTCATGGTCTTTGAAGCATGTTTTTCTCCCACTATTTTATTAAGTTCATCCACAAACAATCCAAAGGAAAGCAACTTTTTCTAATTACATCGCTATGCAACCCTTGATATATTTTGCCTCACTTTTCTTGTAGATCCCCTTGATGAATGACCTCTACATTAATAGGTGTTAAGTCGGACCTACCAATCAATATTCGATTTGAAACCGCTCTAAGTTCTGCCACGTGATGTGAGCCACGCATAGGAAGCATCAAATCAAAGGTGCATCATATGCTAAGTATATGATCACAGCTTTCTAGCTAAGTGTGACCCCCATGACGAGTGCATCACACAAAGATAATAGCATCATCATGTCATATACTATTGGTAGAAGGCATGGATTAATTGAAAATCTTTTTAATTTGTATCTATTTTGACTTAATATTTGACAGCACTGAGACTCTTCTAAGTGGAGGGATTTTCTTGCTTGCAAAGATTTCATCAATTTTATCTTCTCATTTAGGATTTTTATATCCTAACCATGCATCTCATACATCAATAGGATATGGAAAGCATAAATAAGTAATGCAGCAAGCATGCTCCTAGGGTGAGATGACCATGAGCCTTAACTAAGTGGTGTACTACCTAGTTAATTTTACGTGGGTTGATTAAATCTAGCCATTATATGAGTGTATCCCTATACATTCATGGGTCTTCATGCCTCCAATGGTCTTTCTTGCTCCTTGCAACATTTACAAGAGAAAGAAATTCCTACTCTCATAACATTTATAAGATAGAAATTAAGAGGCATGCAAACCCCAATTTAGCACAACCTTTTCAACAACTTGAAATAAATAAAATCTATATTAAAGGCTCATGATCATCCCATTCATTCATCATCCATTCAACAATTAAATGAACAATAAATAAATCAAGAATTGACATTTAATTCCAATAATTAAATGCTTGTCTTATAAACAATTAATTAGTCAAGCAAAAATAAGCATAATAATCATGCATCTCATTTTCACACAAGATTGAAGATTAACTTTAACAACAATAAAAAATGTCAAACATAATTTTGAGAACTTGCAAAACACTTGTGAATTTATATAGTATGATTTAGATCACTTTTGGTCACCAAAATGAACAAAAAATTAGCTCAAAACTCATCCTACCCCTAACTGAGAGCTGCTGGCCCAGCCTAGGCACACGACTGCATGGTAGGCACTCACCCAGCCCTTGGCTGAGTGCGGCAGCTCTCCTATTTTAGGATTGGGACCGAGTTAAGCATATTTTTGCTCAAATTTTTTGCACCAAAAACTTTAGGACACCTCCTAAACGCTAAATCACACAAATATAGATGAAATTCTAGATCTTAAACACCTTTTAAAAATACAAATTCAAGTGCTCAAAGTTGCTTCAAAAATTAAGTTTAAGTGAGAATCAACATTCTCCAAAAATCTCCAATAGTCTCCAATCCAATTGGATCCAAAAATGACCAAAACACCTTAAGGCCAAATTTAACATGCTATATCAACATATAACATCAACTAATGCCAAATCAACATTTATCATTAGCAACTATGAGTCAAAACATACTAACACATGAATTAACTCTTAAAACACATATTAGCATAATTTCAATTCACCAACAAAGGAACCACATGCATCATCTTCCAAACACTTCAATCCATAAGTTGGAACACGTATTAGAATATCTAGATTAATTCATTAGATGAATCAATCGAACAAAAATTTGAAATAAAGCATGAAATTAGACTCTAATACCACTTGAAGTCAAGTGTAGCATAAGGATCTAATAATAAAGCACAAAAATAGATAAATCAACTTGTCTAAACTCAAAACCACAGATCTAGTCATGCTTCAAATTCATATTTAGATCAAGGATTACCTTGAATGCTCAAAATCCATGGCAAGGAGAAAGAACACTTGAACACTTCAAAACTATCTTCCAACGGTGCAGAAGGATCTCAACAACAATTTCCCAATCAAATCACCTCAAAATTTGCTGAAAATTGGATACAAGATCCTTAACACCATGGGGAAGCTCTAGTAAAAATTTCAGCAATAGTTGAATCCAGCAAAGTCTGGAAACAAAGCTCCAAAATTCCTGCCCTTGTAGTGGATCTCTGAAAGCTTAGTTATCCAAGTGTCTAGCATCTAATGACAAGATCCACACACCAATGGCAAATCCAAATCTCTCCTAGGTTAGCTGGAAAACTAGAGAGAGATGAGGGAGATGAAGGCTGAATTTTAGGGAGGGATGATAACGAAAAGTGTGAAGCCTTAACTCATGAATTAATCACACAAAATTGGAGAGAAAAATAGATTCTAACTTTTAGATTGTGAAAAACATGCATGGCCAGCCACACCTCTTTCCTATTTATAGGGAGAGAGGTGTGATGCAAGTTGGCATCACACCTCCCATGAGGTTGGCGTCAACTTGCAAGGCAAGTTGCATGTGTAAAATTCTTAATTTCACTTGCATTTGAATTTTATTTGGAATCTTCATTTCATCTCATGAAATGTCATCCAAATAAATTCAAATGCACTCCAAATGAACTCTTTCATTTGAATTTCCCTCCAAATTAATTCTTTACAATAATTAAATTAACCCCTTAATTTAATTAATTGGTCTTGACTTAATTCTTTAAGTCAATTAGCTTAACTCATTAAGCTAGAAGGTATCAATTTAACTCCTTAAGTTAACTTGACCAATTAATAGTTATGTGGCACCAATTAAATTAACTCCTTAAGTTAATTGATTTAGTTTAACTCCTTAAATTATTTAGATCAATTTAACAATTAAATTGATCAAGCGAAAATGACAAAAAACTAGTTAACCGTTTTCCTCCTTAAAATTAGTCAAAAGGAATATTTCTAACTCTTAGAAAATTTCCATCATCAAATAGGATTTTCAATTGACTTTTGTGTGTGACCCATTAGGTTCTACCATTCATTGGACATGGGCTCTCAACTCTTATGATATATAGAATATCGAAATATTCACATTAGTTTAAACTCCTTTAAACTAATGTCCCAACTCAATTAATCTCCATTAATTGAATAGTATCTAATTTTCATGGTTGATGTCCAACCTCAAGCCCATGGAGCCCAACTAATTGGCCGAAATGAATGTACTTTTGGAGAACCATTCTGAAGGCTAGTGATGCACTAGGATCCAATAATAAAAACTTCAAAAGCTCAAATTAACCAGTGCTTCACAAGCAAAGAATGATCTAAACATGCTTAGGATTCAGATTTGCATGGAGAGTTACCTTGATTAGAAAAATCCAAATGAAAAATAAAGAACTCTTCTTCAATCCAAAAAATTGCCAAACAGCGGCGCAGTGGATTTGGAGCAACTTTTGCCCAATCCAAAAGCCTCCAAACCATTTGGAAAAATTCCAGTAGTTTCTCAACTCTTCAATGAAACTACTGTGAAAATATTAGATCAAAACTCCTTGTGGATCTCCTGGACTAAAATCTTCAAATTTCTACCATGATTGGTGGATCTCCAAAGGTTAGCAATCCTAATGTTTTGCCTCTATCAATACGACCCACACACCAATACTATTTCCAATTTCTCCTCAATATTCTGGAGATAGAGAGGAGAAATGAGAGGTAGATGGCCGATTTTGGGGTTGGAGAAAAAGAGAGAAGTGGAGCTTCAACTTATGAGGCAACACTTGAAGGAAGGGAAAAATGTGAGAATCTAATTCTTCTCATAGATTTGCATAGTGCTGCCCACCCTCACCTCTATATCTTTATATAGAGGAAGGATGGTGTGATTCCAAGCTTCCTCAAGGTGGGGGACCGCCCACTTGCTTGCAAGTTGGCAAATTCAAATCAAATTTGAATTTTGTGTGCATTTCAATTACATTTGGAATCTAATTTCAAATTAATTACAATGCATACAAATGAGCCTTTCATTTGAAATTTCTCTCCAAAATATATTCCTATCATTAATTAATTAAATACTTTAATTTAATTAATTAATCCTTGACTTAACTCATAAGTTAATTAGCTTAACTCATTAAGCTAAGAATTGTTAACTTAACTCTTTAAGTTAACTTGATCAATTGATGATCATGTGGCACCAAATAATTAACTCTTTAATTATTGGTCTAATTTAACTCTTTAAACTAAATTAGTTGATCAATTTAACAATGGCCACTAGGAGTGAATTTCATAACACTTAGAAAAATTCCTCCATGAATTAGGAATGCAATTGGCTTTTGTGTGAGACCCAATAGGTTCTACCATTTATTGGACATGGACTAAAATCTCCTTGTGACTTTTTGAATATCATATACTCATTTTAGTTTAAACTCCTTTAAACTAATCGACTAAATTCAATTAATCTCCATTAATTAAAAAGTACCTAATCTTTATGGTTGATGTCCAACCTCAAGCCCATGCAGCCCAAATAATTGGCCAAAATGAATGCTTTTGGAGAATCATTATAGCTCTATGCGTACCATGAGAATACGGTATTTCCATCTCCTATCTCCAGAAAGAAGCCTAGGGCAAGATATTTACCGACTCTCTAATAGCCTCAATACTATGTCTCTATTCCCAATGTTTGATTCCACTTTATGACCTCATCTTTGGAAAACTTCTTTTCCAAATTGTCATACTACCTTGCACAAGGATTTCATAGAATCAATCATTATAGAATACATAGGAGATGTACTCGCCTTTTTTAAAGACAATTAGTCGGATTCCATCTTGGATCTCACAAACCTCTCTGTCTAAGTAGCTCATACCCAACCTCAACCCGAAAAACCCGCTATGTGGCCAAGGAAGAGTCAAAGCATGAGGACTTAAACATAAGGTTACCATGGATCCTCAGGTCAGAGAACTAATTATATGTACTAGCATAAGCTGGAGAACTTATCACTACCAATTTGCCAATACGACTATCTAGTGGATTTTCCAAGTGGGCTTTCAGTGCCTTGTTATCTAACAGGCACCCACTAACATACATCCATATTTCATATGGGATTGCTCATGGAATAGAGTAACATCTAACCCTTGGATTTATGCATCGTTAGTGCAAGTTTATCCAGATCTTCAATGCCTTGTCTCATAAGATCCTATAACTTGGAAGATATAAGATCACAACCGTGTAAGACTTATTCCATGATCACTACCTAGTGCGCGACCAAGTCCCGTAGTCTTGTATGATCGAAGGGCTTCAACCGAATGCCAGTGAAGTAATAATAAGCATAAGACGAAGATGGCCATATAATAAATATCATTCAATCAAGATTGTATCACGAGTGAAATAGCTTACAACACCAATCTAATTAGCTTGCGTGGCACTATTCCAACACATTCTAGCTCTATACTTACCATGAAAATATGGTCCTTCCATCTCCTATCTCTCGAAAGAGGCCCAGGACAAGATATCTACTAGCTCCCTAATAGACTTGATAACTATGTTTCTATTCCCAATGTTCTATTCCCCTTTAAGACCTCATCTTTGAAAAACTCCTTTTCCAAATTGTCATATCACCTTGCACAAGGATTTTCTTGGAATCGATCATTATAGAATACATAGGAGATGCACTTGCCCTTCACAACGATGAGGAAATGTATCCCATCTTAGATCTCACAAACCTCCATGTCTAAGTAGTCCATACCCAAGCTCAACCCGAAAGACCCACGAACTGGTCAAGGAGGAGTCAAAGTATAAGGACCTAAACACAAGGTTACCATGGATCCTTAAGTTAAAGGACTAATTCTATGCACTAGCATAAGCTCGAGAATTGGCCACTACCGACTTGCCACTATGGCTATTTAATGGATTCTCTAGGCCTTTAGTGAACTTGTTCTCTAACAAGCACCTACTAATATATACCCATGTCTAACATGGATTGGTTATGAAACGGAGCAATATCCAACCCTTGGATTTATGCATCGTTAGTGAAAGTCTATCTGAATCTTAGATGACCTATCTCATAAGATTCTACAACTTAGAATATTTTAAGATCACAATTGTGTAAGTCTTGTTTCATGATCACTGCCCAGTGCGTGACCAAGTCCCGTAGTCTTATGTGATCTAAGGGCTTCAACCAAATGCCAGTGAAGTAAAAATAAACATAAGATAAAGATGGTCATTTATAATGAATAATATTCAATCAAGATTGTATCACAAGTGAAATAATTTATATGCCAATCCAATTGGCTGGGGGCACTATTCCAACATGCGCTTTGGATATATTTTGGAAAATATTTTGAGAGAAGGTATTTTGAGCGTTAAGATTGGGGAATGCGCAAATGCTTGTTTATATTTTGAGGAAATGGGGAAATTGGTTTTTACTGTATATGTCAAATTAATTATTTTTTTGTTGCGTTTGTAGGACGAAATTAATTTTTTTATATAATATATATAGATATATATTGATGAATGGTTTTGTATATATATGTGTATGTAAATATTGGTATATGGTTGCAAAGAAACGTTACATTTTAATTTAAATGGTTTTTTTAATTTAGTCTATTTATATTATATGATATTTGGAAGAAACTATTTGAAACTATAAAAATGAAATAATTATGTCATAGTAGAAAAAAAAAATTATTTAAAGTAAATAATTATTTGAATAAAAATAATTTAAATAATTTACAGGCAAAATGAATATTTTTTACAATTTATAAAAGAAATTGATTAATTTATATAATCTATTGAAAAAATGATTAATTTATTAAAAAAATGATTAATTGGAAAAAAAATTAAAAAAAAATTGAAATAATTTATCTTTAAATTCCTAAATTATTTTATGAAAAAATGACATGATTATTAAATGAATTTTTTGTAATATATGACTATATCAATTAATAAAAATAAATTTTTATAAGAAAACTTAAATTATATTTATTACAAAGTTTCTTATTAATGAAAATATTTAATATTATTTAAAAATTACTGAATATTAATTTAAAATATTTTTTGGCATGAGGTGTCCCCCCCAGCCTACACAGTGATAGCTAATATAATTAGATTATTAATAAATGAGTAAGTCTATTGGATAATAGACGAAAACTGGTTATTTTTATAACTTGATGGCAAAATTGATTAATTTATATAATTTATCCGAAAATAATATATCAAAAAAGATTATTAGTAATTTTTTAATGATGCATTCGAGTTTTGTTAAGTTTACTATAATACATAGTTCAAAATTATTTGACATTACTTTTTAAATGAAATATGATTTTTTTTATTCTTCAACGAAATTATATGAAAATATAAATTTTAATTTTTATAAAATTTTCAAATTTTAATTGCTTAAATAGAAATATAATTTTATCTAATTTACAAATGAAAAGATAAATTTTTATAATGTTTGTAAACAAAAATGCAAACTTATTAAATAGAAATATAATTTTTATAATTTTCTAGATTTTATTTTTTTATATGCAAAGAAAAATAATATATATATGTATATATACATGTGTGTGAAATGATACTGCATATACTTAGTCCTTTGACTTGAGATTCCATAGCAACCTTGTGTTTAGATCCTTATACTTTGGTTTTTCTCCGATCACGTAGTAGGTTGCCTGAGGCTTAGGTTGGGCACAAACTACCTAAGTATGGAGGTTGGTGAGTTCCAAAATGGAATTCGTTTCGCCCTATTGGAATAGTATCCGGTAAGCTAATTAAATTGGCCTTGTAAAACTATTTCCTTGTAAACCAATCTTGATTGAATGATATTCTTTATATGACCATCTTCATCTTATGCTCCTTATTATTTCACTCGCATTTGGAAGAAGCCCTCAGATCACACTAGACTACAGGACTTGGTTACACATTAGATGTAATCATGAAATAAATCTTACACAATCGTGATCTTAAATATTCGAAGTCATAGAATCTTAAGAGACAAGGCATATAAGATTCGGATAGACTTGCACTAATGATGCATAGATCCAAGGAGTTGGATGTTGCTCCGTTCCATGAGCAATCCCATATGAGATATGGATGCACGTTAGTGGGTGCTTGTTAGAGAACAAGGCACTAAAGACCCACTAGGAGAATCTACTAGATAGTCAGAGTGGCAAATGGATAGTGACAAATTCTCCAGCTTATGCTAGTGCATATTATTAGTCTTCTGACTTGAGGATCCATGGTAACCATGTATTTGGTCCTTATGCTTTGACTCTTCCTTGGTCACCTAGCGGGCCTCTTGGGTTGAGGTTGGGCATAAGCTACTAGACATGGAGCTTCGTGAGATCCAATATGGAATCCGACTCCTCGCTTTTATGAAGGGCAAGTGCATGTCCTCTGTATTCTATTGATCGATGCCTAGAAATCCTTGCGCAAGGTGGTGTGACAATTTGAAAAAGGATTTTTCCAAAGATGTGGTCATACAAGGGAATCAAACATTGAGAATAGAGGCATAGTATTGAGGTTATTAGGGTGCCAATAAATATCTTGTCTTAGGCCTCTTTTGGGAGATAGGAGACAGTAGAATTGTATTTGCATGGTAAGCGTAGAGCAATAATAGTTCTTCAAAAGTATTCATTTTCAGCCAATTAGTTGGGATCCATGGGCTTGAGGTTGGACATCGACCATGGAGATTGAGTACTCTTCAATTAATAGAGATTAATTGAATTGAGTCAATTTAGTTTAAAAATGAATATATGATATTCAAAAGTCACAAGGAGTTGTGAGCCTATGTCCAATGAATGGTAGAACTTATCGGGTCACACATAAAAGTCAATTGCATTTCCTAAGTTTTGGAGGAACTTTCGAAGTGTTAGAAAATTCACTCCAAAGTGATTGATTTTTTAGGTGACCGAAAATTGAGGCTTAACTTGGCTTGATCAATTTAAGTGTTAAATTAGACCAATAATTAAAGAGTTAATTATTTGGTGCCATGTGACCATCAATTAGTCAAGTTAGCTTAAAGGGTTAAGTTAACTAAATTAAGCTTAAAGAGTTATGCTTGTTGACTTAAGTGTTAAGTCAAAGTTTAATTAATTAAATTAAATTGTTTAATTTAATTAATGAGAAGAATCAATTTTGGAGGGAAAATTCAAATTAAAGGTTCATTTGATATGGCATTTAATTAATTTGAAATTAGATTTCCAATGTAATTGAAATGCACACAAATTCAAATTAGATATGAATTTGCCAACTTGCATGCATTGCAATCATGATTGGCAGTCCCTCCCTTAAGGAAGGTATGATGCCAACTTGGCATCACACCATCCACCTTCTATATATAGATATAGAGGTGAGGGTGGATAGCTACTTACAATTCAAGTGGAGAATTAAATTCTCACTTTGTCCCTCTATTTTCAAGATGTTCACTCATGTGTTCAAGTTCACCTCTCTTTTCTTCTCCAACCCCTAAAATCGGCCACTACCTCTCATCTCTCCTCTCAATCTCCAGCTAATTGTGAGGAGTGATCGGAAATTGGATTGGTGTGTGGATCATTTCGATAGATGCAAAACAAATTTTTTACTAAGCGTTTAGAGATCCACCTGTGGGAACAGTCACTTGGCGATTTTATTCCAGGAGATCCAAAAGGAGTTATGATCTGAAATTTTAACAGTAGATCCATCAAAGAGTTAATGAGCTACTGGATTTTTCCAGAATATTTGGAGAAGATTGACTCATGCAAAAGTTGCATTATTTATGCTGCGCCATTTCTTGGCAGATTCTGGATTGAAGAAGAGTTCTTCACTTTCTCCTTGGAATTTTTCTTATCAAGGTAATCCTTTACCTAAATCCTATTCATAAACATGTTTAGATCTTTGATTTTCTTGAGTAGCCTAGTTATTTTAGCTTTTGAAGTTATAATTTATAGATCTTAGTGCTACTCTAACCTTCACGCCCATCGATAAAAAATGGGTTGATCTCCTATGTATTCTAAGATGATCGGTTCTAAGAAATCCTCACGCAAAGTGATATAACAATTTGAAAAAGGAATTTTTGAAAGTTGAGGTCATAAAAAGGAATCGAACATTAAGAATAGATACATAGTTCTCGAGGCTGTTAAGCTGATAAATATCTTGCCCTAAGCCTCTTTTGGGAGATAGAAAATGGAAGGACCGTATTTACCAGATAATCGTAAGTGGTAATGGGTCACCCAAAAATAATTCATTCATCCAATTTGTTGGGCTCCATGAGCTTGTTGCTAGACATCGACTATGAAGATTGTGTATTCTTCAATTAATGGAGGTTAGTTGATAGAGTTATTAGTTTAAAGGTTTAAACTAATTCGAATATTTAAAATATTCAAAATATCACAAAGAGTCATGAGCCCATGTCTAATAAATTGGTGAACTTAATGGGCTACACATAAAAGTCTAAGGATACTTTTATTTGATAAGAGGAATTTTCGAATAAGTTAGAAAATTGCATATGGGCGGTTTTTGCCCACAGGGAGAGAAAGCAAGTTGGCTAATTATCAGTTGGTCACTTTGATTTGATTAACTTAACTGTTAAATTAATCAAAATATTTAAAGAGTTAAATTAGGCTAATTAAATTAAGGAGTTAATTTAATTGGTACCATGTGACAATTTAATTAGTTAAAGTCAACTTAAAGAGTTAAGTTGATTTAATTTAACTAAAGAGTTAAGTTAAATTAATTAAATTAAAGAGTCAATTTAATTAGTTAGGGAATTTTAGTTTTGCAGGGAAAATCAAATGGAAGATTCCATTTGAATTTATTGAGTTGACATTTTTAATTTATGAAATTAAAATCCAATTCAAGCTAGAATCAAATCTAGCAAGTTGGCGCAAGTGGGCAAAGTGTGAAGGAAGCTTCCAATAGCTTCCATTCACACTATAAATACCCCCGAATGGCTAGCCAAGCAAGGCTATTCCATGTTTTCATTTTCCCTCCAGAAGGTAGCGCAACTCATGTGTTGAGTAACTACCTCTCTAAAATCTCTTCCTCTCTCTCATCACCAAAAACCGCCACTTTATTCTCTCTCTCTCTCTCTCTCTCTCTCTCATCCCCCCTCATCATCTTTTTCCTCCATTTTATTCTAGCTTAGAGTGTGAGAAATTTGAGAGTTCTTCTGAGGTGTGTGGATCACCATTAGAGGCATCATACTCAGGGAGCTATGATTTGGAGTTCGATTCTTCATTGGTAGCTGATTTTTGGAGGATGTTTTGGGTGACTTCGGAGTTGATTTTTCCTCTTATTTTTTGGTCACATTGAGGCTGTTTTGGAGGTCCTTTGGTGAGCAAAAGGTGCTGCATTAAAGAGCTTTTGGTGTGGTGAAGTTGATCTTTGAAGTAGAGAGAGTTGATCTTACTTTGGAATAGTCCAAGAGGGAGATCTAATTCGTTGCCTTGATTTTTTTTTGAGGTATCCCACAAACTTGCACAAAGTAGATCTTACATTTGATTATCTCCCGCTTATATCTCCCACTAGTCACTTGATATATGTGTGAGATCCCTAAACTCTTAAATAAGAGTAAGAAGGTGTTTTGCCAAAACACATCTTTTGTGGTGTCTTTAGTATCAACTTTAAGGGTACTACATTTAGTAGCCTCACCACTATCTCAAGGGTATATTCCCAAAATGAGATAGGGACATCGATGAAGCTCATCATAGATCGTGCATGTATAATAATGTATGGTTTCTCCTTTCGACTACTCCCTTATGTTAGGGTGTGCTGGTTGTGTTAGAATAGTGCCTCGCAGCCAATAAGATTGGAATGTAAACTATTTCACTTGTGACACAATCTTTATTGAATGATATTCATATTACGTGGCCATCTTCATGTTATGTTTATTTTACTTCACTAGCATTTGGTTGAAGCCCTTAGACCATACAAGACTATAGTACTTGGTCACGCACTGGGTGGTGATCATGAAACAAGTCTTACATGATCGTGATTTTAAAATATTCCAAGTTAGAGAATCTTACGAGATAGCACATCTAAGATTTGGATAGACTTGCACTAACGATACATAAATTCAAGGAGTTAGATATTGCTCCATTTCATGAGCAATCCATGTTAGACATAAATGCATATTAGTGGGTGCTTGTTAGAGTACAAGTTCACTAAAGGCCCATCTGAAGAATCTACTAGATAGCCGTAATGGCAATTTGGTAGTGGCAAGTTTTCCAGCTTACACTAGTGCATATAATTAGTCCTTAGACCTGAGGATCCATGGTAACCTTGTGTTTAGGTTCTCCTGCTTTGACTTTTCCTTGACCACTTTGTGGGTCATTCGAGTTGAGATTGGGTGTGAGCTACTTAGACATGGAGGTTTGTGAGATCCAAGATGGGATCCATCTCCTTGCTATTGTGAAAGGCTAGTGCATCTTCTATGTGTTCTATAATGATCGATTCTAAGGAGTCTTTGCGCAAGGCAGTATGATAGTTTGGAAAATGAGTTTTCTAAAGATGAGGTCATAAATCAAATTCGAATTATGGGAATAAACCCTAGTTATCGAGGCTATTAGGGAGCTAGCAAATATCTTGCCCTAGGCCTCTTTTGGGAGATAGGAGATGAAAGGACTGTATTTGCATGGTAAATGTAGAGCTAGAATGGTTCACCAAGAGCATATTCATTTTGACCAATTAGTTGGCCTCCATGGGCTTGAGGCTGGGCATCAACCATGGAGATTGGGTACTTTTCAATTAATAGAGATTAATTGAATTGAGTTATTAGTTTAAAGAAGTTTAAACTAATGTGAATATTTCAATATTCATAATATCTCAAAATTTTTTAGCCCATGTCCAATGAATGAGAGAAACTAATTGGTCGCACACAAAAGCTTATAGGAAGTTCTATTTGATGAAGGGAATTTTCTAAGAGTTAGAAAATTCCTGGTGACCGATTTTGTGGAGATAAATAGTTTGCTAACTTTTAGTCAATTTGGCTTGATTGATTTAATTGTTAAATTAGTCAAAATAATTTAAGGAGGTAAATTAGGCCAATTAAATTAAGGATTAATTGGTGCCATATGAAAATTAATTAGTCAAGTTAACTTAAGGGGTTAAGTCAAGACCAATTAATTAAATTAAAGAGTTAATTTAATTAATGCGAGCCGTTAATTTTGGAGAAAAATTAATAATGAAGGAGTTCATTTGAGGTGCATTTTGAATTAATTTAGATGATATTTCATGAGATGAAAAGAAGACTCCAAATGAAATTCAAATGCAAGTGAAATTCACATTTCACATGCAAGTATCGTGCTTAGTTGGCACCCCACTTCATGGGAGGTGTGATGCCAACTTGCATCACACCTCTTCTTCTATAAATAGACATGGTAGCTGGCCACATTGCTTAATGAATGATAGATTCTCTTTTTCCCTCCAAAAGTGTGATCCACTCATATGTTGAAGTTTCACACACTTTCCTCACCTTCTCCACCAATTTTGGCCTTCTTCTCTTCTTCATCGTTTGGTGATCTAACTAACTAGAGGTTGATTGGAGCTTGCGATAGGTGTGTGGATCATTTCGTTAGAGGCTTCACGCTTGGGAAGCTAAGCTCTTGTAGAACCTCTGTGGTACATATTATTTGGAGGCATTTTTGGTGACCTTGCTGATTTTTTTTTTTCTTTTTGCTAAAATTTTTACTACAAGTCCTCAAATGTGTTGAGGAGTTTCTATTCAAATTTTAGTTCAATCGGATATGATTTGCTAGGGCAAATGTTGTCGGTTCTCTGTTGCACCAGGATTTGGTAATTTTGAAGAGTTCAACATTATCATCCTTCTCACCTCGGATTTTTAGCAATCAAGGTATTTTTCTGCAACCAAATCCATCTTAAGAGAATGATTAGATCCTTATATGAAGTGTAGTCAAGTTTTTATTTAGCTATTTTTTCTTTATAACTTGGATCATTGCGCTATTCCTCACTTCAAGTGGTATCGAAGCCTAATTCATGCTTTAATTTGAATTTTTGTTTGATTGATTCATGTGATGAATTGATCTAGATCTCCAAATACTTGATCCAATTCATGGATTTGAGTGTTTGGTTGATGTTTCTTCTTGCTCCTTTGATGATGAATTGAATTATGCTAACATGTGTTTTAAGAGTTAATTCATATGTTAATATGTTTTCGATTCATGGATGATTATGTTAAATGTTGATTTAGTATTGGATAATGTTATATGTTGATATAGCATGTTAAATTTGTCCTTCAAGTGTTTTGGTCATTTTCGTATCCAACTAGATTGGAGTTAATTGGAGATTTTTGAAGAATCTTAATTCTTACTTAAATTAATTTTTGAAGCGTGTTTGAGCACTTGAATTTCTAATTTTACAAGGTGTTTTAGATCTGGAAATTTGTCTAAAATGTGTGATATATTGTTATGGAGGTGTCCATGATTTTTTGGTGCCCATAATTTCAACCAAAAACACCTTAACTCGGTCTAAAACACAAAATAGGGCAAGTTGCAAGCCCTGGCTAACCACTGGATGAGCACTGGGCGCGCCTACCGCATAGCCTTGCACCCTAGCTGGGTAGTAGTGCCTAATTTTAGTAATGCGCAAGTTTTGAGGAGTCTTTTGTGTTATTTTTGTGACCAAAATTAAACCAAATCATGCTAATTAGATGCACAAATGTTGTGCAAGTTTTCAAAATTGTGTTTGACATTTTTTATTGCTTGTAAAAATCCTATTCAAGTTAATCTTCAATTTAGTGCAAAAATGAGATGCATAATTGTTATGCTTATTTTTGCTAGTTAATTAATTATTTATGAGATAAGCATTTAATTATGGAATTGAATGTTAATTCTTGATTTATTGTTCATTTAATTGTTGAATGGATGATGAATGAATGGGGATGAACAAGAGCCTTTAATATTGATTTTTATTTGTTTTAAGTTGTTGAAAAATGTTGTATTAAATTGGGCCTTGGATGCCTCTTAAATTCTATCTTGTAAATGTTATGAGAATAGAATCACTAGGAGTGAGGATTTCTTTTCTCATGTAAATGTTGCAAGGAGACAAGTGTTGGAATAGTACCTCGTAGCTAATTAGATTGGCATGTAAACTATTTCACTTGTGAGACAATCTTGATTGAACGATATTCATATTTCAATGGCCATCTTCTTCTTATGCTTATTTTACTTCACTAGCATTTGGTTGAAGCCCTTAGATCACACATGACTACGGGACTTCGTCACACACTAGGTGGTGATCATGAAACAAGTCTTACATGATTGTGATCTTAAAATATTCCAATTCATAGAGTCTTATGAGACAGGGCATCTAAGATTCGGATTAACTTGCACTAACGATACATAAATCTAAGGAGTTGGATATTGCTATGTTTCATGAGCAATCCATGTTAGACATGGACGCATGTTAGTGGGTGCTTGTTAGAGAACAAGTTCACTAAAGGCTCGCCCAGAAAATCCACTAGATAGCCATAGTAGAAAGTTGGTAGTGGCAAGTTCTCCAGTTTATGCTAGTACATATAATTAGTCCTTAGACCTAAGGATCCATGGTAACCTTCTGTGTTAGGCCTTTATGCTTTGGCTCTTCCTTGACCACTTTGTGGGTCATCAGAGTTGAGACTGAGTATGAGCTACTTAGACATAGAGATTTGTGAGATCCAAGATATGACCCATCTCCTCGTCGTTGTAAAGGGCAAGTGCATCTCCTATGTGTTCTATAATGATCGATTCCAAGGAGTCGTTGCATAAAGCAGTATGATAATTTGGAAATGAAGTTTTCCAGATAAGGTCATAAATAGGAATCGAACATTGGGAATAGAAATATAGTTATCAAGGCTATAAAGGAGCCAACAAATATCTTGCCCTAGGCCTCTTTTGGAATATAGAAGATGGAAGGACCGTATTTGCATAGCAAGCATAAAGCTAAAATTATTCTCCAAGAGCATATTCATTTTAGCCAGTTAGTTGGGCTCCATGGGCTTGAGGTTGGACATTGATTGTAGAGATTGAATACTCGTTAATTAATAGAGATTAATAGAATTAAGTTATAAGTTTAAAGGAGTTTAAACTAATATGAATATTTTGATATTCTAAATATCACAAAAGTTGTGAGCTCATGTCCAATGAATAGGAGAACCTAATGGGTTACACACAAAAGCCTAAAGAAAGTTTTCTCTGATGAAGGGAATTTTCTAACAGCTAGAAAAATTCCAAGTAACCGATTTTGTGGAGAAAACAGTTGGCTAATTTTTAGTCATTTTGGCTTGATTAATTTAGTTTGTTAAATTGATCAAAATAATTTAAGGATTTAAATTAGACCAATTAAATTAAGGAGTTAATTTAATTGGTGCCATATCACAAATTAGTTAAGTTAACATATTCTAGCTTAAGGCGTTAAGTTAAAACTAATTAATTAAATTAAGGAGTTAATTTAATTAATGTGAGAAATTAATTTTGGAGGGAAAATTCAAATGAAGGGGTTCATTTGAGGTGCATTTAGAATTAATTTGGATGACATTTCATGAAATGAAATGAAGATTTCAAATGAAATTCAAATGCTAGTGAAATTCACATTTCACATGTAACTGACCTTGCTTAGTTGGCACCCTACCTCATGGGAGGTGTGATGCCAACTTGCATCACAGCTCCTCCTCTATAAGTAGAGGCGGTGGCCAGCCACATGCTTAGAAGAATGCCAGATTCTTTTTTTCTCTCCAAAACGTGTGATCTACTCATGTGTTGAAGTTTCTCATACTTTCCTCACATTCTCCTGCAAATTTGAGCCTTCATCACTTTTTCATCCTTGGGTTATCCAGCTAACTAAAGTTTGATTGGATCTTGACAGATGTGTAGATCATTTCATTAAAGGCTTTACGTTTGGAAAGCTTTGCTCTTGAAGATCTACTGCGGTGAAGAAACTTTGGAGGTGATTTTAGTGCATTTGCTAATTTTTGCTTTTGCTAAAATGTTTATAGGAGATCCTCAAGGGTGTTGAGGAGTTGATGTCCAAATTACAGCCAATTCGAAGGTGATTTACTAGGGCAAACATTGCTGGATTTCTGCTGCACCAAGAGGAGACTGTTTTGAAAAGTTCAACATTATCATCCTTCATACCTTGGATTTTAAGCAATCAAGATAATTTTCTGCAATGAAATCCATTTTAAGAGCATGATTTGATCATTGGATTAAGTGTAGTCAAATTTTTATTTAGCTATTTTTGCTTTATTACTTGGATCCTAGTGCTACACTTGATTCAAGTTATATCGGAGCCTATTTCATGCTTTAATTTGTATTTTTGTTTGATTGATTCATGTGATTAATCGATCTAGATCTCCAAATACTTTATCCAATTCATGGATTGGAGTGTTTGGTTAACGTTGCTTGTGGCTTCTTTGATGATGAATTGAATTATGTTAATATGTGTTTTAGGAGTAAATTCATATATTAGTATGTTTTTTATTCATGGATGATTATGTTAAATGTAAATTTAGCATTGGATAATGTTATATGTTGATATAGCATGTTAAATTTGGCCTTAAGATGTTTTGTTCATTTTTGGATCCAATTAGATTGGAGATAATTGGAGATTTTTGAAAAATGTGATTATTACTTAAACTTGATTTTTGAAGCATATTTGAGCACCTGAATTTTAATTTTTAAAAGGTATTTTAAATCTAGAAATTTGTCTAAAATGTGTGATTTATTGTTAAGGAGTTGTCCTTAATTTTTTGGTGCACCAAAGTTCAACCAAAATTAACTTGACTCGGTCCAAACCTCAAAACAATGGGTGCTGCCGTGCATAGTAGGGCGCTGGCCATGCAGCGGGTGCACCAAGCGTGCAGTTGTGTGCCCAGGCTAGGGCAGCAACACTCGCTTTGGTTTTAGATGAGTTTTGAGCCTCTTTTTGCATTATTTTTGTGATCAAAATTAATTTAAATCATGCTACTTAGATGTACAGGTGTTGTGCAAGTTGTCAAAATTATGTTTGATATTTTTGATTACTTTTAAAATCTTGTTCAAGGTAATCTTTAATTTGGTGCAAAACTGTGATGCATAATTGTTATGCTTATTTTTGCTAGTTAATTAATTGTTTATGAGATAAGCATTTAATTGTGGAATTGAATGTCAATTCTTCATTTATTGTTCAATGGATGATATATGAATAGGGATAATAATGAACTTTTAATATTGATTTTATTTATTTCAAGTTGTTGAAAAGGGTTGTATTAAATTAGGGCTTGCAAGCCTCTTAATTTCTATCTTGTAAATGTTATAAGAGTAGAATTACTAAGAGTGAGGATTTCTTTTCCCATATAATTGTTGCAAGGAGACAAGAAAACCATTGGAGGCATGAAAACCCATTAATGTATGGGCATACATTTATATAATAGCTAGATTTAATCAACCCACGTAAAATCAACTTAGTGCACCTATGGCTCTAATTGCATTACTTGGTTAAGGCTCACAGTCATCCCACCCTAGGAGCATGCTAGGCGTATTTAATTAGTTATGCTTTCCATATCCTATTGATATATGAGATGCATGGTTAGGATATAGAAAACATAAAGAAAAAGATAAAATTTATGAGATCTTTGCAAGCAAGAAAAACCCTCCACTTAGAAGAGTCTAATTGCTTTCAAATATTAAGTTAAAATAGATACAAATTAAAAGGAGTTTTAATTAATCCTGCCTTATACTAATAGTGTATGACATGACGATGCTACTATCTTTGTGTGATGGCACACGAGATGTGGGTCACACTTATAGTAGAAAGCTGTGATCATATATTTAGCATATGATGCACCTTTGATTTGACGCTTCCAAAGCGTTGGCACACATCATAGTGTAGTTTTGAATCAAAGTTTTATTGGTAGGTCCGACTTAACACCTATTAATGTAGAGGGCGCACGACACGTGGGTCTACATAAAAAGTGAGGCAAAATATATCAAGGTGCATAGAGATACAATTAGCAAAAGTTGCTTACCTTTTGATTGTTTGTGGATGGCACACGACACATGGGTCCATTAAAAGTTCTCAGAGCCTTGATTCTCATTAGGAAATGAGATTTCCCGAATTCCTTAAGGGAGTGAGGAGTTTGATACAATAGTGGGAAAAAAATATACTTGAAAGTCCATGAACATGTTTTCAATATCAAAATTAAACCACAAGCTTATACTCGATTTTTTGCTTTTTGTAGATTTTTGAAATCTCAAACTCAAAATAGCTAAGAATCCATTCAACATTATTTTGAAAACCAATAAACTCATCGGGTCAAACTTTCAAGATTAGCTTAGGAACCTCAAAATTATCCTTAATTCCAATAAGAAGATGTAGGTCCTTAGTCAAAGTCCGCTGGACACCATTGGCTATGATACCGACAATGAGACATGTGAAGCGTTCACATAGTTTGTGGATGATGATCTCCAAACACGATACATCATGTTAGCTTCTATGTCCAATGAGCTCCAAAAGTCTCACAAGCACATGAAAACTGCTCAAGAGATTCACTTGCAACTGCAAGAGTTGTATGGTGTGAAAACTAGGCATAAAAGGTTCTCATTGTCTAAGAAGCTCTTTTGGACTAGAATGAATGAGGGCTCAAGTGTCCATGACCATGGCCTAAAGATGATTGGTCTCATTGAGAAGCTTGGTTAATTGGACGCAGTCATGGACAATGAGCTATATATGGATTTGATCCTTCAATCATTGCCTAGCTCATTTGACTAATTCGTTGTGAACTTCAACATAACAAAGCAAGAAGTAATGATTAATGAGTTGTTCAATATATTGGTGACCGCCGAAGCAACAATAAACAAAGATAAGCCTCTTATGCTTGCTTCCTCTTCCAAGTCAAGGGCCTTAAGGGTGCTAGAAAGAGAAGTAAAAGGATGAAGAGTTCTTCTTCTAAGGAAAGCAACCCTTGAAAGGTTCGAGGGGAGTCAAGAAAAAAAAGGAGGCCAAAGCCGATGCAACTTGTTTCTATTGTGGCGAGAAGCCCATTGGAAGAGAAATTTCTAGGAGTATTTTACAACCCTCGGGAGGGGTATGTACTTTATTGAAGTGTACTTAACGACAAATTTTTCCTTATGGGTATTTGATGCCGCATGTGGTTCTCACCTTTGTAATTTGTTACGAGGGATGGAAAGAAGATGGAATCTCATGATGGGGACATGATCCTATATCTAGGCAACGGAGCAAAGGTTGCAGCCATAGTTAAAGGCGTAATCAAGTTAGACTTGGGGAACTCCTACATTGTACCTGATCCTTGCTATAATGTACCCAATCTTGTTAAGAATATTATTTCTATTCCCATTTTGGATAGTGAAGGATATGATTTTTCTATATCTGAGGGGAAATTTGAAGATGTTAAAGAATGGTTCTTTAATTGGACAAGGTACATTAAACAATGGATTGTACATTATGGATTCTGAACCATCATTGTTGCATATTCAACAAAGTAAAAGAAAATTAGATGGCCAAGAAGATTCCATCTTGTGGCATGCAAGACATGGACATATTTTCAAAAATAGGATCAACAAGTTAGAAGCCCTCAAAGCACTATATGTTAGTGGCATAGAGGATCTTCATTCTTATGAGTCTTGTTTAAATTGAAAAATGACCAAAGCCCCTTTTGTAGGACAAATCGAGCGAACAACAAGTCCTTTGGATTTGATTCATATGGATGTTTTGGGTCACTAAGAGTTAGTGCGAGTGGAGGCTATTTATACTTTATCACCTTAACTATTGATCATACTCGGTTCGGACATGGGTATCTGATGAAGGAAAAACCTAAAGCCTTTGAAAAGTTGAAAGAGTGTAGGAATGAAATAGAAAAGCAAAAATGACTAAGTATTAAAGCTCTACGTTTGGATCGAGGGAAATAATACTTAAGTATCAAATTCTTGGATTAACTAAAGGAGAATGAGATTCTCTTTCAGTGGATTCCACCCGACAATCCCCAATATAATGGAGCAGCCTAGAGGAAAAATCGTACCTTGTTGGACATGGTTCCATGATGAGCTTTTCTAATGTGCCTATATTCTTTTGGGGATACACCTTAGAAACGGCGGCTAGGTTACTAAATTTAGTGCCCTCAAAGTCGATGCCAAAACGCATGAGATATGGTATGGCAAAGTACCCTCTTACTCTTTTCTAAAGGTTTGGGGTCTCCCACTTACGTCACGTGGTTAGTGGGAGACAAGTTGGATGCGAGATCCACTTTGTGCAAGTTTGTGGGATATTCAAGAGTGTCTTTGGGTTATTATTTCTATGATCCCTTGAAATAAAAGGTGTTTGTTTCAAAGAATGCCTATTTTTTTGGAAAAGAAATTTCTATTAGATAAAAATGGTGTTATTGTTGAACTTGATGAAGTTCAAGCTGATCAACAAATCCCATAAATGGTAGAAATAAGTGAACATCAAAAGCCTTGCAAACAACTTCTGAAAAGGTCAGAACGGATCAAAAAGCAAACCGAATAGTTTGGATTCTATTATGACACGAGCCAATTGGATAGTGATCTGAAGACCTATGAGGAAGCTATGTTAGACATAGATTTGGGATGTTGGCTAGAAGACATGAAAATCAAAATGGACTCCATGTACTCCAACAAAGTATAGACTTTGTTAGATCCACCGGAGGGTATTGCACCTATTAGTTGCAAGTGGAACTATAAGCGAAAGCTAGGAGTCGATGAAGAGTTGATGACCTTCAAGGTGCGACTAGTGGCAAAGGGTTACACTTAAAGACTTGGTATTGATTTCGAGGATACCTTTTCACCGGTCGCTATGCCCAAGTCCCTGAGGATTTTACTTGCCATAGCTATATATTATAACTATGAGATATGGCGAATGGATGTGAAAATTGCTTTCCTCAATGGAATATTTGAAGAAGAAATCTATATGGTGCAACCACAAGGTTTTATATCTAAATAGAGTGAGCAAAAAGTTAGCAAACTAAAGAGGTCTATTTACGGACTTAAACAGGTGTCCTGAAGCTGGAACACAAGTTTTGATAAGACAGTCTAATCGTTTAGCTTTGTCAAAAATATGTATGAACCTTGTGTGTACAAAAAGATTAGTGGGAGTAGCATACAGTTTATTATGCTTTATGTTGATGACATTCTTCTCATTAGGAATGAGAGAGAAATGTTAGAGTGTACTAAAACATGGTTATCTACACAATTTTCTATGAAGGATTTGTTGGAATAATGCCTCATAGCTAATGAGATTAGCATGTAAATTATTTCACCTGTGATACAATCTTAATTGAATGATATTCATTTTGAATGACCATTTTCATCTTATGCTTAATTTACTTCATTAGCATTTAGTTGAAGCCCTTATATCGCACAAGACTAGGGACTTGGTCAGTACAGTTGGTGATGATCATGAAATAAGTCTTATTGTGATCTTAAACATCCCAAGTTATAGAATCTTATGAGACAATGCATCTAAGATTTGAATAGACTTATACTGAAGATTCATAAATCCAAGGGTCGGATATTACTCCATTGCATGAGCAAACCATATGAGATATGAGTGCATGTTAGTGGGTGCTCGTTAGAGAAAAAGTTCACTGGAAGCCCGCTCGGAGAATCTACTAGATAGCCGTAGTGGCAACTCGATAGAGGCAAGTTCTCCTGCTTTCACTAGTACTTATAATTAGTTCTTTGACCTGAGAATCGATGGTAATCTTGTGTTTAAATCCTCATGCTTTGACTCTTCCTTGACCACTTAGCGAGTCTTTCGGGTTGAGGTTGGATATGAGCTACTTAGATATGGAGGTTTGTGAGATCCAATGTGGGATCCGTCTCCTCATCATTGGGAAGGGCGTGCGCATCTCCTATGTGTTCTATAATGATCGATTCCAATAAGTCCTTGTGCAAGGCAGTATGACAATTTGGAAAATAAGTTTTCCAACGATGAGGTTATAAATCGAAATCAAACATTGGGAATAGAAACAAAATATCGAGGCAATTAAGGAGCTGGCAAATATTTTGCCCTAGCTCTCTTTTAGGAGATAAGAGTCGGGAGCACCATATTTGCATGGTAAGCATAGAGCAAGAATGGTTCTCCAAAAGCATTCATTTTGGTCAATTAGTTAGGCCTCATGGGCTTAAGGTTAGACATCGACTATGGAGATTGGGTACTCTTCAATTAATAGAGATTAATTGAATTGAGTCATTAGTTTAAAGAAGTGTAACCTAATGTGAATATTTGATATTCGAAAAATCACAAGAGTTGTGAGCCCATGTCCAATGAATGACAGAACCTAATGGGTCACACACAAAAGGTAATTGCAAATCCTGCATGATGAAGGGGAATTTTCTAAGAGTTAAAAATTCCTTCATGATTGATTTGAGGTAGTAGATGGTTGACATAATTTTTGGTTATCTTGGCCTGATCAATTTAATTGTTAAATTGATCTAAATAATTTAAAGAGTTAAATTAGATCAATTAAATTATGTTGTTAATTTAATTCGAGCCACATGATTATCAATTGGTCAAGTTAACTTAAGGAGTTAAGTTAACCCTAACTAGCTTAAAGAGTTAAGCTAATTGACTTAAGAGTTAAGTCAAAGATTAATTAAATTAAAGAGTAAAGCTAATTGAAAGTATGATTAGTAGGTTCAACGTAACACTTAGTAAGGTAGAGGTCGTCCGGTCGCGGCAATCTACATAAAGAGTAAGGCAAAATATGTCAAGAGTTGCATATGATGCAATTAGAAAAAGTTGCTTACCTATCAATTGTTTGTGGATAGCACTCGGTTACCGACTTAGGGTCTTGATTCTCACTAGAAAATATGATTTCCCGAATTCTTCTAGGTGGTGAAGAATTTGATAAAATAGTGGGAGAAAAACATACTTGAAAGACTATGAACATGTTTTCAAATATCAAATATTCAATGACATGCTTATATTTTATTTTATTGCTTTTGTAGATTTTTGGAATCTTCAAACTCAAAATGGCTAAGAACCCACTCAATGCAATTAACTAATAAACTAATTGGGCCTAACTTTTGCAATTAGTTGAGAAACCTCAAGATATTTCTTGATTCTGAAAAGAAAACTTATGTCCTTGATCAAAGTCTATTGGACATTATTGGTGATGATGCTAACAATGAGGCCCTTGAATTGTTTACGAAGTTTGTGGATGATGATCTACAAACTACGTGTCTCATGATGGCTTCTATAACCAATGACCTCCAAAAGACTCATGAGCATATGAAACATGCTAGCGAGATCCACACATACCTACAAGAGTTGTATGGTGTCCAAACTAGGCACGAAAGGTTAGCTTTGTCTAGGGAGCTCTTTAGGTCTAGCATAGTAGAGGGCTCAAGTGTCCATGATTATGGGCTCAAGATGATTGGACTCATTGAGAAGTTTGGACAATTGGATGTGATTATGGATAATGACCTCTATATGGATTTGATCTTACAATCATTGCCAAGCTCGTTTGACCAATTTATTATGAACTTTAATATGTCAAAGCAAATAGTGATGATTAATGAATTGGTGAACATGCTAGTGACCATTGAGGCAATAATGAAAAAGGATAAACCTTTTATGCTTGCATCCTCCGCCAAGTCCAAAGGCCCAAGGGGTCCTAGAAAGAGAGGTAAGAAGTAGAAAAGTTCTTCCTAAAAAAGAAAGCAACCCTTGAAAAGTTTCAGGGGAATTAAGAAGAAAAATGAGGCTAAAACCGATGCCACATGTTTCCATTATGGCAAGAAATGGAATTGGAGAAGAAATTGCAAATCTTACCTTGCAATGCTTGGGAATGGTATGTACTTTATTGAAGTGCACTTGACAACTAATTCTTTCTCATGGGTGTTTGATACCGTGTGTAGTTCTCACCTTTGTAATTCGTTATAGGGGATGGAAAGAAAAAAGATTATCAACGAAGGGGATATGATCATCCGCCTAGGAAATAGAGTAAGAGTTGCGGCCGTGGTCCAAGGTGTCATCAAGTTAAACTTAAGGAATTCTATGATTGTACTTGATATATGTTTTTATGTACTGAATCTTATGAAGAATATTATTTTCATTCCCGAATTAGATAATGAAGGACATGATTTTTCTATATCTAATGGGAAATTGAAAGCATTAAAGAATGGTTTTTTTAATGGCATAAGGTGTACTGAACAATGGATTTTACATATTAGATTCTTATCCTTCATTGATGCACATTTAGTCTAGTAAAAGAAAATTAGATATCCAAGAAGAAGTCATTCTATGGCATGCTAGACTTGGGCATATCTCTAAAAATAGGATGAGCAAGTTAAAAGCTCTCAAAGTACTAAATGTTAGTCGTACTAAGGATTTTCCTACTTGTGAATCTTGTTTGAAGGGAAAAATGACCAAGACTTCTTTCGTAGGACAATCGGAGCGAACCATAAATCATTTGGATTTAATATATAGGGATGTATGTGGCCTACTAAGAGTAAGTGCGAGAAGAGACTATTCTTACTTCATTACCTTCACTGATGATCGTACTCGAATTAGACACGTGTATCTTAAGAAGTATAAGTCCGAAGCCTTTGAAATGTTCAAAGAGTATAAGAATAAAGTAGAAAAGCAAAAATGATGTAGTATTAAAGCTCTTTGATTGGATCGAGAGGAAGAATACTTAAGTACTGAATTCTTAGATTATCTGAAAGAGAATGGGATTCTGTCTCAATGGACTCCATCCGGTACACCCTAACAAAATGAAGTAGCTGCGAAGAGAAACCGTACCTTGTTGGACATGGTACGTTCGATGATGAGCTTTTTCGATGTGCCAATATCCTTTTGGAGATACACCTTACACATAGCAGCGAGGCTACTAAATGTAATACCCTTAAAGTTGGTGCCAAAAACACCACATAAGATGTGGTATGGAAAACCACCCTCTTACCATTATCTAAGGGTTTTGGGGTCTCTCGCTTACACCAAGCGATTAGTAGGAGACAAGTTGGATAGTAGATCTTCCTCGGGCAAGTTTATGGGATACCCAAGAGAATCTTTGGGTTATTACTTTTATAATCTCTCAGAACATAAGTTGTTTATTTCAAGGAACGCCCATTTTTTGGAAAAGGAATTTCTACTAGATAGAAATAACATTGTTGTTGAACTTGATGAAGTTCAATATGATCATAAAATCCCATAAGCAGTGGAAACAATTGAGCATCAAGAGCCTTACACACAACCTCTATAAAGGTCAGACCGAATCAAGAAGCAACCAGTAAGGTTCGAATTCTTTCATGAGACGAGCCAATCGGATAGCGATCCGAAGCCTATGAGGAAGCTGTGTTGGACATAGACTCGGGATATTTGCTTGACGCCATGAAATCCAAAATGGACTCCATGTACTCCAACAAAGTATAGACTTTGGTAGATCCGCCGGAGGGAATAGTTTTCGCTAGTTGCAAGTGGATCTATAAGTGAAAGCTAGGGGTTGATGGAGAGGTAGTGACCTTTAAGATGCGACTAGTGGCAAAAGGTTACACTTGAAGACCTGGTATCAATTTTGAGGAAACTTTTTCACTGGTCGTAATACCTTAGTCTATTTGGATTTCACTTGCGATAGCCGCATATTATGACTATGAAATATGGCAATTAGATATGAAAACCGCTTTCCTCAATGGAAACATTCAAGAAGAAATCTATATGAAGCAACAAAAAGGTTTTACATCCAAAGAAAGTGAACAAAAGGTTTGCAAACTCGAGAGATCTATTTATGGTCTCCAAAAAGTGTCCCAAAGTTTGAACATACATTTTGACAAGATAGTCAAATCATTTAGCTTTGTCAAAAATGTGTATGAAACTTGTGTGTATAGTTTATTGTGCTTTATTTGATTTCATTCTTCTCATTAGGAATGAGAGAGAATTACTAAAGCATAGTTATCTACTTAATTCTCCATAAAGGATTTGATAGAAGCATCATACGTATTAGGAATACGTATCTATAGAGATAGATGAAGGAGGATGCTGGGGTTTTCCCAAATCATGTACATTGACAAGATACTAAAGAGGTTTAGCATGGAAGAATCTAAGTAGAGATTCCTCCCTATAGGACACGATCTTTATTTCTCCAAGTCTATAGCCCCTAAGATGGAGGAAGAGAGATGTAAGATGTCCCACATACCTTATGCGTCCGCCATTAGGAGCATAATGTATGTTGTTTAATGTACAAGATCAGATGTGGTACATGCTTTAAGTGTTATGAGCTGTTTCCAATTCAACCCCAGTGAGAGTCATTGGATGGCCGTTAAAGTAATCCTTATGTACTTGAGAAGGATTAAGGATTTATTTTTTATATACGGCAATGGAGAATTGAAACACGAGGGGTTTTCAGATTCTACTTTCCAATCCGATCTAGATGACCAAAAATCCACTTCAAGATTTATATTTTGTCTCAATAGCTATGCGGTAAGTTGGAAGAGTTCCAAAAAAGACACCACGGTAGATTCAACCATAGAGCTGGAATATATTGCTGCTTGGGAAGCTCAAAAGGAAGGAGTTTGGATTAAAAACTTCATCCAAGAGTTGGATGTAGTACCTAGCATGTCTGACCCTGTAGTTCTTTTCTGTGACAACAGCGGTGTAGTTGCACAAGCTAAGGAGCCAAGATCTCATCAGTAATCCAAATACATCTAGAGGCAATATCATTTTATCTGGAGATCATTAGTAGAGATGACATTAGTGTGGAAAGAGTTGCCTCAAAAAGAATATAACAGATCCATTAACAAAATCCCTAACCCAAAAATGTCTTTGAAAAGCATCTTGAGAAGATGGATCTTAAAACTATAGGGCATTGGCTTTAGGGCAAGTAGGGCATTGTTGGAATAATGACTCACTACCAATGGATTGGCATGTAAACTATTTCACTTGTGATACAATCTTGATTGAATGATATTCATTTAGAATGTCTATCTTCATCTTTTGCATAATTTACTTCATTCGCATTTGATTGAAGCCAATAGATGACACAAGACTGCGGGACCAAGTTAGGACACTCGGTGATGATCATGAAATAAGTCTTGCACGATTGTGATCTCAAATATCCCAAGTCATAGAATCTTATGAGACAGGGCATCTAAGATTATGATACACTTGTAATGATGATGCATAAATCTAAGGGTTGGATATTGCTCCATTTCATGAGCAAACCATATGAGATATATGCGCATGTTAGTGGGTGCTTGTTAGAGAACAAGTTCACTGGAGGCCCGCTTGGAGAATCTACTAGATAGCTGTAGTGACAAGTTCTCCTACTTTTGCTAGCGTATATAATTGGTCCTTTGACCTGAGGATCCATGGTAACCTTGTGTTTAGGTCCTTATACTTTGCCTATTCCTTGACCACTTAGCGAGTCTTTCAAATTAAGGTTGAGTATGAGCTATTTAGACATCGAGGTTTGTGAGTCCAAGATGGGATCCGACTCTCATCATAGTGAAGACGGAGTTTATGTCCTATGTATTATATAATGATCGATTCCAAGGAGTCCTTGAGGAACGCAATATGACAATTTGGAAAAGGATTTTTCCAAAGATGAGATCATAAATCAGAATTGAACATTGGGAATAGAAACATAGTATTGAGGATATTAGGGAGCCATCAAATATCTTACCCCAGGCCTCTTTGGGGAGATAGGAGGTTGAAGGACCGTATTTGCATAGTAAGCACAGAGCTAGAATGGTTATCCAAAAGCATTCATTTCAGCCAATTAGTTGGGCTCCATGGGCTTGAGGTTGAACATCAACTAAGGAGACTAGGTACTCTTCAATTAATAGAGATTAATTGAATTGAGTCATTAGTTTGAATGAGTTTAAACTAATGTGAATATTTGATATTCTATAAATCACAACAGTTGTGAGCCTATGCCTAATAAATGGTAGAACCTAATGGGTCACACATAAGGGCCAATTGCAAATCCAACTTGATGAAGGGGAATTTTCTAAGAGTTAGAAATTCCTTTATGTTTGATTTGAGGTGATAGATGGTTGACACAATTTTGGTCATCTTGCTTTGATCAATTTAATCGTTAAATTGATGTAAATAATTTAAGGAGTTAAATTAGACCAATTAAATTAAGGAGTTAATTTAATTGGTGCCACATAACTATCAATTAGTCAAGTTAACTTAAGGAGTTAAGTTAACAATAACTAACTTAAAGAGATAAACTAATTGACTTAAAAGTTAAGTGAAAGGTTAATTAAATTAAAAAGTTTAATTTAATTAAATGAAGAATTATTTTTGAAGGGAAAATTCAAATGAAGGGTTCATTTGGAGTGCATTAGAATTTAATTTGGATGGCATTTCATTAGATGAAACGAAGAATCCAAATGAAATTTAAATACACATAAAATTCACATGCAACTTGCTTGCAAGTTGGCATCAACCTTGAGGAAAGTGTGATGCCATCTTGGCATCACACCTTCCTCCATCTATATATAGATATAAAGTGTGTGGCTGGCCACAAACATGTGAATGCAAGCAAAATAAAATCTAATTGTTGGATTCTCTCATTTCCCTCCAATTTTGCATAGGTTACCTCGTATGTTGAAGCTTCACATTTTGTTCATCTTGTACATCCTTTTTCGGCCTTCATCCTTGCTCTTCTCTCCTTTGTTTTCCAGCTAAAAAAGAAGAGAATTAGATTGTGCATTGGTGTGTGGATCTTATCATTAGAGGCAAAATAATTGGATTGCTAGCCTTTTGGAGATCTTCTTTTTGGGCAAACACTTGGAGCCATTTTTGGAAGAACTTTGGAGTTTCTGATTTGGCTGATTTTATGTTGTAGATTCATCAAGGTATTGGTGTTCTCTAGGCTAAAGTTCAGTTGATTCTGAGTAAATTTGGTCAGGAAAAAGTTGCAGTGAACCTGTTGTGCTACTAGGAGACAGATTCAAGGTGTTCGAGCCTTCTTCCTTGTTTCCCTAGATTTTGAGCTATTCAAGGCATTCCTCATACTAAATCTGAATTTAAGGCATGTTTAGATCCTTGGCCTCATATGTAGCCTAGTTATTTTGGCATTTTTATGCTTTGATAGTTGGATCCTAATGCTATAATTGATTTTAGATTCGGGATAAGCATCTTATGTATTAGGAATACGTATTTATAGAGATAGATCGAGGAGGATTGTGGGGCTTTCCCAATCATTGTACATTAACAAGCTACTAAAGAGGTTTAGTATGGAAGAATCCAAGAAGAGATTCATCCCTATGGGATACGGTCTTTATCTGTCCAAGTCTATGACCTCTACGAATGATGAAGAGAGACATAGAATATCCCATATACCTTATACATCCGCTATAGGGAGCATGATGTATGCCGTTTAATATACAAGGCCGGAGGTAGTACACACTATAAGTGATAAGAGCTACTTTCAATCCAACCCCAGTGAATGTCATTGGAAAGCCGTTAAAGCAATTCTTAAATACTTAAGAAGGACTAAGGATTTATTTTTGGTATATAACAATGGAGAATTGAAACTCGACAAATTTTTGGATTCTAGTTTCAATTCGATATAGATGACCAAAAAGCTACTTCTAGATTTATATTTTGCCTCAATGGCAGTGCAGTCAGTTGGAAGAATTCCAAACAAGACACCACGGCCAATTTTTCCATAATGACAGATTATATTGCGGCTTCGAAAGTTGTGAAGGAAGGTGTTTAGATGAAAAACTTCATCCAAGAGTTAAATGTAGTGCCTAGCACTGCTGAGCCTGTAATTATCTTTTATGACAACAACAGAGCGATTATGTAAGCTTAAGAGCCAAAATCTCATTAGCAATCAAAGCACATTTCAGGGCAATATCATTTAATCCATGAGATCATTGATAGAGGCGACATTCAAGTGGAGAAGGTAGCCTCAAAAGAGAATATAGCAGATATACTGACTAAACCTTTAATGCAAAAAGTCTTTGAAGGACATCTTGAGAAGATAGGTTTTAAGACTATGTGGAGTTGGCTTTAGGGCAAGTGGGAGGTTGTTGGAATAGTACCCTGCAGCCAATTAGATTGGCATGTAAAATAATTTCACTTGTGATGCACTCTTGATTGAATAATATTCATATTACATGGCCATCTTCATCTTAAGCTTATTTTACTTCACTAGCATTTGGTTAAAGTCCTTAGATCGTATAAGAGTACGGGACTTGATCACGCACTGGGTGGTGATCATGAAATAAGTCTTACACAATCATGATTTTAAATTATTCCAAGTTATAGAATCTTGTGAGACAGAGCATCTAAGATTTGGATAGTCTTGCACTAACGATGCATAAATCCAAGGAGTTGGATATTGCTCCGTTTCATGAGCAATCCATGTTAGACATAGGTGCATCTTAGTAGGTCCTTGTTAGACAAAAAGTTCACTAAAGGCTTACCCAGAGAATCCACTAGATAGCATAGCAGCAAGTCGGTAGCAACAAGTTCTCCAGCTTACGCTAGTGCATATAATTAGTCCTTAGACCTGAGGATCTATACTAACCTTGTGTTTAGGTTCTCATGCTTTGACTCTTATTTAACTACTTTATGGGTCATCGGGTTGAGATTGGGTGTGATCTACTTAGACATGGAGGTTTGTGATAGTCAAGATGGGATCCATCTCCTCGCTGTTGTGAAGGGCGAGTGCATCTCCGATGTGTTCTATAATGATTGATTCCAAAGAGTCAGCATGACAATTTGGAAAAGGAGTTTTCAAAAGATGAGGTCATAAATCAAAATCAAACGTTAGGAATAGAGACATAGTTATGGAGGCTATTAGGGAGCTAGCAAATATCTTACCCTTGCCTCATTGTTAGAATAGTGCCCTGCAAGCCAATTAGATTGGCATTGTAAATTATTTCACTTGTGATACAATCATGATTGAATGATATTCTTTAAATGGCCATCTTCATCTTATGTACATATTTACTTCACTGGCAATTGGTTGAAGCCCTTAGATCACACAAGACTATGAGACTTGGTCATACACTCAGTGGTTATCATGAAACAACTCTTACACAGTCGGATCTTAAAAACTTCCAGGTTATAGGATCTTATGAGACCAAGGGCATTTAAGATTAGAGTAGACTTGCACTAACGATGCATTAATCTAAGAAGTTGGATATTTCTCGATTCGGACATGTGGATCCTATGAAGTACAAGTTTGAAGCCTTTGGAAAGTTTAAAGAGTATAGAAATGAAGTAGAAAGGCAAAAGGGACTTAGTATTAAAGATCTTCAATCGGATCGAGGGGGAGAATACTTAAGTATCGAATTCTTGGGTTATCTAAAAGAGAATGGGATTCTCTCTCAACAGACTCTACCCGACACACCCCAACATAATGGAGTAGCCGAAAGAAAAAATCGTACTTTATTGGACATGGTACATTCCAGGATGAGCTTCTTCAATATGTTGGGGTTATCCTTTAGGGGATACACCTTAGAAACTGCGGCAAGGCTACTAAGTCTAGTACCCTCCAAGTTGATGCGAAAAATATTGCATGAGATATGGTACAACAAAGCACCATTTTACCATTATCTTAAGGTTTGGGCGTCTCTCGCTTACGTGAAGCAGTTGTGGGAGAAACATTAAATAGTAGATCTACCTTGTGCAGGTTTGTGGGATACCCAAGAGAGTCTTTGGGTTATTAATTTTATGATCGCTCAAAATATAAGGTGTTTGTCTCAAGGAATGCCCACTTATTGGAAAAGGAATTTCTATTAGATAGAAATGGCATTATTGTTAAGCTTGATAAAGTTCAAGATGATCAATAAATCCCACAAGCGGTGGAAATAAATGTGCAACAAGAGCTTTAGACACAACTTTTGAGAAGGTCGGACCGAATCAAGAAGCAATCAAAAGGTTTGGATTTCTTCATGAGATGGGATAATCGGATAGTGATCTAAAGACCCATGAGAAAGCTATGTTGGACATAGACTTAGGACATTAGCTTGATGCCATGAAATCCAAAATAGACTTTATGTACTCCAACAAAGTATTGACTTTGATAGATCTACATGAGGGAATTATTCCCATAGGTTGCAAGTGGATCTATAAGCAAAAGCTAGGAGTCGATGGAGAGGTTATGACCTTTAAGGCGCGACTAGTAGAAGGTTATACTCAAAGACTCGGTATCAATTTTGAGGAAACCTTTTCACCGATCGCAATGCCTAAGTCTATTCAGATTTTACTTTCCATAGCCATATATTATGACTATGAAATATGGCAAATGGATGTGAAAACCACTTTTCTTAATGGAAACAGTGAACAAGAAATCTATTTGGAGCAAGCGCAAGGTTTTACATCAAAAGGGAGTGAACAAAAGGTTTGCAAACTCTAAAGATCCATTTATGGACTCAAACAAGCGTCTTGAAGTTTTATTTATTTATTTTTTTGGGACATCGCATTTGTCTCTCCAAGTTTATGGCCCCTAGAACTGACGATGAGAGACAAAAAATGTCCCACATACCTTATGCCTCCATTAGAGAGAACATAATATATGCCGTTCAATGTACAACACCGGATGTGGCATATTCTCTAAATGCTACGAGCCGTTCCAATCCAACCCAAGTGAATGTCATTGGATGGTCATTAAAAAGATCCTTAAGTACTTTAGAAGGACTAAGGAATTATTTTTTGTATACGGCAATGGAGAATTGAAACTTGAGGTGTTTTCGGATTCTAGTTTCTAATTCGATGTAGATGAACTAAAGTCTACTTCTGGATTTATATTTTGCCTCAACGGTGGTGCGGTGTGTTGGAAAAGTTCCAGATAAGATACCACGGCTGATTCAACTACCAGATAGAATATATTACGGCTTCTGAAGCTGCGAAGGAAGGTGTTTGGATGAAAAACTTCATCCAAGAGTTGGATATAATACCTAGCATTGCTAAGCCAGTCGTTGTCTTCTGTGATAACAATGGGGAAGTAGCGCAACCTAAAGATCTAAGATCTCATCAATGGTTTAAGCACATTTTAAGGTGATATCATTTGATTGATTGATTGATATCATTTAAGCACATTTGATTGATTGTTCTATAATGATTGATTACAAGAAATCCTTGTGCAAGGTGGTATGACAATTTGGAAAAGGAATTTTCCAAAGGTGAGGCCATACAAACGAATCAAACATTGAAAGTAGAGACATAGTATCGAAGCTATTAGGGAGCTGACAAATATCTTTGGCCTAAACCTCTTTTGGGAGATAAGAGACGGAAGGATAGTATTCGCATAACAAGCGTACAACTATAATAGTTCTCCAAAAGCATTCATTCATTTCAGCCAATTAGTTATGCTCTATGGGCTTGAGGTTGGACATCGACCATAGAGATTAGGTACTCTTCAATTAATTTTATTAATTGAATTGAGTCGATTAGTTTAAAAGGTGTTTTAAACTAAAATGAATATATGATATTCAAAAGTCACAAGGAGTTGTGGGCATTTTTCAATGAATGGTAGAACCTATTATGTCATGCACAAAAACTAATTAGCTTCCAAATCAATGGAGCAATTTTCTAAGAGTTAGAAAATTACTCCTTAGTGACTGATTTTGAGGTGCCAAATTGAAGGTCAATTTTTTTGCTTGATTAATTTAAGTGTTAAATTAATCAACTAATTTAAGGAGTTAAATTGGACCAATAATTAAGGAGTTAATTACTTGGTGCCAAGTGATCATCAATTGTTCAAGTTAATTAAAAGAGTTAAATTAACAAAATCAAGCTTAAGGAGTTAAGCTTTTTGACTTAAGAGCTAAGTCAAGGATAAAGTAATTAAACTAAAGTGTTTAATTTAATTAAAGAGAAGAATACATTTTGGAGGGCAAATTCAAATAAAAGGTTTATTTTAATTAGCATCTTAATTAATTTGAAATTAGATCTCAAATGTAATTAAAATGCACATGAAATTCAAATGAGATTTGAATTCAAAATTTGCCACCTTGGCATACCACTTAGCCGTCGCCCCCTCATGAAACCATCCAACATCTATATATAGTTATAGAGAGAATGGATCAGCCATGATTGTGAAAGGTGTGAAGAATTAGATTCTTCCACAATTCCCTCCAAAATTCTCTTTCCAAACATGGCTTCATGTGTTGAGGCTTTACCTTATCTTTTTCTCCTCCCTATCAATCTTCACCATTGATATTCTACTCATTATCCCCAACTAAAAGTGAGTAGAATTCGGAGGATCAATTGGTTTGTGGATCATATCAATAGAGGCAAAGCATTTGATTTGCTAGCTTTGGAGATCCACTAGAATAGAGTAGCAACTTTCCGAATTTTTTCCAAGCGATCCAGATCGAGTTTTGCTCTAAATTTTTTACAATGACTTCCTCAAGGAGTTGAGAAGTTCTTGATTTTTTGTTTTGTGATTTTTTGGAGCACTCTAACCGACATAACAATTGTTGCTTCTCAATTGTGCTAGAGTCTATCAGAATCTAAATCGGTGAAGTATTCACCCTTGTGACCTTGGAAATTTGCTTTTTGAGCTGTCACTCCAGCCAAATCTGAATTCCTAGCATGATTACATCCTTGGTAGGCTGTAACTACTAGTTAATTTGAAGCTTTTGAAGTTTTATTGTTGGATCCTAGTGGCTTACTAACCTTCAAGTGGTATCAGAGCCTAAATAATGCTTAGATTTGGATTTCTTTTGATTGACTGATTCATGTGATGGATTGATCCAAATCACCAAATTCTCGGTTCATACGATGGATTGGAGTGTTTGGTTGATGTTGTGTGTGGCTCCTTGATTGATGAACTGAAATCATGTTAATATGTGTTTTAAGTGCTAATTCATATGATTAGTATGTTTCAATTCATAGCTATTAGTGTTGAATGTTGATTTAATATTAATTGATGTTATAAGTTGATATAGCATGTTAAATCTAACCTTAATATGTTTTGGTCATTTTTGGATCCAATTTGAGCGGATTTCTATTGGAGATTCATAAAGAATGTGATTCTTACTTGAACTAATTTTTAGAAGCTTAACTGAGCACCTGAATTTCCACTTTTAAAAGCTATTTTGAATCTGGGAATTTCATCTAAAATGTGTGATAACATGTTTAGGATATGTCCTAATTTTTTTGGTGCATAAAAGTTGAGCCGAAAATAAGTTTACTCGGTCCATAAAGTTGAAAACTATATTCTATCACACACAGCCGGGCACTGGCCCAGCAGCAAGTGCACACTGTGCGCGTGCATGCCCAGGCAGTGCACTCGGCTCACACGGCAGTGGCAATTTTAGCTTAGGATGAGTCTTGACTTGTTTTTGTGTCTCCTTTGGTGCTCAAAATTATTTTGTATCACACAAGGAAGTGTTGGAATAGTGCCCGGCAAGCCAATTACATTGGCCTTGTAAAAACTATTTCCTTGGAAAACAATCTTGATTGAGTGATATTCTTTATATGGCCATTTTCATCTTATGCTTTACATTACTTCACTTACATTTGGATGAAGCCCTTAGATCACACATGACAACGGGACTTGGTCCGTTCACTGGGTGGTGATCATGGAACAAGGTTTACATGATCATGATCTTAAATCTTCCAAGTCATAGGATCTTATGAGATAGCGCATCTAAGATCCGAATATACTTGCACTAATGATGCATAAATCGAAGAGTTGGATATTGCTCCATTCCATGAGAAATTGTATGAGATATGGATGCATGTTAGTGGCTGTTTGTTAGAGAACAAGGTACTGAAGACCCTCCAGAGAATCCAGTAGATAGCCATAGTGGCAAGTCGGTAGTGGTTAATTCTCCAGCTTATGCTAGTGTATATTATTAGTCCTCTGACCTAAGGATCCATGGTAACCTTGTGTCTGGTCCTCATGCTTTGACTCTTTCTTGACCACTTAGTGGGTTTTTTGGGTTGAGGTTGGGTATGAGCTACTTGGAATGGAGATTTGTGAGATCCAAGATGGAATCAACTCTTTGCTTTTGTGAAGGGCAAGTGCATCTCTTATGTATTCTGTAATGATCGATTCCAAGAAATCCTTGCACAAGGTGGTGTGATAATTCGGAAAAGGAGTTTTCTAAAGGTGAGGTCACATAAGGGAATCGAACATTAAGATTAGAGACATAGTATCGAGGCTATTAAGGAGTCGGCAAATATCTTGCCCTAGGCATCTTTTGGGGGATAAGAGATGAAAGGACCGTATTTGCATGGAACATGTATAGCTATGATGATTCTCCAGAATATTCATTTTAGCTAATTAGTTGGGCTCCATGGGCTTGAGGTTGGACATCGACCATGGAGATTGGACACTCTTCAATTAATGAGATTAATTGAATTGAGTCGATTACTTTAAAAGGAGTCTTAAACGAAAATGAATATAAGATATTCAAAATTGACAAAGAGTTGTGCGCCCATGTCCAATAAATGATAGAACCTATTGAGTGACACAAAAACCAATTAGCTTCCAAAATTGGTAGAGCAATTTTCTAAAGGTTAGAAAAACTCACCTTTTGGTGACCGATTTTCAAAAAACCAATTTAACGGTGACTTTTGGTTTGATTAATTTAAGTGTTAAATTATTCAACTAATTTAAAGAGTTAAATTAGACCAATAATTAGGGAGTTAATTATTTGATGCCCTATTGACCATCAATTGGTCAAGTTGACTTAAAAAGTTAAGTTGAATAGTTTAAGCTTAAGAGTTAAGCTTGTTTTATTTAAGAGTTAAATCAAATGTTAATTAATTAAAATTAAAGTGTTTAATTTAATTAATGGGAAGAATAATTTTCTGAGGGAAAATTTAAATGATGTGTTCATTTAAATTAGCATCTTAATTAATTTGGAATTAGATTCCAAATGTAATTGAAATGCACATGAAATTCAAGTAAGACTTGAATTTGAATTTGCCAACTTGGCATGCCACTTGGGCAGTCACCTTGAAGAATGGGTGATACCAACTAGCATTACACCATCTACACTCTATATATAGATATAGAGGGTGAGAAAATTTGGATATACACATTGTTGAAAAGTGTGACAATTAGATTCTTTGCATTCCCTTCAAAAACTCTCTTTCTCTCCATGCATTGCATCATGTGTTGAGCTTTGCGTTACTTCTTCTTCCCAACCGAAAGATCGGTCTTCTCTAATTCATTTTCTCCTCTATAACTCCTACTTCTAGTGAGGGTAAATTGGAAGATTGATTGGAGTGTGGATCATATCAATAGAGGCAAGGCATTTGACTTGCTAAATTTTTGAGATCCATCTACAGTAGCTCCAGATTGGAGAATTTTTATGGAGTGATCCAGAAGATTTTTGCTCCAATTTTTTTATAGTAACTTCCCTAGTTTGTAAAGGTGTTCCATATTTAATTTGGTGATTTTTGGAGCAGTATAACCCTATAAAAGGTTGCCGTCTTTCTACTGTGCTGATTCTAGACAATTTCTGGATCCAAGAAAGATGGTTGATTTTCTTCTTGTTTTGAGCTACAAGAGGTAATTATTCTTCCTAATCTAGATCTATAGAATGACTAGATCCCTGGTTGCTTGAGTAGCTTAGTTATTTTCAAGCTTTTGAAATTTTGATTTATGGATCATAATGCTACTCTTGCTTTCAGGAAGGTGCACAAGTGTTGTGCAAGTGTTCTATAAAATGTTTGACATTTTTCAAGATCTTAAAATCTTGTTAAAGTTGATCTCTATGTAGTTGCATAAATGTTATGCATGGCTAATTATTTGTTAATTTGATTAGCATTTAATTTATGGAATTACTTGTGAATTCTAGATTTATTTATTATTATTCATTTAACAGTTGAATGGATGATGAATGAATGGGGACAATCATAAGCCTTTAATATTAATTTTATTTGTTTCAAGTTGTTGAAAAGGGTTGTATTAAATTGAGGCTTGCAAGTCTTGTATTTTCTACCTTGTAAACTTTATGCGAGTAGAATCATTAGGAATAAGGATTTCTTTCTCATGTAAATGTTACATGGAGCAAAGGAGACTTGAAGAGGCATGGAATCTTTTGAAGACCTATGAATGTATGGGATACACTCATGTAATAGCTAGATTTAATCAACCCAGGTGGTGCACCTATGGCTCTAAGTGCACCACTTGGTTAGGCTATAGCCATCCCACCCTAGGAGCATGCTAGGTGCATTTACTTATTTATGCTTTCCATATCCTATTATTGTATGAGATGCATGGTTGGGATGTAGAAAACCTAAATAAGAAGATAAAATGATAAGATCTTTGCAAGCAAAAACACTTCACTTAGAATGTCTAAGTATTTTTCAAATATTAAGTCAAAATGAATACACATTAGAAGAGTTTTAATTAATCCAAGATTTCTACAAATAGTATGTGGCATGACGATGCTACCACCGTTGTGTGATATACATTCAGTCATGGGGATCGCACTTAGGTGGAAAGCTATGATCATATACTTTGCATGAAATGAACCTTTAATTTTTAGACACTCAGTCACGAGCATGTTGTGGTGCCCGTCTCGAATCAAAGTTTGATTGGTAGGTTTGACTTAACACCGAGTAAGTAGAGGTGATCTATGTATGGGATCTATGTAAAATGGTGAGACAAAATATATCAAGAGTTGCATGAGATGCAATTAGCAAAAGTTGCTTACATTTGGATGGCTCGTGGATATACATCCAGTCACAGAGGTCTACTTGGAAGTCTTTAGGATTTTAATTCTCACTAGGAAATATGATTTCTCGAATTCTTCTTGGGGCTGAAGAATTTGATAAAATAGTAGGAGGAAAACATGCTTGAAAGACCATAAACATATTTTTAATATCAAATTCAATCACATGCTTATGCTCTTTTTTTCGCCTCTTGAAGAATTTCAAAATATTCAATCAAAATGGCTAAGAATCCACTCACATCTATTTTGGAAACTAATAAACTTACTGGGCCTAACTTCTAAGATTGGTTGAGAACCTTAAAATAATTCTTGACTCTGAATAGAGGACATACGTTCTTAACCAAAGTGCCATGGACATAATTGGTCATAGCCCCACTGACCAAGCCCGTGAAATGTTCACAAGATTTGTAGATGATTATCTACAAGTTAGATGTGTCATGTTGGCATCCATGTCTAACGAGCTCCAAAAGATGCATGAACACATGAAATATGCTCGAGAGACCTATGTGCACTTGCAAGAGTTGTACGGTGTACAATCAAGATACGAAAGGTTCACTTTGTGGAAGAAGCTCTTTGTATCAAAGATGAGTGAAAGGTCTAATGTCCATGATCACAGCCTTAAGATGATAGGACTCATCGAGAAGCCTGTACAATTAGATGTGGTCATGGACAACGACTTCTACATGGATTTCAACCTTTAGTCATTATCCCCATTGTTCGATCAATTCGTTATAAACTTTAATATGTCCAAGCAAGAAGTTATGATTAATGAATTAGTGAACATGCTTGTGACCGCGAAGGCGACTATGAGAAAGGAGAAACCTCTTATGCTTGCATTCTCCTCCAAGTCAAAGTGCTCTAGGGGTCCTAGAAAAGGAGGTAAGAGGAAAAAGAGTTCTTCTTCGAAAGGGAAGCAACCCAAGAAAAGTTTTAGGAGGGTTAAGAAGAAGGCTAAAATCGAAGTTAGTTCTTTCCACTATAGTGAAAAGGGACATTGGAAGAGAAATTACAAAGCTTACCTTGCAACCCTTGAGAAGCATATTTACTTTATTGAAGTGCACTTGACGACTAATTCTTTCTCATGGGTGTTTCAGACCACGTGTGGTTCTCACCTTTGTAATACGTTACAGGGGATGAAAAGAAAAATGTATCTTCATAAAGGGGATACGATCATCCTCCTAGGAAATGGAGCAAGATTTGCCACCACTTTCCAAGGTGTAATGAAGTTAGACTTGGGGAATGCTTGCATTGTACTTGATCCAATTTATTATGTACCTCGTCTTGTCAAGAACATTATTTCAATTCCCGTTCAGATAATGAAGGATCTGATTTCTCTATATCAAATGGGATGTTGAAGGCATTAAAGAATGGTTCTTTAATTGCACAAGGTACATTAATTAACGGATTGTATATACTTGATTCTCAACCTTCACTAATGCACATTCAATCAAGTAAAAGAAAGTTAGATAGCTAAGAAGATGCCATTCTATTGCATGCACGACTTGGGCATATTTCTAAAAATAGAATGAACAAATTAGAAGCTCTCAAAACACTAAATATTAGTGGCATTGAGGAACTTCCTATTTTTGAATCTTGTTTAAAAGAAAAAATGACCAAGGCTCCTTTTGAAGGACAAACGGAGTGCTCCACAAGTCTTTTAGATTTGATCCATACTTATGTTTGTAGACCACTAAGAGTTGGTGGGATATGAGGCTAGTCCTACTTCATCACCTTTACCGATGATTATAGTCGGTTCAAGCATGTGTATCTTATAAAGTACAAGTCTAAAGCCTTTGAAATGTTCAAACAGTATAGGAATAAAGTGGAAAAGCAATTAGCTCTAAGTATTAAAACTCTTCAATCAAATTGAGGAGAAGAATACTTGGGCACCGAATTCTTGGATTATCTAAAAGAGAATGGGATTCTCTCTCAATGGACTCCACCTAACACACCCCAACATAATGGAGTAGCTGAGAGGAGAAACAATACCGTGTTGGACATGGTACGTTCCATGATAAGCTTTTTCGATGACCCACGAAAGTTGGTGCCCAAAACACCATATGAGATATGGCATAGCAAAGTACCCTCTTACCAATATCTCAAAGTTTGGGGATCTCCTGCCTATGTGAGATGAATAGTGGGAGATAAGTTGGATAGTAGATCCACCTTATGCAAGTTTGTGGGATACCCTGGAGAGTCTATGGTATACTACTTCTTTGATCCCTCGGAACAAAAAGTGTTTGTTTTAAGGAACACCTACTTTTTGGAAAAGTAATTTCTGTTAGATAGAAAAGACGTTGTTGTTGAACTTGATGAAGTTCAAGATGATCAAGAAATCCCACAAGTGGTGAAAACAAATGAGCAACAAGAGCTTCAAACACAACCTCTAAAAAGGTAGGACCGAATCAAGAAACAACTTAAAAAATTAGGATTACTTCATGAGACAGCCAATCGAATAGTGATCTAAAGACCTATGAGAAAGCTATGTTGGACATAGATTCGGAACGTTGTCTTAAGCCATGAGATCCAAAATGGACTCCATGTACTCCAACAAAGTATGGACTTTGGTAGATCCACCAAAGGGAATAGTTCATGTTGGTTGCATGTAGATCTATAAGCGAAAGCTTGGAGTGGATGGAGAAGTGGTAACTTTTAAGGCATGACTAGTTGCAAAGGGTTACACTCAAAGATCCAGTATTAATTTTGAGAAAACCTTTTCATCGATCTCAATGCCTAAGTCCATTCGGATTCTACTTGCCATAACTATATATTATGACTATGAGATATGACAAATGGATGTGAAAATCACTTTTTTCAATGGAGACATTGAAGAAGAAATCTATATGGAGTGAACATAAGGTTTTACATCCAAGGAGAGTGAGCAAAAGGTTTCTAAACTCTAGAGATCCATTTATGGACTCAAACAAGCATTTTGAAGTTGGAACATATGTTTTGACAAAATGGTCAAATCATTTGGTTTTGTTAAAAATATGTATGAACCATGTGTGTATAAGAAGGCTAGTGGGAGTTTGATTTAGTTTATTGTGCTTTATGTCAATGACGTCCTTTTCATTAGGAATGAGATAGGAATGTTAGAGTATACTAAAGCGTGGTTATCTAAACAATTCTTCATGAAAGATTTGGGAAAAGCATCCTATGTATTAGGAATACATATCTATAGAGATAGATCTAAGAGGATGCTGGGCCTATCCCAAACCCTATACATTGACAAAATACTAAAGAGGTTTAGTATGGAAGAATCCAATAAGGGATTCATTTCCATGGTATATGGCATTCATCTTTCTAAGTCTATGGCCCCTAAGACTGAAAATGAGAGACAAAGGATGTCCCACATACCTTATGCCTCTGCTATTGGTTGCATAGTGCATACGGTTTAATGTACAAGATTGGATGTGGCAGACTCATTAAGTATTATAAGTAGGTTCTAACCCAATCCCGGTAAGAGTCGCTAGATAGTCATTAAAGCAATCCTTAAGTACTTGAGAATGACTAAAGACTTATTTTTGGATTTAAGTTTCCAATCCGATGTAGATGACCTAAAATCATCTTCTGGATTTATATTTTGCCTCAATGGCGGTGCGGTGAGTTGGAAGAGTTCCAGACAAGACACCACGACCAATTTTACCATAGAGGCAAAATATATTGTGACTTCAGAAGTTGCAAAGGAAGGTGTTTGGATGAAAAACTTCATTTAAGAGTTGAATGTAGTACCTACCAATGCTGAGACAGTAGTTGTCTTTTGTGACAACAATGGGGTAGTGGCACAAGCCAAAGAGCCAAGATCTCATTAGAAATCCAAGCACATTTTAAGGTGATATCATTTGATCCGGGAGATCATTGATAGAGTCGATATCTGAGTGGAAAGAGCTATTGTAGAAGAGAATATAGCTGATCCATTAACTAAATCTCTAACGCAAAAGGTTTTTGAAGAACATCTTGAGAAGATGGGTCTCAAGGACATGGGGCATTAGCTTTAGGGCAAGTGGGAGATTGTTGGAATATGTCCCGCAAGCCAATAGGATTGGCTTTGTAAAGCTATTTCCTTGTATGACAATCTCGATTGAATGATATTCTTTATATGGTCATTTTTATCTTATGCTCTTTCTTACTTCACTACATTTGGATGAAGCTCTTAGATCACTCATGACTGCAGGACTTGGTTTGTGACCATGGAATAAGTCTTACACAGTCATGATCTTAAATCTTCCAAGCCATATGATCTTACAAGACAAGCCATCTAAGATCAAGATAGACTTGCACTAATGATGCATAAATCCAATAGTTGGATATTGCTCCATTCCATGAGCAACCATATGAGATATGGGTCCTTGTTAGAGAACAAGGCATTAAAGACCCACTGGAGAATCCACTAGATAGTCAAAGTGGCAAGTCGATAATGGTGAGTTCTCCAGCTTGCGCTAGTGTATGTTAATAGTGCTCTGACCTGAGGATCTATGGTAACCTTGTGTCTGGCCCTCATGCTTTGACTCCTCCTTGATCACTTAGTGGGTCTTCGGTTTGAGGTTGGGTATAAGTTACTTGGCATGGAGGTTTGTGAGATCCAAGTTGGGATCCGACTCTTCGCTTTTGTGAAAGGCGAGTACATCTCCTATATGTTACATAATGATTGATTCGAAGAAATCTTTGCGCAAGGTGGTGTGATAATTTGGAAAAGGATTTTTCCAAAGGTGAGGTCATACAAAGGAATCGAACATTGAGAATAGAGACATAGTATCGAGGCTATTAGGAAGCCGAAAAATATCTTGTCCTAAGCCTCTTTCAAGAGATAAGAGACGGAAGGACCGTATTTGTATGGCAATCGTACATCTATAATGGATTTTGAAAAGCATTCATTTCGGCCAATTAGTTAGACTCCATGGGCTTGAGGTTGGACATCGACCATGGAGATAATTAATGAGTTGAATTGAATTAAATCGATAAGTTTAAAATGTATTTTAAACTAAAATAAATATATGATATTCAAAACTCACAAGAAGTTTTGAGCCCATGTCCAATGAATGGTAGAACCTATTGGGTCACACACAAAAATCAATTAGCTTCCAAGTCAATGGAGCAATTTTCTAAGAGTTAGAAAATTACTCCTTAGTGACCGATTTTGAGGTGCCTAATTCAAGGTAATTTTTTGGCTTGATTAATTTAAATGTTAAATTAATCAACTAATTTAAGGAGTTAAATTAGGCCAATAATTATGGAGTTAATTATTTGGTGGCAAGTGACCATCAATTGGTCAAGTTAATTTAAAGAGTTAAATTAACAAAATCAAGCTTAAGAAGTTAAGTTTCTTGACTTGAGAGTTGAGTCAATTATAAATTAATTAAATTAAAGTGTTTAATTTAATTAAAGAGTAGAATTCATTTTAGAGGGAAAGTTCAAATAAAAGGTTTATTTGAATTTGCATGTTAATTAATTTGAAATTAAATTGCAAATGTAATTAAAATGCACATGAAATTGAAAAGAGATTTGAATTCAAAATTTGCCACCTTGGCACCCCACTTGGCCGCCCCCCTCGTGGCATCACACCATCCAACATCTATATATAGATATAGAGAGAGTGGATCAGCCATGATTGTGAAAGGTGTGAAGAATTAGATTCTTCCACAATTCCCTCAAAAATCCCTTTCCAAACATTGCTTCATGTATTGAGCCTTTTTTTCTCTTCTTCTCCTACCTTAAAAATTGGCTTTCACCAATTGATATTTTGCTCATTATCTCCAGCTAAAGGTGAGTGGAATTTGGAGGATCAATTGATGTGTGGATCATATCAGTAGAGGTAAAGCTTTTGATTTGCCAGCTTTGGAGATCCATTAGAATAGAGTAGTCATTTGCCGAATTTTTTTCAAGCAATCTAGATCGAGTTTTGCTCTTAATTTTTTATAGTGACTTCCTTAAGGAGTTGAGAAGTTCTAGAATTTTTTTGTGATTTTTTGGAGCACTCGAGCTAAGGCAAAGGTTGCTATTTTTCCGCTCTGCCAGAGTCTACTAGAATCTGGATTGGTAAAGTGTTCACCCTTGTGACCTTGAAAATTTGCTTTTTGAGGTAACACTCCAACCAAATCTAAATTCCTAGCATGATTAGGTCCTTGGTAGGATCTAAGCACTAATTAATTTGAAGCTTTTGATGTTTTATTATTGGATCCTTGTGGCTTACTTACCTTCATTGAGGCTGGACATCGACCATAGGTATTGAGTAGTCTTCATTAATAGAGATTAATTAAATTGAGTTATTAGTTTAAAGAAATTTAAACTAAGACAAATACTTCAATATTTATACTATCATAAAAGTTGTGATCCTATGTCAAATGAATGGGAGAGCCAAATGGATTGCACACAAAAGCCTATAGAAAGTTCTATTTGATGAAGAAATTTTTCTAAGAGTTAGAAAATTTGAAGTGATCGATTTTGTAGAGATAAAAAGCTAGCTAATTTTTAGTCATTTTGGCTTGTTTGATTTAATTGTGAAATTGATCAAAATAATTTGAGTTAAAATTTGACCAACTAAATAAAGGAGTTAATTTAATTGGTGTCATATGACAATTAATTAGTCAAGTTAAAGGGTTCAATTAACATATTCTAGTTTAAGGAGTTAAGTTAGTTGATTTAAGGAGGTATGTCAACACTAATTAATTAAATTAAAGAATTAATTAATTAATGTGAGGAATTAATTTTTGAGGGAAATTCAAAATGAAGGAGTTTATTTGAGGTGCATTTTGAATTAATTTGGATGACATTTAGTGAGATGAAATAAAGACTCCAACTGAAATTCAAATACAAGTGAAATTCACATTTCACATACAAGTGGCTTGTTTAGTTGGCAACCCACCTCATGGGAGGTGTGATGCCAACTTGCATCACACCTTCTATAGAGGATGTGGTCGGCCACATTGCTTAATGAATGATAGATTCTTTTTTTCCCTCCAATAGTGTGATCCACTTATGGCTTGATTGCCCAAATTTATTAAAACTCAGGAGGTCAATGTGAGAAGATTAAAAGTTTAAGCACTTTAAAATAAATCAATTTGACTTAATTGACTGAAATTAAAAATGTTAGGGCTAATGTGTATAAAATAGAACTTTAAAGGACTAAATTGAAGTTTAGGAGCGAAATTGTAAGGCGGTTAAAACTTTGAGGGCTTAATTGAAGAAAGTTAAAAGCCTGTGGGGTCAAATTGAAAGACATGAAAAATACTTTTATATATATAGGATTAAGGATGAAAATTTATTGAATTCTGAAAAACCACCCCAACTCTACCTAACTTCAGATTGAAATAGGGAGATAGATTAAGATCCAATTATTAAACAAAAAATAGGCAAAAGTAAAAATAATCATCTACTTCCCAAGGATCAACTACATGCCAAAAATTAGGATTAGAAGGATGAAAACTACGTTGGATGAAAGGATTTAAAGGAATCAACTAGATCACTCGAAGGACTCCTCCAATAGATAATCTACAAACACCAAAACTTTGATCCAATTGCTCCCCTACCAAAGCTCCAAAAATCAGCAAAACTTACACACTTTTTCACCACTAGAACAACAAGGTACTAATTGAAAATCACTAAAAAAATTAGCCTCTTGGTCCCTCAACTAAAGCACCAAAACTGGCCACAGAATGGTTCACTAATGAACTCTAATTTGCCTAAGTGTTGGACCTCTAATGTTTAGTCCACACACCTAGGATAAGCTCTCAATCAACCTCACTTTGCTAGAGAAGAGAGAAAGATAGTGAGGAAAGGAGTGGCAATTATGGAGGAGGAGAGATGGATGAGAGAATTTTAGGTGTGATTATTCAACACTTGAATTATACCACACTTTTGGAGGGAAAATGTGATGAGCTTCAACAATGCTCCAAGTGGCCGGCCACATGTATTTATAGGAAGGGATGGAAGCCTTTCCGTGTATGTGTGCCAGCTTGCCAATTTTCATTTGCATTTACATGTATATTTGTATTTGCATTTGCATTTACATTTTATCTCATGAAATGCAATGCCAACTTGCATAACTCAAATGGACTCTTCCATTTGATTTTCCTCCAAAACTTAAATTCCTCATTTAATTACATTAGCTCTTTAATTTAATTAATCTAACTTAACTTCTTAAGTTAATTAACTTAACTCTTTTAAATTAACTTAAGTTAACTTAACTCTTTAAGTCAACTTGACTAATTACTTGTCATATGACACCAATTAAATTAACACCTTAATTTAATTGGCTTAATTTAACTCTTTAAATTACTTTGGTTAATTTAACACTTAAATTAATCAAGTCAAAATGACTAATTAGAATTAGTCAAATGTTTTCTCTCCTTTAGGATAAAACCGCCTAGCACATGATTTTCTAACTCCTTAGAAAATCCCTCCTATCAAATAAGAGTTTCCTTAGTTTTTTGTGTGTGATCCATTAGATTCATCCATTCATTGTACATGGGATCGCAACTCATTGTGATATTCTCAATGTTGAAATATTCACATTAGTTTAAACTCATTTAAACTAATAACTCTTTCAATTAATCTCTATTAATTGAAGAGCACCCAATTTCTATGGTCGATGTCTAGCAACAAGCCCATGGAGCCCAACTGATTGGATGAATGAATTATATCTTGATGAATTATTATAGCTTTGGCTACTATGCAAATATGGTCCTTTCTTCTCCTGTCTCCCGAAAGAGGCCTAAGGCAAGATATTTGCCAGCTCCCTAATAGCCTCAATAACTATATCTCTACATCCAATGTTTGATTTCCCTTTATGACCTTAACTTTGGAAAACAGCTTTTCCAAATTGTCATACTACCTTACGCAAGGATTTCTTAGAATGGATTATCATAGAACACGTAGAAGATGTGCTTATTCTTCACAATAACTAGGAAATGAATCCCATCTTGGATCTGACAAAACTCCATGCTTAAGTAGCTCATATCCAATCTCAAGCCTAGATGACCCATTATGTGGTCACAGAAAATTCAAAGCATGAGGACCTAAACACAAGGTTACTATGGATCCCCAAGTCCAAGGACTAATTATATGCACTATTGTAAGCTTGAGAACTTGCCATTACTGACATACCACTACAACTATCTAGTGAATGTTCATGGGGGGTTTCAGTGAACTCGTTCTCTAATAAGCACCCACTAACATGCATCTATATCGTATTGGAATAGTGGCCCGCAAGCCAATTAGATTGGCGTTGTAAACTATTTCACTTTGTGATACAATCTTCATTAAGTGATATTATTAATATGGCAATCTTCATTTTATGCTTATATTTACTTACCTAGCATTTGGCTGAAAACCTTAGATCATACAAGACTATGAGACTTAGTCACACACTGAGTGGTGATCATGGAATAAGTCTTACACGGTCGTAATCTTAAATCTTCCAAGTCATAGGATATTAAGAGATAAGGCATCTAATATTCGGATAGACTTGCACTAACAATGCATAGATCCAAGAAGTTAGACATTGCTCCATTCCATGAGCAATCCTATATGAGATATGGATGCATGTTAGTGGGTGCTTATGAGGGAATAAGGTACTGATGACCCACCCAGAGAATCCACTAGATAGCCAAAGTGGCAAGTTGGTAGTGACAAGTTGTCCTGCTTACGCTAGTGCATATAATTAGTCCTTTGACCTAAGGATCCATGGTAACCTTATGTTTGGGTCCTCATGCGTTGACTCCTACTTGGTCACTTAGTAGGCCATTCGCGTGGTAATTGGGCATGAGCTACTTAGACATGGAGGTTTGTGAGATCCAAGATGGAATTCCACTCCTCGTGTTTGTGAAGGGCTAGTGAATCTCCTGTGTATTCTATAATGACCGATTCCAAAGAGTCATTACACAAGGCAGTATGACAATCTAGAAAAGAAGTTTTCCAAAGATGAGGTCATAAAGTGGAATCAAACATTGGGAATAGAAACATAGTATCGAGGCTATTGAGAAGCCGACAAATATCTTGCCCTAGGCCTCTTTCAAGAGAAAGGAGACAAAATGACCGTATTTGCATAGTACACTAGAGCTATGATGGTTCTCCAAAAGCATTCATTTTGTCCAATTAGTTGGGCTCTATGGGCTTGAGGTTGGACATCGGCCATGGAGATTGGGTACCTTGCAATTAATGGCGATTAATTGAATTGAGTTGATTAGTTTAAAGGAGTTTAAAATAAAAGGAATATTCAATATTCAAAAAGTCACAAGGAGTTGTAAGACCATGTTCAATGAACGGAAGAACCTATCGGGTTATACACAAAAGCCAATTACATTTCTTAAGTAATGTAGGAACTTTCTAAGTGTTAGAAAATTCTCTCCATGGAGACCGATTTTAAGATGACTGAAAATTGAGGTCTATGTTGGCTTGATTAATTTAAGTGTTAAATTAATAAACTAATTTAAGGAGTTAAATTAGACCAATAATTAAGAATTTGATTATTTTGTGCCATATGACCATCAATAGGTCAAGTTAACTTAAAGAATTAAGTTAACAAAATTAAGCTTAAAGACTTAAGCTAGTGGACTTAAAGAGTTCAGTCAAGGATTAATTAATTATATTAAATTATTTAATTTAATTAATGAGAGGAATATATTTTGGAGGAAAAATTCAAATGATAAGATCATTTTAGGTGTGGCATTTAATTAATTTGAAATTAGATTTCAAATGTATTGAAATGCACACAAATTCATGTTAGATTTGAATTTGCCAACTAAGCATACATGGCATGCATGTTGGCGGTCCCCCCTTGAGGAAGGTGTGATACCACATAGAGTAAAAGGGCGAAATTAAGCAATCTTGTAAGTGAAGAATTAGATTCTCACATTTCCCTCTATTTTGAAGGTGTTCATTCATGTGTTGAAGATCACCTTCCTCTTCTTCTCCCTACCCAAAAATTGGCTATCTCCCTCTCAACTATCCTCTCTTTCTCCAGCTACAAGTGATGAGTAGTAGGATTTGGATTGGTATGTGGATCATTTCGATAGAGGCAAAACAAATGAGTTGCTAAGCCTTTGGAGATACATTTGCAAGACCAGTCTCTTGTCGATTTTATTCCAGGCGATCCAGAAGGCATTTCAGTCTAATATTTATTCCAGCAGTTTCCTCAAGGAGTTTAGCATCTACTAGAAATTTGTAAGTATTTTTGGAGAGTTTTGAATTGGTTACAAATCGCTTGCTTCCAACTATGCCATTGTTTGGCAATTTCTATTTACAGAAAGAGTTCTTCAATCTACCTTTGGATTTTGTTTTTCAAGGTAACTCGTCAACCAAATCTGAATCCTAAAGCATGTTTAGATCCTTGGTAGCTTTTAATCACTTGTTTATTTAAGCTTTTGAAGTTTTATTATTGGGTCCTAGTGCCTTACTTGCTTTCAAGTTGTATCAGAGCTTAATTCATGCTTTGATTTAAATTGTATGTTTGATTGATTCATGTGATGGATTGATGGATTGATCTATGCACCCAAATTCTCAATTCAATTAATGGATTAGAGTATTTGGATGATGCTGTGTGTGGCTCCTTAATTAATGAATTGAAAGCATGCTAATATTTGTTTTAAGCGTTGATTCATATGATTAGTATGTTTTAATTCATAGATATTGTTGTTGAATGTTGATTTTGTTGGAATAGTACCCAGCAAGCCAATAGGATTAGCCTTGAAAAACTATTTCCTTGTATAACAATCTTGATTGAATGATATTCTCCATATGGCAATCTTCATTTTATGCTCTTTATTACTTCACTGGTATTTGGATGAAGCCCTTAGATCACTTATGACTACAGAACTTAGTTTGGTGACCATGGAATAAGTATTACATGGTCATGATCTTAAATCTTCCAAGTCATAGGATCTTATGAGATAGGGCATCTAAGATCTAGATAGACTTACGCTAACAATGTATAAATCCAAGAGTTGGATTTCACTCTGTTCCATGAGCAACCATATGAAATATAGGTACTTGTTAGAGAACAAGACACTGATGACCTATCAGAGAATCCACTAGATAGCTGGATTGGCAAGTCGGTAGTGGTAAGTTCTCCAACTTAAGCTAGTGTATATTATTAGTCCTCTAGCCTGAGGATCCATGGTAACCTTGTGGTCGGTCCTTATGCTTTGACTATTCCTTAACCACTTAGCGGGTCTTTCAGGCTGAGGTTAGGTATGAGCTACGTGGCATGGAGGCTTGTGAGATCCAAGATGGAATCCGACTCCTCATTTTTGTGAAGGGTGAGTTCATCTCCTATGTATTCTATAATAATTGATTTTAAGAAATCCTTGCGCAAGGTGGTATGAAATTTGGAAAAGGAGTTTTCCAAAGGTGAGGTTATAGAATGCAATTAAACATTGAGAATAGACACACAGTATCGAGGCTATTAGGGAGCCGACAAATATCTTGCCCTAAGCCTCTTTCGTGAGATAGGAGACGGAAGGACCATATTTGCATAGCAAGTGTATAGCTATGATGGTTCTCCAAAAGCATTCATTTCAGCCAATTAGTTGGGCTCCGTGGGATTGAGGTTGGACATCGAGCATTGAGATTGGGTACTCTTCAATTAATGAGATTAATTGAGTTGAGTCAATTAGTTTAAAAGATATTTTAAACTAAAATGAATATATGATATTCAAAAGTCACAAGGAGTTGTGAACCCATGTCCAATGAACGCTAGAACATATTCGGTCACACAAAAAAGCCAATTAACCTCCTAGTTATTGGAGCAATTTTCTAAGAGTTAGAGAATCACTCCAAGGTGACCAATTTTGCTGTGCCAATTCGAAGGTCAAATTTTGGCTTGATTAATTTAAGTGTTAAATTAATCAACTAATTTAAGGAGTTGATTATTTGGTGCCAAGTGACCATCAATTGGTCAAGTTAATTTAAGGAGTTAAATTAACAATAATTGAGCTTAAGAGTTAAGCTTATTTGACTTAAGAGTTAAGTCAAAGGTTGATTAATTAAATTAAAGTGTTTAATTTAATTAGTGGGAAGAAAACATTTTTTGAGGGAAAATTCAAATGAAAAGTTCATTTGAATTAGCATCTTAATTAATTTGAAATTAGATTTCAAATGTAATTAAAATGCACATGAAATTCAAATGAGATTTGAGTTCAAATTTGTCACCTTGGCACCCCACTTGGCCACCCCTCTCATGGAAAGTGTGATGCTACCTTGGCATCACACCATCCAACATCTATATATAGGTATAGCGAGAGAGGATCGGCCATATGAAGAAAAGTGTGAATGATTAGATTCTTCCACAATTCCCTCGAAAACTCCATTTCCAAACATTTCTTCATGTGTTGAGGCTTTGTTCTCTCTTATTCCCCTACCTCAAAAATCAGCCTTCACCATTGATATTCTGCTCATTTTCTCCAGCTAAAAGCGACTGGAATTTGGAGGATCAATTGGTGTGTAGAGCATATCAATAGAGGCAAAGAATTTGATTTGCTAAGCTTTGGAGATCCACTGGAACAGAGCAGTCACTTGCCAAATTTTTTGCAAGCGATCCAGATCGAGTTTTGCATTAAGTTTTTTTACAACTACTTCCTCAAGGATTTAAGTAGTTCTAGAATGCTTTTCATGATTTTTGGAGCATTCTAACCGAGGCAAAAGTTACTGTTTTGCCATGTGACAGAGTCTGCCAAAATCCGGATTGGTGAAGTGTTCACTATAGAGATCTTCGAAATTTGATTTTTGAGGTAATACTCCAACTAAATATGAATTCCTAGCATGATTAGATCCTTGGTATGCTATAAGCACTAGTTATTTTGAGCTTTTGAAGTTTGATAATTGGATCCTATTAGCTTAGTAACCTTCAGATTTGACATTAATTGATGATATATGTTGAGATAGTATGTGTTGATTGGCCTTAAACTATTTTGGTCATTTTTTGATGCAATTTGACTGGACATAAGTTTGAAGCATGTTTGAGCACTTGAAATTTCATTTTTGAAGGGTGTTTTAAATCTAGAATTTCATCTAAAATGTAAAATATGTCTTAAAATTTTTGGTGCACAAAAGTTGACCTAAAATTGACTTGACTTAGACCAAACCTCAAATCAGGGAAACATGCCACGCCCGGCAAGGTACCGGATGGGCAGCGGGTGCACCTGCTGCACGACTGTGATACCGAGCAGGGGCAACAGTGCACAGTTTCGATTTTGATGAGCTTTGAGCCTATTTTTGTTGTGAAAGTTTCAACAGTGTACCTATTGTTGTCGATAAAAAATGATTCAAATCATGCTAGATAGATGCACAAGTGTTGTGAAAGTTCTAAAATTTATGTTTGACATTTTTTATTGCTTTTAGAAACTTGTTTAAGTTAATCTCCAATTTTGTGCAAAAATGAGATGCATAAATGTTATGCTTATTTTTGCTTGACCAATTAATTATTTATGGGATAAGTATTTAATTATTGAAATTAATTATTAATTCTAAATTTATTTATTGTTCATTTAATTGTTGAATGGATGATGAATGTACGAGCATGATTATGAGCCTTTGATATTGATTTTATTTGTTTCAAGTTGTTGAAAAAGGTTGTATTAAATTGGTGTTTGCATGCTTCTTAATTTCTATCGTGTAAATGTTATGAGAGTAGAATCACTAGGAGTGACGATATCTTTCTTATGTAAATGTTGCATAGAACAAAGAAGACTATTGGAGGCATGGATACTTTAGAGGACCCATAAATGTATGGGGATATACTTATGTAATAGCTAGATTTAATCAACCCACTTAAAATAAACGAGGTGGTGCACATGTGGCTCTAAGTACACTACTTGGTTAGGCTTATGGTCTTTCCACCCTAGGAGCATGCTAAGTGCATTTACTTATTTATGCTTTCCATATCCTATTGATGTATGAGATGCATGGCTAGGATATAGAAACCTTAAAATGAAGATAAAAATGATGAGATCTTTGCAAGCAAAAACACTCCACTTAAAATGTCTAAGTTCTCTACAAATATTAAGTCAAAATGGATATAAATTAAAAGGAGTGTTAATTAATCCATGTCTTCTACCAATAGTGTATGCCATGACGCTGCTACTGATTTTGTGTGATGGCACTCGATTACGGGGGTTACACTTAGGAGGAAAGCTGTGAGCATACACTTAGCATGAGATGCTCCTTTGACTTAAGAATGCCCACACATTAGCACTTCAGTTACGGGGGATGATGCGGTGCTCGTCTTGAATCAAGGTTTTATTGGTAGGTTAGACTTAACACTTAGTAGCATGATGGCACACGGTTGCATGGGTCTATGTAAAGGGTGTGGCAAAACAGATCAAAAGTTGCATGTGGTTCAATTAGTAAAGGTTTCTTATCCTTCGATTGCTTGTGGATGGTACTCAGTTACGGGGGACTGCTTACAAGTCCTTGGGATTGTGATTCTCACTAGGAAATGAGATTTCCCTAATTCTTATAGGGGGTGATGGATTTGATAAAATAGTGGGAGAAAAATATGCTTGAAAGACCATGAACATGTTTTCAATATCAAAATTCAATCGCATGCTTATATTGTCTTTTTTGCCTTTGAGGATTTATGAAATCTCAAGAGAATAATGAAAATTCCACTCCTTGTTATTATGGAAACCAATAAACCAACCGGGCCAAACTTCCACGATTAACTTAACCTCAAAAATCATTCTAAATTCCTAGAAGCGGATATATGTCTCATATGAAGGTGTTCTTAATCCCATAGGGATTATAGTAGATCAAGAGACATGTGATAAGTTCACAAATTAGGTTAAGGATCGTCCTATCCCATTATCTCATTAAGTCGTCTACAAGCTTCAAAAGTCTAAAGGACACATGAATTATACCTCGGTTAAAGTTTAAAAGAGTTGTAAAGCAAACAAGGTATGAGAAATTAATGTTGTCAAAGGAGATTTTTCAAGCTAGGATGGATGCGAAGTCATATGTCCTCAACTACAGTCTAAAGATGATTAGGCTTGGAGAAGTTTTTCAACTTGGATGTAGTGATGGACAATGATCTACATGACGATTTGATCCTTACATCCGTGCTGAGTTTTATTGATTAAAATGTTGATCTAGACGGAGATTACCATGACAAGGGCATACCATTAATGCTTGCCTCCTTTTCCAAGTCTATGGGCCCGAGGGGTGCTAGAAAGGGAAGTAAAAGGAAGAAAAGTTCTTCCTCTAAGGGGAAAGCAACCATTAAAGGCATTTGGAGGAGGCAAAAAGATTCTAGAGGATAGAGTTGATAATACTTGTTTCTACTTTGGTGAGATAGGCTATTGAAAGTGGTAATGCAAGAGGTACCTTGCAACCCTTGAGAAGGTATGTACTTTATTGAAGTACATTTAAGGATAAATTCTTCCTTATAGATATATGATATTGTATGTGATTCTTATCTTTGTAAGTTGTTACGAAGAATAGAAAGAAGAATAAGACCTAGTAATGGGGATATGATCTACCGTCTTCGTTAAGGAGCAATGGTTGCGGCCAAAGGTGAAGGCGTATAATAAGTTAGACTTAGGGAACTCCATAATTGTATTTAACCTTTGTTAAGATGTACCATATATTGTTGAGAACATTATTTCAATTCGCATTTTAGATAGCAAAGGATTTCATCCTTCCATATCAAATGGGATATTGAAGGAATTAAACAATGGGTTCTTTAGATGCTTATGGTACGCTCAACAAAGGATTATACATTTTTTAGATTCTCAACGATCACTAATGCACATTCAACAAAGTAAGAAAATTAGATATCCAAGAAAATGCTATGTTATGACATGCAAAAGTTGAACATATTTTTAAAAATAGGATGAACAAGTTAGAAGCTCTCAAAGCACTAAATGTTAGTGGCATTGAAAGCCTTCCCACTTGTGAACCTTGTTTAAAGGGAAAAATAACCAAGACTCCTTTTGTTGGACAAATGGAGTGCACTACAAATCCTTTGTATTTGATCCATACGGATGTTTGTGGCCTATTAAGAGTTAGTGCTGGAGGAGGCTATTCCTACTTCATCACCTATACCGATGATAATAGTTGGTTCAGATATATGTATCTTATGAAGTACAAGTCCGAAACTTTTGAAAAGTTTAAAGAGCATAGGAATGAAGTGGAAAAGCTAAAAGGACTTAGTACTAAAGCTCTTCGATCAGAACGAGGGGGAGAATACATAAGTATCGAATTCTTGGATTATCTAAAAGAGAATGGGATTCTCACTCAATGGACTCTACTTGATACACCCCAAAATAATGCAGTTGCCGAAATGAGAAATTGTACTTTGTTATAAGTTCCATGATGAGTTTTTTTCGGTGTGCCTATATCTATTTTAGGGATACGCCTTAGAAACGGCAGCGAAGTCACTAAGTGTAGTACCTTCAAATTGGTGCCATAGACACCGCATAAGATGTGGTGTGGCAAAGCTTCCACTTACCATTATCTAAAGGTTTGGGAGTCTCCCTCCTATGTGAGATGGATAGTAGGAGACAAGTTGGATAGTAGATCCACCTTGTCAAGTTTTTGGAATACCTAAGAGAGTTTTTGGGACATTACTTTAATGATCCCTCAGAATAAAGGGTGTTTGTTTCGATGAACGCCACCTTTTTGGAAAAGGAATTTCTTTTAGATAGAAAAAGCATTGTAATTGGACTTAGTAAAGTTTAAGGTGATTATTAAAATCCCACAAGCAACAGAAACAAATAAGTGTCAATAAAAGCCTCACCACAACCTCTAAGAAGGTCGGACCAGACCAAGAAGCAACCTAAAAGGTTCGGATTCCTTCATAAGACAGGCCAACCGGATAGTGATTCGAAGACCTATGAGGAAGCTATGTCAGATATAGACTCGGGACATTGGCTCAATGCTATAAAATCTGAAATGGACTCCATAAACTCCAACAAAGTATAGACTTTGGTAGATCCACCAAAGGGAATAGTTTTTGTTGGTTGCAAGTAGATCTACAAGCGAAGGCTAGGAGTCGATGGAGAGGTAATGACCTTTAAAGCACGACTAGTGGCAAAAGGTTACACTTTAACACCCAATTTTGATTTCGAGAAAACTTTTCCACTGGTCGCAATGCCTAAGTCCATTTGGATTTTGCTTGCCATAGTCCCACATTATAACTATGAGATATGGAAAATGGATGTGAAAATTGCTTTCCTCAATGCAAACATTGAAGAAGAAACTTATATGGTGCAACCGCAAGGTTTTACATCAAATGGAACTGAGCAAAAGGTTTGTAAACTCTAGAGATCCATTTATGGACTTAAAAAGGCATCTCAAACTTGGAACATACATTTTGATTAGAAAGTCAAATTGTCTGACTTTGTCAAAAATGTGTATAAACCTTATGTATTCTACAAAGCTAGTGGGTGTAGTATATAGTTTATTATGCTTTAAGTCGATGACATTCTTCTTATTGAGAATGAGAGAGAAATGTTAGAGTGTACTAAAGCATGGTTATCTGCACAATTCTCTATGAAGGATTTGGAAGAAGCATCCTACGTATTGGGAATACGTATCTATAGAGATAGATCGGGGAGGATGTTGGAGCTTTCTCAAATATCGTACATTAACTAAATACTATAGAGTTTTATTATGGAAGAATCTAAGAGTGGTTTCTTCCTATAGGACATGGCATTAGTCTCTCCAAGTCTATGGCCCTAAAGACTAACAATAGAAGACAGAGAATATCCCACTACTTTATGCGGAACATATTGTATGCCGTTCAATATACAAGATCGGATGTGACACACACTCTAAGTGTTACGAGTTGTCTACAATCTAACCCCAGTGAGTGTCACTGGATGGCTGTTAAAATAATCCTAAAGCACTTAAGAAGCACTAAGGACTTATTTTTGGTATACGGCAATGGAGAATTGAAACTAAAGGGGTTTTCAGATTCTAGTTTCCAATCCGATGTAGATAATCTAAAATGCACTTTGGGATTTAAATTTTGCCATAATGGTGGCATGGTGAGTTGGAAGAGTTCTAAACAAGACACCACGACCATGATTACCTTTGAAGTGAAATAATTTTTGGTTTTCGGAAATCGCAAATGAAGGTTATTTAAAAGTTGTACGTAGTGCCTAGCATGCATGAGCCTACGATTGTCTTTTGAAGACAACTTAGGTCTTGAGCCAAGACCTCATTAGTGATCCAAACACAGATAAATGCATTATCATTTGATATATGATATCATTTGATAAAGGCGACAACTGAGTGGAAATAGTTACCTCATAAGAGAATATAGCTAAACTATTGTCTAAACCCCTAAATGCAAATGGTCTTTGAAGGATATCTTGAGAATATTGGTCTTAAGGATCGGGGATTTAGCTTTAGGGCAAGTGGGAGATTGATGGAGTTGTGCCACGCAAGCCAATTAGATTGGCATTGTAAACTATTTCACTTTGTGATACAATTTTGATTGAATGATATATATATATATATTCATCTTCATATTACGCTTATATTTAATTCACTAGCATTTGGTTGAAGCCGTTAGATCACACAAGACTATGGGACTTGGTCACGCACTTGGTGGTGATCATGGAATAAGTCTTACATGATCGTGATCTTAAATCTTCCAAGTTATAGGATATTAAGAGATAGGGCAACTAATATCTGAATAGTCTTGCACTAACGATGCATAGATCCAAGGAGTTAGACATTGCTCCATTCCATAAGTAATCCCATATGAGATATGGATTCATGTTAGTTGGTGTTTGTTAGGGAACAAGGTACTGATAACCCACCCAAAGAATCTACTAGATAGCCAAAATTGGCAAGTCGATAGTGGCAAGTTCTCTTGCTTATGCTAGTACATATAATTAGTTCCTTGACTTGGGGATTCATGGTAACCTTATATTTAGGTCTTTATGCATTGACTCCTCATTTGTCACTTAGCAGGCTGCTCGGGTGGTAATTAGGCATAAGCTACTTAGATATGGAGGTTTGTGAGATCCAAGATAGAATCCAACTCCTCATCTTTGTGAAGGGCGAGTTCATCTCCTATGTATTCTGTAATGATTGATTCCAAGGAGTCCTTGCTTAAGGCAGTATGACAATTTGGCAAAGGAGTTTTCCAAAGATGAGGTCATAAAGTGGAATCTAACATTGGGAATAGAAACATAGTATCAAGGCTATTAGGGAGCTAGCAAATATCTTGCCCTAGGCCTTTTTCAGGAGAAATGAGATGTAAGGACTGCATTTGCATGGTACGTGTAGAGCTATGATGGTTTTCCAAAAGCATTTATTTCGACCAATTAGTTAGGCTCCATGGGCTTGAGGTTGGACATCGACCATGAAGATTGAGTGCTCTTCAATTAATGGAGATTAATTTAATTGAGTCGATTCGTTTAAATAAGTTTAAACTAAAATGTCTGTTTGATATTTAAAAAGTCAGAAGGAGTTGTGAGCTCATGTCCAATGAATGGTAGAACATATCGAGTCACACACAAAAGCAATTACATTTCCTAAGTAATTGAGGAACTTTCTAAGTGCTATAAAATTCTCTTCGTGGAGACCGATTTTAGGATGACCGAAAATTGAGGTATATGTTGGATTGACTAATTTAAGTGTTAAATTGATCAACTAATTTAAGGAGTTAAATTAGATCAATAATTAAGGAGTTAATTATTTGGTGTCACATCACTATCAATAGGTCAAGTTAACTTAAAGAGTTAACAAAATTAAGCTTAAAGAGTTAAGCTAGTTGACTTAAAGAGTTAAATGAATGATTAATTAATTAAATTAAATTATTTAATTTAATTAATGAGAAAAATATTTTTTGGTGGGAAAATTCAAATGCTAGGATCATTTTAGGTGTGGTATTTAATTAATTTTCAAATGTAATTGAAATGCACATAAATTCAAATTGGATTTGAATTTTCCAATTAAGCATGCAAGGCATGCATGTTGGAGGTTCCCATGACTCTATATATAGATATAGAGTAAGGGGGGCGGGGGGCAAAATAAGCAATCTTGCAAGTGAAGAATTAGATTCTCACTTTTCCCTCCATTTTCAAGGTGTTCATTCATATGTTGAAGATGACCTTCCTTTTCTTCTCTCTACCAAAAAATTGGCGATCTCCCTCTCAACTCCTATCTCTTTCTCCAGCTACAAGTGAGGACTAGTAGGATTTGGATTGATGTGTGGATCGTTTCGATAGAGGCAAAATAAATAGGTTGCTAAACTTTTGGAGATCCACCTGCGAGACCAGTCTCTTGTCGATTTTATTCCAAGAGATCCAGAAAGAGTTTTGGGCTAAAATTTGTTCCAACAACTTCATTAAGGAGTTGAGCATCTACTGGAATTTTTTAGTATTTTTGGAGATTTTTGAATTGGTAAAAAATTGCTTGTTTCCAGCTTCACCACTGTTTGGCAAATTCTGTTTGAAGGAGGAGTTCTTCAATCTACCTTTGGATTTTGCTTTTCAAGATAACTCTTCAACCAAATCTGAATCCTAAAGCATGTTTAGATCCTTGCTAGCTTGTAATCACTAGTTTATTTGAGCTTTTGAAGTTTTATTATTGGATCCTAGTGCCTTACTTGCTTTCATGTCCAATATTCATTGCCCATGAAACGGGGCAATATCCAACCCCTAAGAGTCTGCATTGTTAGTGCAAGTCTATCCAAATCTTAGATGCCCTTTCTCTTAAGATTCTATGACTTGGAATTTTTAAAATCATGACCTTAGAGACTTGTTTCATAATCACCATCATATGTGTGACCAAGTCCCATAGTCTTGTATGATTTAACGACTTCAACCAAATGCAAGTTAAGTATAAAAAGCATAAGATGAAGTTGGCCATTTTATTAGAATATCATTCAATCAATATTTTCTCACAATTGGAATACTATTGCACGCTAATTCTAGTTAGCTACAAGGCATTATTCCAACACGAACTACTGGAGAACAATCATAAAACTAGAGACTAATCTCATAAAAAGCTTCATCTTAGCTCAAGGATCAAAACCATACCAAATTCGATCTGAAAAACCAAGGAATTTTATTGAAAAATCTAATGTGGGGGAGCTCAATAGTAGTGGTAATGGGTCTCCAATTTTTGGTGGCCGAAATGGGAAATTCTTAAGTGGGTTTTTACTAGCACAATGAAAAGAATGCAGTGGTGTGATCAATTTTGGATTTTCGTGGCCGAAGGTGGAGTAATTGAGGTAGCAAAGTGGCAGCAGCAGTAGGGCTTGGCAGTGGGTTTTTGCTTAATTCGCCAGTGAGGAGACTGCGGAGGGAAAAATTTGTTGAGAGGTCTTTCTGGTTCGCACACAAGTGACGGCAGGCAGCGCGGCTTCACAGCTTTTGGGGAGGTTGTTCAAATTTGAAATCCAGACTCGTCTTGACCAAAAATTGGGCTGTGAATTGAATTCTGCTTGCTAGATTTAGATAAATCTCATACAAAGTTTTAATTCAATTTGTTTTCATGGTTTGAGCTAACTGTTCGATTGAATCAAAGTCAATAAATTATAATTTAACCTAAGTTGAGCATAAGATCTAAATTGAATAATTTAAGGAATATCGATTTAAACTTGTGGCTTCAAGACCTGATAACGTGACATGTTATGGAGAAAGTAGGATTGAGTTGAACTAGGCATATAAAAGATATTAATGTGTTTAGCATTTTAGATAATAATATTGAGAAGGCTATGGCTCAATTGAGTAAAGTGTCATAATACTGAAAGTACTATGCATCTAAGAGACCAGAGTTAATTAGAATTTAATATGACTAGACATGAATTTCATAACCACAATTGCTCATTGAATATTGAGATTCTAAATGAAACCCTAATAAGGCCACGATCTGAAGATAATTATGTAGTAATCTTCTTACCAGCTCATTATGTTAAAAACCATTACTTTTAATTATATCAGATATTTATTGGTGAAATAGAGATTTAAAAAGATATGTCAGAGTAACCTTAGAGCTTCATAAAGACACTAACTGTATTTATATTTAAGATTTAGAGAATAATATGTTAGACCTTAATATGTTAGAATAATTTGGGTTATTTTATGTCAGTTCCTAGATTGGCTAGAAAATAGGGACTCGAGTGATCCAAACAGCTAAGGAAACCCTTCTACACTTGCCAGGTGAGTTTTATAATATATTTCTTTACTAGGGAAAGAACATATGCATTTGGTAATATGTCTGTGTTGCTTGATTTTGTTTGTGTTGAGATTCAATAATTGTTGTTTGTTTATTTGATACTATTTTAGGGGTCTTGTGTTGATGTTTGACAGTGCATCTGAACTGCTCTTCCTTTCCTGTTGTTCTTGGGCTACTATTATTCAAAATATCAACCTATCTAGCAACATGATACTGCTTTATGTTCTTTGCTACCTGCTCAAATTTGGTATATCGTTTTGTACTATTACATTTTTGAGATGTTGATTTTGTGACTCTCTTATTTGAACCTAATAAATTGGTTTAACATTTCATATCATGCTACTTTTGAGAAATCCATTCATTGATCGTACTATTTTACTTTCAGTATATTTATCCCTGAATTCTTACACTAAATTTGAAATATTGGTGAAATATTCTGCATGACTCCTTTTTCTAAAAGTGGTCTTTGAAATAACATTTTCTGAAATATGTTCTTTTTGAAATAATCTCGAAAAGTATCATTTGAATTCAAAAATCTACTATTAAATCACCTGAACTGGATTTTAAATCTATTGATTGAACTATAGAACTTTCAAAGATTTGAAACTATGATTTAACTAATTTGTTCTCGACCAAATTGCCATATTTTAGGATACTATCTGTGAGGCAGTCGTGCTAACTAGTCATTGTTTATCTATATTTTTTGTGTCTTGTTAACCAGCCATTGTTGATCTATACTCTTAAAGATGAGGTTTTGTTGCGAGACAGTCTTGTTAGTTAGCCGTTGTTGATCTGTATTCATGAGAGGAGGTTTTAGGCCCATAGGCCTAGTTAGTAAGACGACTGAGACAATATTAAGTTGTTGGTGGCTGGTCCACTTGCTAGGACTTAATTTGTGATCTTGACTTTGGAGCAAGTGAAGCTCGGCTATTGCTGGAAGCTTGATTGGCGAAGATCAATCCTATCGATTCATAGCCACAGGTTGTTGGTGAGGTGGCCCCTCATGAGGCGATGTATGATACTGTTATACAAAATACTATGAGTCATAAGTGGAAAGGCCATTCTATCGGACCTGTGAAAAATGTACGTACAACTGATTTTGTGAAATATTCCTTATATAGTCTATTATATAAAAATTGGACAAAATCTTGGACTTTGAATCTGAATGTTTTACAACTTAAAATATTTTTGTACACTTGGTTCTTTAAAATTGATCTAGCTCCTAAGTTTTGAAATATGAAATTTGCCATGAAATATAGTAAAAACTAGTGATGTCTCTTCGTTGTTATGGGACGACATGGAGTTATCTCATAGTGTATAAAACATAACATATTATTTGTCAAACCTATTTCTTGACTCAAGAAATCTGGTTATTACTTAAAGACATGTTTATGTGATATTTACTTGTAGTTGTTGTACTTTAGAATGATGTTGTTCTATGTTGTATATTCATTGTTATTACCGTTTATGTATCTTGATCATTATCTCACCAAGTTATTTGGACTTACCCTCTTTGTACTATTTATTTCTATTCTTTACCCTAGATTAAAGACTAGAAGGTACCATGAGCTTGGGTCACATGGTGTATAATATATATAGTGTTATCAAGATATCTATAAAAGGTAAGAAATGTTATGTATGTATCAAATGTAATATTGTGTTTGTCTGTAGGCTACCATATTTATCTTTTTGAGGAAGTGTAATAGGCTAGAGCTTATGATATTTGATATGTGTCTTCAGGTGATTGTAAAATTATGGAAACCTAGATTTGGTTTTCAGTTTATACCATGACTAGTTCATATAGATGTTATTCATTGGTTACGATCTTGCTTATCACTTGGGTTATTATAGAACTATTTAGATTGAGAATTGGAGGTACCTTATGTTGTATTTGGGGAATGAGAAAAAAATTACATGAAAACTCGACTGAGGTAGCATCCCAAACAAAATTAGGTGCCTCCCGGGTCAGGGCGCTTAGATCCAATATAATAAAGGATTTCCCTAAGTCCAACTTCATAATCCCTTCAACCTTAGCTGCAACCTTTACATCATTGCTGAGGCGTAGATTCATATCCTCATCACTTAGACTCATTCTTCTTTTCATCTGCTATAACGAATTAAAAAGGTAAGAATCACATGTGGTATCAAATACTTATGAGCAAGAATTGCTAGTTAAGTGCACTTCAATAAAGTACATATCCTTTCCACATGTTGCAAGATGCTCATTGCAATTTCGCTTCCAATGGCCTATTTTGCCACAATAGAAACAAATGTCATCCTTCTTTCTTTTTTTTTGCGTCTTAACCCCTCCAGACGCCTTTAATGGTTATTTTCCTTTCCAAGAAGAATTCTTCTTCTTCTTCTTACCTCATTTCTCCTTCCCCTAGGGCATTTAGATCTGGAGAAGGAAGTAAGCATTAAAAGCTTGTCCTTTATCATCGTCGTCTCCATGGTTACCAACATGCTTACCAATTCATTGATAATGACTTCTTATTTTGATATGTTAACGTTCATCACAAATTAGTCAAATGAATTTGGCAAGAATTGGAGGATTAAATCATGTAGAGGTCATTGTCAAGTACTAATTCCAAAGTAGTGAGCTTCTTAATAAACCCATTCATTTTAAGACCATGATCATGAACACTAAACCCCTAAATCATCCTAGCCCTATCAACTTAAAGAGTTAAGTTGATTTAATTTACTTAAAGAGTTATGCTAAATTAATTAAATTAAAGACTTAATTTAATTAGCTAGGGAATTTTAGTTTTGGAGGGAAAATCAAATGGAAGAGTTCATTTGAATTTATTGAGTTGGCATTTTTAATTTATGAAATCAAAATCTAATTCAAGCTAGAATCAAATCTAGCAAGTTGGCACAAGTGGGCAAAGTGTGAAGGAAGCTTCCAATAGCTTCCATTCACACTATAAATACCCTTGAGTGGCTGTCCAAGCAAGGTTATTCCTAGTTTCCATTTTCCCTCCAAAAGGTAGCACAACACATGTGTTGAGTAACTACCTCCATAGAATCTCTCTATTTTCTCTCATCAGCAAAACCGCCACCTCTCTCTCTCTCTCTCTCTCTCTCTGTCTCCTATCATCTTTTTCTTCCATTCTATTCTACCTTAGAGTGTGAGGAATTGAGAGTTCTTCCTAGGTGTGTGGATCACCATTAGAGGCTTCACACTTGGGGAGCTAGGATTTGGAGTTTGATTCTTCATTGGTGGTTGATTTTGGGAGGATCTTTTGGGCAAATTTGGAGCTGATTTTTCTTCCTATTTTTTGGCCGCTCAGAGGCTATTTCGGAGGTCCTTTGGTGAGCAAACGTCGCTGCATTAAGGAGCTTTTGGTGTGGTGAAGTTGATCCTTGAAGTGGAGAGTGTTGATCTTGCTTTGGAAGAGTCTAAGAGGGAGATCTACTTTGTTGCCTTGATTTTCTTCAAAGGTAACTCTCTTACTTCCAAATCCTAGTTGATGACATGTCGATTGATCTTTGGATTGGAGATTTCAAGTTAATTTTGCTTTATTTTTGCTTTTATTTATGGATCTTTTCCTATATCCTCTCTTCATCTTTCTCATTCCCAATGAGAAAGATGTCATCGACATGAAGCATAATAAACTGTATCGAACTCCCACTAGTCATTTTATACACACATGGTTCATACACATTTTTGACAAAGCCAAATGATTTGACTGTCTTATCAAAATATATATTCCAACTTCGGGATGCTTGCTTTAGTCCATAAATGGACCTTTGGAGTTTGCAATCCTTTTGCTCACTTCCTTTGGGTGTAAAACCTTGTCCGCACTCCATATAGATTTCCTCCTCAATATTTCCATTAAGAAATGTAGTTTTTAAATCCATTTACCAAATTTCATAATAGTAGAAAGCAACTATAGCAAGCATAATCCTTATCAACTTAGGCATTAGGTCGGTGAAAAGGTTTCCTCAAAATCAATACCAGATCTTTGAATATAACCTTTTGCCACTAGTCTAGCCTTAAAGATTGTGACCTCTCTATCAACTCCTAGCTTATGCTTATAGATCCACTTGTAACCAATAAGTACCATACCTTTTGGTGGATCCACTAAAGTCCATACTTTGTTGGAGTATATGGAGTCCATTTCGGATTTCATGGCCTCAAGCTAATGACCTTAATCTATATCTGATATAGTTTCCTTATAGGTCCTTGGATCATTATCCAATTTTCCCATCTTAAGAAGAAATCCAAACCTTTGGGTTACTTCTTGATTGGGTCTGACCTTCTAGAAGGTTAGGTGTTAAGCTCGTTATGCTCTCTTATTTCTATCGCTCGTGGGATAGTATATGATCATTTTGATCTTTATCAAGTTCAACAACAATACCATTTTTATCTTAAAGAAACTCCTTTTCTAAAAGGTGGCGTTTCTTGAAATAAATACCTTTTGATTTGAGGGATCATAGAAATAATAACCTAAAGACCCTTTTGGTTATCCTACAAACTTGTACAAAGTGGATTTTGTATCCACTTATCTCTCCTTAGTCTCTTGACATAGGTGGGACATCCCCAAATGCTTAAATAACAGTAAGAGAGTGCTTTGCCAAACTACATCTCATGTGCTGTCCTTGGCATTGACTTTGAGGGTATTATATTTAATAGCCTTGCTGCTATCATTAGGGTGTATCCCCAAAAGCAGATAGGGACATTAGTGAAGCTCATCGTGGATCGTACCATGTCTTACAACGTATGGTTTATGTGTGATTATATGTCTAAGAGGAGGGTGAATTAAGCCTAAGGGATTTTATTGCAGTGGAAGCTTATCACTCAAAATTCTTTCTAGCCTTTCAAAATAGTTTAAGTCTTGTGCAAAAAGCTATTTTAGTTACTGATTAGAATTCGTAAATATAGTTCAACTACAAATCAGACCAGTGAAAGATAAAGCGATAAAACAATAGTAAATGGATACTACTATTATAGAGGTTCAGCAAGTCTACTATTTTACCGAAGTTTCATTTAGGATTTTGAACCTATCAAATTAATTGATATGTAAGAATGTTACAAGTAATAATAATAATTTGATAGTAAGAAAAGTAAATGATTAGAAACACCCTAACAGGGTGGAAACTAGCTCTTTGTAAAGAGCTAAACTGAAATCCCAGATGGGATAAGGCAGATTTCAGAGCACCGTGAAACCAATTGCTTATGAATAGGCTAAGGGAAACTTCTGCTAGATTCACTTGCACAACCTCTATATATAGATGCACGAGTTGTTGCCACTCTATACGGCAAGCTTTAGTCTTTTCTTCCAGACCAGAACTAAGAACATTGTAGAAGATTCCAGATAGTACCGCCCTACTGGTTTCTTCACCTTAAGGTCCTTAGAGAAATCAAGCGCTGATTTGTTCTCTTCACGGGGTCTCGCAAGAGCAGATATGATTCCTATCCCTCTTCACCACTAAGTCCTTCGAGATAGAAACCACCTTGTCCTTGTTTCCCCATGGTCCATCAAAGGCAAGCTCCACTTGACCTTCTTCACCACAAAGTCCCTCAAAAACACACGCAAAGCAAGGAATTAGCAGCACTTAAACATAAAGTGTGTATGAGAGTATCACATAACTCTTCAAGATATTTAACAAAATTCTTTCCCAACTACGTGATTCACATTTTCAATGCTACATATTTTTACTTTTATATGCTTATGTCCAATGACTAAGTGATTTCATTTAGGTAAGTGTATGTTGGAATCAAGTAAGGAAACATGATATTTAAGTATTCAAGCATTAGCTCCATGAATTGTGGATATATCAATAATTGCAGCATAACATGATTTCTTTTCTAAGTTATAAAGATATGAATCAAACTAGAATCTTCAAGATATCTCATAAATTCCAGTGCATAAACAAATTCCAGCAGATAATATAGAAAGATATTTCACAATTCGATTGCACCTTTTTAGGAAGTAATTTTGGGCATGCAAATTTGTCATAATCAAAATAGTGTAATGTTGGAATGGTGCCCCGCAAGCCAATTAGTTGACATTATAAACTATTTCACTTGTGATACAATCTTGATTGAATGATATTCATAAAATGGCCATCTTCATCTTACACACATATTTACTTTATTGGTATTTGATTGAAGCCCTTAGATCACACAAGATTACAGGATTTGGTCATGTACCGGGTGGTGGTTGTTATCTTAAATCTTTCAAATAATAGGATCTTACGAGACAGGGTATCTAAGATCTGGATAAACTTGCACTAACGATGCATGAATCAAAGGGTTAGATATTACTCCATTCCATGAGCAATCCCATATAAGATATAGATGCATGTTAGTGGGTACTTGTTAGAGAACAAGGTACTAAAGGCCCACTCAAAGAATCCACTAGATAGGCAAAGTGGCAAGTTCTCCAGCTTATGCTAGTGCATGTAATTAGTCTTTTAACCTGAGGATCCATGGTAACGTTGTGTTTAGGTCCTCATGCTTTGACTCCTCCCTAGTCATTCAGGTGGTGATTAAGCATAAGCTACTTAAACATGGAGGTTTGTGAGATCCAAAATGGAATCCGACTCTTCATCTTTGTGAAGGGTGATTACATCTCCTTTGTATTCTATAATGATCAATTCCAAGAAATCCTAGCTCAAGGTGATATGACAATTTGGAAAATGAGTTTTCCAAAGATGAAGTCATAAGAGAAATTGAACATTGAGAATAGAAACATAGTATTGAAGCTATTAGGGAACTGACAGATATCTTGCCCTAGGCCTCTTTCGAGAGATAGGAGACGGATGGAGCGTATTTGCATGGTACGTGTAGAGCTAGAATAGATCTCCAAAACTATTCATTTCATCCAATTAGTTGGGCTCCATGGGTATGCCGTTGGACATTGACCATGGAGATTGGGTACTCTTCAATTAGTGGGAATTAATTGAATTAAGTCGATTAGTTTAAAGGAGTTTAAACTAAGATAAATATATATGAAATTCAAAAGTCACAAGGAGTTGTGGGCCCATGTCCAATGAATGGTAAAACCTAATGGGTCACATATAAAAGCCAATTGCATTTTCTACTTGATGGAGGAGAATTTTCTAAGAGTTAGAAAACACTCATAGTGGACTGATTTTGAGGTTGGTGAAAATTGAGGTTGTTTTTAGCTTGATCAATTTAATTGTTAAATTAATCAACTAATTTAAGGAGTTAAATTAGACCAATAATTTAATTGGTGTGGCATTTTAATTAATTTGAAATTAGATTCCAAATGAAATTAAAATACACACAAAATTCAAATTCAAATTTGAAATGCAAGTTGCCAACTTGCATGGCCAAGTTGGCGGTCAACTTGAGGAAGGTGTGATGCCACCTTGGCATCACACTATCTTCACTGTATATATAGATATAGAGGGTGAGAGAGGTGGCCAACTCATGCTCCATGTGAAGAATTAGATACTTTCACATTTTCCCTCAATCTCACAAGTGTCGCCTCATGTGTTGAAGCTCCACTTCTTCTCTTCTTCTCTTCTTCTCCTACCTCAAATCAAACCTCTATCTCTGTAAATTTTCTTTGTGTTTTCCAGCTATCACTAAGGAGATTATGATCTAAGCATTGGTGTGTGGATCATAACAATTAGAGGCAAGACAGTTGGATTGCGTGCTTCTAGAGATCAATTGTCAAGGCAGTCCACTTGGTGATTTTTTTTTTTGGCACTTCTTTAAGGCTTTTTGAGCTGAATTTTTTACAGTAGCTTCAAGGAGTTGCGAAGACATTGTAATTTTTCCAAAATTTTTTGAGGCATTTAGATCGAGCAAAAGTTGCTCCAAATCCAATGCGTCTCTATTTGATAGTTTCCAGATTGAAGAATTATTCTTCGTCATTTCCTTGGATTTTAGTGAATTAAGGTAATCTTCTTTCCAAATTTGAATCATTAGCAATTTTAGATCCTTGTTTGCTCATGTAGCCTAGTTAATTTAGCTTTTTAAGTTTTAATTATTGAACCTAGTGCTACACCTGCCATCAACTGGTATCGCAGTCTAATTCATGCTATGATTTGGATTTTTAAGTGATTAATTCATGTGATGAATTGGTCAAAATCACCAAATACTTGATCCTTGCTATGGATTGGAGTGTTTGGTTGATGTTATACGTGGCTGCTTGATTGATGAATTGAAAGCATGGTAATATGTGTTTTATGTGTTAATTCATATGATTAGTATATTTTAATTCATAGTTTCTAAGGTTGAATTTTGATTTGGCATTAGTTGATGTTATATGTTAAATTTCGCCTTAAGATGTTTTGGTCATTTTTGGATCTAATTTGATTGGAGTGAACTTGAAGTTTGAAGCATGTTTGAGCACTTGAATTTTCATTTTTAAAAGGTGTTTTGGATCTAAAAATTCATCTATTATGTGTGATTTAGTGTTTAGGAGGTGTCCTAGTTTTTTTTTTGTGCAGAAAAATTGAGCCAAAATCAGCTTGATTTGGTGCTATCCTTGAAATTGGGCAAGCTACCACACAACTGTGAACCTAACTGGGCAGTAGTGCCCAGTTTTGGTTTTGCATGAGTCATAGTTTTCGTTTGTGTTCTTTTTGTGATCAAAAGTGAACTAAATCATGTTACAAGTTCTCAAAATTATGTTTGACATTTTTGATTGTTTTTAGAAACTTGTTCAAGTTAATCTCCAACTTTGTGCAAAAATGAAATGCATAAATGTTATGCTTATGTTTGCTTGACCAATTAATTGTTTATGAGATAAGCATTTAATTGTTGGAATTGAATGTCAATTCTTGATTTATTTATTGTTCATTTAAGTGTTGAATGGATGATGAATGAATGGGGATGATTATGAGCCTTTAATATTGATTTTATTTGTTTCAAGTTTTTGAAAAGATTTGTATGAAATTTAGGCTTCCTTGCCTCTTAATTCTATATTGTAAAAATTATGAGAGTAGAATCACTAGGAGTGATGATTTCTTTCTCATGTAAATGTCGCATGGATCAAAGAAAACCATTGGAGGCATGGAGACTTTAGAAGACCCATGAATCTATGGGGATATACTCATGTAATAGCTAGATTTAATCAGCCTACTTAAAATCAACTAAGTGGTGAACCTATAGCTCTACGTGCACTACTTGGTTATGCTCATGGTCATCCCACCCTAGGATCCTAGGCGTTTTTACTTATTTATGCTTTCCATATCCTATTGATGTATGAGATGCATGGTTAGGATATAGAAAACTTAAATAAAAAGATTAAATGATGAGATCTTTGCAAGCAAAGCCATCCACTTAGAATCTCTAAGTTTTTTCCAATATTAAGTCCAAATGGATACAAATTAAAAGAGTTTTAATTAATCCATGTCTTCTACTAATAGTGTATGCCATGACGATGCTACCAATTTTGTGTGATGGCACTCGGTTATGGAGGTCACACTTAGGAGGAAAGCTATGAGCATACACTTAGCATGAGATGCACCTTTGACTTAAGAACACCCATACATTAGCATTTAGTTACGGGGGATGATGTGGTGCCCGTCTTGAATCAAAGTTTGATTGGTAGGTTAGACTTAACACTTAGTAATATAGATGACGCATGGTTATGCGGAACTATATCAAAGGTCAGGCAAAATACATCAAGAATTGCATGAGATGCAATTAGCAAAAGTTTCTTACAATTCAATTATTTGTGGATGGTACTCGGTTATTGAGGTCCGCTTGCAAGTCCTTGGGATCTTGATTCTCACTAGGAAATGAGATTTCCCAAATTCTTATAGGGGATGAAGAATTTGATAAAATAGTGGGAGACAAACATGCTTGAAAGACCATGAACATGTTTTTAATATAAAAATTCAGTCACGTGCTTATATTTACTTTTTTGTCTTTGAGGATTTGTGAAATCTAAAGAAAATGGCTAAAAATCTACTAACGCTATTTATTGGAAACCAATAAACCAACCAGGCCAAACTTCCACTGTTGACTTAACTTGAAAAGTCATTTGAGATTCCTAGAAACGGATATATGCCCTACTATATCAAGGTGCTCCTAATCCCATGGGGATTATTGTAGATCAAGAGACACGTGAAAAGTTCACAAATTGGGTTAAGGATCGTCCTATCCCATAGTCTCATGATGGCATATACGAACTTCAAAAGTCTCAGGGACACATGAATTAGACCTTAGTTAAGGTTTACAAGAGTTGTAAAGCAAATAAGGTATGAAAAATTCATATTTTGAAAAGAGATTTTTCAAGCTAGGATAGATGTGAAGTCATGTGTCCTTAACTATGGTCTAATGATGATTAGGCTTGGAAAAGCTCTTCAACTTGGGCGTAGTGATGAACAGTGATCTCTATGAGGATTTGACCCTTACATCCTCGTTGAGTTTTATTGATCAAAGTGTTGACTTAGAAGGAGACCACCATGACAAGGGCAAACCTTTTTGTTTTCTCCTCCAATTCTATGGGCCCTTGGAGTGCTAGAAAGGGAGGTAAAAGAAAGAAAAGTTCTTCCTCCAAGGGAAAACAATAAGAAGATTATAGAGGATATAGTCAATATTACCTGTTTATACTTTGGCGGGATAGGCCATTGGAAGTGGTATTACAAGGAATACCTTGCAACCCTCCAGAAGGGTAGGTACTTTATTGAAGTACATTTAAGGATAAATTCTTCCTCAAGGATATTTGATGTCACTTGTGGTTCTTATCTTTGCAAGTTGTTACAAAGAATACAAAGAAAAATAAATCTTAGTAATGCAAATATGATCCACCGCCTTGGCAAAGGAGCAAGAGTTGCGGCCAAAGCCAAAGGCATATATAATATAGACTTAAGGAACTCCATACCTTTATTGAACCTTTGTTATTATGTACCATATATTTTTGAGAACATTATTTTAATTCCCATTTTGGATAGTGAAGGATTTCATCCATCTATATCAAATGGGAGATTGAAGGCATTAAAGAATGGATTCTTTAGTTGTTTATGGTACACTTAACGAAGGATTATACATTTTTGGATTCTCAAACATCACTGATGCACATTCAATCAAGTAAAAGAAAATTAGATATCCAAGAGGATGCCATGTTATGGTATACAAGACTTTGACATATTTCTAAAATAGGATGAACAAGTTAAAAGCTCTCAAAGCACTAAATATTTGTGGCATTGAGTACCTTCCTACTTGTGAATCTTGTTTGAAGGGAAAAATGACCAAGGCTCTTTTTTGTGGGACAAACAGAGCACACCACAAGTCCTTTGTATTTGATCCATAAAGATGTTTATGGCCTACTAAGAGTTAGTGCCAGAGGAGGCCATTCCTACTTGATCACCTTTATCGATGATTATAGTCGGTTCGGATATGTTTATCTTATGAAGTACAAGTCCGAAGCTTTTGAAAAGTTCAAAGGGTATAGGAATGAAGTAAAATAGCAAAAAAGATATAGTAATAAAGCTCTTCGATCAGATTGAGGAGGAGAATACTTAAGTACTGAATTCTTGGATTATCTAAAGGAGATTGGGATTCTCTCTCAACGAACTCCACTCGGCACACCACAAAATAATGGAGTTACCAAAAGGAGAAATCGTACCTTGTTGGATATGATATGTTCCACGATGAGCTTCTCTGATATGCTTATATCCTTTTGGGAATACGCCTTAAAGACAGGGGCGAAGTCACAAAGCATAGTACCTTCAAAGTTGGTGCAAGAGATGCAGCATAAGATATGGTATAGCATAGCATCCTCTTACCATTATCTAAAAGTTTGGGGGTCTCCCACTTACGTGAGACGGCTAGTGAGAGATAAGTTGGATAGTAGATCCACCTTGTGCAAGTTTGTGGGATACTCAAGAGAGTTTTTGGGTTATTACTGTTATGTTCCCTCAGAACAAAGGGTGTTTGTTTTGAGGAACACCACCTTTTTGGAAAAGAAATCTCTATTAGATAAAAAATGCATTGTTATTGAACTTAATAAAGTTCAAGATGATCACCAAAATCCTACAAGTGGTAGAAATAAGTAAATATCAATAAAAGCCTCATACACAACCTTTAAGAAGGTCAGACCAGATCAAGTAGCAACCCAAAAGGTTCAGATTCCTTCATGAGATGGGCCAATCAGATAGTGATCCGAAGACCTATGAAGAAGCTATGTTGGACATAGACTTAGGACAATGGCTTGATGCTTGTCCATATAATTAGTCCTTTGACTTGAGGATCCATGGTAACCTTATGTTTAGGTCCTCATGCTTTGACTCCTCCTTAGTCACTTAGCAGGCCATTCAGGTGGTGATTAAGCATAAGCTACTTGACATGGAAGCTTGTGAGATCCAAGATGGAATCTAACTCATCATCTTTGTGACAAGTAAGTATATCTCTTATGTATTCTATAATGATCGATTCCAATAAATCCTTGCGCAAGGTGATATGACAATTTGGAAAAAGAGATTTCTAAAGATTAGGTCATAAGAGCAATCGAACATTGAGAATAGAAACATAGTATCGAGACTATTAGGGAATTGGACAATATCTTGCCCTAGGTCTTTTTTGGGAGATAGGAAACGGGAGGACCGTATTTGCATGATATGCGTAGAGCTCGAATGGTTCTCCAAAAGTATTCATTTTGGCCAATTAGTTGGGCTCCATGGGCTTGAGGTTGGACATCGACCACGGAGATTGGATACACTTCAATTAATGGAGATTAACTGAATTGAGTCAATTAGTTTAAATGAGTTTAAACTAAGATAAATATATGATATTCAAAGGTCACAAGAAATTGTGAGTTCATGTCCAATGAATGGTAGAACCTAATAGGCAACACATAAAAACCAATTGCATTTCCTACTTGATGGATGAGAGTTTTCTAAGAGTTAGAAAACACTCCTAGTGGACCGACTTTGAGGTTGGCGAAAATTGAGGTTATTTTTTGCTTGATCAATTTAATTGTTAAATGATGAACTAATTTAAGGAGTTAAATTAGACCAATAATTAAAGAGTTAATTATTTAGTCCAACATGACCATCAATTGGTCAAGTTAGCTTAAAGAGTTAAGTTAAAAATTCTTAGCTTAAAGAGTTAAGCTAACTGATTTAAGAGTTAAGTTAATAGTTAATTAATTAAATTAAAGTGTTTAATTTAATTAATGAGGAGAATCAATTTTGGAGGGAAAATTCAAATGAAAGGTTCATTTGGTGTGGCATTTTAATTAAGTTGAAATTAGATTTCAAATGAAATTAAAATGCACACAAAATTCAAATTTAAATATGAAATGTAAGTTGCCAACTTGCATGGCCAAGCTGGCGGTCACCTTGAGGAATGTGTGATGCCACCTTGGCATCACACCATCCTTACTCCATATATAGATATAAAGGGTGAGAGAAGCGGCCAACTCATGCTCCATGTGAAGAATTATATTCTTTCACATTTTCCCTCCAGCTCACAAGTATTGCCTCATATGTTGAAGCTCTACTTCTTATCTTCTTCTCTTCTTCTCCTACCTCAAATCAAGCCTCCATCTCTGCAAATTTCCTTTGTGTTTTCCAGCTAACACTAAGGAGATTAGGATCTCAGCATTGGTGTATGGATCATAACAGTTAAAGGCAAGACAATTGGATTGCTTACTTTTGGAGATCCATTGTCTTGGCAGTCCGCTTGGAAATTTTTTTCTTGCACTTCCCTAAGGATTTTTCAACTGAATCTTTATAGTAGCTTCGTCAAGGAGTTGAGAAGACATTATAATTTTTCCAGAATTTTTGGAGGAGTTTGGATTGAGCAAAAGTTGCTTCAAATCTGCTATGCCGCTATTTGACAGTTTCTGGAATAAAGAATTGTTCTTCATCATTTCCTTATATTTTAGTGAATCAAGGTAATCTTCTTTCCAAATTTGAATCATTAGCATGTTTAGATCTTTGTTTGCTGATGTATCCTAGTTAATTTAGCTTTAGAAGTTTTAATTATGGGATCCTAGTGTTACACTTACCTTCATGTAAATCATCAAAGGGTTAAGAATCTCCCCATTTTTTATGATGATAAAATTTGAATAGATAGGAATGATATCACCTAAGCTCCCCCTGTCTATGTGCCTAGTTCTTCCAGCTTGTGCTCCCCATGTATAAGAGTGATTTGTGCTTCTCCTATCCATGTACTCAAGAAGCTAGATAAGCAACAAGTACCAGCATATACTAGATAATGGATTTCATTAATAACAGGCCTGATCATCATAAACTGATCATCTAGAATAATAAGTTTATAGGCCCATAAAATAAAATTAATAAAAGTCCAAAAGAAAGATTAGTTCCAACAGATAAAATAATAGGAGTTCTAGCAGATAGTAGTCAAAATAACAAAAGTTGCAGCAGATAAGAATTTCAATTTTTTTATTCACTCTTTTCCTCCTTCATTATGAAAAGGAGCTATTGCAATAGTACCCCGCATCCAATTAGATTGGCATGTAAGCTATTTCACTTATGATATAATCTTGATTGAATGATATTCATATTTAAATAGCCATCTTCATGTTATGCTTATATCACTTTACTAGCATTTGGTTGAAGCCCTTACATCACACAAGACTACGGGACTTGATCAGATATTGGGCGGTGATCATGGAATAAGTCTTACACGGTCATGGTCTTAAAATATTCCAAGTCATAGAATCTTATGAGATAGGGCATCTAAGATTCGAATAGACTTGCAGTAACAATGCATGCCAGCCTTGTGTTCAAGTTCTCATGATTTGACTCTTCCTTCATCACTTTGCGGGTCATCCAGGTTGAGATTAAGTGTGAGATACTTAGACATGGAGGTTTGTGAGATCTAAGATGGGATCTAACTCCTCATCATTGTGAAGGGCAAGTGCATCTCCCATGTGCTCTATAATGATCGATTCCAAGGAGTCTTTGCACAAGGCAATATGAAAATTTAGAAAAATGAGTTTTCCAAAGATGAGGTCATAAACCAGAATCAAATATTAGGAATATGAACATAGTTATCGAGGCTATTAGGGAGACAAAAAATATATTGCCCTATGCCCCTTTCGGGAGATAGGAGACGAAAGGACTGTATTTGCATGGAAAGCATTGAGCTAGAATGGTTCACTAAGAGCATATTCATTTTGACCAATTAGTTGGGCTCGATGGGCTTGCGGTTGGAGATCGACCATGGAAATTGGGTACTCTTCAATCAATAGAAGTAAATTGAGTTATTAATTTAAATGAGTTTACCATATTCAAAATTTCACAAGAGTTGTGTGCCCATGTTTAATGAATGGGAGAGCCTAATGAGTCACACACAAAAGCCTAAAGGAAGTTCTATTTTATGAAGGAAATTTTCTAAGTGTTAGAAAATTCCTTGTGACCGATTTTGTGGATAACATGGTTGGCTATTTTTTGGTCATCTTAGCTTGATTAATTTAATTGTTAAATCGATCAAAAGAATTTATGGAGTTAAATTAGACCAATTAAATTAAGGAGTTAATTTAATTAGTGACATATGACAATTAATTTGTCAACTTAAGGGGTTAAATTAACACTTTCTAGCTTACGGAATTAAGTCAACACCAATTAATTAAATTAAGGAGTTATTCCTTAATTTAATTAATGTGAGAAATTAATTTTGGAGGGAAATTCAACTGAAAGTATTCGTTTGAGGTGCATTTAGAATTTATTTGGATGACATTTTATGAGATGAAATGAAGAATTCAAATAAAATTCAAATGAAAGTGAAATTCACATTTCACATGCAAGTTGTCTTACTTAGTTGGCACCCTGCCTCATGGGAGGTGTGATGCTAACTGGCATCACACCTCCTCATCTATATATGGAGGGGTAAGCAGCTAAATGCAAGACTAAGATGCTCAATTCTCCTTCACCCTCCAAAAGTGTGATCCACATATGTGTTGAAGTTTCATGCATTTTTATTCACCCTCCATCCACTTTTCGGCCTTCATCACTTCTTCATCCCTTGGTGATGCAGCTGACTAAAGGATGATTGGACTTGCCTTGGGTGTGTGGATCATTTCATTAGAGGCTAGATATTTGGATAGCTTTGCTCTTCAAGATCCACTGTAGTGCTCGCAGATTGTTTTGAGTCGATTTTGAAGCACTTGGTGATTTCTTTTTTCACTGAAAATTTTACTAGATATTCCAAAAAGTGTTGGGGAGGGGCCATCCGAATTTCAGCCCCATTGGAGGTAATTTGATACGGCAAACATTGCTGGATTTCTGCTGCGCCAAGAGGAAACAGTTTTGAAGAGTTCAAACTTGTTTTCAATTCTATCTTGGATTTTAAGCAATCAAGGTAATTTTATGCTACCAAATCCATTTTAGAAGCATTATTTGATCCTTGGATTGAGTGTAGCTGAGTTTTCTTTAACTATATTTGCTTTATTACTTGGATCCTTTTGCTACACTTGACTTCAAGTAGTATCTGAGCCTATTTCATGCTTTAATTTGGATTTTTGTTTGATTGATTCATGTGATGAATTGATCTAGATCTCCAAATACTTGATCCAATTCATGGATTGGAGTGTTTGGTTGATGTTGTTTGTGGCTCCTTTGATAATGAATTGAATTGTCCTAATATGTGTTTTAAGAATTAATTCATATGTTAGCATGTTTTTGATTCATGGATGATTATGCTACATGTCGATTTAGCATTGGATGATGTTGTATGTTGATGTAGCATGTTGAATTTGGCCTTAAGATGTTTTGGTCATTTTTGGATCCAATTGGATTGGAGTTAATAGGAGATTTTTGGGGGAATGTTGATTTTCACTTGAACTTGATTTTTAAAGCTTGTTTGAGTACTTTAATTTCCAATTTTTAAAGGTGTTTATTGTTGGAATAGTGCCCAGCAAGCCAATTAGATTGGCCTTGTAAACTATTTAATTGTAAGACAATCTTGATTGAATGATATTTATCATATGGCCATCTTCATCATATGCTCTTCATTTACTTCACTGGCATTTGGATGAAGCCTTTAGATCACACAAGACTATGGGACTTGGTTTGGTGACCATGGAATAAGTCTTATACGGTCATGATCTTAAACCTTCCAAGTCACAGGATCTTAAGAGAACAAGGGCATCTAAGATCCGGATAGACTTGCACTAACGATGCATAATCCAAGAGTTGGATCGTGTTCCGTTCCATGAGCAACTGTATGAGATACGGGTGCATGTTAGTAGGTGCTTGTTAGGGAACAAGACACTGAAAACCCGCCTAGAGAATCCACTAGATAGCCAAAGTGGCAAATCGGTAGTGGCAAGTTCTCCCGCTTACGCTAGTGCATATCATTAGTCCTTTGACCTGAAGATCCATGGTAACCTTATGTCCAGTCCTCATGCTTTGACTCTTCCTTGATCACTTAGCGGGTCTTCCGGGTTGAGATTGGGTATGAGCTACTTGGTATAGAGGTTTGCGAGATCCAAGATGGAATTCAACTCCTCGTCTTTGTGAAGGGCGAGTGCATCTCCTATGTGTTCTATAATGATCAATTCCAAGAAATCCTTGCGCAAGGTGATGTGACAATTTGGAAAGGCGTTTCCAAAGATGAGGTCACAAAGGGAATTGAACATTAAGAATAGAAACATAGTATCGAGGCTATTAGGGAGCCGACTAATATCTTGCCCTAGGCCTCTTTCGGGAGATAAGAGACGGAAGGGCCGTATTTGCATGGTACGCTTAATGCTAGAATAGTTCTTCAAGAGCATTCATTTCGGCCAATTAGTTGGGCTCCATGGGCTTGAGGTTGGACGTCGACCATGGAGATTATGTTCCCTTCAATTAATGAGATTAATTGAATCGAGCCGCTTAGTTTAAAGGAGTTTAAACTAATGTGAATATTTGATATTCCAAAAGTCACAAGGAGTTGTGAGCCCATGTCCAATGAAGGTAGAACCTAATTGGTCACACACAAAATCCAATTATATGGTCAATTGAAGGAAGTAGAGTTTTCTAAGAGTTAGAAAATTCATAACTGTTTTGGAGTAGGCAAAATTGTAGTCATTTTGAGTTGATCAATTTAAATGTTAAATTGGTCAAATTAATTTAAGAGTTAAATTAAGATCAATTAATTTAGGGTTAATTAATTGATGTCACATGACTATCAATTGGTCAAAATTAATTTAAGGATTAAATTGACTTTGACTAGCTTAAATAGTTAAGCATTTTTGACTTAAGAGTTAAGTCAAATTATTATTGGTTAAATTAAAGTGTTTAATTTAATTGAGTTTCAGGATTATTTTTGGGAGAATAATTAAGTGAATGGTTCATTTAATGTGAATTGGAATTTAATTGCAAGACATTTCATAAGATGAAATTTGTGCTTCAATTAATATTCTTATTCACTAATTACTAGTTAGTGGCCACCTTGGCAAGGATACTTGGCATCATCTCCTTGGGGATGTTCATGGACTATTCCTATATATAGATATAAGAGTGTGGCCAGCCAAGAGAGAGAGAGCAAGTGTGTGCATGACTAGTGTGATTTCTCCCCATATTTTGTGTAGTGGGAATCTAATTTGTTAGCACCCCATTATTCTCTCCAACTTCCTCCTCCTCCTCCTCATCATTCCCAGCCTTCCTACCCTCATTCTTTGCAGATATTCCATCCATTATGTAGAGAATAGACCATAGATTTGGTGTGTGGACTTTTACATTAGAGGCTATCTAATTTGGTTGCTTTTGCTCTTGACTGGAGCAGTTTTCTAGTAGCCGGTTTTGCTAGTTCTGGGAGGACCTCTGGTGTTCTGATTGGGCTGGATTTTGGAATGAAGAATATTAAATGGGTTGAGGAGTTCCTGTAAAAATTTCAGAAAAAACGGAGGAGTCCATCCAAGGGAAAATCGGTGGTGATCCTGCTGCGCCGGTGAAGAGATAGTTTGACGGTTTTCAAGAGTTTTCTCTTGCTCTTCGATTTTCTCTCATCACCCAGTTATTTTTCCCTTTCTAAATCTTAATTCCATGCATTTATTGATCTTGGGGGTGTTTTTTGGGCTAGTTTATTCAATTTTATGTTAAAATATTTGGATCCTAGTGCCACACATACCTTCAAGTGGTATCGGAGCCATATTCATGCATGGATTTAGATTTTGCTTGGCTTGGATGGTTGGTTCTTGTGAAGAACTGATTGAAATCACCATGTACTTGATCCATATGATGGGTTGGAGTGTATGGGTGATCTTTCTTGTGACTCCTTGATTAATGGATTGAATCATGCTATTATGTGCTTTAATTGTTAATTCATTTGATGTGTATGTTTTAATTCATTTTTGCTAATGTTAAAAAAATATTTTTGCATTGGTAGATGTTATATTATGATATATCATGTTATGAATGGCCTTTAGTTGTTTTGGTCGTTTTTGGGTCCAATTGGATTGGATATAATTGGAGATTTTTGAAGAATATGATTCTTGCTTAAACTTGTTTTTCAAGCTTTTTTGGGCACTTGATATTTCAGTTTTAAAAGGTGTTTTAATATGAAATTTCAGTTTTAAAAGGTGTTTTAATCTAAAATGTCATCCTATGTTGTGTGTTTTGATTTTTAGAAGTTGTTCAAAAAATCTTGGTGCACAAAAGTTGAGCCAAAAATGGCTTGACTCGGCCATGAACCCTAAAACAGAAGTGCTGCCAGTCCATGGCAGTGGCCGAGAGCTACTGCCCAGAAGTGAGCAAGCCTCGGCCAGCAGCCCCTAGTTGGGTTTGGGATGGGTTTGGAGCTTTTTCTTTGGTTCATTTGGTGACCAAACTTGTTTTGAAACACTCACATTGGTTGCACAATTGTTGTGCAAGGCCTCAAGATTGTGTTGGACACTTTTTGGTTGCTTTTAAAACTTGTTAAGGTTGATCTCCAATTGTGGCAAAAATATGATGCATAAACGTTATGCTTGTTTTTGCTTGGCCAATTATTTATTAATTTGATTAGCGCTTAATTGTTGGAATTGAATGTCAATTCTTGGTCTATTTATTGTTCATTTAAATATTGAATGGATGATGAATGATTGGGGATGATCATGAGCCTTTAATATTAATTTTATTTATTTCAAGTTGTTGAAATGGGTTGTATTAAATGGGGCTTGCTTGCCTCTTGTTCTATCTTATAAAAGTTATGAGAGTAGAATCACTAGAAGTGAGGTTTTCTTTCTCTTGTAAAATTGCAAGGAGTAAGGAGGACCCAAGGAGGCTTGAAGACCCATGAATGTATGGAATACACTCATGTAATAGCTTAGTTTAATCCACCCACTTAAAATCAACCAAGTGATGCACCTATGGCTCTAAGTGCGTCACTTGTTTAGGCTCATGGTCATCCCACCCTAGAAGCATGCTAGGCGCATTTACTTATTTACAGTTTCCATATCCTATTGATGTATGAGATGCATGACTAGGATATAGAGAACCTAAATAAAAAGATAAAAATGATGAGATCTTTGCAAGCAAAAATCCTCCACTTAGAATATCTAAGTATTTTTCAAATATTAAGTCAAAATGGATACAAATTAAAAGAGTTTTAATTAATCCAAGCCTTCCACCAATAGTGTATGCCATGGGATGCTACCGATTTTGTGTGATGGCACTCGGTCACAGGGATCACCCTTAGGAGGAAAGATGTGAGCATACACTTAGCATGAGATGTATATTTGATTCAAGAACCCTCACGCGTTGGCACTTGGTCAAGGGGGACGACGTGAGGCCGTCTTGAGACAAAGAATGATTGGTGGGTTTGACTTAACACCTAGTAGTGTAGATGGCACATGGTCACGTGGGTCTAAATGAAAAGTGAGGCAAAATATATCAAGAATTGCATGAGATGCAATTAGCAAAAGTTGCTTACCTTTTGATTACTCGTGGATGGCACTCGGTCACGGGGGTCCATTAGCAAGTCATTAGGATCTTGATTCTCATTAGGAAATGAGATTTCCCGAATTCTTCATGGGGGTGAAGGATTTGATAAAATAGTGGAAGAAAAACATGCTTGAAAAACCATGAAAATGTTTTATATATCAAATTTAATCACATAGTTGTATTAAATTGAGGCTTGCATGCCTCTAGATTCATCTTGTAAAATTTATGAGAGTAGAATCTTTAGGAGTAAGGATTTCCTACTCATGTAATTGTTACAAGGAGCAATGAAGACCTTATGAAGGCCCATGAATGTATGGGATACTATCATGTAATAGCTAGTTTTAATCAACCTACTTAAAATCAACTAAGTGATGCACCTATGGCTCTAAGTGCATCACCTGGTTAAGGCTCATGGTCATCCCACCCTAGATGTATGCTAGGCGCATTTACTTATTTATGCTTTCCATATCCTATTTTGTATGTGATGCAAAACTAGGATATAGAGAACCTAAATAAGAAGATAAAATAATAATGAGATCTTTGCAAGCAAAAAAAATCCTCCACTTAGAAAGTCTAACTATTTTTCAAATATTAAGTCAAAATGGATTTCATATTAAAAGGAGTTTTAATTAATCCAAGTCTTCTACCAATAGTATGTGGCATGATGATGCTAGCATCATTTGTGTGATGTCTCACGAGTTGTGGGTCACACTTATGGTAGAAAAGCTGTGTCCACATACTTAGCATAAGATGCACTTTGGTTGGGGAATGCCCACGCATTGACACATGAGTCATGGGATGACATGTGGCCCATCTCGAACTGAATCATGATTGGTAGGTTTGACTTAACACTTAGTAATGTAGATGTCGCACGAGTCGTGGGTCTACATGAAAAGTGAGGCAAAGTATATCAAGAATTGCATAAGATGCAATTAGCAAATGTTGCTTACCCTTCGATTGTTTGTGGATGTCTCACGAGTCGTGGGTCCACTTACAAGTCCTCGAGATCTTGATTCTCACTAGGAAATATGATTTCTCGAATTCTTTTTGGGGGTAAAGGATTTGATAAAATAGTGGGAGAAAAACATGCTTGAAAGACCATAAACATGTTTTCAATATCAAATCAATCGTATGCTTATTCTTATCTTTTTCGCTTCTTTGTAGATTTGCGAAATCTTCAAAATCAAAATGGCTAAGAATCCACTCTCAACTATTTTGGAAACCAATAAGCTAACTGGGCCAAACTTCCAAGACTGGCTAAGAAATCTCAAAATCATTCTTGACTCTGATAAGAGGACCTATGTCCTAGATAAGAAAAATGCTAAAGTAGATGCAAACTGTTTCCACTGTGGCCAAAAAGGTCATTGGAGAAGAAATTGTAAAGCTTACCTTGCTACTCTTACGAAGGGTATGTTTTTCATTGAAGTGCATTTAATAATGAATTCTTCCACATGGGTATTCGATACCGCATGCGGTTCTCACCTCTATAATTCGTTGCAGGGGATGAAAAGAGGAAGGAGTCTACGTGAAGGGGATATGATCCTCCGCATGGGAAATGGAGCAACTGTTGCTGCCACATTCTAAGGAATAATCAAGCTAGATTTAGGGAATAAAAGCATTATACTTGATCCAGTTTACTATGTACCCAATCTTGTCAAAAATATTATTTCTATTCCCGTTCTAGATAATGAAGGATATGATTTTTCAATATCGAATGGGAATCTATTAGCATCAAAGAATAGTTCTTTAGTTGCTAAAGATATATTGTCTAATGGATTGTACATACTTAATTCCCAAACTTCACTAATGCACATTCAATCAAATAAAAGGAAGCAAGATATCCAAGAGGATGCCATCCTATGGCATGCAAGACTTGGCCATATATCCAAAAATAGGATGAACAAGTTAGAGGCTCTCAAAACACTAAATGTTAGTGGCATTGAAGAACTTCTAACTTGTGAGTCCTGTTTAAAAGGAAAAATGACCAAAGCTCCTTTTGTAGGACAATCGGAGCGCTCCACAAATCGTTTGGATTTGATCCACACAGATGTTTGTGGACTACTAAGAGTTAGTGGGAGAGGTGGCTATTCCTACTTCATCACCTTTACCGATGATCACAGTTATTTCAGACACTTGTATCATATGAAGAACAAATCCGAAGCCTTTGAAAAGTTCAAAGAGTACAGAAATGAAGTAGAAAAGCAACTAGGGCTAAGTATTAAAACTCTTCGATCGGATCGAGGAGGAGAATACTTGAGCACCGAATTCTTGGATTATCTAAAGGAGAATGGGATTCTCTCACAATGGACTCCCCCCAGCACACCCCAGCTCAATGGAGTAGCCGAGAGGAGAAACCGCACGCTGTTGGACATGGTGCGTTCCATGATGAGCTTCTCCGATGTACCGATATCCTTTTAGGGATATACCTTGACTATAGTAGTGAAGTTACTAAATATAGTACCTTCAAAGTCGGTGCTAAAGATACCATATGAGATATGGCATGGCAAAGCACCCTCTTATCGATATTTGAAGATTTGGGGATCTCCTGCCTATGTAAGACGGACAGTGGGAGATAAGTTGGATAGTAGATCCATCTTGTGCAAGTTTGTGGGATACCCAAGAGAGTCCATGGGTTATTATTTTTATGATCCCTCAGAACAAAAGGTGTTTGTCTCGAGGAACGCCGTCTTTTTGGAAAAGGAATTTCTATTGGATAGAAATGGCGTTGTTGTTGAACTTGATGAAGTTCAAAACGATCAACAAATCCCATAGACGGTGGAAACAATTGAATCACAAAAGCCCGATACACATCCTCTAAGAAGGTCTGACCGCATCAAGAAACAACCCGAAAGGTTCGGATTTCTTCATGAGACGGGTCAGTCGGATAGTGATCCGAAGACCTATAAGGAAGCTATGTTGGACATAGACTCAAGACGCTGGCAAGAAGCCATGAGATCCGAAATGGACTACATGTACTCAAACAAAGTATGGACTTTGGTAGATCCACCGAAGGGAATAGTTCCCGTAGGTTGCAAGTGGATCTATAAGCGAAAGCTTGGAGTAGATGGAGAAGTGACAACTTTTAAGGCGCGACTAGTAGCTAGAGGTTATACTCAAAGACCCGGTATTGATTTCGAGGAAACCTTTTCACCAGTCACAATGCCTAAGTCCATTCGGATCCTACTTGCCATAGCTGCATATTATGACTATGAGATATGACAAATGGATGTGAAAACCGCCTTTCTCAATGGAAACATTGAAGAGGAAATATACATGGAGAAACCACAAGGTTTCACACCCAAAGGGAGCGAGCAAATGGTTTGCAAACTCCAAAGGTCCATTTATTGACTTAAACAAACGTCTCGAAGTTGGAATATACGTTTTGATAAGACAGTCAAATGTTTGGCTTTGTCAAGAACGTATATGAACCCTGTGTGTATCAAAAGGCCAGTGGGAGTTCTGTACAGTTTATTGTGCTTTATGTCGATGACATCCTTCTCATTGGGAATGAGGTTGGAATGTTAGAGTGCACTAAAGCATGGTTATTTACACAATTCTCCATGAAGGATTTGGGAGAGGCATCCTACGTATTAGGTACAGAGATAGATCAAAAAGGATGTTGGGGCTATCCCAAACCATGTACATTGATAAAATACTAAAAAGGTTTAGTATGGAGGAATCCAAGAAAGGATTTCTTCATATGGGACATGGCATTCGTCTCTCGAAGTCTATGGCCCCTAAGACTGAGCAAGAGAAATGAAAGATGTCCCAAATACCCTATGTCTCTGCCATAGAGAGCATGATGTATGATGTTCAATGTACAAGACCAGGTGTGGCACACTCGCTAAGTGTTACGAGTAGATTCCAATCCAATCCCTGTGAAAGTCACTGGATGGCCGTAAAGACAATCGTTAAGTACTTGAGAAGAACTAAGGATCTGTTCTTAGTATACGGTAATGAAGAATTGAAACTAGAAGGGTTTTGGGATTCAAGTTTCCAATCCGATGTAGATGACCTCAAATCCACTTCTGGATTTATATTTTGCCTCAATGGCGGCACGGTGAGTTGGAAAAGTTCCAAACAAGACACCACGGCCGACTCAACCACAGAGGCAGAATATATTGCGGCTCCTGAAGCCGCAAAGGAAGGTGTTTGGATGAAAAACTTCATTCAAGAGTTGAATGTAGTGCCTAGCATAGCTGAGCCAGTTGTTGTCTTCTGTGACAACACCGGGGCGGTAGCACAAGCTAAGGAGCCCAAATCTCATCAACGGTCCAAGAACATTTTGAGGCGATATCATTTGATCAGAGAGATCGTTGAGAGAAGCGACATCCGAGTGGAGAGAGTTGCCTCGGAAGAGAATATAGCAAATCTACAAACTAAGCCATTAGGACAAAAGGTCTTTGAAGGACATCTTGAGAAGATGGGTCTTAAGACTGTAGAGCATTGGCTTTAGGGCAAGTGGGAGATTGTTAGAAATAGTGCCCAGCAAGCCAATGATTTTAGCTTTGTAAAACTATTTTCTAAAGAGACAATTTTGATTGAATGGTATCTTACATATGGCCACATTCATCTTATGCATTATATTACTTCACTAGCATTTGGATGAAGTCCTTAGATCACACATGACTACGGGACTTGGTCAGTTCACTAGGTGGTGATCATGAAATAAGTCTTACACGATCGTGATCTTAAATATTCCAAGTCATAGGATCTTATGAGACGGGACATCTAAGATCCGGACAGACTTGTACTAATGATGCATAAATCCAAAGAGTTAGATATTGCTCCGTTCCATGAGCAACTGTATATAATACGGGTGCATGTTAGTGGGTGCTTGTTAGAGAATAAGGCACTGAAGACCCACTGGAGACTCCACTAGGTAGCCATAGTAGCAAGTCGGTAGTGGCAAGCTCTCCTGCTTACGCTAGTGCATATAAATTAGTCCTTTGACCTAAGGATCCATTGTAACCTTGTGTCCGGTCCTCATGCTTTGACTTATCCCTAGTCACCCAGCGGGCCATTTGGGGTATGATTGGGCATGAGCTACTTGGCATGGAGGTTTATGAGATCCAAGATAGAATCCGACTCCTTACTTTTGTGAAGGGCGAGTACATCTCCTATGCATTCTATAATGATCATATTCCAGAAATCCTTGCGCAAGGTGGTATGACAGTTTGGGAAAAGAGTTTTCCAAAAGATAAGGTCATACATCGGAATTGAACATTTAGAGTAGAAGCATAGAATCGAGGCTATTAGGGAGCCGACAAATATCTTGCCCTAGGCCTCTTTCATGGAGATAGGAGACGGAAGGACCGTATTTGCATGGAACGCGTAGAGCTTTAAAAGGTTCATACAGAGACATTCATTTCGACCAATTAGTTGGGCTCCATGGGCTTGAGGTTGGACATCGACCATGGAGATTAGGTACTCTTCAATTAATAGAGATCGATTGAATTGAGTCGACTAGTTTAAAAGGAGTTTTAAACTAGAATGAATATTTGATATTCAAAAGTCACAAGTAGTGAAAGAAGAATTTCTAAGTGTTAGGAAATACGTCCCTCTTAAGGGACCAATTTTGAGAGAGAGATTTCAAGATCAATTATGGCTTGATTGATTTAAGTGTTAAATTGATCAACTAATTTAAGGAGTTAAATTAGGCAAATAATTAAGGAGTTGATTATTTGAGCCACATTGATAGTTGAATAATTGAAGTTGACTTAAAGAATTAAGTTAACTAAAGAAAACTTAAAGAGTTAAGTTTGCTTGATTTAATTGTTAAATCAAGTTGAATTAATTAAATTAATTGGATTAATTTAATTAATAGGAGAATATATTATTGGAGGGAAGAATTCAAATATGATTTGAATTAATTGGAATTGGATTCCAATTAAGCAAGTTGGCAAGACCACATGATAGTGGAATTACCAACTTACAATTATGCCCTTGGAATTTTCAGTCCCCCCCTTAGCATGGGAGGTGTGATGCCACCTTGGCATCACACATCTCACACCTTTATATAAGGGGAGGTGGAGTGGCTGAAAATCAGTCCAGATTAATTAGCCAAAATTCTGAATTTTGCAAGCTAAATTCTTCCTCCAAAATTCTCTCCAAAGTTAGTAGAGATCTGACTGCCATCCATTCTCTCTCTCACTCAAAACCTCCTTCTCCACCAAAAAAACTCCATATCTGTTCCAGATAAAGATCTGGACGTTCTAGGATTGCTTTAAGATGTGTGGACTTGCATTGGAGGTGACCACAAGTGAGGCCACTCAATTCCAGAAAAGGTTTCTGCAGAACATTCCATTTCGCGATTTTCTCCTGGAGCAATCGGATGGATATTTGAGCCAATTTTTTCACAGAAGATTTGAATTTGAGTTATATTTTTGGAGAATTTTTCCTCATTTAATTTCGAGGTAGGAATTGGAAAATATTCTCCTTTTTCTCCGCTGTGCCAGAAACTACCGGAAATCTGTGATAGGAAGGATCATCTATCATCTCCTTGGATTTTGAGTGATTCAGGTTGGTATCCTCTGATTACTCCATTTATGTTGTATGATATATTCCTGGGGATGTTTCTTTGGATCGAGATTTGCTATTTAATTTTGAATTTGTTTGGCTTATCTCGGCCATAGTACTTTCATCTTCATCATATGCTCTTCATTTACTACACTAGCATTTGGATGAATCCCTTAGATCACACAAGACTATGGGACTTGGTTTGGTGACCATGGAATAAGTCTCACACGGTCGTGATCTTAAACCATCCAAGTCATAGGATCTTAAGAGAACAAGGGCATCTAAGATCCGGATAGATTTGCACTAACAATGCATAATCCAAGAGTTGGATATTGTTTCGTTCCATGAGCAACTGTATGAGATACGGGTGCATGTTAGTGGGTTCTTGTTAGGGAAGAAGGCACTGAAGACCCGCCTGGAGAATCCACTAGATAGCCTAAGTGGCAAGTTCTCCTGCTTACGCTAGTGCATATCATTAGTCCTTTGACTTGAGGATCCATGATAACCTTGTGTCCGGTCCTCATGCTTTGACTCTTCCTTGATCACTTAGCGGGTCTTCCGGGTTGAGATTGGGTATGAGCTACTTGGCATGGAGGTTTGTGAGATCCAAGATGGAATCTGACTCCTCGTCTTTGTGAAGGGCGTATGTGTTCTATGATGATCGATTCTAAGAAATCCTTGCGCAAGGTGATGTGACAATTTGGAATGGCGTTTCCAAAGATAAGTTCACAAAGGGAATTGAACATTAAGAATAGAAATATAGTATCAACGCTATTAGGGAGCAGACTAATATCTTGCCCTAGGCCTCTTTCGGGAGATAAGAGACGGAAGGACCGTATTTGCATGGTACGCGTAATGCTAGAATGGTTCTTCAAGAGCATTCATTTCGGCCAATTAGTTGGGCTCCATGGGCTTGAGGTTGGACGTCGACCATGGAGATTGGGTTCTCTTCAATTAATGAGATTAATTGAATCGAGTCACTTAGTTTAAAGGAGTTTAAACTAATGTGAATATTTGATATTCCAAAAGTCACAAGGAGTTGTGAGCCCATGTCCAATGAATGGTAGAACCTGATGGATCACACAAAAAAGCCAATGACATGGTCAATTGAAGGAAGTAGAGTTTTCTAAGAGTTAGAAAATTCATAACCGTTTTGGAGTAGGCAAAATTGTAGTCATTTTGAGTTGATCAATTTAAATATTAAATTGGTCAAATTAATTTAAGAGTTAAATTAAGATCAATTAATTAAGGGTTAATTAATTGATGTCACATGACTCTCAATTGGTCAAAATTAATTTAAGGGTTAAATTGACTTTGACTAGCTTAAATAGTTAAGCATTTTTTACTTAAGAGTTAAGTCAAATTATTATTGGTTAAATAAAAGTGTTTAATTTAATTGAGTTGGAGGATTATTTTTGGAAGAATAATTAAGTGAATGGTTCATTTAATGTGATTTGGAATTTAATTGCAAGACATTTCATAAGATGAAATTTGTGCTTCAATTAATATTCTTATTCACTAATTACTAGTTAGTGGCCACCTTGGCAAGGATACTTGGCATCATCTCCTTGGGGATGTTCATGGACTATTCCTATATATAGATATAGGAGTGTGGCCGGTCAAGATAGAAAGCGCAAGTGTGTGCATGACTAGTGTGTTTTCTCCCCATATTTTGTGTAGTGGGAATCTAATTTGTTAGCATCCCATTATTCTCTCCAACTCCCTCCTTCTTCCCAGCCTTCCTACCCTCATTCTCTACAGATATTCCAGCCATTCTATAGAGAATAGTCCATAGATTTGGTGTGTGGACTTTTACATTAGAGGCAATCTAATTTGGTTGCTTTTGCTCTTGACTAGAGCAGTTTTCTGGTAGCCGGTTTTGCCAGTTCTGGGAGGACCCCTGGTGTTCTGATTGGGTTGGATTTTGGACTGAAGAATCTTTAAAAGGTTTAGGAGTTCCTGTAAAAATTTCAGCAAAAACGAAGGAGTCCATCCAAGGGAAAATATGATGTTATGGAAGTGTCCATATGGTTTGGAGTGGCAAAAACACGAAACGGTGCTTAAAAAGTTGAGCAGTGTAAGTCGTGGAAAGGCTGCCACCCTTCTACCAGGCACGACCATGGGCTTGCCTTGTGCATGCCCATTGCGGCCGGCCAGTTGGGTAGTGGCTCATCCAAGGTCACTATGGAACCATTTTTGTGCTATTTTGGTGTTTTTGGCCTATCAAACTTGATTCTTTAATCCTTATTTTGATGTAAAAATGTTATGTAAGTGTTCAAAGCAATGTTGGATTTTTTGAATGCTTTTAAAATCTTTTTCAAGTTAATCTTCAATATTGTGCAAATGTGAGATGCATAATTGTTATGCTTATTTTTGCTAGTTAATTAATTGTTTATGATATAAGCATTTAATTATGGAATTGAATGTCAATTCTTGCTTTATTGTTCATTTAATTGTTGAATGGATGATGAATGAATCGGGATGATCATGAGCCTTTAATATTGATTTTATTTATTTCAAGTTGTTGAAAAGGGTTGTATTAAGTTAGGGCTTGCATGCCTCTTAATTCTATCTTGCAAATGTTATAGGAGTAGAATAACTAGGAGTGAGGATTTCTTTTCTTATGTAATTTTCGCAAGGAGATAAGAAGACCATTGGAGGCATGAAGACCCATGAATGTATGGGGATACATTTATGTAATAGCTAGATTTAATTAACCCACTTGAAATCAACTAAGTAGTACACCTATGGCTCTAAATGCACCACTTGGTTAAGGCTCATGGTCATCCCACCCTAGGAGCACACTAAAGGTTAGTAAGCTACTGGGATATAATAATAAAACTTCAAAAGTTTCAAAGTAATAAGTGCTTACAGCCTACCAAGGATCTAATCATGCTAGGAATTCAGATTTGGTTGGAGTGTTACCTCAAAAAGCAAATTTCCATGGTCACAAGGGTGAACACTTCATCGATCTAAATTCTTGCAGACTCTGGCACGGCGGAGAAACAACTTTTGCCTTGGTTAAAGTGCTCCAAAAATCACGAAAAAAAATCTGGAACTTCAACAGCTTGAGGAAGTTGCTGTAAAGCATTTAGAGCAAAACTCAATCTGGATCGCTTGAACAAAATTTGGCAAGTGACTGCTCTATTCCAGTGGATCTCCAAAGCTAGCAAATCAAATGCTTTGTCTCTATTGATATGACCTACACACCAATTGATCTTCCAAATTCTCACTATTAGTTGGAGAAAATAAGCAGAATTTTAATGGTGAAGGCCAATTTTTGAGGTAGGAGAAAAAGAGAAAATGAAGCCTCAACACCTAAAGCAATATTTGGCAAGGGAGTTTTGGAGGGAATTGTGGAAGAATCTAATTCTTCAAACCTTTCATAATGATGGCCAATCCAATCTCTCTATATCTATATATAGATGTTGGATGGTGTGATGCCAAGGTGGCATCACACCTTCCATGAGGGGGGGTGCCCAAGTGGGGTGCTAAGGTGGCAAATTTTGATTTCAAATCTCATTTGAATTTCATGTGCATTTTAATTACATTTGAAATCTAATTTTAAATTAATTATGATAATAATTCAAATAAACCTTTTATTTGAATTTTTCCTCCAAAATGTATTCTTATCTTCAATTAAATTAAACACTTTAATTTAATTAATTTATCCTTGACTTAACTCTTAAGTCAAGAAGCTCAATTCCTTAAGCTTGATTTTGTTAATTTAACTCTTTAAATTAACTTGACCAATTGATGGTCAATTGGGACCAAATAATTAACTCCTTAATTATTGGTCTAATTTAACTACTTAAATTAGTCATTAATTTAACACTTAAATTAATCAAGCCAAAAATTTACCTTCAATTTGACATCAGAAAATCAGTTACCAAGGAGTAATTTTCTAACTCTTAGAAAATTGCTCCATTAACTTGGAAGCTAATTAGATTTTGTGTGTGACCCAATAGGTTCTGCCATTCATTGGACATGGGCTTATAACTCCTTGTGACTTTTCAATATGATATATTCATTTTAGTTTAAAACATCTTTTAAACTAATCGACTCAATTCAATTAATCCCATTAATTGAAGAGTACCCAATCTCCATGGTGGATGTCGAACCTTAAGCCCATGGAGCCCAACTAGTTAGCAGAAATGAATGCTTTTGGAGAACTATTATAGCTATATTTTTGCTATGCAAATACGGTCATTCCATCTCTTATTTCCTAAAAGAGACTTAGGGTAAGATATTTGTCGACTCCCTAATAGCCTCGATACTATGTCTCTATTCTCAATGTTAAAAGGAGTTTTAATTAATCCATGGCTTCTACCAATAGTATATGGCATGATGATGCTACCATTTATGTGATGTCTCACGAGTCATGGGTTATGCTTGTGGTGGATAGCTATGATCACATATTTAGCATACGATACTTCTTTGATTTGAAGCTTTCCATGCATTATCTCACGAGTCGTGGAATAGCATAGTGCAGTTTTGAATCAAAGCTTAATTGCTAAGTCCGACTTAATACCTAGTAGTGTGGATATCGCATGAATCATGGGTCTACTGTTGGAATAGTGCCTCGCAGCCAATAAGATTGGTATGTAAACTATTTCACTTGTGATACAATCTTGATTGAATGATATTCATTATTTATGGCCATTTCATCTTATGCTTAAATTACTTCACTGGCATTTGGTTGAAGCCTTTAGATCACACAAGACTACGGGACTTGGTCACGCACTTGGTGATGATTAGGAAACAAGTCTTACATTGTCGTGATCTCAAATCTTCCAAGTTGCAAGATCTTATGAGACAGGACATCTAAGATCCGGAGAGACTTGTACTAATGATGCATAAATCTAAGGGTTGGATATTGCTCCATTTCATGAGCAATCCATATGAGATATGGGTATTTGTTAGTGGGTGCTTGTTTGAGAACAAGTTCACTAAAGGCCCGCCAGGAGAATCCACTAGATAGCCATAGTGGCAAGTCAATAGTGGCAAGTTCTCCAACTTATGTTGGTGCATAGTAACCTTGTGTTTAAGTCCTTATATTTTAACTATTCCTTGACCACTTAGCAGGTTTTTTAGGTTGAGGTTGGGTATGAGCTACTTAGACATAGAGATTTGGTGATCTAAGAAAGGATTCGACTCCTCGTCTTTATGAAGGGTGAGTACCTCTCCTATGTATTCTATAATGATCCATTCCAAGAAATGCTTGTGCAAAGTAGTGTGAAAATTTGGCAAAGGAGTTTTTCAAAGATGAGATCAGAAAGGGGAATCAAACATGGGAATAGACACATATCATTGAGGCTATTAAAGAGTTGACAAATATCTTGCCCTAGGTCTCTTTTGGGAGATAGAAGAGAGGAATACCATATTTGCATGGTAAGCATAGAGCTAGAATGGTTCTCCAAAAGCATTCATTTCGGCAAGGGCTCCATGGGCTTGAGGTTGGACATCGACCACGGAGATTGTATACTCTTGAATTAATGAGATTAATTGAATTGAGTTATTAGTTTAAAGGAGTTTAGACTAATGTGAATATTTGATATTCAATAAATCACAAGAGTTGTGAGCCTATGTCTAATGAATGGTAGAATCTAATGGGTCACACACAAAAGCCAACTGAAAATCCTATTTGATAAAGAGAATTTTCTAAGAGTTAGAAATTCCATCATGATTGATTTTCAGGAGGTAAATGGTTCACTAGTTCTTGGTCATTTTAGCTTGATCAATTTAATTGTTAAATTGATCTAAATAATTTAAAGAGTTAAATTAGACCAATTAAACTAGAGAGTTAATTTAATTGGTGCCACATGACTATCAATTGGTGAAGTTAACTTAAAGAGTTAAGTTAACAATAACTAGCTTTAAGAGTTAAGCTAATTGACTTAAGAGTTAAGTCAAAAGTTAATTAATTAAATTAAAGTGTTTAATTTAAATAAAATGAAGAATTAATTTTGGAGGGAAAATTCAAATGAAATGTTCATTTGGAGTGCATTAGAATTTAATTTGGATGACATTTCATTAGATGAGATGAAGATCCCAAATAAATTCAACTGCATCTTAAATTCACATGCAACTTGCTTGCAAGTTGGCAAGCAAATGGCGTCAACCTTGAGGATGGTGTGACACCACATAAGCATCACACCTTCCATCCATCTATATATTAATATAGAGGTGTAGCCGGCCATTAGATATGAAACACACAAGCACCAATTGGTAGATTCTCCATTTCCCTCCAATTTTGCATGTGTTGCGTCATGTGTTGAAACTTCACATTTTTCTTCATCTTCTACCTCAAAAATTGGCCTTCATCCTTGCTCTTCTCTCCTTTTTTTTCCAGCTAATATTGGAAAGAATTGGATTGTCCATTGGTGTGTGGATCTTATCACTAGAGATAAAATAATTAGATTGTTATAAAGGTTAGTAAGACACTAGGATCCAATAATAAAACTTCAAATGCTCAAATCAACTAGTGCTTATAGCCTACCAAGGATCTAATCATGCTAGGAATTTAGATTTGGTTGGAGTGTTACCACAAAAAGCAAATTTCCAAGGTATCAAAGGTGAACAATTCACTAATCCAGATTCTGGTAGACTCTGGCACAGTAGAGAAACAACAACTTTTGCCTTGGTTAGAGTGCTCCAAAAATCACAAAACATAAATCTAGAACTTCACAACTCCTTCATAAAGTTTCTATAAAAATTTCAGAGCAAAACTCGATCTGGATTGCTTGGAAAAAATTCGGCAACTGATTGCTCTGTTCTAGTGGATCTCCAAAGCTAGCAAATCAAATGCTTTGCCTCCATTGACATGATCCACACACCAATTGATCCTCCAAATTCCACTCACTTTTAGCTAGAGAAAATGAGCAAAATATCAATGGTGAAGGCCGATTTTTGAGGTAGGAGAAGTAGAGAGAACAAAGCCTCAACACATGAAGCAATGTTTGGAAAGAGAGTTTTGGAGGGAATTATGGAAAAATCTAATTCCTCACAACTTTTTTCAGATGGCCGATCCACTCTCTCTAGTAGGGTGCCAAGGTGGAAAATTTGAATTCAAATCTGATTTGAATTTCATGTGCATTTTAATTATAATTGAAATCTAATTTCAAATTAATTGAGATGCTAATTCAAATGAACCTTTCATTTGAATTTTTCCTCCAAAATATATTCTTCTCTTGAAATAAATTAAACACTTTAATTTAGTTAATTCACCTTTGACTTAACCTTTAAGTCAACAAGCTTAACTCCTTAAGCTTAATTTTGTTAATTTAACTCCTTAAATTAACTTAACCTATTTGTCACTTGGCACCAAATAACTTAACTCCTCAATTATTGGCCTAATTTAACTCCTTAAATTAGTCGATTAATTTAACACTTAAATTAATCAAGCAAAAAAATTGACCTTCAATTTGGCTCCTCAAAATCGGTTACAAAGGAGTGATACTCTAACTTTTAGAAAATTGCTCTATTAACTAGGAGGTTAATTAGCTTTTGTGTGTGACCTAATCGGTTCTACCATTCATTGGACATGGGTTCACAACTCCTTGTGACTTTTGAATATCATATATTCAGTTTAGTTTAAAACACCTTTTAAACTAATCAACTCAATTCAATTAATCTCATTAAGTGAAGCGTACCCAATCTTCATGGTCGATGTCCAACCTCAAGCCCATGGAGCCCAACCAATTGGCCAAAATGAATGCTTTTAGAAAACCATTATAACTCTATGCATATCATGCAAATATGGTCGTTCCGCCTCCTATCTCTCTAAAGAGGTCTAGGGCAAGATATTTGTCGACTCCCTAATAGCTTTGATACTGTGTCTCTATTCTCAATGTTCAATTCCTTTGTATAACCTCACATTCGAAAAACTCCTTTTTCGAATTGTCATACCACCTTACACAAGAATTTCTCATAATCGATCATTGTAGAACACACAAGAGATGTACTCGCTCTCCACGAGTGAAGAGTCAGATTCCATCTTGGATCTCACAAACCTCTATGCTAAGTAACTCATACTTAACCTCAACTCGGAAGACCCACTAGTGGTCAAACAAGTGTTAAAGCATGAGGACCAGACATAAGATTGCCATGGACTCTCAAGTTAGAGGACTAATAATATGCACTAGCAAGCTGGAAAACTTGCCACTCTGGCTATCTAGTGGATTCTTTGGTGGGTGTTTAGTGTATTGTTCTCTAATAAGCGCCCACTAACATGCACTTATATATCATATGGTTGCTCATGGAATGGAGCAATACCCAACTATTGGATTTATGCATCCTTAGTGCAAGTCTATCCGGATCTTAGATGCCTCGTCTCATAAGATTCTATGACTTGGAAGATTGAAGATCACGACCGTGTAAAACTAATTCCATGGTCACCGAACCAAGTCCCGTAGTCATAAGTGATCTAAGGGCTTTATCCAAATTCAAGTGAAGTAGTAAAGAGCATAAGATGAAGATGGCCATATAAACAATATCATTCAATTAAGATTGTTTTACAAGGAAATAATTTTACAAGGCTAATCTATTAGCTTGTCGGGCACTATTCCAACAATCTTCCACTTGTCATAAAGCCAATGTTGCATGGACTTGAGACCCATCTTCTCAAGACGTCCTTCAAAGACCTTTTGTGTTAGGGGTTTGGTCAGTAGATCTGCTATGTTCTCTTTCGAGGTAACTCTATCCATTTAGATGTCGCCTCTATCTATGATCTCCCATATCAAATGATGTTGCGTCAAAATGTGCTTGGATTTCTGATGAGATCTTGGCTCTTTGGCTTGTGCCACTACTACGTTATTGTCACAAAAGACAACTACTGGCTCAGCAATGCTAGGCACCATATTTAAATCTTGAATGAAGTTTTTCATCCAAACACCTTCCTTTGCAGCTTCTGAAGCCGCAATATATTATGCGTTAGTAGTAGAATTGGTTGTGGTGTATTGTTTGGAGCTCTTACAACTTATTGCATCGCCATTGAGGCAAAATATGAATCCAGAAGTGGATTTTTGGTCATCTAAAATGGATTGGAAGCTTGAATCCAAAAACCCCTCTAGTTTTAATTCTCCATTGTCGTATACTAAAAATAAGTCATTAGTCCTTCTCAAGTACTTAAGGATTATATTAATGGCTATCCAGTAACTCTCACTGGGATTGGATTGGAACCTACTTGTAATGCTTAGCAAGTGTGCCACATCCGATCTTGTACATTGAGCAACAAACATTACGCTACCTATTATGGAGGCATAAGGTATGTGGGACATCGTATGTCTCTCTTATTCCATCTTAGGGGCCATAGACCTAGAGAGACAAATGCCGCGTCCCATGGAAAGATATCCTCTCTTGGATTCTTCCATACTAACCTCTTTAATATCTTATCAATGTACGGGTTTGGAATAGCCCCAGCATCCTCTTAGATCTATCTCTATAGATACGTATTCCCAATATATATGATGTTTCTTCCAAATCATTCATGAAGAATTATGTAGACAACCACGCTTTAGTACACTTTAACATTCCTACCTCCTTCCCAATGAGAAGGATGTCATCGACATAAAGCACAATAAACTCTATTAAACTCTCACTAGCCTTTTTATACACACATGGTTCATGCACATTTTTGACAAAGCCAAATGATTTGACCGTTTTGTCAAAATGTATGTTCCAATTTAGGGACGCTTGTTTGAGCCTATAAATGGATCTCTGGAGTTTGCAAATTTTTTGCTCACTCTCCTTGGATGTAAAACCTTGTGGTTGCTCCATATAGATTTCTTCTTTAATATTTGCATTAAGGAAGGCAGTTTTCACATCCATTTTCCATATCTCATAGTCATAATATGCGGCTATGGTAAGTAGAATCTAAATGGACTTAGGCATTGCAACTGGTGAAAAGGTTCCCTCAAATCAATACCAGGTCTTTGAGTATAACCCTTTTCCAATAGTCGCACCTTAAAAGTCACCATTTCTCCATCTACTCCAAGCTTGTTCTTGTAGATCCACTTGCAACCAACGAGAACCATTTCCTTTGGTGGATCTACCAAAGACCATACTTTGTTAGAGTACATGGAGTTTATTTTCGATCTCATAGCTTCAATCCAACGTCCCGAATCTATATCCAACATAGCTTCCTCTTAGGTCTTCGGATCATTATCCGATTGGCCCGTCTCATGAAGAAATTTGAACCTTTTCGGCTACTTCTTCATTTGGTCTGACCTTCTTAGAGGTTGTATACGAAGCTTTTCTTGCTCATTTATTTCCACCACTTGTGGGATTTCTTGATCATCTTGAACTTCCTCAAGTTCGATGATAACACCTTTTCTATCCAATAGAAATTCCTTTTCCAAAAAGTGGGCGTTCCTTGAAACAAACACCTTTTGTTATGAGAGATCACAAAAATAATAACCCGTAGACTCTCTAGGGTATCCCACAAACTTGCACAAGGTGGATCTACTATCCAACTTGTCTCCCACTATCCATCTCACATAGGTGGGAGATCCTCAAACCTTGAGATATTGATAAGAGGATGCTTTGCCAAACCACATCACAGATGGTATTTTGGGCACCGACTTTGAAGGTACTACATTTAGTAACCTTGCTGCCGTTTGTAAGGCATATCCCGAAAAGGATATGGGCACATCAGAAAAGCTCATTATGGAGTGTACCATATCTAACAAGGTACGGTTTCTCCTCTTGGCTACTCTATTATGTTGGGTTGTGTCGGATGGAGTCTATTGAGAGAAAATCCCATTCACTTTTAGATAATCCAAAAATTCACTGCTTAAGTATTCTCCCTCTCGATCCGATCGAAGAGCTTTAAAATTTAACCTTAATTGCTTTTCCACTTCATGCCTATACTCTTTGAACTTTTCAAAGGCTTCGGACTTTTTCTTTATACAATACATATGCCCGAACCGACTATAATCATCGTGAAGGTGATGAAGTAAGAATAGCCTCTTTTCCTACTAACTCTTAGTGGTCCACAAACATCCATATGGATAAAATCCAAAAGACTTGTGGAGCGCTTCGTTTGTCCTACAAAAGGAGCTTTGGTCATTTTTCCCTTTAAACAAATATGACAAGTGAGAAGTTCCTCAAAGTCTTGCATGCAATAGAATGGCATCTTGTTGGTCATCTAACTTCCTTTTACTTGATTGAATGTGCATTAGTGAAGGTTGAGAATCAAGTATGTATAATCCGTTATTAATGTACATTGTGCAATTGAAGAACCATTCTTTAATGCTATCAACATCCCATTTGATATAGAAAAGTCAAATCCTTCATTATCAAGAACGGGAATTGAAATAATGTTCTTAACAAGATGGGATACTTAATAAAGCATATCAAGTACTATGCAAGCATTCCCCAAGTCCAACTTGATTACGCTTTAGAAGGTGGCTGCAACTCTTGCTCCATTTCCTAGGTGAAGGATCATCTTCATGAAGACTATTTCTTCTTTCCATCCTGTGTAATGAGTTACGAATGTGAGAACCACATACGGTATCAAATACCCATGAGGAAAAATTAGTCGTCAGGTGCACTTCAATAAAGTATATACCCTTTTTAAGGGTTGTAAGGTATGCTTTGCAATTTCTCTTCCAATGTCCCTTATCGCCACAATAGAAACAACTAGCTTCAATTTTAGCCTTTGCTTAACCCTCTTGGAACTCTTCTGGGGTTGCTTCCCTTTTGACGAAGAACTTTTATTCCTCTTTCCTCCTTTTCTAGGGCCCTATGACTTGGAGAATGATGCAAGCATAAGAGGTTTCCCTTTTCTCATAGTCTCCTTTGTGATCACAAGCATATTCACTAATTCGTTAATCATAACTTCTTGCTTGGACATGTTGGAGTTCATAATGAATTGGTCGAACGATTGTGGCAATGACTAGAGGATCATATACATGCAGAAGTCATTGTCTATGACCACATCTAATTGTCCAAGCTTTTGGATGAGTCCTATCATCTTGAGGCCATGATCATGGATATTAAACCCCTCACTCATCTTTTTCCTAAAGAGCTTCTTTGACAAAGCGAACCTTTTGTGTCTATTTTATACACCATACAACTCTTATAAGTGTACATAGACCTCTCGAGCATGTTTCATGTGCTCATTAGTCTTTCAGAGATTGTTGGACATGGAGGCCATCATGACACATTTGACTTGTAGATCATTATCTACAAATTTCGTGAACATTTCACGATCTTAGTCAGTGGCGTCATCACCAATTGTGTCCACATGACTTTGATCAAGGACGTATGTCCTCTTTTCTGAGTCAAGAATTATTTTAAGATTTCTCAACCAATCTTAGAAGTTTGGCCCGGTGACTTTATTGGTTTCCAAAATAGATACGAGTGAATTTTTAGCCATTTTGTTTGAAAATTTTGAAAATCTACAAGAGGCGAAGAAAGAGAATAAGCATGTGATTGAATTTGATATTAAAAAATATGTTCATGAACTTTCAAGCATGTTTTCCTCCCATTATTTTTTTAAATCCTTCACCCTCTAGAAGAATTCTGAAAAGCTTATTTTCTAGTGAGAATCAAGATCCTAAGGACTTGTAAGTGGACCCCCACTTCGAGTGCCATCTATATACAATCAAAAGGTAGGCAATATTTGCTAATTGCATCTCATGGAACTACTGATATATTATGCCTCACTTTTCATGTAGACACCCCGCTTCGAGTGCATCTATATTACTAAGTGTTAAGTCGAACCTACCAAGCGTACTTTGATTCGAGATGGCTCCATGACATCCCCCGCTTCGAATGATAATGCATTGAGGTTCTCAAATCAAAGGTGCATCATATGATAGTATATGCTCACAACTTTCCTCCTAAGTGTGACCTCCACTTCGAGTGCCATCACACAAATTTGGTAGTGTCGTCATGGCATATACTATTGGTAGAAGGCATGGATTAATTAAAACTCCTTTTAATTTGTATCAATTTTGACCTAATATTTGATACCACTTAGACTTTCCAAGTTGAGGGATTTTGCTTGCAAAGATCTCATCATTTTTATCTTCTTATTTAGGTTTTCTATATCCTAAACAAGCATCTCATACATTAATAGGATAAGAAAAGTATAAATAAGTAAATGCGCCTAGCATGCTCCTAAGGTGGAATGACCATGAGCCTAACCAAGTGGTACACTTAGAGCCATATGTGCACCACCTAGTTGATTTTAAATAGGTCGATTAAATCTAGCTATTACATGAGTGTATCTCATACATTCATAGGTCTTCAAAAATCTCTATGCCACCAAGGTCTCCTTTGCTCCATGTAACTTTTACATGGGAACGGAATCGTCACTCCTACTGATTCTACTCTCATGATCTTTACAAGATGGAAATTAAAAGGCATGCAAGCCTCAATTTAATACAGGCCTTTTCAACAACTTGAAACCAAGAAATCAATATTAAAGGCTCATGATCATCTTCATTCATTCATCATCTATTCAACATTTAAATGAACAATAAACAAATCTAGACCCAACAATTAATTCCATCAATTAAATGCTTATCTCATAGACAAATAAGTGGTCAAGCGTTACTCTTATGCCAAGATTGAAGATTAACTTTAACCAATTGCTTTTGGTACACTTGATAAAGGATTATACATATTGGATTCTCAACCATCACTAATGCCTTCAATCTCCCATTTGATATAGAAGGATCAAATCCTTCACTATCCAAAATGGGAATTAATATAATGATCTCAACAATGTATGACACATAATAGAAAGGGTTCAATACAATTATGGAGTTCCCTAAGTCCAACTTATTATACACCTTCAGCTTTGGTCACAACTCTTGCTCCTTAGCCAAGGTGGTGGATCATATCCACATCACTTAGTTTTATTCTTCTTTCTTATTCTTTGTAACAACTTACAAAGATAAGAACCACATGCAATATCATATATCCACGAGGAAGAATTTATCCTTAAATACACTTCAATAAAGTACATACCCTTCCAAAGGGTTGCAAGGTATTGCTTGCAAAATGGCTTCCAATGGCCTATCTAGCCAAAATAGAAACAAATAATGTTGACTATGTGCTCTATAATCTTCTAGACTTCTCCAGATGCCTTTAATAGTTACTTTCCCTTAAAGGAATAACTTTTCTTCCTTTTACCTCACTTTCTACCACCCTTAGGGCCCATAAACTTGGAGAAGGAAACAAGTGTCAAAGGTTTGCCCTTGTAATGATAGTCTCCTTCTAGATCAATACTTTGATCAATAAAACTCGATGAGGATGTGAGGATCAAATCTTCACGGAGATAATTGTCCATCACGATGTCCAAGTAGAAAAAGCTTCTCCAAGCCTAATCATCTTTAGACCGTAGTTGATGACACATGATTTCACATCCATCCCAACTTGAAAAATCTCTTTTGACGACATGAACTTCTCATACCTTGTTTGCTTTACAACTCTTGTAAACTTTAACCAAGGTACTATTCATGTATCTTTGAGACTTTTAAAGCTTGTAGATTCCACTATGAGACTATGTGATAGGAAGACGATCCTAAACCCAATTCGTCAACTTTTCACGTATCTCTTGATCTACTTTAATCCCCATGGGGTTAAAAGCACTTTGATGTAGGATATATATCCTCTTCTAGGAATCTAGAATGATTTTTGATGTTAAGTCAATCATGGAAGTTTGGCCCAGTTAGTTTATTAGTTTCCAAAATATCATTGAGTGGAATATTAAGCCATTCTAGAGATTTCACAAATCCTTAAAGGCAAAAAAGAGAATAAGCATGTGATTGAATTTGATATTAAAACATGTTCATGGTCTTTCAAGCATGTTTTCGTCCTACTATTTTATCATATTCTTAACCCCCTAAAGGAATTTGGGAAATCATATTTCCGAGTGATAATCAAGATCCCAAGGACTTGCAAATAGACCCCCGTAACCGAGTGCCATCCACAAGCAATCAAAGGGTAAGCAACTTTTGATAATTGTATCTTATGCAACTCTTGATATATTTTGCCTCACTTTTCACATAGACCCACATAACTGGGCGTTATCTATGGTGCTAAGTGTTAAGTTGAGCCTACCAATTAATCTTTGACTCAAGATAGGCACCATATCATCCCCCGTAACCGAGTGCTAATGTGTAGGCATTACTAAGTCAAAGTGCATCTTATGAAAAGTGCATGCTCACAGCTTTCGTCCTAAGTGTGACCCCCATAACGGAGTGCCACCACACAAAATTGGTAGCATCGTCTGGCATTCACTATTGGTAGAAGGCTTGGATTAATTAAAACTCTTTTAATTTATGTTCATTTCGACTTAATATTTCAAAGGCAGTCAGGCATTCTAAATAGAGGGTTTTTGCTTGCAAAGATCTCATCATTTTATCTATTTGTTTAGGTTTTCTTTATCCTAAACATGCATCTTATACGTCAATAGGATATGGAAAGCATATATAAGTAAATGCGCCTAGCATGCTCCCAGGGTGGGATGACCATGGGCCTAACCAAGTGGTGCACCACCTAGTTGATTTTAGGTAGATAGATTAAATCTAGCTATTACATAAGTGTATCCCATACATTCATAGGTCTTCAAAATTCTCCATGCCTCCATGGCCTCCTTGACTCCATGTAACTTTTACATAAGAAGGAAATCCTCACTCATAGTGATTCTACTCTCATAACATTTACAACGTAGAAATAAAGAGGCATGCAAGCCCCAATTTAATACAACCCATTTCAACAACTTGAAATAAATAAGATCAATATTAAAAGCTCATGATCATCCCCATTCATTCATCATCCATTGAACAATTAAATGAATAATAAATAAATCTAGAATTAAGAATTAATTCTGACAATTAAATGCTTATCTCTTTAACAAATAATTGAATAAGCATAACATTTATGCTATAATTGGAAGATTAACTTTAACTAATTTTTAAAAGCATTAACAAATGTCAAACATAATTGTGAGGACTTGCACAACATTTGTGCATCTAATATATGTGGTGCAAAAATATTTCAAGCACAAAAGGAGTTGGAAAATAGAATCAAAGCTCACCAAAATCCCAAGCATGGGGCTGCCGCCCAGCTTGGGCGCATGGCTAGGCAAGCCGCGTGAACAGCATGCGTGCAGTGCCCGACAGCCCCTATTTTGAGGTTTCAAGATGTGCCAAGCCATTTTTCTACTCAACTTTCATGCACCAATAATTTTAGCACATGTTCCTAACATTTAAACACACATAATAGATGAATTTTCAGATTCCTAACACCTTTTAAAAGTGGAAATTCAAGTGTTCAAACATGCCTTCAAAAATTAGAAAAAGGCTACAATCATATTCTATAAAATCTTCCAAGAAAACTCCAATCAAATTGGATCCAAAAATGAATAAAACTCTTTTGATCAATCATCAACATGCCATATCAACATATAACATCAATTAATCTAAATCAACATTCAACATTAATAGCTATGAATTTAAACATACTAATCATATGAATCAACACTTAAAACACATATTAGCATGCTTTCAATTCATCAATCAACGAGCCACACACAACATCATCCAAACACTCCAATCTATCATATAAATCGAGAATTTAGTGATAATGATCAATCCATCACATGAATCAATCATCAACAAAAAAAAATTGAAATCTAAGCATGATTTAGGCTCCGATACCACTTGAAGGCAAGTAAGGTACTAAGATCCAAATATAAAACTTCGAAAGCTTAAATAAACTAGTGCTTACAAGAAAACAAGGATCAAATCATGTCTATAATCTAGATTTAGATAGAGTGTTACCCTAAAATACTAATATCCAAGGAGAAAGTGGTAAACCTTTCACTAATCCAGAATCTGCTAGAAATCTCGAAGTAGGAATGGAACGATTTTTAACCACGTTAAAACTCCTCCAAAAATCATGAAATAAATACTGCAACCTCTCAACACCTTCGAAACACAATAAAAAATTTAGATCAAAAAGCTTTCTAGATCGCCAAATCGGACTCTATGCAGGTGGATCTCCAAACCATAGCAAACTTACTTGTTTGCCTCCATTGATATGATCCACACACCAATTAGATCTTCCAAAATCTCTAGTCTATAAGCTAGAATAAGACCAGAGATAGGCTATGGTGGAGGCTGATTTTAGGTAGGGAAGAAGAAGAAGAGAGCAAAGCTTTTAACATCTGAATGCAATGCTTGCAAGAGGTTTTTGGAGAAAATTGCAAAGAATCTAATTCTTCACACCTTTTGACATAATGGCCAATCTTCTCTCTCTATATCTATATATAGATGTTGAAAGGTGTGATGGCATCACACCTTCCATGAGGGGAGGAGGGGTAGCCAAGTTGTATTTTCAGGTGGCAAATGCAAATTCAAATCCAATTTGAATTTCATGTGCATCTTAGTTATAATTGAAATCTAATTTCAAGCTAATTAAAATTATAATTCAAATGAACATTTCATTTGAATTTTCCCTCCAGAATGTGTTCTTCCCAATAATTAAATTAAATGCTTTAATTTATTTAATTAACCTTTGACTAACTCTTAAGTCAAACAAGCTCAACTCTTAAGCCTGATTTTTGTTAACATAACTCTTTAATTTAACTAGACCAATTGATGGTTGTATTGGTACCAAATAATTTACTCCTTAATTATTGGTCTATTTAGCTCCTTAAATTAATTGATTAATTTAACATTTAAATTAATCAAGCCAAATTTGACCTTCAAAATCGATACCCTAAAATCAGTCTACTAGGAGATGTTTTCTAATACTTAGAAATTCTCCTCCATTAATTTGGAAGCTAATTGGCTTTTGTGTGTGACCTAATAGGTTCTACCATTTATTCAGAACTCCTTGTGACTTTTGAATATCATATATTCATTTTAGTTTAAAATACTTTTAAACTAATCGACCCGATTCAATTAATCTCATTAATTGAAGAGTACCCATTCTCCATGGTCAATGTCCAACCTCAAGCCCATAGAGCCCAACTAATTGGCCAAAATGATTGTTTTGGAGAACTATTATAGCTCTACGCTTACTGTGCAAATACAGTCCTTTTGTCTCCTATTTCCCAAAAGAGGGCTAGGGTAAGATATTTGTTAGCTTTTTAATAGCCTTGATACTTAATCTTTATTCCTAATTTTTGATTCCCTTGTGTGACCTCATCTTTGGAAAACTCCTTTTCCAAATTGTCACACCACTTTGCACAAGGATTTCTTGGAATCGATCATTATAGAATACATAGGAGATACACTTGCTCTTCACAAAAGTGAGGAGTCGGATTCCATCTTGGATCTCACAAACCTCCATGCCAAGTAGCTCATACCTAACCTTAACCGTAGAAAGATTCAAAGCATGAGGATCAGACATAAGGTTACCATGGATTCTCAAGTCAAAGGACTAATAATATGCACTAGCGTAAGTTGGAGAACTTGCCACTACCAACTTGCTAGTACGGCTATCCAGTGGATTCTCCAGTGGACCTTCAGTACCTTGTTCTCTAACAAGCACCCATTAACATGCACCCATATTTCATACGATTGCTCATGGAATGGAGCAATATCCAACTCTTGGATTTATGCATTGTTCGTGCAAGTCTATCCGGATCTTAGATGCTCCATCTCGTAAGATCCTATAACTTGGAAGATTCAAGGTCAAGACTATGTGAGACTTATTCCATGGTCACCAAACCAAGTCCCGTAGTCATGAGTAATCTAGGGGCTTGATCCAAATGCAAGTGAAGTAATAAAGAGCATAAGATGAAGATGGCCATACGATGAATACTATTCAATCAAGATTATTTTACTGTGAAATACCTTTACAAGGCCAATCTTATTTGCTTGCTGGGCACTATTCCAACATGACATCCCCCGCTTCAAGTGCCAATGAATGGAGGTTCTCAAATCAAATGTGTATCATATGCTAAGTATATGCTCACAAATTTTATCCTAAGTATGGCTCCCACTTCGTGTGTCATCACACTAATTTGGTAGTATCGTCATGGCATTATACTATTGGTAGAAGGTATGGATTAATGACAACTCCTTTTAATTTCTATCCATTTTGACTTAATATTTGATAGCACTTAGACTTTCTAAGTTGATGGGTTTTGCTTGCAAAGATTTCATCATTTTTATCTTCTTATTTAGGTTTTCTATATCCTAAACATGCATCTCATACATTAATAGGATATGGAAAGCATAAATAAGCAAATGTGCCTAGCATACTACTAGAGTGGGATGACCATGAGCCTAACCAAGTAGTGCACTTAGAGCCATAGATGCACTACCTAATTGATTTTAAGTAGGTTGATTAAATATAGCTATTACATGAGTGTATCCCACTCATTCTTGGGTCTTCAAAAGTCTCCATGCCTCCAAGGTCTCTTTTGCTCTATGTAACTTTTACACGAGAAAGAAATAATCTCCCCTAGTGATTCTACTCTCATGAAATTTACAAGATGGAAACTAAGAGGCATTCAAGCCTCAATTTAATACAACCCTTTTCAAAAACTTACAACAAAAAAAATCAATATTAAAGGCTCATAATCATTCTCATTCATTCATTATCCATTCAACAATTAAATGAACAGTAAACAAATCTAGAATTAACAATTAATTCCATGAATTAAATGCTTATCTCATAAACAAGTAATTGGTCAAGCATAACTCTTATGCCAAAACTTTAACCAATTTTTAAAAATATGCAAAAATATCAAACATAATTTTGAGAACTTGCACAACCATTGTGCATGATTCAAAACACTTTTGAGCATTAAACGAGCCAACATTATGTACTAAAAATAAGACCAATGCATTGTTGCTCGCTGCCCACTCGGCTAGGTAGCAAGGGCGCCTAGTGCCGACCACCATGCAACAGCTTGTAGCAAAAGCTTCAAGGCCAAGTCGAGTCAATGTTTTGTCAACTTTCATGCACCTATAAATTTTGAACATGTTCTAAACATGTCATCACACGTTATAGAAGAATTTCTTGATTCGAAACACCTTTTAAAAATGGAAATTCAAGTGTTCAAACATGCTTTCAAAAATTGGTTTAATTAAGAATCATATTCTTCAAAAATCTCCAATAAAACTCCAATCATATTGGATCCAAAAATGTCCAAAACAACTTCAGGCCATTAAACACATGCTATATCAACATATAACATTAATTAATGCTAAATCAACACTTAACATTAATAGCTATGAATTAAAATATACTAATCATATGAATCAACACTTAAAACACGTATTATCATGCATTCAATTCTTTAATCGATGAGCCACACACAACATTATCCAAACACTTTAATCTATCATATGAATCAAGAATTTGGTGATTTTGATCAATCCATTACATGAAACAATCAATCAAAAGAAATCCAAATCTAAGCTTGATTTAGGCTCCGATACCACTTGAAGGTTAGTAAGCCACCAGGATCTAATAATAAAACTTCAAAAGCTCAAATTAACTAGTGCTTACAGCCTAACAAGGATCTAACCGTGCCAGAAATTCAAATTTAGCTGGAGTGTTACCTCAAAAAGCAAATTTTCAAGGTCTCAAGGGTTAACACTTTAGCAATCTAGATTCTAGAAGACTCTAGCATAATAAAGAAACAGTAACCTTTGCCTCAGTTAGATTGCTACAAAAATCTTGAAATTTTTTTTGGAACTTCTCCACTCCTTGAAGAAGTTTCTGGAAATAATTCAGAGCAAAACTCGATCTGGATTGGTTGGAAAAAATTCACCAAGTGAGTGCTCTGTTCTAGTGGATCTCCAAAGTTAGCAAATCGAATTCTTTGCCTCTATTGATATGATACGCAAACCAATTGATCCTCCAAATTCCACTCACTTTTTGCTAGAGAAAATATATAGAATATCAATGGTGAAGGCCAATTTTTTAGGTAGGAGAAGAAGAGAGAACAAAGCCTCTACAAATAAAGCAATATTTTGAAATGGAGTTTTGAAGGGAATTATGGAATAATCTAATTCCTCACACCTTTTTTCATGATGGCCGATCCACTCTCTCTATATCTATATATACATGTTGGATGGTGTGATGCCAAGGTGGCATCACATCTTCCATAGGGAGGAAGCGGCCAAGTGGGGTGCCAAGGTGGCAAATTTGAATCCAGATTTCATTTGAATTCCATGTACATTTTAATTATATTTGAAATCTAATTTCAAATTAATTAAGGTGTTAATTCAAATAAACCTTTCATTTGAATTTTCTCTCCAAAATTTAATTAATTCACCTTTGACTTAACCCTTAAGTCAACACGCTTAACTCCTTAAGCTTAATTTTGTTAATTTAACTCCTTAAATTAACTTGACCAATTGATGGTCACTTGGCACCGAATAATTAACTCCTTAATTATTGATGTAATTTAACTCCTTAAATTAGTCGATTAATTTAACACTTAAATTAATCAAGCCAAAAAATTGACCTTCAATTTGGTTCCTCAAAATAGGTTACCAAGAAGTGATTTTCTAACTCTTTGCAAATTGCTTCATTAACTAGGAGGTTAATTGACTTTTATGTGTTACCCAATAGATTCTACCATTCATTGGACAAGGGCTCACAACTCATTGTGACTTTTGAATATGATATATTCATTTTAGTTTAAAACACCTTTTAAACTAATCAACTCAATTCAATTAATCTCATTAATTGAAGTGTATCCAAACTCTGTGGTCAATATCTAACTTCAAGCCCATAGAACTAACTAATTAGCCGAAATGAATGCTTTTGGAGAACTATTATAGCTCTATGCGTACCATTCAAATACGATCCTTCCGTCTTATCTCCCGAAAGAGGTTTAGGGCAAGATATTTATCGGCTCCCTAATAGCGTCGATACTATGTGTCTATTCTCAATGTCCGATTCCTTTGTATAACCTCACCTTTAGAAAACTCCTTTTCCAAATTGTCATACTACCATGCACAAAGATTTCTCGAAATCGATCATTATAGAACACATAGGAGATGTACTTGCTCTCCACAAAATCGAAAAGTCGGATTCCATCTTGGATCTCACAAACCTCCATGCCAAGTAGCTCATACCCAACCTCAACCCGAAAGACCCGCTAAGTGATCAAATAAGAGTCAAAGCAAGAGGACTAGACACAAGGTTGCCATGGACCCTTAGGTTAGAAAACTAATAATATGCACTTACGCAAGCTGGAGAACTTGCCATTCTGGCTATCTAGTGGATTCTCCGGTAGGTCTTCAGTGCCTTGTTGTCTAACAAATACCTACTAATATGCACATATATCTCATGTGGTTGTTCATAGAATGGAGCAATATCCAACTCTTGAATTTATGCATCATTAGTGTAAGTCTATTTGGATCTTAGATACTCTGCCTTATAAGATCCTATGACTTCAAAGATTCAAGATCATGACCGTGTAAAACTCATTCCATGGTCACCGAACCAAGTCCTATTTTCATAAGTGATCTAAGAGCTTCATCCAAATATGAGTGAAGTAATAAAGAGCATAAGTTGAAGGTGGCCATATAAACAATATCATTTAGTCAAGATTGTTATACAGGGAAATAGTTTTACAAGGCCAATCCTATTGGTTTGTGGGGTACTATTCCAACATGCTAGCCTTTTGGAGATCTTCTAATATTCGAGCATTAACTTGGAGGTATTTCTGGAGTCGCTTCCAATTTTCTGATTTGGCTGATTTTTCTACTGAAGGTTTATCAAGGTGTTGGTGATCTCCTATCCAAATTTTAGTCAATTCCGAGTTGATTTGGTTGGGAAAAAGTTATCGTGAACCTACTATGCTTGGGAAGACTACATTGAAGGAGTTCAAGCTAGTCTTTATCTCTTTAGTTGGAATTTGCTTTCTAAGTAATTTTTTGACCGAAATACACTTTAGTAGCATGAATCAGATCCTTGGGAAGGTGTAATCAAGTTATATTTCAATTTTTAAATATTTTATAATTGGGCCCTTGTATTACGCCTTCTTCATCTATATGAAAAGTAAGACAAAATATATCAAGGGTTGCATAGAGATGCAATTAGCAAAAATTTCTTACTTTAGGATGGTTTGTGGATATCGCATGAGTTGTGGGTCCATTACAAATTCTTTGGGGCCTTGATTCTCACTTGGAAATGAGATTTCCCAAATTCTTCAAGGGGTGAGGAATTTGATAAAATAGTAAGAGAAAAACATGCTTGAAAGTCCATAAACATATTTTCAATATCAATATTCAATCACATGCTTATATTCTCTTTTTTCACCCTTGATGATTTGTGAAATCTTAAGAATGGCTAAGAAACCCTTTAACGTTATTTTGAAAACCAATAAACTCACTAGGCTTGAATTCCATAGTTGACTTAACCTCAAAATCATTCTAGATTCCCATAAAAGAATATATATCCTATATCATGGTGCTCTTTATCCCATGGGAATAATGTAATCAAGGGATATGTGAAATGGTCACAGATTGGGTTAAGGATCATCCTATCCTATAATCTCGTGATGGCATCTACATACTTCAAAGTCTCAAGAACAGATAAATAATATCTCAATTAAAGCTTACAAGAGTTGTAAAGCAAACAAGGTATGAGAGGTACATGTTGTCAAATGAGATTTTTCAAGCTAGGATGGATGAAAAGTCAAGTGTCACTGACTACGGTCTAAAGATGATTAGGCTTGTTGAGAAGCTCTTCAACTTGGATGTAGTAATGGACAATGATCTCCATGAAGATTTTGGTCCTCACATCCTTGCCAAGTTTTATTTATTAAAGTGTTGGTCTAGATGGAGACTGCCATAACAAGGACAAACCTTTAATGCTTGCTTCCTCCTCCAAGTCTAAAGGCCCTAGGGGTGCTAGAAAGGGGAGGCAAAAGGAAGAAAAGTTCTTTCACTAAGGGAAAGCAATCATTAAAGGCATCCGGTGGAGTCAAGAAGAATATAGAGGATATATTCGATATTACTTGTTTCCACTTTAACGAGAAAGGACATCGGAAGCGATATTGCAAAGAATACCTTACAACCCTTGGAAAAGGTATGTACTTTATTGAAGTGCATTTAAGAAAAATTCTTCCTCATGGATATATGATATCACATGTGGTTCTTATCTTTGTAATTTGTTACAAAGAATATAAAGGAGAATAAAACTTAGTGATGGGGATATGATCCACAGCCTTGGCAATAAAACTTAGTGTAACTTAGTGATAGAGCAACCACAAGGTTTACATCTAAGGGGAATGAGCAAAAGGTTTGCAAACTCCAGACATCCATTTACGGACTCAAATAGGCGTCTCGAAGTTGGAACATACATTTTGACAAAAAGGTCAAATCATTTGGCTTTGTCAAAAATGTGTATGAACCATTGTGTATAAAAAGATTAGTAGGAGTTTGATACAGTTTATTATGCTTTATGTCAATGACATCCTTCTCATTGGGAATAAGGTAGGAATGTTAGAGTGTACTAAAGCATAGTTATCTACAAAATTCTCCATGCAGGATCTAGGAGAAGCATCATACGTACTAGGAATATGTATCTATAGAGATAGATCTAAGAGGGTGCTGGGGCTTTCCCAAACCCCGTACATTGACAAAATACCCCAGGGATTTAGTATTGAAGAATCCAAGAACGGATTTATTTCGATGGGACATGGCATTCGACTCTCCAAGTCCATAGCCCCTAAGACTGAAAACGAGAGACAAATGATGTCCCACATACCTCATGCCTCCGCTATTGGTAGCATAATGTATGCAGTTCAATGTATAAGACCAGATGTGGCACACTCGCTAAGTGTTATGAGTAGGTTTCAATCCAATCCCAGTGAGAGTCACTAGATAGCCGATAAAACAACCCTTAAGTACTTGAGAAAGATTAAGAACTTGTTTTTGGTATATGGCAATAGAGAATTAAAATTCGAGGGATTTTCGGATTCAAGTTTCCAATCCAATGTAAATGACCTAAAATCCACTTTTGGATTATATTTTACCTTAATGGTGACATGGTGAGTTGGAAGAGTTCCAACAAGACACCACAGCCGAGACAACTACTGAGGTGAAATAACTTGTGGTTTTGGAAATCACAAAAGAAGATGCTTGGATAAAAGCTCCATCCAAGAGTTGAATGTAGTGCCTAGCATCCATGAGCCCGCAGTTGTCTTTGGAAGACAACTTTGGACTTGAGCCAAGATCTCATCAGTGATCTAAACATAGTAAATGTGTTATCATTTGATATATGATATCAATTGATAGAGGTGACAACTAAGAGGACAAAGTTGCCTCAAAAGAGAATATAGCAGATCCACTAACAAAACCCCTAATGCAAAAGGTCTTTGAAGGACATCTTGAGAAGATGGGTCTTAAGGCCATGGGGCATTAGCTTTAGGACAAGTGGGGGATTGTTGGAATAGTGCCCAGCAAGCTAATAGGATTAGCCTTGTAAAGTTATTTCCTTGTATAACAATCTTGATTGAATGATATTCTTTATATGTATATCTTCATCTTGTGCTCTTTATTACTTCACTCGCATTTGGATGAAGCTCTAAGAACACTCATAACTATGGGACTTGGTTAGGTGACCATGGAATAAGTCTTACACAATCGTGTTTTTAAATCTTCCAAGTTAGAGGATCTTACGAGATAAGGCATCTAAGATCCTGATAGACTTGCACTAACGATATATAAATTCAAGAGTTGTATATTGCTGCGGTCCATGAGCAACCACATAAGATATAGGTGCATATTAGTGGTTGTTTGTTAGAGAACAAGGCACTGAAGACCCATTGGAGAATCCACTAGATAGCCAGAGTGGCAAGTCGGTGTGGCGAATTCTCTAGTTTGCAATAGTGCATTTTATTAGTCCTCTAACCTGAAGATCCATGGTAACCTTATGTCTGGTCCTCATGCTTTGACTTTTCCATGACCACTTAATAGGTCTTTCGAGTTGAGATTGGGTATGAGCTACTTGGCATGGAGGTTTGTGAGATCCAAGATAGAATTTGACTCCTCGCTTTTGTGAAGGGCGAATACATCTCCTATGTGTTCTATAATGATCGATTCTAAGAAATCCTTATGCAAGGTGGTATGACAATTTGAAAAATGAGTTTTTCAAATGTGAGGTCATACAAAGGAATTGAACATTGAGAATATAGACATAGTATTGAGGCTATTAGGAAGCTGACAAATATTTTGCCCCAGGCCTCTTTTGGGAGATAGGAGACGGAATGAACGTATTTGTGTGGTGAGCATACAGCTAAAATGGTTCTCCAAAAGCATTCATTTTGGCCAATTGGTTGGGCTTTATGGGCTTGAGCTTGGACATTGACCATGGAGATTGGGTACTCTTCAATTAATGAGATTAATTGAATTGAGTCGATTAGTTTAGAAGGTATCTTAAACTATACTGAATATGTTATATTCAAAAGTCACAAGGAGTTGTGAGCCCATGTCCAATGAATGGTAGAACCTATTGGGTCACACACAAAGCCAATTAGCTTCCTAGTTAATGGAGCAATTTTCTAAGAGTTAGAAGGTGTTCATTCATGTGTTGAAGATCACTTTCCTGTTCTTCTCCCTACCCAAAAATCACCATCTCCCTATCAACTCTCATCTCTTTCTCCAGCTAAAAGTGAGGAGTAGTAGGAATTTGATTGGTGTATAGATCATATCGATAGAGGCAAAACAAATGGTTTGCTAAGACTTTGGAGATCCACCTATAAGACCAGTCACTTGGCGATTTATTCCAGGAGATCCATAAGAATTTTCAATCTAAAATTTGTTTCAGCAGCTTCCTCAAGAAGTTGAGCATCTAATGGAATTTTTTTCATTATTTTTGGAGAGTTTTAAATTGTGCAAAGGTTGCATGCTTCCAACTGCACCACTGTCTGGCAGATTCTATTTTGAAGAAAGAGTTCTTCAATCTACCTTTGGATTTTGCTAACCAAGGTATCTCTTCATCCAAATCTAAATCCTAATGCATGTTTAGATCATTGGTTGCTTGTAAGCACTAGTTTATTTAAGCTTTTGAAGTTTTATTATTGGATCGTAGTGCCTTACTTGCTTTAAAGTGGTATCGAAGCCTAATTCTTGCTTTGATTTGGATTTTTTGATTGATTCATTCATGTGATGAATTGATCAAAATCACCAAATTCTTGATTCATATGATGGATTGGAGTGTTTGGATGATGATGTGTATGACTCCTTGATTGATGAATTGAAAGCATGCTAATATGTGTTTTAAGTGATAATTCATATGATTAGTATGTTTTAATTCATGGCTATTAATGTTGAATATTGATTTGGCATTAATTAATGTTATATGTTGATATAGCATGTGTTAATTGGCCTTAAGTTATTTTGGTCATTTTTGGATCCTATTTGATTAGAGTTTTGTTGGAGATTTTTGAAGAATGTGATTCTTGCTTGAACTTGAAGTTTGAAGCATATTTGAGCACTTGGAATTTCAATTTTGAAAGGTGTTTTAAATATGGAGTTTCCTCTAAAATGTGCGGTTTGATGTTTAGGATGTGTCTTAAAATTTTTGGTGCACAATAGTTGAGCCAAATTTGACTTGATTAGGTCCCAACCCTAAAACAGGGGTGCTGCCACACCATGGCAACACACAAGCAGGTCAGTGGATGCAGACAGTAGCTACTAGTTTTGGTTAGCATGAGTTTTAAGCCTAATTTTGTGTTCCTTAAGTGAAAAAATGACTCAAATCATGCTAGATAATGCACAAGTGTTGTTCAAGTTCCCAAAATTATGTTTGACATTTTTGATTAGTTTTAGAAACTTGCTCAAGTTAATCTCCAATTTTGTGCAAAAATGAGATGTATAAATATTATGCTTCTTTTTGCTTGACAATATAATTGTTTATGAGATAAGCATTCAATTGTTGGAATTAATTGTTAATTCTAGATTTATTTATTGTTCATTTAATTGTGTAATGGATGATGAATGAATAGGGATGATCATAAGCCTTTAATATTGATTTTATTTGTTTCAAGTTGTTGAAAAGGGTTGTATTAAATTAGGGCTTGCATGCCTCTTAATTTCTAGCTTGCAAATGTTATGAAAGTAGAATCACTAGAAGTGAGGATTTTGTTTTGTTGTAAATGTTACAAGGAATAAGGAGACCATTAGAGGCAAGAAGACCCATGAGTGTATAGGGATACACTCTTGTAATAGCTAGATTTAATCAACCTACTTAAAATCAACTAGGTGGTGCACCTATGGCTCTAAGTGCACCACTTGGTTAAGCTCATGGTCATCCCACCCGAGGAGCATACTAGGCGCATTTACTTATTTATGCTTTCCATATTCTATTGACGTATGAGATGCATAGTTAGATATAGAAAACCTAACTAAGGAGATAATGATGAGATATTTGCAAGCAAAAGCCCTCAACTTAGAAAGTCTAAGTGTTTCCAAATATTAAGTCAAAAATGGATATAAATTAAAAGGAGTTTTAATTAATCCATGCCTTCTACCAATAGTGTACGCCATGACGACGCTACCAATTTTATGTGATGGCACTCGCTTACGGGGGTTACACTTAGGAGAAAAGTTGTGAGCATACATGAGATGCATCTTTGAATCAAGAACGCCCACACATTGTCACTCGACTATGAGGGATGTTGTGGTGCTCATCTTGATTCAAAGTTTGATTGGTAGGTTAGACTTGACACTTAGTAACATAGATGGCGCACAATTACGTTGGTCCATGTAAAAAGTGAGGCAAAATTCATCAAGAGTTGCATGAGATGCTATTACCAAAAGTTGCTTACCCTTCGATTGCATGTGGATCGCACTCGATTATAGGTGTCCACTTGCAAGTCCTCGCGATCTTGATTCTCACTAGGAAATAAGATTTCCCGAATTCTTCTAGGGGTGAAGGATTTGATAAAATAGTGAGAGAAAAGCATGCTTGAAAGCCCATGACATGTTTTCAATATCAAAATTCAATCACATGCTTATGTTCTTTTTTTCGCCTTTGAGGATTTTTGAAATCTCAAGAGAATGACTAAATATCCACTCCACGTTATTATGGAAACCAATAAACCAACCGGGCCAAACTTCCATGATTGACTTAACCTCAAAAATCATTCTAAATTCCTAGAAGTGGATATATAACCTATATCAAGGCGCTCTTAATCCCATGAGGATTATAGTAGATCAAGAGACAGGTGAAAAGTTTACGTATTGGGTTAATGATCATCCTATCCCATAATCTCATGATAGCATCTACAAATTTCAAAAGCATCAAGGACACATGAAAAAGATGATTAGGCTTGAAAAAGTTTTTCAACGAGGACATAGTGATGGACAATGATCTCCATTAGGATTTGATCCTCACATCCTTGACGAGTTTTATTGATCAAAGTGTTGATCTAGACGGAGATTACCATGACAAGGGCATACCATTAATGCTTGCTTCCTCTTCCAAAGTCTATGGCCCCTAGGGATGCTAGAAAGGGAGGTAAAAGGAAGAAAAGTTCTTCCTCTAAGGGGAAAACAACTATTAGAGGCATCCAATGGAGTTAAGAAGGTTATAGAGGATATAGTTGATATTACTTGTTTCTACTTTGGTAAGATAAGCCATTGAAAGTGGAATTGCAAGGGATACCTTGCAACCCTTGAGAAAGGTCTGTACTTTAATGAAGCGCATTCAAGGAAAAATTCTTCCTTATGGATATATGATATCGCATGTAGTTCTTATCTTTGTAAATTGTTACAAAGAATAGAAAGAAGAATAAGACCTAGTGATGGGGATATGATCCACTGCCTTGGCTAAGGAGCAAGAGTTGCAGCCAAAGCCGAAAGCGTACAATAAGTTAGACTTGGGGAACTCTACAATCGTATTGAACCCTTGTTAAAGATGTACCATATATTGTTCAGAAAATTATTTCAATTCCCATTTTAGATAGCAAAGGATTTGATCCTTCTATATCAAAGAGGAGATTAAAGGCATTAAATAATGGGTTCTTCAGATGCTTATGGTACACTTAACGAAAGATTATACATTTTTTGGATTCTTAACCATCACTAATGCACATTCAACAAAGTAAGAAAATTTGATATCCAAGAAGATTCTATGTTATGACATGCAACACTTGGACATATTTCTAAAAACAGGATGAGCAATTTAGAAGCTTTTAAAGTACTAAATGTTAGTAGCATTGAGAACCTTCCGACTTGTGAATCTTGTTTAAAACGAAAAATGACCAAGACTCCTTTTGTAGGATAAATGAAGCGCACAACAAGCCATTTCGATTTAATCCATATTGATGTTTGTGGCCCACTAAGAGTTAATGTAAGAGGAGGCTATTCCTACTTGATCACCTTCACCGATGATTATAATCGGTACGAACATATGTATCTTATGAAGTACAAGTCCAGAGCCTTTGAAAAGTTCAAAGAGTAGAGGAATGAAGTGGAAAGCAAATGGGACTTAGTATTAAAGCTCTTCGATCGAATCTAGGGGGAGAATACTTAAGTATCGAATTCTTGGATTATCTAAAGGAGAATGAGATTTTCTCTCAATGGACTCCACTCTGCATATCCCAAAATAATGGGGTAGTCGAAATGAGAAACTGTACTTTGTTAGATATGGTACGTTCCATGATGAGTATTTTCTGATGTGCCTATATCCTTTTAAGGATACGCCTTAAAGACAAACAACGGCAAAGTCACTAAGTGTAGTACCTTGAAAGTCGATACCATAGACACCGCATAAGATGTGGTATGGCAAAGCATCCCTTTACCATTATCTAAAGGTTTAGGGGTCTCCTGTCTACGTGAGATGTTTAGTAGGAGACAAGTTGGATAGTAGATCTACCTTGTGCAAGTTTGTGAGATACCCAAGAGAGTTTTTGGGCCATTACTTTAATGATTCCTTGGAAAAAAGGGTGTTTGTTACAAGGAACGCCACCTTTTTGGAAAATAAGTTTCTATTAGATAGAAAAGGCATTATAATTGAACTTGGTGAAGTTCACGATGATCATTAAAATCCCACAAGCGGTAGAAATAAATAAATATCAATAAGAGCCTCACACACAACCTTTAAGAAGGTTCGACTGGATCAAGAAGCAACCCAAAAGGTTCGGATTCCTTCATGCAATGGGCCAATCGGATAGTGATCTAAACACCTATGAGAAAGCTTTGTTAGATATAGACTCGGGATATTAGCTTAATGCCATAAAATCAAGAATTGACTCCATGAACTCCAATAAAGTATGGACTTTATAGATCTACCAAAGGGAGCAGTTTTCGTTGGTTGTAAGTGGATCTATAAGCGAAGGCTAGGAGTCGATAGAGAGGTAATAACCTTTAAGGCATGAATAGTGGTAAAAGGTTACACTCTAAGGCCTAATTTTTATTTCGAGGAAACCTTTGTACCGGTTTCAATGCCTAAGTCCATTCGGATTTTACTTGCCATAGTCACATATTATCACTATGAGATATGGAAATAGATGTGAAAACTACTCTTCTCAATGGAAACATTGAAGAAGAAATCTATATGGAGCAACCATAAAGTTTTACATACAAGGGGGGTGACCAAAAGGTTTGTAAACTCTAGAGATCTCCATTTATGGACTCAAACAGGCATCCCGAACTTGGAACATACATTTTGATTAGAAAGTCAAATCGTTTGGCTTTGTCAAAAATAGGTATGAACCTTGTGTGTTCTTGAAGGCTAGTGGGAGTAGTAAACAATTTATTATACTTTATATCGAAGACATTCTTCTCATTGAGAATGAGAGAGAAATGTTAGAGTGTACTCAAGTATGGTTATCTACATAATTCTCCATGAATGATTTGGGAGAATCATCTTACGTATTGGGAATACATATCTATAGAGATAGATCAGGGAGGATGCTAGGACTTTCCCTAACATCGTACATTAACAAGATGCTAAAGAGTTTTACTATGGAAGAATCCAAGAGTGGTTTCTTCCATGGAACATGGTATTCGTCTCTCTAAGCCTATAGCCCCTAAGACTGACAATAAGAGGCATAGAATGCCTCACATACTGTATGTGGAGCATATTGTATGTCATTCAGTGTACAAGACCAGATATGGCACACATGCTTTAACTGTTATGAGTCGTTTGCAATGAGTGTCACTAGATGGCCATTAAAACAATCCTGAAGTACTTAAGAAGCACTAAGGACTTGTTTTTGGCATACAACAATGGAAAATTAAAGTTCAAGGGGTTTTCAGATTCTAGTTTCCAATCCGATATAGATGACCCACAATCTACTTCTAGATTTAAATTTTGCCTTAATGGCTGCATGGTGAGTTGGAAGAGTTCCAAATAAGACACCACGACCGAGATTACCACTGAGGTGAAATAATTTGTGGTTTTGGAAACCACAAAGGAATGTGTTTGGATAAAAACTTCATCCAAGAGTTGGATGTAGTGCTTAGCGTGCATGAGGCTATGATTATATTTTGAAGACAACTTAGGACTTGAGCCAACATCTCATCACTGATCTAAATAGTTGATGAATGCGTTATCATTTGATAGAGGCAATAATTGAGTGGGAACAGTTACCTCAAAAGAGAATATAGCAGAACTACTATCTAAACCCCTAAATACAAACGGTCTTTAAAGGAATCTTGAGAATATGGGTCTTAAGACTAAGGGAATTGGCTTTAGGGTAAGTGGGAGATTGTTGGAATAGTGCCCCGCAAGCCAATTGGATTGGCGTTGTGATACAATCTTGATTAAATGATATTCATAATATGGTCATCTTCCTCTTATACTTATATTTACTTCACCGGCATTTGGTTGAAGCCCTTAGATCACACAAGACTACGGGACTTGGTCATGCATTGGGTGGTGATCATGGAATAAGTCTTACATAGTCGTGATCTTAAATCTTTCAAGTCATAGGATTCTACAAGGCAGGGCATCTAAGATCTTAATAGACTTGCACTAACAATGCATAGATCCAAGGAGTTGGATATTGCTCCATTCCATGAGTAATCCCATATGAGATATGGATATATGTTAGTGGGTACTTTTTAGGGAACAAGGCACTGAAGGCCTACTAAGAGAATCCACAAGATAGCTAAAGTGGCAAGTCAATAGTGGAAAATTCTCTAGCTTACGCTAGTGCATATAATTAGTCTTTTAACCTAAGGATCCATGGTAACCTTGTGTTTAGGTCCTTATACTTTGACTCCTCCCTGGTCATCTAGCAAGCTGTACGGGTGGTGATTAGGCATGAGCTACTTAGACATGGAGGTTTGCGAGATCCAAGATGCAATCCGACTCCTTATCTTTGTGAAGGTCGAGTGCATCTCTTACGTATTCTATAATGATTGATTCCAAAGATTCCTTCTGCAAGGCAGTATGATAATTTGGAAAATAAGTTTTCCAAAGATGAGGTCATAAAGTGGAATCGAACATTAGGAATAGAGATATAGTATCAAGACTATAAGGAAGCCATCAAATATCTTGCCCTGGCCTCTTTAAAGAGATAGGAGATGAAAATACCGTATTTAAATGGTATGCGTAGAGCTATAATAGTTCTACAAAAGCATTTACTTAGGCCAATTAGTTGGGCTTGGGTACTTTTCAATTAATGGAGATTAATTGAATTGAGTCGATTAGTTTGAAGGAGTTTAAACTAAAAGGAATATATAATATAGAAAAGTCACAAGGAGTAGTGAGCCCATGTCCAATGAATGGTAGAACCTATCGGGTCACACACAAAAGCCAATTACATTTCCTAAGTTAAGGATGAACTTTCTAAGTGTCAGAAAATTCACTCTGTAGAGACTAATTTTGTGGGTGACTAAAAATTGAGGTCAGTTTTAGCTTGATTAATTTAATTGTTAAATTGATCAAATAATTTAAGAAGTTAAATTAGACCAATAATTAAGAAGTTAATTATTTAGTGCCACATGATCATCAATAGGTCAAGTTAACTTTAGTTAAGTTAACAATTCTTAGCTTAAAGAGTTAAGCTAATTAACTTAAGAGTTAGGTCAATGATTAGTTAATTAAATTAAAGTGTTTAATTTAATTAATGAGAAGAATATATTTTGAAGGAAAAATTCAATTGATAGGATTATTTAAGTATGGCATTTAATTAATTTGAAATTAGATTTCAAATGTAATTGAAATGCACACAAATTTAAGATTTAAATTTGCCAACTAAGCATGCGAGGCATGCATGTTGGCGGTCCGCCCTCCTCCTTGAGGAAGGTGTGATGCCACCTTGGCATCACACCATCCTCATTCTATATGTAGATATAAAGTGATAGGGGCGGCATCTTGCAATCTTGAAAGTCATGAATTAGTTTCTCACTTTCCCTCCGTTTTCAAGGTGTTTATTCATGTGTTGAAGATCGCCTTCCTTTTCTTCTCCCTTTATAAAATCGGCCATATCCTCTCAAATCTCCTCTCTTTCTCCAACTAAAAGTGAGGAGTATTAGGAATTAGATTGGTGTGTGGATTATATCGACAATGGCAAAACAAATGGTTTGCCAAGCCTTTGGAGATCAACCTGCGAGACCAATCACTTGGCGATTTTATTCTAGGAGGTCCAGAAGGAGTTTCAATCTAAAATTTATTTCAACAGCTTCCTCAAGGAGTTGAGCATCTACTAGAATTATTTTAGTATTTTTGGAGAGTTTTGAATCATGGAAAAGTTGCTTGCTTCCAGCTGCGCCACTACCTGGCTCATTTTATTTTGAAGAAAGAATTCTTCAACCTACCTTTGGATTTCGCTAATCAAGGTAACTCTTTCTCCAAATCTAAATCTTAAAGCATGTTCAGATCCTTACTTGCTTGTAAGCACTAGTTTATTTAAACTTTTGAAGTTTTATTATTAGATCTTAGTACCTCAACTTGCTTTCAACATGAACAATATCTTGGTTAAAGCTTATAAAAGTTGTAAAGAAAACAAGGCATGAGAGGTTCATGTTGTCAAAGGAGATTTTTGAAGATACGATGGATGAGAGTCATGTGTCATTGACTACAGTCTAAAGATGATTAGGCTTGTTGAGAAGATCTTCAAATTGGATGTAGTGATGGACAATGATCTCTATGAGGCTTTGATCCTCACATCCATGTTGAGTTTTATTGATCAAAGTGTTGGTCTAGGCGAAGACTACCATGACAAGTACAAATCTTTGATGCTTACTTCGTCCTCCAAGTCTAAGGGCCCTATGTATGCTAGAAAGAGAGGTAAAAGGAAGAAAAGTTCTTCCTCCAAGGGAAAGCAACCATTAAAGGCATCCGGAGGAGTCAAGAAGATGATAGAGGATATAGTCGATATTACTTTTTTCTACTTTGGCAAGAAAGGCCATTAGAAGCGGTATTGCAATGAATACCTTGCAACCCTTGAGAAGGATATGTACTTTATTAAATGCATTTAAGGATAAATTCTTCCTCATGGACATATGATATCGCATATAGGTTCTTATCTTTGTAATTTGTTACGAAGGATAGAAAGAAGAATAAAACTAAGTGATGGGGATATGATTCACCGCCTTGGCAAAGGAGCAAGAGTTGCGGCCAAAGCCGAAGGCATATAATAAGTTAGACTTGGGGAACTCCATACTTGTATTAGACCCTTAATATTATGTACCATATCTTATTGAGAACATTATTTCAATTCCCATTTTAGATAGCAAGGGATTTGATCATTCGCTATCAAATGAGAGATTGAACGCATTAAAGAATGGGTTCTTTAGTTGCTCATGGTACACTTATCAAACGATTATACATTTTTTGATTCTCAAACATCACTAATGCACATTCAACAAAGAAAAAAAATTAGATAACTAAGAAGATGCCATCTTCTAGCATGTAAGACTTGGACATTATTGGAATAGTGCCCAACAAGCCAATTAGATTGGCGTGTAAACTATTTCACTTATGATACAATCATGATTAAATGATATTCATTATATGGCCATCTTTATCTTGTGCTCTTTATTACTTCACTCGCATTTAGATGAAGCCCTTAGATCACTTATGACTATGGGACTTAGTTCGGTGACCGTGGAATAAGTCTTACACGGTCGTGATCATAAATCTTCCAAGTCATAGGATCTTATGAGATGAAGCATCTAAGATCCGAATAGACTTGCACTAACGATGAATAAACCTAAGAGTTGGATATTGCTCCGTTCCATGAGCAACCATATGAGATATTGGTGCATGTTAGTGAGTGCTTGCTAGAGAACAAGGTATTGAAAACCCACTGGAGAATCCACTAGAGAGCTGTAGTGGCAAGTCGGTAGTGGCAAGTTCTCCCGCTTACACTAGTGCTTATAATTAGTCCTCTGACCTAAGGATCCATGGTAATCTTATATTTGGTCCTCATGCTTTGACCTTCCTTGTCCACTTAGCGCATCTTTCGGGTTGAGGTTGGGTATGAGCTACTTGGCATGGAGGTTTGTGAGATCTAAGATGGAATCCGATTCCTCACTTTTGTAAGAGGTGAGTACATCTCCGATGTGTTCTATAAAGATCAATTTCAAGAAATCCTTGTGCAAGGTGTTGTGACAATTTAGAAAAGGAGTTTTCCAAATATGAGGTCATACAAAAGAATCAAACATTCAGAATAGAAACATAGTATCGAAGCTATTAGAGAACCAACAAAGATCTTGCCCTAGGCCTCTTTTAGGATATAAGAGATAGACAGACCGTATTTGCATGGTACGCGTAGAGCTATAATGGTTCTCCAGAAGTATTCATTTTGGTCAATTAGTTAGGCTCCATAGGCTTGAAGTTCGACATCGACCACGAAGATTGGGTACTCTTCAATTAATGAGATTAATTGAATTGAGATGATTAGTTTAAAAGTGTTTTAGACTAAAATGAATATATGATATTCAAAAGTCACAAGGAGCTGTGAGCCTATGTTTAATGAATAGTAGAACCTATTGGATCACACAAAAAATCTAATTAGCTTCCAAAGTTGAAAGAGGAATCTTTCTAAGAGTTAGAAAATTACTCATAGGTGACCTATTTTAAGGTGACAAATTGAAAGTCAATTTTTTTGGCTTGATTAATTTAAGTGTTAAATTAATCGACTAATTTAAGGAGTTAAATTAGATCAATAATTAAGGATATGATTATTTGGTGCCAAGTGACCATCAATTGGTCAAGTTAACTTAAAGAGTTAAGTTAACAAAATTGAGCTTAAGAGTTAAATCAAAGTAAATTAATTAAATTAAAGTGTTTAATTTAATTAATGAGAAGAATTAGTTTTGGAGGGAAGATTTAAATGAAGAGTTCATTTGAGTTGGCATTTTAATTAATTTGAAATTGGATTCTAAATTAAATTAAAATGCACATAAAATTCAAATGAGATTTGAATTTAAATTTGCCGTCTTGGCCGCCCCCCTCCCCTCATGGAAGGTGACATCACACCATCCAACATCTATATATAAATATAGAGAGGGAGAGTTCAGGCACCTTGCAAAACTGTGAAGAATTATATTCATTCACAATTCCCTCCAAAACTCTTTTTCAAACATTACTTCATGTGTTGAGGCTTTGTTTTCTCTTCTTTTCCTACCTCAAAAAGTCAAACTTCACCATTGATATTCTGCTTATTTTCTCGAGCTAATAGTGAGTGGATTTGGATGATCAATTGGTGTGTGGATCATTACAATAGTGGCAAAGCATTTGATTTGATAGCTTTTGGAGATCTACTGAAATAAAGTAGTCACTTGCCAAATTTTTTTTGAGCGATCTAGAACAAGTTTTCCTTCGAATGCTTTACAGAGACCTCGTCAAGGATTTGAGAAGTTCGAAATTTATTTTTGTGATTTTTGGAGAACTCTAACCAAGGTAAAAGTTGCTAGTTCTCCACTGTGCCAGAGTATACCAGGATCTAGATTGGTGAAGTGTTCACATTTGTGACCTTGGAAATTTGCTCTTTGAGGTAAATCTCTAACTAAATCTAAATTGTAAGCATGAATAGATCCTTGGTAGGTTTTAAACACTAGTTAATTTGAGCTTTTGAAGTTATATTATTGGATCATAGTAGCTTACTAACCTCCAAGTGGTATCAGGGCCTTTTTCATGCTTTGATTTGAAATGTTTGTTTTTTAATTGATTCATTTGATGAATTGATCTTATTATCCAAATACTTGATTCATTTGATGGATTGGAGTGTTTGGATGATTTATTGGGAGGCTCCTTGATTGTTGAATTGAAAGCATGCTAATATGTGTTTTAAGTGTTAATTGATATGATTAGTATGTTTTAATTCATACATATTAATGTTGAATGTTTATTTAGCATTAACTGATGTTATATGTTGATATAGCTTGTTAAATTTAACCTTAATGTGTTTTGGTCATTTTTGGATCCAATTTGATTGGAGTTTAATTGGAGATTCATGAAGAATGTGATTCTTACTTAAACTAGTTTTTAGAAGCTTGATTTAGCACTTCAATTTCTACTTTTAAAAGCTATTTTGAATCTAGAAATATCATCTAAAATGTGTGATTACAAGTTTATGAGGTGTCCTAAAATTTTTGGTCCATAAAAGTTGAGCCGAAAATGTGTTGACTCGATCCTCAAGATAAAAACAACAAGCTGCCACATACCGCTAGGCGCTGGTCGGGCAACACACACATGCCCAGGCCGTGTGCCCAGCGTGCACGACAGTGAGTGTTTTGTCTTGGGATAAGTTTTTGACATGTTTTTGTGTATCCTAGTGCTCAAAATTGTTTTGTATCACACATAGAAGGTGCACAAGTGTTGTGCAAGTGCTCAATAAAATGTTTGACATTTATTCAAGCTCCTAAAATCTTGTTAAAGTTGATCTCCATGGTGTTGCATAAATGTTATGCATGGTCAATTATTTGTTAATTTGATTAGCATTTAATTGATGGAATTAATTGTTAATTCTAGATTGAGTTGTTGTTCATTTAATTGTTGAATGGATGATGAATGAATGGGGATGATCATGAGCCTTTAATATCAATTTTATTTGTTTCAAGTTGTTGAAATGGGTTGTATTAAATAAGGGCTTGCGTGCATCTGGTTTCTACCTTGTAATTTTTATGAGAGTAGAATCACTAGAAGTGAGGATTTGTTTTTCATGTAAATATTGCATGGTTCAAAGAAGATCTTTGGAGATATGGAGACTTTTGAAGATCTATGAATGTATGGGATAGACTTATGTAATAGCTAGATTTAATCAACCGACCTAAAATCAAGTAGGTGGTGCACCAACGGCTCTAAGTGCACCACTTGGTTAAGCTCATGGTCATCCCACCCTAGGAGCCTGCTAGGCGTATTTACTTATTTATGTTTTCCATATGCAATACATGTTTAGGATATAGAAAACCTAAATAAGAAAATACAATGATGAGATCTTTGAAAGCAAAAACCCTCCACTTAGAATATCTAAGTGCTTTTCAAATATTAAGTCAAAATGGATACAAATTAAAAGATTTTTAATTAATCCATGTCTTCTACCAATAGTATATGGCATGACATGCGATCATTATTTGTGTGATGTCTCATGAGTCGTGGGTCATACTTATAATAAAAAGCTGTGACCATACACTTAACATATGATGCACCTTTGATTTAGGAATGCCCATGCATTATCATACGAGCCATGGGATGTCATGATGCCATCTTGAATTGAAGTTTGATTTGTAGGTCCGACTGAACACCTAGTAGTGTGGATGTCCCACGAGTCGTGCGTCTACCTGAAAAGTGAGGCAAAATATATTAAGAGTTGCATGAGATACAATTAGCAAAAGTTGCTTACATTTTGATTGTTTGTGGATGTCTCACGAGTTGTGGGCCCACTTGCAAGTCCTTAGTATCTTGATTCTCACACTGAAATATGATTTCTCAAATTCTTCTTAGGGGTGAAAATTTTGATAAAATAGTGGGAGAAAAACGTACTTGAAAGACCATAAACATGTTTTTAATATCAAATTCAATCACATGCTTATTCTCTTTTTTGCCTTTGAGGATTTGTGAAATATCCAAAATGGCTTAATGTTTCACTCAATGTTTTTTAGGAAACCAATAAACCAATCGGGCTAAACTTCCATGATTGACTTAACCTCAAAATCATTCTAGATTCCTATAAGCAGATATATATCCTATATCAAGGTACTCCTAATCCCATGGGAATTATAGTAGATCAAGAGATATGTGAAAAGTTCACAAACTAGTTTTAGGATCATCATATCCCATACTCTCATGATGGCATTTACAAATTTTAAACGTCTCAAGGACACATGAATAGTATATTGGTTAAAGTTTACAAGAGTTATAAAGTAAACAAGGTATGAGAAGTTCATGTTGTCAAAAGAAGATTTTTCAAGCTAGGATGGATGTGAATTCTCATGTCATCGACTATGGTCTAAAGATGATTAGGCTTGCAGAAATTTTTTCTACATGGACGTAGTGATGGACAATGATCTCCATGAGGATTTGATGCTCGCATCTTCGCCGAGTTTTATTGATCAAAGTGTTGATCTAGAAGGAGACTACTATGACAAGGGCAAACCTTTGACACTTGTTTCCTTCTCCAAGTCTATGGGCCCTAAGGGTGCTAGAAAGGGAGGTAAAATGAAGAAAAGTTCTTTCTCCAGGGGAAAACAACTATTAAAGGCATCCGAAGGAGTTAAGAAGATTATAAAAAATATAGTTGATATTATTTGTTTTTACTTTAGCTAGATAGGCCAATGGAAGTGGTTTAGCAAGGAATACCTCGCACCCTTTTAGAAGGGTATGTACACTATTGAAGTGCATTTAAGGACAAATTCTTCCTCATGGAAATATGATATCACATGTGGTTCTTATCTTTGTAAGTTGTACAAAGAGTAAAAAGGAAGAACAAAATTAAGTGATGTGGATATGATCCATCCCCTTGGCTAGGGAGCAAGAGTTGCAACCAAAGCCGAAGGCGCATAATAAGTTAGACTTAAAAAATTCCTTATTTGTATTAGGCTTTTGTAATAATGTACCTTTTATTGTTTAGAACATTATTTCAATTCCCGTTTTGGATTGCGAAGGATTTGATCCTTCTATATCAAATGGGAGATTGAAGGTATTAAAGAATGGGTTCTTCAGCTGCTAGTGGTACACTTAACAAAGGATTGTACATACTGGATTCTCAACCATCACTAATGCACTTTCAACAAAGTAAGAAAAATTAGATATCCAAGAAAATCCCATGTAATGACATGCAATACATGGGCATATCTCCAAAAATAAGATAAGCAAGTTGGAAAATCTCAAAGCACTAAATGTTAGTGGCATTGAGGAACTTCCTACTTGTGTATCTTGTTTAATGGGAAGAATGACCAAGGTGTTGGGATAGTGCCCGACAAGCTAATTAGATTGGCCTTGTAAAAATAATCTTGATTGAATGATATTCTGTATATGACCATCTTTATCTTATGTTCTTTATTACGTCACTCGCATTTGGATGAAGCCCTTAGATCACTCATGACTATGGGACTTGGTTTGGTGACCATGGAATAAATCTTACATGATCGTGATCTTAAATGTTCCAAGTCATAGGATCTTACGAGATAGGGCATCTAAGATCTGGATAAACTTGCATTAACGATCTATAAATCCAAGAGTTGGATATTGCTTTATTCCAAGAGCAACCATATAAGATATGGGTGCATGTTAGCGGGTGCTTGTTATAGAACAAGGCACTAAAGACCTACGAGAGAGTCCACTAGATAGCTATAGTGGCAAGTCGGTAGTGGCAAGCTCTCCTGCTTACACTAGTCCATATAATTAGTCCTCTAACATGAGGATCCATGGTAACCTTGTGTTTGGTCCTCATGCTTTGACTCTTTCTTAACCACTTAACCACTTATGCCATCTTGAATCCGACTCTTCATTTTTGTGAAGGGCAAGTACATTTTCAATGTGTTCTATAATGATTGATTCCAAGAAATCCTTGCTCAAGGTAGTGTGATAATTTGAAAAAGGAGTTTTTCAAAAAATGAGGTCATACAAAGGAATCAAACATTGAGAATAGAGACATAATATTGAGGCTATTAAGGAGCCGATAAATATCTTACCCTAGGCCTCTTTTGGGAGATAAAAGACGAAAGGACCGCATTTGCATGGTACACGTAGAGCTATAATGGTTCTCCAAAAGCATTCATTTTGGCCAATTAGTTGGGCTCCACAGGCTTGAGGTTGGACATCGACCATGGAGATTAGGTACTCTTCAATTAATAAGATTAATTGAATTGAGTCGATTAGTTTAAAAGTGTTTTAAACTAAAATGAATATATGATATTCAAAAGTCACAAGGAGTTGAGAGCCCATATCCAATTAATTGTAGAACCTATTGGGTCACACACAAAAGCCAATTAGCTTTCTAGTTAATGGAGCAATTTTCTAAGAGTTAGAAAATTACTCCTTGGTGATCAATTTTGAGGTACCAAATTGAAGGTTGATTTTTGGCTTGATTAATTTAAGCAGTTAATTATTTGGTTCCAAGTGACTATCAATTGGTCAAGTTAATTTAAAGAGTTAAATTAACAATATCAAGCTTAAGGGGTTAAGCTTCTTGACTTAAGAGTTACGTCAAGGATAAATTAATTAAATTAAAGTGTTTCATTTAGTTAAAGAGAAGAATACATTTTGGAGGAAAAATTCAAATGAAAAGTTTATTTGAATTAGCATCTTAATTAATTTGAAATTAGATTTCAAATGCAATTAAAATGCACAAGAAATTCAAATGAGATTTGAATTCAAATTTACCACCTAGGCACACCACTTGGCCACCCCTCCTCTTGGAAGGTGTGATGCCACCTTGGCATCACACCATCCAACATCTATATATAGATATAGAGAGGAAGAGTTTAGCCACTTCGCAAAAGGTGTGAAGAATTAAATTCTTTCACCATGCGCTCCAAAACTCCCTTTCCAAACATTACTTCATGTGTTGAGGCTTTCTTTTCTCTTCTTCTCCTACCTTAAAAATTGGCCTTCACCATTGATATTCTGCTTATTTTCTCCACCTAAAAGTGAGTGAAATTTGGAGGATTAGTTGGTGCGTGGATCATGTCAATAGAGGCAAAGCATTTGATTTGCTAGCTTTGAAGATCCACTAGAACAGAGCAATCACTTGCCAAAGTTTTTTCCAAGTGATCTAAATAAAGTTTTGCTTTGAATTTTTTATAGAAACTTTCTCAAGGAATTGAGAAGTTCCAGAGTTTTTTTTTGTGATTTTTGGATCACTCTAACCAAGGCAAAAGTTCTTGTTTCTTCGTTGTGCCAGATTCTACCAAAATCTGGCTCGGTGAAGTGTTCACCTTTGTGACCTTGGAAATTTGCTATTTGAGGTGACATTCCAATCAAATCTAAATTCTTAGAATGAGTAGATCCTTAGTAGGCTATAAGCACTAGTTAATTTGAGCTTTTGAAGTTTTATTATTGGATCCTAGTGGCTTAGTAACCTTCAAGTGGTATCGAAGCATAAATCATGCTTAGATTTGAATTTCATTTGATTGATTGATTCATGTGATGGATTGATCAAAATCACCAAATTCCTGGTTCATAAAATGGATTGGAGTGTTTGGATGATGTTGTGTGTGGCTCCTTGATTGATGAATTGAAAGCATGCTAATATGTGTTCTAAGTGTTGATTCATATGACTAGTATGTTTTAATTCATAGCTATTAATGTTAAATGTTGATTTTGCATTAATTGATGTTATATGTTGATGTAGCATGTTATATATGACCTTAATGTGTTTTGGTCAAATTTTGGATCCAATTTTATTGGAGTTTAATTGGAGATTCATGAAGAATGTGATTCTTACTTAAACTAGTTTTTAGAAGCTTGATTGAGCACTTGAAATTTTGATTTTAAAAGTTGTTTTAGATCTGAAACTTCATCTATAATGTGTCTTTTAATGTTTAGGAGGTGTCCTAAATTTTTTGGTGTACAAAAGTTGAACCAAATACAGGGCAAGCTACCACACCCGGCTAAGCACCGGCTGGGTAGCATATACACTTGCTCCAAGGCCGTGCGGCCGGGCTGGGGCAGCAGCGCCAAATTTTTGGTTAGATGGGTTTTGACCATTTTTCTGTGTTTATTTAGTGACTAAAAGTGTTTTATTTCACACATAATGGATGCACAAGTGTTGTGCAAGTTCTCAATAAAAACTTGTTAAAGCTGATCTCCGTGAAGTTGCATAAGTGTTATGCATGACCAATTATTTGTTAATTTGATTAGCATTTATTTGTTGGAATTAATTGTTAATTCTAGATTTATTTGTTGTTCATTTAATTATTGAATGAATGATTAATGAATGGGGATGATCATGAGCCGTTAATATTTATTTTATTTGTTTCAAGTTGTTGAAATGGGTTGCATTAAATTGAGGCTTCCATGCCTCTTTATTTCTACCTTGTAGATGTTATGAGAGTAGAATCATTAAAAGTGAGGGTTTCTTTCTCATGTAAATGTTGCATGGATCAAAGAAGATCTTTGGAGGCATAGAGACATTTGAAGACCCATGAATGTATAGGATACACTCATGTAATAGTTAGGTTTAATCAACCCACTTAAAATCAACTATGTGGTGCACCTATGGCTCTAAGTGCACTACTTGGTTAGGCTCATGGTCATCCCACCCTAGGAGTATGCTAGGCGTATTTACTTATTTGTGATTTTCATTTCCTATTGATGTATAAGATGCACATTTAGGATATAGAATACCTAAATAAGAAGATAAAAAAAATGATGAGATCTTTGCATAAAAAATCCCTCCACTTAGAAAGTCTAAATGCTATCAAATATTAAGTCAGAATGGATACAAATTAAAAAGAGTTTTAATTAATCCATGCCTTCTACCAACAATATATGCCATGACAACGCTACTGAATTTATGTGATGGCACTTGAAGTAAGGGTCACACTAAGGAGGAAAGCTGTGAGCATATACTTAGCATATGATACACCTTTGATTTGAGAACCTCCATGCATTGGCACTAGAAGCAGGGGATGTCATGGAACCGTCTTGAATTAAAGTATGATTGGTAGGTTTGACTTAATACTTAGTAATGTAGAAGCACTCAAAACGGAGTGTCTACATGAAAAGTAAGGCAAAATATATCAAGAGTTGCATGAGATACAATTAGCAAGTGTTGTTTACCTTTCGATTGTTTGTGGATGGCACTTGAAACAGGGGTCCACTTACAAGTCCTTAGAATCTTGATTCTCACTAGGAAATGAGATTTCCCGAATTCCTCTTAGGGGTGAAGGATTTGATAAAATAGTGGGAGGAAAACATGCTTGAAAGACCATGAACATATTTTTCATATCAAATTCAATCACATGCTTATTCACTTTTTTGCCTTTGAGGATTTGTGAAATATCAAGAATAGTTTAATGTTCCACTCAACAGTATTTTGGAAACCAATAAACCAATTAGGCCAAACTTCTATGATTGACTTAACCTCAAAAATCGTTCTAGATTCCAAGAAGCGGATATATGTCATTTATTTAGGTGCTCTTAATCCCATGGGGATTAAAGTAGATCAAGAGACACATGAAAATTTCATAAATTGGGTTTAGGATCATCCTATCCCATAGTCTCATAAAGTACCTACAAACTTTAAAAGTCTCAAAAGATTCATGAATAGTACCTTGGTTAACATTTACAAAAGTTGTAAAGATAACAAGGTATGAGAAGTTTATGTTGTCAAAAGAGATTTTTCAATCTAGGATGGATGTGAAGTCATATGTCATCGACTATGATCCAAAGATGATTAGGCTTGGAGAATTTTTTCTACTTGGACGTAGTAATGGACAATGATCTCTATGATGATTTGATCCTCATATCCTCGCCGAGTTTTATTGATCAAGAATGAGACTACCATGAAAAGGGCAAAGCTTTGACACTTGTTTCCTCCTCCAAGTCTATGGGCCCTAGGGGTGCTAGAAAGGGAGGTGAAGGGAAGAAAAGTTCTTCCTCCAAGAGAAAACAACTATTAAAGGCATACGGAGGAGTTAAGAAGACTATAGAGGATATAGTTGATATTATTTGTTTCTACTTTGGCTAGATAGGCCACTGGAAGTAGTTTAGCAAGGAATACCTTGCAACCCTTTAGAATGGTATGTACTTTATTGAAGTGCATTTCAGGATAAATTCTTCCTCATGGATATATGATATCACATGTGGTTCTTATCTTTGTAAGTTGTTACAAAGAATAAGAAAGAAGAATAAAACTAAGTGATATGGATATGATCCACTGCCTTGGCTAAGGAGTAAGAGTTGTGACTAAAGCCGAAGACATATAATAAGTTAGACTTAGAGAATTCCATATTTGTATTGGACTTTTGCTATTATATGTCATATATTGTTGAAAACATTATTTCAATTCCATTTTGGATAGCGAAGGATTTGATCCTTCTATATCAAATGGAAGATTGAAGGCATTAAAGAATGAGTTCTTTAATTGCTTATGGTACACTTATTAGAGGATTATATATGTTGGATTCTCAACCATCACTAATGCACTTTCAACAAAGTAAGAAAATAAGATATCCAAGAAAATGCCATGTTATGACATGCAATACTTGGACATATTTCTAAAAATAGAATGAACAAATTAGAAGCTCTAAAAGTACTAAATGTTAGTAGCATTGAAGAACTTTCTACTTGTAAATATTGTTTAAAGAGAAAAAATGACCAAAGCTCCTTTTGTAGGACAAACGGAGTGCTCCACAAGTTATTTAGATTTGATCAACATGGATATTTGTGGCCCATTAAGAGTTAGTAGGTGAGCAGGCTATTCCTACTTCATCATCTTCACCGATGATTATAATCGGTTCGGACATGTGTGTCTTATGAAGTGTAAGTCCGAAGCCTTTGAAATGTTCGAAGAATACATGAATGAAATGGAAAAATAATTAGGGCTAGGTATTAAAGCTCTTCTATCGGATCGAAGGAGAGAATTCTTTACCACTGAATCCTTGGATTATCTAAGGGAGAATGGGATTCTCTTACAATGGACTCCACCCAGCACACCCTAAAATAATGGAGTAGCCGAGATGAGAAATCATGCCTTGTTGGACATGGTATGTTCCATGTTAAGCTTCTTTGATGTGCCGATATCCTTTTGGGGATACGCCTTAATAACGATGTTGAAGTTACTAAGTGTAGTACCTTCAAAAGTTGGTGTCAAAGATGCCACATGAGATGTGGTATGGCAAAGCACCCTCTTATTGTAACTTAAAAGGTTTGTGGGTCTCCCGCCTACGTGAGACGGTTAGTGAGAGATAAGTTGGATAGTAGATCCACCTTGTGCTAGTTTGTGGGATACCCAAGAAAGTCTTCGGCTTATTTTTTCTACAATACCTTGAAACAAAAGGTGTTTGTTTTGAGGAATGCCACCTTTTTGGAAAAAAGAATTTCTATAAGATAGATAAAGGCATTGTTGTTGAACTTGGTGAAGTTCAAGATGATCATAAAATCCCACAAGCGTTAGAAATAAATAAATATCAAAGAACCTTACACACAACTTCTTGGAAGGTCGGACCAAATCAAGAAGCAACCCAAAAAGTTTGGATTTCTTCATGAGACAGACCAATCAGATAATGATCCGAAGACCTATGAGGAAGCTATGTTGGACATAGACTCGGGATGTCGGCTTGATGCCATTAGATCCAAAATAGACTCTATCTATTCCAATAAAGTATGAACTTCGGTAGATCCACTTAAAGGAATAGTTACCGTTGGTTGCAAATGGATCAATGAGCGAAAGCTAGGAGTTGATGGAAAAGTAGTGACTTTTAAGATGCGGCTAGTGGCTAATGGTTACACTCAAAGGCTCGGTATCTATTTTGAGAAAACATTTGTACAGTCGTAATGCCTAAGTATATTCGAATTTACCTTACCATAGCTATATATTATGACTATGAGATATGGAAAATGAAAATGAAAAAAACTTCCTTAATGGAAACATTGAAGAAGAAAATTATATGAAGTAACCACAAGGTTTTACATCCAATGGGAGTGAGCAAAAGGTTTGCAAAATCGAGAGATCCATTTATGGACTCAAACAAGCGTCCCAATGTTGGAACATATGTTATAACAATACAGTCAAATCGTTTGGCTTTGTCAAAAATGTGTGTGAACCATATGTGTATAAGAAAGCTAGCAGGAGTAGTATACAGTTTATTGTGCTTTATGTCAATAACATCATTCTCTTTGGGAATGAGATAGGAATGTTGGAGTGTACTAAAGCATGGTTATCTACTCAATTCTTCATAAAGGATTTGGGAGACGTATCATATGTATTGAGAATATGTACTATAGAGATAGATCTGGGAGGATCCTGGGGTTATCCAAAATCTTGTACATTGACAAGATACTAAAGGGGTTTAGCATAAAGAATCTAAGAGGGGATTCCTTCCTATTGGACATGACATTCATCTCTCAAAGTCTATTGTCCCTTAAGACTGACAATGAGAGACAAAGTATGTCCTATATACCTTATGCCTCCATAATTGGGAATATAATGTATGCAGTTCAATGTGCGAGACCGAATGTGGCACACTCGCTAAGTGTTACAAGTAAGTTCCAATCCAATCCTGGTGAGGGTCGCTAGATAGCTGTAAAGGTAATCCTTAACTACTTGAGAAGCACTAAGAATTTATTTTTAGTATACAACAATAGAGAATTGAAACTCGAGAGGTTTGCAATCTGATATAGAAACCTAAAATCTACTTCTGGATTTATATTATATCGAATGGTACCATGGGCTTGTGGGAGATTGTTACAATAGTCTCGACAAACTAATTAGATTGGCCTTGTAAAAGCTATTTCCTTGTGAAAACAACCTTGATTGAATGATATTCTATATATGGCCATCTTCATCTTATGCTCTTTATTACTTCACTCACATTTAGATAAAGCCCTTAGATCACTCATGAATCGGGATTTGGTTCGGTGACCATGGAATAAGTCTTACACAATCGTGATTTTAAATCTTTCAAGTTATAGGATCTTACGAGATGGGGCATCTAAGATCCAGATAGACTTGTACTAATAATGCATAAATCCAAGAGTTGGATATTGCTGCGTTCCATAAGCAACCATGTGAGATGTAGATGCAGGTTAGTAGGTGCTTGTTAGAGAACAAGATATAGAAGACCTATTGGAGAATCTAGTAGATAGCCATAGGGCCAAGTTCTCCCGCTTATGCTAGTACATATAATTAGTCCTCTGATTTGAGGATCCTTGGTAACCTTATGTTGGGTCCTTGTGCTTTTACTCTTCCTTGACCACTTAGTGGGTCTTTCGGGTTGAGATTGGGTTTTAGCTACTAGGCATGGAGGTTTGTGGGATTCAAGATGGAATTCGACTCCTCATTTTTGTAAAGGGCGAGTACATATCCTATGTGTTCTATAATGATCAATTCCAAAAAATCCTTGTGCAAGGTAGTGTGATAATTTGGAAAAGGAGTTTTCCAAAGATGAGGTCGAACAAAGGAATCAAATATTGAGAATAGAGATATAGTATGATAGCTATTAAACAAATATCTTGCTCTAAGCCACTTCCGGGAGATAGGAGATGGAGGGACCGTATTTGCTTGGTACGCGTAGAACTATAATAGTTCTCCAAAAGTATTCATTTCGGCCAATTAGTTGGGCTCCATAGGCTTGAGGTTGGACATTGACCATGGAGATTGGGTACTCTTCAATTTGTGAGATTAATTGAATTGGGTCAATCAATTTAAAAGTGTTTTCAACTAAAATGAATATATGATATTCAAAAGTCACAAGGAGTTGTGAGCCCATGTCCAATGAATGGTAGAACCTATTGGGTCACACACAAAAGCCAATTAGCTTCTTAGTTAATGAAGCAATTTTCTAAGAGTTAAAAAATTTCTTCTTGGTGATCAATTTTGACGTACCAAATTGAAGGTCGATTTGTGGCTTGATTAATTTAAGTGTTAAATTAATTGACTAATTTAAAGAGTTAAATTAGATTAATAATTAAAGAGTTAATTATTTGGTGACAAGTGACCATCAATTGGTCAAGTTAATTTAAAGAGTTAAATTAACAAAACCAAGCTTAAGGGGTTGAGCTTCTTGACGTAAAAGTTAAGTCAAGGATAAATTAATTAAATTAAAGTGCTTAATTTAATTAAAGAGAAAAATACATTTTGGAGGGAAAATTCAAATGAAAGATTTATTTGAAGTAGCATCTTAATTAATTTGAAATTAGATTTCAAATGCAACTAAAATGCACATGAAATTCAAATGAGATTTGAATTCAAAATTGCCACCTAAGCACCCCAATTGGCTGCCCCCCCCTTATGGAAGGTGTGATGCTACCTTGGCATCACACCATCCAACCTCTATATATAGATATAGAAAGGGAGAGTTCAGCTACTTTGCAAAAGGTGTGAAGAATTAGATTCTTTCACCATTCCCTCCAAAACTCTCTTTCCAAACATTTCTTCATGTGTTGAGGCTTCGTTTTCTCTTCTTCTCCTACCTCAAAAATTGGCCTTCACCATTAATATTCTGCTCATTTTATCCAGCTAAAAGTAAGTGGAATTTGAAGAATCAATTGGTGTGTGGATCATATCAATAGAGGCAAAGCATTTGATTTGCTAGCTTCGGAGATCCACTGGAACAGAGCAGTCACTTGCCAAATTTTTTTCCAAGCGATCCAGATAGGGTTTTGCTCTCAATTTTTTACAGTGACTTCCTCAATGATATGAGAAGCTTCAGATTTTTTTTTTTGTGATTTTTGGAGCACTCTAACTGCAGCAAAAGTTGTTGTTTCTCCGCTGTGCCAAAGTCTGCCAGAATCTGGATTGGTGAAGTGTTCACCTTTGTGACCTTGGAAATTTGCTCTTTGAGGTAACATTCCAGTCAAATCTGAATTCCTAACGTGATTAGATCCTTGGTAGGCTGTTAACACTAGTTAATTTGAGCTTTTGAAGGTTTATTATTGGATCCTAGTAGCTTACTAACCTTTACAAAGCTCCTTTTGTAGGACAAATGGAGTGCTCAAGTCCTTTAGATTTGATCCATACGGATGCTTGTGGCCCACTAAAAGTTAGTGCGATAAGAGACTATTCCTACTTCATCACCTTCATCGATGATTATAGTTGGCTCAGACATGTGTATCTTATGAAGTACAAGTCCGAAGCCTTTAAAAAGTTCAAAGAGTATAGAAATAAAGTGGAAAAGTAATTGAGGCTTAGTATTAAAGTTCTTCGATCGAATAGAGGAGGAGAATACTTAAGCACCAAATTCTTGAATTATCTAAAGGAGATTGGGATTATCATACAATGAACTCCACCCGGCCTACCCCAATATTATAGAGTAGCCAAGAGAAGAAAACACACCTTGTTGGACATGTACGTTCCATGATGAGATTCTTCGATGTGCCTATATCCTTTTGGGAATACGCTTTAAAGACGAGCGGAGAAGTTACTAAGTGTAGTACCTTCAAAAGTTGGTGCTAAAGACGCCGGATGAGATGTGGCATGCTAAAGCACGCTCTTATCATTACTTAAAAGGTATGTGGGTTTCTTGCCTATGTATGACGGTTAGTAGGAGACAAGTTAGATAGTAGATCCACCTTGTGCAAGTTTTTTGGATACCCAAGAAAGTCTTCGGGTTATTATTTCTATGATCTCTCAAAATAAAAAGTGTTTGTTTTGAGGAACGCCACCTTTTTGGAAAAGGAATTTGTATACGATAGAAAAAAACACTGTCGTTGAACTTGGTGAAGTTCAAGATGATCATTAAATCCCACAAGGGGTAGAAACAAATAAATATCAAAGAGTCTTGCGCACAACCTCTGAGATGGTCGGATCAAATCAAGAAGTAACCCAAAAAGTTCGGATTTCTTTGTGAGATTGGCCAATCGGATAAAGATTCAAAGACCTATGAGGAAGCTATGTTGGACATAGACTCGAGACATTGGCTTGATGCCTTAAGATCCGAAATGGACTCCATGTACTCCAACAAAGTATGGACATTGATAGATCCACTAAAAGGAATAGTTCTCCTTGGTTGCAAGTGGATCTATAAGCGAAAGCTAGGAATTGATGGAAAAGTAGCGACTCTTAAGGCGCGACTAGTGGCTAAAGGTTACACTCAAAGACCTGGTATTGATTTTGAGGAAACCTTTGCACTGGTCACAATACCTAAGTCATACGGATTTACCTTGCCATAGGCGCATATTATGACTATGAGATATGGCAAAGGGATGTGAAAACCGCTTTTCTCAATGGACATATTGAAGAAGAAATCTATATGGGGCAACCATAATGTTTTACATCCAATGGGAGTGAGCAAAAGGTTTGCAAAACTTTAGAGATCCATTTATGTACTCAAACAAGCGTCCTGAAGTTAGAACGTACGTTTTAACAAAACAGTCAAATCATTTATCTTTGTCAAAAAGGTGTATGAACTTATGTGTACGAAAGGCTAGTGGGAGTAGTATGCAGTTTATTGTACTTTATGTTGATGAAATTATTCTCACTGAGAATAAGAGAGAAATGTTAGAATGTACTAAAGCATGGTTATCTACTAAATTCTCCATGGAAGGATATGTGAGAAACATCCTACGTATTGAGAATACGTATCTATAGAGATAGATTTGGGAGGATGTTGGGGCTATCCCAAACCCTGTACATTAATAAGATACTAAAGGGATTTAGTATGGACGAATCCAAGAAGGGATTCCTTCTGCTGGGACATGACATTCATCTCTCCAAGTCTATAGCCCCCTTAAGATTAACAACAAGAGAGAAAACATGTCCTACATATCTTATGCTTCTACTATTGGGAGTCTAATGTATGTAGCTCAATGTGCAAGATCGGATGTGGCACACTCGCTAAGTCACTAGATAGCCATTAAAGTAATCCTTAAGTACTTGAGAAGCACTAAGGATTTATTTTTAGTATACGACAATGGAGAAGTGAAACTCAAAGGGTTTTTAGATTCAAGTTTCCAATTTGATGTACATGACCTAAAATTCATTTCTAGATTTAAATTTTGCCTCAATGGCATAGTGGTTGGAAAAGTTCCAACAAGACACCATGGCCGAGATAACTATTGAGGTGAAATAATTTGTGGTTTTGGAAACCATAAAGGAAGGTGTTTGGATAAAAACTCCATCTAAGAGTTGGATGTAGTACCTAGTGTACATAAGCCCACGGTTGTCTTTAGAAGACAACTTAGGACTTGAGCTAAGATCTCATCAGTGATCTATACATAGTAAATGCATTATCATTTGATATATGGTATCAATCGATAGGGGCAACTGAGTGGATAAGGTTGCCTCAGAAGAGAATTTAGCAAAACCACTGTCTAAACCCCTAAAAGCAAACGGCCTTTGAAGGGCATCTTGAGAAGTTGAGGCTTAAGGCTATGGGGTATTAGCTTTAGGGCAAGTGGGAGATTGTTTGAATAGTGCCCTACAAGCCAAGCATATTGGCGTCTAAACTATTTCACTTGCGATAAAATCTTGATTGAATGGTATTCATTATATGGCCATCTTCATGTTATGCTCTTTATTACTTCACTCGTATTTAGATAAAGCCCTTAGATCACTCATGACTATAGGACTTGAGTCACTTACTGTGGAATAAGTCTTACACGGTTGTGATCTTAATCTTCCAAGTCATTGGATCTTGCGAGATGGGGTATCTAAGATCGAGATAGACTTGCTCTAAAGACGCATAAATATAATATTTGGACATTGCCCCGTTCCATGAGCAACCATATGAGATATGGGTGCATGTTAGTGGCTGCTAGAATAAGGCACCAAAAAATTCACTAGATAACTATAGTGGCAAGTTTACCCACTTACGCTAATGCATATAATCAGTCCTCTAACTTGAAGATCCATGGTAATCTTGTGTCTAGTCCTCATGCTTTGACTCTTCCTTGACCACTTAGCGGGTCTTTCAGGTTGGGATTAGGTACGAGCTGCTTGTCGTGGAGGTTTGTGAGATCCAAGATGAAATCGGACTCCTCTCTTTTGTGAAGGGTGAGTACATCTCTTATGTGTTCTATAATGATCGATTCCAAGAAATCCTTGCGAAAGGTGGTGTGACAATTTGAAAAGGGACTTTTCCAAAGATGAGGTCATATAGAATACTGAGAATAGAAAAGTAGTATCGAGGCTATTAGGGAGTCGATAAATATCTTACCCTAGGCCTCTTTTAGGACATAGGAGACGAAAGGACTGTATTTACATATTACACATAGAGCAATAATGGTTCTCCAAAAGCATTCATTTTAGTCAATTAGTTGGGCTCCATGGGTTTGAGATTGAACATCGACCATGGAGATTGGGTACTCTTTAATTAATGAGATTAATTGAATTGAGTCGATTAGTTTCAAAATGTTATAAACTAAAATAAATATATGTTATTCAAAAGTTTTAAGAAGTTGTGAGCCCATATCCAATGAATGGTAGAACCTATTGGGTCATACACAAAATCTAATAGGCTTCCAAAGTTGAAGGAGGAATCTTTCTAAGAGTTAGAAAATTACTCCTAGGTGAAGGATTTTAAGGTGACAAATTGAAGGTCAATTTATAGCTTGATTAATTTAAGTGTTAAATTAATCGACTAATTTAAGGAGTTAAATTAGACCAATAATTAAGGAGCTGATTATCTGGTGCCAAGTGACCATCAATTGGTCAAGTTAACTTAAAGAGTTAAGTTAACAAAATTGAGCTTAAAGCTTGTTGGCTTAAGAGTTAAGTCAAAGGTAAATTAATTAAATTAAAGTGTTCAATTTAATTAGCACTTCAATTTAATTAATGAGAAGGATTATTTTTGGAGGGAAGATTCAAATGAAGAGTTCATTTGAGTTGGCATTGAAATTCAAATGAGATTTGAATTCAAATTTGCCACCTTAGCACCCCACTTGGCCACCCCCCCTTATGGAAGGTAAGATGCCACATCCTTGGCATCACACCATCCAACATCTATATATAGATATAGAGAGGGAGAGTTCAGCCACCTTGCAAAACTGTGAAGAATTAGATTCATTCACAATTTCCTCCGAAAAACTTTTTCAAACACTACTTCATATGTTGAGGCTTTGTTTTCTCTTCTTCTCTTACCTCCAAAAATTAGCCTTCACCATTGATATTCTGCTCATTTTCTATAGCTAAAAATGAGTGGAATTTGTAGGATCAATTGGCATATGGATCATTACAATAGAGGCAAAGCATATGATTTGCTAGCTTTGAAGATCTACTAGAACATAGCAGTCACTTGCTGAAATTTTTTCGAGTGATCCAGATCACTTTTTCAAAGAGTTAAGAAGTTTCATATTTGTTTCTGTGATTTTTTGAGCACTCTAATTGAGTCAAAAGTTGCTGGTTCTCCGTTGTGCCAGAATCAGCCAAGATTTGGATCGGTGAAGTGTTCACATTTGTGACCCTGGAAATTTGCTCTTTGAGGTAAATCTCTAACTAAATCTAAATTTTAAGCCTGAATAGATCCTTGGTAGGTTGTAAGCACTAGTTAATTTGAGTTTTTCAAGTTTTATTATTAGATCCTAGTGGCTTACTAACCTTCAAACGTATCTCTGAAAATAGGATGAACAAGTTAGAAGCTCTCAAAACACTAAATGTTAGTGGCATTGAGAATCTTCCTCCTAGTGAATCTTGTTAAAGGGAAAAATGACCAAGGCTCCCTTTGTGGGACAATCAGAGGGAACCACAAGCTCTTTGGATTTGATCCATACAGATGTTTGTGGCCTACTAAGAGTTAGTGTGAGATGAGGCTATTCTTACTTCATCACCTTCACCGATGATCATAATCAGTTCGGAGATGTGTATATTATGAAGTACAAGTCCAAAGCCTTTGAAAAGTTCAAAGAGTATAGGAATGAAGTAGAAAAGCAAAAGTGACTTAGTATTAAAGCTCTTTGATCGGATCGAGGGGGAGAATACTTAAGTAAAGAATTCTTGGATTATCCAAAGGAAAATGGAATTCTCTCTTAATGGACTCCACCTAGCACACCCCAACACAATGAAGTAGCTGAGAAGAGAGATCGTACCTTGTTGGACATGGTACATTCCATGATGAGTTTTTCTGATGTGCCTATGTCCTTTTAGGAATATGCCTTAGAGACATCGATGAGGCTACTCAATATGGTACCCTCAAAGTAGGTACCAAAAATGCCACATGAGATATGGTATGGCAAAGCACCTTACTGCACTTTCTTGAGAGTTTGGAGGTCTCCACCTTATGACAAGTGGCTAGTGGGAGATAAATTGGATAGTAGACCCATCTTGTGCAAGTTTGTGGGATACCCAAAAGAGTTTTTGGGTTATTATTTACGTGCTCCCTTGGAACAAAGGGTGTTTGTTTCAAGGAATGCCACCTTTTTAGAAAAGGAATTTCTATTAGATGCAGAAATGGCATTATTTTTGAACTTGATAAAGTTCAAGATTATCATCAAATCCCACAAGTGGTGGAAATAAGTGAACATCAACAGCCTTATACACAACCTCTGAGAAGGTTGGACCAAATCAAGAAATAACCTGAAAGGTTCAAATTCCTTCATGAGACGAGCCAATCAGATAGTGATCCGAAGACCTATGAGGAAGTTACATTGGACATAGATTTGGCACATTGTCTTGATGCCATGAAATCTAAAATTTACTCCATGTACTCCAACAAAGTATGAACTTTGTAGATCCACCAAAGGGTATAGTACCCATTGGTTACAAGTGGATCTATAAGCAAAAGCTAAGAGTCGATGGAGAGGTAATAACCTTTAAGGTGCAATTTGTGGCAAAGGGTTATACTCAAAGACTCGGTATTGATTTTAAGAAAACCTTTTCACCAGTCGCAATACCTAAGTCCATTAGGATTTTGCTTGCTATAGTTGCAAATTATGACTATGAAATATGGCAAATGGATGTGAAAACTGCTTTCCTCAATGGAGACATTGAAGAAGAAATTTATATGGAGCAACCACATGGTTTTACATCCAAAGGGAGTGAGCAAGGGTTTACAAGCTCGAGAGAATCATTTATGGACTCAAACAAGCATCCTGAAGTTGGAACATATGTTTTGATTAAACAGTCGAATTATTTGACTTTGTCAAAAATGTGTATGAACCTTGTGTTTATAAGAAGGCTAGTGGGAGTATTGTACAGTTTATTATGCTTTATGTCGATGACATTCTTCTAATTGGGAATGAGATAGCAATGTTAGAGTGTACTAAAGCATAATTATCTACGCAATTCTCTATGAAGGATTTGGGATAAGCATCCTACGTATTAGGAATATGTATCTATAGAGATAGATCAAGGAGGATGTTGGGGCTATCCTAAACACCGTACATTGACAATATACTAAAGAGATTTGGTATGGAAGAATCCAAGAAAGGATTCCTCCCTATGGGACATGGTCTTTGTCTCTCCAAGTTTATGACTCCTTAGACTAATGACGAGCGGCATAGATTGTCCCATATACCTTATGCATTCACCATAGGGAGCATAATGTATGTTGTTCAATGAACAAGGCCAGATACGACACATGTTCTAAGTGTTATGAGCCGCTTTCAATCTGACCTTGGTGAATATCACTGGATGGCTGTTAAAGCAATCTTTAAGTACTTGAGAAGAACTAAGGATTTGTTTTTAATATACAGTAATTGAGAATTGAAACTCGAAGGGTTTTCGAATTCTAGTTTTCAATCCAATGTAGATAACGTAAAATCTACTTCTAAATTTATATTTTGCTTCAATAGTAGATTAGTGAGTTGGAAAGCTCCAAACAAGACACCATAGCCAATTCAAGCATAGAGGCAGAATATATAGCTAATTCAAAAGCTGCAAAGGAAGCTGTTTGGATGAAAAACTTCATCCAATAGTTGGATATAGTGCCTAGCATTGCTGAGCCAGTAGTTGTCTTCTGTGATAACAATTGAGAGGTAGCGCAAGCTAAAAAGCTAAGATCTCATCAACGATCCAAGCACATTTTGAGGCGATATCATGTGATCCAAGAGATCATTGATAGAGGCGACATGTGAGTGGAAGGGGCTACCTGAAAAGAGAATATAGCAAATCCACTTACTAAACACCTAACGCAAAAGGTCTTTGAAGGACATATTGAGAAGATGTGGTCTTAAGACTATGGGAAATTGGCTTTAGGGAAAGTAGGAGATTATTAGAATAGTGCCCCATAGCCAATTAGATTGGTATGTAAACTATTTCACTTGTGATACAATCTTGATTAATGATATTCATTATAAATGGCCATCTTCATCTTATGCTTATTTTATTTCACTGGCATTTGGTTGAAACCCTTAGATCACACAAGACTATGGGACTTGGTCACATACTGGGTGGTGATCATGAAATAAGTCTTACACGGTCGTGATCTTAAAATATTCCAAGTCGTAGAATCTTATGAGACCAGGCATCTAAGATTTAGATAGACTTGCACAAACGATGCATAAATCCAAGGGTTGAATATTGCTCCATTTCATGAGCAATCCATGTTATACATAGATGTATGTTAGTGGATGTTTGTTAGAGAGCAAGTTCACTGAAAGCCCCCTGAAGAATCCACTAGATAGTTATAGTGGCAAGTTCTCCAACTTACGGCAGTGCATATAATTAGTCCTTTGACTTAAGGATTTATGGTAAAGTTGGGTTTAGGTCCTCATGCTTTAACTCTTCCTTGACCACGTAGCGGGTCTTTCTGGTTAAGCTCGAGTATAAGCTACTTAGACACGGAGGTTTGTAAGATTCAAGATGGGATCCCTCTCCTCATTGTTGTGAATGGCGAGTGCATCTCCTATGTATTCTATAATGAACGATTCAACGAAATCCTTGTGCAAGGTAGTATGACAATTCGGAAAAGGAGTTTTCCAAAGACGAGGTCATAAAGGGGAATTGAACATTGAGAATAGAAACATAGTTATCCAGGCTATTAGGGAGCCAACAAATATTATGCCCTAAGCCTCTTTCGGGAAATAGAAAATAAAAGGACTGTATTTGCATGGTAAACATAGAGCTAGAATAGTTTTCCAAAAGCCTATTCATGGGCTCCATAGGTTTGAGGTTTGACATAAACCATAGAGATTGGGTACTCTTCAATTAATGGAGATTAATTGAATCCTATTTGATGAAGGAAATTTTCTAAGAGTTAGAAAATTCTACTTGACCGATTTTATAGAGGTGAAACGGTTGACTAATTTTTGGTCATTTTGGTTTCATCAATTTCATTATTACATTGATCTAAATAATTTAAGGAGTTAAATTAAACCAATTAAATTAAGTTTAATTTAATTGGTGCCATATGAATATCAATTGGTGAAGTTAACTTAAGGAGTTAAGTTGATATCTTTAAGCTTAAAAAGTTAAGCTAATTGTCTTAAAAAGTTAAGTCAAACCTAACTAATTAAATTAAGAGGTTAATCTAATTAATATGAAGAATTAATTTGGAGGGAAAATTCAAATGAAAGAGTTCATTTGGAATGCATTAGAATTTATTTGGATGACATTTTCATGTGATGAAATAAAGATTCCAAATGAAATTCAAATGCAAGTGAGATGCACATTTCACACATTCAACTTGCATGCAAATTGGCGCCCACCTCATGGGAGGTGTGATGCTGACTTGCACACACCTCTACTCCTATAAGTAGGAAAGAAGTGGTCGGCCATGAGATCTTGCATGATCTAATTGTTATATTCCATTTTTATCTCCTATTTTGTGTGATTCACTCATGTGTTGAAGTTTCACACTTTTCTCCATTCTCCCTCCCTAAAATTCAGCCTTCATCTCCCTCATCTCTCTTTAGTTTTCCAGTAGACCTAGGAGTGATTTGGATTTTCTATTGGTGTGTGGATATTTACATTAGAGGCTAGACATTTAGATAGCTTGGCTTTTGGAGATCCACTGCAAGGGCAAAAACTTTGGAGCCTTGTTACTAGACCTTGCCAAATTCAATTGTTGTTGAAACTTTTACTAGAGCTTCCCTAAGATGTTAAGGAGGTTGTGTCCTATTTACAGCTTTGGAAGTGGTTTGATTAGGCTATTGTCGCCGAGTTGCTGTTGCGCTGATGGAAGACAGCTTTGAATTGTTCAAGTGTTATTCCGCTCTACCTTGGAACATTTAGCATTCAAGGTAATCCTTCATCCAAATCTAAATTAGTAGCATGAATTGATCCTTAGCTTCGGGTGCAGACAAGTTATTTTGCTATTTTGTGCTTTATTTATTGGATCTTTGCGCTAAACTTGACTTTATTTTCCTGCATTGGTGGTCATTGTTTGTCAGACTTATCTAAATTCTTAATAATAGGGACACAATGTGTTAAAAAATGGTCACTCAAGGGACCAGTTTCGCAACTGAAACTATTTAGGGACAAAAAATAAATAAGTGGCTAAATTTAAGGATGAAAATTATAACTTTCCTGCATAGAAGATCGAACTCAAGACGAAGTAATTTTATCCCTAATGAGGAACTCTACTCCTTATATATAAAAATTCAATCTAATATATAGGCTTTGAATAGGAGTGACCAACATAAATCTCATGTGTATATTTAAAAAAGATTAAGAGATAATTGGTTTGCTCATATGATCTTGTTTATTAGTAATATGGGCATGTTGAGTATCACATATAAATACTCTCTATGCTACAAATATTGTGAATTCAAGAAATATATTAATATTCTGACAAAACAACATATGCTTATCTTCTTTCGAGCATGATCAATATTTATTATGTGATGAGTGTGAGTATTAAGTTGGAAGAAATTAATTAATAGTACTTTTTGAACTTTTCTACTTCTAAGACTAAATTTAGGATGATGGAACCTTCTTTATCGTAGATGATGATTGAGAACTATGTGAATTTTTAAGCTATACCTTGTGTTCATTTATCAAATATGTAATTTTTTAAGTACAAATTGTATGTGAATACTTTATGTTGATTATAGACGAGCATTAACATATATGATTTCCTTTTCACAATATTAAAACTATAATATCAAAATTAATCATTGCTAATCTTGAGAAAATGTGGATACTTTCCTTTTCTTCCACCATCCTTATGACCAGCACTTGCTTGAGATTCTTTATGCTTTGGAAAAATTACAAAGATAGGACTGTTGAAATATGCATTTGGTCAAAAAGGACAAAAATCATAGGTGGCAGTAAACTAGGACTGAAATTCTTTAAAAAATAAAAAAAAATAGTCGCCAAAAAATACATTAGGTGCCGATTTTTTCCTACGTTGCCTAGCTAGCAAATTCCAATCAATTTTTTTCCTGCCATTTGGGGAGCATTTGCTAAGTCACTTGCCACATCAAAAAAGAAACACACTTTACCGGCCACATCAGCCAAATGAGGGAAAAAAATTCACTGGTTAAAAATAAAAATACCCAAATTGCTACTAAAAATCCCCAATTCACATAGACTTCCCTTGCAATCTTATCTTTCTTCCAGACTCATATAAAATTTTTAGAAGAAATTAGGTCTATTCTAAAACCCAGTCTCTGCCCAGTGTTAAAATCACATATTGGAGGAAAATAGTGCTCAAATGGGCGCAGCGACACATTGATCAACCTCCACAATACCGTAAGTTTTTTTGGTCTTTCTTTTTAGTTTATATTATTTTATGGTTATCATATCTTCAATCAGTTGTGGAGTGTTGTTGTTGATCTGCATTTATATCAGATAAACAGAAAGGTCTGATTCACGCCTTTGAAAATGTCTTCCCTACTTTAGATATAGGTCTTCTAAAGACATATGCACAACAACATGAAGCAAACCAACTTTAGGGGCCCATTATTCAAAAATGCAGTGTAGACAGCAGTAAAAGCAACCACAATTTTTGAGTTTAAAAGAAGAATATAGTAGTTGAGAGAAATTGTTGAAAGTGCAAATGATTGGTTTATTGACAAACCAGCAAGCCAATGGATCTTATCCCACTTTAGTGAAGCTCCAAAATGTGACATGATGCTTAACAGTTTGTGTGATAGCTTCAACGGTTATATCTTACAAGCAAGAGATAAGCCGATTATCAGTATACTGGAGTGGATAAGAGAGTTTTGCTGAAGAGGCTTCAAGAAAATAGAGATAACGTACCTACAAAGTAGAAGGGTGCACTTTGCTGAAAAATAAATAAGTTTTTTGAAAAGAACGCCAACAAGGTTGAAACTATATAACTATTAAAGCAGATGGCATACATTACCAAATCAGTTGCTTGAATAGTACTCAACATTATATCGACTTGTAGCTCATGACTGCACTGGAAGAAGATGGTAGCTTTCATGAATTCCTTGTAAACATGCATTAGCTGTAATAGTTAATCAATGGGACGATCCAGAAAAAAGTATGTGCACCCTTGTTAGAGAGTTGAGACTTACAAAAATGTGTACAAATAACCTATCTTGCCAATAAGTGGTCAGGCGAAGTGAGGTGAGACTTTATTCATTGCACCATTGCCACCAAACTAGAGAAAAGTTAAAAAAAAAGGGTAAAAGAGACTATGAAACTCAAAAAAAATAGAGAAGTGTAATCAGATGTAGGTTATGTGGTGTTATTAGCCACAATGAGAAAACATGCAAGAGGGATGAAAGTTTGGAAAATCAAAATGTGCAAGAAACTAAAGAAACTGAGAACTTGAGATCAAGGAAGAAACTGAATGTATAAGTGTTGATTTCCCTAAATGATTACTTGTTTCAATTAACACATATTTGTGTTTTTCTTAAGTGATTTTTCTTATGCTTTTTTCTGTAGGTGAGGAAAAAAAGAGTTAACCAACCTAAAGAAGGCACAAGCCAATTTCCAATTGATGCTTCCAGCCAAATTCCAGCTTATACATTAAACTAAGGTCGTCCTGATGCTGCAAGCTAAGAACCAGTTTCAGTGGATGCTTTAAACATACAACCATGTTAAGTGCAAGTTCAACTTGATCTTTGAGCTCCTATTCCAGTCAACATCTCACAAACTTTGCAGAACCAAATGTCTCAACCTCCACCTATTCTTGGCCCTTCCGTGTTCGAGTAGCTATAGATGGGATGAAACTAAGTTCAAGTACATTGAAGAATGTTGCATAGTAGGTTGAACATTAGAGCTCGTCCTCAAATGCATAACTATTCACCTGCGCAACAGTTAGTTCCAAGAAGCATCTTTGGCAACCGGGGTGCAATACTTACATAAGGCATGGAGGGAAAAAGTTCATGGACATCTCTAGCTTGACTTCCTTGTCCAAGGATTGATTTTGAATGCTTAGATTACTTCTGTCTTTTTGAATGAGAAACTTGAAGTTTTTCTACTCAATATTGTTGGTGTTTAATGTTGAGAAGCTTCTTGTTAGCTTATTGTTGGTGTTTAAGAACATTTTGATCTATTGTTAATATTGAATTATTGCAAGGATAACTAACTATTAAGTTCAATGAAGCATTATTTTTTTATTGTTGTTTTTTGTATTGCTTTTGATTGCAATCATTAACTTAAAATATATAGTACTCTTGGATGGTTGGTGGTGTTGAGCAGAACGTTCTGTTGCTTTTGGTTGGTTGGTGTTGCTTTTTTATTACCATATTTCATGTATGTATATAAGTGGCTTTGGTATAAATTTATTTATTCTTGTTTCTGTGCTTTTTTTTTTTTTGGCTTCATGTATGTGTCTCTAGTATGTCTAATTTTGTTGGTTTCTTTGCCTTCATTATGTTCTTTAAAGGAATCAAAAAGTGCCCCCAACAATATTCTAAGCATCTTAGAATTTGGGCAACATGTCAAATGTAATAACTCAAACCGGCAATAAGATTGCAACAACTAAAACCAACAAACTAGTAATTATGATTACATTAGTCATAACTAACTAATTACAACTTAGAATTAAGGAACATAATTGAAAATTTTCCATATATTCTAAGCCAACTTAGAGTAGTAATTTTGCGACATAATACCCTAAGATTTGCAAGCAAAAACCAATAGAGAAGATATTGCTATAGGGTACTTTATGTTTTCTCCAGGGTAGCATATAAAATGGTGCACTTCTTTCAACCTTCTTCTCCATTAACATTACACATCAGATACAGGTACAATGGTAGGAAAATAAACCATACAGTGAATAACATTAATTCAGCTTTTCTCTTTTTCATTTTCAACTTGATAATTTCTACTTGTTCTAATCCTTCAAAACAACACAGTGATAATAAGTGTTCCCTTTTCACATAATGGAAGGTTCTCCCATCCAAAAAACCAACATCCCCTTCTCTGAGAAAAAAAAGGGAATATGAATTAATCTGGAATAAATCCTCTAAAAATTGTGGAAAAATTCAAGAGATTACCTTGTAGTTAACACATGAAATAAATCTTCTTCCAGGATTATCATTAGTCCAAGAAGTTTTGATGACAACTTTCTTCCCACAATAGCAGTTAACATTACTAGATATTGTTGACATTGCAAGTCAGGATCTAAATTTTTTTTCCACCTTCAAGAGCTAGGGCAATGATATGAAGAAGAATAAGACCCAGGGTATTATGTTTTCTTGCTAAAAAGGTCAATTTTTCTTTTCTTTAGTTGATTTGGCGAGTGAAGTCTATTATTAGTTTCTTTAATGTGTCAAGTAACTCAATAAATGCCAGCTAGATGACATAAAATTGGCTGGAATTTGCCAACTAGCGCCTATTGTATTTTTTGGTGACCATTGTCTTTTTTTATATATATATTTTTAAAGAATTTTGATCCTAGTTTACTACTACCTATAATTTGTGTCCTCTTTTGCCAAATGAGTATTTTCACGGTCCTATTTTTGCAATTTTCCTTTATGTTTTGATTGAAAAGCTCTCTGTTGTATCTTCTCCTGCCTAATTGCTCTTCTCTATTTGAGAGTGTAAGCTATTTACTAACTCTGTAAGAGATAAAGATGACAAATCCTTCAATCTTCCAACGAGAAAATTTTGGACTCAAATTTCTCAAGCATACTTACAATTGCTATGTCAGCTATTTTCCTCTATGTTAATTCTACCCCAACAACTGAATCAGATTTACCATTTTCATGATGCTGTCAGTAAATTCCTTGACGGTCTCCCTATCACTCATTCTGATAATTTTCAAACTCTCTCCACAAATTGAGAAATTGTATTCATTTTTATCTATCACTGCCCTAAAATTTCATCCTTGAGTTGATCCCACGGTTGTTTCTGTATCATAATTCATGATCCTTATGAATATTATTTCTAGCACAGATGCATGAATGGTAATCAATGTCTTGTGTTTCTTGGTACTCTCCTCATTATGGTAATGGATTTGAGCTATGGGACTAGCTCTATTCCAATTTCCACAACTTCCCACAAATTAAAAACTCTAAGGTATATGATAGTTTTGGCCATTAAAAGGTGGAGAAGATGGAGTTGTAAACTTTTTGAAGCCATTAATAAGATCTTTAGGTAGTTGAGGTTATTTAGTGAAGGTTTGCCCTTCTTAGTTTTCTCTCTAACTCACGGCCCCGACCCTCAAGATCACCAAGTCTCTAATGCATGTTAAGAGTTTCTTTTGGGAAGAAATGCAAGAAAATGTTCAATACTTCATTAGACTTGTTGCAATATATAGGTATAAACATTATGTACAAAAAACTATTAACACCTACTCCAATATCAAACTTCAACAGCTTTTGAAATTGAAGCACACATAGGTGTAAAATGAATTAAAGTCCACTACCTCAAACCAAATAATAATAGATTTCCATCTATAGTCTCCACATATATATCTATGCAAGAATTCTTTTGCCATGCCGAATGAGTGATGTAATGTCTTTGTTGTGCATCAGTTTCCAATTTATCATGTTGTGTCCTAGCTTTTCAGTTTCCTACAGTTAGTGTATATATAAACATATATATAGACATAGTATCATTGCTTGTTAATTAATTAATACACAGACCAGGAAGCAATTAAGTTAATATGTGATCCTCAGTACTTAATAAACAAATTAAGGAACATATCCCACCTGAAATTTGAAAGTTGATTGCTCGGCTTTTGGTAATATTGATAGGCCATCACACACTAGCAGCACTATATATATATATATATGAACAAACTAAAAATATTTAAAGATTATAGAAATAAAGAGGTACATACATAGGATGCATTGATTGTGAAAATGCCTAAATTTGTTGTACATACATACATATGATATGTGACTATGCATGTTGCCTCCAGCTGGATGTGAAATTAATCTATCCATATTGTCCCTGGTGGATGGCTTACAATTGTATGTGTGTAAAAATAGCTTCTCCTCTGTCTCAAATTCATCTTCATTTTTTTCAGTCTTAGCATTAATAGGACTTTTAGTATCCCTGTATGCATGCATCATCATCAGTTTAATTAATTAGTCTAATTATAAATAAAAGATAATTAATTATCAAAGTCAAGGGTCATGTTTCAATGAGCATGGGCTAGCTAGGGAAGATCTACCATTTTCTAATTAGGTAACCTTATGCCATAGGGTGTTTGCTATTTAAATCATCTACTTAATTTTATATTTTATATCTTATTTTATTCCATAGATACATGTCAAGTATATTGAATATTTTCTTAAAAGAATAATCAATTTGAAATCAGATGCTTTTGGCATGTATTCAATAAATTAGAATAAGAGATAAAATACAAAATATAATAAAAAATCAAAATGAGAGTATTGGTGGACAGCAGCCTTTCAACCTTTATGACAGAGGAATTTGTAAGCATAATATTGCAGTGGAGACATTAAATTCGAGTTTACCCCCCGCCATTGATATTATTTGAAGTTTTCTACTTCTAGCCTTCTCCAAATTCTAATAAAAGATCTGTCTAGCCTTCACCAAATTCTGTTAAAATTCTTCATGGAATTTCTAGCTAAAGTGTTTCCAAACCCACCAGAATTACGTAATTGATGGTGTAAAATTGAATATGATAATTCTTGGGTTTAGGGAGCTTAACCTATATAAAATATATAGTGTCTTCTATCATGACACTATTTCTCATTTGTATCTGTACTTCATGTGCTTATCTTTTCTACTTCAATAGTAGACACATTATACCTAATGTGCTCGAGTTCTGTACTAGATTTTGGTGGTATCTGTACTTCGTGTACTTATCTTTTCTACTTCAATAGTTGACACTTTACACCAAATGTGCTCGAGTTCTGCATTCCTAGTTGGTCTTTACTCCATGTTGGAGGTAGCTGTTCTTCATGTACTTATCTTTTTTACTTCAATAGTTGACACTTTACACCTAATGTGCTTGAGTTCTGTACTCCATTTTCGTGGTATCAGTGCTTTATGTGCTTATCTTTTCTACTTTAATAGTTGACACTTTATACCTAATGTGCTTGACTTCTGTACTCCTTGTTGGTGGAATCTGTATTTCATGTGCTTATCTTTTCTACTTCAATAGTTGACACTTTACACCTAATGTGCTCGAGTTCTGCACTCCATGTTGGTGGTATCTGTACTTCGTGGGCTTATCTTCTCTACTTCAACAGTCGACACTTTACACCTAATGTGCTTGAGTTCTGTACTCCATGTTGGTGGGATCTGTACTTCGTGTGCTTATCTTTTCTATTTCAATAGTTGACACTTTACACCTAACGTGCTCGAGTTCTTTACTCCTTGTTGGGGGTAGTTGTTCATCATGTACTTATCTTTTCTACTTCAATAGTTGACACTTTACACCTAATGTGCTCGAGTTCTGCACTCCATGCTGGTGGTATCGGTACGTCGTGTGCTTATCTTTTCTACTTCAATAGTTGACACTTTACAGCTAATGTCCTCGAGTTCTGCACTCCATCTTGGTGGTATCTGTACTTAGTGGGCTTATCTTTTCTACTTCAATAGTCGACACTTTACACCTAATGTGCTTGAGTTCTGTACACCATGTTGGGGGGATCCGTACTTCGTGTGCTTATCTTTTCTACTTCAATAGTTGAAACTTTACACCTAACGTGCTCGAGTTCTTTACTCCTTGTTGGGGGTAGTTGTTCTTCATGTACTTATCTTTTCTCCTTCAATAGTTGACACTTTACACCTAATGTGCACGAGTTCTGCACTCCATGCTGGTGGTATCTGTACATCGTGTGCTTATTTTTTCAACTACAATAGTTGACACTTTACACCTAATGTGCTCGAGTTCTTCACTGCATGTTGGTGGTATCTGTACTTCGTGTGCTTATCTTTTCTACTTGAATAGTTGACACTTTACACCAAATGTGCTTGACTTATGTACTCCATTTCGGTGGTATCAGTACTACATGTGCTTATCTTTTCTATTTTAATAGTAGACACTATATACCTAATGTAACTGACTTCTGTACTCCATGGTGGAGGCATCTGTACTTCGTGTGCTTATCTTTTCTACTAAAATAGTTGACACTTTACACCTAATGTGCTTGAGTTTTATATTCCATGTTGGTGGAATCGTACTTCGTGTGCTCATCTTTTCTACTTCAATAGTTGACACTTTACACCTAACGTGTTTAAGTTCTGCACTAGATTTTGGTGGTATGTGTGCTTCATGTGCTTATCTTTTCTACTTCAATAGTTGACACTTTACACCTAATGTGCTCGAGTTCTGCACGCCATGGTGGTGGTATCTGTACTTCGTGTGCGTATGTTTTCTACTTCAATAGTCGACAATTTAGAGCTAATGTGCTCGAGTTTTGTACTAGATTTTGGTGGTATATGTACTTCGTGTGATTATTTTTTCTACTTCAATAGTCGACACTTTACACCTAATGTGCTCGAGTTATGCACTCCATGTTGGTGGTATCTGTACTCCGTGTGCTTATCTTTTCTACTTCAATAGTCGACACTTTACACCTAATGTGCTTGAGTTCTGTACTCCAGGTTGGTGGGATCTGTACCTCGTGTGCTTATCTTTTCTATTTCAATAGTTGACACTTTACACCTAATGTGCTCGAGTTCTGTACTCTATGTTGGTGGTATCTGTACTCCTTGTGCTTATCTTTTCTACTTCAATAGTCGACACTTTACACCTAATGTGCTTGAGTTCAGTACTCCAGTTTGGTGGGATCTGTACCTCATGTGCTTATCTTTTCTATTTCAATAATTAACACTTTACACCTACCATGCTCGAGTTCTGCACTCCATGTTGGTGGTATCTGTACTTTGTGTATTTATCTTTTCTACTCCAATAGTCGACACTTTACACCTAATGTGCTTGAGTTATGCAAGCCATGTTGGACGTATCTGTACTTCGTGTGCTTATCTTTTCTACTTCAATAGTTGACACTTTACACCTAATGTGCTCGAGTTCTGCAATCTATGTTGGTGGTGTCTGTACTTCGTGTGCCTATCTTTTCTACTTCGATAGTCGACACTTTGCACCTAATGTGCTTGAGTTCTATACTCCATGTTGGTGGGATCTGTACTTCGTGTGCTTATCTTTTCTACTTCAATAGTTGACACTTTACACCTAACGTGTTTGAGTTCTGTACTAGATTTTGGTGGTATCTGTGCTTCATGTGCTTATCTTTTATACTTCAATAGTTGACACTTAACACCTAATGTGCTCAAGTTCTGCACGCCATGTTGGTGGTATCTGTTCTTCGTGTGCTTGTCTTTTCTACTTCAATAGTTGACACTTTAGAGCTAATGTGCTCGAGTTCTGTACTAGATTTTGGTGGTATCTGTACTTCGTGTGCTTAAGTTTTCTACTTCAATAGTCGACACTTTACACCTAATGTGCTCGAGCTCTGCACTCTTTATTGGAGGTATCTGTACTTCGTGTGCTTATCTTTTCTACTCCAATAGTCGACACTTTACACCTAATGTGCTTGAGTTCTGTACTATAGGTTGGCGGGATCTGTACCTCGTGTGCTTATCTTTTTTGCTTCAATAGTTGACACTTTACACCTAATGTGCTCGAGTTCTGTTTTCCTTGTTGTTGGTATCTGTACTTCGTGTGCTTATCTTTTCTACTTCAATAGTCGACACTTTACACTTAATGTGATTGAGTTCTGTACTCCAAGTTGGTGGTATCTGTACTCCGTGTGCTTACCTTTTCTACATCAATAATTAACACTTTACACCTAACGTGCTCGAGTTCTGCACTCTATGTTGGTTGTATCTGTACTTCGTGTGTGCTTATCTTTTCTACTTCAATAGTTGACATTTTACACCTAATGTGCTTGAGTTCTGTACTAGATTTTTGTGGTTTCTGTGCCTCATGTGCATATCTTTTCTACTCCAATTGTTGACACATTACACCTAATGTGCTCCAGTTCTGCACTCCATGTTGGTAGTTTCTGTGCATCGTGTGCTTGTCCTTTCTACTTCAATAGTCGTCACTTTACACCTAATGTGCTTGAGTTCTATACTCCATGTTGGCGGGATCTGTACTTCGTGTGCTTATCTTTTCTACTTCAATAGTTGACACCTTACACCAAATGTGTTTGAGTTCTGTACAAAATTTTGGTGGTATTTGTGCTTCGTGTGCTTATCTTTTCTACTTCAATAGTTGACACTTTACACCTAATGTGCTCGAGTTCAGTACTCCATGTTGGTGGTATCTGTACTTCGTGTGCTTATCTTTTCTACTTCAATAGTCGACACTTTACACCTAATGTGATTGAGTTCTGTATTCCAGGTTGGTGGGATCTGTACCTCGTGTGCTTATCTTTTCTACTTCAATAGTTGACACTTTACACCTAATATGCTCGAGTTCTGTTCTCCTTGTTGTTGGTATCTGTACTTCGTGTGCTTATCTTTTCTATTTCAATAGTCGACACTTTACACTTAATGTGATTGAGTTCTGTACTCCAAGTTGGTGGTATCTGTACTCCGTGTGCTTACCTTTTCTACATCAATAATTAACACTTTACACCTAACGTGCTCGAGTTCTGCACTCTATGTTGGTCGTATCTGAACTTCGTGTGTGCTTATCTTTTCTACTTCAATAGTTGACATTTTACACCTTATGTGCTTGAGTTCTGTACTACATTTTGGTGGTATCTGTACTTCGTGTGCTTATCTTTTCTACTTCAATAGTCGACACTTTACACCTAATGTGCTCGAGTTCTGCACTCCATATTGGTGGTATCTGTACCTCATGTGCTTATCTTTTCTACTTCAATAGTTGACACTTTACACCTAATGTGCTCGAGTTCTGCATTCCGTGTTGGTGGTATCTGTACTTCGTGTGCTTATCTTTTCTACTTCAATAGTCGACACTTTACACCTAATGTGCTTGAGTTCTGTACTACATAGCGGTGGGATTTGTACTTCGTGTGCTTACCTTTTCTGCTTCAATAATTAACACTTTACACCTAACATGCTCGAGTTCTGCACTCCATGTTGGTGGTATCTGTACTTCGTGTGCTTATCTTTTCTACTTCAATAGTCGACACTTTGCACCTAATGTGCTTGAGTTCTGTACTCTAGGTTGGTGGGATCTGTACCTCGTGTGCTTATCTTTTCTACTTCAATAGTTGACACTTTACACCTAATGTGCTCGAGTTCTGTACTCCATGTTGGTGGTATCTGTACTTCGTGTGCATATCTTTTCTACTTCAATAGTCGACACTTTACACCTAATGTGCTTGAGTTCTGTACTCCAGGTTGGTGGGATCTGTACCTCGTGTGCTTATCTTTTCTATTTCAAAAGTTGACACTTTACACCTAATGTGCTCGAGTTCTGTACTCTATGTTGGTGGTATCTGTACTCCGTGTGCTTATATTTTCTACTTCAATAGTCGACACTTTACACCTAATGTGCTTGAGTTCTGTACTCCAGGTCGGTGGGATCTGTACCTCGTGTGCTTATCTTTTCTATTTCAAAAGTTGACACTTTACACCTAATGTGCTCGAGTTCTGTACTCTATGTTGGTGGTATCTGTACTCCGTGTGCTTATCTTTTCTACTTCAATAGTTGACACTTTACACCTAATGTGCTCGAGTTCTGTACTCCATGTTGGTGGTATTTGTGCTTCGTGTGCTTATCTTTTCTACTTCAATAGTTGACACTTTACACCTAATGTGCTCGAGTTCTGTACTCCATGTTGGTGGTATCTGTACTTCGTGTGCTTATCTTTTCTACTTTAATAGTTGACACTTTACACCTAATGTGCTCGAGTTCTGCACTCCATGTTGGTGGTATCTGTACTTCGTGTGCTTATCTTTTCTACTTCAATAGTCGACACTTTAAACCTAATGTGCCTGAGTTCTATACTCCATGTTGGTGGGATCTCTACTTCGTGTGCTTATCTTTTCTACTTCAATAGTTGACACTTTACACCTAAGGGGTTTGAGTTCTGTATTAGATTTTTGTGGTATCTCTGCTTCGTGTGCTTATCTTTTCTACTTCAATAGTTGACACATTACACCTAATATGCTCGAGTTCTGCATGCCATGTTGGTGGTATCTGTACTTTGTGGGCTTATCTTTTTACTTCAATAGTCGACACTTTACACCTAATGTGCTTGAGTTCTGTACTCCAGGTTGGTGGGATCTGTACCTCGTGTGCTTATCTTTTCTATTTCAAAAGTTGACACTTTACACCTAATGTGCTCGAGTTCTGTACTCTATGTTGGTGGTATCTGTACTCCGTGTGCTTATCTTTTCTACTTCAATAGTCGACACTTTACACCTAATGTGCTTGAGTTCTGTACTCCAGGTTGGTGGGATCTGTACCTCGTGTGCTTATCTTTTCTATTTCAAAAGTTGACACTTTACACCTAATGTGCTCGAGTTCTGTACTCTATGTTGGTGGTATCTGTACTCCGTGTGCTTATCTTTTCTACTTCAATAGTTGACACTTTACACCTAATGTGCTCGAGTTCTGTACTCCATGTTGGTGGTATTTGTGCTTCGTGTGCTTATCTTTTCTACTTCAATAGTTGACACTTTACACCTAATGTGCTCGAGTTCTGTACTCCATGTTGGTGGTATCTGTACTTCGTGTGCTTATCTTTTCTACTTCAATAGTTGACACTTTACACCTAATGTGCTCGAGTTCTGCACTCCATGTTGGTGGTATCTGTACTTCGTGTGCTTATCTTTTCTACTTCAATAGTCGACACTTTACACCTAATGTGCCTGAGTTCTATACTCCATGTTGGTGGGATCTGTACTTCGTGTGCTTATCTTTTCTACTTCAATAGTTGACACTTTACACCTAAGGGGTTTGAGTTCTGTATTAGATTTTTGTGGTATCTCTGCTTCGTGTGCTTATCTTTTCTACTTCAATAGTTGACACATTACACCTAATATGCTCGAGTTCTGCATGCCATGTTGGTGGTATCTGTACTTTGTGGGCTTATCTTTTTACTTCAATAGTCGACACTGTACACCTAATGTGCTTGAGTTCTGCACGCCATGTTGGACGTATCTGTACTTCGTGTGCTTACCTTTTCTACTTCAATAATTAACACTTTACACTTAACGTGCTCGAGTTCTGCACTCCATGTTGGTGGTATCTGTACTTCGTGGGCTTATCTTTTCTACTTCAATTGTCGATACTTTACACCTAATGTGCTTGAGTTCTGTACTAGATTTTGGTGGTATTTGTGCCTCATGTGCTTATCTTTTCTACTTCAATAGTTGACACTTTACACCTAATGTACTCGAGTTCTGCACTACATGTTGGTGGTATCTGTACTTCGTGGGTTTATCTTTTCTACTTCAATAGTCGACACTTTACACCTAATGTGATTGACTTCTGTACTACATGGTGGTGGGATCTGTACTTCGTGTGCTTACCTTTTCTACTTCAATAATTAACACTTTACACCTAATGTGCTCGAGTTCTGCACTCCATGTTGATGGTATCTGTACTTCATGTGCTTATCTGTTCTAATTCAATAGTCGACACTGTACACCTAATGTGATTGAGTTCTGTACTACGTGGTGGTGGGATCTGTACTTCGTCTGCTTACCTTTTCTACTTTAATAATTGACACTTTACACCTAACGTGCTCGAGTTCTGCACTCCATGTTGGTGGTATCTGTACTTCGTGGACTTATCTTTTCTACTTCAATAGTCGACACGTTACACCTAATGTGCTTGAGTTCTGTACTAGATTTTGGTGGTATTTGTACTTCATGTGCTTAACTTTTCTACTACAATAGTTGACACTTTACACCTAATGTGCTCGAGTTCTGCACTCCATGTTGGTGGTATCTGTACTTCGTGTGCTTATCTTTTCTACTTCAATAGTCGACACTTTACACCTGATGTGCTTGAGTTCTATACTGCATGTTGATGGGATCTGTACTTCGTGTGCTTATCTTTTCTACTTCAATAGTTGACACTTTACACCTAATGTGCTCGAGTTCTGTTCTCCTTGTTGTTGGTATCTGTACTTCGTGTGCTTATCTTTTCTATTTCAATAGTCGACACTTTACACTTAATGTGATTGAGTTCTGTACTCCAAGTTGGTGGTATCTGTACTTCGTGTGCTTACCTTTTCTACTTCAATAATTAACACTTTACACCTAACGTGCTCGAGTTCTGCACTCTATGTTGGTCGTATCTGAACTTCGTGTGTGCTTATCTTTTCTACTTCAATAGTTGACATTTTACACCTTATGTGCTTGAGTTCTGTACTACATTTTGGTGGTATCTGTACTTCGTGTACTTATCTTTTCTACTTCAATAGTCGACACTTTACACCTAATGTGCTCGAGTTCTGCACTCCATATTGGTGGTATCTGTACCTCATGTGCTTATCTTTTCTACTTCAATAGTTGACACTTTACACCTAATGTGCTCGAGTTCTGCATTCCGTGTTGGTGGTATCTGTACTTCGTGTGCTTATCTTTTCTACTTCAATAGTCGACACTTTACACCTAATGTGCTTGAGTTCTGTACTACATAGCAGTGGGATTTGTACTTCGTGTGCTTACCTTTTCCGCTTCAATAATTAACACTTTACACCTAATGTGATTGACTTCTGTACTACATGGTGGTGGGATCTGTACTTCGTGTGCTTACCTTTTCTACTTCAATAATTAACACTTTACACCTAATGTGCTCGAGTTCTGCACTCCATGTTGGTGGTATCTGTACTTCGTGGACTTATCTTTTCTACTTCAATAGTCGACACGTTACACCTAATGTGCTTGAGTTCTGTACTAGATTTTGGTGGTATTTGTGCTTCATGTGCTTATCTTTTCTACTTCAATAGTCGACACTTTACACCTAATGTGCTTGAGTTCTGTACTCCAGGTTGGTGGGATCTGTACCTCGTGTGCTTATCTTTTCTATTTCAAAAGTTGACACTTTACACCTAATGTGCTCGAGTTCTGTACTCTATGTTGGTGGTATCTGTACTCCGTGTGCTTATCTTTTCTACTTCAATAGTCGACACTTTACACCTAATGTGCTTGAGTTCTGTACTCCAGGTTGGTGGGATCTGTACCTCGTGTGCTTATCTTTTCTATTTCAAATGTTGACACTTTACACCTAATGTGCTCGAGTTCTGTACTCTATGTTGGTGGTATCTGTACTCCGTGTGCTTATCTTTTCTACTTCAATAGTTGACACTTTACACCTAATGTGCTCGAGTTCTGTACTCCATGTTGGTGGTATTTGTGCTTCGTGTGCTTATCTTTTCTACTTCAATAGTTGACACTTTACTCCTAATGTGCTCGAGTTCTGTACTCCATGTTGGTGGTATCTGTACTTCGTGTGCTTATCTTTTCTACTTCAATAGTTGACACTTTACACCTAATGTGCTCGAGTTCTGCACTCCATGTTGGTGGTATCTGTACTTCGTGTGCTTATCTTTTCTACTTCAATAGTCGACACTTTAAACCTAATGTGCCTGAGTTCTATACTCCATGTTGGTGGGATCTGTACTTCGTGTGCTTATCTTTTCTACTTCAATAGTTGACACTTTACACCTAAGGGGTTTGAGTTCTGTATTAGATTTTTGTGGTATCTCTGCTTCGTGTGCTTATCTTTTCTACTTCAATAGTTGACACATTACACCTAATATGCTCGAGTTCTGCATGCCATGTTGGTGGTATCTGTACTTTGTGGGCTTATCTTTTTACTTCAATAGTCGACACTTTACACCTAATGTGCTTGAGTTCTGTACTCCAGGTTGGTGGGATCTGTACCTCGTGTGCTTATCTTTTCTATTTCAAAAGTTGACACTTTACACCTAATGTGCTCGAGTTCTGTACTCTATGTTGGTGGTATCTGTACTCCGTGTGCTTATCTTTTCTACTTCAATAGTCGACACTTTACACCTAATGTGCTTGAGTTCTGTACTCCAGGTTGGTGGGATCTGTACCTCGTGTGCTTATCTTTTCTATTTCAAAAGTTGACACTTTACACCTAATGTGCTCGAGTTCTGTACTCTATGTTGGTGGTATCTGTACTCCGTGTGCTTATCTTTTCTACTTCAATAGTTGACACTTTACACCTAATGTGCTCGAGTTCTGTACTCCATGTTGGTGGTATTTGTGCTTCATGTGCTTATCTTTTCTAGTTCAATAGTTGACACTTTACACCTAATGTGCTCGAGTTCTATACTCCATGTTGGTGGTATCTGTACTTCGTGTGCTTATCTTTTCTACTTCAATAGTTGACACTTTACACCTAATGTGCTCGAGTTCTGCACTCCATGTTGGTGGTATCTATACTTCGTGTGCTTATCTTTTCTACTTCAATAGTCGACAGTTTACACCTAATGTGCCTGAGTTCTATACTCCATGTTGGTGGGATCTGTACTTCGTGTGCTTATCTTTTCTACTTCAATAGTTGACACTTTACACCTAAGGGGTTTGAGTTCTGTATTAGATTTTTGTGGTATCTCTGCTTCGTGTGCTTATCTTTTCTACTTCAATAGTTGACATATTACACCTAATATGCTAGAGTTCTGCATGCCATGTTGGTGGTATCTGTACTTTGTGGGCTTATCTTTTTACTTCAATAGTCGACACTGTACACCTAATGTGCTTGAGTTCTGCACGCCATGTTGGACGTATCTGTACTTCGTGTGCTTACCTTTTCTACTTCAATAATTAACACTTTACACTTAACGTGCTCGAGTTCTGCACTCCATGTTGGTGGTATCTGTACTTCGTGGGCTTATCTTTTCTACTTCAATTGTCGATACTTTACACCTAATGTGCTTGAGTTCTGTACTAGATTTTGGTGGTATTTGTGCCTCATGTGCTTATCTTTTCTACTTCAATAGTTGACACTTTACACCTAATGTACTCGAGTTCTGCACTACATGTTGGTGGTATCTGTACTTCGTGGGTTTATCTTTTCTACTTCAATAGTCGACACTTTACACCTAATGTGATTGACTTCTGTACTACATGGTGGTGGGATCTGTACTTCGTGTGCTTACCTTTTCTACTTCAATAATTAACACTTTACACCTAATGTGCTCGAGTTCTGCACTCCATGTTGGTGGTATCTGTACTTCGTGGACTTATCTTTTCTACTTCAATAGTCGACACGTTACACCTAATGTGCTTGAGTTCTGTACTAGATTTTGGTGGTATTTGTGCTTCATGTGCTTATCTTTTCTACTACAATAGTTGACACTTTACACCTAATGTGCTCGAGTTCTGCACTCCATGTTGGTGGTATCTGTACTTCGTGTGCTTATCTTTTCTACTTCAATAGTCGACACTTTACACCTGATGTGCTTGAGTTCTATACTCCATGTTGATGGGATCTGTACTTCGTGTGCTTATCTTTTCTACTTCAATAGTTGACACTTTACACCTAATGTGCTCGAGTTCTGTTCTCCTTGTTGTTGGTATCTGTACTTCGTGTGCTTATCTTTTCTATTTCAATAGTCGACACTTTACACTTAATGTGATTGAGTTCTGTACTCCAAGTTGGTGGTATCTGTACTTCGTGTGCTTACCTTTTCTACTTCAATAATTAACACTTTACACCTAACGTGCTCGAGTTCTGCACTCTATGTTGGTCGTATCTGAACTTCGTGTGTGCTTATCTTTTCTACTTCAATAGTTGACATTTTACACCTTATGTGCTTGAGTTCTGTACTATATTTTGGTGGTATCTGTACTTCGTGTGCTTATCTTTTCTACTTCAATAGTCGACACTTTACACCTAATGTGCTCGAGTTCTACACTCCATATTGGTGGTATCTGTACCTCATGTGCTTATCTTTTCTACTTCAATAGTTGACACTTTACACCTAATGTGCTCGAGTTCTGCATTCCGTGTTGGTGGTATCTGTACTTCGTGTGCTTATCTTTTCTACTTCAATAGTCGACACTTTACACCTAATGTGCTTGAGTTCTGTACTACATAGCGGTGGGATTTGTACTTCGTGTGCTTACCTTTTCTGCTTCAATAATTAACACTTTACACCTAACATGCTCGAGTTCTGCACTCCATGTTGGTGGTATCTGTACTTCGTGTGCTTATCTTTTCTACTTCAATAGTCGACACTTTACACCTAATGTGCTTGAGTTCTGTACTCTAGGTTGGTGGGATCTGTACCTCGTGTGCTTATCTTTTCTACTTCAATAGTTGACACTTTACACCTAATGTGCTCGAGTTCTGTACTCCATGTTGGTGGTATCTGTACTTCGTGTGCATATCTTTTCTACTTCAATAGTCGACACTTTACACCTAATGTGCTTGAGTTCTGTACTCCAGGTTGGTGGGATCTGTACCTCGTGTGCTTATCTTTTCTATTTCAATAGTTGACACTTTACACCTAATGTGCTCGAGTTCTGTACTCTATGTTGGTGGTATCTGTACTCCGTGTGCTTATCTTTTCTACTTCAATAGTCGACACTTTACACCTAATGTGCTTGAGTTCTGTACTCCAGGTTGGTGGGATCTGTACCTCGTGTGCTTATCTTTTCTATTTCAATAATTAACACTTTACACCTACCATGCTCGAGTTCTGCACTCCACGTTGGTGGTATCTGTACTTTGTGTGTTTATCTTTTCTACTCCAATAGTCGATACTTTACACCTAATGTGCTTGAGTTCTGCAAGCCATGTTGGACGTATCTGTACTTCGTGTGCTTATCTTTTCTACTTCAATAGTTGACACTTTACACCTAATGTGCTCGAGTTCTGCAATCTATGTTGGTGGTGTCTGCACTTTGTGTGCTTATCTTTTCTACTTCGATAGTCGACACTTTACACCTAATGTACTTAAGTTCTATACTCCACGTTGGTGGGATCTATACTTCGTGTGCTTATCTTTTCTACTTCAATAGTTGACACTTTACACCTAACGTGTTTGAGTTCTGTACTAGATTTTGGTGGTATCTGTGCTTCATGTGCTTATCTTTTATACTTCAATAGTTGACACTTAACACCTAATGTGCTCGAGTTCTGCACGCCATGTTGGTGGTATCTGTTCTTCGTGTGCTTGTCTTTTCTACTTCAATAGTTGACACTTTAGAGCTAATGTGCTTGAGTTCTGCAAGCCATGTTGGACGTATCTGTACTTCGTGTGCTTATCTTTTCTACTTCAATAGTTGACACTTTACACCTAATGTGCTCGAGTTCTGCAATCTATGTTAGTGGTGTCTGTACTTCGTGTGCTTATCTTTTCTACTTCGATAGTCGACACTTTACACCTAATGTGCTTGAGTTCTATACTCCATGTTGGTGGGATCTGTACTTCGTGTGCTTATCTTTTCTACTTCAATAGTTGACACTTTACACCTAACGTGTTTGAGTTCTGTACTAGATTTTGGTGGTATCTGTGCTTCATGTGCTTATCTTTTATACTTCAATAGTTGACACTTAACACCTAATGTGCTCGAGTTCTGCACGCCATGTTGGTGGTATCTGTTCTTCGTGTGCTTGTCTTTTCTACTTCAATAGTTGACACTTTAGAGCTAATGTGCTCGAGTTCTGTACTAGATTTTGGTGGTATCTGTACTTCGTGTGCTTATGTTTTCTACTTCAATAGTCGACACTTTACACCTAATGTGCTCGAGCTCTGCACTCCTTGTTGGTGGTATCTGTACTTCGTGTGCTTATCTTTTCTACTCCAATAGTCGACACTTTACACCTAATGTGCTTGAGTTCTGTACTACAGGTTGGCGGGATCTGTACCTCGTGTGCTTATCTTTTCTGCTTCAATAGTTGACACTTTACACCTAATGTGCTTGAGTTCTGTACTACATAGTGGTGGGATTTGTACTTCGTGTGCTTAACTTTTCTGCTTCAATAATTAACACTTTACACCTAACGTGCTCGAGTTCTGCACTCCATGTTGGTGGGATCTGTACTTTGTGTGTTTATCTTTTCTACTCCAATAGTCGACACTTTACACCTAATGTGCTTGAGTTCTGCAAGCCATGTTGGACGTATCTGTACTTCGTGTGCTTATCTTTTCTACTTCAATAGTTGACACTTTACACCTGACGTGTTTGAGTTCTGTACTAGATTTTGGTGGTATCTGTGCTTCATGTGCTTATCTTTTATACTTCAATAGTTGACACTTAACACCTAATGTGCTCGAGTTCTGCACGCCATGTTGGTGGTATCTGTTCTTCGTGTGCTTGTCTTTTCTACTTCAATAGTTGACACTTTAGAGCTAATGTGCTCGAGTTCTGTACTAGATTTTGGTGGTATCTGTACTTCGTGTGCTTATGTTTTTTACTTCAATAGTCGACTCTTTACACTTAATGTGCTCGAGCTCTGCACTCCTTGTTGGTGGTATCTGTACTTCGTGTGCTTATCTTTTCTACTCCAATAGTCGACACTTTACACCTAATGTGCTTGAGTTCTGTACTACAGGTTGGTGGTATCTGTACTTCGTGAGCTTATCTTTTCTACTTCAATAGTCGACACTTTACACCTAATGTGCTTGAGTTCTGTACTACATAGTGGTGGGATTTGTACTTCGTGTGCTTAACTTTTCTGCTTCAATAATTAACACTTTACACCTAACGTGCTCGAGTTCTGCACTCCATGTTGGTGGTATCTGTACTTCGTGTGATTATCTTTTCTACTTCAATAGTCGACACTTTACACCTAATGTGCTTGAGTTCTGTACTCCAGGTCGGTGGGATCTGTACTTTGTGTGTTTATCTTTTCTACTCCAATAGTCGACACTTTACACCTAATGTGCTTGAGTTCTGCAAGCCATGTTGGACGTATCTGTACTTCGTGTGCTTATCTTTTCTACTTCAATAGTTGACACTTTACACCTAATGTGCTCGAGTTCTGCAATCTATGTTGGTGGTGTCTGTACTTCGTGTGCTTATCTTTTCTACTTCGATAGTCGACACTTTACACCTAATGTGCTTGAGTTCTATACTCCATGTTGGTGGGATCTGCACTTCGTGTGCTTATCTTTTCTACTTCAATAGTTGACACTTTACACCTAACGTGTTTGAGTTCTGTACTAGATTTTGGTGGTATCTGTGCTTCATGTGCTTATCTTTTATACTTCAATAGTTGACACTTAACACCTAATGTGCTCGAGTTCTGCACGCCATGTTGGTGGTATCTGTTCTTCGTGTGCTTGTCTTTTCTACTTCAATAGTTGACACTTTAGAGCTAATGTGCTCGAGTTCTGTACTAGATTTTGGTGGTATCTGTACTTCGTGTGCTTATGTTTCCTACTTCAATAGTCGACACTTTACACCTAATGTGCTCGAGCTCTGCACTCCTTGTTGGTGGTATCTGTACTTCGTGTGCTTATCTTTTCTACTCCAATAGTCGACACTTTACACCTAATGTGCTTGAGTTCTGTACAACAGGTTGGCGGGATCTGTACCTCGTGTGCTTGTCTTTTCTGCTTCAATAGTTGACACTTTACACCTAATGTGCTCGTGTTCTGTTTTCCTTGTTGTTGGTATCTGTACTTCGTGTGCTTATCTTTTCTACTTCAATAGTCGACACTTTACACTTAATGTGATTGAGTTCTGTACTGCAAGTTGGTGGTATCTGTACTTCGTGTGCTTACCTTTTCTACTTCAATAATTAACACTTTACACCTAACGTGCTCGAGTTCTGCACTCTATGTTGGTCGTATCTGTACTTCGTGTGTGCTTATCTTTTCTACTTCAATAGTTGACATTTTACACCTAATGTGCTTGAGTTCTGTACTCCATGTTGGTGGTATCTGTACTTCGTGTGCTTATCTTTTCTACTTCAATAGTGGACACTTTACACCTAACGTGTTTGAGTTCTGTACTAGATTTTGGTGGTATCTGTGCTTCATGTGCTTATCTTTTATACTTCAATTGTTGACACATTACACCTAACGTGCTTGAGTTCTGCACTCCATGTTGGTGGTATCTGTACTTCGTGTGATTATCTTTTCTACTTCAATAGTCGACACTTTACACCTAATGTGCTTGAGTTCTGTACTCCAGGTTGGTGGGATCTGTACTTTGTGTGTTTATCTTTTCTACTCCAATAGTCGACACTTTACACCTAATGTGCTTGAGTTCTGCAAGCCATGTTGGACGTATCTGTACTTCGTGTGCTTATCTTTTCTACTTCAATAGTTGACACTTTACACCTAATGTGCTCGAGTTCTGCAATCTATGTTGGTGGTGTCTGTACTTCGTGTGCTTATCTTTTCTACTTCGATAGTCGACACTTTACACCTAATGTGCTTGAGTTCTGTACTCCAGGTTGGTGGGATCTGTACTTTGTGTGTTTATCTTTTCTACTCCAATAGTCGACACTTTACACCTAATGTGCTTGAGTTCTGCAAGCCATGTTGGACGTATCTGTACTTCGTGTGCTTATCTTTTCTACTTCAATAGTTGACACTTTACACCTAATGTGCTCGAGTTCTGCAATCTATGTTGGTGGTGTCTGTACTTCATGTGCTTATCTTTTCTACTTCGATAGTCGACACTTTACACCTAATGTGCTTGAGTTCTATACTCCATGTTGGTGGGATCTGCACTTCGTGTGCTTATCTTTTCTACTTCAATAGTTAACACTTTACACCTAACGTGTTTGAGTTCTGTACTAGATTTTGGTGGTATCTGTGCTTCATGTGCTTATCTTTTATACTTCAATAGTTGACACTTAACACCTAATGTGCTCGAGTTCTGCGCGCCATGTTGGTGGTATCTGTTCTTCGTGTGCTTGTCTTTTCTACTTCAATAGTTGACACTTTAGAGCTAATGTGCTCGAGTTCTATACTAGATTTTGGTGGTATCTGTACTTCGTGTGCTTATGTTTTCTACTTCAATAGTCGACACTTTACACCTAATGTGCTCGAGCTCTGCACTCCTTGTTGGTGGTATCTGTACTTCGTGTGCTTATCTTTTCTACTCCAATAGTCGACACTTTACACCTGATGTGCTTGAGTTCTGTACTTCAGGTTGGCGGGATCTGTACCTCGTGTGCTTATCTTTTCTACTTCAATAGTTGACACTTTACACCTAATGTGCTCGAGTTCTGTTTTCCTTGTTGTTGGTATCTGTACTTCGTGTGCTTATCTTTTCTACTTCAATAGTCGACACTTTACACTTAATGTGATTGAGTTCTGTACTCCAAGTTGGTGGTATCTGTACTTCGTGTGCTTACCTTTTCTACTTCAATAATTAACACTTTACACCTAACGTGCTCTAGTTCTGCACTCTGTGTTGGTCGTATATGTACTTCGTGTGTGCTTATCTTTTCTACTTCAATAGTTGACATTTTACACCTAATGTGCTTGAGTTCTGTACTCCATGTTGGTGGTATCTGTACTTCGTGTGCTTATCTTTCTACTTCAATAGTCGACATTTTACACCTAATGTGCTTGAGTTCTGTACTGCAGGTTGGTGGTATCTGTACTTCATGTGCTCATCTTTTCTACTTCAACAGTTGACACTTTACACCTAATGTGCTCGAGTTCTTTACTCCATGTTGGGGGTATCCATACTTCGTGTGCTTATCTTTTCTAGTTCAATAGTGGACACTTTACACCTAACGTGTTTGAGTTTTGTACTAGATTTTGGTGGTATCTGTTCTTCATGTGCTTATCTTTTATACTTCAATTTTTAACACTTTACACCTAATGTGATTGAGTTCTGCACGCCGTGTTGGTGGTATCTGTACTTCGTGAGCTTATCTTTTCTACTTCAATAGTCGACACTTTACACCTAATGTGCTTGAGTTCTGTACTAGATTTTTGTGGTTTCTGTGCTTCATGTGCTTATCTTTTCTACTCCAATTGTTGACACATTACACCTAATGTGCTCGAGTTCTGCACTCCATGTTGGTAGTTTCTGTGCATCGTGTGCTTATCCTTTCTACTTCAATAGTCGTCACTTTACACCGAATGTGCTTGAGTTCTATACTCCATGTTGGCGGGATCTATACTTCGTGTGATTACCTTTTCTACTTCAATAGTTGACACCTTACACCAAACGTGTTTGAGTTCTGTACAAAATTTTGGTGGTATTTGTGCTTCGTGTGCTTATCTTTTCTACTTCAATAGTCGACACTTTACACCTAATGTGATCGAGTTCTGTATTCCATGTTGGTGCTATCTGTACTTCGTGTGCTTACCTTTTCTACTTCAATAGTTGACACTTTACACCTAATGTGCTCGAGTTCTGCAATCTATATTGGTGGTGTCTATACTTCGTGTGCTTATCGTTTCTACTTCGATAGTCGACACTTTACACCTAATGTGCTTGAGTTCTATACTCCATGTTGGTGGGATCTGTACTTCGTGTGCTTATCTTTTCTACTTCAATAGTTGACACTTTACACCTAACGTGTTTGAGTTCTGTACTAGATTTTGGTGGTATCTGTGCTTCATGTGCTTATCTTTTATACTTCAATAGTTGACACTTTACACCTAATGTGCTCCAGTTCTGCACGCCATGTAGGTGGTATCTGTACTTCGTGTGCTTGTCTTTTCTACTTCAATAGTTGACACTTTAGAGCTAATGTGCTCGAGTTCTGCACTAGATTTTGGTGGTATCTGTACTTCGTGTGCTTATGTTTTCTACTTCAATAGTCGACACTTTACACCTAATGTGCTCGAGCTCTGCACTCCTTGTTGGTGGTATCTGTACTTCGTGTGCTTATCTTTTCTACTCCAATAGTCGACACTTTACACCTAATGTGCTTGTGTTCTGTACTACAGGTTGGTGGTATCTGTACTTCGTGAGCTTATCTTTTCTACTTCAATAGTCGACACTTTACACCTAATGTGCTTGAGTTCTGTACTACATAGTGGTGGGATTTGTACTTCGTGTGCTTAACTTTTCTGCTTCAATAATTAACACTTTACACCTAACGTGCTCGAGTTCTGCACTCCATGTTGGTGGTATCTGTACTTCGTGTGATTATCTTTTCTACTTCAACAGTTGACACTTTACACCTAATGTGCTCGAGTTCTTTACTCCATGTTGGGGGTATCCATACTTCGTGTGCTTATCTTTTCTAGTTCAATAGTGGACACTTTACACCTAACGTGTTTGAGTTCTGTACTAGATTTTGGTGGTATCTGTTCTTCATGTGCTTATCTTTTATACTTCAATTTTTAACACTTTACACCTAATGTGATTGAGTTCTGCACGCCGTGTTGGTGGTATCTGTACTTCGTGAGCTTATCTTTTCTACTTCAATAGTCGACACTTTACACCTAATGTGCTTGAGTTCTGTACTACATATGGTGGGATTTGTACTTCGTGTGCTCAACTTTTCTGCTTCAATAATTAACACTTTACACCTAACGTGCTCGAGTTCTGCACTCCATGTTGGTGGTATCTGTACTTCATGTGCTTACCTTTTCTACTTCAATAATTAACACTTTACACCTAACGTGCTCGAGTTTTGCACTCTATGTTGGTCGTATCTGTACTTCGTGTGTGCTTATCTTTTCTACTTCAATAGTTGACATTTTACACCTAATGTGCTTGAGTTCTGTACTAGATTTTTGTGGTTTCTGTGCTTCATGTGCTTATCTTTTCTACTCCAATTGTTGACACATTACACCTAATGTGCTCGAGTTCTGCACTCCATGTTGGTAGTTTCTGTGCATCGTGTGCTTATCCTTTCTACTTCAATAGTCGTCACTTTACACCGAATGTGCTTGAGTTCTATACTCCATGTTGGCGGGATCTATACTTCGTGTGGTTACCTTTTCTACTTCAATAGTTGACACCTTACACCAAACGTGTTTGAGTTCTGTACAAAATTTTGGTGGTATTTGTGCTTCGTGTGCTTATCTTTTCTACTTCAATAGTCGACACTTTACACCTAATGTGATCGAGTTCTGTATTCCATGTTGGTGCTATCTGTACTTCGTGTGCTTACCTTTTCTACTTCAATAGTTGACACCTTACACCTAATGTGCTCGAGTTCTGCAATCTATATTGGTGGTGTCTGTACTTCATGTGCTTATCGTTTCTACTTCGATAGTCGACACTTTACACCTAATGTGCTTGAGTTCTATACTCCATGTTGGTGGGATCTGTACTTCGTGTGCTTATCTTTTCTACTTCAATAGTTGACACTTTACACCTAACGTGTTTGAGTTCTGTACTAGATTTTGGTGGTATCTGTGCTTCATGTGCTTATCTTTTATACTTCAATAGTTGACACTTTACACCTAATGTGCTCCAGTTCTGCACGCCATGTAGGTGGTATCTGTACTTCCTGTGCTTGTCTTTTCTACTTCAATAGTTGACACTTTAGAGCTAATGTGCTCGAGTTCTGTACTAGATTTTGGTGGTATCTGTACTTCGTGTGCTTATGTTTTCTGCTTCAATAGTCGACACTTTACACCTAATGTGCTCGAGCTCTGCACTCCTTGTTGGTGGTATCTGTACTTCGTGTGCTTATCTTTTCTACTCCAATAGTCGACACTTTACACCTAATGTGCTTGAGTTCTGTACTACAGGTTGGCAGGATCTGTACCTCGTGTGCTTATCTTTTCTGCTTCAATAGTTGACACTTTACACCTAATGTGCCCGAGTTCTGTTCTCCTTGTTGTTGGTATCTGTACTTCGTGTGCTTATCTTTTCTACTACAATAGTCGACACTTTACACTTAATGTGATTGAGTTCTGTACTCCAAGTTGGTGGTATCTGTACTTCATGTGCTTACCTTTTCTAATTCAATAATTAACACTTTACACCCAACGTGCTCGAGTTTTGCACTCTATGTTGGTCGTATCTGTACTTCGTGTGTGCTTATCTTTTCTACTTCAATAGTTGACATTTTACACCTAATGTGCTTGAGTTCTGTACTAGATTTTTGTGGTTTCTGTGCTTCATGTGCTTATCTTTTCTACTCCAATTGTTGACACATTACACCTAATGTGCTCGAGTTCTGCACTCCATGTTGGTAGTTTCTGTACATCGTGTGCTTATCCTTTCTTCTTCAATAGTCGTCACTTTACACCGAATGTGCTTGAGTTCTATACTCCATGTTGGCGGGATCTATACTTCGTGTGCTTACCTTTTCTACTTCAATAGTTGACACCTTACACCAAACGTGTTTGAGTTCTGTACAAAATTTTGGTGGTATTTGTGCTTCGTGTGCTTATCTTTTCTACTTCAATAGTTGACACTTTACACCTAATGTGCTCGAGTTCTGTACTCCATGTTGGTGGTATCTGTACTTCGTGTGCTTATCTTTTCTACTTCAATAGTCGACACTTTACACCTAATGTGATCGAGTTCTGTATTCCATGTTGGTGCTATCTGTACTTCGTGTGCTTACCTTTTCTACTTCAGTAATTAACACTTTACAGCTAACGTGCTCGAGTTCTGCACTCTATGTTGGTGGTATCTGTACTTCGTGTGCTTATCTATTCTACTTCAATAGTTGACATTTTACACCTAATGTGCTTGAGTTCTGTACTAGATTTTTGTGGTATCTGTGCTTCATGTGCTTATCTTTTCTACTCCAACAGTTGACACTTTACACCTAATGTGCTCGAGTTCTGCACTCCATGTTTTTGGTTTCTGTACTTCTTGTGCTTATCTTTTCTACTTCAATAGTCGACACTTTACACCTAATGTGCTTGAGTTCTATACTCCATGTTGGTGGGATCTGTACTTCGTGTGCTTATCTTTTCTGCTTCAATAGTTGACACTTTACACCTAACGTGTTTGAGTTCTTTACTAATTTTTGGTGGTATTTGTGCTTCATGTGCTTATCTTTTCTACTTCAATAGTTGACACTTTACACCTAATGTGCTCGAGTTCTGCACTCCATGTTGGTGGTATCTGTACTTCGTGTGCTTATCTTTTCTACTTCAATAGTCGACACTTTACACCTAATGTGCTTGAGTTTTGTACTACATAGCGATGGGATTTGTACTTCGTGTGCTTACCTTTTCTGCTTCAATAATTAATAGTTTACACCTAACGTGCTCGAGTTCTGCACTCCATGTTGGTGCTATCTGTACTTCGTGTGCTTATCTTTTCTACTTCAATAGTCGACACTTTACACCTAATGTGCTTGAGTTCTGCACTCCAGGTTGGTGGGATCTGTACCTCGTGTGCTTATCTTTTCTACTTCAATAGTTGAAACTTTACAACAAATGTGCTCGAGTTCTGTACTCCATGTTGGTGGTATCTGTACTTCGTGTGCATATCTTTTCTACTTCAATAGTCGACACTTTACACTTAATGTGATTGAGTTCTTTACTCCATCTTGGTGGTATCTGTACTTCGTGTGCTTACCTTTTCTACTTCAATAATTAACACTTTACACCTAACGTGCTCGAGTTCTGCACTCTATATTGGTCGTGTCTGTACTTCGTGTGCTTATCTTTTCTACTTCAATAGTTGACACTTTACACCTAATGTGTTCGAGTTCTGCACTCCATGTTGGTAATTTCTTTACATCGTGTGCTTATCTTTTCTACTTCAATAGTCGACACTTTACACCTAATGTGCTCGAGTTCTGCACTCCATGTTGGTGGTATCTGTACCTCGTGTGCTTATCATTTCTACTTCAATAGTTGACACTTTACACCTAATGTGCTCGAGTTCTGTACTCCACGTTGGTGGTATCTGTACTTCGTGTGCTTATCTTTTCTACTTCAATAGTCGACACTTTACACCTATTGTGATTGAGTTCTGTACTCCATGTTGGTGGTATCTGTACTTCGTGTGCTTACGTTTTCTATTTCAATAGTTAACACTTTACACCTAACGTGCTCGAGTTCTACACTCTATGTTGGTGGTATCTGTACTTCGTGTGCTTATCTTTTCTACTTCAATAGTTGAAATTTTACACCTAATGTGCTTAAGTTCTATACTATAGTTTTGTGGTATCTGTGCTTATCTTTTCTACTTCAATAATTGACACTTTACACCTAATGTGCTCGAGTTCTGCACTCCATGTTGGTGGTTTCTGTACTTCGTGTGCTTATCTTTTCTACTTCAATAGTTGACACTTTACACCTTACGTGTTTGAGTTCTGTACTAAATTTTGGTGGTATTTGTGCTTCATGTGCTTATCTTTTCTACTTCAATAGTCGACACTTTACGCCCAATGTGCTTGTGTTCTGTACTACACAGTGGTAGGATCTGTACTTCGTGTGCTTACCTTTTCTACTTCAATAATTAACACTTTGCACCTACCATGCTCGAGTTTTGTTCTCCGTGTTGGTGGTATCTGTACTTCGTGTGTCTATCTTTTCTACTCCAATGGTCGACACTTTGCTCCTAATGTGCTTGAGTTCTGCAAGCCATGTTGGACGTATCTGTACTTCGTGTGCTTATCTTTTCTACTTCAATAGTTGACACTTTACACCTAATGTGCTCGAGTTCCGCAATCTATGTTGGTGGTGTCTGTACTTTGTGTGCTTATCTTTTCTACTTCGATAGTCGACACTTTACACCTAATGTGCTTAAGTTCTATACTCCACGTTGGTGGGATCTATACTTCGTGTGCTTATCTTTTCTACTTCAATAGTGGACACTTTACACCTAACGTGTTTGAGTTCTGTACAAGATTTTGGTGGTATCTGTGCTTCATGTGCTTATCTTTTATACTTCAATTGTTGACACTTTACACCTAATGTGCTCGAGTTCTGCACGCCATGTTGGTGGTATCTGTTCTTCGTGTGCTTGTCTTTTCTACTTCAATAGTTGACACTTTAGAGCTAATGTGCTCGAGTTCTGTACTAGATTTTGGTGGTATCTGTACTTAGTGTGCCTATGTTTTCTACTTCAATAGTCGACACTTTACACCTAATGTGCTCGAGTTCTGCACTCCTTGTTGGTGGTATCTGTACTTCGTGTGCTTATCTTTTCTACTCCAATAGTCGACACTTTACACCTAATGTGCTTGAGTTCTGTACTACAGATTGGTGGGATCTGTATCTCGGGTGCTTATCTTTTGTACTTCAATAGTTGACACTTTACACCTAATGTGCTCGAGTTCTGTTCTCCTTATTGTTGGTATCTGTACTTCGTGTGCTTATCTTTTCTACTTCAATAGTCAACCCTTTACACTTAATGTGATTGAGTTCTGTTCTCCAAGTTTGTGGTATCTGTACTTCGTGTGCTTACCTTTTCCACTTCAATAATTAACACTTTACACCTAAAGTGGTCGAGTTCTGCACTCTATGTTGGTCGTATCTGTACTTCGTGTGCTTATCTTTTCTACTTCAATAGTTGACATTTTACACCTAATGTGCTTGAGTTCTGTACTAGATTTTTGTGGTTTCTGTGCTTCATGTGCTTATCTCTTCTGCTCCAATTGTTGACATATTACACCTAATGTGCTCGAGTTCTGCACTCCATGTTGGTAGTTTCTGTGAATCGTGTGCTTATCCTTTCTACTTCAATAGTCGTCACTTTACACCTAATGTGCTTGAGTTCTATACTCCATGTTGGTGGGATCTGTACTTCGTGTGCTTATCTTTTCTACTTCAATAGTTGGCCCCTTACACCAAACGTGTTTGAGTTCTGTACAAAATTTTGGTGGTATTTGTGCTTCGTGTGCTTATCTTTTCTACTTCAATAGTTGACACTTTACACCAAATGTGCTCGTGTTCTGTACTCCATGTTGGTGGTATCTGTACTTCGTGTGCTTATCTTTTCTACTTCAATAGTCGACACTTTACACCTAATGTGATCGAGTTCTGTATTCCATGTTGGTGCTATCTGTACTTCGTGTGCTTACCTTTTGTACTTCAGTAATTAACACTTTACAGCTAACGTGCTCGAGTTCTGCACTCTATGTTGGTGTTATCTGTACTTCGTGTGCTTATCTATTCTACTTCAATAGTTGACATTTTACACCTAATGTGCTTGAGTTCTGTACTAGATTTTTGTGGTTTCTGTGCTTCATGTGCTTATCTCTTCTGCTCCAATTGTTGACATATTACACCTAATGTGCTCGAGTTCTGCACTCCATGTTGGTAGTTTCTGTGAATCGTGTGCTTATCCTTTCTACTTCAATAGTCGTCACTTTACATCTAATGTGCTTGAGTTCTATACTCCATGTTGGTGGGATCTGTACTTCGTGTGCTTATCTTTTCTACTTCAATAGTTGGCCCCTTACACCAAACGTGTTTGAGTTCTGTACAAAATTTTGGTGGTATTTGTGCTTCGTGTGCTTATCTTTTCTACTTCAATAGTTGACACTTTACACCAAATGTGCTCGTGTTCTGTACTCCATGTTGGTGGTATCTGTACTTCGTGTGCTTATCTTTTCTACTTCAATAGTCGACACTTTACACCTAATGTGATCGAGTTCTGTATTCCATGTTGGTGCTATCTGTACTTCGTGTGCTTACCATTTGTACTTCAGTAATTAACACTTTACAGCTAACGTGCTCGAGTTCTGCACTCTATGTTGGTGGTATCTGTACTTCGTGTGCTTATCTATTCTACTTCAATAGTTGACATTTTACACATAATGTGCTTGAGTTCTGTACTAGATTTTTGTGGTATCTGTGCTTCATGTGCTTATCTTTTCTACTCCAACAGTTGACACTTTACACCTAACGTGCTCGAGTTCTGCACTCCATGTTGGTGGTATCTGTACTTCATGTGCTTACCTTTTCTACTTCAATAATTAACACTTTACACCTAACGTGCTCGAGTTTTGCACTCTATGTTGGTCGTATCTGTACTTCGTGTGTGCTTATCTTTTCTACTTCAATAGTTGACATTTTACACCTAATGTGCTTGAGTTCTGTACTAGATTTTTGTGGTTTCTGTGCTTCATGTGCTTATCTTTTCTACTCCAATTGTTGACACATTACACCTAATGTGCTCGAGTTCTGCACTCCATGTTGGTAGTTTCTGTGCATCGTGTGCTTATCCTTTCTACTTCAATAGTCGTCACTTTACACCGAATGTGCTTGAGTTCTATACTCCATGTTGGCGGGATCTATACTTCGTGTGGTTACCTTTTCTACTTCAATAGTTGACACCTTACACCAAACGTGTTTGAGTTCTGTACAAAATTTTGGTGGTATTTGTGCTTCGTATGCTTATCTTTTCTACTTCAATAGTCGACACTTTACACCTAATGTGATCGAGTTCTGTATTCCATGTTGGTGCTATCTGTACTTCGTGTGCTTACCTTTTCTACTTCAATAGTTGACACCTTACACCTAATGTGCTCGAGTTCTGCAATCTATATTGGTGGTGTCTGTACTTCGTGTGCTTATCGTTTCTACTTCGATAGTCGACACTTTACACCTAATGTGCTTGAGTTCTATACTCCATGTTGGTGGGATCTGTACTTCGTGTGCTTATCTTTTCTACTTCAATAGTTGACACTTTACACCTAACGTGTTTGAGTTCTGTACTAGATTTTGGTGGTATCTGTGCTTCATGTGCTTATCTTTTATACTTCAATAGTTGACACTTTACACCTAATGTGCTCCAGTTCTGCACGCCATGTAGGTGGTATCTGTACTTCGTGTGCTTGTCTTTTCTACTTCAATAGTTGACACTTTAGAGCTAATGTGCTCGAGTTCTGTACTAGATTTTGGTGGTATCTGTACTTCGTGTGCTTATGTTTTCTACTTCAATAGTCGACACTTTACACCTAATGTGCTCGAGCTCTGCACTCCTTGTTGGTGGTATCTGTACTTCGTGTGCTTATCTTTTCTACTCCAATAGTCGACACTTTACACCTAATGTGCTTGAGTTCTGTACTACAGGTTGGCAGGATCTGTACCTCGTGTGCTTATCTTTTCTGCTTCAATAGTTGACACTTTACACCTAATGTGCCCGAGTTCTGTTCTCCTTGTTGTTGGTATCTGTACTTCGTGTGCTTATCTTTTCTACTACAATAGTCGACACTTTACACTTAATGTGATTGAGTTCTGTACTCCAAGTTGGTGGTATCTGTACTTCATGTGCTTACCTTTTCTAATTCAATAATTAACACTTTACACCTAACGTGCTCGAGTTTTGCACTCTATGTTGGTCGTATCTGTACTTCGTGTGTGCTTATCTTTTCTACTTCAATAGTTGACATTTTACACCTAATGTGCTTGAGTTCTGTACTAGATTTTTGTGGTTTCTGTGCTTCATGTGCTTATCTTTTCTACTCCAATTGTTGACACATTACACCTAATGTGCTCGAGTTCTGCACTCCATGTTGGTAGTTTCTGTGCATCGTGTGCTTATCCTTTCTTCTTCAATAGTCGTCACTTTACACCGAATGTGCTTGAGTTCTATACTCCATGTTGGCGGGATCTATACTTCGTGTGCTTACCTTTTCTACTTCAATAGTTGACACCTTACACCAAACGTGTTTGAGTTCTGTACAAAATTTTGGTGGTATTTGTGCTTCGTGTGCTTATCTTTTCTACTTCAATAGTTGACACTTTACACCTAATGTGCTCGAGTTCTGTACTCCATGTTGGTGGTATCTGTACTTCGTGTGCTTATCTTTTCTACTTCAATAGTCGACACTTTACACCTAATGTGATCGAGTTCTGTATTCCATGTTGGTGCTATCTGTACTTCGTGTGCTTACCTTTTCTACTTCAGTAATTAACACTTTACAGCTAACGTGCTCGAGTTCTGCACTCTATGTTGGTGGTATCTGTACTTCGTGTGCTTATCTATTCTACTTCAATAGTTGACATTTTACACCTAATGTGCTTGAGTTCTGTACTAGATTTTTGTGGTATCTGTGCTTCATGTGCTTATCTTTTCTACTCCAACAGTTGACACTTTACACCTAATGTGCTCGAGTTCTGCACTCCATGTTTTTGGTTTCTGTACTTCTTGTGCTTATCTTTTCTACTTCAATAGTCGACACTTTACACCTAATGTGCTTGAGTTCTATACTCCATGTTGGTGGGATCTGTACTTCGTGTGCTTATCTTTTCTGCTTCAATAGTTGACACTTTACACCTAACGTGTTTGAGTTCTTTACTAATTTTTGGTGGTATTTGTGCTTCATGTGCTTATCTTTTCTACTTCAATAGTTGACACTTTACACCTAATGTGCTCGAGTTCTGCACTCCATGTTGGTGGTATCTGTACTTCGTGTGCTTATCTTTTCTACTTCAATAGTCGACACTTTACACCTAATGTGCTTGAGTTTTGTACTACATAGCGATGGGATTTGTACTTCGTGTGCTTACCTTTTCTGCTTCAATAATTAATAGTTTACACCTAACGTGCTCGAGTTCTGCACTCCATGTTGGTGCTATCTGTACTTCGTGTGCTTATCTTTTCTACTTCAATAGTCGACACTTTACACCTAATGTGCTTGAGTTCTGCACTCCAGGTTGGTGGGATCTGTACCTCGTGTGCTTATCTTTTCTACTTCAATAGTTGAAACTTTACAACAAATGTGCTCGAGTTCTGTACTCCATGTTGGTGGTATCTGTACTTCGTGTGCATATCTTTTCTACTTCAATAGTCGACACTTTACACTTAATGTGATTGAGTTCTTTACTCCATCTTGGTGGTATCTGTACTTCGTGTGCTTACCTTTTCTACTTCAATAATTAATACTTTACACCTAACGTGCTCGAGTTCTGCACTCTATATTGGTCGTGTCTGTACTTCGTGTGCTTATCTTTTCTACTTCAATAGTTGACACTTTACACCTAATGTGTTCGAGTTCTGCACTCCATGTTGGTAATTTCTTTACATCGTGTGCTTATCTTTTCTACTTCAATAGTCGACACTTTACACCTAATGTGCTCGAGTTCTGCACTCCATGTTGGTGGTATCTGTACCTCGTGTGCTTATCATTTCTACTTCAATAGTTGACACTTTACACCTAATGTGCTCGAGTTCTGTACTCCACGTTGGTGGTATCTGTACTTCGTGTGCTTATCTTTTCTACTTCAATAGTCGACACTTTACACCTATTGTGATTGAGTTCTGTACTCCATGTTGGTGGTATCTGTACTTCGTGTGCTTACGTTTTCTATTTCAATAGTTAACACTTTACACCTAACGTGCTCGAGTTCTACACTCTATGTTGGTGGTATCTGTACTTCGTGTGCTTATCTTTTCTACTTCAATAGTTGAAATTTTACACCTAATGTGCTTAAGTTCTATACTATAGTTTTGTGGTATCTGTGCTTATCTTTTCTACTTCAATAATTGACACTTTACACCTAATGTGCTCGAGTTCTGCACTCCATGTTGGTGGTTTCTGTACTTCGTGTGCTTATCTTTTCTACTTCAATAGTTGACACTTTACACCTTACGTGTTTGAGTTCTGTACTAAATTTTGGTGGTATTTGTGCTTCATGTGCTTATCTTTTCTACTTCAATAGTCGACACTTTACGCCCAATGTGCTTGTGTTCTGTACTACACAGTGGTAGGATCTGTACTTCGTGTGCTTACCTTTTCTACTTCAATAATTAACACTTTGCACCTACCATGCTCGAGTTTTGTTCTCCATGTTGGTGGTATCTGTGCTTCGTGTGTCTATCTTTTCTACTCCAATGGTCGACACTTTGCTCCTAATGTGCTTGAGTTCTGCAAGCCATGTTGGACGTATCTGTACTTCGTGTGCTTATCTTTTCTACTTCAATAGTTGACACTTTACACCTAATGTGCTCGAGTTCCGCAATCTATGTTGGTGGTGTCTGTACTTTGTGTGCTTATCTTTTCTACTTCGATAGTCGACACTTTACACCTAATGTGCTTAAGTTCTATACTCCACGTTGGTGGGATCTATACTTCGTGTGCTTATCTTTTCTACTTCAATAGTGGACACTTTACACCTAACGTGTTTGAGTTCTGTACAAGATTTTGGTGGTATCTGTGCTTCATGTGCTTATCTTTTATACTTCAATTGTTGACACTTTACACCTAATGTGCTCGAGTTCTGCACGCCATGTTGGTGGTATCTGTTCTTCGTGTGCTTGTCTTTTCTACTTCAATAGTTGACACTTTAGAGCTAATGTGCTCGAGTTCTGTACTAGATTTTGGTGGTATCTGTACTTAGTGTGCCTATGTTTTCTACTTCAATAGTCGACACTTTACACCTAATGTGCTCGATTTCTGCACTCCTTGTTGGTGGTATCTGTACTTCGTGTGCTTATCTTTTCTACTCCAATAGTCGACACTTTACACCTAATGTGCTTGAGTTCTGTACTACAGGTTGGTGGGATCTGTATCTCGGGTGCTTATCTTTGGTACTTCAATAGTTGACACTTTACACCTAATGTGCTCGAGTTCTGTTCTCCTTATTGTTGGTATCTGTACTTCGTGTGCTTATCTTTTCTACTTCAATAGTCAACCCTTTACACTTAATGTGATTGAGTTCTGTTCTCCAAGTTTGTGGTATCTGTACTTCGTGTGCTTACCTTTTCCACTTCAATAATTAACACTTTACACCTAAAGTGGTCGAGTTCTGCACTCTATGTTGGTCGTATCTGTACTTCGTGTGCTTATCTTTTCTACTTCAATAGTTGACATTTTACACCTAATGTGCTTGAGTTCTGTACTAGATTTTTGTGGTTTCTGTGCTTCATGTGCTTATCTCTTCTGCTCCAATTGTTGACATATTACACCTAATGTGCTCGAGTTCTGCACTCCATGTTGGTAGTTTCTGTGAATCGTGTGCTTATCCTTTCTACTTCAATAGTCGTCACTTTACACCTAATGTGCTTGAGTTCTATACTCCATGTTGGTGGGATCTGTACTTCGTGTGCTTATCTTTTCTACTTCAATAGTTGGCCCCTTACACCAAACGTGTTTGAGTTCTGTACAAAATTTTGGTGGTATTTGTGCTTCGTGTGCTTATCTTTTCTACTTCAATAGTTGACACTTTACACCAAATGTGCTCGTGTTCTGTACTCCATGTTGGTGGTATCTGTACTTCGTGTGCTTATCTTTTCTACTTCAATAGTCGACACTTTACACCTAATGTGATCGAGTTCTGTATTCCATGTTGGTGCTATCTGTACTTCGTGTGCTTACCTTTTGTACTTCAGTAATTAACACTTTACAGCTAACGTGCTCGAGTTCTGCACTCTATGTTGGTGGTATCTGTACTTCGTGTGCTTATCTATTCTACTTCAATAGTTGACATTTTACACCTAATGTGCTTGAGTTCTGTACTAGATTTTTGTGGTATCTGTGCTTCATGTGCTTATCTTTTCTACTCCAACAGTTGACACTTTACACCTAACGTGCTCGAGTTCTGCACTCCATGTTGGTGGTATCTGTACTTCATGTGCTTACCTTTTCTACTTCAATAATTAACACTTTACACCTAACGTGCTCGAGTTTTGCACTCTATGTTGGTCGTATCTGTACTTCGTGTGTGCTTATCTTTTCTACTTCAATAGTTGACATTTTACACCTAATGTGCTTGAGTTCTGTACTAGATTTTTGTGGTTTCTGTGCTTCATGTGCTTATCTTTTCTACTCCAATTGTTGACACATTACACCTAATGTGCTCGAGTTCTGCACTCCATGTTGGTAGTTTCTGTGCATCGTGTGCTTATCCTTTCTACTTCAATAGTCGTCACTTTACACCGAATGTGCTTGAGTTCTATACTCCATGTTGGCGGGATCTATACTTCGTGTGGTTACCTTTTCTACTTCAATAGTTGACACCTTACACCAAACGTGTTTGAGTTCTGTACAAAATTTTGGTGGTATTTGTGCTTCGTATGCTTATCTTTTCTACTTCAATAGTCGACACTTTACACCTAATGTGATCGAGTTCTGTATTCCATGCTGGTGCTATCTGTACTTCGTGTGCTTACCTTTTCTACTTCAATAGTTGACACCTTACACCTAATGTGCTCGAGTTCTGCAATCTATATTGGTGGTGTCTGTACTTCGTGTGCTTATCGTTTCTACTTCGATAGTCGACACTTTACACCTAATGTGCTTGAGTTCTATACTCCATGTTGGTGGGATCTGTACTTCGTGTGCTTATCTTTTCTACTTCAATAGTTGACACTTTACACCTAACGTGTTTGAGTTCTGTACTAGATTTTGGTGGTATCTGTGCTTCATGTGCTTATCTTTTATACTTCAATAGTTGACACTTTACACCTAATGTGCTCCAGTTCTGCACGCCATGTAGGTGGTATCTGTACTTCGTGTGCTTGTCTTTTCTACTTCAATAGTTGACACTTTAGAGCTAATGTGCTCGAGTTCTGTACTAGATTTTGGTGGTATCTGTACTTCGTGTGCTTATGTTTTCTACTTCAATAGTCGACACTTTACACCTAATGTGCTCGAGCTCTGCACTCCTTGTTGGTGGTATCTGTACTTCGTGTGCTTATCTTTTCTACTCCAATAGTCGACACTTTACACCTAATGTGCTTGAGTTCTGTACTACAGGTTGGCAGGATCTGTACCTCGTGTGCTTATCTTTTCTGCTTCAATAGTTGACACTTTACACCTAATGTGCCCGAGTTCTGTTCTCCTTGTTGTTGGTATCTGTACTTCGTGTGCTTATCTTTTCTACTACAATAGTCGACACTTTACACTTAATGTGATTGAGTTCTGTACTCCAAGTTGGTGGTATCTGTACTTCATGTGCTTACCTTTTCTAATTCAATAATTAACACTTTACACCTAACGAGCTCGAGTTTTGCACTCTATGTTGGTCGTATCTGTACTTCGTGTGTGCTTATCTTTTCTACTTCAATAGTTGACATTTTACACCTAATGTGCTTGAGTTCTGTACTAGATTTTTGTGGTTTCTGTGCTTCATGTGCTTATCTTTTCTACTCCAATTGTTGACACATTACACCTAATGTGCTCGAGTTCTGCACTCCATGTTGGTAGTTTCTGTGCATCGTGTGCTTATCCTTTCTTCTTCAATAGTCGTCACTTTACACCGAATGTGCTTGAGTTCTATACTCCATGTTGGCGGGATCTATACTTCGTGTGCTTACCTTTTCTACTTCAATAGTTGACACCTTACACCAAACGTGTTTGAGTTCTGTACAAAATTTTGGTGGTATTTGTGCTTCGTGTGCTTATCTTTTCTACTTCAATAGTTGACACTTTACACCTAATGTGCTCGAGTTCTGTACTCCATGTTGGTGGTATCTGTACTTCGTGTGCTTATCTTTTCTACTTCAATAGTCGACACTTTACACCTAATGTGATCGAGTTCTGTATTCCATGTTGGTGCTATCTGTACTTCGTGTGCTTACCTTTTCTACTTCAGTAATTAGCACTTTACAGCTAACGTGCTCGAGTTCTGCACTCTAGGTTGGTGGTATCTGTACTTCGTGTGCTTATCTATTCTACTTCAATAGTTGACATTTTACACCTAATGTGCTTGAGTTCTGTACTAGATTTTTGTGGTATCTGTGCTTCATGTGCTTATCTTTTCTACTCCAACAGTTGACACTTTACACCTAATGTGCTCGAGTTCTGCACTCCATGTTTTTGGTTTCTGTACTTCTTGTGCTTATCTTTTCTACTTCAATAGTCGACACTTTACACCTAATGTGCTTGAGTTCTATACTCCATGTTGGTGGGATCTGTACTTCGTGTGCTTATCTTTTCTGCTTCAATAGTTGACACTTTACACCTAACGTGTTTGAGTTCTTTACTAATTTTTGGTGGTATTTGTGCTTCATGTGCTTATCTTTTCTACTTCAATAGTTGACACTTTACACCTAATGTGCTCGAGTTCTGCACTCCATGTTGGTGGTATCTGTACTTCGTGTGCTTATCTTTTCTACTTCAATAGTCGACACTTTACACCTAATGTGCTTGAGTTTTGTACTACATAGCGATGGGATTTGTACTTCGTGTGCTTACCTTTTCTGCTTCAATAATTAATAGTTTACACCTAACGTGCTCGAGTTCTGCACTCCATGTTGGTGCTATCTGTACTTCGTGTGCTTATCTTTTCTACTTCAATAGTCGACACTTTACACCTAATGTGCTTGAGTTCTGCACTCCAGGTTGGTGGGATCTGTACCTCGTGTGCTTATCTTTTCTACTTCAATAGTTGAAACTTTACAACAAATGTGCTCGAGTTCTGTACTCCATGTTGGTGGTATCTGTACTTCGTGTGCATATCTTTTCTACTTCAATAGTCGACACTTTACACTTAATGTGATTGAGTTCTTTACTCCATCTTGGTGGTATCTGTACTTCGTGTGCTTACCTTTTCTACTTCAATAATTAACACTTTACACCTAACGTGCTCGAGTTCTGCACTCTATATTGGTCGTGTCTGTACTTCGTGTGCTTATCTTTTCTACTTCAATAGTTGACACTTTACACCTAATGTGTTCGAGTTCTGCACTCCATGTTGGTAATTTCTTTACATCGTGTGCTTATCATTTCTACTTCAATAGTTGACACTTTACACCTAATGTGCTCGAGTTCTGTACTCCACGTTGGTGGTATCTGTACTTCGTGTGCTTATCTTTTCTACTTCAATAGTCGACACTTTACACCTATTGTGATTGAGTTCTGTACTCCATGTTGGTGGTATCTGTACTTCGTGTGCTTACGTTTTCTATTTCAATAGTTAACACTTTACACCTAACATGCTCGAGTTCTACACTCTATGTTGGTGGTATCTGTACTTCGTGTGCTTATCTTTTCTACTTCAATAGTTGAAATTTTACACCTAATGTGCTTAAGTTCTATACTATATTTTTGTGGTATCTGTGCTTATCTTTTCTACTTCAATAATTGACACTTTACACCTAATGTGCTCGAGTTCTGCACTCCATGTTGGTGGTTTCTGTACTTCGTGTGCTTATCTTTTCTACTTCAATAGTTGACACTTTACACCTAACGTGTTTGAGTTCTGTACTAAATTTTGGTGGTATTTGTGCTTCATGTGCTTATCTTTTCTACTTCAATAGTCGACACTTTACACCTAATGTGCTTGTGTTCTGTACTACACAGTGGTAGGATCTGTACTTCGTGTGCTTACCTTTTCTACTTCAATAATTAACACTGTGCACCTACCATGCTCGAGTTCTGCTCTCCATGTTGGTGGTATCTGTACTTCGTGTGTCTATCTTTTCTACTCCAATGGTCGACACTTTGCACCTAATGTGCTTGAGTTCTGCAAGCCATGTTGGACGTATCTGTACTTCGTGTGCTTATCTTTTCTACTTCAATAGTTGACACTTTACACCTAATGTGCTCGAGTTCCGCAATCTATGTTGGTGGTGTCTGTACTTTGTGTGCTTATCTTTTCTACTTCGATAGTCGACACTTTACACCTAATGTGCCTAAGTTCTATACTCCACGTTGGTGGGATCTATACTTCGTGTGCTTATCTTTTCTACTACAATAGTGGACACTTTACACCTAACGTGTTTGAGTTCTGTACAAGATTTTGGTGGTATCTGTGCTTCATGTGCTTATCTTTTATACTTCAATTGTTGACACTTTACACCTAATGTGCTCGAGTTCTGCACGCCATGTTGGTGGTATCTGTTCTTCGTGTGCTTGTCTTTTCTACTTCAATAGTTGACACTTTAGAGCTAATGTGCTCGAGTTCTGTACTAGATTTTGGTGGTATCTGTACTTAGTGTGCTTATGTTTTCTACTTCAATAGTCGACACTTTACACCTAATGTGCTCGAGTTCTGCACTCCTTGTTGGTGGTATCTGTACTTCGTGTGCTTATCTTTTCTACTCCAATAGTCGACACTTTACACCTAATGTGCTTGAGTTCTGTACTACAGGTTGGTGGAATCTGTATCTCGGGTGCTTATCTTTTGTACTTCAATAGTTGACACTTTACACCTAATGTGCTCGAGTTCTGTTCTCCTTATTGTTGGTATCTGTACTTCGTGTGCTTATCTTTTCTACTTCAATAGTCAACCCTTTACACTTAATGTGATTGAGTTCTGTTCTCCAAGTTTGTGGTATCTGTACTTCGTGTGCTTACCTTTTCCACTTCAATAATTAACACTTTACACCTAAAGTGGTCGAGTTCTGCACTCTATGTTGGTCGTATCTGTACTTCGTGTGCTTATCTTTTCTACTTCAATAGTTGACATTTTACACCTAATGTGCTTGAGTTCTGTACTAGATTTTTGTGGTTTCTGTGCTTCATGTGCTTATCTCTTCTGCTCCAATTGTTGACATATTACACCTAATGTGCTCTAGTTCTGCACTCCATGTTGGTAGTTTCTGTGAATCGTGTGCTTATCCTTTCTACTTCAATAGTCGTCACTTTACACCTAATGTGCTTGAGTTCTATACTCCATGTTGGTGGGATCTGTACTTCGTGTGCTTATCTTTTCTACTTCAATAGTTGGCCCCTTACACCAAACGTGTTTGAGTTCTGTACAAAATTTTGGTGGTATTTGTGCTTCGTGTGCTTATCTTTTCTACTTCAATAGTTGACACTTTACACCTAATGTGCTCGAGTTCTGTACTCCATGTTGGTGGTATCTGTACTTCGTGTGCTTATCTTTTCTACTTCAATAGTCGACACTTTACACCTAATGTGATTGAGTTCTGTATTCCATGTTGGTGCTACCTGTACTTCGTGTGCTTACCTTTTCTACTTCAGTAATTAACACTTTACAGCTAACGTGCTCGAGTTCTGCACTCTATGTTGGTGGTATCTGTACTTCGTGTGCTTATCTATTCTACTTCAATTGTTGACATTTCACACCTAATGTGCTTGAGTTCTGTACTAGATTTTTGTGGTATCTCTGCTTCATGTGCTTATCTTTTCTACTCCAACAGTTGACACTTTACACCTAATGTGCTCGAGTTCTACACTCCATGTTTGTGGTTTCTGTACTTCTTGTGCTTATCTTTTCTACCTCAATAGTCGACACTTTACACCTAATGTGCTTGAGTTCTATACTCCATGTTGGTGGGATCTGTACTTCGTGTGCTTATCTTTTCTGCTTCAATAGTTGACACTTTACACCTAATGTGTTTGAGTTCTGTACTAAATTTTGGTGGTATTTGTGCTTCATGTGCTTATCTTTTGTACTTCAATAGTTGACACTTTACACCTAATGTGCTCGAGTTCTGCACTCCATGTTGGTGGTATCTGTACTTCGCGTGCTTATCTTTTCTACTTCAATAGTCGACACTTTACACCTAATGTGATTGAGTTCTGTATTCCATGTTGGTGCTACCTGTACTTCGTGTGCTTACCTTTTCTACTTCAGTAATTAACACTTTACAGCTAACGTGCTCGAGTTCTGCACTCTATGTTGGTGGTATCTGTACTTCGTGTGCTTATCTATTCTACTTCAATTGTTGACATTTCACACCTAATGTGCTTGAGTTCTGTACTAGATTTTTGTGGTATCTCTGCTTCATGTGCTTATCTTTTCTACTCCAACAGTTGACACTTTACACCTAATGTGCTCGAGTTCTACACTCCATGTTTGTGGTTTCTGTACTTCTTGTGCTTATCTTTTCTACTTCAATAGTCGACACTTTACACCTAATGTGCTTGAGTTCTATACTCCATGTTGGTGGGATCTGTACTTCGTGTGCTTATCTTTTCTGCTTCAATAGTTGACACTTTACACCTAATGTGTTTGAGTTCTGTACTAAATTTTGGTGGTATTTGTGCTTCATGTGCTTATCTTTTGTACTTCAATAGTTGACACTTTACACCTAATGTGCTCGAGTTCTGCACTCCATGTTGGTGGTATCTGTACTTCGCGTGCTTATCTTTTCTACTTCAATAGTCGACACTTTACACCTAATGTGATTGAGTTCTGTATTCCATGTTGGTGCTACCTGTACTTCGTGTGCTTACCTTTTCTACTTCAGTAATTAACACTTTACAGCTAACGTGCTCGAGTTCTGCACTCTATGTTGGTGGTATCTGTACTTCGTGTGCTTATCTATTCTACTTCAATTGTTGACATTTCACACCTAATGTGCTTGAGTTCTGTACTAGATTTTTGTGGTATCTCTGCTTCATGTGCTTATCTTTTCTACTCCAACAGTTGACAATTTACACCTAATGTGCTCGAGTTCTACACTCCATGTTTGTGGTTTCTGTACTTCTTGTGCTTATCTTTTCTACTTCAATAGTCGACACTTTACACCTAACGTGTTTGAGTTCTTTACTAATTTTTGGTGGTATTTGTGCTTCATGTGCTTATCTTTTCTACTTCAATAGTTGACACTTTACACCTAATGTGCTCGAGTTCTGCACTCCATGTTGGTGGTATCTGTACTTCGTGTGCTTATCTTTTCTACTTCAATAGTCGACACTTTACACCTAATGTGCTTGAGTTTTGTACTACATAGCGATGGGATTTGTACTTCGTGTGCTTACCTTTTTTGCTTCAATAATTAATAGTTTACACCTAACGTGCTCGAGTTCTGCACTCCATGTTGGTGCTATCTGTACTTCGTGTGCTTATCTTTTCTACTTCAATAGTCGACACTTTACACCTAATGTGCTTGAGTTCTGCACTCCAGGTTGGTGGGATCTGTACCTCGTGTGCTTATCTTTTCTACTTCAATAGTTGAAACTTTACAACAAATGTGCTCGAGTTCTGTACTCCATGTTGGTGGTATCTGTACTTCGTGTGCATATCTTTTCTACTTCAATAGTCGACACTTTACACTTAATGTGATTGAGTTCTTTACTCCATCTTGGTGGTATCTGTACTTCGTGTGCTTACCTTTTCTACTTCAATAATTAACACTTTACACCTAACGTGCTCGAGTTCTGCACTCTATATTGGTCGTGTCTGTACTTCGTGTGCTTATCTTTTCTACTTCAATAGTTGACACTTTACACCTAATGTGTTCGAGTTCTGCACTCCATGTTGGTAATTTCTTTACATCGTGTGCTTATCTTTTCTACTTCAATAGTCGACACTTTACACCTAATGTGCTCGAGTTCTGCACTCCATGTTGGTGGTATCTGTACCTCGTGTGCTTATCATTTCTACTTCAATAGTTGACACTTTACACCTAATGTGCTCGAGTTCTGTACTCCACGTTGGTGGTATCTGTACTTCGTGTGCTTATCTTTTCTACTTCAATAGTCGACACTTTACACCTATTGTGATTGAGTTCTGTACTCCATGTTGGTGGTATCTGTACTTCGTGTGCTTACGTTTTCTATTTCAATAGTTAACACTTTACACCTAACGTGCTCGAGTTCTACACTCTATGTTGGTGGTATCTGTACTTCGTGTGCTTATCTTTTCTACTTCAATAGTTGAAATTTTACACCTAATGTGCTTAAGTTCTATACTATAGTTTTGTGGTATCTGTGCTTATCTTTTCTACTTCAATAATTGACGCTTTACACCTAATGTGCTCGAGTTCTGCACTCCATGTTGGTGGTTTCTGTACTTCGTGTGCTTATCTTTTCTACTTCAATAGTTGACACTTTACACCTAACGTGTTTGAGTTCTGTACTAAATTTTGGTGGTATTTGTGCTTCATGTGCTTATCTTTTCTACTTCAATAGTTGACACTTTACGCCCAATGTGCTTGTGTTCTGTACTACACAGTGGTAGGATCTGTACTTCGTGTGCTTACCTTTTCTACTTCAATAATTAACACTTTGCACCTACCATGCTCGAGTTTTGTTCTCCATGTTGGTGGTATCTGTACTTCGTGTGTCTATCTTTTCTACTCCAATGGTCGACACTTTGCACCTAATGTGCTTGAGTTCTGCAAGCCATGTTGGACGTATCTGTACTTCGTGTGCTTATCTTTTCTACTTCAATAGTTGACACTTTACACCTAATGTGCTCGAGTTCCGCAATCTATGTTGGTGGTGTCTGTACTTTGTGTGCTTATCTTTTCTACTTCGATAGTCGACACTTTACACCTAATGTGCTTAAGTTCTATACTCCACGTTGGTGGGATCTATACTTCGTGTGCTTATCTTTTCTACTTCAATAGTGGACACTTTACACCTAACGTGTTTGAGTTCTGTACAAGATTTTGGTGGTATCTGTGCTTCATGTGCTTATCTTTTATACTTCAATTGTTGACACTTTACACCTAATGTGCTCGAGTTCTGCACGCCATGTTGGTGGTATCTGTTCTTCGTGTGCTTGTCTTTTCTACTTCAATAGTTGACACTTTAGAGCTAATGTGCTCGAGTTCTGTACTAGATTTTGGTGGTATCTGTACTTAGTTTGCCTATGTTTTCTACTTCAATAGTCGACACTTTACACCTAATGTGCTCGAGTTCTGCACTCCTTGTTGGTGGTATCTGTACTTCGTGTGCTTATCTTTTCTACTCCAATAGTCGACACTTTACACCTAATGTGCTTGAGTTCTGTACTACAGGTTGGTGGGATCTGTATCTCGGGTGCTTATCCTTTGTACTTCAATAGTTGACACTTTACACCTAATGTGCTCGAGTTCTGTTCTCCTTATTGTTGGTATCTGTACTTCGTGTGCTTATCTTTTCTACTTCAATAGTCAACCCTTTACACTTAATGTGATTGAGTTCTGTTCTCCAAGTTTGTGGTATCTGTACTTCGTGTGCTTACCTTTTCCACTTCAATAATTAACACTTTACACCTAAAGTGGTCGAGTTCTGCACTCTATGTTGGTCGTATCTGTACTTCGTGTGCTTATCTTTTCTACTTCAATAGTTGACATTTTACACCTAATGTGCTTGAGTTCTGTACTAGATTTTTGTGGTTTCTGTGCTTCATGTGCTTATCTCTTCTGCTCCAATTGTTGACATATTACACCTAATGTGCTCGAGTTCTGCACTCCATGTTGGTAGTTTCTGTGAATCGTGTGCTTATCCTTTCTACTTCAATAGTCGTCACTTTACACCTAATGTGCTTGAGTTCTATACTCCATGTTGGTGGGATCTGTACTTCGTGTGCTTATCTTTTCTACTTCAATAGTTGGCCCCTTACACCAAACGTGTTTGAGTTCTGTACAAAATTTTGGTGGTATTTGTGCTTCGTGTGCTTATCTTTTCTACTTCAATAGTTGACACTTTACACCAAATGTGCTCGTGTTCTGTACTCCATGTTGGTGGTATCTGTACTTCGTGTGCTTATCTTTTCTACTTCAATAGTCGACACTTTACACCTAATGTGATCGAGTTCTGTATTCCATGTTGGTGCTATCTGTACTTCGTGTGCTTACCTTTTGTACTTCAGTAATTAACACTTTACAGCTAACGTGCTCGAGTTCTGCACTCTATGTTGGTGGTATCTGTACTTCGTGTGCTTATCTATTCTACTTCAATAGTTGACATTTTACACCTAATGTGCTTGAGTTCTGTACTAGATTTTTGTGGTATCTGTGCTTCATGTGCTTATCTTTTCTACTCCAACAGTTGACACTTTACACCTAATGTGCTCGAGTTCTGCACTCTATGTTTTTGGTTTCTGTACTTCTTGTGCTTATCTTTTCTACTTCAATAGTCGACACTTTACACCTAATGTGCTTGAGTTCTATACTCCATGTTGGTGGGATCTGTACTTCGTGTGCTTATCTTTTCTGCTTCAATAGTTGACACTTTACACCTAATGTGTTTGAGTTCTGTACTAAATTTTGGTGGTATTTGTGCTTCATGTGCTTATCTTTTCTACTTCAATAGTTGACACTTTTCACCTAATGTGCTCGAGTTCTGCACTCCATGTTGGTGGTATCTGTACTTCGTGTGCTTATCTTTTCTACTTCAATAGTCGACACTTTACACCTAATGTGCTTGAGTTTTGTACTACATAGCGGTGGGATTTGTACTTCGTGTGCTTACCTTTTCTGCTTCAATAATTAATAGTTTACACCTAACGTGCTCGAGTTCTGCACTCCATGTTGGTGCTATCTGTACTTCGTGTGCTTATCTTTTCTACTTCAATAGTCGACACTTTACACCTAATGTGCTTGAGTTCTGCACTCCAGGTTGGTGGGATCTGTACCTCGTGTGCTTATCTTTTCTACTTCAATAGTTGAAACTTTACAACAAATGTGCTCGAGTTCTGTACTCCATGTTGGTGGTATCTGTACTTCGTGTGCATATCTTTTCTACTTCAATAGTCGACACTTTACACTTAATGTGATTGAGTTCTGTACTCCATCTTGGTGGTATCTGTACTTCGTGTGCTTACCTTTTCTACTTCAATAATTAACACTTTACACCTAACGTGCTCGAGTTCTGCACTCTATGTTGGTCGTGTCTGTACTTCGTGTGCTTATCTTTTCTACTTCAATAGTTGACACTTTACACCTAATGTGTTCGAGTTCTGCACTCCATGTTGGTAATTTCTTTACATCGTGTGCTTATCTTTTCTACTTCAATAGTCGACACTTTACACCTAATGTGCTCGAGTTCTGCACTCCATGTTGGTGGTATCTGTACCTCGTGTGCTTATCTTTTCTACTTCAATAGTTGACACTTTACACCTAATGTGCTCGAGTTCTGTACTCCACGTTGGTGGTATCTGTACTTCGTGTGCTTATCTTTTCTACTTCAATAGTCGACACTTTACACCTATTGTGATTGAGTTCTGTACTCCATGTTGGTGGTATCTGTACTTCGTGTGCTTACGTTTTCTATTTCAATAGTTAACACTTTACACCTAACATGCTCGAGTTCTACACTCTATGTTGGTGGTATCTGTACTTCGTGTGCTTATCTTTTCTACTTCAATAGTTGAAATTTTACACCTAATGTGCTTAAGTTCTATACTATATTTTTGTGGTATCTGTGCTTATCTTTTCTACTTCAATAATTGACACTTTACACCTAATGTGCTCGAGTTCTGCACTCCATGTTGGTGGTTTCTGTACTTCGTGTGCTTATCTTTTCTACTTCAATAGTTGACACTTTACACCTAACGTGTTTGAGTTCTGTACTAAATTTTGGTGGTATTTGTGCTTCATGTGCTTATCTTTTCTACTTCAATAGTCGACACTTTACACCTAATGTGCTTGTGTTCTGTACTACACAGTGGTAGGATCTGTACTTCGTGTGCTTACCTTTTCTACTTCAATAATTAACACTGTGCACCTACCATGCTCGAGTTCTGCTCTCCATGTTGGTGGTATCTGTACTTCGTGTGTCTATCTTTTCTACTCCAATGGTCGACACTTTGCACCTAATGTGCTTGAGTTCTGCAAGCCATGTTGGACGTATCTGTACTTCGTGTGCTTATCTTTTCTACTTCAATAGTTGACACTTTACACCTAATGTGCTCGAGTTCCGCAATCTATGTTGGTGGTGTCTGTACTTTGTGTGCTTATCTTTTCTACTTCGATAGTCGACACTTTACACCTAATGTGCCTAAGTTCTATACTCCACGTTGGTGGGATCTATACTTCGTGTGCTTATCTTTTCTACTACAATAGTGGACACTTTACACCTAACGTGTTTGAGTTCTGTACAAGATTTTGGTGGTATCTGTGCTTCATGTGCTTATCTTTTATACTTCAATTGTTGACACTTTACACCTAATGTGCTCGAGTTCTGCACGCCATGTTGGTGGTATCTGTTCTTCGTGTGCTTGTCTTTTCTACTTCAATAGTTGACACTTTAGAGCTAATGTGCTCGAGTTCTGTACTAGATTTTGGTGGTATCTGTACTTAGTGTGCTTATGTTTTCTACTTCAATAGTCGACACTTTACACCTAATGTGCTCGAGTTCTGCACTCCTTGTTGGTGGTATCTGTACTTCGTGTGCTTATCTTTTCTACTCCAATAGTCGACACTTTACACCTAATGTGCTTGAGTTCTGTACTACAGGTTGGTGGAATCTGTATCTCGGGTGCTTATCTTTTGTACTTCAATAGTTGACACTTTACACCTAATGTGCTCGAGTTCTGTTCTCCTTATTGTTGGTATCTGTACTTCGTGTGCTTATCTTTTCTACTTCAATAGTCAACCCTTTACACTTAATGTGATTGAGTTCTGTTCTCCAAGTTTGTGGTATCTGTACTTCGTGTGCTTACCTTTTCCACTTCAATAATTAACACTTTACACCTAAAGTGGTCGAGTTCTGCACTCTATGTTGGTCGTATCTGTACTTCGTGTGCTTATCTTTTCTACTTCAATAGTTGACATTTTACACCTAATGTGCTTGAGTTCTGTACTAGATTTTTGTGGTTTCTGTGCTTCATGTGCTTATCTCTTCTGCTCCAATTGTTGACATATTACACCTAATGTGCTCTAGTTCTGCACTCCATGTTGGTAGTTTCTGTGAATCGTGTGCTTATCCTTTCTACTTCAATAGTCGTCACTTTACACCTAATGTGCTTGAGTTCTATACTCCATGTTGGTGGGATCTGTACTTCGTGTGCTTATCTTTCCTACTTCAATAGTTGGCCCCTTACACCAAACGTGTTTGAGTTCTGTACAAAATTTTGGTGGTATTTGTGCTTCGTGTGCTTATCTTTTCTACTTCAATAGTTGACACTTTACACCTAATGTGCTCGAGTTCTGTACTCCATGTTGGTGGTATCTGTACTTCGTGTGCTTATCTTTTCTACTTCAATAGTCGACACTTTACACCTAATGTGATTGAGTTCTGTATTCCATGTTGGTGCTACCTGTACTTCGTGTGCTTACCTTTTCTACTTCAGTAATTAACACTTTACAGCTAACGTGCTCGAGTTCTGCACTCTATGTTGGTGGTATCTGTACTTCGTGTGCTTATCTATTCTACTTCAATTGTTGACATTTCACACCTAATGTGCTTGAGTTCTGTACTAGATTATTGTGGTATCTCTGCTTCATGTGCTTATCTTTTCTACTCCAACAGTTGACACTTTACACCTAATGTGCTCGAGTTCTACACTCCATGTTTGTGGTTTCTGTACTTCTTGTGCTTATCTTTTCTACTTCAATAGTCGACACTTTACACCTAATGTGCTTGAGTTCTATACTCCATGTTGGTGGGATCTGTACTTCGTGTGCTTATCTTTTCTGCTTCAATAGTTGACACTTTACACCTAATGTGTTTGAGTTCTGTACTAAATTTTGGTGGTATTTGTGCTTCATGTGCTTATCTTTTGTACTTCGATAGTTGACACTTTACACCTAATGTGCTCGAGTTCTGCACTCCATGTTGGTGGTATCTGTACTTCGCGTGCTTATCTTTTCTACTTCAATAGTCGACACTTTACACCTAATGTGATTGAGTTCTGTATTCCATGTTGGTGCTACCTGTACTTCGTGTGCTTACCTTTTCTACTTCAGTAATTAACACTTTACAGCTAACGTGCTCGAGTTCTGCACTCTATGTTGGTGGTATCTGTACTTCGTGTGCTTATCTATTCTACTTCAATTGTTGACATTTCACACCTAATGTGCTTGAGTTCTGTACTAGATTTTTGTGGTATCTCTGCTTCATGTGCTTATCTTTTCTACTCCAACAGTTGACACTTTACACCTAATGTGCTCGAGTTCTACACTCCATGTTTGTGGTTTCTGTACTTCTTGTGCTTATCTTTTCTACTTCAATAGTCGACACTTTACACCTAATGTGCTTGAGTTCTATACTCTATGTTGGTGGGATCTGTACTTCGTGTGCTTATCTTTTCTGCTTCAATAGTTGACACTTTACACCTAATGTGTTTGAGTTCTGTACTAAATTTTGGTGGTATTTGTGCTTCATGTGCTTATCTTTTGTACTTCAATAGTTGACACTTTACACCTAATGTGCTCGAGTTCTGCACTCCATGTTGGTGGTATCTGTACTTCGCGTGCTTATCTTTTCTACTTCAATAGTCGACACTTTACACCTAATGTGATTGAGTTCTGTATTCCATGTTGGTGCTACCTGTACTTCGTGTGCTTACCTTTTCTACTTCAGTAATTAACACTTTACAGCTAACGTGCTCGAGTTCTGCACTCTATGTTGGTGGTATCTGTACTTCGTGTGCTTATCTATTCTACTTCAATTGTTGACATTTCACACCTAATGTGCTTGAGTTCTGTACTAGATTTTTGTGGTATCTCTGCTTCATGTGCTTATCTTTTCTACTCCAACAGTTGACAATTTACACCTAATGTGCTCGAGTTCTACACTCCATGTTTGTGGTTTCTGTACTTCATGTGCTTATCTTTTCTACTTCAATAGTCGACACTTTACACCTAATGTGCTTGAGTTCTATACTCCATGTTGGTGGGATCTGTACTTCGTGTGCTTATCTTTTCTACTTCAATAGTTGGCCCCTTACACCAAACGTGTTTGAGTTCTGTACAAAATTTTGGTGGTATTTGTGCTTCGTGTGCTTATCTTTTCTACTTCAATAGTTGACACTTTACACCTAATGTGCTCGAGTTCTGTACTCCATGTTGGTGGTATCTGTACTTCGTGTGCTTATCTTTTCTACTTCAATAGTCGACACTTTACACCTAATGTGATTGAGTTCTGTATTCCATGTTGGTGCTACCTGTACTTCGTGTGCTTACCTTTTCTACTTCAGTAATTAACACTTTACAGCTAACGTGCTCGAGTTCTGCACTCTATGTTGGTGGTATCTGTACTTCGTGTGCTTATCTATTCTACTTCAATTGTTGACATTTCACACCTAATGTGCTTGAGTTCTGTACTAGATTTTTGTGGTATCTCTGCTTCATGTGCTTATCTTTTCTACTCCAACAGTTGACACTTTACACCTAATGTGCTCGAGTTCTACACTCCATGTTTGTGGTTTCTGTACTTCTTGTGCTTATCTTTTCTACTTCAATAGTCGACACTTTACACCTAATGTGCTTGAGTTCTATACTCCATGTTGGTGGGATCTGTACTTCGTGTGCTTATCTTTTCTGCTTCAATAGTTGACACTTTACACCTAATGTGTTTGAGTTCTGTACTAAATTTTGGTGGTATTTGTGCTTCATGTGCTTATCTTTTGTACTTCAATAGTTGACACTTTACACCTAATGTGCTCGAGTTCTGCACTCCATGTTGGTGGTATCTGTACTTCGCGTGCTTATCTTTTCTACTTCAATAGTCGACACTTTACACCTAATGTGCTTGAGTTCTGTACTACATAGCGGTGGGATTTGTACTTCGTGTGCTTATCTTTTCTACTTCAATATTTGACACTTTACACCTAATGTGTTCGAGTTCTTTTCTCCATGTTGGTGGTATATATACTGCATATGCTTATCTTTTCTACTTCAATAGTTGACACTTTTCACCTAATGTGCTCGAGTTCTACACTCCATGTTGGTGGTATCTGTACTTCGTGTGCTTATCTTTTCTACTTCAATAGTCGACACTTTACACCTAATGTGATTGAGTTCTGTATTCCATGTTGGTGCTACCTGTACTTCGTGTGCTTACCTTTTCTACTTCAGTAATTAACACTTTACAGCTAACGTGCTCGAGTTCTGCACTCTATGTTGGTGGTATCTGTACTTCGCGTGCTTATCTATTCTACTTCAATTGTTGACATTTCACACCTAATGTGCTTGAGTTCTGTACTAGATTTTTGTGGTATCTCTGCTTCATGTGCTTATCTTTTCTACTCCAACAGTTGACACTTTACACCTAATGTGCTCGAGTTCTACACTCCATGTTTGTGGTTTCTGTACTTCGTGTGCTTATCTTTTCTACTTCAATAGTCGACACTTTACACCTAATGTGCTTGAGTTCTATACTCCATGTTGGTGGGATCTGTACTTCGTGTACTTATCTTTTCTACTTCAATAGTTGGCACTTTACACCTAACGTGTTTAAGTTCTGTATTATATTTTGGTGGTATTTGTGGTTCATGTGCTTATCTTTTCTACTTCAATAGTTGACACTTTACACCTAATATGCTCGAGTTCTGCACGCCATGTTGGTGGTATCTGTACTTCGTGGGCTTATCTTTTCTACTTCAATAGTCGACACTTTACATTTAATATGCTTGAGTTCTGCACGCCTTGTTGGACATAACTATACTTCGTGTGCTTATCTTTTCTACTTCAATAGTCGACACTTTACAACTAATGTGCTTGAGTTCTGAACTCTAGGTTGGTGAGATCTATACCTCGTGTGCTCATCTTTTCTACTTCAACAGTTGACACTTTACACCTAATGTGCTCGAGTTCTTTACTCCTTGTTGGGGGTAGCTTTTCCTCATGTACTTATCTTTTCTACTTCAATTGTGGACACTTTACCCTTAATGTGCTTCAGTTATGTTCTCCATGTTGGTGGTATCTGTACTTCGTGTGCTTATCTTTTCTACTTCAATAGTTGAAACTTTGCACCGATTGTGCTCGAGTTCTGCACTCCATGTTGGACGTATCTGTACTTCGTGTGCTTATCTTTTCTACTTCAATAATTAACACTTTACACCTAATGTGCTCGAGTTCTGCACTCTATGTTGGTGACATCTGTACCTCGTGTGCTTATCTTTTCTACTTCAATAGTCGACACTTTACACCTAATGTGCTTGAGTTCTATACTCCAGGTTGGTGGGATCTGTACTTCGTGTGCTTATCTTTTCTACTTCAACAGTTGACACTTTACACCTAATGTGCTCGAGTTCTACACTCCATGTTGGTGGTGTCTGTACTTCGTGTGCTTATCTTTTCTACTTCAATAGTCGACACTTTACACCTAATGTGCTTGAGTTCTATACTCCATGTAGGTGGGATCTGTACTTCGTGTGCTTATCTTTTCGACTTCAATAGTTGACACTTTACACCTAATGTGCTCGAGTTCTGCACTCCATGTTGGTGGTGTCTGTACTTCGTGTGCTTATCTTTTCTACATCAATAGTCGACACTTTGCACTTAATGTGCTTGAGTTCTATACTCCATGTTGGTGGGATCTGTACTTCGTGTACTTATCTTTTCTACTTCAATAGTTGGCACTTTACACCTAACGTGTTTGAGTTCTGTATTATATTTTGGTGGTATCTGTAGTTCATGTGCTTATCTTTTCTACTTCAATAGTTGTCACTTTACACCTAATATGGTCGAGTTCTGCACGCCATGTTGGTGGTATCTGTACTTCGTGGGCTTATCTTTTCTACTTCAATAGTCGACACTTTACACCTAATGTGCTTGTGTTCTGTACTCTAGGTTGGTGAGATCTATACCTCGTGTGCTCATCTTTTCTACTTCAACAGTTGACACTTTACACCTAATGTGCTCGAGTTCTTCACTCCTTGTTGGGGGTAGCTGTTCCTCATGTACTTATCTTTTCTACTTCAATTGTTGACACTTTACCCTTATTGTGCTTCAGTTATGTTCTCCATGTTGGTGGTATCTGTACTTCGTGTGCTTACCTTTTCTACTTCAATAGTTGACACATTGCACCTAATGTGCTCGAGTTCTGCACTCCATGTTGGACGTATCTGTACTTCGTGTGCTTATCTTTTCTACTTCAATAATTAACACTTTACACCTAATGTGCTCGAGTTCTGCACTCTATGTTGGTGAGATCTGTACCTTGTGTGCTTATCTTTTCTACTTCAATAGTCGACACTTTACACCTAATGTGCTTGAGTTCTATACTCCATGTTGGTGGGATCTGTACTTCGTGTGCTTATCTTTTCTACTTCAATAGTTGACACTTTACACCTAACGTGTTTGAGTTCTGTATTAGATTTTGGTGGTATCTGTGCCTCGTGTGCTTATCTTTTCTACTTCAATAGTTGACACTTTACACCTAATATGCTCGAGTTCTACATACCATGTTGGCGGTATCTGTACTTCGTGGGCTTATCTTTTCTACTTCAATAGTCGACACTTTACACCTAATGTGCTTGAGTTCTACACGCCAGGTTGGACGTATCTGTACTTTGTGTGCTTATCTTTTCTACTTCAATAGTTGACACTTTACACCTAATGTGCTCGAGTTCTGCACTCCATGTTGGTGGTATCTGTACTTCGTGTGCTTATCTTTTCTACTTCAATAGTCGACACGTTATCACTAATGTGCTTGAGTTCTGTACTAGATTTTGGTCGTATTTGTGCTTATCTTTTCTACTTCAATAGTTGACACTCTACACCTAATGTGCAAGAGTTCTGCACGCTATGTTGGTGGTATCTGTACTTCGTGGGCTTATCTTTTCTACTTCAATAGTCGACACTTTACACCTAATGTGCTTGAGTTCTGCACGCCATGTTGGACATAACTGTACTTCGTGTGCTTATCTTTTCTACTTCAATAGTCGACACTTTACACCTAATGTGCTTGAGTTCTGTACTCTAGGTTGGTGAGATCTATACCTCGTGTGCTCATCTTTTCTACGTCAACAGTTGACACTTTACACCTAATGTGCTCGAGTTCTTTACTCCTTGTTGGGGGTAGCTGTTCCTCATGTACTTATCTTTTCTACTTCAATTGTTGACACTTTACCCTTAATGTGCTTCAGTTATGTTCTCCATGTTGGTGGTATCTGTGCTTCATGTGCTTACCTTTTCTACTTCAATAGTTGACACTTTGCACCCAATGTGCTCGAGTTCTGCACTCCATGTTGGACGTGTCTGTACTTCGTGTGCTTACCTTTTCTACTTCAATAATTAACACTTTACACCTAATGTGCTCGAGTTCTTTACTCCTTGTTGGGGGTAGCTGTTCCTCAAGTACTTATCTTTTCTACTTCAATACTTGACACTTTACACCTAATATGCTCGAGTTCTGCACGCCATGTTGGTGGTATCTGTACTTCGTGGGCTTTTCTTTTCTACTTCAATAGTCGACACTTTACATTTAATGTGCTTGAGTTCTGCACGCCATGTTGGACATAACTGTACTTCGTGTGCTTATCTTTTCTACTTCAATAGTCGACACTTTACAACTAATGTGCTTGAGTTCTGTACTCTAGGTTGGTGAGATCTATACCTCGTGTGCTCATCTTTTCTACTTCAACAGTTGACACTTTACACCTAATGTGCTCGAGTTCTTTACTCCGTGTTGGGGTAGCTTTTCCTCATGTACTTATCTTTTCTACTTCAATTGTGGACACTTTACCCTTAATGTGCTTCAGTTATGTTCTCCATGTTGGTGGTATCTGTACTTCGTGTGCTTATCTTTTCTACTTCAATAGTTGACACTTTGCACCGATTGTGCTCGAGTTCTGCACTCCATGTTGGACGTATCTGTACTTCGTGTGCTTATCTTTTCTACTTCAATAATTAACACTTTACACCTAATGTGCTCGAGTTCTGCACTCTATGTTGGTGACATCTGTACCTCGTGTGCTTATCTTTTCTACTTCAATAGTCGACACTTTACACCTAATGTGCTTGAGTTCTATACTCCAGGTTGGTGGGATCTGTACTTCGTGTGCTTATCTTTTCTACTTCAACAGTTGACACTTTACACCTAATGTGCTCGAGTTCTACACTCCATGTTGGTGGTGTCTGTACTTCGTGTGCTTATCTTTTCTACTTCAATAGTCGACACTTTACACCTAATGTGCTTGAGTTCTATACTCCATGTAGGTGGGATCTGTACTTCGTGTGCTTATCTTTTCGACTTCAATAGTTGACACTTTACACCTAATGTGCTCGAGTTCTGCACTCCATGTTGGTGGTGTCTGTACTTCGTGTGCTTATCTTTTCTACATCAATAGTCGACACTTTGCACTTAATGTGCCTGAGTTCTATACTCCATGTTGGTGGGATCTGTACTTCGTGTACTTATCTTTTCTACTTCAATAGTTGGCACTTTACACCTAACGTGTTTGAGTTCTGTATTATATTTTGGGGGTATCTGTAGTTCATGTGCTTATCTTTTCTACTTCAATAGTTGTCGCTTTACACCTAATATGGTCGAGTTCTGCACGCCATGTTGGTGGTATCTGTACTTCGTGGGCTTATCTTTTCTACTTCAATAGTCGACACTTTACATTTAATGTGCTTGAGTTCTGCACGCCATGTTGGACATAACTGTACTTCGTGTGCTTATCTTTTCTACTTCAATAGTCGACACTTTACAACTAATGTGCTTGAGTTCTGTACTCTAGGTTGGTGAGATCTATACCTCGTGTGCTCATCTTTTCTACTTCAACAGTTGACACTTTACACCAAATGTGCTCGAGTTCTTTACTCCTTGTTGGGGGTAGCTTTTCCTCATGTACTTATCTTTTCTACTTCAATTGTGGACACTTTACCCTTAATGTGCTTCAGTTATGTTCTCCATGTTGGTGGTATCTGTACTTCGTGTGCTTATCTTTTCTACTTCAATAGTTGACACTTTGCACCTATTGTGCTCGAGTTCTGCACTCCATGTTGGACGTATCTGTACTTCGTGTGCTTATCTTTTCTACTTCAATAATTAACACTTTACACCTAATGTGCTCGAGTTCTGCATTCTATGTTGGTGAGATCTGTACCTCGTGTGCTTATCTTTTCTACTTCAATAGTCGACACTTTACACCTAATGTGCTTGAGTTCTATACTCCAGGTTGGTGGGATCTGTACTTCGTGTGCTTATCATTTCTACATCAATAGTCGACACTTTGCACTTAATGTGCTTGAGTTCTATACTCAATGTTGGTGGGATCTGTACTTTGTGTACTTATCTTTTCTACTTCAATAGTTGACACTTTACACCTAATGTGCTCGAGTTCTGCACTCCATGTTGGTGGTGTCTGTACTTCGTGTGCTTATCTTTTCTACATCAATAGTCGACACTTTGCACTTAATGTGCTTGAGTTCTATACTCAATGTTGGTGGGATCTGTACTTCGTGTACTTATCTTTTCTACTTCAATAGTTGGCACTTTACACCTAACGTGTTTGAGTTCTGTATTATATTTTGGTGGTATCTATGGTTCATCTGCTTATATTTTCTACTTCAATAGTTGACCCTTTACACCTAATATGCTCGAGTTCTGCACGCCATGTTGGTGGTATCTGTACTTCGTGGGCTTATCTTTTCTACTTCAATAGTCGACACTTTACACCTAATGTGCTTGAGTTCTGCACGCCATGTTGGACATAACTGTACTTCGTGTGCTTATCTTTTCTACTTCAATAGTCGACACTTTACACCTAATGTGCTTGTGTTCTGTACTCTAGGTTGGTGAGATCTATACCTCGTGTGCTCATCTTTTCTACTTCAACAGTTGACACTTTACACCAAATGTGCTCGAGTTCTTTACTCCTTGTTGGGGGTAGCTTTTCCTCATGTACTTATCTTTTCTACTTCAATTGTGGACACTTTACCCTTAATGTGCTTCAGTTATGTTCTCCATGTTGGTGGTATCTGTACTTCGTGTGCTTATCTTTTCTACTTCAATAGTTGACACTTTGCACCTATTGTGCTCGAGTTCTGCACTCCATGTTGGACGTATCTGTACTTCGTGTGCTTATCTTTTCTACTTCAATAATTAACACTTTACACCTAATGTGCTCGAGTTCTGCATTCTATGTTGGTGAGATCTGTACCTCGTGTGCTTATCTTTTCTACTTCAATAGTCGACACTTTACACCTAATGTGCTTGAGTTCTATACTCCAGGTTGGTGGGATCTGTACTTCGTGTGCTTATCATTTCTACATCAATAGTCGACACTTTGCACTTAATGTGCTTGAGTTCTATACTCAATGTTGGTGGGATCTGTACTTTGTGTACTTATCTTTTCTACTTCAATAGTTGACACTTTACACCTAATGTGCTCGAGTTCTGCACTCCATGTTGGTGGTGTCTGTACTTCGTGTGCTTATCTTTTCTACATCAATAGTCGACACTTTGCACTTAATGTGCTTGAGTTCTATACTCAATGTTGGTGGGATCTGTACTTCGTGTACTTATCTTTTCTACTTCAATAGTTGGCACTTTACACCTAACGTGTTTGAGTTCTGTATTATATTTTGGTGGTATCTATGGTTCATCTGCTTATATTTTCTACTTCAATAGTTGACCCTTTACACCTAATATGCTCGAGTTCTGCACGCCATGTTGGTGGTATCTGTACTTCGTGGGCTTATCTTTTCTACTTCAATAGTCGACACTTTACACCTAATGTGCTTGAGTTCTGCACGCCATGTTGGACATAACTGTACTTCGTGTGCTTATCTTTTCTACTTCAATAGTCGACACTTTACACCTAATGTGCTTGTGTTCTGTACTCTAGGTTGGTGAGATCTATACCTCGTATGCTCATCTTTTCTACTTCAACAGTTGACACTTTACACCTAATGTGCTCGAGTTCTTCACTCCTTGTTGGGGGTAGCTGTTCCTCATGTACTTATCTTTTCTACTTCAATTGTTGACACTTTACCCTTAATGTGCTTCAGTTATGTTCTCCATGTTGGTGGTATCTGTACTTCGTGTGCTTACCTTTTCTACTTCAATAGTTGACACATTGCACCTAATGTGCTCGAGTTCTGCACTCCATGTTGGACGTATCTGTACTTCGTGTGCTTATCTTTTCTACTTCAATAATTAACACTTTACACCTAATGTGCTCGAGTTCTGCACTCTATGTTGGTGAGATCTGTACCTTGTGTGCTTATCTTTTCTACTTCAATAGTCGACACTTTACACCTAATGTGCTTGAGTTCTATACTCCATGTTGGTGGGATCTGTACTTCGTGTGCTTATCTTTTCTACTTCAATAGTTGACACTTTACACCTAACGTGTTTGAGTTCTGTATTAGATTTTGGTGGTATCTGTGCCTCGTGTGCTTATCTTTTCTACTTCAATAGTTGACACTTTACACCTAATATGCTCGAGTTCTACATACCATGTTGGCGGTATCTGTACTTCGTGGGCTTATCTTTTCTACTTCAATAGTCGACACTTTACACCTAATGTGCTTGAGTTCTACACGCCAGGTTGGACGTATCTGTACTTCGTGTGCTTATCTTTTCTGCTTCAATAGTTGACACTTTACACCTAATGTGCTCGAGTTCTGCACTCCATGTTGGTGGTATCTGTACTTCGTGTGCTTATCTTTTCTACTTCAATAGTCGACACGTTATCCCTAATGTGCTTGAGTTCTGTACTAGATTTTGGTGGTATTTGTGCTTATCTTTTCTACTTCAATAGTTGACACTTTACACCTAATATGCTCGAGTTCTACATACCATGTTGGCGGTATCTGTACTTCGTGGGCTTATCTTTTCTACTTCAATAGTCGACACTTTACACCTAATGTGCTTGAGTTCTACACGCCAGGTTGGACGTATCTGTACTTCGTGTGCTTATCTTTTCTGCTTCAATAGTTGACACTTTACACCTAATGTGCTCGAGTTCTGCACTCCATGTTGGTGGTATCTGTACTTCGTGTGCTTATCTTTTCTACTTCAATAGTCGACACGTTATCCCTAATGTGCTTGAGTTCTGTACTAGATTTTGGTGGTATTTGTGCTTATCTTTTCTACTTCAATAGTTGACACTTTACACCTAATGTGCAAGAGTTCTGCACGCTATGTTGGTGGTATCTGTACTTCGTGGGCTTATCTTTTGTACTTCAATAGTCGACACTTTACACCTAATGTGCTTGAGTTCTGCACGCCATGTTGGACATAACTGTACTTCGTGTGCTTACCTTTTCTACTTCAATAGTCGACACTTTACACCTAATGTGCTTGAGTTCTGTACTCTAGGTTGGTGAGATCTATACCTCGTGTGCTCATCTTTTCTACGTCAACAGTTGACACTTTACACCTAATGTGCTCGAGTTCTTTACTCCTTGTTGGGGGTAGCTGTTCCTCATGTACTTATCTTTTCTACTTCAATTGTTGACACTTTACCCTTAATGTGCTTCAGTTATGTTCTCCATGTTGGTGGTATCTGTGCTTCATGTGCTTACCTTTTCTACTTCAATAGTTGACACTTTGCACCCAATGTGCTCGAGTTCTGCACTCCATGTTGGACGTATCTGTACTTCGTGTGCTTACCTTTTCTACTTCAATAATTAACACTTTACACCAAATGTGCTCGAGTTCTTTACTCCTTGTTGGGGGTAGCTGTTCCTCAAGTACTTATCTTTTCTACTTCAATTGTTGACACTATACCCTTAATGTGCTTCAGTTATGTTCTCCATGTTGGTGGTATCTGTACTTCGTGTGCTTATCTTTTCTACTTCAATAGTTGACACTTTACACCTCATGTGCTCGAGTTCTACACTCCATGTTGGTGGTGTCTGTACTTTGTGTGCTTATCTTTTCTACTTCAATAGTCGACACTTTACACCTAATGTGCTTGAGTTCTATACTCCATGTAGGTGGGATCTGTACTTCGTGTGCATGTCTTTTCGACTTCAATAGTCGACACTTTACACCTAATGTGCTCGAGTTCTGCACTCCATGTTGGTGGTGTCTGTACTTCGTGTGCTTATCTTTTCTACATCAATAGTCGACACTTTGCACTTAATGTGCTTGAGTTCTATACTCCATGTTGGTGGGATCTGTACTTCGTGTACTTATCTTTTCTACTTCAATAGTTGGCACTTTACACCTAACGTGTTTGAGTTCTGTATTATATTTTGGTGCTATCTGTGGTTCATGTGCTTATCTTTTCTACTTCAATAGTTGTCACTTTACACCTAATATGCTCGAGTTCTGCACGCCATGTTGGTGGTATCTGTACTTCGTGGGCTTATCTTTTCTACTTCAATAGTCGACACTTTACACCTAATGTGCTTGAGTTCTGCACGCCATGTTGGACATAACTGTATTTCGTGTGCTTATCTTTTCTACTTCAATAGTCGACACTTTACACCTAATGTGCTTGAGTTCTATACTCCATGTTGGTGGGATCTGTACTTCGTGTGCTTATCTTTTCTACTTCAATAGTTGACACTTTACACCTAACGTGTTTGAGTTCTGTATTAGATTTTGGTGGTATCTGTGCCTCGTGTGCTTATCTTTTCTACTTCAATAGTTGACACTTTACACCTAATATGCTCGAGTTCTACATACCATGTTGGCGGTATCTGTACTTCGTGGGCTTATCTTTTCTACTTCAATAGTCGACACTTTACACCTAATGTGCTTGAGTTCTACACGCCATGTTGGACGTATCTGTACTTCGTGTGCTTATCTTTTCTACTTCAATAGTTGACACTTTACACCTAATGTGCTCGAGTTCAGCACTCCATGTTGGTGGTATCTGTACTTCGTGTGCTTATCTTTTCTACTTCAATAGTCGACACGTTATCCCTAATGTGCTTGAGTTCTGTACTAGATTTTGGTGGTATTTGTGCTTATCTTTTCTACTTCAATAGTTGACACTTTACACCTAATGTGCAAGAGTTCTGCACGCTATGTTGGTGGTATCTGTACTTCGTGGGCTTATCTTTTGTACTTCAATAGTCGACACTTTACACCTAATGTGTTTGAGTTCTGCACGCCATGTTGGACATAACTGTACTTCGTGTGCTTCTCTTTTCTACTTCAATAGTCGACACTTTACACCTAAGGTGCTTGAGTTCTGTACTTTAGGTTGGTGGGATCTATACCTCGTGTGCTCATCTTTTCTACTTCAACAGTTGACACTTTACACCTAATGTGCTCGAGTTCTTTACTCCTTGTTGGGGGTAGCTGTTCCTCATGTACTTATCTTTTCTACTTCAATTGTTGACACTTTACCCTTAATGTGCTTCAGTTATGTTCTCCACGTTGGTGGTATCTGTACTTTGTGTGCTTACCTTTTCTACTTCAATAGTTGACACTTTGCACCTAATGTGCTCGAGTTCTGCACTGCATGTTGGACGTATCTGTACTTCGTGTGCTTATCTTTTCTACTTCAATAATTAACACTTTACACCTAATGTGCTCGAGTTCTGCACTCTATGTTGGTGAGATCTGTACCTTGTGTGCTTATCTTTTCTACTTTAATAGTCGACACTTTACACCTAATGTGCTTGAGTTCTATACTCCATGTTGGTGGGATCTGTACTTTGTGTGCTTATCTTTTCTACTTCAATAGTTGACACTTTACACCTAACGTGTTTGAGTTCTGTATTAGATTTTGGTGGTATCTGTGCCTCGTGTGCTTATCTTTTCTACTTAAATAGTCGACACTTTACACCTAATATGCTCGAGTTCTACATACCATGTTGGCGGTATCTGTACTTCGTGGGCATATCTTTTCTACTTCAATAGTCGACACATTACACCAAATTTGCTTGAGTTCTACATGCCATGTTGGACGTATCTGTACTTCGTGTGCTTATCTTTTCTACTTCAATAGTTGACACTTTACACCTAATGTGCTCGAGTTCTGCACTCCATGTTGGTGGTATCTGTACTTCGTGTGCTTATCTTTTCTACTTCAATAGTCGACACGTTATCCCTAATGTGCTTGAGTTCTGTACTAGATTTTGGTGGTATTTGTGCTTCTTGTGCTTATCTTTTCTACTTCAATAGTTGACACTTTACACCTAATGTGCAAGAGTTCTGCACGCTATATTGGTGGTATCTGTACTTCACGCGCTTATCTTTTCTACTTCAATAGTCGACACTTTACACCTAATGTGCTTGAGTTCTATACTCCATGTAGGTGGGATCTGTACTTCGTGTGCTTATCTTTTCTACTTCAATAAGTGACACTTTACACCTAATGTGCTAGAGTTCTACACTCCATGTCGGTGGTGTCTGTACTTCGTGTGCTTATCTATTCTACTTCAATAGTCGACAGTTTACACCTAATGTGCTTGAGTTCTGCACTCTATGTTGGTGGTGTCTGTACTTCGTGTGCTTATCTTTTCTACTTCAATAGTCGACACTTTACACCTAATGTGCTTGAGTTCTATACTTCATGTTGGTGGGATCTGTAGTTCGTGTACTTATCTTTTCTAATTCAATAGTTGGCACTTTACACCTAACGTGTCTGAGTTCTGTATTATATTTTGGTGGTATCTGTGGTTCATGTGCTTATCTTTTCTACTTCAATAGTTGACACTTTACACCTAATATGCTCGAGTTCTGCACGCCATGTTGGTGGTATCTGTACTTCGTGGGCTTATCTTTTCTACTTCAATAGTTGACACTTCACACCTAAAGTGCTTGAGTTCTGCACGCCATGTTGGACATATCTGTACTTCGTGTGCTTATCTTTTCTACTTCAATAGTCGACACTTTACACCTAATGTGCTTGAGTTCTGTACTCTAGGTTGGTGAGATCTGTACCTCGTGTGCTCATCTTTTCTACTTCAACAGTTGACACTTTACACCTAATGTGCTCGAGTTCTTTACTCCTTGTTGGGGGTATCTGTTCCTCATGTACTTATCTTTTCTACTTCAATTGTTGACACTTTACCCTTAATGTGCTTCAGTTATGTTCTCCATGTTGGTGGTATCTGTACTTCGTGTGCTTATCTTTTCTACTTCAATGGTTGACACTTTACACCTAATGTGCAAGAGTTCTGCACGCTATATTGGTGGTATCTGTACTTCACGCGCTTATCTTTTCTACTTCAATAGTCGACACTTTACACCTAATGTGCTTGAGTTCTATACTCCATGTAGGTGGGATCTGTACTTCGTGTGCTTATCTTTTCTACTTCAATAAGTGACACTTTACACCTAATGTGCTAGAGTTCTACACTCCATGTCGGTGGTGTCTGTACTTCGTGTGCTTATCTATTCTACTTCAATAGTCGACACTTTACACCTAATGTGCTTGAGTTCTGCACTCTATGTTGGTGGTGTCTGTACTTCGTGTGCTTATCTTTTCTACTTCAATAGTCGACACTTTACACCTAATGTGCTTGAGTTCTATACTTCATGTTGGTGGGATCTGTAGTTCGTGTACTTATCTTTTCTAATTCAATAGTTGGCACTTTACACCTAACGTGTCTGAGTTCTGTATTATATTTTGGTGGTATCTGTGGTTCATGTGCTTATCTTTTCTACTTCAATAGTTGACACTTTACACCTAATATGCTCGAGTTCTGCACGCCATGTTGGTGGTATCTGTACTTCGTGGGCTTATCTTTTCTACTTCAATAGTTGACACTTTACACCTAAAGTGCTTGAGTTCTGCACGCCATGTTGGACATATCTGTACTTCATGTGCTTATCTTTTCTACTTCAATAGTCGACACTTTACACCTAATGTGCTTGAGTTCTGTACTCTAGGTTGGTGAGATCTGTACCTCGTGTGCTCATCTTTTCTACTTCAACAGTTGACACTTTACACCTAATGTGCTCGAGTTCTTTACTCCTTGTTGGGGGTAGCTGTTCCTCATGTACTTATCTTTTCTACTTCAATTGTTGACACTTTACCCTTAATGTGCTTCAGTTATGTTCTCCATGTTGGTGGTATCTGTACTTCGTGTGCTTATCTTTTCTACTTCAATGGTTGACACTTTACACCTAATGTGCAAGAGTTCTGCACGCTATATTGGTGGTATCTGTACTTCACGCGCTTATATTTTCTACTTCAATAGTCGACACTTTACACCTAATGTGCTTGAGTTCTATACTCCATGTAGGTGGGATCTGTACTTCGTGTGCTTATCTTTTCTACTTCAATAAGTGACACTTTACACCTAATGTGCTAGAGTTCTACACTCCATGTCGGTGGTGTCTGTACTTCGTGTGCTTATCTATTCTACTTCAATAGTCGACACTTTACACCTAATGTGCTTGAGTTCTGCACTCTATGTTGGTGGTGTCTGTACTTCGTGTGCTTATCTTTTCTACTTCAATAGTCGACACTTTACACCTAATGTGCTTGAGTTCTATACTTCATGTTGGTGGGATCTGTAGTTCGTGTACTTATCTTTTCTAATTCAATAGTTGGCACTTTACACCTAACGTGTCTGAGTTCTGTATTATATTTTGGTGGTATCTGTGGTTCATGTGCTTATCTTTTCTACTTCAATAGTTGACACTTTACACCTAATATGCTCGAGTTCTGCACGCCATGTTGGTGGTATCTGTACTTCGTGGGCTTATCTTTTCTACTTCAATAGTTGACACTTTACACCTAAAGTGCTTGAGTTCTGCACGCCATGTTGGACATATCTGTACTTCATGTGCTTATCTTTTCTACTTCAATAGTCGACACTTTACACCTAATGTGCTTGAGTTCTGTACTCTAGGTTGGTGAGATCTGTACCTCGTGTGCTCATCTTTTCTACTTCAACAGTTGACACTTTACACCTAATGTGCTCGAGTTCTTTACTCCTTGTTGGGGGTAGCTGTTCCTCATGTACTTATCTTTTCTACTTCAATTGTTGACACTTTACCCTTAATGTGCTTCAGTTATGTTCTCCATGTTGGTGGTATCTGTACTTCGTGTGCTTATCTTTTCTACTTCAATGGTTGATACTTTACACCTAATGTGCTCGAGTTCTGCACTCCATGTTGGTGGTATCTGTACTTCATGCGCTTATCTTTTCTACTTCAATAGTTGACACTTTACACCTATTGTGCTTGAGTTCTATACACCATGTAGGTGGGATCTGTACTTCGTGTGCTTATCTTTTCTACTTCAATAGTTGACACTTTACACCTAATGTGCTCGAGTTCTGCACTCCGTGTTGGTGGTGTCTGTACTTCGTGTGCTTATCTTTTCTACTTCAATAGTCGACACTTTACACCTAATGTGCTTGAGTTCTATACTCCATGTTGGTGGGATCTGTACTTCGTGTCCTTATCTTTTCTACTTCAATAGTTGGCACTTTGCACCTAACGTGTTTGAGTTCTGTATTATATTTTGGTGGTATCTGTGGTTCATGTGCTTATCTTTTCTACTTCAATAGTTGACACTTTACACCTAATATGCTCGAGTTCTGCACGCCATGTTGGTGGTATCTGTGCTTCGTGGGCTTATCTTTTCTACTTCAATAGTTGACACTTTACACCTAATGTGCTTGAGTTCTATACTCCATGTAGGTGGGATCTGTACTTCGTGTGCTTATCTTTTCTACTTCAATAGTTGACACTTTACACCTAATGTGCTCGAGCTCTGCACTCCATGTTGGTGGTGTATGTACTTCGTGTGCTTATCTTTTCTACTTCAATAGTCGACACTTTACACCTAATGTGCTTGAGTTCTATACTCCATGTTGGTGGGATCTGTACTTCGTGTCCTTATCTTTTCTACTTCAGTAGTTGGCACTTTACACCTAACGTGTTTGAGTTCTGTATTATATTTTGGTGGTATCTGTGGTTCATGTGCTTATCTTTTCTACTTCAATAGTTAACACTTTACACCTAATATGCTCGAGTTCTGCACGCCATGTTGGTGGTATCTGTACTTCGTGGGCTTATCTTTTCTACTTCAATAGTCGACACTTTACACCTAATGTGCTTGAGTTCTGTACTCTAGGTTGGTGAGATCTGTACCTCGTGTGATCATCTTTTCTACTTCAACAGTTGACACTTTACACCTAATGTGCTCGAGTTCTTTACTCCTTGTTGGGGGTAGCTGTTCCTCATGTACTTATCTTTTCTACTTCAATTGTTGACACTTTACCCTTAATGTGCTTCAGTTATGTTCTCCATGTTGGTGGTATCTGTACTTCGTGTGCTTATCTTTTCTATTTCAATAGTCGACACGTTATACCTAATGTGCTAGAGTTCTGTACTAGATTTTGGTGGTATTTGTGCTTCTTGTGCTTATCTTTTCTACTTCAATAGTTGACACTTTACACCTAATGTGCTCGAGTTCTGCACTCCATGTTGGTGGTATCTGTACTTCATGCGCTTATCTTTTCTACTTCAATAGTTGACACTTTACACCTATTGTGCTTGAGTTCTATACACCATGTAGGTGGGATCTGTACTTCGTGTGCTTATCTTTTCTACTTCAATAGTTGACACTTTACACCTAATGTGCTCGAGTTCTGCACTCCGTGTTGGTGGTGTCTGTACTTCGTGTGCTTATCTTTTCTACTTCAATAGTCGACACTTTACACCTAATGTGCTTGAGTTCTATACTCCATGTTGGTGGGATCTGTACTTCGTGTCCTTATCTTTTCTACTTCAATAGTTGGCACTTTGCACCTAACGTGTTTGAGTTCTGTATTATTTTTTGGTGGTATCTGTGGTTCATGTGCTTATCTTTTCTACTTCAATAGTTGACACTTTACACCTAATATGCTCGAGTTCTGCACGCCATGTTGGTGGTATCTGTACTTCGTGGGCTTATCTTTTCTACTTCAATAGTTGACACTTTACACCTAATGTGCTTGAGTTCTATACTCCATGTAGGTGGGATCTGTACTTCGTGTGCTTATCTTTTCTACTTCAATAGTTGACACTTTACACCTAATGTGCTCGAGCTCTGCACTCCATGTTGGTGGTGTATGTACTTCGTGTGCTTATCTTTTCTACTTCAATAGTCGACACTTTACACCTAATGTGCTTGAGTTCTATACTCCATGTTGGTGGGATCTGTACTTCGTGTCCTTATCTTTTCTACTTCAGTAGTTGGCACTTTACACCTAACGTGTTTGAGTTCTGTATTATATTTTGGTGGTATCTGTGGTTCATGTGCTTATCTTTTCTACTTCAATAGTTGACACTTTACACCTAATATGCTCGAGTTCTGCACGCCATGTTGGTGGTATCTGTACTTCGTGGGCTTATCTTTTCTACTTCAATAGTCGACACTTTATACCTAATGTGCTTGAGTTCTGTACTCTAGGTTGGTGAGATCTGTACCTCGTGTGATCATCTTTTCTACTTCAACAGTTGACACTTTACACCTAATGTGCTCGAGTTCTTTACTCCTTGTTGGGGGTAGCTGTTCCTCATGTACTTATCTTTTCTACTTCAATTGTTGACACTTTACCCTTAATGTGCTTCAGTTATGTTCTCCATGTTGGTGGTATCTGTACTTCGTGTGCTTATCTTTTCTATTTCAATAGTCGACACGTTATACCTAATGTGCTAGAGTTCTGTACTAGATTTTGGTGGTATTTGTGCTTCTTGTGCTTATCTTTTCTACTTCAATAGTTGACACTTTACACCTAATGTGCTCGAGTTCTGCACGCTATGTTGGTGGTATCTGTACTTCATGCGCTTATCTTTTCTACTTCAATAGTCGACACTTTACACCTAATGTGCTTGAGTTCTGTACTCTAGGTTGGTGAGATCTGTACCTCGTGTGCTCATCTTTTCTACTTCAACAGTTGACACTTTACACCTAATGTGCTCGAGTTCTTTACTTCTTGTTGGGGGTAGCTGTTCCTCATGTACTTATCTTTTCTATTTCAATTGTTGACACTTTACCCTTAATGTGCTTCAGTTATGTTCTCCATGTTGGTGGAATCTGTACTTCGTGTGCTTATCTTTTCTACTTCAATGGTTGATACTTTACACCTAATGCGCTCGAGTTCTGCACTCCATGTTGGTGGTATCTGTACTTCATGCGCTTATCTTTTCTACTTCAATAGTTGACACTTTACACCTAATGTGCTTGAGTTCTATACTCCATGTAGGTGGGATCTGTACTTCGTGTGCTTATCTTTTCTACTTCAATAGTTGACACTTTACACCTAATGTGCTCGAGTTCTGCACTCCATGTTGGTGGTGTCTGTACTTCGTGTGCTTATCTTTTCTACTTCAATAGTCGACACTTTACACCTAATGTGCTTGAGTTCTATACTCCATGTTGGTGGGATCTGTACTTCGTGTCCTTATCTTTTCTACTTCAATAGTTGGCACTTTACACCTAACGTGTTTGAGTTCTGTATTATATTTTGGTGGTATCTGTGGTTCATGTGCTTATCTTTTCTACTTCAATAGTTGACACTTTACACCTAATATGCTCGAGTTCTGCACGCCATGTTGGTGGTATCTGTACTTCGTGGGCTTATCTTTTCTACTTCAATAGTCGACACTTTATACCTAATGTGCTTGAGTTCTGTACTCTAGGTTGGTGAGATCTGTACCTCGTGTGATAATCTTTTCTACTTCAACAGTTGACACTTTACACCTAATGTGCTCGAGTTCTTTACTCCTTGTTGGGGGTAGCTGTTCCTCATGTACTTATCTTTTCTACTTCAATTGTTGACACTTTACCCTTAATGTGCTTCAGTTATGTTCTCCATGTTGGTGGTATCTGTACTTCGTGTGCTTATCTTTTCTATTTCAATAGTCGACACGTTATACCTAATGTGCTAGAGTTCTGTACTAGATTTTGGTGGTATTTGTGCTTCTTGTGCTTGTCTTTTCTACTTCAATAGTTGACACTTTACACCTAATGTGCTCGAGTTCTGCACGCTATGTTGGTGGTATCTGTACTTCATGCGCTTATCTTTTCTACTTCAATAGTCGACACTTTACACCTAATGTGCTTGAGTTCTGTACTCTAGGTTGGTGAGATCTGTACCTCGTGTGCTCATCTTTTCTACTTCAACAATTGACACTTTACACCTAATGTGCTCGAGTTCTTTACTTCTTGTTGGGGGTAGCTGTTCCTCATGTACTTATCTTTTCTATTTCAATTGTTGACACTTTACCCTTAATGTGCTTCAGTTATGTTCTCCATGTTGGTGGTATCTGTACGTCGTGTGCTTATCTTTTCTACTTCAATGGTTGACACTTTACACCTAATGTGCTCGAGTTCTGCACTCCATGTTGGTGGTATCTGTACTTCATGCGCTTATCTTTTCTACTTCAATAGTTGACACTTTACACCTAATGTGCTTGAGTTCTATACTCCATGTAGGTGGGATCTGTACTTCGTGTGCTTATCTTTTCTACTTCAATAGTTGACACTTTACACCTAATGTGCTCGAGTTCTGCCCTCCATGTTGGTGGTGTCTGTACTTCGTGTGCTTATCTTTTCTACTTCAATAGTCGACACTTTACACCTAATGTGCTTGAGTTCTATACTCCATGTTGGTGGGATCTGTACTTCGTGTCCTTATCTTTTCTACTTCAATAGTTGGCACTTTACACCTAACGTGTTTGAGTTCTGTATTATATTTTGGTGGTATCTGTGGTTCATGTGCTTATCTTTTCTACTTCAATAGTTGACACTTTACACCTAATATGCTCGAGTTCTGCACGCCATGTTGGTGGTATCTGTACTTCGTGGGCTTATCTTTTCTACTTCAATAGTCGACACTTTATACCTAATGTGCTTGAGTTCTGTACTCTAGGTTGGTGAGATCTGTACCTCGTGTGATCATCTTTTCTACTTCAACAGTTGACACTTTACACCTAATGTGCTCGAGTTCTTTACTCCTTGTTGGGGGTAGCTGTTCCTCATGTACTTATCTTTTCTACTTCAATTGTTGACACTTTACCCTTAATGTGCTTCAGTTATGTTCTCCATGTTGGTGGTATCTGTACTTCGTGTGCTTATCTTTTCTATTTCAATAGTCGACACGTTATACCTAATGTGCTAGAGTTCTGTACTAGATTTTGGTGGTATTTGTGCTTCTTGTGCTTATCTTTTCTACTTCAATAGTTGACACTTTACACCTAATGTGCTCGAGTTCTGCACGCTATGTTGGTGGTATCTGCACTTCATGCGCTTATCTTTTCTACTTCAATAGTCGACACTTTACACCTAATGTGCTTGAGTTCTGTACTCTAGGTTGGTGAGATCTGTACCTCGTGTGCTCATATTTTCTACTTCAACAGTTGACACTTTACACCTAATGTGCTCGAGTTCTTTACTCCTTGTTGGGGGTAGCTGTTCCTCATGTACTTATCTTTTCTACTTCAATTGTTGACACTTTACCCTTAATGTGCTTCAGTTATGTTCTCCATGTTGGTGGTATCTATACTTCGTGTGCTTATCTTTTCTATTTCAATAGTCGACACGTTATACCTAATGTGCTAGAGTTCTGTACTAGATTTTGGTGGTATTTGTGCTTCTTGTGCTTATCTTTTCTACTTCAATAGTTGACACTTTACACCTAATGTGCTCGAGTTCTGCACTCCATGTTGGTGGTATCTGTACTTCATGCGCTTATCTTTTCTACTTCAATAGTTGACACTTTACACCTATTGTGCTCGAGTTCTGCACGCCATGTTGGTGGTATCTGTACTTCGTGGGCTTATCTTTTCTACTTCAATAGTCGACACTTTATACCTAATGTGCTTGAGTTCTGTACTCTAGGTTGGTGAGATCTGTACCTCGTGTGATCATCTTTTCTACTTCAACAGTTGACACTTTACACCTAATGTGCTCGAGTTCTTTACTCCTTGTTGGGGGTAGCTGTTCCTCATGTACTTATCTTTTCTACTTCAATTGTTGACACTTTACCCTTAATGTGCTTCAGTTATGTTCTCCATGTTGGTGGTATCTGTACTTCGTGTGCTTATCTTTTCTATTTCAATAGTCGACACGTTATACCTAATGTGCTAGAGTTCTGTACTAGATTTCGGTGGTATTTGTGCTTCTTGTGCTTATCTTTTCTACTTCAATAGTTGACACTTTACACCTAATGTGCCCAAGTTCTGCACGCTATGTTGGTGGTATCTGTACTTCATGCGCTTATCTTTTCTACTTCAATAGTCGACACTTTACACCTAATATGCTTGAGTTCTGTACTCTAGGTTGGTGAGATCTATACCTCGTGTGCTCATCTTTTCTACTTTAACAGTGGACACTTTACACCTAATGTGCTCGAGTTCTTTACTCCTTGTTGGGGGTAGCTGTTCCTCATGTACTTATCTTTTCTACTTCAATTGTTGACACTTTACCCTTAATGTGCTTCAGTTATGTTCTCCATGTTGGTGGTATCCGTACTTCGTGTGCTTATCTTTTCTACTTCAATAGTTGACACTTTGCACCTAATGTGCTCGAGTTGTGCACTCCATGTTGGACGTATCTGTACTTCGGGTGCTTATCTTTTCTACTTCAATAATTAACACTTTACACCTAATGTGCTCGAGTTCTGCACTCTGTGTTGGTGAGATCTGTACCTCGTGTGCCCATCTTTTCTACTTCAACAGTTGACACTTTACACCTAATGTGCTCGAGTTCTTTACTTCTTGTTGGGGGTAGCTGTTCCTCATGTACTTATCTTTTCTATTTCAATTGTTGACACTTTACCCTTAATGTGCTTCAGTTATGTTCTCCATGTTGGTGGTATCTGTACTTCGTGTGCTTATCTTTTCTACTTCAATGGTTGACACTTTACACCTAATGTGCTCGAGTTCTGCACTCCATGTTGGTGGTATCTGTATTTCATGCGCTTATCTTTTCTACTTCAATAGTTGACACTTTACACCTAATGTGCTTGAGTTCTATACTCCATGTAGGTGGGATCTGTACTTCGTGTGCTTATCTTTTCTACTTCAATAGTTGACACTTTACACCTAATGTGCTCGAGTTCTGCACTCCATGTTGGTGGTGTCTGTACTTCGTGTGCTTATCTTTTCTACTTCAATAGTCGACACTTTACACCTAATGTGCTTGAGTTCTATACTCCATGTTGGTGGGATCTGTACTTCGTGTCCTTATCTTTTCTACTTCAATAGTTGGCACTTTACACCTAACGTGTTTGAGTTCTGTATTATATTTTGGTGGTATCTGTGGTTCATGTGCTTATCTTTTCTACTTCAATAGTTGACACTTTACACCTAATATGCTCGAGTTCTGCACGCCATGTTGGTGGTATCTGTACTTCGTGGGCTTATCTTTTCTACTTCAATAGTCGACACTTTATACCTAATGTGCTTGAGTTCTGTACTCTAGGTTGGTGAGATCTGTACCTCGTGTGATCATCTTTTCTACTTCAACAGTTGACACTTTACACCTAATGTGCTCGAGTTCTTTACTCCTTGTTGGGGGTAGCTGTTCCTCATGTACTTATCTTTTCTACTTCAATTGTTGACACTTTACCCTTAATGTGCTTCAGTTATGTTCTCCATGTTGGTGGTATCTGTACTTCGTGTGCTTATCTTTTCTATTTCAATAGTCGACACGTTATACCTAATGTGCTAGAGTTCTGTACTAGATTTCGGTGGTATTTGTGCTTCTTGTGCTTATCTTTTCTACTTCAATAGTTGACACTTTACACCTAATGTGCTCGAGTTCTGCACGCTATGTTGGTGGTATCTGTACTTCATGCGCTTATCTTTTCTACTTCAATAGTCGACACTTTACACCTAATGTGCTTGAGTTCTGTACTCTAGGTTGGTGAGATCTGTACCTCGTGTGCTCATATTTTCTACTTCAACAGTTGACACTTTACACCTAATGTGCTCGAGTTCTTTACTCCTTGTTGGGGGTAGCTGTTCCTCATGTACTTATCTTTTCTACTTCAATTGTTGACACTTTACCCTTAATGTGCTTCAGTTATGTTCTCCATGTTGGTGGTATCTGTACTTCGTGTGCTTATCTTTTCTATTTCAATAGTCGACACGTTATACCTAATGTGCTAGAGTTCTGTACTAGATTTTGGTGGTATTTGTGCTTCTTGTGCTTATCTTTTCTACTTCAATAGTTGACACTTTACACCTAATGTGCCCAAGTTCTGCACGCTATGTTGGTGGTATCTGTACTTCATGCGCTTATCTTTTCTACTTCAATAGTCGACACTTTACACCTAATATGCTTGAGTTCTGTACTCTAGGTTGGTGAGATCTATACCTCGTGTGCTCATCTTTTCTACTTTAACAGTTGACACTTTACACCTAATGTGCTCGAGTTCTTTACTCCTTGTTGGGGGTAGCTGTTCCTCATGTACTTATCTTTTCTACTTCAATTGTTGACACTTTACCCTTAATGTGCTTCAGTTATGTTCTCCATGTTGGTGGTATCCGTACTTCGTGTGCTTATCTTTTCTACTTCAATAGTTGACATTTTGCACCTAATGTGCTCGAGTTGTGCACTCCATGTTGGACGTATCTGTACTTCGGGTGCTTATCTTTTCTACTTCAATAATTAACACTTTACACCTAATGTGCTCGAGTTCTGCACTCTGTGTTGGTGAGATCTGTACCTCGTGTGCTTATCTTTTCTACTTCAATAGTCGACACTTTACACCTAATGTGCTTGAGTTCTATACTCCAGGTTGGTGGGATCTGTACTTCGTGTGCTTTTCTTTTCTACTTCAATAGTTGACACTTTACACCTAATGTGCTCGAGTTCTGCACTCCATGTTGGTGGTGTCTGTACTTCGTGTGCTTATCTTTTCTACTTCAATAGTCGACACTTTACACCTAATGTGCTTGAGTTCTATACTCCATGTAGGTGGGATCTGTACTTCGTGTGCTTATCTTTTCTACTTCAATAGTTGACACTTTACACCTAATGTGCTCGAGTTCTACACTCCATGTCGGTGGTGTCTGTACTTCATGTGCTTATCTTTTCTACTTCAATAGTCGACACTTTACACCTAATGTGCTTGAGTTCTATACTCCATGTTGGTGGGATCTGTACTTCGTGTACTTATCTTTTCTACTTCAATAGTTGACACTTTACACCTAATATGCTCGAGCTCTGCACGCCATGTTGGTGGTATCTGTACTTCGTGGGCTTATCTTTTCTACTTCAATAGTCGACACTTTATAGCTAATGTGCTTGAGTTCTGCACGCCATGTTGGACATATCTGTACTTCGTGTGCTTATCTTTTCTACTTCAATAGTCGACACTTTACACCTAATGTGCTTGAGTTCTGCACACCATGTTGGACATAACTGTATTTCGTGTGCTTATCTTTTCTACTTCAATAGTCGACACTTTACACCTAATGTGCTTGAGTTCTGTACTCTAGGTTGGTGAGATCTGTACCTCGTGTGCTCATCTTTTCTACTTCAACAGTTGACACTTTACACCTAATGTGCTCGAGTTCTTTACTCCTTGTTGGGGGTAGCTGTTCCTCATGTACTTATCTTTTCTACTTCAATTGTTGACACTTTACCCTTAATGTGCCTCAGTTATGTTCTCCATGTTGGTGGTATCTGTACTTCGTGTGCTTATCTTTTGTACTTCAATAGTCGACACGTTATACCTAATGTGCTAGAGTTCTGTACTAGATTTTGGTGGCATTTGTGCTTCTTGTGCTTATCTTTTCTACTTCAATAGTTGACACTTTACACCTAATGTGCTCGAGTTCTGCACGCTATGTTGGTGGTATCTGTACTTCATGCGCTTATCTTTTCTACTTCAATAGTCGACACTTTACACCTAAAGTGCTTGAGTTCTGCACGCCATGTTGGACATATCTGTACTTCATGTGCTTATCTTTTCTACTTCAATAGTCGACACTTTACACCTAATGTGCTTGAGTTCTGTACTCTAGGTTGGTGAGATCTGTACCTCGTGTGCTCATCTTTTCTACTTCAACAGTTGACACTTTACACCTAATGTGCTCGAGTTCTTTACTCCTTGTTGGGGGTAGCTGTTCCTCATGTACTTATCTTTTCTACTTCAATTGTTGACACTTTACCCTTAATGTGCCTCAGTTATGTTCTCCATGTTGGTGGTATCTGTACTTCGTGTGCTTATCTTTTCTACTTCAATAGTCGACACGTTATACCTAATGTGCTAGAGTTCTGTACTAGATTTTGGTGGTATTTGTGCTTCTTGTGCTTATCTTTTCTACTTCAATAGTTGACACTTTACACCTAATGTGCTTGAGTTCTGCACGCTATGTTGGTGGTATCTGTACTTCATGCGCTTATCTTTTCTACTTCAATAGTCGACACTTTACACCTAAAGTGCTTGAGTTCTGCACGCCATGTTGGACATATCTGTGCTTCAAGTGCTTATCTTTTCTACTTCAATAGTCGACACTTTACACCTATTGTGCTTGAGTTCTGTACTCTAAGTTGGTGAGATCTGTACCTCGTGTGCCCATCTTTTCTACTTCAACAGTTGACACTTTACACCTAATGTGCTCGAGTTCTTTACTCCTTGTTGGGGGTAGCTGTTCCCCATGTACTTATCTTTTCTACTTCAATTGTTGACACTTTACCCTTAATGTGCTTCAGTTATGTTCTCCATGTTGGTGGTATCTGTACTTCGTGTGCTTATCTTTTCTACTTCAATAGTCGACACGTTATACCTAATGTGCTAGAGTTCTGTACTAGATTTTGGTGGCATTTGTGCTTCTTGTGCTTATCTTTTCTACTTCAATAGTTGACACTTTACACCTAATGTGCTCGAGTTCTGCACGCTATGTTGGTGGTATCTGTACTTCATGCGCTTATCTTTTCTACTTCAATAGTCGACACTTTACACCTAAAGTGCTTGAGTTCTGCACGCCATGTTGGACATATCTGTACTTCATGTGCTTATCTTTTCTACTTCAATAGTCGACACTTTACACCTAATGTGCTTGAGTTCTGTACTCTAGGTTGGTGAGATCTGTACCTCGTGTGCTCATCTTTTCTACTTCAACAGTTGACACTTTACACCTAATGTGCTCGAGTTCTTTACTCCTTGTTGGGGGTAGCTGTTCCTCATGTACTTATCTTTTCTACTTCAATTGTTGACACTTTACCCTTAATGTGCCTCAGTTATGTTCTCCATGTTGGTGGTATCTGTACTTCGTGTGCTTATCTTTTCTACTTCAATAGTCGACACGTTATACCTAATGTGCTAGAGTTCTGTACTAGATTTTGGTGGCATTTGTGCTTCTTGTGCTTATCTTTTCTACTTCAATAGTTGACACTTTACACCTAATGTGCTCGAGTTCTGCACGCTATGTTGGTGGTATCTGTACTTCATGCGCTTATCTTTTCTACTTCAATAGTCGACACTTTACACCTAAAGTGCTTGAGTTCTGCACGCCATGTTGGACATATCTGTGCTTCAAGTGCTTATCTTTTCTACTTCAATAGTCGACACTTTACACCTAATGTGCTTGAGTTCTGTACTCTAGGTTGGTGAGATCTGTACCTCGTGTGCCCATCTTTTCTACTTCAACAGTTGACACTTTACACCTAATGTGCTCGAGTTCTTTACTCCTTGTTGGGGGTAGCTGTTCCCCATGTACTTATCTTTTCTACTTCAATTGTTGACACTTTACCCTTAATGTGCTTCAGTTATGTTCTCCATGTTGGTGGTATCTGTACTTCATGTGCTTATCTTTTCTACTTCAATAGTCGACACGTTATACCTAATGTGCTAGAGTTCTGTACTAGATTTTGGTGGTATTTGTGCTTCTTGTGCTTATCTTTTCTACTTCAATAGTTGACACTTTACACCTAATGTGCTCGAGTTCTGCACGCTATGTTGGTGGTATCTGTACTTCATGCGCTTATCTTTTCTACTACAATAGTCGACACTTTACACCTAAAGTGCTTGAGTTCTGCACGCCATGTTGGACATATCTGTACTTCATGTGCTTATCTTTTCTACTTCAATAGTCGACACTTTACACCAAATGTGCTTGAGTTCTGTACTCTAGGTTGGTGAGATCTGTACCTCGTGTGCTCATCTTTTCTACTTCAACAGTTGACACTTTACACCTAATGTGCTCGAGTTCTTTACTCCTTGTTGGGGGTAGCTGTTCCTCATGTACTTATCTTTTCTACTTCAATTGTTGACACTTTACCCTTAATGTGCCTCAGTTATGTTCTCCATGTTGGTGGTATCTGTACTTCGTGTGCTTATCTTTTCTACTTCAATAGTCGACACGTTATACCTAATGTGCTAGAGTTCTGTACTAGATTTTGGTGGCATTTGTGCTTCTTGTGCTTATCTTTTCTACTTCAATAGTTGACACTTTACACCTAATGTGCTCGAGTTCTGCACGCTATGTTGGTGGTATCTGTACTTCATGCGCTTATCTTTTCTACTTCAATAGTCGACACTTTACACCTAAAGTGCTTGAGTTCTGCACGCCATGTTGGACATATCTGTGCTTCAAGTGCTTATCTTTTCTACTTCAATAGTCGACACTTTACACCTAATGTGCTTGAGTTCTGTACTCTAGGTTGGTGAGATCTGTACCTCGTGTGCCCATCTTTTCTACTTCAACAGTTGACACTTTACACCTAATGTGCTCGAGTTCTTTACTCCTTGTTGGGGGTAGCTGTTCCCCATGTACTTATCTTTTCTACTTCAATTGTTGACACTTTACCCTTAATGTGCTTCAGTTATGTTCTCCATGTTGGTGGTATCTGTACTTCATGTGCTTATCTTTTCTACTTCAATAGTCGACACGTTATACCTAATGTGCTAGAGTTCTGTACTAGATTTTGGTGGTATTTGTGCTTCTTGTGCTTATCTTTTCTACTTCAATAGTTGACACTTTACACCTAATGTGCTCGAGTTCTGCACGCTATGTTGGTGGTATCTGTACTTCATGCGCTTATCTTTTCTACTACAATAGTCGACACTTTACACCTAAAGTGCTTGAGTTCTGCACGCCATGTTGGACATATCTGTACTTCATGTGCTTATCTTTTCTACTTCAATAGTCGACACTTTACACCAAATGTGCTTGAGTTCTGTACTCTAGGTTGGTGAGATCTGTGCCTCGTGTGCTCATCTTTTCTACTTCAACAGTTGACACTTTACACCTAATGTGCTCGAGTTCTTTACTCCTTGTTGGGGGTAGCTGTTCCTCATGTACTTATCTTTTCTACTTCAATTGTTGACACTTTACCCTTAATGTGCCTCAGTTATGTTCTCCATGTTGGTGGTATCTGTACTTCGTGTGCTTATCTTTTCTACTTCAATAGTCGACACGTTATACCTAATGTGCTAGAGTTCTTTACTAGATTTTGGTGGCATTTGTGCTTCTTGTGCTTATCTTTTCTACTTCAATAGTTGACACTTTACACCTAATGTGCTCGAGTTCTGCACGCTATGTTGGTGGTATCTGTACTTCATGCGCTTATCTTTTCTACTTCAATAGTCGACACTTTACACCTAAAGTGCTTGAGTTCTGCACGCCATGTTGGACATATCTGTACTTCATGTGCTTATCTTTTCTACTTCAATAGTCGACACTTTACACCTAATGTGCTTGAGTTCTGTACTCTAGGTTGGTGAGATCTGTACCTCGTGTGCTCATCTTTTCTACTTCAACAGTTGACACTTTACACCTAATGTGCAGGAGTTCTTTACTCCTTGTTGGGGGTAGCTGTTCCTCATGTACTTATCTTTTCTACTTCAATTGTTGACACTTTACCCTTAATGTGCTTCAGTTATGTTCTCCATGTTGGTGGTATCTGTACTTCGTGTGCTTATTTTTTCTACTTCAATAGTTGACACTTTACACCTAATGTGCTCGAGTTCTGCACTCCATGTTGGTGGTATCTGTACTTCGTGTGCTTATCTTTTCTACTTCAATAGTCGACACTTTACACCTAATGTGCTTGAGTTCTATACTCCATGTAGGTGGGATCTGTACTTCGTGTGCTTATCTTTTCTACTTCAATAGTTGACACTTTACACCTAATGTGCTCGAGTTCTACACTCCATGTCGGTGGTGTCTGTACTTCATGTGCTTATCTTTTCTACTTCAATAGTCGACACTTTACACCTAATGTGCTTGGGTTCTATACTCCAGGTTGGTGGGATCTGTACTTCGTGTGCTTTTCTTTTCTACTTCAATAGTTGACACTTTACACCTAATGTGCTCGAGTTCTGCACTCCATGTTGGTGGTGTCTGTACTTCGTGTGCTTATCTTTTCTACTTCAATAGTCGACACTTTACACCTAATGTGCTTGAGTTCTATACTCCATGTAGGTGGGATCTGTACTTCGTGTGCTTATCTTTTCTACTTCAATAGTTGACACTTTACACCTAATGTGCTCGAGTTCTACACTCCATGTCGGTGGTGTCTGTACTTCATGTGCTTATCTTTTCTACTTCAATAGTCGACACTTTACACCTAATGTGCTTGAGTTCTATACTCCATGTTGGTGGGATCTGTACTTCGTGTACTTATCTTTTCTACTTCAATAGTTGACACTTTACACCTAATATGCTCGAGCTCTGCACGCCATGTTGGTGGTATCTGTACTTCGTGGGCTTATCTTTTCTACTTCAATAGTCGACACTTTATAGCTAATGTGCTTGAGTTCTGCACGCCATGTTGGACATATCTGTACTTCGTGTGCTTATCTTTTCTACTTCAATAGTCGACACTTTACACCTAATGTGCTTGAGTTCTGCACACCATGTTGGACATAACTGTACTTCGTGTGCTTATCTTTTCTACTTCAATAGTCGACACTTTACACCTAATGTGCTTGAGTTCTGTACTCTAGGTTGGTGAGATCTGTACCTCGTGTGCTCATCTTTTCTACTTCAACAGTTGACACTTTACACCTAATGTGCTCGAGTTCTTTACTCCTTGTTGGGGGTAGCTGTTCCTCATGTACTTATCTTTTCTACTTCAATTGTTGACACTTTACCCTTAATGTGCCTCAGTTATGTTCTCCATGTTGGTGGTATCTGTACTTCGTGTGCTTATCTTTTCTACTTCAATAGTCGACACGTTATACCTAATGTGCTAGAGTTCTGTACTAGATTTTGGTGGCATTTGTGCTTCTTGTGCTTATCTTTTCTACTTCAATAGTTGACACTTTACACCTAATGTGCTCGAGTTCTGCACGCTATGTTGGTGGTATCTGTACTTCATGCGCTTATCTTTTCTACTTCAATAGTCGACACTTTACACCTAAAGTGCTTGAGTTCTGCACGCCATGTTGGACATATCTGTACTTCATGTGCTTATCTTTTCTACTTCAATAGTCGACACTTTACACCTAATGTGCTTGAGTTCTGTACTCTAGGTTGGTGAGATCTGTACCTCGTGTGCTCATCTTTTCTACTTCAACAGTTGACACTTTACACCTAATGTGCTCGAGTTCTTTACTCCTTGTTGGGGGTAGCTGTTCCTCATGTACTTATCTTTTCTACTTCAATTGTTGACACTTTACCCTTAATGTGCCTCAGTTATGTTCTCCATGTTGGTGGTATCTGTACTTCGTGTGCTTATCTTTTCTACTTCAATAGTCGACACGTTATACCTAATGTGCTAGAGTTCTGTACTAGATTTTGGTGGTATTTGTGCTTCTTGTGCTTATCTTTTCTACTTCAATAGTTGACACTTTACACCTAATGTGCTTGAGTTCTGCACGCTATGTTGGTGGTATCTGTACTTCATGCGCTTATCTTTTCTACTTCAATAGTCGACACTTTACACCTAAAGTGCTTGAGTTCTGCACGCCATGTTGGACATATCTGTGCTTCAAGTGCTTATCTTTTCTACTTCAATAGTCGACACTTTACACCTATTGTGCTTGAGTTCTGTACTCTAAGTTGGTGAGATCTGTACCTCGTGTGCCCATCTTTTCTACTTCAACAGTTGACACTTTACACCTAATGTGCTCGAGTTCTTTACTCCTTGTTGGGGGTAGCTGTTCCCCATGTACTTATCTTTTCTACTTCAATTGTTGACACTTTACCCTTAATGTGCCTCAGTTATGTTCTCCATGTTGGTGGTATCTGTACTTCGTGTGCTTATCTTTTCTACTTCAATAGTCGACACGTTATACCTAATGTGCTAGAGTTCTGTACTAGATTTTGGTGGCATTTGTGCTTCTTGTGCTTATCTTTTCTACTTCAATAGTTGACACTTTACACCTAATGTGCTCGAGTTCTGCACGCTATGTTGGTGGTATCTGTACTTCATGCGCTTATCTTTTCTACTTCAATAGTCGACACTTTACACCTAAAGTGCTTGAGTTCTGCACGCCATGTTGGACATATCTGTGCTTCAAGTGCTTATCTTTTCTACTTCAATAGTCGACACTTTACACCTAATGTGCTTGAGTTCTGTACTCTAGGTTGGTGAGATCTGTACCTCGTGTGCTCATCTTTTCTACTTCAACAGTTGACACTTTACACCTAATGTGCTCGAGTTCTTTACTCCTTGTTGGGGGTAGCTGTTCCTCATGTACTTATCTTTTCTACTTCAATTGTTGACACTTTACCCTTAATGTGCCTCAGTTATGTTCTCCATGTTGGTGGTATCTGTACTTCGTGTGCTTATCTTTTCTACTTCAATAGTCGACACGTTATACCTAATGTGCTAGAGTTCTGTACTAGATTTTGGTGGCATTTGTGCTTCTTGTGCTTATCTTTTCTACTTCAATAGTTGACACTTTACACCTAATGTGCTCGAGTTCTGCACGCTATGTTGGTGGTATCTGTACTTCATGCGCTTATCTTTTCTACTTCAATAGTCGACACTTTACACCTAAAGTGCTTGAGTTCTGCACGCCATGTTGGACATATCTGTGCTTCAAGTGCTTATCTTTTCTACTTCAATAGTCGACACTTTACACCTAATGTGCTTGAGTTCTGTACTCTAGGTTGGTGAGATCTGTACCTCGTGTGCCCATCTTTTCTACTTCAACAGTTGACACTTTACACCTAATGTGCTCGAGTTCTTTACTCCTTGTTGGGGGTAGCTGTTCCCCATGTACTTATCTTTTCTACTTCAATTGTTGACACTTTACCCTTAATGTGCTTCAGTTATGTTCTCCATGTTGGTGGTATCTGTACTTCGTGTGCTTATCTTTTCTACTTCAATAGTCGACACGTTATACCTAATGTGCTAGAGTTCTGTACTAGATTTTGGTGGTATTTGTGCTTCTTGTGCTTATCTTTTCTACTTCAATAGTTGACACTTTACACCTAATGTGCTCGAGTTCTGCACGCTATGTTGGTGGTATCTGTACTTCATGCGCTTATCTTTTCTACTACAATAGTCGACACTTTACACCTAAAGTGCTTGAGTTCTGCACGCCATGTTGGACATATCTGTACTTCATGTGCTTATCTTTTCTACTTCAATAGTCGACACTTTACACCAAATGTGCTTGAGTTCTGTACTCTAGGTTGGTGAGATCTGTGCCTCGTGTGCTCATCTTTTCTACTTCAACAGTTGACACTTTACACCTAATGTGCTCGAGTTCTTTACTCCTTGTTGGGGGTAGCTGTTCCTCATGTACTTATCTTTTCTACTTCAATTGTTGACACTTTACCCTTAATGTGCCTCAGTTATGTTCTCCATGTTGGTGGTATCTGTACTTCGTGTGCTTATCTTTTCTACTTCAATAGTCGACACGTTATACCTAATGTGCTAGAGTTCTTTACTAGATTTTGGTGGCATTTGTGCTTCTTGTGCTTATCTTTTCTACTTCAATAGTTGACACTTTACACCTAATGTGCTCGAGTTCTGCACGCTATGTTGGTGGTATCTGTACTTCATGCGCTTATCTTTTCTACTTCAATAGTCGACACTTTACACCTAAAGTGCTTGAGTTCTGCACGCCATGTTGGACATATCTGTACTTCATGTGCTTATCTTTTCTACTTCAATAGTCGACACTTTACACCTAATGTGCTTGAGTTCTGTACTCTAGGTTGGTGAGATCTGTACCTCGTGTGCTCATCTTTTCTACTTCAACAGTTGACACTTTACACCTAATGTGCTCGAGTTCTTTACTCCTTGTTGGGGGTAGCTGTTCCTCATGTACTTATCTTTTCTACTTCAATTGTTGACACTTTACCCTTAATGTGCTTCAGTTATGTTCTCCATGTTGGTGGTATCTGTACTTCGTGTGCTTATTTTTTCTACTTCAATAGTCGACACTTTACACCAAATGTGCTTGAGTTCTGTACTCTAGGTTGGTGAGATCTGTGCCTCGTGTGCTCATCTTTTCTACTTCAACAGTTGACACTTTACACCTAATGTGCTCGAGTTCTTTACTCCTTGTTGGGGGTAGCTGTTCCTCATGTACTTATCTTTTCTACTTCAATTGTTGACACTTTACCCTTAATGTGCCTCAGTTATGTTCTCCATGTTGGTGGTATCTGTACTTCGTGTGCTTATCTTTTCTACTTCAATAGTCGACACGTTATACCTAATGTGCTAGAGTTCTTTACTAGATTTTGGTGGCATTTGTGCTTCTTGTGCTTATCTTTTCTACTTCAATAGTTGACACTTTACACCTAATGTGCTCGAGTTCTGCACGCTATGTTGGTGGTATCTGTACTTCATGCGCTTATCTTTTCTACTTCAATAGTCGACACATTACACCTAAAGTGCTTGAGTTCTGCACGCCATGTTGGACATATCTGTACTTCATGTGCTTATCTTTTCTACTTCAATAGTCGACACTTTACACCTAATGTGCTTGAGTTCTGTACTCTAGGTTGGTGAGATCTGTACCTCGTGTGCTCATCTTTTCTACTTCAACAGTTGACACTTTACACCTAATGTGCTCGAGTTCTTTACTCCTTGTTGGGGGTAGCTGTTCCTCATGTACTTATCTTTTCTACTTCAATTGTTGACACTTTACCCTTAATGTGCTTCAGTTATGTTCTCCATGTTGGTGGTATCTGTACTTCGTGTGCTTATTTTTTCTACTTCAATAGTTGACACTTTACACCAAATGTGCTTGAGTTCTGTACTCTAGGTTGGTGAGATCTGTGCCTCGTGTGCTCATCTTTTCTACTTCAACAGTTGACACTTTACACCTAATGTGCTCGAGTTCTTTACTCCTTGTTGGGGGTAGCTGTTCCTCATGTACTTATCTTTTCTACTTCAATTGTTGACACTTTACCCTTAATGTGCCTCAGTTATGTTCTCCATGTTGGTGGTATCTGTACTTCGTGTGCTTATCTTTTCTACTTCAATAGTCGACACGTTATACCTAATGTGCTAGAGTTCTTTACTAGATTTTGGTGGCATTTGTGCTTCTTGTGCTTATCTTTTCTACTTCAATAGTTGACACTTTACACCTAATGTGCTCGAGTTCTGCACGCTATGTTGGTGGTATCTGTACTTCATGCGCTTATCTTTTCTACTTCAATAGTCGACACTTTACACCTAAAGTGCTTGAGTTCTGCACGCCATGTTGGACATATCTGTGCTTCAAGTGCTTATCTTTTCTACTTCAATAGTCGACACTTTACACCTAATGTGCTTGAGTTCTGTACTCTAGGTTGGTGAGATCTGTACCTCGTGTGCCCATCTTTTCTACTTCAACAGTTGACACTTTACACCTAATGTGCTCGAGTTCTTTACTCCTTGTTGGGGGTAGCTGTTCCCCATGTACTTATCTTTTCTACTTCAATTGTTGACACTTTACCCTTAATGTGCTTCAGTTATGTTCTCCATGTTGGTGGTATCTGTACTTCGTGTGCTTATCTTTTCTACTTCAATAGTCGACACGTTATACCTAATGTGCTAGAGTTCTGTACTAGATTTTGGTGGTATTTGTGCTTCTTGTGCTTATCTTTTCTACTTCAATAGTTGACACTTTACACCTAATGTGCTCGAGTTCTGCACGCTATGTTGGTGGTATCTGTACTTCATGCGCTTATCTTTTCTACTACAATAGTCGACACTTTACACCTAAAGTGCTTGAGTTCTGCACGCCATGTTGGACATATCTGTACTTCATGTGCTTATCTTTTCTACTTCAATAGTCGACACTTTACACCAAATGTGCTTGAGTTCTGTACTCTAGGTTGGTGAGATCTGTGCCTCGTGTGCTCATCTTTTCTACTTCAACAGTTGACACTTTACACCTAATGTGCTCGAGTTCTTTACTCCTTGTTGGGGGTAGCTGTTCCTCATGTACTTATCTTTTCTACTTCAATTGTTGACACTTTACCCTTAATGTGCCTCAGTTATGTTCTCCATGTTGGTGGTATCTGTACTTCGTGTGCTTATCTTTTCTACTTCAATAGTTGACACTTTACACCTAATGTGCTCGAGTTCTACACTCCATGTCGGTGGTGTCTGTACTTCATGTGCTTATCTTTTCTACTTCAATAGTCGACACTTTACACCTAATGTGCTTGGGTTCTATACTCCAGGTTGGTGGGATCTGTACTTCGTGTGCTTTTCTTTTCTACTTCAATAGTTGACACTTTACACCTAATGTGCTCGAGTTCTGCACTCCATGTTGGTGGTGTCTGTACTTCGTGTGCTTATCTTTTCTACTTCAATAGTCGACACTTTACACCTAATGTGCTTGAGTTCTATACTCCATGTAGGTGGGATCTGTACTTCGTGTGCTTATCTTTTCTACTTCAATAGTTGACACTTTACACCTAATGTGCTCGAGTTCTACACTCCATGTCGGTGGTGTCTGTACTTCATGTGCTTATCTTTTCTACTTCAATAGTCGACACTTTACACCTAATGTGCTTGAGTTCTATACTCCATGTTGGTGGGATCTGTACTTCGTGTACTTATCTTTTCTACTTCAATAGTTGACACTTTACACCTAATATGCTCGAGCTCTGCACGCCATGTTGGTGGTATCTGTACTTCGTGGGCTTATCTTTTCTACTTCAATAGTCGACACTTTATAGCTAATGTGCTTGAGTTCTGCACGCCATGTTGGACATATCTGTACTTCGTGTGCTTATCTTTTCTACTTCAATAGTCGACACTTTACACCTAATGTGCTTGAGTTCTGCACACCATGTTGGACATAACTGTACTTCGTGTGCTTATCTTTTCTACTTCAATAGTCGACACTTTACACCTAATGTGCTTGAGTTCTGTACTCTAGGTTGGTGAGATCTGTACCTCGTGTGCTCATCTTTTCTACTTCAACAGTTGACACTTTACACCTAATGTGCTCGAGTTCTTTACTCCTTGTTGGGGGTAGCTGTTCCTCATGTACTTATCTTTTCTACTTCAATTGTTGACACTTTACCCTTAATGTGCCTCAGTTATGTTCTCCATGTTGGTGGTATCTGTACTTCGTGTGCTTATCTTTTCTACTTCAATAGTCGACACGTTATACCTAATGTGCTAGAGTTCTGTACTAGATTTTGGTGGCATTTGTGCTTCTTGTGCTTATCTTTTCTACTTCAATAGTTGACACTTTACACCTAATGTGCTCGAGTTCTGCACGCTATGTTGGTGGTATCTGTACTTCATGCGCTTATCTTTTCTACTTCAATAGTCGACACTTTACACCTAAAGTGCTTGAGTTCTGCACGCCATGTTGGACATATCTGTACTTCATGTGCTTATCTTTTCTACTTCAATAGTCGACACTTTACACCTAATGTGCTTGAGTTCTGTACTCTAGGTTGGTGAGATCTGTACCTCGTGTGCTCATCTTTTCTACTTCAACAGTTGACACTTTACACCTAATGTGCTCGAGTTCTTTACTCCTTGTTGGGGGTAGCTGTTCCTCATGTACTTATCTTTTCTACTTCAATTGTTGACACTTTACCCTTAATGTGCTTCAGTTATGTTCTCCATGTTGGTGGTATCTGTACTTCGTGTGCTTATTTTTTCTACTTCAATAGTTGACACTTTACACCAAATGTGCTTGAGTTCTGTACTCTAGGTTGGTGAGATCTGTGCCTCGTGTGCTCATCTTTTCTACTTCAACAGTTGACACTTTACACCTAATGTGCTCGAGTTCTTTACTCCTTGTTGGGGGTAGCTGTTCCTCATGTACTTATCTTTTCTACTTCAATTGTTGACACTTTACCCTTAATGTGCCTCAGTTATGTTCTCCATGTTGGTGGTATCTGTACTTCGTGTGCTTATCTTTTCTACTTCAATAGTCGACACTTTACACCTAAAGTGCTTGAGTTCTGCACGCCATGTTGGACATATCTGTGCTTCAAGTGCTTATCTTTTCTACTTCAATAGTCGACACTTTACACCTAATGTGCTTGAGTTCTGTACTCTAGGTTGGTGAGATCTGTACCTCGTGTGCCCATCTTTTCTACTTCAACAGTTGACACTTTACACCTAATGTGCTCGAGTTCTTTACTCCTTGTTGGGGGTAGCTGTTCCCCATGTACTTATCTTTTCTACTTCAATTGTTGACACTTTACCCTTAATGTGCTTCAGTTATGTTCTCCATGTTGGTGGTATCTGTACTTCGTGTGCTTATCTTTTCTACTTCAATAGTCGACACGTTATACCTAATGTGCTAGAGTTCTGTACTAGATTTTGGTGGTATTTGTGCTTCTTGTGCTTATCTTTTCTACTTCAATAGTTGACACTTTACACCTAATGTGCTCGAGTTCTGCACGCTATGTTGGTGGTATCTGTACTTCATGCGCTTATCTTTTCTACTACAATAGTCGACACTTTACACCTAAAGTGCTTGAGTTCTGCACGCCATGTTGGACATATCTGTACTTCATGTGCTTATCTTTTCTACTTCAATAGTCGACACTTTACACCAAATGTGCTTGAGTTCTGTACTCTAGGTTGGTGAGATCTGTGCCTCGTGTGCTCATCTTTTCTACTTCAACAGTTGACACTTTACACCTAATGTGCTCGAGTTCTTTACTCCTTGTTGGGGGTAGCTGTTCCTCATGTACTTATCTTTTCTACTTCAATTGTTGACACTTTACCCTTAATGTGCCTCAGTTATGTTCTCCATGTTGGTGGTATCTGTACTTCGTGTGCTTATCTTTTCTACTTCAATAGTTGACACTTTACACCTAATGTGCTCGAGTTCTACACTCCATGTCGGTGGTGTCTGTACTTCATGTGCTTATCTTTTCTACTTCAATAGTCGACACTTTACACCTAATGTGCTTGGGTTCTATACTCCAGGTTGGTGGGATCTGTACTTCGTGTGCTTTTCTTTTCTACTTCAATAGTTGACACTTTACACCTAATGTGCTCGAGTTCTGCACTCCATGTTGGTGGTGTCTGTACTTCGTGTGCTTATCTTTTCTACTTCAATAGTCGACACTTTACACCTAATGTGCTTGAGTTCTATACTCCATGTAGGTGGGATCTGTACTTCGTGTGCTTATCTTTTCTACTTCAATAGTTGACACTTTACACCTAATGTGCTCGAGTTCTACACTCCATGTCGGTGGTGTCTGTACTTCATGTGCTTATCTTTTCTACTTCAATAGTCGACACTTTACACCTAATGTGCTTGAGTTCTATACTCCATGTTGGTGGGATCTGTACTTCGTGTACTTATCTTTTCTACTTCAATAGTTGACACTTTACACCTAATATGCTCGAGCTCTGCACGCCATGTTGGTGGTATCTGTACTTCGTGGGCTTATCTTTTCTACTTCAATAGTCGACACTTTATAGCTAATGTGCTTGAGTTCTGCACGCCATGTTGGACATATCTGTACTTCGTGTGCTTATCTTTTCTACTTCAATAGTCGACACTTTACACCTAATGTGCTTGAGTTCTGCACACCATGTTGGACATAACTGTACTTCGTGTGCTTATCTTTTCTACTTCAATAGTCGACACTTTACACCTAATGTGCTTGAGTTCTGTACTCTAGGTTGGTGAGATCTGTACCTCGTGTGCTCATCTTTTCTACTTCAACAGTTGACACTTTACACCTAATGTGCTCGAGTTCTTTACTCCTTGTTGGGGGTAGCTGTTCCTCATGTACTTATCTTTTCTACTTCAATTGTTGACACTTTACCCTTAATGTGCCTCAGTTATGTTCTCCATGTTGGTGGTATCTGTACTTCGTGTGCTTATCTTTTCTACTTCAATAGTCGACACGTTATACCTAATGTGCTAGAGTTCTGTACTAGATTTTGGTGGCATTTGTGCTTCTTGTGCTTCTCTTTTCTACTTCAATAGTTGACACTTTACACCTAATGTGCTCGAGTTCTGCACGCTATGTTGGTGGTATCTGTACTTCATGCGCTTATCTTTTCTACTTCAATAGTCGACACTTTACACCTAAAGTGCTTGAGTTCTGCACGCCATGTTGGACATATCTGTACTTCATGTGCTTATCTTTTCTACTTCAATAGTCGACACTTTACACCTAATGTGCTTGAGTTCTGTACTCTAGGTTGGTGAGATCTGTACCTCGTGTGCTCATCTTTTCTACTTCAACAGTTGACACTTTACACCTAATGTGCTCGAGTTCTTTACTCCTTGTTGGGGGTAGCTGTTCCTCATGTACTTATCTTTTCTACTTCAATTGTTGACACTTTACCCTTAATGTGCTTCAGTTATGTTCTCCATGTTGGTGGTATCTGTACTTCGTGTGCTTATTTTTTCTACTTCAATAGTTGACACTTTACACCAAATGTGCTTGAGTTCTGTACTCTAGGTTGGTGAGATCTGTGCCTCGTGTGCTCATCTTTTCTACTTCAACAGTTGACACTTTACACCTAATGTGCTCGAGTTCTTTACTCCTTGTTGGGGGTAGCTGTTCCTCATGTACTTATCTTTTCTACTTCAATTGTTGACACTTTACCCTTAATGTGCCTCAGTTATGTTCTCCATGTTGGTGGTATCTGTACTTCGTGTGCTTATTTTTTCTACTTCAATAGTCGACACGTTATACCTAATGTGCTAGAGTTCTTTACTAGATTTTGGTGGCATTTGTGCTTCTTGTGCTTATCTTTTCTACTTCAATAGTTGACACTTTACACCTAATGTGCTCGAGTTCTGCACGCTATGTTGGTGGTATCTGTACTTCATGCGCTTATCTTTTCTACTTCAATAGTCGACACTTTACACCTAATGTGCTTGAGTTCTGTACTCTAGGTTGGTGAGATCTGTACCTCGTGTGCTCATCTTTTCTACTTCAACAGTTGACACTTTACACCTAATGTGCTCGAGTTCTTTACTCCTTGTTGGGGGTAGCTGTTCCTCATGTACTTATCTTTTCTACTTCAATTGTTGACACTTTACCCTTAATGTGCTTCAGTTATGTTCTCCATGTTGGTGGTATCTGTACTTCGTGTGCTTATTTTTTCTACTTCAATAGTTGACACTTTACACCAAATGTGCTTGAGTTCTGTACTCTAGGTTGGTGAGATCTGTGCCTCGTGTGCTCATCTTTTCTACTTCAACAGTTGACACTTTACACCTAATGTGCTCGAGTTCTTTACTCCTTGTTGGGGGTAGCTGTTCCTCATGTACTTATCTTTTCTACTTCAATTGTTGACACTTTACCCTTAATGTGCCTCAGTTATGTTCTCCATGTTGGTGGTATCTGTACTTCGTGTGCTTATCTTTTCTACTTCAATAGTCGACACGTTATACCTAATGTGCTAGAGTTCTTTACTAGATTTTGGTGGCATTTGTGCTTCTTGTGCTTATCTTTTCTACTTCAATAGTTGACACTTTACACCTAATGTGCTCGAGTTCTGCACGCTATGTTGGTGGTATCTGTACTTCATGCGCTTATCTTTTCTACTTCAATAGTCGACACTTTACACCTAAAGTGCTTGAGTTCTGCACGCCATGTTGGACATATCTGTACTTCATGTGCTTATCTTTTCTACTTCAATAGTCGACACTTTACACCTAATGTGCTTGAGTTCTGTACTCTAGGTTGGTGAGATCTGTACCTCGTGTGCTCATCTTTTCTACTTCAACAGTTGACACTTTACACCTAATGTGCTCGAGTTCTTTACTCCTTGTTGGGGGTAGCTGTTCCTCATGTACTTATCTTTTCTACTTCAATTGTTGACACTTTACCCTTAATGTGCTTCAGTTATGTTCTCCATGTTGGTGGTATCTGTACTTCGTGTGCTTATTTTTTCTACTTCAATAGTTGACACTTTACACCAAATGTGCTTGAGTTCTGTACTCTAGGTTGGTGAGATCTGTGCCTCGTGTGCTCATCTTTTCTACTTCAACAGTTGACACTTTACACCTAATGTGCTCGAGTTCTTTACTCCTTGTTGGGGGTAGCTGTTCCTCATGTACTTATCTTTTCTACTTCAATTGTTGACACTTTACCCTTAATGTGCCTCAGTTATGTTCTCCATGTTGGTGGTATCTGTACTTCGTGTGCTTATCTTTTCTACTTCAATAGTCGACACTTTACACCTAAAGTGCTTGAGTTCTGCACGCCATGTTGGACATATCTGTGCTTCAAGTGCTTATCTTTTCTACTTCAATAGTCGACACTTTACACCTAATGTGCTTGAGTTCTGTACTCTAGGTTGGTGAGATCTGTACCTCGTGTGCCCATCTTTTCTACTTCAACAGTTGACACTTTACACCTAATGTGCTCGAGTTCTTTACTCCTTGTTGGGGGTAGCTGTTCCCCATGTACTTATCTTTTCTACTTCAATTGTTGACACTTTACCCTTAATGTGCTTCAGTTATGTTCTCCATGTTGGTGGTATCTGTACTTCGTGTGCTTATCTTTTCTACTTCAATAGTCGACACGTTATACCTAATGTGCTAGAGTTCTGTACTAGATTTTGGTGGTATTTGTGCTTCTTGTGCTTATCTTTTCTACTTCAATAGTTGACACTTTACACCTAATGTGCTCGAGTTCTGCACGCTATGTTGGTGGTATCTGTACTTCATGCGCTTATCTTTTCTACTACAATAGTCGACACTTTACACCTAAAGTGCTTGAGTTCTGCACGCCATGTTGGACATATCTGTACTTCATGTGCTTATCTTTTCTACTTCAATATTCGACACTTTACACCAAATGTGCTTGAGTTCTGTACTCTAGGTTGGTGAGATCTGTGCCTCGTGTGCTCATCTTTTCTACTTCAACAGTTGACACTTTACACCTAATGTGCTCGAGTTCTTTACTCCTTGTTGGGGGTAGCTGTTCCTCATGTACTTATCTTTTCTACTTCAATTGTTGACACTTTACCCTTAATGTGCCTCAGTTATGTTCTCCATGTTGGTGGTATCTGTACTTCGTGTGCTTATCTTTTCTACTTCAATAGTTGACACTTTACACCTAATGTGCTCGAGTTCTACACTCCATGTCGGTGGTGTCTGTACTTCATGTGCTTATCTTTTCTACTTCAATAGTCGACACTTTACACCTAATGTGCTTGGGTTCTATACTCCAGGTTGGTGGGATCTGTACTTCGTGTGCTTTTCTTTTCTACTTCAATAGTTGACACTTTACACCTAATGTGCTCGAGTTCTGCACTCCATGTTGGTGGTGTCTGTACTTCGTGTGCTTATCTTTTCTACTTCAATAGTCGACACTTTACACCTAATGTGCTTGAGTTCTATACTCCATGTAGGTGGGATCTGTACTTCGTGTGCTTATCTTTTCTACTTCAATAGTTGACACTTTACACCTAATGTGCTCGAGTTCTACACTCCATGTCGGTGGTGTCTGTACTTCATGTGCTTATCTTTTCTACTTCAATAGTCGACACTTTACACCTAATGTGCTTGAGTTCTATACTCCATGTTGGTGGGATCTGTACTTCGTGTACTTATCTTTTCTACTTCAATAGTTGACACTTTACACCTAATATGCTCGAGCTCTGCACGCCATGTTGGTGGTATCTGTACTTCGTGGGCTTATCTTTTCTACTTCAATAGTCGACACTTTATAGCTAATGTGCTTGAGTTCTGCACGCCATGTTGGACATATCTGTACTTCGTGTGCTTATCTTTTCTACTTCAATAGTCGACACTTTACACCTAATGTGCTTGAGTTCTGCACACCATGTTGGACATAACTGTACTTCGTGTGCTTATCTTTTCTACTTCAATAGTCGACACTTTACACCTAATGTGCTTGAGTTCTGTACTCTAGGTTGGTGAGATCTGTACCTCGTGTGCTCATCTTTTCTACTTCAACAGTTGACACTTTACACCTAATGTGCTCGAGTTCTTTACTCCTTGTTGGGGGTAGCTGTTCCTCATGTACTTATCTTTTCTACTTCAATTGTTGACACTTTACCCTTAATGTGCCTCAGTTATGTTCTCCATGTTGGTGGTATCTGTACTTCGTGTGCTTATCTTTTCTACTTCAATAGTCGACACGTTATACCTAATGTGCTAGAGTTCTGTACTAGATTTTGGTGGCATTTGTGCTTCTTGTGCTTATCTTTTCTACTTCAATAGTTGACACTTTACACCTAATGTGCTCGAGTTCTGCACGCTATGTTGGTGGTATCTGTACTTCATGCGCTTATCTTTTCTACTTCAATAGTCGACACTTTACACCTAAAGTGCTTGAGTTCTGCACGCCATGTTGGACATATCTGTACTTCATGTGCTTATCTTTTCTACTTCAATAGTCGACACTTTACACCTAATGTGCTTGAGTTCTGTACTCTAGGTTGGTGAGATCTGTACCTCGTGTGCTCATCTTTTCTACTTCAACAGTTGACACTTTACACCTAATGTGCTCGAGTTCTTTACTCCTTGTTGGGGGTAGCTGTTCCTCATGTACTTATCTTTTCTACTTCAATTGTTGACACTTTACCCTTAATGTGCCTCAGTTATGTTCTCCATGTTGGTGGTATCTGTACTTCGTGTGCTTATCTTTTCTACTTCAATAGTCGACACGTTATACCTAATGTGCTAGAGTTCTGTACTAGATTTTGGTGGTATTTGTGCTTCTTGTGCTTATCTTTTCTACTTCAATAGTTGACACTTTACACCTAATGTGCTCGAGTTCTGCACGCTATGTTGGTGGTATCTGTACTTCATGCGCTTATCTTTTCTACTACAATAGTCGACACTTTACACCTAAAGTGCTTGAGTTCTGCACGCCATGTTGGACATATCTGTACTTCATGTGCTTATCTTTTCTACTTCAATATTCGACACTTTACACCAAATGTGCTTGAGTTCTGTACTCTAGGTTGGTGAGATCTGTGCCTCGTGTGCTCATCTTTTCTACTTCAACAGTTGACACTTTACACCTAATGTGCTCGAGTTCTTTACTCCTTGTTGGGGGTAGCTGTTCCTCATGTACTTATCTTTTCTACTTCAATTGTTGACACTTTACCCTTAATGTGCCTCAGTTATGTTCTCCATGTTGGTGGTATCTGTACTTCGTGTGCTTATCTTTTCTACTTCAATAGTTGACACTTTACACCTAATGTGCTCGAGTTCTACACTCCATGTCGGTGGTGTCTGTACTTCATGTGCTTATCTTTTCTACTTCAATAGTCGACACTTTACACCTAATGTGCTTGGGTTCTATACTCCAGGTTGGTGGGATCTGTACTTCGTGTGCTTTTCTTTTCTACTTCAATAGTTGACACTTTACACCTAATGTGCTCGAGTTCTGCACTCCATGTTGGTGGTGTCTGTACTTCGTGTGCTTATCTTTTCTACTTCAATAGTCGACACTTTACACCTAATGTGCTTGAGTTCTATACTCCATGTAGGTGGGATCTGTACTTCGTGTGCTTATCTTTTCTACTTCAATAGTTGACACTTTACACCTAATGTGCTCGAGTTCTACACTCCATGTCGGTGGTGTCTGTACTTCATGTGCTTATCTTTTCTACTTCAATAGTCGACACTTTACACCTAATGTGCTTGAGTTCTATACTCCATGTTGGTGGGATCTGTACTTCGTGTACTTATCTTTTCTACTTCAATAGTTGACACTTTACACCTAATATGCTCGAGCTCTGCACGCCATGTTGGTGGTATCTGTACTTCGTGGGCTTATCTTTTCTACTTCAATAGTCGACACTTTATAGCTAATGTGCTTGAGTTCTGCACGCCATGTTGGACATATCTGTACTTCGTGTGCTTATCTTTTCTACTTCAATAGTCGACACTTTACACCTAATGTGCTTGAGTTCTGCACACCATGTTGGACATAACTGTACTTCGTGTGCTTATCTTTTCTACTTCAATAGTCGACACTTTACACCTAATGTGCTTGAGTTCTGTACTCTAGGTTGGTGAGATCTGTACCTCGTGTGCTCATCTTTTCTACTTCAACAGTTGACACTTTACACCTAATGTGCTCGAGTTCTTTACTCCTTGTTGGGGGTAGCTGTTCCTCATGTACTTATCTTTTCTACTTCAATTGTTGACACTTTACCCTTAATGTGCCTCAGTTATGTTCTCCATGTTGGTGGTATCTGTACTTCGTGTGCTTATCTTTTCTACTTCAATAGTCGACACGTTATACCTAATGTGCTAGAGTTCTGTACTAGATTTTGGTGGCATTTGTGCTTCTTGTGCTTATCTTTTCTACTTCAATAGTTGACACTTTACACCTAATGTGCTCGAGTTCTGCACGCTATGTTGGTGGTATCTGTACTTCATGCGCTTATCTTTTCTACTTCAATAGTCGACACTTTACACCTAAAGTGCTTGAGTTCTGCACGCCATGTTGGACATATCTGTACTTCATGTGCTTATCTTTTCTACTTCAATAGTCGACACTTTACACCTAATGTGCTTGAGTTCTGTACTCTAGGTTGGTGAGATCTGTACCTCGTGTGCTCATCTTTTCTACTTCAACAGTTGACACTTTACACCTAATGTGCTCGAGTTCTTTACTCCTTGTTGGGGGTAGCTGTTCCTCATGTACTTATCTTTTCTACTTCAATTGTTGACACTTTACCCTTAATGTGCCTCAGTTATGTTCTCCATGTTGGTGGTATCTGTACTTCGTGTGCTTATCTTTTCTACTTCAATAGTCGACACGTTATACCTAATGTGCTAGAGTTCTGTACTAGATTTTGGTGGTATTTGTGCTTCTTGTGCTTATCTTTTCTACTTCAATAGTTGACACTTTACACCTAATGTGCTCGAGTTCTGCACGCTATGTTGGTGGTATCTGTACTTCATGCGCTTATCTTTTCTACTACAATAGTCGACACTTTACACCTAAAGTGCTTGAGTTCTGCACGCCATGTTGGACATATCTGTACTTCATGTGCTTATCTTTTCTACTTCAATATTCGACACTTTACACCAAATGTGCTTGAGTTCTGTACTCTAGGTTGGTGAGATCTGTGCCTCGTGTGCTCATCTTTTCTACTTCAACAGTTGACACTTTACACCTAATGTGCTCGAGTTCTTTACTCCTTGTTGGGGGTAGCTGTTCCTCATGTACTTATCTTTTCTACTTCAATTGTTGACACTTTACCCTTAATGTGCCTCAGTTATGTTCTCCATGTTGGTGGTATCTGTACTTCGTGTGCTTATCTTTTCTACTTCAATAGTTGACACTTTACACCTAATGTGCTCGAGTTCTACACTCCATGTCGGTGGTGTCTGTACTTCATGTGCTTATCTTTTCTACTTCAATAGTCGACACTTTACACCTAATGTGCTTGGGTTCTATACTCCAGGTTGGTGGGATCTGTACTTCGTGTGCTTTTCTTTTCTACTTCAACAGTTGACACTTTACACCTAATGTGCTCGAGTTCTGCACTCCATGTTGGTGGTGTCTGTACTTCGTGTGCTTATCTTTTCTACTTCAATAGTCGACACTTTACACCTAATGTGCTTGAGTTCTATACTCCATGTAGGTGGGATCTGTACTTCGTGTGCTTATCTTTTCTACTTCAATAGTTGACACTTTACACCTAATGTGCTCGAGTTCTACACTCCATGTCGGTGGTGTCTGTACTTCATGTGCTTATCTTTTCTACTTCAATAGTCGACACTTTACACCTAATGTGCTTGAGTTCTATACTCCATGTTGGTGGGATCTGTACTTCGTGTACTTATCTTTTCTACTTCAATAGTTGACACTTTACACCTAATATGCTCGAGCTCTGCACGCCATGTTGGTGGTATCTGTACTTCGTGGGCTTATCTTTTCTACTTCAATAGTCGACACTTTATAGCTAATGTGCTTGAGTTCTGCACGCCATGTTGGACATATCTGTACTTCGTGTGCTTATCTTTTCTACTTCAATAGTCGACACTTTACACCTAATGTGCTTGAGTTCTGCACACCATGTTGGACATAACTGTACTTCGTGTGCTTATCTTTTCTACTTCAATAGTCGACACTTTACACCTAATGTGCTTGAGTTCTGTACTCTAGGTTGGTGAGATCTGTACCTCGTGTGCTCATCTTTTCTACTTCAACAGTTGACACTTTACACCTAATGTGCTCGAGTTCTTTACTCCTTGTTGGGGGTAGCTGTTCCTCATGTACTTATCTTTTCTACTTCAATTGTTGACACTTTACCCTTAATGTGCCTCAGTTATGTTCTCCATGTTGGTGGTATCTGTACTTCGTGTGCTTATCTTTTCTACTTCAATAGTCGACACGTTATACCTAATGTGCTAGAGTTCTGTACTAGATTTTGGTGGCATTTGTGCTTCTTGTGCTTATCTTTTCTACTTCAATAGTTGACACTTTACACCTAATGTGCTCGAGTTCTGCACGCTATGTTGGTGGTATCTGTACTTCATGCGCTTATCTTTTCTACTTCAATAGTCGACACTTTACACCTAAAGTGCTTGAGTTCTGCACGCCATGTTGGACATATCTGTACTTCATGTGCTTATCTTTTCTACTTCAATAGTCGACACTTTACACCTAATGTGCTTGAGTTCTGTACTCTAGGTTGGTGAGATCTGTACCTCGTGTGCTCATCTTTTCTACTTCAACAGTTGACACTTTACACCTAATGTGCTCGAGTTCTTTACTCCTTGTTGGGGGTAGCTGTTCCTCATGTACTTATCTTTTCTACTTCAATTGTTGACACTTTACCCTTAATGTGCCTCAGTTATGTTCTCCATGTTGGTGGTATCTGTACTTCGTGTGCTTATCTTTTCTACTTCAATAGTCGACACGTTATACCTAATGTGCTAGAGTTCTGTACTCGATTTTGGTGGTATTTGTGCTTCTTGTGCTTATCTTTTCTACTTCAATAGTTGACACTTTACACCTAATGTGCTTGAGTTCTGCACGCTATGTTGGTGGTATCTGTACTTCATGCGCTTATCTTTTCTACTTCAATAGTCGACACTTTACACCTAAAGTGCTTGAGTTCTGCACGCCATGTTGGACATATCTGTGCTTCAAGTGCTTATCTTTTCTACTTCAATAGTCGACACTTTACACCTATTGTGCTTGAGTTCTGTACTCTAAGTTGGTGAGATCTGTACCTCGTGTGCCCATCTTTTCTACTTCAACAGTTGACACTTTACACCTAATGTGCTCGAGTTCTTTACTCCTTGTTGGGGGTAGCTGTTCCCCATGTACTTATCTTTTCTACTTCAATTGTTGACACTTTACCCTTAATGTGCTTCAGTTATGTTCTCCATGTTGGTGGTATCTGTACTTCGTGTGCTTATCTTTTCTACTTCAATAGTCGACACGTTATACCTAATGTGCTAGAGTTCTGTACTAGATTTTGGTGGCATTTGTGCTTCTTGTGCTTATCTTTTCTACTTCAATAGTTGACACTTTACACCTAATGTGCTCGAGTTCTGCACGCTATGTTGGTGGTATCTGTACTTCATGCGCTTATCTTTTCTACTTCAATAGTCGACACTTTACACCTAAAGTGCTTGAGTTCTGCACGCCATGTTGGACATATCTGTACTTCATGTGCTTATCTTTTCTACTTCAATAGTCGACACTTTACACCTAATGTGCTTGAGTTCTGTACTTTAGGTTGGTGAGATCTGTACCTCGTGTGCTCATCTTTTCTACTTCAACAGTTGACACTTTACACCTAATGTGCTCGAGTTCTTTACTCCTTGTTGGGGGTAGCTGTTCCTCATGTACTTATCTTTTCTACTTCAATTGTTGACACTTTACCCTTAATGTGCCTCAGTTATGTTCTCCATGTTGGTGGTATCTGTACTTCGTGTGCTTATCTTTTCTACTTCAATAGTCGACACGTTATACCTAATGTGCTAGAGTTCTGTACTAGATTTTGGTGGCATTTGTGCTTCTTGTGCTTATCTTTTCTACTTCAATAGTTGACACTTTACACCTAATGTGCTCGAGTTCTGCACGCTATGTTGGTGGTATCTGTACTTCATGCGCTTATCTTTTCTACTTCAATAGTCGACACTTTACACCTAAAGTGCTTGAGTTCTGCACGCCATGTTGGACATATCTGTGCTTCAAGTGCTTATCTTTTCTACTTCAATAGTCGACACTTTACACCTAATGTGCTTGAGTTCTGTACTCTAGGTTGGTGAGATCTGTACCTCGTGTGCCCATCTTTTCTACTTCAACAGTTGACACTTTACACCTAATGTGCTCGAGTTCTTTACTCCTTGTTGGGGGTAGCTGTTCCCCATGTACTTATCTTTTCTACTTCAATTGTTGACACTTTACCCTTAATGTGCTTCAGTTATGTTCTCCATGTTGGTGGTATCTGTACTTCGTGTGCTTATCTTTTCTACTTCAATAGTCGACACGTTATACCTAATGTGCTAGAGTTCTGTACTAGATTTTGGTGGTATTTGTGCTTCTTGTGCTTATCTTTTCTACTTCAATAGTTGACACTTTACACCTAATGTGCTCGAGTTCTGCACGCTATGTTGGTGGTATCTGTACTTCATGCGCTTATCTTTTCTACTACAATAGTCGACACTTTACACCTAAAGTGCTTGAGTTCTGCACGCCATGTTGGACATAACTGTACTTCATGTGCTTATCTTTTCTACTTCAATAGTCGACACTTTACACCAAATGTGCTTGAGTTCTGTACTCTAGGTTGGTGAGATCTGTGCCTCGTGTGCTCATCTTTTCTACTTCAACAGTTGACACTTTACACCTAATGTGCTCGAGTTCTTTACTCCTTGTTGGGGGTAGCTGTTCCTCATGTACTTATCTTTTCTACTTCAATTGTTGACACTTTACCCTTAATGTGCCTCAGTTATGTTCTCCATGTTGGTGGTATCTGTACTTCGTGTGCTTATCTTTTCTACTTCAATAGTCGACACGTTATACCTAATGTGCTAGAGTTCTTTACTAGATTTTGGTGGCATTTGTGCTTCTTGTGCTTATCTTTTCTACTTCAATAGTTGACACTTTACACCTAATGTGCTCGAGTTCTGCACGCTATGTTGGTGGTATCTGTACTTCATGCGCTTATCTTTTCTACTTCAATAGTCGACACTTTACACCTAAAGTGCTTGAGTTCTGCACGCCATGTTGGACATATCTGTACTTCATGTGCTTATCTTTTCTACTTCAATAGTCGACACTTTACACCTAATGTGCTTGAGTTCTGTACTCTAGGTTGGTGAGATCTGTACCTCGTGTGCTCATCTTTTCTACTTCAACAGTTGACACTTTACACCTAATGTGCTCGAGTTCTTTACTCCTTGTTGGGGGTAGCTGTTCCTCATGTACTTATCTTTTCTACTTCAATTGTTGACACTTTACCCTTAATGTGCTTCAGTTATGTTCTCCATGTTGGTGGTATCTGTACTTCGTGTGCTTATTTTTTCTACTTCAATAGTTGACACTTTACACCAAATGTGCTTGAGTTCTGTACTCTAGGTTGGTGAGATCTGTGCCTCGTGTGCTCATCTTTTCTACTTCAACAGTTGACACTTTACACCTAATGTGCTCGAGTTCTTTACTCCTTGTTGGGGGTAGCTGTTCCTCATGTACTTATCTTTTCTACTTCAATTGTTGACACTTTACCCTTAATGTGCCTCAGTTATGTTCTCCATGTTGGTGGTATCTGTACTTCGTGTGCTTATCTTTTCTACTTCAATAGTCGACACGTTATACCTAATGTGCTAGAGTTCTTTACTAGATTTTGGTGGCATTTGTGCTTCTTGTGCTTATCTTTTCTACTTCAATAGTTGACACTTTACACCTAATGTGCTCGAGTTCTGCACGCTATGTTGGTGGTATCTGTACTTCATGCGCTTATCTTTTCTACTTCAATAGTCGACACTTTACACCTAAAGTGCTTGAGTTCTGCACGCCATGTTGGACATATCTGTGCTTCAAGTGCTTATCTTTTCTACTTCAATAGTCGACACTTTACACCTAATGTGCTTGAGTTCTGTACTCTAGGTTGGTGAGATCTGTACCTCGTGTGCCCATCTTTTCTACTTCAACCGTTGACACTTTACACCTAATGTGCTCGAGTTCTTTACTCCTTGTTGGGGGTAGCTGTTCCCCATGTACTTATCTTTTCTACTTCAATTGTTGACACTTTACCCTTAATGTGCTTCAGTTATGTTCTCCATGTTGGTGGTATCTGTACTTCGTGTGCTTATCTTTTCTACTTCAATAGTCGACACGTTATACCTAATGTGCTAGAGTTCTGTACTAGATTTTGGTGGTATTTGTGCTTCTTGTGCTTATCTTTTCTACTTCAATAGTTGACACTTTACACCTAATGTGCTCGAGTTCTGCACGCTATGTTGGTGGTATCTGTACTTCATGCGCTTATCTTTTCTACTACAATAGTCGACACTTTACACCTAAAGTGCTTGAGTTCTGCACGCCATGTTGGACATATCTGTACTTCATGTGCTTATCTTTTCTACTTCAATAGTCGACACTTTACACCAAATGTGCTTGAGTTCTGTACTCTAGGTTGGTGAGATCTGTGCCTCGTGTGCTCATCTTTTCTACTTCAACAGTTGACACTTTACACCTAATGTGCTCGAGTTCTTTACTCCTTGTTGG